>CM059973.1:96622369-99537369 GCA_030490835.1 Annona cherimola | reverse complement strand
ATCTAATAATTTTTCTTATGTTTATCTTATTTATTTCAATTAACCTTTAGCATTTATTATGAATTACACAAATGTGAAAATATTCCTTTTTTATTTTCCGCTCCACGCCAGAGTCCTACAAAAATTAATATTACCATTTACATCATATTAATCATTTTTAAATGTAATATTTTCCCTTACTACCTCATTCTCTGATCCCACCAAAATTCATATTTGCACGTGCCACCTTAAGTATTCCTGAATAACAACTTTAAGCATTTCATATTTTAATATATTTTTCATTTTAAGAAAGTATAATTATATCTACTCCACTAATTTTATATTTATTTGAAAGAAAACTATAGCAAATTTTACTTTGACTGAAATTTTACCAAAAACTCCCATGAATTTTTGATTTTTCAAAAAGGTACTTATTTTGAAGAAATTATAAAAAAATCCAAATCTTGCTAGAAAATTTGCAGGAGATATTTTTAAAAAGATTATTAGTGAATACCCTCTTGACTTGTGAATGAACTTCATAAGAAAAGTTTTTAAAAAATTAAAAAAAGTTCCTTTTGAATGAAATAGTTTGCAAAAATGTTGTATATTAGTTAGAAATTCACGAAATAAATAGAAAAATATCATTTTGACCAAATAAAATTATGAGATATTTTGGAGAGGTCATAAATAGAAATTTAAATAATATTTATAAAAAATAATAAGGTAAAATAATGAACATGTTATGATGAATTAGGAAGAGAGACTCGAGGCTACTTTAAACACTAATATTTTTATCTTTTCCAAAAATCCAAATTAGTACACAGGATAGAGAATGAAAAGTTAGAAATAAAATTGATGAAAATTATTTAAAAATAAATTAAAATTCGTTTATAATTATATTTAACTATGAAATTAAAATAAGTAAAATTTATCTTCAAATAATTTTATATGGAATTTTGCATTGAATTATTTTTTATCTTCGAATGCTTTCCGTTGATAAGTTGTGGCTCTCGTAACTCGTCCCGGATCAAAAGTTATAAGTAATTGAATATGGTCTGCTGAATTCAGCTCAACTCGTAGTTATTTAAAGAAAGTTCAAAGCTCAAAGACCAAAGTTATATTTTATTTGATAATGTTTGAATGATTAAAAGAATGAAAAACAGCGTTCGAAGAAACCTAGAACATTCCAAAAAAGTTTTGGGGCGAAATGAACGAGCAATGAATGGATGAAACTGCAAATAAATCACGCATTGCTGAAATCCAACACGGCCTAAGCCATGATGCGCACTGGTTGCGCAAATCCCAGTTCGTTTTGGACTATATGCGCAAGGGGTTCGTTTTAGATTATGTACCATTTTTTCATGATATAATAATTTTCCTTATAATTGTCTTATTTATTTCAATTTACATTTGTCATTTATTATAAATCATACAAATATGAAAATATTCAATTTTCATTTCTCTGCATGCCAGAGTCCCTCCAAAATCAACATTACTATGCATCCCAATCGCCATAAGCTCGTATCTACAATGCCAATTACATCATAATGATCATTTTAAATTGTTAATATTTTCTTTTTCACTTTCTTATATGGTCATATTTTTAATATTTTTCATTATGCGGCCTAGTATATTTATTTCATATACCAAAGGTCCAAAAGTTATCCATTTAAAATATTTTTTACATTTTTTAAATTTATTATTTTTATGTGCTAGAGAGTATGAGACTTGTGAATTCAAATAAATATAAAATTGTGTGTGGAGTAGATACAGTTATACTTTCATGAAACGTTTAAAGTTGTTATTCGAGAACACTTATGTGCCACGTGCAGATATGAATTTCGGTTGGATCTTAGAATGAGGTAAAAAGTGAAGAAGAAAATATTAACATTTGAAAATGATTAATATGATGTAAATGGCACTGTAGATACAAGCTTACAGCAAACTAGATGCTTAGTAATGTTGATTTTGTTGGGACTCTTGCATGGAGTGGGAAATGAAATAGCAATATTTTTATATTTGTATGATGTATAAAAAAAATGATAAAGGTAAATTGAAATAAATAAGATAGTCATTAGGAAAATTATTAGCTCATGGAAATACAATCCATAATCTAAAACAAACCCTTTGCGCTCATGGTCGAAAACAAACTAGGACCCTGGGTCATGTTGAGTTTCGACAACCCATTCTTCTCCCGTTCCATTCCAAAACTTCCTCAAAATGTTCTAGGTTACTTTGAATTTTGTTTTACCTTCTTTTAATCATTCAAACAACACAAAAAATAGTAATCTCGATATTTGAGCTTTGAACTTCTTCAAATAAACATACATTGGGCCGAATTGAAGTTATGAGAGTCATAGTATATCGATGGAAAGCATTTTCAATATAAAAAATAAGTCAATTCAAAATTCTATATATAATTATTTGAAGATAAATTTACTTGTTTTAATTTCCTAGTTAAATATAATTGTAAATGAATTTTAATTAATTTTTAAATAATTATCATCAATTTTATTTCTTGCTTTTCATTCTCCATTCTATTTACTAATTGGGATTTTTGAAGAAGAAGAAAAATATTGGTGTTTACTTATAATGATATATATTATATGGTCACATTTTTAATATTTTCCATTATGTGGCTAAGTATATTTATTTCATATACCAAAGGCCCAAAACTTATCCATTTAATATATTTGTTTACATTTTTAAATATATTATTTTTATGTGCAGGAGAGAATTCAAATAAATATAAAATTATGTGTATGGAGTAGATACAGTTATACTTTCATAAAATGAGAAGTATTTTAAAAATATGAAATGCTTAAAGTTGTTATTCCGGAAACTTAAGGTGTCACGTGCAAATATGAATTTTGATGGGATCGAAGGTAGAAAGTGAAAAAAAATATATTAACATTTGAAAATGATTAATATGATGTAAATGACACCATAGAAATCTTACGATAAATGTTTGGTGGGACTCTGGCATGGCGTGGGAAATGAAAAATGAATACTTTAATATTTGTATGATTTATATGAAACAATATTGGTAAATTGAAATAAATAAGATAATCATAAGAAAAATTATTAGATCATGGAAATATATCCATTTATGGTATAGAGTAGGAAACTGTGGGGATATGGTTTTCCAAGCCAATCACTCCTTTAATTAGTAATTAATATTTTTCACTTTTACCCTTATATTCAAATCATTTTTTCCATCAACTATCTCCGGCATACCTATTTATTCCAACTTTATTCCTACAATTTCATATTAATCACTCAAATTTCAAAATATTTTACTTTTCACTCCCCACCCCATCTCACTACCCCACAAAATTTCAGTCACCAAACACCCCCTAAAATAAACCCCTTGCACTCACAGTCGAAAATGGATTGGGATTTGTGCAACCAGTATGCAACATAGCCTGGGCCATGTTGGGCTTCAGCAATGCACGATTTATTGACAGTTTCGCCCGTTCTTTGTCATTTCGCCCCGTTTCACCCCAAAACGTACTAAGTTGCTTTGAACCTTGTCTTATCCAGTGTTATAAGAACCGAACTGGACCGGCCGGTCCAGTTTCCGGTTCGATAATGCCCGGTTCGATTCATTTATAGAAAACCGTCTGAACCGTCGAACTAGGATATGCAGTCGAACTGGGTTCGACCGGTCGGATGGTTTTATAAAAAAAAACCAAACGAAACGTCGAAACCCTCCCGCTCGCATTCCCCCCTCCCTTTCGTGTTTCGTCGTTTCTGAAATCCGCCGGCATCGTCTCCTTACAGCACGGCCGCCATCATCAACACTGCTCCTTGGCCCTCACGGCACTCACCGCCCGCAACTATCGTCGTCCGCGCCATCCTCATCGCGTCCCCGCCAACCACGCACTCACGCGCAGCGCCCGTTGCCCACAGCTCCTGTCGTCCGCGTCGTCCTCGTTGCGTCCCTGCTTGCCGCGCCTTCCTCCCCGAATCACTGCGCCGTCATCGCCCGCTGCCCACAGCTCCTGTCGTCTGCGCTGTCCTCATCGCGTCCCCGCCCGCCACGCCCCCGAGTCCACGCACCATCATCGCCTTCCGTGCCGTCATTGCCTTCAGCCCGTCCTCGCCGTTTATCATAATTCGTTGTCTTTTCAAATTACAAAAAATAAATTTAAAAATATCACGGTGATTTCAGAGTGTTCGGATATAAGTCTTAACATTATCTTCATAAATTTTGATTTATTGTAGATAGACTAAAATTTTCTTAAATGTTACTCATTCAATATCAATGAAAATATCCTATAGTTAAACTAAATAGTAATTTAAACAATAAAAAACAATTTGGCAAGATATTATGCCATAAATAAAATTTATTTTTTATGAAGAATAAAATTTATTTTGAAAATATGAAAAATTAATTATCCACAGTATATTAGTCAGATGGGTTTCAAAAAAAATAAACTTATAAAGAAATATAAATGTTTTTTTACTTAACAAAATTTTATGTAAATCAATTATCTAAGTCATTTGGTAAGATATAGAATAATTTTTATTCAAATCATATCTAAGATTAATTTATTTTCAAAATATCAGTTGAGACAGATTTCATAAAAATATAAAAATTAAAATAATATAATAATAAATATATCATTTATTTAAATCAATTAGGTAGTTCATTCGCAAGATGTTAGATATTGTGAACTAAAATTTATTTTAAAGTTTTTATTCAAATCGTATCTACAATTAATATCCTCAAAATATTGGTTGCATTGTTTTTCATAAAAAATATATTCTCAAAATAAATATATTATAAAAATTTAATTTAATTAAATAATATTTTATTTAAATAAAATATATTCTTAAAATAAATATATAATAATATACATGTATAAATATCATTTAATTTTATATGTAATTCATTTGGTAAGGTTTTACATATTAAAGAATAAAATTTATTTTTAAATTTTTATCTAAATTATATCTAGGATTAATAATTCTTAAAATATCGGTTAAGATCTTTTCTAAAGCGTCGCCGTCGCCAGTCGCTGCTCGCTGATCGTTGCTCGCAGCTCGCCACTGTCTCACTGGTAGCTAATTTGTTTTATTTCTTATTTTTTCAGGTATGTTTATAGCAATTCATTAATGTACCGAGATAAAGACGAAGAATTCAAGAATCAATAACCAAGCAACAACGGCGTAGCATATTATAAGTTTAAGTCTTTAAGGTTAGTTAATGTAGTTAATTTTTCTAAAATTCATGCTTAAAGACTTTTTAAAACTTGCTATTAATTTTTTCTGCATGTTTTATACTTATATTGTTGTCCTTAAAATCTAACATATATATTTAGGATTTATGAAAATATAATTTTATCAATATATTTATTTAAAATTTTTAAAAAAATTAATATTTATGACATCATAAATATGTCGCTGCTGACGTCATCGGTTTGAACCGATTTGATTAACCGGTCGAACCGGTTCGAACCAAACCAATTCCTTTACCGGTTTAATCACCAGTTTGGTTCTGACAACATTGGTTTTATCTTCTTTTAATCATTCAAACATCATCAAATAAAATACAATCTTGGTTCTTGAGCTTTAAACCTCTTAAAATAGACATACGTTGAGTCGAATTAAATGGACCATCTTCAGTTGATCATAACTTTTCAACCGATAGACATTATAAAAGCTACAGTATATCAATGGAAAGCATTTTGAAGATAAAAAAATAACTCAATTTCGAAATTCTATCTATAATTATTTGAAGATAAATTTTACTTGTTTTAATTTCATAGTTAAATGTAATTATAAATGAATTTCAATTTATTTTTAAATAATTATCATCAATTTTATTTCTTGCTTGTCATTCTCTATCATATTTACTAATTTTGATTTTTGAAGATAAAAATATTAATTTTTTACTTATAATGATATATATTATATGGTCATATTTTTAATATTTTCTATTATGTGACCAAGTATGTTTATTTCATATACCAAAGGTCCAAAAGTTATCCATTTAAAAATATTTTTACGTTTTTTAAGAATATTATTTTTATGCAGGAGAGTATAAGACTGGTGAATTCAAATAAATATAAAATTATGTGTACGGAGTAAATACAGTTATACTTTCATAAAATGAAAAATATATTAAAAATATAAAATGCTTCGAGAATACTTAAGGTGCCGGGTGCAAATATGAATTTCGGTGGAATCTAAGAATGAGGTAAAAAGTAAAAAAGAAAATATTAACATTTGAAAAGTTTTTAACAAAAAATTAGGATAAAAATGGTTGAAAAGTAACTAAATTTTATATGAGAAATTTTTACAAATATGCCTTCAAAGTTCAATTGATATTATATTTGTGTCCCTAAGTCTGTTGATATTGCAAATATGCCTACAAAATTTGCATAAAATGGTAAGTATGTTCCTTCCGTTACGATTTTGTTAACTTTTTTTTGTTAAAATGACCATAATACACTTTAAGCCAAATGATACACTTGCAAGTTTTGAAATATTATAGACACATTTGTTATTTCATTATTTTATATATTTTTACATATATTATAGACGCAAAACGGAAGACACATTGACACATTTTAATAATTGTATCTCATCATTAATTGATACACGCAACTATGATAAACCATAGTCGTCGCTGCGTCGGATTTTGCGTTGTCCGCATGAGCGTCCGACTACATGCACTGAGCTTTGATGAGATGTGAATATAACATGGTCTTCCATTTAACAAATATTTTAGATGGAATCTTTTATTTTCTAATATATAATAAACCTTAAAATTTTCATTATCAATATTACTGTCCCTGATCTCAATACAATTTTCTATTTTTTACTGCATGACGATTCATTCGAAAAGCACTTAAGTTTTGTAAATTTTAAGAACGCAACGGAAAGATGAATAAGTAGCAAACAAATTAAATGCATCAATTACTTAGCTATATACCGTTCTGTTTTCGTCATATATGTCAATTATCTTTTTATATCTATTGGTACAACCTGCCTTTATAGGTTTATTCTACTCTTTAATCTCTTACTTATCAAAATTTATTTTCAAAAAATTCAAAGTTTGAATGAAATATGAATAAGATGAGAAGATTGTGTGTTTGTCGATAAATAAAACATATTTTTTCAATCTAAAACTTTTCACTCTCCATAAATACAATAATTTTTAAATATTTATTTATATCTTTTTATACAACTACCTTATTTTCTATTATTTCTATACAATTATTCATACAACTAACATATCTATTTTAACTTTATTCTTTTTATTTTTCATTATTATCTCTTTTAACTTTTACATCTAAAACTTTTCGTCTAAAAGTTGCATGACTTTCCAAACACACCCATATGAGGTAAGATATTTGTATATTATAATTGAAAAAACTAAGGCTGAAAATGGCAAAAAATGAGTTTGACGAGGAGGTATTGGGTTCAATTGATGGGGTTTAAAAATGAACTACAAGAATAATGCTTTACCTTTTATATACACCCTTAATTCCACTTAAAAAATAATATTGTAAATAGGTGGACTCGGGTTAATATGGGCTTATTTATCTCTTGTGTGCTTATTTGGATTTTATGTGGATAGATTAGGAAAAGTTATTCTATGGGTTTGATATAATTGGGCCAGATAGTCATAATACTAATCTTACATTTAGAGCACGATTATATATATCAAAATGTATTTTAAGGTAAAATACAATATTAATTTATTTTATCTTATTTTTTTTAATTTTTTTTCTTTATAAATATGTTTTCCTAATTTTATTTAACCTATATATCGAGTTTTGTCATTTTACTATACTTTTATATTTTTATTTTTATTTTTTAAAAAAATACCAATTTCAAGGGCATTTAAGTCATTTTTATCCTTAAAAAACTTGAATTAAAAAATCAAAAATAACTATATAAAAATATTATAAAATGACTAAACTATATATAAATTGAATACACCTAGAAAAACATGTTTATGAAGAAAAATCAATAAATAACTATTTATAAAAATAAATAAATATTTTATTTTAGCCTAAAGTATATTATAATGTATATAATCAAGCTCCTCTTACATTCTTGCTCAATGCATGGGAAATAAGTAGACCTCGAAGGAACCAACCGAGGCAAGTTGGTTAGCCAAGGTAATGCCTCTCATTGTGCCTGATGAGTGTCCAATTTCTGTACTGATGTTTGCCGTTTGGAGTGTGTTTTAGTAGTAGAAGCAGTCTCCCCGTTATTATTATGGAAGTGTTACCGTATAAAGAATTTAGTAATATTGAGTCAGCCTCTAATGTATACAGGAACCAAATTAATTCAATTTTTATTACTTATAATATTTAAAGGAAGCGACTATGTTATGGTAAATTAATTTTCTGATAAAATAGAGAGAAAATACGTGTGCACGTCAACCAACATAGCATGTGCGCCAGCAGTAGCAAAGCAGCGCACGGGTTGGATGGGATATTTTATTGTGTTTCAAAATGTTAATGTTGCGTAGCATTGCAGTGCATTGAAAGAGACGGACCAAGAGGGAGAGAGAATACGTGGTGGATGACACGGATGAAGGTGTTGAAGAGCATTATTAAATTTTTGGTTGTTGAAAAAAGAGGGGGAAAAAAGGTAAGAGAGGGTGATTTGGTATGGCTATAGCTGGCGCTGGCGGCATTGCCGGAGGCAGGTCAAACCTGACCTTAAGTATAACGGTGCCGTTCGCGCTAAGCAGCTATGGACGGCCACGGGCAACTGCCAAAAGACGACCGACCGACCGACCGATCCTTGTTCTGTTCGTCTGTCATTCGTTACTGCAGTTACAACTTGGCCGGACTGTTTCGATTGGTCCATGCGGCGAGGTAAAGGATCCGAGTCTGCCCAAAGTTTCTAGTGTTTTATTTACCCGTTTCTGTTGTGTTTGGATGGAGATATAATATAATGAGAATAATAATAAAGTATAACGATAATAAAATTAAAATAAATTAATTAATTATATTGGTAGTCGTGTGCAAATAATGGAAAAATATAGTAATTTTTTATAAAAAAATAAAAAGAAATAATTAAAAAATTAAAAAATAAGATAATTTAAAGTATATATTTTTTTAATTGGCAATATAAAAAAAATTTTATTGCAAAATTTTAGTTGAAAACTTTTATGCAGAGTGAAAAGTATTTTCGCACCAGCAGGTTAGGTTGATGATGGGGTCGATATTTACTTTTAAAAAACATCTACTGATTTCTCGTATGTCCGTGATAGTCAAAATCATATAACGGACGCCGTTGAGGAAAAAGGATCCGAGTCCGCCCTAGAGAACAGTTTCCTGTGTTTTATTTACACGTCGTCTGAACAGTGGTTTCACACCAGCAACTAGAACTGTTTGGTCAGATCAGTCAAAAAAGAAGAAGGAATAGAGAAAGAGATCGAAGGATCGGGTTGACATTTGCTTTTTAAAAACATCCACTCATCTCTCAAAGTCATGCAATTGGTTGCATAGGATTGGAACCGTGTACTATTGAGTATGGGTTGTCTGTATTCAGAAGAATACTTCTCATGCCTGTTGCCACTCAGTTCTCACTCTCAGTACCTGTCTTTCATTTATTTTTCAACGAAAACAAAAAATAATAATAATATATGTAAATATTTTTTTTTATTATTATTTCATTTTCTAATGTCGCAGTAGTGGCAATCTAATGTCAGATCAGGAGCAAAGGCGAGTAGTGGAGATCTGGAAACGGGAGATTCAAAAGGCCACGCCCACTCGCCCAGCCGTCCCTCGATGGGAAGAGAACAACCGCCTTCCTCTATGAAATAACCAAAGAAAGCGAGGGTAAATTGATCTGGCGGCGCCGTCAGTCAAGTCGCGCAAGTGTTTGGAAAGGGCCGCTACTGTTCCGCTTCGAGAAATGAAATGGTGGGAAGAGCAAGGCGCACCAGGAAGCGGAGGAGAAAGAGAAGGATGTAATTATTTCAACGTTTAGTGCTGCTGGTGTTGTTGATGGCGGCAGCTACTGCGATAATGATGGTGGCAATCACTAGCTTGTATCCTCGATCCCTTCATACATCTCCAAATACCACCTCACGAGCATAGCAATTTGAGCATGATGACGATGACATCCCACAACCAAATAAAGGTTCCCGCTCCCCTTAGCTTTTCCATTTCCCTTTTTCTCATTCTTCCTCTTCTTCATTCTGCCGCCTCTGCTCAGCAGTCTCCTCTTCCTCTTCCGCCCCCTCGTCCTGCTCCTGCTCCTGCTCCTGCTCCTGCTCATTCACTATCTTCGTCCACCGAACGCTCTGCCCTCTTCTCTCTTCGCTCCTCCTTAGGTCTCAGGAGCAAAGACTGGCCTAGGAAGTCTGACCCTTGCTCCTCCTGGACTGGCGTCACCTGTCGATCGGATGGTCGAGTCGTTGCCATCAACCTCTCCGGTCTCCGCCGAACTCGCCTCGGTCGCCTTAACCCCCAATTCTCCGTCGATGCCCTCTCTAACCTCACCCTTCTCGATTCCTTCAATTCCACTGGCTTCCTCTTGCCCGGCCCTATTCCCTCGTGGTTTGGCGGCCAGTCCCTCCCTTCCCTCCGAGTGCTCGATCTCCGCTTCTCTTCCATAGTCTCCTCCATCCCTTCATCCCTAGGAAGCTTGCTCACCCTCACCCATCTCTATCTCTCCGACAATGCCCTTACCGGCACCATCCCTGACTCGCTGGGCCAGCTTTTAAACCTCTCTGTCCTTGATCTCTCCCGAAATTCCCTTGTTGGGACTGTTCCTGCCTCCTTGTCGTCGCTGCACTCTCTCATCCTCCTCAAACTTACTGCAAACTTCCTCTCCGGTTCCGTTCCTTCCTCTCTTGGGGGCCTTTCCAACTTACGCTCCCTTATACTATCCAACAACAGCCTTAGTGCTCCCATTCCACTTGAGCTTGGTAACCTTTCTCTTTTGATTGAGCTTGATCTCAGCTTCAATTCCTTATCTGGGCAATTGCCCTCTGTTCTCAGTGAACTGTTGAATTTGCAGAGACTTCTGTTAGGCAATAATTTGCTTGCTGGCACATTGCCAAGGAATTTCTTCTTCCGTCTCACTTCGCTCCAGTTGCTTGATGTCTCCCACAACAACTTGACGGGCGCCCTTCCAAATCTTACTTTGGGAGCTAATGTCAGCACCCTTGCTGCTCCTTCCTTTAATCTCTCACACAACCTCTTCTACGGCTCACTGCTTTCCCAACTGGGCAATTTCAGTTTTATTGATCTATCCGCTAATTATTTCGAAGGCAGGGTTCCTGAGGGGAATGCTATAAATGCTTCTTATGATGTCAACTGCCTTCAGAATGCATCGAATCAACGCAGTTTTGATGACTGCTTTTCATTCTATTCTGCAAGAGGTTTGGAATTTGATGGCTTTGGGGCCCCGGACGTGACCCAACCTGTCTCTCCATCATCCACCAGCCATAAGAATAGGCGGCAACTGAAATTCATACTCGCAGGAGTCTTTGGGGGCCTTGGTTTTATTACCCTCTTGGTGTTGGTGGTGGTGATGTGTCTGCATCGGCACGAAAGGGGTGCAGCAGCTGATCAGAGAGAAGTCACTTCAGATGTCATTAACTCAGGAGCAGGTCCTCAACCTTTGGCAATCTCAATTAATTTTTCTGGCCTAGGAGAAGCATTTACCTACGAGCAGCTGCTTCAAGCAACTGCAAATTTTGGGGACGCAAATCTGATCAAGCATGGACGTTCCGGAGATTTGTATCAAGGAGTCTTGGATGGCGGCATTCCAATTGTTGTGAAAAGAGTTGATTTGCATACATTCAGGAAGGATGCTTTCTTGGTAGAATTAGATCTGTTCAGCAAGGCTTCTCATACCAGATTGGTGCCGCTGCTGGGCCATTGTTTGGAACATGAACATGAAAAGTTACTGGTTTACAGATACATGCCAAATGGTGACTTATCAAATGCCTTGTTCAAGAAAAGCAGTAGTGATGAGGATGGTTTGCAGTCTCTTGATTGGATAACCAGACTAAAAATAGCAATAGGAGCAGCTGAGGCTCTAACCTATCTCCATCATGAATGCACACCACCCCTAGTGCACAGGTATCTCGTTATTCTCTTATTAATTCAGCAATTATTATGATTCTTTTTTACTGGTTGTCTTATATTCATCTGTGATGCCATTCTTTTAATCCTGAGAAAAGAATAGGACTGTGTGCAAGGACATGGTGAATCTACCAATTAATATGCATTTCCTGCACCCTGCAAAATGATTTTCACACTATAATTTGTGTGTTGTCATCAAGAAGCGGTTATATTTTCACTTCTATCTGAAACTTTAAATTCATTTTACTCTTGTATTGCTCAAACCTTGTTCTGGGTTAACAGCATAATGTTCAAGACGTAATACTGTTGAATTACTTGGCAAAACTGTATGCATCTTATACTTCATCTGAAAGATAGCTTTGAAATCATGGTTACGGAGCATGCATGCCTGAGGTTGCATTGTAATTGTAGATTGACATCTTTGATGTGCATGCGCTTCCAAATTGTAGGTCATCATTGGGAAAGAGAAATGATTTATTGAGAATAGATACATACTTCTTTGAAATGGTAGGAGAAGCATGCATGCAAATGTGAAAATAATTTCAATAACAGGACCTACTTTAGATTGGAATTATTAGAAGAAAAAATTCGATGGCGCTTAACTTTTCACCTTGTGTATATGATACAGATTCTGGAAACAGAGAATTTGTTGCCTGTATCTTACGCCTTATATTTCAAAGCAGACTCATCAGTAGGGCAGATGGTTTCAAAGTGGAAGCCATCTTCATGCATTAGATTTCCCATTCATCAAGATTTTGTGATCCCATACCTAACATACTCCAAATCCAATAGCTTCAAATCATAGAGCCTCCATCTTCAGCACGAGATTTTGAGTCTACCATTTCACGATCAAGATATCGTGAAAGTGCATCGAATTCGACGAATGTGATATCTATCTGTTAGATATATGGAAACATATCATATAGGCCTAAGTTAGACATCGAATTTCTTTGATTTGCATTATCTGGAGGATACTTTATAGATAAAAGAAAGATGTGCATTTCAACCTATTTATCGATTAAGCTAAAATGAAAAAATAATAATAATAACATGGTACCTAAAAAACAGTAGACATGTAAAAAGTAAGCCCTAATGCAAGGATGTGGGGAATCCCAAATGGACTGTATGTGGGGATCTACATGTAAACATATTCTCACGTTAGGCATCAAGAGTAAATAAAATCCACAAAACAGGTAATTTCTTTTTGTCTGGGTCGTGGATTTTATTCACGTGGTTCACGATAATTTATCTTCAATCTTTAAATAATGGTAATTGTATAACGGAATAAACAAAACTTTGATGTGGTATTCTTTAGCTGTGTGATCTACTTTGAATTTGCAAATGTGAATCGTAAGTAATCAAAGAAATTTCTAATGAGATATCTTTTTTTTTTTTTTTTTTTTGGTTGAAGAGATGTTCAAGCAAGTAGTATTCTACTTGATGATAAATTTGAAGTGCGGCTTGGAAGTTTGAGTGAAGTTTGTAGTCAAGAAGGGGATTCTCACCAAAATGTCATCACAAGGTTGCTGAGGTTTTCACAGTAAGTATTTGTTTTATTTTCTCTGTGTGTTGTTTTCGTAGACTGTTCTTTTGGGTATTATTATCGAGATATTTTTGAGTTCATGCTTTGCAATGTTTGTTTTCACCTTTGAACCTCCTACTGAAAATTTTCAAGTTACTGCAATGTAGATATCTCTTTTTATCTCACACACACAAACCCATTGAAACAATAGCCACAAGGAATTCAAAGTTCAAACCAATGTTTTTAAAATTGGACAAGAGGTTAAATTGGTTAAGCACTAGTTGGCAGTTCAACTAATACAACCTAATTGACTATTTCAATGTAGGGTTTGTTTGGAAGATGTAAAAGTAGGAAAGTGGGAATAAGAAAATTTTGAAAAAGTGAGAGACTAATGTTATATGATAGGGGTAACAGTTAGGAGTTGATAAATATAGATTTAGTCTGAGGCTTGATTGAACTAGATTAGATACTTCAATCATCACAGATAGTGATTAAATGGATCAACACAGGTTTTATGTGGAAAAAATGATCTATGAATTACCTAAAAACTATGGAGCCGATCAGGCAAAGATTTCACTATTCAGAGTTTTGAATATATGTAATTGGAGATACAAGACTGAGTGATTTTCCTTTTTTCTCCCTCTCCCCTGGTGAAGAAGAAATCCCTTTTAGTGGATTAGCCCAATCGAATCCCTTTTCTAAGGGATAGTGTTTTGCTTTTACACATGGTTCAACCTGATACGGCACATGCCTAATGTTAGAGGGAGATTTGTAATCATCTTTATTAGATTTTTCATAAGGTGATGTGCCCTTCTTTGATTAGTCGAGCATTGGACCAGGCCTGCTATGGGCATTTCAGATGACTAAGCGGACTTTGCCTCTCCTAACAATCAGACTAAGCGGACTTTGCCTCTCCTAACAATCAAAGTTGTCATTAATGCCAGGTGATTATACTTTGCTTGAGGGCTACGACATTAATGGGCTTTTTTTGATGAGAAGCTTAGTCGACAAAATGATGATGTCACGGTGTTAGTTTGACTCTACTATTGTATAGAAGGGGTTCGGCCTCCATATCTAAGGCTATGTCTCTCGGGGGCGGCCAAGTATGAGAGCTTCAGTGGCTGAGAGGAGTCCACCAATCCATTTGATGATGTTTTGGTATCGGCAATTCTCTGAGTTGAGTGGTTGACTTTTACTCAACCCTTATGAGGAGTAAAGGGAATAAATTAAAATAGACAAGGTAGTTGTACGGAAAAACTTAAAAAAATGAAATGTAATAATAAGAAAGTAAGGTACTTAGGTATTTTTTTATCAAAAAAGGTAATTAGGTAATTAAGATGTCAAATTATATCAAAAGATGTGTGAGAAGAAATGAGATTTTTTTTTAAAAAAAAAAAAAAAAATCTTTTACTTTTATCATCATCATCATTCTTCTTCAATATACTTCATCAACCAGCTGATTTGTTGCTATCATTTAGTTTTAGTACCAATGCTTCGAATCTATATCTTTGTATTGGATTAGGATATGCAGTAGGGGAAAAAACAGATCGTTATTGCTTCAGCTTCTTCACCCAAAGTTTTTCTTGGAGACCCTATATTGGCGTCCTCTTCTTCTTCTTAACTGGTTTCTAAATATACTTGGTCAACCAACTGATTTGTTTCTATCATTCAGTTTTAATAACAATGTTTCGATTTTATATCTTTGTATCAGATTAGGATATGCAGTAGGGAAAAAACAGATCGTTATTGAGCTTCTTCACCCAAAGTTTTTCTTGAGACCATATATTGCTTTAAAATTCCATGTACACAATAGTGGCTTTCATGTTTTGTCCTCGCAGTTGCTTCCAATCTTACAATCTAAGGCATGATGGAAATGCAAGGAATAAGGTGAAAACAAGGAGTACAAATTTCTTGCAGCATTCATTAGGTTTAAGTTGTAGGGCTCTTAACTAGACTGAACTGACTTACAAATTGTAGGGTTAGTTGGAAAAAAGGGTGGGAGGCAAGAGAAACTCAGACTATGCAATTTATAAGTGTATATGTTTTTAAAAAAGATTAACTAATTTAGGCCTAACATAATTTAAACTCAACTTCATAGCAAATCTAGTAAATTAATTCCGAACATAAATTTTAAGTTGGGCTTTAAGCTAAGCTTGACATGGACGTTCCAACGATTAAACTAGGAAGTAAGAAGAAACTCAAATTAACTTCCAAGTGAAGATGAGACTTAGTTAAATATCAAGACGATTCATTATCGGAACATGCTTCGACTTTAATATGAAATTTGGTTGCCTAAACTTTAATAGAAAATTAGGTTAAAACATTCATGTTGATCATTTGTAATTAAGAAGTATTTAACTAAATCGAAGTTAGTTATTGCTTACTTTTATTCTCTGCTTATTAAATTAATTATCTTTCAATATTTTGTACTTGATTTAAAGTAAATGAAAAGTATACAGATTTCCAAAATTCCAAATCAAATTTCAGTCCAAAATCTAACAAATCTGGCTTAGGCTACGGTTGACTCAATCCTGAGGTCACCCATCTGGTGTTGCATCCCCTCATTATTTCTTTTTCTAGAGTTTCTAGATTGTCAATCATCTCAATGTTTGAATCTTCAACCATCTCAAGTTGATTTTTTTTTTAATTAACAGTCTTATTCGATAAAATTTTATCAATAATCAAATCAATTTATTCTTTCTGCTCTATGAATGGAACTTTTAACAGAGACATTCCAACAATCGAATCTTTAGATTCAGAGATGGGAAATCGATGATCTTTTGGTGCAATCGCAGTTTGAAGGATGCTAGAAATACTTATGAGAATTGAGATTCAATCTGAAATTTGAAGCTTAATCCAAATTGCAATTCGAATTGAGACAACAGGTTAGGGACCTGGGTTGAGGATTTACAAGTTGCTATCTGAAATTGGTGTACAAGAAGAAGAAAGCTAAGGGAGACAAAGAAGAAATGGGCAGGGAAAATGAAGGGAAAAAGGAATGATGCTTTAGGGAAGAGAAAAAAAAAGTTTTGAAGAAGAAGAAGTAAAATTTTTGCAAAAAAGAGAAGAGAAGAATTAGGGGAGAAGAGACATAAAAAAAACTGTACTTTTGATAACGCACTATCCGCGTGTTTCAAATCTACATGCCTTTCTCTCTGTACATATTAAAAAATAGATATTTAGAAGAAAACCTAATGCATTTGCATATAAATAAAAATACTAAATAAATTAATAGTGACAACAATTCAAACCACTCATTAACTTTTTAAGCCTGGATTTAGTAAAATCCATCAATTTCCTAATGAATAAGGACTTTAGCATTTCTTATCATGGTATTATTACTATTATTTACTCACTTACGAGCCTGGATTTAATGACAGCCATTAATTTCCAAATGCACAAGGACTAAGGCATAAGGGTGTATTTGGTGATAGGTAGAAAAAGTTGGGAAAAAACTTGTGATTTTTTTTTTTTTTTTGAAAAACTGAGAATGCAATGTGATATAACAGGGATAATAATTAGAAGTGAAGAAAATAAGGATAAAATAGATTGGCTAATTGTATGGAAGATGTGAACAAATGATTGGAATGCTAAGGTAATAATGGAAAAAATAAGCAGTAGGAAATTAAGACGTCATATTTTATCAAAATGTATGTAGAATGAAGTAGGAAATTTTGTTTCCGTTTTACCAAATGCCAAAGTCAAACATACCCTAAGATTTGTTATTATGATATTATTACTATTAATACTGCAGTACCCATCTTAAGAAAATTTCATCTTTAGTTTCTGACTTTTTCCTAACCTAACCATCAGAATGCACCTTTGTGTCATCTCAAAATCAGCCAAGGAAAGTTCAGGGGTAGAATCTTAAAGAGTGTAATGATAGACTTTTTCTTTTTTCCTTTTGCTTTAAACTGGGTCTTATTGTTATGAAATTTGGAGTATACATGGTTGCTTTATATGTCTTTTGTTAAGCTGCTAAGGACATGCTAGTGTTTTATCTGAGATTCAAATTTCTGTGATGAATGATTGAGTCTGTTTGAACTGTGGTTTATGGTTGTGATGGGGTTGTGGTGGAGGGTATAATATTGCAGAAAAGACAGAAAAACATCAATGATTTAAGTGTGGTTTGGTGTGTATTTGACAAAGCAGATGAATGATGAAAGAGACAGAGAAAGATAAAAAGATATAGGGATAAATGATTGAAAAGGTCGAATGATGTAAATAAGGATAATGATTTAAGAGAAAGGAATGTGGGTTATATTTGGTATTTTTCTTTGTATGGAAAGGTTGAATGATGTAAATAAGGATAATGATTTAAGAGAAAGGAATGTGGGTTATAGTTGGTATTTTTCTTTGTACGGTAACTGTGGTTGAAAATTGAAATGTAGGGTGTAATGTAATTGAGGGTGTGAAGTAAAACTAAACATTTCCACGTAGATTTGTTTGGATAGGTGGAGAATATGTATCTATTTGGGTATGTAGTGCAGTAGATTCTACTGTAGAAAAGACAAAACAGCATGATGATTAAAATGTAGCACTTGGTTTTGGGTCGCCTAGAAATATTATTTGTTGTCCGAATTTCTAGGTGGTATACACTTGAATTTGACATGATTGTGTTATCATCATGTTACAGCTCGTGTTATTGAGATCCATTGTATGTATTTATAAAGAAATATGATGTCATGCATTCCAAATCTCACAACCACAAGTATGGTGATGTAGGATGGGTAGAGAAGAAAATAGAAGAAAGAGGAAGGAACCTCTAGAGATGAGAAGTGAAGAAAGAAGGTAGAAAGAACAGATGAATAAAGAGAGAAGAGTAAGAACAAGTAGAAGAAGACTAGAGAACACTTTTATAAATCTCAAACTGATCCCCTTTAGAGCTTACAAGAGCTGTATTTATAGGTGAACATATCACCTAATCTTAGCAAATAAAATCCTTCTAGAAAAAGAAATATATATTTTAAGTAAACTTCTTAAGGAAGTAAACTTAAAATAGATACTTGCTTATTTTAAATAGATTCTAAAATATCCTAAGAAAATCCTTCTAGAAAAGGAAGTTGTATATTTTAAGTAAACTTCTTAAGGAAGTAAACTTAAAATAGATACATGCTTACTTTAAACAGATTCTAAAATATCCTAGGAATCTTCTAATATCTTTCAAAAATAGCAAAATAAAATCTCTCTAAAATATCCTATGATTATTTCCCTTTTACAAAATTTTTGCGCCTAGAATAGACAGATTTGAAAAATTTCTTGCTATTTTCATCAATTCTCCCCGGCTTCGAAAAACTCGCCACTGGAGAGTTCTGACTTTGATATTGCTCAAGAATATTTTGATCCAAGTGGCGTAGGTCATCTTCAGTAACCCATGTAGCATCAGAATCTAGCTTGTTTTTCCACTTGACAAGAAATCTTTGCATAATGCCCGATCCAGTAGTGACAAGTTCATCTTGTAGGATATTCTCTATTTGATCTGAAAAAGTAGATGGTACTCGTGGAAGTATAGGCACATGTGGTGATGTTGAACCGTTATCTGTTGAAATTCCTGCAGACGAACTTGGAAGCTCAAAAGTACCTCGGTAAGGAAACAAATCCTCTATATTGAAAATGGAACTAATTCCTATATCTGAAGGCAAATCAAGTTCATATGCATTGAATCCCAATTTTCTTAAAACACGAAAGGGTCCACTGGCTTATGCATGCAACTTTTTAAAAGAATTTTTAGAAAATCTTTCTGGATGGACACGAACCATGACGTAATCCCCAACATCAAACTCTTGTTTTCTTCTATAAACATCTATAGCAAGCTTATAATTTTCATTACTTAGAGTAATCTTTCTTCTAATATCAACATGAATATCTCGAATGTGTTGAGCAAAAGATTCAGCAGTACCTGATGAACGGGTATCAATGGGTAAAGGAATTAGATCGATGGGACCTCGAGGAATATAACCATAGACAATTTCAAAAGGAGATTTCCCAGTAGAACAATTGACTGAATTGTTGTATGCAAATTCGGCAATAGCCAATACAGAATCCCAAGTTCCAATATGTTCTCCCACCAAAGTCCTAAGCAGATTTCCCAAACTCCGATAGACTACCTCAGTTTGGCCATGAAAAGCAGATGAAAATTTCAATTTGGTACCCAAAAGTTTCCACAATGTTTTCCAAAAATAGCTTACAAATTTAACATCCCAATCAGAAACGATGGAAGTTGGTAAACCGTGAAGCTTAACAATTTCTCTAAAGAATAATTTTAACATGTATGAAGCACAAGCAGATTTCGTACATGGGATAAAATGATCCATTTTCAAAAATCTATCAACTACCACAAGAATTGAATCAAATCCTCGAGAGGTTTTAGGCAATCCGAGAATAAAGTCCATATTAATGTCTTGCCAAAGAATATGTGGTATAGGCAGAAAAGTGTATAGTCCAATGTTTCTCTTTCGAGCTGTATTTGCGTCCTCTTTGGCTACTATAGCTAGAATGAGTCCTGAATCTTGTCCTTCTTTTTCAAATTGTTTTCTTGTAAGAATATGCAAAGGTCGTTTTTCAGATGAATCAACTGGAGACTCTTTGTGGGATCTATCACTTTCTTTAGGTTTAGCAGGCTTCAAAATGATAGATTTTCCATTATGCTTAATAATATAGGTGTTGGGTTGCCCATAATGGATTACTTTTAAGTCATATAGTCATGGTCGACCAAGAAGAATATGAGCCACATCCATGGGTAGCACATCACACCAAATATGATCAGAATAATCACCCATCGATATAGGAACCAAGCATCTTTCATTAACAGGAAGTGTAGTTTTGTCTACCCATGCTACACGATATGGATGAGGATGTGGTTCAGTTTTCAAATTCAATCTGGCTATAGCTGATTTGGCAATCACATTCATGGAACTACCTCCATCTATAACAATCTTGCATACTGTATTCCCACATTTAAAAAATTGATGAAATATATTTGTACGTCTCCAATCACTATTTGAAAAAGAAGTAGTCAAAATGCAACGCATAACATTTAATTGCAAGTCCTCATTATAGCTATAGTCTCCATCAAGTTCACAATCCGATGGTTCCTCAAAAGTTTTAGCAACTTGATCAATGGTCACATCTTCATGATCCTCTACATGATTAATTGTGAGTGTGTGCTGAGGACATTGTGATGCAATATGACCTTTACCCCCACAACGAAAACATGGACCATTAATCCGCTTACTAGTGACATCAAATCGAGAAACTGGATTACTCTTTTCCCTACTTGTGTATTGTTCAGGCAATAGTTTAGTTGTTCCTTGAAAAGACGTTAGATTAGAATTTAATTTGGATACCCTTGTCTCTCCAGTTTGTGAAATCAAACATTTGTTAGTGAAATATTTTTGAAAATTTTCCAATTCTAGAGCTTTATAATATGCGTCTTCCACAGAAACAACTGAATGCAATTTCAACAAAGTTTTGATTTTTTGGTTTCAGGCCATTGATAAACTTTGTTCGTGTAACCCAAGGATCTTCCTGTATTCCATATTTCATTTTTAAATCTTCAAACTTATTAAGATAATCAGTTACACTTAATGATCCTTGTCTCAAGTTAACCAATTATTCCAATAGTTGAGTCTGATGATATTCAGGAAGGTATTTCTCTTTCAATTTAGCTTTCATTTCAGCCCATGTTGTGATAGGTACTCCTATGCGTTGACTTTCATCTAGAACCCCTTGCCAATAGTGTTTGGCAGACCCAACAAGTTTCATTTTTGTAAATCTCAATCGTTGGGCATCATCCATATCATACCAACAAAAAAAATCTTCCATGTCTGCCAACCAATCTAAGAAAGCATTAGGGTCTAGACGACCGTCATAACTAAGAGTATCTACCTTGACTTGTTTTGCCACCCAAGAATTATCAGTTACACGTCGTTGTTGTTGTGGAAAAGGTATATTATAATTTTTCTGATAGTTTCCATGTCTAAGATTGTTTGCAAAACCAATTTCATAAAAATTATTATCGTCTTCATGATTTTCCAAATTTGTATGCATTTCTGGAATATGTGAATGCTCTGGGTTATGATGACCTTTAGCATGTATGTTTGGATTTTGGAGAAGGCCAGTTATGATAGGAGAGCTACTAAAAGCATGAGTATTGTGTGATTGACCATTTCGAAATGATTGTCCAGTCTCAATCATAGGACGTTTTCCAACAATTTCAGCCAACCTGTTTACTGAGGTAATGAGAGATTGAATGGAAGAGGTGGTTTCTTTTTGGAAATCTTCTTGCTTTTGGGCCAAGGTATCACAAAGGGTTGTTAAAGATTCAAATTGATTATCAATAGAATTGGATAAAGCTTCGAGTTCGGCATTTAATTCAGCATTAGTAGGCATGGTGACTCAAAATTCAACTTATGCTGATATAGGAAAGACTTACTACTAAGAATAATTTTTTTTTTCTCTCCTTTTTTTAAAGGTTCAAAAGCAAAGAACTTGATTAAAACAAATATGAATTAAGTACTTTCAACTAGAGAAAATGTACCTGTTGAGGTCCAATATTACCAAGTTTAGCAAGAGACAACTTGAAAGTAATTTTAGCAACTTCTTAGCAGTATTTTCGTGATGACCAGTAGGTTGTTGTGATGGCAGCAGTAGACAGCATAAAACAGCGACGGAAAACAACAATGATAGCACCAGCTTGTGGACAGCAAACTCCAATAGAATAGACAACAATGATAGTACCAGCTTGTGGACAGCAAACTCCAATAGAATGGACAGCAGTGTTTTGTAGATGGCAGCAGTTCGTGGACAGCAAAATGGCAATAGAATGGACAACGGTGATTTGTGGACAGCAGCAGTTTTTTTGGATAGCAAACAGTAATAGAAATTGGGTGAAAGTAGTACCAGGTTTGACTTTGATACCAATTGATGTAGGATGGGTAGAGAAGAAAATAGAAGAAAGAGGAAGGAACCTCTAGAGATGAGAAGTGAAGAAAGAAGGTAGAAAGAACAGATGAATAAAGAGAGAAGAGTAAGAACAAGTAGAAGAAGACTAGAGAACACTTTTATAAATCTCAAACTGATCCCCTTTAGAGCTGGATACCAATCATATACACCCGGGTGCATTCAGCCTCAATGCACCCGGGTGTACTACACCCATTTTTTTTTTTTTTTTTTTTGAAATTTTTTTTACACAATGGTTAATCTAGGTTTATTTAACATATGTATCAATTTTTACTATTTTTGGAGACTTTTAGATATTTTTTTAAGATTTTTAAAAATCAGTGGCATTTTCGGTAATTTTAAATTACGGAAAATGCCACTGATTTTTAAAAATCTAAAAAAAATATCTAAAAATCTCCAAAAATAGTAAAAATTGACACATATGTTAAACAAACCTATATTAACAGATTCATGAAAAAAATTTCAAAAAAAAATAAAAAAAAATGGGTGTAGTACACCCGGGTGCATCGAGGCTGAATGCACCCGGGTGTATATGATTGGGATCCTTTAGAGCTTACAAGAGCTATATTTATAGGTGAACATACCACCTAATCTTAGCAAATAAAATTCTTTTAGAAAAAGAAATATATATTTTAAGTAAACTTCTTAAGGAAGTAAACTTAAAATAGATACTTGCTTATTTTAAATAGATTCTAAAATATCCTAGGAAAATCCTTCTAGAAAAGGAAGTTGTATATTTTAAATAAACTTCTTAAGGAAGTAAACTTAAAATAGATACATGCTTATTTTAAACAGATTCTAAAATATCCTAGGAATCTTCTAATATCTTTCAAAAATAACAAAATAAAATCTTTCTAAAATATCCTAGGATTATTTCCCTTTTACAAAATTCTTGCGCTTAGAATAGACAGATTTGAAAAATTTCTTGCTATTTTCATCATATGGACTCTGAGATTTTTAGATGTGCTACGATCTGAACCCTTTCTGCTATTTTAAACTAACTACAAAATTCTGCACGTGAGCTCAGCTAATGATTGGTTATCATAAAGTCAAATGTCCATATTATGATTTCTCTTGATACGCTGTTACACTGCGTGCAAGTTTTATGTTATTTCTTGGAATTTTTCTTTGCAAATGATGTTGCTCAGATGAGAATCAAAGTTCATGGTTGGTTTTTTCTGGAGTAAATTTTTATTTTTACGAGAAGTAATAATTTACCCTGTTATTTAATCATCTTGTAGAGGAGATGCATGACATGATTTTGGATAAATTTTTTGAGCAATGCGTTAACCAAGGTGTTTCCATGCATCTGCCTCATGAACAAAAATTTACAATGTGCTAGCAAGTATATTGTGGTGGTAAAATTCGTTGTTCTAATATTTTCCCTTCTGTTAATGATGTGCAGGACATCAGAACATGGTCTTTCCGGTGAGTGTTTCTTTAAAAATATCACTCTTTTGATTTTTCTTATCAGCATCCAAAAAATTCACTAGAGTTGATGCTGCAGTGGGCTGATTGAGTGACAGGGCTAAGTTGGATATCATCATTTTATGGAACAAAAAAAATAAATCATGTATCTCAGTAAAAGTATATTATTTTTTAGATTATTATATAATTCCAATAATTATACGTAAATGTCAATAACATCTTGTTTATATCTTGTTCTTGCTGATTATCTATAACATCTTGTTAATTCTTATTAAGGCACCAATCCAAAGGAATCAGTTCCCTGGGGATTTGAAAGCTATCGCTTGGTTTAATGGCCAAATGGTTTAATGTGTTAAATCCAACTCATTTAATGCATAAGCTAGGGATGAAATTATCACCTTAATAGAATTTTCGGTGGGTCACTAAATCATTTGGAATAACTTTGGTGATTTAGTTTTGTGATTCATCAAGACTTCTATTAACATGATAATTACATTCCCAGATAAACAAGTGATTCTAAACATAATGAACGGGTTAGATTTGATAAATGAAACCCATTTGGGCATTTTTGTGGTATAAAAAATAAATCATGTATATCAGTACAAGCATATTGTTTTTAGATTATTATATAATTCCAATAATTATGCGTAAATTTCAGTAATATATTGTTTACATCTTGTTAATTCTTACTAGGGCACCAATGCAAGGGAATCAGTTCCCTGGGGATTTCAAAGGTATTGCTTGGTTTAATGGTCAAATGGTTTAATCAGAGAAATCCAACCCATTTAATGCATTTAAAATAGCGAGTTTTGGCTAGGAATGTAATTATCACGTAAATAAAATTTTTGGTGAGTCACTAAATCATTTGGAATAATTTTGGTGATTTAGTTTTGTGATCCATCAAGACTTCTATTAAGATGACAATACATTCCAAGATAAATGAAAATTTTGAAACATATTGAACAGTTTAGATTTCTTAAAAGAAATCATTTGGGCATTAATCCTTCGAAATTTCCAGGGAAGCAATTTCCATGGAATAATTGCTGCTCTTGTTATTGCTTGATAATTTTTTTAAATAATTTTTTTAAAAAACCAAATCGTCTCTGAGATTTGTGGGCAACTGTGAATGGGTTAAAACTTAAAAGATCCCTGTTGCATGCGGTACTTGAAAGTAGAGGTTAATTGCATTAAAATGAAGAATGTTATCTCAAAAGACGAGGAAAGAATTCAATCCTCATGTGTGCTAGTTACAAACTTAGTATATGTCAGACAATTGTCACATTCTTGTTAATGCAGTGTTTACAGAAATGTATGTATCTAGTGGATTATACTTTTTCAGCAACCATGATTTTTTAATGTCATTTGTTTTGGTCTTTTTTTTTTTTTTTTTTTTTCTAAAATCGAAATTGGTTTTGGTCCTTGATGACATGTATGGATCTCACATGGGCTGGCAAGCCTGGCACACATTTGGGCTAAGTGGGAAATGCTTGCATTTAACCTGTACATCTCTGAATTATGTTGAACTTTGTATTTTTCTTTATTTGCTTTTGGATGATGCCAGGTTCATCAACAGCAACTTGTGCGTATGACGTTTACTGCTTAGGGAAAGTGCTACTTGAGCTGGTTACAGGCAAGCTGGGTATCAGCGGGTCCCATGATTCCAGCACAAATGAATGGCTGGAATATGTGCTCCCTCACATTAGTGTGTATGAAAGAGAGTTGGTGACAAAGATTGTGGATCCATTATTGATTGTGGATGAGGATCTGCTAGAAGAGGTCTGGGCAATGGCTGTGGTGGCGAAGTCATGCCTGAACCCAAAACCTTCAAAACGTCCACTGACAAGATACATCCTCAAAGCATTGGAGAACCCACTGAAGGTGGTCAGGGAGGAAAATTCCAACTCGGCAAGACTCAGAACGACCTCATCAAGGGGCTCATGGAATGCTGCCATCTTTGGCAGTTGGCGACATAGCTCGTCTGACATTGTTGCTGTTGGTGGACCAAACAGGGAAGGTAGTAGCTTTAAACAGACAGGAATTGTGGGTTCTCAGGGCAGTGCACATGGCGTTTGTGATGTATCTTCTTCCCACAAGAGGCTTTCCAAGGAGATCTTCCCTGAACCCGCTATTGATCAGGATGTCGAAAGGACAGATGAGGATTAGAGGTGCCTATGATTCTTTTAGTAATAAGGTGTGGTAGGCCCCCCAATTGAGTGCCTGCTGCTTGCCAATATTCTATTTTATTTTTTTTCCCTTAGGGAAAAATATTGAAGACCAGGATCAAAATACAGGTGTTCCGAAACCATGAAATTAATGTTCCCAGTCTGCTCTGGCCTAATTTCAACTTTCGCGAGGATCAGTGGAAATTATGCACAGTTGCTTCCATTTGCTAATGGTTTGGAGTAAATTGAGAGGCTTCCTAGGTGACATGGTGTGATGCTGGTAATCAGCGATGCCAGTGGTTTCTTATCTTTGCAGGTGAATTTTAGTGAATGAGCTGCAGTTCTTTTTCCCCTCCATTTTTGTAATTTATACTTTTGTGTGTAATGTAAATGGCCTTGTCTTACCTCTTCCTTTATCATTCCCAGGACAAGCATAGGACTGCTTAATTTCAAAGGAAGTCTTTGATGCTGCATGTTTCTTTCTTTCCTTCTTTTGTTTCCTGCAGTGCTTCACAGCAGCAATTAACGATCCACTTACATCGAAGATTATAATATTCACCATGGAGTTGTACACAGATATTCTGTTTCATATTTTTCCATGAAATTGATATACTGACTAAAGCAAAATTTTAACTGAATTTTTCTCAAAGGGGATGTTTGGAAATGTTTTTTTCCGAAAAAATTGTGGGCTTGTTGGAAATAAAAAGGAATATTTTGGGAATTGTGTGATTGGTTGGAAATAACTGGGGTAAAATTGAAATAAATATAATAGTTTGTAGGAAAAATGATTAGAATCTATGAATAAAAGTAGAAAAATATGGTGATTATTGGATAAATGATTGCCCTGGGAAAACGTGATGTCAAACGTCTTCCGAGAATGAGACCATGCAAACGTTTCTTAGCATTTTCTCTGCGATTCAGTGATAAACAATCTTGCGTTGAAATGGTTGACTTGTTCGAAACCGTTTCATCTATTGGCATCTTCTGAATTCTGAACAGGAGTGATGATGATGCGGTAGAGCATAACTTGGCAATTATTGTAGGGGTTTTTGCATCCGTACTCGCAAAAGTTTGGGCAAAATTGTATAAGTGTTACGTTTTTTGTAAAATTTGTCTGCGGTATTGTAAGATTTGCCTGAAATAGCAGGCGTACCAAAGGATGAAGATACCCTCATAGACAATGTACGTGGGCCCTTCGTGATCTTCACGTGGAGAACTTAATATGATTAAGAATAAAGGGAAGAAAG
Organism: Annona cherimola; assembly: GCA_030490835.1. Lineage (NCBI taxonomy): Eukaryota > Viridiplantae > Streptophyta > Magnoliopsida > Magnoliales > Annonaceae > Annona > Annona cherimola. The sequence continues at coordinate 99,509,996 of CM059973.1, read as the reverse complement.
GCAAAATAAAAATGATAGTTACGTTTGCCGAGAAAAAGTAAAAAAGATATGGAAATTTTGTGTTGGAAAAAGCGAGAGAATGACAGAGTGGTGATTAAGAGTAAAGGAAATACAGTTAAAAATAGATAGCGTATTTGTATGAAAAGATGTGAAAAACGATTATAAAATAGGATAGTACATTATATAAAGTAATTTTTGTAGATACACTCAAAATATTTAACCAATATTGCATCAGTGTCTCTAAGTTTTTAGATATTGTAAATATACCTATAAAGTATGTATGTAATTACAAGTGTGTCTCTTTCGTTATGACGCTGTTAAATTTTTTTATAAAATGACGATAATATCCTTTTAAGCTAAGTAATATACTTGTAATTTTTTCAAATGTTATAAGCGTATTTATTAAAAATTTTAAAATAATAATATATGTAAAAATATATAAAATAATGAAATATCAAATACGTTTATAGTATTTGAAAATTGCTAGTGTACCACTTGGCCTAAAGGGCATTATTGTCATTTAATAGAAAATTTTAACAGCATCATAGTGAAAGGGACACACTTGAAAATTCGTGTAAACTTTATGGGCATATTTATAATATTAGTAAATTTAGGAATATGGATACAATAGTGGTCAAATATTATATGCATTGTAAAAGTTCTTTATATAAAAAGGGTGTAGAAATTAGGTGAAATAGTCGTGAGAAATATTATAATCTTTCCTCCCTAAACACAACTATGTTAAAAAAAAAAGATTTTAGTTAAATGCATCCAGCAAAATCAGTTGAAGTGATAGATCGCATAAGACATTGCGTTTATGAATTTAAACAGAGAAGAAAATACCACCTTCGATATTTTAGAAGAATTTATAACACTTTTTAGTCGTGTAGTATTTTATAAATGTTAACGGTAGGTCTCGTTTTGCAAAGATGTAAGGTTAATTACAGCTAAAATATATTATTAATAAATAACATTTAAATTTATAATATTAAAAATTTATATTAAATTTTAGTTGTATAAAATGAGCAGTTATTAATTAAAAATGACAGCTAAAAATTTCCTTCACCAATTCCACTCGGCCAACTTGACAAAAGGTGCAGCTTTCAACCCTACTGTGAGTGCTTCTAGGTGGACACCCTCGGCAGAAAGAAGGGTCAAACTCAATATTGATGCTACTTGCAATCTCAATCCCCCGAGAATGAGTTGTGGAGCGGTCTTTAGAGATCATAATGGCAGCATAAGCTCTTCTCTTGGGCTTACATTGGCTTGAGGAAAGGAGATAAGACAGGCTGAAGTTGAAAGCGATTCAGCAGTGATCATTACCTAGTTGATGGGTAGTGACACCATCGTCTCCAATGTTTGTCATTTGATGACCCCGATAAATGACTATAAAAGCAGTTTTGAGTGGTTATCTTTCTCCCACGTTTTCAGAACCGCCAATGAAACGGCCCACAAATTGACCAAATTTGCCATCTTAACCCATTCTGATAAGGGTTATTGGGAAGAGGTTCCTCCGACCTGTATTAGGGATACCCTTTGTATGGATTATCCTGATTTCTCTTTTCTAAAAAAAAAGAGGCAAAATACAAATGTCCTCATGAATAAAGGAAAGAAATATTAGCATAATAAAGTAAAGTAAAAAATTATACCAGCGATAGTACGAAAAAGAATGAAAAGATTAAAAACGAGGTCTAAAATATGATGACATTCGTAGATAAAAAAAGTTCATTCGTTTTTGTACACTTTTGATATGATTTAATATCTTAAATAACTTGCAATCCTATCTTTATATTATTTTTATGATTTAATTATTTTTTATACATTTTGATATTCTCTTTATTCTTAATTATTATCTCATCATATCACATTAATTGTCATCTCACTTTTGCAAAATTTTTACATAAATTTTTTTATGACACCCCAAGCCGGTATAAGATTAGTAGATAGGAAAAGAATGTGATGAGATTTCGTTCGCAAAAAGATTTTTCTATTTTTCAATTTTTTTTCTTATTTTAAATATATAGTTTTTTAATTTTTAAGAGAGAATTTTACTTCTAACTTCATTTATACTTATAAATTTTTAAAAATTCCAATTCTACGTACATATTGTACCAAAAATTTCATTTATATCCATGATGCTAAGGATCTATTAAAAGGGTCGTTATCATCTTTATAAAATGACGAACATACCCAAACTTTTGTAAAATAATGATCATACCCAAACCTTAATATAACTTGAGAATGATTTATTTAATGCTAAAATTTATATTTAAATAATATATGATTATACAACTACAAAATGCTAAAAATTCATTTGAATGTGAATTTTAGCTATAAATCATAATTAATAATGAACATTTTTGTCATTTCACATAGAATTAACAACCCCTTTAAAAGATTCTTAATGACATGAGTATAAGTATAATTTTAGGCAAAATATATATATTTGAAATTTTTAAAAATTTGTTGCAATTAGTGGAATTAGGGTAAAATTCATAGGTATACGGAAATTCGACAATTGTAATATTATTTTTTAGATTTTTCTCCAATATACCTACTGATCTTAGTTCCAAAAATACTAATAATATTTTTGAAATTTAAAAAATCGTTAGTTAAATTTTTATAGGTGCCCAAAATACCAATGCTGAAAAATAATCAAAGATGAAAAAAAAGGAATGAAATCAAGACTACAATCTTTTCCTATCGCCACTATAATTTCTATGATCTCACCGTGCAACAAAATATACGACAACACCAATTCCCTGTCCCAACCCCTTCTACCTCCTGAAGAACCGGGATGGGATCGGAAAATTGATCCAAAGGTCCAAAGGTGCATTCAGGTCCGAGCAGAGGCGAGCGTCTTCACACTGTTCTTTCAGTCCGCTGGATTGCTGCCTGCAGGAGAGAGAGTCCATCCATTGAAACAGGAGGTGATTACGTATTGTTAAGTCGTTTTCGTCTTTTCGGTTGAGGAATGAATGAGGGAGAAAAACTGGGATGACAGCACACGTATGTATGACATGAGTCGGTTGAGCTGAGCATTTACATGCAAGTGGCCTTTCCCTCTCTCCGTCTCTCTCTCAAAGGAAAACGAACTGCATTCTGGAATAAACGAATGAAGCTGGAAAAGGAATAGCTGCTGCCGCTACTGTCGCTGCTGCTGCTGCTGAGGAGGAGGAGGAGGAGGAACCGAATCCAATTCTCCATATCCCCGAATGGCTATTTAATCTCCGGAGATGTTAATTCCAAGGAGGCACTTCCCCTTCCCATCCTCCTCTGTTCTCTCTTTTCAAACGCCACTACCCTCTTCTTCTTCCAGATTCCTTTCTGGCCCAGCTGCTTCTGCTTCCTCCGCCAGCGCCGAAGGTGGTGACGATCGCCTTCTCTCCAGCGCCACAACTAGCACTAGCACTAGCACTAGCACTAGCACCGACAACAGAAGCACCACTCCAGCCAGAAGATCAGCTGCTACTTCAGGTTGTGGTTTTCTTTTACTTTTCTCTCCTTCTCTAATTTATTTCACCTCCTCTTTTCCTTCCTTCCATGTCCTTACGGGAAAATCCTTGCTTCTCAATTTTCTTGAGCGGTGAATACTTTTTCTTGTTCCCGTTTCCGCTCTTTCTGGGACAAATCTTCTATTCAATTTCCTTTTTCTTTTAGTTTGAGTTGTTTTTCTGTTTCTCTGATAAATTTGCTCTTCTTCTCTGATAAATTCATTTAGGTAACACTCAATGTGCTAATGAATTACTTCATTTTCAAGTGTAATACTATAGTTGTGATTTGCACCCTTTGAGCCATAAATTCAACCTGACTTTCTTAGTCTGCGAACGTAAGCTTCTAACTTCAGCCTTTTAGAGGTAAAGCTTTGCAATCTTTTTATATCTCAAGCTTGGTATATTTGTGAAGTGACATAAAATTCCAAATTTCATCTTGGTCTGTGCACTTGAATTTCAAATGTCAACTTGAGCCTTGTTTTATAAACCTAAGTTTTCCATTGAGCGCTTATAAGTATCAGATTCAGAAAAAGAAAAGCTCGAGATCAGCCCTCAAGCCGACTTTCAAAATGAGCCTGTGTGGAGCTGAGTAGCCAGCTTTTTGGTCTTGACCTTGGTTGTTAAGGAACTAGATGAAAATTTCTGGCTTCATCTTGGTTTAAGTATGCGTGAATATAAACTTCAGAATGTAACTTGAGCCTCATTGACATGAAGTTGCCTAGGGTTGCAATTCAGGTTCATGAAACTCGGCTTTGCTTTAACCTTAATCCTAACTCTATTCTTAAAAAGCCGACTTTCAAAATGAGCCTGTGTGGAGCTGTGTAGCAAGCTTTTTGGTCTTGACCTTGGTTGTTAAGGAACTAGATGAAAGTTTCTGGCTTCATCTTGGTTTAAGTATGTGTGAATATAAACTTCAGATGACTTGAGCCTCATCGACATGAAGTTGCCTAGGGTTGCAGCTAGGCTTATGAAACTTGAGTTCACCTCAACCTTAAGCCTAACTCTATTTTTAAAATTGGAACTCTAACCTTATTGCCCTGATCCTCTTTTTTAAATTCGGGCCGACATTCTCCTATTAATATATATTTATGTTGTTCATCCTACACTTATTAATTTCAATTCCATCACAAAAAAGTCTAAAATTAATAAATCGATGTCAACAAATTAAGTCATCTTCTTGAACTTCTAAAACATTTCCCATTGTTCATTTTTTCTAATTGATTAAGCATTATTGGTGCCAAAACATAATTGCCATGGGTTAATAGGTGGAAGAACTAAACACCAAAATTTCAGATATATATAATAAACGAATTATACATTTTTTTGAGGGTCCGTTTGACAATTATAAAAACTTGTCCATATAAAACTTCTTATTCTTCACAACTACCCTATTGTTTAATAATTTCTTCACATCTTCTTATACAACTACCCTATTTTTCAGTCATTTATCTGCAATTACTCATACAACTACTCTATTTGTTTTAACTTTATTTTTTTTACTTCTCATCATTATCCCTATCATATTATATCACTTCTCCCATTCCAGAAAGTTTTACATAAAAAAAATTTCTTTTCAAAATTCTATCGCATGTCAAACACACCCTTAATAGAAAATATCAAATTTCAGAGGTATTTGAGATTGTTGCTAAATGTAGAAAAAATACTTATAAAAAATTATATAACTGTCCTGTTTCTTGGCCCAATACCCTAGCTATTATTTTTTAGTTAAATGGTCTGCCAATGGTGGAGTTGAAACCCATTCTGTAGAAATAAAGCATTGTTCCCATACTTTCTAAATGACTCCAAAAAATGATGTCATCTCTAAAATGGCAGGCATTCAAGCTATATTGTGAAGGACGAAGGGGGATTCTAGAAGAATAAAAGAATACACTAGTTATTAATTTTTAGTCGAATGGGCTGTTACGAATGTGAGGACCATTAGTGTAGATACTAATATCTTCTCAGTTAAAATAGGTTTATATCAAGGCTCAGCCGTGAGTCCTTACCTTTTTACCTTAGTAATAGACGAAATTACTAGACATCTCCAAAAAGAAGTACTTTGGTGTATGTTATTTGCAGATGACATTGTTCTAATAGATGAAACTAAAGAAGGACTAAATTTAAAATTGAATAGGTGGGTAGATGCTTTAGAATCTAATGGTTTTAGAATTAGTCGTACAAAAATTGAATATACGAAATGCAATTTTAATAATAGTGAGAACCCAAGTGAGGAACCAATTAAGATTTAAGATCAAGTAGTAACAATAACTAATCACTTCCGGTACCTAGGATAATAGTCCAAGAGAACGGGGAAATTGAGAAAGATATAATGCATAGAATTCAAGTAGGATGGAAGAAATGGAGAAGTGCATCAGGAATTTTATGTGACCGTCGAGTTCCAATCATACTAAATAGAAAATTTTATAAGACTGTGATTAGACCTGCTATGCTTTATAGGGCAGTTAAAGAGCAATATATACAAAAAATGAGCGTCGCTGAAATGAGAATGTTAAGGTGGATGAGTGGTAAAACAAGAAAAGATAAAATTATGAATGAAATATTTCGAGAAAACTTAAAAGTGAGATCAATCTGTGATAAAATGAGAGAAAATAGATTAAGATAGTTTGATCATGTTAAAAGGAGGCCTTTAGTAGCACCGGTTAGGAGAACAGAGTCGATCAAAGTAGAAGATGGTAGGAGAATGAGAGGAAGACCCAAAAAAACATAGATAGAAGTAATTAAATAAGATTTAAAAATATTACAAATTACAGAAAATTTAGTCTTAAATCGCCAAGAATTGCGCAACAGAATCCATGCAGCCGACCCCACTTAGGTGGGCAGTAGCTTATGATGATAATGATGATGATTCCAAATCTTCTTGGATTTTTCAACGTGATATTTTGACATTGAAATCGATGAAAATTTCTTAGAATTTTGAATGGTGGAAAGATTTGGTCATGTCTTTTAGCTTTTGTGAACTTTGTACTTGTTTTTTTAAACTCAAGAAAAGCTAAATACATTGTGTATTCTTAATACACTTTATTTATTATCTAACAATAACTTGTTTACAGTTAATTAGTACTTTCTATTGTTATTTAAGTTTTAGTTCATTATAAAAATATAAGGGGGCAGCTCGGTGCATTATGCTGGTGCATGAATGGGGTTCGAGGAAGGGTTAGACCACTTTTTGGATCTATAGTAGGCAACCATACCTTGCCAAACAAGAGGTTGTTTCCATGACTCGAATACATGACCTCCAGGTCACACGATGACAATTTTTACCGCTACAAGGCTCCCCTTCATCATCAAAATATGCTTAATTATTACATTTTAGTTAAGATAAATAATTTGAATCCATACTTTGGACTCAACAACCTAATGGTCTGGTCAACACTTGCATAGCCATATGGTTTGACATCAATGTTTATGTGAGTGAGGTCCCGGTTTCGATTCTCGGTTGGATTGATAGTCTCCATTCGCATGAAAAAAAAATTTGTCTATTTGGCATCAAGGACAAAAAAGGGAAGAAAATGCCCTCCTTTTTGCACCAGTTTCTTCACACATATTGATGTGATGTGATGTCTTAACTACCTAACGAACATACTTTTCCCTATTATTTCTTATATTTTTCAATCATTTTTTACATTTCTTGTACAACTACCCTATTTATTTTATCATTATCATCTTTACTCCTAATCATTTCCTCCTATCACATCACATTACTCTCTTGTTTTCAAAATTATCGCTTCTTCTTTTTTTTTTTTTTTACTCATTTCCAAACACACCCTAAAGTGCAAATTTCTTTGTTTTAAAAACATGCTAAATTCATGTACTCTCCATTTGATATGAATTTATTGTAGATACATTTGATTTGAGTTTGTTCTCCAATGATGTAGAGTATCATTAATTGTATTCCAGTTGCTATTAGATCCATTTGTTTTGAGTTTGTTCTACAATGATGTTGAGTTGTTCATTAGTTATATTCCAGTTGCTATGTCTAATAGCATGTTGACAGTCTTTTCAGGTATTAGGCAATTGCATTCTGGCTACAGAATGGATGGACTGGGGATGGATAGAAAGAGGTTACAGTCCCAGCTGCCTATTAATAACTCTTGTGGTCGAGATCAGTGTCTGTGGTCATCTTCCAAATGGGGCCGTGAAATTTATACAGGAAAACAGATATTCTGCAATAGGTCTCTAAATATGAAAAATATTGTTGCTGTTGGTTTTGATATGGATTATACGCTTGCACAATACAGGCCTGAAACATTTGAATCCTTGGCATACAATGGCACAGTAAGAAAGCTGGTCTATAACCTGGGATACCCTCCTGAGGTTTGTATTCATTATCCTCTGTTGCAACTTGCAATTATATTTTGTCCATCCTCTTTCATTTTTGTCTAGAAAAGTTATATTTACATTGGTAGGCAGTTATTAATTTGTACTTTATGGTTTCTGATTAATTCGAACTTAGTGCGAGACCTGAAAACATTTCTAGTAGAAATCATCTTTTTATGAACTCTTTATCGATGGTCCTTTGAACCTAAAGGCTGCAAGTTTTATACTGCTGTAAAACCTGCAGTGTGATCTGATTATCTCAGTGAAATTTTCCTGATAAATTATATGCAATGCATTTTGCAGACACATAGAAAGTTCCACCTGCAATGTTGGTCCACAATATTGAGGACCTGATGTGTTATTAGTTCGATATAAATCTATGGATTCAGGTATAACTGAACAAAAATAATTTACATTAGAGGATGGACTCGTTTTGTTACTGTTTTGGCATTCTGATGATACATACAGTATCTATTGAGGGTTAGCAGTTAGTGAAGCATCCCATGTCTATTGCTGCCAAAAGTCTGTCATATGTGGTTGTTTCTATCTGATATGGCTGTCCATCTAAGCTTCCATAGGCTGTGAACTTTGTTCCCTCAGACTTGTGTCAGGTTTTCACATTCAAACCAAGTTTTTTTTTTTTTTTTTCTCCCCTTTCACTAACATTTTATGATTTAGGAAACTTTCTTTAGTATTCTCTTATGCTGATTTGTATTCACAATTAGACTGATTGAGTTACTGTGTTATGCTGCAAATCCTGGAGCTATAGTTTGATTATACTGATTTGGCACATATTTACTGTTATACAGTTACTGGAGTGGTCATTTGATTGGAAATACATGGTTAGGGGCCTAGTGCTTGACAAGAAGAGAGGCAACATCTTAAAGGTTTGACTTGCTTATCTTTTCTGGCGATTGAGTCACCTGATCACTCATTATTTCCTTATATTATGTGAAAGCCTCTTTCATTGTAATCTTTGCTCCATTGTCTTATTATCTTATGTAGTATGAATGCTCTGACTATCCCGTCCCTAGAAAAGGGTTGCCAATTGTGGCTTTCTCCCATTCTAACTGAAATATTAATATTTTTTTAGTGTAAAAAATTGGGCTTTGTATCACAATATCCCAACTAGAATCAGCTATGTGAATCCACTTCCACCATTCTTAAGTTGTAGCTGCGAGATTGGTGGCAAAAATTGTCACTGGAAATGTGTTTGGTAGTGATGAGGTATAGGGAATGTAAAAGGAAGGTGCAAAATAAATGATGGATGATTTTAAAATATGGGTTGATGTGAGCCATAAATGAATAAAGGTAAAATAAGCAAGTTTCTCAGATGAAAAGATGGTCGAAAGGATGAATGAAGGTAGGCTGGCTACTAATCCTGCATACAACTATTTCCCATTCTTCTTGACTCTAATACCTTGCCTAATGTTTATTTGATTTCACACAATTTTATATCTTATGATCTGATGATTTTATAGTTGCAAATGATTTTTTTCTTTTCTAATATGATTGTACATGATTTTAATGTTCATTCTACAGATGGATCGGCACAAATATGTGAAAGTAGCCTATCATGGCTTCAAGGAGATGTCTAAAGAAGATAAAATTGCCACTTATGGAAACACATTGATACGGGATTCTTTTGATGAGCCTGACTATGCTCTTGTTGACACTCTTTTTTCCCTTGCTGAAGCCTACCTATTTGCACAGCTTGTTGACTTCAAGGATAATTTTCCAGAGAAAGTTCCTGATGGTGCTGAGTATGTTCATTTCACCAATGAAGCAATGACTACCAGTAGTGTCATTATTTCTAGTCTGGTGAATTCATGGAATTGTAGGGCTTTTCCCTTCTTCTAATTACTTGCAGATGATATGAAGGCAAAAGCTTCATCTCACGAAGTCCTTTTTTTTATATATAAAAAAAAGAAGCATAGAAATCACATTTAAAATATAATTTCAGTACATTGGATCGTATATTTTTATGTTGATGACTATATTTCAGAATGTTAAAATAATATGAAACAGCTGCAAATGACTTTCTTCGACTGTGAATGCCGTTTTAGAAAGCACATACCCTAAATGTTGTCGGCAAAGGCATGTCATTGTTTGTTGGAAATGAGATTTCATTCTTCCCTACCATCAGGAATCTGATAAGCAATCATCATTGCATGATACGATTTGGTCAGACTTTGTTTTTTTTTCTAATTTCATTTATCTTCTTTTATTATGTTTATTTCTTGTAGGCATCAGCTAATATCTTAATATTCTTTTCTCTGCAGATATAGTCGTATGTATAAAGATGTTCGAGCTGCAGTTGACTTGTGCCACCGTGATGGAACTTTGAAGCAAATGGTAGCCAAGGAACCTAGAAAGTAAGGACTCAGATACTTTTTTTCTTTACCTTTAGCAGCTAGAATGCACAATATAATTGTCATGGATGACGTAGTTGGTTTGTCCTAGAAACCCAAATCCTTGAACAGTGTCACGATTTCTCTTAGTTATATGAAAATTCTAACCATGTTATTCTTCATATGACTTATATTATTTTTTACTTATTAGGTATATAAATGAGGATCTTTCCATTGTTCCTATGCTCAAGATGCTTCGGGATTCTGGTAGGGCGACATTTTTGGTGACAAATAGGTACCCTTTTCTTATTATCCCTAATGTGTATTAGTCGCATAAACATGGTTTACACTGGATTGGTTTACATGTTACACTGGATAGGTATTTTGCTTACACGAAATTCTGCATTTTGTTAGATTCCTTTGTTATTCTAAGTAACATTGAGTAAATTCAACATTACTACCATGCCCTGCTCCATCATGGGACTTCGTGGATCGGGGCCTTGGCAGCAGAGGCATCACAGAGGGCTGCATGAATCCCACAAAAAAAAAAAAAATTGCAATCATCATAATCTTAACTATTCCCATTAGAATTGGTTAGCTACATGAGTCTTGGGCCGTCTTGACTTTTCATGATCCATGCTTCCTCTAGCCTAAAAAATGTGTCAACTCTGATTTAGTGCTCTTGATGCCATTTATTTATTTATTTATTTTTATTGTTTGGCACCAATATACAGGCCCAAGCATAAACTGCTTAAATTTACAGTTTTACAGTTTTTGGACTTTTAAAATATTTTTTGAGTCTCTAAAATAAAAAAAGGCACATGGAAAATGCCTTTTTTATTTTAGAACAAAAAAATAATCCAAAAAATGAAAAATTGCAAATTTAAACTCTTTATGCTTGAGCTTGCATTTTGGTGCCAAAAAAAAAAAAAAAAGGCTCACGTGGGTGTAGTTCAATGCACTTGAGAGCATTGAATTGGAGCTGAAAATGTATATCAAGTGCAAGTTTCCGAATCATGATTCTCTGTGACAAAACTTCTTTTGAAATCTGATACAAGCTGAAAGACATTATTTATCTTTTCTGATCTTAACATTAAAATGCCTTTTATCATCTGCTACTTTGTACTTTTCACTTAGTTCTTAAGTTGTAACTCTTTTGGTCCTTTATTTTCTTTGAATGAATCATTCATTAGAAACAGACTTTTGAGGCCACATTTGTTTATGTTTCATTCTTCTCACCACAATGGATGTATGAATAAGAAAATTATACATTTGTGGCAGCTTGTGGGACTACACAAATGTTGTCATGAATTTCCTATGTGGAGCTGAAAATATTGATGGTAGTTCTCCTTTCAAGTATAACTGGCTTGAGAACTTTGATGTTGTGATAACTGGCAGGTTTGTCCCTTTATTTGAAAAATACTTCTTACATGCTTGGTCTGCAGTTATAACTTTATTTGTGTCCCATAAACCCCTTATATTGCCATTTTTTTGTGTTATATCATAACACATTTGTCAATTAAGTTTACAGCTGACTTCCTTGATGTAGTTTTGGACTGATCTGTATAATGTGGGACAAATTGTTGAAATAGATAAGGAAGGAAATTTTTGCATTTTTCAAAATTGTTTTGCTTAATAGTGGAGGGCAAGTTAAATACAACAGTTAATGATGAAAGAATTAAGAGTACAAGAATGCATTTGATATTATAAGAGATGTATCATATATGCAAGGTTAGAAAGCGTAGCGCAGTATGGGACTAAATTTGACGTTTAAGAAATTCATTGGCAGTATTTCTTAACCTTCTCTTTGCAATTGCCATTGCTGTTTCTAAAAGGTAAGAATAGTGGAAACTCCCATATTTGGCTAACCTCCCAGCCACTTTTCCACTCTTGAGGATGGAGAACCAGCTATGGAGTGCATTAATATGACCTGGAGATTGATCAAACATCTGGTTCATACAGTTTGAATCAGTCAAGACTTTTTTTCTGAAATTTTTTTGTTAAAATCAAAGTAGCAAAAGAATACACCTATTGCTAATCAAACTAAAGTTATGGTAACAAAATAATGGATATATCACTAATCCATTCTATAATATGTTATAAAAATACTGAATATTCTGAACTAAATTGTTGATTTGATAACCTTTATTATTTAAATTGATGGTAATAAATTCAGGATTTTCAGAACTGGTTTTTGGCTGAAATCAAATTGCCAGGGATCTGACTGCTCTGTCCATCATCGATGACCTTTTGCAGTCTGAATCTTGTATTCATGGAGACAGAAGAAACTAGAAAAAAGCTGGCTTTAACACCAATTGGGAATATGAGGAAGATCTGGGTACATAAATTTTAATTGAAAGAATGTAACACCAAAATTTGTAGCATTGTTAAAGTTTCCTTATATCTACAAGATTTATTAGATGTTCTGAAGCCTATCCTAGATATATCACCAATAAATCTTCTAGGATTTCTTGAATTGAAACTTTATAACTAGCCAGTTTGGATTTGGTATCCAGGTTTAGGTTTTAGCAGGGGTATATTTGTAAAAGCACAGTTTTTATTGTCTATGTGGGTCAAAACATACAAGACATATTTGGAAATCAGCTAAAAATGTTTGGTCTTGTCTTCTATTTTTATAAATGTGTGGTCATGTCCATAAATGTAGGTAGAATTTGTGGTTGTATTGGAAATTATACCTTATTTAATTGGGATATCAATATATGAATCAACTCAATGGATTATTTAGACTAGACTTAATGTTTTGTTATTTTATTTAGGATTTTTTTTTGTAATCGAACAAAGGGAAATGATTAAAAACAATCAATTAGACAATAGGGATTGTCCAACCAAATCGCTTTGATTGGAAACCTAGATGCACAAATATTTAACATCATTTGGGAGAAAACATGAAATGGTTAAAATTTTCAAATTTTGGCAGTAAATATATAGTACGTAAAAGTTTTCAAAATCTGTGAAATTTTCCATCATAACTAACTACATGTAGATGAATGTTTTAAATGGTTTAAATATTCAAAATAAAAAAAACCAAGCAGTTGAACAACCTCTCTTGTCCTACCGGTTGTTTTTCATCAGTCCTTGAATAAAATTAGAGTTTATTTTATGAATAAAAAACGGACTTGCTTGTGCTGTGGTTAAGACAATCCAAATTAGGTGTAGTCTTTGCTTTATTGATAAATATCAATTTATTGCTACTACTGTTGAGGGATGAAATTTATTTACGGTATGTTGAACTAACCAGCCTTTTGAGGATACAATATGGCTCCAACTTCACACACTTTAAAAGTAGCTAGGTTTCTGAAGTTATTCCTTCTTCAGAGATTACCAACTAAAATATTGATATTTAGCGATCAATTATTACCTACTATGTAGGAGTAATTGTAATAATGTCAGTGCAGTTAAGTCAATCCAGGTCAGATCAAATGGCCTATGCTTCTTGGAAACAACTGGGCTCTACAATTTAGGCAAGGCCTGGTTCGCAAGCGGGCTACTCTTACCACGGTACCTGAAAGTGCACACGATGCTCAAGTAGTACTTATCCACTTCAGACATGTGTCTCCTTTGTCCCTTTTCAGATACTTCTTTTTCCACAGCAGCATTATCATTTCCTGAAAGGCTTATTTATTTCTGTTTTGACCTTTTGATCTTGAACGATGGTCTGGACTTTCATAGACATCTCACCAGCATCTATGTTTCTTGCATAAAGATTTATTGAATTTGTGCATTAGCATGTACACTGTTTTGACCTCTTGACCATTGAACTGCAAAAGCAAACACTTATTCTTTTGTTTGCTTTTGCAGCTCAAAACCTAGTTTTTTCCATGAAGAAAATCGTGCAAATCTATTTGAAGTTGAACCTGAAACTGGGATGCTACTCAATACTGACAATGGCATGGTCCTCCCTCAGGCTAGTAGAAACAAACATTTGCATCTGGCTTTTATTGAATTCTTATTTCCTTTGGATTTTCTCTTCGTTTCTCTTATTTTTATTGCCCGAATTTCTTCTCTTTTTCGCTTGCCGAAAGATTGGAAATCTGTCACCAACATTGCCATCTACGGGGACAAAGAAGGCTTGCAGAGTTTTTCAGGTGCTGTATTTGCCAATATTTCATAGCACTTCATTTATGTTGGGTTTGATTTGACGTAAACAAAGGAAAAAAAATTTTGGGAAAAAATTTGTGGGGTGAAATTTTGCAAAGTGAGTAAGTGATGCAATATGATAAAGGTAATGATGGGAAGTAAAGAGAATATAGTTAGAATAGATGGTGTAGTTGTATGGAAAGATGTGAAAAAATGTCAGCATAATGATTGGAAAGTATGGTAGTTTGGTGGTTAAGATGTCAAATCATAGCAATAGGTGAATGGGAAAAATTTTTCCCACTTTTCTCACGTTTTCACCTCAAAACAAACAAACCTTTAATTTCTAAACTAGTTTCTTAAATATTTATTTATATTTATTGGTATAATTGGTAACTACATTGAGCGAACAATGAATGATGTTCTTTTGTTGGACTATCTTAGGGTGGGAGCGTTGGTCATCTGCACAAACTACTTTCAATTGAAGCAAGTTCACAGGTGCCTTATTACATTCAGACAAAGTCTAGTGTCCATGTGCATGTGACTTGCACTAATGCAAATTGTGCTGCTTTGTGTACTAAATCCCTCAGCTTGTTAAACTATAGTGATCAGTGGTTCTACCGATTTTAAGCCATACAAAATCTCAAATCCTCAAGGCACCCGGTTTTATTTTTGACATTATCTGTTGTATGTGCATTTGAGAAATAGTATCATGAAACAACTAGAGGAACATTTTAGTTTCTTTCACAGCTCAAAGTATAAATATTTCTACATTTAAATGGGAAATATATTGCATTCCTTAAGGGTGTATTTGGTTGGAGGAAAGGAGATTATGTGGATGGTGTTAGCCATGAAATGAATATAGTTAAAATCGATTGCCACTGTTATGGTAGTCATTTGTACAATCATCCGTTGAAAAATGGAATTTTTTGGAACTGAAAATTTCCATTTCTTCTCTTCCCCAATCTAGCATGCACTAAGGTTGCGTTCAAATGAATACACGCCTGTGCATTGGGGTTATCGGCGCAACTTTGGTCAGTATAGTTTGGTTCTTGGTTGACCCTACCTTGCCAATGCCAAGGTTGAGTCAGTTTGGTCCTAGGTTAAAATCAATTGGTCGAAACAATAATAAAAATTAGAATTTCAATGTATAAGAAAAACAAATCAATTATTGACACTGATAATTTGCTAGAATGATCAAAATTGATTGAACCTATGACAACAGATATAATCTTTAAAAATAGGAAAATGGAAAAATATGAGGGAAACAATAAAAAACAATAAGAAAATGGAAAAGTATAAAGGAAACACCTCCAATCATTACTAGTCGATAATAACTATTCAAGCTCATGTGGAATGTAGTTAACCCATATAAGTTGATTCTTGGTCATTTGTAGTAATCATCACATGAAACCTTCCCTAGCTAAATACATCCTAAATTCTAATCATTATCCCTACTTTTTAATCATTCATTCCTAGATATTATACACCTCTATTCTTCCAATCATCTGTCTACTTTTCAAATACATATCCTAATATACTCTACTTATTGTGCTGTTTTGTCTTTTAATCCATTTGCAAATGTACCTACATTTTTTCAATAACTGCACTTAAACTAACAGCCTGAAACTTTTTGTATTCATACCAACTACCAAACAAAATAATTTGCTGTTGCACCAAAACCATCTATTCATCGCAATGGGTTGCTTGTCTCTAAGACTTACAGACAAGTGAGTTGTACTAAGGTTTTACCCTATCTACTCATTTTGGCTGTCCAAAGTCTCAGAAATAGCATGATGCAGGTGGTTCAACACCGTTTTAAAATTGGAAACCTTATGAGCGGCATTACACGTTGCAGTTTGCTGATTGAAGTTTGCCGAAAAACTTATTGAACTCGTTTTCTTGTAAAATGGGTTTCATTTGCAATTTGATCTCCTGCATGTCTTTCCTTGAAATGTTAACATTTTACTGCTTACCATTTATAGGTTCTCTATGTTGGAGATCATATTTATGGAGATATTTTGCGGAGCAAGAAAGTATTGGGTAGTATTTCCTTCATGTTCTAGTTTAGTTCTCTTTGTGACTTCTGCACCACTCAATGAAGGCTTCTGGTGATTTAATTTGACAATGTTCATTTCTGTCTTCTAAACTTCTTATGTAATGATGACACCAAGACAACTGCATACAGAATTTGAAAAAGGGAATGCACGTTAGATTACTGTGAATGGAAATAGAAACGAAGGAATTCGCATTTAAAAATATTTAGATCATGGGGTTTTTGTTTAAAGTTAAAAACTTTTCAATTTAAAACTTCTCATTCTGCACAACTATCCTATTTTTTAATCATTTCTTTACATTTTCCTATGCAACTATCCTACTTTCCAATCATTTCTACACAACTACCTATACAACCAAGTTATCTATTTTAACTTTGTTATCCTTACTCCTCATCATTACCCCTATCATATCACATCATTTTTTTCCATTTCTAATACTTTTACAACAAATTTTTCATTCAATAGTTTTTATCACTTCCCAAACACACCCTACTTGTGTTCTTGTTTGAAAATGAAAGTGGATATCTGGAAGATGCATTTTACATGAGTTAAATGTCTTCCATTTTCTTCTGATGAGAGGGTTGGGATGCTCTGTTGCCTTCCTAGTATTCTTGATGTTGGAAGGACTGAACTTCTCAATTTTAAGCATAAGCTTTATGGTAATTCAAGTAGTTAGGGGTGCTTGATATGTAATATCTCACAGCTATCAGATATGAGTGTTGTTGAAAATATGATATTTGAGTATTTGTTAGAGGAGCATCTCAAGAAAATAAAGATGTTGAGAATTGAGATAAGTCACAAGATAGTGGGAGGATAACAAGATGAGCATGATAGTCTGGTCATATTCAACATTGACAAGCAAGATTAGTTAACATTGACTGTGTTTCAAGTCGAAGGCTTTGGAGTAGAAGAGAGAAACCAGAGAAACCAAAAAGGAAACAGTTCAATGTAGTAGAGAAGACTAAGCTAGTATGAGTGTATGGCTGGGGATATGCCTTCCAGTGGAGGGAAATCATCCATTTGGTGACCCTTACTAGTGGGACACGATAGACTTTCAATGATCACTTTAAACAAGATAACACACTATTATGTGTTGATCAGTTAAAAGAAAATCTCACATACTTGATTTATGAAGGTGTTTGAAATAAAAAATTGAGATGACAGTGGGAAGACTAGCAAGTGACAGAAATTAACAATGATGTTATTTTAGGATCTGCACAGCTTCTGTAAATTGGCATGTTGCATGTTGAGAAATTCTATCATGCTAACTTAGATCCTAGAACCTTAACTTTCCAAAGGTTAGACATTTTATGCCCCTATATTTCATTTCTATCATAGGTGAAGTTACAAGTTAATTTTAAACAACGGTTAAATCTGAATATGACCGCAACTTATACCCATATTTACTGATATAACCACACATTTATAAAACTGGTATAGAACACCACGTATTTTACCCCTAATTCTAAATATGACAATTTACAATCAGGAAAGTGAGGGTGCTGCCTATTTGCGGTGCAGGGAAGATGCTTTTGGAATCAATGGATTCCTTTTTTGTCGGCAATGATTGGTTGAAAACCAACAAAGTGGTTTGCTCCTGGTGGTCTATCTGAGTTGATTTCAGTGTTGATTTGCAGATCCAGCTGATTAAATGAGGCACGTTGAGTTTGGGCTTCCATTTTTGGGAGGGGCCAAGAGTGAGAGAAACAGGGTTTTCTGGGGGAGGAGTATCAAAGGGCAGTGCGAGAGGAGGCAGAGAGAGAGGAGGATGGAGAGGGGGTGAGGGTTTGGAAGAGGAGAAGATGACCAACGAAGTCAGTAGTCTAGCGCAGAATTGAGTTGTCGTACCACTAGAATCACCTTTTTCAAAACTCCCACAAATTACAACACTCGCCCATTTCCCCAATTATGGTCCTATCTTCAATTTGCTCGGTTGTCTCTTCCACCACCGTCAGTGCCCTTGGCTTCTCTTTTCCGACATCAGCAACAACAACAATTTTCAACTGCCTTGGGATTTGATCTTTATTGAGTCGGTCCACCGCTTCCTTAAAATTTTTCAAATGTCCAATTTCTCCTTTGGTGGGAGTTCCCATCACCTTCTCTTCTTGCTTCAAACAAATGCTTACAAGCGTTGCTATTGCGCGGACGCATGGAAATTGATGGGGGTAGAAAAATATATCCTCGTAAACATAATCCAGTTCTGAATGGTTAGTGCCATTATCCATTGTAAGCTAAAGATTCTAACAAATAATCAATTGGATTCTTTTTCCACGAATTGCTGATTCTCCAAAGAAAAAATCCTTTAAAAAAAAAAAAAAATTTAAATCTAACAAGCAGAGAGAGAGAGAGAGGGAGATTCAAATCTAATAAGAAAAGAAGAGAAGAGAAGTGAACAAGCTTACCTCGAAATGGAGAAATGTTGGGAAATTTTAGTTTAAAAAATTAATAAAAGGCTTATCTTCTATCTTTGTTTTAAAAAAAAATTTTGGCTCTTTGTTAAGTGGGTGTGGTACTTGGGCTCTCTCAATGGACCTATGTGTGTACTTTGTTGGAGAAGATAGGTGTGGCAGTGCCAGATTTGATAAATAATTGCAGCAGCAATGACAAATCCATTCGTGGTGGTCCTAGCGGAGGGTTGTAGTGATGCCAAGTAGGCTTTGGGCAGTGACATCAATGGTGGCTAGTTGCAAGGGCAGCCACGATTAGAGCTTTGGAGAAAACGAAGCGTGGGATTTTGTCATTTTTGGAAAATTTTACCATGTTATCTAATAGAATGTAATGACATTGTCATATTTGCAATTAAGGGTAAAATCCATAGTCGTCAATGCCATTTTTATAAATGCGTGCTCATATCTGTAAATATGAATATAAGCTGTATTCATATTTAGAATTAATGCTTTAAATGATTAACTAAAAACTATAATCAAAAGATAAAATAATTTGTTATCAATAGGCATTGGACTATATTTCATTTCCCAAAATTTTTTTATTTCTTTATAATTTTGTATTTAGAATTAATGCTTTAAATGATTGACTAAAAACTATAATCAAAAGATAAAATAATTTTGTTATCAATAGGCATTGCACTATATTTCATTTCCCAAAATTTTTTTATTTCTTTATAATTTTGGAAAATGAACCTTATCTCGCATCATATCTTTTTGAAACTGAAATATTATTCTATCTATTTACTTTGATCTGGATGAGTGTAACGAACATTTGTAAGAAAAAATTGCTTTGATTGGAGGCTTAGGTGGGCCAATAAATAAAATTGTATATATCAATTTTGAAATATTCAATAATTATAAAGAATCTTTAATTAATATTTTATCAAGCATTTTGGCTAAATAAACGATGTTAAATATCTTAGATGGATTGGGTGTTTATTACTTTGACCATATTCGATTTATTTACACATTAAAACGAATCAGAATTTCCAAAGTGAATTTGACAATTGTGGCTTCCGTCGGATTTCTTATAATTTGGATATGCTATTTTGGGGTCAATCTATTAGGAATAAGACTACATAGTTGTGGTTCATTCAATTATGCAAAATTACACTTTGGCACATACCTAGTTGTACAATTAGCTATCTGGTGAGCTTGTTCTTCCTTCTTCATGAGCTTGGAACAGGTTGGAGGACAATGCTTGTTGTTCCAGAGCTTGAAAGGGAAATAGAACTGCTTTGGGAGTCAAGAAATATAAGAAAGGTGATGCATAAGTCTCCAAAAAGAATCCTCTCAAATTGATTGTGATTTATGTGAGATATTCTAGAGAAACTCTGCTTTATCCATTTTTTAGCATTCTTTTAAGACGTCCTCTCGAACTTGCTTCTCAATTCCTGCTACTTCACTACATCTTCTAGCCTCGTCAATGGCATTAGTGTCCATGTTGTTTTATTGCCTAGTGTTCATGCTAATTTGGCATTATGGTTGATTCTTCAACCTGCATATGTGCATTTAATAGTAATCGAACTTTGACAAGTTCTGTTGGATCTACATGGCTATCTGATCAGATTATTATTAACTATAGTTAGATTTATAGGGCTCCATTTCTATGTAACCGGATTATACAAAAGCTGTTCCATGTTTCAATTTTTAGAATGTTGATAATTGAAGCAAAATTCAATTGATTCGTTATATTTAACATCACTTGCTTAGCTAGGACACCAAGTTTCATCCAAATCAAGTATATGTATGAGCCATATTTGCTTGAAAATAGATATATTTGTGTGCAAATTAGGGAAAATGGTTAGATCCATCCACATATATATTGAAATGTAATATTACTTTATAAAATCATTTATCAATATAGTTGTGATATTTTAGATGGCTTTGATATTGAAAATACTACTTAGAAATTGATATGTAGTATTAAATCCCTATATTATGTTGATTACACATTTTGTAGATGAGGCCTATATAGGGTGAAACTAAATAAATGAAAGAGTTTTCATGATAATATAGATGATAGTAAGTGCAATAGATGAAGTAGATTTTTTTTATGGGTAATTTGCAAATATACCCACATCGTTTCCCCGAAATTGCAGATATACCCACATAGTTTTACGAATTAGATATTACCCCCATATAGTTTCACGTAGGGGTGCAACTTGGTCCGGGTAGGTCCGGGTAAGGGTGGACCCTACCCTTACCCTATTTTGGAAAACCTCTACCCTACCCTATTTTATGTCGGGTCGGTTCGGAGCCTATCCTACCCTATTTTTTCAAGGGCGGGTCGGTTCCGGTTCCGGTTACAAATCAGTTCCATTTCCATTCCTATCCCATTCCAAATTGTTATAAATCTTTGAAAAATAGGCAACTAGTTCCATTCCCATTTTGTTTAAATATTTGTCTCCAAAAATTCTATTTACAAAACTATAGCAATTTTTCCGTTTCAAAATCTGAATAAGTAAATGTTTAAACTGCAAAATGTATACATATTAAAAAGATAAAAATTGGGAAAATGCAAAACTACGGCAAGCCGGTATGTTAGCAATGTCACTTCTAGGAATTGCAACAACTGTCCAGACATTTTGCAGAGGAATCGATTTCATATCCCTAACCAGGTGAAAAAAAATGATCTTTTCTAACACAAGCACGAACTATGTACTGATGAATCGAATGGGGATCAATTCAAGCTATTTTAGACATACGAATAAAAGAATTTGATTTTTAATCCATGCACACTCCAATCGAAAACACAAAATGACAAAAAAGGATGACCATCGTACATACCTAGAGCTGGAGTATTTGTAGAGCTGGCCTTTGGGAGGGAAGATCAAAAGCTCCATCTCAACATCATAAAGGACCACCAGCTCAAACACATTCTTCGGTAGTCCGTTTCTCCAATTCGAGAATGTCACCTGCCTACTCATCTCATTCTCGATCCTCCTCACCTGCGTTCTTTCCCTCATCAAGTTGATCAGCGCGTGATGGCAAAAGGGGGCATCAGATAGAGGTAGATCGTGTGATGGCAAAAGGGGGCATCAAATAGAGGTAGATCGTGCTGCGTGATGGACTGACAGGCACAGACGACATCGAATGGGTTTGGGAGATCTCCTTCTCTGGCAAATCATCAAATCGCCATTGCTTGTTAGGGTTTGGCTGTTTGGGAGAACAGAGTGTGTGAGAGAGAGAGGATCAGCGAGCTCGGAGAGAGAGAGAGAGAGCAGCTGGCGCCGAGGGAGAGAGAGAGAAAGAGAGGAGAGGCGACGCGGGACAGCGGGACAGGAGAGGGACAGAGCAGCAGTGATACGAAGAGGGAGAGGGAGAGGGAGAGGGAGAGGGAGGGAGAGAGAGAGAGAGAGAGAGAGAGGAGCAACGATGCGCCGAATCCCGATTGCTGCCTTGCTGGTCCTGGACGGGAAGACCGGAGATGGCGAAGAGAACAGGCGATGGCCGACGGTGACAAGACAGAGGGCGTCGGCATTGGAGAACAGGCGATGGCCGATTCGGGACTTTAGGGCGCAGAGGAGCACGACTGCACGAGCCCGCAAACCTTATAATATATATATTTATTATAATATTATTATATAAATTCGGTTCGGTTCCGGGTACCCGGCTGTTGGAACCGACCCTACCCAAATCCACCCCGGGAATTTTTTACCCGAAACCGAACCAACCCTGCGGGTAACCCTGGCGGAACCGAACCGACCCTATTTCGGGTACCCATCGAGTCGATCCGTGGGTACCCGACCCAAGTTGCACCCTTAGTTTCACGGAAATTGCAGATAATCTCCATGTTAACAGTTGCCGTCAAATGCAAGGGTGTAAGATGGTAGTGAATTATTTGATTTCCAAAAAACCTTTCTCCCACACCAGTTGGCTTCGCATGCTCCACCCTCCCCTCTTCCCCACTTCATCTAGCTTTATCCCCTTGTACAGTGCCCTCATCACGTCCCCCACGCACACCCCCTTACACAACCTGCACTTTGCCTCACTAAGTAGCCGTTGGCTGGCCTTGACGGAGGGAAGCCAAGGAATGGTCACTGAAAATGCAACAGGGGAAGGCGTTGATTGCCCAATGGAACCACTGAATTGCGTCGCCATCCAAATGGTATGATGCAATCTCAACCTTGGACTCCTCCGAAGTTATGGTTAGATCAAAGTAGATCTGAGCTCTGAGTAACCATGCATTTGAATCTCCAGATGAGAGGACTAGAAACTCCGGCCGGCTAGGGTGATTCCTACTAGTATTGTATACACCTCAAGGGATGCATCAGACGATGTGGCCTGAAGCAAGTCTGATCCTTCCCTTCTTCCATCGTCTCCTCCTTGCATGCTTCTCCTGGTCTGTCTCGGACAGCTCGGAATCCGTCTCTGATTCGTCTCCATCCCTCCCTCTATGTGCGCGCTGTTGCGATGAGTTCAACCAACGAGGCATTGACGTCTCTGACTCTAAAGAAGATATCATATCCTGTTGTCGATGCTAGTAATGGCTCTCTTGCTTAAGAATTATGTCTATGAGATTCAAGAAGAGAGTCCATACCTGTTTGAAAGACTTTCAGTTGAAGAGCCACATTAGTCATGCCATGCTCCAAAGCAGTGACACAATGCTCCTGCCTGCTTCTCGTCGACCGGCTGGAGCCCTCACTTCTTCTTGACTTCGTACCCACGTAATGAGGTCTCACCGTTGATGACTGCCCCATCGCCATGGCTAGGCCCTGCGTGTTTCTTTGTCCTCACCTTCCTTGTCTTGCCAGATCGTGGAATCGTCATCCGCAAGCTGAACCTCTAAGCCTGGAGCTTCAACAGGATGATGTTGGGGCTGTACACCCACCCCAAACCTGATCAGAAGGAACCCATGAATCGTTAGCACAGTTGTGATGGAGAGGCTGATCGCCCACAGCTGCTGCTTGTCGGGGTTCCAGTCCACCACCGTCAAACCCATTCCCAGCGATAGCACCATGCAGAACGTGCTACTCGGCAGCAGCAATCGCCTTTCCACCTTGCCTAGGAAGAAGGTCGCGACCAAAATGCAAACCTTTAAAGATATTTGGGTCGTAGAGGACTGCAATGTTGACCTCAGAAGCTTGTTGGAAGAAATGGAAGCCTAGCACCGCGACCAGGATCCTCCGCATGGAGGGGGAGGGCCTTACCAGGAGATCCTTCCACATGCCCTTTCCTCGACTGCCCTTCCCCACCACGACCACGTCGTCGTTGCAGTCTACTGGGATCCTTGCCACCTCTTTGATCTCCGCCAGCTACAGCTCCGCCTCTTCCTTACAGTCAAAAATCTTAAGGAGCAAGCCTACCTTGCATGATGAGCTAGTGCAGCAATTTTGGCATCACGAGCCTACCAGCACTGTGGTCGTGAGCATTCTAGCTGCTTGGGATTCCATCGTCGATGCTCAGTCACGACGTAAAGGAAGAACGTCTCATTAATGGTTGAGACTGACATATGTGGCATGGAGGATTGATGCATTCACGGGAAAATAGGGTTATTTGTGTCATATTGTAAAATTTCAGAACATACGTTAACGATTGCTAACGGAAAATGGGGTTGTAGAGGTAATCTGCAATTTTTGCAAAACTATGTAGGGGTAATATGTAATTCGTGAAACTACGTGGGTATATCTGCAATTTCGATGAACCTATGTGGGTATATATGCAAATTACCCTTTTTATCAACTATCAAAATATTAAACATGAAGAGGGTTACATAGAAGGTGAGTTTCATCTGCAACCCTTTGAATTGGGGTCTTGATCAGAATCATACAAAGAGTTCTTGGATTATTCCGCCCCTTATACCCCCTTTCTTTTCACACTTTTATGGGTAGATCTTGGATAATATTGCTATGTAATAGTGAATATAACATGAAATTCACAGCTGGAACTTCTTCAATCTCTTCCAAGCATATTCTCTTTACAGCTATTCACCTAAATTTGTTTGTTGTGTGTGTATTTGACATGGGTTACTTTGCTAAAGATTTTGCTGCTAACCCACTTTTGTCAATTTTCATGCACATAGACTAACGTGGAGAAGGATGTGTAATCACCAGACTGGCATAACAGTATTCACATTGTTGAACCTATTTAGTTGATCAGGTGGAGATGTCATACTTAATGATCTTAAAAATGTTTAATAGGTTTTCTTGTTGATCAAGTCTTGCTGATTATCATACCTAACATCATTGTTCCTCAAACCACTGTAATATTGTCCATTTCTAATCATGATAATGAAATAAAAATATTCTGATGTCTGAATAATTTGAAACCATTCTTACCCGTGAAAGGATGAGTAAACCCACCATTATTATCTGTGAAAAGTTGAATGAAATCCATTCTGAAGGCAACACCAACAATAATAGTGTTCAAACCCTGTTTGGTTCATGTTTCACCTTCGATTTGACAACTGATCCCATGTGGTTTTTTTGCTCAGGAACTTCAATTGTTGCGGAAAGAGCGTGATCTCATTGAAGACAAAATCCATCATCTTAAGTGGTCTCTCAAGTAAGGTTAATGTGGACAAATGTCATAGGGCTTTAGATTTTGAGTTTTTAACATACATCCTTGTGCCCTTTTCCGTACATGCATATATAGTTATGTGCTCATTTAGTATAGCTATTTACATTTAGGCCCTTGGTTTAAGCTTTTTTAACATGGGTATCCTTTTTTTGAATATTTATCCTAAAATCCAGTAGCTATGGTTTGTTAAGGGACTGCTTGGCCCCACATTTTGGAGATGGAAACCGCAGTCACAGTCTGCCTTTTGTGGAATGTTTGGCCCGACTTTCAGCTTTACCAGCATATTTTTGATGTAAAAGCCATAGGAAGTGTTGTTACAAGATATTAAATGCACCTAGATTAACAATTGTATATTATTATTGCAACTGTATCCATTATGCCTACATAGTTTGACATAAATTGCAAATATGCTAGTAAATTTTTGTTTCCATTTAATTTTGTTTAAAAATTGAAATACCAAAAAGAAAAACATTTTCTTCCCTAATTGAACCATCCCCATTTCGATCTCCATATCCTCTTTTCCATAAAAACAATGTATTTTTCCTTGTTTTAAATTTCATTCATTCCTCTTTGTTCCCACCAAATATATTATCTATCAATGTGAAATAAAACCTTGAAGATAAAAAAAGGAGTTAACCACGGAACAATAGCAGGATGGAGAGGACATTTTTGAGCCCCCTATTCCTTAAACACAATTTCATGTTGGTTCAGCCATCAATATTGGTTATGTCTCTCCATTCCTTTGCCCAGCCCATGTTTCCATGTGAATTGTACTTTACTTATTTGGGTGTTCAGTCCTTTCAATAATAGTTATAGAATAAAAAAAGTAGCTGCAATGGTAAGGAGTGGGCGGTCATTGAAATTGGCTGTCTAAATGGGAAACTGTGAAGGAAAAATTCGCTCTTTGGTTTAAGTTCCATTCATTCCTCTTTTTTCCCCACCAAATATATTATCTGTCAATGTCAAATAAAACTTCGAACATAGAAAGGGGATAACCAATGAAAAATATCATGGCAGAGAGGATGTTTTGGAACCCTCTGTTTCTTAAACACAATTTCAAGTGGATTCAGCCATCTCTAGTGGTTGTCTCCCCATTCCTCTGCATAACTCATGCATTGTACTGTACTTATTTGGTTGTCCAGTCTCTTCAACAATAGTTATAGAAAAAAAAGAGCTGCAGTGGTAGTGAGTTGGTGGCCATTGAAATTGGCTGTTCAAATGGGTGTTGAATCTGTGAAGGAAAACTTTACTGAAGAAGGCTAATGTCAGCAAAGGAGAGCATAGAGCCTCATGGCTAGGGCTATGTTGAGACAGTACTTGGGGTTTAGGTGGGGAAGAAATGAGCATTTACCAAAGTTGAATGGAATCTTTCTAGCATGGGCTATTTGCAATTTATGCTGAACCATGTAGGATTACTTGATATTTTTACAAGCTAATAGGCATAGTTACAATATTAGTCAAACTATATAGGCAAATTTGCAAAAACTCCTAGATTGTTTGTTTCATCATCCCTTAGAAATCTTGACTTTTTCCTCTGAATCTCTCAAAACTTCAAAAAGTAATAACTAAAAGGGGATAATTTGAAATCTAGAGATATAACATAAAGAAGTGCACATGTACAATAAGGGTGCCAATCACATACAATCAGTTTATGGCAGACTAACATGGATTTTTTATTTTTTATTTTTTTTTTGTATAGGAGGGGGGCCCCTATGGAGATTGCACTCTCCTGTGAAATTTGCAAATTTTTGAATTTTTTACTATTTTATTTTCAAGAATAAGAAACCAAAAACATTAAAAAAAAAATTTGTCAAATTTTATATTGGGTGTGACCTAGATGGGGCTTATATTTCTATAAAAATAAAAAATAAATTTTTTTGACTGCTTGTAAATCCGCTGAGCCGATTTCAAATGACCATATGTGATGTGTGTGCATAAAATAAATGTGTGCATGCATGCCAATGCGCACAACAAAAGTTTATATATGGAGTACTGCTAAAAATGCTGGAATATCTGTAAAGTGGCCCTCAAGTTTATGGTTGCTGTTTGTCCTTGGCTGAGTTGATATCTGCTTGCTATTCATTTATACTTCTAATCCATGTCCAAACTGTTTTTGAGAAGGAATTTTAGACATCTCATGGGACCCAGATTAATTTTTTTTTATTATCTAATTAGGAAACCTTCAAGATTCGTACACCATTAGAATATTTTATGCAGTGCTAGATGAAAGCTAACAGTTTTAAGTTAATAATATGAAATTCACATGAGATTTTGTCAATTCTGTTGTTGGTCATACTCAGACTGTGAAATGCTCACTACCTTGCTCAACTCTCAGTCCCTTATCGCCTTTGGATTTTTGGGTTTGTCGGGTAATGAGGGGAGGAGGAGAGAATGAAATTTGAAAAAGAAATTGGAACGGGATAAATTGATGCCAAACATAGTGAAGAAACGCAGATGATAATTAGAAAAACAACATTTGATATGGTTGGATATAGTTAAATGTTGTGTCAATAAAAAGGAGTGGAAAGAAGAAAGGGAATTTCCTACCTTTTCTTAGCTCACAAGCTTGTATTACATGATATCGTGAAAGAGTTTACCTTCATTCTATAGAACACCAGGGAAGACCTGATTCCTGCTTTTGTTGTGTAGCCCCTATGATCTTTGCTTCAGGTACTAAATGGAGCACTAGATTCATGTTAGATCTTGATGAGCACAAGTGGAATGTACCATTTTGTCAGGCTTGTCTGGTATTTCCAGTAGCATATCCAGTTGCTGTGTATCAAGACTAAGGGTGAGATGTTTTGTGCTACCACAAAGAGAAACATAAAAGTTCTCTTTCAGGCCTTTGCTAGTCAATTTGCAAGTTGTAACTTGTACGACAATAATGCTGTGACCATGCTTCTCACAGATTGAGTTTCACGGCATCTGTTTTTGTGTTCCAATGTTAACCAATGTTTAGGTTTTCTATCTGTGAATACCCTTTTGAATCTGGTTAAACTGCAGCCCATCTTTCATGACTGATTGTTTTTCTCATAGTGTGATGATGTCTATTCCATTTCATGTATACTATAATTTGCAACGTTAACCCATGTTCAGGTGTTCTATCTTTGAATATCCTATTGAATCTAGTTAAACTCCAGCCCATCTTTCATGATTGATAGTTTTTCTCATAGTGTTGATGTCAATTCCATTTCATGCAACCGATTATTTTCTTTTATTCTTGCAAACTTAAGTCATCTTGCTATCATCCCTTTGTTGTTTTTTTCTCTTAAAATTATTGGGGTTTAATCGTGCTTTTTGTGATTCAGATTTAAAAATGTAGACATTGATGGAAAGCGCATTCTGTCTTCCGAACTAACTCAGTTGGAGGTGAGGTTATGAGCGTTAGCGTGTTCTGTAAATTTCTTGTTAGGTGTTTAATCTGTACAATACTTGGGCGAGCATGCAATCCTTAACAGGATATCTTTGAATCATGTGGTTCAAATCAATTGTTAGCTGTTCTAATGATGATCCAATAACCCATAACTGGAATATGTCTTTTGTGAGTCAGCATTTGCTATGCTGAGGGACCATGGCCCATTTGTTCTCGTCTTTTCTTGGAGCATCTATCCCAAACCTTAGGGTGTCGATGGAATCTGCGATTGGCTGCTATGGTGTAGTCACAGCTTCAGATATTGGCATTTTCTGGTGTCCAAACAATTGATTAGGCTTGGTTATTACTTTGCCTATGCCTATTCTGAATTCCAGAATAAGCTTGGAATCCTTGAGCTAGCTTGAATTTGGACTTCCAATATTGCTAGCTGAACTTTGTATTGAGGCAAACTAAAGCTATTTTTGTTCACATTCTGGCCAGGAAATACCCCATTGATCCCCATTTATTTAAGTAGCTTTAAAATTACTAGTTCAGAAAACCAAATGAAGAGCTGGTGTTAAATCCTTATGAAAACTGCCTTTTATGGCGCATGTGAGTAAAGTGAAATGGCCAAGTGTTATGGAAATGTAAACCGCTTTCACATTTGCCTACTCTTATGATTCCTAACTATTCTAGTTTTCTCATATTATATAAAACTATACATATGGTCTGACACACATACATACATGGGGAATGATTAAAAGCAATGTACAATAAGGAGTTTTTACAATATATATATTTCCAAAGGAGAACTAAGGTTATTTAGATACTTGGGAAAACTTATTTTTTTCAATTTAAAAGTGATTTTTTATTATAAAAAATTGATTTTTTAAAATTTGAACTATTAATATTATTTATCCATACAAGTTTTTATCATGCCAAAAAGTTTATGAAATGGTGATCCATTGGAACATTGAAGATTAGACGATAATTACAAGTACAAGAGGATAAAAATATGATTATTTTATCAAAAATTCAGGTATTCGAATTAAGAAAGTCTTAAAAAATAGAAAAGGCATTAGATTCGAAAAATATACCAATTAAGGTGTAGTAGCACATTTGAATGAAGAAAAAGTATTATACTACCAATCTATAAAAATAAGAGAGATTTAATATTGTGCAAATTATCAAAGAATAAAACTAATGAGTCATATGTTGAAGTTATAGAAAAGAGTGGTCGAACAAAGATTACGATAAGAAGCACATTTTTTCAAAAATTAATTTAGTTTTATGCCAGAAAGATCTTCAATTATTTAAGCGAACAGATAAGAAAAAGAATCTATTCATGGTTTTGATTGATTTTAAAAAAAAAACATGCAATAGGGTTCTAAAAAGGTTAATACGAAAGATGCCTGTAAGATCCGTTAAGAAGTGTTTTTAATCATCCTTTCAGTCTTAGTGTTTTTTGGTATTGGACAAGTGAGGAAGTTAAATGAATGGAGCTATTTAGAAGGGCTTGTGACTTCAAGAGACTCATTTCCAACAAGACTGGAGGATCTTATTTGAGTTTGGAATTCTAAAGCTTGAGGAATCCACAGCCATTCTAGTGATGTTCAAATCTTCCTTGTTGCTTGAGATTTATTTACATCTCCGGCGGTACAATATCTCATTACTGTGAATATCTCATCACTTCACTGCCCTATATTAACTCAAATGATGTATGCTTGAAAAGATATAGCAATTATATTTAATTGTGCATGTTATGGTGTGGCTTATTATTGGATTCTGTTTTAATCGACTACAACTTGATTGTTCATGTATCAGCCTTCATTTGTGTTTCTTTTCACTGAGTTTCTCATTCATAAATTTGCTTGTAATTCATCCCCATTCAATTTGTTATTGATGTCCTTTGAATCATTTTTTCGTGATGTTAGTCGCAAAGAGATCAAGTTCGTTGTCATCATCAACAAACTCAACGGGAATGCCACCAAAAGGTCAGTTCGTTACTATGGTTGTAGGGACTGTTTCATACCCCTGGGTCAATTTATAGTGTCTAGATCCGTTGTTTGCAAATGTTTCTCTTGAGCCTCATTATGATGATGGCAGATGGTACTAGAGTATCTAAAGTTTGCTTGGCCTGTATTATTTATCCCACTAATTTTGCACAATGGCAACTAATATTGTTGCTGTCTTCATTGTATATTTAATGCTGTTCTTTTAATGGGAAAATTCTTTGTTCTGCTACTGGACAACACGGTTTGCGTGTGGACCGTGGGCCAGTTTGTCCAGATTAATGCAAATCTGCAGGAAAGGTAGGCGGTTACCATCCAAGCATAAAGCAAGTCGTAAATAATTTCTATGTTAGCAGTAACTAATTGATCTATTGAAGAGAGAAGCTTTTAGGTGTAGAGAAAGTTACCATTTTTTCAGAGGCCAAGATTTGTTTGTTATGTAGTAAATGAAGCCAGTGTTTGGAAAAAATATTATTGGTCTTGTGTTGATTGCTATATTTTGTTCTCTACTGGGTATATTTACAATTGGAAATGTTTTCCCACACTATATGTTTACTTCTGTTTTCTCATTGTTTTGGATTGATGTTTCTAATTTCTGAATCGTATTTCATCCATGGTCCATTGCAGTTTCATAAGGTGTGGGGACAGCTCATGAAGACTGGCTACGAAAACTCTCGTTTTGCACATCAGGTCTAATCTTTCTTGTGTTGACTGTAAAACTTGAAGAATGATTTGACCGAGTTGCTACAATTAGTCTAATTCCGTAGAGCTCAGTTGGATACTGATACTAGCATTTTCATTGTAGGTGGAGAGGTTTGCGTGTCTCTACACTAGCCAAGTGACCAACTTAAGTTTGTACTCCCCTGACAAATACTATAGGACAAGTGAAGATTTTATGCCCCATGAATCCAATATTCTTAGTCTGTGAAGCAGCAACCCGCCTGATTCCGCTCCAGAATCTGCTAAGGGTGCTACCCCAAGAGGAAGCATCATTGCCATGATTTTTGGCACAAATGCAGGCAGCATCTGAAGCTTTTGACCATGCAGGCAGGCCTTTGGGAGTGTTGGTAGTGGTAATCATAAATAGATCTATTTTCCATGTTTGTTGTTATTGTTGTGATTGTTCTGCTGCAGAAGTCCTTGATGACAATGTCAAGTGGGACCATATATTTTAGAAACTTGATTATTATGATATGGCTGATTTCAGTTTGGTTATGTTTTATTGTGAAGTTAATATAAAAAGTGTATGGGCATGTCTAAATATGTGTAATTAAGTGTTCGCTATGCATATTGAGAAATTTTTGATGAAAATATGTAAGTTGGGTACTTTACCCAACTAAAATGTTTAGGGCTAAGCACCCCCAAAGTTCACTTGTTTTGTGAATTGTGGAGTTGGATAGTTGATACGTATAGTGACGATTGTAGTTAATGAATGTAAACTAAGAGGAGTTAGGAAAGAACTGTAGGTTTGGGTTATAACCGACCTAGAGAAATGTTCATTAAATAATAATGGAGAACATTTTAAGATAAGTAACAAGTGAAACCTTGTAAGGGCTATGAGAATGTAAGTTAACCCCTGATGTAAAAAAACATGCATAAGAATTTGTCCAAGAGTTCATAATTTTAGTATATGAATTAAATACATTAGGGGCCCCATAAAAAATGAAAAAAATAAAAATATATCCAAAGAGGGTTAATTACAAATATGATCGAGTTATACATACATTTATAAAAAGAGGAGTGATCTTGTTAGTCCAAATTAAGTAAATGTCTCATTTAGTTCACTTCAAAAAACACATTTATAATATTTTTTTTTGCTTTTTTTCATACACTTATTTATCTTAGTGTATTCAATATATAAATTAAATTTTACCATTTTTGAACATATTTGTATTTTATTTTTTTAGATTTTTAAACATTTATGTATATATATGTACTTAAACTACCCTTATCTTTAAAAATCTAAAAAATTATATATACATGTCCAAATATAAATATATTCTTCATTTTGATATTGATAGGGACCCCCCGAGATTCCCGTCACGACGAGCTGTCCATTTCTTATTCATTCAGGGCGCTTGGTCGGTGCTCCTTTCTCAAACCATAACTTGTCTGAATGTTAGGGAAGAGAAGGGAAGACCACTTGAGCGAACCAATGTTGTCAGAACCGAACCGGTGATTAAACCGGAAAAGGAACTGGTCTGGTTCGAACCGGTTCGACCGGTTAAGCAAACCGGTTTGAACCGGTGATGTCAGCATGACATATTTATGATGTCATAAATATTAAATTAATTTTAAATTTTAAATAAATATATTGATAAAATTATATTTTCATAAATCTTAAATATATATGTTAGATTTTAAAAATCACAATATAAGTATAAAATATGCAGAAAAAAATTAATAGCAATATTTAAATAATCTCTAAACATGCTTTTCTTAATATATCTAACCTATTAGCTAGTATTTTGTATTTGGTAGGCCTTACTTAATGTAGACAATAGATATCCGAGCACTCATTCTTTTCGATCGGTCAAAACATATATATTTTTATTTTTTTGAAAAATATTTTTATAAATATGTTAATCTAGTTATATTTAATCTATAAATCAAGTTTTACCATTTTTGGATATATATATATTTATTTTGGATTTTTAAATACATCGATTTTTAAATACATGGGATGTATTTAAAAATTCAAAATAAATATATATATCCAAAAATGGTAAAACTTAGCTTATAGATTAAATATAACCAAATGGGCATGTTTATAAAAATATTTTTCAAAAAAAACAAAAAAAATATTTTTTGACCAATCTGAAATCAGACCGGTCGATAAAGAACTAAAGATCATTCAGATAAATATCCCCCTTCGTATTCCCCTGGACCATAATGCAGTCGCCGAAAATGGAGATGGCGCAGCTTTGATGGACGTCGCTACTCTGCTTGTTGCCGGAACTAAAGGAGGTCGCTGCTCATCACTGAAAAATGGAGAGATCGTGGCTCTACTGGTCGCTGAACGCCGATCGGACGTCGCTGCTCTGCTGGTTGCCGGAGATGGAAAGGACGTCGTTGCTCGTCATCGGAAATGGAGAGGTCGTTGCTTTGCTGTCGCCGAATGCTAATCGGACGAGATGAAGACTCCTAGACGTCGTGAGCTAGGGCAGCACCGCAGCAGGAGGTCACCGATTGGGGCTTCTCTTGTCGATTTGGGGCTTCTCATGGTCGATTGGACGTCCCTCCTCTGCTGGTCGCTGGAAATGAAAACGAGATCGCTGCTCGTCGCCGAAAATGGAGAGTCGTGGCTCTACTGGTCGTCGAACGCCGATCGGACATCGCTGCTCGTCGCTGGAAATGGACAGGTCGCTGCTTAGCTGTCGCCGATCGGATGAGATGAAGACGCCGAGGGCAGCACCGCAGCAGGAAGTTGCCGTTGGGGCTTCTCGTCGTCGTCGACGACGAACTGACGATAGAAGTTTTTATTTTTTTAACATCCGCATAATCGACGTACTGGTCGCATACGGTCGAACCGCAATGTCCGGTTCGACCACCGGTTCTATGGTTCGAGCTGTTTAATACAATTAAACCGAACTGTAGGTAAACGAACCGGACATTTGACCGGTTCCCGGTTAGACCGGTCGGACCAGACAATCCGGTCCGGTTCTGACAACACTGGAGCGAACCGACCAAAGGGACGTCGATTTATCCGAGCCGAACGTTAGCGACTTAAGCTAAGCCTATCACGAGCCCTTCTTTGTTGAGTCCAGCTCTTCTTTTGTAAGGGACTCGACTGCCATGATAACACCTAATTTATATGTTAAATATATTTAAATAAATAAGTGTACGAAGAAAAAAAGTAAAAAAAAGTTTTTGTAAATGAGTTTTTTTAGGCAGACTAAGCAAAGTGTTTTCTTAGTCCGGACTAATTGGGTCATTCCTCTTATAAAAATGGCATAGATAATCCCTTACTATTAATTTAGGTATATTTAATTTGTAATTTAAATTTTATCATTTTTGAAAATGTATATATATTTATTTTGAATTCTTAAACATAGGGTTTAGGGTTAAGTTTTATCCGAAATCAAAGATGTGTATAGTCACAAATGAAAAAAATGAATGTAATAAAATAGTTTGATTTATTATTACATTTTAAAGTGTTTATAAATAAATCTAAGTATTTTTAATAATTTACGCATAATTATAGTTGGGAAGACCCTCTTAAGAATTTGATTAATTTGATTAAGATCGTATGTTGTATCATGATAAAACGAAAGATACTAAACAAAATATGAATAGAATTTTGATTTAATCACGAAGGCTGGCCTAAAATGAGGTGGCACAATAAAATCTTTATACATTCATTTATACATCTAACAGGGCATTTCTTCCATAAAATTGGTTGCAAGTAAATTTCAAATGGTATCTGAAATTGGTACGAATTGAACACGTGATTCGTTTTTCTTGGGCTTGCATATTTAGCAAATAAAATAAAATAAAATAAAAATAAGTCACCTAGCTAGTTGCAAATGCCTTATTTTGCATCTAGTGGGAGTGATCCCTAAGTTTCTTAGCGTGGGTTAGGTATGCTATTATTTGGCCGGGCTAATAGGATCAAGCCTTTATACGTACATGCACCGCTTTTTTTTATAACTAACTCCTTTTATTTTTTAGATGCTCATATTCATTCCATTGTATTTAATATTATTTGTTTAAAGTAATGATCTAATATAAAATTCAATTCATTCATTGCTCAAATACAATCGACTTATTTATTTTCACTGTAATATATTTATTGTATTTAAAGTTATTTATTTAGCATGTATACTAAAAATCAGATGAATTAAAACTTTTATAATTAATAATCTTTAAAAATATAGTTGTAAACAACCTTATACATCTAGTCTTGTTATGAATTTTATATAAATTTGAATAATATATTAATTGTAATTTGGTTAGATCTTTTGGAAAAAAATTGATTATATAATCCAATTTAAACTGACTTGATTGAAAATGGATTAGTTGTCAAGCCAATCTGATCCGATTTCATGTGTTAATCTAAAATATAATGAATTATTAAAAAAATTACACGTTGGCACATAATATATAGGCATTAACTAGACATCATTACTTTGAAATAAGATTACATAACAATTATATTATATATAAATCATAGATTTGAAGATATTCTTACAAAAAGAATTAATTTTTCTTAATATTTATTTATATTTTAAAATAGATTTAATTAAGTAATTTTTTTTAGAATATTAACCCGATTTGTTACCGGAAATGTTTATTGTAGGGTTGAGTTGAAGTTTGAAAAATATAATGTAGGATTGGGCTAACATTTTATAAATAGGGTTAGAATTAAAATGACCCCAACTCGAATTACACCCCGGTGGTGATTATTGATAAATATATTTTTTATTTTGTTTTCCTAAAAATTATTTTTAATTTATATAAAAGTGCTTTCTGATTGTGGAAAGTGCAGTGTTCTTACAACGCTGGTCTACAGTTACTTACTTCCTATCAAAATTTGGCCCACTTTCATTACTTAATAAAAACTTAGTTTCCTCATTTTACTTAAAATCATTTATTCAATTATAATATCAAAATCATTGTTATCAAAGTTTTAGGTCAGCCATAGCTACTTCCAAATATTTATTTATGGTATGTAAGACGCGAAAATTAGTTAAATTGATTTACAAATTAAGCATAATATCATAATAGTTTATGGAATTATTTATGTACAAGGAAGAATGTTTTAGACAATGTAGATGTTGAATTAGATATATTACTCAAACAAGTTTACTCCTATGATTTTACACTTTTATGAAAACCTTCCTATTAGTCATCCATCTAGGCGGGTGGATTTTCAGTTGTTGATCACGCTTGAGGAGCATGCAATTGGATGTTTTGACTCGACCTATTTAGGCAATTCAAAACCAAACTCCACAATTTTCTATCATCTCCCCTTTTTCTCATACACAGCCCTCTCTCTTTCTTCCTCTCACAATACCCTCTGTTGCTTCCTCCCGTTCTTTGCCACCCTCTCTTCCTCTTCCTCTTGTAGTTTTTCATCCGCTCTTCTTCTTCATCTCACTGTTTGTCGTCCTTTCTTCTATTGTTTGTCATCCTTTCTTCTTCTTCCTCTTGTTGTTTACCCTCTTCTATATCTTTTAGCTACATATTTTTCATCTTCCATCTGCTATTATTTTGTCCTCTCCATCAGGGATATATATTGTTTTTTATTTGAAAGTAATTTTCCCTTTGATGTCTTATTTAGATTTTCAGTTTGGGTTTTTGTTACTCAATTTCTAGTTTTTATGGCACGATGCCACTTTTACAAAAAAATCAAAATAATTTTCTTGTTTTTACTTAAAGGTAGTAATTTTTTTATGGTCGCATACAATCTGTTCACATGTGAGGTATAGAAGTTTTGAATACAACATAGAGTAGGAAGTTTGAAGCTTGCGTATGAATAGAAAAGATGACGGACGTCTTATATCAAATGACAGTGCAGAAGATGACCTTTAGTAAGACGTCTAAACGTCAGTATAGAAAACGGCCCGGTATTGAACGTCTAAACATCGGTTATTCAACGTGAGCTATTAAGTAGCTTTTATATGTTATCTATTAAGTAGCTTGATTAGGTTAAACTTTTATATAATTATTAATTTTCATCTTATCATTCCATTTCGAGAATACAAAATATAGAATTAACTTGTCATAATTTTTAAATATATTAAATGCATGAATGGAACTTGTGGGAGGGTTGGTTATTAGCAGTGTATTATTATGGACATAATCTAATGAAGTTTACTCTTTCATATAATAAATTTGGAGGATGTCAATCATTAACTCTATTTCATTGGTTGGTATAACGCAATGTGTTAAGTTTTGTTGTTCCTAAATTGTTCATCTAATATGTCTTTGATGTTGTTAGAACATTTATATCTTCAGACTCTAGTCATGGACTCATCGTCTACTTCAAGGATTATATCTTTCAATATTGGCACTTCAGAGTAGGGGTGTTAATAGTCATGGTCAACCCGTCAACCTACTCATCCAACCCATTAATAAATGGGTTTGGTTTGAGATTTTTGAATAAATGGGTTATGATCCGCCAACCCATTTAACCATTTAATTAAATAAATGGATTAGGGTTGAGATTTTGCAACCCGTCCAACCCGTTTATATAACCCGTCCAACCCGTATAACTCATTTATAATATATTATATATAATTATATATACAAAATTTAGTCGGTCGGTTCTCGGCTTTCCGCTCTCGGCACTCTGTCCCGCACAGCACCCGCGCATGATGTTAACTTCTGCAGTCACAGCCGAGACTGAGATCTGAAGTTCTATTAGATTTGCCACCGCACGCACAGCCATATTTCAGAGCTGGGATCCATTCTACAAAAGCACCAATTGCTTTTGACTCCCCCGCTCAACGACTCATAACAACTGCACTGCACTGCGCTGTCAACAAAGTCACATACAAATAAATGAATCGCATGTAATGCTGCAGTTACATCAACTAGAGCATTCTTCAAGGGCATAGAGTGTCTCCCTCGCCCACTCCTTTCTCCTTTTTCTCTCCTGCTCCCTCTAGTTTTCACTCCTCGCCTATCATCGATTTGTAGACTACGCTGGCTCTCTTTATCGCCCTTTCTCTCTTCTCTCCTCTCTTCTCTTACTCACCACTGGAAAGGCTAGCTCGCCACCTCCTCTGGCCATTTGTACCTCTCCGGTCCGTTGAGTCGTCGAAGGGCTTGCCTGTAAACTGCAGAGGAATGGGCATCATATTCGGCACTCGGCAGACGTCGGCACTCGGCACTTGCTGCGACCTTCAGATTGCGGCGTCGTACACATGAAGACTCGGTAGATCAGGTATGTTACTTCGAGTTATTTAATTTATTTCATTTTACAGACTTTATTGAAGATTTTTAGCATTAAAATTAGTAACAAACACAACTCGTTAACAGCCCGTTAATCCGTTTATTAAATGGGTTGTTAATGAGTTAGGGTTGAAGTTTTTTAAATGAGTTAATAAACGGGTTAGGGTTGAGATATATTAAATGGGTTAGGATTAGGATTAGGCTCTAACCCGTTCAACCCTATCCGTTGACACCCTTACTCCAGAGATGAACAACACAAAGCTACATACTGCAGGCACTACTGGAATGGGTATTGAAATCCAATTAGAGAGTGATATGGCTCCAACATCTCTTTACCAGACAAGTTGTAATGAAAATGATATCAAAATTGCATTGGAGGAGGTTGTCAATATCACATTAAGATTGAAGCAGCTAGAAGACTAACAAACCCAACATGAACAAATTGTGGGAGGTGTGGTTACAACTTCTCCCCCTCAACCCTTACTTGTAAGTGCAGAAGTTGGTGCAGAAGATACTATAGTTGAAAGGTGTTTGCCTAATAACCCAAGTGGTTTAAAAACCAAAGGGAGGATGCCATTAAGATACAAATCATCATTGAAGAAGTGTAGATCAACAAAAAGGTAGGCTATTTCGTGGGTGTAACTAAGTTATAAGCAACCATGACAAGAGAAATTGTCCTTAGTTGTACCAATTGACTATGAATAAAGGTAACATAATTCATTACATGGATGAAAATATAATGTCATATTTGCTAACTATTTAACATTCATTTATGAGATCCTATACTAATTTCTGTATGCAACTCTATTTAACAGGGCTACCTTCATGACGTTGCTAATTATGCATGTATTTAAGTTTATACTTGACTTCGTAGATTGAACCGTTGGAATGAGAAAATTGTCTAATGAGATCTATGTATCTTACTTGTGGAATGTATGTTGAATTTAGTTAATGTAATTTGATCTATGGCCAGATTTAGAGATTTTCTACAAATTGGCTCTTTTTTATCTATTTATTGTTTATGTGGAATGTCAGTATCATTTAGTGTAAATCTTCCAATAGTATGTTGTCTAACAAATAAACATCTGGAGAAACAACAACCAGGGCGAAAACAGCAGACAGCTGATACTTAATTGTTAGCCATCTAACAATTTGTCGTATCAGATGAGCTAAAATGGATCAAAAACCTAAATATGGACTTCCCTTACTAAAAACAAGCTTATCATTATACAATAGCAAATGAATTTGATATACCTGTGTTCCACTTCTGGTAGAATTTATGCGGTAAACCAAATACATACACACTTATAAACAAATATGCCATATGACTAGCAAAGAGTCAACTAGTCAAGAGACATCTAATAATCAGTCATCTTGAAAGAATATCCTGTGTAAAATTTAGAGACAACTGCCACTTAGTCGTCTAATATCAATACCTATCATATAAGAAAAAATGGTAAAAAGTAATTTCGAACAAGTTTGGACATCTAGACCCAAACTTATCATTCCACAAATGCATATGAATTTAAGAATAGATTTCGTATTTTTCAAACTCTACATATACCACATGAATGTTCAAATTACAATCACCCAACATATGACACTCCACTACAGTTTCAATCATGTGCAATTAGACATAAACCAATATCAAAACGTGATTGAATCATCTTTTTGTTCTATTTCCTCTTCTTCCACAAACTGATTTAGTTGTACTTCATTCCTTTGTTGTATGTTCTCTTCTTCCACATCCTCATTTTCTTGCTCTTCTGCTTGATGCAAATCTTCTATTTCATCCTCGATAAGTTCTTCACTTGGCTTGGGCATATCTTGTATGGTATGCTTCTTCTTATATTTCTTACTATGTTGTCTTGGTTTGACATCACCACTAGTTGAAGCTTATTTTACTTTATGCTCTATTCTTATCTTTGTTTGGAGTTGAGATAGCGACAATTGTTCTTTATCATCTAACCCTTGGTGAGTACTGCGAATTTTCATCATGTTTGCTAATATGCAAAACATGAATCTATTAATTTTCCCATCATGGACTAATTAAAAACAACCAGATGACCAATACTCAGACGGCCAGCCATAAGACATCTGAGTTGTTGCATTTCAAACACTACTTTTTGCAAATTTGTAAAATATAGACATTTTAAACACTACTATAGCCAGATTGTAGTAGGTCCGGTATGTTTATTGTTCATGTGGATTGAAACTTAAAATATATAAACCAAAATAGAAAACTCACTGGTCGGTGGTCTTAGAAGATAATGTCCAAACCTAGTCTATTACAGAAAACTTTTACAGTCCCACCTAAGATGCACTACTTGAGTTGGCTTATGGCCCATCATTGAGGATGATCATCATTCTGGAACAAAGTCCACGAGGTGATACTATGAATGCTAGCAATTGCTTGCGATCAAAATAGCTATTAAAAGTGAATCCTTAACATGGCATGAAGGTATGATTGACATGGAGATAAATAGCGTTGTGTAATAATAATAATAATAATAATAATAATAATAATAATTTGAATGGATATCTTAAGTAGAAGTGCAAACATAAAAATTGCTCTAACAAATCCAAATGCATTAAATGCACCGACAAAGAATGTTGGAGCAAAGATAACTCATTAAACAATTTGTGGCATGATCACCCACAGTGATTTGATGAGTCTAGTTGGTTTGTTGAAAAGGAAAAGTAAATTCAAACTGTCTTGTTGTGACAATAACAACTCTAAAAACCCAATTTTTTCCATTAGTAACTAACCTTCTCATCAAAAATTGTTATCTATTTAATATTTTCACTTCATAGTAGATATATATCATCCTTACTGTTTATTTTGAGGGATGTTCCCTGGCTACTTAATTTGCATTGTTCTCAATCTTAAAAACCTATCGATTTATTTAAATATATTATATTTCGAATTAGCATTCAATAGGTTAAAAGCATCTACATCAAGATACTTAACATAAATCAATAAATAAAGAAGATTAAATAAATTTAAAATAAAAAAACTTAAAATTTATCCCCATGAAGAAGAAAGCACTTGATGTAAGTAAAAATCCGGCTCAAAGTCCAGCTTCGAATAAAAAATCCATGAAGTTTTGACAAAACAAGATGAGGAGGTGGACGGGAGAGGACACGCTACTATTGATCCGAGAATGGTGAAGAAAGAGGGAGACTCGGGGGGAGGGCATAATTCATATGGAGGAAGAGAAAACATAGGGAGATGGAAAAGAGCTGGATGAAGAAAGAGAGGGCAGGATGAATGATTGGGACTGGAGAGGAAAGAAACCTTGTTTGTCCTAAGAGCAGCAGAAAGAAGGAGAGAGGACAAGACATTCAGGAGGAAGAGGGAAAATCCTGTTTGCCCTAGCAACAAAAGGAAGAAGAAGAGAGGATGGCAAACAACGGGATGAAGAAGAAAAGTGGGTGGCAAATTGTGAGAGGAAGAGGAAGAGGGTGGCAAAGAGCGAGAGGAAGCAACAGAGAGGGCATCATGAGAGGAAGAAGGAAAAAGAATTGCACAAGAGAAAAAAGGGGAGACGATAGAAAATGGGGTAGTTCAATTTCAAATTGCGTAAATAGTTCGGGTCCAAATACCCAACTACATGCTCCTCAAGAGCGATCAACGGCCAAAAATCCACCCGCCCGGATGGACGACTAATAGGAGGGTTTCTAGCTTCCATTTAAATGCAACCTGGTTGCATCGAAACATGCCCGTACATACAATATTTTACTAAAATTTCTTTTGTCATTATAACATTTCAGAAATTTTAACATGCACCCTAAACGATGGTAAGCTAAATGTTGAAATGACTATTTTGCCCCTTCTGAATTTACCCTTGTAATTTTCCCTGATTAACAATTCAATTGGCCAGCCCTTGTTCAATCATTGCACAGCCCTAACTACGTTTCCTCTTTCCTCCCTTCCTCTTCTATTCGCTACTCTTACGATTTTATCCTCCCATCCCCAATTGCCCTTGTTCTTTCGGAAATTTGTCTACTCTTCACTCTTCTTCCTTGAAGGCTTTCTCCTCCATTTGTTGCATTCGGTCGTGGGTGCTCAATGTCAATTCAATGATTTGCATAGCATCAAAATCGGTTATTTAGATTAAAGAAATTTGGAGTCCCGGTATACCACTTTAGTTGAAACAATGCCTCAACCCAAGCAAATAGAAAGCAGAGCTCTTATGGGTTGGCATGTGCATAAAATAGTTTTTCATGAGTCATAAGAATTCTCAAATATACCTATGAATTTTAACCTTAATTTCTTATATACCCATAGATTTTCCAAAATTCCTTTAATACCCATGATTTTTTTTTCAAATTCCTCCTATTCCTAAGCCGTCAAGATATGTTAGCTAGGTTTTAAATTTCTGATTTTTTGTATTTTTAATATTTTTCACAATGTCTAAATGACCCACTCGTCTTCTACTATATAGGGCATTCATGGCTGGCTCATGGCGATTGGCAATTGGAGAGAACCCAACGAACTGTTCCCCACTAACCCAACTTCCAACATGCAAAATGGATGAAAAAAATGAAAAAACTAAGTTAAAATAAGAGACAAGGGAATTATTGTATTTAGCTATTACTCATGGGATTGAATTTTGTGCTTGATGAAACACCTGAATCTTTGGCATTGCATCTGCGGAGTGATACCCAATCAAAACATAGGTGGGAAGCTCACATTCTATTTTCTCGATGTACCAATAAGAACCTAACTATTGGCTATTATGTTAATAGAAATCAAAGAAGAAGTAGGGCAGCTTACATGGATCATTGTATGGCACTTTGACATTGAATAAGTACAAGGGCTTTTTTATAGTTGTCCATGGAAGAATGTCTTCTTCAATTGGTGTCCGAAAGTCTTCTCTGCATTGATCATCTTCCATATTAATGGCAAACAAAAAAAACACCCAACTATGATTACGATTTCCATCATTAGGCACTCGCAATTATAGATGTGGCAAAAACGAACATCATGAAACGTCCTACCAGATCTGGCAGACGAAAGCCATGAAATCTAGCAGCCTTCTGACAAGCAACCCTGCCTAGTCAAATAGGATACAAAACAAATCCATACAAGCTGCCCATTAACACCTGACAACTAGTCATGCTGCTCAAAAAACTAATGGCATCCATGACGAACCAACCGAGGCTAGCTCGGTTGGTCGGTGTCAGGGGCGCGGAAACGCGCGCCGGCTGGAGGGCGGAGGTTCGAATCGCGCGGGGCGCGAAATGCGTGCGCGGGCGGAAAAAACAAGCGTGGGAGCAAAAGTGGTCTCCCGGATGGTGGAGTGTGGGAGCGGGTGGTCTCCCAGGTGGTTCGTTGGAAGCTGTGTCTTCCTTATTCTTTCGTGGAGCTGTGTCTCCAGATTTCTTTGGGAACATGTGTCCCTTATATTTGTAAGAATGTCTCAGATCTTCAAGTATAATATGTGTTGAGATATATGTAATTGTACCAATCAAAAAAAAAAAAAAAAAAAAAAAAAAAATGGCATCCATGACCATATTCTTCAGCCTACTGTGCTCGTTTTCATCTGATAAGGCTAAAAATATCTCACTGTCAATCCTCTGAAATTAGCAAAACCCCACAATGGTCGGTACCTTCACTCCAACACTTTCGGCACCAAAAGTCATCGCCCTTCTTACGTGCTGCATTCGACAGCAATGGAGATCAAAATCTACCATCGCACACGACCAGCATGCTTCAATCCCGCGACCACATCAATTCCGCCTAGATACCTGAAATACGTCGAAATCGATTAGCGAAGGAAAAAATCATTAGTTTCTTTCAACCACAACTGCAAATCCAATAGCTTCCTCAATCTAATGAGGAAAATCCATCGAACACGAATCCGCTGGAGAAGACGAC
Source organism: Annona cherimola (assembly GCA_030490835.1). Lineage (NCBI taxonomy): Eukaryota > Viridiplantae > Streptophyta > Magnoliopsida > Magnoliales > Annonaceae > Annona > Annona cherimola. Next base: position 99,465,545 of record CM059973.1, on the reverse strand, counting down.
TGAGGAGAGAACACGAATCCGCCGGAGAAGACGACAAAGTGGAATTAGATAAAAATTCGCAGGCATGGGAGAAATTTTTAAAAATTTATGGATATAAGAGGAATCAGAGATAAAATTCGTGACTATATATTGTATTTGCCCAAAAAATAATGCATGCATTTATCGACTCAGTTAATGAAAGGTATAAACATAAAACGAGGAATTATGGATAAAAAGTTATAAGTATTTGATAAATTTATAAAATATTGTGTGACTAAAATAAATTACAATATTAAAATATTCAATGTTATTAGCCATGAGAGAACTTTAACTTTTATGGTGGATTAAAAGGGCTTTCTCTGGTGAAACCATGTGCTTATTTTTCTCGATTTTTGTTGCATCATATTTTTCTATGAATATTTATATGATATGAACAATCACTTGAATTAAATTTGTATACAAGCCACAAAAATGCAAATATATAAGGTACTTCATAATTATATTTTTTTACTATTAGAAGGTGTTTGTTAACTCTTAAAAATTTTCAATTTATGAGGTATTTGGCAAACCAAAAACTTTTTCAATCAAAACTTTTCAACCTCCCTAACTACCTTATTTAATTTTTTTGTATATCTTTCATACAATTATTATACTTTTCAATTATTTTTACACAACTATCTTTACAACTAATTTATCTATTTTAATTTTATTTTTTAGTTTTCATTATTACTCATATCATATCAGATCATTTTTTACTAATTCAAAAAGGATACATAAAAAATTTTTCATTGAAAGTTTTATCACTTTCCAACACATATCTTTAAAAATTTTCGCCCTCTACAACTACTTATTTTAAATTATTTTTACAAAACTACTCATATATCTAACATATCTATTTTAACTTTATTTTCTTTACTCATCATCATTATTTCTATCATATTACATCATTTTCTCATATTTTAGTGACTTTTATGTCAAAAAATTTTCATTAAGTTTTATTATTTCCCAAACGCACTCTTAAATTATAAAAACTTTTCAACTTTTATATTAAGGGTTTGTTTGGGAAGTGATAAAACTTTAGATGCAAATTTTTTAGTGTAAAAGTTATTGAATTGATAGAAAATGATATGATATGATGAGAATAATGATGATGAGTAAAAAGAATAAAGTTAAAATATATAGATTAATAATATAGGTAATTATGTAGAAATGATTGAAAATGACGATAACAGAAATATGTAAAAAAATAATTAAAAATAGAGTAATTGTAAAAAGTAAAAAGTTTTTATTACAACCAAACACCCCTTTACTAAACAAAGTTTTGAACATTTGCTTGAATTTATCTTTCAAAAACCTAAAAAACTAAGAAGCAAGCCGACGCTAAAAACGTATCCTCTGTTAGAACCTACGTCAACACTTGGGCAGGGCTCATATGCATTATGAAGCTTTTAGGCACCGTTTTATGGTATAGGCAGGGAAGGAAGTGAGAAATTGAAAAGGGAATGTTTTTAAAAAGTGCGAAGTTGTGATGTAGTAAAGATAAAATATGAAGAAATAAAATAGTTGCGTAAGAAAATTATTAAAATATAGGAATAAAAATAAAAAGTACTGAAAAGCGTAAAATTATGTTGTGTTAGATAGTAAAGTATGTAAAATTATTGTTTGAAAAATACTGAAAAGCGATGCTCCCGGCCATTATTAGCAAAAGGTGACATAGGTCGACGTTGTGTGCTTACCACTGATTTTTTTATAAATTTATCTAAAATGCCACTGATTTTCAAAAATTAAAAATAAATATCTAAAATACTCCTAAAATGGTAAAAATTTATACACATGTTAAATACACATAGATTAACAGTTTTATAAAAAAAATTTCAAAAAAAATTTCAAAAAAAAATATATATGCACCCGGGAGCAGGGAGCGCTGCCTGCTCCCGGGTGCAACAAATCAGGTCCCCTTACTTTGGGCCGGGCTCACTTGAATCCCACGGATCCCAATCATATACACCCGGGTGCATTCAGCCTCAATGCACCCGGGTGTACTACACCCATTTTTTTTTATTTTTTTTTGAAAATTTTTTTACACAATGGTTAATCTAGGTTTATTTAACATATGTGTCAATTTTTACTATTTTTGGAGACTTTTAGATATTTTTTTTAGATTTTTAAAAATCAGTGGCATTTTCGGTAATTTTAAATTACGGAAAATGCCACTGATTTTTAAAAATCTAAAAAAAAATATCTAAAAATCTCCAAAAATAGTAAAAATTGACACATATGTTAAACAAACCTATATTAACAGATTCATGAAAAAAAATTTAAAAAAAAATAAAAAAAAATGGGTGTAGTACACCCGGGTGCATTGAGGCTGAATGCACCCGGGTGTATATGATTGGGATCCGAATCCCATAGCTTTCGTTTGTCTGAGATAGAGGCACCGGCCGATCGGACGAAATTTTAGCGGAGTCGTGGCGGTGGCGTTAGCGCTAGTGGTGGTGTTTTTTATTTGAATTTTGGGGAGAGAGAGAGAGAGAAAGAGAGAGCGAGCAAAGGAGAAACGTGAAATGAGGAATAGCTGGCTGGGGCCTTGTCGAGTTGCTTTTCTCCTCGCCCTTGTCTCTGCCACCACCTTCTGCTTCTGGAAATCGCATCACCTCCGCCGCCGCCGCCGCAGCAGCAGCATCAAACATGGACTCTCCTCCTCACCGCCTCCCAGTACTAACCCTAGCACCTTGAATAAGGCTGGCAAGATCTTTTTTTTCTCTCAAACCGGCACTTCCAAAGCCCTATCTCTTCGCCTCTCTCACCTCCTCTCCTGCCACAGTCTACCCTTCCAACTCGTTGATCCCTCTCTCTACGAACCTGAAGACCTCCCTTCCGAATCCTTCATCTTAGCTGTTGCCTCCACTTGGGAAAATGGCAAGCCTTCTCCCAACGCGCTTTTCCTCTCCCGTTGGCTCTCCGACAGCGCCTCCGACTTCCGCGTGGGCTCTCTTCTTCTCTCCTCTTGCAAATTTGCTGTCTTTGGTGTTGGCAGTCGCTCCTACACTACCGACTTTAATGCCGCTGCAAAGGATTTCTCCCGTCACATGCGTGCGCTTGGAGCTTTGGAGATCCTGCCTCTTTGCCAAGGCGATGTTGATGGAGGAGATCTTGATGAGGTCTTCGACCAGTGGAGTAGTAGATTGGTGGGTGTGCTGAAAAGATATGCCGGAGGGGAAAACGGGGAATTTCTCACTGGTTCAAGGCTGGAGAGCAAACGTGTGAGTGAAGATGAGATGTTTATTGGCTCAGAAGAAGACGATGATGCCGATGTCAGTCAGTCAGAAGGTGTATTGGTTGATCTGGAAGATATTGCTGGCAAAGGACCTTCGAGGAGGGGTGATTCTCAAAAAATAGCGATTTCAACCAATGGAAAGCAGAACGGTGAGAAAGAGATGGTTACTCCACTTATTCGAGCTAGCTTAGAGAAACAGGTGTGTCTGTCTCTTTCTGCTAACAATTTTCAGACTTTGTTTCTGCATTCTATCAGGAGCGCATCTCCTTGCTCTAAAGATTTTTTTTTTTTTTTTTTCGCAACTCTAAAAGAAACAAAAAAAAAAAAAAAGAACTCTCGATCCATTCATACGATTCTCTTTCTTCTATTCATATTATTCAAGTTTGAGTGGAAAAAAAAAAAAACTAAGAACTCTCGATCCATTCATACGATTCTCTTTCTTATATTCATATTCTTCAAGTTTTGTACCGTTTACAAGGTTTTTTTTTTTCTGTTCTGCCTAAGCTCTACATACTCTGCCTGCTAGCCTATGTTGTAAATGGAGAATCTTGATTCCTGACGATAGCATATTGTCTGCATTAAATTTCTTATAATTCGGCATCTCTTTCTGATTATTTGATTAAATGTTGAACTTCCAAGATAGTTGCTTTGGTTTTTCTTTGATTGACATATACTTTTTTCTGTTTTTGACGTTACTTCTTTCTTATGGAAAGAATAAATTCCCCGGATTAATTTGAGCAGGCATGATTTGTGCAGGGATATAAAGTTATTGGTTCACACAGCGGTGTCAAACTATGTAGGTGGACAAAGTCTCAGCTCCGTGGTCGTGGGGGTTGCTACAAACACTCATTTTATGGCATAGAGAGTCATAGGTAATTTTTATCTTAAGTTTTCCTTTCAGCTGTGCCATAGCCATCGAGTCTTTTACTTATTTTCTGATTTATCCCGTCTTACTCTGTTTACTGCTCATCATTGGTCTCTTGAATTATGTCGCCTATTCAAGAGGTTAAACACTGGATGCACAGTTGTTTCTTTGGCTAACAAGAATGCCAAGCCATTTTCTTTGAGATGTTTTTATGGCATTCTGATACCTATTCTTCTGAACGATTACTGACTAGGCTTTTCTAGCATTTTTATGTTTGAGCGATTGAAGCGTAAATCTACAACTAGCTGTTGAAAGATCAATACAATTATGGATGTTGAATAGCCCCTAACACAAGAAAGATTGATAGTAATTGGATCCATTGCTTTTATCAATGATATTTTTTTAGTACACATAGCATGCATGTAGATATAATAAAGATAGGATTTTCTCTCTTTTCTTCCCCTGATTTTGCTACATGTTTTTAACTTTGTATGGGATTTTCTCTCCCTTTTTTGGAATATTAACTCCATAGCTCTGGCCTGTTTGAATGTATAAACGATCCCCCAAAAAATTTAAGAAAAGAAATTTTTACTTGTTTTAATTTTGCTAGAATCTCTAGAGAAACCTGTTTAACTCTCATTCGAAAATTCTAGTCAAAATAAGTTCCATCAGGAACCTTGTTGCTTTTGATTTGACGCCGGCTTTGCTGATTGACCTATGCAGACTAGTTTCTTAATCTTTTGTTAATCTTGCGGAGGTATTTGTTACATTGTGTTCAAGACTTCTCGTAGTGTCTATGGAATTTTGATTAAAAAGCATGTCCTAAGCTTGGTTGATTATGATTTTTGACTGCCAAATCAGATCCCCTAAGAACTTTTCAGAGTAGCTCTTCTTTTTTTCTACCTCTATTATTCGTATCTTTTTCCTCATGGGGCATTAGCATAACCCTATATTTTTCTTTTGGAATTTGTTTAACTCCTCCGTTTTCTGATGGGGTCCATACACATTTCCGATTGGGATGAAAATTGATATGATAATAGAATACATTATTCTAAATACAATGAGTGAAGTAGATTATAATTTTATGATCATGTGGGGCTCATTTTGGTACAAGTCTCTCTCTCTCTCTCTCTCTCTCTCTCTCTCTCTATATATATATATATATATATATATATAATGAAGGTAGCAGAAATGAGAATGCTAAGATAAATGAGTAATGTTAGACAATCAAAGAATATCATATATATAGAGGAATATCAGGTGCAGTTGCGCCAAAATAGGCCCAACATGATCATAAAATTAAATTTACTCCACCCATTGTATTTAGAATGATGTATTCTATTATCATACCAATTTTCATCTCAATCGGATATGCGTATGAACCCCGTCTGAAAATGGTACAAACTTAACGTAATAAAGTAGTTTGATGTAAATAACAACTTTAAAGTGCTTTTTTCAACATGTAAATCATTTTTTTATAAAATTAATATATGGATAAATGATTGTTTAAAGTTTTATTGCATTCTAATATGTGTGGGGCCCATTTTTTAGCAATTGTACCATTGTTCCAACGCAGCGTCTATATATATATATATATTCAAGTGCAGTAGCGCTAAAATAGGCCCCACATGATGATAAAATAAATTTCTAATTCACCCATTGTATTTAAAATAATATATTCTATTACCGTATCAATTTTCATTCCAATCGGATATGCTTACGGACCCCATCCGAAAATTGTACAAATTCAACGTAATAAAATAGTTGATATAAATAACAACTTTAAAGTGGTTTTTTCAACATGTAAACCATTTGCTATAAAATTTATATATAGATAAATGATTGTACAATGTTTCATTGCATTTTAATATGTGTGGGACCCATTTTTGGGAAATATACTGTTGTTTCAGTGCAGTGCAACTGCACCGTATAGTGTGGGGTCATTACTCAAAAGAATGATTAGATAAGTTACTCACATGATCCATTGGTTTGAATTAACATTTCAATTGAACTTTTGGTGGGAAAAATAATTTGTAGTCATTACTAAAGGAACTTTCAGTTTTTTATTTTATTTTAAAATTTCAAAGCAAGGTTACATGAAATTTTTTTGGGGCAAATTCCACATATATTCACTAATTTTACCTTTAATACCACTTATACCTACGAATTTTTAAGAATATAAAATATACCTACTTGTTTTGCTTAAAATTTCTCTTATATTCACGTTGCTAAGGATCCGTTAAAGGGACTATTAGCGTCCTATAAAATGACGAATATGCCCAAAACTTAATATAACTTGGGGTTGGTTTGCTCAAAGTTGAAATTTTACATTTAATTAATTTACGATTTTATGACTGTAAAATAGATGTGCTAAAAATTCATTTCAATGTGAATTTTTAGCTTTAAAATTATAATTAGAGATGTGCATATTTCTCATTTCACAGGAAGTTAATAACCCCTTTAATAGCAGTGTTAGTATAAGTGAAATTTTAGGCAAAATTCGTGAGTATATTTGGAATTTTAAAAAGTTTCGGAGTATAAGTGAAATTATAGGTAAAATTCGTAGGTATATCTGAAGCTCGATATTTGAAGTTCGATTTTTTTTATTATTCCCAAAAGAATGATTACATGAGCTACTTATTACATGATCCATTGTTGGATTAACATTTCTCAATTAAACTTTTGGTGGGTAGGCACTAGGGGTGCAACTTGGGTCGGGCTCAACTTGATCCCGGCCCGCCGAATCCGATTTGGAACAGTGCTAAAACTACCCAATGTTAAACCCAAGCCTGATTTTTCGGGTTCAACTCAAACCCGAATTGAAAAAGAATTTATCCCGGGTTAAGCTAGACCCAAACCTGAATTATATATAACGTATATATTTTATATTTATCTTATTCTCTATGTAAATCCAGTTTCATTCCCCTCATATATATTATATTTATTTTATACCATATGTAAGCGTTATTTCTCTTAAGTTCAATTATATAATATGATATTTTTATATTTTTTTTTAGGAAAGAAGAGCTTTGTTTAGTAGTAGTTTCAAGATAAAAAGAATGAAAACTATTTTTAGAATTTGAGATATTTTATTTGGTGTTGTAACTTAACTACTTATATAGGATGTTATCATTTGGTTACTTTAATATGATATCAGTGATTAGATGTTTATTCTACTTGAAATAAATTTGTTGTAATCTTATTTTACTTAATACTATGATTGTTGAATATTTTTTATTATGATTGACATTATAAAGTTTTTCTTATAATTAGATATTAATGTTTATGTATATTGTTATGATATTAATATTAATTGCATAATAAGAAAATAATATACCTTTTCATTTTCCGAAACAAGTTACTAGTTTATTCTTTTTTTGAGAAATGGCTACTAGTCTACTTAATATAAAAAGAATGTTTAAATGAAAATTTTCTTCTTTATATTCTTAAACACTCTTGCATTTTTGCTTGAAAATAGAAAATTGTCATTTTTGATTTTTTAAATGATAGATTGAAACTTGAATAAATATAAGATAGATCACAAATATATAGAATAATTTCAACCTTAATTCTAGCCCGAAACTCTACCCAAGCCTGAATTTCAAAAATAAGATTAAGGTTTAGGTTTATAAATATGGTTAGGGTTGAAGCGAACCTGAGTTTCATAAGCCCGAGTTGCACCCCTAGTAGGCACTACTAAAAAGAACTTTCGGTTTTTTTACTTCAAAACAATAAGGTAACATGATTTTTTTTTTTTTTTCTCTTGTGAGATGTCCGCTTTTACATTGGGATTACACTGCACTTTAAGACAAATGGTTTTTAACTAATCCCCATATTTCCTCTATCCAAACAGCCATTTACTGGACAAATATAGAATTTAATGACCATAAATCGTGGAATAGTTTCCATGCAAAAGCATAAGCTGTCCATTTCACATCACCTAAATGGCCCTTGGTAGTCTTCACTTGAGTTGCCATATGGATTCGGGAAGTAATTGATTTTGAGAAAGGTGATCTTTCAAGTTCTTAATGACAAATTAGGGGCACTTTGGAATCACAAAGTGAGCTGATCCCCACATCACGAATCTCTAAGTTTGACTCAAAATAGTAGTCTTTCTGCTGCCCTTTTCAAATAAATTCATGCTTGTTCCCAGTTTGCTAAATTCCTAATTAATCAGGTGCATGGAAGCCACCCCCAGTTTGGCATGTGCCAATAAATGTGTGTTTTGTTGGAGGCATCATACAAATCCTGTAGGAAAGAGTTGGCAGTGGAAGATGGATGGTCCTCTGGATATAGTGAATGCTGCAATTGATCAGCACACGAAAATGATAAAACAGATGAAAGGAGTTCCAGGTGGGTTGAGTACTTCTAATGTGTTTGCTAATTTTCACTCTGTAGCAGTCCATCAATGAGAACTGTGTTGGAGGTTATGAACTTCAAGTGCAAGCAGAGCATTTTGGCTGATATTCGTCTATGGTTCTAATAGGATCATTCCTCTTACTTACAATTGTAATGTGGTAGTGCTGAGATAATGGTGATAATTCTGTTATGACTGGCCAATAATGTTTGTGGGACTCCTTGTTTCATGCAGGTGTGGAACAGGAGCGACTTTTAGAAGGTCTTTTTCCAAGGCACTGTGCCTTGTCACTTGTCGGTGAACCAATTATGTACCCAGAGATAAATTCTCTGATTGACGAATTGCATCGGAGAAGGATCTCTACCTTTCTTGTTACGAATGCTCAATTCCCTGAGAAGATTAGAATGTTGAAACCTGTCACCCAGGTTAGTTATATTGGGCTTGTGGAAGTTTTTGCTGTTTTACATGTATAAATTAACACTTGGATTCAATCGCAGCTGTATGTGAGTGTAGATGCTGCTACAAAGGATAGCTTGAAGGCAATTGATAGGCCACTCTTTGGGGATTTTTGGGAACGTCTTATTGTATGTATATCTCCTTTTATGTGTTTTTTTTTTTGACAGGCTTTTCGTTTCCAATTTTTTTTTAAATCATTGATGCATAATGCATTATCCAAACTAATTCAATCAGCTACATGAATTCAAATCCTGCTATGTCATCTGGGCTATTATGTACTTCTTTCACATTTAAACTATCTACCTTGTTTGGTTTTAAAATAATTCTTTTTAAATTACGATATCTAGATAGCCATTTTGGTGCGATTCCTTTTTCTCTCTCACACAACTTGAACTGATTGGATTTGGATTACCGCAGCCCTGGGCGCCTTCTATGTAGATTTAAGTCTACTTTTCCTTTTTGTATTTCCTGGTGATTATATTATAGATTTGTTAGTGGATTAGGTTCTGCCTTAATCGCAAAATCATGGTTGCAAGCATTTTATGCTTTATTTGAATAAAAATTTATACCATTCATCAACAAGAAATTCTAACCTTTTAGTTCGTGTATATATCCTTGTCCTGGTCTTCTTGTGGTTGTGGTTCCATCACTTGAAGGACATTAGGACATTTCTTCTTTCTCATGGGTACCCATCAGACCTATGCAGGAGTGCATATTTATACACTGTTGACATATGTAACGTATACACGTGCATGGCAAATAATTAAACTGTTTGCACAAACCATGTTGGATTGGCCCAATTAATATTATTCTCTTAAGGAGTTCAAGGCCCTTTTTTGGTGGAAAACAGCTTGTGGTAATGATTATAATCATGGAATTTGATGCCTCCTGTATTTTATGCCATTTTTCTTCATGATTCATGCTGGTTACATGTGTGAATATAATATATATATCTAAGTAGCTTGTTTTAATGCTTACCATAAGCACATGAAGACTCCAAGTGCATCCTTGGTTTTTTTTAATTTGAAACATGTTTTTAAAAAAGAAAAATCCAAACATTTATCATGGTTAACACATCTTGTTTTATTGTTGTACCAAAAATAATTTTTATTGAAGCCTCCTTGCTTATGGTAAGTATTGAATCATTATCCTAATCTTAGTGTGCTGCTCGTTGACATTGGCACTTATTACTATCCTGTATCTGAACAAAATTTTGTAGGATTCCCTGAAGGCTCTCCATGAGAAAAAGCAGAGGACTGTTTACCGTTTAACTTTGGTTAAAGGATGGAATGCTGAAGATGTTGATGCATATTCAAACTTGCTTGGCCTCGGGAAACCTGACTTAATCGAAATTAAGGGTGTAACTTACTGTGGGTCGTAAGTAATTTGTTCTCATCGTGAACAATTTTGGAGCCTACTTTACTAAGTCTCATACTTCATTTCATCATTTGAGTATACTTCCTTTTAAAAAAAAATTGGGGGGGCAGGACTGCGACTTCAAAACTGACAATGGAGAACGTCCCCTGGCACTCTGATGTAAAAGACTTTTCTGAGGCTTTGGCTCTTAAGAGCAATGGCGAGTATCAAGTTGCATGTGAACATGCCCATTCCTGCTGTGTCCTTCTAGCGAAAGTCGACAAGTTCAAAGTCCATGGTCAATGGTTCACTTGGATAGATTACGAAATGTTCCATAAGCTGGTAGCTCTTTTCTCCTCTTGCTCATTTGAATCCTTCCTATTCCTTCACTTGGTGATACAAAGTCATCATGGAAACGCAGGTGGCATCTGGAAAACCATTTAACAGTGTAGACTACATGGCTGCAACCCCATCATGGGCTATATATGGTGCAGATGAAGGTGGGTTTGATCCGGGTCAAACTCGTTACCGTAAGGAGAGACACCATGGAACAGGCAATCTTCAGAGCCATCAGATATGCTTAAGCTAATTCACCTTGTCTAGCTGTTACAACCAAAGCATCTTATAGGAGCAGAGAGATGTGGGTCGTATGCCACCTTCGTCTTCTTTTTGTTTATGTTCTTGCAGATTTTTTAGATTTTATGTACAACGTAAAGGAACTTAGAATTATTAGTAGTTTTCGCCAGTGTTTCTACACAGTGAGAGGTAATTTTAGATTCTGTTGATTACAGCAAGGACTGTTTTGATTATAGGTGCAACTCAGGTTCATGAAATTTGGTCCGACTTAACTCGAACTTAACCCTAATTGTATTTGTGTAACCTAAATCCAAACTTGAACAGAAATCGTATTTGTGTAAACTATGTTTAGGTTAGAATTCAGGTTTAGGGTCATGTAAAATCAACATGATGAAAATGATTTAATGTTAAATATCAATTTTAAGTAGTACTTTTAATATCTAAAATATCATTATTACATAGATAAATGATAATATAAAGTATTGCTATATTTCAATACGTATGTGAGTGAATTTTTCTAATTTATACTGTCTATTTTTGAGCAAATGTTGTATATATATATATATTGAATTTGAATAAAACTTGGTCTCATAACTAAAGAAATGATGTTAAATATAATGAATGGATTAGATTTTTTGTCAAACATTAAAATTTTAAAAATTGAGGGGGTTATATGAAATTGCTACAATATAATTTGGTTACATAAAGCAGGTTTGTATATTCCAGTGTGCTTCTATGAAATTTTTTTTTATGTAACCCAATTTATTTTTAATATTTTAACGGTTGATGGAACATTTACTCAATCTATTGTAAATTATTTATAGTGTCTTTGAAATTCTTTCATTTCTCTAAAAATATTGTGCATGGCCTTATATAAATGTGTAAAATTAACATAATAAAGTGGTGTAATGTTAAGTATCAATTTCAATGTTGTATTTTTAATACCTAAATGGTCTAAAATATCATTTTTATGTGGATAATGATTTTATAAAATATTATTATATTCGATACATGTGTTAATGAATTTAAGTATTTTTCATCATGTACACATAAATATATATATATATATATATTTCAATAAATGTAACTTGTGCACATATTTAATTTGGATAAAACTTGGTCTCTTAGTCAAACAAATAATATTAAATATAATGACCAAATAAAATTTTTCATTAATTATTAAAATCTTAGAATTTAAAGAGATTATATGACTACGCTTAGGTTGCATAGGAGCGAAATTCATATTTAAACCTTACATCTACTAATTCACATCTCCATTTTCACTTTCATCAAGCATGTTTTTAAGACTTCAATACAAGAGCAAATTTTATAACTAATGCTAATATAAAGCAAAACTATATCTACTGATGGATTTTGGGTCCTACATATTGATCAATTTGGCATGCATAGAAAATTGATAACCTAATTTTTTTTGGTAACAGGAATGCTTATATCAAATCTTTTTTCTATTTTTAATATATTGATAATTGATTAAAAAAAACTTATTGCATTTAGTGTATTTCAAATCATTTATATTATTATGAAAACTCTTTCATTTGTTTAATATGTCCATAAATGTGTGAAATCAATATAATAAAATTATTTAATGCTAAATATTAATTTTCAAGTAGTACTTTTAACATCTAAATCATTTAAAATATTACTATTATATAGATAAATAATTCTAGAAATTATTATTATATTCTAATACATAAGTAAATAGATCTGAGTATTTTTCCTATTTAACACATGAATATACCTATTTTTGAATAAATGTAACCCTTTTTGAATGAATGCGGCCCATGTATATATTTTATTTGGATGAAATTTAGTCTCCTAACTAAACAAATGACATTAATTATAATGAATTGATTGAATTTTGTGTCCTTTATTAGCGTATGAATGATGAAGGGCTTACACGGAATTGAGCCCTTTTGTAAATGTGTAAAAGGCTATGCTTTTATGAAATCTCACTTCTAGGTAATTTCCTTCATTTTTAATATCTTGATAATTTATGAAAAATTCACTTCATCAATTGTTTCTATATTATTTATATTATGATCGAAACTCTTTCATTTGTCTAGTATTACTACGCATGATATTTATTTACAAATGTGTAGAATCATTATAATAAAAGGATTTGATACCAAATATCAACTTTAAAGCAGTGTTGTAAGAACCAGTTCGTTGACATGTAGTTTGATATGATTGCTTTCAACCATTCAAATGGCGAACTAGTGGTCAAATCGGATGGAATAGTCGAACCGAATTCAACTAGTTTGGTCAACGAGGATTAATAATAATAAAAAATTTCTCTCTTGTCCATAGCATTTGTACCTAATTCTTTATATGTCCATAATGTTTCATAAATTTCTCCTACACCCATAACATTTCACTCTAAAATCCTTTCTTGCCTATGTTGATATCTACTCTGTAAAAAAGACAATTTTGCCTCGTTCAAAATTTTTTAAGTGATACAATTTAACCTTAATATGACTCGATGATATTAAATTATTGATATATGATATTAAATAATTTAAGAATTATATTAAGGTTAAATTATTTTAATTAAAAAAATTTTAAAAGGGTAAAAATTTCTTTTCAATGAGATAGATAATAGTTGTGTTAACAACGTCGGTATAATAAAAATTTAGAGTGAAAAGTTATGGGTCTAAAAAGAATTTGTGAAAGACTGGAAGTATATTAAAAATTATGTGCAAATGTTAGTAGCATATAAGGAATTCTACAAAGAAAAAATAAAGTTGTGGGGTTTTTACTTTTCAATTTTCCGTTTTTCTCCCAAAATCAGTCTTGCTCCCGCCCACTCAAACCCTACTCCCACGGTCCCACCTTTAGCAGCTCAGCTCCCTGTCGGTTGTTTCTTCCCTAACCCTCGATTGTCGGTGACCTGTAGCAGGCTAGCAATAGCAGCACATGGTCGTTTTTCTCTTCATTTTCGACGAGCCGCGAGCTGCATCAGTCCCGACGGCACCAACAGCATAGCCCCTTTTCTTTTCATTTTTGGCAAGCCGCATCCCTCCTAGTGATCCTTTCATTAACCATGAACATCTCTGTTTATCTTTGCACGGGAAAATCAAATCGAAAGTAACTTATTTGAAGTTACAGAATGTATTTATTTGAAGGAAAGAGGGAGGTGCTCTTTAAAATTCAAGTTCGGTTTACTAGGTACATTGTAAAATGAAAACAGCAAGAAATAATTTTCTGGCCGTAGTAGTTTCAAAAAACATATTGAATACCACATTACTGTAAAACATACAAAATCCACAACCAAAATAATCATTAGTGCTTACTCAAGTAATTGTGCGTTCCTCAGTTGCGGAGAAGGAGATATTTAGAAGATATTTTTCAAGTTCGGAATTAATGAATTTGATAGGAAAGCTTTCTGCACATAAATGCAAAAATATAAAGTTGAATGTGAATTTATCTGACAGAATAAGTGATTTGCACATGCTCAAAAGCAAGCTTAATTATGGGACATTTTGTAGAGACACTAATGAACAAATAACTAGCCTAAACATGGCAGAATCGATTTCAATGTACAATTCTAGAAACAATAGTATAACAAAATGAATCTTTTACACGCGTGCACGTACGGCCATGACTTACTACGTCAGTACTTCCATTCAATCCCAGTGGGCAATCTCATCCCCAATTTAGGGGAAAAACTTTTTCAACTTAGCAAGCCTCACAAATTTATTCACATTGTTTAAAATTGAACGGTGTTTGTAGACTGTTAAAATTTTATTGTTGGCCAAAATGATATGCTTGTAGACTTTTAATTTTTCATTTTTTGAACACATGAGTTGTTCTTTATTCTTATATCATTATGAATTATTTAATTGTTCAATATTTCAACAATTTTTTATTTATTTTATTTCTTTCTGTGTTAGAGATGTTTACAAAAGTGCAATTCAAAAATCAAGCTTCAACATTCAATGCTTACTGTATATTTTAGGTTAGTTAATATAGTTAATTTTTCTAATTTAATATGTCATAATCATGCTTAAAGAATTTTTAAATTTTTTTGTAAATTTTTTCCTACATGTTTTGTTGTTATGATTAAAATCTAACATAGAAATTTAAGATTCATGAATATATCATTTTACCAATATATAATTAATTAAAAATAATCAAACATCTATAACATCATAAATTTGTTATGTTGACATCACCAGTTCAAACTGGTTTACTTAATTGGTTGATCTGGTTCAAATCAGAACAGTTTCTTTATCCGTTTGGTTCTGATAACGTTGCTTTGAAGTAGTATTTTCAACATGAATATATCTATTTTGAAGCAAATATGGTCATACACATGTTCGATTTAGATGAACTTGATTTCCTAGCTAAATGAATTTGGTTAAATATAATCAATGAATTTGTTTTTTTATCAAGTATTAGCATATTAAAACCGAGGGTTATATAGAATGGCTTCTATATAACCTAGTTAGAAGTGAATTCCTATATATAAAATTGGACAACCATTGTAAATGATATAGATCACCCAAATGTGATTGCATGTACGCAGATATGTGATTGCATGGATTTTTTTAATTTTCAAAACTAGTCAAACCATGCCAAATGGTTTATACAGTCATACCAAGGTCCAAGTAGTCGAATTATGGCATCAAAGTTCAAACCGAACTAATTATTACTGAGCTAGAAAGCTACCAATTCCCGGTCGAAGTGGCCAATCCTGTCGAGTTCTGACCAATGGTTGTCAAACTAAACTAGTTAATGAACTGGCCAATAAACTGACTGGGGGCCAATTCCAGGTTGAAGTAGCCAATCCTGCCAAGTTTTGACGAATGTTGTCAAACCCAAACTGATTAACAAACCGGCCAAGGAACTGGTTTTGGTCTAATCGATTCAGCTGCTTGTGAAAACCAAAATGAATTAGTGTATTAGCGATTTATGTAAAATATATGATAGGTCAACAAAATAAAGACTTAAAAATTTACATCTAAATATGATCTAGAGTTTGAAATTGCAATCATCATTTAATAGCTGAAAAGGAAATAAATATGAAGATGGAATTTTTTTAAGCTCAAGTCCACGTATGGTGGATGATGACTACATGATGTTTGAAATTCTACCAACAATTCAACAAATGCTTAGCAAAAACACCAGTACGTTGGCTATGGCTGATATTTGGAAATTGATACCGAAGTCGTCCGGCAAATACTGAATGACATAAGTAATGAATCTAAATTAAAAATAAAAAAATGTGCAACATGTAAATAGCCTAAGATTGTGCAGTTAATGTCGAATAACTGATGCAAACCAAGTATTTGTCGTTAAAAGCATTATGATTACCATTATCATTATCATCATCATAAGTCATTTCCCACCTAGGTGGCGTCGGCTAAGAGCATTATGATTACCAATTTAATTAAATTAACCGAAACACATTAAAGTTAACATTATATGGAAGATAGCATAATTGTAAGTCGATCAAATCTGCAAAGAGACGATAAGGTTTTGAATTATTTAAAACTAATATGTTTTAAGAAAAATTAAGAGAGAGAGGGGGGGAGGGGAAGAGAGAAAAAGAGAGAGAGAGAGAGAGAGAGACTAGAGAAAGAATAGAAAAGAACGTAGAAGAGATGAGAGAGAAGAGAAGAAAGGAGAGAGAGAGGAGACAGAAGAGAGGAGAGGATGAAGAGAAGGAAAGAAGAGAAGGAAAGAAGAGAGAGAAATGAGAGGAAAGGAGAGAAATTAGAAGAGAAAAGCTAAAAATAAAAAAAATTACAATTAATTGACAATAACTAAATTAAATTTATTTTAAGAAAGCAATTAAAAATTATAGAATTTAAACAATAAAAGCAGAAAAAAAAAGTGCATTAAATTTAATCTAAAAATTACAAAATAGAAAATAAAGTAGTAAATCTAATCTAAAAATTAAAACTACAAAATTAACAATTACAAAAAACTAAAAATAAACTACAAAACAAAAATAAAAATAAAAATTACATCCTCAAAAGCGAAGAGCGAATCTCCACCCTAAGAATCTTTATTGCTTGCCTCCACTCGGCTAGAGAGAGGTCCAGCAAGGGGCATGTCCCACCCAGGGAAAGGATGTTGTTGTTGTTCAGAGGGCCCTTTTTATAAGTGTGTGGGGCAACCCTTGGAATGCTTTCCCAATGATGTGGGATTCCATGCGTAGTATTTTCCTCCTCTTGGCCTTGCTTCTGCCGAAATCTGTCGTTCCGAACATTTTCTGAACTATGGCAGCTGCATTTGGGCAATCGTTGCTGCTATGGCTGATCGAAAAAGAGAAGATGCAGGGGCGTTTTGGCATTGCTGAAAAAATAAGAAGCTGCTACCGTATTGATTTCTGCTGTTACGAGGGCTGGAGGTGAGTTCTGCCATTGATTCGTGGTTGCCGACAATTTGAACGGGAGAAGAACGGGTTGGTAGAATATTTTGGCTGGCCGATTTAGGAAATTTTTCTGATGCGCATGTTGCTGCATTTTTACAGTTGAAGCGCCAACCGAATTTTTATGCTGCTCGGAGATGAAATTAAATTGGGCGAAAAAAATTGTTGTCGACAGTAGCTTGCTAGCGAATTGGTGAATAGGCGTTGCCTTGATGGGTTTTAATAGCGGGTTGGAACTTTGGTGGGATTTATTGCTGATATCGGAGAAGAAAATGAGAGAGGCAGTGTTTTCGATTTTCATTTGCTGCTTCTTGGCCGGATTGAGACAAAGGCGGTTGTAGCATCTGATTTTTGTAAAAGGGACGTTTTGGATTTTCGTAGCTAGCTTAATTTTAAAGTTTTGCAAGAAAATCTTTGTGGACAACTGGATCGGTGGAGCACTGGCGATTACTATCGGTTGATTGAAGCAGGGTCATGCCCGCGGTTTGCAGTTGGAGTTTGGTTGCTGCTTGATGGCAGGGATGTTGGTTTTTTAGGCGGGTCATGGCTCGATTTTGTAGCCGGTGAAACAGAGATGGGGCAGTGGGCTGTTAGCTTGGTTTTCATGGGTAGCAGCCGCCAATATTGCTGGAGTTATGCCGGTGCCAAGCCAGTCGCTTGCTGGGTTTGGTCGGCCGGTTGCTGTCATTTGGGGATTCGGTTGATTTGGGGAGATCAAGGGCAGCTGTGATTTTGCCGGTTGAGATTTCAGTGCTCATGGCCTTGCAATCCTGCTGCCATGGTTGCTCGGGAGATGATGGAGCACCAGTTTTTGTGCTCTGGTGGTTTATAATAATCAGTGCATATGTGGGTCACCAAAACGAATATGGACCATCCAAAAATAAATATATATAACATAATTTGCTTAAAATATTCAAATAAACTCATAAATATATTCTTGGATATTATAAAGTCTATTTGTATCATTCAATTATATTTTAAATGTTAATCCTATTTGCAACAATCTTTGAAACTATATATATTTAAATATTGCAACAATTTTTAACCGATTTATTTTAATGATTTTGTGTGACTTCCTCATATATATATATTCAAGTGCACTATCGCTGAAATGGGCCCCACATGATCATCAAATCATAATCTACTCCACCCATTGAATTTAGAATAATATATTCTATTACTATACCAAATTTTATCCCAATCAGATATGTATATGGGCCTCATCTGAAAATGATATAAATTCAACGTAATAAAATAGTTTGATATAAATAACAACTTTAAAGTGGTTTTTTCAACATGTAAACCATTTGCTATAAAATTTATATATAGATAAATTATTGTATAAAGTTTATTGCATTCTAATATGTGTGAGGCTCACTTTTGATCAAATGTACCGTTGTTCCGGTGTGGTTGTAGTGCACCGGAACAGCTCCTATATATATATCTATATATGGGATATAATCCTGTACATTCCGTCTGCACAGAAACTACCATGCAGACGGCTCATCCGGACGCCTATTTCAGCGGGGTAAATCCAGTCCGTCTATTCGTATCTGCGTGTTGCGAAGGAGGCAGAGACTGCACGTACACGCGGATGGGTGCATTTTCCCGCTCGGCAGCAAGAAAAGAAAAAAGAAATCCCGCCCGCGCCTCCTCCTCTTCTCTGGCTTCCCTCCTCAATCTCCCTAAATCGCGCAGCAGGTCAGCATCAAGGTGGCATTTTCCTACTTGGTAGCAAAAAAAGAAATCCCGCTCGCGCCCAATCCTCCCCTCTTGCTTCCCTCCTCAATCCCGCCTGCGCCCAATCCCTAAATCACACAGCAGGCCAGCATCAAGGCACCGAAATCCTGCCCAATCCCGTCCTCCTTCTTAGGCACCAGCACTCATCCGTCCGGCGACCAGAAGGCAACAACTCCCAGCAGCAGCACCTGTTCGTCCGGTGACCAGCAGGCAGCAACACCCGTCCGTCCGGCGACCAGCAGGCAGCAGTTCCATCTCGTCCAGTCGGCGACCAGCAGCAGTAGCTCCGGCCCCATATCAGCTCTAGCCTCCGGCGACCAGCAAATCCGGCGATTAGCATCTCCGGTGAGGGTTCGTTGCAATCTTATTAATGCTATTAATTAAAGAACGCAAATAATTTCTATTTTTTGGTAGATAGCTAGCCGAATTGGAATTTAAACTTTTTTTTTATCTCGTCTTCTCCGAAAATCCGCATGCGGATTATAAATGTGCAGCAAAATACCTCCCATCTGCATATATCGGACGCGAAAATCCGCATGCGGATTATAACTGCGCAGCGAAAGTACCTCCCATCCGCATCTCTCTGACGCGAAAATCCGCATGCGGAGTATAACTGCACAGCAAGAGTACCTCCCATCCGTATCTCTCTTTCCGCACATGCTTAGAAAATCTTCCATAGAAGGCATTATTTATTTTTATTTTTTAATTGACTGGCTTTTAATTAAGGTAACTTTTAATGTTTACCTGAAATTACGAACATATTTCTTCCACCAGGAATTCACGAAAGATAAATAGTTTTTTTAATGAAAATCTTCCATGTTACAAAAATCAACCACCGGTAGCATTCCATATCCTCTCTAAAAAACCATTTTTCAACCAATCAGAAAAAAAAAATCCATTTTTCAGACTAAAAGGACTGATCCATTGCATTAAACCCCTAAAATTCATGTGCACAATTTTTCCCCTTGTTTTCTTCCAAAGGCAAAGAAGTCATTTCCCCTTGTTTTATTTATATAAATTTTTATTTCTTATCTCCTGTCTTATGTTCTATTGTATGGGGTGACTAGTACTGATACTTAGTCATTTTTATCAATATATATTTACATTATATCTCAATCCATAATGCTATAATTATGATTAATGTCTGAGATATTTAAACCTGTTAATGTTATGCACAACAGTACTTTAAAAGTCATTTTGAAAAATTAAATAGGTTTACATTTTGATTGAATGAGAACTTTAAATCTACTAGTTTCAAAATTGATTTCGTCCTACTGATAAATGTAAATGTTTAATCTTCTCTATTGAACCAATGACAAATTTAAGCTGGACTCGACATAGTTCAAGAAGTAGATTTCCAAAATTCATTTGTTTGGCCATTACTAATGAATCAAAATGTCTAAAATTATTATACGTGGGGTTGAACAGGTTGTTTGCATGATTTTTGCTTGTTTGTATGCTAGTATCACATTTCGCATACTTAATCTGGATTTTACATATCAGCTATGCAGAATTCACATGTTAATGTTAAGAGTCTACATGCTAATTCTGAGTTAGTAGCAACCCTTATCCACATTCCTGCTCTTTATGATATAATCAACATTCTAATTTCATATTCCTCATACTGATTTTGAGTCAGTAACAATCCTTGTTCACATTCTTGCTCTCTATGACAGAATCCACACGCTAATTCCGTATTCCGTATGTTGATTCTAAGTTAGTAACAACTCTTGTTCACATTCGTACTCCTTGTGATAGAATTATCTGCATGCTAATTCTGAGTCAGTGACAACCCTTGTTCACATTCATGCTCTGTGACAGATTTCGCATGCGTATTTTATATTCCGCATGCAAATTTTTTAGTGACACCCACATTCACATTCCTGTTCTGTGATAGATTTCGCATGCTAATTTTATATGCTGCATGTTGATTTTGAATCAGTGACATACATTGTTCACATTCCTGCTAATTTTCATGTCTAAACTTTTTTTTTCAAATATCTACTGACTGTAGCAAATTCGTCATGCTATTTTCACTATCCACATTGAATTTGAATTCCACAAATCACGTTTCAAGTGCGGCAGAATCCACATATTAATTTCATATTCCGCGTACTAATTCTGATTAGTGACATCCCTTCTTTACATTCTTGCTCTTTATATTTCGCATGCTAATTCTAAGGTAGTATGCATTTTAAGAAATCATATGCATCTGAAATCAGCATGCGTATTTGACCAACAGAAGAAATCACATTTGCTTTCTCTATCAACACAATTAATCATTTTTTAAGTTAGAATACTGTATTCCATAAAAACAGCATATAGCCTACAACATGCACATGCGATGTGTCAACTTGACTTGATTTCTCGTTTCAACTTGACATGCATATGCGATGTGTCATTTTTCTAACGTTTAGATGTTTTCATTTCAGAAGTTAAATGGCAGGGACAAAGGGCAAAGGAAAGGGAAAAAATGTGAAATAAGCAGCAAATGTAGCCGAAGAAGTAGCAACCAGACAAGAAAAAAGGAAAATAACAAAGACCAATGAGGATGCAACCACAACAAGTGAGGTAGTGGCCGTCGTTAAGAAAGAAAAAGAAAAAGTAGTAAGACAGGCAGCTACCAGAAGGGGGAAACGAAAAGTAATGGAGACTGTTGTGGAAGACACTACAGTTAATGAAGGGAATGAGGAAGAAGAAGAAGAAGAGGCAGCAAGTAGAAAGGGTAAACAGAAACCTATAGAGGTCGACGATGCAACCACAACAAGTGAGGTAGTGGTCATCGTTAAGAAAGGAAAAGAAAAAACAGCAGATGAGGCAGCTACCAGAAGGGGGAAACGGAAAGTAATGGAGACTGTTGTGGAAGATACTACAGTTGATGAAGGGAATGAGGAAGAAGAGGAAGAGGAGGAGGCAGCAACTAGAAAGGGCAAACAGAAACCTAAAGAGGCCGAGGATGCAACCACAGCAAGTGAGGTAGTGGTCGTCGTTAAGAAAGGAAAAGAAAAAGCGGCAGATGAGGCAGCTACCAGAAGGGGAAAACGGAAAGTAATGAAAACTATTGTGGAAGACACTACAGTTGATGAGGGAAAAGGAGATGAAGCGGATGCAACAGCTAAAAAGGGCAACGAAAAAAAAGAAGGCAGAGGAAGCACCCAAGAAAAAAAGAACGACAACACCCAAAGTGTATGGCTACCCATCCAAATATTTTCATCATGTTGTGGATGAGGAAATCTACTTCAACAAATTTGAGGATCGACCCTTGGTCAAGTCTAGAAGATTTCTGATATATGAGTTTGCTGATTTTCCCTTCGCTAAATGGTTGCATGGACACGGGTTTGCTCCATTTGCTAATGTTGAGTGCCACATTTATCCAGTCCTTGTGAGATCCGGTCCTTGTGAGACACTTTTATTCTAGTTGTGGTGCTGATGGTTTTACACATGTAAAGGGTGTTGAAATAGAAATCAGTCCAAGAATGTTGGAGAAGGTTTTTGGGATCCCTTATGATCCTGTGATGTATACAGGTTTTGTAGAGACAAGACAGGATGTATTTTCCGAGGTTTGCAAAAATCCAAAGGTGGGTGCTGAAAGAGTGTCATCTACTCAGTTGAAAACTGTGGACTTGAAACTTCTCCATTACGTTTCTGTATATCACTTATTCCTGAGGAGTGGATCTTATACAGAGGTCACAGCCCAAGATGCACACTTGTTGTATGCTCATGCAAGAGGCAACCATTTCAACTTCGCCTACCACATATTCCAACATATGAATAAGAGTCGTGTTAGGAAGAAAGGATCTTTGCCATATGGAATGATCATAATAAGAATCTTATAATATCATGGCGTTGATCTTAGTGGAGAGGAGCACCAAAAGTACAAAGAGGTTGACACGATTGATGCATCTGTTTTGACTAGATTGAGTTATTTATTTGATGAGCAGGGCTAGGAGTGGAAACCAAGGCATGATGTTGAGATTTCAAGCCAAGATGAAGAAGATCAGGTTGAGGCTAACTTTGACGATACGGGATTGCGACAAGGGGATGTGCGAAATAGAGGAGATCATGAGCAATCACTTCCAGACATGAAAGGAAAGAGCCAAGAAGCTGTTTCTACGCAAGCTCACCCAGATCTGTCTTCACAGTTGTTGCAGTTTCGGGAAGATATCATGAAGCACATTGTTTCCTTCATGTCACAACCAATCAAGCCATCCACTTCTGCTTCTGTCATCTCCACACCAGTTCTAAGTCCACCAACTTCCAGTCATTTGGTTATGCCAACATATACTCCTACTGGTGTCGTAGATACTCCAACGACAGTCCATTCGCAGTCACCTAATTGTATGGGTCAGCATCCACCTGCATCGGAGTCATCTCCATCCTTTGCTGATTTCCTTCCCGAAGTAGGCCAACCTAGTGTTCCATTCTATGATCCAACTGTTTTCCTCTTTCCTCCTTTACCGGCACCTTCCCTGCCCTCTAATATTCTAACAGGTGAACATGTGCTTCAAATGACAAGGCATATCATGGTTCTTACAGGCAGTATTGAAAGATTGATTAGAGAGGTGGAACACATGCGGCAACGCATGGACGTGTTTGAGACGCGCTTAGAGGAGCTGAGATGCAAACACTCAACAAATGATGGTGCGAATGACGGTGCTGGAGAAGATCATGGCGTTTAGATCTATGAAATTTGTTGCATTCTAACAAATTTTTTGTTGCACATTATATATTTTGATGCTGATGTATAACTTTAGCATGATTGCAGGTTTTATAAACTACTAAACTCAGATGCATGGATTAAATGAATGACAGAAATGTTAATTGAGTATGTATAGTGTTGAATGGATTGCCTCAAGTACCCCCAAATTTTTCATACTTAAGAATCAGCAACTTCAACAGGATATATATTCATCTGAATTCTGACTCGAAAATCAGCATGCGAATTCCATATTTTATAATTCGCATGCGGATTATAACTTGAATGTATACCCATATTTTTCATACTTGATAATCAGCATGCGGATTACGCATGCGTATTATACATTCGACAGGATATACATACTTGTGAATTCTCTCCGTCTTGAAAATCAGCATGTGGATTATGGGATCTGCATGTGTATTATGGGATCCGCATGTGTATTATGACTTGAATGTAACCGGATTTTTCATACTGCGTATTATCGCATGCGTATTATATCTAAAATATATATCTAGATTTTTCAGACTTCAAAATCAGCGTGCGGATTATGAAAATCGCATGGGTATTATAACGAAAATGTATACCCGGATTTTTCTGACATGAAAATCCGCATGCGTACTATGGAATCCGCATGCGTATTATATCTTAAATATATATCTAGATTTTTCAGACTTCAAAATCAGCGTGCAGATTATGAAAATCGCATGCGTATTATACCTCCGAATCTCTCTCTTTTGAAAATCCGCACGCAGATGATGAATACCGCATACGTATTATACCTTAATAATATTCTCCGATTTTTTCACATTTGAAAATCCGCGTGCGGATTATGAAAATTGCATGTGTATTATAAAATGGACAGGATATATAGACCTCCAGATCTCTCTCTTTCAAAAATCTGCATGCGGATTATGAAAACCGCATGCGTATTATACCTTATAATATTGTCGGATTTTTTCACACTTGAAAATCGGCGTGCGGATTATGAAAATTTCATACGTATTATAAAATAGATAGGATATATAGACCTCCAGATCTCTCTTTCAAAAATCCGCATGCGGATTATGAAAATTGCATGTGTATTATAAAATGGACAGGATATATAGACCTCCAGATCTCTCTCTTTCGAAAATCCGCATGCGGATTATGAAAACTGCATGCGTATTATACCTTAAAAATATTCCTGAATTTTTCAGACTTGAAAATCAGCGTGCGGATTATGAAAAATGCATGTGTATTATAAAATGGACAAGTTACATATACCTCCAGATATCTCTGACTCGAAAATTCGCATGCGAATTATGAAAACCGTATGCGTTACATGCACAACACTACATTAACAAACAAAGAGTTTATAAAATGAAGTCATCCTTCATCGATTTTACAGTCTACTTTTATACAAAAGTACAGAAATCCACAATAACAAGCACATGTTAGAGTTATTGAAATGTCCCTTCATGCTTCTACTATATTTCGACATTACATAAAGCCTGACGATCCCTCTAATAACTATTCCATCTTCACGGTCCTTGTAATTATGCAAAGCTGCAATAGAAAGATTAAATTAGGATAACGAATTTAGCATAATAAGAAATCACATTAAGATGCACGTTGGAAAGATAAATACCTTGGTTGTTCACTTAAACAGATTAATCAATATTGTTTTTATGTAACATTGGACAATTCCACTTATCATGACCAACCACGATTTTCTTACACCCACGGCATAATCTTCCTGTGCGTTCGGTGGCTTTTTCAATAGAAGATTTTAGACGTTGCTTTGATCGCCCCTTCGTTCGCCGTCTATTCGGAAAGTCCTCCACTTGAGATGAGGCACTTGATCCATTATCAACTGTCATTGGCTCCAGTAGTATATTTCCTTCATCTCTTCCGTTTGTATGATTTGTGCATAGATTACTTTCAGTGACATGATTGCTAGCTTCTGATGTCATGCCCTGTCCTGTATATGGCAATGCTAATCATTGCTCATTCGAAGGACTTGTCAGCATTTCGGCTTGCTTCTTTTGACACATAACCTCTATCATTTCATCCAAAGCAACATTTGCAAACTGAAAAGCTCCCCAACTTGATGATAATTCATTGAGTATGAAATTGATTTTTGGGAAAGCAATGTGCCGACGGACGAGTGGTGAATTAGTTGCATCATAATTGTCTGTGAAGCTTAACACTCTAATATTCTCCTTTGGACGTTGTGACCACCGATGAAGTACATGTCCCTCAGGCATAGCTACAATGTCACGCCAGTGAAACACGGATAATATGTGCCGACAAACAATCCCACACCAATCAAATAAGCGGCAAGAACATGTTGCAAATTTTTCTTGTTCGCACCAGGTGACAAATCGCATATAGTTGGGATCTCCCGATTTGTGTACCTTGTAGATAATACGACCCTCTTCTACACCGTCTTCTATTGGCTTACAATATCTTGAATCATCCATTTCAGCCTGAAACTCATAGAAGATCTCCCTAGTATACATTTTTGCAATTTGTTCCTCGAGCATATATTTAGTGTTTAGCACCGGAGTTCGATAGGTGGTTTTACAATCAGCATCTTTCTCATCCTCTCTTCTCTTAATTATTGCACGCTCGTAAGCTTCGACAAACTGGACTAATTTTGTGGTCGGCCCAACGAATTGATCAAAAAAAGCATTTATGCTTTCAGACCTTTGAGTGGTGCTCATCCCTGCTAAGAAAATACTCCTTGTGTAAGCCGGTATCCACTTCTCTCGAATATTGTACATTTGTTGTAACCATGCATGATTTGTCAATTCATAATTATTCATCAACTTTTCCCAACCAGCTTCAAACTCTCCAGGAGCTTCTGTATTCTTAATTAACTTGAATAAGCTATCCTTAAATTGAGGATAACTTTGGTTAGCTGACTGCAATTTCTTAGGAAATTTTCTATATATGTGCCATAAACAGAAAATGTGCTTTGCAGATGGGAATACCACAGATATAGTCTTTGTAATAGCTGGATCCTAGTCTGTGATAATGGCTTTCGGAGGTATACTACCCATGGCATGAAGCCATGTTTGAAATAGCCACGTGAAATCTTCTTCACTCTCACCAAACAATAAACCAGCTCCAAGCAATATTGATTGCTTATGATGATTAACCCCCACAAAGGGTCCAAATGGCATATCATATTCATTGGTATGATAAGTTGTGTCAAAGCAAATGACATCATTGAATATTTGATAATCCTTCTTAGATTCTCCATCAACCCACATACATGACATTAGTCGACGTTGCTCATCAACCTTAATATCATAAAAGTAGTCTGATTTGCTATTGAATTGATTTTCAAAGTACTCCAATAAGGCTGGTGCACCCCCTCCATATCTTGACATCCGTCGAGATCGTAAGGCATTACGTAAGTCGACTTCCATAAATCTCAACTGATCATGTCCCCCTGCCTCCTCTATCATAAATTGTAATGATCTTGACACTCCAACACCAGCCTTCTGGAGACCTTCAACTATGTCCAATTGTGACTCTGGCACCTTCCGATGAGATCGCAGGCAACGAGACTTAACAGAGGTCTCTAATCGATGCGAGTGTTCTTTTTTGAAACTTGTGACTTTCCGCATCAAAGTACTTGATAAACGCTTGACGATTAGTGATGCAAAGCATTCACATCTAGTAGTATCTCTTTGTTTGCGTTTTCTTGTAACTCGCAAATCATTTTGTCGGAGGCCCTGTTTAGAGCACTTCAGAATGCGATAGATTATTTCTCCATCTTTCGATCTTTTGACATCACTTTTTCTTATACTAAAACCACAACACCTTGCATATGAATTATAAAATGAATATGCTTCTTCTTCGCTGTTGAACTCTTGTCCAATAATTGGGGTCAGCTCATGACATGCTTGAGGGGTAAAAGTAGTCAATGGAGTGAAGGTCTGTCCGCTTCCTTTAGATGACATCTCAAATTCATTTTGGGTCGTGCTATTTGATGTTATCATCTCACTGCATTAAAAAATTGAAACATATCATTTAATGGAAAAAAAGCATAAAAAGAACTATATTATGTACAATTAGTAACAATCCATCATTCCATATTCTTAGCTAATATTAGAGAACAACAAAACAAAAAGACCTGCATTATAATAAGCATTTCAACAAATTCCTATCTGCAATCACTTTATTCATTCAAGCATTCCTTTTATACCAACATAAGTTCTAACCACGATGCCAAAATAATCACTCTCGACAGAATATGAACATGCAATTTCAACAATTTCACTTTTATGAATGCATAAATAATATATATTGTACATATACGTCATGCTCAACTTGCCAAAACATGTGAAAGGCCAACAAGCGCTCATTTACGGCTATTAACATTTCTACCTGCTAATTTTTTTCCATAAATTCATTTTCACGACATTATTTCAACATGATAACAATTAACATAGAGCACGCCTGCGGATTTTCGAATTCCGCACATCCGGAGGGGAGGTAGACTTCTTCAAAGGTATAATCAGCATCCGAATCTTCAAGTCAATCCTAAACTAGAGAGATGCGGATGGGAGGTACTTTCGCTGCGCAGTTATAATCCGCATGCGGATTTTCGCGTCCAATAGATGCGATAGGAGGTATTTTGCTGCACATTTATAATCCACATGCGGATTTTTGGAGAATACGAGATAAAAAAAAAGTTTAAATTCCAATTCGGCTAGCTATCCACCAAAAATAGAAATTATTTGCATTCATTAATTAATAGCATTAATAAGATTGCAACGAACCCTCGCCGGATATGCTGGTCGCCGGAGGCTCGAGCTGATATGGGGCCGGAGCTGCTACTGCTGCTGGTCGCCGACTGGACGAGATGGAACTGCTGCCTGCTGGTCGCCGGACGGACGGGTCCTGCTGCCTACTGGTCGCCGGACGGATGGGTGTTGCTGCCTGCTGGTCGCCGGACGGACGGGTGTTGGCGCCTAGGAAGGAGGACGGGATTGGGCGGGATTTCGGTGCCTTGATGCTGGCCTGCTGCGTGATTTAGGGATTGGGCGCAGGCAGGATTGAGGAGGGAAGCGAGAGAGGAGGATTGGGCGCGGGCTGGATTTCTTTTTTTTGCTTCCGAGCTGAAAAATTCTGCCTTGATGCTAGCCTGCTGCGCGATTTAGGGGGATTGAGGAGGGAAGCCGGAGAGGAGGAGGAGGCGCAGCCACGATTTCTTTTTTCTTTTTTTGCTGCCGAGCGGGAAAATGCACCCATCCACGTGTACGTGCAATCTCCGCCTCCTTCGCAACACGCAGATACGAATAGACGGACTGGATTTACCCCGCCAAAATAGACGTCAAGATGAGTCGTCTGCATGGTAGTTTCTGTGCAGACGGAATGTACAGGATTAAATCCCTATATATATATTTCTTTTGTTTAGCAATTTAATGTTTGATGGCTCATTGTCCTCATCAAAGATAAAGATATATATATACAGAAATATTCAGGTGCAGCGATGCTAAAATGGGCCCCACATGTTCATAAAATCATAATTTACTCCACCGATTATATTTAGAATAATGTATTCTATTACCATACAAATTTTCATCCCAATCAGATATGTACATGAGCTCCATTTGAAAATGGTACAAATTCAATGTAATAAAATAGTTTGATGTAAATAACAATTTTAAAGTGATTTTTTCAACATGTAAACCATTTACTATAAAATTTATATATTGATAAATGATTGTATAAAGTTTCATTGCATTCTAATATGTATGGGCCCATTTTTGACTAAATGTACCATTGTTCCAGTGCAACGCTCATATATATATAAGGGATATTCAGGTGCAGCACAGCTGAAATGGGCCCCATGTGATCATCAAATCATAATCTACTCCACTCATTGTATTTAGAATCATGTATTCTGTTATCATACCAATTTTCATCCCAATCGGATATGTCTATGGGCCCCATCTGAAAATGGTACAAATTCAACGTAATAAAATAGTTTAATGTAAATAACAATTTTAAAGTGATTTTTTCAACATGTAAACCATTTGCTATAAAATTTATATATGGATAAATGATTGTATAAAGTTTCATTGCATTCTAATATGTATGGGGCCCATTTTTGGGCAAATGTACCGTTGTTCCGGTCACACACAAGGAATATTCATGTGCAACCCTGCTGAAATGGGCCCCACATGATAATCAAATTATAATCTACTCTACCCATTGTATTTAGAATCATGTATTCTATTATCATACCAATTTTTATCCCAATCGGATATGTGTATGGACCTCATCTGAAAATAGTATAAACTCAACGTAATAAAATAGTTTAATGTAAATAACAAAACTGTTCCGATGCAGCCACACTGCACCGGAACAGCAATACATTTGATTAAAAATGGGTCTCACACATATTAGAATGCAACGAAACTTTATACAATCATTTATCCATATATAAATTTTATAGTAAATGGTTTACATGTTGAAAAACCCACTTTAAAATTGTTGTTTATATCAAATTATTTTATTACGTTGAATTTGTACCATTTTCAAAAGGAGGCCCATATACAAATCTGATTAGGATGAAAATTAGTATAGTAATAGAATATATTATTCTAAATACAACGGATGAAGTAGATTATGATTTGATGATCATGTGGGGCCCATTTCAGCGTCGCTGCACCTGAATATTTCTGTATATATATGAGGAATATTCAGGTGCAGCGCAACTGCACCGTAACAGCGATGCAGTTGAGCTGAAATGAGTCACACATGATCATAAAATTATAACCTACTCCACTCATTAGATTTAGAATAATGTATTATATTATTAACATACCAATTTTCATCCCAATCGGATATGTGTATGGACCCCATCTAAAAATGGTACAAAATGAACATAATAAAATAGTTTGATGTAAATAATAAGTTTAAAGTAGTTTTTTCAAAATCCAAACCATCAAAAATATGTTATTTATTTGGATAAATGATTATATAAAGTTTCATTGCATTATAACATACGTGGGGCCCATTTTTGGAGTAACTGTGCTGCACAGGAACATATCTATATATATATATATATGAATGTACTGTGATTATCCTATCTAAATATCATCTTAATTTACCTCGAATTCATTTGATAAGCTAATCACATTTTCTATCTCAAAAATTATTGCAAAATGACCTGTTTTATAGCAAATATTGAGGTTTATGAAAAATATAATTTTTTTTAAAATTTCATATAAAACTTATGTTTAATTAGCAATTTTATAATAAAATGTATGAATTTATTATGAAATTAAACTAGAATTTTGAGAATTATCAATAATATTGATTAATAAAATTTAACATGGAACAAAAGCAAACATAATTAATTTGCCTACTTTATCGTTCTCTCTGTTCATCTATCACCAAGGCTGGGAGGTAATTTGTAGCAATGTTTAGTAGTCATAATTCCATTATAGTTGCAATTGTCGATGATTTTTTCATAACGTTTAATAGTCAATGATATTTACAATTTTCCAACACTTTCTTTTCTTCAAAATAGGTTTTCATCTTTCATATTCCACAGTTGCAACCATTTGAGATTTCAGCAAAGGTCTAATCTTTGTAAAGCCCCGATCGGTGGGTTCTGATTCCGACTTTTGCAAAGCTCCGTTTTCGAAAATAAGGGTTTAACCTTAATGTTGATGATAACTTGTGACTTTCGGCTATTGAGTATTAGAAGGGGAAACAAGAGGCAGAGAATGATGTTGGGTAAATAAAGATGAAGAAGGCTTTAACATTGATGATGGCGATTATTTTTTCAGTCAGGAAATCGCAAGGGGAGCGGAGCTCGGGAAGAGAAATCAAAGGTTTATTTTTTTTTCCATATATGTATCATCCTTAGATCAGTTAAACCGACCGATTCTCAAATCCATCCAACCACCGGTTTGACCGATTGCAACCGGCTTAAGCAGGCCAACTGATAACCAGGTGAATTGGACTGGCTATGTGATTGGTTCCCCGTTTAACCTGTCGAACCAGCTGGTCAAATCCAGTTTTAACAACATTGGTTCTAACAACCATGATGTATAAGATAACAATCCTATACACTTTGGGAACATTTTATTTGATGCATTTTTGTGGAATTATCGGATGAAATGAGAAATAGAATATTTTAATAATTGTATAATGAATATGAAATAATATGAGTAAAGTTGTAATGATTAGAACTGTTGGAAAGAAAAATGATCAAAATATAAGGATAAAAGTGGAAAAATATAGTTATTGGTTGAGTAATCATTGATCTCAAAAATCATACACCCCACATACCCCCATCCCACCCAAGGCAAGTCTGTTGACAAACATTTCCTTTGTAAAACGTATGTTTGCTTTATCTTCAATTATATGTATAAAGATGAAAATGTAAAATAAATAAAATTTTAAAGGCTCAAGTCCATATATAGTAAGTTTTGCAAAGAAAGTCTTAACCCAAGTCAGTCTAACTTGTGCCTTCAATAAAGTCTCAACCCAAGTTGACTTCGCCAGCACCTTTAGTGAATTCTCACCCCCAATTGACTTCACCTACAACTTTGAAGACAAAAAACTAGACTGCAAGTTTTAGTAAAGTGAGGTCTTACTTCGAGTTGACTTTATTTACGACTTCATAACAGTTGAAATTTTGAACGTTAGAGTATTAAATGCATGTCAACCATCACTCTAACGGCTAGATCCTATCCAAGCTCATAATCTCAATTTAATAGTGGGGTTTTCCCCGACTTCCTTTTACTTTCATTTATCTAACTTATAATTTATCATTCTATCATCATTCATATATATTATACTTTTTAAATAATAATTATAATTCATTTACTATAGCCAAATTCATCATATATGCTCCTGCCTAAATTTAACCTTCATTTAGGCTTACTTGAAATTCTTATATACATATATATTTTTAATAATTACAATTTTTCTTAACCACCCATTTATCACAAATAAATTTTATATCATGCTTCTAAAACTAAAATTAATCATTTTAGGAGTCATCTTTAAACCCGAATCATCACCCATACACTGCTCAACTTTGGCCAGTAAGATAAGAGGGTTTTAAGCTTCAAAATTAAGAAATTTTACTCCCTTTCATTTTCACATGATGTATATACAACAAATTTAATATTTTTAACCCTCCAACCATTCATATACATGTCATACAATTGTCACTTATTCATTCTTTCTTTTTTTCAATATTTGTTTGATATTAAAATTATATAAAATTCACCTCGTATACATTTAGTTAAAAGAAATCTCATACCTCCATACAAATTTTCTAACTACCCAATTTCATTTATCATATATGTCTAGATTTTGGCGTCAAGATTTGCACATTTTGATCTAAATCCATGTTCATATAAAATTAAATTACTAAATTAAATATTTACAAGCAATAACACATACCCTTAACATATATATCCACCTGCCCTCATTTATTTCACCCAATTTCTATATCCAAACGGGTTCAAAATTATTTATAAATCATCCCATACACAAAAAGTACAAAAGCCCTATGCCTAGGCCACATTTTTAGGGTGTCCCCACATTCAAAGTATGATGAAAATTTAAATTTTCTTTCCAATCCAAGATTATACATATAATTTTTGTAAATAATACATCCCAACATCATTTTAATATGTTGTATAGTAATTTGGGGCAAAAACCTTAAACTTTTCAACTCTTGAAATTGCGGATTCATGCATAGGATTGATTTAAGACTTCTATTTACATGTGTTTACACTCTAATCACCATCATATACATGCATCTATTTAAAACCCTATGATTTCCACCACGATCTTGGGGAAGAAAATCAAAACCCTAGTGTTCCTTAACTTTGTGATTTCAATCCATAACATAGAATTAAATTTCTATCCAAATATTCATAATTTCTTAAAGATCTACAAGAATCAATTAAAGCCCTATGATTTTAACATGTTTTGGGGAAGAAATTTCAAATACCCACAGAAACCCATCTTTCTCTCTCTTAACTCTGGTCACCGGAGACAAGTTGGATGGTGGCTGCGGCGGTGGACGACTGACTCCTCCTCTCTACCTCCTCTTCTCCCCTCTCCTCTTTCCTCTTCTTCTTCTTTTTTTTTCCCTTCTCTCCCTTTCCCTCTCGTTCTCTCCCTCCCTCCCTATTCGCTCACCAGAAAGGGGCTTTAGCCCCTTTCATGCCCCTTCTCTTTTGGTACTCCACACACGTATATATGTGGCTACACCTCTTTATTATTATTTTTTATATTTTTTTATTTTTCTTATATATGTCCATGTATATATTTATATGTCATGAAACATAATATTTTAAATTTTATAACTTATACCACCATATGCATTTAAGTCATTAAATCATGGTCATTCATTAATCTAAACAATTTAAATTAATTAATTACTAAGATTAAACCATTTGATTGAAATTCATTAATTAATCTAAAATTAAATAATACATTTTATTATTATTCCATTCAACACTAACACTCTAATCATCATTATTTATTTATTAATTCTCTCTTTTCTTACTTTATAATTTTAGGCCACTAATAAAATACTAATTTTATTAATTTCATGGACCAAAATTTTCATTTATATATGCCACGTACTTATGGGTTGCAATCTAAAAATTGCGGGTACTACATTCTCCCCTCTTTACAAAAACTTTTTTCTTGAAATCATTTCGGTATTCATAATTTGTTGTGATAGAATTTTTTCTAATATTATTCTTAGTACTCAATAAATATATCACTCATCATAATCAACTATTATTTTGATAACTCTTAAAACATCATATTGAACATTTTGATTCACAAACTTCATATCTTGAAGTAAGTTTATAAGATTATTATCTTCTTCACACAATAAAGTGCTTCTAGAGCAAATTGATTATATGATATAAAGTGTAGATTTTTTATTTTTTATTTTAGATTATTATTTTGGATTGGTGTTGGAGATAGCATTCAAAAAGAAACAACATAAGGGCTTGGTTTGAGTTTGTCTCACAAACTTGTTTTGCTTAATTAGTTTGAATTTATCTCACCAATGGATTAAGCTTAGTTGGTTGAAGTTAGTTTCACCAACAACTGATTATTGTTTGTGCCCCATAGAGCTAAAATCTAAAAGAAAGATCAAAATTGTATTAGATATACAATAATAGAATCCAAGACATAAAAAGTATGTGCTTAGAAAAATGAAATAAGGAAGATTGTTCAACCTACTATAAACTATTGTCTCTATTTTTGTCCTATTTTCACTCTCTCATTTTATCTCCTAGCACGTTTCATTACAGAAGTTTGCAATTAAGTACTAAAAAAATTTTATTAACCCAATTTACTCATCTCTTCTTGGGGATAAAAGTTATCTATTTGAGACCAACATGCTTTGTCTGTCTAAAAAACTACTAAGAAAGGAGTTGCCTTCCAATCTCCTTCATGCGATGAAATGACAAGAGGGAAGGGAGTTTGATGAATCTTAGAATTAAATAATGTTCAAAGAAAAGATTATTTGATATTTTTTTATGTTTTTGAATGTTGGGAGGAAAAATAGGCATGTAAATGTCCCCAAGCGTGGATATACATTCCTTTTTCTACGTAGTTGAGCGGGAAGGATCCCCCAAGCTGATGAGTATGGGAAGCAAGTTGTCCTTTTCAGAGTGAGTTAGACCTTTTAATTTTGAGGCACCTCTCTAATCTCTTCGCTTTAGTGCACCCATATGCCAAAAAAATTCATTTTTTATTTTTTAAAATTCTTTATAAAATAGTTAATCAAAGTATTTTTAAGATATAAGACAATTTTACCCGTAAAAAAGATAGAAGAAAATTCTTACCAGTTTTAGAAATTTGTCCATATTTTTTAACTTTTTAAAATAGAGGTATTCTTGTTATTTTCAACTGACTAAAATACCCCAATTTGTAAATATATATTTCTAAAATTGGAAAAAATTGATACATATATTGTATACACATAAATTAACAATTTTATAAAAAATTACGAAAAATTTAAAAATAAATTTTTGCACATCCGGGTCACCGATGTTAAATGTACTTGAGCAGGCGTCATTGATGTTGGTGCAAAAAAAAAACATCAATGGGATGGTGGGTTAACATGCTTATTACTAAGGGATACGATTCCATGTACTCAGGTGCACTTAACTCTGATGCATCTAGGTGCATTTAACCCAATTTTTTATTTTTTGAAAAATATTTACATAACTATCAATCTAAACATATTTAACATATGTATTAATTTTTATAATTTTAGATATTTATAAATTTTTGAATTTTTAAAATTGTTGGCATTAAAAATGTCACAACTTTTAAAAAGTTCAAAAAATATCCAAAAATAATAAAAATTTATTAAAGAACTAAGTAACAGTTTACTTAGCTCGAGCTAATATGATCATTTCTCTGTCTATTAAACTGAATGTGTTATATTTTAATGTTTTGCGTTTAAATCTTTGTTAGTTGCATTTCCAAATTGCTCTCTCCAAATGTTTCTGGGCATCTCTTATACCATTTTACTACAAAAATATCAAACAATCAAATTTTCTTATAAGGTGTGTATGGAGACATCAGGCTCCTATAAATTTGTAGCATAATAATTTCACATTTAGTGTACTCAATTCTTATTGAAAAAATTTTCAACAGTCATGCATGCTTCGCTAACATGTCCAATCAATCATCCCTCTGCTACAAGTTCCTCGGAGCAAGATATATTCCTAACAAGGACTTGTTGAATTGCAAAGCTTGTCCATCTAACCTTCACACGGAAACGTATTCTCAAAGCCAGAAATCCCTATTGAAGCTAGTTTGTAAATGGAGGTTGGAAAACAGGAAAGCATTTGTTTCTTTGGGGATTATATCAGGAAGAGTTCTTTCTTTATTCAGTTGTTTCAATCTTCATTTAGTCAGATTATTGTATTGTGAAAGTATGTCTACTATACTCATACTAGTACTACGATTTGCTGAAGATGAGAAATTCTCGTCGTCGGCTTCCTCGAGGTAGAGTTCGTTTTGTAACAGAAGCCCCGTTGGGCTTTTAAGAAGCGTCAGCCTGCTTTCACATTAACTCACCAGTTAGGCTCTTTCCAACATTCAAGCTGGACCTCTTCCTCCATATGTCAATGAGCATACCAAAGATGAAATTTTCATTGATGGTCAAAGGTGGAAAGAAGACAAGGCTGGCAGTATGTTCATGCATTATTCACTAACATGTCCAATCAATCATCCCTTTGATACAAGGTCCTTAGAGCAAGATATTTTCCTAACAAGGACTTCTGGAATTGCGAAGCTTATCCATCTAATTCCTTCACATGGAAAAGTATTCTCGAAGCCAGAGATCCCTATTGAAGCTAGTTTGCAAATGGAGGTTGAGAAACAGGAAAAGCATTTGTTTCTTTAGGGATAGTTGGGCTCTTTCCAACATTCAAGCCGGATGAGTGGGGATAAGCATACAAACTAGATAGGAGGAAATTTTCATTGATGGTCATAGGTGAAAAGAAGAAGAGATAAGGCTTGCATTAGGTCAAACTAGATAGGAGGAAATTCAAAGGGCCTCAATTTCGATGAGTGGGGATGAAGATCAATTATTTTGGAGCTCACAATGTGATGGACTATTCAAGGTCAAATCAGCCTATTCAATAGCGATAGAGACAGGCTATGGGTCTGATGGAAACCATAACACAGACCAACATCCTATGGTTATTAAGAGCCTCTGGAAATTGAAACTCCCAAAGAAAGTCATGATATTTGACTGGAGGCTCCTGATGGATTCACTCCTACAAAATTGAATTTGGCCAAATGGAATCTCAACATCTCACAAACCTATTCACTATGTAACTCGGGCAAGAAAGACACCCATCACCTATTTTGGTGTTGCCCTACAATACAAATTGCCATGGATCACCACATTCTATAGTCCACACACCTTACAACCCTCACTTCCAAGTACCCCTTTGCCTTCTTTCTATGCTCTTGTCAGATAGTATGGCCCTAGCGAAATAAATTTTACATGCAAGGGGTCATCCCACGATTCTAAGAAGTACCAAAGTGGACAAAATATTATGTCCACCTCCTCACATCCTCTTCTATCCTATCTACTATGAATAATGGAACCCAGGTCAGCACTGCCAGATGGCGCCTACCCAACTAAGGGGTGATGAAGTAAACGTGTATGCTAGCTTTTTTACTGCAGCATTGTTTGGTAGGCCTGGGAGCTGTACTAAGCGACAGCAATGGAAAATCACTGCCTTAGCTGTTATCAACGGCCTGATTTAACTGGCATGCCCTAAAAGCATTCAGGTGGAGAGTGATTCTATTTTAGTGATTAACATGATAAATGGCAACAGGAATAATCGGTCACCAGTGAGACCCTTTATTCAGCAGATAAGACAGCTTGCATCATCATTTCAATCATGTATTTTTTCTCATGTTCTTAAATCTGGCAATACAAGTGCACACC
This sequence comes from Annona cherimola, assembly GCA_030490835.1. Classification (NCBI taxonomy): domain Eukaryota; kingdom Viridiplantae; phylum Streptophyta; class Magnoliopsida; order Magnoliales; family Annonaceae; genus Annona; species Annona cherimola. Next base: position 99,427,364 of record CM059973.1, on the reverse strand, counting down.
CTGGCATTCGGTATCTTGGCATTTGGCAATGAGCCAGGTAAGTGTAGAATGCAGAATCCAACATGCAATTACCTTTAGCTTTATATTCTAAACATTTCCTCGTAACGTTTCCATTTGTATCATCGTGTTCTAAACATTTTCAATATCTTTTTTTCCAACAAACTTATCTATTTTATCTTTATCTCACCAAAACAGTAACATATTCATTCCATTCCTCAATCATCTCATCCCAAACAGATTATTTTTCACAAGATGCAACCCAATGGACCTTGGCGGATTCGAACCACCCCCCTCTCAAATGTAAAATTTGAGCGCTCTGCCAACTTGAGCTTAAAGATCCATATTGATATACGTCAAGTCCTATGAAACACTGGCTGCCCGCATTTCAGAAGGTCCAAACCATGATAAGAAAAGCCCTCATAAAATCTCCATAAATCTAAAAGTTCTTTTTGCGCGCTGTTTTTCAGTTATTTTTAGAAAAATAACTAAAAACAAAATAATTGTAAAAATTGAAATGTGTTAAACAGAAATTCTAATTGAAAACCTAAAAACTAAAAAACACTTTGCATGATGACAAATAATTATGGAAGTCTAGAGAGAAATATTAAAATTTTAAGTTTTTACAAAATGTCAAAATGATATAATATAATCAGAGCACCGATAATCAACAAAAAGAATAAAATTAAAATAAATAAATTACATACATATAATTATGTAAAAACAATTAATCGAGGCGAGTATTTCAATCAATTTAGCCCCTTTAAAAATTAATTTTTAAAAAAAATAAAAATAAATACGTAAAAGTTCTATAAACCAAAAAAACTTGACATAATGATTACTTACAAAAACGTGCTTATAAAAAAACAATTTTAAAAATGTCTAAAAAATAAAAAATAAATATTGTATAAACAGCAAACATACAATAAATAGCCTAAATACAATTAGTCTGAATACAATGAGTCGTATAGTATATAATCACTAGAGGAACACTCAAACTAATAAAACTCAAATTCAATAACTAGGGGTGCAACTCAAACTAATAAAACTCAAATTCACTTCGAACCCTAACCGTAACTGTAATTTTAAGACCTAACCTTTAATCCTTTAATCATATTTTTAAAATGCGAGCCCACAATTTAAATTGAGAATACACGCTAAAAATTCAGACAGAATATTCTACATATTTATGATTTGTCTTAATACTTATTCAACTTAAAATCGAAAATGATAATTAACCATATACATAAACATTAATATTTAAGTATAAGAAAAATCTTAATAAATAATAAATAATAAATAATAAAAAATAATCATCATATTAAATTAAATTAAATTACAACAAATTTATTTCAAACAAAATAAGCATCAAAAGACCAATATTGAAATAATCTAATAATAACATCCTACATAACTATTTAAATTACAACACCAAATAAAACAACTCTTTTAAGTTTTGAAAAAAAAAAAATTGTCTTCAAACTACTACTAAACAGAAGTTCTTAGAAGAAAATATAAAAATATTATATTACATAATTGAAAAAAATAACACTTACATATGATATAAAATAAATATAATATATGAGAAGAGAAAGAGAGTAAATTTATACAGACAAAAAGAAAAATATAAAATTTTGCATTTATCATTTTAATTCTTTATTTCTTACCATTCTTAGAATTTTACATCTCATGTCACAAATCAAGCCCAACTCGAGCATCTTTATTATTTTTCTACGATAACACAATGATCAGGTACCGGTATACCGGCTAAACCTCTATTCTTGTTTTTGCATTTCATCACTTTTCTCCTAACAAATTACGCTGTTTGTTTCCTTACATATTACAGTCTACACCTCTATTATTGTTGTTGCATTTTATCAATTTTTTCCTAACAATTACGCGGTTTGTTTCCTCACAAATTATCACGTCTACTTTACAACCTCTATTACCTACACTATCACATACACGTATCAAACTTTCAGATCGTACTACATCACACACTTTCAATACCAACATGTAAGAGAGATCAATAATATACAGCAACGAAATACCAGAGAAACATCATACAAGAACATACGCACCAAGCGACAAAAAAATATAAACGGCTTGATATACGAATGCGAAAACTCTAAAGAAATCATCATCAAGCAGGCCGTAATAAATAATGAACATTCATCTATACCTCCACAGCAAAATTCATGCGCTACTGAAGTACCGTGTCCTTGACGGCAAACCCCAAGGAAATCCACAATTCTCTTCTATTCGCAAAGGGCGGCTGCGAATGCGATGACTTTCGAGCAAGATATTAGACTCCATAGCCATCGAACGCATCAACACCTTGTTCAGTAGGCTGCATTCCTGTCTTCGCACACCAGCCGCATTGTCAGCACTCTTACCGGACCCGGAACTTCATGGCCGTTGAAATAACCTCTCGGTATCCCAAGTACAGTGCTCCTCGAACGGCATACAAATTAACTTCTTATAAAATACAAACTCTAAAACATGTACACTCCAAAATAGGAATATCGCTTTCGATTCGATCATAATAAAAGACTACAAATTATAGCTTCTCGAGACGAATTAAATAACAAAACAAAAAACCAAAACTAGAACGACAGAACTGCACGAGCATTGATCGGGGCAATACTACAACGCATCAATATCCATTTGAGACAATCGAAAAAGCCGAGTGCCATGGTCAAGCATATGGAAAGAAGAATTGCTACTGTTCGAGTGAGAACGAAAACACTCAATGTCAAATACATCGCATTTATTTATTGATACCTTTCTTAGTCCTCTTGCCGTTGCTTCATTAGAGAGTGCAGGCAGAGAAGATTTAAATTAAAAGAAATCCCTAACAGAGCAAGTAAGAAGATTAAGGATGTCCAAGTGCCGCTTCAATGACCGACTCAGCGATCTCTCTTTGTTGTGAGATGATTCAAAAGCCAACAAATATTTACAGTTCGCTTTTGCAGCAATCTTACGAGTGAAAAATGAACAAAGATGTAAAATATTTTACGGCTGGCAGGTTACCTCTAATGTTCAAACAAATATCCATATATCAGCCTCCGTCTACGAAATAAGAGAAGACGGCCTCCATCAACGTGTAACAAGAGGCAATAAATCAACGGTTTAAATCAGCTTTCCCAAGACCAAATCTTTTAAAATACCTATGCAAATCAAATGACAAAATGTTAAGGAATAACCATTTTCCAAATTATTCCACTGTTTCCCCATAATACGTACGCCCGATGAATATTTCAAAATAACTAATTGCATACTTGAAAAAATATTAGAGCTTTGATGTACCTTGAAGAACTGTGCAAATGGTCAAATATAGATGCCAGAGGAGCATCCATTGCCTTCAGCTGGTGTTCTGCGATTTGTAAAGAGTATAGCAAGGGCAAATTCGAGGAAGAGGGGGAAAAAGGGAAGAGAGGGAATGAGAGAAGATTCCGGGCCTAAAAATGCCCGTGCAATCCTCTCTCAAATCAGAAAAAGAGAATTTTATTAGGACTCGTTTGACCTGCCATGCAAGCGCACCTGACATGGCAAAGGTCGGATGACAACCATCCCACAGATCCTCTTCAACCTTTCAAGATCCAGATAGACCCTACACGCCAACCAAACATCTGCATCCATCCATAAATCTTCTGCCCACCTCCCGCTTTACCTTCTTCTCATTCTTTTTTTACACGACACCAAAACACATAACCCTACAGATAACGGCTCACGTCGATTACAGGCCTCGGATTAAAGATCACGGAAAAAAAATCATTCATCTGATGACAACAACGGCGATAAGCTCTGGTGTATCTGAGGGATCTTACGATCAAATCTACGATATGCTCTCCCGAACCAGCATCGGTGGCCATCCGCCCTCCGCCCTCCGCGTTATCGCCAGCCTTCATATCCTGTCACAAAGACAAAAAAAATATAGAACAGAAGAAAAGGCAAAGAACACCTGCAAATAAATCACCGAGAAGCAGATCCCCCATCAAATAGCAGACCAGCAACCCTTCAGCCCTTTAATCATTAGATCCTGGCGGAGATGACCGAAGAAGGTCGAGATCGCTGAGTTCCAACCCCCTATCCAGGGCTAAAACTGGATCCGATGACAACAACGATAGATGAGATAAATAATAACGCTAGTATATATCTATAGATCGGAGAGAGATCTTCAAGAATGCAGAAACAAAGAGGGTAACCGATTACCAAAAGGGCTCGGATCCGTAAAATAAAAAAAGCACGGCGCGGCTAGGGTTTGGAAGACGGCCAGACAAGGAAGTTGAGATAGCCGCCCATTTATGGAAGACACAAGGTGCTATCGACGGTGGCGATGAGGCTAGTTTGGTGAAGGTGTGTGGATACGATACCTCCACGTGGAAATACGTCCACCCTTCTTCTCCACCCAGGCGGTGATAAAAATCAACGGCTACTTTTTTATGACGAATAACGTACAAGCACGTGTCCGGTGCTTGGATCGCTTGCCATTGCCAGGATAGCCACACGAAGCCACGAGGAAGTGCCGATCGAATGGCGTCGCATCTGGCCAGCCTGTCGTGTCGTGACGGGCCGGGTCGGGTGGAGGGATGACGCAGGCGGGCGAAATCGTCTTCCGGAAATAACGCCGGACTTAAAAAACTTACGGGGCACGCTTGTTAACGTGGAATCGTGGAATTTGGTTTTCATTAATTATTTTTTTGTTAATTATGAGTGTATTTGGAAATAAAAAAAAAAATTGATGAAAAGTTAAAAGGGTAGAAGTTGTCAAATGATGTGATATAATAGGATTAATGATAAAGAGTAAATAGGATAAAGTTAAAATAGATACGTTAGTTATATAAGTAGTTGTATAGAAATAATCGAAAAGTATGATAGTTGTATAGAAAAATGTGAAGAAATGATTAAAAAAAGAGTAATCGTAGAGAGTGAAAAGTTTTAGATTAAAAAAAAAGTAATTACCTCTGTCATATCACATCATTTGACAACTTCTACTATTTACAACTTTTCATCAAAAATTTTATCCATTCCCAAGCACACCCTTAGATTGAAAAGTTTTAACTTGACAATTTTTACTCATTAACAAACACACCCTATACTATTATTTTTATTTTTATATTTCAATTATTTTCCTACTAAGTACATACAATAAACCTATTTATTCAAACTATACTCCTGTTATTTTTTATCAACCACATATTTATCGAAATATTCTCTTTTCTATTTACCACAATTCCACAAATTTACCTGGATTTGCCTCTACAGTGTAAAATCTTAATCCTAATTTTAAATCTTAATTTTATTAATATATATTTGTTATTCATTCGATACTTATTTTATCACACATCTATTCCTTTAAAAAGTCCAAAATAACAATTTATTATAAAAAAGTAAGAACAATTCAAATACTGCTTAAAGATATAAAGAAAGAAACCAAATTAAATCTAAACATTAACCCATATATATAAACAAAAACATATACAGCGACGAAAATATTTGAAATGCAAGCATTCGAGTTATACAAATGCCCAAAAAAAAAAAACAATTACTTTGCCGACATTATGACCAAAAATGTAGTCGCAGCAGTCGAAGATAAGTTTAAACCTTCGTCATAATGAATAAGTGAAAGCTTCATTTATATTAAGAATAAGATTTAAGCTTCTTATCTTCCGTGCGAATTTACTATATGAATGAATTTGTTTGTAATATCAAATGTGAAATTTTGTGAATAATATATTTTCATAAAATCTCCATATTTGCTGTACAATAAGTCATTTTGCAATATTTTTGAAAATATAAAAATATGAAGAGAATTACATATGCTAAGATAAAATTAAATAGGCTAAAAAATGTAACATTGAAATATGTATTATCCTATTAATATAATTTGGGTAAAATTATAAAATCATTTAATTAGGAAAATCATACACGACTAAAATTATATTTTGATGAGTAACAAAATAGATTATCATATAATTTTTAGATAAAATAAAGTAATTGCTAAAGTGAATTCAAAAGAAGCTAAAAATTAATTTAAGATGATATATAATGTCATTAAAATTATTTATCTAAGAATCAATATTTAAATTTGTATTTAAATGCACCGTAGACACACCATTTCGCATACACCACCGGAGCACCAGTTCGGTGCTCCACCATCTTCCCTAAATCGATTTCCATGGCTGCCTTCTCCTTCTCAAAATCCGTCTGAAGCAGCACACAACCATCGACAGTAAAAAACCCACAACATCAAATGGTAGCATCGTCCGAAATTGGTAGTCATGCTCGCCGCCTCCCTGCTTCAAATCTGCTCAAGTAGCTAACCACGTCCACGCAAAAAACTAAAGCACCAGCAACACCACCAGAATCTTCAAGCAGCAAACTCCATCTCTGGTCAAGCCACTTGCCAAATCCAGCAGCAACTTGTCATCTCAAATTGGCCATGGCTTCCAAACAGCAGCTGCCGCACCTATCTCTGACAAATCACTAGCCAATCGTCGAAATAACAGCCAGTAGCAACCATCAAGACTCCACCGAAATCAAGCCTTGCCACCACCAAATGTCAGCAGCCACCATTAATCAACACCCCTACTTAGCCCCTTCCAAATCCAAAAGGCAAACACAGAAAATCCCCAACCAGTAGTCATTCAACTGGCAGCAAAATGGCAGCACTAAGCCTTACTTCCTAGTTCCATCTTCCCTAAACTCTCCATCATCCCCAAATTTGGTGCTCACTGTCTTCCTTAAACTGGCATCGTCTTCTCCAAGCAATCACCGCTAGCAATTGCCGAAAAATGGCAGCAAAGCCATGACCCCAGATTCCAAGACCGATCAAGCTGCACCCAATCGGCAGCCATGAAAATGACAATCTCTAGGCATGGCGTCGATCCCTCCACACGATCCTCAACAGCACTGATTGACCAGAAGCTTCCGCCAACCGGTAGCAGAAAAACCGAGCAAAACAGCCATGGCAACGGAAAGCAGCGTCACACCTATGTCCAGCCAAAACAAAATCGTAGCAACAAATCCAAATCTCAAGCGCGCCTTTATAAACCTGCAATAAAATCATAACAACACTGCCCCTACTTCTTTCGATGTCCAAACAAGCAAAAATTTCCTAATTTTTTAGCCATTCACCGCAACCTTCCTAGCCGTTTGGTGGCACACCAACCCTCTCTCAAATCTCTTCCCCAAATCGATCGTCACAACCCAATCCCATTTTCTAATAACTGACGGCATTCTCAAATCCAAACCCATCCAAGCAGCGCCTATTCTCCCAGCACCGGCTATTTAGCTGCACCCAAGTAGCTGTTTCCCGTTGCCTTCACTGCAGTAGATGTCCTCTACTTCGATTCAACAAAAACAAGCTGCAATTGGCCATAACTTTTAGCCGTGGAAAATTTCAATAGTCGAAAGAGCAATGCTACTGCAGTAACGTTTAAAATGAGAATCCCACGTCGATTCCAAAGACTTCCGAATGGGGTGTCCCACACTTATAAAAGGATGGGTCCCCTCCACACACACCTCTCACACATGTCAAGTGGGTCATGCTCAAAGGCTCAGGTTACTCCTCAAATAGTGGTCTTCGTGCAAAAATTTGAGGTAAATAATTTTTTTAATTGTAGTTTTTAATACTTTGTAGTTGTTAATTTTAAATATATAGTTTTTAGATTAGATTTACCGTTTTATGCTTTATAATTTTTAAATTAAGTTTAATACAATTTTCATTCCTGCTTTGTCGATTAAAATTTACTTTTGCAATCTTTTAATTGCTTCCCTAATTTAGATTTAATTTAGTTATTATTAATTGCAATTTCTTCTTTTCTTTTTCTGTCCTCTCTCTCTTCTCTCTTTTTTATTTGCTTTCTCTTTTTTTCTAATTCATCTCTCTCTCCCTCTTTAATTTCTTCTCTTTCCTTTCTAATTTCTCTCTCCTCCATACACTCTTTTTTTCTTTAGACCAATCAAAACTATATAGCCACTCCGTCGACCCACCTCACCGTTGTTCTACACTATTACCTGCATAGTATTAGATTTAATATGTTTCGATTAATTTTAATTAAATTGGTGATCATAGCACTCTTAACGACTCAAGTATTATGCTAGTAACTTCACATCATTGCTTTCCTTTGATCATCACTTTGTTATTTGCTTTCTTCAAGCATTTTAAGGAATTTTAGATTGCAAAAATATAAATCTTAATTCTTTTAAAATTTTCATTCACTTAATTGAAAATGAACTATTAAACGATTAAATTTTTTGTATCATAACCAAAGATCGGTGTCTAGTATCATAACCAAAGATCGGTGTCTAGGCTAAAGGTTAAAAGACTAACGTAAGTGAATTTGTAGTTATTTAATTAAGACTTTGCTAGAGCAAGAACAATCTCTCATAATCCCACCTTTTACCCGACTGACTAAAGGAAGTGTTGTATGATTTAATCACTCAATTGTTATCCCCCAGTGGTCTTTAAATTCTTAATAATATATGCATGGTAGGAGATCTTGATTTGATAAAACCAAACCCCAAAATCAAAAAGTTGCTACATCAGTTAAGAAAATCACAAAAAATTATAATGGCTCAAAATCAAATACTAAAAATTAATAATCCTAAACCTAATCCTCCTAAACAAATAAAAGAATATTTCTTTCCAACTAATTAAACTAAAGCTAATCAATATAAAATTAAACCAAAAACCATCCAAATATTTCCATCTTTTTATGAAAACACTAATTAAGATTCTTATTAACATTTAGATATAAATCTTTTATTGTACAAGGTTCAACTTCCACGAAAGCCCCACATCTACATTCAAGTTTACTTGTCATGAGTGGCAAAAGACAATTTTCATCTACTAACCTTTTTTTATTATCAAAATTTTTAAAAAATCAGCAAATATATTAAAATTTAGAACTTAAAAAATAAATTATCAAAAACGAATCCAGAAGTTAGATCATATTATTTTATGACTATTCGGGGTAGAAGCTATGGAGCGTTTATTGTCAAACTTTTAACATGGAAAAATAAATTTTTCGTTCATTGATTTCTTTTCTTTCGTAACTATCCAACAAAAACTTATTTTTTTATTTTTTATATCTTATTTTTAATTATTTTATTCGCATCAAAACGCTACTTTTAAATCTCTATTCCACCCCAAATCTCTATTCAGCCGGACCTCCAAGTAACAAGCAATATGCAACCGCTCATGTCAATTACCAAATTCAAGCGATAACAGATTATACATTACGAACTGACAACAGCAAAAGCAATGGCAAAATTATTTACAAACTAAAATCTCTGGGTGTGTTTAGTTGGAGGTAAAACTTTTGATGAAAAGTTTTTGGAGTAGAAGTTGTCAAATCAATAGAAAGTGAGTGATATAATAGGAGTAATGATGATGAGTAAAGAGAATAAAGTTAAAATAGATAGGTTAGTTGGATGGGTAGTTGTGTATAAATGATTGAAAAGTAGGGTAGTTTGTATAGAAAAATGTGAAAAAATAATTAAAAAATAGAGTAATTATGGAGAGTGAAAAGTTTTAGATTGAAAAGTTTTAGTTGACACTTTTTACCCTAAACAAACACAACCTCTATTTGCCTGAAGCATTATTAGACCTTGGTGGATTCGAACCACCACCCTCTCAAATGTAAGTTTGAGCGCTCTTCCAATTTGAGCTTAAAGGTCCACTCGCATTAACACTTATCTTAATCAGCTAAAAATTATATCAACTACAAAATAAATATAAAAATAAAACAATAAATATATTAACGATAATTTAAAAATGTAAAATACAAAATAACAGTTGCAAAAAATAAATAATTAACATTTTCTTATCATTACCAAACCCTGCTTTGATATCAAAAAAATTTCAAACTACTAAATCATCTTAACTATCCTATTTTTCCTATTTTTCAATCCTATTTTTCTTGTTATCATCACCCGATAATAAAAATGTTAAAAGATATATTTAATAATGAAAATTTTTAAATAATAAAAATTATCCAATGATGAAAAATAAAAAAAATAAATTTAAAACAAATAAAATAATTATATTTGTAGTTGTGTAAAAATGATTGAAAAATAAAATTATTATATAAAAAAATATGTAAAAAATAATTAAAAACATAATTATAAAGACAGAAAAATTTTAAATTAAAAAAATTTAACCCTTACAAATTACCAAACACACTCCTAAAATTAAACTCTTAAAATAAAAAACTTCTCGACTTAACCTGCTTTATTTTTAAAAAAAATTACATCCACTACAAAATAAATATAAAAATAAAGCAACAAATATAATGACAATAATATAAAAATGTAAAATACTGTCCTACTAGTTTCATTTTTTAAAAACATTATATAAAAACATTATATCGACTACAAAATAAATATAAAAATAAGACAAATATAATGACAATAAAATAAAAATATAAAATAATATATTAAAATAGCATTTGTAAAAAATAAATATTTAATATTTTCTTGTCATCATTGCCAAACACCTACTTTAATATCTAAAAAAATTTAACTACTAAATCATCTTAAATCATCAATTACTAAAACTGAAACCTGCTTTATTTTTTAAAATAATTTTTTAATTTTTCAAAAACTAATAATTATCAAAAACATAAATAACGCCGCAGTGCAGTTGGCGCTCACGTCTGGCGTACTGCCAGGATGTCCCGGTTTCGATCCGGGTTGGGAGCATAGTCTCCCATTTTAGGAGCGTTCCACTGTAGAGAGTTTACCTTTGAGGAAAAATATGCAGAAAAAATACACATTAGATGAAAGACTTATAATATATGAGACATCAAAAAAAAAAACATAAATAACAATTTCTTTTCATTGCCACCCTTCTTCAAATTAAACAAAATTTCTTACTAATACATTTTTTCTTCTTTTTAACAAACAATGTTATTTAATATTTTTTCTCTAATTCCTCCCATAATCTTTGTTTCTATCATATCACTTAATTCTAATACATCCACACATACCACTAAAAAAATTTCAAAAAACAAGTACAAATTGTTTACCAAAAAGAATTGGAACATAGATAAACACTCGAAATTAACAATTATACAAAATTTTCAAATAAAACTAAATTATCCTCACGAGAACCAATTATCCACACATACCATTAAAAGAATTTCAAAAAACAAGTACAAATTCTTTACCAAAAAAAATTGGAACATAGATAAACAATATAAATTAACAATTATACAAAATTTTTAAATAAAACTAAATTACCCTCACGAGAACCAAGCTTTAAATATATGCTCATGGATTTGAGTATTGCTTTAAATACATACTCATGGATTTAAGCATACGCATATTCTTCTTATAATTTATCATATGTCCTCAATTCTCCTAATTCAACCACCCTAACCTTAATTATTTCTCAAACAAAAGCACAAAAAAATCAAATTTTCTAAATTTATTCATATCTTCATTGCTTCTACTAATAGCTATATTAATTTTGCTCCTAATTACTTCAACACATTAATTCTCTTAATTCAACCACACTCACAATAAAATAGATATTTCTCGAACGAAAGCTCATTTTTATTACATAATTTAAAACTACCAATTTAACTCCCCATCACAGATATTTTCAATCAATTATTCATAAATATTTTCAATCAATTATTCATAACCATCCACATTCACCAGTTAACAAATGGTTAGCCTAGCTGGTAAAGGATTCGCCCCTAGCATATTACGCGAAGCAAATTTTGGTAGCGCCACGCTCCCCAAGTATCGTGGGTGGGAAAGCCTACCTGTTGAATACAAGGAAAAAATATAAATTTAGATCTTTGCATAAAATAGTTCGAAAATTATAAGTGTTTTCAACTTCCCAAGTCCTACCTCTTGGGCAAATCTTTATAGTAAATTATTTAAAAATTATTAAGTATTTTCAACTTCCCAAGTCCTGTGGGAGAGCATACCGGTAGGATACCAGGTGAATATTATCAAGGAACAAAATAAAAATCTAAATATTTGCAGAAAATAGATTGGAAAATCTAAGAACGTCTGAAGTCTCTGATTACAATATAACGTTGATATTTTAACGTATATGTTAAAAAAAAAAATTCTAGAACGTTTGAAGTCTCCGATTATAATATAATGTTGATATTTGTGATGTATATATTAAAATTATTTTTTCAAAAACGTCAAAATACTACTACCCCACACAATGAAATAATTTTTCTCAAGCTTTAAAAAAAAAAAATTTCTGCTTGCCAAATTAGAACACCCACTTCTCCTAAAAAAAATACTAAATGCAACATCTAAACTCCCAAATCAACGGTCAGCATGCGCATGCGCCACTTACTGCACGCTCATTAAGGTTGTATTTAATTGAAAATAAAACTTTTGATAAAAAATTTCCGAAGTAAAAATTATCAAATTAATAAAAAATGATGTGATATTAAGAAAAATGATGAAGAATAAAAAAAATAAAATTAAAATAGATAAGTTAGTTGTATGGGTAGTCGTGTAAAAATAATTGAAAAATATGATAATTTGTATAGAAAAATGTAAAAAAATAATATTTTATTTTTTTTATAGAAAAATGTAAAAAAAATAATTAAAAAATAAAATAATTATAAAAATTAAAAAATTTTAAATTAAAAAATTTTAAATTAAAAAATTTTAAATTAAAAAATTTTAAATTAAAAAATTTTAAATTAAAAAATTTTAGTTGACACTTTTTTACCCTAAACAAAAACACCCTAAAACGTCCATAATGCTTCATAGAAGAACCAATACATCCAAGGCAATAGCACAAACGTAACTCAAAAAATAGGGAGCCAAAAAACATAAAAATAATGACAAACAATAATAATAAAATTCACTCACTCGCAACACTATAATCCATTTTTAAGGATGAGATGCAATCTGAAAATACTTCTCATCAACGAACTATAACTAGAATTAATCGCCTTCGGTTATCGACGGCTCCAGTTATCGACGGCTCATAAAAATGGATGTTGATGTATGAAGCCCACCCACAGATTTATCAACAGACAGATGTATAGGTGAATTAAAAAAAAATCATAATAAAATCCGCAGCAACAATTAACTAATGCGCCTCGCAAGGACAACTTAAAAAAAATAATAAAAAAAAGAGAGAAGAGATGATATACCAAGAGGCAGGAAACATGAAAGCTTTCTTATCAATCAAGATTTTTTTCCTGAAACTGAAATAATTACTCATAAACCAAAAGGTAGAAAACTGAAGCTGAAATAATTGCTCATATACCAAAAGACGGAAAACCGTGCAGTCCAGAAACATTTCAGCTTCTTTTCTCAATCGAATTTTTTTAAAGCAGAACTAGCATTTAGAAGTCGAATCCCTGACGTTTCGTCAGCACAAAATTTAACAAAACAATTTCAGCATTTACGAGCCAAAGCTTTTTTATCACTCAAGATCCATTTCTGAAGCTGAAATAATTGCTCATATTCTAGAACGTAGAAAACCACGTAGCCCAGAAACATTACAGCTTTTTTTTTTTTATCAATCAAGCAGAATTGGCATTTGAAAGTCCAATCCCTGCCGTTTCTTGAGCACATCTTACTAAAACAAAATCAAAATCGATGCCCAAGTAATATAACGTTTGCTTCGTAAGCGTTAATAGAGCCACAAAACAAATTAAGATAATGTGCGCAAGTACGAAATCAGACATCAGACGACATCAAATAACTCGCAAATCACAAACTTCCATAGCAAATTTCCTCACCCGCTAAAAACGAGACTAAATGTTAAGCATCAGACTGTCAATATCAGAAACAAAAGAAGACTTACGGCGGCATACCAACAAGCTACTACAAGCCACTAGTTCAATAACAGAAACAAAAGAAGACTTACGGAGGCATACCAACAAGCTACTACAAAAACTCGAAACAAAAATCAACACACCCACAACGGAAGACTTACAGATGAATATCCTCGATATCCGCCAACGCGACCAAAAGCAAGACGGAAATATCCGCCTCCATGACCTGTATCTTGCCGAAAAATTGTGAGACCACCAGAAAAAGAAGACGCCCAGCTGACCTGCAACCAAGAAGGGCGTACAGCTTTTGCATATACACTTTGTGGCATTCAATCTTCAAGCGCAATTTGAGAAGCCGCAACTTACGACTCCAACCCTGCATCTTCAATCGACGAATCCTGCCTCCCCACTATCACCTCGACAAGCGCATCGGCGGAATTGAAAACGAGTATTCGCAACCAAAGAGGAAGCACTTTGTGCCCTTCACCGCGACTTAAGAATTGACCCTGCGCTTTCACAGTTGAAGAACCACAGTTAACGAACCCTGCGCCTCCCCACTCACACTTCACAAGCAATTCTCGACCAAGAACGCATTCCTGCCCTGCACCGCAACTCACGACTCCAACCCTGCATCTTCATTCGGGGAAGGCAGGTCTTCAATCGGCGAATCCTGCCTTCCCACTCTCATATCGACAAGTGCGTCAGCCGAATTGAAAACAAAAATTCTCAACCACAGAGAAAGCACCATGTGCCCTGCACCGCAACTTATGACTTGACCCTGCATCTTCACAGTTGACCTTCACAAGCAACTTCTTGGCCGTTAAAATTAACCCCTCAGTTGGGTATCGTGAGCGGCGCTTACAACTACAATTCTTTTACAGAATAGAACGCTCGACACAGTACCACAAGCTTAATCACAGAATGCATATATACCCATTTAAGATCAACAACATAAAACAAAGCCTTCGGCTCCGCATCTTTCCCGTCATATTAAGCATTCAAAAAAAAAAAGTTGTGTTCCCTCTGACCTTCCGCAGCCATGGAAACTCGTCGTGGTGCAAGGACCAAGTTTTTTATCAAATATAATGCTATAAGAAGCGCATGGAACAACAATAAAGGTAAATCGCACGAAGTAAAACCCCCAAATCAGAACATATACCCAAATTAACAAAAAAATAAAATCTGATTGTCAGATGATTCTAAAACCTACAACATTTGTAACTTCTGTATTTATCATATATCTGCCCCAAATCACGACATATACCCAAATTAACAAAAAATCTGAAATCTGATTGTCAGATGATTCTAAAACCTACAACATTTGTAATTTCTTTATTTATCATATATCTGCCCCAAATCACGACATATACCCAAATTAACAAAAAATCTGACTAATGATCTCCATTTTTCGCCAGACGATTCTAAAGTTTATAGCATTACTTCTTTGTTCGGTTCGTTCATATATCGACCCCAACTACGGATTAAGAAAGGAAATCCTTCTTCAATTTGGTAACGGAAACAAATCAACGGTTACCTTTCATGCTAAAACTTATACACAAGAGTGTACAACATCTCTAACTTCTTTGTTCAGCTCATTCATATATCGGCCCCAACTACGGATTAAGAAAGGAAATCATTCTTCAATTTGGTAACGGAAATAAATCAACGGTTACCTTTCGTGCTAAAAATTATACAAAACAGTTTGCCAAGTTTTTCCACTTCTTCTCACAATACCTACGCTAGATGAATAACTAGAAAAAATTATTTGCATGTTATAAAAGATGTCATTTGCATGCGATAAAAGATGTTAGAGCTCTGAGGTACCTTTAGAAAGGGTGCGAATGAGAAAATATACGCGTGATTGTAGCCATCGCCGTCGTCTGGTACTCTTTGTGCGAGTTGTGAAGACTATAGCACGACGCAATAGCAAGAACAGAAAGAAAGGAAACAGAGACAGGAGGGAGGATTCCGGGCCTAAAAATTCCCGTGCAATCCTCCCTCAAACCAGAAAACGGGAATTTTATTAGGACACTTTTGACCTGCCATGCAAGCGCACCTGACATGGCAAAGGTCGGATGACAACCATCCCATGTCTCCTCTTCCACCCTTCAATACCGAGCTAAGCCATACACCCCAAATAAACATCCCCATCCGTCCATAAATTCTCCTCCCCCCCTTCTCTCTCCTCTCTCTCAATTGTTTTTTTTTTACACGACATCACTACTCAGGACCCTACCGATAACGGCCCCTCACAGCTGACGTCAGATCAACGACAACGTAAAAAATCATTCAGCTGATGATAACAACAATAATAGGCTCTGATCTATGAATCTTACGATGAAACTCTTTACGTCCGGCTTTCCTGCAACCAGTAGCGGTGGCCATCCGCTCTCCATGCTTTAGCTCGTCCTCAAACCTGCCACACAGAATCTCTTTTTTTAAAAAAAAGAAAAAAAAAGAAAAGAAAAAAAGCATACAACAAGAGAAAGCAAAGAACACCTACAAATC
This sequence comes from Annona cherimola, assembly GCA_030490835.1. Classification (NCBI taxonomy): domain Eukaryota; kingdom Viridiplantae; phylum Streptophyta; class Magnoliopsida; order Magnoliales; family Annonaceae; genus Annona; species Annona cherimola. The sequence goes on along the minus strand of CM059973.1, from coordinate 99,411,081 downwards.
AACCGGACAACCAAAAAAATGATTTCTTTAAAAAAAAAAAAAGGCAAATCCTCCGTCAAATAGCAGATAGCAATCCTTCAGTCCCGTAATCGAAGATGACTGGAGAACGGTAGGAAGGGCAAGTTCCACCCGCCTGCCCACAGCAAAAACTGGATCCAAGGACAAAAACGATAGTTTCAATGAGGGATGGGAAAATAAAAACACTAGCATATAAAGATCGAAAACAAATCTTCAGGAATTCGGAAACAAAGGAAAAACGAGGAGGAAGAGGACAGGGATCTGAAAAAGTCATCCGACTAGGGCTTGGAAGGCACGGCATGGAAAGAAGAGAGCTGGTAGCCGCCTTATTTAAAGGAAACGGGAGGTGCAATCGACGGTGGCGATGGGCTGGGTTAGGTGAAGGTATGTGAATAAGATACGTCCACGTGAAAATAACATCCACCCTTCTTCTACACCAATGCGGTGATAAGAAATCAACGGCTACTTTAGAAGCTACTTTTTCGTAACCAGTAACATGCCAGCACGTGTCCAGCTGGCGTCGATTGCACGCCATTGCCACCACAATATCGGGACTAGGTCAATCTAACGATATCGCTTTCGCATCCAGCCAGCGTGGCGTAACGTGTCGTGTCGTGTGGGAAGGATAACATCAAGTCGGCAAACGAGCAAAGTCGTCATCTGGAAAGATCGATGCAAAGCCCAGGCGGCCAGGCCCGTCGGATGACCCGTTTACGTAGAATTTTAGGTGCTAATTTAAGTTTTTTAAAATTTTGATCTTTTTAATTATATTTTTTTCTTCTAGCTTATAAGTTTCATATATTTATCTTTTAGACCTTATTAGTTTAGTTGTTGTCATCAATGACATGTTATTATTGGTATATATGAGTCAACTCATAAACATGAGTCAACACATGTTTATAAGGCTAATTCATATTTGTGAGTAAATTCATGAGCATAAGTTGACTCATATATACAGTTAAATATAAGGTTATGAGTCGACTCATCTATCTATATCTATATCTATATATATATATATATATATATTAACAGTAGGATTTCTAACTTGCATTAACAACAAGAACTAAAATGTGAAGATGCCTAACTTGTGGGGTTTAAAAAGCAAATATGTGGAACTTGTGAGCTACAAAACAAATATCCGTAGTTAAAGGGACTAAAATGCAAAAAACTCGCTAATTTCAACTATACCTCCCATCCAAAAAATAAAAATCCAAATATACCTGATAAGTAAAACTCGCTAGTTTCAAATATACCTCCCATCCCAAAAATAAAAATCCAAATATACCTGATAAGTTTGTTATTAGTTTTACATGTATATATTAAGTTTTTAAAAGTATAAATATACCTACTAAGTATTCATTAAATTACATCCATCTTCATTCTGTCAGGCATTGATAGAAGCTATTTTTTCTCTGCGATAAAATGTCTAAGTTATCCTTGCTACTTATAATAGCCCAAAACCGAATCACATATCGAAAAGAAAAAATTCTTGAGAGTTTATAAAGGAATTTAAACTTAAAGATGGTGTGGTGCGTTTTAAAATTGCGTGACTAAGTTAATATGTCAGTGTAAACAATATCACATTTTAAGACCCATAACCTATAGCCCTAAGATGGTTTTCCTAAATTTTAGCATTATAAATGATATTAGAGCAGACCTCCTCTAGTGGACCTTGGACAGAAGCCCAGAGCCAAGTTGAGTAGTGATTTAATGACAAACAAGATAGAAGTTGATAAGCCTATAATAACCTAAAACTAAATTTCACATCGAAAAGGGAACAGATGATTTTAACTTAAACATTGTGTGACGTATTTTAAAGCCAAATAGTTGAGCTGTTGAGCCAAACCAAATAATATCGCACTACAAAACTCATTGCTCACGATCCTAATATAGTTTTCTGAGTTTGGGCATTATAATAATAGACTTACACGTATTTGTTAGATAATATTGGATATATGAAAACCCTCGATTTTATTAAATGATGAATAATTGTTATTTGACTCTTATATATGATTTTCAACTTGAAAAAGAGCATAATTTAGAGTTGACTAGATTTGAAATGTATTTGAGGATGAGTAATATGTCTAACATGTCTAGAATAGATATAGATAATAAAGGGTGATATTTTAAAAATAAATTTAATAAAATAATGGAAATAGGCATAGTTGTACAATTAAGTGTGAAAGAGTCGAGATAGTAAAAATGATCGAGGGTCATTAATAAAAGTCGTAATTTGCATGAGAATGATGCTAACCATAATTGAACCATTCTCATAAAGTTTGAAAATGAATTTGAGATGAGAATTTTGAAATTGAAGTTATTTGGGGTTAATATTGAAAATTCAGTAAGCAATGAATTTAATTGAAGAACATTTGGAAATGGCATTGCACGTAGTTTCTAGCCTAGATGAGATGTTAAATGCATGTGTTGATGTGTGAGAAGTGATTTTGAATGCATTAAAGGTGATATATATAATTTTAGCCAATAAGATCCACTGTAGAGATAAAACGTTTAAAGAGTTGAATTAACATGTCAAATTTTGCGCAGAACATATTCTAATTAAATAGATAGCATAAATATAATATTGTGATAATAAAATATATGAGTGAATTATTTGTTTAGTGTTTGGGTACATTTTTATATCAAATAGACAAATGTAAGTAAATGGATATAATTTTCGGTAAAATTTTGTAATAAAATATATGCCAAATTTTATAATGATTAAATTTTAAACTAAAATTTTATAGAGATATAGTACTTGAAGTTAAGAATTCAATAAAAAAATCATCTCAATTGGAGTTGTATAAAGAAAGTTATGAGAAAAAACAGAACAAAGTCGTTGAAATCTGGTCATTTACAGGCCTATACTACTCAAACTATGACATTTTTAGAATCACAAGGCCTAAGTCGTGTGGATGATTGTTTTAAATAGGGAAGGTCTAAACCCTATCATATTATAAAACAAAGTCGTTGAAATCTGGTCATTTACAGGCTCATACTACTCAAACTATGACATTTTTAGAATCACAAGGCCTAAGTCGTGTGGATGATTATTTTAAATAGAGAACGTCTAAACCCTATCTTATGAATATCATTTCATTTCTTTCTTTTTTCCCATTACCTTACTTATGTACTCTCATGAAAACTTGTCCAAAAGCGCTTAAATTTTTATCATTTTCGCATCAAGCAAATTTCATAGAATAAGGAGAAGGTTTAAAGCTTACGAGATCATACAGATTCTTGAAAAAAATAAATTTGAGATAAGTAGGTTGGTTTCTTTTGAAATAAATAATGAATTTAAATTGCAAATCATGTGTTTTATCAATTATTTATGAACATTATATTTAATTTCATGATTTAAGTTGATTTTGATTATATGGGGCTTGTGGGTGAAATTTGTGGTACATTCGATAATCTTGAAAAATATGAAAAAGTCATAGTAGAATAGCTTGGAAAAGATAGAATAGTGAGATGATAAAATATAAATAACGATTATAAGCAAAATTTAATTGTAAGGAAGAAGATATAAAAATAATCGAAAAGTAGTATAGTCGTATAAAAAATATGTAGAAATGATAAAAAAGGATAGTCATTATACGAATGTATATACAAAAGTTTTTAAAATTTTATTTGATTTACCAAACATCCCTTATATAAAATATAGTAAGGTTTCTTTTAATACTATTTTCTCTCTTTTATACAAATCTTAAATTTTTTTGATATATAATGACCTTAATCTTTTTATTTTCAGTAATACTTTCTTATTTTCAATACACAAGATCTCTTCTTCGTGTAATCTTTTCATCCACTTGTAATTTCATTGGATTATTTAAAACAATTTTTTAAAAAGATTATTTTTAATATAGTATATTATTTTATGAAATACATAACAATCTTAGTCTTCTTGTTTTTCATGCACAATAATTTCTTCTGATAAAATTTTCTCATCAAACTCTCTTTCATGACGCTTAATTCTTATCATCTCTCAATACACATCCTTTTTATCAATTTTTTTCATTAAAATCTATCACATTCTATTGGATTAGATAATTCTAAATAATTCATCAATTTTTCAAACTAATACGTGTCTTCTAAAATAGAATACAAAAACATCATAGTATAATTTTTAATAGTGCCTACCATTGAATATTTAAGGCTAGAGTTGGCTACGTAACTCTACCACACTACATAGTGATTTTGAGAAAAGCTAAAATTTTGAACTTACACAATTGGGTTCATTTTTTTTTTTTCAAAAAAGACTTATATGACCGAAAATTCTAGTCATTAAATAAAAGTGAAGCCAAATCACATACAATACATGACCCATTTCGTAGCCTAATGATCATCTTCAACCTATAGATAAGCCATCATTTACTTTTGAGCGCGACAGTCATTGTTATTTTTTTAATTTCTTAATAAAACTATTAATCTAACTTTATATTATCTAAAAATTATCATTTTGGATATATATTTAGTTTGTATTCTTAAGCGTAGGAAATTCTTGTATTTAAAAAATACAAAATTAATATGGGTAACTTGCAATTATATCACACACGATTCAACCATAATTGCAAATAATTTCACATAATTCGACTATAATTATAAATATGCCCACGTTATTATGATGTTATCATTATATAGTTATAATGTAGGTATATTTATAAAGATATGCAAACTATATATGTATATTTATAAATTATGGTCAAACTCTGTAAAGGTTATTTGTATTTTTAAAACTATATATCTCTACAATTGTAAACAAACCATGTAGGTATATTTAAAAGGACTTTACAAAGAAAAATAATTTTTTATTTATTGACAACTTTAAGCAAATAAATTAGAGTGTTTTACAAAGAAAATTTTCCTTACTAGAAGTGAATTTTGTTATCCGTGAAATTTTTCTAAAAAAATATTAGGTTTGTTCATGAAAGAATAAAGAATGGTCAAAGTGAAAACATTTTTCAAAATAGGATATAGTGATATTCCATAATAAGGGTAATGATAAAAAATAAAAATAATAAAAATAAAATAAATATGATAGTTATATAAAAATATTTAGAGAAATAACTCAAAAATACTATAATTATAAAAGATGTTAAGAAATTGAGGGGGTGAGAATTAAGCAGATTAACTCATTATCTACCCCTAACTTGATCCTTTTTGACAAGATAAAATCAATATTTTATGACACAATATAGAAATGAGTTAGAAATTCTAACTTGAATTCAAAAATAAGACGAAGGTGGATCAACCATATCTTGATCTTAAGAATCTCGTCCTATCTCACATATACTCGTTTATTAAAAATTATAAGTATACATTTCAATCTTATTTTCATTTTTAAATTATCAAATTATTTATAATTAACTAGACTCTAATTTAATTTTTAAAGTTATTGTTATAGTAATTAACATGTAAATTTAATATAAATGAGTATTTAGATTGAATAAACATTAAAAAATATTTTTTTTTGAAATTACTGAAATTATGAACCCAAAATATTGATTCAAATTTCAAATGAATTTTTCATTAATGTATGTCTTGTTAACTTGTTTCATTATTTTGTTACACAGTCATACTATTTGTATTTAACGATACTCTTTATTATATTTAAAATTATCTTACTCTCGCTAATTTGTATTTAAAAGTATCATACGAAATGATTTATTTTTAATTTTAAAAATACTAAAACAATCAAAAAAGCAAAAATTATATATGTGGGACATTTATGTTTCGGCCTACATAAATATATTAAAAAAAATAAAAAATAAAAAATTGTGTAGTGCATTAGATGTATTAAAGCTAGGTGCATCTACGTGTGCTGGATTCAAGTTCCATCGAACATGGGTTGCACATGTACATACTTTCCATAGGCATATCTTCTAATCTTATGTGTTGGAAGCCTTAACTATACACCTATTGCGGCCGCTATTTCATGTTCAACTTGTTGTTCTCGAGTTAATGGCAATTACCCAAGAGGGGAGGGGTGAATTGGGTATTTAAATTTTTTTAACTTAAACAGAAACTTTACCCCGGATTAATCTAGTCCTCTTTATGAAGAAACAGAATGGAAAGCAATATAGTGTAGAGAGCAGAAATAAACATCAACACACAGGATTTTATAGTGGTTCGGGCAACCTCCCTACTCCACTCTTCCAAGTTCACACGTCTTGTGACTTGGGTTCCACTATGTATTCCGCAAAAACAACTAGAGTCTCCACTTTCTTCTAGATTCTAGCTCTAGGGGGCATATACAACCAGAGCCTCCGCTCTCTTCTAGATTCTAGCTCTAGGGGGTATCAACAATACACAGCATAAGTAGGTGACGAGTTCCACTTCAATCACACACTACTTTGCTTACACTTGTTCTTAGCTACCCAAGTTAAAACAAGTTCAATACGACAATAAGAATAAAAGAAAGTTTCTACACGTTACTGTTGTGTAGAGGTAGTTTTGACGCAGAGAAGAACTTGTACAGCAGTGTTGATAATTCAATAAGAAGCTCTTGCCAGTTTGAACTCGGAGTTCTTCTTCTTTTTGATGGCTTGATCACTTAATGCTCTTGAAGATAGGAGTTATGCACATTCAATGATTCTCAGCTACCCTCCTCGTTCATATTGAATGTCTTTTATAATTGTGGAGGGAATCCAAACATTTGGAGGTAGGTGGCGCGCATTTAATGTGCCAACGTTCGAAAATTTTCCTACTGTTGCGACCCAAGTCGCAGGTGGAGTCGACTTCGGGTGCGACTTCATCTTGGCAGCTTGCTTGATGAACTTGAAATCCTTGGAATGCCTTGCTTGCTTGAGTTTCTTCATGTTTGGTTGTTTCTTCCTTGATTTATATCTCTTTGGACCACTGTGTTATCATTCTAGCTTGATGTGCTTTAGCTTCATGATTTTCAAACCTTGAGTCCTTGATTCTTGAATCTTGAAATCAATCTAATCCCCTATTTGGCTTCTGAAGTTTCTGCCCTGTTCAACTGAAGTCGATACTGGAGTCGACTTGGTCTGCGACTTCACCCAAGTCGCATGCGGAGTCGACTTCGTCTCCGACTTCGGAAGCTCTGCTCCTTGATTTCAACTCTGGACAGAAATGACGCCTCCAAGTCGCGACTGGAGTTGACTTGGTCTGCGACTTCACCTCAAGTCGCAAGCGGAGTCGACTTGGGATGCGACTTCGGTAGTTCTCGTTCTCGATTTCAACTCTGGAAGGAAATTACGTTTCGAAGTCGATGCTGGAGTCAACTTGGTCTGCGACTTCACCCAAGTCGCAAGCGGAGTCGACTTGGGATGCGACTTCGGTAGTTCTCGTTCTCAATTTCAACTCTGGAAGGAAATTACGTTTCGAAGTCGATGCTGGAGTCAACTTGGTCTGCGACTTCACCCAAGTCGCAAGCGGAGTCGACTTGGGATGCGACTTCGGCACCTCTCATTCTCGATTTCAACTCTGGAAGGGAATGACGTCTTGAAGTCGCTTCTTGAGTCGATTTGGGGATCGACTTGGCCTAAGTCGAAGCCTGAGTCGACTTGGAAATCGACTTGACTTGCCATGCTTTATATTCTTCAAATTTATAACCTTAAGTCATTTCCACAAACATGTTAGTAACCAAAACTTACTCAAATTGATTTGTTAATCATCAAAACATAGACTTGGCTTATTTTCCACATATTTTCAACACAACTATCATCTATTATTGTCTATTAGATGATCAACAATACTTGTTCGAATGACTTCGTTACTACAATGTTTGTCTATATTGTCGATGCATGACATAAGTATCTATCTTTGATAAATATTCATTTAAATTGAACCAATTCGTTAGTAACCATGTCAACAGAAGCACGTGGGTTTTGAATTGCATACACATTTAAGTTGAATTTTTTCAATGTGGTGCCTATATGAGGCCATACAATTATGTATGAGGAGTGAAAAATTTGTCCAGCGAGCTCTGTCCCATTGTTTTCATTTACATTTGTTGTTTGAGTTTTCCATTTCCATTGAAATAGTACTGTGATTCCTCAATTCAATCAATAAATGTATTTTTTTTTATTGGATTTGCATTTCTATCAATGGTATCAGGACTTTTGATCTCGATGGCATTAGCAAGGAAAGGAGAGAAGGATACCATGAGCAAGGATGTCATCAAAGCTATTGTTGGTGTAACGGTAAGACTGAATTTGAGCACCAAAGAGATACTTCATTTGGACACCATTACTAATGCCCCAGCTAAGGATTTTGCACACTCAATCTTTATTGTGGAAGTGCCTGAAAAAATGACCAAATGAGGTAGTCTCATCACGAGCATTCCAAGAGTTAAGGCGACCCCTTGCCTGCTTTTGTTAAAGGTTGTGTACGAAGAGCTTGAGTGGCACATTTTGGTGTTTAGGAATTTGCTTGAATGGGAGTGGCTCCATAGTTCAAGGGTTGCATGGAATCTCAAAGGACTTTGGTTAAGTGGAATGATTCTTAATTCATGGGACCTGGGTGGATTCCAAGATACTAAAGGCATGTTTGGGATTGTGAAATGAAAAAAAATTATGGCATGGGATGGTAGAAAAAAAGAAATATTTTAAAAATTATTTGATTGATATAAAATAATAGAGATAAAGTTTAAATAAATAAGGTAGTTGAAAAGAAAAATGATTAGAATATAGAAGTAAAGTTGAAAAAATAGAGTTGTTGAGTTGTAAAATTATATATCGATAAATATGTTCCCATACCATACCATACCATACCATATATACTGATCACCAAACATGCCTTAATTTTCATTTTTGCATGTGTTGATTAGTTTCTGTATTACAACTCACAAGGCTTATGCTATAGTTAATTTTATTGATGTAGATTCCATCATAGATGTTATTGAATTTTTAATGCAATCTATTTTATTAGTGGAGATAGAAAATTTTGAGTAAAACAAGATGATATATAGGTAAGACTCTTTGGCGACACGCAAATTGGAGAGCCAATTCTATCAAACAAGATATATGAAGTTGTAAATCTTCAATAATTTTAGTGTAGCAAATGAGGACCTTAAGTGTGGCATCAAATATGAGTACCACCTGTTGCATAAAAGGGGATTAATATTAGTGGAATCAATGAAGGAGTCATTGCTAGCCAACGGGAATGTTTGGCCAAACGGAATGTCAAGTTAGCCCTCCTATGATGAGTTTTAGGTTGTTTAAAATGCTAAATTTTCTTCATTTTAGTTTCAAGGATATACTATTCTTAAGATAAGGGGTGATGTTAGGAACCACATCGGCAACTACATGTGGGTTTTAAATTACATTGAATAGCATGCATGCGTGCATTGAGTTTTGTTGGTGTGATGCCTATGTAGGGCTAGGGGTGCAACTTGGGCCGGGTTCAGCCCGAACCCGGCCCGCCGAACCCGAAAAAATGCAATGTTGAAACTCTGAGATTTTCAACCCGAACCCGAATTCAAATAGGTGTCGGTTTCGGGTTCAGGCAAACCCGAACCCTGTAAACCCGAACCCAAATTTGCATTTATATAAAATAATAATATATTATAATAATAACATATTACTCATGGATTAAAATATATAATTTATATAAAATAATAATATATTATAATAATAACATATTACTCATGGATGGATGATGGACAACAGGAGTACGGCATGGCAGGCATGGACAGCTCATCGCCGAGACAATCTAACGTCTTAAGTGATTTCAACAAAATACCTATTCCCAATTTACATTATGATACAGGTCCAACAGTTTTTTTTTTAAAAATTACTCTTCACGCCTTTTCTACTGAAGCCTTTTGACCAACGAAATCCTGTGATACTAAATATTAAATTTTTTTGAGATCTTTTTTTCCAACGGGAAAATTTATGAGAACTTTAAAATTATAGTTGTAAAATAAGCTTAAAACAATAGAGGAGTAAAAAAATACAATTAATGATTAATAATATAATTTTATTGACAACGTTTACACATAATCCATATTCTACTTGATACAAAGAGAATACTCAAAACAGGTTTCTTTCTTTCTATTCTTAAGCGGTATTTGAATTTTTCTTAATTTCATACAATAAATTATTTTTTAAACTTTTTTATATAATAGATTTGTGATAAAAAATTATATATAAGATGAGTAACAAAGACATATTAATAGAAGATGTTAACCCGAAACTCAACCCGAGCCCAAATTTCAAAAATAGGGTTAGGGTTGAGGTTTACAAATAGGGTTAGGGTTAGGGTTAGGGTTGAAGTTTTACAAATAGGGTTAGGGTTAGGGTTGAGGTGAACCCGAGTTTCATGAGCCCGAGTTGCACCCCTATGTAGGGCCGTACAGCAATTTCTAGGGTGTGAAAAGTTGTCCAACGTGCTTTGTCTTGTTCTTTTCATTTGCATTTTCTATTTAAGTTTTTTTATTTCTATTTAAATAATAGTCTAAATTCCTCAATTCAATTAATAAAATCCATTATATTGCTTTGTTAAATCTGCGTTTCTATCAAAGTTAGGAATCATGTTGGCGGATTTTAAATTGCCTACACATGTGCATTGAGTCTTGTTGATGCGATACCTATATAAGGTCATGCGACTATGTCTAAGGTATGGAAAAAGTTGTCCGACGAGCTTTTGTCTTGTTCTTTTCATTTGTATGTTCTGTTTAAGTTTTCTATTTTCATTGAAATAGTAGCATGAATTCCTAACTAGGGATCGGGATGTGATAGCGTAAGTGTCATTAGTTCAAACATACTTGTCTAACCTTTATGGATTTGGTGGGTTGCAAACTTAATTTGTCTAGCCCTTGTGATGTAGATAATATATATTGTGACTCAGTCTGTGGGATTGGTGGCCATCAATGTAATAATTGAGGCTAAAGTCGTTTGCATAATGTGGTCCGGCGTGGATGTGGTTGTATGATGAGCGTAGCAGGGTATCAGTTACACCTCTGGTTTGGATCAAGTGTTTCCTAATCTATCCGTATTATGTAGGGTTGGCCACTTGTACTGGGATGCAGTGATAGCAACCTAGGTCATATAGCATGTTGGATTATAGGGCGAGATACCGAACCTCCCCATTAGATTTGAGACCTCATTGGATGGATTGGAGAAATAACATGTGTTTGATGCATTGATGCATGCTTAGGTATTAACATATGTTTCATACAGATTTAAATCTGATTTAGATTTGTGATTTAATCTATGTTTTGTCAATTCTTATGTATATTGTTTAATGAAGTTTTGTCAGTTTACATTTATATGCTCTACTTACTGAGTTGGCCCAGACTGATCCTATTTTGTTAATTTTTCTAAATAACAAGTATACGGGTGGAGACCAACATGCTGTTGGTGTACCAAATGAGGTTATGACTTGATAAATCCAAATTTATAATTATTTATTTTGATTTTTAAAAGCAATGTGTAAAGATGTGAAGTGTATATTCTATGGATTTAATATTGAATCTAGTTTAATTTGAAATTAGTGAAATATATGGTTCATGATGATTTAAGGAATTTTGTTATTACACTGTGATGTTTTCTCATTATCATCAATCATGTACTTTAGCAGTGATTGTTGACTTTGTTGGTGGGGCGTTAGAATTTCTTTGTCAAATCTGCATTCCTATCAAAGTTAGCAACCATGTCGGCAGCCACATGTGAGTTTTGAATTGCTTACACAAATGCATTGAGTTTTGTTGGTGTTGTGCTTATATAAGGATGTGCAACGATATCTAAGATGTGGAGAAAGTTGTCTAGTGCGCTATGTCTCATTAATTTTTCATTTCGACGAAGCAATAGTGTAAATTCTCTAATCCAATCAACAAAATCTATTATATGTCTTCATTAGGTTTGTGTTTCTATCGAAGTTAGGAACCATGTTAGCAACAATGCATGAGTTTTGAATTGCCTACACGTGTAAAATGAGTGCAGCGCCTATACAAGGCTATGTAACAATGCCTGGGGTGTTGTTCAGTGAGCTTTATCTTGTTCTATCTATTTGTATTTTCTATTTGAGTTTTCTATTTTATTGAAATAATAGTTGAAAATTCTCAATTCAATGAATATAATTCATTGTATTTCTTTGGTAGATTTGCGTTTCTATCACAATCACAAATCATCATGTGTCTTACCACTTAGGCAATAGCCTAATTCAATTCTACCTCCTACGTCTTTAATAGAATCTCACAAAGCTCATGCATATGTTTGCTGTGTCTTGTAATACCACTTATTAGGAAATGTAATTCGGGTTTATACAAATCACAATGGCAGGATCAAATATAAGAAGATACCAAGATTTTACGAGAGAGAGAGAGATATATATAACAATCCACTATGAAAAATGGATTATAGAGATACACGCAAGAATGTCTCGCACACATTCTCTGGATGTCTCGCACACACCTCAAACCAAATTACTCTGATAATCGTCTCAAAGAGAAACCTCATAAGGCTTCATCGAATCCTTAACTGATACGCTTATAAATAAGACTCCTATGAGCTCTTATATAAACTAATACACAATCTCAAACTTACTCAATTAAGATACAAGAATATAAGACACACCTAACAAATCTCCACATTTGATTGAATTCTGCGTATATGCACTCAAACCTGCACTCCACCTGTTAAGGCCCATGGATTCTTTTGAATCTCACAATCGCCATTCAATGCAAAACTCAGAAAAACCCAGAGTATCTCTATGTGCTCTCTATGCATTCTAAGCAATGGCACAACCATAAACTACCAGAACAATGCAGAACATTCGTAGCTCCTTAAAATAAACCATATTGATTTGCACACCATCATATCCACACAATTTCAAGTGAAATCTACCCAATTTGACTGATGAGATATATTTTTAACCATGATAAAATTATATGATTTTTCATATGTAAAAAAAAAGAGAAGAAAAAAAAGAGAAAAGAGAACTCGTAGAAATGAGCCCGCTGAAAGACAAGCAGCTCGACAGAGATTATGGTGTTCTAAAAAGAAGCTCTGCAGGCGTGGAGTGGAGTGGAGGGGGAGAAGAACTGAGACTGAAGCCAAAACTGTTGCGGAAATGGGCAATGGCGACAAATCCAACCGCCATTCAAATGCCCTAGACCTGGACATGGACTTAGACGAACTCGCTCCTGCCCGAAAGGCATTCGGATTCCAGCACAAGTTCAAACCGAAGGTGAAATCCAAGGCTTGGTTAAAAAAAAAAGCAACAAAATACTTTACCAAAACTGACACGAGACGCAGGCTGAGGCTCTTAACAGACTTTCGCAAGCAGACAATGATAAAACCAAAGCCAGCACCGCCTAAGCTTCAAACTCAACCTGAAGCGCCCACCTCCTTCGATGCCAGCATAGCTTTCGGCCCAACAGCTAGGCGGCACTGCACCACCTCGGCCTTCCTCCGCACCTTCTCCTCTGCAACACTAGCTCTGTTTTCTGCCCACGACTTTTGACAGCATGGGCAGATTCCATGCCGGCCTCATGGCCTTCATGATCTGTGTTCTCATATTACCGCTGCTGGCCATGGCGGACAGCGAGTGCTCTTCGGATTGCGGAAAACAAAATAAAAAGGCAAAGCCGGCCAATGAAATCCAAGAAACGCACAAGTGTGGCTGGAAGGCGATTTTGAAAATGGGAAGAAACCAAAAGCTGGCTAACAAGACTATAGCAATAGTTGCTGGCAAAGCGTGATGAGGAAGCGAGCTGAAGCTGACAAAAATGATAAGTCTGTGAAAGATCTTGTGATGTTGCTCTTTGAAACTGCGCTGCTTACTTCTGGATTCTGCTTGGACAATCCAAACACTTTCGCCGCCAGGATCTACAGGATGTTGAAGCTGGGTCTGAGCATTGATGAGGATGAAGCTGCTGCGGAGGACGCTGACATACCTGCTCTAGAAGAGGATGGCAATGAGGATTGTAAAAATGGAGAGTCCGATGACAACTTCGAATTCAGCTACTCCTGCTTTGGGAGTAGACGACCCGACGCTGCTGCTCGCCAACACAGCTGCTGTTCGGGAAACACGAGACGAAGACGTCGCTAATAGACCAATGGAGTCACGTTGCTTGTGAACCAAGTCAAAAGGCGAAATTTGAGTTTCACACTTGAAACGCAGGTACCACCGGCTGGATGACACATGAAAAGCGTGCAAACGGTCTTTCTCACCTTTAAGTTCTGCAAGGGAGTAGCTACCATCAAGGTTCCGCGGAACTTGATTCCGCGTAATAGAATTTGCTGGATGCGCGGAACTCGATTCCGCGTGATAGAATTTGCTGGATGCGCGGAATTGCGTTGCCAAGCCTATAAATAGAGATGCAGGCGCGCATTTTAAAGACATAAAAAAAAAATAAGAGCCCACCCTGAAATAAAAAAAAGTAAGTTTTTTTTAAAAGTTTTTTTTAATATATATATATACATTACTTCTAAAAAAATACATACATACTTTTCCCAACGTGGATACTCCCCGACTGGCAGGTTGAATTGACACGCGGGTTAAGTATTTTTCTCCTTTAAAAATAAAATAAAATAAATATATACGTGTTTTTTCTATATATAAAAATAAATATATATACATATATACATATATATTATTTTCAAAAACTACTTTTCCCAACGTGGATACTCTCCGACTGGCGGGTTGAATTGACACACGGGTTAAGTATTTTTCTCTTTAAAAATATATATATATATACATATTATATATGTGTGTATTTTTTATATATAAATATATATATATACATATATATATATATAAAATTATGTATTATTATGATAAAAATATAAAATAATACATATAATATATATAAGGGCGGGGGTCCCGGGATCTCACGGGTGGCCGTATAACATATATATATATATATGAAGGCCCCGAGAACCCGGCGTCTCACGGGCACGCCTCATATATATATACATATGAAGGCCCTGGGAACCCGGTGTCTCACGGGCACGCCTCATATATATATAAAGTCACGTCTTTTTTTTACAATAAAAAGAATATATATAATGATATATATATATATATGAAGGCCCCGAGAACCCGGCGTCTCACGGGTACGCCTCATATATATATACATATATATATATGAAGGCCTCAGGAATCCGGTGTCTCATGGGCACGCCTCATATATATACATATATATATAAAGTCACGTTTTTTTTTAAAAAAAAAGTATATGTAATGATATATATATATATATATATATATATATATATATATGAAGGCCCCGGGATCTTATGAGGCGCGCCATATATATATATAAATATATATAAAGCTAAGTATATATATATCTTATAGTAAAATATATAGATATAATAATATTAAGCCTCGGATCCTGGGATCTGTAATTCAATCCTGCATGAACGGGAAACAGGGCTCTCCTTTCTCTGCAAATAAAAAAAATATATATATATATAAGAAAAGGGAAAAAGGGGACCGTACCTGTTGTCCTCTTCAAAAAGAAAAGAGAACGGGGGACGTTAAAAAAAAAAGCCCCGAGGATCCCAAGATGGGATATATATATATATACATATAGAAGCCTCGAAAAATATATTATACATTAAAAGGCTTCTAAAATATATATATATATTATTTTCTAAAATACATATATATCTTAAAGGCCTTCAAAAAAATATATAAAAATATATATTATTTTTTAAAACACACACATATATATTAAAAGACTTCCAAAAACTAATATTTTGTTTTCAAAAAAAATCTATATGTGTTCTGCGGGCATCTAAAAATTAATATTTTGAAATATATAGATGTCCCGCGGGCATCCAAAAATAAATATTTTGTTTTCTAAATTTATATAGATGTCCCGCGGGCATTCAAAAATAAATATTTTATTTTCAAAAATTATATAGATGTCCCGCGGGCATCCAAAAATGAATATTTTATTTTCTAAAAATATATAGATGTCCCGCGAGCATCCAAAAATTAATATTTTTTAAAATTACATAGATGTCCCGCGGGGATCCAAAAATGAATATTTTATTTTCTAAAAATATATATGTGTGTCGCGGGCCTTCAAAAATATATATATATATTTTGTCCGACGGGCCCCCAAAAAAATATATATTAGAAACTTTCAAATATATATACATATGTATATTATAAAAAAAATTATATACTTCTCCTCGAGTAAATACTCTTCAGGCAGTGGGCTAAGTTGATACACGGGGCTAAGTACCTTTCTATTATATATATATACATATACATACATATATATATATATAAATGACCTCTTTGCTCAACCCGAGCCTTAATAGTCCCAAAACTTTCAGCAAGCCCAAGATGGCCCGAAACTCTTAAAAAAAAAAAAAAACCCAAGATGGTTCAAAACTCTTCAACCAACCCGAGATGGTTCAAAATCCTTCAACAAGCCCTCTTGGGCTCAAAATCTCTCAACAAGCCCAGTTGAGCCCAAATTGATCGAGTCAAGCCCAGTTAGGCCCAAACTCTTTTCAACATGCCCAGTTGGGTTCGAGCTCCTTTTAGAAGGTCCGAGTCGACCTAAACATATTTTTAAAATTTGGTTAAATCCATTTCTTGGTAAAACCACTCAATTATCCAATCCAGAGACTGAATGCGGGAGACGCTGGTTTCTTGTACAAGTACAAAAGCTGAAAGCGGGACATGCCGGTCTGTTGTATAAAATCCAGAAGCTAAGAGCGCACTTAGTTTGCTGTGTAGGGTAACCAGTGTAGCCGACGGGCCCCTCACTAGTTCCCAAACCGAGTCATTGCTGATCGACGGGCTAAGCGTAAACTCACATTTAAGTCATGGCGCGTGGCGTCATGTACTTCACATTTAAGTCATGGCGCGTGGCATGTGTACCTCACTTTTAAGTCATGGCGCGTGATGTCATGTACTTCACATTTAAGTTATGGCGCGTGGCGTCATGTACCTCATATTTAAGTCATGTCGCGTGGCGTCATATACCTCACATTCGAGTCACGGCGCGGGGCGAAATGTACTCACTTATCTTTATATTTTTGTTAGACACGATTTTTCGTGCATTTGTAAAGACGCAGAAAGATTTTCTACGCATTTCATCATTATTTCAATAAGAATAAGCATTTTTTATGGACTATTGTATTCAGCTCTTTTAATCAAGAGTTTTCTTGTTGGAGATGTAAAATCAGAATGTGGAACACAATGCAAAATATTTCTGTGATATACTTTTCGGACTCGGTTAAAGAATAAGATACTTTAAAATTTTGCTGGGGAATTAATTAAGCATTTATTTTCAAAGCCGCAGGAAAACAATTTTACTTTTAATTGATAATTTTTCACGAGGCCGGACCATTGACCTCGCTATTACATTTAGAGCAGCCAAAAACATAGAAAACTATACTTAGATCATCATAATTGGACTTAAGGAACATCTAAATCAAACAGCATGTGCACTACTCCCATACTCCACGCATGTACTATAAATCACATAACCTTTCATCTTCTCTCCCATCTAGTGGCTTCTTTTCCTACGTGGCTCATCTTCCTTCTTCAATAAGCCGAGAACCCACCACATGAATGATGCCCAGAATCACTTTCATCACACCATATTTGCCACTACATTTATTCTTCACCAACATTGGTCATTCATCTAACATCTTTGCCACCACAAAATCACATAGCCACCATCATGGGTGCCTCTTGCCAGCTAATGCCCGAGCACCGCCATCCTTGCTTCACCGCAACGGATTCTAACCTCCAGTCATCTCAATCAACACCACCATCTTACCGCTTGCATGTGCTGATCTACTGTCCATTGCCACGAAATATCTAGCCATCTGCATCTCCAGAGTTGGAGATCATGTCTCTCCATCGACCACCATCATCATAGTAAACCATCAGCCAAATTGCCAAATCCGCACCAGCTAATTTTAATGGCCAACGCCTCTTTCAGATCTGCCAGTCCCATCGTAGTGTTCGCAATTCCCCGTCACTATCACAACCTATTCTGCCTGTTGAATGACTCAACCGCAAAATTAATCACCTTTATACTTGTCGTATTTGCTGTTATTCAAATAAACTCCTCAAAATAAGCTGAATTTGCTCAATCTAAACTGTCCATATTTCATTGATCATATTTTATTTAATGTGTGCTTTTGCTATAATCCATATCCACTTGAATCATGTTTTCTAACAGTACATTTTCTAAAATCATGGAGATTGGATAAGATTCTTAAATATGGTCCACTCCTGGAAGATTACTATACATTATTTCTCCAATGGAGATAAAACTTTTACTCTTAGTGCTGCTAGATCCCTAGTTACAGGGCACATCTTTCACCCCTTTCCTAGCTCTTTTTAAGAATTTACACCCCTCTAATGAAACTTTTTAGAATTCCTCATAGCCAACTCATGAACCATTTAAAATCACCTCAACCCTCTTCCAAAACCCTGTGAGCGATAGCATTTTACACACGTGATTATTATTTGTGGGCACCTAAGAAGTTTATTCTTATTCTTTTCAAAATATTTATAATTCTTATACTCTAGTTTAATTTTTAAATTATGTCTTATAATAATTAGTATGTAAGTTTGATAAAATGAGTCTTTAGACTAAATATGTATTGGAAAAATTATTATATATGTTTAATAATAATTTATGAAACGTAAATATATTCACACTAAAATAAATTCTATTGATTAAAATTTAAATTAGTAAATCTTATGGAGCTTGTTTCCACTTTTGAATATTAATAACATGTACAAATATATAAAATTTTCATTAGGTATTATTATTTTCATTTATAAATGACTTATTGTCTTGGTCCAACCATATGTTTTTCGATGGAATTTACTAGCGAACAAGTTTATCCTTGCCCATCACTATTTTGTTCAATATCATGTTAAAACTGCGCAAAAATTTAAAGTAGATTTTTCTTCTAAGAAACCACTATTTTACAAGTCAAAGAGGTTAAGGTCGGGCAAAATCCGCCCAGTATATAGCCATAGTAGCAAAAGATTATGCATAGGATAGAACTTTTCATTCCTACCAACATTGATAGATTTTGAAATTAAATTGGTTATGCTGAGGTCAGTTGGTAGGAACTTAAGAGTACATACCGAGTGTATTTTACCTCACCAGGACTTAGTACAAATTTTGATCATGTATTATTATGTCCAAGTTGAACCCGCTACCAAGCCCAATGCAATGAGCTTTCTCAAATTAATTCATATAAATATAAATTTTAAAATAATTATATAGGGAACATTTTCTCGATAAATTAAAAATATAAATTTTAAAATAATTTTGTGAAGAACATTTTTGTAATAAATTTAAAGATATAAATTTTAAAATAATTATATAGAAAAAATTTTATAATAAATTTTAAAATAATTATATGAAGAACGTTTCTATAATAAATTTAAAATAATTATATGGAGAATATTTCTATAATAAATTTTAAAATAATTATATATAGAACATTTTTACAATAAATTTAAAAATAGCGAGTAGGAAAAAGTTAAAATGAAAAATGGTAAAGTTTTCTCCATTCCTTTTGATACTCATTAGGGGTGTACACAAGAAGTATTTTATCTAACCTAAACCAAACCCTTAATAATCTTGTATTCTTAGGACTGAGTTAGATCACTCTGGTTAGTCAATACGGATTGGGTTAAACCAAAAGAGTATTTTTTAAATAAATTTCTAAAATAAAAATTGAAAATAAAAAGGAAGAAAATTCAAATAACATGCAATGAAATAACTAACTTTTGAGTTTTAGATAACAATGAAAAATAATTGGTGATAACTAGTGATTTATAATAATAAAATTAATAAAGGATTTCAAATTCTGCATTTTTATTATTTTTAAATAATTAATATGTATTATAAACATATCTGCACATAAGAGTTTGTTAGCTCGAGAACTCAAGACTGATTGACTCAAATAAATTTCATAGATATATAAAGTTAGAAATGCAGTGGTCATAAAAGTTGTGATTTTAAATAATTAATATGTACTATATTACACAGCCGTACGACCCAAGAGAAATGATGTATTTTCAGGGTTACGATGGATCCACGTTAAGGCAGGTCCGAACTGAGTTCAAATACTAAAGGGGATTTTCACGTAAATTAATAAAATAAGAAAATTTTGTGAGATAATAATTATAAAGATAATTTTTTTAAAAAAAGTTAAAAATGTATAAAGAACATAAATAATTTCTTTTTATTTTATCTTTTATGGGGTTGCTAATTAAATTTGCCAATACGAATTTTTTAAGGCATTTGTATTAAGAAATATATCTTTCATTTTTCATAATTTTAAGTTATTGGTAATAAAAAAAATTAGATATACAATATATAATTTGAGTCTGTTGAAATACCAAATTCACGTTTCCTCTTCAGTTATTCTATATTTGTATTTTTTTTTTCTTTGGATTCAAATTCAAGGAAAAAAAAAATCTCGTCTTATGTTATGTTACGCATATAATTCCGGACTGAGTTTTTTAAAGGGTCGGGCTGGGTTAAAACATGGTAGGTACTAAGTATCTTTTAAAAAAAAATAAAACCGAATTTTTACTAATACAGGACGGGACGGAGTTGGAAAAAACCTGACGGGCGTGCACCCATACCGGTCATTGCTAATAACAAGTGCTGGCAGGTGGCCCACAACGGCCAAAAGCAGTTTCTTTTTCCATGCCCGGCTAGACCCGAGCACCAGCGTCTACGCTCCGAGGAAGGAAGAAAATTGAGAAACCCTGGTTAGCTCGGTTTAAATGCATCGCCGATTGCCCTGCCATCGCTCATAGCACTGAATTAATCCAGAGGAGATGCAACGAATCGAAGGCCTTTGGGAGATAATCTAATTTTGTTTTAAGATAGTATATAATATTATATAATATTAACAAACCAACATTATCTCACGGGCATCAACGGTTTGGATTACCCGCTTGATGGATTACGTGGCGGTCACAAGTATGCGTAGGCGCCCGTCAACCCACGAGTCTACTCGTGGACTCCAAGTCCACGTTCACGAACCTATTCTTTTCTTCCCTTTCAAATTTACATAATAATAATAATAATAATAATAATAATAATAATAATAATAATAATGTATAATTGATTCGTTCTTGCTTGCTTGCTTGTTTGTTTGGGGTATGTCCTATTTACCTTTTACCCACCGGCCTCGCCGGTTAAAACGAACGATCATATTGATATTGTTACGTTTTCCGCGATAAATTAAACTCCATAACTTCCTCTCCCAGCAACAATTCCACACGCTCTCTCTCTCTCTCTCTCTCATCAACTGGCGTTTCTGTCGGTGACGGACGAACAAAACCAAAAGCGAATTGAGAGAGACTAAAAAGATAGCCAGAGAAGAAAGCCTTCTTTGATTCTCGATCGGGACATGGCCAAGCTCAACAGGCGCTCATCTTCTTTCTGTTTTGCTCTCTCGCTCCTTTTTCCGCTTTTCTATTCTGCAGGTAAGTACCATTTTCTTTCTTTCTTCCTTCCTTTTTCGTTCTGGACAAATCTCTGTTTCTCCGTCTCCTCCTCCGTTTCTTAATTGACAATAGATTCACCGAGTAAGCTACCTGTTTTCTTCTGTTTAATCGTAATCGTGGTTGATGTTGTCAAACCATGATTAAAGCGTGAAACATCCGCTTCTCTTCTGCCAGCTCGATTTCATCTTAATTTCTTCAAATGGGTACGGTCTGTAACTCCTCCTTCGAATTAATCTTCTCGTCTCGGTGATGAAACTGGATCCTTATCTGACTCGGCTGCAGTGCACTGTTCTACTTGAACGGTAGCCGAATTCTCTTTCTTTTTATGTGTATCGGGATATCATCCGTAACTCATCAATTCCCAATTGGCGATTGAACAGTAAAACTTAAATTAATTACAAGCGGAATTCGAAATGTCTCTTGAAACCGGACTGAGTGTGCTGTGTTGCATTCATTCCTCCGCAACCACCCCCCCTTCTTTTTTCCTTTTCAATTTTCCCCTTCCAGTTATGAGAACATCCACCTGTAACATATGTAGTACAGGATGTAAGACGATTAGGTCGGTGTTCGGTATTTGATAAAAAATTTTAATAAAAAATTTGTTGGTGTAAAATTTTTTCTAACGTGAGAAATTATATGATATAATAAAGAGTAAAGAGAATAAAATTAAAATAAATATAATAGTTATAAAGGTAGTTTGTGAAGAAATAATTGAGTCGGGATTATGTCTCAGGTGTAGAGGCCTGCTTCCACAAACTTCACAGCATCGAGTCAGAATTATGGCCTAGTCAAGCGTCCAATGTCTCTGGCATATCGCCCCAACCCCTTTCCACTGCTCCTGGCGGTGAGTAATTGTAATCAAGAGGAGCGAATAGAATGGGGAGCTAATTAATGAAAAACGACATTACAACCAAGAAATTGAAATTGATAACCATCCGTCTGTACAACAGAACTATATTGGCAGCTTATTTCTTTCTCGTTTAGTTCTACACAACAGTTTCGCGAATTCTTCTTCCGTTTCCATCAGTGCTCTCTCTCTCTCTCTGTCTCTCTCTCTCATTTTAATTAATTCTGAGTATGGAAGATTTGGCATCTCTCTGTTTTGTTTGATTATTTCTGGGAATTTCAATTTTGTCAGGCTCGCAGTCGTTCATAGGTGTGAATTATGGTCAGGTTGCGAACAATCTGCCACCTCCGGAAACAACAGCGAAGCTGCTCCAGACCACGTCCATTGCAAAAATCAGGCTCTATGGCGCTGACCCTGCCATGATCAAGGCCCTGGCCAACACTGGCGTCTGCATCGTCATCGGCACATCCAACGGAGATATACCCTCTCTCGCTGCCGACCCCACCGTTGCTAAACAATGGGTAGCATCCAACGTTCTTCCCTTCTACCCTGCCAGCAACATCATCCTCATCACCGTTGGAAACGAGGTCCTCACGTCCGGCGACCAGGGTCTCATCTCCCAAATCCTCCCTGCCATGCATAACCTCCAGAACGCCCTCAATGCCGTCTCACTTGGTGGGAAGATCAAAGTTTCCACCGTCCATTCCATGGCCGTTCTCAAACAATCGGAGCCACCCTCCTCTGGAAGCTTCGACCCTGCTTTTGGGGACGCCATGAAGCAGATGCTCGGCTTCCTGCATGATACCGGCTCGCCCTTCACCATCAACCCATACCCATATTTTGCATACCGGGGCGATCCCAGGCCAGAGACGTTGGCCTTCTGCCTATTCCAACCGAATGCAGGGAGATTCGACAGCGGGACAAAGATCACCTACATGAACATGTTTGATGCTCAGGTTGGTAGATAGCATAGCGTTTGTAGAATGGATAAATGAATGATCAATGTCGAGAATGATTAATTGTGTATTATATATTGACAAGAATTCATTTAATTTTTTTTTAAAAAAAAGTCTTGACTGAGGATTGTTGGGATATATGGGTGGGCGCAGGTTGATGCCATTCGATCGGCTCTGAATGCAATGGGGTTCAAGGATTTAGAGATTGTAGTGGCCGAGACAGGGTGGCCTTACAAAGGTGACAGCGATGAGGTTGGAGCTAGTGAGGAGAATGCAAAAGCATTCAATGGCAATCTGATACAGCACCTAAGGTCGATGGTGGGGACGCCTTTGATGCCAGGGAAATCTGTGGACACGTACCTCTTCGCTCTGTATGATGAGAATTTGAAGCCTGGCCCCACGTCCGAGCGCTCCTTCGGCCTTTTCAAACCCGATCTCACCATGACCTACGACTGTGGACTCTCCAAGAGCAGCCAGGTACGTTGGCAGTAATAATTAATTAATTTCTTCTTTATATATGTGTACATATAGCCATTTCAAACATTATCGAGCCTGACTGTGGAGTTGCATGATTATTCATTCCTAATATTCCTACTAATTAACGACAAGCTGACTTTGCCAACTTTTGGTTGGGGCACTCCCTTCATTATCAGTCACATAATATTATTACATTATATTATAGGCCAGCCCAGCAAATCCAGCACCTTCAACAACACCAACAAAACCAGCGGCAAAGATGACAGGCTGGTGCATGCCCAAGGCTGGCGCCTCAGATGCTGAGCTGCAAACTAATCTAGACTATGCCTGTGGCCAAGGCATCGACTGCAGTCCAATCCAACCAGCTGGGGCTTGCTACCTGCCCAATACCGTTGCATCCCATGCAGCCTATGCCATGAATCTTCTTTTCCAGTCTTCTGGAAAGAACCCCTGGAATTGTGATTTCAAGCAGACAGCCTCGCTTACATCCACTGACCCAAGTGAGTATATTAAATCAACTCTTCTTGCACGTTGATCCTATCATTGACTTTATTTATTCAATGGGGTATTTATTAACACCTAAAACTTTTCAATCTTCACAATTATCTTATTTTTTAACTTCTTCTTATACAACTACCCTATATTTTAATTATTTCTACACATCATTTTTCATATTTCAAAATTTTTTTTTATCAAAAGTTTCATCGCTCTCCAACCACACCCTTATTTAACTCACAACTTGAGTATTTTATATATTTTTACAATTTTTTTCTTTTATACAAGCCCATATGTGTGCTGAATGTACATGAAAAAAGTAACATTTTTCATTTTTACATGGGCCACGTGTATTTAGTTCATATATCAAAATTTACCAATTTTAAATTGTCGATATATTTTTTTATAAAATATCAAAATAAAAAATTGTCACTCCTTTCACACTCCTAAAGATGCTTATTTTTTCTCTTTAAAATTCAAAAAATAAAAAGTGTAAAGTGTAGGCGGTAAAATGACCTTATTTGGGCTCTCACATCATGTAAAAAAATTAAGAAAGGATAAAACTTTCACTGAAGTGTAACCCATATATGTGGATGTGGATGTGAAGATGATGATCTTGTACAGTGAATACTTAGCTAAATAAGATTTTAGTAGATTGTACATATTTTTTACATGCGGACTCACTTGTATTTGTATTTAATCGATATTTCAATTTTTATCAATTTTTGTAGGCTTGTATAAAAAAAATTGGCAAAGTTTCAGACACAAAATTTTCGCATGCACTCTGAAAAAGTTCCGGTGAATGTCTAATTGAGATCACCAACCCTCCTAATTTCGCCTTTTGTAGGTTATGGAGCATGCACCTACCCAGGAAGTTAAGACTCAAGGCACATTATATTATATGATTTGATATGATGGTAGGTTTTAATTATTGAGAGTGTATGAATGGGAGAGTATGAAGGTCTTAATTATTGAGTTGTGGGCTGAATAAAGGGCGGTGGGGGTGTCTATCTACTCTGTCTTTATTCTTAGCTTGCTGGCTAAGCTCTCTCTTTTGTGGCTTCGTCGTAGTTGTAAATGCGAGTAGCCTTTTCTCACTCCTCTTTATTCGTGGTTCTATTATGCGATGGAACAACACCATTTTGGATGTGAAATTGGGCCACATCATGTCGCATTCGAAATGGACAGGAAGGGTGGCAATGAATGGTGGTGGATGGTGGAAAGTTGGGAAGTTGGTGGATTTCTGTGGGTTGCAACTGGAAACCAATTATTGAAAATTGTGGGGACCTTGGAGTCATGTGCAAGAAGTGTACCGTTGCAAAAACAAAAAAAAAAAGAAAAAAGGAAGGTACTCCGCCTGTTTGATTCGGGGAGCAGGTGGGGCCAGGTCTCCTGTGTCTCTCTAACCCATTTTTAAATTCTTAAAACAGATTAAACAAATATTTTTAACTCGAAATAATGGCAGGTTGAAAAATCTGACTCGAATTCGAAATATTTTATGTAACGTTTAGGTTTACCTTGACTCGATTGGCAATGCTGTTTGAAATTTGTAATTTGTAAATTGTAACACAGATTCACGTATTGCTATCAGATGCGAATTGCCCAATGTACCTAACCCTCACCTGTGATATACGGCTTTCGAAGGGTTTTTAAAAATCAATAAATAAATAATAAAGCAACAGTTGTGTAAAAGAATTTTTTTTTTTTTAAAAAATAAGTGTTCGCATTCGGGCTCAATGCGCTAGGGTGCATTTAACTATATCCGAAAGTTATTGCGAATGTGTTTATGGGCATTTAAAAATATTTATAATTGTGTAGTAATCCAATTTTGGGCAATAGTTAAAAAAAAATTTATTTGTTGTGTTTTTTTTATAGATGCCTGCACGCCATTTAAATCTTGCCTAAAAACACCCAAAAAATAAAAATATTTATTTTACCGATGTCCTTAAATTGCCCCATTGACAGGCGACATGGAAGAAACTTACGCTTTATACTTGCACCTGTGGCATGAATGAATTTAGTAGTTTTTGCAAATAATGATGCTTTTGATAAATTCAAATTACTCACTATATTTGTTAGTATGAAATTTAATTAAGATATCAAAAGTCGTTTTATTAGTTTATATTTATTATGACCCACTAAAATATTCAATAGAAGTATTTTTATATCTCAAGTAAATATGTATTAGTAAACAAAGAGTACTTCTTTAAAAACGGATTTTTTTCATGAAATTTTTTTATTTTTTGAGATGTTAATAATCGATACAAAATTTAATTCATTCATTGTATTTAACATTATTAGTTTAGCTAAAAGACCAAGTTTCATCTAAATTCAATATGTATAGGCCACATTTGCTAAAAAATAAGTGCATTTATATATAAATTAAGAAAATACCAATATATTGATTCATATATGTATTAAAATGTAGTAACAATTTACAGAATCATTGATCCATATATTAGTGGTATTTTAGATGATTTAGATGTTGAAAATACTACTTAAAAAATTATATTGTGTTTTAAATCATTTTATTACGTTAATTTTATATATTTGAAAACGAAGCTCATATACTGTGATATTAGACAAATGAAATAATAATAATATAAATAATGCTAAATATAATATATAAAGTAAATTTTTCATCAACAAACTAAATGCTAAAAATGGAAAAAGTTATCTAAAAAAGGAGTTTCATAGAAATATTCCTATTAATAAACATGTTGGGTAAATATAATGGGTGGTTTTGATTTATCAAAAGTATCATGTTTACAAAAATCAAGATGTTACGCTTGTAGTAATTATAATTTTTTAACTATTTTTAAAATAAACTAAGCACATTTGAGACAAATTTTGCAAAGCGTAACATCGTTTCATGCAAGAAATCATAAGAATAAGCACATAATTGCACAAACAACTCAAAATCTTATACATTTTAGCTGTTCATTGCTAGGATCATTATAAGGTGGGATGATCTTCCCATGAAAATTTTTATTTTCTAATACACCTTTATCCATTCTAATAAAAATATTTTTTTATTAGAATTATATTACATCTCATTTTCAACTCGTATTACAATGAAACCTAAAACTTCTTACATCATTTGGAAAGACAACAACTCCCACCACACACGGGAGACCAACTGCTTCCATTCTATACGCAAGGTAACTAACTACTCTCACCCCATACGTGAGACAAAATCCCACAACGCCCACTAAAAATCTCTTCTGCAATGCATTGAGTAACACTTTTTTTTTTTTTTGATGAAAATTGAGTAACACTTGATTGGTTTAAAAAGTGAATTTTGATAACACAATGAAATAAATGGTATTAAAGAAAACAAATTTTTTAGATTTGAAATTTTTTTTTTAAAGTAATATGAAATTTTAAACTTTCCTAAGTCCGTAGAACAGTCAACACTAAATCCGTTCGAACTGACTAATTCCATTTATTCTTCCATTTGTTATGTTATTTTCTCTTTTTCCCTACTTGCAAAATATTTTCTTACCTACATTTAGTTGTTAAGGGGCATAATCAATTACTGCGAGTGAAATTTCTAAAAAAAATAAGAAATTTTTCCAAATATACATACTAAAATATATCCACTACATTTTCAAATTTTCAGATATACCCATTATATTTTGCAATTAATCCTAAAAATATTCATTCCATTAAGGACCGTCAGTTAAATTTTTTATAAATCCCAAAATGCCCCTGTTCTAAAATAATAATAAAATAAAATTAAGACTCTAAAGTTGAGCTCATGTGCAATTACGATGCTGATAAGTTATAACATTCGATTTTCCAACTGTCTAAAATTTAATAAACATATTAATAATTTCACATATTAACTAATAGCATTAACTCCCAGATTGAGTGTTTTAAAAATTAACTGCAAACATAACGAATATTTTTGAAATTTTAAGAAACCTAGTAAGTATATTTGATATTAGATTCAAACCTAATTGGTATATTTTTTTAAAAAAAAAAAAGCCTCAAAAAAAAGAAAAAAGTAATGGGACAGAACGTTCTCCGGGCATGCAATTCCCCGGGAAGAAGAAATCGCAGGATCCCGTCTGTTCACGGGTTGGATGGAATGAGCGATGGAATAAAAATGGGATAAATCTTCTATTTTCTAAAAATACTTTTCCATTTTCAAAAAATAACAAAGTATTGTTTCATTTCTAGTATAACTTTTCTCATTACAAACGCAAGACCACTTTTTCCCACTAGTGCATCTATTTGTAAAAAATGCTGGAAAATGTTAGGCAGTAACATAATTAAAAATACTGTTTGGCGCATATCTTTAAGTGTTCAATACATCCGATAATCACCCGATTGGCCCGGCCCGTACCGATCATTAAGATTGATTAGTCCTTGAATGCCATTCCTAGCTTCCACAAAAAACATCTGGATGGCAAGGATATCCCATATAGATTTAATTACGGAGGGCTTTACCAACAAAAAAAGGGGGCCCAATTAAAAAAAAATTTCCAGCATCTGGAGCAGCTTGGGGTATATCTATTGACATTCAAAACAAAAGACCACAAGAAAATCGATTTTTAATAGCGCGCTTGAAGCTCACTGGTTTTTCAGCTTGCAACCGCAGATAGCATGCTTCCATCACTTTTAGCATGCAACACCACCTCCCAACCAGGTCCTTTCAGCGGAGGGGGGTCAACTGCCACCGCAGCACTATCGGAATCCATGGCCAGGTCACTGCGGTCTAAAACCCTTGCAAGATCTTCATCACTTATATCCGTTTGAATTAGTTTGTCTTCTGCATTCTCTTCCTCTTTAAGTAACGCCAATAGATCCGACTCCTAAAAGTCAACACATCGCATATTGAAATCTCATCAATAACAATTACCAACACCTCACAGGCTAAAGCAAATCCAAGAAAACCCAAAAATAAAGAAATAAATGAAGGGCGACTGCAAAAGGATTTGAAACACTGACGTCCAGAGTGTTGGGCTTCAACTGTTCCTGTTTGAACTGTCCTTTTCCAATTACCAAGTGCTCCAGTTTCAATTTGCCGAAGGCTTTCTTCAACATCCGGCCCTATTAACAAGGCTTAATAGTTACAAGGAAAACTGCTACAAACATCAACACACTTCACTGTGCTCAAGTATTATGTTGACGCCCATTAGGAAGTGACAAAACTTTTGAATGAAAAGTTTTTGAAATAGAAAAAAATGATATCATATGATAAGTAAATTAAAATAGATAAGTTAATTGTATAAATAGTTGTGTAAAAATGATTGAAAAGTAGAGTAATAGTGTAGGAAGATGTGAAAAAAATAATTAAAAATAAAGTACTTGTAGAGAACGAAAAGTTTTAGTGTTAAAAAAACACCTCCTTAGTTGATGGACAACATTCCCAATGGACATTTAAAGGTATGCAATTTGCTTGTTAGCTAGGAATGCTAAAACAATCAACAGTAATGTTTTTTTCATGTGTCCATTATTTCAGCTTTAATTAAACGTCACATCAAAGGATATATGAAACAAGATAATAGATAGTAAACTTCCTTTTCCAAAATATACCTCCACAGAATGAGAAGTTGCAAGTCTGTAAACATGAACCGGCCGTGTTTGCCCAATCCTATGGCATCTATCCATAGCCTGCAAGTCCATTTGAGGGTTCTGGATTTCCACACAGCATGCGTCAGGTCAGAAAATACAGTGAATAAAATGCCTTAGCTAACAGTGAGAAAGAAAAAATATATATTTACCCAGTCACTGTCATAAAGTATGCATGTATCTGCTGCTGTGAGATTGATACCAAGCCCTCCAGCCCGAGTGCTGAGCAAAAATATTCTAACATTGCTATTGATATCATTGAAATCCTCAATCTGGTTAATAATAAACGAAAACAAAAACAAAACAAAAAAAATTGAATATAAGGCTTATGAGGTATTTCGTTTGTGATGAAGGACAAGGAGGACAATTCAAAGTTGAAGAACGAAGCGACAGCCTGAACAGTTCATTAAAATAGAGTCACACGTTACACTTCATAGCCACCAGCATGAAACATATGGTGCTTATGCTAAGAAAGACTACCATGTAGAACTTGTAGGCAAACATCAAACTTCACACTACCGGTCGCTGTCTCATTCTCCTTGTAAATTGTACCCACCTGTCGTTTTCTTACATCCAACTTCACACTACCATCAATCCTACAGACTTCACGCCCTTTCTCACTTAAGTAGTAATCGATAATGTCCAGAACCTTAGTCATCTGTGAAAATATCAGAACCTGAAAACAAACAAGTCTGCAGTTTTACTGACTGTTCAAGTATAATTTTTTACTACAGAACAAAAGCTTGTGATCAATACTTTGTGCTTTCGAGCAAGCAATAGCTCCAACAGTCTATCAAGTAAGCGAAATTTGCCACTTTGTTCCACTAACTGCTCTACAGGGGGATATAGGACTGTAAAGGAACAGCAGCAGGAGAAAGAAACGTTTTAGGTGGATGTTTACTTAAGAGCATTAAATAGAAAATATAAATAAATCAAACAGAAAGCAAGAAGCAGACATGAGCCATCAAAAGCAGACTCTAGAAGGTCAGGATGATTGCAGTTCTTCCGAAGTTGCATCACTACATTATTCAGTGCTCTTGTCCCAACTCGAATGCCACTCCAAGTCCCTGCAATACAGACCAGTGATTAGCAAAGAGAGAGCAGCATAAACAGGCAAAATTCAACAGTTCTTCTCAAAGAAGCTTTAAGTTGACTTCTTGAAGTGTATGTTGTCATCAAGAAAGACATTCCATGCTCTGGTTAATGCCACCCACCTTGATCAAGTAAATACTTCTGCAGCGTCTTATTGATCAAATGATCCTGGAAATGCTTTTGGTGATCACTCATGTTTGCATATAAAATTATCTCCTTCTTGCGAGGAAGCATTTGCTCTACATCTACTTTCAATCTTCTTAGAAGAAAGGGGCGTAATATCAAATGCAGTTTTGATATCACCTGCACTTATAAAACATATAATCTTTATCATTTTTCACTGAACAAAAACTTAATACAGATATAAATTTATCAAGGCATTACTGTGCAGACCTGAACCCTTCTTTTTTCCTCCACTTCTTCCTGCAGGGTGTCAGTGGAGCATTTTCCTGACAAATCAAACCTAAGGGCCGAAATTCCATAGAATAGAGAAAGAAAAAGATGAGAGGCCACACAATTCATCCACCCAAGACATGAATCAAGTAAAAGAAGAAAACTATGCATTACACTCATCAGATCAACCCTTACAAAATTCGAGGTTTGTTTTCCTTTTTCTTGGAATACAGAGGAACCACCAAGTATTTTCTGGCACAGCGAGTTATAAGTGGTTTGATAAAAAGCCTTGTTCGATATGTGGCACAGAGCCAACTCACCAAAGATAAAAAGCCTCGGTGTTAAAGAAGCAGAATGCCATTTTTCTTAGATTTTTCTTATTTAAATTTATTGAAAACTATGCCATTTTCAAACTCTTCCATTATCAGGACAAACATCATAACAAAGAATCATGGAGTTGTGGCAGTGGAAAACTGGAAAATCTTCCCAAGATGTCATGTGCTGAAAATAATGACAACATTCAAGTTCAATAAGGAAAGAACAGTACCAAGATTCAAATTCTTCATGGGATGAGAATATATCAGGTAAGATGAAGTTCAAAAGCGACCAAAGTTCAGCCAAATTATTTTGCAAAGGCGTTCCAGTAAGTAGAAGTTTGTTTTCAATGGGCAAGCGCTTCAGTTCTCTCAGTAACTTGCAGTGTGTATTTTTAAGTCGATGACCCTACAAAGTCAAAGGTTTTGTTAGGCACCAAAGATCTTATAGGACCATCAGGACTAGAAAGTGAATATGGAATAGCATATTTAGAACTTGGCATGACCATTACCTCATCAACGACAACATATTTCCATCTGTAATTTGCCAAAGCTCTTGAATCGTTCATAGCAACCTCATAAGAAGTGACTACAAGAGGAAAATTTGGCCCAACTGCTCTGGGCATGGACTTTTGCATAATCTCCTTCCTTTCCTTTCTCGTCCCATGGTATATTATAGCATTCATTGAGGGAACAAACCTGAAAACCATGCTTACTTGGATTAGTATGCAAAGAGTCTGCCAATCAAAATGAACAGAAGTGACAGATAACTTTACCTCTTGACCTCATTGACCCAGTTTGAAAGTGTAGAAAGAGGCGCCACAACCATATAAGGCCCATCCAAACCCTTCCCTTTCAAATGGGAAAGAAAACCAATTGTCTGAACTGTCTTGCCAAGCCCCATTTGGTCAGCCAGGATACCATTGAGCCCATTTTGCCATAATGAAATCAGCCATTTCACACCTTTGATTTGATAGCTCTTTAGTTTTCCACCAGTCAACAATGGTATGAGCTCAGCCTGCTCTTTCTCAGCTTTTTCCTCCTCAGTGAGGTGTGCATCTTCAGCAGAA
Source organism: Annona cherimola (assembly GCA_030490835.1). Lineage (NCBI taxonomy): Eukaryota > Viridiplantae > Streptophyta > Magnoliopsida > Magnoliales > Annonaceae > Annona > Annona cherimola. The sequence continues at coordinate 99,378,398 of CM059973.1, read as the reverse complement.
GCACCTTCCTTGATTCTTGTTAACATGGCTGCTACAGCTGTTTTTGCTTTCCTCTGGGATCATCAGAATAAATAAAAGCATTATCACAGTGAAAGGCAGTAAAAAGCACCAAAAATATGTGGGCCAAGGCTGGTTGAAATGCAAACATTGAATGACAATTTTGGATTCTAAGAACCATGGCCAGGGAATGCAAGTAGAACACATTTTGCAAATTCATGATAGTCAAGATAAAAAGCAGCAGCTCATTGATTGGAAACAGAGGGAGCTCGCATCTTTAATGAACCATAGCCCTACTGATCAAAGGTGTAGCTACAACCCTGTTGTGGCCATCCTTCAATATCGTAGCAGCAAAATGGATGTATACCTAGTATGCAAATGCTGAATCTTATTTTTTAAGGTATCATTATAATTACGCTACTTTTTAAATTTGATTTCCATGTTAAGTTATTACATCATTCATAACTTTATTTTTAATATTATAAGTAATATGTTTGTAAAATTTAAAATAAATTGGAAAATATTATATTGTGTTGACATGACAGTTCAAAAACCAGTTTGAAAAAATTGGTCTGAACTCTAAACAAGATTGAAATAACCACTTGCATTGTTGTACTGTGCTTTTGCTTTCCTCTTCCTGCCGCGTCCTGTCTTCTCCTTTTCAGTTTCTTCCTTTTGGTTTTCCATTCCATTCTGGGTAAGTGAAAAATCACAGACGCATCAGACAATGTAAAAACCAATAGATAAGCAAGAAGACAGACAAAGCGAAAACAGTTATTGAAGAAGGGAGTTTTAGGAGGTAGCTTACGAATGTGATGTCTTCCATCTTTTCCATAAGAAATTCTGAGTAGAGCTGAGTCTGGGTCAGAAGCTCGTCCAATTTACTGAAATGGGAATTGTTCATTGGGAATGCCGCAGTGTTATTCTTGTCCCTTTCAGAGTCTTCATTCTCTCGAGCCAATTGTAAGTTCTTCTCCTCCTCGGCCATGGCTTTCGATATAAGAGAGGAATCCCCATTTTTGACATCATCCAGTATCAGGCCATTATCATCGGCAAGGAGGCCAGATTCCAGTTTCACCTGCAACATTTCATTTCAAAATAAAAGGAGATTCCAACTCGCCAATCCGGCACCTCTTAAGTATATTACTATTTACCAGCAACACAAGCCCTAGAGATAATCTTGGACTATCCGTCAAACCAGGTATCGAATATGATAACTGGAAAAGGAGGAAATAAACAAAAAGCCATTCTACAGCACAACCAACCCGCTCCGTTCTGTCGTGAAGAAAACCTAATTCCATGGCTACCATGATGAGTTTGCAAGAGTGGGCGAATGGAAGCCAGAGCAGCTTATGATCGCGGTAGGGGGATTTAAAAGAAAAAGAAAAAGCCAAAACCCTTCAAATGGGGATGAGATATCATGATACAAGCACAAGAAAAGGGGGAAAAAAGAAGGAGATAAATAGTAGAAGGGAAAGATTAGGCGTCTGGAAACAGCAGATAGGGTTTGGATTTTAATTTTATATATAGTAAAAAAGAAGACGGAGCGGGGGCAGAGCAGAGAGAGAAGGGAAACGAAAAGGAACCTCATCTTGAAGCACAGAAGTTGGAGAGCCTGCTGCTGTTGCTACAGTTGCTGCTGTCATTGCTTCTGAAGCCTCAGGCTTCGTATCTCGTCCTCAAAAGCGCAGAGAGAGGGAGTTAAAACGGAGGGATAGAAGAGCAAATGTGAGATATGAGAGCTTGGGTTTTAGGGGAGAGAGAAAGTGAGAGGCGGCAAGGGAGGGAGGGAGGGAGGGAGGGAGGGAGGGAGGCTTGCGGACGAGAGTTTGGGCGGGAAAATGGTCGTCCGCGGGCTGTGGCATTTGTCGCTTGAGAAACTCAAACTAGTCAACATTGAGTACATGACTCTGATCCGCAGTTGACCAGGGGTGTTAACGATGGGTGTGTTTGTTTACGGCAAAAAAGTTTTAACTAAAATTTTTTCATCTAAAATTTTTCACTCTTCATAATTATTTTATTTTTTAATTATTTTTTCATATTTTTCTATACAAATTATCCTACTTTTCAATTATTTTTACACAACTACCCATACAACTAACCTATCTGTTTTAACTTTATTATTTTTACTACTCATCATTACTCCTATTATATCACATTACTTTCTATTAATTTGACAACTTCTACTCCAAAAACTTTTCATCAAAAGTTTTACCTCCAACCAAACACACCCGATGGGTTGTACCGATTAAAGACAAACTCTAATTCTAATTTATTTTAAAAAATTTAACCTTAAGGTGAGTTTGGCAATGTTTAAAAAATATCAAGTTAAAACTTTTCACTTTTCTTAATTGACTTATTTTTTACATTTTTTTATATACAACTATCATACTTTTCAATCATTTCTACGTAACTACCATATTATTCTCCTTACTTATTATCATTACTTATATCATACCACACATTTTTACAACTTTATACATTTAATATATTTATTAACTCATTTAAAATTTTTTTACCTTAATCAGTTTACAGTAGGTTATTAATGGGTTATATATATATATATATATGTTGTAAACAAGTTAAAATCAAACTAATTTTATAGTTAAGTGTGCATCGTTTATAATTAACGTGATAAATTGATCTACACTGATGTGGCATGTGACATGGCTAGTTCTTCATCGAAAGAAGGGTGTATATTTGATATGCTGATATACAAAATTATATTGACTCGATGAAACAAAAAAATGATAAATTTGATAAAACAAAAAATATGAGTAAAAAGTAGAAATGTCAAAGATAAAGATGGAGAGGAGGAGAAAGGGAAAGATATGAAGGAGGGATGATTAAAGACAAAAAATGATGAAAAACAAGAGGGAGAGAGAAGTAATAAGAGAAGAAGAATCTTACCAGCAGTAGGGATGGCAATGATAATAACACAAAACAACAGTAGGGAAGACGTTGTAAATTGTAGACGGATAAAAGAAAATAAGAAATCAAGATAGGAAAAATAGATAATAAAAAAATCAAATGGAAATAATGGATTTAGGAAATATATATACCTATTTTTAATATATTGTAAATGAGTTGATAGGTAAACAAGTTAAATAAATTACTAAATGAGTTGAAGGTTAAACAAATTAAGCGAATTACTAAACGGGTTGATGAATTATAAAATTTCAATCATAATCCATTGTTTATTGAAATTGTTAAACAGATTGATAGATACTAAATTATTTATTCAAAAATTTGAACTGACACTCATTTATAAATGAGTTAGATGGGCAGGTTGACTGGCTGACTGTGACAATTAAAACTCCTACCATCAAGTAGATTCAGACACTTGGAATGTTCCAAACGATGGCACTTGCTTCGTAAAAATGTGCACGAGATGGAATGTTTTGTTTCCGAATGAGTTTTTTTTTTTATAAAATGTATAGTATAATTTTTTATATTTTTAACATTGACTTTTTAAATTTTAATACATACCATTATCTTTTTTTTTCTTATTTTCATCTTATTCAAGTTTTATGAATCCTCACAAATAGTTATTGTATTTATACCGTACCATGCAGTAGAATTGGTAGGATATTCTTTTTCTTCACATTGGTTAAATAGTACGCACAAAAGTATCGCAATCCTTTTTTTAACTTTCAAGATGTTTTTTTAAATATGAGGTCGGGTTCATCAATGCATGGGATGATAAATGGTGGGAATGTTAATTTTGAGAACAGTGATCCATCGGATAATAACCATATATTTTTTAACATTTGTCAATATGTTCCAATCATTCTTCATATAAACTACCATCAATTAAACATATTATTCTAACTTTATCTATATGATTTTTTATCAATTACGTAATTTTTAAAATATTATTTTTTTATTGCTATCACATCACACAATTTTTTCGCATTCTACATCCCCGAACATCACCTTAAACAATGGCAAGAGTGAAATTATATCATATTATTAAGGTTGAAATAAACGGTAACAATAAAATGCGTAGAGGACAAGAAGATGTGCAGAAATTATCCTATTAACCCAAGCTAATCAAATGTCTCGCCTAACCAATTTCAAAAAATTCATTTATAATATATTTTTATTTTTTCTTCATACGCTTCGTTTATCTAAATGTATTTAACATATAAATCAAATTTTATCATTTTTTGATATATGTATATGATTTTTAAAAAAATTTAAACATCTATGTGTATATATCAAAAAATCTCAAAAAATATATACATATCTAAAAATGGTAAAATTTTATTTATTTGTTAAATACACTTAGATAAACAAGCGTACCAAGAAAAAACCAAAAAAAATATCGTAAATGAAATTTTTAGATGAACTAAACAAGACATTTCTTAGCCCCGGATCACTTCTCAAGTGTGAGTTCCACACCTTACACTTTATCAAATACTCTCTAGCTATGTATGGTTCAGAATTTTTTATTAGTTATACATTCACTTTCAATATGTGCTATTTTTTAGAAAAGTTTTCAAATACACGTATGAAATTTGGCCTTGATTTTTAATATCGCCATGCATTTTGAATAAAAATTCGTAAAAATTCATCCTCTTGTACTTATGTTGTAGCAACGGTTATGAGGACTAAACTGGAATGAAAGGTAGTATGGGGCACTTGCCTTAGGGCAGTTGGCTAGAGATGGGAATTGGGGCGGGTTGACCCGTGACCCGGCTTTGACCCCGACCCGTTTTTGGCATAGTAAAACTAATATATTTTCTACCCGATATAGGGATGAGTCAAAAATTTTGACCCAAATTCAAAAATAGGGTTGGGGGGTTGACCATGTCCAGACCCGAAGAGTCCGATCCACCCCGCATATATAAATTTATTAAAATTTATAAGCTTATATTTAAATATTATTATTATTTTCTTTCAAAATTCTCACTTTTTTATAATCAACTTTATCAGCAATAGAAGAATCAATTTATTCAAAAAGCGATATAAGAATTAATAAAAAGAATTTGTACATATATAACTCTTATATGTAATTGTATATTAACCTATTTTAATAAATTTATTCTATATTTTCAAATATTTTGTTTTCTTAATTATGTGTTTTTTAATAATTAGTGAAATATTAAAGTATACAATATTTAAAATTTAGTATAGATGTATACTTATGTTTGATAAGTATATAAATTTTGAAAATTATCTTATTTGACCCGTATTTTTTACCCGACCCGCTATCTCAAAACCGGTCCGATATCAACCCGAAGTTTGTTTCGGAATCTATTTAAAAAAAGTAACGGTCAAATCGACCTTGTTCCGACCAAGTATAAAAAAAGAACAAACTTAATTTTTAAAAAATATGATCAGAGTTCGCCAAACTTTGACCCTGTATGGCCAGCCCGGATTCCCGCCCTTACAGTTGGCGGCTACTCTGGACACTCTTGCCCCCTTACTTCCGAGCTCGATTCCTGTTGAGCGCATCGCCATCGAGCCCTCCAACCGCTGGGGACAAAATAGATGCATTCATCGAAAAACCTCAAAAAATGTAACGTTTCACCACAAAATCCTCTGCCACCAGCACCCACAAACACCCTCTAATCGAAGGCACTATTAATGTCCTCCTCCTGCGAAACAATCCATCGATGCAGACCTCATCTCCACCCGAAAATCCGGTAGGTACCGTAGGTCGTCACTGCCGCTGCGAGACCATTCACCATGACCAAATTCGTCTTATCATTCCCTGTAATGTATTCCTTGGATCGGTTGTGAGTTGGGAGAATCTACTAACACCAGAGGCAAGGCTTGGGCGCTCCGTTTCATCTCCGCGTCTCGCCGGAGGAGCAAAGCCGAAGCGTTGATGGAGGAGAGGAGACAAGCGATGACCTGAGCAGGAGTGGGCCGATGCCTGCTAATAATACAGAGAGAATACTCCTAGGCCTGGGCGAGAGAACATGTGATTTGAACTTTCCTAACCCGCGTACGTACGAGCGGACCGGAGTATGTATAGTAATAGGAGGGCAGAGGAGAGGATGGATGAGCAGGTGTATAAGGAACAAAGGAAGCTCTTCCCATGCACAGAAAATTAAGCTGTATTTTCATTGCTGCAGCAGTAAGCCAGCAGAGCAACAGTAGCACAGTGTCTAACTTACAAATACAAGCGAAGTGAGAATTTACTAATAAATTGAAGCTAGGCGGAGCACATGGACAGTGATTACTAATCGATCTAGCAGAGGCTTTCAAATCCCATGTGCTCATGGCGCTCCAGTTTGTCAACCATGTCAGAAATGCCCACGCTACCTGTATGCAGATTGTAGCAGTTAGAATTTTCCAACTAAATTAGCCACTGGAGTAGAGTAGTCCAAAAGATATATAAGAAGGCATTGATTAAGTCGCATGATCGATCGATTGAAGGGATTTTGCAACGACGGACTCACCCAAACTGACTGCGCTTATGAAGATAGTGAAAGCGAGGACGAAGATGATCAATGAAGCCCTGCCAAAAAGCGTTACTAACCTTCTCACGACATGCTGACCGATGACAGCGGCCATGGTGGCTATTAACATAAAATAAGCAGCTGCATCACAGTTTTAATTAAAATTCAGACGTTAGAACCTTTTCCCAATGGATTAAGTGTCGGTTTGGCCTCACGCTTCTTTTCACATTAAGCAATAAACATCAATTTGAAGTTTATCGCTCTGCAAAAAAATTTCGGCAAAATAAATAATTTCCGGGCCTGTTTGGCTCGTAACCAGCACCCTTTGTGTGTTAAAAAGCTCTGAAAAGTGTGCAAGTGTTCAGCCAGAAATCAAAACTTTTCGATTAGTGTGAATGCTGCGGTAATTTTACCACTCGGCCAAACAGATGTATCCTGATCATCATCTTTAAAAAAACACATTACTTCAGTGTTTCTTTTGCTTACAAAACAAAAAAAAAAAAAAACGAAGCTAAATAAACCCAAGGTAACATAAAATAATTAACTAGGCAATGTGTACTTGTTTAATTAGGCCGTTTCCGAGAATATAAAAGGTTAGTTTGTGTTGGCCACTCGAGACGTGAATGAAACCAGCAAATTAAAAACGTGTTCCACAAGTTATGAAACTTTCCAATAAAAAGTTGTTGGTGTACAAAATTTTTTGAAATTGGAAAAAACTAGTGTGACGTGGTAGAAATAATGATGAAGAATAAAAAAAATTAAACAAAACTATATATGTTAGTTATATGGACAGGTGTGTAAAAATGATTAAAAAGTATAGTAGCTGCAGATGAACAAGTGAAAAATAATTTTTGTTAGAAGAAAGTAATTGTAAACAGTAAAAAATTTTAAATTAAAAAGTTTTAATTTAATAACTTTTATGTAAAGCTTATGTCCTAAATCAAAAGTGGTTACCGTGTATTTGAAAACGAGGAATTCCACTGAAATTCAAAAAAAAAGTAGCATTTGAAATGGTAAAAATAAGGTTATTATACATTCGAAAATAAGAAAAGATTGTATGAAAAGTGGAAAAGGTTTTTTTTTCAGATAATAAAATCTTATCGCATAAACATCGTAGTTAAGCGCTTTATATACTAAAAGCAGACCCTTTTAGGGTGTGTTTGGTAATGTATAAAACTTTTGATAAAAAATTTTGGAAAGTAAAAGTTGTCAAATGATGTGATATGATAGGGGTAACGATGAGTAGTAAAGAGAATAAAATTAAAATAAATAGGTTAGTTGTGTGGATAGTTATGTAGAAATAATTGAAAAATATGGTATTTGTATAGGAAAATGTGAAAAAATGATTAAAAAATATGATAGTTATAGAAAGTGAAAAGTTTTAGATTGAAAAGTTTTAACTTGACATTTTTTGTCAATTGTCAAACACACCCTCGCAATGAATTGGCAGGAGCGTCGTAGGCGTTGGCGGTAATTAACGTACCGTAGCCGATTGGAAAACGGTTGAGAAGGTAGTTTTGTGCAACTGACATTGATGATGAGAACGTCATGACAAACGTTGATGTTGCACTTGCAACCTGTCAAAAAACCGTGAGGACGATCCAAGTATATGAGCAGTGGAGTATCAGATAGGAAAAATATTATATGAGCACCGGACTGCACTATACTTGCGCTGCAAATGTGGCTCAATCAGTTATTAAAATAACATCTAATCCAACCATTTATTCAAATACTATACTAATTTTCATCCAAAATTTACGGACGATGACCCCATTTATAATTTGATTTAAATATTAATTTTAAGGTTATATTTTTCAACATCTAAACTTCTAAAACATATATTTTTGCGGGTAAATAATTATATAAAATATACCCCGACGCACGCTCGTTTTGTAGTGTACTACGCCCTTGTTACGGTACAATTTTACTGCACTAGACTAGGAAGAATTCTCAAATGCAACCTATTGTATTATGCAATCCCTTAATTCTTTTGATTTTTTATATACAATTTATGCATTGTGTTTGGAACTACTTATTCAGTGTATATTTAGTTAATTGAATAAAAAACGTTTATAATTTGTAATGTTAAATACGCAATTATAAAGAAGCTTTTACAAATATCAATGGAGGAGATAAGATGGATTGTTTTAATTATAGATAAAAATTTTAAAGGGGAAAAAAAAAGAGAAATTCAACTGATCATACCATGCAATCCACACTCAGTTGTAACGATCTCTTGTATTTTATAAAGGCTAAGTGTATTTAGCTCATGCACTGAAAAATACACACGGACTTGCATAAAAACAAAAAAAATATATATAAAATATCTTACACACAGGATTGTTACTTAGCTAAGTGATAAACCGGCGGTGTACACATCATTATTCTCTCTCTCTCTCTCTCTATTCAATGAATGACTTAGGTAAAGCACATCTTACTGAGATAAATCGGTAATATGGTCAATTCCTGCGCAATCTTGATGAGTTTGTTAAACCAATCAATAAAAATATTTGTGTTGCCATTTCCCTGATTAAAAAATCAAAACTCATTTTAATCCATGACTTTTTTTTTTGGATGAGTCTTAATTAACGACTCGAGAAAATTAAGAATTGCTCCACAGTAATTTGAAAGTACTTCAAATTTGTTTTTTTAATCACAAGGACACACAAGGTCCTAACGTAACATTTAAATGATCTAAAATATTTATAATGCCTAAAATAATGATTCTTCAACATCGTCTCACAACATTCAAAAATTCTAATGCATAAATTCAAGTATTTTTTAATATATTTATCTCGGGCATGTTTGTTTAAAACAAAAATTTTCATATCAAAACTTTTTCCCTCTCCGTAACTATCATATTTTTAATTATTTTTCATATGTTTTTATACAATTACTCTACCTTTTAATCATTTATATACAGTTACTCATACAACTAAACTATCTATTTTAACTTTATTTTCTTTACTTCTTATCATTACCTATATCATATTATGTCATTTTCTCTAAATTCAAAAAAAAATTTAAATTTAAAATTTTCATCCAAAAGTTTAATCACTTCCCAAACACACCCTTTTTATATTGATTTTGCAACATTTTCAACTGAATTGGTACACATATTTGATTTAGATGAAATTTAGCACATGATTTTATTTGGACAAAGTTGGGCATGTTAAGGATTTTGATTTTATCATTAATGTGAGGCCTATTTGCACCTATATATATAGAAACGAAGATACTTATATGAAAATCCTCTGTATTTTTAATATCTATATGATTAATAAAAATTCACTCCATCTATTATATTTAGGGTGTATTTAGAAGCGATAAAACTTTTGGATGAAAAATTTCTAGTGTAAAAGTTTTTGAATTGATAGAAAATGATGTGATATAATAAGGGTAATGATGAGAAGTAAAAATAATAAAATTAAAATAGATAGATTAATTGTATGAATAATTGTGCATAAATGATTGAAAAGTAGAATAGTTGTATAAAAATATGTGAATGAATAATTAAAAATGACGAATGATCCTGTTAACCCGAGCTAAACAAATTACCGAGCTAAACAAATTACTTACTTAGCCCACTTAAAAAACTCATTCACAATACTTTTTTATCTTTTTTCATATATTCGTTTATCTATGTGTATTTAACATATAACTAGTTTTATCATTTTTGAATATGTGCATACATTTTGTTGAAATTTTTAAACATCCATGTGTATATATGTATTTAAAGTACCTTTATGTTTAAAAGTCTCAAAAAATATAACATATATCCAAAAATGATAAAATTTGGTTTGTACGTTAAATACACTTGTTTTAAATAAATTTTTCGAGGTGGCCTCGGACTAATAGGATCACTTTTCTTTAAAAAATTGGGTAATTATGGAGAGTAGAAAATTTTAATTATAAAATTTTTATTGCAAACAAACATGCACTTAATATAATTTATATTATTATGAAATTTTTTTCATTTGTTTAGCATTACTATGTATGAGCCATATCTACAAACATATAAAATCAATGTAATAATATAATTTAATACTAAATATCAATTTTTAAGTAATACTTTTAACATCTAAACCATTTAAAATATCAGCATTATTTGGATAAATGTTTTTATAAAGTATCAACACATTCTAATACATATGTGAATGAATCTATGCATTTTTCCTAATTTACATATGGATGTACATATTTTGCATAAACGTAACGTATGTACATATTGTATTTAGATGCAACTTAGTCCCCTAGCTAAATAAATGATCTTAAGTATAAATGTATAAATTAAGTTTTGCATCAGTCATCGATATTTCAAAAGATGGAAAGGATTCACTTCTATGAAATCCAGTTTTCACAGAAGCATTCCCCATAGATAAGTAGATAGATGGATGGACAGTGAATTAATTGGTTTAATTTGGAGCACGTGATTTGTAACGGATGGGGAATAGAACCTGAGGAGGAAGTCCGAGCTCAAGAAAGAGGGGGCCCAATATGAAACCTCCTCCAAGGCCGAGAAGACCACCCACCACACCCGCCAATATTCCACAGCAACAATAGAGAAAAAGCTGGTGCGCCTTCCAGCTCATGCGCTCTCTTCCCGGCCCTCGCGATGCAATAACTCGTCTTCCCGTATACAAGCATATGCCTTCGTACACCGTTGCACCAACAGCTATTGGTACCTGAAAATTCCATTTTCCACATCAATATTAATTAAATAGATACAAACTTATGCACGCCTCCGCCTGATTGAATTACCTGCAGTTTAAACATTAATTAACAAAAAAAAAAAGAATTATTACGTATTTATAATTTTAATTGATCACCTGCAGCGAGTTCAATACCCAATAGTCGATGGAGCATGTCCGCGCATATGTCTGCACTCGTGTAAGGGGGAGAGAAGCATTTAATAATTTTCTCCGTCAGATATGTGTGCTCGCGTACCAAGAATGTAATAATGTTCAAATAATAATGATAATTTAAGTATTGAAAATACTACTTCAAGATTGATATGATATTTTGCAGTAAACTTTGTTTTATTATATTAATTTTTACACATTTGTGATAATGCATATGCAGAATAATACTAGATAAATGAAAAGTGTTTTCTGTATGATATAAATGATATTAAATACAATAGATAACATGATAGTGGGCAGCAGTAATTAATTAAATTACGATGGTAATTGGAATTACTACTTCATATATGCTCACCTTCACTATCTGCAGAAGGAGGAACGCTACCCACACAAACAAAAGCAGCGCAAGCTCTCTCCAGTACACAATGTCCAAGACCGATACCTAAACAAGCAAATTAATCATCATCATTAAGCATATCAATCCAGGCTTTGGAAATTAAGTGTGAGCCAGCTACCCAGCTTGAATGACGACGACAAGGAGTAATTAATTAATTAATTAATTCATACAGATATATATATATATATGTATATATATACAGGCAAGAAATTTAAGGTTAACCTGAAATCTACATTAATTACCTCAAAATCCGGTGGCAACTTTGGGTCCCTATCGCCAGTTGGACTGTTTGTGAATGGCTGGAACAGCATTTCCGGGCCATCTGAAATGAATCATCCCACCCAAGGAAAGCAATACGCAATTTATTTAATGCCAAGCGTTCTCCAAGAAAAGCAACATTTCATATGCGGAGGTTTTTTTTTTTTTTTTTTTGTGCTAAATATACCTATTATATTTGATCTAAATCTTAACATTTCCAAAATCTTAAACGTATCTACTAAAATTTGCATTTAATCTCTAAGATACCGATTCTATAAAAAACCGATGGCTAGATCTTTACAAATGATTAAAATATCCATGATATAAAATAATTAAATGATGAACTCATGTGAAATTAGGCATCAATGAATTATAACATTTAATTTTCAATATCATTCTAAATTTGACAGACATATTAGTAATTTAACATGTTAACTAATAGTATTAAATTATAAAGTGAGTATTGTTGTGATTAAATGCAAATGTAGTTGGTATGTTTAGAAGTTTAAAAATGTTGTATATATTTAGGATTATGGTTAAATGCAGTATATAATATTTGTGTGCCACAGCTAGAAGTGATCGGGACTTTATCAAAGTTGTTAACGAAATCGAACAGAGTATGGCAGAATGTGAGAATAGAATCCTGATTGGATATTTATTTACATATATACTGGTTGATAAAGGCTAAAGGGGCTGAATAGACGTCATGTAAAAAAGAACTGGACTAGTAGCCACTTCAATGTTTCAACTCAACGAAGAGGTCTTTTTCGGGCACATGACAAATGCAGTTCATTTCATGTGGTTAACGCCAGCTTCCAAATGTATGTTCCAATTAATCCTGAGCTTTTTCTAAACATACCTATTATATTTGACTATAATCCAAATATACCTACGATATTTATAGTTATCTTAAAAACACATATTCCATGAGTTAACACTATTAGTTAACATGTAAAATTATTAATATGCTCATTAAATTTTGGATATAATTGAAAAATTAAATGTCATAATTCATCCATGCCCTGATTGCACATGAGCTCTAAAATTGAAGAGTCTCAATTTCTTTTTTATTTTATTATTGTTTTATAACAGATGTATCTTGGGCTTTTATAAAAATTTAATTAATGATTTTTAACGAGATGAACACTTTTGAAATTAGCTACAAATGTAGTAGATATATCTAAAATTTTGAAAACGTAAGGGATATATTTAGAACTAAGATCAAACAGGATAATATATTTAGAAAAAGCCCGTTAATACATGTAACCGATTAGTTACGCATTGCTTGATTACACCCAAGTTCTCATGTGGGACTGGGATGGGAAGCATTTTGATGGAGAGAAGCCCTTCCGGTGCACGGAGACCTAAGTAAACAGAGGATGCATGCATGCAGAGAATGACTTATATGTGCAAATAGAATCAGGGCAGGTTGATAATCGCTATTGCCACATATACAAGGTTTGTCAAAAGTTCTTTCTTTCACGTCGGTTGATGATCGATGTTGCCAAACATTACCTTCCCATCTCATTATGTTAATGGGGAATTGCAGCAGCATTAGACCGGCCCTAGACCATAGATCATATGTAAATGTCATGAACACATCCACTGTCTGCTCTGTTGCAGAATGAGACGTTCTAATTGCCGCGGCTCTTAATTTTCCAGGAAAGAAGACCCTTTGAAATGGGAAGTTACCCTATATTAATTCACTTGGTAAAGCTGAGTTCTGAGCTAGGGGTGGTTTTAATTTCCATCAATATATATACGCTCTCCCATTCTCAGCATGCACGCATTAGCGCATTACGTGGAAGAGAAACTTCTGCTATCTATTTATATCTCTATCTATCTCTCATTACTTGTAATTTGTTGCCTAAATGGCCGGCAGAAAGTGTTACCACTCACCGTTCAGCTTGGGGCATGAAGAAGACTCCAACAGCTGGGCCGCTTCCTGAAAATGTATATATATGTAAATCAGGAAAATGATAATTATTTTAACCTAACAAGATTTGTTTATTATGAACTTGGCCCAAAAGCTAAAAAGCTGGGAGCAGTATATAATTTGCACCTTCTTCATTATCGTCTCTTTCCTCCATGTCTCTATGCCCTTGAAGAATGCTTTGGTTGATGTAACTGCAACATTAAATGCGATTCATTTATTTGTATATAGTTTTGTTGATAGCGCAGCTGTCATGAGTCGTTGTCCCCGTTTGCACCTAGTTGTCCATGTATTTGTTTGGGGTAAAAAAATATCAACTACAATTTTTCAATTCAAAATTTTTTACTCTTCATAATTACTTTAATTTTTAATTATTTTTGCACATTTTTGTATACAAACTACCATACTTTTCAATAATTTCTACACAACTACCCATACAACTAACCTATCTATGTTAATATTATTCTCTTTACTTCTCATTATTACTCCTATTATATCACATCATTTTTCATTAATTTAACAACTTTTATCTGAAAAACTTTTTATCAAAAATTTTGCTTCCAACCAAACACACTCTTTATGTATCGGTTGTGTTTCCTCTACTTTTAAACTTTAATATAAGTTTAATATGACGTATGAAATTCTTTACATACATGTAACATAAAAAAAAAAAAAAAAGTTTAATGAGCTTTGTTCACATGGAAGAACCAGCTTGTATTCACTTTTCAAATTACTACTACTACTATTATTATTATTATTTTAAAGTACAACTCATCTATTATATTTATCAACTGACTTTAAGGCAAGGTGTGAAAATTGTCACGGAAACAAAGGTGGGCTGAATATTTGGAATCAATTTTATGAGTTGCTATTCAAATGTATCCTGCGCATATGTATTCAATTATGATTATTTTTCATATTGTAACTGAAAAAAGTCATTTTTATTATGGATGGGGTTGAGTTTTTTTTAATAAAAATTTAATGTTCGGGGTGAAGGGGTGAACAGTTGAGCTTTTTAATTTTCAATATTAAAAAAAATATATTAAATATTATCCAAAAATATAGTTTTCATAAGAACTGCATGTTTGGGCCCGCATAATAGTTCCAAGAAAGTAAAAAAGAAAAAAAGGTACTGCAAACGTTTGCATTAGATCAGAGCCCAGTATATATTAATTAATATTCCAAAAAATATCAGCTATTTTTTCTCATTTTGTTTGAAAATGAGTTTTGTGCAGTAATAATTAAAATCCTCCTGCCTTATGCACATAAATATACACACGCACGTGGAGCATCAATGCAGTTCTTTTTTTTTTTCACATGAATTATTCGGCAAGCTTGATTGAAGACGAATTGTAAATGGTGCATTTTTTAGGGTTTTAAATGAAATATCAGTTTCTTGTAGCTAGCATGTGTAGATTCCTTTTATTTTTAAGTAATAATGTTAATAATAATAGCAATAACAGCATTATAACGAAATTTATTTTTATGACAAATTCGTTGTGGTGGTCTAGCTAATTATAACTGAGTTTTTGGTTGCTAATACAACAGCAATTAAAAAATTTCAACAAAACTACATGGAGGAGAAAAACTGAGATGACACAAATTTTAATTATTAGTGACTAAAATTTTTTCTTGCGAAAAAGTTAAAATTTAGTTGCTGGGAAAATTTTGATTGTCAATAGTTGGTGACATTTGTAAAGGAATTTTCTCATATATTCCTCGCTAATAAAGAATTTTTAGTTGATAACACCGGTTGGCAAAAAAAACTTTCTTGTAGTGCTTGTCATACATATATTTTGCTTCTAATAAAAATGATACCCCGAATATATATACACGTGATCATTTCGGACTGGAAGAGCTAGCGAAAAAGGAAAAGCAAGGTTCCAAAATTACTTTTCTACAAAAAGACTATAGGATTCAGACTTCTGCCCAAAAATAACCTATAAGTTTTACCAAAAGATTCTTCAGATTAAATTTTTTCTCAAGTAAAGGGAGAAAGGGGGGAAAAAAAGCTTTTTCACTCCCTCGTATATCTCTGCTTATGGCTAGGGGCAGCAAGCGAGATATTGCAGAAGAGTCCGTTTCACAATATTCATTTTGAGCTGTGCTCCGGTGAAACCTGTAGGTGAAAGAGTTTCTTTTCTATGGGGCTCACTTTTATGAAACCCCATACATTCTTAGCTATATTAATGATTGTTTGAAATTGAACTTATCATTTTTTTAGTATCACTGTGCATGACTATTATCTACAAATGTATAAAATCAACTTAGTCAAATAATTCGATGTTAAATATAAATTTTAAAAATATATTTTCAATATATAAATATTCGAAATATCATTATCATGTAAATAAATAATTTTATAAAATGTTATTATATTCAAAGGCATATATGAATGTATTTTAAACATTTTTTCATAATGCACATATGAATTATATATTTTTAAGTACCATATATATATTTGTTTTGAATAAAATTTAGTTACTAACTAAACAAATGATGTTAAATAAAACAAATGAATTGAATTTTGCATATGGGGTTTTAGGTTAAAATGGAAAAGAAGCCACACGATGGGATCATATTTATGCCCTCTTGACAGGATTACGGAATGTCCAACAGATAAAACTCGAATATTAACTTGCTAGCTAGAGCAAAGTAATACGAAAAAAGAAAAAGGAAAAGGAAAAGAAATAAACAATTAAAGATGCTACAAAAAAATGAATAGAGCTCTCAGTTAGTACCTATAGGTTGAAGATCAGATCAGATAGCTAAAAGTTTTAACAATGAATAAGTTGCGTTTGTAGATTTTTTTTTTTTGTTTTTGTTTTTGGATCAAATAAGTTGCGTTGGTTGATCTTAAATGTTATTGCTTGCAGTGACGACGGAGGATGCATGCGGAAAGGAATTAAGAAACGATGTAGCTACTAGCTAGCTAGGTTAGGCAGCAGGAGGAAGATGATGGAATACCCAAAAAGAGGGCGATGAGAAGAAGGGTGACCATCCAATCTGCGAAGATGACGTTAAAAGCGACCCCAATGCTGATGCCCAACATGAGCATAGGCTGGAAGAGCAAGGCGAGGTCATAATCGATTATCGGCATGTCTAAGGTGGGGTGTTTTAGAGGCAGGTTGTAGTAGACTGTGGAAGCTGCGGCTCCCATGATCATGCCTGCAACAACAACAACACATGCATCCATCCATATTCAGGAATATCTAAAATTACTTATTCATTCAACAAGTGTGTGAAATATATGTGTGTGTGTGTATTTTTTAACCCAATTACACGCCGCCGCAGGCGTATTCATGCAAGAGAAATTAATTAATTAATCAATGAATTAGGTGATGGATGAAGAAATTTAATTAGTTAGTTAGAATAAGTTACATACACTTAGATATGGCTGTGGAGGACTTGGCGTCAAAACCAATAACGAGACTGAGCATGGGGACAAAGATACCACCCCCGCCAACTCCTCCAACGCTGCCGAGAGCTGCACCAAAGAAGCCGATCACCGAACCCAAAACCAGCCTCCAATCCAACTGCATTTCCTGCAGTTCGTACATCCGTCAAGACAATTATCAATTATAGCCCACGCACCCCACATGAGGAATTAAATTAGTTAGACAGGGGAAAAAAAAGATTAAAAGGCGAATATATACATCACGGTTATCACTATTGTTTTCATAATGATTATATATTTATATCATCAAAAAATAATTACATACAGGCCAATCATGTCTTCGAAAAAGCTGGGGGTGCAGCGGGGATAAGACGAGCTGATGAGTGACGGTGGAAATGAGGCCGTTTGGTGCACTTCCGTTTTGAGCGGAACTTTCCATATGCTCAACATCGGCCTTCAATGGCCTCTCTAGATCTGCTGCTGCTGCTACTCTCAACGCCGCCAAACTCACGAACAGCACCCACCCAACTGTCATGCTTCTCGTCCACCTCCATCTCTTCTCCTGATACTGAACCCTCTCTTCTCCAGAGAGTGAGAGATCCTGACACTGACCCATCCGTTCTTGGCAGAGGGAGAGATCCTGATACTGACCCGTCTCTTCTTGTGGGGTGAAGGGGGTGTTGATGCTATTTTGCTGCTGCTTCAACGTATTCTTATAATCTAGTTATTTTCATTAATATCTTGTAAAATGGAGTCGAGGTGGTGAGTCCGGTGACAGAAGAAAACATAGCAAAGGAACTTTGTTTTGGGTGGTTGGTAACGCATTTATGATGGCTCACATGTGCGTATATGTAGTAGCTATAATTAATCTCTACCTTCGTTTGGATTTTTATAATCTCTAGTACGGCTTTTATAGCAATATGGGCATCCTTTTCATGGATGAAATTGACGAGATGCCCACTCAGGAAATTCATCCGTCAGCTTGTGTGCTTGAATAGCGCTTTGGCCACTTTGAATATTTGCGTCTTTTTTACCTTCAAGACTAACAAGGTTAATTACTCCATCAAAAAAGAAAAAAACAAAAAAACAAAAGGACTAACAAGGCTAGGTTAATACATATTCAGAGGGTTCCCGATATTGACACTCTCATATATACTCAAATCAGTGACATCATGGATTGGAAATCCTATTTCCATTAAGTGCTATAGAGAAATTGAGACTTTTAATAACTATTTCTCAGAGGAAATGCTTTGCACTTAATTATGCATAGAGGAATTCTCTTGCGTTGAGTTGAATGAAATGATACGCCCTTTGGTACTGTTGGTTGTAGTCCTTTTATATAATCGAGAATTTATGAGCGGGATTTGGTTTTCTTATTACATAAGAATCGCATGACTTAATTACATTCCAATGAAATTAATTCGTTTCTCTACTGTTTCATCAATTTCCTTTTTACTCAAGTGACTTAAATTTCGAGTACGAAGGAAATTGATCAAACAGTAGAGGGGAAAAAAATCCCATAAAAAAGTGACTTAAATTTTCTTTTGTCACGTGATCCTTTTAGAGTGAATAATAGATGTTTTATTGTCAGAATTAGTGCATTTTGTACTTCTTAAAAGTTTATTTGAATTACTAATTTAGTACTTATCAGGTTTATCCATATGCATTTTATTTATCATGCCAAAATCACATATATTAAAAACTTGCATGTATATATATATGTTTTATACATTTTTTAGAAAATAATAGTTATACATACACTCTCAAAAAATGCTATTTTTACACAATATGAGTTTTCAGTGAAAGTGTTTTTGAACAGGATAAAACGAATGGTGTTAAACAAAATAAATGATATAAATTTGGAGGAGATTTTTAACTAAAACAAAAGTAAGGGGTTTCATTGAGTTTGAATTTGAGTTATGGTTTTTTGATTCAATGCACCCGGATGCAAAAACTCATTTTTTATTTTCTTAAAACTATTAATATAAGTGCATTTAATGTGCATATTAAGTTTTGCCATTTTTTAAAATTTGCACATGTTTTTTATTTTTTAAAAAATTGAGGTATTCTAGTCATTTAAAATGTCTAAAATACCTCTATTTTAAAAATAAAAAATAGTACAAATCTTAGAAAATGGTAAAATTTAATATACATGCAAAATATACTTAGTTAATATTTTTATAAAACGTTTTTCAAAAATAAAAAACGAATTTTTGTACCAGATGCACCGAAGCTTAGTTCACCCATGTGTACTAAATAACAACATTGTTGTTTATGTATATGCATCCAAAATAGACATTTGTTTCTAGTGTACATGTTGGCGAGAATGTGGGTAGTACAAAGTCTCTTTAAGTGTATTAATTCAAAGTTTTTATGAGAAAAATTAATAATTTATTTATGAATAATCATTTCAAGGTGGTTTCAAATGTAGATCCAAGTGTGTATGCGCATGTTTGGTAATCTATCTCTATGATTACCTACAATTTTTTTTGGATTCTAAGCATTTTTGTTATAAATGATTTAACTATTAATAATTTTGTTTTTTTCAACTTTACTCATGTATTTTAATTTTTTTTTACATGTACTTTATTTATTCTAACTTTACCTATATTATTTCATATCATTCACACAATTTAAAATATTTTATTTTTTACTGCGCGTATCGTTACAGAATCCCAAAAAACTCACGTTGCAGAACAGCACTTTTGTGCTTTCGTTTGTTCTTATGCTTGTGTCTGTTTTCAATCATTCCCCTTCATACGAATACATGTAGGGGACGTTTGGGAATATGACATGGGAAATGTGGATGGAAAAATGTGGTGGCGCGGATTTTGAGATCTATCATTATACAACTAATCATTATATTTTTTCATTTTTACTCCTATATTCTAATCATTTTCCCTATCAACTACCTTCCAACAAACTTATTTATTCCAACTTTACCCCTATTATTTCATATCAATCACACAATTTTCAAAATATTCCATTTTCTATTCCCACCAAATACTACGTTTCCCACAACTTTCATATTCTCAAACATCCCCGTAGTCGACCATGCATGTTCTGTAGCTGGGTCCACTCATCATGATTGAGTCTTTTATCCACGTCGTCATCGAGTGCTAGTCTGGTCATCTTCGCAGTTTATAATCATATATATGTATATGCATGGATACTTATATAGAACACGATCCTATAAATTTATTTTTATTATTTTTATTTTTTATAAACTTATTAATTAAATTTTACCCTTTTTGAAGATACGTATATACATTTTTTGAATTTTTAAATATAGGAGTCTTTTAGCCATTTTAATGGCTAAAAAATATTAAAATAATCATGTGTTCAAAAATCTAAAAAAAAAGATTATAAAAAATCTTTAAAATACACACATCTTGAAAAAATTGTACTAAATTGGTTTGTATATAAATTACATATAAATTAATAAGTTTATGAAAAAATAAATAAAATTTAAATAAATTTATTCGCATGAGCTAAGCAAACAATTACTTAGTCTGAAGTAATAAGATCACACATTCAGCAAATTACTTTGCTTTTGCATGAATGATCTAAGGATCGTCCTTTAACTACTTGAAACCAACTGAACTACATTATATTTTTATTGGGAAAACTATATTGATTAAATCCATAATCATCCAGAATCCTCCATGCTAAATTACTAAGAAAATAAAAAACATAAGCAGAAGCATACCTGAATCCATGGATGTAGCCCGTTCTTGAATTCTGTGGTTTTTGGGTCTTCCAAGTTAATGCCCTAGGGTTTTCAGGAGAAGACGACTTCTCTTTTTAACTGATGAGATGTTAAAAAGAAATCCTGATAGGTGCATGACTTGGGGACCACAACCGTTTATATAGGAAGCCTATCTTTCGTAATTCTAATTTAACTTATCATAAAAATAGAAATTAGAAATTAGGCTGTAGGGTTTGTACGCATAGGAGATCCATACTTTATTATATGATTTAAGCCCATAAAATTTTTATAAGATCACTTTAAATAATTAGGTTGTTATTTATGATAGCGTATATATATATAATTAATATATATATGTGTGTCCAAAATTTCAACAATTTTTCCTCCCTTAGTAATTAAAATTAATTAGTTAGTAGTTGAATTGTTTTAATTTATAGAGACTGTCATGACTTCACCCACCAGATGAAGGTGGAAATTATGTCAAACATTGAATTAAGAGAAGTATGTAGAGTCGAGATTTTAACAATTACAAGAAATTCAATCCAGCTATTTTTATAAAATTAATTATTATAAAAATATGGGCCTGATCGATATCCATGAATTCAGAAGCAGTTAAGTGGTAAGTAAGAATTAGATGAGATGAGGATGGAATAACAACATGGGATGAAAAAAAAAAAAAAAAAGCATAATTGTGTATTTGGATTAGGAAAAGGTATATTAAGATTGAAAAAAGCTACATTGAACGTAAAAAAAATGTTGTCATTTTTACGAATAGAAAAAAGTATTTTCAAAAAAAATTAAGATTGCATTCCATCCTGGATGTGAAAAAGTATTTTCGGAAAATTTAAGTAGATAGTTTTACATTTGGTTCTGCATGCATGTATAAATGCGCGTGGTTAATTTGAAGAAAATTTGAAATTAATTGCAGTGTAAATTAAGGTGTGAAAAGTTGGTGTTCTTAATTACTGCTTAGCGCCACCATAATCATGACGACGAGACGACGTCCATATCGATCGCTGCTCTTGCTTGCTTTATTTATTTCTTATTCAAGGAGTACTGGTGCACGATTTGAAGGCACGCATAATTTATGCTTTTGACCGCGGTGATTTTTTTTTTTTTTTTTTTTAACTGTCTCACACACCTTTGAAGGATAATCACAAATGAATGTGTACTTTAGGAGCCGGATAAATTTGAATTTTAGATTCCTTATTGATACTATTTTATATGCACCCACATGAGTCACTTAGGCATGACACACTAAAATACAAAAGAAGCTATATAATATATATGGGGTCCATATATGTCCAGGAAAATAAAAAATTTTACGTACAAAATTTTTTTAATCTGAAACTTTTACTTTTCATAATTATTCTATTTTTAATCATTTGTTCATATTTTTCTATATATCTACTCTATTTTTTAATTATTTATATACAACTACCCATACAACTAACATGTTTATTTTAATTTTATTTGTTTACTCATCATTATTAACCTATCATATCATATCATGTTATTTAATTTCAAAAACTTTTTACACCAAAAACTTTATTATTTCTCAAGCACACGCACGGTGTGTTTGTTTATATATAAAACTTTTCAATCTAAAATTTTTCTTTTGAATAGTTATCCTAATTTTTAATCACTTCATTTTTTTATATAATTGCTTTCTTTGCAATAAATTCTTCATATTTTTTCATATGATTATTTTAATTTTCAATCATTATTCGTGTTATATCACATGATTTTCTTGCATTTTAAAAATTTTTACATTAAAAAATTTATTACTCGTCAAATGCACCATGAAAGAGAGAGAAGGGGAGAAATCCATGGCAGGAGGACCCACGCATGTCGAGGACTTCAATTAATCGAATGGAAATGATTAATGCAACGATTGAACGATTGATGCGAAAGATTTTACCAAAATATCTCAATCCGTGAAACCAAATTTTACAGTTGCCGCATGTTTAGAATATGGAAGACAATATATCTTACAGTTGCGGGATATTATTAAAATTTTATTTTTTTTGGGCTGGAGTTATGAATAATGTAGTATAAGTTATCACTACAGTGCATAAATATCATTAAAAATAAAAAAAGAGCTTGCCAGCCTGCCTGCCCTATCGCCCTCATTCCATTCCTTTCTGGTAAGCGGTGGGTTTTTGGGTGGATGCAGGAAGGGCGTGGGGTGAAGTGCCGCTATCATTGCCCACTTCTATTCTGCCTGTAATTGTACACTATAATCTGTATGCAAGCTGTTGTCTGTTGCCCTTACCACACCAGCTGTATCTACAGTTCTACACTCTAATAATCCGCATCCGCCCTTGCCACACTATCTCTAGTACATAAACAGATTTTGCTTGGGCGACGCTGGCACAATTTTATAAAAATCGGTGCATGGAGACATTATGAAAAATTCTTACATTCATCACCTTTTTTTATTATTAGAATATAGCATTTTTTTCTAAAATTATTTATGTATACATTGATGGTTTAGATATTTGAAAATATAATTTTAAAATTAAAATTATTTTTATTATATTTTCTTGTATACTGTTGTAGATGGGATTTGCTAGAAAAATGAAAATATTTTTGCGATAACATAAATACTTTTGGACAAATAAATAATGTACATGTTTTTAAATATCAAAATATTTAAAATAAAAACCACTGAGGCGTAACACTCTTGTCTCAAAAAATGAAGATGGGTGTTCAAATATTAATGGGGCATGTCCCGGTATATTATATAGGAGCTTTGTTTCCTAAGTTAATATGTGAGAGCTTGGGTCCCTCAGTTAATAGGTGTGAACACGTGATTTTTTTCTTGTAAGTTGTAAGAATGTCTTAAGTGCTCAATTGTATTAAAAATTTGAGATGAATATAAATATATGCCAATCAAAAAAATATATTTAAAATAGAAGAGTTCCATTAAAAGAATACTTTCTTAAAGCAAAAGCCTACGTATATGGGGTTCTGGTTCAATGCACCCGGGAGCATTGAGCTCCCGGGTGTACTTCACCCATTTTTTTATTTTTTTGAAAAATATTTTACAGAAATGTTAATGTAAGTGTATATAATATGTGTATAAATTTTCACCATTTTTGGAGATTTTTATGTATTTATTTCGGATTTTTTAAAATCAGTGGTATTTTTAGTAATTTAAAATTACTAAAATGTCGTTGATTTTTAAAAATCCGTAATAAATATTTAAAAATCTCCAAAAATGGTAAAAATTGATACATATGTTAAATACACTTAGATTAACAAGTTCATGAAAAAAATTTGAAAAAAAAATAAAAAAATAAGTATATACGTCCGAGAGCATTGAGGCTCAATGCTTCTGGGTGCATTGAACCATAACCCATGTATGTGCATATGGGTGTGGACTGCGGATCGCATGCGGCTAGACGCAACTTGCTGCGCCCTTTTTTTTTTTCGTTTTTAACAAAATTGTGTCATACAAAAATTTCGGTTTTCCAATTTTAAAAAATAAAGAAGAGGTATTTTCATGCGTTGGCACATGGAAGTGCCTCATTTTCACTTTCGAAGTTAAAGAAAAAAAGTTAAAATATACAAATTGTTACGCAGGTGGAGATCAAGTAGTCGACAACAATGTCTCTTTGGGTAAAGGGTCTGGATTGGAAACTGGATTAAGGCATTAGCCTCCATCCAAATAAAAAATTGTTCTATTTTTCATTAAAAAAATAAAATTCATATAGTTTAAAACTATTGTTTTATCATGATACTAAAAATTATTTTAAACTTAGTTTTGGGTACACCGCACCCGCTGGAAAATATAGATTTTCTTGTGCATTCTTTTTAATGGATAGTTTACGAACTCAACCCAATTACAATTTCCAATTTCATCTAGTTTTAAGGGGTTTATACCGGAACCTGCCATCTAAGGGGCTAACTCCCTAGCCACTTGCGCAACTCGCACGCGATTAAATAAAAAGAAGAAGATCAATTTAGATATGTATTCTAATATAGTAATGAAATCAAAGTCGCAACCATCATATGGTTTAAAATCGTGAGATTAAATTATATTAAAAATCATTTTAATCCCAATTTTTGATACCTTGACCTACTATAAAATATAGATTTTCATGCGTAAAATTTAAAAAAATACTTAGGTCTATTAGATATGTATTCTAATACTATAATAATTCATATAATCACTTATCTATATAGGATTTATGTTTTGTGTGGTTTAGATGTTAAATTAACAACTTTAAAATTGATATATAGGGCATGTTTGTTTTTCAACAAAAACTTTTTAGTTAAAACTTTTCAATCTAAAACTTTTTATTCTCTACAACTACTTTATTTTTTAATTAATTATTCACATATTACTATATAAACTATCATACTTTTTCAATCATTTTTATACAACTACCTACGTAACTAACTTATGTATTTTAATTTTATTCTTTTTATTTTTCATTATTACTCATATCATATCACATCATTTTTTCTTATTTCAAAAATTTTTACATCAAAAAACTCATTCAAAAGTTTTATCACTTCACGAACACACCCATAAAATTAAATAATTTTATTACGTTATAGTTTTCTAGACGGGGCTTACTCGCATATCCGATTTTCATAAAATTTAGTATTCCAATTAAATAAATAATTTTAAATATAATTAATGAGCTAGATTTTATTTTTTATTATCAAATGACTTTATTCATAGCCAACTACACCCTAACTAGATGTGCTAGGGTGTAGTCATCGATCATGATCTTGTATACTCATTTGCTAGTTAAGTAATATACTCGTGTATTTTGTATATTTTTAATTTTTGCATTTATGGTCCCTTGTATTTTTAGTTTATACACCGTATTTGATCAATTTTGGATTCTTATGTTTTTTCTAATAAAATTTCACCGATCTCTTTCTTGCCTTCGCATGAAAAATGGTAAGAATTTCTGTTTCTAAAATTCTGTAAAAAAAATATAATAACCTGAAAATAATGAATGTTAGTATATTAACTAAATATACATGGGTTTGCATAAAAATAAAAACTTTATGGATTAAAATATATAAGACATACGAAGTTGTTACTTAACTAAATGACAATCAGGCGTATAGGATCATGATCTATAAATAGGATAATGATGTTGTACACTTAGTTATTTTTTAGTTAAATAATAATCTAGTGTATTTTATTTATTATATATAATTTATGGACCCATGTGTATTTAGTCACATGCTAAATTTTACTTTTAAAATTCTTGCACATGTTTTTATAAAATTTTAAAAATACAAAGATTTTACACTTTTCACGGCGTGGGGTGTGAGATGAGGAAAATCTGTAATTTTTTTTTAGTTTCATAAACAAAATTTATAAGAATTAGAAATGATAAAATCTTGTGTATGAACTAAATGCATGTACTCCCATATATAATTTAAGGCGCTGGCTACAAACGAGCCCTATATACAAGATGAAATCATAATCTTGCTGGTTATACAGTTTAAAGTTACGTGTTTTTATCATTATACTAAAAATTATTTTAATTCAAGTCTCACGTGGGTTGTGCATGCTCAAAAATTAAATCTTGATGTGTAAGTTATGAAAATACATGAATCTATTTACATGTGCATTACAATGTTACAATACATCATAAAATCACTAATTAACACAGGATTGATATTCTAGACTGTTTGGATATTGAATTAATGATTTTAAAATTGATATTCAAAAAATAACTTTATAATTAATATATAAAACAAATAATTTCATTCCTATGATTCGATATCTTTTTAGATGATGTATGTGCACATATTTGATTTTAATGAAACTTAATGTTTATGTGAAATAAACAATTCTATATACAAGAGATAAATTATATTTTAAGTTTATCATCAAATGGATTTGATTTGCAACCAACTGCAGTTGGATGCACCCTTGAGTATCTTATATGGAGAACAAATGAGCTTATACCGCTGTTTTTATATATCTATAATCATATATTTATAAAAATTACATATATGATTACATATTGTATTCATACAACATATTTGACTATATAAAAAATTCTTCAATCTAAAACTTTCCACGATCAACAATTATCATTTTTAATTATTTTTCATAAAAAAAAGTACAGCTTATACCGCTGTTTTTATATATCTATAATATTCTGAGCACAACTAAAACTTTTCATAAAAAAAAGTACAGCTTATACCGCTGTTGTTATATATCTATAATCATATATTTATAAAAATGACATATATGATTACATATTGTATTCATACAACATATTTGATTATATAAAAAATTCCTCAATCTAAAACTTTTCACGACCAACAATTATCATTTTTAATTATTTTTTACATCTTCGTATACAAATATCAGACTTTTTAATTATTTTACGCAACTACAATATAACTATTTTAATTTTAGTATTGCTTCTGATCATTACCCTTATTATATTATATTATTTTATTTTTTTATCTTAAAACTTTTACAACTAAAATTTTTAATTAAAATTTTATCACTTTTCGAACACACCATTAATTTCAAGTATACAATAGTCGACCCTACTGTTGGTGGAGCGTCCGGAGCAGGGGTCTAGAGTTCGAATCCCATCTTGGGATTTCGAGGAAAAAAAATTTGTTGCGGGAGTGGTGGTCTCCCTTTCGGTTAGTGGAAGCTATGTCTTCCTAAATCTTTTGTAGAGCTATGTTTCCAGATTTCTTTGGGGAACTATGTGTCTCCCGATTTGTATGAATGTCTCAGAGCTTCAGTGTAATATATGTTGAGATGTATGTAAATATATCCATAAAAAAAGAGTATACAATAGTTGATATTAAAATTGACCGAAGTTAGCCTTGACGAAATAAAAAGAAGTTGCTCTCACTAAATATCATTAAAAAATTCAGCAAGGGGATATGGAAAAACATAAAATGAAAGCGGACTCAACCACTCTTATATGCATAAATTGTTCATCAAGAAATGATAAGAATAAATTTTTTATTTAAAAAAATATACCATGCTATCTAATAGAAATTAATGGCGTTGTTGTATTTGGAATTATTAGCAAAAAAGTGGCCATATGTGGCATTTTTATAAATTCATGTTTATATTTGAAAATATAGATATGAGTTGCGGTTATATTTAAAATTGGTTCATAAGGTATTGTTGAGCAGTGATTCTTTAAAAGATTATTCATAGCTTAGATAGAACAAAGATGATATGAGAATTTGGCATGAAAGTGAATGAGATATGTGTAAAGGTGTATTGGAAAATGGAAAATGCATTGCATTGCAGGAGCATCTCATTCTCAAATGATCCTAGTTGTGAACATGCGCGTGGTTTCGGCAAACAGGACATCCTAGGTCTGTTAGCCTGGCACATCTATACTTTTTCAATTTTTCATAAAAATATGGGCCCAGGAATGTCAAATTCAAATTCATTTCAATCGAAAAATAAAAAAAAAAAGTATGTCAAATTCACACACCAGATTATACACAATTTGGATACATGATTGTATTTTTCTTAAAATTAACGAGTTTTGGGGGTAAAATTATTTAAATACTGCCAAAACTGTTGAGTTTTGAAAAAAATATATTCATATATTCATATTTTGAAAATTTTAACGTATAAATGAAGTGCATGTTTGTGAAACTCAAAATTTTTTTAAATTAAAACTTTTCACTCTTTACAATGATTTTATTTTTAATTATTTTTCTACATATTCATATACATTATCTTACCTTTTAACCATTTTAACATAACTGTCCATGCAACTAACATATTTGTTTTAACTTTATTTTTTTAATTCCTCATTATTATTCATATCATATCATATCGTTTTCTCCAAATTTAAAAATTTTTACACCAAAATTTTTATCACTTTCCAAATAAATCAGAAATTTATTTATTTTAATTTTTTCTTTTAAAAAAATACCAACGTACCGATCTAACGGGGATTGACAGACATGGAAAATTTTCAGTATTGCATCCACCCGGATGCGGTGCCGCGGATGTACTGCTGTACCTGCGCAATGTTCCAAGCGCCGCGAAGTTGCGGGGATGCTTCGCGTCCGTTCGAGGCGAGGGTTTGGCTGGGACCGCTGCGCGGTTGTTGACATGGGTAAATCACATGGGTAGTGTAGAAGTAGAATCCATCCGTTCCTTTGGAATTCCCACCTTCAAATGCTCTTCTCTTCTGTAGCACCCTTTTGTTCTTTTTTTTTTTTTTTTGATAAAAAGAAAAAGGAAAAACACTACCACCTTACCCAGTGCTTTTCTTTCTCTTTTTAGGTTCCATTTATCGAGAGGGTTTTTAAAAAATAGCGGGGTAAAATTTTGTGTAATTTTTTTTAAAAATTAGATAAAATAGTTATATGAAATGATTAAAATGCAAATGTAATGCTATACTTAAGAAATTAAATTATCAAATTACGTCAAAATTAAAATATACATTAATAAAAAAAGGTCTAATTTGTAGTAGTAAAAAAATTATATTAAATTTTTTTATAAAAAGTAAGAAATTAATGTATCGTGACAGAGTTAAAAACTAGAAAGGAAAAAAACAAAAATAAAAATAGAATAGATATACAGGATAGAAAGTGGGGATTTTTTTTCTCCTTCTCTTTATGACCGGGTGGAACCTTGATTCCCAGATCATTGATAGCGAGTGATTAACCACAAGCCAGCCAGCTGGGACGGTGAAAATTTAGTTGTGGGATTGGTTTTATCATGCTACAATATTGATCAGACACGAGGGATTAGCATCTATTAAACCAAACCCACCCCCCCCCACCCCAACGCTCATTTTACAGGTGGTTCAAAACAGTAAAATACTTCTAATATATAACAATTTTATTTTTCACATTTTAATACTACTTTTTTTTATTGTTAATACATTTTCTTTGTTCTTTTTATAAGTAGGTGTGTTTGGGAAGAGATAAAATTTTTAGACATATTTATTTAACATTAAAATTTTTCAATCTAAACTTTTGTTCTCTGTAATTACTATATTTTTAATTATTTTTTCACATTTTCTTATATAACTATCATTTCTGTCAATCATTTCTACAAAACTATTTATACAACTAACTTATATATTTTAACTTTATTATCTTTATTTCTTCTTATTACCTCTGTCGTCTTACATCATTTCTCTTAATTCAAAAGTTTTTTATGGAACTTAATTCAAAAATTTTTATTACTTCCGAAATACACTCTTAGAGTGTGTTTGGGAATTAGTAGAAAATGTCAATTTAAAACTTTTCACTGTCCACAAGTATTATATTTTTTAATCATTTTTTCACATTTTTCTATATAACTACTTTACTTTTCAATCGTTTCTACACAACTATGAACGCAACTAACCTATCTATTTTAACTGTATCTTCTTTATTACTCATCATTACCCCTATCATATCACATCATTTGACAACTTTTACTTTCCAAAACTTGAAAAGTTTTATTCATTAACAAACACACCCTTAGATTAAAAGTTTTTGAAATTTGAAAAAATAATGTGATATGACATGAGTGATGATGAGTAGTAAAAAGAATAAAGTTAAAATAAATAAATAGGTTAATTATATGAATAGTCGTGTAAACATTATTAAAAATTAGAGTTATTATATTGAAATATGTGAAAAATAATTAAAAATATTGTAATTATAGAGATTGAAAACTTTTAAATTAAAAAATTTTGATTTGAAAACTTTTTTATGTAGTATCTCCTTTTTTTTAAAGAAGTTCTGCCCACTTTTAATGATGAACAATCACACGAAGAGGGGAGAAAATCAAGGCTCGGTAAACAGAAAATATAAAGCTCCATGGGAGTTGAAGTCCAATTGCCTTTATATAAGGCTACGTTTTTACCAAAAGTTGCGTAACATTTGACAATCTACAAGTGTAGTATGGAATATTATGACATAATAAACACATTTTTAATAACTTATTTTACAATTAAACTACTCTATGTTTCAATCTTTTTTCTTTCTAATTTCTCTATTCATTCTAACTTTATTTTTATATTCTAATTATTTTTTCTTTTCGAAGTATTCTCTTTCTCATTCACGTCTTGGGAATTTGATCTAGTGCTCTCGGGAGCATTGAGCTGGGTGTATATACTTATTTTTTAATTTTTATGAAAATTTTTAATATGTTTATAAATTTTTACCTTTTTTAGATTTTTAAAAATCAATGGCAATTTAGTAATTAAAATTGCCACTGATTTTTAAAAATCCAACAAAATATCTAAAAATCTTCAAAATAGTAAAAATTTATACACACGTTAAATACACTTAAATTAACGTTTTTGTAAAAAAAAAATTCTAAAAAATTTTTAACAAATAAGTGTATGGACTGGGGTTCAATGTTCCCTAGAGCACTCAATAGGTTCCCACATCCCGCACTACAATTTTTTCCCCCTTTCATGATTGCCCTGGTACACCAGATTAAGATTCTTGTTTGAATTGTTTGGCACTCGATAGAACTAGTTAAGTGGCAAAAAAGAGGGATCCTAATACAGTGAACCCCGGTGCACTTAGCTTCAGTGCACTTGAGTACATTTAACCTATTTTAACTCATTTTTTAAAACTTTTTTAATTTTTTATACAACTGTTAATATAAGTATATTTAACATATATCAATTTTTACTATTTTGGAGTATTTTAGACATGTATTTTTTATTTTTGAAAATCAGTGACATTTTAGGTAATTTAAATTTTTACCCTTTTTTTAAAAAAATTATACATTGGTTAATCTTTAAATTACCTAAAATGTCACTTATTTTCAAAAATAAAAAATAAAAATCTAAAATATTTCAAAAATAGTAAAAATCGGTATATATATGTTAAATACTCTTTGATTAGCAGTTGTATAAAAACATTTTAAAAAAACTGATTAAAGCACCCGGTGCACTGTATCGGGATCCAAAAGAAGGGAGGGGTGATGGGCAGACGTCCGTGCGATTAAGCGGTCTGGTACTCGTACTCCGCTGCGCCAAAAAGAATTAGGATTGGCTGCATGGAATAATATCACGTGATCGCAGACAGTCTCCGTACAGACTCTTATTCTTTTTATTTATTATTATTTTTTTAAAACTTAGGGGTGTATTTTTGAAGTTTTATACACCATAAACTATTTATTTTACTTAACATCAATCATTGCAAACTGATATTTTATTTAAAATTAACATTTTTTGTTAATTTTTTAACAAAGTATATTATATAGCATATATTTTTAAAATATTAAATAAATATTTACGGAAAAACATGTTTAATGGTTTCGATTTGACGAGGTAATTTAAAATTAGAAAAACAAGTGGCTGCATGGAGCCTCCTGTATTGAATTATTACAATTTATATAAACGGGGGCTTTGGAGCTTTCTTAACCCACACCATCGCTTTTTTTTTTTTTTTTTTGGTGAAAAATCCAACCAGTATTGAATGTTACATTTATTAACCGTTTGGTATAAGGTAAAAAATGGAAAAAATAATGAAAATTTTTAAGATAGCAATATAATATAATAGGATTAATTCTTAGGAGTAAAGAGGAAAAAGATAATATATACCGGATAATCTTATAAAAATTTTAAAATGTCTAAATGTAAAACTAACAACAGAAAATAGAATATTAAATAATTAAAATATCAAATCACGTCAAAAGTTGCAAAGAATGTATGGAGTAGTAGAAAACTTTTTTTAAAAAACCTCATACTAAATGGACCCTTACTAATTTTCAATTTAAGATATCTAAGTGAATTTTTATAACCTAAATCTAAAAATAGTAAATATACATAATAGATGGGTAGATTTTTTTAAAAATAATATTAGGGGTAAAAGCCAAAAGGGGAACCGATGGAACCTAAACAAAGCCCATGAGGAAAGAGTCATGATAATATGCAATATATAGTTAATTTCAAGTCTCACTACATTTACCTTTAGTTACAAATATATTCACTAAGTTTGAAAATTTTCACATATACTGACTAAGGTTGTGTTTGTCTGGGGCAAAAAAATATCAACTAAAATTTTTTAATCTAAAACTTTTCACTCTCCATAACTGCTATATTTTGTAATTATTTTTTTGCATTTTTCTATACAAACTAATCAACTTTTCAATCATTTATACACAACTACTCATACAACTAACTGATCTATTTTAACTTTATTCTATTTACTCTTCATTATTATCACTATTATATCACATCATTTTCTATCAATTTAATTTCTACCTCAAAAACTTTTCATCAAAAGTTTTACCCTCAACCAAACACCCTAAGTATTGATGAAATTTCACTTATACCAATTCTGTCACGCACAATTAAAAATCATCGTTATTCATCATAGAAAATGTCCAAAATGTCCCTTATTATTTAATAATAATAGTCATTCAACTATGACTATTTGAAATTAATGAAATACTTAATGGGTGTATATATATATATATAAAAGTTTTTTCAAACTTAGTGGGTATATTTGTAATTAAAGCCAAATGGAGTGGATGGATTTGAAATTAACCCTACAATATATTGTAAATTAACTTACTATACAATATTCAATTCTTTATTTTTATTTTTAATTTAATTTAATTTAATTTTTTCTTTATAAATATGTTTTGTTGTGTATTTAATTTATGAGAGTTGATCCCATGTGTCCAACCGTAAGACTTGTTTTTTATTTTATTTTTATAAACATGTAGAGCTAGGTGTATTTAACCTATAAACTAAGTTTTACTATTTTTGGATTTCTCATGCACCTAAACGCATGGAATCACCCATCTTAATTCATGTACTAAGTTTTGTCATTTTATAGTACTTTTACATATTTATTTCTATTTTAAAAAACACGTTTTCTAAGGGGTGAAAAATGACTTACATGCCCTTGATTTTTAAAAATAAAAATAAATATGTGAAATTATTATAAAATGACAAAACTTAGTATATGAATTAAATACACTTAAGAAAACATATTTATGAAGAAAAATAAAAATAAAATAAAAATATAATTAAAATTTGAATATTTTACGATAAGCTAATGCACAATATATTTGCTTAGTCTAAGTTAATAAAATCATTATTTGTGTATATATATATATATGAAAAATATTCTAGTGCAAGCACTTGTACCATAAGTTATGGTGTAGTCGCCTCAAAATGGACTTCACATGATCATAAAATTATAATCCATTACACTCATTGTATTTAGAATTATATATTCCACTATCATACTAATTTTCATCCAAATTGGATATATATGGACTCTAACTAAAAATGACACATTTAGTGTAATAAATTAGTTTGATGTTAGTAACAACTTTTAAAAAAATTAACTTATAAACATGAGGCTAATTTTGAGCTATGTATAAAATATTAATATATTTAAGTACACATTAGGCTCATTTTGAGTAAAATGCACCTTAAATCACCGTAACATATATCCTAGGTGAGAGAGAGTTCCAGCGGGATGAGATAAGACTGTTGCTACTGTTGGTCGGTCCTGTGTATCGTACGGGTCCGAAATAGGACAGCCACATCCTCCAAATCCTACGGATGCTGCAGCAGCAGTCGTACTAGTAATAATATCTAGTAAGACGACAACACGACGCAGACGATACTTTCCGTGTTTAATCTGGATCCATCAATCTCATCCCTACAAACGACATCAGCATAACGTACAAACAACAATAACCGAGGTTTGTATTGTCGCTGTGAAATGAGGTGCATTTGTGAACCGATTTTTTTTATTTATATATATAAAAAAGGTCTTTGCTCTTATACTCATGATTTTTATATAAATTATGTTTATGCATATAATTTAAAAATTATTGCAAATATGCCTATGAATATTTAAAACATCACAAGTTCCTCTTTAAAACAATATCAGCTTTTTGATAAATTCAAACTACTAATTGCGTTTATTAATGTGACTTTAGTTTTTTTTTTATATTTATGTGACATTGGTTAATATACAAAAAAAAAACCCTATCATAATAGGATCATTTGGTGGACGCTAACAAATATAAACTTATGAAATTATTTTCAATTAGATAATGTCTTAGTAAGATATCCAACCAAGGTGATCTTTAGAATATGAACTAATTTCATATTAACAAACACAATTGGTAGTTTAGATTCATTAAAAAGTTGACGATGTTTATAAAAATCAAGTGATTGATATTTGTCGCAAACACAATTAAAAATATATTTGTAAAAGTTTCAAATCATAGTTATAAATACAATTTGTGTAAAAGTAATGAGTATGAGCATAAATAACTTTAAAAAATTACATACAATATTTGCATTGTATTTATAAGAACAAAGGTAATACTAAGTGAATGAGAAAAAATATTATAAATCAATTTATAAAAATAAGATAGATATTCAAAATTCTACAAATTATCACAAAATAAAACTAATAAGTCATACAATATTTGTCGCAAACATAATTGAAAATATTTTAAATATCCATAGATATATTTGCAATAAGTTTCAAATCATAGTTATAAATACAATTTGTGTAAAAGTCATTAGTATAAGCATAAATAACTTTAAAAAATTATATAAAATAATTGCATTGTATTTATAAGAACAAAGGTAATATTAAGTGAATGAGAAAAATATTATAAATCAATTTATAAAAATGAGAGAGATATTCAAAATTTTACAGATTATCATGGAATAAAACTAATAAGTCATACGATTAAATTATGGAAAAGAACGATTGAATAAAGACTAAGGCAAAAAAAAAAACAAAGATCTATTCGATTTTATGCCAGGAAGATTGAGTACAAAAGTTATTTTCATGTTTAAATAATTATTTGAAAAGTTCAGAGAGAAAAAAGAACATATGCGTAATTTTTTTGGTTTTAAAAAAAATATAATCAAATATTAAAAAGATGAATATAAAATTTGATAGAAAAGAAAAAATTAATAAAACATATATGAGTGTTATTGGAGAAATGTACGAGAGACTATAACAAATGTGAATACCATGAGTAGATATACAAATAATTTTTCAATTACAATAGATTTGAATCAAGACTTAGTCGGAAGTTCATATCTTTTTTCTTTAGTTATAGATGAATTTAGCATACATTTACAAAAGGAAGTACCTTGATATATCTTGTCTGCAAATAATATATTTCTAATAGATGAAACAAAAAAATAAGAAAACTTGAAATTGAAAAGCAAAAAAAATGTTGAGTAAATTTGAAACTAAGGGCATGTTTGTTAAAAATAAAACTTTTTATTTTCTACAACTACTATATTTTTTAATTATTTTTCACATATTCATATCTAAACTACCTTACCTTTTGATTATTTCTATACAACTACCCATACAATTAACCTATTTATTTTAGTTTTATTATTTTTATTTCTCATTATTACCCCTATAATATCATATCATTTTCTCTCATTTCAAAAACTTTTACGCAAAATTTTTTTATTACTTCCCAAACACACCTTAAGAGTCAAAAGATATTATAGAACATAATGGTCAAGGCTGAATGTACCTGAGTACACTTAGCCTTGGTGCACCCGAGTGTGCTTAACCCATTTTTTAATTTTTTAATTTTTTTTATACAATTGTTAATATAATTGTATTTAACATTTGTATCATTTTACCATTTTGTAGATTTTTAAATTTTTTTGAAAGTCAGTGGCATTTTCAGTAATTAGAATTAATCATATAAAAATAAAATATATGAAATATAATTTTAATAATGGCAAGCACCTAAGTAAGAAACTAATTAATATGTTAGACTAAGTAGCAATAAGAATTGATCACTTTCAATATTTAGGATTAATAATTCAAAAAAATGAGAAAATCGAGGAAAACATCTTAAACAAAATTCAAGTAGGAAGAAAAGTAGCATAGTAGTTTAGGAATTTTATTTATGATCTCCAAGTTTTAAGAAAGAAAAATTTTATAAGATAACAATTAAACTAGTTATGCTATATGGGAAAGGATGTTAGATAATCAAAGAATATCATATATATATAATGAAGGTAGCACAAATGAGAATGCTAAAATAAATGAGTAATATTCGACAATCAAAGAATATCATATATATAAAGAGAGAAATATACAAGTACAGTTGCACCGAAATAGCCCCCACATGATCATAAAATTATAATCTACTTTACACATTGTATTTAGAATAATGTATTCTATTACCATATCAATTTTCATCCAATCGGATATGTGTATGGACCCTATCTGAAAATGGTACAAATTCAGTGCAATAAAATAGCTTGATGTAAATAATCAAATAATAACTTTAAAGTGATTATTTCAACATGTAAACTATTTGTTATAAAATTTATATATAGATAAATGATTGTATAAAGTTTCATTACATTCTAATATCGTGGGATCCATTTTTCGGTAAATGTACTGTTGTTCCAGTGCAGTGGCGTTGCATCGGAACCGCTCTCATGTATATATAAAGAAATATTCAGGTATAGCAGCCCCACATGATAATAAAATTATAATTTACTCCACCTATTGTATTTAGAATAATGTATTCTATTACCATATCAATTTTCATCATAATCAAATATGTATATGGACCCCGTCTGAAAATGATATAAATTCAACGTAATAAAATAGTTTGATGTAAATAACAATTTTAAAGTAATTTTTCAACATGTAAACAATTTGCTATAAAATTTACATATAGATAAATGATTGTATAAAGTTTCATTGCTTTCTAATATGCATGAGGCTAAAAAATGGGCAAATATACCGTTGTTCCGGTGTAGCGCCAACAACTCTTATATATATATATGTAGGGGGTGCAACTCGGGTTCATGAAACTCGGGTTCACCTCGACCCTAACCCTAACCTTATTTATAAAACGTCAACCCTAACGCTAACGCTAACCCTAACCCTATTCGTAACCTAAACCTTAATCCTATTTTTAAAAATCGAGTTCGGGTTGAGTTTCGGGTTGAAATTTACGTTGATGAATTTACATTTTAATTAAAAGTGATAAGTTTAGAATTTCATATGAATAAATAATAATAACAAATCATGTCAGTAAACATAATAATATATAATCAAACTACATAATTTTTAAAAAAAGTAATATAGAGAATATTCCTAGAAAAAACTAAGATAAATGAAGAAAATTAATAAGTGTAAAAGTAAATGATAGAAATAAAGATAAATATAAATGAAAATAATATACTTTATTTACAATAAAATTACAATATGCCAAATATGTATTCAAATATAGATATAATAACATAAAATATGAAGAATATAAAGAAATATTATTTAAATAGTATGTATATAATATATTTTATAATAAATATAAAATGGGAAATCGGGCTCGAGTTTTTCAGGTTCGGATTATGAAAAAGCAAGTTTCAACATCGTTCAAAATCGGATTCGGCGGGCCGAGTTCAAGCTCAACCCGGCCCAAGTTATACCCATATATATATATGTGTATATATAGGGTCCGTTTGGGAAACATTAAAACTATTGCGGTGGGTGAAAAGTTTTCAAGATGCAGTGGTGTGCGGGCAAAAATTGTCTCATCATCCCTGCGCAATGTCTGTTAGCCTGCTACCCATACGAAGAGGTGCAGAATCCGCGTTCTCTCTTGTGCCCACGTTCAGCACATACAAGAGATTTTTAACGCATTCGACGGGAACCTCAACGCATTTGCTTCTCTCTTATTGCGCAGAAGCCGTTGACGAGATTTTCCACGCATGCAATGACCCTCATTAAACCGTGCATACGCATTAATGACATTCAGGCATCAACCTCAGCTTGACGTGCGTAATAACCAATTGCGACAGGTTTTAAAACACTAAACATGTCAAAAAGTTTTCCGGTTTCGCAATCGTACCCATAAAGAGAAAGAGAAAGAGAAAGTGAATATTCAGGTGCAACGCAACTACACCGTAACAGCGGTGCAATTATGCTAAAATGGGCTCCATGTGATTATAAAATTATAATCTACTTCACTCATTATATTTAAAATAATATATTCTATTACCATATTAATTTTTATCAATCACTGCCGTATCTGACGAAGAATAAGGGAAGCAAACTAAAATCACTCCAAAGAAGTCCTACTTGAAATGAAGTAGAACTGAAAGCCTGGAAAGGATGATCACATCGTGGATCTAAAAGCTAGGTCCTGGATCTGGCAATTGTAGCCCTAGTACCAACAAAGAGGTAAAGACATTATTCAGGAAATGGAAATGAAACGAAGCGAAGAGCGATAGATGGTGAAAGGAGTGGGGGAGTGGATGTGGGGATCGAACAGGACTGGCTTAGAAGAGCTGGATTGGAAAACATGCCTTCATCTCGATCATCGTCTTTCTTGATGAGCGGTTGAGCCATGGCGAAATCTAAGTTATCTCGATCTCTTGTCCACAACCGACTATGAGATTTGTGTAGAAGAAAACAGAAACCCCACCTCCTATGCTTAAACGAGATTGAAAAGACCAAAAACCCGACCTCCTCTGTTAAATGAGAAGATTATGATCCAACGCACCTGGTGCACTTAGCTTAATTTTTTTTTGAAAAATAGCTTAATATTTATTTTTATTTTTTTAAAAAAAAATTACATGATTATTAATCTATGTTAGGCCCGTATGAAACTGATAAAAGAAAGAAATAATAGCATAAAGAGTGATCTAAGAATGAACAGAATAAATTTCACACACTACAAAAATAATTCAAAGAAGACACCGCAAATTATAGTAGTTCGGTTAACACACCTACTCCACTCTCCAAGTCAACGCCTTGACTCGAGTTTCCACTAGTCAAATTAGAATTCGAGTTACAGTGGTATGATCTCAATCATCTTCTGGATAACACAAATAGCTCCAGGTGACACGTGAAGCTTTCCACAAATCACAATGAAAGCTTTCCTCTTGAATTAGACAACCTCTAATTCAAGGTAAAATAAATAAAAATGAAATAAAGCTTACAACCAATTTAATAGCATAGAAGCATAGAGATGAAGCTTTTAGTAGGACGGTCACGGCGATCTTCAATATGTTGCTTCTGACAAATGGACGGAGGATCACAGAGAACTCCTTGAGACAGACCTGCACTTTTGAAAATATTCTCTTTGAATTTCATTTCTAGTTGAAATTCATTGTCTATTTATAGTTTTTAATTTTCAATCGCCAAGAGAGATTTTCTCCACCAAATCCGTAACCAATCGAATTTTTCTCAACAACCTGTAACAACTGAAACCATCAAGAGAGATTTTCTCCACCAAATCCACGACCAATTGGATTTTTCTCAACCACCTTTAACAACTTAACAAACTGAAATCGCCAAGAGAAATTTTCTCCATCAAATCTGCAACCAATCAGATTTTTCTCAACAACTTGTAACAACCCGAGACAACTCCTCAAACTGGCCACGTCATCATCCAATTACCTAACTATTGATCTTACTAAACAAACTATCAAAGTTTTAACCCAAAAACTGTTGAAGTTTGGAACCAAAACAGTTGAAGTTTGAAACTAAATTAGTTGAAGTTGCAAACCAAAACTGCTGAAGTTTTATAGCAAAACCTCGACAGATTCACAACACAATTCAATGCTAACTTGTTACAACCATTCATCACGAATCAAATACAAGCAACACATTAAATTCTTAACTTGTCTATCATCAAAACAGTATAAGTCAATAATCTAAATGTATTTAACATATGTATCAATTTTTATCAATTTTAAATTTATTATTTTTTTGAATCTTTTAACATCAGTGGTATTTTTTTTAGTAAAATTACTAAAATGCAACTAATTTTAAAAAATTCAAAAAAATCTGTAGATTTTCAAAAATGATAAAACTTGACACACTTGTTAAATACACTTAAATTAATGGTTGTATAAAAACTAAAATATAGGTTAAATGCACCTAGGTACACTGAAACCTAAGTGCACCTGAGTACATTTAGGCACTCCCCTAAACAAGACTGACAAAAACTTAACAAAAAAAGGATTTTTCATACATTAAATGCTCTCATTAAATATCTATTACTTACATCATACCACAC
The DNA here is from genome assembly GCA_030490835.1 of Annona cherimola. Classification (NCBI taxonomy): domain Eukaryota; kingdom Viridiplantae; phylum Streptophyta; class Magnoliopsida; order Magnoliales; family Annonaceae; genus Annona; species Annona cherimola. Next base: position 99,337,424 of record CM059973.1, on the reverse strand, counting down.
TTTTTTATGAGTATTTATATATATAATGACAACTTATATTACATTCAAGCACATTCATTACTTTTAGAAAATAGAAATTTTTTTAATAACACCCCAGATAAGGGGAAACTGCAAATACCTCCACTAAATGGAAAAAACAGAAAAAACTCTCATCTCCTAAATGGAAAAAGGAAAAGTTGAACTTGTGACCAGTTAACAATCGGCCAGTATGAATTACCATCAGCATATGTACATCATACCGCACTTGCAACTATCAACTACATAGTCCCTTCATTGAATGCTCACCTATCATTAATTGGTGGATGCTAGCATCGGCACTTGTTGCCCATGAACGACAAATTCTCTTTCTCACAAATATGTCAAAACCACCGCTCCCCATCATCATGCTTGCAGCTCAACAGGTATATGGCACAAATGTAGCTGATGATAACTGCATTAGACAGGTTCAAAATGACAATTTTACGTTTTTAGTCTTCATGTTAGTACGTTTTACACTCGAGAGAGAGCTTTGGCTATTACCAAATAGCCCTTGAATCAGCACTATTTTTTGTAAAAGCCTACCTCCTGCATAACAGGCATAGCCAGCATAGGCGGAGCCACATGGAGCTGGATGGCAATTATCCACTGAATTTAGAGAATTTCAAAAATTTCCCCTTTAAATTTGAAAGAATTTTAAAGCATAATTCATTTTTCACATAAAATATACAAACTATAATTCTTTTTTACATTGTTGCACACCCTCTTCGCTAACTCGCTTCCATCACGTACGTTGTATGCATTAATGTGTCCATTCCATACATGAAGACTATAGATTTTCTTTGCATATTTGAGCGCCAAGGATTTTTTTTATTGGTAAACTATTCATAGGTACACAAACTCAGAACAAAGAAACTCAACAAAAATGCCACTTTAAACCTCTCTACAAAAATTAGGCAGCGAGCAAAAAACTTGGGGGTCCACTATACATGGTTCAAGTGCCTATAAAGGATTTTATTAATATAGGTGGGAGAACTATCCTCGCCACACTTAGGGCATGTTTGTTTAACAATAACACTTTTCAACTCAAAACTTTTTACTTGCTACAACTATTATATTTTTAATCATTTTTTCACATCTTGTTACATAATTATCATAAATTTCAATCATTTTTATGCATTGACTTTAGTCTATTTACTCATCATCATTATCCCTCTTATCACGTTATTTTTTCAAATTTAAAAACTTTTTAACTAGAAAGTTTTATCAATTCTAAAACACATCCTTGGTTGTTGCACGATTCGCTAGTTTAGTACCTACTTAATTGTCTTTCATTGGAACTTGGAGGGGGGGAATGTTTAAAACAGTTTTCAAAAATTCTCGATCTTCTATAGAAGCTTAAGTTGGACAGTGTAATATTATTCCCCAACAATGCATTGGCAAGCATCAAAGAACTACTCTCAACTTTCACATTTTTAAAAACCCAATTCCACCATCCATTGAGTCCCTTGGCTCTTGCTTCCATCCTTGTAAGTGGAGATTGCTCATACTTAACCAACATTTTACCGCAACAGAGCTCTCATTTTAATCCCTAAAATTGCCCCATAGCCCATAAATTTATGTTAACTTCTATAGCTCATGTCTATATCGATCTTTAATAAACCAATCAAAAGTCTTTTCCACTTTGTTGGGCTTCCATTAGGGTTTTCATTGGGAACAAAGATTGAAGAATGGAAATGATAAATGCAAGCCACACACTAAAGTAAAGTGTCATCGAACTAAATTGGACTTCATTTATTTAGTCTCTCATTCCTCGAAAACTAATTTTTCTAACATAAATAGATAAAGAATGTAGATATGCTTAGCCAACTGCATAATTACCCTCTCTTACTCTCTAATGACTCCATAAAAGTAGAGTTACGCATATTCGTATTTGAGTATAAAGTCTGCCAATCCATGAGTTTTATATATTTTTAGGTATACTTAATGTAGAGTTATTGCAATTGATGTGAAGTAGAGTTAGAATACATTTTAGCAAGTTTCGGACACTTTTCATCCTTTGTTATTAATCTAAATTGTGTTTTTATAACTGCTCAAAAAAATTGTTATTTTATATTTTTGATAGGTGAAATTGAGGGTCTACTATGGAGAATTAAAGAGGAGACAAAATTGTTGGAGTCATGGCATTCGTGGAGAATCAAAGCTAAAACTGCTTTTGGCAAAGTTGTTGACACTGTGACCGCAGATGTAACCGAATTGCAAGTTTTATAACTTGTTCACTAAGTTATGAGATAGAAAGAGAGATGATTCAATGCGCCCTTATGCACTTGAATTATAATGCACTCCCGCACATCGCTCGTCCAGTTGTCCGCTCGCACATACCTGTCGTTGATTCAAAAAGATATGTTTTTGATAGAAAACTCCCCAACATATTTGCAAGACACTTGAAGAGATATAAAGACAGATCAGATGGCTAGGCCGCGCGAAAGATCGAGCGAGAAAAAATCGCATTGTTGGAGATTTGCTCAGCAACATGAGAACAGAGCCAGTATTATCCTTGCATTGTTCATTTTTCCCTTACGGTCTGAATCTCTGCAATTTTTCTCTTGCCATCCATCTTCGTTTTAAAGAATTAGGATAGCCTTCGCACTGTTGTTTTTCTCTTACTTTTGTTGCAGGATGCATCGATACCTCTTATTTGCGTCTATCGTGCATAAAGTCTGCCATGGACATTGGATTTTTCATCTTCAAATGTGTATAATCCAATGTCTTTTTCAATACAAAAATCTGCCAACTACTAATTCTAACTCTTCCGAACTGGTCATCCCACTGTAATTTTGTTACTCTAGTTATCTACCTTATCTATACATAGAATCGAATAAGACACATGGCTAGGCCAACTACTAATTCCAAATCTTCCAAACTGACTATTTCACTGTAATTTTGTCTTATCTTTATGTAAAATTAAATCAAACATTGGTTGGGAACATGAGGCACGGTGAATTGGTCCTAAAGTATCAGCTAATCCAAGTGCAATGTGGACCTTCACCACGTGCTAGAAGATCACGGTCACTGCGCTAAACGTACGCCTACTCATCTGCAGCAAACTTTCCTTTTTCCTTCTAATGCACTGATCAGTAGTTGCACCTTGAGCCAACTTGGATTTGGTTCATGAAGAGGAAATCATGCAACATGTTGCAGGCAAGGTGTGCAGCCCCCAAACTTGCACTATCCATACCTGATGCTGCTGCTGCTGCTCTCTCCATATATGATGTTCTACCTTGTTAGCATCTTTCAATAAAAAAAATTTGAGACATGTAAAGAAAAAAGAGGAAGGCTAATGTCATTTGCAATAAGAAACAAAAAATGAATCTATACGTATGTATAACAAACCCTTTAATAGAGCCGAGCTGCCCCCCCCCCCCCCAAAAAACTGACCTGATACCTTAGCATAACTCATATCTAGAATTCATCGACATTTAAGATCCCGTCCACAGCGTTACCCTCACTATCATCTTTTGCATGTTCGGGGTTGCATGATTGTATCACTTTTGACAACACCACTTCCTGTAGCATTTTCACCAATTGGGGTTTTGAACTCTTAATTTTTTGCAATATTATTTTTATGCTTGGATTATTCATTTTATTTGAAATTAATGCTTTTATAAGCTTAGAAGAGCTAGTTTAGGGTTGTATTTGGGATGAATGACGAAAGTTCATTTTACTACGTAGTGAATGTCTCATTTTGGTAGACAGCTGATTTAATTTGTTGGTTTGGATAGAAATATGACAACATGTATTGAATTAATATACAATTTCAATCCAAAATTTTAAATATTTCATGGTAACTTTGTCTTCTAGATGGGCTGCAGGATATCAGATATTTTCTCTTTAGTTTAGCGCATCACAAGAAAATAATTTTCACTACAAAAAAAAACAATTGTAATGTCTTGTTTTACTAACCACACAAAAAATAGTCTGCAACAAACGTTTTTATTTTTAAGTAGCTGAATTATTTGTTGTACGTAATATACTCTTGGTTACATGTAAATTAATATAGTCACATGTGCATATTTTGCTACAAATATATAGTTAAATTAGAGTTCTTGTTGATCATATGCTTGCTTGAAGAAAGATTAATTTGATTTTAATGATTAACAAATAATTGAAATATCATTAAAAAGGTTCTAATAAATTTTTCTAAGTGTTCTCAAATATTTTGTCTCTAATTATGCGTATGAAATGAAAATGTGAAATAATTTAAGTTTCAAGAGCTCAAGTTCATGAATTACAAGTTCAGCAAAGTAAAGTCTCTGCCCAAATCGACTTCACTTGCGACTTGGGTGAAGTCCTAGACCCAATTCGACTTCGTCTGCGACTTCGAACAAACAGCAAAGTGAAGTCTCAACCCAAGTTGACTTCACTTGCGACTTGGGTGAAGTCTCAACCTAAGTCGACTTCGCCTGCGACTTCGAAGGCAAAATTCTGGACAACAAGTAGACAACAAGTTTTAACAAGACGAAGTATCATCCCAAGTCGACTTCACCCATCTGAAGTCAACTCCACTCATCCGAAGTCGACTCCACTTGCGACTTCAACTCGTAACGGTCGAAAATTCGAACGTTGGAGCTCTAGATGCACGTGAACCTCCACTCCAAATGACTAGATCATTTTTCCTCTATATATACCATTGATGTATGAATGTGACGAGTAGAGAGAAGGAGGAAAGAAAGAGAAAAGCACAAGATGAGCTTACACCTTTCATTATTCTAAAGTGTTGAAGTCTTTTGAACAACTATTGAAGCTTCAAGTGCTGCAACTTCAAGTGAGCTTACAAGATTAATATCTCCACATAACAAGGAGCTTCTGAAGCTGATTGATTACACGTGTAAAGTGTAAATTCTAATTTTTTTATTTTATTTTGTGTTGTTGCCTTGGATCGGTGTTGGAGATCGAATTCAAAAAGAAGCAAAACAGGGGTTGGTTTGAGTTTGTCTCACTAACGGATTTTGCTTGATTGGTTTGAGTTTGTCTCACCAACAAATCAGACTTGGTTGGTTAGAGTTGGTCTCACCAACAAGTGACTATTGTATATGCCCCCTAGAGCTAGAATCTAGAAGATAGCGGGTGTTCTAGATTGTATTAAAAATACAATAGTGGAACCCAAGACACAACGGGTGTGTGCTTGGAAGAGTGGAGTAGGGAAGGTTGCCCGAACCACTATATTGTTGTCTCTTGTTTGGTTTGATTGCTTGCATTTTATATTCCATTTGCACTCACTCATTCTATCTCATATCACGTTTCATCAAGGGGATTAACCTTTCAAGGGGTTAAGTTTCTAATTACGAAAAGAATTTTCAAGATCCCAATTCACCCATCCCCTCTTAGGTTTTGCCATAAACTCGGAATCAACAGTTCTAACATTTGCTTAAATTAACCAAAATTTACATTTCACGCAGAAAATACTTTATTCTGATAATTACATTTAGCTAGAGAACATAATTGAACGTTTAACTATAAAAGTAAATTCGTGGTTATATTTGATGCTAAATGCAACCAAATCCAATTTTAATTGTAAAGAAGTAACTACTTCTACATATTTTTTGTCATATGATGTGTTTGTTTTTAAAAAACTTTTTCCTTTTTTTTTACTTCTTGAAGACACCTATAGTATTCCTAAATCGGACTAGTTTTTCCCAAAATTTCTCGAATTTTTCCCTTATAATATATGTTTCTAATTAATTTTGTATTTAAGTTCTTATTAGCTATTAGTCACAAAATTTTAATATACATTATACGATGTTTAACCTTAAATTAATTTTTTTTAATTACAAAAAATTCTCTTTCACTTTCGATTGAAGTTCAATTTTCTACTAGGTTAGATTTCCAACCTTCTGTGGTTCTAAAGAAGTCATAATATCATTCCCTCCCTAACTAATTTAAAAATTCCAAATTACCTTTTTCAATTGTACTCTTATATTTTTCAAATATCCATAAATTTATAAACTAAAACATTGGACAAGTACGCACAGGGCTCGTTTGCCTGGGCAGTAGGATTATTGCACTCGTGCGAATTACTAAGATTTTCGCGCTCTTGAAAATTTTTACCGCATGTCTTTCATGCTAAAAAGATAATTTCGACCAAGGGTGTGTTTGAGAATGGATGAATTTTTTGATGAAAAGTTGTAGAGAGTAGAAGTTGTCAAATGATGTGATATGATAGGGGTAATGATGAGGAATAAATAGAATAAAATTGAAATAAATAGGTTAGTTGTATTGGTAGTTGTGTAAAAATGATTGAAAAGTATGGTAGTTGTATAGAAAAATGTGAAGAAATGATTAAAAAATAAGGTAGTTGTGGAAAGTGAAAAGTTTTAACTTGACAACTTTCACTTATTACCAAACACACCCCAAATAAGTTAAACGTGACTAAGAGTGTCAATGGTCATAATTAACCCAATAACTCATCTATCCAACCCATTTATAAATGAGTTTGTATTGAAATTTGTAAATAAATAGTTGTTTATCTGTCAATCTATTTAATCGTTTAAATAAATAAATGGGCTATGGTTTAGATTTTACAACTTGCTAACCTATTTAATAATTCATTTAACTTGTTTAATCCGTCAATTTATTTATAACCCATTAAGAAATTGTATCTATATTTCCTAAATCATAAATCTATTTTTTCTATTTCAATTTTCAATTTTCTTTCCTTCACTTGTGATCTTATAATGTCTTCCTTGTTGATGTGTCATAGTAGTGTCATCGTTATCCCTGCTGTTACATGTAACTGCTGCTAGTAAAATTTTCTTTCTTTCTTTATTTGTCTCCCCTTCGCTGTGTCTTTAATCATTTCTCTTTTCCATCTCTCATCAATTTTATTTTTTTATTCCCTCTCTCATTTAGGGGTGCAACTTGGGTAGGGTATCCATGGGTACTTACCTACCTGACCCTAATTTGGGTAGGGTAGGGCAGAAAATGTTACCTATGGGTATGGGTAGGGTACAAATTATTACCCGCCACCTCAAATAGGGTACGGATAGGGTAGATACGTTGGGTACCCAAAACCGACTCGCATAGGTACTCATATGGGTAATTAATTAAGTGCATTATTATATATGTATAATATATATATAATTATATAATATGTATTATGTTTTGTCTTTGACATCTTATGTGCACATATATTTTAATAAATTCAAATTTAAATGAATTTTGTACCTTATAAAGTATAAATTTAAATGAATTTATATATATACGTCATTGACTTCCGAAATACTCTTATAAATACGCTTGCGACCTATGATTATAACATATTAATAGTTTTAATGATTGGGTCTTGATGGTCTATACTTCATATGTTTATTAATAATATAAACGATAATATATGTACTTATGATTTTAAAACATAAATGAGTATTATTTTACATTATTTAAAATAACATAGAAATTTTTTAAAAATATTGTATTTGATTATTAAATGAACCGATTTGGAACCAAAATCAGAACCAACTCTATGGGTAATGAGTAGGGTAGGGTATACTAGGAACCGAACCGACAAATGGATAGGGTAGGGTAGGCTTTTTATAAATAGGGTACGGGTATGGTAGACCACTACCCAAACCGAACCGACCCGACCCGAGTTGCACCCCTACTCTCATTCCTTCCATATTTCCTTCTCCATCTCCAATCATGGATATTTTAGTAATTTTAAACTACTAAAAATGTTTAAGATATTCGTATATTTAAAAATTCAAAAAAATTATGCATATTTTTAAAGATGAAAATTTTAATTTATATATTATATACACCTAGACAAATAGTTTTATAAATATAAAAAAACATTTTTGACCGGATCACAAATAGTTTCATCTTCGAGCAGATGATCATGCCCCGAATTTGTTTTTAAAAAATATATGAACCTATAAAATTTGATATGTAGAAAATATAACATTCTAGTCAATAAATTGCTAACAAATATGTACATGCATGGCACCAAATGGGGAAATTTATCATTTTTTTATGTGCGGGAAAATCTATAAAATTTGTATGTGCTATTAAATAATTTTAGAACGATGACATACTGTTCTCAGGTGTACAAAGCCCTTCATTTTATTGTTTTGAATTTTCATATATAAACAATTTATTATCTTTGATAGAAAATCCAAACAATTTGTTACATTTATTCATGATGTTAAAGATTACTTTTGATTGAAAATTTATGACAATATATATTATTTACATTCTATTGGAAAACAATGTATAATATGTAAATTTTCAACCAAGACCGCTGTTCACATGTGGTTAATCGGATGCCGCTCCCATATAATATTTATTTTTTATTTTGTCGATGAATAAATATATTGCACAAGAGCTACCATACCATTTTTTTAATGTCATGAATAAATGCATATGAATCAATGTAATGGGTTGTAAATTTGAATTCATAAAATCTTTTCATTTCTGGCTAGCGTTGATATTTCATAATTATATGAAATTCATTGCAATCATTATGTTTTAAATTATTTGGATAGTTAGAAAGGCATTGTTTTGGTAACAATTATAGGGTGTGTTTGGAAACTAGTAAAATTTTTGTATGAACAGCTTTTGATATAAAAGTCTTTGAATTGAAAAAAAAGATGTAATGTGATAAGGGTAATGATGAAGAGTAAATAGAATAAAGTTTGAATAGATAGATTAGTTATGTAGGTAGTTATGTAAAAATAATTGAAAAGTAGGATGATTGTATAAAAGATGTGAAAAATAATTATAAAATAGGGTAATTATGGAGAATAAAAAGTTTTAAATTGAAAAATTTTAACTATATTTTTCGGTTATTATAAAAAACTGTCTTTCGCGTGCTTTAAAAAAATAATTTGACCTATTAACCATTTAACTATTATACTTTTCTACTTTTACGTTTATATTTCAATTATTTTTTCAAGCCATTACTTTTCTTTCCTCCCAGTTTACCCCTTTTATATAACATTAAAATATATTTTTCCTGCTTCTAACCAACCCACATTACTTGAGGGTGACCAAATGCACCCGGGTGCATTCAGCTTCAGTGCACTCGGGTGCATTTCACCCATTTATTTTTTATTTTTGTGAATATTTTTTGTATAATTGTTAATAAAGGTTTATTTAAAATGTGTGCCAATTTTGACTATTTTTGGAGATTTTTAAATATTTATTTTTATTATTAAAACCGGTGGCATTTTTGTAATTTTTTTTTGATGAACTGGAATACTCCCCTATCCCGGTCCCCTTTCACTGTGGAAGGAAGCCGAGATTGAGTGATCTAATAATGCATTACCAAAAAAATTGTCTGTACAAATTTTACCCAAAATGGCTTGGGGGGGTTTCCCCACCAAGATTGGTGATCAAGTACTGAAAAAGACATCAAATCTGCTAAGGCATGAGCAACAACATTTTCTCGCCGTAACACATGATGAACAGAAATATGGGGAGTCATGGAAAGTAGCGCCTTGATCTTGTCAATGAGGACCCCCGCCGGAGCACGAATTGGACCCTTCCCAGCCAAAAAGTTACACAATAGGAGAGAGTCGGACTCAATCTGTATGTTCCCGAACGCCAGCTGAACAACCCACTTGACCCCCAACAGAAACGCATGGGCTTCCATGAGCAGGGGCCCCATGTTTCCCCGCCTCCTCCATCCCTGAGCAGCAATGAAAAAGCCCTTAGAATCTCTAATGACAGCCGCAAAGCCCATGGATCCCCTAGCCCTACAACTCCTTGCATCAATGTTGATTTTGAAAGCCCCCGGTGGCGGTTTAATCCACCTGGGTATCAATGGTCGGTCCAAGCAACCACCAAGCATGAGGGGCTTAGCTCTTCGATGCTCCTCCAGGAACTCCGCACACCATTCAACCATGTTTCCCAACCCCGTCTGTGTACCATTCTCCCGAAGAGAATTACGGAGATATCATATCCGCCAGTAGCACAGGATGAAGATTGCAATATCATAAGGCCTGTTTTTGTGGGATAACACTCCCAAAGTTTCCTGGACCGTCAGCCCCCGTGTGGCAACCCGTGCCGCTCTCCTGCACGTCCTCCCAGTATAGTTACATATCAGGAACAGATGGTTAACATCCTCAACCTCTGACCTGCAAAACAAACATAACGTGTCCACAGCGATACCCCTGTCATACAAATTTTGCAAGGTGGGTAAAACATTCCTAAACAGCCGCCATCCGAAGACCAACACTTTGCTTGGTAACTTTGTTCGCCAAATGGCTTGATATATGGTTGCATCACGGGAGGTCGCGTCGCCCGAGCAAAGGACTCTGTAAGCCAATTTGACAGAATACACACCGGATGGTTCGTGCAGCCAGAATAGACGGTCGTCCTCATCGGAAGGGGGAATGGGAATAGTGTTGATATCCTACCAGCCATAGTCTCCCGCAGCCGCCACAACGAGCTCCCTATTCCATGTCTGTGTTTCCCTATTGATGAAGTGGCTAACAGGCACGCTGTCTGGAATGGATAGGGGAAGGGGGCCGACCTTGCGTAATTTATGTGTGTATCAATTTTTGCATTTTTAGAGATTTTTAGATATTTGCCAATTTTGAAAAAATTTAAAATAAATATTTAAAAGTATCTAAAAACGTAAAAAAATTATTATATAAATTAAATATACCTAAATTAAAAATTATATAAAAAAATTGTTGCATCCAAGTGCACCAAAGCTAGCACCTGTATCACATTCCCACGTTGCCAGCGCGCACAACTTTTATCTCAATCAAATGCATACACAGCCGAGCCCCGATCTTTTCCGCCCGGCCGAAAACTGCCACCTCTCTGCACCGTTCGATCTTGCGAGCTTTATCTGGGCCGTTGGATTCATTTTTAAATCCAGCCCTCTGTCGGTGCAATCAATGACGTTAGCGAAATTGCAAAAACCTCCGTGTCCGAGAATCTCTACCCACGTGACTCACATCACAGCTGAACCCCTAGCTCTCTCTCTTCCCCATTCTCTCCCAACAAAAAAACTCCCCATCATCACTTCCAGCAGAGATGCAGAAGACCGGCAAGATGCAACGCTTTCATGTTCTTTCTTCTCTAGCAACCTGAATCGCCTTCTTAGTTGCCAAAAAATCTTCATGCCAGCTGTCCGCCATTGAAGACATCTGCAATCTGCAGCAGACATTAGCCTAGATTTGGTCGCTCTCCTCTTCTTCTCATGTCATCTACCACATTGCCGGTCCTCTTCGACGAAAGCCCATCTTCCAGATCTGCAATTATGAAAATCGACAACCACGTTAGGGGTGGTTTCTTGCGATAAAAGAAATCCAGCAGCCCGCGTTCCACACCAAATTAGCAGAGCCTTCAAGACAACGATCACGATGGGATCATAGTTTTTATGGCTGCAGATTCTGCAAGTTCCATGGCATGAGCAACAAGCTTTACTGATTTTAATGGACGCCCTCTGTCGGGGTTGCTGTTGATTTTGGGTTTTCTTAATTGATTTTTCATGGGGAAATATGCCTGTTATGAATGTTATCCATGTTTGCCAAGAGCAGTTTGCTGTGAATATATATATTTCTGCAAGAGCAGTTTGCTGTGAATATATATATTTTTTAAAAAAATCAGGTGAGATGCTAGCAATTTTCAATGACTGCAAAGTTATGACCATTTCCCCAAGATATAATCCATATAGTTTCTTCCAACTTCTTCATCCAGATGTAGATCTCTCCATGTATATCGAATGCCAACGGAAAATGGCTGGAAGCGGACTCGACTGTAGTTGGTCATGAAACTCTAGTTTACCTCAGTCCTAACCATAAACTTATTTATAAAACATCAACTTTAGGGTGTATTTGGTTACACATAAAACATGTCAATGAAAACTTTTCAATCAAAAATTTTTCACTCCCCAAAACTACCTTATTTTTTAATTATTTTTTCACATTTTCCTATATAAACAACCATACTTTTCAATCATTTCCACACAAATACCCATACAACTACCCTATCTATTTTAACTTTATTCTCTTTACACCTCATTATTACCTCTATCATATCACATCATTTTCTATCAACTTGACAACTTTTACTCTGAAAAGTTTTCATAAAAAAGTTTTACCTCCAACCAAACACACCCTTAATCCTAACCTCATATGTAAAATCTAAACTTATTTTTGAAAATCGGGTTCGGGTTAAGTTTCGAGTTGGAATTTAGATTGATAAATTTATATTTTATTTAAGAATGATAAATTTAAATTTTTATATGAATGTACAATAATAACAAATTATATAAGTAAACATAATAATATACGGTCAAACTACATATTTTTAAAAAATATAACAATATAAAGAAGAAGAGTGATCCTGTTAGCCCAGGCTAAATAAATGTCCTACTTAGCCCACCTTAAAAAATTCATTTACAATATTTTTTCTTGTTTTTCTCTTCATACGCTTGTTTATCTAAGTATATTTAATATATAAACTAAGTTTTACTATTTTTTGATACGTGTATATATTTTTTTCAGATTTTTAAACATTTGTATATATATGTATTTCAAATACCTTTATCTTTAAAAATCTAAAAAAATATATACACATATCCAACAATTGTAAAACTTATTTTATACATTAAATACACTTAGATAAACAAGTGTTTGAAGAAAAAATAAAAAATTGTTATAAATGAATTTTTTAAAGTAGGCTAAGTGGGGCATTTTCTTAGCCCAGGCTAATAAAATAATTCATTTATAAAGAATATTTTTAGAAAAAATTAACATAAAAAACAAGATAAATGAAAAAAATTATAGAAATAAAAGATAAATAAAAATAAAAATAAAATACTTTATTTATAATATAATTACAATATGTCAAACATGTATTTATAAATATAAATAACATAAAATACAAAAAATATAAAGAAATATTGTTTAGATATTATATAAAATAGAAATCGGGCTCGAGTTCACTCGAACTCGAACTCTATTATATTTACAAATCGGGTTCTTCGGACTCGTGTTGTAGAAAAACGAGTTCTAATATCCTTAAAAATCGAGTTTGGTGGGCCGGGTTCGAGCTCAACCCCGCCTAAGTTGCACCCCTAGCCCGAGATGGAGATTGATAGGGGCACAAGTGAGCCCAACGAGGAGTCATATGGGCTCAGTCCACGAAAGCATATGAAGCCCAAAAAAGAACGACAGAGCTCAGATGGCCCAAGAGTCAGGACCTGGCAGGCATGTGGGAAAGGAGAGGGCGCAAAGAGCCTTGTGCAGGAGAGCATTTAAAAGGAGAGGCATCTCTCCGAGGGGAGGAGATTTGATTTTTTAGTTTCATTTCTTTTTTGAGTAGCTTAGTTGATAATCCAATAGTGTAAGGAGATTCTTGTATTCGTGTCCAACGTGTTCCACCTAATAATAGATCCAGGAGGATCGTTCTTTGCAGACGATCTTATCAATTGGTATCAAAGCCTCTTGATCTTACGACTAGAGAGATAGATCACGGAATGGAGTCTATGGAAATGACGAAAATGGCGCAGGCGTCAGAATCATAAATCAAGAACTTAGGCCATCAGCTGATGAAATTTAGCGCGGGCATGGGCGAGACAATTGCACGGGCGATCCAAGAAGCACTAAGAATTACAGGCGTAAATCAACGTCCGATCACACCAAATCAAGGGCAGCCCGGCGCCACACCAAGATGGGCAGGCCAGTACCAATCTTCGCCGATCTATGGTGACTTTCAGCGTCGGGGAAGGCAAGGACCAATCACTAGCAGCAACGTGAACCACGGGGCTTTCGGACAGAATACCAGGGGACAACATCTGGAATTCATGAACCCGTGGGGCACAAAACGACCGGAGAAGCCACCACCGGGTTACATGCCACAACGGCAAGACCGAACCCAACATGCTAGTGCAAACATGTGGCAGAGGTAGTTGTCGTGGAGGCGGAAGTGGGCGATCAACCCACCACCAAGAACGGAACACGACCACGATAAGTTGAACTTTCCCATATTCTCTTCAGGGGACCCAAACTAATGGATCCTCCCAGCCGACAATTATTTATTTTGATCTCTATGAAACACCGGAGTGGAGGAAGATCTTAGTGGCCTGCCAACACTTCGTCGGTGATGCTATTACGTGGTCACAGTGGTTAAAAGTTAAAACATACCCAGCCGGGGGTACAATGGCTGGAATTTTGTGAAGCAATGAGGCAACGATTTTAGGAAGGTTGATCTAGTAGACGTGGACATTGTTCTTCCCAGGATCCAGCAAATAGGGCCATTGGATGATTATATCCTAGAGTTCGAACGCCTACACAATCGAGCATTAGATTGGCCAAATGAGAAGCTACGAGGAATCTTCATTGGCGGGCTGAGGTTGGATATCCGTGCAGAGCTCATCATGGCAAAGCCCGCGTCGACCGGTCAAGCCATAGAATTGGCACGACAGTGGGAATTAAAGAAGGCCCAAGCAAAAGCATGGTATGCCAAGTGTAAGGTGGGTTCCTCCCACGTGAAGTCAAGTGGGGGGCCCCACCATATTTTGTCTTCATTTGAATGCATCACTCGTTTTTCTTCTTCTGCTTTTCGGCGAGGGAGACATTTTGTCTTCATTTGGAAATTTCCTCACCTGCTCCCATTAGCTTTCGGCGCTCGTTTTCGGCGGAAGGAAAATAAAAGGGTGTGAGAGAGAAAGAGATAGAGATCACAGCTCTCGCAGGAAAATCCGTCGTCGTCGTTCTCTTCAGAGCAGCAGCAGCAGCAGCTCCGACGGAGAGAGGATTCAAATCCACTTCTACGGCAGTTATCTCTTCCGGCCATCAAGAGAGAAAATTCTGCCGTTATCTCAGATTGGGTGAGATCCATCTTTAATTAATTTCTATATTGAAATCCATCCATATTGTGATGATGAAATCCTCTAGTTTTAACTAGAGAAGATATTGCTTTGTAATCCCATTATTTTATAGTGGAAGTTTTGCCTGGACTGGGTCCCGTGGTTTTTCCCCTTTATTAAAGAAGGGGTTTTCCACGTAAAACTGTGGTGTGTTTTTCTGTGGGTTTGATTATTTATTATTTGTGATATTTATTGTCTGAGATAAATTATTCCTGTTTAATCTACACAAAAGGGGATAGCCTAAAATCCCAACAAGTGGTATCAGAGCCTGGTCTGTTTTTTTTTACATAATTTCTTGTGTAGATTTGATGGAAGAAACTTCATTCACAATGGTCAAACTCACATCATCAAATTACTCAATATGGAAAACAAGGATGGAAGATATTTTGTATTGCAAAGAACTTTATCTGCCTATTAAAGTGAAAGGAGTGAAGCCCGTGGATAAAACTCAAGATGATTGGGATGTGCTAAATAGAAAAGTTGTTGGGCATATCCGCCAATGGGTTGATCAGAGTGTTTTTCACCATGTTGCTAAGGAAACTGATGCATTCAAGTTATGGGAAACATTAGAAAGCCTATATGAACGCAAATCAGCTGTAAATAAGGCTTTTCTAATAAAAAGGCTTGTTAATATGAAGTATAAAGATGGACAAAAAGTTGCTGAGCATTTGAGCAATTTCCAAGAAGCTTTAAATGATTTATCCAGCATGAAAATTATATTTGCTGATGAAGTGCAAGCATTACTTTTGTTGAGTTCCTTGCCAGATAGTTGGGAAACCTTGGTAATTTCACTCAGTAACTCTGCTCCTAATGGTGTTGTGTCAATGGATGTGGTGAAAGACAGCATGTTTAATGAAGAAGCAAGACGGAGAGAACAAGGTACATCCGTCAATTCTGAAGCACTAGTTACAGAAAACAGAGGGAGAAATCAGCACAGATATTCTCGCAATAATGATCATGACAAGTCTAAATGGAATCGTGATCAATCGAGAAGGAGATCAAAGTCAAGAGGAGTCAAATGCTATCATTGTGGTAAGCCTGGACATGTAATTAGAGAATGCAGAAAGTTGAAAAGAGAGGAAGAATATAAAAAGAAAAATGAAGAAAAGAAAGATGACACAGAAAAAGCAGCGGTTGCATTCGAAGATGATGTCGTCATAGCTTGTGATGTTAATTGCTTTGCCAATGATGTGCCTACATGGGTAATAGATTCTGCAGCTTCTTCACACGTTACTCCATGTAAAGAGTTCTTCTCATCTTACACTAGCGGAGATTTTGGCTATGTAAGGATGGGAAATGATGGCAGATGCAAGATTCAAGGTATTGGTGATGTTTGGCTAGAGACAGACATGGGATGCAAACTGGTGTTGAAAAGTGTCAAGCATGTTCCAGAACTTCGATTCAATTTAATCTCTGCAGGACAGTTAGACAATGATGGATACTGTCATCAATTTGGTGGTAGCAAATGGAAACTGACGAAAGGTTCTCTTATTTTAGCTAAGGGAAATAAGACTGACACTCTTTACAGATCTTATATGAAGATTGCTAAGGGAGAAGTGAATGCAGTGGAGCATGAATCCTCCTCAGAGCTATGGCACAAGCGACTTGGCCACATGAGCGAGAAAAGTTTGAATATTCTTGCGAAAAAGCAATATTTGCCTAAAGGTTTACCTCTAAAATCATGCATTGATTGTTTAGTTGGAAAACAACATAGAGTTGCATTTCATAAATTCCCTCCACATAGAAAGCACGATATACTTGATCTGGTGCATACTGATGTGTGTTCTATGGGTGATAGAACTCTTGGTGGTGCTATATACTTTGTTACTTTCATTGATGATCATTCCAGGAAAGTATGGGCTTATGCAATAAAGGCCAAAGATGAGGTTCTAAGTATCTTCAAGCACTTCCAAACTAGTGTTGAAAGAGAAACAGGAAAGAGATTAAAATGCGTTCGTGCCGACAATGGTGGTGAATACAGAGGACCGTTTGAAAGATACTGCAGTGAACGTGGTATCAGACTTGAGAAGACAGTTCCCAAGACGCCTCAACAGAACGGTGTGGCAGAGAGAATGAATAGAAGTATTTGCGAAAGAGTCAGGTGTATGCTCTCTCATGCAAAATTATCAAAGTCCTTTTGGGGTGAGGCAATGAGAACTGCGGTTGATTTGATTAATCTATCTCCTTCAGCTCCTTTGGATGGTGAGATTCCAGAAAAGGTATGGAGAGGAAAAGATATTTCTTATGAACACTTACGGGTATTTGGTTGCAGGGCATTTGTTCACATTTCTAAGGATGAAAGATCCAAGTTGGACAGTAAAACGAAACAGTGTATCTTCCTCGGCTATGCACATGAAGAATTTGGTTATAGATTATGGGATCTTATTGACAAGAAGATTATTAGAAGCAGGGATGTAATCTTCTTCGAAGATCAAACAATCGAAGACTTTGAGAAAACTGAAAAGGCAAAGTCTCCAGAAGAAGGCCCAGTTGATTTGAGGTCGTGTACTCCACCTATTGCGCATACAGGAAATGGGGGAGATATACCAAATGCTACACCAGAGCAACCAGATGAGCAAGCTGCTCCACATCCGTTAGTTGATAATCAATTGAGAAGGTCTGTAAGACAACGTCGGCCATCAGAAAAGTATCCTCCTCATGAATATGTGATGCTTACTGATGAAGGTGAACCTCAAAGTTATCAGGAGGCAGTGTCCCATGAATGCAGTGAAGAATGGATGGACGCCATGCAAGAAGAGATGAATTCCTTGCATGAAAACCATACGTATGAATTAGTAAGATTACCTGCAGGCAAAAGAGCACTCAAGAACAAGTGGGTTTTCAGATTGAAAACAGATGAAAATAGCTCGCGGCCAAAATACAAGGCAAGATTGGTTGTGAAGGGATTTGGTCAAACAAAAGGTATTGACTTTCATGAGATCTTCTCACCCGTGGTGAAGATGAATTCGATTAGAGTTGTTCTAAGCTTAGCAGCTAGCTTGGATCTGGAGATTGAGCAGCTTGATGTAAAGACAGCATTTCTTCATGGTGATTTGGAGGAAGAGGTATATATGGAGCAGCCTGAAGGTTACAAGGTCAAAGGAAAGGAGGATTTAGTGTGCAAATTAACAAAGCGCCTATATGGACTTAAGCAGGCACCAAGACAATGGTACACAAAATTTCAGTTCTTTATGAGACAACACGGGTATAGTAAAACTATGTCTGATCCATGTGTATTTATTAGAAAATTCTCCACTAATGATTTTATTATCCTTTTGTTATATGTGGATGATATGTTGATTGTTGGTCATGATGCTAACAAGGTTCAGAGATTAAAATTGCAGTTGAGTAAATCCTTTTCTATGAAGGATTTGGGATCGGCTAACAGAATACTTGGCATGAAAATTATTCGTGATAGAAAGAACAAAAGGCTTTGGCTATCACAAGAAAGCTATATTAAAAAGGTATTAGAAAGGTTCAACTTGAGCGAGGCGAAACCTGTTTGTACTCCACTTGCAGGTCATTTCAAATTAGGCTCTCATCAATGTCCTACAAGTGAAGAAGAGAAGGAACAGATGAAAATAATTCCTTATTCATCTGCCGTCGGTAGCTTAATGTATGCAATGGTGTGCACAAGACCAGACATCGCCTTCGCAGTTGGTGTAGTGAGTCGGTTTCTTTCAAATCCAGGAAAAGAGCATTGGGAAGCAGTGAAATGGATCCTCAGATATCTCAAAGGTACCTCCAAAGCCTGTTTATGTTTTGGTTCTGATAGACCTGAGCTTAAAATTTACACAGATGCGGACTGGGCTGGTGATGTAGATACCAGAAAGTCCACTTCAGGTTACTTGGTAACATTTGCAGGGGGAGCAGTGTCATGGCAATCTAAATTGCAGAAGTGTGTTGCATTGTCTACTACTGAGGCAGAGTATATTGCTATAACAGAAGCAAGCAAAGAGCTTCTATGGATGAAGAAATTTCTCAAAGAATTGGGAATGACTCAGGAAAAGTACATCATATACTGTGACAGTCAGAGTGCTATTCATCTCAGCAAGAATCCTACTTTTCATTCAAGATCTAAGCATATTCAGGTGCGTTATTGTTGGATTCGTGATATCTTAGAGTTGAAGATGTTGCAACTTGAGAAAATTCACACAGATGACAACGGATCAGATATGATGACAAAAACCGTAACTAGCGAAAAGCTAAGGGTATGCAGAGAGATGGCAAGTTTGCTAGAGCCCTCCACGTAGTCGGAAGGGGGAGATTTGTAAGGTGGGTTCCTCCCACGTGAAGTCAAGTGGGGGGCCCCACCATATTTTGTCTTCATTTGAATGCATCACTCGTTTTTCTTCTTCTGCTTTTCGGCGAGGGAGACATTTTGTCTTCATTTGGAAATTTCCTCACCTGCTCCCATTAGCTTTCGGCGCTCGTTTTCGGCGGAAGGAAAATAAAAGGGTGTGAGAGAGAAAGAGATAGAGATCACAGCTCTCGCAGGAAAATCCGTCGTCGTCGTTCTCTTCAGAGCAGCAGCAGTAGCAGCTCCGACGGAGAGAGGATTCAAATCCACTTCTACGGCAGTTATCTCTTCCGGCCATCAAGAGAGAAAATTCTGCCGTTATCTCAGATTGGGTGAGATCCATCTTTAATTAATTTCTATATTGAAATCCATCCATATTGTGATGATGAAATCCTCTAGTTTTAACTAGAGAAGACATTGCTTTGTAATCCCATTATTTTATAGTGGAAGTTTTGCCTGGACTGGGTCCCGTGGTTTTTCCCCTTTATTAAAGAAGGGGTTTTCCACGTAAAACTGTGGTGTGTTTTTCTGTGGGTTTGATTATTTATTATTTGTGATATTTATTGTCTGAGATAAATTATTCCTGTTTAATCTACACAAAAGGGGATAGCCTAAAATCCCAACACCAAGGGCAACCAGGAGAGGGGAGTGCCGCACAACTAGGGGTCGGGGTGCAAAACGACACCCTCAAACCGACGGACCCGACCACAACTAAAGAAAAGCCAGCCCCCCCCCCCAAAAAAAAAAAAACTCACATTATAGCAGATACAAGATCAGAAGAACAAGGGCCTTTGTTTCTACTGCGACGAGAAGTTCTCTAGAAATCACGTTTGTCAAGCAAAGCAGGTGTGCGTGTTGATACGAGAGACGAATGAGTCAGGAACAGAGGATGAAGGATCTGCGTCAGCGGAGGATGAACCCAAACTGTTGGTCATATCATCCGAAGTGTTAGCGGGTATCCCAACAGCCTTCATGCTCGGGGTGAAGGGATCCATCCATGGCAAAGATGTTATTGTGATGCTAGACAACGGAAGCTTGTCCAACTTCATTGACACAACACTGGCTACCAATCTCAAGCTTCGCATATCCCCGATGAAAGCGAATGGGTTTAGG
Source organism: Annona cherimola (assembly GCA_030490835.1). Classification (NCBI taxonomy): domain Eukaryota; kingdom Viridiplantae; phylum Streptophyta; class Magnoliopsida; order Magnoliales; family Annonaceae; genus Annona; species Annona cherimola. The sequence continues at coordinate 99,317,154 of CM059973.1, read as the reverse complement.
ATGGCGTGCACAGGAGCGTGCAAACAGGTCCCACTGCAGATGCAAAACTAGACGACGAACGTCAACCTGTTTGCATTGGAGGTTGATTGTGACGTAGTTCTGGGAGTGGATTGGATGAGGCCGCCGGGAGACATCGCGTCGAATTATCAGTACATGGTAATGCAGTTCACTCAGCATGACAACATGTACCAGCTCCAGGGTCTCACAGGCAGCCAAGTCACTCAAGTGGATTATAAAAAACTGGTGAAATTTGAGGCAAGTGAGGGCCAGCTATTCCTCTTGCAGGGTCGTGACACTCAATTGAAGTTAACAAACACAAGCAAGGCTTCCGCAGAGGACCGACAGCAACTAAATACATTGCTAGTGAAATTCCAACGAGTCTTTCACTTACCAAACGGACTACCACCAGTACGAGGGTTTGAACACAAAATACAGTTGGTCCCCGGTGCCATGCCCACGGCTGTACGGCCTCACCGCTACCCGGACATCGAAAAACAGAGATAGAAATTCAGGTATGCGATCTCCTCACTAAGGGCCTTATTCAACACAGCACAAGCCCTTTCTCTGCTTCTGTTTTACTTGTAAAGAAAAAAGATAACTCCTAGAGAATGTGCGTGGATTACCAGGCATTAAACAGCATAACTAACATTACTATCAAAGATAAATTTCTAATCCCGGTATTCGATGAGTTACAAGATGAGCTTACAGAGGCCACATTTTTCTCCAAGTTAGACCTGAAATCTGGATATCACCAGATCCGCATGCATCCAGAAGATACAATCAAGACTGCCTTTCGAACTCATCAAGGGCAATACGAATTCTTAGTCGTGCCCTCAGCCTGTCGAATGCTCCAGCGACGTTCCAAGCTCTGATGAACCAAGTGTTTCGGCCATACCTTAGGAAATTCATCCTGGTATTCTTCGACGACGTCCTCATATATAGCCAAACATGGACACAAGACCTTCAGCACTTGGAGATAGCCCTCGACCCTCTAGCCGTGCACTCCCTGTATATCAATCAAGACAAATGCTCCTTCGGCCAGACCATTATTCAATATCTGGGCCACACTATTTCAGTGCAGGACGTCCAAGCCGATGGTGACAAAATTGTCGCCATCTCCAACTGGCTGCTCCCAAAGTCGATCAAACAGCCGCTGACTTTCCTCGACCTCATTGGCTACTACAGCAAGTTTGTCAAGGGATATGGAGCGTTGGCGGCACCCTTGGTGGCTCTACTTAAAAAGAACTCATTCCAATGGGGGGCGCAGGCTCAAGCTGCCTTCCAAGCCCCTCAAAGCAGTGATGGCTTCATCACCTGTCCTAGTTCGTTCAGAATTCTCCATACCCTTCATCATTGAATGTGATGCCTCTGGGGCAGGGATCAATGCTGTTCTTATGCAGAAAGAGCACCCAATGGCTTACTTCAGCAAAGCCATCCCACCACCGCACCATGGCCGATCGACATACAAGCAAGAGCTTATGGCTCTAGTACTGGCTGCAAAAAAATGGCGACCATACCTCATTGGCTAACAAGTTGTGGTCCACACGGAACACAGCAGCCTCTGGTTTCTCCTGGACCAAAAGGGACTCACACCATTTCAGCAAAAATGGGTGGTAATTTGTTGGGTCACGATTTCCGGATTGAGCACAGATAGAGTAGGCACAATCAGCTGATCGATGCCCTCTCACGCCAAAGTGAGATTTTACCCATGATGGTTAGCACAGGCACTTTTCCTCCTATGACTAAGATTCTTTAGGTCTGCTGGTCATCGCTGGTACTACTGCAACTTCAGCAACAAATACAACAAGACCTGCCAACCCTGCCACACTACAGTATACAGGATGACCTCCTCTATCACAAGAACTGTCTGATCCTTCCAACAGATAGCCCATTTCTCTCCGACATCCTCCATCATCATCATGACTCGGTTCTAGGAGGCCATGCGGGCGTGCTTAAATGCAGCAACGAATCAGAAAGCAATTCAATTGGCGTGGGATGAAGCGCTCGGTGTAGCTCCACATTGCACGCCGCCGCCAGTGCAACCTGGCCAAACACGTAGCGCAAAAGCCTGCAGGACTGCTGCAACCGCCGCCCATTCCACAGCAGGTGTGGTCTGATCTATCCATGGATTTCATGGAGAGGCTGCCAGCATCCAGCGGTGAGACAACCATATTAGTAGTCGTCGACCGCCTCTCTAAATACTACCACTTTATTGCATTGGCACACCCATACACAGCATCCATGGTTGCCAAGGCCTTTTGTGAGGGAAGTTGTGCGCCTCCATGGTTTCCCAGCGACCATTGTCTCTGACAGGGACCCCCTGTTCCTCAGCAATTTTTGGAAGGCGTTTTTCAAGCTCCATCACACCGCCCTGAAATATAGCACGACGTACCACTCACAAACGGACGGCCAAACAGAGGTACTCAATCACACGCTTGAGGTCTATCTCCGTTCTCTTGCTATGCACAGGCCCACTCGATGGACAAAATTCTTACCGTGGGCCGAGCTATGGTATAACTCGTCATACTACACCGCCATTCAAATGTCGTCGTTCCGTGATGTTTATGGACGTGAGCCACCACTGCTCAGTCCTCATGAGCAGGGGACATGCACGAATGAGGCTGTTGACCAATTTTTGGTCGATCGCGACTGGATCCTACCGCATCTTAAGACTTGTTTGGAGCACGCCCAAGTACGCATGAAGCAACAGGCCGACAAGCATCGCACACTTGCCAGCCTTGCCATTAATGACACGGTTTATCTCAAGCTACACCCATTTAAGCAACATATACTTCGGGCGGCCACAAGCTCACTCCTCGATATTATGGGCCCTTCCAGATTATATAGAGGGTGGGTTCTGTGGCTTACAAGTTGCGGCTACCAGAGACATCAAAGCTACATCCTACCTTCACGTCTCCCTACTTGAGAAGTGCATCAATCCCAATGTGGTGATGGCAAAGCTACTGGTGACTGATGCAGAACATATGCCTTACCCGCACCTCGCAGCCCAACTAGAGACGCACTATGCTGTGCGTGGTCGACGCCCGCACCAAGAGGTCCTCGTGCGTTGGCGCGGACTACCGGAAACAGATAATTCCTAAGAAGATTTGGATGCGTTGGCGCACTCAGTTCCCACAGTCGGACTTGGAGGACCAAGTCCATTCTCAAGAGGGCGGGAGTGATAGGGGCACAACTGAGCCCAACGAGAAGCCATATGGGTTTAGACCAAGAAAGTATATCAAGCCATGAGAACAATGGAGCCCAGATGGTGCAAAAGCCAAGACCCGGCAGGCATATGGGAAAGGAGAGGGCGCGAAGAGAAGATTCCTATATTCGTGTCCAACGTATTCCACCTAATAATAGTTCCAGGAGGATCGTTCTTTGCAGACTATCCTATCAGAGATTTGATAAGATGCCAAATTGAGCGCGATCGCCTCCTTGTATGCTTGCAAGAGTGCTATCCAATGGAGGACAACACAAGGGGTCGCTTGGCCCAACAAGATTGCTGCAAAATGATGTGGGAAGTTAGGCATCCATGGTAAAGTAGCCGACTGATCATTTACGACCGGTCGGAAATCACCGGATTTTCGACCGGTCAAAAAATATATATTTTTTTTATTTTTTTTGAAAAATAATTTTATAAACATGTTAATCTAGTTATATTTAATCTATAAACCAAATTTTACCATTTTTGGATATGTATATATATTTATTTTGAATTTTTAAATACAGGGGTATTTAAGTCATTTTAAATATTCTTAAAATGACTTAAATACCCTTATATTTAAAAATCCAAAATAAATATATATACATATCCAAAAATGGTAAAATTCGGTTTATAGATTAAATATAACTAGATTAACATGTTTATAAAATTATTTTTCAAAAAAATATATATATATATATTTTTTGACCGGTTGGAAATCACCGGATTTCCGACCGGTCGTAGAAGATCAGGTCTCGGTAAAGTATGGGTCTCGTGGGAGCCTTAGCTTCTTTCTCAAAAGGGAGCAGTGTGTCAAATGGATGGCCCGGCATTTGTCAACACCCATGTTGCCTACCACAAGTTTCTCTTTAGAAAACTTATAATCCATCTACATAAAAAGAGATATACTATTTATCAAAAAAAAAGATAGACTAGAAAGAGGTAGGGGGAGGGAGGAGGGAGAAAACAAGAGAGAGAAGAGGGGGACGGAGAGATGACGGGAGGGAGATCTCGAGGAAAATTTTGAGAGAGAGAGACTCCTTAGGAGATGTCCGAGTGAGAGAAAGTTTTCGTAAGTCATGGTAAATTATGAGTGAGAGAAAGTGCTTGTAAGTTATGGTAAATCACGGTCTCACAAGAACGTATGTGTATAAATCCTATTCGTCAATTGCAACATCTACAACTGCTTTTCAATTTTTTATTGGACGGTCAAAAACTCATATGCAAAATCGAACAGTTGTTAACGGTGGTAAAAAAAAATCCTTATTAACAACCGGTCACAAATGATCGAAATTGTACATAGCCTCCTTTAAGAGCAAAACCGTTTTTATAAGAGGAATAATCCTATTAGTTTATATATTGTCTGGATTACTCCTCGTGATTATATACACTATAATGTATTTTAAGATAAATTACAACATTCATTTATTTTTATCTTATTTTTTATTTGATATTTTCTTTATAAATATGTTTTCCTAATTGTATTTAATCCACATATCAAGTTTTGTCATTTCACAATACTTTTATATGTTTATTTTATATTGTTTAAAATACCAATCTCCAAGGCATTTAAGTCATTTTTCATTTCTTGAAAAACTTGATTTAAAAAATCAAAAATAAATATATAAAAGTATTATAAATTAACAAAAGTTTGTATATAGATTAAATACACTCAAGAAAACATGTTTTTAAACAAAAATTGGAAAAATATACCTAATTATAAAAATAAATGAATATTATATTTTAACATAAAATACATCGTGAGGTATATAATCAAGCTTCTCTTGTTATAAATTTATTTAGTTTATATACAATTTTAAGGTTATTAGTTAAACATCTAAATTCTCTCAAATATTATTTCGTCGAAGTGAATGATTCCATAAATCATTACAACAATATAATGTTATGAAGGAATCTAAGTATTTTTCATAGTTTTAACTTAATCTTTCATATTTTTAATGGGCGAAGCCCATGTAAATTTCACTCTGTCACAACTCATGATTTTTGGGAGGGCGACGAACTAGAAACTAGAAGTTACGCTAAACAATTGATGGGGAGGTTTCGTGGTTTGTTGGGGAAAAAAATAGGTTTCGTGAATTTAAATTCACAAAACTCGCAAATCCAATAAAATAAATGGAATTGAGAAAACTAATATTTCAAAATAAAAAGAGTAAAGGTGTGTGCCTTTGTGCACCCTGAGTGAATTAGATCATTACTAGTAAATGTTATGGAATATTATATTTGACATGGTCAAGATATTTATATTTTCAAACTAGGACATAATGAATGGTTTGGATTTCATTAAATCACCCTCGGGAAATGGTTCTTATCATTAACAAGACTAAGAAAAAAAATTAGTATAAGTTTATCAGGTTTTATATTTATAAAATTCGTCTTCATACATAGTAATTAATTTTGATTACTTAAAAGCAATATAAATAATTTAAGAATTATATTTTTATCACATAAGATTGTATTATTTATATCTAGAAAGTTTTTTCAATACCAAGTTTTATTTTAGCATGCTTGCAGATCAGACCCCATAAGTTTGCTAATCGCAAATCAAGCAGTGTGTTTTATATATTGTAAAATAGGCGATGTGAATTTTGTAAAAAAAATTTTGTTTGGTTGCGAAAATAGGGATTTATCTTGCATTTGTTGGCAGAAACCAAGGGTTTATTCTGAAAATAATGAAATGGATTGTTTAATTTTGCAAATTCACAAGCATAAGGGTTAAAATGCAATTACCACACATGGAATTTAAAAGCCAAAATGTAAAAATCTGGGTGTGAGCGTGCCTGCAGCGGGCCAAGCGGCCGCTGCAGTACCACTGCTGGCCCAGTCAAACCCCACCACAGCCCATGTAACAAAGCTAATGACGGCGCCAGCGGGGAGGAATAAAGATGCGCTCGTAAACAAGTTCGTAGTGTATGCATGATTTTGGAGCTGTCCAACCAACAGCATAAAACTGTTTTCATATATACAAATTTTCTTCCTCAAATTTCGTTTAGAACCAAAAGTGAGTCACATCAAATTACACATCTAAATGGTTGGATATAGCTTTGTAAATAAAGGTGTGATTTTATTATTATTAGTATTCTTTAGTAGGGCAAAAGCCCAGTCCATGACTCCACGTGTAATGTCGATGTCCAGATTGAATGGGAGAGGGAGAGACTGCCTGCGCTGCCGGATCCGCTTTCACGGATCAGGAGATGTTTATCCATTTGCGAGCCACGTGTGTAGTAGCCGGGCTTGTAGTTGCTGCTACTGCTGCTTCATGCTACACCTGCGTCCGCGTGATTACAATTTTACCTTGGAATTGAAATACGAGCATTTTTTTACTTAAACACGGCATTGGCACTGGCACTGGCACTGGCACTGGTCGATGAGTTTTTGTAACAGTTGTTACGTCGACGTCATCACGAATGCTAACTGCCACTCTCACCCGCAAAGCGAAATTACGGATGGGCGGGAGGGAGGCGGCAGCAAACCAAGGGCGGGCGCTAACGTGAGCCGGGGGTTGACAAGTACGCACGGTTGCCCTTACCTTTTTATCCTTCCCTCCTCTGCTTTTTTCCGGCTCGTCTTCCCCATTACAGCGTGCGTAGGAAGGGAGAGAGAAAAAAGGGGTTTTCTTCGTCCTTGCTTGTTACGAGCTCTCCGCAGCCATTCCCCTCTCGATCATGGCCGACAGGAGCAATGCCGATTCTCGCCACGTCCTCTCCATCAGCCCTCCCCATCATCAGATCCCCAAAGGTGAAATCCCTCTCTCCCCCGTAAAACCCTAGCTTCCTCCCTTCCCCACCACTTTTCCTCCATTTCTTTCGCGTTTTCTGGGTCTTTTTGTGCTATTTACCCTTGCCGCCACAGCCATTCTTTCTGTCCGTTTTACTGATCACTATGCTGTGTCAGTATCCCTTTTCTCTCTCGGTTTTTTCGAGTCTCTTGTTGGATTGCGCAGTGATTGATGCTTCTTTCATTCCTCCCCATTTCAATGGATTTTTTAGTTCGCTGTTTCGTGTTAGCACTTCTTCAGCTGAGCTAGAAATTTGGGCTCTTTTAATGTAAGAGAAGCATGTACTTTTTTCCGTAAAGAAGCTGCATTTTCAATGCGAGGTGATTCCCCTTCCAATGGACACGAGAAAAATGGCGGTAGATTTATGTACGGGACTGCCTACTGTTCTCTCTCTCATATTCTCTTTTCTTCTCTCGTTTCAACTTAACGTTCATCGAAGGAAATAATTAAATGAAGTCAATCTTGGATCTTTTGTCGCTAAATGACTTTTGGTTGGCTTTCTAGGTTTTTCCCCCTCTTTTTGAAGCGAATATTAGCTAGGCCATTCACACTGCAATACGTTCAACTGCCATCCTATAGCCCAAGTTGTTCTTGTGATATTCTCTACTGGACTATGTCTAAATCGTGACTTTATCCAGCAATTTGTAGCTTCATAGTTAAAATTCGAGTATTGAATGTCAGTTGCGTATTGTTTGTTGCCTAAGCACATCAGTTTTCTGATAGAATAAGGATTTTTGGGGAAAAAAATACATGTAGGAGTATTTCGATGCACTGCCTGAAGTTATATATGGACACACACACACACACATATATATATATATCATCATCATCATTATCATAAGCCATTTCCCACCTAGGTAGGGTCGGCATGGACATATATATATATTCTAATTTTCTCAAACAAATTTCTAGCCAGGCGGTTCAGTAGCAGCAGATTGTATACATGCTCTGTGCATCATTTCATTTTGCATGACTATTGATTATCATATTTATTTTTTTAATTTGATTTTTGCAGATATACAAGGATCTGATAATTCTGTTCCTCTTTCACCACAGTGGCTTTTTACAAAGCCCGGGGAAAGTAAACCAGGAATGGTAACTGGGGTAAGTATTCCCACACTGCAATTTTTTGACTTGTTATTGCCTGGTAATAAATTTATGTCTCTTTATTGCTTCACTTTCACTGTTTGGAATCTCATCCATTGTATGTGATGAGAATGATTTACTACTGCATCATGTCTGATTCGTGCACTAGTTATTGCAGCTACACTGGTTTCAGATTGTCTGATTTGCTTGCTATGCAACTGTTTCAGGAATCTCATATCAGCTTCAGTCCCAATTATGTCAGTCGCACGGACACTGTGAGAGCATCAGGAACTGGTGAGGATCCCCAAGATACTGAAAAGAGAAGGGATATATTTAGGCCGTCTTTGTCCTTTCATGAAACAGAAGGTGGGCGCCGTTGGCGTGATGAGGAAAGAGACACTAACTCTGCTGTTCGAAGAGATCGCTGGAGAGAGGGGGATAAGGAGCACACAGATATTCGTAAGATGGAACGGTGGGTGGAAAACCCTGCTAGGCATGCTGGAGATGGACGCCGGGCTCCATCTGAGCGTTGGACCGAGTCAAGTAATAGGGAAAATAACTATGATCAGCGTCGTGAGAGCAAGTGGAACACTCGATGGGGACCCGATGATAAGGAGCCTGAAAATTGGCGAGAGAAGTGGTCGGATTCTGGCAAAGATGCAGAGGGTCCTCGAGACAAAGGAGTGGCCTCTTTAAACAGTCATGGGAAGGATGTGGACAGGGAGGGTGATCATTATTCTAGGTCATGGCGTTCTAACTCTTCTCAAAATCGAGGAAGAGGAGAAGCACCTCATCATCAAACTCCACTGCCTAACAAACAAGTACCAATGTTTAGTTATGGAAGAGGGCGAGGGGAAAACAGCTCTTTACCTATTTCTGCTGCTCGTGGAAGGGCCAGCTCCGGTGTCAACACAATGGGCAACATTTCATCGCATCTTTCATTTGGTGCCAATTCGGACAGATATGAAGGCGCCTATGGGGATTCCTCTAATTTAAGATACAGTAGGACCAAATTGCTTGACATATACCGGATGACTGATATTAGAACTTTCCAAAAGCTGTTAGATGGGTTTACAGAAGTTCCTTCCCTTACGGAGGTGGAGCTATTGGAGCCTTTGGCACTTTCCACACCTACCCCTGAGGAATCGGTAAACATCCTGCAATATGTCTGATGAACCTATCTTGTATACATCCTGCAACATGTCTGGTGAACCTATCTTGTAGTGTGCATTTTGTCTTAACACATACAACTTGAGCAGGTTATCTTGAAGGGTATTGACAAAGGCGATATTAGTGGAGGTGGGCCCCCTCTGGTTTCTAAGGATGGTTCTACTGGCCGGAACTCTTTGGACTCCTCCCAGCTGAGACGAACAAAACTGGGTAATGCAGTTCTTCTGGACATGCATACTTGCATTAAATGTTGTGCTATTATTTGTATTAACATTTCCCTTGCATTTTTCATTAGCGGGTAGAGAAGATTTACCACCTGGAATGGACGAGCACAAAGATGACATAGCTGACAATTCAAGAAATGACTTCAGTCATCCTGAGGCTGCTTCCCATGAAAAAGACATGCATTCTTATGGGCCAGATTCAAAGGTGGAAGCGGTTCAGAACAGCTATTCATTTCAAGATAACCACAGTGAAGGTAAGCTAACCACTGATGCTTATATCTATGCATTGTATCCAGCATAATGCATTTGAGGTTTAATTGAAAGGACAGTTACACTTTGGTGATAGATTAATTAGGAGGAAAGGAAAAATGTGTCCCTGCACAGAGGCAAAGTTACTCCGTCCCCTCTCATCACTCCAGAAGAATTAATAGTCTTAGCAGCTCAGAATTGTAAACAAGAGAAAAGATATGTCAGAGCAAGACCTGTGTGTCGATACACCCAATGTTTTACTTCTAAGTGGGCACTATGCCCTTAGGATTCATGCTCTTCATTATCATTGCCATGTATTTATTTCTATTTTTTATACTATTATTATTATTCTACCTGAAACAATCTAGATGCTCTGTTCTCAGCTTATAGAACAGAAGGTGTGCTTTGTAAGAGAACTGATGAAGCAGCATCTGGTAAGGATGCAAGGATGCATGAAACTACTTCTTTACGTCCAGGAATGCCATGGAGGTCTCAGTCAATGGGAGAACGCTTCCGAGGTGCTTCTCTTGATTGGCAAGAGAATTCTGCTGAAGTGAGATCAAGAACCAATGACTTGGGTTGGCTACATTCAAAAAAGGATCAGATTCTAGGAGAAAAGAATATTCCTGTTTCAAAGGATGAAATTAATCGGCAAATTGGTGAGGTCTTTAATTCAGAACAGGGTCGGGAATCCAATCTGAAGAGGCAATCTTCTGATATCTTGGATAGAGAAAGGGAAACCAGTTCCATGTTAGGCCGAGGTGATGCTAAACGAGTTGTGCCACAGACATCTCCAGAGGATCTATATTTATACTATAAAGATCCACAAGGAGATGTTCAAGGTCCTTTTTCCGGCAGTGATGTAATTGGATGGTTTGAGGCTGGATATTTTGGTTTAGACTTGCAGGTTCGCCTTGCAAATGCTTCTCCTGATATTCCTTTCTCATCACTGGGTGATGCTATGCCACACTTGAGAATGAAAGCAAGGCCACCGCCTGGCTTTGGTACATCAAAATCAAGTGACATAGTGGAGGCACCTAGTAGGGCAAATTTCAGCAGCTTTGGAAAGCTTCACCCTGGATTAAGCAGTGCTGAGCTTATGAAGAATGAGCAACGAAATAGAAACGAATCTACTACAGAAGCTGAAAACAGGTTTCTGGAGTCACTTATGTCAGGAAAAGTGAATAGCTCTGATGCTTTCTTATCTGCAGAAGGTTTGTTTGCATTGCTAATGGGCTTTTTCTCTTTAAAGATCATGTAATTTTATTTTATTATGGATGAATTAATCAATGACGAACTGCCTGTCAGACCACACATGCAAACTCTTAAAAGAGGGATGGATCCTGCTATGCTTTTTACTTTGGCACATTTTGAAATCTCTGAAGCACACAATTGTTACTTTGCAAAAGAAGTATAACTGTACAAGGCTGGAGTGGTCATCAGGCCAATTGTTCCTGAAAGAGTTGAAAGTAGAATGAACTGTTTTTTGTCTGTTCTGTTCATTCTAGTAGTTGAGATAGTGGATTTCTAGGGTTCACCTTAAAAAGGGTTTTGATTTGTCCTTCTTTTGGCCTTTTTATTAGCGCTAGCATCCGGTATCACTGTGACATGATTACTCTTGTGCTCCTGCAGCCACTTCATTCACAAACACTCACAGAGACATTCGTTCTGCAAACAGTTGGTGGACATTTTGTTTGAATTGAGCAAAGTATGGTGAGATATTCCATAAGAGAATATACAAGGAAATCAAATGTAATAAAATTTATATGAGGTGTTGGAAGAGATTTACAACTTCTGGGAAATAATGAATATATATTCAAAAGGGAAATGGTTGGCATTGTAGTTATATTCCTAGTAGCTTTTTTTATTACCATATAATATTTTTGGCATCTTTATTTGATTGACATTTTCAAATTTCTTTGTAGGTGTGCAAGGATATGCTAGGAATGGTTCTCGTGGGATGCCATCGGTGGGATTAGAAAGTGGGAATGACTTAAATTATCTGTTGTCTCAAAAAATGTCATTGGAACAGCAAAGATCTTTACCTAATCTTCTGTATTGGCAAGGTAGAGATGTGGCATCTATGATTCCAAAGGTGGATGTTGTCCCAGAAACTCCTGCACCACATTCAAAACTTTTGCCGCCAATGGCAGAAAGTGGTCACCAGTTCTCTCATTCTTCACAGCCAGTGGATCTGAGGTCTATCTTGCAAGCCATGGCAGATAAGTCGCCTACTCCTGTCAATAATGGAGGTGCGACTTGGTCAAATTTACCTGATGTCAGGTCTCTGAGTAACCCAATTCAGGGCGGCGTGGATATTGCCCATGATAAGATGGAAGTGCATCATAATCAGCATTTTATTCCTCCTGCTGGGTACAATATTCAGCAGCATATGTTGCAACCTCAACATTCACCGTCTTTACCTCATATGATCAACCCATCTGTGGATCATCCCCCCGGCATCATATCTTCGGAGAAGTTACTCTCTTCAGGAATTCATCAAGATCCGGAAGTGTTGAATATTTTGCAGCAGCAATATTTAATGTCTCAACTCCAGCTGCATCCTCAGGCACCTGTTGCTACTCAGCTCACACTTCTGGATAAGCTCTTGCTGCTTCAGAGGCAACAGAAACAAGAGCAACAACAGATACTGATGCAGCAGCAACAACAATTGCTTTCACAGGTTCTGTCTGAACAACAGCCTCGTCAACATTTTGTTGAATCACCATTTGGGCATCTCCCAGCTGCCATGACAGCAGGGAATGCTGCTTTTGATCATCTTGGCATTCGGCAACCACAAGAGGCATTTCACATTAGTTCCCAAATGACTCAGAATATTTCCATACCACATGACGATCATGCCAATGATCCTGTCCGTAGTTTGCCGGGCGATGCTAGGCCAAACTTCTCTAATTTATCTTCACAAGCTTCTCAGGGAGTTGGTTACAATGTTACTTCTGAACCGTTGGATGTACACCTGCCGCACAACATCTTTGAAAGTGCTGCAAAGAGCTGGTCTCTGCCACAACAGTTAGAAGCAGATAATTCCTGTGTTCCAGCGAGGGCGGGTAGAACTCCTTGCGAGGAATCGGAGAAGCCTTTAAGTGAGCCTTCTGTTCTAGAGAAACATGTCTTAGTTCCAGAAGTTCGTGAAGCTACAGTTCAAGAGGGCTTGCCTACCAAGGCTGCTGAAATGGTTGAAACAGTAACTATGAAGGTCTCTGAAGTGTTGCCGTCTGTGCTTACTGGGCAAGGTGCTGTGGATCCTGTTTCTGCATATTCTTCTGCAATGGGCAAGGAAAATACGTCTGTCAATGAGAAGACTTCCCACAGGAAGGTTCATTCAGTAGGTATTGATGAAGAATCAGTAATACAAGGAGAGCAGCGTGATACTGAGATACCATTGGTTAAAGAAGTGAGAACTGGGGAGGTAAAAAAAGCTTCAGAAAAGAAGTCCAGAAAGCAAAAGAATTCAAAGTCACAGTCCTCTAACGATCAGGGCAAAGGCTCATCAAAAACCATTCCTTGCCAGCATCCAAAACAAGAGATGGAAACTGTTGGGACAAAAGCTAGCTATTCCAAATCTGAGACTAATGTGGAATTGGAGGAGGCAGTTAACGGCACATCTATGAGATCAAGGGATGGTAAAACTGTGACATCTGCTGCAGAAGCTGTGGTTTCTTTTGTGGAAGCTGAAGCTTGTGAGGGCAAAGTTGATTTGAGAGAGGCTGACTGTGTACCACAGCTGAACTCTCATGCTCTGCCAGGTCATTGTGCTTGGAAACCCGCTCCTGGTTTGAAACCAAAGTCGCTGTTAGAAATTCAACAAGAAGAGCAAAGAAGGGCTCAAGCTGAAGCTTCTGTTCCAGATGCCACACCATTAGCCAGTTCTGGCAATTCTTCATCAACAGCTCCATGGGCTGGGATAGTTGCTAGTTTAGATCCTAAAATAACTAAAGACATCTATCCAGATGCCAGGAACGTACAACTATCGACAACAAACTCTGATGATACCCTGGATGCAAAGAGCAAGAAAAGCCAGTTACATGATTTGTTGGCTGAAGAAGTCCTAGCAAAGGCAAATGAAAGATGTCCAGATGGTCCTAAAAGTATGGAAAGTTGTTCTTCTCTGCCCTCTTCACCTTTTACAACTAATTTGGTGGATGATTCAGTTGCTGCTGAAGGTAATTTTATTGAGGCAAAGGACACAAAGAAGAGCCGTAAGAAAGCAGCTAAAAGCAAGGCTGCAGGAGTTAAGCCCTCACAACCAGTAGCTTCTAATGACTTGCTGTCTTCATCAATCACGATTGAGAAGGGGAAGAATTCTCGACAAATTTTACAGGACAAGGAATTGTTACCTGTTCCACCATCTGGTCCGTCCTTAGGTGATTTTGTCCTTTGGAAGGGGGATCAGACGAATGCTATTCCAGCGCCAGCATGGTCAACAGACTCAGGGAAGTGTTCAAAACCTACGTCATTAAGGGATATTCAGAAGGAACAGGAGAAAAAGACATCCATCCAGAACCCAACACCAGCACAACCTGTCCCTAAAGTCCAGCCAAATCGTGCTGCTCGTGGAAGTAGTTCTTCATGGCAGCAACCTGGGACATCACCATCAAAGGCAGCGTCTCCCGGCCAAATTAGTTCTCATGCTTTTCCACAGTCAAAATCCAAGATGGAAGATGATCTTTTCTGGGGTCCTCTTGATCAATTGAAACAGGAAACCAAACAGTATGTTTCCACTGTACTTTTGAAGTCATTTTTTCTTTTCAGCCTGTTGCTTGAGTTTTTCTAGTTTTCTTCTTTCAGACGGGATTATTTTTCTCCATGCATTTGACTGCATAACTGATAGAAGGAAAATTATTCAATGCAACCAGTTGCATGGAGTGACTTCATATGTCCTTTTGATTTTCGAACAATATGAAGTTCCGCATGCATCAATACAATCCATAATTTTAACAAATATATTTATTTACCATACTAAAAATTATTTTGATCAAAAGCTTATAGGTTCTGAAAAGTTAAAATTGTTTGAAAGCGGATTTATGACCTATTATCTTAATCAATAATGTTTGGTTTAGATTTACCTAAAACATTGTTTTTGGTAAAAAAAAAAAAAAAAAGAGGTTGGATTGAGTCTGAGCAACAAGTTGTATTGAATCATTAATGTGTTGGTTACTGTATATGCTGTCAAAGAAACAGATGGAACTTGGCAGAAAATTCTTACCTTTAATGGAAGAAGGGGCTAAGAGTTGTTTAGTTCTGTACCTCTTTTTTCTTGTTTGTGGAAGGTAAAGACTAAAGACAGCTTGTAAAGTGGTGCCCCTCTTTTGCATTTATTCTTTCCAATTGATGATTCAACACTTCAGTTTCTGCACTGTGTATGTCAGCCATCAGTATTATGTTATGATGGGAATGCGATCTTACAAAATCTCTCTTAGATAGTGACATTGATCATGTAGGAGTTAGTGTTAAGTGAATACTCTGGTACGTCTTCTTTTACTCTATGTGAGAGTTCTAGAATAATCATCTGAATCAAAGCTTCCATCGGTAACAGAAGTAGAAATGCCTCTGTTAGAAAATATCTAAATTTCCATCAGACCGACAACTATATACTTGGACATCCTTATCTTCCATGGTGCCCCTACCATGTGATTCTCGATTTTGTGAAAAATGTTGATGTTCCAATACTTGGATTAATGCAAGTGTTTTTTACATTTTGTGCATGATTTTGTATTCCGTAAATGCTGTAGAATATACTGTTGAAATGATTTTGAGTTTTTATTTTTTTTATTTTTGAGTATTTTAATTGACTGGATATGGTGAATGCTTGAATTGTTTCTCTCAATAATTTGTGGACTCCGAATGAAAATATTTGATGGAATTTCTCTCCACATGGTGTGCTCATGTTTAAGAAGTAAAATACATGTCAATAGACATATACAGGAGGCAATTCTCAAACATTGTTTTCTTGCGCTGATATTATCATCCATATTTAGCTAAGAATGTAATAGTATCCTAATTAATGATGGATAGCCGATACATTTAATGAAATTGATTTCATGGTCAGATTACCATGATGTACATGATACTGAAGTTGTTCTATATATCCAGATGTACCAATTCACTTTAGTACTTCTATCTATTTTGGCCACATCTTAATGATTTTTCAAATCCAATCCGCTTATTGTATTTAGCACTATTTATTTTACTTAAGGTGTCTTTGGCATTCCCATAAAATCGTCAATCTAAAATTCTTGACTCTTCACAATTACCTTATTCTTTTAATTATTTCTTCACATCTTTTGATATAATTACCTTACTTTTCAATCATTTTTCCGCAACTACCTATATGACCACCCTATTAGTTTTAACTTTATTCTTTTTACTTCTCATCATTATCTCTATCATATCATGTCGCTCTCCCATTTCACAAAATTTTATACCAAAAAATTTTCATTTAGAAGTTTTAATAGTTTTATCAAATACCAAATACACCAAAAATTATCTTACTACATAACTTGCGTCATTCTCAAAATTAACAATCACTTGAGAGTGACTTCGAGTCCATTAAAAATGATTTGTTTATTGTAAGGACCCATAAGGTCCCAATTTAAGATCTAAACCATCTAAAATATTCACCTTGCCTGAATTAATAATTCTATAAAAAATTTTAACATTCTAAAATTTTAGTGTATGGATCCAAGTGGTTTTCTAAATTTATAAAGATGTGGTCCACACATAACTGCAATTGATATCATTTTTGGTATTTAAGCAAAACAGTAGTGCTAAATATAATGAATGGATTGGATTTGACAAAAATCATCAAGATGGGGCCCAACTAGACAGGAGCATTGAAGTGAATTGGTACATTCAGGTATATATAAGCTAGCCTATATATGTATGTATATTGGATTGAAGACGATAATGTAAAGTAATTCAGAATCTGTTTTGAATCATTTGATATGCTCTGAAGATTTTTGAAAAAAGTTTGAAGTGTGTTAAAATGTTGTAGAATGAGTCTAAAATCCATTATAATGGCTTGAAAACGTTCTAAATGATTTATGCTGTCAGGATTTTTTAGAATAATTTGATATATGCTAGAAGGATCCAAAAGTGTTTTGAAAATTGAGTTGAGTTATAGCAAGTGAGTCTTCTTAAAACATTCTTGATAGCTTTAAAATGATCTAGAATTATTTAGAAATGATTTACAGTCTTCAGAATGTTTTATACTGATTTAAATTATTTCCAAATACTTTAGAATGGATTAAGATTTTTTAGGGTGAGTTTCATATATATATTAGAATGATCAAAATTGTTTCTAGTTTTGCTCAACCCATCATGGTTTATACACAACACTAGGGCACCACTTCTGCTATTTTCTTGGTTGGAAATTTGTACTTTACAATTAATCAGCATGCACATGAGGAACCACTTTAAATTGCATGTACACTATGGTAGCCCATGGAATCATTTCTTTATATTAAAATTATTAAAGAGTGGATATGCATGCATTAAAGAATTCTAATTTCTTTTTGGTTCATGAGTTTGTGATTAGGTATCTGTAGTTTCCTCCTTTCTATATCTAACTATGTGGAAAACAAATACTTGAGCAAATCAATATAAGAGGTTTACATACTTGAGACATGATTTTATACATTTCAATATGTCTTGTATATTAAATATTAATTTGTAGTTACTTTTATAAATGTTGTTGGCACTGGTTAGGAGAGTTGAGTTTATTCAAATAGAATGCAGTAAAACAATGAGAGAAGACTCAAAAAATGGATAGTTGTAATTAAACAAGATATGAAAACATTAGTGATCACTGAAAACATAGTTTATTATCATCAAAAATGGCACAATAGAATCCATGCAGCTGGCCCCACATAAGTGGAAAATAGCTTATGATGTTGATGATGACGATTTTTATAAGTATCCTGGCATGGATATAAAAACATCAGAAATGCAGATATTAACTCAAACATTAGGTTTAGTAAAACTTAAGGGAAACAAAATTATTTTCACCTGGAAGAGATTGGTTTGCTATGCCTATTCACCCTGGCATGTGTGCACCTTTTGACTGATGTGCCACCTGATAATGATGATGGTAATGTATTCTACTAGACCTATGAGTGTCAACCTTTTCAAGGGCCTGTTTGGCTTTGTGGTTTCCAAGCGGAAACAGGCTTTTGTGCCTTCAAATGTCCATGCATGCCAATGAAATGTGTTTGGCCTATTTTTCTAAAGCCATGTTTTGGTTTTTTTCTTTTTTCTACTGCAAGCTGTGGATAATCAATTTTGCAGGAAGCTAGAAGATTTTGCTCTCCCTAAATGATCTGTGGTGCCATTTTGCTTCATAAAGAAGCCTGGCCAAGCAGCCCCTAGGTTTTTTGATGACCAGTGGGATTTGGATCCTTCTAATGTTATTCTGTTTAGTATGATGAAAATAAATATTTTAACAAATAATAATTATATTATGTTAAAAAATGATGGAAGTTATATTACAAGAATAAAAAAAATGATGGAAGTTAAAAATCGCATAAAAACGTAAATGTAATGATTATACATACATTTGTGCCAAGCCTCAATACATTTGTGTTTTTTAGCCCTTTTTTGTTGTATTTTTTTAAAATTTGTGGGACCACATTAATCTTTACATATACCAAAGTTTATCATTTTTGAATTTTTTGTACACATATAATTTCAATGTGTTTATATGGGGTGAAAATTATTTATTTCTGACATCATAAAAATATGTACAAAAATCCCAAAGTGGTAAAATTTGGTATATAAACTAAATGCATGTCGAGCCATGTAAAAATAAAATGAAAAATGAAAAAAATGCTCAAAATGCCTCGTGTAATGAAGCTCGGTGCATATATGTATTGAATCAAATCATACCCAGACATAAACTATAGGTAGGGATTGACCAGGTGTATAGTGCTCCTCCCAATTGTAGAGTCTAGGGAGGGGCATCCCTGTATGAAACCTTACCCTTCGGCAGTGGTTAATAAGGCAACTTCTGTTGCGCTATGGCCTACCTCAAAAACATATTAGGTATATCAAAATAGAAAAGTGCATGGCACAATAATAACATTGCCAAAATAAATCTATAAAAAAAATGGAAATTCTTATTACTTCTGAACATCTTTGAGGAATTGAGTAGTTTTATTTTTTTGATAACAGAATACTTTATTTTGATTTGAAGGAAAGATCATTATTGCTAGCTTGTGGGTTACCACTGGCAATGTGGATTTTCACCAATGTTTGGGATTTTGTCAGCAATTGGAGGGTAGAGAGGGAACTAGAAACCCAATTCTGGACTGTTACTCTCACCCTACTTGTAACTATGAACAACTATTGCTTAAGTCAGTAACATCGAGCGTCTGAAATTGAGAGTATTCTTTTGAAAAATTATCTTACTGCGAGCATTGGCAATAATTTATTGCAGATATCGCTTAGTGATCCCAAGTCTTTAAGCATGACACGCAAATAGAATTTGTTAAAGAAAAAAATTCAGAGGCAATGACCATTTCCAAACGCTTCATGGGATCTCATCACAAGTGCAAAATTCAATACAATTGTATTTTACTTTTTTTTTTTTTTTTTTAATGAAAATTCAGATCTAGGGACAATTGGCATTGAGATTGAAGCATCAAACTCAGTTTGAAACAATCTAATGAAGTTCTGTAGCTTTTTAAGTGTCTGAGTATCAAGCATGAGAGAGAGAGAGAGAGATCAGTCTGTAGCTTTTTAAGTGTCTGAGTATCTAGCGTAATGTGTATATGTATGCAGAGAGAGAGAGAGAGAGTTTCTGTAGCTTTTTAAGCGGCTATCTTCTGGTTCCTCTTCAGTTCACTCCCCAACACAAACACACACATACACCCACTCCCTCGCAGCCGCCCTCCGCCCGCGCGCACATCCTCTCCCAACCAACCCTTCTCCCACCAGAAAAGAAAAAAAAGCAAGATGCATCTAATCCATGCATGCAATTTTGTTTTTTTGTGAGTTTTAAGGGTCTAGATAAGTTCCTTTCCTTCTTTCTGTTTTGGGTTTATTAATGATGTCCTGTTTTATATGTGCTTGTGACTTCAATCTGTGATTCGTATTTGACCTTTTATGTAGCTGCATTTGTTCATCCTAAACACCTTGGTAGAGCTGTTAGAAATCAAATGTATTATGTAAGGGAAATAGTTATATGATATGAATATCAATATAATATTTCACTGTTGCTGCCCCATTTTGGCCCACTTTGATGCTTATATCAAAATTCAATTCAACCCTTGCATGTAGAATTGTTTGCTTGACTGGGAAACTAAGTTTCATCCAAATCAAATATATTGATAGGTCCCATTTGATAATACTGAAGTGTAAAATCAATGTAATAAAATTACTTGATTGATATATCTATTTTAAATATATTAGTTCAACATTTATATCATCTAAATCATTCTTCCGAATCTTATAAAATAGTATTATTCTATTAAATCCATGAACAAATCTTAAGTATTTTCATATTTTACATGTAATTATAAATATTTTTGACCAGGTATGGCTAACCCAAAACTCTGAATGAAATGATTTTTGGTACCATGATAAAACAATCTAAACAAAATGAGTGGATTGGATAATCATCAAAGTGCTAAAAAAAGGGGGCAGCAACACTGAAGAGTAAAGATTTCAGAGGCGATATACTACAGAAGTACTTTCCATTATTTTAGCAAAAATTGATCCAGTGTTATCTGTTTCCTTTATTGTCCTGTTAAGTTCCATTGATAGCTTTCAAATTTCCCTCATGATTTCCTAGATTGCAATACAAGTCTTGGATTGGCAATGATAGTTATGATGCTATGTTTGTTTTTTAAATCTCTGATGAACAATTGTTGAATAATGATAACAATGATTGATATCTGCAGTTGCTGACTTGATAATACATATGGGGTTTTTTTTTCCTGCATTAGCAGGTGCTTATTTTAATTGCGGGTTGATTAAATTAAGTTTTATCATATGTGAGCAGGTCAGATTTCCCATCACTTGTTACTTCTAGCAGTTGGGCTTCAAAAGGTACTCCTGCAAAAGGGACTTCTGGCGGGTCATCGAATAGGCAGAAATCCTATAGCAGTAAAGCTGCTGAGCACTTGCTTTCATCCTCTCCTGTATCTTCGAAAGGAAGGAGAGATGCCATGACAAAACATACAGGTATAGCCACCTTGAACTAAAAAATTTATGTTTAAGATTTTAATATAAATTCGTGTTTTATTGTCTTCTTTCAGAGGCCATGGACTTCAGGGATTGGTGTGAGAACGAGTCAGTTAGACTTACTGGGACAAAGGGTACTCTCTCCCCACACTTTTTTTTTTTAAAAAAATTATTCTTCTGTTGTCTCAGATACTGGTCAAAATACTCTTCATAATTTTTTATTATTTGCCTTCATCTCAAGATCAGGCCGTTCCCTGGTTGGTGATGGTTTGATGTGGAACGTCTAATTGATGGCAGGTTGATGTTGTATGACCGTCTTTGGGTCAAAAGTGTCAATTTCTTAATGAATTGATGTCGAATGTCTAATTATTCTTGCAGATGCATGTTTTATGAGCTTACTTGACAATATAGATGCCTGTAGTTTGAGATTGACACTGATTTATACTGTACAAGAAAATGATTGCCATTTGATCTGTTTTTGACTTGGCTTGTTTCTGGTTTTTACTCGTCTTGCTGTGCACAGACACAAGTTTCCTTGAATTCTGCTTGAAACAGTCTACTTCAGAGGCCCAGATGCTTTTGATTGAGAACCTTGGTTCATTTGATCCAAACCATGAGTTCATTGACAAATTTCTCAACTACAAAGAGATGTTATCAGCTGATGTAATTGACATAGCCTTCCAAACACAGAATGATTGGCGGTCCACTGGATTGGGTTTGGATGATGTAAATACTGACAAGACAGGAGTTGGGGATTTTGACCCAGAGGCAGTGACAACAATGGATGGCTCTACCAAGGGAGGGAAGAAGAAGGGGAAGAAGGGGAAGAAGGTGAGCCCGGCAGTTTTGGGTTTTAATGTTGTCAGCAACCGCATTATGATGGGTGAGATCCAGACCGTTGAGGAGTAGCAAGCAGAGTATATACACTGTCAAACGTCTGTAAATGTCGTTTATTTTGTACTTTTTTTTTTTTTTCTTTTTGGTTTTTTTTTTCCCCTGCTTCATAGACGGCAACAACAGCAACAGAGCGGGTTACATGAGCTCAAGCAGTTTTGTGGGAAGTAAAACTTTATGAACAGTAGGGCCTTTATGATTTGGTTTATTTATTGAAAAGCCCAACATTAAATTCGAGGGGGGAATGGTAAGCATGTTCATGGAGCTTTCTTTTCTCATCTCTTACTTGCGTTTATCCTTGCAGGTTTTAGTCAATTCATCTCGTGCTATTGATTTGTCCGTTAATCACTGTAGATGTTCGTCGCCGTGCTTAACTGGTTTTTGAGTAGTATCATAGCTGGAGATGATCTCTCTTATTTAGTAATGATCCACCAATTCTGTGGACAAGTCACACGGATGCTGAGGAAGTGGCTTTTGGTCTGCAGACGCAGTTTGCTCCATCTAATGGACAATTTTAAGAGCTTGTTTTGCTGTGCCGTCTACACCAAAGTGCAGCCAGAAGTAAGAGACTTTCAAAAAGTACTGCAGTTTTGTGTGTGTGTGTTTGGCCCTATTATTTTTAGAACTACTTTCAATAAGTAAAATTACAAAGGACAGAGAAATATAGCTTTTTTTTTAAGTATAACATAGAAATATAACTTAAACAAATATATTTTGTAATGTCAAATGGGAAAATTATTAAGCGCAGACGGCTAAATTGGCCACACATGATTATGAAGTAAACATTCACTCCACGTATTATTTAGAATTATTTGCTTTATTAGCATACCAATTTTTATCCAAATTCGATGTGTACGTGCCTTATCTTAAAATGGTATAAAATCATCGTAATAAAATAGTTTAATATAAACATCAAGTTTAAAATGATATTTTCAATATTTAAGTTGT
Source organism: Annona cherimola (assembly GCA_030490835.1). Classification (NCBI taxonomy): domain Eukaryota; kingdom Viridiplantae; phylum Streptophyta; class Magnoliopsida; order Magnoliales; family Annonaceae; genus Annona; species Annona cherimola. The sequence goes on along the minus strand of CM059973.1, from coordinate 99,294,380 downwards.
CGAAAGTATGATTTTTATATAAATAAATGATTGTATAAAGTGTTGTTACATTTTAAAATGTGTGGGACTTCCATTTGCACATGATGAGTTCTCCATCAAATATATTTATTTATAGGTTATTTGTTTACCCATAAAACTTTCCTATCTAAGAACTTTGAACTTTTTGCAACTACTTAATTTTTTTTCACTTCCTCGCTTATAATTATTCTACTTTTTAATCATTTTTATATAATTAACTATGTAATTAACGTATTTATTTTAACTTTATTCTCTTCACTCTTCATTATTATCGCTATCATACTATATCATTTTCTCTTATTTCAAAAGCTTTTATACTAAAAACTTTTCATCTAAAAATTGTATTAATTTCTCAACACACCCTTAGTTACTTAAATATTGATAAATTTACTATCATAATTTTTATATTATAATTAAAAATAAAATATATGAAATAAACATATATAATTATATTTCTATAAAATATAAATAAACACAGAATAAAAATTATTATATAGAAGATAAAACGGCAATATTTTTTTTTTGTTTGACGTGGATTAAAGAATTTTAAGAAAAGCTACAATAAATAAATTAACAAACATAAAAGAAAACGAAAAATATTAGATACCTTATTGATGTAGCCTGTTGCTTGCAGCAAAAACGGGGAAAAAGGAGTCATCTGTAGATGAATTTATAAAAAATACAGCATTAAATGAAGGCCTATTTCGGCGTTGAAATTTGGCCAAACATCTACAAAAATCTGAATCAGTGTAATTTCTACGAAAGAAAGTGCACGCAACGTCCCTAGACGTACGGCAATGCACCCCGGTGTAAAATTCGTTTTTTTATTTTTTTGAGTTTTTATAAAAACTATTATTCTGCGTATTTAATATATATATATATCTACTAAAATCTTCCATTTGTAGAAATGTGTATAAACTTGCTACATCGATTAAAATATACCTAGATTAGCCGATTTCAAAAAAAAAAAAAAAATTACAATTTTTTTAAAATCTAGTTTACACCGGTTAAATGGAAAGTGTGCTCTCAATCAGAACCCGTAGTTAATAGCGGAATGAAGAAACTATCTACACAATAGACATACAAATAAAATCTATCCATGATGTCCTTCTTTGCCTGCCTTTTAATAATCAATAAGAATTCTTAAAATTTTCACTTTTATAAATTTCCTTTTAATATTAAAAAAAAAAGTTGTGCCCGTTTGATCCAGTGTTGTTGAAACCGGACCGAACCGGCCGGTCCAAAATCCGGTTCGTATGCATGCATTCGGTTTGATTGTAATAAACCATTCGAACCGGCGGTTGAACTGGATGTCGCGGTTGGACTGTATGCAACCGGTTCGTCGTCCTCATCCCGTCAGTCGTCGTCCGAGACCAGTAGCGGAAACAGCAGCGACCTCCATTTTCGGCAACCAGCAGGCAACCCATTCTCCTTTTCATTTTGCCCCTAAATCGATCGTAGCACAGCAGCAGAGCCGCCCTCCTCCGTTTTCTCTCAGCAGCCACAAAATTGGAAGGATCAAGCTTTGAGGGAGTGACGCCAAAAATGGAAAACCCACTATTGCGCTAGCCTGCTCGCCGATCACCCGCCTTTCTCGTTTTGTGTTTTTCCACTTCAACGCGGAAACCATTAACGACCTTGCGACTTGCGAGAAGAAGGGGAAAAAAATTCTGGTGGTCCAGCGGACCATTGAATTCGTGTATACGCAGATCATTATTTGCAATATAGAGCATTCAAAATAATTTTATAAAAATTCCTCAATAATCTAATAGAATCTCCCAAATTATGTAAATATAATTTTTGTGTAAAAAATTTAAATATCACTAAGTATTGCATCAAAACCTCAATTTCAATATAATTTATCTTAAAACAAAGTGAAAATGATATAAAATAACTACAAAATGATGTAATTTTTAATAAAGTTTTTATTTAATAAAATATTAATTCAATTAATAATATTCTATTTTTAAATTGACATTATCTTCCATGAGATGCGAATTATTATAATCACATGCATCTTTATACCGACGACGTAATAAATAAGAAAAATAGATTTTAGGTGATTTTTTTAGTACCTAGGACGATTTACGTGTAATCTGAAAATTTATTTTTAATATTTTATTTATTTCATAAAATTTAAGTGCTCCTTAAATGTCGTTAAATGTTGTTAGATGTTGTTAAATGCTATTAGATTAAGGTGGATTAACTTATTAATATTAAAAGTTAGATGTTGTTAGATATCATTAGATCTTGATAGATGCTGTTATATGCCGTTAGATGTCGTTAGATGCTGTTAGACGCTATTAGATAAGGTAAATTTCATTAGATTCTATTATCTGGATTTCAAATTCTATAATTAAGGTATAAATGACCTTATAAAGGGCTCATAATTATATTATAGGTGTTAAATTAGGATTAACTTATCAATATATTTACTTAAAATTTAAAAAAAAATTACCGGTTCAATCACCGGTTCGGTTCTGACAATATTGGTTTGATCCCACTTATGATAAAAGCGCCGGCTTTTCTAAGAAGGGCAAAGCTAGGTGTGCAACTTGGGCCAGGTTGAGCCCGAACGCAACCCGCCAAACCCGATTTCTAATTGTGTTAAAACTCCCTTTTCTACAACCCGAACTTGGTGAACCTGATTTATAAATGTGATAAGGTTAGGGTTCAAGTGAATCCGAGCCCGATTTTATTTTATATTTATTATAAAATATATTTTATATATAATATCTAAACAATATTTCTTTATATTTTTGTATTTTATGTTATTTATATTTATTTTAAATACATGTTTGACATATTGTAATTATATTATAAATAAAGTATATTATTTTCATTTATATTTATCTTTTATTTCTATAATCTTCTTCATTTATCTTATTTTTTATATTAAAAAGTGAATCCGAGCCCGATTTTATTTTATATTTATTATAAATATATTTTATATATAATATCTAAACAATATTTCTTTATATTTTTGTATTTTATGTTATTTATATTTATTTTAAATACATGTTTGACATATTGTAATTATATTATAAATAAAGTATATTATTTTCATTTATATTTATCTTTTATTTCTATAATCTTCTTCATTTATCTTATTTTTTATATTAAATTTTTACTAAAGATATTCTTTATAGATGAATGATTCTATTAACTCGGGCTAAGCAGTTGCCCCACTTGGCTCACTTCAAAAAACTCCTTTACAATAAATTTTTTATTTTTTCTTCATATACTTATTTATTTAGTTGTATTTAATGTATAAAACAAGTTTTACCATTTTTGGATATATGTATATATTTTTTAAAAAAGTTAAAGATAAGGGTATTTTAAATATATATATATATACACAGATCTCTGAAAATCTCAAAAAAATATATACACATATTCAAAAATGATAAAACTTAGTTTATATGTTAAATACACTTAGATAAACAAGTATATGAAGAAAAAAAATTGTTATAAATGAGTTTTTTGAGGTAGGCTAAGCAGGGCATTTGCTTAGCCCTGGCTAACAGAATCACTCTTCTTCTTTATATTGTTATATTTTTTAAAAATATGTGGTTTGACTGTATATTGTTATGTTTATTTATATGATTTGTTATTGTTATACATTCATATAAAATTTTAAAACTATCACTCTTAAATAAAATATAAATTTATCAACCTAAATTTCAACCCGAAACCCAACCCAAACCCGATTTTGAAAAATAGGATTAGGGTTTAAGTTTTACATATAAGGTTAGGATTGATGTTTTATAAATAGGGTTGAGGTAAACCCGAATTTCATGAGCCCGAGTTGCACCCCTACATAAAGCTATCCGCTCACCGAATGATTTGAGTCTAAAAGGTTACCCCTTCCTTATGCAGGGCTAACAGGCGTTCCAAGCGGGGAAACATTAAGCTACAAATAGGCGTGCTTTTGCTTTTTTTAAAAAAAAAAAAATTTTAACCCTTAAACAACTTTAAAAATTGTTAAGCTGCGCGTCATATGATATGCCATGGCTGGCTACAGTATGCTTCCATCAAAAGACAAAATTACCCTCGGAGGAAGCTAAATGCACGATGATTTACGAGCAATTTAGATAAACTATAATAAAAATTATCAAAAAGTAACTAGATAAAATGAACAAAACTAAAATGATAAAATTTAGTAACAATTTCCAGAGAGAGGAATAGTACATGAAACATATTGAATAATTGTAGGGTTAATTAAGGAAAATAAACGTTTGACAAGTGAAAATGAGACGGCATTGGATTATTTTCGGATAAAAAGACAGAAAAAGAATAGGATGGGTATGCATAACGCAAGCAAGTGCACGTTGCATTCAGCAGAAATTTTAGGCAATAGCAAGGAATTTAACTTGTGTCCGGGTACAATTTGTGAAATTAATTTTGAGAGACAAGTGTGAACAATCGTCGTGTGCAGAGGAGGGTGTGTTGTTGGACGGTGAGATGAGATGCAGATATGCCCTTGAGGCCACGCCACTTTCCATTGGTCAACCAAAGCATTGATCGGTGGGTAACGGAGCAGGGAGATAACCCCGGTCTAAGAACTGGAGGACGAAAATGAGAAGGATGGATAGGAAGGTGAGGTAAGAGATGCCTTCGAGAGCGCCGAGGAGGGCATAAGGGCCGGGAGGCAGGCCTGAACCAGTCTTCAACTTTGTGGATAAGGACCAGCAAATGAGGGCAATGAGGATCAAGTAGCTAACGCCTTCGAGTGCACCGATGGAGCCAGCGGGGCCAGGTGGGAGGCCGCATCCTGTTGTTTTCAGGGTGTATAGCGACCACCAGATGACGGGGTTTGCCACCAGCCCACCCGCTGTTGCTCCAATCTCTAAGAAGCTGCTGCTGCTGCTGCTGCTTCTCCTCTCCTCCTCTTCCTTGGCCATGCTACGAACCTTGACATACTGCCTACTCTTCGTCTCTCTCCTCCTCCTCATCATTCTTGTTGCTCTGATTATGCTTATGCTCCTGCTGCTTCTACGGATGATGCTCATCGTGGACTTGTGTGCTGGAGGCCGCGACAGCAGGACGAAAGCCCCCGAGGCGGCCATGCATACAATCAACGAGACAACAGCAACGCTCTCTCTAATAATAATAATAATAATAAGTCGTAATTGATGATAGACCACTCCCGCGCTCTGCTTGCTCTATGATAAATCCTACCCAAAATAAAAGTAGGTAGGGGAAATATGGAGGAAAGGGGGAACTGGCTGTCTATTTCCTTTCCATATATCTTCTTATCCGTTTTTTCGGAATGAGTGGAGGACGTGAGATGGGGGGGGTAATATCTAAGCCTGTCGTCATCCCCACGTGTTCCTTCCTTGCTGGCTTCCACTCGTGAACACTTCCCACCGCATTCATTTATGGGCCAACCGCATTCGTCCACGCAGCAAATGACAAGACTGCACTCGTGTTTAAATTAATTAATTAATTAGTTAACGAGCGAGCGAGCGAGCGAGCGAGAGCCGGGTCGAAAAATGTTGCTCAAACCAAGGGCCAATGTTTCTGTCCGTAACCATCTTCCCATACAGTGCGGGTCAAGAGGAGGCTTGAGAGCCCTCGTCATCTGCCAGGCCCAGCAACGCCACTGCCACTGCTCTCTTCCCTCCCACATGCCCACCAGCTTCAGCTTCAGCTTCTGCTTCTGCTTCACAAACCGCCCCTCACACAAACAACAGCTTCAACCCGTTTCATTTCACAAAACAACAGTCAATTTCCAAACTGCTCTACATACGCATCCCCGTCTTACAGGACGAGTTATGAAACAAGCAAATATAAAATGTTAAAAATGAAAAGGGGAGATTGGAGAGTAATAAAATGCCAGAAAAAAAAAAAATTGCATAACCCCACGCCTGTTCTGTTCCCTTTTTCTAAATGCTATTTATTTGCACTTTTTATAGGAGAAATTTCAAACTGCCGTAACTGCCATTTGAAAAAAAAAAAAAAAAAAGGTATAACGGCCACTGGGAGAAGCGCGTGAGGACAAGACACCAACTACTTTTTGAAATTGAACTAGTATACCAACAGACTCCCTCCGACCCAACTCTCCTAACAAAAGTAGCCACTTCTAACTCCCTTGCTACCAAGGGGTTTTTACCTAGCAAATCTAAAGAGAAAATTCCCCCGTCTCTCTCTACCAGCATTCCATATACACAAAATACGGAACCTTAGCGGTTCCTTGGCAACTTTGCATCCTCCTCACCACTATCATCACTCTCTCTGTTTCCATCGCTGCCATCCCGCTTCCTCTTTGGCCTAGAAGAGGACGGTGGCTGGGGATCAGACTTGTGCTGGTCATCTTCAACCTCTTCCTCATCTGCATCATCTTCATTTCCAGCGTCCAAATCACTCCCAATGGCATCCTCTTCTGGCTGAGCAATGGGTTGCACCAGATACTCTGATCCAATATCCTCTTCCTAATATTAAAAACCAAAAAAAAAAAAAAAAAACATAATTCTATATATATCAAAAATCCGGATGTGAAACAACAACTGAACATCACTAAGATCACCAACTCACTGACTGCTTTTATCCCAGAACATTTTCTATCGTTGTTTAGATCCCAGAAATATTATGGGTGTGTTTGGTTGGAGGTAAAACTTTGGATGAAAAGTTTTTAGAGTAGAAGTTGTCAAATCAATAGAAAATGATGTGATATAATAGGAGTAATGATGAGGAGTAAAGAGAATAAAGTTAAAATAGATAGATTAGTTGTATGGGTAGTTGTGTAGAAATGTATGGATAGTTGTGTAGAAATGATTGAAAAGTAGGGTAATTTGTATAGAAAAATGTGAAAAAATAATTAAAAAATAGAATAATTATGGAGAGTGAAAAGTTTTAGATTGAAAAGTTTTAGTTGACACTTTTTTTGCCTAAACAAACACACCCTATATAAGCTAGAATTCATCATGCAAATAATAATAATAATAATAATAATAAATATGAAACCACCGTTTATTTTTATCCCATTCAAATCAGAATTGACACTTTTAATCCATGCATCCGTCCAGAGTTCTGAACAGGTGAAAGGAGCAAAAAGCAAAACAAAACAGAGGATAAAAACCTGTTGCGTGGCACATAAATGAAAGTCAGGCAACTATGTTCTCATCAGACAATCAATAGACGCAAACAAGAAAACCTTGAGCAGTTACAATAGATATCTAACAAATTTCACTGCCACAGTTGCACTGAATCACATGAATTCAATGACCCAACACAATGGCGCAAAAGGTCGCATCAAACTTGAATGTTGGTGCACTTCATCAATAAGAAGTGCAAATTTTGAATATAAAAGCGGAACATTCTGATTCAATATGCACAGTGGAGTTAATAGCCATGACAATCATGCATTTAACAATCCCGGTGTCATTTCTGAACCTTATTCATTTGCGGCAGGGAAATGATACAAGCCATTCAAATAAATATTCCCATGACTAATTGCAAAATAATTCAACCAATGGAGACCGCGCAAAGAAAATTTTTTAGTAACCCTGCAAATGGACATAAATCCATGAAAAAAAATTTTAGGTATGCTAGCATAGCAGCAGGTGTAGAAACCTCATGGATGTTGCTTATGATAAACCATGGATGTATGCATGATTTGCTTTTTTTGGGAAAAAAAAAAAAGAAAGAAAGAAAAGGACAAACAGTGGGCTTTATCACCCGTCCACCCACTGTACAAAGGAAAAAATTGAAATGAGGAGACGAGCAACCTTTTAAAAGCCCCATGACAGCTATAATGAAGGGTGTAACACTCAATAACCACAATAGTCAGCAGTTTCCACAAAACAAGAAGAGGAGCCCCTAAATAGAGTGACAGAGCCTCTGACAGCTGTCCTAGTGGGAAAAAAAAAAACAAAAAAACACAGCCCGCCACTGCGTTGTAGTATATTTGACAGTGGCAATATACTGACAAACCATTAAGGCAGGCAATATTCCACATAAAAGTCACTCATCATAGAACAAGTATAATCCCATCAGTAAAGAAAACAGATGTTAGACTGTCATGTTCTCTCTGTAAGAACCTAATCCCGGCATATCCAAATAAATTCAATCATCCAAACATTGGGTACGCAAGTTAATAAAAAGAAAAATCCCATGAAAGCCAAACCGCTAGCCTCAAATCGACTGGAAGTAAATTCACCAGCATGTAAATCATAATTTCCATGGCATTCAACTTAAGGAACACAAGCAAAGTTTGAATGACACTTCAGACTCAAAGATCCAAAATGTTACTCACAAGCTCATTGTAGAAACTACTATATGATCTCTTGAAGCCATGTTGAACTGATGGGGTAAACCAGTTTGTATCGAAGTGCTCCTAAGCTAGTCTGGCACTTCATTTCATGATGTTTTCAGGTAATCTTTTCTACCTATTTTCTATGTAAAAAAGGTATGTGTGAGCAGATATTCCCACAGTCAAGCTGGTCTAACCCAATGTCAAACAAATTTGATTTGAAATGCTGAACAACTCCTTCAACTTATAGTTCAGACGTCAAAATTTTGGAGCAAAACTCAACTGACGTGACTAAAAAAATATAATTTGCCAAAAGGTCAAAGAATTTCAGTAAGGAAACATGGAAGAAGTATTTACCTGAGGTGCGAGAAAAAGATTACTAAAAAAAATGTAACCGATTTTCCACGCTGTGGTAGTTAATAGCAAATAAAAATGACAAAACACGTGTGTGCTAGCATGAAGTATTTAATGGAAGCTGGTTAACAATTGCACTAATCAGCGCATTTATATAAAATAAAAACAAAAGGAGAGAGCTACTCAGATTAAGATGAAAGAGAGGATGGGAAGTCAGGAATCTTACCTCATCCTCGCCCTCACCATCGTCTTCTTCGTACTCACCCTCCTCTTCAATCCCCTGATCATCCTCTTCCCCAATCTCCCCATTCTCATCCTCTTCGCCCTGATCATGCCCATCAATCTCCCCTTCTGTGCTTGTCAACCTTCCCGTGCTAGCTGGCTCCCCTGCCTCTTCTTCGTCTTCCACATCCTCCTCATCCTCGTCCTCATCATCGTCGTCGTCGTCATCCTCTTCGACTCCGTCCTCATCCTCATCGCTGTCTTCAATCTCATGAACTTCAACAACATCCTCGTCCTCCCCATCATCCTCATCTATTTCCTCTCCCAAATCATCCTCCTCTTCATCCTCTGCATCCTCTTCGTCATCCTCTCCATTGAGAGAAGCAGCAGCAGCCACCCGAAATCCATTGGTCAAATGATGCTGCTGCGGTCTTTCGGAGCCATTCATTGCAGTCTCCTCCTCATCAGCATCACTCTCCTCATCGTCATCAGCATCGACAACACCTTCGTCAGTTGGGCCGCCATTGGTGGACCTGCCGTCGCGATCCTCCCCGCCATCAATCTCCCCACTGCCAGGATCATCCTCCTCCTCGTCGTCGTCGTCCTCCTCCTCCTCGTCTTCGGACTCGGGGCGCTCATTGTCATCAGCATCCATCTTATCCAAATACTTCAAGGACCGGATCAACGCAAAGACCCTGGAGCGGTAGTCCTTAACCCGAGTGACAGGGCACTCGTAGAGATCGAGAGAGACGAGCTTAAGGTGGGAGAGTGGGGCGAGGTCCTCCACGAACTGGATGCGATTGTTAGAGAGGTCGAGATCACGGAGAGATGCAAGGCCAGCCTGGACGAGGAATTCGAGGCCGCCGGCGATGCGATTGTCGGAAAGGATGAGCCTCTGGAGATTAGGGAGGCGGGGAAACTTGTCGAGCGAAGAGAGGCCAATATTGGCAATAGAGAGGTGCTCCAAGGCTTGGAATTTCTCAAGCAACGAAGGCGGAGGTAAACGGCCGTGAAGGCATTTGACCACGCCATCTAGGGTTAGAGAGCGGGCAGAAGAGCAGTCGGTTTGGCCGTCCAACGCCGTTTCAACGGCTCTCTCCCAAACCTCGTCCATCTCTCTCTCTCTCTCTCTCTCTCTCTCTCTCTCTCTCTCTCTCTCTCTCCTTTTTTCTTCTCACTGTCCGTCCCTCCTCCTCCCCTAACACCGGGGAAAAAGAAATAGCCCTACTACTCGAATCTCAAACGCTTTGTGCGGGCTGCTCAAATCTCAATCCATGAAGACGCTGCAATAAGAACCACAGAAACTAGACGGATAATCCCATTGGGGAATGACTTAAAAACAACAAAAGAAGATGGTGGTATTAGAAGGAGGGAGGTTTGTAGTATCTGGTTCCTACTACCGTGTCTGTCTGCTGTTTGGGGCCGAGAGATGGTGGTGGTAGAGGAGTTCTGTGTGTATGTTTCGGATGACGTTTTTCAAAGGAAAAGGGAAAGGCAGAGATTTATTAGGGATTTTCGAACCGGAGATAGGATGAAATGGGATGCGGAAGGGGAGAGGGTGGCGGTGATGGCGGTGGTGTGTGGGACAACAATAATATTAGGTGCCGGTTATCTTTTCGATTCGATACGATTGCAGAAGAAAGACCGGCGGCCGAGGAGGGGAGAGAGAGAGAGAGAGAGAGAGAGAAGGGGGGTGAGAAAGCTGGCTTTTTCTCTCTCGCAGGTGACGTGGAAGAAAAATCGACACCGTTCGTTTCTTTCACGCGGATCGCTGACATGGCGTAATTTGGACGGTTGGGATTGAGTATGTTTGTGTTTGTTTTTTGAACGGGAAGGATGTGATGCGGAAGGGCATTCAGGAACATCGGCCGGGCTGAGAGTGATTAAGCACATGTTTTTTGTTAGAATAACAGTTTTGCCACGCCCCGAGCACGAAGTAGATAGAGCTAGGGCGAACAGCTCGCTGCGCACGCATTAAATAATTGAGCGTGTGAAAACGCGAGATAAGCTAGGGACGGTCACTTGCCGCTCCGGAGGCAATTCGAATTACTGAACATTGGATTTTGCAAAAAAAGTCCGGTGGCGGAATGTTGCATAAACCCCCGCGACCTCCTCCCTCCCTTCTCTTCTCTCTCCCGTAAAAAAAAAACTGTCAATGATATGATACAGATAATGATGAATAATAAATATAATGAAGTTAAAATAGATATATTAGTTATGTAGATAGTTGTATATAAATGATTGAAAAGTATGGCAGTTGTATAGGAAAATGTGAAAAAAAATATGATAATTGGGGAGAATAAAAAAATTTAGATTAAAAAGTTTTAACTTGACATGTTTTATTAATTGCTAAACACACCCTTAATGTTAAAAAAAGAGTCCGTTAGGAACGTACCAAGTGTTGCTTTTGTGTTAGTAAGGGAAAACATTGCATTCAGAATTGAAAAATAAATAATTTGTTATTAATTGAACATATAAATTGTACTTGGAAATGAGAGATTCCCATCTCATCTTCCTCCCGTCGCCATTTCATTCAATATGTGAATAAATTTGTATTAGAATTTTCACTCTTAAAATAAGTTTTCAATTTTCAACATAACTTTTTATATTTCCAAAACAGCATTTTTCATTCACAATATATATTAGTGCATTTTCATCTCATTTCTTCATATATCTTTGGAATCAAAACTAATTTTAACTTTAACTGTAATTCTAAAATTATTTCAAGTTGAAACTTCATTTAAATTTTAAGTTTGCAAGTTTTCATTTGGTTTAAGAAAGATAAGTTTAAAATTTCTTTTAAAATATATAATAACAGCCAATATATAAGCAAGAATAACACTGCATTTGTAAACTAACTCTTAAAAATATATTAATGTATTATATGTCTGTACTCCAAATTTTATAATGTAATAAGATGCAAAATGATCCAATCAATCAACAATATTCACATCTACTTTACCATTATGTTTAGAAATATGTACTTTGGTGATATGACAATTTCCATCAATCCATAGGGGCTTCATTTTAAAACGACATAAAATTAACACAATAAAATAATTCAATGCAAATGTTAATTCTGAATTTGTTTTCAACATCAAAATTATTTAAAACATGATTTATACATAAATAAATAGCCGTATAAAGTATTGTTGCATTTTAAAACATGTTTGATCCATTTTGTAGCGGACCGCAACATATGTTGCAGTCCAACTATATTGTAAAATTTTTCAATATAGATACTATAAAATACAAATATATATAAAGAACACGTCCTTTTTTCTATATAAACTGGTTATATAAAAAGTAATTTTATATAACTTTATCTATTTTTAAGATGTCAAATGTGTGCATGAGCCACATTTACGCAAAAAATATATATATTCATATATAAATTGGAAAAAATGCTTACATTCGTTCACATATTATTAGAATGTAATAGTATTTTATAAAATCATTTATCCATATAGTAATAATATTTAGGATAGTTTAAATATTGAAAATATAATTTCAAAATAAATATTTAGCATTAAATTATTTTATTAAGTTATTTTTACACATTTTTAACGGGTTTATTCACAATGATCTTAGATGAACGAAAAGATTTTCATGATAATATAAATAATATTAAATACAATAGATGAGTTGGATTTTTCATCAAACATTGTAACATTAAGGCATGTTTGTTTTTAAGTAAAATTTCTCAATCTAAAACTTTTTATTTTTTATAATTATCTAATTATTTAATTATTTATTCACATGCTCGTATGCAAACTATTATACTTTTTAATCATCTATACATAATTATCTGTATAACTAACTTATCTATCTTAATTTTATTCATTTTATTCATCATCATTACTCCTATTAAGTCAAAATATTTTCTTTCATTTCAACAACTTTTGCATAAAAAACTATTCACAAATGCATCCTAAAAATGATAAATATTACATAGATGAGAGTTTTCGTATAAATGTAACCCATATAAAAAATAATGTTTATAGAGTTTCACTTCTATGTAATTAGATTATATAGAAGCAGAACTTAGGAACCCTCTTTATCTGCATCTATTCATCTGGGAGTCGTTAGATAGAGATAGAGGTTTGATGCTCTTCTGCATGCAAGTTTAGAGGCATGATTAAAGCCAAAATAAAGAAGTGAAAGTTTCACATATCCTGTACATAGACACCAAGTCATCCGATATAATAAGCTAGTATATACATAATCCCCACAATATAGATAAACCAAATAATATTCTCACCATTAAAGGGACATTTTACTTCAACCCTCAAAATAGGGGACAATTTCAATACTCCGCTATTAAGGATACAAATATTTTCACTCCTCGCGAAGGGGGAGGGTCGAACCACAGACATGCTGGCATTATGCATGCGTTCGTGACTGGTAATTTCTTGACCTCACATCTAGTTGGTGAAAAAATTTCATTGATCCATTACTATGAGTACTTTCTTCATCCATCATCCAACTGGTGAAAAGCTTCATTTCTCCCCTCATTTTCATGTGCAACCTTGATTCTTAAAATTTCTCTTCTACACCTAGCAACCAAAACAGAGCTTCATCTCAAGTTGACGATAAAATTTTAATTAAGGCGGAATCAACCATTGGGGCCCTTTCCTTGCAACTCAAAGGATAAAAAAATTCGCTAGACCCCCGACTTTGGAAGATAATGTCTTTGAGGTCACTAAAAAGCTTACGAGTAAGAAAAACAAGATATGTTTTGTAGAAATAGTACTAATGATATAAAGTGAAGGAATGGGATGATAAGAAGGCATCAATAACTCCAATCCAAGTTCCTTTTAATTCTTGAATACAGTTATGGATGTTGGGTATTTGAACACATGGGTATGTGAAACTCCTTTGCATGTTTAATTGGTGGATTGGTCCCTTTGGAGATGGATGATGGATTTTGGTCAATTTTCTTTTTAGTTTAGTACTTGGCTAATTATTGGAGGAAGCACTAGTTTAGTTTTCCTTTAAAAGCCAGAGGTGCTCTTGCCCTTCGCCACTTTCCTTTTTCATTTATTCACATGAATAAATGAAGTCATTAAATTTGCAATCTGGAACAAGTGTTCAATATCTGTAGATAAAATTATAGTCATGGTCGTAGAATATTCCATGGAATGAAATGGAAAATTATACTTTGATTTCAACCAATCAACAATAAATATTGACATCTTAAATTCTTCATCGGTGATAGAAATTTAATAATTTTTTTGTAATCGAAGTATAGTCAACAATTATAATAATACCCTCACTTATGCTGGAGACAAGTCGATGCCGTAAAGAAGCAAAATTTGCTATGGGACTAGTTTTCCAATGGCGGTGAGCCATGATGAAAATGGTGATAAAGTGGGTTCCTAATACATAGAAACGAAACTCTTATTCTGGTGTAATATACTCTATATTAGTACACATAAGGGCAATTAAGCTCGAATTCATCACTTTAAATTTGCTTGCACATTAACTAGATATTTATTTTTAAGTCAAGTTCCTCAAGCTTGACTTATAAAAATACAGTCTTCCATACTTATTTTTCTTGAGTTCATGCTTAACCAAACCTAAGCTGCATAATCAAATTCGCGTGGATGGGATCATGTGATGAGTGGGATGAAAACCAACTCAATCCAACATAAAAAAATATCTAATGCTTAAATGTAATAACTTTGTTGAATTTAAGCTAGATTTCAACCTAGCCTAAAGTATAGCTTTATCAAATTTAGGTTTTAAGTCAACATAACCAAACATAGATATCATTGCGAAAGATTTCCTAAAGTGTGTCAACTTCGATTAATCATAACTTTTGATATAGGAGTAGTTACGAGAGCTATAACATATCAATGGAAAACATTTTTCAAGTATGTTAACATGACAACTAGGATAAACCTGTTTAAGCACATTTTTAATGTCAAAATCTACGATTTTTGCATGAATTATGACCATTAAAGTTTTACGTAAATTTATTTGCTATTTAAATAGCAAATAAAAATGTATGCCATTGTTTGCATGTATTTTACATGTGCATGGGCAGTTAGCATCAAGTTTTGTTTTTTATAAATTCGCAGCTTCTCTTATTATTGAACATATACTTTTGAATAATATATCATTGTTTTCTTCTATACTTTGTGTTTGATTTTCTATGCGAGACTTATTTATTGTTCTCGAGGTGTGATCCAACAATAGCATTGTTTTCGCATTTTTCTCGTCGCATCATAACATATTTTTAATCCTAACTTATCCATTTTCTTGGTGTATAGAGAGAGAGAGACAAAAGAGTTAAGTTTTATAAGATCATAAAGTGCAACTAGTGGAAGCATTTGAACTATAATGTCATTGTTCCCAATATTTATCCTTACAAATCCATAAATTATTGAAATAATAACCTCACTAATCTCCGTGACTTTATTAGTATCAACCATGCTTGTTATTCCGACGCCAACCCTAGTTTCTAAAATCTTACTTCCTCCACTTGTTCCCTAATAGCCTCAATTGTCGGTAATCCCAAGACAATATCATCAAAATCCTCCCCATCTTTTGTGATGTCCTTAGTTGTCATTGCATTACCTTTTTCGTCTGTGAACACAACATTTGTTGCATTGTCTTCGACTTCTATAACACCCCCCATTGCCCTTAGGAGAATTAGAACTCTCTTCATGTTTCTATTCTATTATCGTTAGTAAGCTCTCCGGCCCCATCCATAAGAAATTCTTACATTATGTCCCCATCAACATCTTTTGCTTCTCCCACTATTGCAGTTGAGAATACCAACACTGATGCTTTGCGCTGACCTCGATGACAACAACCCCTTCCTTGACCATATCTCGCCTTGGATTCAATAAGATAAAGAGTTGAAAGTTGTGGCATTAATGTACCTTGTGCTGGGGTGTAACTTGAGTTGGGTTGATCTCGAATTTAGATTATTGATTTTTTAGAGTTTGAAGAACTTGAACACAAGGAACATGACTTTAAATATCAAATGGGTCAAAGTTCAAGTAAACCCAAATATGAAACTAATTTTTCCTAATTATGTTCGATGTAAAATATTTTGTATACGTAACGCCTGAATAATGATTGACACGAGTACAACGATAGTTTAGATGTTACAAATGAGGTTAAGACTAAAGTTTAAATTTTAGAAATAGAAATAAGATTAGTGTTGAGAAAAATCCAAGTTCCATAAACTCGAGATGCACCCTTGCTCGTACAGTTTGCCAACACAAGCATGATACAAGTTAACCAGGCTTGAACCAGCCCTCACTCGACCCAAATCCGGTCCTAAGCCGAGGTTATTGATTTCAACACGGGGCTTGGAATAAGGCCCTACAGTACGGAGACAGGTCCGGTGTGGGTGTGGGTGTGGACGGACGCTGAAGAGTTGAGGTCATTAGTCAGGCACGGTGCACAACCGTACAAGGCAATGGAACTTGCCCCGACTTCAAATATAATTTTTTTCCCCTGAATCTGGGTCAGGCCCAACTCATTTTCGACTGTAGAAGCAGGTGGTTTGCCATGGCCAATGTGTCATTGGCTTCGACGTTCACAGCTCCAAACGACGCCCAGATAACGGCTATTTGCGTCACCTTTCACTTTTTAAGATTTTACGGTTTTTTCACTCGGTAATTTACAAATATTCCCGCTCATGGGCTTTGTATAAAAAACGCACTGTAAAACGTTTTGTTGTATTTACTAATACTTCCCATCATTTTCTGTTGTTAACATTCTCCGATTCAAAATTTTGTTTTTTGTTTTTTAAAAGTATTCTCATTAGCATGGAACATCGATTTTGTAAAAATATCCTCACCATTAATGGTGATTAAATTTTATTTAATTAATGGAGTTGGTTCTCTTGATCCGGAATGTAATGAAACCTAAAACAAATTTTCAGCCTTGAACACGCAAGTACGGAGGATTTGGATTAGGGGTGGAATTCGGACTCATGAAACTCGGTTCACCTCAACCCTAATCCTAACTCTATTTCTAAATCTTCAACCCTAACCCGAACCCTATTTCTAAATCTTCAACCCTAATTCTATTTTTGAAATTCGGGCTCGAGCTAAGTTTCGGGCTAGAATACGGGTTGAAATTATTATATATATTTTAATCTGTCTTATACTTATTCAACTTTAAATCTATTATTAAAAAATAAAAAATGATATTTTTATATTTTCAAGCAAAAATTCAAGAGTGTTTAAGAATGTAAAGAATAAAAATCTTATTTAAATATTCTTTTTATATTAAGTAGACTAATAGTCATTTCTCAAAAAAAAGAGTAGACTAGTAGCATATTTTAAAAAATGAAAAGATACATTAATTTTCTATTATGCAATTTAATATTAATATTATAACCATATACGTAAACATTAATATCTAATTATAAGAAAAACCTTATAATGTCAATCATAATAAAAAATATTCAATAATCATAGTATTAAGTCAAATAAATTACAAAAAATTTATTCCAAGTAGAATAAACATCTAACTACTAATATTATATTGAAACGACCAAATGATAATATCCTACATAAGTAGATAAGTTAAAACACCAAATAAAACATTTTAAGTTTTAAAGATAATTTTCATTTTTTTTGTTTTGAAACTACTACTAAACCAAACTTTTTTTTCCTAAAAGAAAATATAAAAGTATTCTATTATATAATTGAACTCAATGAGGAATAATGTTTATATATGGTATAAAATAAATATATTATACATGAGGAGAATGGAGCTAGATTTATGTAGAGTATAAAATAAATATAAAATATATGTGTTATATATAATTTGGGTTCAGGTTTAGCTTCACCCGGGTTCAAGTTCTTTTCAACTCAGGCTCGAGTTGAACTTTGAAAATTGGGTCAAGTTTTACCGTGGGTAGTTTTAACACTGTTTTAATTCATGTTCGGTGGGCCGAGTTTGGATTGAGCCCAGCCCAAGTTGCACCTTAATCCGGATCGTCATGCCCAAATACATGCAAATATATACATATGTGTATGCGTGTGCGTGCTCGTATAACTATATATAGGTCATTCCAACCGAATTAATTAGAAGTATCAATTTGATCATTTTGCTCTCCTACACGTGACTAAAAAGAAGTACAAGCTACCTCAAAATCATATTGTAGATTCATCTCAATTGACGATTACTCTCGCTCCCTCCATCAATTCACATGATATTATTGGACTATAGTAGTAAAATAATCAAAATTTTCCTAACTTAGAATATGCAATGGTCTCTTTGGGAGTTTAATGGAAGAAATTTTCTTTTGCATTATGTTTTTATTTGATGGTTTAACTGGATTCGAAAGAATTGATTTCTCACCTAGTCTAATAAGATATGTTTGTAATTTTTCATAGCGTATGACATTCATATCAAATGCCCAAAAATGACTAAGTAAAACATAAATTGCATTCATTAGAAGTAAATCACACCAAATTTGATTCACATAATTTGAAATTTTGATTGAAACTAGACATCTTTTATTACTAGGTAGTGAAGTTTTATCTACCCATGCAGCTCTATAAAGTTGTAGATGAGGCTCATATTCTAATTTCATTATGACTAAACTAGCTTTTTAGACCACATTTATAAAACTACCACCATCAATAACAACTTTATACATGATATCACCACATGTGATTATGTGAAAAATGCATGAAAATGATAGTTTGCCTCCCATCATTCATAGAATCAGGTGAAGACAAAATGTATCTCATGACATTGACATTTTCAAAATTATCTTGCTTGTCCACTAGCTCTAAACTAAGATCATCTGGTTCATCTAATAGCAAATTATAATAGAGAAAATGGATGAAGTAGATCCCATAAAATAGAAATAGTGTAATTAATGTCATCATATTGATTGGGTGGCAGTAGAACTAATCAACAGGAACTATTGTTGCCATACTTGCTGAGAGAAGGGAAAAAAAGAAAAAGAAAAAAAGCGCAACTTATTGTTGTAGCGTCCAAATAACTTAAAAATTACCCTGGATCGCATATCACCCGTGGAAGGATGGGTGGGTGGGAGGAGTTTTAAATATTAAGGCCGTCATTGGCCGGTTGAGGATAGACCTGGTAGTCGTCGTGGTCCTTGTTTGTGGGACCGGGCAGCTCCACCCGTACTACCTCCTCCTCTTGCTTCTGCTGCCGTTGCCGCCAGTTGGAGTTGTGGAACAAGCGCTGCGTGTCTTCCAGCGTCCTCCCCCTAGTCTCCGGCAACATGGCGTAGAAGAAAAGCCAAGCAGCTGCGGCGATCCCTGCGTAGAGAAAGAAGGCTCCCCCGATGGTGATACGCTTGTAGAGGGAGATGAAGGTCATGGTGAGGACGCCGCTGGTGATCCTGTTGACCGCCACGCACAAGCTCACCCCCTGCGCTCTCAGCCTCAAGGGGAATATCTCCGACCCGTACACCCATGTCACCGGCCCCAAACCTAGGGAGAAGAAGGATACGTATACCAGCACCACGACTATGCAAATGACAATGACGGTCGGATTTGGATGTTTGTCTTCGATGAGGGTCAAGCAAGTAGCCAAGGTGATGAGCGCCACAATCATCCCTCCGGAGCTGCACAGCAGCAGGAACCGCCTTCCTCTCTTGTCCACCAAAAATGTCGCAATCAGGATGGTCAGCGTCTTGATGAATCCCACCGCCACCGTCGCCCCCAGCAGCCGATCGTTCCCCTTTATTCCTGCCTTCTCAAATATCCTAGGACTGTACAGCACCACCGCATCTATGCCCGACGACTGCTGGAAGAAATGCAGCCCAACGGCAGCCACCAGGATCCGACGCACTCCTGGTGTCGGCCTGAGTAGCAGATCTCTCCACACACCTTCCCCATGACGACTTCGCTTCTGTACCTGATCCTCATCCACTCTCTCTTCGTCGCAGCTCTGCGGTATGCCCGCGGCTTCTTTGATATCCGCCAGCCGATACGCCGCCTCTTCTTTAGACTCGCAAGTCTTTTCCAGCACTCGCTTCCCTTCGCCCAGCCTCCCTTGCATGATCAGCCAACGGGGCGACTCCGGCATGCGCCACACGCCGATGCCCAGGAAGATGGAGGGAATTGCTCCGATGCCGAGCATAAGTCGCCAGCCGAGATGCAGGGGGAGCTTGGAGAAGGTGTAGTTGGAGATGTAGCCCAACATGATCCCCGCGTTGATGAACACTTCCGGGAAGGACGTGAGGAAGCCTCGAGAAGAGGCTGGGGCGAGCTCGGTGGTGTATACGGGAGCAATCATCAGTGCATACCCGACGCCAATCCCAGCCACAAATCTTCCCACCATCAGAAACGCGTAGTTGGTGGCAAAGCCCATAAGGAGGGCGCCTAAGAAGAAGATGGAAGCGGCGACGATGATTGTCCATCGACGTCCGATCCAATCAGAAGTTCTTCCGGCGAGGGCCGATCCAACCAGAGAGTAGAGGTTGAGAATACCCACCAGCACTTCGATCTCCACGTCAGAGATCTTTAGGTCCTTCTTCACGAAAATAGCTGCTCCGCTCATCACTCCAATGTCTAGATACATATATACCCATACAAACCAACAGAAAAAAAAAAAGAAAATTTAATTTATATATATGTGGGCTTTACTTCTCTAAACTCCTATTCTATGTAATTTCTTTTATTTTTAATATCTTGATAATCAATAGAAAATTTGCTTTATTTATCATATTTAATATCATTTATATTATCATAAAAATTATTTCATTTGTACCATTGTATGTGAGACACGTTTATACAAATAAAAATTAATTTAATAAAATAATTTAAGACCAAAAATTGATTTTTAAGTAGTATTTTAATATCAGAAATAGCTGAAATATTACTACACTGTGGAACAATAATTCTATATAAAAGTATTATTTTTATGAAAATTTTATATAGTATTATTGTATTCTAATAAATATGAATGGATCGGAATATTTTTCTTAATTTAAACATAAATACATCTATTTTTAGCACAAAAGATCCATGCGCATATTTAATTTCGATAAAGTTTGATCTCTTAGCCTAACAAATTGCATCAGCATCTTAGAAATGAAACGAGTGATATACGTTTACATGCATATGCACAAACATGCGTGCACACCTAGCTATGATTAATTTAAAGATATTTATAAAATAGATTAAGGGTATGTTTGTTGGGACGTGATCGCCTGCTCCCGGGAGCATATACCCATTTTTTAAATTTTTTTTGAAAATTTCTCCTAAACAGTGTTAATCTATGTGTATTTAACATGTGTATAAGTTTTTACTATTTTTGGAATATTTTAGATATTTATTTTTTTATTTTTGAAAATCAGTGGCATTCTAGTAATTTTAAATTACTTAAAATGTCACTGATTTTCAAAAATAAAAAATAAATATCTAAAATACTCCAAAAATGGTAAAATCTTATACACATGGATTAACAGTTTTATAAAAAAAAATTCAAAAAAAAAAATGGGTATACGCTCCCGGGAGCAGGGAACGCTGCCTGCTCCTGGGAGCAGGCGATCACGTCCCGCACTTGCCTATAAAAATCTTCAAATCAAAATTTTTCAATCTAAAATTTTTTACTTTTCACAAGCACCATATTTTTTAAAATTTTTCTTTACATCTTTTTATATAATTGTCCTATTTTTAATTATTTTTACACAACTATCTATAAAACAAGTCTATCTCTTTTAACGTTATTCTTTTACTCTTTATCATTACATTTATTATATCATGTTATTTTCTCTTATTTGAAAAACTTTTGCACCAGAATTTTTTTATTCAAAAATTTTATCATTTACCAAACACACTTTAAATTTGATGAGAGAATAAAATTAATTAACTAATTGATTAAGAGTGGTGATCCTCTACCACGAGATGCATAATTCTTTATTTTGTAGTTTTTTATAAATACATTGGCCTTTTCTTTATCCTTTTATTGTAAAAATTAACAATTTTCTAATTTATTTACTTTTTGTTTTTATTTTAAAAATTAAGAACTTTAACAAAAAAGGTGATAAAGGTGGGGTCTCACGTTAATTATAAATTTTTAAATTAAAAAATATATTTTTCCTGCCGCGCAGAATAATATAGGTTTAATGTTATTGGGTGGATATTCACCTCTCGTGCTGGTGATGCATGGATACAACACAACTGTTTGTTTCTATAAAACGATGATACACAACTACTTCCATGTTTGTTTACTGTGCAGATGGGATGAGAATATTATTAAGATGGAGGGATTTTTTCCACTTTAATCTTTCTAACTATGTGTATTTACTTTTTAATATATGAGTTTCATGTATTTGCTTTTTAAACTATGTAAATTTGTCATCTTCACATTTTGGTCCATGCTGTCAAAATACTTAACTAACAATTGTTATTTATAAGTGAAAAGTCTAATATACTTTTATGACTTGGTTAAGTAATTAACTCATATTCATGACTCATGCTCATAAGTTGACTTTAATATGTAGTTAACGGCAAGATGATTCATGTATCAATTTATGCTTGTGAGTTGACTTATGACTCATGAGCATAGGTCAACTTATGTTTATGAGTCGACTCATGAGCATGGGTCCACTCATATATACAATTAATAATAGAGTTTCTAATATACATTAACAGTAATGACTAAAATGAAAAAAAAAAACAAACTTACAGAGCTTAAAAAATAAATACATGAAATTCATAAATTAAAAAGTAAATACGCATAGTTAAAGGAATTAAAAAAGCAAATAACTAAGTATAATATCTCATTTTTTAAGAAATATAATTTTTGGTTTTTCCAAAAATAGCAACTTCGTTTTCATTTCTAATATAACTTTTTACAATCTTAATAATTCTTTTCACATTCCCATTGTTATCTCATCTTTGCTTGACATAAGCTTCAAACTCAAGTGAAAATAGCTTAATCAAAGTAATTTTACGAAATCTAAAATATTTAGCTTGGTTGAAATTATATTTAATTATATTGTAAATGAAAATTGTTACAAACAAACTATATGCACATATATTACATTTGAGGTATAGGTTTTAAGGTATTTATACATAGAGCATAATGACGTGCAACGTCTTTTTTAAATTTGTTGGTTTTCTTTTCTTTTTATATGAGATCAACTGTATTTATTTCATATGCCAAAATCCATTAATTTGAAGTTTTGTATATATTTGTTATAAATTTCCACTCAAAAAGGTTAATATTTTTTATTTTGAAAAATTATAAAAAAAATATATACAAAAATTTAAACATGACAAATTTTGATATATAAAATAAATAAAGTTGAGCCCACAAAAAATGAAAAGGAAAAAATTCAAAAATATTTTAAAAAGGGCATCACACGTTAGGTGCTACGGGATGTATCAAAATTAGAACAATATCACAATATCGCGTTATGATTATTTAATGGCGATTCTTTATGAGGGTTGTTGCGTGTATACTTATACCATTTGGGCGAAATTGCAAGCATGCACCAATGTATGTAAGCATTTACGCTTATAAGATTTGTTTGAAATCGAAGATATACCTATAAACTTAGACCATCTTTGGAAATGATAAAAATACCTATGTAAATAATAAAATAAAAAGATATATTTTTATTTTTAAAATTGTCTATCATGTTAAATAAATTCATTTAATATGAAGAACATTCGTAAAAATAATTGTTTAGCACTTTTTTTTTTGTGAGAAGCTATTGTTCAGTACTTAAAAAGGCAATTTCTTGTGTTTTCCAATTGAGTTAAATGTTCTGGGCACACACTGCTCATCCGTCATCTAGAGGTACCAAATTATTGGTATCACCAGTGGAGTAGTTGCTGAGACAAGTAGTTCTAAAAGAAGTAAATTTCATGCACTGGGTACATGTGTTCTTATCCTTCCCATCCATTGGACTTTTGATTATCCTCTCTTTCAGTGATGTTTCTTTTACCTCAACAGATTTTCAAAGTAAAACTTTTGAATTTAAAATTTTTTACTTTTCACGGCTATTATATTTTTAATTAATTATTTACTCTTTTTCATTTCAAAAAGTTGTATACAATTTTTTTCATCAACTTTCCCAACATATCCGTCATTAAAAAAAAAATTTATACACAACGATATATATTATTAGCGTATGGATTGAACAGATCTTCGAAACCCGGCTGTACTGCTAATAATTTACTAGCAAAGCATATATATGGTAATGGTATCCTTCTTATTTTGTTACCCCTACAGAAAAGGACAAAACATCCGCGCCCATTTGATTACCGCATCAAGCCAACCAATGAAAAAAGAGATAAAGGAGGGGTTACTGCTGCGCCATAATCTCAAAGGATATATATCAAGGAAAATCTTTCAATGTTACAGTGCACGCGATTGCATTGTGCAGTCATACAGCATGGGCCCCACTTAATTATGAATAAAGAATCTACTCCACCTGTTGTATTTAGAATTGTTCACTTTATAAGCATATCAATTTTCATCCAAATTCAGCATACGTATGGTTTTCGTCTTAAAATGATATAAAATTAACTTAATAAAATAGTTTAATATAAATATCAAAAGTTGTATTTTTAACATCTAAATCGTCTAAAACATGATTTTAATATAAATAAATAATCGTATAAAGTTTCATTATATTATAATATATATAGAACTCGCTGCACCGTAATTACGATACAATCTATCTGTGCATATATCAACCCATGCCAGCTGGCATGTACCGTCAACAATCAACAAGTCTAATTTTTCCCACTTCCATTCTTCGTACATATTCCACTCGCACACTGCATTATTTAAAAGGAATGTGATTCTATGCTCCTCATAGTATTGAGTATCAATGCTTTCGAGTTTATACATTTAATTTTTTTCAAATTTTTTTCACATAAACTTTAATCTAAGTATATTTAACATGTGTATTAATTTTTAACATTTTTTGAGTTTTTAGATATTTTTTCGGATTTAAAAATCTTCAAAAATGGTAAAAATTAATACACATGTTAAATATATTTAGATTAATTGTTTCATAAAAAAATCTTCAAAAACAAATAAAAAAATGGATATATGCACCAAAAGAGCATTGAAGCTCAATACTCTTAGGAGCACTGGATCGGGTTTCTTATTGTAAAACTTCATCCTTTGTTTCATATCATTGTACATGTGTTCATCTAAAAAAAATTAAATTAGCATAATAAAAAAGTTCAATCTTAAATACTAATTTTAATTAAAATTACATTTTCAACATTTAAACCATCTTGATCACTCTTGATTATGTCGATAAATAATTCTAAAAAATGTTATTATATCCTAATGCATATGCAAATATATTTAAGCTTTTTTATTATTTATACACGAACAAACATATTTGTAAACAACATGTCTTTGATTTATATTAAATTTGGCCATTTACCTAAACAAATAATATTAAATGCAATTGATGGTGTACATTACTCATTAATTATCAAGGTGATAAAAGTGATGGCATGAAATCATTTTTATGTAAAACATTAATTAGCCTAATATTTGTATGAATTGTGATCCATTACTGTATATGATTCTATTTTTCGGAAAATTTCCTCATCTAGATGTATATGCATGCGAGCCCGGTATTCTTATTCATATCCAAATTTCATCAATCTTTAATACGTATTAATATTTTTTTTGAATTTCGAAAATGATAAAAGGGCTCTTTCACGCATATAAGAAATTCAAAAATAAAGTACATATCCAAAAACTATGAAATTTGGTCACTTAATTAATCTTAAGTGTGCCCACATGTTCAAAATAATAATAATAATAATAAAAAATAGTTTCCATGCACTACACGCAACTTGGCAAAGTAGTGTCAGGATGCATAGGATGGGTTATATAAATGCATATGGTATCCCTATTTATTTTATTATCCATATAGAAAAAGACAAACCATCGACGCCCATCTTCCATCGCCTACCAAAGCAATAATAATAATAATAATAATAATAATAATAATAATAAACAACGGAGGAAAGAAGAGGGGCGTACTATAATCTTGAAGAAAATCAAATAGAGAAATCCATTTCTTAAAGATATTGAAGAAAAAAGTGGAAGGCGAGAGAAACTGTTACCGTAGCCCAGGAGAATGGAAGTCATAGATGCAATGATAGCACAGGAAAAAGCGTACTTGTTCCTCTTGGGCGGAGCAGCAGCAGCGGTTTCTATGGTGGTGCTTTCTATCTTGCTGTCGGCCATTTATATATGTTTAATTAGGACGAAAAACGGAACGCAGAGAGAGAGTCTGATCGAGAGAGAGAGAGAGAGAGAATTGAAAAGGAAGAGCGTGCGTGTAGCTGGCAGAGTTTCCTTCGATCGTCTCTCTCTTTTATCTTTCCATCTCTCCCCTTTTGCTGCGTTGCGTTCTGAGCTCTGACAGAAGAGATGGAGAGAGCGACTGGGGTATTTAATGTCAGAAATTAAGGGCAACTCACGCGATAATTATAATTAGAAGCCAGAACTTGTCTGTTGCACACGTACCACACTTGCTTCAAGGATGTGCTCCATATAATATTAGTACATATACATGCATGGTTTCACAGTAGCTCTGGTAGCTAGATGAAGTTTCCCACCCAAACCAGTGGTGCAAAATACAATTATAAAATAAATAAAGTGAATTTTACATCAATCATGAGCTTGAAAATAGATGAAATTATACAAAATTGCTTCTATGCAACCCCAGCGCATGTTTCGTAACGTAAATAATGCTTCCTTTTGTGGAGAAGCATAGATTTCAATGGGTGGGCAACAGCTATACCCTATAAACAGGCACACTAAGTGTAGAAAGCATTGACGTTGCAATAGATCGAAATGCATTCATGCTAATAGTATACGACGCATGGATGGGTATGTGTTTTGTGTGATACCTTTCCGCGTCCTTATTCTCTCCTTCTCTTCTCGGTCCTATTCGAAGTATGACCCTGTAGCAATCATTTCATGGCAGCAACAATAGGGCTATTATAGCCCACATCTCCAACGATCTTCATCCCACTCCATTTATAAACATTACCAAACATTATCTTAAATTCTTATATAATAGTAGCTAGATGTCAGAAATCTCAACATCAATTGACTATCTTTCATTTCATCGCACCTAAGTGAGTTCGTCTTGTGTGTTACAGTGTAGTCGGACTACACCATAGTTAGCATGAAGTTTGTGGTCCACATGTATTGTAACAATAATTTTATAAGCAATAAAATAGCTTAGAAAACAAGAGAAAGATAAACAAAATAGATACAGATTTGCATGAAAAATACTTTAATATGAACGGAAAGAACTATGGATGAAAGAGAGAGAATTCAACACAACAACAGAGATATTATAAAGATAAAGAACTCTCGAAAAAAATCTTTAAACTTAAGACAACTCACAAAAAACTCTCGGAAAGAGAAAACCCAGCAAAGGAGTATATAAAAGAACTTCACAAATTCACGGGACCGTAAAATAAAATCCTATGTGTATTGCAAGAAAGGATCTATGTTTTCATGTGAGCTTGGCTCCAGCAAAACCTTATTTAGTATGTACGTAACTTGTCGTGTAAGTTAGCTTAAAATTCAAGTCACATTCGAACAAATACTATACTTTATAAAATTGTTTATCTACACAGATATTATGTTTTAGACTGCTTAAATATTTAAAATAAAATTTTAAAATTATCCTTAAATCAAACTATTTTATTATATATGATAGTTTTGTACGAATTTCAAATGGGGCACTTGCATATATCTAATTTGAATGAAACTTGATATGCTATTAAAATGACTAATTCCAAAATATAATTGTACGATTGAATGGGCTCATTTGTAGTGAAATTCACCATATTGGCTTATGTTTAATAAGTGATATAGAAGTCATTTTATATAAGATCATCTATTTTCGTAATCTTGTTGATTGATAGAAAATTAGCTTTATTGATTTTATTATGCATAATTTTTTGAACTAAGAGACTAAATTTCATCAAAATTATTTCGCTAATTTGTTGAATTAAGAGACTAAATTTTATCAAATAAAAATGAACAGAAATCATATTTATTTTAAAACATATAAATTGATGTGTAAAATGTGAAAAAGCTTAGATACATTTAAGTGTACGTTAAATGCAATAATAATTTATAACATATAAGAATACGAAAAATAAACACAACGTGTTTTATTAACATCAAATCGAATCATGTTCATAAATTATTTTGAGGATTTCTTGAAAAAATCTAGCCAATCCAACCCTCCAATCGATGTCCTGAACAAGGAACATAAGTAATTAATAGTGAGTACAGGGTGCGAATTTATACTCTTCAAGTCGTGTAAGTGCGATGATAATCGCTCCCGTCCTTGTTAATTTGTGGACCGCCGGTGCAGCTCCAGCGGCAGTACCTCCTGCCGCGTGTCTGCCAGAGTCCCACCCCGAGTCTCCGGCGACAAGGCGTAAAAGAAAAGCCAAGCAGCTGTGGCGATCCCCCCCCGATATATGGTGATACTATTGTAGAGGGAGGTGAAGGTCATGGTGACGATGACGCCGGCGATCTTGTTCACGGCCCCACACAAGCTCACTCCCTGCGTTCGCAGCCTCGAGATAGCGGAATATCTCCGACCCGTACGGCCATGTCACCGGCCGGTCCCAGACCTAGCTATGGAGAATTAAGAAGCATTCGTATGCGAGCACCATGACTATGCAAATGACGCCGGCCTACAGCTACACAGCACATATATAGTACACTTCACGTTAACAGCAATTGCGCCAAAATAGGCCCTATATGATTATAAAATTATCATTTACTCTATCCATTGTATTTAAAATAATGTATTCTATGATAATATCAATTTTCATCTCAATCGTACATGTGTATCTATCCTGTCTGAAAATGATACAAATTTAATATAATAAAATAATTTGATGTAAATAGCAACTTTAAAAATAATTTTCTCAATACGTAAATCATTTGCTATAAAATTTTATTACATTTTAATATGTGTGGGGCCCAAAAATAAGCAAATGTAAACAACTCTCTGTACATATCTATATGAAAATCTTTCCTGTACAGTAAAACCGTACCATAATTAATGTTACATTTGGTCCAAAATGAGCTCTATATATACTTAAATGTATTGATATTTTATATAGTCATTTATCCATATATAAATTTTATAGCAAATGATTTACGTGTTGAAAAAACAACTTTAAAGTTGTTGTTTACATCAAACTATTTTATTACGTTAAATTTATACTATTTTCAGATGGAGTCCATACACATATCCAATTGAAATGAAAATTAGTATGGTAATAGAATACATAATTCTAAATACAATGGGTGGAGTAAATTATAATTTTATGATTATATGAGGCCAATTTTAAGGTACCGCACCGTAGTTATGATACAATAAAGTTGCTCCCGAATATTTGTTTCTATATATATATATATATTTCTTCAATGATCAAGACAACAAACAAAGACTTATCAGGAAAAAGAAGAAAAAAAAACGACAACAAACAAAGTTTAGAATTTAAATTTAATTAATTGGACATTATTGAATGAATGATGACTAATTCCTCATCTCTTTGTCGTTGTTGATCGTTTTCTTTTTATCTTTACCACAAATATTTTAAAGCATTCAATTTCCGTCAACCAAATAACCAATACGGTGCCGTCGTCGTTTGTGGATGAAACTCTGCATATGCAGCGTCAAATCAATTGAAAACAACGTAACATTATCTTCAAAATGATGGATAATGAGACAGAAAGTGTACTTATATGAATTGAAAATGAAAGAATATATATGTATCCGTTGCTCCGAGTGATCTCATGTACCTCTTTCAAATTTTAAGATGTTGGTGATTGATGCAAAATCGAATCTATTTATTATATTTAATATTAATTGTTTAATTAAAATACCAAGTTTCGTCCAAATAAAATATGTGCATAAGCCATATTTGCTCAAATATACATATAGATATATATCCATGTGTAAATTTTGACAAACATTTAGATTTTTACACACATATATTAGAATGTAATAATACTTTATAAGATTATTTGTCCACGTAGTAGTGATGTTTCAAATGAGTTATATGTTGGAAACACTACTTTTAAAATTGATATTATACACATATATATTAGATGCCTGATCTTTTCAAGCCCAAAAATGTATTTTTTTTTTTTTATGGGCAAGTAAATTTAGGTATATTAAATTTATAAACCAAATTTTACCATTTTTGGATATTTTTAAGTATTTTTTTAGATTTTTAAACACAATGATATTTTCGTAATTTTTGAATCCTAAATTTACTTGCCCGTTCATTTTTGGGTCGGAAATATATACTCATCTTTGACCTAACGTTTGTGTAGTCCTCGATGGTATTTAAATTTTATGGCAATCAAGAGAAAGACCATTATGATGAAATGAGTTGTAAATATAACAATAGAAACAAAGGATTGCTGGTTGGCAAGGTTAAATGATTATTTTCAACGGTTTTGCTATACCACAGACTTGTATTTACAAATACAAGTTGCCAAGCAGTTCATCATCGGCGGCTATCGGTGGCTCCAGTATTGAACAAGTATGTAAGCGTTATGCGGGCCTTCCTTCACATATACCTCCTACCTTCCACCGTCTCTTACTAATTTACTCCAACCAAGTGTTATAATCAACAATTACATCTCTGGATTTATTGCCGCAATCATTTATCTATTTTCTAAATATACAATCAAATATTATTTACTTTTTATGCAATTTCGTCTTTTTTTAATATATATATATATAATGTGCTCTTTCATACACGACATGTCCAATTAGATACACAAGACAAAAACCTTTTATAAATAATTGGGGTGTGATGAAAATTTTTTAATTGAAAAAAAGCAATGTAAAAATAATAAAAATGTAAGATAGTTGTATAGCAGAATGTGAAAAATAATTTAAAAATTAAGTATTTTGAAAAGTTAAAAGTTTTAGATTAAAAAATTTTGATTTCAAATTTTTTTTTTGCATTAAATAAACATGTCATTGATTAAATGATGCATTATTAGTAAGAAAAAATAAATATGCCATTGATTAAATGATGGGAGCTTAATTTCTTGTAGAAATGTGTCCTCGATATTTAATCCTAAAAGTAACAAAATTATAAAAGAGAATAACTTTAATGCATTCCATCCCACCAATTTACTTTGGTATAATAGTTTAGTTTGGGTCGGTTCTTAATCATTTTTTCAAATTTAATTCATCAATTGTATTTAACACTACTACTTGATGTGCTTAGATATAAAAGGCTTATCAATCTGAGTTATGTACAGGTCATATATTTTAAAAATCTATGAAAATATTTAATTAAAAAATCACTTTGACATATACACCAAAGTTTTAGAATTCTATGAAATCATATAGAATTATTATCTTAGGTGTGATGAATATTTAGATTGTTTGGATATCAAATTAGAATCTTATAGGTTCTTATACTAAATAAATTATTTTTAATGGATTTAAAAAGCACTCTTAACTGGGTTTTAATTTCGAAAATGATAAAAGTCATGAATTAAGATAATTTTTAACACATATAAGTAAAACAAGCCATGTTAAATAGATAAATAGAATTTGAGAAAATGATCAAAATGGGGGACCGAACTAGACTGTCATACCAAAGCGAATTAGTAAGACGGGATGTAATCTTTATAAAATAATGTATTCATCATAATTACATTAATCATTTGAGTAATATAATTTATTTAATTGCGGCCAGAAACTTTTCGCACTCCAATAATCGGTAGGTAATAACAGCCTAATATAATAAATAAACAGACTAATTAATAATATTGTTACGGTTTTCTGTCATAAATCATAATCCACGTATGTAGCTAGATAGAGAAGACATTGCATGCGTGCGCACATCTATATATAAATCTGTATTTCATAAACTAATTAAATGTGGAATGCTTTAATTTTCATCAAATTGGTTAAAAGGTAGCAATATTCGACAAAAATGATCAGACACTGCTATACATCGTTCAAGCTTTTGCTGATTAATGAAGCAAAACGGGAAAAAATAGTACACTCTTTTCGCGCAACGACGACACTAAATAAAAAATATATTTAAAAAAAAAAAAAAAAAAAAAAAAAAAAAACTTCCTGTCCTGTCTTAACATCACAAGGATGATCAATTCAGTTTTATATATACACATTACATTGTCTTTGAAGCTCCAAGCCCATGCTTTCATCCATAATTAATTCCTTCAGGGGGAGAGGAGGAGGAGAAGAAATGAAGAAAGGCAAGTAAAAAATTAGATGAAAGGTTTGGATGGGGAGACTAGAGTTTGGGATGGATGCATATGTTGTTTGACGAGCCAATGAATGAATCGAGGGAGCGAGCTGTATCGTTTAATCCCCAGCATCCTCTTTCTTAAGATCAGAAGGCGGTAGGAAGCAATCCATGGTCAATCCCCAAATGTTGAAATCCACCTCCTCAATCTCCCACGTCTCCTCCATCTTCCTCTTATGATTAGTGGAAGCCTCGCCGTACCTAAAAAGCGTGACGGCGGTGCGACCTTTATGGGCAATGTTGATGCCGTCGATGTATCTGTAGTCTTCGATCACCGACTCCATGCTCGTCTCCCAGAACACACTGTCGTCCCCCTTTCCTTTCATCCTCAGTAAATGAGAATCTTCGAACTGGATGAGCAGGCCAGTCCTCTGACTGAAATAACCCCATATAGTATGGTGGATGATGTCGAAGCTGTTGCTGCTGCGTGCTTTGAGAGTCGACGAGCTTGCATCCAGCTTGAGGATGAAGCAGCCTTCGTTGTTGATGGTCTTCTCCCCAATGCAAACAGCGTCTGCGAAGAGGTTGGCGGTGGACTTTGGATCCAGACCCTGTACGTAGGACGGACGCACTCACGCAGTGATTGCTTTTTTCAAGGTTACGTTGGAGCAGGAAAGGTAAGGTAAGGTAAGGTAAAAAGCAAAGGGTACCTGCAATGATCGACGCAAGGGTCTTGGTGGGCCCCTCGTAGCATGTGATTGCTGGGAGGAGAACTGTCTCCAGGCGACCTTGCCGTCGCTGCCAGCACTGACTTTGCATCCGGAGACGACGAGTTCGAGGTACCAGAGATCGGGATTCTTCTGCCAAAGCACAAAACCTCCAATCTCTCCGTTGCCCCTCAGCCGAACGCTCTCGTCGCCCATGTGGAATTCCGATGCTCCCATCTTCACCTTTCCAATTGCATACATGCTGTTCACTGCATTCAACGCTGCTTGCCCTCCTGTCGCTGCTATGTACTGCTGAACTATATATTTCGCTGTAGACGCCTCCTACATACATACATACAAGCACATGATCATCTACTCTTAAATAAATAAATAATAAACGTTAATTAATTACTTAGTAATTTAAATACTCATTTACACACGCATCTCTTTAATTACTTATTCGTTACTCACAATTGAACAGTCCCTCACTGGCTTGTTCATCGCCTGGTCCGTCTGAACAGGAAAAGCTATGAAAGGCGATCCCACAACGTTGAGGAGGAGTTGGAGCTCCGCATTGCGGCCAGCCAGGGCGGGGGAGGAAGATGTTCTGTCGTGGGCGCTACACCCCTGGGATCTCATCCAAGCGCGCATGTTCTGCCAGCGGTGGGCGCCATTGGCCCCGCCCCCGCCGCTACCGCCGGCCATGTTGGTGAACATCTCCTCGGGTATGGGGACCTCGAGGACGGTCTCCAGGCCATCTTCTCTGTCGAAATTGGGGCAGAGCTTCCTCATGGAAATTTATAAGAGGAGAAGAAAAGAAGAAGAAGCTGATCAAGTTAAAAATTAAAGAAAGGAATTGAGTAGAGGATGGGATGAGATCGGAGGAGTCGGAGAGAGAGAGAGAGAGAGAGAGCCTTTTGGCAGGCCTGCCCTTCCTTCCACTTCCCTCCAACCTCCTCCTTTAGACCAAGTGAGCGACGCTGACGCTTGAGCATCAAAAATGGGAGCGTAGCTTGTACCTTTCTTAAGGCTCTCCTTCGTTTTAGACATGTTTCGTTGCAAGTTCCTATTTTTGGGGGTGGGCCCACTTCCCTTTTAATCCCCCTTCTCCGTGCCATCCAAAACACTTTCAATTCCATCCTTCCCTTCCAATTTTCACTGCCCATCACTACATGTTTATCTGTCTCCCATCTATTATATATCCATATGCATATTCCCTTCCCATTGCACCGCAATCGCATCCCCATCATTTCCTCGAAATAAATAAAATAAAATAAAAGCCACTAGTCATGAATATAGCCACTGTCCCTTCCATCCAATCATCTGCATTTCTTCGTTACCCGTCTTAATTCAAATTCCTCCCTCCGCCTGCAAACTGCAAACCAACCAAGAACAAGGTGACTCATATGTGCATGTATGCTCGAATTTGCCAAGAGAAGAAGTGTCGTGTTTTAACAATTAGAATATGAATAGTAAAAATAGAAGAATGTTGTCCAAAATATGAATGTATATATATATATAAGAAAAAAATAAGCTTAACGATATGACAACATAGGAAAGAAGAAATATTATTAAGAAAAATGCAAAATATTAAGGTTCTGCTTTGTAAATTATATTTGACCTGCTTTAATATTGGCACATGCATGCAAGTCTATCTATTGTATGTTGTTTTATGTTTTGTTTTTTTATTTTATTTTAGTGTCAATTCATTTTTAAGTTAATTTGAGGTAGCCCACTTGTTTTGGATTCTTTTCTATTTTTTCTATTGCTCATTTTATTTTATGTTGTCTTTGCTTTTTATGATACTATTTGTTGCCAATTCTATATATATTAGATTGAAATTAATCAACTAGGTTAGTTCAACACGAATTTCAAATTTTATGTGAATTTTAAAGATTAAACAACTTCAATTAGTGGGCCACCCCCGTCTTCTTAATTTGTTCTTATATGAAATTTTTATTAGTTGTAAGGGGACTGATATGAGTGCAACTCCTTGTTTTCTACTTTTTAATTTAAGTTATTTATAATATTCACATGTGTGTATCTATTTATGATTTTCAAACTACTATTAATTTGTTTACGTCCAAAATTTTTCACTTCTTGTAACTACTTTATTTTAAAATTATTTCTACGTATCTTCATATATTATTATACTACTTTTCGATTATTTCTACATAATTAATTATACAATTCATCTATATATTTTAATTTTATTTTTTTACTCCTGGTTGTTAGGCCCTATTATATTATTTTATCTCGTCTAAACAAATTTTATATTAAAAATTTATCTCGTCCCAAACTGTACTTTTTTGTTGGTTGGGTACCTGACGTCAGTGCACGTAAGCATGTACATGTGCAACGGTCGTGGTCTACATCTACGCAATACTCTTTTATCAATATCAACATAGTATGGCCGAAAACTGTCTCATTACATAATTATAAACCATCTTTCAATGTTTACATGAAATTATAGACATATTTATCTTGTTACGATTTCACGGAAAATAATTAAATTTTTTAGTAAATGGGAATTTTCCTTATTATTATATTATTAAATATTTGAACAATTTTCATTACAAATAAAAATTACAGCATAAAATGAGAGCAAATGTCAAATACACCAGTGTGTTTTGCTCTCTTTTGATGAAATACAATTTTCTTTTAATCTCAAATATATCTACAATATCTCAATAATTTTTAATGTACTCAAGTAATTTACCTAATATCTCATTCAAATATAAACACATGTAAATGTACAAAATAAGAGTGTGTGTGCGCGCGTGCGCGTATGACTCACCATCAACTTTCAATTTCGCGCCTTTGGCATGAGGGTACATCATCTTGCCCCGCAGCTAAATGACGATGGTTTAAAACGTGGTGGCAGCAGTAGCATTATCTCTTTATTTAATCATGAGAGTGTCCATCGATAGACATTGTAGGAAAAATAAGAATACTATTAGATATTTGGTAGAATGTTGTATAGAAAAAATAAAAAGAATGTCTCAAAAGCGTGATTATAATACAAATTGAGATTATTAGAAAAATAAATACCCATAAAAAATTGTTAATTTGATAGAAAGGAAAATATTCACAGTCGGTCTAGATTAACTTGCGTGGCTAGTGGCGTCAGTGACACGGCCAAGTCGTCATCTTATGACTTATCCACGCTTTTTAACAGGGCTAGCGAGAGCAAACCAAGGGATGCAATTAACTTAACCCCCTCTGCCATGAGTAAGAAATAGAAATTTTTGAAAATATACCTACAAGATTTGACTAATACCACATGTGTGTCCTTAAGTTTGCTAATATTCCAAATATGCCCCCACAAGGTTTGTATGACATTGTAATCGTGTCTCTTCCGTTATGACATCATTATAATTTTTTGTAAAATTACAATAATACCTTTTAAGCCAAATGATATACTTGTAATTTTTCAAATATTTAGACATATTTGCTATTTCATTATTCTATGTATTTTTGCATATATTATCATTTTAGACTTTTTTTTTACAAATATACTTATAACATTTGAAAAAATTGTGAGAGTATCATTTGGCTTAAAAACATTATCGTCATTTTACAAAAAATTCTAACAACGTCGTAACAGAAAAGATATGCTTGCAATTTGATGTAAATTTTATGGATATATTTGCAATATCGGTAAACTTAGAGATATAGATACAACGTTAGTCAAACTTGGAGACATATTTGCAAAAAAATCCCTTATTGATAAATTACAATAGCTTGGGAAATAGTAGTGGGTCGCTGGATATGATTTGTGAATAATATTGGGTGTGGGCCTGAGGATGTGGAAAGAAATCGCGCCCGAACGCTCTAGTGAATGGCTCCAACCCCTCCGTCTCTTCTCTGAAATCTGAATAGTCGCGTATCCACGTAGAGCATCTCATGAATTCATGACAGGATGATTTTCGGAAAGGGGAGGAGAAAAAGAGCTATGAGGTCGTATCGGATCTTGCCGCCTCGTCTACGTCCTCGGTATGATTATTATGTGGAAGCCGATCAGGAGGGTTGGGTCGCAGTTCAACGAACGCAATTTAGCTTTCAACCGATAATCATTCGAGAACCAATCGAATCGACCACCCATTCCATTTGTTCTGTTACTAATTAAATGGAAATTAAAGTTAGGAAGATGAGCAAACTGGCCCTTGGATCGTATCACAAATTCACAACGCAATAGTATTACGGATTTGTGCATGCATTATTAACAGGAGATAATATGATTGTGCGTTTATAAGTCATTGCTTGGGAGGGGTGGTGCTAATTTGTAAATGGGGAAGAAATTCACGCAGCAATTTATGGATTCCGCCCAGAATTGAGGGGCCAACGATGACTGGACAGTGTGACATGTTAGATTTTGAAAGCGTGCGTATCATTCATTAGTTACACATTCAATGGTTATGGAAGAGAGGAGAAGAAAGTGAAGTGGTGTCATTTATTCTGACAAATAACTCAGGAGAGCAAGAGTACCACTCCCACCGCATCTCGCACGTATGCATGGTCTGGTTGGTTATCTATCTATTTATCTATCTATCTATATATATATATGGGATATATTCAGGTGCAGCAACGCTGCACCCGAATTTCCCGTGCAGGTGCGCCATCTCACTATCCGTTCCCGCGCGTGAGATCCTGGCCGCTCGTTCGGCCTTGCGTTTAGCCCGTTCGCTGGTGCGTGTAGGTTGCAGTGGGGAGCTGGCATGCCGATTTTCGTGCTGACTCCTGTCCCGTCGTGGAAACGTGGGGAGGAGAGAAGGTGGCGCGTGGGGAAGAGGGGAGAGTGTTGGGAAGCGGGAAGGTTGAAACGAGAAGAGAGGAAGAGAGGGGAAGAGGAGGCTGAAAGCCGGAAAAAGAAAGAGGAAGAGCGCAGGGAAGAGGAGGCTGGCAGCTGGGAAGTAAGAGAGAGCGGGTGGAAGAGAGAGGGAGAGCGCGGGGAAGAGCAGGAACGCAGTGCGAGAGGGAGATTGTGGGGAAGAGAAGGCAGCCGCAGAACTGAGAGGGAGACAGTGTTGAATGCTGCCAGGGCACCATTGCCAGCGTCGACGCTGCCCGAGCCGACTTGCAGGACGAAAGGAGATGATCGGTGAGACAAAACAAAGACAGGCGACGAAAAACAGAGGATTGTCAGAGCACTAGAAGTTGCCGGTGCCGGCCTTGACGACGAAGGAAGAGGCTGCCATCAGCAAGACAGCGTCGCTAGGAGAAAAGAGGAAGACAACATTGCCGGTTATCTTCCTTTTACACAAACTTAAATATAAAAATAATTTGTGCTTTCGTCCATGAATTGTTGCCCGCATTGTATTATTGTGTATCCACTAATTGTTGCCCGCATATTGTTCATTAATTGTATTTTTATTAAAATTATTTCATAACTTATATTTAGAGGCCCATCTTTGCCACGTAATTTTGCTGTCTCCATACTTGCATACATTCTGCTGTCTCAATGTTAGCTATGCTCTAATATTTTGCAGGAAGAAATTGAATTAAATAGCTATGAAATCACTGCTTGAATCCATCTTAAAACCTTCTGTTTAAAACCTTTCAATGGAATTTGTGGACATAACAGCCTTCCGTAAGGTTCACTTGTATATGAAATCTTTCTAACGCATGATCCTATCTCTATATTATATTAAGGCTAAGGATTATTTAACATATAATGAGGGACCAATGGCTACTTCAATGAATCCGTAATATTTATAGCATATTGTTCTAAGTCCAGTATAGCACACTAATTTGTAAGTGACAGCATGTTATATGATGAATGAACATATTGTATTAGATGACAAAGAAGTTCAACGACTTTACAACTTTTATATTTGTTACTATAAATTTGCTACATGTGCATTAAACACGGAATGTTGCTTGACAAATGTTAGAGTATTTAACCATTGAGTTGCTTTCGTTGTTATTGATGTTGGATTCGTAGTCTCTTTCAATTTTCCTAATATTCAACAACCAATTCATAATTTTCATTAATTTCTTTGGTTGCTATTGTCTCTATATTGTATGCAGTAGGAAAAATTGTCATTAATTCAAATGTTGTGGAGAAAATATTTGAAACTAAGGAGATTACCTACATCATTTTAAGTTGATTACGTACATTTTTTTAAGCTACGTCTTCTGATTGCCTTGAACGGTAGGACTCAACTTATTTTATTATGAAGCAATGATTTATATATATTTGGTTGACATTTGTCCATTTATTGGAATAGAATATCAGACCAGCGTGATGTTGGTGCACTCAGCGTGCTGTTGGTGTACTCAGCATGCTATGTGTGTACTCAGCGCACTCTTGATCTACTCAGCGCGCTGTTGGGCTACACAGCAAGCTGTTGGTGTACTCAGCATGATGTGTGTGTACTCAGCGTACTCTTGATCTACTCAGCGTGCTGTTGGGCTACACAGCAAGCTATTCGTGTACTCAACGGGCTTTTTGTCTACTTAGCATAGTTTTTGTCGGTGTAGAAGTGTATCTGTTCATACTGTCTTATTAGCCTGTTCATCCCATTGTTGCTTTCAAAATGAATGAAATAATATATAATGCATCATAAGTGGTTGATGATCCTCACCAAAATTTTTCTCACACTTTGCAGAACAATTGTGAAATTAGTACAACATGGTGAATACACGAAGTAATGCTAGGCCACAGAAGACTGCAATTCGAAAGCAACGAGAAGCAGGGCCATCATGCATTAATCTCCCGGACAAGAAACAGAAAACAGTCGTTCAGGAAGAGAGCTCCGAGAAGACTTTATACTTCCTGGACTTGCGGACATCGTTGATTTATAAAGAGAAGTTTCAATCGAGGCCAGTGATGAAGGGTCGACCACTTTGCATTGAAGACTTCAGTGATTTTCCTTTCTCTAAGTGGTTGGTTGACTGCGGATTGTCTGAATTTGTGATGGTTGAAGAGGATATTTACCCTGATCTGGTGAGAATGTTTTACTGTAACATGAATAAAGAGGCCATTACATATGTTAAGGGAGTGAAGATACCAATGAATGATGAAATACTGAAAGAGGTATTTGACATACCGATATGGTCAGGAGTGGATCCTCCAGTGATAAGCAAGGAGATGTCATTCACGTTGCTCAGCGGCGATAAAGAGAAAGGAAAGGAGGCAGCTAGGCTAACTTCTCGGGAGTTGCTCACTTTAAACATGAAACTGCTACACTATGTGATTGTGAACAATGTCTTCCCGAGAGCTGGGTCGATATCCGAAGTGTCAATCCATGACGCATACTGCTTATATGCACATGAGAAGGAGATCCTACTTGCTGCACCCGTGGAGATTTTCGACCACATGCTTAAGTGTCGAAAGCGGAAGAATGGAGCTCTGCCATATGGGAATGCTATCACCAGGATTTTGAAGCATTTTCAAGTTGATTTGTCTGGCGAGGAGGTGACGAGGCATAAATTCTCAGATAGAATTGATGGTGGTTTGATGCGCAGGATGAGATACGTGCATAATAAAGAGACTAATGAGTGGCTTCCTACTTCACCAAAGGTGGGAAAAAACACACAAGAGGAAGAAATTGACAAGCAAACAGAAGAGCGAAATACCGGTGAGCCGGTCACACCACTACGCGAGCATAGCGTTAGTGACAAAAAGGAAGGGGCAATGCCATCAATTGCTGAACTTCGACTGGAGGAGGTGTCGAGTGCTAAGATCGAAGAGATGAAGAGAGAAATTAAGTCTCACATCTCCCAGCTTTTATCTACATGCTTCAACCCACCACAAGTCACTCCAGTAAAGAGAACTTCTCCAGTGGATGTCAGTTTCACTCCCACATCCGAGGTGGCCACCCCCACATCAGTTATTCTCACTCCTACATCCGAGGTGCCCACCCCGACATTTGTTATCCCCAACCCTACATCCGTGATGTCCACTCCCACAGAGAACCCCTCAACAACTCCTAAGTTTTACACTCCCGCTGTGTATACCCCAACTGAAGTGCTAATATCAACTTCCATATCTCCTCGTCCAGCACCCAAATCACAAGGTCAATCCAATTCACCGCAGTCGTCACCCTCTCTTGCTGACATACCAACCGCAGATCATTTAAATGTCAATGCCTTGTATTCTGGGAATATTGGACGCCTTGCCAGAGGGGTGGAGCAAGTCCTTGAGCATGTCGGTAGGATTGACAAGAGACTTGAAGCCGTTGAACTTACGTTGCAGAGAGATGGCAACGGAGATAAGTGAAAACATAGTTGGAGGATGTGCAGCACTAGCTTTTCTATTTCTTTATACTTTCTGTGTTGAACT
Organism: Annona cherimola; assembly: GCA_030490835.1. Lineage (NCBI taxonomy): Eukaryota > Viridiplantae > Streptophyta > Magnoliopsida > Magnoliales > Annonaceae > Annona > Annona cherimola. The sequence continues at coordinate 99,253,298 of CM059973.1, read as the reverse complement.
GGTAGATACATTTTTTTACTTTGTGAGACTGAATACATTAAAATATGTAGTATTGAGTATTTTACAGGTTATGAATGATGACTTTACATTGTGTCATGTGTTGGTGTGACAATTGTAGGTTATGTTTGTGCTTACTTGGATGTGAGGTGTTGCATCAGCGTGCTATATGCTTTATACGGTGTTGATTGATATGACAACAGGTTGTGTGTTTGTGAATATTTTCTGTTAAGCGTGATATAGAAATGCTTCTCAAGTAAGTGTGTGAAATAGATTGTACAGGTGGATATTCTGAAATGGAACGGAATGTGCAGGTTATGTTGAGCTGAGAGTCAGCACGCTGATTGGCCAGTGAGCGTGTCATGTCCTGTTAAGGTGTTACCTGTAAAAATTGAAGGTGCAAGTCATCTGTTTGTTTCTATGCACAATCAAGGATACTATATGCACAGGTGGATATTCTGAAATGGAATGGAATGTGTAGGTCATGTTGAGCTGAGATTCAGCACGCTGACTGGCCAGTGAGCGTGCCATGTCCTGTTAAAGTGAGCGTCAGCATGCTGATTGGCCAATCAGATTCAAAGACGTCTGCATCCTCAGTATAGTGAATCAAAAACACTTCCATTTCTTTCATTGTGTACATGTGAATACAACATTCTTACAACTCCTTTCCTTTTCATACAAAAAAATACATATCCAGTTGAGTCATTGTATATATGTAAATACAAATGAATACAACTCCTTTCCTTTCCACACCAAAAATACACTTCAATTTGAAAATATTCATTGAAATTACAATGGGTCATAATTTCTATAAATGAAACTCGAACGTAGCTCGTGTTGTTGCTTATCTATCCATGTATACACCCACATGCTTCACTACCATCTTGCATTGCCAATAAAATAATCAAAATGCATATATAGTTCATTGACAACTTTACACAACCAATGACAGTGTATAAGAGCGATAGTACCATACGCACAAAACCATTGATGGAGCCCACACCAGCCTAATAGTCATGCATGCACTAATCTGCAGAAACTAGAAGAATTAGCTGAAGAGAATGAAAAATATAAAAATTATGAAGATTGTATAAGTGTATAAGGTTTTGATCGGTTAAATCAAATATGATATCATTATACCATGTTGCCCTTAATTCTTCTTATGTAATTCTGGACAATTTTGTCTGTCGTGTCCAAGAACGAACTTCTTACATCCGCGGCACAATCGGCCGGTGCGCTCTATAGCCTTTTCAACAGACAATTTTAATAGCTTGCTTGACCGTCCTTTTCGCTGCACAATATTTGGGTAGTCAATTGTAGGAGTTGGGACAGGCTGTACATTGTTACTTATTGAAGGTTCAATTTCTCTTGTGATATTATCATCCCCGTCATCCCCATCCACATGGCTACTATCTTCAAAATTCGCACCTTTGCTTCCATCATTCAGGTTTTGTTGATGCTCATTCAAACATCCAACTAACTTTTCTAACTGTATATATTATCGCAAAGTTGATATAAGAGTGTCTAAAGCTGTACTTCCTATCTGAAAAGTAGCCAAACTCGAAGTCATTTCCTCTAAGTTGAAATTTAATTTTGGAAGTGTCAAATGCCGACGCACCATTGCTGAATTTGTAGCATCACATTTCACTGTAAATAGTGGAGCTTCAACATTCTCTTTTGGACGTTGTGACCAACGACGAAGTAAATGACTAACGGACATAGTGATGATGTCGCGCTACTGGAATATGGATAATATATGCCGACAAACAATCCCATGCCAGTCAAACAGTCGACATGAACACGTTGCAAATTGCCTATCTTCACACCAGGTAACTGTTCTCCTATAGGTGGGGTCTTTATACTTGTATACTTCATAGATCACACGACTCCCATCCGTGACCTCTGCCTTAGGCTTATAATAATTTGACTCCTCTACTTCTGCCTGAAATTCTAAAAATATCTCTCTAGTATATAATTTGGCAATTTCATCCTCAATAACAAATTTAGTTTTCAAAACAGGAGTACCATACATACTTTTACAATCAGCATCCTTCTCATCTTCTCTCCTCTTTTTAGTTGCACGTTCATATGCCTCCACAAACTCAACTAATTGAGTGGTTGGTCCAACAAAATGGTTGAAAAAGGCATTCATGCTTTCAGACCGTTGCGTAGTACTCATCCCTGCCAAGAAAAAACTTCTTGTATAAGCTGGAATCCACTTATCCCTCACACTGTACATTTGTTGGAGCCATGCATGGTCACTCAAATCATAATCATCCATTAATTTTGACCAACCAGATTCAAAGACATCTGTATCCTCTGCATTGTGAATCAACTTGTATAACCTATTTTTAAGTTCAGGATATTTTTCACTGGCAGATTGCAATTTCTCGGGAAATTTCTTATGTATATGCCATGAACAAAAAATATGCTTTGTGGTTGGAAAGACTATGGATATGGCCTTTGCAATTGCTGGATCTTGATCTGTGACTATGGCTTTAGGTGCTACACCACTCATAGCATGAAGCCATGTTCTAAATAACCATGTGAAGTCCTCCTCACTCTCACCAAATAAAAGGCCTCCACCAAGTAAAACTGATTGCTTATGGTGATTAACTCCAACGAATGTGCCAAAAGGCATGTCATATTTATTTGTTCGATACGTTGTGTCGAAACAAATAACATCATTGAAAATTTGATAATCCTTTTTGGATTTCCCATCTACCCAAAAACATGACATCAACCGATGGTGCTCGTCGACCTGAATTTCATAAAAGTAATCTGCCTTCGCCGCAAATTGCTTCTGAAAGTACTATAGTAAAGCTGAGGCGCTTTCACCATACCTTGACATCCGTCTTGATCGTAAGGCATTACGAAGGTCAACCTCCGTGAATCCTAGGTGATCACGACCCCCAACCTCTTCTGTCATGAATCGCAGTGATCTAGATACTCCAATGCCAACCTTGCAAAGATCTTCGACTATATTGAGTTGTGAAGCTGGCACATTCCGATGGGATCGCAGACATCGAGACTTTGTCGGCGTCTCCAACCTATAAGAGTGCTCTTTCTTGAAACTCATAACCATCCATTTTGAAGTGTTCCTTACGAGCTTGATCGTTACTGACGCAAGGCATCCACATCTAGTGATGTCCATTTGTTTTCTCTTTTTCCCGGTAATTTCTACAGTCCTTCTATGTCCTTCTCTTGAGCATTTCAGAATGCGGTAGCATATCTTCTTATCTAATTTAGATCTTCTAACATCGCTTTTTCTTATACTGAAGCCACAACATCTTCCATATAAATTATATAAAGAATATGCATCTTCTTCGCTATCAAACTCTTGCCCAATAAAAGGAATTAACTCAGCAGGTGCATTGGGAGTAAAGGTAATCACACCTGGTGGGCTCTGTATGCTTTCATCAGCTAATGTACCATCTCCTGTGAGTTCCACTGTGGGCAATGGAGACTTACTTTTGTCCACATCCGTAGATGATATCATTTAGTAAAAACCTAGCAAACCACATTTCATAGACAATATAAGTAATTCAACTTGCGAGGAATAAAATACATCAATAAATGCTCCAGAATTCTGATTTCATCATGCTCATTACGTCATATTATTAGCATGCTAACAACTCCATATAGCATGCCAAATGCATTTTCTGGAACATAACAGATTGTATAATGATAGGATAACTATACAACTAGATGTTCGTAATTTGCATAATAATACGAAACTATAAAACTACACTTGCTATACAAAGTTCAAATATCTATTAGAATAATATATAATTCACAAATTAGTATGCTAATGTCATTGTTGGACATATTACTTCGATAAATCTATTTAATTATTTAATATGCACTCCAAAACTAGTGATAAATAAATAATATTTGATCAATTTCTTATCCAATATTGACTTCTAAATAACGGATTTCTATCTACATATATTTGTGCAATTGGCATCTCATATAGTAGTCAAATTCTATACAAAGTTTATTAAATCACTTTTTCTCAAAATTTTTAGTTATCAGCATGCTAACTATAGGATATGCATGGAACAAGCACATGTCAAGATGTAATTTGCAGAATTTTGGGTCATCTATTTCTGGTTATTAGTATACTAAAACACGGATCAGCGTGCCAAAGTATGGATTTTGGTACTAAAAATAATCTGTTTATGATGGCATTAGTTTCTGTCCTGTTGAATAAGCATGCTATACATGCAATGTGTGAAGTTCTGGATGAACTTGTTTGTGATTCTCAGTTATACATTAGTCATAAAAAGACACTGCAGTAACAGCTAAATCATGTAATAGTTATACATTATGTGATTTAACAGACAAATCACGTAATGATTATTTAACACATAATAGTTGAGATTTAAATCACATAATAATTTTTAATAGCCTTAATGAAATTATGAATAAATTTTGTAGGTTCTTTTTTTAAATCATTTAAATCATCTTAGATTTCTAAGGTCCAACATTTATTAAATCTACAATGACTAAGCATGAAGATTTTTAAAATCTACAATGAACACAAAGATTACCTTTCTGGATTTTACACCTGTTAAATTTGTGGTAGAAAATTAGCTTGCTGAATTTTTTCCCTTGAGAAATTTGTTAAATCTGCAATTGTTTCTGCCGCATCTCTCTCCCGTTCCACTTTTTTCAGCAAGCAGAATTTTTACTCTGCCTGAGAACGTCTTCGCATGGGAGAACTCATCGTCTTCAGCTGGGAGCAAATGGCACAAGGGTGCAGCCTGAGAACGTCTTCACTGCCCGCATGACAGCTACACGAAATGACATGTTAGAGAGAAGCCATCATTCCAGCCGCGCATGACTGACCTGTCCCATGCCAGTTTGTATAGGCTGGCTCCATACACGCATGCCACTGCAACCTACACGCACCAGCGAACGGGCTAAACGCAAGGCCGAACGAGCGGCCAGGATCTCACGCGCGGGAACGGATGGTGCGATGGCGCACCTGCACGGGAAATTCGGGTGCAGCGTTGCTGCACCTGAATATATCCCTATATCCCTATATATATAGGGATTTGTTCCGGTGCATGCGACTACACCGTGCAGTCCATGCATCGTGGGCCCCACATGATCATAAATAGAAAATTCACCCCACCCATTGTATTTAGAATTTTTCACTTTATTAGCATACCAATTTTCATCCAAATCCAACATGTGTGTAGTCCCCATCTTAAAATGGTGCAAAATCAACGTAATAAAATAGTTTGATGTAAATATCAAGTTTAAAGTAGTTTTTTCAATATTTAAACCGTCTAAAATATGATTTATATATGAATAAATGAGTGTATAAAGTTTCATTACAATCTAATATGTGTGGGGTCCATTTTACAACGGACTGCACAGGATCGGATCTCATATATATATATATATATTATTTTTGGGGCTACGGTTGGATGTTAGAACTTTAAGAAGTGCACGATGACTTGCAGCATGTGCATGTGCAAGACTACTACTGTCCGCATTATTTGGGTGGCCCACAGCATATGCACTGTCCTCAAATGAAAATCATGCTGATGCCGCTCCTGTAGCAAAGTGGGCCACCTACCTCTGCTCTGCTCTGTACATATGCACGCTTTTCTTTCTGGATTCGATCATTGGTTGTTCACTTAGCAATTAGGATGGAATGAAATTCCTGTATTAAAAAAAAAAATAATAATAATAATAATAACAGCCTACTTTTTATTCATTTTAAAAATCTAACTCCTTTTCTCAGTCCATTCCCATTCCGCCCGTGCTCTCAACAGCCATAGGATGAAAATGTAATTATATGGGCATACGAATCACTCTCAACTAGTATTTTTATCATTTACAACCCACCCCCAACCTTAGCATCTTTTAATTTACCGCACGTTGCTGCACTGCCGGCATAGCTCGCATACGAACCACCCTCCCATTAATTTCCTTGTATCATCGTCGTAGAATGTTGTGCATTGCGATAATAATCGACCAACAGGATTTCAAGCTGGAGCCATGATAATTAACATGCGGCCAACAACACCCTTTTTGTAATCGATATTTTTGTTCGATTATGAGATAGAGCAAGGACTGCGGATTGAGGAATTGAATATTTTGAAAATCGTGTAGTTAATAAGAAATGACACAGATAAATTTGGAATAATCAAGGCTATTGTAAAAAAAATTATTAGCTACTTTGGAAATAGTACCCCCACACCATGCCGTGGAATCCTACGCAAGTGATGTGATATGAGTAACAAGAAGAAATAAAATTAATAAAATTAAAATACATAAGTTGGTCGTATAAATAGTCGTGTAGAAATAATTAAAAAGTTTGATAGCTATATCAAAAGATACTATGAAATAATTAAAAAATAGAATAGTTGTTAATAGTGAAAAAGTTTTAGATTGAAAAGTTTTATGTTTTTCCAAACATATCTTTAGTTTCTTCTTTCATGTAATTGTTTTACCAAGTATCTTTAACTTATAAACGAATTTTTACAATTTTAGATATATAATGGATTAATCATTATGAGTAAAGAAAGTAAAGTCAAAATACATAATATAACACACATGAGAAGATACCAATAAATAATTTTAAAAAAATATTATAGTAACAAACATGATCTACTTTAGATCGTGTGAATATATCGTTTCTTTACATTACTTCAAGTGATACGTAGTGGTGAATCGGATCACCTGAGTGGCTTGATTACGACTAGTGCTCTTTAATTATATTATGTCCACGGTGACTTCTATACGAAAAGTACTCCCTAGTTATTAATATTAAAAATATAAATAAGTTATAAGAATGGAGATTTTTAGTCTCATAAATTTGCTTAATTTTCACTTTTTATCTCTTAAGTTTGCTAACTGCAAAAATAAAAAAAAATTCAAGTTTCAATAATGTATAATTTTAGTCCTCCATCCAACTGCTACCATGACGTGGTTTCCAAGTAACTAAGATGGACAAAATATAAATGGGTAATTTGCAAATATATATGTGCTTAGTTTGACCATAATTGCTAATATACCTATATAATTTTAGAAATCATAAGTAACCCTACATAATTTGAACATGATTGCAAATATGCATATGTCATTATCGCATCGTTATTGCACCATCATAGGATGTATATATTTGCGAAGATATGCAAACTACGTAAGTATATTTGCAAAAATAAAATATACCCACTAAATTTTTAAAATTACAAATACACCCTGATAACCTGCATTTCATTGCAAATGCACTTACATAGCTATTTTTGTAAATATACAAACATAGTTTACATACCTTTGTAAATATTCTTATGTTGTAATAGTATAGTAACGACGCCATAATAGCGTGGGTATACTTACAATTATGGTTAAACTATGTAGAAATTATTTGTAATTTTTGAAACTATATGGGTATATTTGCAATTGTGGTCAAACCAAGTGTATGTATTTGCAAATCACCCAAAATATCCTCATTTTCAAAAATAATCAAATTTGTTTAAAGTCATTCCCTTATGTATTTTTCATAAACTTTTTTATGAGTTTGCAAGCATACGTAGATGGGCGTGCAAAATAGGGGTGCAACTTGGGTTGGATAGGTCCGGGTATGGGTGGAACCTACCCTTATTCATTTTTCAAAAACCTCTACCCTACCCTATTTTAGACCGGGTCGGTTCGGAGCCTATCCTACCCAAATTTTCTCAAGAGCAGGTTGGTTCCAGTTCGGTTCCAAATCGGTTCCTAAAGAAGTCATGTGCAAGCATGAACAGAAGAATGGCCATTAGTAAAATGCAATCATGCATGTATTTATTCTTCACCGATGTGAAATAGTCAAATAGACAGTAAAATGCATCTCAGGATAAACTGTCAATTAATCTATTAAATATGTTCTGTAAAATCTACCTTCTGACTGTCAGAAAGAGTTTCTGCGATATAATACTGTCCATTTGCAAATACCTTGTGAAATCTAGCTTCCCGGGCCCATCAGATTGCCCAGCATCCATATTTGTAGCAAGTGGAACAATGTTGCAAGTCCTCTGAAAATGAGACAAGCCTCTTTATCTGTCATTATGAGATGATGGCAATTGCTACAGTCCCCGCTACAAAAAATACATGAGAGTTAGTTGATGCAAAGTGCAACTTACAAAAGACAATCAAATACTAAAGTCAATGCAATGATTATATTTCCCAATTTAACAACTTCCAGAGAAGATCAACAGAATTTCCTCATGATAATAAATTCAAACAAAAAAATTAAAAAGAAAAAAAAGGTCCTTAGACTACACAAAAACCTATGACTCACATTCCAACTTACAGCATCCTACCAAAGAATAAAAGAAAATGGACATTATATAGCATCAGGGTTTCAAACACACCCAATAAGTTGATCTTTTCAATTCTGTGTGGACTGTCATATTTATTCTAATCCCCACCTCAAGTTCTCAGTCCAACCATCACATGGCTAAAACATCTAATGTGAAGCTACGAATTCTATTACTGATTAATAACGTGGTCCACTGTGCAAGTTTACCTGCATAGAACGCTTGCCTCAACATGCTCTGAGATCTCTTATCACTTCTTCTATGTTAGTTTTTTAGTTCTCCATTAATCTTTTTTTTTATTTTTAATCATCGAACCAGTTGGTCTAAATTCCACATTAGAAAAGATATTCCAAATTCAATAATTTCAGCAATTCCGCCAAGAATACCACCTTATAACCTCTCTTTCTATCAATATGAACACTAAATCCACAAAAAAAAATGAGATGTGTCAAGAAAAGATCAATAAGAAAAAAGAAAAAAAAATACTACCATAAGTAGACAGTACATGCGTTTAGCTGCACCTAGTTCCATGATGTTCCACGTCTTTCATGATTAATCAATATAGCTCGCCCAAATTTCCAGACAGCGGCGATACCATTCAGACTTGAAATGGCCAAAAGGCCCATCGTCCACAAAATCTAAACAACAAACATAAGAGATAAGACAGGAAGCACAAGGCAACTGCGCAACAACCTCTTCCAGAATCTAGTTCTATTCAGAATTTTTATTTTTGAGCAACTAATCTAAGTTATATTAGGACTTGGGCATATTTGTCATCTTCCATGAATGCTAATAGTCCCTTTAACATATTTCTAATAACTCGACATAAGTAAAATCTAGGCAAAATACACAAGTATATTTAGAATTTTTGAAAATTTGTTGTGCATAAGTGGAATTATGGATAAAATTAATAGATATTTATAGAATTTGCCCTTTTTAAATCAATTTTTTTTGCCAATCTCATATTACATTAAAGTTTTAAAAGTTGAATTTTTATTTGTATTTTTATTAAAAATGTAGACACTTGCATAATGATTTATAATAGCATCTATTTATATTTTTACTACATGGTAAAATGAATTTTAAAGAAAATAAGTTTCTTTACTTCGAATTCACTCTGAGGGTGAACTTAGTTTCGCTAGTAGTTGCTTTTTTATGACACTCGGAAAGGATAAAGTTTTCATTTTCTTAAAATTGTATTTATTTGCCAATATAAAATAAGAGCAACTAACTGAAAAGGTTAATTAGGAAACCTAAACCCCATGTTCTTGAAACTTGGAAAGCTAAAATTATACATCATTGGGATTTAAATGTTATTTTTGTAGATAGCAAGCTTAATGGGCAAAATGTGTGAATTGAGTGGTGTGATATAATGAAGGTAAAGTTAGAATGAAGCGCAAGTAAATAAGATAATTATATAAAAATACTAGATGACAGTTGCAATATAGTAATATAAATGAAAGAAAAAGTTGCTCTACAATGAGGGTAAAGTTTGAATAAAGTACGAATAAATAAAATAATTATATAAAAATACGAGAAGATAGTCGAAATACACATATCTATCTCGGTAAAGATTTGGTCATGCCATGTGGTCCGTTGGTGTAGTTCAATCCACCATAATAATTATAAACAACAAAGGTTCAATGTTAAATTAATTATGTTTTATCTTGTTTATAACATATGTAACAACTCGCTAACTCATTTATTAAACAGTTTGTAAATTCGTTAAGGTTGAATTTTTTAATGAGTTAGCAAATCAAATAAGAATATAATTTTTCAAATAGGCTAGGATTAAGAAAAAACTATAACCCGTCAAATGCAACCCGTTAACACCGGAACGGCCAAGCGCCAAGTCACTGCCAAACCGCGTACTGCGTCAGCAAGTTGGTCTGTACTGAATACTCGAGTCGAGTCTAATTAAACGGGTGTAGAATGTAGATAGTCAGTCAGGATTGATAGATAAGCGCTGGAAAAATGGATACAGTCGAAGCAGGAAAAAGCAAAAAATACGAAGATGAAAAACCAAAATTATTGCTCCACTCCACCCAACCACATCAAATTCACACCCTCCTCTCACTTAGCTAGCTTGCCTCCTCTCTCCTTCCCTCCCTTCCACAGCGCTTCTGTTCGGCCATGCAACAACAGATGAGGGGCTGGGATAATTCAGATCCATGGATTTTTTCACTGCTATCCCACAAGTTCTTCGACCAATGCTTTCTTCACCAATCATCTAGAAAGAGCGAGAAAAACGTTTTCTGCTTGGATTGCTGCACTACCATCTGCCCTCTTTGCCTACCTTCTCACCGCTCCCACAGATTGCTACAGGTATTTCGATTTCCAATTGCTACATTGATTCTGTAAACGTCCATCGGTTTGATTCATTAAAAAAATATATATATTAATTTTTAAAGTACTTTAGCGGCAACTTACCCCCAACATCTGTTTGAACTTGCTCGATCAGGTTCGCAGATACGTGTATCAAGATGTTATAAGGCTGGATGATATAGATGGGTTGTTCGATTGCGGCTTTGTCCAGGTAACAGACTAATGTAAATTCCTCTTCTGTTTTTCTTCCTTCACCCCCCCCAAATTCCAAAAAAAAAAAAAAAAAACTCGTCAAAGATGTGGTATATAGTGTGTTTATTGTTATTATTTTTTGTGATGGAGTATATAGGTTAATCGAATTGAGAAGAGTTTGGAATTAACAAAACCAGCTAAAACATTAATTTTCGATGACACGGTGCAGTCATATACGACCAACAGCGCCAAAGTGATATTTCTAAATCAAAGGCCTCAAACTCGTGCTTTCAAAGGTTCCGCAAGTGTATGCTGCGTCTGCGACAGGAGCCTGCAACGCCTCTACCATTTCTGCTCCCTCGCTTGCAAGGTAGATTAAGATTAGACAGCTACAGTGACTTTCCTCCCCCACTCTCTAATACCAACTGGCTCTCTTTTCTTTATTTCTGCTTAATTATTTATATATTCAAAACAATTTTCATTTCGGCGATGTTCCTTTGCTTAGTTTAGAATCTTTCTAACCACATACATACATTCATGCGTACAGGTAGAGTATCTTGTACAATACGACGGGTGTATTACGACTACAACGGGGTACGCACACGCCTACGACTATTCGCGGACGTCAGATTTTGATTGCACGCAGAGCGAGGTGCTCGATGGCAGCCAGATGACGCCGAGCTCTGTCCTGGACGCCGGCCTGCTGCCCCGCGCTTCGCCGGGTTCCAGCGGTAGTCGCGACGCCGGTTGCATGACGGCGGGATGTCTGGCTACTTCGGAAACCGTTTGGCGGAAGAAGTGGACGAGGACAATAGTGGTGGAATTAAATGACGGAAATACCCCTCGTCGTCGAAAGGGGATTCCCCATCGGAGCCCGCTGCATTGACAACGAGAAATTAGAATTAAATTTTGGCGTTTTTCTTTCTTTCTGCTCCTGTAAAACTTTCGGCCTTCAATTCAGTTTCATACAGTTTTGGCTATAATAAAACATGTATTCAAAGGGTGCGCACCTGGGTATATTTCATCTTTTATTAATTTTTTTTAAAATTTTTTTTATGAAACAATTAATATAAGTATATTTAACTTAAGTATCAATTTTTACCATTTTTTGATATTTTTAGATTTTTAAAAATCAATTTTATTACTAAAGTATTTAAATTACTAAAAATGTCGCTGATTTTTAAAAAATTTGAAAAAATATCTAAACATCTCAAAAAAATTTGTAAAAATTAATATACATATTAAATACATTTAGATTAGTAGTTATATAAAAAAATTTACAAAATGGTTTCATGCACCCCAGTACATTAAGCTTCAATGCATACAACTATACCTGTATTAAAATCAAGCAAATAAAATAAAAGAGGTGGATTTAATAGATAGGATCATCCCATCAACCGCACGGCTTGTGGGTGAGAACACATGCAGAGTACGAGTGACAGATTATATCAATTTAAAATTTTTAAATGTAAAATTTTTCATTCTTCATAGCTATAATACCTTTTAACTATTTCTTCGTACTTTTATATTTAATCATGTAACTTTTCAATTATTTTAATACAACTATTCATATAGCTCTCTTATCTATTTTAATTTTGTTCTATTCACTTTTCATTATTATATTACATTATTTTTCTATTTTAAAACAATTTATGCAAAAAAAAAAAAATTTATTCGGGCGCGGCGTCGAGTGCATGTTACGGCTGGTGGACTGCACCTACAAAAGCCGCCAGCCTCAAGCCCCGGAAATCATGCGATGTGCGTGATTTTATAAAGGGCGAGTGGACCACGACATGACGGAAATGGAGGAGGATAGGTTGAGAGATGCAACAATGGCACAGGGGAGGCATCTTAACTCTATATCTACCGGAACACTCCGTCACGAGGGTTCCAACGTTTGAAATTATTAGGGGTTCTATTGAATGACATGGGGGGTGGTGCGCTGAAGTATCTAATGCCGCTGGATCCCCTTTTCAATGTTCTGGAGGTGGGCATTTGCAATTTTTTTTTTTTAAAAAAAAAGATAAACTCTTCGCAGCCGCTGAATTCGCTTTTAGGGTGTGTTTGGTTGGAGGTAAAACTTTTGATGAAAAGTTTTAGAGGTAGAAATTGTCAAATTGATAGAAAATGATGTGATATAATAGAGGTAATGATGAGGAGTAAAGAGAATAAAGTTAAAATAGATAGATTAGTTGTATGAGTAATTGTGTAGAAATGATTGAAAAGTAGGGTAGTTTGTATAGAAAAATGTGAAAAAATAATTAAAAAATAAAGTAATTATGAAGAGTGAAAAGTTTTTAGTTAAAAAGTTTTAATTGACAAGTTTTGACCCCAAACAAACACACCCTTAATTAAAATTTAGAGAAATGATGGCCCCGGTCACAATTGTATTTGTACAGCCATGTTAACTATTTTCTATTTAAGCCGTGGTTGCGAGTTCAAAAATGATACCGCTACTGCCACTACTGGTAAAAAAAAACACGCCATGGACTCTTTTGGGAATTTGACGGAGTTTTTGGGGCGTCCTCTTTCCTTCTTCTCTGCGCCAGAGCGAGCCAGATGCATCATACAGCAGCCGATCCGAAACGCGTACACGTGTATCTTCCACGTGGCAGGAAGCGGATGTTTAACAATACGACAAAAAGTACGATAAGAGTCGAAGCCGCTGCTCTGTTTTGCACAGGGTTGTATGTAATGGTATGAAATTAGGTTTTTCCTTTTTTATTCTTTTTGCTGCGTTTTTTTTTTTTTTTTTTTCTTTTCATATATTGAATTGAATTTTTAGCTGCAGGGCAACGATTGTTTTAATGTTGCTCGAGATAATTGGATTAAGCGCAACTACAATAATCTCGGGGGATTTCTTTTTTGTAGAATTAGAATAGAAATAGGGATTCTTTTCGAGGATCTACAGCTGAAAGAGCTTGAAATTCGTTGGTATGAAAATTGTTTTTTGGGCAATCTATCTCACTTCATGTCTTGTTGGATTCGTCAATGAAATGAGATTTTCTTTGCTAATTTGAATGATTTATGCAGGAAGCAACTTGGGGTTTTCGAGAACCAAGGTAAAACATGGATCTTGAGGACTCTGGCTCCATGGATGGTCCAAAAATCTTTTCTTCCCCGTTTCTGTCATTGGGATGAGAATACAACTGGATGTTTCCTTTTCTTCTTCTTTTCTACTTTCAGATTTTAAGAATGGAACGCATGTGGCGTTTGAATCTTAGGATTGGTGAAAGACCCTTGAACTTTGGCAGATTCATCAACCCACTGCTTGGCATCTGCTACTAATCTTCCCCGAAGAAAACTTGACGTCATTGATCGGACAAAAAATTTACAGGATCTCCCTGTCTTGAACCATCTATTGAGCCACTTTGCTGGTTGAACGGCAATCGACCGTCGTGGACCCTGCACTCATAGCAGCCATGGATGTGTAATGTGTTGGGGAAGAATGTGATCTAAAGGATATCTCAGTATTTACACGACCCATTAACGGCGTTCACAACGGCTGTGATGGAATAAGGTATATTTGATATTTTGGGTTTACTTACGTATATTTGAAAGATTTAATACTAAGTGAATATATTTGTAATTAGTAGCAAAAGTTGTGGGTATATTTGAAATTAATTCAAAAAATAAACAATGAATATATAAAAATATGTTTACTAAGAAAAACAAAATTAAAAAATGAATATTGTAACTTAAGTATATAATCATGCCTCATATATATATATATATGTATATATATATATATATTCGTAACGTTGTCCCCGCAATTTTAACATCTAATGGCTCCGATTGACAGACAAGATGATGTTAATTTGTTGATCATCGAGAGTCAGGAGGTATTCAAGGACAGCAGTTAATATTTATCCTTCGTTCCTATTCGTTTCCGGGCTCCTCTGGACGCTAATTTGCGCAGGCTATGGATTGACACCGCTGTCATCCACTTTCGAGCTGCCAGCGCCAACGCCCGCTGACGTGGCGCCACTGTCTACGTGGGCTCTCCGCATTCATCGCTTTCGGCCACAGTGGTTTGCTTTTCTTTTGTTTTTTAGCCCTGGATGTGGGTCCGGCTCCGGCGGTCTCCAACTCATCTCATCTCATCACGATAGTTGGCTTGTTGAGCCATATGCGAAAAGACAGACCGACGTGTTGGATTGGATACATCGGCAGGGTTTGTCGAGGGGATTTCTGTTGTGTTTATTTATTTTTTTATGGTATCGGTCGAGGGGATTTTTTTTTGGGGTGGAAATCTCGCATGGAGGATATGAACCCACGGCCACGATCTTACCAGCCTGGCCACGACGCGGTTAGTGAGGGGATTTGATCACGGTGGGAATTGTGATGGTCCGAATACGTCAGGGAAAGAAGTGGCCTCGCCGGCAGGTGCGCCGCTTGCAGGCCTGGATGCCCAAACTCCAGTCTGCCGGCCCAAAAATTTTGATGCTGGAGTTGAGTTTTTGGATCCTGAGCCGGATTTTCTTTATGCACATTTTTTTTTAAAAAATAAACAATTTATTTAAATAATAGTTTTTCACGTTTATATGTTTTCTATTATTCGTATTTATATTTGAATACCTGTTGTCGTGTTGAAATTATATTATAAGTAAATTAAATTATTTCATTTATATCTATGTTTTTGTTCGTGTTATTCGTTTTTAGTTTCTTGGTTTTCTTTTTTTTTTCCTTACTTTTAAGATTAATTTTCGTCTGAAAATACATTATTATATTTTTAAAATTTTATTCGGCCTGTATATTATTTTTGCTTGCATGATTTGTTATTATTGTGTATTTATGTGAAATTTTAAACTTATTTACTGAAATACAAATTTATTAACCCTAATTTCAACCAAAAAAACTCGAATTTCCATATAAGATTGTGTCTTAATATTTATAAACAGTGTTAAATTTTAGGATTTTAGTTTAGGTTTTATATTTTTCTCTCCTCTATTTATTTTGGTGGAGCAAGAGCAGGATATTTTAACATTGAAACGGTAAATTTTTCTGGAAGTGACGGAGTCACTGGCTAGGAGTCTTCTAGGACACGGGATAAGAAAAAAGAGATACATCAGAGACATGTTTGAAATCATCCCATAAAAGTTGGATTAACACGAGAAAAGGCTGTCCATTGTATTGTGCAGTAAGAACTTAATTATGTACGGGAATTTAGGGATGTGATCATACTGGGTTTCACACTACGGCCTAATCGTTATCTCAATTCAAGCATGTATAAATTTTCAACACTAATTTATTCATTAACTCGTTTACAAAACTTCAACCTTAGTGTATTTATAACCCATCTAATAAGTGGATTAGTGGGTTCTTAATGAGTTACATATTCATTTATTAATTTTCAGACTATCTTCCTATGTAAACCATGCAACACTTAATTATACAAGTGAAATAAAAGTAATTGTTTTTTAGAATGAAATAAACAAGTCAACGTCCCAGTAGAGCATAGTGCATCAATTCTCAAAATTTGTACTGCAAATATTTGCAATGTAAATAATATGATAATATTATATTTCATTTGTATATTATGGGAGGGGGTTGTTAGCGGGTAGATGGGCCGAGCAAAATAAACATATCAAAAGCCATTGATTTTAAATTACTAAAAATGCCAATGATTTTAAAATTTTTGAAATAAATATTTAAAAATCTCAGAAAAATAGTAAACATTTATACACATATTAAATACACTTAGATTAACAAGTTCATAAAAAAATATTAATTTTTTTTTTAAATAGGTATATGCGCCCGGGAGCACAATGCTCTCGAGTGCATTGAACCAGAACAAGGTGTTTGGTGTACTAAAGTTGCTTTTGCATTCCAAAATAAATGGATATGCCATCCCACCAAGAGTAATTTTTTTAGTATTTATTTATTTGTCTACTTTTATATAACCGGGTTATACAAAAGTAGTTTTATATGACCACTTTAAATTTAAAACTTTTGATGTTTAGTGAAAAATTTAATTCATTTATTATATTTAACATAATTTATTCATCTGAGTGACAATCTTTCATTTAAATCAAATATATGCATGGGTCACATTTGCTAAAAAAAGTATATTTATTTGTAAGTTGGAAAAATGCATGAATTTATTACCACATGTATCAGGATATAATAGTTATAAAATTATTTATTCACGCATAAATAATATTTTAAATGATTTAGACATTAGAAATTTAATTTTAAAATAATATTATATATTAAATCATTTTATTATATTAATTTTATACATTTATATGCGAGGCAAATGCACAATGATATTAGAAAAGTGAAAATGCTCATAATATATTACAAATAATGCTAAATACAGTAAATTGAGTAAATTTTACGCGAACTATCAAAATATTTAAAAGCAAAAAATACACAAAAGATAAGTTTCGCATGAGCACTATCGTTTATGTAACATGTTTAACTTCATTTAACTACCTATTTTTTCATTTATTCAGGAAAAAAAGTACAAAGCAGCAGCGGTATCCATACGAAATTTTGAATTTTTTTGCTATGTTTAAAGGAAACGAGATCATGTGTATCTAGTGCATTTAACATGTTTTTTTATTTTACAATTTCTAATAAAACCGTTAATTTAAGTATATTTAACATGTATATCAATTTTTATCCTTTTTATCTTTTTATATATTTTTAACAATTCTTTAAATCGGAAACCTTTTTAATAATTTAAAATATTGAGTTTTAAAAATTTAAAAATATTCTAAAATAGAAAAAATTGATACACGTATTAAATACATTTAGTTTAACAATTGTGCGAAGAATTTTTAAAAATATAGAAATGAATATTTGCACCCAACGCATAGGATCATATTCCTATTTACGGTGTGTCTGGAAAACGATAAAACTTGTAAATGAAAAATTTTGGTGTATAAGCTTTTGAATCTAAAGATAATGATTTGATAGTGTATGGATAATGATAGTGAGTAAAAAAAAAATAAAGTTGAAATACATATCTAGGTTGCGTAGGTAGCCGCGTATAAATGATTAAAAAATATGATAATCACATATAATAATGTGAAAAATAATTTTAAAATGTGATAATCATAAAATGTGAAAAGTTTTAACTCCACTTTTTTGTGATTGCCAAACGCATTTGAGAAGAAAAAAATAAAAAGAAAATAAACGTGTACAGCCAACATGAGTCCCAATGAGGCGGGGACGAAACAGCTGTTCATTTTCCAAGCCACATGCTTACCCAATTCAAGAAATTCCAAATACACGCCACCAGCAGCAGAGGTGCATTGGTCGGGCATTTGGGCGGGAAGCCCATCCGGTCCCAGGTTCGAAACTTGGGACATGCACAGCCTGTAAAAAACAATCGTCCCATGGTGGCTATACCAGGAACTGGAATCTCAGGGAAAAAAAAAAAAAAAAAAAAAAAAAAAACTAAAGAAAAAAAGTTCCAAATATATGACCCAACTCATCAAAATATAATCGTCACTGGACAATGGATCAGCAGTAGAAAAAAAAAGCTGCATCTGGTAATCATGCCTAACTATCCATATTTTAGTTACCATTTCACGTCTCTTTTCATGTAAACATTATATTTATTTCTAATTTTGTATACTAATTCTTAATTAGCACCTCAATCAAATCACACTTAGGGCGAACTTGGATATTATAAAAAAACATTCAAACATCAACTTTTCATTTTCCATAATTGCCACGTTCTTAATATTTGTTCACATTTTATTATAAAATTACTTTACTTTTAAATTATTTTTACCCCACTATCAATACAAGTAATATATTTATTTTAACATTTTTCTTTTTTTTGCCCATCATTACCTTTATCGTATTACATCAAATGTTCTAATAAATTTTTTATATTAAAAATTATCTCATTTAAAAATTTTATCACTTACTAAATGCAACTCACTTGTATTATTTTTTTGAAACTTTTCAAATGCTGACTTTGTTTACTTTTACATTTCGACAGACGCGTTGGAGTTGCATCTAGAGTAAAGCGGACGCGCATGGCAAGCCATCGTATTGCTTTTGTTTATTTGCGCCTTTAAAAAAAACAAGGAAGTGTTAGTTTACGGAAAAAAATACTTCAAATTGAAACTTGTTAATGCCCACAATTGCCTTATTTTTTATTATTTTTCTTCCTCATATGCAATTTTTATATTTTTAAATCATTTTTACACAAATTATATATATTTAATTTATTTATTTTAACTTTATCATTTTTATTATTCATCATTACCTATATCACATGACATTATTTTCTCGAGTTTTAAACGGTAAAAAACTTTTCACGGATTTTTTTTCTCACTGTCCTAACATACCTGAACAAAATGACCGTAGAAAATACCCATAACAATTGCCCTTAATTCTTAATATACGCGTATTGTTTCACAAATTTTCTTATACTTATAATATTTCACCTTAAATTTCTATCATAACAACGCCATTAATACAATCATTATTTATTTCATTAAAAAGATGATTTTACATTTTTAAAATTTTAATTTAAATAATATGACTTTTAAATTATTTAATATACTGTATTAATGATTTATTATCATTAATTGAGTCGTGCGAAGGTTAATTAATCTTAATCAGGAAATTTTCTTTGGGTAAAATTATCTTTTTAATAGGATAGATAATAATTATATTGACGGTATGGACATAAGAAAAATTTGGGATGGATGTTTTAAATATAAAATATATTTATAAAAATATTCCGAGTATATAAATAACTAGTGACAAATGTTACAGTTACGAGAGTAATTTCGTTTAACAACGGGCCAGCTCCCAGAAGTCCCCGGCCTCCAAAGTCCAACCAAACCATTGCCATCCATTTCTCCAATTCTTCAAACATCTGGCGCCAATTCCCGTTACCGCCCCTGCATTCTTTTGGCTCCGCCGTCCGTCGCGCTGTAGCATTTGTTCCCACCCATCTGCTTTTTAAATGAAATCCAGCTGAAAGAAATAAAACTCGTTTCTATCTGCTCATTGGAAATTGGAATGGCAATGCGGTTGAAAAAAGAAAATAAATGAAGCATGGCCATTGGCGAACAGTTGGAATTGGTCCACCCAATCTCAACCATCATCTTAATCTGTTGCACCTTCTACATGGATTGGATTTTCGTTAAACGCACCAACTTAGCGAGGCGAGATGCTTAGAGACGAACTTGTGATACAGCCCTCGACAGACACTTGTTGCTTCTTTTTCTAGTCTCTCTCACTTCCCTCCAAGTTCACACTCCCAAGTCGATAGGAAAGGAGCGCGCTCCAACTACAATCGCCGAGCCGCGCTTCTCACCCTCAGCTGTTCGAGTGAGAGATGGAGAGCGACGACGATCTGCTCTTCCCACCCCGCCAACAAACCCCCCCACCAATGCATCAGACAAAGCTCCGGCGTTTGAAGAAGGCGTCTGCGGATATAAAAACCCTAGATCCCGGCATTTCGACGTTGCAGCCGAAAGTGTATTATGAATCTAATGACCTTCAGTCCAAAGTATCGGAATATGAGATGGAGGATCTGGCTGATGTGATCCTTCCTATCTCGGAATCTGATGCTTTCAACGACGAGGACTACGAGGACTTGGGTACCGGTGCTGGATTGGAAGAAGAAGAAGAAGAACAAGTGGGGGCGGATGATTTTGGACTGGCTTCTGGTGGAAAAAGAGACGGTTCGAGTTCTGAGCGGGATGTTGTGATGGATGGTTTCCAGTTAGACAAGTCCATGAAGAAAAGACGGAGTTCCAGAGAAGTGAAAGAGAAGGATACAAAGAAGAAGAAGAAGAAGAAACATCTATTTGACAATCTTCGCGATGAATGGAAACCACCCGAAGCAAAACCTGGGCGACACAAAAGAAAGCTTGAAAAGGTAAAATCTCCTAGTTCTTGGCTGCAGGCTCAAGTCACTCTCGAGTGTCTATTCAGTGGCTTCAATCTGTGGAAATGGCATGGTTGAGATGTGTGCCGATTGAATGGTGTTAGCCATCTCATTCGTTTCTGCCAAATGAGGAAAAATTAATAAATTAATGTTTGAAATCGAATGTCTGATCGATGGTCATGTGTGGCATCTTCAATCCATGATGCGCCTATCAGATTAATGATCAGGATGTCTGAGATGTGGGCGCTATTTATATGAAATACGTGAACGGAGAAAGCAGTGTAGGATTTTTATGGTTCGTTTGCGTGCGTACGTGTGTTTTTTTTTTTTTTTTCTAAAATAAATTTTCATTTCGCTCCGTTTTCCTCCCAGGAAAAAGCTGAATACGTCGAGCTGCTTCATGCTGAGTCACAGAGATTACTGCGAGGTGCACGCTTTACTGTCATTTATTTTATAAAATTTATACTACTTTGGCTGAATCTGATATCCCAGACTCACAGTATAGTGGCTAGTTTTGAACATCTTTATCTACTCATGACGTTTTTCTGTCAATTAGTTTTTTCCATCAACACCATTAAAATTTAGAGTCTGTTTGGTAATGACTAATGAGGTAAAGGGGAAGTAACGGGGAGAGAACTATGAGGCAAATGTAGACTCCTGAGGAAGATGATTGAAAAATAAAATTGGTTTTTATCTCTTCAAATTAAAGATTTGATGGTAGGGGTTAAGCATGGCTAAATCATGAAAAATGTAAGATTGTCCGAGTAATTGAGAGTCATTAAACATTACATTTATTAATAAGGACAGGCAAAGCGAGAAAAGGAATCCACCATTTCCTCATCACTAGACACGCCTAGCCTTCATGTTCATCTTATTGCCAGCCTTGGTATGTTTCTTTTGGTCAGACACCAGAGATGCGTCTTTCAAGCCTGTACCACTTGTACAGAAGCCTATATCTTCAGTGTTGCAGAAGATTCGGCTCAGGAAGTTAGAAGTGTCGAAGAGGTCAGTTTCTATCAGTTTCAATCTGGTTGTGCTCTTTTTACTTGTCCAATCATATAAGGAAGCTGCCAATTAATTCTACCTTCCTCCTCTCTCTGTTATTTATTTCTTTTTCTTTTCTGCTGGTTTTTTGGTAATGGAGTTGACTTTGCTGCAGATCTGGGATTTCTGGTAGTTCTGCTCGTCTTGCAGATTCTAAGACGTCTTTAGGGGATACTAATGAGGATTCAGAAATGAGAAATGTTGACTGTGATAGGAGAGCAGACTGCGGTAATACAGAAAAAGTGCAGGTGAATGAATCGAAATGTATCGATTATATTTTTTTCATCTTCTTGTTGCTAGTCACACTATTCTGTTTTCTCTATTTAGATTCCTTTAGTTGAGAGATGTGACTATTTATTCAGGATGAGGCCGTGGATTTTGTTATTCCAGAGAGAGATCACTCAGAAACTGCCGAAGTGCCAAGAGTTTCTGATTCACTTCAATCTCATGGAGTAAGTGGATGATTTACACTGCTGATGTTTCTGACTATGTGTAGAACCCGAGCTAGGAAATTTAATATAGGTGTTTTGCCTGAAGCACATGCTTCAAGCTTGATCGTCTTTACATTTTCTTTTAAATATTTTAATTTTCTTTTTGCATGTGTGCTTGTACTTCTGCCTGCACTAGTGTGGTGATCTGATGTCCATCGAATATCAAATACTGTCTTGGCGTGATTAACCTGAAGTCAATGACATCTTGGTTGCTGTTGCGTGTACTTCTATGCGATGAACTGATTTTAACGAGATATCAAGTACTGTCTTGTCATGAGAGATAAGCATGCAGCCAATGACATCTTGGTTTTCATTAAAAAATATTAAATTTCAAGTTATTTGTCCACCAATTTGTAATGTACTAAGATTTGATCCATTAAGCTAGCCAAGCTGATAAAAATGTATTCTAGCTATTAGCGTCCATGGCCTCATTCTTGCAGTCTTGCTCTTGTGTCCTCAGATTTCTAGTGAGGATTTTCAAGATCAATCCCAAAAAACAAGTAATGATACCCAGGTATAAAAATCATCTTTTTTTTTTTTTTTTTTTTCCTTTTCTTTTGCTATGGCAGAGAGCAGAAATGGGGGAATGATTGATTGTTGACAATTTGGATGATTTTGAAGGAACTTCTTGTGGAATCCGAAATGAGTTATTCAGAAGAGAAACAGACAGAGGAACTTGTTGAAAGTACTCAAGAAGAAGATGCTTTTACTCCATCAGTTCTTGTTGAGAACTTAAAGCTTGCTTCTGTTTATGCTGGTGATGAGTGAGTTTGTTATTACATTCTAACCATTTTATGTTCTTTCTATATCATTGATATTAAGAAATAACTACCTCAGTCCATCCGTGTTTGCTTATGTAAACCTTCTTCTCATGCTTAATTTTTGAACTTGGCCAAATATTTGAAAAGATAAATCTATTGTCAAACACAATTATGTTTTTCACCTCCTGTGGACAACATTTTATTCCTTTCAAGTTTCAACAAAAATTCATTAATGAGTAACCCTTTTACCCTTGGAAACGTGTTTCATGAATTTCTTCAGATCATCTGATGAAGAATATAATGACAAGGAAAACATTAATCCTCATCCCCATAAGGTCACTGACTTTGATTGTTATCCAAGAGGTGATTCTGTTAAAACTTTTGTGGATGATGAGGCTGAAGAAGAAGACGACAGTGACAATGACTTGATTCGATTCCGTGACAACGAAGAGGATGAGGAGGAGGAGGACAATGAGGAACTTAATGATTTAATTGCTAGTGGATACAGTGAGAAGCCTATAGACAGTGAGAAACGTGATGAACTTCATCAGAAGTGGCTCGAACAGCAGGATGCCACTGCTACAGACAACGTTTTGCAGAGATTGAAGTGCGGTTGGAAACAGAAAGACATGTCAGTCATTTGTGAGGAAGAAGATGAGGAAGAGCTAGGTGAATGTTCAACAGATGATTCAACGGGCAAAATGCTTCCAGACAATGCGGCCCGAAAAATTTCAAAAAAAGCAAAGCAGATGATTACTCGGATGTTTGATGATGGAGATGAGGGCTTTGTTTCTTCTGATGATGAGGAAATAGAGCAAAGACTTCTCCGTGAGCGTTTTCTTCAACAAAATGTGAGTCTTTCCTATATGATGAATTATATTGGTATGTTACTAACTGATATTTTTCTTTTTACTAGCTTGCTATTCCATATCGAAACTTTCAAAATACTTTTATGCTTCAATGACAACAACGGGAAGGAAATTATTATTTTTTTCTTTAAATTTATTGCCATTGTACTCTTAGAATTTGCACTACTAACTTGATTTTTCTTTGACAATGTGAACTGTGACTAAGGGAACTTTTTCATTCATTCATGTGCTGGAAGCATGCACAATGTCTTTTTAGGTGATATTTCAATTGGGATCTAGCGCAAATGAATTGATTTTGAGACATTAGTTGTTACTTTGCCTTGTCATTTTTTGTTTGTTTGATTAATCAGTTCTATTTTATCTAGCTGTGTGTGAAGTGATGATTTCCTGCTGATGAATTTGGTAGATATCTTTGCACTGAATTGATTTCCCTTCTGTTTCAGAAGAGTGCAACTGACTCTGAAATTTTCATCCTACTCAGGAAGAGCATTGTTCATTCCTTTCTCCTGCTGAAGATGGGAATTCCAGAGAGGTTTTTGGACTCATAAAGAAGCTGAATATTGTCCCCAACAGCAAAAAGAGAGCAAAAACAACATGTATATGTTTTATTTGTTTTCATTGTTGTTGCTTCCTTTTGTTCATGATACTTTAGATGCATCATGCGCACTCTTAAATATTTTTTCTGTCTTTTGTTTTAACTTGCAGCTTTCTTTGATGTACTTGTGACTGGTGGAAACAGCAATAGTTCTTCAAAGGTGAATAAATATGTACTTCTTGAGCTCATGTGTCCAAATTCAAAATGTAAAAATTTATGAAATTAAGTATTTAAACATGTGTTTGATGCATGCTCGCCAAACTGCTTGTTTCTAAGAAAGTGAACAATTTCTTATAAACAAATATGGTTTTGGCCCTATTTTCCTATGTTCTCGTACATTTTCCAGGATGGATTACCAGGGTTTCCATGATCATATAATGTGCCATGAAATTTTGCTGTTGTGAACTCATGATTAATTTTCTTCATCCCTGGGTCACTTTTTAGTTGGTTCATAATGAGCTTCTTTGGTGAATTACAGTGAATGTGTGGCTAGTTCATTTTTCTTCCCAGAAGACTATTTTTCCTTAAATGTTCCTTAACTATGAAACTGAATGTCTTCCAACTTGGACTGATTTCAGTTTGCTGTTTGTTGACATTTATTAAAGTGAAAAGGAATAAGAAATTGTAGACAGATGATTTGGTATCTCTTATAGAATTATTTCATTGTTTCTTGTCGGCTTTGTCTAATGTTCCCACCAGGTCCATGAGCACTATTTTGAATTTTTCCTTACGTCCATAATACTACAGTATTATTTTCTAGTTATCTTTCATCAGACCCATGACTCTGTTTTCTGTCTAATCATTGATAATCTTCTACTGATCTTCTGTTAAAGGTTTTTTAATTTTTTATTTGAAGTATCTACATGCTGAGCTCGTCTTTCTTTTGTCTATCACGTCACAAAAATGTTCTGGTGCAGGCTTTTCCCTTGTTAAGACAATGTTATTGGTTGTAATTTTTTATTTTATTTTATTTTAAATGTTCTTGGATAGGTTGGCCCTTAATATTATTTTCTATTGCCATTCCCGCAGTCATCATTTCTAGGGAGATTCCAGAGTAATTCTCTTCTTCCATCCCACAAACAAGCATCCTGTGTGGTTCGATCATTCATTTTTGGCCGTGATGACAGCAATAGCAGGAGTGGTTTAGCCCCAGAGCATTCTTCAGACAGGGTACAAATTACAGCCAGGATATCACTGCCCAGATTAGAGATTATTACTCTCAGCTGCTACTACTACTACTACATAACTTTTGAGGCTTGATTGTTTTTTGGTTGATCCAATATTGCTAGGATTCTTTGCTCTATTCATGTTGTCAATAATCTATCATATAGATATCAGTCTCACCTAGCATGGTGAGACTTACAACTTACGCTTTAGTGATGTGGTTTCAGCTTTCAAGTCATGGAAATAACTTTTCATAAATAAGGGCAAGGCTGTTTCCATATCATCCTCCACTACCTATGCATTGGCAGCGGCCTGCTTACCTTTATATGCCCTTTTGGCTGTGCTATTGTGCACCATATTAATATCCATAGTAGGGCTTATGTCCAATTGAGGAGCTTCAGGCCTTTTCTATGTGAGGGCAATTTTCCTTCATCTTCAGCAGTCTTTGGACTCTTCAAAGCATCCCCTTCATTTTCTTTTATCAATCACTCCTAGGCAGATGTGTAAAATTTTATATAGCATTGAGGATCTTTGGTTCCTCTGAAATGGGATCTGCCAGTTCTGTTAACAGGGGTCCCCTTTTGTGGCGCTTCATTGATGAATGAATGTGCTAGATATACCGTTTACGAATGGATGAAAGAAGTGTGCTTGCAGCAGAAACAAACGGACGCCGATCCTATGTGCCCGGGAGCATGGAGCGCTGCATGCTCCCGGGCGCATAGGATTGGCGTCCGAAACAAACCCTTACTTTATCTGATTCATCTATTCATGCTTAACGTAATTTGATAGCAACAAATATTTGCTACAATTTGTCTGGTAATTGGATAAATTTGTGGGAGAAACTTTGCTACTCTGCAAGAATGAAGGATAGTGGGTGTAGGCAGAGATGATTTTATCATTTAAATTGCATAGTAGTAATTCTTGAACTTCAAATTGCTTACTTCCTGTTCATGAATCATTCTCCTAAAGTTATATCTATTCAGTTGGCTATTTCAATAGGCATTTTTTATTTTTATTTTTATTTTTATACTTCAAATCTCTAATCATGATTTGGTCGTTGCAGGATCAGAAAAAAGACCGCCCTGCAGGTAGCGTATCAGTGAAAGTCGGTAGTTCCCAATCCAAATCCATCGGCCACAATAGAAAAATCGAAGGGAATGCAAGTTCTGGCACTTCGCTCTTCGAAATTCTGCAGCAGTCATCTATGCACTCTGGTCATTGTATTCAGAACAAGAAACAAAGTGGTGGCCACGAAATCAGGGAATCACAAGCGGTTTGTCAGTTCTCTGCATTTAAATCATCGAAGAACGTAGTGAAAATATAAAAATGGGAATCTTATGCCTGGGAACTTTTGTATGCAGATCACCAGCTTTGCATGTGCATATGCATATATATATATATATATATATATATATATATATATATATATATATATTGTCAGAACGCTTGTCTTTTAAAAGCTTCTGCTGGGACGTGAGCGTACATTGCCATATATGATGATGCAAGTGGCCGAAAAAATCGTTTTAGTGAAATTGGAAAATGGGAGCCGCCCTCATTAAAAATTTGAACCAGCTAATTATACTGGTATTTTCTGTCTTTTTTTTTTTTTTTTGTAAAGTATATAATGGAAAAAAGATAGAAGTTACAAAACATATAATTTACAGATTATGTACATAACGATGTTTTTAACTTTTTAATTACAGTAGGTGGGACAATTTTTGCTTAAGCATCAAAAATATAAATGCTGCTTTTAGTCTCCCAAAAGTTCATGGGGCTTGATCATTTCAGACCAGTCTGAAATGGCCTTTCCTTTCAGACTGGTCCAAAAAATATTTTTATAAATCAAGTTTTATAATTTTTAAAAATGTGTATATATTTATTTTGGATTTTTAAATATAGTGGTATTTTAGTACTTTTAAATTGTCGAAATATAATTAAAATAGCCCTATGTTTGAAAATTTAAAGTAATATATATGCGTCTCTAAAAATGGTAATATTTAGTTTATAGATTAAATATATCAAGATTACTAATTTTATGAGTTTTTTTTTTTAACAAAAAATATGCTTTTTGGACTGGTCTAGCCCATGATCATTTGAGAAAGTTGATTGCATTGGTTGAGGCCTCTTCTGGTCCAAACTACCGGTTCGTCGTTGATGTGGTTTTCCGAGTCCTGCACAGCCCACTTATCGGGTTTGTTATTTCCAGTCAGTAGCAGTATGAGAAAAACATAGCCCACGTACAAGGTTCGGTGTACAGGTTTGTGCCAGCATGCATTCAGGGGGCTACACTCTAAACCCCATCTTAAGAATGATATGGGATTTGTAGTAAATACAAGAATTAAAAAGAAAGAAAGAATGATATAGAATAGTTGAATGATTGAACTGTATATTAAATATTACGTTCATGGGATCTCTCACCAAAACCAGTCATTCATCTTTAAAAATCAAATGAGGAAAGTGGGTAATGTTTCACTCTTTTGAGCTCCCAAGGGACCTGATAGCACCACAGGTCTTTGGGTAGGATGGTCATGTTGGGCTTCGCTCCGTGTACAATAACCGTATTGGCAATTTGGCATTGCAGGATTTGAAGGTACTGCTATAGTCCTATTCATCTCTTTATCAACTGCATCTGAATCTAAAAAAGAAATTATTTGATGATTCATACCATGCATTTGTTCTTCAAGTTTTCCATAATCCATATTCATGTTAAGTGGTGGCAAGTGGAGCAACATATAGTTAAATAGACATTTTTATCTATGTTTTATGTAGCTTTTATTTTCAAGATCAGTTTCATCCTAGCACAAAATTTTTTCCTTTCCCCTTTTCTTTTCTTTGCTTTGCTTTATTGCAAATGAAGTCTAAACGGGGTTGCGTTGACTCAAGTTAAGGTAAACACAACCTTAACTTACCTTATAAAATATTAATCCAACTCTACTTTCATTCCTATTTTTTACGCCATAATCAAATCCTATTTTAACTCTATAGAAATTGATTTGATTCAGATTAGAAATTGGGTTGATAAATATATAACATTTTAAAATATAAATTTATATGAAGAATAAAAATTAATTCTTTTTATAGGAATACTTTTAAATTTATGACTTATACAATAACATAATTGCCAAATAGTCTTATTTTAAAGCAATAATATCTGGTTAATTTATGTATTATATACTAGTATATGACTTTTTTAATAATATATTATTTTACACTAATATATGAAATCAAGTTAAGTCGACAATTACATAACGCAAATCAAACCACTTTTGAAATGGGTTGTTTCAAATCAGATTGTATAACTTATTTTTTCGGATTAAAAATGAGATATTCGATTGAAAAAAAAAAAAGAAAATTCAGTAAAATTGAATGGGAAGCTTAGTTTAGAAAGTAAAAAAGTGGGGGTGAGATTAATAGAAACATGTACGGGAGGCACAGATTTGAAAGTGCTTGTTGGCTTGGCTGGCACTTTTTTTTTTTTGCCCCCTCCCGTGAATCCTGATGGTAATATTGTTGGGTGGCGCTTGGTAGGCTTTAATTTCGATGGAATGTGGGAAGGGTGAAGTGGTTGTTAGCATCTGCGGACACAACAATCCCAGTCCCAAGTCCCAACCCAAATGCTAGTCCAATAACAAAAGTGGATGGTGGCTGGCGTGAGTGAGGAGGAGGAACAGTTGGGTGACGTCCAGAGTCCACCCTGCAATGAGCTATAG
This sequence comes from Annona cherimola, assembly GCA_030490835.1. NCBI lineage: Eukaryota > Viridiplantae > Streptophyta > Magnoliopsida > Magnoliales > Annonaceae > Annona > Annona cherimola. The sequence continues at coordinate 99,223,964 of CM059973.1, read as the reverse complement.
CTGTCTTTGCTAGAATTGAAATTTGAAAAGCTGGTTGGTTGGGTGCACCAATCAACGGATTCAATCAATTCATTCATTCCAATGAAGCCGAAGCCGAAGCCGAATCAGAAGGCACCAGGATAGGATTTTATGGATGAGGAGGAATAATGGGGAGGATACGTCTTTTTCTTTCCCTTTCCCTTGGAGACTTGAGAGAGAAAATAAGAATCTCTCTCTCTTTTTCCTTTTTCTGCCCTTTTCTTTTCTCATTCAGACTTAATTGGGAGAGAATCTCCCCATTACCACCCTCACGAAATCATAATTCACGCATGATTATGAATATTTTTAAGCCAAAATAGCGCACCTAGGATCTAGGACTTTGATTCAAATGATTTCTAGTTTCATGGTAAGGCTTATGAACTTTTCAAATGGGTCCAATATGCATGTTGAATTTGGATGAAATTTTGTATATCACTTTTGTTTTTTGTTTTTTTTTTTACTGTGTCATCCACCTAGGATGATCAAACACTTAACGGGAGTATACTTCAGAGGCTGAGTGAGACCATTGCTTCTACTCGATATTTGAACTCTGGATCTCTCACTTATATTACTTTATATGTAGTCACATTAGCTATTTGGGTATCCAGGTAGTGATGAACTTTATAACCATAGAAGTCATCATAGACATAGCTTGATTGGTAAAGTTTTGGCTTTGTATCTAGGTAGTGTAGGTTTCCATCCCCTTCAAGGGAGCTTTTTATCTCTCATTGGAGGAACATTTGTCTCCTTCTCTGTTGATGTACATATGCTAATCATTATCAGTTCATAATTCGATGGTGAATTGGGTATGAATTGTAACGAAAAATTATAAAAAAACCATCAAAAAAATTATATATCATCTTCTAGATGATTTATTTTAAATCCAATCCATCTATGATATTTAGTATTATTTATTTAATTAAGATACCAAAAATCATATTAGTTAGTGCTTTGCATGAGTCACATGTTCTAAAAATATAAAAAAATATTATAAACTTAGAAATTATGTGAATTTATATACTAAAGTTTTAGAATATGATGAAATTATATAAAGTTATTATTTTAGGTAGGACAATGATTTTACTCATTAAATGCTAAAAAGGGGGCCTCGTGGGTCCTTATAATAAATAAAAATTTTAATGGTCCACCACCCATGGTGTAGCAATATTCTCAGCACGGGTCCAACACCCAATACATCCTCAATTGGTGTCAGACGGGACTTTGTTTGTGTGTGTGTGTGTGTTTTTTTTTTTTTTGGAGGGGGGGGAGGCTTCTTTTATGCATGTATGTATATGTGGAGAATGTTTCAATACACCAGTGTGCAAAATCTTATTTTTTTTGAAAATCTTTTTATAAAATTGTTAATATAGTTGTATTTAATCTATAAGCTAAATTTTATCATTTTTAGATATGTGCATATATATTTTAAAAACAAGGGTACTTTAGCCATTTTAAGTGATTAAAATACCCCTGTTTTTAGAAAATTAAAAAAAAATATTTATATCTCTCTTAAAATTGTAAAATTTAATACATAAGTTAAATACAACTATATTAACAATCTTATAAAAAAAATTCAAAAAAATAAAGCGTTGCACCATGGTACATTGAAACGTTATCCTGTATGTAAATACGAATGGATTGTTGATCCAGTATGTCGAGAAGACGAGACACAAGAAGTTGAAAAGGGCTAGATGAAGCGAAGCCCACCATCGTATCATAATCCTATCATCCAACACAGCAAATAACTAACCGTTACGTTTCCAAATAAAAAAAAAAAAACCTGCACCTGCTGCAATGCTATGCGATGCCAACTCATTTCGCCCTATTAAGTGTGTGTTTGATAATGGGTAAAAATTATCAGGTAAAACTTTTTACTCTCCAAAACTACTATATTTTTTTATATTTTACTATATCACTACTCTACTTTTTAATTATTTCTACATAGTTGTCTATATGACTAGTCTATCTATTTTAACTTTATTATCTTTACTACTCATCATTACCCATATCATATCAAATCACATCATTTGATAACTATTACTTTCCTGCTCCGGTAGGCGCATTCGTATTTCCCACGAGTGTGCGCGCGTCCATTGTCAAGCCAGAAAAAGTCGCAGGCGCCCACAGCCCACAGAGCGCGGTATCGCGACCACCCATCACATCTTTTCATATACCATTGCCACGTCCACGAGCGGCGGGCTTCTAAACACTTCATTACTGTTTATTACTAGGAGGCATTATCTTGTTAGCCTCGGCCCAAAAACAAAACTTAAATTATTACTATTATTATTTTTGTTTTTTATAATCTAGATTCATCTAAATATATTTAGGCTATGTTTGGGAAGTAATAAAATTTTTAGATAAAAAGTTTTAAGCATAAAAAGTATGTGAAATGAAAAAAAAAATTTATATGACGGAGATAATAATGAGAAATAAAAAAAGAAAAATTAAAATTGATAAGTTAGTTGTATAAAAATAATTGAAAAGTAGGATAGTTGTATAAGAAAATATGAATAAATAATTAAAATAAAGTAATTGTGAAGAGTGAAAATTTTAATTCGAAAAGTTTTATGCTAAAATAAACATGCCCTTAAAATATAAATTAAAATTTACTATTATATATTCTTTTTAGATTTTTAAATATGAGTGTATTTTAACCATTTTCAACTTTGAATATGGCGAAATGGCTAAAAAATAATCCATTGTTTAAAAATTCAAAATTTTAAAAGATGATAAAACTAGATTAATAAAATTATAAAAAAGTAAAATAAACGAGAATATATAACGATTTTATTTTTGTTTTGTTTTGTTTTTGGCGCTGACAAGGTCACCTCTCATTTACTAGTACATGAAACCGTCCCATTCCCATTCATGTAGTAGTGAACCAGGCGTGGCATTGGCATGGCTAAAAATCCGACTTGCATCGGACCAGACCCCCCTGCCTATGCTGTTTCTGTACCATCCATCTCCATATTGAAATAATAGCAATAACGACCGACCAACCGAGAAACGATAAGAGTCCAGTCCACGTTTTTTTTATCCACAATTTTTTCTACCATTACTTTATTTTCTAATTATTTTTACACATGTTTGCTACAAATAACATACTTTCGAATCATTTATATATATATATATATATTATTCTATGCAATTATCGCTTTTTCTAATCGTTACTCATATTTTATGACATGGCCGTTTCATATTTTCCTAAACTTTTTCTTTTTCCATATTTTTTCCAAATTAACAAACATACAGTCAAGTAATTTCGCATCTCTGCGTTGCGTGCATAAATGAGATCCTAATTTCAAGTCGGAGTTGGGAACGATGGATAGTCTAAGTCACCAGTTACATAAAACAAAACAAAAACAAAAAATAAAGAGTTAAAAGTTAAATGAGGAAGGAAGAGTGGAGAGGGATTTTTAATTTTTTTTTGAAATTTTTTTCATGAAGCTGTTAATGTAGGTTTATTTAACATATGTATCAATTTTTACTATTTTTGGAAATTTTTAGATATTTTTTTTAGATTTTTTAAAATCGGTTTAAATTACGAAAAATGCCACTGATTTTAAAAAATTTAAAAAAAATATCTAAAAATTTTCAAAAATAGTAAAAATTGATACATATGTTAAATAAACCTAGATTAACCATTGTATAACAAAATTTTTAAAAAAAATAAAAAAAATAAGTACAGTGCACCCGTGTGTATTGAGGCTGAATGCACCGGGTGCACTGAATTGGGCTCCGGAGAGGGAGAGCATACATATGGCAATTCACGGGGGAAATGAGTATTTGAGTATTGAGTGGGGGTGTCACTGTCAAACGTGGGCGGGGCAGAGTAACCCCCCCGTTGCAATGCATTCTCGTCCAATCACAAATGTCGATTGTCGAGCGAATTCAATTCAATTTCAACGCTGTATAAAATAAAATGCTGATGGTTGCGCCCCTGCCCTCAAACGTCCCATCTCTGATCTCTCCTCTCCTCTCCTCTCTATACCCAACCCGCCCGAGCAGACAAACACTCAAAAAGCGGGTAATCCTTCATCCATTTCTGCTTGCTTGCTTCCTTTTTCCAACCGGCCGGAATGATCGCCTGACTCTGCTCGATTCCCGCTGCCGAGCTGAGATGGAGCAGGACAGGATCGATGGAGTCCTAGTTCGACGACATGTCTCTTCGGAGACCGAGATTCCGAACGGCCTCAATCGAATTAAGACCCGTCGCGTCCCTTGTACTGATCGTTCCTCTTCTCCCGCTCACGCTTCGCCCACCGGAGAAGCTTTACAATCCGCCGCCCCGTCTCATACACACCAGGCTGAACGTGGAAGCAGTAAACGTGGTCCGTTGTTTCAACTTTCTTTTCAACCACCCGGCTCTCCAGTTTTGTTTTTCTCCTTTCTCTGTTTCTTGGAAGCCATACTTCCCGCTCCTTTATACGCCCGCATCCCGCTTATTCGTTTCAGCACACGACTGCCAACTCACTGTTCTATTACTCAAGTGCATTTAAGGGGCCTGAAAAATCAGTGGTGCACATGTCGCTGCTCTTCTAGATCATCCATATACATGAACCATATGCTTTTCTGCCTCCACTTCACTCTTCTACTGTTGCTGTTTTCATAAGGTGGACTACCGTTAAAAGATTTCACAGCCTCACAAAGGAAATTTCCTTCATTAACATGATGCGACTGTTCATTTTCACTCCTTTCAGAAGTTGATTTCAAATTAGAGCCAACCTCTCTAATCTCCTTGCTCATTCCTTCTACAAGCTCATTGGATTATAAATTTTCTGCATCGAATTCTTCCCTTGAGGGAAAATCTCAATTGAAAGATGGATCACTATTGAGAAAGACAGACTTCCTATTTTGGAACAGAAATGAAGAGAAGATGTTACTAATTCGTCCGTCATTAGTTTCCATATGAATAATAAGGACTTCTCCCTGTCTCCAAATGTTACAAAACTCGCATAATTAATATCTGTTATGGCCCCTTACCAAAACCCTCCAAATTCCCCATAGCCATTTCATGAAGGTGGAGCCATTAAGCCATTGCTTATGCCTTTTATGTCCCAAACCAATCCTCCAAATTCCTCAGAACACGTTTAGAAAAAGTGGTGACCTTAATTTTTCACCTGTTCTAATTGTTATATTTCTGAAGTTGTCATTAATGGTGGAATTTGGCAAAAAAAACTCTTACACAGGTAAGAAAAATACCGTGGACGAGTCGTTGGATGCCTTGCTATTATCAATCTTTTGTTTGTTTCTGAAATGAAAAATATGCAGAAAACAATCATCTCGTTCTCTGCTCAAAATCAACAAGTTCATAATTGAAGTAACTAACATGAACTGCATTGCTTGCTTCACTCTCACATTTTTTTTTTCTTGTGTGTTCTCTAGAATTTCGTAAAGGAAAGAAGATTGCACGCTGGTTTGCATCACACGTAACCAAAGATTCCATCAAGACATCAAACAATTTTTCTTCAAATGTTGAGGTGAGTTCTGCTTTGATACACAAGGCACCCTATTTGTTTAGTTGCTCTTCCATATACCTAGTTCAGCGTTAAAGTTTTGTTCCCTTTTCATGATGGCCATCTCTTGCCGAAATGACAGGCATGTAATTCTGAAGTAAAGATGTTTGATAAGAATTTGAAACATCGGACAAAATCGAAGGGCTTACCTGGAAAGCAGTCTATATCTGACAGCAATTCTCATGCTAAAAAGATAACGAAAGGTCAAAAAAGTTACTCACATGAATTAGGGCGACACGTTGGAGCACAACCTGTTTATCCTCGAGCTCACAGCTACAATGATTTGAAGGTACCTTGGATCAGTCATTGTGGACATTAAGTGCTTTGCTTTGTTACAGGTTTTTATTCACAACAAGTGTGGCAAAATAAAACAGACATTTTCCTGCTAATGCGCTTTTATGTTATCTTTTATTTGATGAATGTTTGTTTATTCTGATACTTAGTGTTGTCAACCTGAATTGACATTCAGGAACTGTTGGGATCACTGAATGCAAGGTTTGATTCTGTTAAAGAAGCAGTGAACACAGAACTGGCTGACTTTGTAGGGGAGATGGGGCAGGTTCTTCCGAGGGAAGATTCAACATCAAAAGAACAAGAAATTGCTGAGGATTTGTTCATTCTTGCACGCCAATGCATAGAAATGTGCCCGTCTGAGTTCCGTGGAAAGTGTGAAAGATTGGTGCACGACCTTGCTGATAGGAGGCAGCAATGTCAGCAGGGCCTAGTCAAGCAGCTGCTTACACGCATGCTTTTCATTTTGACACGTTGCACTAGGCAGTTGCAGTTTCAAAAAGATAGTGAATTAGTTAATGAGGAATCTCTTCATAAATTTAAAAAATGTTTGGAAAGTGTTCCAGCAGTTGAAACGAGCTGGATGCCCAAGCCAGACTATGCTGATTCACGCTCAGATAATTTGTTAGATCCAAAGGGTTGTACAAAGCCTCAGTCAGATGAGCACAGGGATGAACAATTGCTCCATGCAAGGACTCGATATGGCTCTAAACAGCATCCAGATGAGAGTGGCAAAATATTTGAAAATCACCCTAATGCCTCTAAGGAAGATTTGATTTTTCCGTTTTCTCTAGCTGATGGTCAGTCCAGTGACAGGTGCATAATAGGCACTGATATTAACAGTTTGAGTGTTCCACAATCTCATCAAGTTGATGTCTATTCATCTAAGAAATTGTTGCAGAAATACGATTTGGACTCACTTTCTGACCAAGAACAATCTTCTCAAGTTCCAGATCCAGTGATCTGTAGAATATGTGAGGAAAGTGTGCCAACTTGCCATCTGGAATCTCATTCTTATATATGTGCATATGCTGATAAATGTGATCTTCAGTGTTTGGATGTGGATGAGCGTCTCACAAAAGTTGCAGAGATATTAGAACAGATTGTAGAGTCATATACTTCAAATTTTCATGCTTCTTATGGCAGTCCTGAGATGACAAGAATGCAACCTCCTTACTTGGTGGTTGGATCCGAATGCTATTCTCCTAAAATGAGTGAATGGCGTAACAAAGGTATGGAAGGAATGTTTGAGGATCTCCATGACATGGACACAGCAGGCATAGATGATCCAAACCTTGCAATTGCAAATAACTTGAAAGCCCATTTAAGTATGAAGCTTGGTCATGGCATTACACCATCTTCTACTGGGAGCTTTACCTCAGTGTCCTCAACAAACACTCCCAGGACAAGCCACTTTGACCTGTTCTGGTTGGAGCATAGCAATCCCTCTGAACCAGAAGACGTTCAGCAGGTGAGCTGAATTGGTTCTGTTCCTGTTTCGAATTTCTGTCATTTTTCTTGTGTATTTGAATGCTCCATTATGCTAATCTAGAAATACATCAAATAATTCTTAGTATTCTCTTTATTTTTTCTGCCATTACTCTCTAGTTTCTTTTTTTCTTGCTTAAGAAAATTTTCTACCACTTTTGCTTGAAATTGTGGTATTTATGTGTATATCATTTCTAGAGTACTTGGGAATTCATGGTTAATTTTCGAAAGAATTATGAAATAGAGTAAGGAAAGTACTTTTTATCCACTCTTTTGTTGGAAATGAAGATGCCCTCATGGAATTTTTTGTAATGGTTTGTATTTATTATCATTTATCCTTATTGAAGTTGCCATGCCATGGCACCCTTTCGGGTTGCTTCTTGGTGGAGGCATTACACTATTACGGAATTGACCTGCTTGTAGGCTTAGTGCTCATACCTAAGCACTTATGTTCCTAAGATCAAAATTTAAAAAAGAAATAGATAAATGCCAAGAGAGAGAACCATAACACGTAGAAGGCTGTAAAAGTTCCACATAACCACATCCTTACTTCTTATGGAGTTCTACAGCATAATCCTCAACATGATAATACATGAGTCCCATCTGAAAACAAATAGCATAGAATCTAGGGGAATAAATTTTTTTAAATTGCTAGGTTGCTGGATTCTCCTTTCTCCTGTTGAGAGTTTGGCTATAGATTCAAATTAGGATCCTGTTTCACCACTCAGTCAATCTTTGAGATGGACAGCAATCTACCCAACCCCATTCCAAGTCAACGGAGTTGGATTTAATACAGGAGAAATCTTTCCTGTTTAGTCAGATAAAAAAATTGACTAGGATGTTATCCCTCCTAGAGCTCCCTTTCTTTCTTCTTTTCTTGTTTAGCAATGTTGACAACAACAATGCTCATCTCTCAGATTTCTTCATACTCACCATCTTCATTGAATTTCTTTTAATTCTTATGCAACAAAAAGAATTAGCATAATGAGGAACCAATTAAGATTTTAGATCAAGTAATAACAAGAACTAATTACTTCCGATACCTAGGATCAATAGTTTAAGAGAATGGGGAAATTGAAAAAGATATAATACATAGAATTCAAACAGGATGGAAGAAATGGAGAAGTGCATCGGGAATTTTATGTGATCGTCGAGTTCCAATTAAACTAAAAGGAAAATTTTATAAGACTGCGATTAGACCTGCTATGCTTTATGGGGCAGAATGTTGGGCAGTTAAAGAACAACATATACAAAAAACGAGCGTAACGGAAATGAGAATGTTAAGGTGGATGAATGGTAAAACTAGAAAAGATAAAATTAGGAATGAAATAATTTCAGAAAACTTAAAAGTCAGACCAATCTATGATAAAATGAGAGAAAATAGATTAAGATGGTTTGGTCATGTTAAAAGGAGGCCTGAAGTAGCATCGGTTGGGATAACAGAGTCTATCCAAGTAGAAGGTGGTAAGAGAATGAGAGGAAAACCCAAAAAACATGGATAAAAATAATTAAACAAGATTTAAAAATATTACAAATTATAGAAAATTTAGTCTTAAATCGCCAAGAATGGTGCAACAGAATCCACGCAGCCGACCCCACCTACGTGGGAAATGGCTTATGATGATAATGATGATGATGATGATGATGCAACAAAAAGGACATGGTGGAAATCTTCATCCCTTTTTTCCCTACAAGGCCTGGTTGTCCTCCACCCCATCTATCCTTCTCTCTTTTGTTATTCAACAGCTGTTCAAAGGAAATAAGGTCTGCCATTTTCCAGTGCTTAATCTTGGAAATCCAAAATAGACAGTCCTTGCCTTGCAGGCCCCATGCAATAAAAAAGAAACCACCTCCATGAATTCATATGACAGAGGTTGCGTTGCAAGCTTATGCTTCCAAGTAGGGGTGCAACTCGGGCTCATGAAACTTGGGTTCACCTCAACCCTAACCCTAACCCTATTTGTAAACCTCGAACTCTAACCCTATTTTTGAAATTCGGGCTCGGGTTGAGTTTCGGTTGACATTCTCCTATTAATATGTCATTGTTACTCATCCTATATATATAGTTTTTATCATAAACCTGTTGTATAAAAAAGTTTAAAAAACAATTTACTATACGAAAGCAAGAAAAATTCAAATACTGCTTAAGAGTAGAAAGAAGGAAACCTGTTTTGAGTCTTCTCTTCACATCGAGTAGAATAATATCTTTATTTTTTACAATGTAGAAGTACAACTGTTTGTCATTCTGCAATTTAACATCAATATCACAACTATATACATCAATTTACCATCCAATTGTAAGATAAACCTTATCATATCAATTGCAAATGTATTGAAATTTGTATTTACCTGTCTCTATCTCTTTTTACTTTTCCAAAGGTTTTTTTATTTAATTTTTTGTGTAAAATCTTTTAAAATGAGAAAAAATGGTGTCATATAGTAGGGGCAATGATAAATAGTAAATATAATAATATCAAAATATATATATTAGTTGTATGAAAATGATTTAAAAATTAGGATAATTATATAAGAAGATATTAATAATAATTTTAAAATAAGATAGTTATACAAAAGTAAAAAGTTTTGAATTGGAAAAATTTGGCTGAAAATTTTTATAGCTAAATAAACTCGTCCTAAATTTTATTTATCTTATGGTTTTTGTCGTCATCATAGTGCGGACGTTATTTATTTTACGTGTGGGTTTCACATTTTCTTATGTAAAAAATATCCGTAGAGGTATTTATTGGCTTATAGCTATTAATTTTGCAAACCCAAAAAACGAAAAAAAAAGAATACTTTGATAAAGACAAATTCACCAGGTAAGAATTTGATTGGTTAAACTTTAATTTGTATATAAAAAACTATGCGGGAGCGTTCTTGCTTTTCAAATTACAAGAGCTTGGACCTAATCGCAAATTTGGAATTCAGATTAGCTAATTTCTTAATTACATTGGTCGAATTTTTCTTCGACTCTGCATTGTCAATGCTGAGTTTTGAATTGATAACCTTCAGGAATTGAACATAATAGGTAGGGCTTATCTTTTTTTTACTCGTATTTTTAATAATTATGATAGTGCTGAATAATTATTTTTACTGTAATTTGTCTTACACACACAAACCTCTGGATTTAGGGGGGAAACTGGACAAGGATAGTAAATGTGAAGAGCAAATCAAATGAAATAAATCTTTGAAATTTATGGGTTTTTAATGGACTTCCGGGTTCTGATATTATTCGAACAATAATTCCTTCTAAATTTCTGTTCACGTTAGACAGTGGTTTTGTTATCATTTACTGAAATATAACTTAAAAAAAATAGAAAAAAGGGTATTCATGGCAATGAAAAACTAAAACATTTCATCCATGCCAACAGTTCAAATATAAATTACATCCATGCCATTTTTTTTTTTTTTATGGGATGCCAAAATCCTTTTTAAAATCGCAAAAATACACTTGTATATCCTATGTTACTCCGTGGGCCGGAGCGGGAAGAAAGGGGAAAGCCAGAAAGGGCGGGCCGAAAGTCAAAATTGAAAAGGCTGTTGCCTGGACGCCTGCGGCCTGCCTGCCTGAAATCTGAATATGATATTGATATATTATTATCATAATAAAAAATATTTTTTTTTATGTAAATAGAAATTCGGGTTCGGGCCGAAAAATCCAGTGTTTCAACACTGCTTCTGGCCGGGTTCGGGCCGAACCCGGCCCAAGTTGCACCCCTACTTCCAAGTCTTGTGATAGAAATTTTGCAATGAGCAGTGGAGCACCCCATTTGGGGACTGACCTTTTCATGATCACAATGACCAACAAGACGTTAACATCCCATGATGTTTTGGGATCCGATTTACCAATTAATCCTTCTAGCATAACAAGGTGTGTGAAATTAACTATATGTCTCGTCTATACTCTATACCAATGCCATGCTTTCTTTTTCTGCACAATTTCTTTGGCTTAATTATACAAAGGTATTTTCATAAACATAATTCATTACTTTAATGAGGCATTATTCTATTAGCACGAGCTAAATAATGACTTACTTAGCATAGGCCAAAAACTTATTTTTTTGGCTTTTTAAATGAAATTATTAGTCTATGTGTATTTTATATATAAATTAAGTTTTATCATTTTTGGATATGTGCATATATATTTTTTAGATTTTTAAGTACTGCATTATTTTAGTAATTTTCAACCATTAAAAATGGCTAAAATAGCCCTATGTTTAAAAATTTGTAAAAACATATGCATATCTCTAAACACGGTAAAACTTGATTTATGTATTAAATACATTTAGATTAATAAGTTTATGGAAAAAGGAAAAAATAAAAAATATGTTTATTGGTCTGGACTACTTTAGCCATTACTTAGCTCGGACTAATAAGATCATGCCTCTACTTTAATTGCACTATGTTTTGACACGGGTTATCATAATGTTAATCTCATCTCCTTTATGAGTTAGACAATACAGTAATTTAGACAGTTTCTCCTTTTCAGATTTCTGAGCTTGCGGACATAGCTCGTAGCGTAGCGAGCACTGATATTATGAGAGAAGATGCATCTGAATATCTACTTGCCTGCATGCATGATTTACAGGACATTCTACACCATAGCAAGCAGAAAGCTTTAGTGATAGACACATTTGGAAGCCGGACAGAAAATCTACTCAGGTAATTCTGGGATCCGTCTTAGGGAATTCCTTTCGGTCTCTGACTGGTGCTTTAATTTTTTTTTAAAATAAAGAAATTCTTGCATTGTTTAAAGAAAGGACTTTGAGCTAATATATTATTACTTCCATTGCTCTTTGATCATCCCAATATACTCAGGGAGAAGTATTTACATGCATGTGAAAGGATGAGTAACAGAAATCTTGACAGTGATGTCAAATATAGAGAAGGCAACAGATATCTAGCAGATAACACTTCTCAAAGTATAGCGACAACTCCTTTACATCCCCCACATCGAGAGCGGACAAGTATTGATGATTTTGACATTCTTAAGCCAATTAGCAAAGGCGCATTTGGTAAAGTTTTTCTTGCAAGAAAGCGAACAACTGGCGATCTATTTGCAATAAAGGTGAATATCTTAGAAAGTCTATTGAAAATCTGACAAGGAAGGCAAACAAGATTTTCGGACAAGTTGTAGGTAGTGATGGGCATTAAATCATGTCCTCAATGTCTTGGTGGTCTATTCTATTTTGAAGCTCTCATTAGTTTCATACATTGAACGAGCATATGCTTCTTGCTGCATTTTTCTCTTGAGCATGGTAAACCATTGAACCACATCCAGCAAGCTCAGTAGTTGCTTCTAAAATAGCATCCTGAATTTGATATCTGTATATCTAGTTTCATATTTGTAAGTTATAACTGTTCTTGAGTTAGTTTTGGTTGTTATGCAGGTACTCCAGAAATTGGACATGATACGAAAAAATGATGTTGAACGTATATTGGCTGAGCGCAACATACTGATTACAGTTAGAAACCCTTTTGTGGTAATTTTGAACGCATCTGCTGTACTTTATGTACATATATACTGAATGCTGAAATACTTTGCATTTTATGATAGTTTTCCTGTGAAACTGATAGCGCCACATAAAAACATAATGGCGGACACCATTCTCCTCTTTTTCATTGTGCAATTTATAGACAACTAATGGCTGAATTTTATTCTTTCTGCAGGTCCGTTTTTATTATTCATTTACGTGCAGTAATAACCTTTATTTGGTAATGGAATACCTCAATGGAGGTGATTTATACTCTTTGCTTAGAAAAGTTGGTTGTCTTGAGGAAGATGTTGCTCGTGTCTATATTGCTGAGCTGGTTTGTTCAAAACATTTTATATGCTGATGTGCTTTTTTTTTTTTACACCACTTTTTCTTATGGAATCTATATTATATTCAGGTTCTTGCATTGGAGTATCTTCATTCATTGGGAATTGTTCACAGGGATTTGAAACCAGACAATATATTGGTTGCACATGATGGACACATCAAGGTTAGATTGATAAATGTATCACTGTTTTAGCGTAATTATTAAAAGGTTGTGCTTCTATATAACCGGGTTATATTTAAGTTTTTCATATAACTCTATCCAGTTTGGCCCACCCTGATGATGACGTGAAATCCGCTCTACTCATTTCATTTAAAATCATTTTTTTAGTTAGGAAACCAAGTTTCACCCAATTCAAAGATATGCATAAATGAACATTTGATTTATATCAATTTTAAGACTGTATTTTCAACATCTAAACTTTCTAAAACATCACTACTATGTAGTTGAATGACCGTTATTACGTTCTAATGCATATGTGAATAGAAGCAAGCTTTTTTCATAATTTCCGCATGAATATAAGTTTTTAAGCAAATGTATCCCACCCGCACCCTTGCTCAAGATGATTTTTGGTCCCAAGATACAATAGATGATGTTAAACAATGTGATGGTTTTTGATTCCTTCGTTTAAATGGGCCCCATCCATTGGTTTATACAAAAAACATAACCATCGTTGAGGTTCTTCTCAGGAAATCACGTCAGGGTACCTGCTCTTGTACCTGATCTAATCTATCTTAGTAAACACAAAAAGACATTTGAATGTTACTTGGGAATGATTTTGTCATTTATGCATCATGAAAGCACATCCAATGCTTTCTTTGGGAAGTAAGCATGGCATATTTGAATCAATTGCAAGGAGCATTGTCTGCAGTGTTTAATCAAAGATCTTGTTTCCAGTGGTTGTGGGTCCTCAAAGCCATGCCTACTGTTTTTCCAAGACGTGAATTTTTGTCAAACTGTCTTCCTTCACAGGTTTTTGAAAGGAACTATCCCAACATATAGGGCATGTTTGAGCATGTTTCTTTGTTTAACTTCTATTGTAGTCATGGCAAAACTGAAGCCTGTTCGTTTTACCAGCTCACAGACTTTGGACTCTCAAAAATTGGCCTCATGAATAGTACAGCTGACTTGTCTGGACACAGAATGACGGGTGTTGCCGATATTGATGCCCAAAACTTGCTGAATTCAGTTGAGCATGCACATCAAGAAGAGGGAACTCAACAATCAGCTGTTGGGACACCTGATTATTTGGCACCTGAAATCCTTCTTGGAACTGAACATGGTTTGGACACAGTCTGCATTCAGGTCTTTTCCTGAGTATGCTAAAGAGTTGAAGTTATCTCCCTGGGCATTCCTGCAGGTTCTGCTGCAGACTGGTGGTCAGTGGGGATTATACTGTTTGAATTTATAGCTGGAATACCACCTTTCACAGCTGAATGTCCTGAGGTATATCTTGTGCTTGACTGCTTGGGCTGCTCTGAAGTTTATTGACTTCTGCTGCATTTTTCTGCGGGTTGGAGAATTCAGACAGATGCATAGACACGTGACCATTTAACTGATACATCTGTTGTTTTGTGGTTGTTCAGGTAATTTTTGACAACATTTTAAACCAAAAAATCCCATGGCCGTGTGTACCCGAGGATATGTCATTTGAGGCCCAAGACTTGATTAACAGGTATGATAGGATTGACTTGAATTTTTTTTTTTTTTTGACAAATACTTTTGAGTTCTTTTAACTTATGGTGGTGACTGCCAAACAAATGAGCAGAAGAGCGCTTGATCATACTCACACTTGATGTCATTCGATTGTTGCCATAATGTGGAACACCCAAAATTCAGTTGGGGACTTCAAAATCTACTTTGTTTCCTCTGAAGTTGCATGGGGATAATTTCGTCTTCAGGTCATATAGCTGTCCACCATGGAAGTTGCATGGGGATAATTTCATCTTCAGGTCATATAGCTGTGCTGTCCACCATGGAAGCTTTGGCAAAAGTGAACATCTCTGTGAATATTTTACCTGTCATCAAAGATAGCCCATGAAGAAATATGCTTTGAGTTCTCACACATGTTATTTATAGGTTTCTTATTCATGAGCCTGATCAGCGTCTTGGAGCAAATGGAGCTTCTGAGGTTGTTTCTAGTTTTTAGATGCCTTCTATCTGTTATGACTAATTTTGTCTTGTTGTGCAAGCACCGCAGCCGGAGCCTTTAACAGCTGAACTTGTGCTGTTAGAGTTGTCTAGTAATAGTTTGATTTCTTCTTGGCAGGTAAAAGCACATCCTTTCTTTAGGGGAATCAACTGGGACACCCTTGCCTTACAAAAGGTATCAGTAGTTGCTTTTGTGGGTCATATACAAAAATAGTCTTCCGACTTAGATAGCCACATTTATTGTTAGTTGTTTAAATCCCTTGCTAAAAATATAGCTAGCGTTGGGTTGTCTTATGCAGCCACCTCTCGTGTTCGCTCACCCTCTCTTGTGGATTGATATTCGAAAAAATAAATAAAATTTTAATCCACTTTCTGGCAAAAGTGGTGCAACAGCTGTGCTTCAATTGTTGAAAACTATCAGAAAATCTGATTAGAACTGTACTTGTTTGACTATCAAATCATTTTCTGTAGGCTGCCTTCATACCGAGTCCAGACAGCGCAGATGACACGAGCTACTTCATGTCACGGTACCCACAGAGCTCAGGTGAAATGCCAGAAGTAGATGGGAACTCAAGTGATTGTGCTTCTGATAGTGCCAGTTCTCATTCAAGTGCCAATGAAGATGCAAATGTATGTGACTATCTAATTCTGGATTTATCTGACTTAGATGAGATCCTTTTGGATTCTTTCGTCTCAAGATTAAAACTAAAAGGCTCCTCAGTAGAGGTCTGTGGTCCTCACTTTTGCCTCCTCTGCCGAAACATATAATATTCTGAGCCTTTCATGTCTGAGACAAAAACCCACCAACACCAAGAAGCTGGCCACATGCTCTGCGTTATATTTATCAGACAAAAAAAAAAAAAAAAAAAAAAAAAAACAAACATGTCCAGGAAAAATATCTAGGTCTTGTTTGGCATTTTCCCCTTCTTCACTTGATGCAATTGATCCTATCTTTTCTATCATCAGTGCTATCATTTTTGTGCAGAAGTAACTATGTTATTTGCATCTATTGTTCCGTTGTCATCATTCTCACTCCTACTCACTTCATTTACTCCCATTACTGGAGTTTTATTTTTCTTTTTTAGCATCTATTAAAAAGGGCCACAAAACGACTTCTATCCATGCTGTCCATATGATGGTCAGTGAATTTTCCTTTATACAGCTTCTACAAATTGGCATGGGGCAACAATGTCCAGGCACCAGCTAAAGCTAAGCTCGGATGTTTTATTGAGAGAAATTCTCTGTTCTCTCTCTCTTTTTCCTCCTTTTCCTTTTCCATTGTTGTTGTTGTGATCCCCATTCCTAATGATTTCTGTGTTCAGATGGATGAATGCGGTGAACTGGCTGAATTTGACCCCTCATCTCCTTTGAATCTCTCTTTCATTAATTTTTCTTTCAAGGTAAGTTCTAATGTTAGGATGAGATTGCATAAAATAGTTTACCATGTGTCAGGAATTCAGGCCAAGACTTTTGGAATTACTTAGCCTACTATTTAGAAATCCAAAGATTGATTTGACCAATCCTGTTTCAGATTAATGGGCTTTTTCTTCCCCTATATTCCTGTGTATATTTACTATTCAGTCTATAGATTGTAGCTGCTGTCTGTTGTGTCAGCTAGATCTAGATCATTTGGGGCATTTGTAACCTATGCAGGGTCCTGACAAGATCAATCTTTATGATCATTCATCAAATGGCCCCTTCAACTGGCAGTTCATGTTTCCAGAGAATATATGTGGACTTTATTTTTCTTTGCTGCTGCTGGGACCTTAATTCTTTGTGATCTTGCATCTGAATTCTGAAGTAACTACACTTGCAGACTTCAGCTAGATTGCAGCTTATATTAGCTGATTTTCATGGATTGGTTTGCAGAACTTATCTCAGTTGGCGTCAATTAACTACGATGTGCTGTTGCAAAGTGGAAAAACTTCGTCCAAGTGCTCATCCCCTTCAAAAAGTAATGACGGATAGTACTGACACTAAGGTTTCAAGACAGGATTCCCCACGGTAACAGGACTGTTATCTTGGTTATTATATATCATCCATTTCCTTAAGCTGTAAGAAGGTGGTGCTGCATCGATGTTTCATCCATCCTTCCATTCTTCTTCTTCTTCTTTTTAAATTCTCTGCATTGCATAAACAGATTTTGATGCAACAGTGTTTCATTACACGTAGCTTTCAGATGAGCAAGAAGATGCCGCCGCCTGTCTTTCCAGCTTTTGACTTTCCAATTTTCTTCTTCTTCTTCTTCTTTTTTTTGAATTATAAAAATGTACAGAGAATGGACCAGAAGAAAAAAAAAAAAAACTACACAGTTTTGTTTTCTTTCAGTTCCTGTGAAAGATCTGAATTCTTCAAACTGGGAATGATTCAACGTGGACATTGTTACATTTATTAATATTTGACTGCATGTATTAAATTTCATTGCTACATTTGCGGCTAGATTAATGTATATGTAACTAATTTTAATTTACATTGCTACATTTATTAATATTCGTTCTAGTTTAAATTGTCAGCAGTTTGGTCGTGAACACATACATCCACAAGAATATTGTAAGTAGTTAAAAATCAAAACATATACTTTTTTAAATATAGAAAGCAATTGTTCATTTCTTAGAAGGGGTGAGAAGGCGAAATGAGGATGAGATGAAATCTCTTATTTCCTAAAAAATACTTTTCTCATTTCTAGGAAACAACAACATTTTTTTTATTTTTAATGTAACTTTTTAAAAATTTCAATATATTTTTTTTCATTTTTAATAAACATTGGAATTGTACTAAGATTAAGAAAAAATATATTCAAAATGGAAAAAATAGGTTGTCATTTTTTGGAATGAAAAAAACGTTTTGAAAAATTGGAGATTTCATATCCATCCCATCATTTATCCTATACGACATGTCAATGGGCATGTGTGAGCTAACCAACGCGAAATGACTTGCATGAAAAATTATTATATGGCAAGTTTAGCTATACGAAATTTTTTTTAATATAAAAATTTTCGTTCTTCATAATTATCTTAGTTTTTAATTATTTATTATAACTCTTATTTTATTAAATAATTTTCTTCAATTTTAAAAAATTTTCTATAAAAACTTTTTGTCCAGAACGTTGATCACATATTGTATTTCCAATTAAGATGCACAGTGAAAACGTGGACGGTGCGGTGGATTTCTGATATCTGCTCGTTTGAACTGGACGCGGATTTGCACCCACTTTGGAGTTTGGAGAGAAGGGCCCGGATCATGACAGTGTGCCCACTGTTTTCTGTGGAAGGGCTGCACAATTGATTACTTGACGAAATGGGAGCAGAAGTACTGATGGCACGTGGAATTTAGAAAGACAATATAAGTAGTTTTTTAGAAAAATGCTCATTTACAAAATGATTTTGTGGGTCCACCCACAAAATATTGGTATGCGAATTATATTTTAATTTAAGATATTATTTGGGAGAGCACAACAAGGGAGAGTCTAGTCTATAAAAGACAAGTGCGATAATATGTACATATATATGTGAGTAGAGTAATCCAACTGTCACATTAATTAATGGAGAGCGATCATACACGGCCGGACCCAAGTCGTGCGGACTTTGGCCGCCCGTCCGCATGCGCAGAGAGGCGCTGCGTCGTTGGATGTGAGTCTACCGGTTTTTCAAAAAAAGCCCCCGTGGTATGATCATACTGCAGAAACGAAAAACAAAAACCCCTAAATCCATTTCATCCGCCCACTCCTCTGGCCCCCCTGAAATCTCATTCCAATCCAACCAATGATGCAACACGCCTCTCCGCGCATTCGGACGGGCGAGAGATTAATTGCGCAACGGGCGGCCGAAGTTCCCACGACTTCAGTCCGGCCGTAATTTGAAAAGATTTTTTTTTTTTTTTTCCCTACTACAGATTTTGTCGGAATAGAACTTGTATCTATCAACATTTAGGGTGTATTTGTTTGGGATATAAACATGTCAACCAAAACTTTTCACTCTCCATAACTACTCTATTTTTTAATTATTTTTTCACATTTTCCTATACAAACTACCTTACTTTTCAATCATTTCTACACAACTATCTATACAACTAATCTATCTATTTTAACTTTATTCTCTTCTCTTTACTTCTCATCATTACTCCTATTATATCACATCATTTTCTATCAATGTGACAACTTCTGTCTCAGAAACTTTTCTTCAAAAGTTTTACCCCCAACCAAACACACCCTTAGTACTAGAAAAGGTAAGCACCTGTGCACAATTTTATAAATATTGTGGAAGAGTAGACATGCAAATTTTAGAAGGGGGAAGGAAAGTAAGAAAAATGATATTGAGAAGTTCAGATGCCGGGGAAAATGCAAATAAGACGTCACTGGGGTTAAGAGAGAGGAGTATTTTCCAGCAGCCGCGCGTGCAAGCGGAGATAGATGAATGCTCATCGCAAGTCCCCAACTAACAAATCCGCCAAACATATGTGCAATGGAGATCCGTATAGTTTGCAAGAGTCCTTCAAGTTTACAATTTTATTTTGTGCTTCTCCTCTCTCTCACTCTCTTATTAATTTTTCAATTTGAATCTGGGGTGGCCCAAGAATGATGGTAAAATCACGCTTTTATAACAGCATTTCATGATTACCGTAAGCAAAGGATCTCGACCATCCAATTACAATGTAATCCAATCCAAAGTGAACGGAGAGGAGCAGAAATGAAACAAATAATCTCTACCTGCCATTCAAAGAAGTAGGCTAGGTAGGGTAGGGTAGGGTAGGGTAGGGTAGGGCGAAAAGAAATTTGGTTGGTACGGTAGGGATGGATGACACGGCTTTTCGTACTACAATTATATTTACATGAAAGAAAGGAAGGTGGGTGCGAGGTTGTGAGGTGGCACGTGTGAACGAGAGGGGTGGAAGAAAAAGTCGGCACATCTCACCGCACCACAGTCCACACCGTCTTTCGTTACTTTCTTCGTCGGCACCCGGGCTTCACTACAGTGTACACACATATATATATGGATGCTGTTCCGGTGCAGTGACGCTGCACCGGAACAGCGGTTCAGTGGGCCCTAAATGGAGCTCACGTGATCATGAAATTATGATCTACTTCACCCATTGTATTTAGAATAATGTATTCTATTATCACACCAATTTTCATCCCAATCAGATATGTATATGGGCCCCATCTGAAAATGGTACAAATCCAACGTAATAAAATAGTTTGATGTAAATAACAACTTTAAAGTATTTGATTGGGATGAAAATTGGTATGGTAATAGAATACATTATTCTAAATACAATGGGTGGAGTAGATCATGATTTCGTGATCATGTGGGGCACACTGCACCACTGTTCCGGTGCAGTGATAATGCTGCACCGAAACAGCCCTCTGTATATATATATATCCATATTTATTAGACCACTTTGACTCACGGAGCTTGAGTAAAAGTAAAACTAATATTTTAACTGCTGTATTCAATCTATTTTAACTGCTGTATTGAAGATTGAGAATGCCTTTAATAAATAAAAATTTTGGGTGAAAAATTTTGAAAAGTAAAAGTTATCGAATGATGTAATATATAAGAAATATTGATGAGTAGTAAAGATGATAAAGTTAAAATAGATAAATTAGTTATATGAATAGTTATGTATAAATAATTAAAAAGTAAAGTAATTGTATAGAAAAATATGAAAAAATAATTAAAAAAATATAATAAAGGTAGAGGGTGAAAAATTTTAACTTATCAAGAAAATAAAGCAGCAAACAGCAATAGTAGTGCTAAATGGTAAAAGAAGGAAGTGGGTTGCAGTGGGAGTGGCGTTGGAGTGGCCACAAACACAAATTACAATGGCAGGGCAGAAATGCAGAATACGATGCACAGCGCGATATGTGATTAATAATTAGTGTGAGAGGGAGAAGGAGAGGGAGAGGGGGAGGTGAGTCAAAGAAAGTAATGATGGGGAAAGGAGGAAGGACATGCCGGCTTTTTGGTTGTACTCTCTCTCTCTCTCTCTCTCTCATGTGCATGATACATTTCATCAATCCTCTTCCCTTCCCTTTCCAACGTATCCTTATCATCATCAGACATCACCTCCTCCCTCCATCCCTCCCCTTTTGCATTTCTTCGAACCGCAAGACCTGGGCCATCATTTCATCATACGGTCCTCACCATTGTACAAGCAACACTAGCCATGGGTCCGTCAGAAAATAGGAACTACGACTTATTATTATTTTTTTAAATAAACTATAAATTTTAAAAAATGAAACCCCTTTTTCACTGGGTCTTGTAGTTGTAATTATAATATAAAAAGGCGAATGAGGATTTTTTGCCGCCGCCTGTGTGTAGTGTAGTCTGTGTTTTGAAATCCGGACGGGACCGGACGGTCCGACCGGTTGAACCGCAAACCGGCAGCTGAGCGGTTCGGTTTGGCTCCGGTTCTTGGATTTTAAAGAAAACCGCACGAACCGTTTGAACCAGGCGTTCGAACTGTGAAAACCGGTCGAACCGCGGTTTGGTTCACAGGTTTTAAAAATAAAAAAATAAAAAAAATAAAAATATCGCGTGGGGCCCAGACCGTCCCTGCCGTCCCGCTCTGCGCCTCTGTCTGGCCCCTGTTCTCTCTTCCCCACTCGCTCGTCTCTCCGCATTAGGGTTTCCAGAACCCATCGCAAGCGGCCTTTCCCCATCTGTCAGCCGACGAGAATCGACGTCCGGCAAGGTCCCTCTCTCCAGCGGCGCAAACCCATCTCTCCCGTCCCACCCTCCCGTTTCGATTCCCGCTCGCTCGGCCCCTCTCTCACAGATCGTAGGGTTTCGAGAACCTATCGCCGGCAGCTCCTTTCCCCATCGTTCCGTTGACCAGAATCGTCGTCCGGCGAGGCCGCAACAACTACAGCGGCCTCCACCGGTTCTCCCAGGCGGAGGGGGTTTGTGGTGTACGTGTCGTTCGAGAGCATCGTTGCGCTGCAGGATGAGCAGATGGCGGAGATTCTAAAGGGCTTACTGGACAGCGGGCGGCCGTTCTTGTGGGTGCTTAGGACGGGAGGCGAGGACAGCGCCAGGAAAGATGGAGAGACAAGATTCTGGGAGAAGGCGAGGGTGGCGGAGGAGAGGGAGGAAGGGATGGTGGTCGGGTGGTGCTCGCAGGTCCAGCTAGCGGTGCTGTTGCACACTTCCGTGGGCTGCATCAATTACATTACAATTTTAAATGTTTTTTTCTTATTTTTAAGTGGTTAGTAAAGTAAAATTATATATTTTTTTATAAATATTTTATATCCTTCCATTAATATTTGAAATTTCATTGTAGATATTCTAATCAAGCATATAGGAACAAAAAAAGATGAAATAACTGCACCTATTTCAGGTCAGTGCGCTCTTTTAAAATTGTTAAAATTAATCATTATTTTTAAATTTTCATCTTGATTAACATAGGTGGTCTTATTTTTTTCTTGATTTGCATGATAATTTTAATATGATGAACTTGAATGTATTATTGATGGCAAGTGTAATTTTTATATTACATATAATTTGTATTTATTTATATATTTAATTTAATTTTAAAATAATTAAAATATAATTAAATATAATTATTACGTCATAATTATGTCATGCTGACGTCACAGTTCAAAACGGTTTGAACTACGGTTGAACCGGTTGGACCTGAGCCGGACACAAAAACAGTTCAGTTACCGGTTCGGTTTTTAAAACATTGAGTGTAGTCTGTACCGTGTGGGGCCCTAAGGGGTAAAAAGGGAAGTAATGCTGCGAAATGCATTTAAAATTCACACGGAACAGCCCTGCCTTGCGCTCTCTCAAGTCCAGAATTTATTTTTATTATTTTTTTCTGGGGGGTTTTTGGGTTATTGATTGGGATTTCAGATGAGATGATGATGATGATGATGATGATCTAATCCTTTAGTCGTGGACGGACGGGCCATGCACCCATTTATTTCATTTCTGTCGCTGCAGCCTCCTGTGCTTGCAGCCGCGGTTGCTCTGTTTTATCGTTTATGGGTGGGCCGCCTCAAGAGTCAAGACCTCTCGAGGCCTCAAGGCTTGTTCGGTAGGCTTTGTTTGAATCATAAACTTTTTATACTTATCTGTATCTGTAATTCTATTTTATGTTGTGCTCGCAGGTACCGGTAAAACCAAATAAAAAAAATAAAATGAATCGTTTTACTGTTAGTTACATTAATGGACAAAAATTGTGTCTATTTCATTTATATTTTATTATTAACGTTGACATAAATATATGTACGCGGGAATGCTTTCATGAAATTCTTCTTATGTAACTCTTTTAACATCTAAATTTCTGATGAAAAATTTATATATTTATTATGTTTAACATTAATTATATTATTATAAAAAAAAATCATTTATTTACAAAATCATCCATCCACTTCCATTCACACCCAAAATCAAATCACGCCCCCACCAATATTCTTTGTTTTTTTTCTGCCTTCCCCTACGACGTCGACAGCTTCGAAGGTGGCCATCGGCCGTCCATTCATCAAGTTCCTTCCACTCGCCGCCTACCATCCAATCCATCCTTATAGAGCTGCTTAACCTACCTATTTATTGGAGCAACGTTGCTAATTTCCAATTAACATTTAATACAAATAACATTCTTATATATATATTTTTATATTTTTGTTACAAGCCAGAGTTATTACATTCTTATATGATTTTCAATTCCAACAAAGATGGATTTGCAGGTGATCGTGACCAAAGATGATTAATTTTAACATTTCATGTGATTACAGCCTCCACGACCATTTGTTATTGCTATTTAAATGTCATATGCATTGCAAGAGGCTTCTATGATAGCCCTGATGAGGAGACGATGATGATGAGAGGATGGGTACTATTGAATTAGATTAGTTAAGTCAAACAACATTTTTAATCATTTGAAAACTTCAATCACTCTACGGTGACATTTGGTACAATTTTAAGTCCCATAATTCTATATTATTAGGACGGTGATCTTAAAACATCAATTTAAAAATCGACATACAATCACCATTTATTATTTCTTTTCTAGAAAAGAAAAATTCTGATCCAATCCATAGTTCAACATGCATGCAAATATTACTCGCACTTTTGTTTAGACAAATTGAGAGAGTTAAGCAAATATTCGAGAAAAGCCAAAATATTTGGGAGTATTTGTTAAAATACAAAATTTTTTATTCTCCGCAACTACGCTATCTTTTAATTATTTTTACACAACTACTCGTATATCTAATCTATCTATTTAAGTTTATTCTATTTACTCATCATTACTGTCTCTATCATATTACATCATTTTCTCACATTTTAAAAACTTTGATATTAAAAACTTTTCATCAAAAGTTTCTTCACTTATAAAAATAATTTTTTAGTTTAGGTGTGTTACAACATT
This sequence comes from Annona cherimola, assembly GCA_030490835.1. Taxonomy (NCBI): domain Eukaryota; kingdom Viridiplantae; phylum Streptophyta; class Magnoliopsida; order Magnoliales; family Annonaceae; genus Annona; species Annona cherimola. The sequence continues at coordinate 99,199,305 of CM059973.1, read as the reverse complement.
ATTTTTCTAAGGTACTACATAAGGTTTATTTCTACTTATCTCTACGATATGAGAAGTAAACTAACACCAAATATAAATAGTAGTTTCTCTTTCACATGAACATTTAACAAGAATACTTTCTAAGGGGGTATATGGAAGGTACATACATCGAAGGAGTTTACTGTCGTGCCATCGAGAGTAGAAAGCTACAGCATGCACGTAGAGGGGAGCCAGTTGCATGTATACTACGATACAATATACCAGCAAACTATCCATATCACGTACTTTGTTGTCCCAAAGGCCACAACTTAAACAAGTTAAGTAGACTTGTGTCACGAGGTAGTTTTAATTTGCTACTGTTTATAACTTTTTTCCATACCATTTAATGCACGTAATTTTGTGCATAATATTTAATATTAATTTATTCAAATAAATTTTCTAAAAACACTTTTATAACTCAGCTTCGATGAACTGGATGTGTAGTAAAACGATCGCGAGTAATTTCATTTTTACTGTTTTACAATCCATTAAGGGAGAGGCAAAAGAAAGTGAGAATGTGAATTTTTTAAAGGAGAAGTGATATATTATTAATTATGAACAACTAAAATAAGTGGAATAATTTGAAAAATAATTAAAATGAAGGATAATAATAAAAATTAAATAATTGAGAAATCAATCAAATCACATGAAAAAGCCGGATAAAGAGCATAATTTTTTTTATTTTTGATATATTTGGAAAGTTGTAAAACTTTTGATATAAAGTTTTAAAATGAGAAAATAATGTGATAAGATAGAGATAATCATGAAGAATAAAAAAAATAAAGTTAAAGTAGATGGATCCCAATACGATGTATTCGGGTGCACTTAGCTTCGAAACACATGGGTATTTTAACCTATTTTTTTATTTGTTGAAAATTTTTATACAACTGTTAATTTAAGCAAATCTAACATATGTACCAAATTTTGACGTTTTTGGAATTTTTTAGATAGTTTTTAATTTTTGAAAATTAGTAATATTTTTAGTAAATTCATTGATTTTCAAAAATAAAAATTTAAAAACTTCAAAAATGATAAAACTTAATACGCTCGTTAAATATATTTAGATTAATAGTTATATAAAAAATTTTCAAAAAATAAAAAATGGTAATTTTTTTTTAAAATAAAAAATAGATAGGTTAGATAGGTTAAAATAATTAGACAGAGTAAAAAGTTTTGAATATGTAAGGTTGTGGCAAACTCCTCCCGATTTTTATTTTTGTTCTTTCGCTAGGAGCAATTGAGAACGCGGCTGCAAAGTCGCTGCACGACAAACGGGAGTGGGCCAGCGATGGTGTTCTTCCTGATCCCTGCGGCAGACGCCGAACAGTGCAGCCTCTAAGAACGTCTGCCATGTGAACGGCTGGGATGCTTCCACGTTGATAATGACTGAGAAAATGGGTTGGAACTGGAGTTCAAACCTAACCATGGTTAAGTAAGCGTGTCGAGGGTGGGTTTAATTATTATTTCCCCCATTGAAAGAGGGGCAGGAGAGCCTCCCTTTCTTTCTTTTGTTTTTTTTTTTTTTCGGCCCCCCACTTTTTTCTCGTCTCATCTCGTCTGACGCCTCGCCTCGCCTCGCCTCGCCTCGCCGCGCCGCCTTGAACGACTGTTCATCTTCCGCCGATTATTGGAACTGTACAGCTCTTGTTTTATCGGCTTCGCTTCACTCCCTCTTACAATTTTCGGAAACTTATCCGGAGCGTGTGTCGCGCTTGACTCTCTGGGGAAGCCGAGTTTTGTGATTCCTCGATCGAAAAATGTCGCTGACGTAACAAAATCTCCTTTTCTTCGCCGATTGCCGCTCCTTCAGTGTCGCAGCTCTGGCTCTCGTTGTCGGAATCCGGTATTCAAAATAGCGGCGGAAAAAGAAATTCTTAGGATTCGAGTCAGTTGATTTGGACTGGTAGTTGGAGCTGACCGATTGCTGGACCGGTAGCTGTAGCTGGAGCAGATCGAAATCCCCAAAAATCTCACATCGAAGGTCTTCCTAGGATCCGACGGTTTGAAAACCCTAGAATTCCGAGCGGCGATGTCGGTTGAATTGCCGGAATTGGATAATTCCTCGCCGGTCGCCGCGTCTAATGCGACGTCGGTATCTGGTGGCGATGCGAGTGTGTCGTCCTCTTGTCAGATTGCTGCGGCTCCCGCAGCCGCACCGGCTGCTCCTGCAACAGCCACGGTGAAGAAGAAGCGGAATCTTCCGGGAATGCCAGGTAGGTATCGGACTTGACTACTTTTACATTTTCTCTAAATCACGTAGATCGGCAAAATGAGAGATGTGGAGCTATTGCAGATCCGGACGCGGAGGTTATTGCGCTGTCCCCGAAGACGCTGATGGCGACGAATCGATTCGTGTGCGAGATCTGCAACAAAGGATTTCAGCGGGATCAGAACCTGCAGCTGCATCGGCGCGGCCACAACCTGCCGTGGAAGCTGCGGCAGCGGTCTGGGAAGGAAGTGCGGAAGCGGGTGTACGTTTGCCCGGAGCCATCGTGCGTCCACCACGACCCGTCGCGGGCACTGGGCGACCTCACCGGCATCAAGAAGCACTTCTGCAGGAAGCACGGGGAGAAGAAGTGGAAGTGCGACAAGTGCTCGAAGAAATATGCGGTGCAGTCGGATTGGAAGGCGCATTCGAAGACGTGTGGTACACGCGAGTACCGTTGTGACTGCGGAACCCTCTTCTCCAGGTCTGGTAATCCCTGCCCTGAAATTATTTATCGTCCCGTTTCCAGAAGAATTTCATCTGTTTCTTCTCATTTCGGTTTCCTTTTGACAGGAGGGATAGTTTCATCACGCATCGCGCCTTCTGTGATGCATTAGCCGAGGAGAGTGCAAAAGCGCAAACGGCCGTTGCAGCTGCGCCTGCGGCAGCGAATTCGAATTCGGAAGAAGATGCTAAGCTGAAGATTTCTCCTTCTGCTACTGCTACTGCTACAGCGGCGGCTGCCGCTGTTGCTACTGCTACTACTGATGGAGTAGCGTCTATATCTGTTCAACAGATAGGTATTTATATGGTGCTTTTTCCTGTAGCTGCTATTAGATTTTGTCTTGTTGTTTTATTTTTACTTGCTTGTTTATTAGTTTGCTTGATGTATGATTGGATCTGTTTTTACCAAAATAAACATTGTTTCATGTTTTTGGACTGTTATTGGTGTGAGTTTTGTCTGGTAATGGAAGACTCTGATTTGAAAAAAGAAAATGGAGAGAGAAAGAGAGAGAGAGAGAGAGAGAGAGAGAGAGAGAGAGAGAGAGAGAGATGTAAAGAAGGGTAGAAAGAGGAAGAAAAGGGGAAAGATGGATTGGGGATGCTTTTTAGATTGAAGCCCCAAAAGTTCTGAGATGAACTTTTCTGAGGAGGCTTTATTTCGTTTTCTGTAATTGATGGGCGGTGGCAAAGATACATATAAAGAAATAGAGGAAAAGAGGGTGGATGATTGCTGCTTCTACTTTTCCTTAATAATTTTTAATAAAGGAGGGTTGAGGCTTCGTCCTTTCTGGTGCTCCTTTCCTGCTCTTGCTTGGTTCCGTCCGTCCAATGGAGACTACCGACTGCAAATCCAGACCTCGTTAATTCCTCTACTTCAGATGTTTGGCCTCCCTTCTGTCCCGAAGTCCAAACACAGCCATCCCGGCCTCTCTCTCTCTCTCTCTCTCACTTCTAACTTTGTCGATTGATTGCAAGGAAGTTTTGGTGTTTACTTGTTCACCAAAAAAAAAAAAAAAAAAAAATTCTGGAATTGTGTAACTTGATGAATCCAATCTGTGTACCTAGCTGATGCGGCTGGGCGTTATTTGGTTGCTCTGCAGCTGCAGGAATTACAGAGCCTGAAAATACTGCTGGAATTTTAAACCAGAGTCCGGCACCACCCCTTGGGGGTGCAACAGGAAGCAGCTGCATTAGTACCAGCGGCGGCGCAACCACCACCACTACTACTAACGCTAGCAACGGCAGCAGCATATTCGCCAGCATCTTTGCTTCCGCTAGTGCTGGCAGCAGCAGTGGCAGCTGCAGTAGCTTACAGTCCAACTCCTCGTTCACTGACCTTATTGGGTCCATGACACGTTCAGATCGATCCACAACAGCTGCTCCTGTGGCAGTCCCAGAACCCACATCCCTTTGCCTGGCATCGTCAACCCTTTTCTCACCTTTGGCCGCTGCCCAGCAAGAGCACCCGCGCAGGCAATTCGCCACCCCTCCGCCACCCCACATGTCGGCTACTGCTCTGCTGCAGAAGGCGGCCCAAATGGGTGCGGCAGCCACCAACTCCTCCCTCTTCCGAGGATTTGGGCTTGGGCTGTCATCCATGGCCCCGTCAACAACCGCGCCGCCCCAACAGGACCATCTGCAGTGGCACAACCAACCTGAACCAGCAGCCTCAGGGCTGGGTCTTGGGCTTCCTTACAATAACGTTGGCCTGCCGGAATTAATGATGGGGCAGTCGCTGTTTGGGTCAAAACCAGCTACCCTTGATCTCCTGGGACTAGGAATGGGAATGGGAGGCAATGCTGCCGGTGGAGGGCCTCTCTCTGCCTTGATCACCTCTATCGGGGGCGGACTGGATGTGGCCGGCTCATTTGCTGGTGGAAGTTCACCTGCTGGCAAGTAGCAGCAAGCGGCAGGAAGAGGAGGGCTTTAATTAAGGCGGAGAAGCCCAGCTGCATCTGTGCAGGTAAGTCTGTCGGATAGTAATGTCAAATTTTATTTTTTTTTTTCCTTCCTTTTCTCTAGGAGTAGAGGGACACTGTAATCTTTCTTCAATATTTTTTTTTTTTAAAAAAGAAAATTAGCTTAGCTATGTTTTTCTTTCAAATGGGAGGGGACTGGATTTGGAAACTTCCCTTCATTTGATGTTTAAGAAGGATAGGGATTCGAGCTGTGTACAGTGTAACGTATTTTGAAGGAATTTAAGAAAAATACCAAAAAAGAAAAAAGGAAAGATAGGGGGCTGAGGCCGAGGGTCTATCGTCAAACCCACGTTTGGGCTGGTCTATCCTTTTTTCTCAGACAGTTTCCTCTCCTCTCCTCTCCTCTCCTCTCCTCTCCTACACTTGGACGTAGAATGAGTGCATGATTGCAAAGCTTCCAGGTTAGCAGCTGGCTGATGGGTGGGGTACGTACCTCGCAGGCAGATGAGAGTAGTTGTACCCTTGGCGTATTTTTGTGATCACATGCACGTTTTCGGCGTGATCGGACCCCTTTGCAAGGGTGAACTGAATGCGTGTAGTGGTGGGATATGTTGCTGGAGTGTCAAAAATCTTCTTCGATGGTCCCACTCTGATTTGGGTGCATCATGGTCATGGTAGACAAGTAGGTGGTGGGGCGTAAGTATGGAGAGCCTTTTAAAGGCCATGTCAGCTAACGGATGGGCGCTTCAATCCCGCCAGCGGCCGAGCGGTTCCGACTGCGGGATAGACGGGACAGCGGAGTACTGTTTTGAAAGCTTTCAGGGATGCAGAGCTCTGCTTTGTCAGTTGTCACGTGGTGTGCTTTGTTGTCTTCTAATGTGAGATGTAAGTGCTGTGGGGCCTACACCTTGAAAAGTTCTATCTAAGGTTGATTTTTAAATGCAAAACCTGAGAGATCGATCTTCCTTGCAAGCAAGCCAGAACTTTTGCATCTCAAAATGGAAGTGGATATTATTTGCCTGGGGGCTGCTTGCGGTGCAATCTCAATTCTACCAACAGGAAGGTCGTTTTGGGCTGGGCTCCCTTGATCATTCTTGTCAAAAAATCCACTTCAAACTATTTGGGCCCTTGGAATAAACTACCATTTTTAATGGCTTTAGAATCGCTTCCAAATGATCCTTAATTGTGAGAATAATGCTAGGATTTAATTAATTTTTTATTCTTTTAGGGTGTGGTTGGGGATTGATAAAGACTTTTGGATGATTACTTTTTAGTCTAGGAGTTTAAAGTGAGAGTGATGAAATGCGATAGAGCTAATGGTAACGAATAAAATAAAGTAAAAATAAATTAAGTTAATCAGACGAGTATTGCGAAGAAACGATTGAATGGTACGATTATTACACAGAAAGATGTGAAAAAATAATTTTAAAAATAGTGGTAGGAAGATATGAAAACTTTTATATGTAGCCAAGCATGCCCTTAATCAAATACATAATGATAAAATTAATAATGCATTTGAGTTGACAAACTTGTCAAGATGATCTGAGTTATGATTTATGGGCTTCAGTGCACACGTTTTATAAACCATCATTCTTTATATTTGGTTTTATAAGTACACGTGGGCCCAAGTATATATTTTTTTTTTTTTAAATTGTCCAATCGTGAAAAGGGGAATCTTTTATTTTAGTAATTCAAAAAGAAATATTTACAAATATCAAAAAATGAAAAAGATTATATATGAAAAATATATGCTGGGCCCCACATGTATGCTAAGAATCATCCAAAAAAAAAAAAAAAAAAAAAGATTCATAGTGCATGCGAGCATGTGGATTAAGGTTCAATGTGACTCACGACTCAAATTATACCCTACTGATTCAATTTGGTAGACAACATCTATTAAAGTGGCCTCATTATTTATTGGTTTTGATCCTTGGGAAGCCATTTTATGAATTCAATTTCACGGAACCTCTCCATTTAAGACTTGCTCTGATGATTGTGTAAAATTTGTTAATGAAAGAACTAAGTTTCGTTCTAATCAAAGATGCATATGAGTTCATCTAATAAAAGTATAAAATTAACAAGATGTAATTGTTCAATTTCAAACATTTAAACCATAGAAAGCATTACTAATGCATTTAAGAATGGGTATAAATGTTTTTTATAATTTAGACATGATTGCATATATTTGTTGGTACGACCCATCCAAAGTTGTAATTCTTACAAGATCACACACATTTATTAGTTGGTATGACCCAACCAAAAGCTTAGGTTGAAATGATTTTTCGTTCCATGATAAAACAAGTGATGGTCAATAATGTTACCTGTTGAATTTCTATTTCATGATTAAGTTTTAGCCTTAAATGTTGTTGTCAATGAGTCTTTAGTCATGTTACCTCATTTTTAATCCATTTAGGGAGTGTTTGACAAACCTTAAAACTTTTCTAACTAAAATTTTTTAATACTGTATAATTATCCTACTTTTCAATCATTTATATATAATTAATGTATTTATTTTAATTTTATTTTCTTTACTCATTATTACCTTTGTCATATCATATCATTTTTTACCAATTTAAAATTCTTTACACCAAAATTTTTTATCAAAAATTTTATTCTTTCCCAAACACACCCTTATATTATTAAAATAATTTTTTTATCATGTTATTAAAATTAATCTCTATCAAAGTTTCGAGCGGATCACGCCTACTTAAAAAATATTATACGCATATATAAAATATGAAAATCACTTGATTAATTCACAAATTTATTGAAATATTATACTAATTTGTAGAATAAATTATCTGAACTAGAAGAACGTATCGACATTGACTAAACGATTTAAAATAGATATATAAATTAAATAATTTTATTATATTTTTTTTATGGAAGAATTTTATTATATTGATTATAGACTTTTATTACTTCTATCAAATGGGACTAATAAAATATTTGGAATAGATGAAACTTGGTGTCATAAACAAATAAATAATTAATTATAAATACATTTGGATTTTAACTTTGCCATCAAGGCGGGTATAGATACGGCAGCAACATTAAGGTGTTCTGTTTTCTTATAAAACTTTTCAACAAAATTTTTTCTCTATGTAACTATTATATTTTTTATTTATTTTTCGCATATCCTTATACAAACTATTGTATTTTTTAATCATTTGTATATAACTATTTGTGCAATTAATCTATCTATTTTAAATTTATTCTATTTACTCCTTATTCGCTTAGTTAATTATTACATATATAATTTTTTTGATGGTGTATTACATATATAATTAATCAGTCTCACTTCTATGTAACCCTATGCATATTTAAAATCTTAATGGTTGATGAAAAATCTATTTCGTTAATTATATTTAACTTCATTTATAGTATTTTGGAAATCATTTTATTTGTTTAGTTTCGCTATATATAGGCCCTATGTATAAATATGTAAAATCAACGTAATAAAATGGTTTAATGTTAAGATATTAATTTTAAAGTAATTTTTTCGACATCTAAACCACTTAACATATCACTACTATGTAGATAAATGATTATTTAAAATATTATTATATTCTAATATATGTGTAAATGGATTTAAGCATTTTTATAATGTATACATATATTTTCAACAAATGTGACTCATAAATATATGTAGATGAAATTTAGTTTCCTAGATAAACAGATAATGTTAAACATATTAAACGGATTGAATTTTTTGTCAAGTATCAAAATTTTAAAAATTAAAGGGGTTGCATAGAAGCGGAGCGGAGCCCTTAATTAAAAGTTCAAGTATTATAGTGCACAACCTTTTCTTCCTGTTGTATCGTCTCACCTCAGATAATTGCCGGCCTCCTCAAAGACCAGGTGCGTGTACATAATTATAAACGTGACTTCCTGTGTAGATTACGGTCACCGATTAAGAGACAGTTTCAAATTTAAAAGGATACAAAATCATAATCTCTATATCCCTTTTCAATATCATCATCATCATAAGCCATTTCCCACCTAGGTGGGGTCGGCTGCATGGATTCTGTTACGCAATTTTTGGCGATTTAAGACTAAATTCTCTGTAATTTGTAATATTTTTAAATCTTGTTTAATTACTTCTATCCATGTTTTTTTGGGTCTTCCTCTCATTCTCCTACCACCTTCTACTTGGATAGACTCTGTTTTCCTAACCAGTGCTACTTCAGGCCTCCTTTTAACATGACCAAACCATCTTAATCTATTTTCTCTCATTTTATCACAAATTGGTCTCACTTGTAAGTTTTCTTGAATTATTTCATTCCTAATTTTATCTTTTCTTGTTTACTACACATCCAACTTAACATTCTTATTTCCGCTACACTCATTTTTTGTATATATTGTTCTTTAACTGCCCAACATTCTGCCTTATAAAGCATAGCAGGTCTAATCGTAATCTTATAAAATTTTCCTGTTAATTTGATTGGAACTTGATGGTCACATAAAATTCTTGACGCACTTCTCCATTTCTTCCAATCTGCTTGAATTCTATATATTATAACTTTCTTAATTTCCCCGTTCTCTTGAACTATTGATCATAAGTACCGAAAGTGATTAGTTCTTGTTACTACTTGATCTAAAATCTTAATTGATTCATCATCCGGGTTCTCACTATTATTAAAATTGCATTTCATATATTCAGTTTTAGTGCGACTAATTTTAAAACCATTAGATTCTAAAGCATCTACCCACCTATTCGATTTAAAATTTAGTCCTTCTTTAGTTTCATCTATTAGACTAATGTCATCTGCAAATAACATACATTAAGGTACTTCTTCTTGAAGATGTCTAGTAATTTCATCTATTACTAAGGTAAAAAGGTAAGGACTCAAGGCCGAGCCTTGATGAAGACCTATTTTAACTGGGAAGACATTAGTATCTCCACTAATGGTCCTCACATTCGTAATAGTCATCTCATACATATCTTTAATAATATCAATGTATCTGTCATTAATTCCTTTTTTTTTCATCACTTGTCATATTAGCTTTCTTGGTACTCAATCATAAGTTTTTTCTAAATCAATAAAAATTATGTATAAGTTCTTTTTCTTCTCCCTATTCTTTTCAAATAGTTATCTAAGTAAGAAAATAACTTCAGTGGTTGATCTTCCTGGCATAAAACCAAATTGATTTTCTGATACATTAATTTTTCGTCTTAGTCTATGTTCAATTACTCTTTTCCATAATTTCATAATATGACTCATTAATTTTATTCCACGATAATTTGCACAATTTTGAATATCTTCCTTATTTTTATAGATTGAAACTATAATGTTTTTCCTCCATTCACTTGGCATTAACTTTGTTTTTATAATCTTATTAAAAAAATTTGTTAACCATGTTGCACATACATCTCTCATGTACTTCCATGCCTCAATTGGTATATTATCTGGGCCTAAGGCTTTTCCTGTTTTCATTTTCCTTAGAGCTTCCTTTACTTCAGATATTCGAATTTTTGGAAAATAACTGATATTTCTATTTTCTTCTCCATTTAAATTAACATATAATGTTAAATGTTAGTGCGGGGTATCATTTAGTAAACTATAAAAATAAGTTTTCCATCTTTCTTTAATATCATCGTCTTTGACTAGAACTCTTTGGTCTTCACTTTTAATATATCTAACACGTGTTAAATCTTTATCCTTATTTTCTCTTGATTTAGCCAACTTAAAAATATCTTTTTCACCTTGTCTAGTTCTTAATCTGTTATATAAGTTCTCATAAGCTTTGTGTTTAACATTGCTAATAATCTTTTTAGTAGCTTTTTTTGATAGTTTGTATTGTTGTAAGTTTGTATCATTTTTATTTTTCTGCATTGTTTTAAACTTTTCTTGTTTAGCATTTATAGCTTTTTGAACATCTTCATTCCACCACCAAGTTTTTCTATGTGAGCATCTACGATTTTTATATATACCTACAATACTTTGTCCTACTTCTTTTATGTTAGTTGCCATTATTCTACTTCATCTTCTTGTGTGTCCCATTTTTCTTCTTCTATCATTCTTTTACTAAAAAGTTCTATGGTGTTTCCCTTTAAATTCCACCATTTAATTTTTAAAATTATATTGCCTTTAGTTTTTATTGACTCGTTTTGTGTATATATATCCATCACTAACAATTCATGCTGCATAGCTAAGCTCTCACCTGGGATAACCTTACAATTAATAAAAAAAAATCTATCCAATTTTCTTATAAGAAAGAAATCTATTTGGCTAGAATTGGTCCCACTCTTAAAAGTTATCAAGTGTTCATCTCATTTTTGAAATAAGGTATTTGCTATAACCAAATAATATGTTATAGCAAAGTCCAAAATGACATTTCCCATTTCATTTCTTATTCCAAAGCCGAAACCCCCATGACTTCTCTCATATCTTACATTCTCCTTTCCTACATGACTCAATATCCCTTTTCAATATAATTTTTTTTTTTATTATTCCGGATACACATCATTACATTTTTATTTTAGATATGGATTTTACTCAATGATTTTGAGTCTTTTGCAATAGTCCCTAAATAACCACCATTATAAGTTAAAGATATACACCGGTAAAACTTCTAGTTTATTTCCAGATGAGCGGAAACATATTGATTAGTCTAAATAATTAGTAACTAGTTACGTTGCGTATGAGTTGGATAGAGGCCTGGGGAGAGAGAGAGATGGGTGAGAAAATGGCAACGGATAAGCAACGACTCGAAGGGCACTTTTTTTAAAACAAAAGGTTGCCTTCATCTCCCTAATAATTTAATGACTAATTGGCAACTATTGACTGAGGTAAGCTTAAAATGTATAACACCATTGTCCACCGGACGTTGCCAGGTTGGTTGTGGACTCATAGCAGCAGGCTAACAAACGCAGGAATTTGTTTGTAGTTTTGAGTTTGTTGTCTTCCGTATAGATAGGTCTAAGCTTGTTTCTGTCCTGTGTGCCGATAGTGAGAGCTTATTGTTGTCTTTTAAGTGGATTATTAAACTTAATTGTAATATAAGATAAGATGTAATAGAATACAAAAAATATCAAACAAGGTCACGCCAACTTTTGTCTTGTCTTAATACAAAGTTTTTATTAATTACTCTGCGGTCACTCATTAATTAATCTCTCGTTTTTCTATAATACGTAGATTCCCCATATGATATCATATAAATTGAAGAGAAAGAACTCCATTAACGTGATTGATTCATCAGACAAACCAAAAGTCAAAAGCAGGTACCATGGCTTTCTCCCTCCTGGCGATCGTCTTCTTCTTCTTCTTCAGGACAATCCAGTTGGTGATATGGGTTCCGTGGAGACTCCAGCTGCACTTCCAGAGACAAGGACTGCGAGGGCCACCTCCACGTTTGATTGTGGGCAACGCCTGGGAGTTGAGGAATCTGATGAAGCAGGCTGAAACAGAAGCGATGCCCTCTGCAACTGTTGTAACTCATGAAATAGAAATACTACACAGGGTTGCGCCACACAACTATACGTGGTCTAAGCTGTATGGGAAGACGTTCATTTACTTGTTTGGGTTGAGGCCGCGGCTGGCGCTTGGCGATCCTCATCTAGTGAAACAGGTTTTGCTCAACCCAAGTGGGGCTTTTGAAAAGGAGACCTTCAATCCACACTACAAGCAGCTCTTTGGCTAAGGTCTACCTGGCCTCAAGGGAGACAAGTGGACCCGCCAGCGGAGGATCTCTAACTGGGCATTTGGGATGGAACGCGTCAAGGTAGCTTTTATATATACATATCACCCTCTCTTTTTTCCATTAATAATTTCCAAGGGAATTAAATCCATGTTTCCTGTAATTATAGTTCAAGTTAGAATACAGGATTATGTAATATCGGACTGATTCTGATCAAGGTCGGGTGAGCGGCAAAGAAAGAAGCAGGAAAAAGCTTAATTTGCCCCCTTCATTTGTGGCTCTGCTGGTCTTTGAAATGCGTGCAAAATAACTTCTTACCCAAAATCAGGATGACCAACCAAACATCAAATTACCCAATCATCCAACTTCCACTGCATTTGCATGTCCTGATTCTTCAACAGAGGATAAAATTCTGTGATCTGGAGGGTTGGGTGCCAGTTATTGTCGGGAGGACGGATGAGACGTTGCAAAGATGGGACAGGGAGGGAGGAAAGCAGACCGAATTTGAAATTGAGGCGCACAGACAACTCCATAGTCAGATATCAACTCCACAACAGCTTTTGGAAGCAGTTACAGAGAGGGAAAGAGTATCTTCAAATTGCAGGAAGAACAGACGTTCCTGGCTGCAAAAGCTCAAAGGAACTTGTATATACCTGGATTGAGGTACTCGGACCATTTTGCTCAAGCACTGTATGCAACATATATGCATGCAATCCAAGATAGACAGACAGACAGACAGATGTATGTATGTTAATGCCTGCAATTAGGTGCCGTTGACGTGAAATTCGTTCCGTAGATTCATACCGACAAGGAAAAACAGGAGGAGGTGGCAGTTGGAGAGAGAAATCAGGCAATCGCTTAGGAAGCTTATTCGAAGCAATGAAGAAAGGAGGGAGAAGTCGAAGAATTTACTTGGACTGATGATTTCTTCAAATAAGATGTAGAAAGAAGCAGAGAGGATGGATGAGGAAGAGATTGTGGATGAGTGGAAGATGTTCTATTCTGTGGGCAGAGAGAAGAAACGCAAATGTTATCTCACATGGACAGCGCTGTTGCTGTTGGCAGTGCACGAGGAGTGGCAAAATAAGGCTCGAGAGGAAGTCGTCCACATATATGGTCCTTATGATCCTCCTACAGCTGACAGCCTAAGCAACCTTAAATTGGTTGGTTTTTCTGGTTCCTTCTGCTCACAGATGTTATGCCACAACTGAGAATTAAATCGAACATAGTATGAATTGAATAGGATTGAAGTAGTGATGTGTATATTGATTGATTAATTAAGTTAAAAGAGTTAAGATGGTGCAAGTGGGTGGGGTGCAGGTGGGCATATGATAGTGGATGAAACCCTACGCTTGTATCCTCCAGCTGGGGGGACATTGGAATTAGAGAAGCAAACAAGGATTTGTGAAGTTGGGATGACAGATGGTTCCAGCGAATGGCTGCCCTTCAATTGACCGGGATCCTCAACTATGGGGAGGTGATACAGAGACGACGTCGGTCAATCCCTCCGACGATATTATTCCAAGAAAACATGTAGCAGCAGCATTCTTTCCCTTTCAAACATGTGCGGAGGAGAAGAGAATTTAGCGGCGGTGGAGGCGAAGACGTACGGTGCTGGCCTGGCCATGATTCTTCACCATCTCACCCAATTACCTCCATGCGCCCATCTCCCTTGTTTCAATCTACCCGCGCCCACATCCTCTTCCAAAAAATCCGTCTCTAATTAATCATATTTCTTAACTACTGCTATCAATATTTTTATTCCCTTCAAAGTAGATAAGATATATGGCTTCGTTTGTTTGATGCATGCAAATGTGCAACTGATATGAGCAGTTCTGGAAACAAGGATCCATATTATTTTGGGCAGAAACGAGGCATCAGGAAAATAGATAAAAACGACGGCGGTCTTGTATTATTTGAAGGGATAATATTATAAAAAAAAAAAGATGTGGAACGTACGTACATGTATGGTATGATGCACATGTATAGCGGAACACACCTAAGCTTATAATTCGTAACAGCAAGATGTGAGAGTGAGAGTAGCGCCTAAGAAAAAATCTTTCTTCCCTCTCTCTTCTCTAACAACTACTACTGTTCGGTGTTCACTCCTTGCCGCTTCGCTTCTTTCCCTTTTTTTCTCCCGGCAGCAGCTGCCGCAGCCTCTTTTTTCCCTCTTTCTCGCTTCTGCTCAGCTCGCCTTTTGGCCTCCTCCTCTTTCTTCTCTCTCTCTCTGCTTATCCCCGCTGCTTCCGCCTTCCGCCTTCCGCCTTCTGCCTCCTTCTGCTACCTCTCTTTTCTGCCTCTCTTCCTTCTCCTCCTCTCTCTTCTTTTCTTCCTCTTCCCTTTTCTTCCTCTCTTTCTCCGCTTCTTCTCGCTTCTTCCTGTCTTCCTCCTCCTCCTCCTCTCTCTTCTTCCTAGCGGCCGCCTGCTCCTCCTCTTCTTTCTTCTTCTGCTTTTTCTCTCTCTCTTGCTTTCTCTTCTCTTCTTCCTCAGCGCAGGAAGTGCAGTCCAAAAAGACAAAATTCTCTTGTGGGGCCAACAACCGTTTCATTGTGGAGTTGGTGAGGTTGAAAGAGAGGGCAAGAATATGCGAGTCGATGGTTTGAAAGACGGATCTTGTGCCAGCGAGGAACTGGGGGTGATTCCTGCGGGCCATGGTGCTGAAGCCCACAAAGACGAGGGAGTCGTTGTTGAAAGAGAGGTGAGCCATGGGGCAGAACCTCGGGACAACAAACACATCCCCTGCCTTCACTCCAATTAACCTTGAATTCTCACCACCGTCACCACTCGAACACGCAATACGAACCATCCCTTGCCCCTGCAATACCATTGCAATTTCCGTCGCCTTCGGATTCCAATGAGGCGCCATCATCGATCCCTACACCAACACCAAATTGATTATTCATTACTAAATATTAGTATAGCTTAACTATACACAGGCAGACAGACAGACTGACAGACATATATGCATGCATCATCGAACTACAATTAATAAGTGGACAACCTTTACCTACCAGGCGTCCCCAGTTAATTGAAGTTCAATAATATTTGGAGCGGAAATGAGATCAATAGTGGGAATGAATTGCATACGTTACCTTGGTCAAGTTAACCATGAAAAATCCAATATCATAGCGCTTCAATGGGTGGTAGTCCTTGGCAGTAACGGCCAAGCTCTGGCCATTGCAGTTCTGAACATCAGGTTCCCTCCTTAAGATGTTGAAAGGCTTCATTCTCTTCTTCCCATTACTCCCAACGTACAGATCATTTTCCACAAGGATTTTACTCACGTCTCCCTTCCAATCAAGGCTGTTAACTTTTTCCGTCGACGGCATGTGTATGATAGAGGGCGGCTTAGTGGTACCTATCATCTCCTCTATTAACTCTGCAGGTGCCTAATTAACCACACATATATACATATATATGGATTTGATTAGATGATCCGCCACGAACCACAAAAATATTAATGCTAGGAGAGAGAAGTTAATTATGATCATGCACATGAAATTAAATTAAGTTGGTATGCAATGTAAATTAAGCCCTGCAGTCTGCCCCATCGAGGGTGAAAAAGCTCCGGCCTAAGCTGGACTTGATAGAATGCTCTCGATCCACAGAAGAATATTATTCGGATTCCACGAAGCATGAAATTGTTAGAATAAGCTAGAAGAATATTATAATTTCTCACCGTCAAGGTCCTTTGGAGAACTTCCTTGCTAAAGCCTAGTACGAGGTCGCTTACAGAGCAGTATGCCCCAAATGGTGTCACCTGCACATGTATGCATATGGAAAATAAAAAACCATAAGATTGGAGTTTCCAAATGGAGTATCCGGTCCGTCTTGGATGTTGAAATTTCAAATTAATACACCCATTTTGTTTTTTGTTTTTTGTTTTTTTTCCAATAAAAAAAATTAGGCGGTGAGAATTAGTTAGAGAGAGAGGGAGAACCTGGTCGAAGGCGGATGGTACACGTACCTGCGGATGATGATCTGAGACATCTGTATTGGTAAAGAGAGCGTATATCCTGAGCTTTTCCCTGGTGGTGGGGTTCGGGTGGCTTCTCATGTAGAAGACCGAACCCGATCCGAGAGTAAAGATGTCTCCCTGCTCTATCTCTGCCTCACGAGCCTTTTCTTCATCACCCACCACCCATTCCACCCTCCCTATTCCTTCATAGATACAAGTAATGGAAAATCACGCGTGGATGTTAACAATTAATGAATATCCCCACATAATACACATATATTAATTAGCTGCTTTACTCACACTCATATTATCATTGTGATCTTGCCGTTTCCGCGTTTATACGCAGTTAGACAATGGGTATCAAAATCGAATTGTAACTAGTTGCATGCACCGAAGCCATGGTTCGTGGTTGGCGTGCAGTGGCCGCATGCTACATGAATAAAAGACCCGTATATAGGCTAATTAAACATGCCTGACACCTTTTTCGATCCAAAAAACAACAGCATGCACGCACAAAACCACCACTCCATCGGCCATACGTATCTATTGCGAGTGCCAGACCACCAGTGTCCTGGATCGATTCGTAAAGAGAATTGATGAAGAATGAAGAAGAGATTTGTAAATGACGTAAGAACCTGTGTGCACATAAAAGAGCATATGTGTCCGCAGGAGGACAGGGAGGAACAAGGAGTTGGGCTCCATGGTGACGAACTGAATATGGTAAGGCCCTCTGTAGCCATCATCCACGTCAACGGCTGAGATCGCACCGTAGTCCGTTGACACAAGCGTTCTCCTCTCCTCCATGGGGACCAAAGGCACCCACCCACAACTACCATTTCCTCCACCCGAATCCGACGCCCGCAAAGCCCTCGCAGTCAAAGAAAATAGGAGGAGGAAGAAGATGAGAGACGGTGGACGCTTCATTGACGGATTTCCAGATGTTCACCACACCATCTTAATCCTCTTTTTACCGATCTTAATGCTGCAAAAGCCACTCCCATAGCCGCGATCGTGTCTGTCTTTTTACGGGGAAATCGGCCTGCCACGTGGACTGTCTTCTGCGTTCAAGAGACAAGTGGCAAAGCTAACCTTGACACGTTGCTCTTCAGAGGCATATGCATGCAGGATATGCAGGTGGGGGGTGTGGAGGTGGCGGCTTTGGATTACTATCAAGAAAATGCTGATGGTCTAAAATGCAAGAAAATCAAACTTGGCTGGATTTAGAATGTTAATAGATAAACTCCAGAGACAAAAATGCAAATATAAAAATTGAGGATTTAACACGCAAATTCCCCATATAAAATATTGAAATTTGAACCTGCGGCTTTTGGGCATCAAGCAGGTGATAGCAGCATGATGATGTTGGGATTGGACCAAGTCACCAAGACCCTCTTCCTCTGCCTCTGCCACCCACGCTTCGTCTGGCAAACGAAACTGTCCTACATCCTAATCCACTTCCGATGCGAACGGGCCTTTACTTGCCAACTGGGCTCAAACTTAAACTGGTTGGCCCACCTAAAATTAAATTAGTTCGGCCCATTGAAAACCAACACTTGGCGCACCTCATATTCATTCCACTCCAAGAGAACAAGATTGTACTGTCAACACCTTTGGGCAAAAGCATCAGCATCAGCATCAGCATCACCTGGTGAATTTACATGTGCCTCGATTATTATACCACAATGTGTACTCACGCTACGACTAGCTTTTTAATTAAATTCTCCTAATATTATAAAATATTACTATAACAATTTCCCCGATCAGATGTAGGTGAGATGGAATGCTCAAAATGTGCATGAGACATTTGTATTTTAAATCAATCACGACCCTCAATTGGCTTACTTTTAAACCCAATTTATATTCTTAAACATATGAAATTATGACATAAGTTAACGCCATCAATAGGCATAATCCGTGTTCTGCTTCGGTATTCATTGCAGTGGATGGGCTCTATGCAAATAGCTAAAGAAAAATGACTAGAAGCGAAACAAAACCGTCATATACCGTCGTCATCCCATGCTTGTGAAATAAATAAGAACAGCATCCTGTGACGTTACATGTATGAGGATGTTAGTATAGTAAGCAACTATCATTCATGTTAGTGAGATGTAGAATTATGTCACATCAGTCGTTAAGTGCATCGTAAAATATATATATATATATATGAATATAATATATGGGTCCAATTTTGATCATTTTCTCATATCCAATATATTCATTATATTTAATTATTTATGTTACTTAGATATTAAAAATCACGTCCATTGAAATTACATATGGTTCATATCTTTTTAAAATGTATAAAATTGTGTATAAGTTTAAAAAATCATTTTGATCGCTGCGGTAAACTTTTAAAATATTATAAAATCATATAGAACCATTAATCTTGGAAGGATGAATATTTTAGATAATTTAAATATTTAATTGGGATCTTATATGTCATTATAATAAACAAAATAATTTTTGGTGCATTTAAAATTATTCTTAAGTAATCACTGATTTTGGAATTGATACAAGTCATAGATTGATATGATTTTTGGTATCTAAATAAAACAAATAGTAGTAAATATAATAGATGAATTGAATTTACGAAAATGATTAAATAGGGTCCAAATTAAATCGTACTACCAAATTGAATTGGCAGGACATGATGTATTGAAGTTATTATATGTGTTTAATCTAAAGATAATAAAATAGACTCGTAAAAAGTAAAATTATTTTTAAAAAGTGATACCTTTTAAAAAGTCATACCCTACCTATTTTAGCTTGAGTTGGTTTTAAGTCTACAACATTATTTTTAAGATCGGGTTAATTTTTATTTTAGTTTTTTAAAACAATCTTTTCATGACATTTGAAAACTATACTTTTATTATAAATCTGACTTAAAAAACTTACAATAAGATAATAATAATAATAATAATAATAATAATAATATATTTTTTAAATACATTTATTAAATCTACTAAATAATAAATAATTTAGACGAGTTTCAATACATTTATGAGAAAAAAAAATTCATACCCACAATATTTGATAATTATTCCTTTCGTACTCGTGGCGTTTTAGAAATTCCTTCGACATCTACCACATTTTACCGCTAATTTCCTAGATACATATTTTGTTACTTTCAGGCAAAATTGATGTTAACTGTATGTGAAAATGTTGATTTTGCCCCATACCATTATGTAAATAAAGACGAAATAAATTGCTGCTTTGTTTTTATTATAATTAAAACAAAAATATATTAGATCTGTTTTACAAAAGTATAACAGGGATTTCATTTGAAATCTTTTTTACATATGGTATGGGAGGCAAAATCACATTTTCACGTACAATTAACGTTTGTTTTTGGCTAAACTAATGGGTATGGAAGTTCGAGGAATTATGGGTAAAATAATGTGGGTATCAAAGAAATTTTTAGAATGTCATGGGTACAGAATGAATAAAATATTTTTATGTCTTTCAATATAAAAAATATTTCATAAAATATACACTGAATGTATGTTAACTATTCGAGTTGCTTCCAAGTACCAGACTTTAAATTATATCCTGTATTAATTAAATCAGATATTCTTTTACTTAGGTCCTTCCCGATGCATTTTAAAATGCTAAACAGACAGGTAAGGAAGTTGCACGGGTGGTCCTCCGTCTGCAGCCTCTCTATCCCTCTCTCCGGTTCGGGGCTCCCGCTCGGCTGCTCCCACGGCGTGGCTAGGCTCTGGCAAGTCGATGCCAGGTGAGTGGGCCGCGGCGCAACCCCGCCCCGGCCCGCCCCCGAGAGGGACGTGGCAATATGCAATTGGAATCCAGGACCTGGAATGGGACCCACTGGAGGCAAGCTTTTGTCGGTTATGTGGGACATGCGATGCATGTAATGGATGATGATGGGGTATGCAAGGGAAGAAAAGAAGCGAGCGCGTAGAAATCACGCTAGAAAAAAGGGTTTGGGATGGGGGCAGGGGCAAAGGCAGGGCAGGGCAGGTCAGGTCAGGTCAGTTGACAGGGGAGGGGAGGGGAGGGGAGGAGAAAGAGAGATGACGGGGAGAGATGGGGAGGAATATGTTCCCAAGCCGACCCTCATCTGTCCGTCCATTCAACTCCCATCCAACGCACCATAGCTCAGAGGTGAAATTTTTAAAAAAAGAGTAAAAGCGACCCTTTTTTAGGGCTTTCAAGGAAAGCATGTTGCTTTTTCTCTTCCTACTTAGTTCTAGCAATGAAAATCTACTGTACACTCCCTCACGATCAGTGCCTCAATAAATAATAATAATAATAATAATAATAAAACAAATGCACATTTATGCTCACCATTTTTCTTCTAATTAATGACCAAAGGTGCAGTGCGCTGCTCTCCGGGTGCAGTGCCAGTGCAGCCGCCTCCTTCAACTTCAACATCCACGTCCATTGAATTTGAGGATCAGCAGCCGATGGTAATTAAAAGATACCAAACATTTCAGTAATAAATCAAAACTCATGCCAGTACACGTGCCCTAAGTTGTCAAAGAATGGTCCTCACCTCTCAAAGCTACATCCATCATTTTTATTTATGCCATTATTGGTTTCTCAAATTACCAGATAATCCCAAATATATATATATATATAATTCATGCAAATTTAACCGTACATGCAGGCAATCCTTTTGCATTTAAAATTATTTGTTTTCTCAGAAATAATTCAAATGCTTTTTAAAAATCTCACTTGATAAAGGAATAAAATCTTTGATTGGTATGTAATATGAAATGAGATGAGAGTAAAACAAGGATAGAATGTAAAATAAGGTGAGAATGCCAAGAGGAGACAAAAAAAAAAAAAGTTTTGTTATGCATTAAAATTTCAGAAAATATATTGAGAAATTAAAAAATATATAAAAATGAGAGAAAAAAGATTGTTATGTATCGGTAATAAAAAAAAAAAATATTTCTTAACAACGAAAATTTCAATCTCATCCTCTCTCACTCCCATGTCATTTCAAATTTCGATCCTGAACAGGCCAAATCGAATCGTTCAAACATACTAGAAAAGGCCACCAACAATTCTGGTTCAAGAAAAGAAAAAATCTTCCCACATTTTTTTCCCCTTCCCTTTCGGATTTGGAAGGATCCTTGGGATTGTGCGGAGTGAAATTCAGAGGGTGAATGCTTATAAAAGGAAGATACGGCGGAGGAGTATCAAACAATTCCCCCCCGACTACGGACACATTTAAGTGCATATCCTAATCGTGATTAGGATATTATTGAAAGAGGAATTTGAGTACGATACACGCCTGGCACGCGGGGGAAGATTGGATTGGGGAGCTTCAGCTACACAAAAGCAATCAAGCAATTGCGGATTCCAATCATCTATCATTTCCATTTTCCAACATGCAGAAAAGAAGGACATCATCACGCACTCAAAAAGGCACTCTCTCTCTCTCTCTCTCTCTCTCTCTCTCCTCTCGAATGGAGTAGACTAGTAGTGGACGAGATTTCGTTTATTTCACTAGAAAAAGGCGTGTATCTTGAAAGCAACCACGTGGGGCCTACCCCCACACCCCCGTGAAGATGGATCGCCTCCCTCCCTCACTCCCTCCGGCGCTAGATGCTGATTCTTTCTTGGTCTTTGTTTTCTACTTTGTTCCTCACTCGTGCGCCTTCCAAAAGCTGCCCACCCTTGCTTGCCCTTGCATGTTGGCGGGCTAAACCAGACAGATCACGTCGTTAGTTGGACCATTCGCCTGCGAGCCTTCGCCTTTCTCTCCACCCGCAGCCGGCTGTCCGTCATTTGTAGAAAAAAACCCCACCTAATTTGGAAATGTGCAATATGCATCGAATTCTTTTTCCATGTGCCATTCATCCTAGATTTTCTTTAACATTGTCATCCCAAATTTATCTTCCCCGTTAAATTACAGCTTGCAATATCAGATACACGTAGAAATTCATCAGCGAATTATCAGCGCAGCCAGCGTGCAATGTGGGAGGATTAGCTGAAATGAGTAAACAGTACTGATGGTGAGCGATTGGCTGCCATTGTAAGATTCAGATGTGGGGAAAGATGATGAACATTATCCAAGCCGGGCCCGCAAGGCAGTATAGTGAGTGGAAGAAGAAGAAGAGGAAGCCTGAAGGCTGGGCTGGACGACAAACTAACCAATTTTTTCATTTATAATTTGAGAAGATATTCAAGCTCATCCTCGGTCCCCCACCCCCACCATAATCATTCACTGTGTAGGTTAAATTCATGACTGTTCAATGGATCGTATGTCATTCCTAAGGTTGCATGCTCACTTAAATTAGGTTGGGCGCTGTTTTTGGCATGTTCCTTTTGCAATCTGAATGGGAGTGCTCGCTAGTGTCATGCATCCATCGCACCTTGGCTGCATCATTGGAAGGTATCAAGTTTTTGGCCCGTTCGAATTTATATACATATATATATATATATAAGAGCTATTTTCGTACAGCGCCGTTGTTTGCTACATCTGAATAGCTGAATATTTACCTAAAAATAAGTCCCACACACATTAGAATGCAATGAAACTTTATATAATTATTTATCTATATATATAAATTTTATAACAAATAATTTACATATTGAAAAACTACTTTAAAGTTGTTATTTACATTAAATTATTTTATTACGTTAAATTTGTACCATTTTCAGATGTGGTCCATATACATATCCGATTTAGACGAAAATTGACACGGTAACAGAATACATTACTCTAAATACAATAGGTGAAAAAATTATAATTTTATAATCATACCGAGCCTATTTGGATGCTACTACACTGTAATCATAGTGCATAGCGCCGCACCTATTTAAAAAAAAAAAAAAAAAGCGGAAGAGCTTTCTTTAAACTACCTTTAGCTTTCAGGCGAAAGCCCTGAACCATGGGCCTTGATATCCTGCTAAACTATTAAACGACATGGAGGGTGAGGGTCGTAAATGGCCAGCGAAAGCCTGCCTTTTTTTTTCTTTCCACGGATTCTCATTCCCACCTCTTTGACTTTAGCACCAGCTCACTCTCCACCTCTCTAATCATGTTGTTCTGTGCGGGCACTTTCGGAAGGAATCCCGGCCGTTGGTCTGATTTTCGATTGCGGATACAAACGCCTGCCGACCTTTTTGTTTTTTCTATTTTGTGTAACAAATCAGCACGCCGCCTGCGCTTAGGGTTGTCTGTAGATTACAAATTTTTGCGCGGGCGGGTCGCTTCCATGTAGACATACGCTGGTCTCGCCGGTGGGCCCCGCGTGACCAAAACCCGAATTCCTTTGATTGTCCGCCAGCAGATGACGTAATTCTTCTACACTTCCACCTTTGGCTGCTTGTGCTCGTAGAGTCGTACTCGGTCGCCTCTCCAGACTCCAATGCCATGAGCTGTACGGAACGAGTGACTAACAACATCTATCTATCGGCTTGATCGGCAGGGCAATTGGGCACAAGTGGCTCTCTCGGCCCGCCGGCCGCACCTTGCCCTGCTTTCATTTCTTCGACTCCGCCCAATGATTTGACATGTAAATGGGATTCATCCCACGGTAACTTCTCCTTTTTAACCATCTACTTCGTTTTTACTTTTATATTTCAATCCTTTCTTCTCATAATTATTTTACTTATTTCATTTTTCCTCCTATCGTGTCATTATCGTCTATCAACTTTTCAAAAATTTTCCTTTATTACTTCGTCCACTTTTCCACTACAACTCCATCACCAAGCTTTCCTGTTTTATACATATGACGCTTTTTTTTTAGGGAGTGTTTGGGAATGAATAAAATTTATGATGAAAAGTTGTAGAGAGTAGAAGTTGTCAAATGATGTGATATGATAGGGGTAATAATGAAGAATAAATATGATAAAGTTGAAATAGATAAGTTAGTTGTGTTGGTAGTTGTGTAGAAATGATTGAAGAGTAGGGTAGTTGTATAGAAAAATACGAATAAATTATTAACAAATAGAATAGTTGTGGAGAGTAAAAAATTTTAGATTAAAAAGTTTTAACTTGACAATTTTCACTTATTAACAAACACACCCTTCGAAGAAAAAAACAAAAAAAAAAAAACCACCGATGCTTCTTGAATCCTCAAGGGACAGTCGGATGAGTGCGGTGGCGCGCTGCTGGAGCTGGCGGCTTGCTTGAAAGAGACAGCAACAGCTTGATGAATAGCTTCAAGGAGAAGAGTTGGGAGATGAGAACCGTCTGACCGATGTAGACCATATCATGTCGTCTCATCATATCATAGCATGGACCCATCATCGCATGCCCCCATGCACGCAAAGATAAAAAGCGGGTCATGATAACGACGAAAAGCCTTACAACACAAGTCCCGTTTCCAAGACAAAAAAGAAATAATAAGAAAAAAAAGAAAAAGAAAAAAAAGAACAAATCAAAATCAAAATCGAAGCAAGCCCCGAGGGAGCGAGAGGGAGAGGGAGAGGAGCGAGCGGGAGAGCAAGCCAGAGCTCCTCCACTGCTACTGCTGCTCTTCCAATCGATTGATCGGTTGCGTTTGCTCGTTTTCCAGTTTTCCTTCCTTCCCTCCGTGTACTTTCCAATCCCATGAAATCATCAGTTCTCGAAACTACCACCCAAAACCACTACGCAAAACCGCTTCCTCCCTCGTCTCATGAGCCAACCTCCGTCCTCGACCTCCGTTCAAGCCCAGCTGCCTCCGCCGCCGGTGGCTCGGATTCCGTCCCTCTCTCCGCCCCGCTCTCCGACGACCCTTCTCTCCTCGCCGACTGGGATTCCATGCTCTGCTTTCTCACCGACAAGGACGATTCTGCTCCGACTCTCAAGACCATAATTCCCCAGCTCGCCCCTCCTCCTCCTCCTCCTCCTCCTTCCCTCGATTCCGTGATCAACCCTACTCTCCCTCCTTTCCCTCCCTCCGTCGATTGCTTCGATCCCTCCCCCCTCGACTTCAACCCCTCCTCTCCTTTCTCCTCCGATATCTACGACCACCCTCCTTCCTTCGATCGCCTGCATCTCGAGCAACTCATCCGGGCCGTTGAATGCGTCGAATCCAACGATCTACCGCTCGCGCATGTGATATTGGCGCGGCTCAATCATCAGATTCTTTACCCCGTCGGTAAGCCGCTCCAACGAGCTGCTTTCTACTTCAAAGAGTCTCTGGAAGCTTTCATCGGTGCGCGATCGCCTCTACCGCCTTCTCTCTCTCCGATCGAGACCGTCCAGAAGATCGGCGCCTACAAAGCCTTCTCGGAGCTCTCGCCCGTCTTCCAATTTGCCAATTTCACCGCCAATCAGGCCATCCTCGAGTTGACCGAGGGCTTCACCTCCATCCACGTCATCGACTTCGACATCGGCCTCGGCGGGCAGTGGCCCTCGTTCATGCAGGAAATTGCCGTGAAATGCAGGTCTGCACCGTCGCTCCGGATTACAGCGGTCGTTTCCGAGGAATCCGTCGAGACAGAGCTGACGCGGGAGATCCTGTGCAGCTTCGCGAGGGAGATCGGAATCCGCTTCCAGATCGAATTCGTGGACCTCAATGCCATTCGTGTCATTGGAGGCGAAGCGGTAGCCGTCAATTTGTCGCCGTCTATCTTCAGCCGGACAGATGGCTCCGGCCTGCTCCGCCTGCTTAGGCGCATCTCTCCGCGGATAGCGGTGTTCGTGGACGCCGAGTGCAAGCGCGACTCGGTTGCGCCACATTCATTTCGCCGGAATTTCGTCGACGGGCTGGAATTCTACTCGTTGCTGCTGGAATCGATGGATGCAGCCGCTGCGGCTACCGCGGGAGGGGTGGAGCATGTGAGGAGGATCGAACGGTTTCTTCTGCGGCAGAGGATCTTCCGGCTGGTGGCGTCAGCTGGGAACCGGACGATGCCGTGGAAGGAGCTGTTTTCTGGTGCTGGCATGTCGCCGATACCCTTCAGCGAGTTCACGGAGTCACAGGCGGAGTGCTTGCTGCGGCGGGCCCCAGCGCGTGGGTTCCACGTGGCGAAACGGCAGGCAACGATGATGCTGTGCTGGCAGGGGCGAGAGCTAGTGTCCACGTCAGCGTGGAGGTACCGATAGGTGGACCCACGATGCAAAGCAGAAGCAACGTCAGGGAGGCAGGCGGATGGTTGTTTTCGTCCAAAACGGTTGGATGATTGGCGGTCGGTATTTTTATTTTTCGTCGTTGTAGTTGTTTTTCCTTTTTCAGTTGGGTATGTTTTTGTGTGTTTGCTCGGGGGGCGGGGTGGGAAAGGGAAGGGCATATGGTTATGTGTTGTGGTCTTTTAATGTCCCTTTTACCAACTAACTTGTTCGAGAAAATTTATTAAAAAAAGAAAAACAAGTGTGAGAGCTAAATACTCTACCTGCGGTAATGGTTTATGTGACTCATATTTAACCGAATTTTGATATTTACCGACCGATCAATGAAACCGGGTGTTTCTTACCAACGCTCCCAATCGTTGAATCATGCGGGCTCGCTTTGGCCGTTGGATGAAATGCCAAAAATGCGGTGTGAGGGAGACGAATTAATGCTTGAGAATTTACGGCACAAAACCCTGTCAAGTTGGAATTTTCGGCATAGCTGCCTCCTTCCGGCAACCTCCCACCATTCCGACAACTGTGCCCTCCTCTCTCTTCCGCCCCCACCTCCACCCAGATTTCTCTCACTTCCTCCTCATCCAGTAGTATTAATTACACTTCCAGGCGCTGCATTTTTTAATCTAGGGTGTGTTTGTTTGGGATATAAACATGTCAATAAAAACTTTTCAATCTAAAACTTTTCACTCTCCATAACTACTCTTTTTTTAATTATTTTTTCACATTTTCCTATACAAACTACCCTACTTTTCAATAATTTCTATACAACTATCTATACAACTAACCTATCTATTTTAACTTTATTCTCTTTACTTCTCATCATTACTCCTATTATATCACATCATTTTTTATCAATGTGACAACTTCTACCTCAAAAACTTTTTATTAAAAGTTTTACCCTCAACCAAACACACCCCTAATTGGAAGGCTAAAAACACAACCGCGCGATCAAACGGTGAAAAAGAGTGGTCGAAAACAGCAAGCGTCTACGACCGGTCGGAGAAGATCACACTTCCATTTATCACGGCCTTTTTATCAATTCCTAATATATTCTATTCTACCTATTATTTATAAGATTAGTTTTGGTTTGGATTCCAAATCGATTCGTTCAATTCGCAAAATATAACATAAAAAAATATTTTTATATTATTTTTTGAATAATATAAAATAATATGTTGATAAA
The DNA here is from genome assembly GCA_030490835.1 of Annona cherimola. Lineage (NCBI taxonomy): Eukaryota > Viridiplantae > Streptophyta > Magnoliopsida > Magnoliales > Annonaceae > Annona > Annona cherimola. The sequence goes on along the minus strand of CM059973.1, from coordinate 99,171,837 downwards.
AAATGAACGTATACACTTCTGAATCTGTTATTGCTGTTTACTTAAACGGAATAGCGCAAATCAGCATGCAATGACAGATGAAAATGATAAAATAAAATAAAAAATGGATAGTGCAAAGTGCATTAACAAATGAATAGCACAAACAGCAAGGTAGCCAATTGTAATTTTAGCATATGGGCAGCATTGTCAAATCTTGCATATTCTATAGCCAATGAACCAGGAACAGTAAAGAGAAAGGAATATTCCTACGAACTACATGACTTTGAGAAGATATACTGCTTCTTGAGATGAACTACTTTGCAATGCAAATGAAAGAAATGAGTTGAAACAGTGACATCTTCTCAGTTAGTTACTTTGCGCCATTGGGACGATATCAGTTCAGCTTGAGATGGGTTTTTCTGCGACATGGGAGGAAGAAACAAGAGTCCTCTTCTTGGAACGATGTAGATATGGAAGAAGTAGATGAGAGATCAGGGGTGCAACTGTAGGTTTGGTGAGAAGAAGTTTCTAAGTTTTAGAAGAGGATGTTTGGTGAGAAGAAGTTTCTAAGTTTTAGAAGAGGGGGAAATGAAATGCTTGGGCGGGACTGGAATTTGGGTGTTGGTGCATGCTCCCGGAGCTGAAACGCTGGCTTTCGAAAGCTGGATACAATTTTGTACTCGGCCACCTCAAGAAGCTTCAAGCCTTCATGTGCAGGCTTTAAATCTAGGGGTGCAACTTGGGCTCATGAAACTCGGATTCATCTCGACCCTAATCCTAATCCTAATCCTAACCGTATTTATAAAACATCAACCCTAATCCTAACCCTAACTCTATTTGTAAAACTTGAACCCTAACCCTATTTTGAAAATCGGGTTCGAGTTGAATTTCAAGTTGGAATTTATGTTGATAAATTTACATTTTATTTAAAAGTGATAAGTTTAGAATTTCATATGAATAAATAATAATAACAAATCATGTAGGTAAACATAATAATATATAATCAAACTACATATTTTTTAAAAAAGTAGTAATATAAAGAATATTTCTAGAAAAATTTAACATCGAAACTAACATAAAGAAAAAAACTAATAAGTGTAAGAGTGAATGATAGAAATAAAAGATAAATATAAATGAAATAATATACTTTATTTACAATAAAATTACAATATGCCAAATATGCATTCAAATATAAATATAATAATATAAAATATAAAGAATATAAAGAAATATTATTTAAATAGTATATATAATATATTTTATAATAAATATAAAATGAGAAATCGAGCTAGTGTTCTTCGGGTTCGGGTTCACTTGAACTATAACCCTATCATATTTACAAATCGAGTTCGGTCTATGAAAATTAGGTTTTAACACTGTTCAAAATCGAGTTCGGCGGACCAGGTTCGGGCTCAACCCGGCCCAAGTTGCACCCCTAATTAAATCGCTCACTGGAGCGATGACATGTATGTGTTACTTAACCAAAAAGCATTGATGCAATAATCAATTTGGAGCTTGTATCGTATTATTTCAAATCGAAAGTGATATGCTACATGTAAGCGGAATACACTAGCTACAACAGAAAAATAAACATCGTAAGAGTTGGAGTTTTGGATTGAGCTCACAACGATGCCCAAGAAGAATGGGATTGCGTTGGCAGCTAGGTTACATATGCAGGACTAATGCCTAGATTACGAATATATATATATATATATATATCTATATATACTTACATAATATATTACATATATTATTTATTCAACGGAATACCTATGCGAATCAGTTCTGAGTACCCAACATGTCTATTCTATGCTTATCTTATTTGAAAGACGACTAATAATTTATACTTCATCCATACTCATATATAATAATTCCTACTCTACCCTATCTAATTTAGGTATGGATCAGTAGGTACCTATGAACTCCCTACCCAAGTTGCACTTTTAAAAATTTTGTGTTAATTTTTTTTTTAAAATGAGAAAATATATGCTACAATAAAGATAATGATTAAAAGTAAAAAAGATAAAAATGAAATTGGTTATATAGGGAAATGAAACTATGGAAAAATGGTTGAATAGCAAGAAATTTTCTTGTAGTTCGTACCAAGAGATACTTTCGCTTGTGCGTGTAGCTTTTTTTTGCAAATATATTTATAAAATTTTAAAATATTTGCAGTGATACATGTGACAAATATAAACTTCTCAACTTGTTTAAAAATTATGATTCATTTTAATAAGTCCAAACCATCTATCTCGTTTATTAATGTATCTCGAGATTGGCTGCCTCAGTGGGCTATAATTAATTTTAAAATAAGTTGTGTTTATTAGGGTCCAGGAAGGTATGTAATCAAGGTAATTTAGTATATTACCTACTTCACATTAATAAATATAATGATTAGTTTAGATTTATCAAAAAGTATCATATTTTTCTAAAAACTAAGAAATTGATACTTTTCATAGACGTAATCGTAAATATTTTTAAAAATTAATAAGTATATTTACAGTAAGTTTCAATGTGTTAGCACAAATGCAATTGGTTAAAAAATTATTCGCATGAGCATAACTAACTCACGAGCTAAACGGACGAGTGGGTGCTGGCTCAATAACTGGGCTGGATCTTCCTACTTTTTAACTAATGGTGGGCCAATTGGCATTCGAGCTGTAAGCTCATGCGGTCATTCCGGTGGAAGACTTATGGGGATGCGTTTGCACTGCTGTGCATTCCCTACCCCCCTTAGATATCAATCTTTAAACTCTTTAAAAGGTGGAAAATTAGTAGGGGTAATATGAAAATATGACAAATACAATAGTAAGCCAATACAAAACGAAGTTTATTTGTTTGAAGAATGAGAATTTATACTATTAAGCAAAGGATACAGTTCAATGATATTCATATCATCGAAATTTTCGGTATCGCTGGATAATGATTGATGAATCAAAATTCAACCCACTCAATCCACTTAGAATCATTTATTTAATTAAAAAATAAATTTTCATCTAAATTAAAGATGTGCGTAGCTTCATTTAAAATTTATGTAAAGTCAATACAATAAAATCATTTTATTTACATATTAATTTTAAAGTTATATTTTTAACATCTAAATTATGTAAAACATTATTTGTATGTGAATAAATGATTCTATAGTGATAAAAAAATGATTCTATAAAATTTTATTACATCCTAATGTGTCTACTAATGGATTAAAGTATTTTTTTAATTTACACACGATTATATGAAATTTCAAGCAAATATTGTTTTTTATAATTTTTACTTATTAGATCATTTTAATATCTAATTTTTATAGTTTTCAGTGTGAATAATTAAAATCATATCATATCTCAAATGTAATTGACGGTCTGATTTATAAAAAAAAATAAAAAATATATATATAAAAAAAAGGATGAGTTCTTCCAAGTTCACGTGGAGTTCCCAAGGGAGCCGTTGGGACGCAAACGGGATGGACTGTGGGTGCCGTTTCACCCAACCTGGGTAATTATCCTGCGAAATCTGCCCATTTTCTTCCCTACATTAATTAAAAGTCTAAGAATTATCTATCCGCATACTTCACAAGATTGAAATAATTGGAGAAGAAAGGGTAGGTGATTAATGTGGTTAATGATACTTACGGTAGAATTTAAGGTTTCAGGCTTTCGCTTATCCTTTACTTTTTTTTAAAAAAAAAATTTAAAATATTTTTAAAAAATTTAAACATTTTATCATGTGTATGAATGTGTGTTTATTTATAATTCCAAAAATTATATATATTCCGAAAACTCTTAATTTGCAGTGTCTATGTGTTGTGGCTGCAAATTTTATAATGAGCCCAAATTGTCTAAATCCGCGCCCAAAGTTGCATCTTTACCCGTGAACAATTCATCACATTCAGAGGCCTAAAATAATTTTAATCTGCGCAAAAAACGGAGAGTCCAGGGCACTTGAGTCAAACGTGAATTGCTGACAGTTGGAACAGGAGCACTGTGATGGACGAGCTTAGATCATGGAACGAAGATATGATTAGGATGAAACGGAATTTTTTATTTTTTAAAAGTAAAAATAAAAATTTATTTTTTCATTTTCGCCATATATATATATATATATATTCCATTTCACATTTTCATAGCATCCTCATTCTAAGTAAGCTGTAAGCAGAAGGGAAGGAAAAAGAAAATGCATGGAACCGAAGGCGAAGAGGAGAAAGTTGTAACTTCAGCTGGAAGTGAGAGCAGGTGAGCGGAGAGAGTGGAGTGGAGTGGAGGGAGTAGCAGCGTAAAGTTGGAAGCGAGAGAGCGTGTGGCAGTGGCATCGAGCTTTTAGATTATGCTCTGTACACTCTCCAACTTTACTTATGAGCTTTTAGATTATGAAGTTTGTATATTAGTATATTAGGTCTTAAAAAGTTTTTGACTTTTTAATTTTTGCATGCATATATTTTTGCAAATGACCACAGTAACCTCGTGGCAACATACCAAACATCTACTATTACACACCCAACAAGCCGTCGGTGGCCACCATCGCCAATCAATGGAGCTACATGAATACCATTAGCTATTTGATCTTGCCACGAAGAATGCCGGGCCTATGCAAGGGGCTCAAGCAACTCTCCGAGCTCATCTCCTCCTAAGTCCTACCACTCACTCAGAGACACAAGGCGCAACCACCTGCAGATAGTCAACTCCATCTTTAGCGCTGCCAAGCAGTGCAACCTAGATGAGGATGCCAGGCTTCCCATGTGGAGTTGAAACCTACTAAGAGGGGTCTTGCGGTTAGAAACGTTTGCTCCAAAATCACGGAGACTAAAAGGACGTGCTTGCTCCGAAATCATTTTGCTGCAGATATTCTGCATCATCTTTCCATCTATGCATTGTGCTTTCATGTCATCTCTTCCCTGCGGCTATTAGCATTAGAAATTGGATTGGTGCAAAGATGCTAGTAAGGACATGCTTGTCGTCGAATTCTATTTATGATGCAGAGATTCACGATTGCAATTTTTTCTTATGGATTTAGCCGACATCCAAATGGCAAGGGTTGCATTTGCAGGAATTAAATTCGGGTTGCTAGATTTAACAAAGAGTGGTTGTTATGGTGCAAGCAGTGGCGGTGATGGATTTTTTCGTCAGAGGAAGAACAAAGAAGATGGTTGTAGTAGAAATAAATGCTATTTGCGGTAGGCAGATTAGAAGAGTGATGGAAGCGCGGTAAAGAAGTGTTGGAACATAAGAGTGTTAGATTACTGGCTGGTGAGGGCTGGCAGGCAGAACCAATTCTCTTCCTTACCCATCATCTTCCTTCTCACCATCCATTCGTCCAGTGGCCATGGTTCTCATATAGCAGCAACAATTGTATGCTGCCGACAGATTGTTCTAAACTCTTCCTTACTAATGCAAGCAACAATTTAATCTCCCATGAATTTGGTTTTAGCAACCAACAAACCTAATTTCAGTAACTCAACAGTTAAATAACGACTGGCGAGGCAACTGTGCATTCATCACTAAAATCCAGCATGCCCTTAGGCAAAATTCCATCAACAACAACTACTCTATTGAAAATAGCTACAGCATCTCCAATCCATTGTCTCCCTTCCTGGCCTTGTCATCCTCTCCCTCACCTTCGCCCTCATCACCTTTTGGGCCATTGTCCTAGCCGACGACACTTTGGCCTGCTTCTTCTTCTTCCTCACCATCCTTGTGTTCTTTTGGGCTAACGACTCCTTCGTCACCTTCCTACGTGATGATGGGCTACGCTGTTGTCATCGCCCTCCTTGCCACTTCCTCCTTTTCAGCGGTCTCTTCATCACCCATGATCGCATCCTGCCACTTTTGGCCAGTTTTATTGACACGTGCGTGAGATTCGTGCATTGAGGAAGAAGAATAGAGGAACATTTTTGACATTCTACATGAGTAACGTTGGTTTTTTTGCCACCATAAGGAATGCGGGTTTGAAATGCAAAAACATAAACTTGGCAGGATTTAATATGCTAATCAAAGAACTTAGGGTGCAAATTTCCCGAGTCATGGACGTAGGCCCAAGAGAGCGGCTCGGCTGGCACAAGTAGAGTCCGCCATCCCGTTGGTGGCTTCCCTTGAAGCCCTCTCAAGTCAAAGTCTCTCTCGTCTCGAGAATCTGATGGAGCAAAGCAATTCCATGATCCACCCGCTACTGTTGTCATTTTACAATCTCCGAAAGTTCTAATCCTTTTTGTTTAATATGTATACACGCCTTGTAAAATCGTCTAACATTTCTTATTTCACTTCTTATCGTCCATATAAATATGAATATAAATATATATATAGGGAGCATTATAATTTATCATCCACATGCAGGTTCAGATGTTAAAAATATTACTTTAAACTTGATATTTACATTAAATTATTTTATTACGTTGATTTTTACCATTTTAAGATGAGTCATATACACATGTTGGATTTGGATAAAAATTTATATGCTAATAAAACAAACAATTCTAAATATAATAGGTGAATTAGATTTCTTATTCATGATCAAGTGGGCCTCACAGTGCATGGACCGCACCGTAATTATGGTGCAATCCGAATGTACTTGATTATTTTCATATATATATATATATATATATATGCCTCTTTTGTCGTTGCCTAATAATCTAATACTAATTTAAGGGAAGCTTAAGAAAAGCCAAAATTCAAGATATTTGTTGTGCTAGCTGATGAAGTAATTAATTTCAGGTTCGTTCCAGTTAGTTATATTTCGCTCATATATATATATATATATATATATATCTATGGTTACTTGACGACTAATAAGTAATAATTGGATAATTAAAGTTGCTCTTACCTATCCACTGGTCGGCAAATCCCAGTTTAAAGGCGCATCAACCATTGTTTTTTATGAATAAATCTGGAATTTGTTATTTATTATGTTCAACAGCTTTAGTGTCGATACTTTCTGATCTATCCCGTGGATTCCCTAACCACTATTTTATTATTTCAAAGTCACTGCACATGTCGCTTGGATGCTTACCACAGTACCCAAATTCTTGTGCAGCGGGTATAATAAGCCGATAAGTTGGGAAAATACACAACATCATGCTATTATGTGGTGCACTCAGGTGCAAAAATCTATTTTATTTATATTTGTTTTTGTAAATTTTTTTATACAACTATTAATTTAGATATATTTAACACGTGTATCAAGTTTTATCATTTTTGGAGATTTATATATACTTCTTTTGAATTTTTCAAAAGTAGCACAAAAATGCCATTGGCTTTTAAAATAAAAAATTTATAAATTTTCAAAAATAGTAAAATTTGATACACATATTAAATATACAAAGGTTAATAGTTTTACCAAAAAAATAAAAAAAAAAAAATAAATTTTTGTACCTCAGTGCGTGAAATCAGGCATGACACGAGATACGTTAAACCCCCATGAGAGTATCGGTTGGAGCACCTTCCTCTCCGTTCACCGCCTCCTCATCTGTGACCATGTATTCAACCCTCCTTTTATAAATAAAATGCAAATATAAGTTAATTATTCGTGTCATTTTCAAGTCAAATTTATTTATTTATTTTTATGATTTATCGCTTTCAATACGAATGTGTCACTTTGTCTTTTTCAACACACGTTATTACAATCTCATCACATTCAAGCCCCAGCTACATGGAACATTACGGCACTTAAGATAAGAAGCAGAACCCATTCTTCTTTCGAAAAAAAGAAGCAGAACTGAGATTCACCCCAAATCACATAGCCCACAGAATATTGAAAAAGACTTTGGCGCTGCTGATTAACTGGGAAAGCATGAATGCCCTGCGCGCAAATTCATTGCCATGTTTTGTGCGATTGCCCTCAAGACTGCTGGCGTTACTACATCTTTCCCTTTTTGGTGGGAATTGAAGACGGGGAAGACACACACAACGTTTGGGTCACGCCAATGACCAATCCAACTGCTTCCGCATATCTATGTGATTATGTCATGCAATTGCAAACGTGATAATATTATAAATTTTCATTTTTCCAACCAATTGCACTGACTGCTACACTAACTAGTATTTTGCAACGGGCAAAAAAAAAAAAAAAACAGCAACATCAACATCAAGCAATTCAAAACAAAAATTTCAGCCGCGAATGGCCACAATCTAGTCGACCATGGCCCACAAGCACATGGCGTGGCGGCCATTTCTAAATTGTAATTAGACAGGTAGGCATGCCATCTCCACATGTTTCACTGAGAAATGCAGATGACACAGAATTTTCAGCTGCCTGAACTAGACAAAACACCACCAATTTCACGAGGGAAGAGGGGAAAAAAAGAAAAAAAACATATATATATATACACACACATAAGAGCTGTTCCAGTACATTTGATCAAAAATAAGCTCCACGCACATTAGGGGCGTGTTTGGCAATGTGTATAAAATGTCAAGTTAAAACTTTTTAATTTAAAACTTTTCACTCTCCATAACTACTATATTTTTTAATTATTTTTTCACATTTTCCTATACAACTACCCTATTTTTAATCATTTCTACACAATTACCTATACAACTAACCTATTTATTTTAACTTTATCCTCTTAACTCCTCATAATTACCCCTATCATATCACATCGTTTGACAACTTTTACTCTAAAAAACTTTTCACCAAAAGTTTTATCTATTCCCAAACACACCCTAGAATGCAATGCAACTTTATATAATCATTTATCTATATATAAATTTTATAGCAAATGGTTTACATGTTGAAAAATCATTTTAAAGTTGTTATTTACATCAAATTATTTTATTATGTTGAATTTGTACTATTTTCAGATGGGGCCCATGTACATATCTGATTGGGTTGAAAATTAGTATAGAAAATAGAATATATTATTCTAAATACAATAGATGGAGTAAATTATGATTTGATAGGGCGTATTTTAGCGATGCCGTATATATATATATATATATATATATATATATATATATATATAGTGTGGATATATACGGCAACTTAGGAAAGCGGAGTTGAAGGTTGACATGTATGGATCACCTCCCTCCCCAATCAGTAATCAGTCGTCCGAACTTCTAAGCCACAAAGAGCTTGACGACAACAATCCCCGTATAGTAGTCAGCGTCCGGAACGACTAGACTGCACGCGATGCCACGATTCCTGTATACGGCTCGCATCTCACACGGAAGAGGTTTTATATAACCCTTCAAATTTTAAATCCATCTATTATATTTAATATTATTTATTTATTTTAGAGATTATATTTCATCCAAATCAAATAGGTGCATGACTCACATTTGCTTAAAAATAAGTTTATTCATATGTAAATTGAAAAAATGCTTCAATTCATTCATATGTGCATTAGAATATGATAATATTTTATAGAATTATTTATCTACACATAAATGATATTTTAGACTGCTTATATACTACAAATACAACTCAAAAATTTATCTTTAATATTAAATCATTTTACCCCTCTATAGTACGGGAGTGTTTTTGTGAAATCCTTTCAATTTTGAATATTTTGATAGGTGATGAAAAATCTCTTTCAACTATTATATTTAGCATAATTTATGGTATCATAAAACTCTTTCACTTTTTAATATCACTATGCATGAGCCTCATCTATAAATATAAAAAATTAATATAATGAAATCATTTAATGTTAAATATCAATTTTAAACTTATATTTTCAATATATAAACTTCTAAAATATCATTTCTACTTAGATAAATGATTTCATAAAGTATTATTATATTCTAATATATAGATGCAAATTAATCTAAATATTCTTCCTAATTTAAACACAAATGTATCTATTTTTTGAGTAAATGTGGCCTACACGTATATTTTTTTATTGATGTATTTATATCCATCTCAATTGATATTACAATTAGCCTCTAACCCTATGCATGTGTTTGATTTTTATGAAATTCGGTATCCTAGATAAATAAAAGATGTTAAATACAAAGAATGAATCGAACTTTCCATAGCATAAAAAATTTAAAATTTGCAAAGATTACATGGAATTGCTTCTATGCATCCATGTACACACACGTGCGATTATATATATATAGGGATTTGTTCCTGTGCAGTTGGATTACGGTGCAGTCCGCTGTAAAATGGGCCCCACACATATTAGATCGTAATGAAACTTTATACAATCATTTATCCATATAAAAATCATATTTTAGACGGTTTAGATGTTGAAAATATCACTTTAAACTTAATATTTACATCAAACTATTTTATTACGTTGATTTTGCACCATTTTAAGATGGGGATCACACGCATATTGGATTTAGATAAAAATTGGCACGCTAATAAAGTGGACAATTCTAAATACAATGGGCGGAGAGGATTTCTCCTTCATGATCATGTGGGGCCCACAGTGCATGGATTGCACGCAGTAGGAAAAATGTTTAGGCGGTCCAATTCTTTCTTAGATTGCTGAGAATATTGAAAGAGAGAGAATGTGAGGCTCCTTCAATTCTATTGGCATACAAGGAAGCTAATAAAGAGTCAAAAATTGATCGGAGTTAAATACTTGCTAGGGATTTCAGACACACTGCTAGCTTTATTTTCTTAGATAAAGTGTTTATTTCTTTCACGATTTTAATGGGTTATTAGAAGTGGGTGATATTTTATAATATTTCCTAAAAGCTGCAGTGATTGTTAGTCATTTACTCAGCAATTTTGAACAATCTGCTTGACTTATTTGATGTAAAAGGCTTATTAGTGCGAATAAAACGTATGGCACACACGCGCGTGGATTGAGCAAAGTTTGTAGACAAAAAGGGCGGGAGTCGACGTGCGACACTTCGCAAGGATAACGTAACATGCAGCGAAACGAAGGAAGGAGGAGGGCATCTTAGCATCTGATCAGTCGCTCTTACACTTGCACTTACACTTACACCCTCCTCCTCCTCCTCACTTGTACTCGTTGTCTTCTTCTTCTTCTTCTTCTCAGCCCCACAAATACAACCACACGTGTGGTTTCCAACCCTCATTTCCTCCTCCTCTCATTTTGCTCTCTGAACCTCCTAATTCCTTCCTTCTGCCTTCTCCCTCAAATCCGATCACAAATATTCGCCCAAACTGAAAAAGCCAGAAAAAAAGAAATCTAGCCTTTTCTCAATCAAATTCCCCAAGAGATATCTTGATTCTTCTGTATCTCTCAGTATCTTTTATTAGCTACTCGATCTAAATCGTCAAATCAGAGGATTTGCATTTCTCTGCTTCATCCCCATGCTCGATCGGTCTCGGGAGGGACCCTTTCTTTCCTTTTCATGTTAAATCACTCACCGTAAGCAGATGATGTAGAGATCTAAAATACAGTCTTCCAGCTCCATTTTTCCTTTTCAATTCGGATGAAGAAAGACGATCCCTTTGGTTGAGATTGAGATAGATTGGAATTGTAGAAGCAGTATGGAGAAATCGTCGTACGGCGAGCATGCTCGCTTGGGATCGGGTTCGCCGAGATCGTTCAGGAACCACCCAATCTGTTCGCCTAAGAGCTCCCAAAGAAATTCAGACACTGATTTCCACGATGTCTTTGGCGGACCCCCGAGGACTTCCTTCACTGAGAGGCGTGAATTCATGGATTCGAATCTGGAAAGAGGCAGCGTAGAGATTTCGCTTTCTCATAATCTGCGGTCTGGTCTGAGTGAGAAGCCTGTGTTTGGTTGGGAAAGCCCTCGCCGGAAGCATCTCAACAACGACTTCTTCGATGACATTTTCGATTCTTCGAGTTCCATTCCCAGGAGACCTGACCGTGAGATTTTATCTAGTTTGCCAGCTTCCCGGATTTTAAGCCCGACACACCCAGCGCCTCCGAATCGGGAGCCGTTTGTTGGAGCATTGTCACTGCCCGCATATCTCAGGTTTTTTTGCTTCCGCTCTTCTTTGCATTCCCTCTGATAAACCATTTCGAGCGTAGGAGGTAGACAGGCGGCTAAACCTGTGCATATGCTGCATATCAAGGTGGTTACCATAGCCAGTCGAAGCTAAACCCTATTAACCAACGCAGCCAGCATTAAGTGTCAGCAAGTTGCACCAATTGAAAAATTCATCACATTCCTCTGTAGACTAATGCAGCGAAAGAGGCGCAAATTGAAATGTAAACAAATAAACAATCTGAAGGTGGAATAGAGAGAGGCTTAAAAAAATACACAAAGATAGATATATATATAGATAGATATATATATATGAGAACCGATCTTGTGCAGTCCGCTGTAAAATGGATCCCACACATGTTAGATTGTAATGAAACTTTATACACTCATTTATCCATATATAAATCATACTTTAGACGGTTTAGATGTTGAAAAACCAACTTTAAACTTGATATTTACATTAAACTATTTTATTACGTTGATTTTGCACCATTTTAAGATGGGGACTACACACATGTTGGATTTGGATGAAAATTGGTATGGTAATAAAGTGAACAATTCTAAATACAATGGGTGGGGTGGATTTATGGGAAATGATCAGGTGGGGCCCACAGTGCATGCGACTGCACCGTGCAGTCCATGCACTGTGGGCCCCACTTGATCATAAATAGAAAATCCACCCCACCCATTGTATTTAGAATTGTTCACTTTATTAGCATACCAATTTTCATCCAAATCCAACATGTGTGTAGTCCCCATCTTAAAATGGTGCAAAATCAACATAATAAAATAGTTTAATGTAAATATCAAGTTTAAAGTGGTTTTTTCAACATCTAAACCGTCTAAAGTATGATTTATATATGGATAAATGATTGTATAAAATTTCATTACAATCTAATATGTGTGGGGTCCATTTTACAGCTGACTGCACAGGATCGGATCTCTCTATATCAGCTGTAAAATGGACCCCACACATATTAGATTGTAATAAAACTTTATACAATCATTTATCCATATATAAATCATACTTTAGACGGTTTAGATGTTGAAAAAACCACTTTCAACTTGATATTTATATTAAACTATTTTATTACGTTGATTTTGCACCATTTTAAGATGGGGACTACACACATGTTGGATTTGGATGAAAATTGGTATGCTAATAAAGTGAACAATTCTAAATACAATGGGTGGGGTGAATTTTCTATTTATGATCAAGTGGGGCCCACAGTGCATGGACTGCACCGTGCAGTCGCATGCACTGGATTATTTTCCATATATATATATATAGCGGGCCATCATGATAAAATAATGATAATTAAAAGTAAATTTGCTAAGTGGGACTAAAATAGACACAAATACCCTCTTCAAAAAAAAAAGACACAAATGCCACTTTAATTCATTATTTTTATTGCAGCTGCATTTGTTTCTATTTTGCTTATATATATTTTTTAATTTTAAAAATCAACAGTTTTCAACCCCCATTTAACGTTAAACGAGGTGAAAACTGTTAATTTTTTAAATTACAAATATATAAAAAAAATCCAAAAGTAATAAGTTTTGGTATATGAATTAGATACATATGAGGCCGCATATAAATGGAAAAAAAAGTTCTAAAAAAAAACTGAAGACAACCGGTTGTTACTTGGGTAACAATAGGTTGTATATGATCATTATTCACATATATATATGTACATACTTGATCTAACTGGCAACCAATTATAGGTATGTTGTCTTTTCTTTCCTCTTTGTATTCTAGATTTAACTATGCTGTTCTTCTATTCAATGTGAACATTTCTGTCAATTTGTCAATTTGCCATTTATGAAGTTCACAGTTCTGTTGGCTTTGATGTTGTTTCAGCCAATCTTCAAAGCTGCCCAAAGGATCTTACTTACCGATGTTCTGCAGTCCCCGTCATAGCCCAGTTAGAAACAAGGACATTGGATCAAATGGAATTGGATATTCATCTTCCCCAATCATTGGTGGATCTAGAGTTCCCTCCAGCACATTTGGAGGACAAGATGAATTGAGAAGTGATATTAGAACATCACGTCTCTGTAGCCATTTATCCCATGATTTTTCTCTCAGTGGCAACGAATCAGCAAAAGCTGCAGAATATGACAGACAGGACAAACGAGGCCAGTTCTTAGACAAGAAGAGTCGTGGTGATTCTGAAGCTTACAACGAAAGCAACCAATTTCACTTCTCCATATACAAATGGGCAAGTAAAGGAGTAATGCTAATGATGCCTGCTATGAGAGGAAATCGTTCAAATGCAAAGGAAAGGAGCAAAATAATTCATGTACCAGTTGAGAAAGGTGTCAATTTCGCTTCCCCAAATAATACTACATCAATATCTAATAATTCCTCCAGGATTCAATGTGGTGGCCAAGATGAGGTTTCATCTAATGGCCTTAACTTGGTGAGCATGAACGAGGAAAATCAGGAAGCTGTGCTTGCAGAAGCCAGAGCAAAACCCTCCAGTAACTTTGATAATGATCACACTGAAGGATCAGGTAAGATTATGTTAGAAAATTTACCTTGGATCTAATGCAACAATCCTTGGGTGTAACATGAACTTGTATGACAATACAGAACAGGCAAACAAAGTCCAGTCTGGTGGTCAGGAAGTTCACAGGGGTGCAGAGAAAGAAGTGCAGGACTCATCTAACACTGCAGAGGCAGAAGTACACAAACCTGAATTAAAAACCATTGGCTCTCTTCTTGTGTGCACTTCTGATGAACCAGGTAGTTCTTGTCTCAAGAGTTTGAATTTATTAGTTCACAAGAGTAATCCTGAACCGTTTTGGCTTTTCTTGTTATAGGCAAGGAGAACATTATTGAACCAACTGGACAACAAGACGAAAGGCTCAAAAATTTGTCAACCAAAAATCCTGGTGGCAGTGGAAAAGAGAAGATTCCAATTGGAAGAAAGTCTGTTCCAAAACCAATTGGAAGGAAGCCTGATCTAGTTCAGGCAGAAGCAACCAAGTCCAATTTGTTTGTTGCACCCTTAAATTCGGATTATAACATGCAGGGTAACAGAACAAAGGGAAAGGTGAAAGCATTTGTCAAAATTTTCAGCCAGGAATCTTCCCCAAAGCTGACACGTGATTTGGACAAGACAAGTCACAGTTCTAGAAGGAAAGAATCAGTTTTATCAAAAAAAGAGGATACAACAAACAAAGGATATAGATTTGCAAAGGTGAACAATCAGGACAGCAATGTAACACCGACTAATACCCCTTCTATGGTACACAGTCTTATAACACCTAACAAGCTAAATTTCTACTGTAGTTTTATTAATTCTGGAAATATTTGCTTATTACTAAGCTAAATAAATATTGTACCTTTAATTGTTGCAGTAATATTTGCTGGTTCCTACATCTACTCAAAGTTTATTGTGTTTCAAAAATTATACAGGTGGATCAAATACCAAAGCTAACAGCAAACATACAACCCATTGTAAAAGCTGATGACCACAAAGTTTGTGATTCTTCTTCAGAATGCAATGAAACCTCAGATTCATCTCCTGGTTGGCTTTATTTATTTATTTATTTTTTCCTTTCTAGCCGTATTCTGATTCAACTATTCAAGTCATAGACATAGCTGGACCTTGTGTTGATGCAATTGTTCTGGAAAACATATCAGCTGGTGGTGAATCCATCAACAGTATAAAGGAAACTGGTTCAGCTTAATCAATTCACATGCTATTCAAGAGTATTAGCAGTTGAATAGCACTAGAATGGACCAGATCCTCGAAAGAATTGAGATGCATCATGCATTGTGTGATCATTTTCAGTATGTGCATAATGCATAGATTCAAATTGTAATAGGAAGCAGTTATGGTGCTCTTCTGTTCCTGGAGATCTAAGCAGAGGGAAGCCTTTCTAACTTTCTCTACAATCACCTTTCTAGTTTCCAAAGAAATACCTTGTGCATAGACATTGCTGTTTGAATGAAATGCGGAAAGGTCCCAACATTCCATGACCTAACCTTCTTGAAGGTTGCCATTTTATGATAGTCAATGCAAATTTTCAGCGACCAACTTCTGATTCCAAGTTTTGTTTGCCTCTGCCAGGTAGTTTAAATGATGCACTTGAGAATATAGAGGATTCTCACTGTGAAGAATTCCATGTTAGCTGCCTGGTATGTCTCTTCGATTCCATTTCATGGGTTTTCGTTGCCAGGAGCCATTTTCATTTTATTTTTTTTCAAAAAAAAATTTTCATTCTATGATGCTTTCATAACTCAGTGGTGGTGTCCTCTCTTAAGTAAGGCACTCCTATAGTCCTATGAGACACAGGGACGCTGACCTTATTGCTACCACTATGAAATACTGGGCCAAAAATTACTCTTTCCCTCATTCTTGACAGTACCACATTGGACTGAGTTATCTAAATTAACTGTGGGAAAGTACAGATTCTGGTTGTGGATTGATTCTTTAGTAGGTATCTGGGAATAGATACGTTAGTTGACTCACCCATGATTACTTAAGTGCTGACTGCAGCAATCCTAGACTCTTTTTGCAATGTATAGTGGATATCATTTTCACTGGGATCACTTTAAAAAAATACGTGCCTATGACATGTATATATGTGCACCCATACCATTGTGCAGTTCACAACGAATTAAGACAGTAGAATTACAGGAATTTCATGCAAGAGCTCATGTATGTGCACATTAATTTATGGAGAATGATTATAAACCGCCAGTTTCTATTTATATTTATAAATTATTTAAAGTATCTAAACCATTTAGAATATTCATGTGTGTGTGTGTATTTAGTTATTGGGAATACTTCTATGAAACCGTGTTTCATAGAGGTGATTTCGTGAAACCCTTCTCATTTTTGAAATGTTGATTATTAATGGAAAATTTAATCCATTCATTGTATTTTACACCATTTGTTTAATTAGAAGACCAAGCTTCATCTCAATCCAATCCAATAAAAAAAATAAGGGTCAAACCAACATTTTCCCGACCCGGTGTAAAAATATAGTCAAACTTAATTTTGAAAAAGTAGGGTCAGGGTTGGGCAAACCCAGACTCGGTACGGCCCGCCCCGATTCCCACTCATAGTTTCATAGAAAAGACGTTTCATAGAAGCGTCCCCGTTTAGTTATAATACAAATATTTACACATTTGGAAAATATTTATGCACTACATGTTTATTTCTTAACTTTGAATATTTTAATGATTCATTTTCACTCTCAAATGTTGTTAAATATCAATGGGGCATGATATTGTGCACCCGGGTATATTTAACACATTTTAAATACAATTATTAATCTAAGTGTATTTAACATGTATATCAACTTTTACCATTTGTAGATATTTATAGAATTTTTGTTAGATTTTTTAAAAACAGTGGCATTTAGCCTCAACCGAATATTAATACCTGTGAGGTTGCAAGAAAGTAATATGTGGCATCATAAATATATACATATTTGTGTTCTAAACAGTTTAGGTACAAAAAGAATAGAAATAAAATATAAAAATCAACCAGTTGGAAAACCTCTTTCATACAGATGGTTGTTTTTAATCATTCCCGTTAATTTATATATACACTTACATTATAAGATGATGTCCCAAAGTTGCATTCTGGTTTCAAAAAACTTTCCACAGAAAATTTTTATTTTTTCCCACTTGTCATGATTTATAAAACATTAGGATATTTGTAGCAGCAGGTCTTCTAAAACCAATGTTTTTTTTTTTGCCCCCTGCAGTTAGAACAACTACCAGAGGATGAGAAAGAAAGTCTTCATCTACAACCAAATCAAGATGATATCCAGGTGATTCCAGCTGCATTAAGTAAGTTACATGAAAATTTATACTTTTATTTGAGAGCAGTATAGTTTGATTGTTGATTATGATGCAGATAATAGATGCAAAGATACGTCAGTGGTCACATGCAAAAGAACGAAATATCCGTTCACTGCTATCAACTCTGCAATATGTGAGTAGCTTCTCAAATGGGCCATGCTATATTGTCAGATTTTTCTTGATATGCTTTGTTGCTTTTGTCCTCTGTGATCAGATATCAAAGAGTGAAATGAAAGACTAAGGAAAACAGTCTGTTGATGGCATTAGTTATAAATCTATGAATGGATCAGAATCTTGAGAATTCCTCAATGCCATCAGCATATTATGGAGTTTTTACAAAATAGATCCTGTAATTTTACTTACTTGCAAATTAGATCTTATGATTACGTATTTGAAAATAGATCTAAATTTGAAAATGTTTCAACAATAAACCCTGATGCTAATGTTTGCAAAATAGTTTTAGATATGAACCTTAGTGTCTTTTTGAAACCTAAACCACAGTGTAAATTGCAATTAAGCAAAGTTACAGAGTCTACGTGCAAAAGCCCTCATATTGCTCATATTGTGGACCTTTCAGCTGTAGGAGAATGTCTTGCGCAAACTTGCAGTTACTGAAACTTTCCACTTTGCCCTGGTTGTGAAGCAACTCTCCCATAGTGGCTTTCTTGAATAAATGAAAATGTCTTAATCTGATGCCTAGGTAAACAAAGACACAGCATCCCATTACCTTGATGAGAACCAGAAGATAACACAATCCACGAGTTCAGTTTTTTACCTGTGATTACTTGGGAATTCTATAAGCCTTTTGTGATCAAACTCGTAAAATTTTCGCTTATATAGCCTTGGGCCTCCAGTATGATCTCCAGCCATATACCAAAGCATATACCAAAGATTGGGTGTAGATTTTGATTTCTTCTTTTATGCTCTCAATTGACGACAACTGCCAAGATGATTGTGAGTTCTTCAGTGGCCCATTTTACCTGTGGTTGGGCAGTGGTCCTTCAAATCCAGTGGACGTTTTGTTTATCAGCATCACCACATTGGCAATCATCCTTGGAGCATCGAAGCATCATCTGACTGGAAAATGGAAATGCTTCTAAGGTGGTAAACATACTTTCATGAATCCAGTTCAGAAGCAATTCAGCATCTCATTCATGTTCGTGCCTTTGGCGGATAACTTGGATTATACAGATTCAGTATAGTATTCCATGGAATTATAGAAATACCCCCAAGAATTTTGAGTAACCTCAGACAAACCTCGGGGACAAGGGTAACAGTAAGTTGCACCGACTCTGAGGCTGCAATTAATAATTCTCATTTACCAATTTCCATGAAATGCGTGAACCTGTGTTTGGTTCTTTTTGTGTTGTCCTTCATTTGCCCTCTATTCTCTTCTTCTTATTGCAGAAGTAATGGTCAAATTATAGTCATAGATTTTTGATATGTATGCATGGTAAACAAATGTATTGGCTACAAAATGACAAATTAATTTCTAAAATTTATTCCGTTAAATACTTTACACCAATATGACATGTTTGGGTGCCTTTCTTTCTGTTAACTATTGCTTCAAATGAATTATCAATTGTACCCATTTGATATTGAATCATTGTTGCGTCAGACGACTGGCCAGCAGACACTTGAAAATGTTTGTCTTTCTGATACAATTCTCTTCTTAATCTCGTGGTTCTATATATATATATTTTAGAATTTCGGACACTGGTCTTTCATTTTATGGGAGCCAACTCACGTTGCTTTTAGTTCTCTACAAATTCACTGGTTTGGCTGTTAAAGTCTTCTTCCATACAGGTTCTTTGGCCAGAGAGCGGATGGAAACCAGTGCCCCTTGTTGACATAATTGAAGGGAGTTCGGTAAGGAGAGCATACCAGAAGGCATTGCTGTGTCTGCACCCTGACAAACTACAACAAAGGGGTGCTGCAGTTCACCAGAAGTATATTGCCAAAAAAGTCTTTGACATATTGCAGGTAAAAAAAGAAAAACAGTATTCATTTTTTGCGGAGTTTACCAAATTTGTATTGTCTTAATAACATGATTATTCCCATAAAAAAAAATAACATGATTATTATTTGGCCCTTTCAGGAGGCATGGATGCATTTCAGTTCAGTGAGTCCAATTTAAGATTAAGATATTTAACAATAATCAGCTCCTCCATGTCCTCCATGTTCAAATACAGGTTCATGCGGTGTATTTTTGTGGGTCTACTGTTTTTGTTATGTATATTGTACGCGTGTGTGACTGATGTTTCAGTTGTATATGTCTGCCATAGGAAACCTCAATATCTGCAGCCACATGAAAGAAACATCCTGCTGTAATTTGTTGTACTATTACTTTACTTTGCGATCCCCAAAATTTATATGTATAGTTGCTTTGCATGCATTTGAATAGTAGAAGCTTTCATAGAAACTAGGGACTTGAGTTTTGCATCCCTTATGCTATAAGAAATTTCTTAAAGCCTGCTGAACTGGTGCTCTTGAGTGAGGCTTTTGGCATTAGTAGTAAACAGAAGGACATTTCTTGGAGGACCAGAGATTCCTGCGAATTCCCGCGCTTAGAGAAAAGAAATTTGTAGTTTTAATAAGTCATAACAAGAAGGCGAATCGAGAAGGCCTAATTGTAAGGTCTGTTGCAATTCAAGTATAGATTTTTTATCTGCACAGCGGAGATTAGGAAAGATAGAGCATCTGGCTTCTCAGATTAAAGTAAATATTATGACATTTTAGGGAAATCTACCTGTTTTAAGTTAAGAGGGGTGATCCTCCAAATTTATTTTTTAAAATTTTTTTAATAAACCTGTAGAGCTGGGTGTATTTAATTTATAAATTAATTTTTACTATTTTTTGGATGTTTTTAAGTATTTTTTTTAGACATAGTAGCATTTTTCGTAATTTTTGACTCAGAAAATTATGAAAATGTCACTGTATTTAAAAATAAAAAATACTTAAAAGCATAAAAAATGGTAAAAATTGATTTATAAGTTAAATACATATAACTTTACACATTTATGAAAAAAATAAAAAATAGGTCTTACGACCGGCGGCATAGGATCACATCTGCTACTGCTACTGCTGTTCTAATAAAGTTTGCCGATATACGCGCCTGTTGGCGTTTCTCACTAAAGATGGAGTTCGCGTCAATGGTAGAAATACTAAGAGAAGATACTTTTGTCTTTTATTCATTAATTATATTTTTAATGTTTGAGCAAAATGAATAGAAAGACGAAATTGCATTCCGCATTCCAGCCAAAATACGTGTATTACTAATTTACTATCTATGGTATTTACTCCAGAAGCGAGAAAAAGATTATGCTTTTATAGGAAGGGGGGTTTTGTTAGAAAAGGAGGTACATGGAAAGAGGGTTGGATAGAAGTATACCCTTTTATCTTTTTCAAGTGGTATATAGTACTATATACGCTTGTGCTCCCATGAAACTCCTTTTTCGTCTAACCTTCTTTATATTTAAAATTTTGATGATTGATAAGCAATCTACTCCATCTATTGTATTTAGCAAAATTTATAATATGTTGGAAACTATTTTATTTGTTTAATATCACTATGCATGACCCCATTCAAAATCAACGTAATAAAATTGCTTAATACTAAATATTAATTTTAAAGTTGTATTTTTAACGTTTGAATTGTCTCAAATATCATTTATATGTGGATGAATGATTCTATAAAAAATTGTTACATTCTAATACGTGTGTAAATGGATCTAAGTGTTTTCATAATTTACACATGAATATATATTTTTCAATAAATGTGGCCTATGAACATACTTAATCAGGATGAAACTTGATCGTCTAGATAAACAAATGATATTAAACACAATCAATGGATTGAATTTTCCATTAAGGATCAAAATCTTAAAAATTAAAAAGTCCTAATTTCATAAAAGCGGAACTTATATATATTCGAAATACTTCTATGAAACCCTTCTTCTATGTAACTCCTCTCATTTTGAATATTTTAATCGTTAATGTAAGATCTACTCAATCTATAACCTTGAGCATCATCTATAGTATCTTGCAAAACCATTTTACTTTTCTAGGATTACTATACATGAAATGTGTAATAATAAAAATGATTTAATATTAAATATCATTTTTAAAGTTAGTTTTAAATATCTAAACCATTTAAAATATTATTTCTATATAAATAAATTATTCTATAAAAATTATTACATTCTAATACATATGTGAATGAATTTAAGCATTTTCCTAATTTACACATAAATTTGCTTATTTTGGAGCAAATGTTGCCCATACACAAATTGATTTGGACAAAATTAGGTCTCCTAGATAAACAAATTTTGTTAAATACAAGGAATGGATTGAATTTTTTATTAAGCATAAAAGCTTAAAATTGAAAAGAGTTACATGGAGTCTCATCTGAAAGCATGCCCGCATATATATGAGTTTTAATGATATATATTTACATGCATATATTTTGCTCAAAATAGACTCCACATGATCATAAAACGTAAGTTTATTTCATCCATTATATTTATAATTTTATTTTATTAGCATATTAATTATCATCCAAATTGGATTTGTATTTGAGCCCATCTGAAAATGATACAAAATTAATGTAATAAAATAGTTTGATATAAATACTAATTTTAAAGTTATTTTTCTAACATGTAAACTATCAAAAATATAATTTAAGTTACGGTACATATAAATGTATAAGATAATTCTCTCCGTGTATATATATATATAAAGAATATTCAGGTACAGCACCGCTAAAATGGGCCTCACATGATGATCAAATTATAATCTACTCCATCTATTGTATTTATAATCATGTATTCTATTACCATACCAATTTTCATCCCAATCGGATATGTGTATGAACCTCATCTAAAAATGGTATAAATTCAACGTAATAAAATAGTTTAATATAAATAACAACTTTAAAGTGATTTTTTAACATGTAAACCATTGGCTATAAAATTTATATATGGATAAATGATTGTCTAAAGTTTCATTGCATTATAATATGTGTGGGGCCCATTTTTAGGCAAATGTACCGCCGTTCCGATGCAGTTGTGCTACACCGGAACGACCCTCTCTCTCTCTATATATGTATATATATACAAAACATGTATTATAAGTTATAATGTATTTAGCTCAAAATGGGCTTTGCATTTATTTAAATGTATTAATGTTTTACACAATTATTCATCAATGTATAAATTATATCTTAGATAATCTATACATTGAAAAACAATTTCAAAATTAGTATTTACATCAAACTATTTTATTATATTGATTTTGTAACATTTTTAAATGGGATCATATAATTATCCAATTTGGATGAAAATTGTTATATTAATAAAATAAATAAATTTAAATACAATAGGTGACGTAAATTATAATTTTATAATTATATAAAGTCCATTTTGAGCTAAATGTATTGTCACATTATCATAAAATTATAGTCTGCTTGACTTATTATATTTAGAATTATTTATTTTATTACCATATCAATTTCTATCTGAAAATGGTAAAAAATCAACTTACTAAAATAGTTTGATGTAAATAATAATTTTAAATTTAGTTTTTCTTATTTTTTCAATACATAAATTATCTAAGATATAATTTATATATGGATGAATAATTATATAAAATATTACTATATTTAAGTAAATTTAGGGCCTATTTTTTAGCCAAATATACCATAATTCATGATACATGTAAATGTAAGTGATTACATATATATTAATAACTTAATATGTATATAACGGTAACCGAATAAGATGAGAAACACACGTTTTGGTTTTGAATATCAGATTCTGCATTTATGTGGAAAATTTCCAATAAATACAGTTCATCTAATTTACCATTCTTCTAACCATAAAAAAATTTACCATTCTTCCTCTCATCCAACTAGCTAGATAATCTCGAGTATTATAACTCACTATGATTTATAGTAGTACAACCATGGGAAAGCAGCCTAATCCTTTTTGAATTTAAAGAAGGAAGCATTACTTTACCAATCTATTTTAGCTTATTTTTGTATGTTTAGGAATGGATAAACTTTGGGGTAAAAGTTGTAGAAATCACATAATATGTTAGAGACAACGAAGAGGAGCAAAGATAATAAAATTAAAATAGATAGAACAATTGTATAAGTACCTATAGATAAATGATTAAAAAATAAAATACTTATATAAAAATATAAAAAATAAGATTATTATACAACTAACTATAGATAAATGATTGAAAAATAGAATATTTATACAAAAATACGAAAAAATATAAAAAATAAGATTATTATTGAGAATGATAAGTTTTAGATTAGTAAGTTTTGTGATTATAAATACATTCTTAATATCATTAGTTCTATCATGGTATTAAAAATTATTTTATTCAAACATTTAAGTGAGCCCTGCCTGCTTAAATATATAATTACATGTAAATTACACAAAATATTATAATATATTCGTAGATGCATTAAAATATTAGAGTATTTTATGAAATCATTTATCAGTATAAGAATAATATTTTAAACTAGTTGTATACTGAAATAAGATTTTAAAATTAACTTAAAAGACAAATAATTCAATTATATTAAATTTTGCACAAAATGTGGTCCGTTCACATGTCCGATTGGTAACCATGATTGTGTAGTAAAATAAATAATTTTAAGCGCAGTGGGTAGACAGAATATTAATTTGGTTGCTGTTGGTGTTGTTATCGAAACCGTCGAAGCAGCGGCCTCGAAAAGCCATTCATCATCAGTCGGTGCGTGTGATGGATTGACCGTCGAAGAGGACGCTGGCAAATCGCGATAGCACGTTCAAAAATGTGTTCTTTCTCTCTCTTATTTTTGCTTTATTAAAATAAAAGAAAAAATTTGAAATTAAAAGGAGATCAGAGAGGAGGAAGGAAGGAAGGTATAGGTAATTAGGGGGAAGAGAGGGGAGGCCTGTTAACCTTTCTCCCCATCTCTTTCTTTCTTTCTTTCTTTCTTTCTTTCTTTCTTTCTGGCATTGGGTGATGACCCTTGGTAGAAAGAAGGAATGACGGCTTCTCGATGTTGGGCATTAATGTTGGTAAGTGACTCCGGAAAAAAAAAAAGAAAAAAAGAAAAAACAATCGGAAAGAAGCACGTCTTCTCTTAGCTTGTGGCATCGAATGTGATTCCCGGGTAGAGGGGCATTTTGTCTATTATTTTGCTGGGTGGATGTTTGCTCTCTCTCTCTCTCGGTAATTATGGCACAAAATGAAAAGATAGTTATAATGATCATGTGTTTTTTCTTTTTTAAAAAAAAATTGGAAAAAAAAACGCATGCATTAGACGATCATTTCATTGAGCGAATAATAACGGATAATATAATTTCGTTTCGATATCGAAAGATTCTCCGGATTAATATAGGAGCTCGTGTTTGGATTTGAAATTTTTTCTATATCTCAACCGATAATGATTATCTTCAATTATGCTTTCATCCAGAAAAGAAATTTTTTCTGCGATTAATTCGTAATGAACATCCTTTCGAGTTTATGTTATTTTGTTAATACACGTGCTGATTTCAAGATCATAGGCTGTGAAATCTGAAAACAGAGGATCTGGTTTTAGGCGATTGCCCATGCCAACCATCCACTCTCTCTCTCTCTCTCTCTCTCTAGAGACATGGCCAAGCATACATTCTTATTCTTATTAATTCTTTTCGCGATTGTTTCTCTTTTTTGAAATATTTTTCTAGATTTGTCTTGCTCATTGCTGTTAAGAAAATGAGTCCCGTATCATGGTTACAAAAACTTCCAACAGCTTAGATTTTAGTGTTATGTATTTGCCTTCGCAGATTGGCACTGAAATGTCATTGCTGATGATTATGGTATGTGGGGAAGCTGGAATGAAGCTCCGACTATTGTAGATTCAGCAATTTGATTTGCCAAGAAACATGAAACCTGGGTTAAAAAAGAGATGGAGTATTCTTCCTGCTCGTGGAAAGGTACAAACAGCCTCCCGCTTCTCCTTCTTCTCCAGAGTGCGCTCCGCTGGCCTGACTCCAGGAGATGCACCAGTTCATGTCAATGTCTATGACTTGACACCAGCTAATGGCTACTTTTACTGGGCTGGGCTTGGCATTTTTCACTCAGGAATTGAAGGTACGATTGTTTGCGATCTTTATATAGTTAAATCTCCTTCGTTTAGCAACCACTTTCTCCTACCGCTTAGATTTCTGCATGCAGTGTCCTCAATTCTGTATTTTAGCTGCTGTGTCTTCTCTGAGAATTCTGATAAAAGGCAACAAACATGATTTAGGAAAACGTGATCTGGCAGAATGAAGTGATGCTGTTGTGATAGCCTAACTTTTTGTTAGTAGAACTGGTCCACTGCAAGATTGAAGGATTGCAGGGGATGAGTGTGGTGCCCTATAATTCCCAATGCTGATTTAGTTTGTTACAGCAAGAGCATTTGAGATTTGAAAGTGACTGGGCATTGGGCTTTTTTTTTTTTTTTGGAGAGAACCACTTTGATGTACTCAAGTTAAGGTGAACAGTCACCTCTTTTTGTGCTAGCTACGGTGGCTTTTAGCATAACAGCTCTAAAATTTACCTAACATTCACCGCTAAAATTGGCAGTATGATTTGATTAAAGAGAGTTTTGCTAGTCAATGGTTCAGGTGTAACATGAATGCCAATGGTCCATATAGAGGCACCTGATTTTGGAGAATTAGCTAAATTAGTACTTCCAGGTAACGCATACAAGTATGTAACACAGTCTACATGATATGTTTCTGATATGATGCCTTGTCTATCTCCATGTGTTTTTCTTCTTAATTTCGTCCTAAAAGAGATCTGAAACACAACAGAAACCTTGTTCTCTGCCATTAACTGATATCTTAAGAAAAATTGTACAGGTCATCAAGATTTACATATTACTGTAGGAGATTCTGTTTGGATAATGGGAAAAATGATTTCCTCCAGTTTTCCTCGCGAAATGATATTTGGCCTTCTCGACTACTAGTTTGTGTTTTCGTTACAGGTATTTCAGAGTTTTTTTTTTTTTGCTTGTTGCAATGCTTATCTAGAGAAATATTTAGAGCCTGCCTTCCGGAATGTCAGTTCATGCGTTTTTGTTTGGGTATTTCAGAATATCTGTTGTTTTTTTTTTGCTTGTGTAAAATTGACCAAAAAGATCTATTAGTTCTAGCATTAGGACATGCTGTTCATACTTCGCTGTACAGGTTTGTGAGATGGCTTGTTTCTTTTAATGCGGGTTGGTATATTCGGTCTCTGTGGGAAATATTAAGGTTGAAATCATATAGAAACAAGTAGCAATCAGCTGGATTAGAAGCTGGTATGCTATTCTTTCCTTTGCTGAATCATGTGCAATTTCAGTGAATCTGCAATACTTAATACTTGCATTAGCTTGAAGATTCTCTAAATCAATGACTATTTGTTGCTGAAGGATCATCACGAACTTTGTCATCTGTAAAATTCTGGGACGAGCTTTGGAAACCTAAAATATCAACATACTCATTTTAGGAGTTGGGGGTCTGGTGAAAGAATTTGGTCTTTAATGATATGTTGCATACATGAATATATATTGAATAGGTACATGAATATATATTGAATAGGTTTCTCAATGACCATTGGGTTGATGGACCCAAGCCTATAGTATGATCTAGTCGTACCCACTAATAACAAAAATGACCAAAAAATTGCCTTTCTAATCAGGTGAGCCGCACTGTATTTTTGATATGGCTTTTGCTTTTTGTGCTCTCAAAAAGCATTCCACTAAGATAATAGAATAAAAGTGTCCTGCTGGGGAATCAGAAAATGGCATGAAGTAATTTTTCTGTTTTCCATTGAAAAAAATCCATGCTGATGGTCAGATACATGGTGCAGCAAGTCAAATGATGTCAACAACAAAACAGAGAAATAGAAAAAATAGCCTGTACCTAGAAATAAGAAGAGAACTCTCTGGCATCATTTCAGCTTCATGGGATGTTGAGTTCTTTATCTGTAAAATCTTTCTTATTTTTGTTCTTTACCCTTAAACTATTTTACACAAATATATATTTTCTATATTTCCTGATGTGGCGTGGCATGCATACAGTTCATGGTGTGGAATATGCTTTTGGTGCTCATGACTACCCTACAAGTGGAGTATTTGAGGTTGAACCCCGTCAGTGCCCTGGCTTCAAGTTTAGGAAATCAATATTCATGGGGACAACTCGGCTGGATCCATTGCGGATTAGAGAATTCATGGAACGTCATGCTGCCTTCTATAAGGGGAACACCTACCATTTAGTTTTCAAGAATTGCAACCATTTCTGCAAGGATGTTTGTTACAGATTAACAGGGAACTCAATACCAGAATGGGTTAACCGACTTGCCAGAATAGGTATTCAGAAATTTCCTACCAGCTGTTATTGTTATTTATTTATTTTTTGAAAAGAGAGATGTTATTATTTTTTTTGAGGAATCTTAGTCCTTCTAGAACCTTTGCTGAATTTATATATATTCCAGTTGGTATATCAGCCAACCTGAAGATCTGCGTGGCCCACTTTTTGAGGGTGAAAAGTGTTGAAGTCCCGCGTTTTTTACTGGTTGGCCCGGCTTATGACTTGTGGAAAATTTTTTATAGTAAAATCCATAAAAAGTGCCGTAGTGGTAAGCTCAGGCATTATGTTGACTAGCTAAGCGGTAATCACATTGGATAGTATTTTGCTGGATCCCAATAAATAGTTGTTATGGTATCTCAAACATACAATCATTCATGAACTTGTGCATCAATTCAATCTTATTTGGCACAGGTTCAGTTTGTAGCTGTATACTCCCAGAGAGGTTTTCAGCTGTGCAGCATGACCCAGCTGGCTATGAATCCCGTGATAGTGAGAAGAAGAAGCTAAGAAGTGCTTTTGGCTGCATGTCTTCCATCTCAATGGGGCATTTGTCAGTATCATCCCCGTTCCTGAGCTCACCCTCGAAAGATGACAGCTTGGTCAGGGAAAGGTAATGTGTTTCGTTCACGGGCCAGCCAGGTTTAACAGTGGAATTGATATGGGTTCCTCCGGTTGTTTGTTTCAAATGGGTAGCTGTTAAAGAATTTCAGTCTTTCAACAGGCCATGATGAGCTGTCGTCACATATATCCATTTTGTTGTGGGAGAGTAAAAGCTGTCTGTAGGATCCTATCGTTTTTGTGAATGTTGGAAGGATGCAGTCTGCTTATTTTTATTTTATTTTCCTGCTGAACGCTTTTTGCCGTTGCTTGATGGCGCTGCAATGTTGCATTCCATTTTGATTTGAAAAAGTAATCAAAGAAAACCGATATGTGGTTTCACAGCAGGGAAAAAGTTTGTGAGTCACGAGTCATGTGGTTGTTCGAAAGAATGGATGGGGAATCAAGACGCTGGATTCCCAAATTTTAGTTTCTTGTTGGACAGCTTCAGACAGTCCTTCCCGCCTTTGAACATTTTAATGAGTCCGGTTGCTTATTATCTGAAAGGCTGTCGTCCTCCGAATCTGGCAGGCTTATTATACGATCCAGAGATACGTTGAAAACTCTCTCCCCTCCCCCTATATCCATGTTCAAAGCAAAAGACATGATCCTTAGTTCGCTCGCGTGATTAAGTACCTTTGCTTTTGTCTCATGGTCTGTCCTCCATATCTGGCTTATTCTACGATTCAAAGCTGCAGAAAAATAATGGGTAAGTACTCTCTCCTTCTGCAATCCATCACTATTCTTCTCAGAAAATAAATATACGGGTAAGTAGTGATCAGTTAACGTGCGTTTTTCAAAACATATATATATATAACAAAAGAATAAATCAAGTTTTGTATGCGGCCCCACAAACCATGCTCTCCGTCTCCACCATTTTGAGTTTTGAGAGAGGAAGAGCCGGGCTGTAGTAGCAATAATAACAGAACTGAAGGCGTGCAGGACATCAATCCGAGAAATCCGTTTCATCTCTCCTCCGATCCTAATTCAGACTACTTTCTTATGCAAAGCGTAGTTAAGCGAATTTGCTTTTCTTTCTTTTCTCCGACTGACAAATGTGAGTAGATGTGGACAGCTTCAATTCCTGTTGGAGTTGATTACATGAACCACGTTACTACAAAACTTTCTCTCTCGACTGTTGCAGCAGCATCATAATTATTAATTAGTTGCCATATATACACATTCATGCATGAGGAGATTAAGATCAACGTTGCTTTTAAACAACTTGAAGCTTTCACATTCCATTTCAGGTACGTACTGGCGCATGATCCCTGCCTTTCCACGAGCATAGGAGAAATATAAAATTTAGAGGGAATTGATTGTATCCTAATCTATTGTATGTTTGGCTCAAAATATACCCTCTATTTACTTAAATGGATTAGTATTTTACACAATTATTTATCCATGTATCAATTATGTCTTGGATAATTTATATGGCTCAAAATTTATATGATTTCCCATGAGAATAAGACGGGAGCTTGATGTCTCCCTTGTGAATAAGTTTGATTATAATATCAAGATGTCAAATACCAATAATAATAATAATAATAAAAGTTTAGTATTTCTTTGATGGTAGCAATATTGTCAAAACCGGATTGAACCGGCTTATTCGACCAGTTGGATCGGGAACTAGGACCATGTCTGCTCCAATTCTAACTGGTTTCCGGTTGAGAGAAATAAACCACCCTAAACCAGTTGAATTGCTCCAAGTCTAGCAAGGAAAAGTTCATTGCTAATTTTGAATTTTTTTGAAATACAAAGGCATATATATAACTAAAAAATTTAATGATTCAATACAATTTAATATGTATCCCTTGAGTAGAGATTTTAATACATATCTTATTAAAAGTCATTTTAAATAGATTTTTTTAAAAAAATCATTCCATATCCTCCGTAAGTATGTGATACCAATTGCAACCAAATTTAATTTTTGCTGCAAATTAAAAGGTGGGGTTATCATAGGGGAGACCAAATATCTCCTATCATCTACCTAACACTTTTCAGCCCATCACGTGTTAAGACAAAGAAATGTTGTTGCACATTCTTTAGCAGATTTTGTATTTATATCTTTTTTGGATAGTCAGGTTTGGTGGGGTAACCCTCCCCAAATTATTCTGGAAAAAATTTGTACAGACAATTTTTTGGCAATGAATTGCTAGGATCACCTTATCCCTCCCTCCCTTCATAGTGCAAGGGAGCTGGGATAGGATATTTCCTTTTCATCAAAAAAAAAAAAGGTGACCATGGGGCTATCCAAAGATTGATGAATAATTTAGCATCGATGGTTGGAGTTATCAAAAGACCAACCATGTGGTAAGCTACATCAAAGGCAAAGATGATAGGCAAATTATCCCCGCGAAAAGAAAACACTCTGGCAAAAGTCCGACTAATTTGTTTCCTCCAATTAATTATTTTTAATAGTTCATATTTAAATTTAAATTTGTGCTTATGTGTCTGGTAATGGACACCTAGTAGTAGCAGGATGCAGTGGAGGTAGAGCATGAATGCAGACTAGGACAATTTGTGAACTGTTCTTACATAAGGGTAGCATGTTACTAACCTACCTCGTACTCGAAAATGTCGTCCAATGATCGTTCATGAATTGTTGCAATCAACATTTGTAGAGCATTTACAATCAACAGTAGTGGGACTCATGCATCATGTCCGGTATCATATGGATAATTTCCATCATTATCTTCGCAAAAGATAACATGAAGAGAGTGGAGTGGAGGGTGAAGAGTCAGGTTTGGCACGAAATCAAAATTTTCATTTTTAAGATTTTTTTTTTTTTTTTGGGAACATGTTAATCTTACTTTTCAACTTACAATATTATTTTTTATTTTTAATACAATTTCTTACACATCGGTGCAAAATAATGCTTTTTCATCTAATTTTAATAGACATTCTTTATACCAATCATAATCATCCTTGGTGATACATATACACGGATGAAATGTGGAAAGAAAGCAGGCAGCAAAGGCACGTGTGTGTGTGTGTTTTTTTTTTTTTTTTTTTATTTCCTGAGGGATGACAAAGGCAGTTTTTGACTGCGGGGCGTTTCCTGCACCAGGAATAGTGGATGTTTGTTTTGTAACAGTTATGTGGTGAGATGGGAAATTCATTCATTTTTTGATATTATCTGTTAAACCATTCATTTCATCATATTTATTTCAATTCAAACAGAATATAATGTTATAATAATTATATTCATAATAGAAATTAAAAGAATTATATTCATAATAAGAACCTAACAAATAGGAGATGAAGGATGCTGCACTAGGATGAAATTTCTTGTCCCTAACCTACACCCGCTAGCTACCTAACAGAATATATTAGATATGGAATAAATTAATATGAAAATATGAATATGCAAATAAATGGGTATGAACTTCAACGTAATGTTATGATATTTTAGTGTGAAATTTTTGTATGAAATTAGATTGTATTTTAGTGCGATTTTAGGGCTTTTAGTGTTGGGAAGGTGCATGAAAATAGCTGCATACTTTTTTCCAAGCCAATAACTCTTTCAATTAACAATTATATTTTATATTTTTATCTCTATATTTTAATTATTTTTTCTACTAATTATTTTGATCAAAAATTTTTTATTTTAATTTTAGCTATATTTTTTTTTATTAAATAGATAGATTTCAAAATATTTCATCCCAAAGGCACCCGCTAGTAGGGGTGAGAATTGGGGCAGGTCGACCCGTGACCTGACTTTGACCCAATCCGTTTTTGGCCAGGCAAAACTAATATATTTTTGACCCGGTACAAGGATGGGTCTAATTTTTTTACTCGAATTCAAAAGTAGGGTCGGGGTGGGTCGACCATGTTCCGACCCGAACAGTCCGAACTGCCTCGCATATATTAATTTATTAAAAATTATAAACATATATTTAAATATTATTATTATTTTCTTTTAACATTTTCACTTTTTTATAATTAATTCTATCAACAATAGAAGAATTAATTTATTCAGAAAGCAATATAAGAATCGATAAAAAGAATTTGTACATGTATAACTCTTATGTGTAATTGTATATTAACCTATTTTAATAAATTTATACTATATTTTCAAATGTTTTGTTTTCTTAATTATGTATTTTTAATAATTAGTGAAATATTGAAGCATATAATATTTAAATTTAGTATAGATGTATACTTATGTCTGATAGGTATATAAATTTTTTAAAATTATTTTATGTAATCCGTATTTTTGACCCGATCTGCTGTCTCGAAACCGGTTCGATATTAATCTGAAGTTTATCCTGGAACCTATAAAAAAAAACGATGGTCAAATCAATTTTGTCCAGACTCGGTATAAAAAAAAAGTCCAGCTCAATTAAAAAAAAATAGGATCAAAGTTGAATAAACCTTTACTCGGTATATATGGCCCGCCCCGTCCCGTCCCGTCCCCACCCCTACGGGCCGCTAGCATTCCGTGCAGATAAGAAAGGATAAGAAAGTAGGTCCCACCTCAGCTCCTTCAATCTCGCGGCCGCCTCGAATACCCGTATAACCTACTATGCTAGGCTAATACTGTTACTGCTACTATTTCCATGATCTGTCCCAAAAGGCAAAAAGCAAAGATTGATGCATGGCATGGGCACAACCTTGCGACTTATCTCTATATATATATATACATGGAAATGATCCAATGCATGCGACTGCACCGTGAAGTCCATGCACTGTGGGCCCCACCTGATTATTTCTCATAAATCCACCCCACCCATTGTATTTAGAATTGTTCACTTTATTACTATACCAATTTTCATCCAAATCCAACATGTGTGTAGTCTCCATCTTAAAATGGTGCAAAATCAACGTAATAAAATAGCTTAATGTAAATATCAAGTTTAAAGTGGTTTTTTCAACATCTAAACCGTCTAAAGTATGATTTATATATGGATAAATGAGTGTATAAAGTTTCATTACAATCTAATATGTGTGGGGTCCATTTTACAGCGGATTGCACCGGATCAGTTCCCATATATATACATAGATATCAGTAATTACAATCCCCCCGCCCTGCTAAAAGCCAGCATCAGCAGAGCGGCTGACTCATCAGATCAGATAATTAGATCAATCCATGATCTGGATTTAACTACACAAGTGCGATGAACCGAAGCAAGAATTGGCGCAAGGCGTTGGGGGGCAGTGGCGCAGGCGCAGGCCACTTGCAGCTGAGATTGGGGTAAAAAAAGTCGCGCCCACGTGAAGGGTTTGGAGTCAGTGTCCAAATCGCGAGGCTGGGGGAAGTTGGATAGGATACGGGATATGAGCATTTATTTTAATTGATATATATATATATATATATATATATAATTTGTTATTTTTCCTCCCTCGCAAACCTACATGCAAAAAATCTCCGCGGAATTTCCTTAGAATTCACTAAACTACCCTAACTTAACTTATTGCTTGACTCGTAAGTGGATAATTCCGTGGAATTCAACGAGGTGGGCATAGATTTTTCTAGTACAAAAACTTCTTAAGATCTTTTATTACAAATTTTTATCTTTTCCATTTTTAATATTATTTTTCGACATAAATTTTCATTTGCTAATACGTAATCCTATTCCATCAAATTGGACAAGGGATGAGAGGGACCAATTATTAATTAATAACCAGAGGGTTTTTTAAAAAAAAAAAGTTTTTTTTTTTTTTTTTTGTTAGTAAGAGAAGATGATGTCGATGATGATCGAAAGCAAGCAAGAGAGCCAGCGAAGCCGAAGCCGAAGCCGAAGCCATCCCCACCCCCACGTGCTGCTCATTCTGTCTTTTGCATTAATGTGCCGCACCGCTTACCAAGGAACAGTGGTGGTCCAGTCCTTAGTCCTTACCCCAACTTCCGCCTTCCCACGTGTGGTGGCATGTGCTTACGCAAGAGCTGTCCCGCTCTTGCTTAGCTGTGCAGTAGCCTTCCTTCTCACAGTTCGGTGCCCACACGCGCGTTCGAAGAGACCATCTTGCCATGCCATGCGTTTTTTTTTTTTTTTTTTTTTAATAATAAAAAAAAAATTTATTGATCATATGGCATATGCTTTTTTAATAATCCTATAATAAAATAAAACAAACAAAATTAACCTTTTGTTTCTTGTTTCCCATCTCATTTGCAGCTTACGAGCTAATAAGTGTGTGTGAGTGAGGAAGGGAAAGAGAAAGAGAGAGAGAGAAAAAAGAGCGCAAGCGCGCGTCAACATACATATCCTTCTTTTCACAAATCAAATGCCCTACTCTCTCTCTCTCTCTCTCTCTCTCCCAACCAGCCAATCAGGGTGAGTAGCCCAACTGCTTTCTTTCTTCGGTAGCCATCCATAGCCTGAAATCAAAGCAGAGATGGCATCTGGTGGAAGTGGGGGTGGAGATGGCTGTGGAGGAGGAGGAGGAGGGTCGGGGCGGTTGCCAACATGGAAGGAGCGGGAGAACAACAAGAAGCGAGAGAGGAGGAGGAGGGCTATAGCAGCCAAGATATACGCTGGTCTGCGGGCGCAGGGCAACTACAAACTCCCCAAACATTGCGACAACAACGAAGTTCTCAAAGCCCTCTGCTCTGAAGCTGGATGGATCGTCGAAGATGATGGCACCACCTATCGCAAGGTATTCCTTCCTCTTCTTCCCTTCCCTTCCCTTTCTTTCTACCCCGCTTTCCATTGGATTTTTTATTCTTACTCTTTCTTCGCCTTTTCTTCTTCTTTTGTTTTTCGATTTTGTGGTGTTTCAGGATTTGGGTTCCTATTCCTGGGTTCCTTGTTTTTTTTTTGGGGTTTTTTCTTTCCTCTTCTCTGCGATTTCCATATCCTTTCTTTTATGAGTGGTTATTTCTTTTGGGTAACTCGTCCTTTTTCTTCAACTAATCTGGATCTGATGTTGTTGCGGATTTTGTAGCCGTGCTAATAAAACGAAACTGGTGGATCTCGAATGGTTTTCATGTGCTTTTTTCATCTGGAATTTCTAATTCAGTCTTCGTCCGGAGCATTCATTCCTCATATTTACGAAACTCAGTTTAACATTTGTGTTCTGGATTCCTTGTTTGGCATTTTTGTTAATTTTGATCTTCGTTTTCCTGTTCCGATTGGGAATATCCAGTATGGCCAGTAGCCAGAGTTAATTAACAAGTAAAAAAGCAAATAAAATCTGGAGAAAAAGAACAGAGAGAGAAACACTGCCTCCGTTTATGGCCTAATTTCCATCTTAATATGCAGAAATAAAATTCAGAACCCAAGATGTGATCGATCTGAGCTTTCCGACCAATTTCTTGAATACTTGTCGTTCAAATTAAGCAGCGTCTGTTCAATTAATTTCCTCCATGGTGGATGCTCTAAGATTTCAGCTTCTTCCTCTTCTTTTTTTTTTTTTTTTCTTTTTCTTTTTGGGTTCCCCCCAATTCTATTTTGAGCGCAGGGATCCAAGCCCCCACCGTCGGAGACTGCAGGAACATCAGCCAACATTAGCCCATGCTCCTCTTACCAACCAAGCCCTCAGTCCTCTTCCTTCCAGAGTCCCGTTTCTTCCTACCACGCCAGCCCATCTCATTCCTCCTTCCCAAGCCCATCCCGCTTCGATGCAAATGCCTCCTCTTACCTTCTTCCCTTCCTCCGCAACCTTGCTGCCATTCCCTCTTCCCTACCCCCTCTCCGAATCTCTAACAGCGCTCCCGTCACTCCGCCTCTCTCCTCCCCGACCTCCAGAGGCCCGAAGCAGCTAAAGCGAGACTGGGAATCGCTGACCAATGCCTCCATGGCTTCGATCCACCACCCCCTCTTTGCAGCATCCGCTCCCTCGAGTCCTACTCGCCGTCACAACCTCACTCCTGCCACGATCCCCGAATGCGACGAGTCTGACACCTCCACTGTGGATTCAGGCCGATGGGTGAGCTTCCAGACAGCCGCAACCTCTGCAGCTGTCACTCCGTCATCTCCCACATTCAATCTCGTGAACCCTGGTGCCCAGAAGTGCTCCCTGCAGAATGTCGCCATCCCTCCTGTTGCTGCAGTGGGAGGTGAGAATATTGGATGGGTTGGAGGTGGGGAGAGAGGGCCTAGGGGGTCGGAGTTTGCATTCAAGAGCGGGAGGGTGATGGCATGGGAGGGGGAGAAGATCCATGACATTGGAGTAGAGGATCTGGAGCTGACGCTTGGAAATGGAAAGCACCGGAGTTGAGCAACCATGCAGAGGGCGGGTGGGTGGTGCGAATTTCATGAGAAAAAAAAAAAAAGCTCTTTCCATCTCATCTATGCCGTTTCTGGTGAATATGCATTTGGGAGTTTACTGTTACATGGCTTTCCTTTGATGTCTTGAATATCATCATCATTATCATCATATGATGTGGATTTGGATTTGGGTGGATCACCAACACCTCGTCTTCACCGTGGGGCTTTTTGATCCTCCTGTGTCTTACTCTGCGGGGTTTTTATTTTTGTTACCTTTTGCTCTACCATTCACGTCGATTTAATTTAAATTTTTTTTTTCCCCCTTTTTTCAATCTTTCATTTGCCTGCTTTTTCGATGGGGACCCATCTGTGTCTGTGTGTGGGTTTGCTCTCGAATATTTTGTTTCAGCTTCAAGTGTAAAATACTAAAAATGTATGGCCTGTGTCGCAGACGACTGCGAATTATGCACTGCTTCTCTCCCTCTTTGGTGGGCAATATTGAACAAGATTTTGTGTTGTGGCCTTTACGAAGAAAGAAAAATGCAGTTAAAAGAGGGGTAGAAAGTCACCCACCCAAATTTGGTTTGGTTTATTTGTTGGATAAAGATTCTTCTCCCTTGGATGATTAGAGGACGAAATGAATGAGCAAGAGGTGCTTGCTTTTTTATGCACCCTTTGCATGTGACGCTCTTGCCCGCACGCCTCGCATTTGCCATGTGAGATGATTTCTCTTTGAATACAGCATGTGATTGTATCTCCAGTTTCATGTGCTCATCTACCAATCGCCGTTTGTGACTGTGACACCTTTTTTTATCAAATATTGGTAATCGAAGCAGTCAAAAAGGAGGAAATGCCACCCAAGAAAAAAAAAAAAAAAAAAAAGAGGGAGCAAATTCCACGAGATACTCCCACCTTGGAAGGAGCGAAAAGTGTTTTCGATCGCGATGCATTCAATCTTTAGGTAGTTCCAAGAGATCCCAAGCCTTGAATGAGGTGCGGTCATAGATTAAGAATCTTTTTTCTACTCTATTCCAAGAGATCCCAAGCCTTACGACTTCAGATTTTCTATTCCAAAAATGTTTTTCAAGTTTTGATATATGTATATATGTATATCTACTTTGCTTAGAGAGAACTTTTCAGCTAAAATATTTTAATTTAATACTTTTAACTTTTCATAATTATTTTATTTTTAATTATTTCTTCATATTTTCCTTTATAATGACTGTTTTTCAATTATTTTTATATAATTACACATATAATTAATCTATTTATTTTAAGGAACATTTGGGAAGATGAAAGTGTGTGGGATTGGATGAGAAATAGAATATTTTTAAACTGTGTGATTGGTAAGAAATGATAGGGGTAAAGTTGGAATAAATAGGATTGATAAAGTTAACATGAAAAACAATTGAAATGTAAAGGTAAAAATGAAAAAAAAATATCATTATTGATCGAAAAATCATTGATTTCAGGAAACTAAATTTCACATTCTCTCACCTCCTTCTACTTGTACGCGTCATCAAACATGATGTTAATCTTACCATATTATGAGTGTGTTTGGAAAGTAAAAAAAAAAATTAATGAAAAATTATGTAAAAGTTTTTAAAATGTGAGAAAATGATGCGATGCGAGGTAATAATGAGGAGTAAAGTGAATAAAGTTTAAAAAGATATGTTAATTGCACTGGTAGTTGTGTAAAAATGATTAAAAATGATTGAAATGTAGGACAATTGTATAGGAATAAGTGGAGAAATAATTTAAAAATATGATAGTTGTGGAAAGTGAAAAATTAAAAAGTTTTAATTTAAAAAATTTTGTATTTTAACAAATACCCCCTATATTATTTTTCCCACCCACCTGACATACTCCCAATGTACGTTATTACGTTTTTGTCTTATTTATCCATTCTACATAAGCCGTCAATCTTTCCGAAAATAAAACTCAAGATACCCAACTGCATTCAGCGGTCAGCATTTTAACTTTTTTAGGGGTATGTTTGTGTGTGTAAATATTTTCAAATCAAAACTTTTAAATTTTTACAATTATCTAATTTTTTAATTATTTTTTTTGTATCTTTCAATTCAATTATCTTTTTTTTCTCATTCATTTCTATATAACTACTTATACAATAACTTATGTATTTTAATTTTATTTTCTTTACTTCCAATTATTACTTTTATCATATCACATTATTTTATTTTATTTTATTTTAAAAATTTTTATATAAAAAAAATTTCAGTTTTATCATTTTCAAAACATACCCTTAAATGGATAACTGTTATGGGGCTCCTCATGTGTCCTTTTGAAGTAAATTCTCCGCACTTCAACGGCCATCAACCTATATAAAATTTTTAAAAAAGGGCAAAAATAAAGCGTACTTTCGAAATGCATTAGGCGTGTTTGGTGACCAAATATCCGCGAGCGAAACTGCGACACACGTCGATGTCGCTGACCTCATAACAACCGACACAGCCACATGACATGTCTGCACTAGTCTGTACTGCCACATGAAAATATTAATATACATAGGAAGATATTTAATTACAGTCGGGCTGCATCGCAGTTCGCTGCAAAATAAGGTTAACTTGATCATAAATCGAGGAGGAGCGATGCTGTTAAGTAAATATCTCACTTAATTCATCTTAAAAAATTTATTTAGTATATACCTATCTGGTGTATTTGAAATATACCATCTGTTGCGTTGAAAATTATTTATTTTAATGATATACTAATTTTTATTCAAATTGAATCTATGTATAAGCTCAATCTTAAAATGATACAAAATCAATGCAATAAAATAATTTAATATAAATATAAATTCTAAAATTATTTTACTCCATAAAAAAGTTATATTTTCAATAAAACCATTATGTCAAGCACCAATGTTGCGATCAGGCAGAACACATCCGATGGAACTGATAACGGGTTTTCCATAAGGTAGTAATCAATGACAGAAACAGCCTTATACATGCCTGTTCATTAGCCGTGTGTATCGGATCTTAGAATCTTAAACCCAAAGAGTTCTCATGTCGTTATAAACTCATTTGCCGCAATAGCTTTTCTACTTATTTTTTTCACCGGTAATTTTCAGAGGGTTTTCCACCTGATATGCGTCTGCATTCTCCTTCCCCATCCCCTCCGCTACCAAGAAAGTCGTTAGTCAGAATTACATTGGTGCATGCAGTGCAAATCACAGCCAGCTTGCATATTCACAGCTTGGATGAGATGAGAAGATCCTAGAACAGAATCTTATATTTCCCAATATATATCTTTACCCAATCCCAATAACCTTATCTAATCTCAATATACCTTCACATGTTCCCAGTCCACTTTCATTCCAAATTCTCAACCCATGCTTAATGTCGGGGCGCGTTTGGTATTTTACAAGCATGAAAAACCATGGCGTGTCTTAGTCTCTTAGAGAAGGAATATCAGTGACGTGCTATGACGCGATGGTAGTTTGCACAGAATGGACTTGTGTGGAAGCATCTCACAAGTGCACTGATGAAATTGTTCTAAATATACATATTAGGAGATTCACATCATCTGCAGGACAAGTGGTAGAAACAAGTCGTAGACAACCTGCCAGTCAAGCTTGTAACAAGCAGGTCTGTTCCATAGATTTTGACAGCGCCTCTACCTCTTCCGCCTTAGCCTTATCATCTCTTCCCCAACATTCGTTATTGCACTCCTGGTATCTGAAACAGCCAGAAAGATGGCCATTGACAATCCCAGAAGCCTGCATGAATGAATATATAATGGTTGGTCCCACACAGAGGAAACCTCTTTTCATCAGCTCCTTGCTTATGGCTTCAGACTTTGGTGTCTTCACAGGCACTTGCCGCGCATAATGAAACTCTTTGATGATAGGCTTGTGATTCACGAAGCTCCAACAGTAGTTGCTGAATGATCCAAATTCCTGCTGAATCTGCCGTGCAAAAATACTCACATTCAATGTCTCAACTGAAAAAAGGAGAATATTTATTATATTGTGTTTTGCGCAATCAAACACACTGTCAGCAGCACAACATCCTATTCAACCAGTTTGAGTTGCTGGATGGGAATTGTGTAACAGGAAAGTAGCAGCGAGAATAGCAAGTGCTTGAAATCTCT
Organism: Annona cherimola; assembly: GCA_030490835.1. Taxonomy (NCBI): domain Eukaryota; kingdom Viridiplantae; phylum Streptophyta; class Magnoliopsida; order Magnoliales; family Annonaceae; genus Annona; species Annona cherimola. Next base: position 99,130,928 of record CM059973.1, on the reverse strand, counting down.
CTAACAGCCTCATTTGACAAAAAAAAAAAAAAAAAAAAGTGCAATCAGCATGGATTCCATTATTATTATTATTATTATTATTTGAATTGGTGATTCCACTAATTATTAAGATTCAAAGAATTCTAAGAAGGTGATAAAAAAGCATTAACTGTGAGGATACCAAAGATTGTGGTGAAGGGTTTTATATGAATGACTGAAGAGGCAAAAATGGCTGAGGACATTACAAGAGGTGACACACCTTCACATGGAAGGTTTGGGTTCATTCAAAGATTATCATGTTTACTTGGAGGGTTCATATTATTAGTGACCATTTGGTAAGAAAAATGGTCCAGAACATTACAAAAGCAAATTGCACATGGCCATCTTCCCTGATGCATGTGGCCAGAATGTCTCAGCACATTGAAGAAGGCAGAAATAATAGAGAAAGAAGACAATCCCCATCTTCATGTAAAGTCAAATATATCATCAAATTGTGCAGTTACCTCTCCAATATAATTAACCGATTTGACTAATTATTATCATTATTTTGCATACGATATTTTAGAGAACAATCTCCCTATTGTAAGAATATAATGCAATATTGTGTGAAAAGTTGTGAACCTGGTGTACCACTTTAAGAGCTTTGTATGGCAATTGGCTTAACCCACGCATAAGCATGGCTTTAAGACTGCCAAGTTCCATGTGCTTTACACTTGTGAGATGCAAATTGGTCTAAATAATTGGTGGGGGCAGTTTGTAGTTCCATCTTAATTTGAACAGTTTGTACCATAAATATATGGGCTAAAGGCAACGACTGGATTGACCTATCCATGAGCATGGCTTTGTGACTACCAAGTTCCATGTGCTAGCATTACCTGTGTCAAATGAGAACTGGATAGGAGACGGCGTTAATCGTTGTTGGTTTATCACTAATGTGATTTCAAGCTGTTTCCTAATAAGGAAGCATATTTCCACCTGTTGCAGTGCTGTCTTTAAAGGCAAAGCCATTTTTAGCTGAACTGGTAACGGTACAAGCTTAAGCTAGTTAATTATAGCATGTGAAACCTATCATGTGGAAAATTTTGAATGCCAAATTTTCAACGTAAATCCTGCGATTGAAGGAAAACTAGTCATACCAAATATCATTACCTTAATTACATGCCTTGAATTCTCAATGATGGCTCTCAACTTTGCCTCAGGAAGCAAACCACTAACACTTTCCTTTAGCAACATGATCTTCTTCTCATTAAATTTAGCAATGGATTCCGGCTCAAAATTGTCAAACTTCTTCCTACAAAATAATCCAGCATAAGGCACAATCACTGGAGATTGCATTAGACTCTTTCAGTATGATCTTAAAGTAAAACAACATCTCGCTGCATGCCATAGACATGACAGCATATGGAAAATGTCAGTATTGGCCAAGTTGAAAGTAAGGGTCAAGTTGACAGCTGTCAGCTGCTGAAGAGGAAATTTAAACAGAGGTGCAACTCACTAGAATTTGAAGGGCCAGGGTGTGATTTAGGACCATTGGTAACAGTCCTCAACTGGAGGAAGGCCATGGATATGGCTTTTTATCAGAGCGAGGTGATGGATGAGCTGGTTGTGTTGGCCACAAGAAATTTGTCCATTTGTAGAGTCAAGGTGGAGAGTCTTGTGTTGAGTTGTTTGTTATTGTTCTTTTCACCCAATTGTTTTCCTACTTCTTTCCTTTTGTATGTTTCATATTTTCAATTTCAATAAAACTCTTAGCAATTTCTGTTAGATCCATCTGAAGACCTAACAGTGTCATTCATCAAGACATGGGTATCTCAGAGTTTATAATATTTGGCTTGATGAATTATGTTAGACTCCAAGGATGTCGATTAATAGGGCTCTTTAACACAACAATTTAGAACATCTCTCAGGACACAGGATACCTGAAAGTGTCTCGCTTATTAAGAATAGTTGTCCAAGTGAGTTTCGATAATGCCTGGGATAAAACAAGCAACTCAAATAACTTTCGGTCATCATGAACTGGAACTCCCCATTCTTCATCATGAAAGGAAGTATAAAGAGGATCTGCAAAAAAACCCAAACGAATACTAAATTTAAGATCTCAAGCATACACTTGCATACTAAAGCCTGTATATTTTCAATTTCACTCGTCAAAGAAGGACATGACCATGCAAGAAATTATCAGACAAATGATGTGTGACACGACATAGAATGGAGGCTCTTTGGCTTGGTTGAAGAGATCAATCAGCACCATGTTCACCAGCAGGGAGAAAGATAAACTGCAGATAATAATATAATATTGTGGTCTACATAACTGATTATGGGCATTGAAAGAATTCAAAAATGTTTTGGTGGAAAAAAAATTACAATGTCAAGTGTAGAAAATATCAATTGCTCGATTTTCTAGTGCAAAATCAATTGAGAAACAAGCTGTGTGGTGCACCGCATAGGTAGCAGCAGTAGTCCGACATCCAGTGGATACCAGCTCCGATGCAGTGAAAGCAACATGTTCTGGTGCTACCAACATGAGTTCATAGTGTGGAAGCTACACAGGCTACCTGCTATCATACAGAAACTACAAGCGCAAGCTATGAAAAAAAGACTTCCATCCAGACTTTAAAGTTCATGTTGCTTACTGGAATATCGAAGTGTCATGTCAAGTGTTACAGGAAAAGAGACAAAAACACGTAGAATGGTCCATGCAGCAATGCTAATTGCAGACAAGCATTTCACTACATTTGAAAACCGGTCAAATCGATAGTCTTTAGTCCTCATCTCCTGATATTTTTCTGTATTTGTCACAGCCTTGGACATTAAGTTCTGACGGATGTTGTTTAAGAGTGAAACGTGACTCGCAAGGATCACTCTCAAGCTTACACCTTGCAAGAATTTGCCTTCGTCTTCTCTACAGTTAACAGCCTTATTCCTCACTGCCTCATCATTGAAGTATGCAGCCTTGTTTTTATCACAGTTAACGGATTCTTCACCAGAAACTTATTTGATTTTTGTTGACACAACCATCGTGTTCTTTTTAGCCTTTATAACTGATTAACACATTTCATGCTTTCTAAAGGTTTTTTTCAGAAAAAAGATGGAGGAAGAAGCTACGAACAGAACGAAAACACAGCAAAGTTCTATATTCTTGTAACTATAGTGAAAGTGGACATCATAGAAAACCGTCTGTTAATACACATTTCTCATAGTGATTAGGCATGAAAATTACACTCCATTGTCTTCTGGCACGCCAAATAGTATAAAGTGAGACAAGAAGTTCCCTCCCTTAAAAGACAGAAATTATTAAGTTGCAACTTATAACCTCCATCTAAACTAAAAATTAGCCTAATAATACAAGAATTTTAAACGAAACATCCTTGATAACTGACAGATTGGTTTGGCCACGCTCAACCTTCTAAATAACATTTTAGCATTGAATTTGCAATGTTACTTCTCTTCGTCTAATTATCGCTCCAGCAGAGCATATCAATTCATATCGGAAAACAAAATCTGGATGCATTTACTACGAATGCAAACTAATCGCAACCATCAACATCGAGAGGTCTACTTTAGGCAATGCACATCTTTAATTGCTGTGAACACGAATCTTAAAAAACAATACTTGTAATTCGTAGCTTGGAAGGGAAAATACAGAGAGAAGAAAGAAAGACGAAACGTTTAGCTTAGCCAGAGGAGACATTCTCCACCTCACCTGAGTTGGCCGTAATCCAACCACATCTCTTCTTCCCCAGAACCCGCGGCGAAAGGGACGAAACCTCGACACCTTTAGGCATCGTCTTCACACACTTCAACGAGTTCTGCTTAGCTCTATTATGAAAATTTGCTGCTCTAACCGACGGAAAACTTCCGGAAGAATCTGAAGAGTAAGAAGCGTCTGATTCATTGAGTCGACAATTTGGTCTCCCGGAAAGCACTGGCTTCTTCAAAATCGTCTTTCTCTCTCCAGATCCTGGCAATTCCGCAACCCTACCCCTGTTTCCAGCCGGTCTGAGAACGGGTCGGAGTCTAGAATCTGGTTCTACCGCAGGCATTATGGAAACGTCGTCCTGGATTTCTCAAATCTATACCGTATTCCACCGTTTCAATTCTCGAAACAACAGACCATCGATAATCTCCGAAATTGAATGATTCGATTCTACGAGCGTAAGCTGTGAGATCGTTTTCTGCCCCAGATTTGGAAAGAAATGCAGGTTGAAACTCTCTTTATGTAGAGTATTTCAGGGACGGGGCCGGAAAAGGGGGGAAGAAAGTTACGTTTTTGCACATGGGTCCATGAGGTTTGCGAAATTTGTACAAGCCCGGATGGGATGACGATGTTGAATTTAAAAAATATATATATTATTCTGTGTTAAGAACGAGAAAAAATGTATCGAGATTGTGAAAAATTAGATTTAAAATAAAAATAAATTATTATTTGTTAATCATGAGAAAAGTATTTTGAAAGTGATATACTCATTCTTAGAATAAGTGGTTGGCACCGATATTCTTTGATAATGTTTCCAAACACAACCTTTTGGAACGAAGTTCTCATCTTCTTTTTTTAAGAGTTGGAAGTTATTTTGCATGATATTAAAAGTTGCGATACGAAGAGTTAAGTTGTTATTCGTTCTTAGTTTAAGTCAAGTTGATTATATGAATAAATTTTGAGTTGAGATGGGTTGAACTAAGTTTAGAAAATTGGTTGGATTATGAACTATAACCTAACCCACTTGCGCCTCTATCTCAACTCCCATATTTGCAATAGATGGATTTATTTTGTAAATATACAATTTTAGTCCCTTAGCTTAAGTAAAATTTTCAGACTATTGAATTTTTTCGGGTAAATTTCAAATATACCTTAATTTTAAATATATCCACTAAGTACGGAATATTTCATATATACCTATTAAGTAAATCACAAATTTGAAATATACCTAAAACGGTTACCATCCTCATGAACAGTGTCAAATGTAGAGTTGAAGTGACAAATTTACCCATGAATTCTGTTCTAGTGCTCTCGGGAGCACGGAAGGAATAAAGTTTCTACAACTAAAGTTGGAATTTTACAAAAAGAGGGGGGGAGGGAAGGGAATTGGAAGAAGAGAAAAATGCCCAAGCAAACAACAAGAATTGCAATAAACGGAAACACACAATGATATGCATTTACACCTAGTTGCAATAAACAGCAAAGAGAATAATTCCAGACTCGGATTGAGCGCATTACTTCCAAATCTAAGAGAGAGAGTTGTTTTTAGGTCTTATTTCTTGTGTGAATATTGAAAGCACCATTTGCTTTTCTTACTTATCTTTCTTAAACTGAATGTCGGAAACTTTTATGTATGGATTTCATGTATTAGGATTCATGTTTTACTCTCGTCTATTTCTTCTGGAAGGGGACCATTATCTATCCAAAATCCAGACAACCAATCCATAAGAACCATCGTCAATTGCAGACCTGAGAAGAAGACGATTAGGTCATTAACGTCAATAATGACTAGGGTCAGAACAGCTACACCAATAGTGGGAGAGGAGAGGAGAGGAGAGAATGGTCATTGATCTGAAGCTATAAAAGCAAGAGCGCTGCTGTTTGTGTATGCATCATCTTGGGCCTTCTTGGCTACTGCTATTAATATCGAATTTCTACAAATCTGTCGATGTTGGTTTGAAGAAGGAAAGGGTCGTGATGAATTAGATGAAATAGGGGTGACTGATGAGATTGGTGATAAAGGGCGTGATGGGATCTGTTGTTGACTTAACTAGAAGCAACTGCAAATAGTCATTCACCATTCAAATGGGTTTGGGGAAGCCGCTTAGGTGCTATTTTATACGTCTGGTTGACAACAAATTTAATTCACAGAGAAACCTCTGTCATCGATATGAATCAAGGAAGATGGTTCTGCTATTAGCCATCAATTTTCATGAAAAGAGTGCCCATTAGAACGGGTCTCATGGGTTTCGACAATGGATCCAAGCTCAGCGGAGTTGAGGAAGGCGATGACGATTGTCAATGGCCACGATAAAAGAAAATGGAAGAGTTCATCAAATTTAATTCATGGGAAAGGACTTCTGCTTCTACCTCCTTGTGCTGTCTTCCCTGCTCACGATTCTCATCGTGGGAAACGTTAATCTCTGGGTCATCGTGAGCTTCTACTTCACGTACGTGTTCATCATCTCCACTACGCGTTTATGCAAGAGAAAAGCCGGCAGAGCCTCTGCCAAGCATCATTTCTGTGAGGAGAATGACGAGCAGGCGGGCTTCTTCTTTCTGGATCCTGTCTTGGCAAACAATGGCCAAAATTCTGCTGGACTCGACCAACTGGGCGTGCCTTTGTTGGACAGCATTGACAAAGAAGCACAAATGAATATAGATCCAGAAAGCAATGAAGCCGGCTGCTTCTATCTAAATTCGTCATCCTGCTCGACCTACTTCAAAAGCCCTCTCTTCCTCCTCCACTGACGATTCCCATGGTGTGCGAGGAGAAACGATTGAAGTTGTTTGCAGTCATTTTCATGATGCTGGCGCTGCTGCTGCAGCTAGCAACCCTTCTAAACACGGAGAGGGAGGACATGGGCATGAGCAGCTCCCACTTCAGACTCGTCGGAATGATCCTCCAATGCATGCTTCAGAATGCCATGGAACAAAATAATCCGGTTGATTCAGGGGTAATTTCGTCATTTAAAAATATTTATTTGCCCAAAAAATTCTGTTACTTGCATTTTTGGCGGATTATAACAGTGTTTGGTATATTTGAAATTTGTAGTTTACTTAATGGGTATACATGAAAGATTTTATATTTAGTGGGTATATTTGAAATTAAAGGTAAAAGTTATAGGTATATTTAAAATTAACCCAAATTTTTATATGAAATTACGACAATATCTTTTAATAATTCTATCTAGAATCCAAATAAAGTATATTTATATGGATGAATTTTGTGAATCACTATTTTATAGGATTTTTAAGAAAAAAGACTTAAATTTTAACTAATCAATATTAGAATTTATTTAGGAAATTGAAAAAAAAATTCGATTATTTCATGTAAAAAAACAACATTATTACAGTTCACTAGGGAGGCATCAAATGGTTTATTTCTAAAACTTAAAGTCGTCCCTGGCAAATATGAAACTTAAAGTGAAAAAATGCAAAATTTGCAAACTTGAGAGATCTATATGCAAAAAACCACTCGTAACGGACAGGCTTTAGGGGGGTGCAAGGGAGGGAAAAGCTCGACGCTGAAGGCTTGACCGGTTGTCGCCAGCGAACGTTTCAAACGTGTCGGCGGATGCCATGGCTTTGTTCTCGACGGCTCGGGCAAAGTAAATGGCATGAAATGAGAAGAGACTATGCGCGGATGTGCAACGGCGCCATATGTCTTCTAAGTTTCTTAAATAACGTGACTAAAATCAAAATCCACACCGTTAATTAGCTAAAATCTCGTTGAATAAATCACATCTTTTGCGTAAAATACACGTTTTCTATTCTAGGGTATGTTTGGCTACGAATAAAACTTAAAATAAAAAATTTTCAATCTAAAAATATTTCACTCTCCATAATAATCATCTTTTTAAAATTTTTTGTTTACCTTTTTCTATACAAGTACGCTACTTTTCTATTATTTCTACACAACTAACTATACAACTATCCGATATATTTTAACTTCATTCTATTTAATCTTCATTATTACTCACGTCAAATCACAACATTTTTTCTCATTTTAAAAACTTTTATACCAAGATGTGTTTGAGAATTAATAAAAAAATTTGATGAAAATTTTTTAGTATAAAAGTTTTTAATCGGTAGGAAATGATTTAATATAATAAAGATAACATAAAGACTAAGAAAAATAGAGTTAAAATACATTGGTTAGTTGTATGAGTAATCGTGTAGAAATAATTGAAAAATAAGATAGTTGTATAATAATATATGAAGAAGTAATTAAAAATAGGGTAATTATGAAGAGTAGAAAGTTTTGAGTTGAAAATTTTTAATTTAAGAAGTTTTGCTTATAAACAAATGTGCTCCAAAAAAAATTTCATCCAAAAGTTTTATTATTTTACAAACACACTCCTAATAGATACTTTGGAAGAGATAAGTATAGGTAAAAAATAAAATTAATGATGTTCCACTTGGGAAAGAAATTAGTGTAGGAATTTAAAATTTATTATTTCTAATGTAGATATTTTTAATTGATGAGAGATGGATTACTGTCCGTGCATTAACGAGGAGTAGGGAGGGAGGGGAAGAAATGTGAATTCACCAAGGTAGAGAGAGTTCGGGAAGCGGGAAAGGATATAGGCAGCTTGTCGCATTCGTTCGTTGGATTGGAAAACGCATGGCCTGAGTAGGCTTGGCTTGGCTTGGCTTTGAAGGGCGATTGCCGTGGGAGAAAGCATCTTCAAACGCGAAAGAGACAAGGGAAACTGGGAAATTGATGTTACCCAATTAATTGATAACGTATATTTAATTTCAGGAAGTGCCGATAACTTTAGAGAAACACGGAATTCATGATTCAAAACCATTCGTTAAATGGACGGAGTTGAGATGCTATATAAGCTTGGTGTATGCATGTTAAGCAGTCCCTATCATTATATCAGAATGGACAAATGACCAACGAACGTGACGAACCCCCTGACATTAATTTCTTCATTTTTATCATTTCCCTTAAAGGGTGCACCAATTAAAATGCATATGTTTTGGACCATGCCAACCAGCTTGTGGATACAGTAGCTAGAACTGCTTTTGATAAGCATCCAGTAAGGCTATTGTCGTCCTAGTCGTGGCTATGCCCCCTGAAAGTGTTGGGATTCAAAATCGCTGAGAACGAATTTCACTGAATTTTTATTGAAAATGAAATGATTTCAATTTTACAAGCAGGAATTTTCTAGCGGGGAACTACCGCAACACTCAAGACAATTCATCAATTGCAACCGAACTACAACAATCATCCCATTTTATAGCCACAGCACCGGCCATCTAATTATAACTGACGCTGCCAACCCAGCGGCCACGCAAAGCCCATAGTTGTTGCCCATCTGCTCAGTCCCATCGCCAGCACCGCCCACGCTCTTCCAGACGGCCTCACCATTATCCAACTCCCACCAGACACCAGGCCGACGATCATATAGAGACCCTCCGCCTTGATTCCTGCGGGCGCAGGCCAGCATCGAGGGAGCTCAATTCTATGCACTCAGGTGCATATACCCATTTTTTAAAAAAAAATTAAACCTTTTTTCATGAAACTGTTAATATAAGTGTATTTAACATGTGTATCAATTTTTTTACCATTTTCGGAATTTTTTTTTGAATTTTTAAAAAAGTGACGTTTTAATAATTTAAAATTGAATCAAAGAGACAACTTAGTCAAACAAATTCTAAATCGAGAGCCCACAACTGCTGCCTTTATTTCGAGAATCAGCAAAATCATTGAAGATAGGTTCATTTTTCTTTTTCCCAAAGCAAAACATAAATATATAAGGGAAGTTTAACATACCACTGTGACCATTAAGCAACTGGAAGCTACACATGATATTCATCTCGATTCATTGATAAAATTTCTCAGAAACGTCTAATTATGAACGGACATGGTCAGTGGGACTATGCACTTATGGGTTCAGTAGCTTTTAACAGCCATGCACTCTCCCGTTCATCCATGTATGGTAACAACACATTTCTGCAAGCTGTATGGTACTCATTCACCCATTGCATTTCTTCAGGTGTCAACAAGCTCACATCCATCAGTTTATTTTGGTAAGGCGCCTGAAAGGAAGCCAGGAATAACCATTTGAAAGAGATTTAGAAGTCAGCACAATAATCGACATAGCCAAGAGATTTTAAGGCTCAACATTGTAGGTTTCAGCACTTCCCTTGCTCCAATTCCTCCCTAGAAACAGACATTTCTAGACCTTTCATGCAACACAGACATAAGAAAGCAGGTCTCAAGCTGGTTTGTAGAAGACAGATGCGCCAAATAGAATCAAAGGCATGTGGCTTATCTCAATTATTTCAATTGCTATAGACTACCTAAATCATTAATGGACTAAAATTTTGCACTTCATTGTACAGTGACGTGAATCATCTGGTCGATAGCTTGGATTTGTGGAAAACACCACGCACTGTTCACCAACAAACTCACCTGCCTGCAGTACCACGTCTGAACAAATATCTTAATATCCTTTCTTAATTATGTAATCATATGTAAACAGATTTGTGTATAAAAATAGTCCAAACAAATGTAGTTTATGAGCATAATGCTGGCAAAATAGGCATGCCAGACTATTAGTTCCACAATAACAAAACACGCAGGCCCCAGTCAACCCTGGATGGGAAAAAAATTATATTTATAGCATTTCATGTTGGCATTTTCTATGATAACTAGACATAGACCTAGTCAACATTGGATGAAAAACAATTGTTTGATGATTTTTCTCATTTTTTGTTGACATAAAGTGTCTAGGAAATGAGACAATGCTCAGAGAAATCCAAGAGTATGATCACAAGATTTTTTTTTTTTTTTTTTTTTTTTTTTGAGGAAAGAAGCCCTCCAAAAAAGATCCAAGTCGGTGTAACAAATATAATGTACCAACAAAAGAACAATATTTAATAGCAGAATCATGATCGTCATCACCATCACTTAATACATTCCAAAGTCCAAACTAATTCGATAGAAACCAGCAATAAGACTACAGTTGCATCATTTCACTGGCTGAATGTTATCACATGGTTCAGATTCCAATACAAGAAACAAATGGTTGACCATAAAACTTACCCATGTTATGTTCTCAAATGATAAGTAACCTTTATCGCCGAAATTGAATTTTGTGTCAGCCTCCTTGACTATAAGCACATTCTCCAATCTTATCCCAAAGTTGCCATCCTCATAGTAACCAGGTTCTGGAAAAGAAGTCACAAGTAATATCTCAAAACAGGCACAAGAGGCTTTTATGTCAAAATTTGCAAACTTAAAAATTCTTTAGTACAAATCTGTTTCCCATTGTTTGCCTCACTGAAATGTACTTCCCTTCTTCCATACACAAGGAAAGCATTATTTCCAATGGGAATCTTGGATGTCTCACACTTTTTTGCATTTGCATGCACCAAACATGCATTCGTACATCTTGAAACTGATGACTTACATTCAATTAGCAAACTCTTGGAAAGTCACTAGGTTAGCAAAAGGGGGAACCAATAAAGAAATAGGTATCTAAATACTGGCAAACACCCAAAAACAATTGGTTAAGTACTTAGAGACTAAGAATCACATGAAATAACTTATAACAAGCTAAAAGGCCCATATGTGGGAACATTTTTGCATTCTTTTTGTTTAAATTTTTTGCATTTTTCTCCCTCATTCCCCTCGAGCACTACTGTCCTTCAGCGAAAATAAGACACGGAAGCAACTGGCTAGGTTTCGCAAGGTAAGGAGGGAATTCAGTTCCAGCTGTGATCCTTAATTTAACATGAATAAAATCACCTGCATTTACTGTCTTATCTTCATTAGTCCTATTAAACCTCACCAGAAAATTCATAGAAGCAAAGCATGATGCTAACCGTCAGTGACTGTCATTGAAGCTTGCAATGCTACATTTCGAGCATGAGGTCTGAAACTGATTAAATGAGGACCTGGTTATCATAAACACCAGGATCACGTTAAATAAGATCACATGCAATTGGACCACAAACGTATTAAAAAGAGAGTGAAGTGTTGAAGACAAGGAGTATGTGCACTTCTTAAGAAGTTATCAGCAGACCTTCATGAACATTTAGATAAGAACCAATCCCGTGGCCTGTGCCATGTCGATAATCAAGACCATCCTTCCACAGAGGAACTCGAGCAAGAATATCAAGAGCATGTCCTGAAACAGAGAACTACTTTAAATTCTAAATACCAAAGGAAGTATTAATTCAATCAATATAAAAATTGGTCTAGATTTTTATATCTTTGAAGATATTCACAATCATAAACAAGATTCCTAGAACAAACAGAGTTGTGAAGATTCAGAAATACCAGTTGTTCCATTAGGAAATCTGGCACTACCAAGTGCAATATGGCCTTTGAGAACCTGCATCCATGAATAAAGTAAACAGCAGTCAGAAACTCAAATAGAAATATTACTTATAGCAAAATGTTGCACACGCTAAGTGCCTTGTTTCATAGTAAATTAGTAATATGGTTATAGTTGACTATTAATAGAAAGATTCGCATCACAGGCGAGAACAAAGACAGTTATTCTAGAAATATCCATCAAGGAGTACTCCAAGCTTGCGCCCCATGACTGGCCCGATAGAAATAGAATTCATCCATTATTTTGATGGCTTAAAAAAGAATAGAACTTGCTAGAGGATCATACTATGTGCTCATGGAAGCTGCAAGATCATAGTAATATGGTTATAGTTGACTATTAATAGAAAGATTCGCATCACAGGCGAGAACAAAGACAGTTATTCTAGAAATATCCATCAAGGAGTACTCCAAGCTTGCGCCCCATGACTGGCCCGATAGAAATAGAATTCATCCATTATTTTGATGGCTTAAAAAAGAATAGAACTTGCTAGAGGATCATACTATGTGCTCATGGAAGCTGCAAGATCATAGAACTTATCCATTATCTTGATGGCTGAATAAAAGAATAAAATTCACTAAGAGGGTCATATTATGTGCTGATGGGAGATTCTTCCAACTGTTTGATAATCGAAGGTACTGGATAGCAATGGGCAAAAGGGTCACTGTATCATGTGCAATAGTGCAATCGAACTAAGATAGTTAATGAAAGCCTCAAAACTTTAGTTGGTACTATAACAGCAACTAGTTTGGCATACATAAATTCAGTATTCTAACAGATAGCAGACTTAACGTTGAATATTTCAGATTATACTATTGAGTGTTAGGAAACAAATAACCACCAGTATCATGCATTATAACTCGTCAAGTAACAAAACGACCAACTGCTGTGTTGATTACTTCAGACACTATATCACACAAGGCCCATTCCTAGCCACACAGGCTTTTTCCTGCATGAAGATTTTATAATAGCAACACATTAGACATCCATAACATATGAAGAATAGAGATTGAACATAGTGGCCATTATGGTTCTCCAAATGCTCCCGGCTCTTCCCATAGCAGCCAATAAAAAGCCAATATGGTTTTGTCATCTTAAGGTGCATTTGTTATGCTGCAAAAAGTGGGCCAATCATTACCTCCACATTCCAATCAGTTTTTCACATCTTCTCATACCTAACCACCCTATATTCCAATCATTACCCCTATTATATCATATCACTCTAATATTTCAATTTTTTTCGCCTTCTTCTACTCCATACCAAACGCACCCTTAGTGTTGATCAAATTTACTGCACAGCCATTTCTTGTTTACCCAGAGTAACTAGATTGGGTTTGTTTAAGAAGATGTAGAGGTAACAGTGGAAAAGTGGGAATAGGAAAAATTTTGCAAACAGTGATGCGATATGATAGGGGTAATGACTAGGAAGAAAGGAAATAAAGTCAAAATAAATAGGATACTTGCAAGATATAAAAAATTAATAATTAAAACGTAGAGGCAATATTTTTTTAAAAAAAAAGTAGGGTAGGTGGTTAAGACGTCAATCATATCAAAAGGAGTGCAGACAGAAGTGGGAGGACAATGTCATAATCAAAATCCACAGAAAAAATAGCACCAGATTCCATTCGTGGAGAACTGATATGAAACTACTATCCAAACTGGAAAAATAGAGTTGTTGTAGGGAAAATAAACTTGGAAGCAAAGAAGATTACAATTGACAAGGAGGTCCACCTACACCAATTTAGCAGGCATCCTGGGACAATGTCATAATGAAAATCCACCCACAAAAAATAGCACCAGATTTCACTCGTGGAGAACTGATAAGAAACTATACAAACTGGAAAAATATAGAGGTAGTAAGGAAAATAAACCTGAAAGCAAAGAGGATTATAATTGACAAGGTCCACCTACCGTAGTATAGCAGGTTTTCTCATGTGCTAAGGCAGCATAGCAGGGTGTCCCAGGGGGGCACCCTGGGATAATGTCATAATGAGAATCCACAGAAAAAAAATGGCACCAGATTCCATTCATGGAGAACTGATATTAAACTATCCAAACTGGGAAATTGGTGAAGTTGTAAGGAAAATAAACTTGAAAGCAAAGAGGATTATAATTGACAAGTAGGTCCACCTACAGCAGTATAGCAGGCTTTCTCATGTGCTGAAGGCTTGCCAAAATGAACTGTTCGAGTTATGTCGGTTGTTCCATCTTGATACTTCATAAAAAAAAAAAATACAATTGTCATTTAACACAACCAATAGAATAAAGTACTAAATTAAAAAAAATCAAATTCAATAATAAACGCCTTCAAAAGTGAATTACATCAATTTTGTGGAACAGTAGTTATAATGAAACCAGAGATGAATAATACATAAAAAGAACTCGTGCATCTCTATGGTGGATACAAGATGGCTCACCAAATATTATCATGTGGATACAGTTCTAAAGATTCAAAGTCAGAGGAATTTAATGCATGAGAAGTGATCATGTTAGCCTAAACTAAGCAAGTGTTTCGCTTAGCCCACCTCAAATAACCCATTTATAAAATAAAATAAAATTCGTACAGTTGTTTATCTAAGTATATTTAACATATAAACTAAATTTTACCATTTTTTGATATATGTACATATTTTGTAAGATTTTGAAATATCTGTGTATATACGTATTTAAAATACCCCTATCTTTAAAGCGCGCTGCTTCTATATAACCTTACATATAAGCAAAGCCATGTAACCCCTTCAAAATCTAAGATTTTAATCTTTGATGAAAAATCCAATCCATCCTTTGTTTATCTAGGAGACCAAGTTTCATCACAATCAAGTATGTTTATGGGCCACATTTTGTGAAAATATATATATTCATATGTAAATTTTGAAAAATGTTAAAATATCAATTTTAAAATAGTATTTTTACATCTAAACCGTCCAAAATATTATTTCTATATGAGTAAATGATTCTATAAAGTATTATTACATTCTAATAAATGTGTAAATAGATCTAAACATTTTTCATAATTTACACATGAATATTTTTTAAAAAACGAATAAGCCTATAAACATACTTGATTGGAATGTTAAATACAATGAATGAATTGGATTTTCCATCAAAGATCAAAATCTTATATTTTGAAGGGGTTGCATGGTTTCGCTTCTAATGTAAACAAGTTACATAAAAGCAGGACCGACATTTAAAAATCTTAAAAAAATATATACGCATATCCAAAAATGGTAGAACTTAGTTTATATGTTAAATACACTTCGATAAACAAGTATATAAAAAAAGCAAAAAAAAAAAAAAGTGTTGTACATAAGTTTTTGATGTGGGCTAAGCGAGACATTTGCTTAGCCTAGGCTAACAAGATCATTCCTCTTAATTCATTAAAAGAACTGTCAATAATTCATCCAATACATCCTTAACTCACGAACTAGCGAACAAGCACATAGCATTATTTGTTTTGGCAACGTATCTCAACAGCGACCAAATAACGAGTTCAACCTTGTGCTTGATGGCATCAATCCATCAATTTAATTATCTCCATACTTAACAAATTTGATAAATTATTATTATTATTATTATTATTATTATTAAGAAGAAGAAGAAAACAGGAGGGCATGCAAACCTGTGCCCCTGAATCAAATAGATAAATTTTATCAGCATCAAGTTCTGAACATGACTCTGCATCTGGTGCATAATGGATGATTGCCGCATTTGGACCAACTGAGGATATGGTTGGGAAACTCAATCCTTTAAAATGCTGTTGTAAGAAAAAAACAGTAGGAATGGAGTGAAGAGAATTAGATCCTTTCACAAAAGCCAAACTATATAAGAACAGGTCACATAATTTAATCATCAAAAAAGCTTGTTTGGAAATCAAAGCAATATGACACAAAGTCACAAACCAATCAAATATGTCTTGACCCATATTGAGGATAAAGAAAAGGGTGAGAATGGAGGTCATACCTCTTGTTTTGCGCGGAAACCCTCTAACTTATCACTAGCCGACACTTCTGTCAATTTCAAGGTTTCCCTGCCAGCAGTCACATCCACGATTAGAAAGACCATTTACTAGAAATAACTTCTGCCGGCCAGAAAACAAAGTTACTACACAGGAAAAACCAATGCATTTTAACTATGTTGCAGCAGATACTGGTAGACAAAATGATTCTGAACTGAAAAGGCATTATAACTTCCAAAGGACAGCTGGGCAAATTATAGAATTTACAGAATCAATGTTCTCAGTTATAGAAAGGCTCTACAGGCATCCCACTTGGAATTTATTAACAGTGTCACAAACTTTTAGAGTCAAGTTTGGCCAGCCTAGAAAGTAAACCAACGAACAGAAGCATAACTTGTAAGCAAGCTAAACAAGAAACAATTAAGTTTTTCCATGTCATTCCAGATCATGTAACATGCAAACAAGTCAATAGACCTAACAAACATTAAAAGTGGATATTCGCTTCTTCACTTACGAGCACCACGCTTGGCAAAACATCAATGCAACCTAGATCATGTAACATGCAAACAAGTCAATAGACCTAACAAACATTAAAAGCGGATATTTGCTTCTTCACTTAAGAGCACCACACTTAGCGAAATATCAATGCAACCTTTTGTATTTTACATATGTTAATATTTTGATAAAATTAAATAATTCATTTTTGTATATTTTGGCAAAATATTAAATCACTTCGGTTAGATTTATATGAACCCAAAAAAGAAAAAAAACTAAACATCATGAACTTGCTTGAACTTTTTTTTTAAAACAAATTTCTTGCCTATATAAATGTTCAGAGAAGATGATATTTTATACTTAAATAAATAGTAATTAGTGCAGGTTTCGGCTTGCATTTAATTTGAAATATAATAGGGCACAGGCCTTGGCACAACAGAAGAGTTGTTACCCTCCCCACCTTGTGACTAGAAGTCATGGGTACAAGTCACAAGAAACAGCCTCTTTGTAAAACAAGGGAAAGACTGCATATAAAAGGTTGAATGAGGCAACAAGAAGCATTTGCTTCCTAATAGCCAAAGCTTCTCAAAGAAGAGGAAAGTTCATTGTAAGTATGACACAACAATTAGCATCTGGATGAGAGATGAATTTCAACAGAATTGGCAATCAGTAAGGGCACAATAAGAGGGTACAGGTGTCCATAACTCATTTGTGCAGGCATGCAGCTGGTTCTAGGATGTGAGAAAAAATAACTAACATTGTGGCAAGGAATCAAACACCAAAACTGAATAATACTCTTCTTTTAAGAGCAAAATAGGCAATATTTAATAAGCAAAGTAATTTCAAAGAAATGGAAAACTCAATCTGCATAATACTGCATGATATAAAACCTGCTGACAACTTCATAAATGATTTTAAAAATTAATAAATTTAGGAATAAGAAGATACAATCAAGCAGAGAGCAGTTGTGTGGAAAAATTGTTAAAAATTCCACTGAAGTATATGAGGTAATTTATGGAACAAAATACTACAAGCGTTTTCTCTTATTTGTTCCTTCAGGCTCCAAAAAGTAACCAGCAGCTCCATATATCTCTTGCATCTGCAGTGTCAACATAATGCAAAGTACATAAAACTTCAACAGAAACTAGCAGTACATGTAGTAAGAATTATAATGACTTGGCATTCAAACAAAACCAAGGAACTAAAGAAAAAAATGTAAGAAGAATGACAAAGATGAGAATGGAAGATATTTAATTGAGAAAAACGTAACAATCATAAACAATAAAATAAATCCTTGGCAGCACAACAACCTTACTATCCAGCCAGACAAGATACTGCACAACTGCAGCACCATCTCGTATATGAGCCTTTTTTAAACCCTCCAACTCAACAGGGTTCTAGAACACAAACAAAAAACCAACCATAAGGACGAACATTAGAAACTGTAGAATATTAATACACTGAAAATTAGAAAATTAGGTCCACAACCGATGTCAGCAAAGTAGCAAACTATTACCAAAAACATTTTAGAAAATCAACACATAACCATCAGATAGAATACTTGGAATGAATAAACAAAAGCAGAACTTATTCATATTTTAGGACCAGAAAATAATCAGGAAAGAGGATAAATGGAAGAAAATATTTTCCCTTTCTCCTTTGGGTGTCCAAAGGATCCCAGGATCTTGAATGGGATGTGCATGGTATGAGATTTCCCATTCCCAAGACAACTTTTACATTTCCAATATAACTTTTCCCATTGTCAACACACATGATTACATTCTCATCTCATTTCTCCATCCCATTCAAGCCCCTTGTATCCTTAATATTTTTGTATCTTCATCAAAATTATTAATTTTCAATCCAACTGCCGCCAGGCAATCTCCTCCTTTAAGAAAGAAATCAGCTCTAACAAATAAATGCACACTATCATGAGGACATACAAATTCTGGCTGCAAACAGGGAGTGTCTTAAAATAGGCATAATTATGGAACAAAAATATATAACCAACTCAACAGTGGGCTGGAGCTGGAAATAAATGTAAAAGAGTGTAAACAAACGAATAAGTTCTGACAAAGAAAAAAAGTTATTGGTTATTACCTTGATAGCTTTAGCTAGGGCCAAAGGCGACTGCTTTAGAAGAACCTGATCTGAAGCCAACTTTGAATACAGTGCCAAACAGCAATTACTAGGGTCAAGCCATACAAGACTATGCCTGTTTTCTGTGCCTTCATTTTCCTTCTTTCCTGTCAAAACAATGTTATTAGAACCGATCTCCAAATTTCGAGAGTTCTCTCAAAAAAGCAAGTACTTTAGCTCACCAGATGCAAGGAAGGATAAATCTGAAGCCACTGAATCATAATCTCGGACTTCAATACCATTCTCCATCAAATGTTTACTAACCTGTAGAGTAAAATTCTGTTGGGAAAACAACTACAAATATTCACCTTAAACATGTGATACTGGTGATCTTGTTTCAGTACAACACTAACAGCATAGAACCAATCAACTATATCTCGCTGTCATTTGACTTATTCAGAACCTATGCCATGATCACGAACTCTGTGAAATTCTAGTCATTTATGAATACAGCATCTAGTAAAAGCAGTCAAGCAGACATTCTTTAACCATTAAAAATGTGTGTGTGTGCATATATAAACTCACCTCCGCAGAAACTTTTCTTTTGTCAACATAAAAGAAAGCTGAATCTGTTGTTACAATAGCAAATGAATGAACAACTGGACAGTAAGATACATCACTCCCACGAACGTTGTACAACCATGCAACCTACAATGGTATAAGAAAAAACCACCTCAGAATGCGTTATCCAGTAATCAAGCTGTTTCATATTAAGTACACCATACACCAGAGGCAAAGTAGAAACAAGATAACTCCAGAAAAATGTCAAGAAATGGGTTCTGTATCCATGCCTCAACAACAATATTCAGCAAGGGTGACATAAACACACCTCATCGAGTGTTGTAACAACAATTGCATGTGCATTCTCTTGAGCAAGTTTCTCTCTTAGATCCTTCAATTTTTCTGCTGTGGAACTACCAGCAAATTCTAATGGCTGAACAATCACAGGGTGAATTTCTTGTGGTGGCCGTGTTTTCCAAACTTCGTCTACCAAGTTTGTGGACAATTGAACCAATTTCTGCTTGTTCTTTAAGAAAGCATGTTCCCATCTTTGTGCAGTATCCACAGATATACACCATGGATAAACTCCTATAGAAGCATCGCTGGGCAGATTCTGGATAACACATTAAGGGAAATCACAAAGCTCTGTGCACAGAACTATAACGAGGTAATCATGCAAGGCAAATAAGAGATGTTGTTCCATGTGCATCAAACATCAAATGAACCACCCTCCTTTACTTTCGCATTTGATTTGTAAGAAAAATGCATATAGTTTTGCGCGGCTAAAGTATTAGAATATAAGTACTAAAAAACTAATGCATGGTATGGGCATATATTTCATATCATGTAATCATAAGTTAATGCCAATTACAAAGGTCTCATTTGTCCATCCATGCAGATAATGTAACAAAGCATGCAAATTAGCACTCACATACAGGTCTCATTTGTCCATCCATTGTAAGATAATGTACCAGAGCATGAATCAGTTTTACAATTTTCAAGAAAAAACATAGGCATAGGCATTTATCATGGCTCCTGCAGCATGCGGTCTTCTGCTGCATTTATTAGTGTAAATTATATAGCAACTAGCAGGATCTTGATGCACTAGTAGAGGTAGGCTAAACCCTGTTGTGAAATCCGTTTAAAATTACAGGATGAATCTAAGTTTAGCTTCTGGTATTGAATTCATGATATCACCAAGGTTAATAATTAAAACTTCATTATATCATCTTCCAGATTTTACGAGTGGTTTCAGTTAAACAGTGGTCCCCATTGAATCGAAAATCTCTTGCATAGTCAACTGTACAGCCACTAAGAGAATCAAGATTAACGGGATTAAATAGCAAATTTTTTGCAAAACAAACAGCTCACATCGGCTATCCAGTTCTCCATGGCTGGGTCCTCAAGAAGTCGCATGAGCTTCCACCTGTCACTAAGCTGCTGCGTTGCCTGCAAGAAATAACGTCCATCGGTCCAAAGTCGTGCATCATCCTTTGTTATGAGTGCCAAACCTGTAGAGCACATTATCCAAGATTAAAGGAGAGAATTAAATAATGCTGGAGTTTGGGATCGAAGGGATTACTAAAATTAAGATGAACAGTAGAGGGATACCGAAGCAAAACATTGAGCAAAAACTCAAGCGACAACTGAAGAAATTGAGAAATTCATGAACTTGATAGTCTTTCATTTTGTTTACTTCTTGTTTTCCACTTATGTGAAGAATTCAGAAAAGAGTGTGACATTTACAATAAAATTAATAGCAGTAGTCTTTCATTTCTTTTCATAGCCTTTCATTTTGATAGCGACTTCGTTTCTTTTCTTTTCTTTCTCTTTTATTTTAGAGCTTCATTTGAACTTTCATTTCATTTCATTCACTGTTCCAAGTGTGCATGGGGCGTATGTCATGGAGCACTTAAAATGTATCAAATGGTCAATCCTTGATGAAAGGAAGCTAGTTGGAGGAGTAAAGAAAAAATTAATATTTTCAACTGCATTAATTACCGAATCTGATGAAACTGGGCATCCAATTCCCCAAAGATGCTATGATTTCCAGTGACCAGCCAGGAAAGATTCCTCATGGACATCACAGTACTTGCAGACACCAGTTTGCGTTTAAACACATAGAGCTTTTTTCTTGTCATTTTAGATTAACCCACGTAAAAGAATGCCAGTTACAATTCAAGATCTCCAAACCAATCCAATCAAACGAACTATGGAAATTCCAATCGTGCTGACAAAACCATCAAAACATAGTAAAGAAGATTACGCCTACCCAATCAAACCAAAATCCTAGAGTTTAATCAAAATGCGGTCCCCTATATCAATATAACAATTTTCAACATGCATAGCGACAGAGATTCTCACCAGCACTCCCGGTGAATCCAGAAACAAACTCGCGGCGTTTATCCCTGTCAGAAACATACTCACTCTGAAAAGCAACATAACGAAGCATCAGAGGCTCATACGGATAGAAGAACAAGTGGAATCGATAGAGCAGGATAGCATACGTATGGTTGACAAAAAAAAAAAGAAAAAGAAAAAAGAAGTGGGATCGATGCTTCCGAGAACAAATGAAATCAGCGCAAAACCGTTTGGATCAAAAGAGATTAGTTTTAGAGTGGAAGTGAACCCTAGCAAGTGACGATCAACAAACTAGGCAGAGAAGAATACGGAGAATTTAAATAGTGAGTGAGCGACAGCAGAGACAGGAGGGAGGGGAGTGAGCGACAGCAGAGAAAAGTGAGTTTGACCTGATGATAGTCTTCGGACGGGACGACGAGCGCATCCAAAGATTGAGATGCCATTAAAGGTCTAAGAAGGTCTAGCGGATCGGCAGCCATTTTCTTTTCTTTTTTTTTCCCTCTTTTGCTTTATCGTTCTACTCCCTCAGACGCTCTCTTCCTCTCTCTTCCTCTGTCCTCCGCTTGTGCTTGGACATTCTTTAATATTGCAGAACTTGGAAACAGAAGCCGCAATACTTTCTTGCACCGTTTCAGCGTCAGGGACGATGCGCGGGATGCATACGACAACTCACATTCATCTTATTTTTGCTGTTGCCTGTCGACACCGGTGCCTACGAATCTAACCCTACATTGAATAGGGTATGATAAAAAAATTTATTCGTAGATAGAATAAAGTAGAAATTATAACCCAACTTCCTAAGTAAAGGCAAGGAAATGCGGTTGCTCATGCCTTAGCGGACCAAATGTCTTGTTCTTTGAGGGATCATATTTTTTGGTGGGGCAACGCTCCCTAAGAAATTTTGGGAAAACTATGTATAGACTATTTTTTTGCTAATGATTACCCGGAAGCCCCTTATCCTAGTTCCCTTCCAGTGTGAAAGGGAATGGGGATAGGTGACATCCTTTCTCAAAAAACTTCCTAAGTAAAGTAAAAAAATTGTGTGACCTGGATGGGTACTCAATGGTAACTAGGGGTGCAACTCGGTCCGGGTATCCATGGGTCGACCTGCTGGGTACCCGAAATAAGATCGGTTCGGTTCCGAGTATAAAATACTAAGAGAAATTTGGGTAGGGTCGGTTCCGGGTACTCGGTTCCAGGTGGCGGGTACCCGGAACCGACTTGGATTGCATAAGACATATATAGTTATATTCATTCCATTCGGGCTGCCCTAAACCCCTTCCATTTTTCCAATCCTCGATCGCTGCCGCTGCCTCCATGCCTCGCTGGACATCTCTCTTCTCGGCGGCGTTGATTGCTCTCTGCGACTAGACCACAGGCTAGATCTGTCGTCGACTGCCTGCTCCGACTTCTCTGCACGTCGTCTGCTCTCTTTTCGCCGGCGTCGATGCTCTCTACGACGAGACCACAGGCTAGATCTGTCGTTGGAAGGTGCTCTCTCTTTTCATCTGGTATTTCAGATTTTTTACTCTGATAGGAGCATAATTGTGGAGTCGATTACGTCTGTACATCCGAGTTTCGTTTTAGGAATATGCATTCTATGTTTGTTCTATTTTCACTTGATTGCTAAGACTCTGCAAGGCCTCATTGGAAGGAATCTTGCGGAGGTTCGTGACATGTACAAACCTGTCCCTACAGCTTCCACCCGTGGTGGGATGCCCACCGACAGCATCAATTATGTCGTGACGCTTGATCAAGTTCCTCGATGGAGCAATGCAGACTAGCAATCTTCTTTGCTGTATGAGAGTGAGGATCCTTCATCCAACCCGTTTTTCTTTGATCCCCTCACATCTACTTCTGGAGCTGAGGGTGGTTTAGATGGGGTAGTATCGAGGTTTCCTGTTGACCATGAAATCAATTCAAAGATATATCTTTGGCGTGGTGACCCCTGGAATCTTGAGGTTGATATTGTGGTTAACTCAACGAATGAGGTGAGCCATCTCTGCTCCAAAGGTTATTTGAGCTACATGTAATCTGTAGCAGTAGTTTGTGAATGCCAGAAATTGGCTGGAGAGTTCTGTTCTCTATGGAGATTTACAGATTAGTTTATGAATGCATGCTTGGGTTTAATGGCTAATCTTATGCAGAAGACTAATCATTATGGAATCCTTTTTTTTAATTGTAGAATTTGGATGAAGCTCACAGTAGCGCAGGTTTGCATGCTGTTGCTGGATCGGGTCTTGCTGAAGAATGTGCAACACTAGTAAGTTTCATCTGTTGATGTAATGTCTCTTAGTTCACTTTTATTATATGAGCAACAGATGCATGTGTTTCATTACATTATTTGGGTGTCACATTGATCTACAGGGTGGATGTAGAACTGGAATGGCAAAAGTTACAAACGCTAACGATCTCCCAACTAGGTTGGTATTTGAATTCCCTTTTTACGCAACGTATTGAATTTTAAAAAACGGGTACATTTTGCATTATCCTTTTAGTACGCTAATTGTGCTTCATGGAAGCAATGAGATAATTTGTACGTTCAGAAGTAATGGAATTTAGTTATGTAACTTCATGTTCAAAATCCAATTTAATCTAATCCACAGATTGAATATAATGATAAATGAATGCATGACGTTTTTAGGAACTGATTTGGAACCGATCTGCACCTGAAAAAATTGAGTATGGTAGACTCCGGACCGATTCGGTCTAAAATAGGGTATGGTAGATGTTTTTAAAAAATGGGTAAGGGTATGTTCCACCCCTACCCAGGAGTACCCGGACCGACTTGCACCCCTAATGGTAACCTAAGATGCAAATAATTATAAATATGTGTATGTTATTAAATATATAATAATTTCTATCTCTCGTTTACTAAAAAATTATTATTAATTTAATTTTCTTATTTATTTTTTATAAATTGTACTGAGTTTGTATTTGTAATAATAGATTATCATAATACGAATAATGATGTAGTATTATTATTAATATGTATAACGAAACTATAAAGAATATAGAAATAAATGTAAATAATAACAAAATAAAATTATTTATAAATTATAAAGCTTAAAATATAAATGAATATTGTTTTGTATTATTTAAGACATTATAAAAAATATTTTTTTTACATGTCATCATTAGTTATTATAAGAATCGAATCGGAATCAAAATCACCCCATGAGTAATTAGCGGGATAGGGTGCAGTAGAAATGAAATCCGTAAATAGATAGAAAAAAAAATTTTGAAAATAAAATATGAATACGCCCAGACCCAACCGATAGGACCAACCGAGTTGTCCCCTTGCCTGTCGATGACCATCTTCCTGTTGTCCTATCGGCATTTGTAGATTGATATTTTAAATTTAAGTTCCATTTATCTTCTGCTTGATCTTTTAAAGCAGATTTGACAGCTGGTGGTTATGGCAAAAGATTGCCGCGTGTGCCTGCGAATAATCATAAATTACTTTCGACTTGCCAATGTTTAAGCAGAATCTGTCCTCCCAATAAATTCCTTTTTTTTTTTTTTTCTGATGTAACATAAATTCCTTTCTTGTTACGCAGAATTTGCATTTATCTTTTATGGGCAATGATTCGGCTTCATGTAGCCTTCGTACAGCCTTTATCTTTTTTATTTCAAAATATTTTTTAAATTTAAATTATTTATCATGTTTTTCACGTATATTTATTTATGATTTCAAAATCACGTGCTAAAAACTTTATAAACCACGGGTGTGTTTGGCAATTTGAAAAAGTTGTTAAGTTAAAACTTTTCAATCTAAAACTTTTCACTTTCCATAACTACTCTTTTTTTAATTATTTTTTACACATATTTCTATACAACAACCCTACTTTTCAATCATTTCTACACAACTACCAATACAACTAACCTATTTATTTTAAATTTATTCTCTTTATTCCTCGTCATTACCCCTGCAATATCACATTATTATCACATAATTATTTCCTCCCAATAATATATTTGTTCTTAAAATATTTTTTACAAAATATAAGCTTCAAATGAAGATTACTTGTTGTAGTATGATAAGAAGAGATACATTTAACAAAATAAATAATAGATAAATTTTAAATATACCTGTGACTTTTATCCTTAATTTCAAATATACTCATTAAGTATAAAATCTTTCATATATACTCAATAAGTAATCCTCAAATATTAAATATACACACATCTTAAATAATCTGTTTACAAACCATCAATGCTAAGATGAAATGACCGTCGTACCTTCACGGGCTAATGGAAAATTTGCAGATCATGAAAAGAAGAGATTAAATGTGTGTTTAGAAATGGATAAAATTTTTGGTGAAAAGTTTTGGAGAGTAAAAGTTGTCAAATGATGTAATATGATATGGGTAATGATGAGAAGTAAAGAGAATAAAGTTAAAATAGATAGGTTGGTTATATAAATAATTATGTAGAAATTATTGAAAAAGTAGGGTAGTTGTATAGATAATTGTGTAGAAATTATTGAATAGATGAGTTAATTGTATAAGAAAATACGAAAAACTAATTTAAAAATATAATAGTTACTAAGAGTGGCAAAACACACCCTCACTGAAAACGAGAAGGAGAAGACAAAGCGGGTTTCAATCATCCAAAATCTCAGCCCCGAAAACGAGGGAAAAAACCCAACAAATTATTGCATTGTATTCTGTATACAAGCGTAGATTGATTGAGGCAATTAAAAAAAGCAGAAATGGGTACAACCACCCGAAATCTTTAGCTCCCCCACCACCACAGAAATGGGTACGACCACGGCAAATATTCAGCTTCTCCGCCACCACATCAAGATTGCCTTCTCCTCCTTTTTCTTTGCTTGCCAAGCCGACCTCTCCTTGAACTACTACCATCACACATGCCCGAAGCTAGAGAATATTGTGCAACGGGTGATAGTGGATAAGCAGATCTCATCGTGATGGGGAGAGCCCGAGTGAAGAAACAGCAGCAACGTAGGGAAGACAGCTGAGGCCAAGAGACAGAATCAAACCAAGGAAAAGATTAAACCTGTAAACCTGTGATTAACAAGATGAGACGAATAGGCAAGCGGGCAAGTAGCGCAAACAGAAACAGGCCAAACGCAGTTAGACTAGCTGTCAAAAAGGCAGTTGTCATTATACAGGAGCGTTTGGTGAGAGCCTGTGTAGCGTGAGTAGTGTACAAAGGAGTTCGGTATCTCCAAGTAGCTGTGTAAGAATTCTGTAACTAATTTTGCTATTGAATCCAACAATGGAGGAGTGGCTTCCTCCTTGAAGCCGAACTAGTCATCCAAATACGGGTGTTACACCAAGTTCGGAATACCATTGATGCTCGAACGCCTGAGGCATTCGCACCACATCGTCCGCCTCTTCTTCCACGACTGCTTCATCAACAGCTGTGAAACCTCCAGTCATCACCTTTAACAACTTAAACAAGGCGGAGTGCGACACCGAAATTAATCTCTCCCTCCCTGGCAATGCCTTCGATGGTGTGGTCCGTGTTGAGACCATGTGGAGCTCACCTACCCGGGCGTCATCACCTACACCAACATCCTAGCCCTGGCCACCCGCTCACCCTGGTCGGCAGACCCTTCTGCAAGGTCCCCTTCGAAGAGAGATGGGGAAGATGAGCAGTAGTTGTCCGATTGTTGAGACGTCGATTTGGAAATGTTTCACTTGCGATGGAAGATGAAGAAGATGAGCTATATCAAATTGGGTTTTTTTCACCTGCAATGAAAGCTTCGAATTTTCCATTGGCATCCTAGGGATATGAAGGTCATTTCATCTCAGCATTGACGGTTCTCAAACGGATTGTCTACTATTTTAGTATATTTGATATTTGAGGATTATTTAGTGGGTATATGTGAAAGATTTATACTTAGTAGGTATAATTGAAATTAAGGGTAAATGTTGTAGGTATATTTGAAATTTACCCATAAATAATTTAAATTTAGAAAAGTATAAATTTTAAAAAAAAGATTACAAATTACACGAGCCTCCATGCAGCCTGTTGAATTTTCTACTTGTGTCTCCAAATCTAAGTGTTACGTACAAAAAGGAAAAGAAGCGGAAAAACAATGGATTATCTCCAAATTAATTCAAAAATCAATTATAAATTTTGAAATATTACATTTCTGGTTACAAGGAAAAATCAGCTAAAATAGACCACGACGACGTGTTTTCACCAATCATAATTATGGGATCTCGTCAACTTGATGAGTGAATAGCACTTCCCAAATAAATGAATGAAATTTTAAAAACGTGTCAATTTTAAACAGAATAGCACTTACCAAAGAAACCATATTTTTTGGAAAAAATGTAAAAAAGACGTCAGGGATTTCCCATAGAATTTGACGTATGCACATTTACAAGAGGCCATGTAATTCTCTCTAGGGACAGGCAATTTTTCATCTAAACATATTTGCTCAATCATCCCTAAAAGTGTTACCCTATTAACAAGTAAAAACAACTCCCCCTGAGAGATGCCACCAAGTACCAATGCAATGCCGTAATGGTACACGCCAACGGCAAACACAATGATGGCTTGGTTTCAAAGCCCATTGGATGTAAGTGGGTTATTTGCAATGTCTCCCTGAAAGTTGGGTTTTTATCTAGGCAGGAGTATTTACAAAAACATCTCTCCATAGTCCATTATGTGAGGAAAAGGGGTGCAACTTGGTCCATATATTCACAGGTCAGCCCAGATACCCTATTTAAGGTATATTTAATTCTCAACCCACTAGATACGCTATTTAAGGTATATTTAATTCTCAAGGATGTGTTTGATTAGAGATAAAACATCGTGGAGACCATTATGTGAGAAAACGGGGTGCAACTTGGTCCATATATTCACGGGTTGGCCCACTAGATACCCTATTTAAGGTAGATTTAATTCTCAAGGATGTGTTTGATTAGAGATAAAACTTTTTGATGAAAATTTTTTAAAATAAAAGTTGTGATAGAAAATGATGTGATATAATAGAAGTAATAATTGGGTGTAAAAAGAATAAAATTAAAATAAATAGGTTAGTTGTATGAGTACTGTGTATAAATGATTGAAAAGTAGAGTTGCTTTTGTAGAAAAATATGAAAAATAATTAAAAATATAATAGTTATGAAGAGTAAAAAATTTTAGATTGAAAATTTTGATTGACATTTTTTATGTCCAACCAAACACACCCTAAGTATATAACTATAAGGTCAGATAGGTAAAAATTATTCGTTCAAATTTGGGTGTGTCTATTTCAAGGATCAAGTACCGGAAATTGACCTTAATTTTACATATGTATATATAATATAATATAACCTAAATTGAAGCTTCCCCTTTAACTTGGCTTTGACTTTATTTTCACATTTCATTTTCTCTCCAAATCTTCGACCTTAGCCCTAGCATTTTCTCCCAAATCTACTCTTCTCCATCACCAAATTATCAATTTGTTAAAACTCCAGTGGTTAGAGTGGATCCAATAAGCTCACATTGATTGCACCCACCTTGCACGTTTAATTGCACGTAACAGGTTATCTATTTTACAATGATTCATGTCTAGACTGTTAATTATATACAACAAGTTATCATAGTGAAACAAACTCTACCATGTTGCAGCGGACTTTATCCCATTTTCATAAATTGATTTGAAGTCGAAACCAAATTTAACCTAGCCGAAAATAGTATAGGATAGAAATTTTCTAAAACAAGGTAAGGGTAAGGTCCACTTTTACCCAGACCAACTTGCACCCCTATGTGAGGGTTATGAAAATACTTGATTATAATATTAGATGTCATAGTGTATGAATACTAACTAAAAAAAAAAAAAAAAAAATCGCCCGAGCTGAACTCCATGCCTGGTGGTGCACGCTTGAGATGAGGCCCACAAAAACAAGCACAGCAAACAGCCCATTCCCCATGGTACTGTACTAGAATCAGTTTGCGGCCATACAATGCACTCAAATGGGCCTCGTGAGCTCGACAGGCTCGCTGCTTGCATAATAGTGTTTGGGGGCTGTTTTAGCTTTTAATACGTTTATGAGAATGGTCAGGGAGCTTGAAGATCCAGCATCTTTCCCATGCACTATCTTGGGGTATTTTGTTTTGATTCAGATATTTAAATTTTTATTTTTTAACCAGAGATTCATGTCAGTCTCGAACATTGTTTTGAATTTGTATTTAAGTAAATTTAATTTATAATCAGCAAGGTAATTTTTAAAATAATAAAAATGTGTATGAGAATAGGTAGGATAGTTAGTTTGGGTCTGACAGGATGTGAAGAGGGATCAGTTGAGCATGTGCAAATAAATAAGGTTAAGGTGAGGTACACAAATTGAACACTGC
Organism: Annona cherimola; assembly: GCA_030490835.1. Taxonomy (NCBI): domain Eukaryota; kingdom Viridiplantae; phylum Streptophyta; class Magnoliopsida; order Magnoliales; family Annonaceae; genus Annona; species Annona cherimola. Next base: position 99,101,125 of record CM059973.1, on the reverse strand, counting down.
CAGCGGCTGCCTTTTCTCCATATGATTCAATTTTTGCGACATACGGTTAGGCACATGCTGTCATGTCAGCACACACAAATTCAGAAAACGTCTGTTTGAATGACTAGATTCTGAAATGTGCTGTTAAGGAAAACGAAGAAAGTGCTAATCTACTGGCCGGCCTGATGACGAGCAAAATAAAGTCTTAAGTTCGATCAGCTTGCACCAAGCAGGGGCGGATGATGCAACGCCCGGACAAGAGACCCACTCTTCATGTCATCCTCACGTGCGTGGGAGCAGCAGTCAGATGTCAAAAAATAAGAGATCCTAAAGATTATGATTCCAGAATGATACAATTTTATTTTATTTTTTTTTATATAAAAAAGTTTGATCATCTTGCATTTAATTAATTTCTCTCCACACAGTCCCATCTCATCAGCCCGCCTTTCAAGCGCTTTTTTACCCACTCGGTGATAATTACCATATTCTTTTTTAGCAGCATTAACTGCCAATTGGGATTTTTCTAAGAAAAAGTACATACGAAGGGCTGCTTTTGCTGCAACTTGCCATACTTCGAGGGCATTTCAATTCTCTGATTTTTGCCTATCCCCTTTTTTTTTTCAAAAGAAAGAGTTAAGAGTCTGGTTAAATTAAAGAAAATTCTACCTAGCTACTATTGCCAGGAGACTACAATTTACACATAGGCATTTACATGGTTAGTCGATTGAGTTCGCATTACAAACCATACAAATCCATCCATTCGTCCATCCCACTGATGTAATAGTTACTGCATTCAGGGGTGTACCAGAAACAATCTCGGGGCAGGGGTGGGTGACTTGCATCCCCAAAGAACGACGGAGAGCTGGGGCTGCTGCTTCTTTCACCCTCTGAAATTCCATCGTAGCTGCGCCGATCAGACAGCTTCCTCAATTCATTCTCCGCTCCCGACAGCCTCTCCTTAAGCTTCAATACCTGCAAGTAATTTCCTATGATTATATATATATACACACACACATTCTGACAAAGAGTATTACAAAAGTAAGATCTAGGATTAAAACACCATAATGATGACAAATAAAACTACTAAAGGCTTTAAAATATCAGGACGTCAAGCTTTAAAAAATATTAAATCCTATTTTTAATTATGAGATGAAAAAAATAAGAAAACAATAATAAGTATAATGTCAAAGATAGATAAGGATGTCATGCATCGCACATCAGAACAGTTAAATATCTTCATGTCCGCATAATGGCAACTCAGCAGCTCTTTTTTTTTTTTGACTAAATCTGCCTTGTCAATTTTTTGTATATGGAATACATATTTTCAATAATAAAAAAAAAGATAAATAAGGATACATGTGAGCATAACAATGGCGACATGAACAATAAGGTATATAAAGAAGAAAATAAGCGCTTTAAAATATAAAGGGATAGATGCGTACACATATATAGATTACGGTGAGTACGTAATGGTGAATGGTTAAATTAATGCATTTAAAAGGGAGGGCTGTTTCAGCTGTGGAGTTTTCTGTCCAAACTACTTATAATAAGTAGGCAAAAATTAAAAATTTAAAAGTAAACTAACAAAGAATAAAAAAAAAAAAAAAAAAAAAAAAAGAGTAAGCCTCGCCGCATCTGCATTCATGAAGTGCTCATGTTTTGAAAAATTGCACCCGAAACATGGCATGCACTAACCTCTTCCTCGAGCTTGCATTTCTCAGCAACAGTAGCTTCATGCATGGCTTTCAGCTTTTCGTACTCCTCTTCTAGTTGCTGGCTCTTCCACCGGACCCTTCGGTTCTGGAACCACACGGCCACCTGACGAGGATCCAGCCCCAGGTCGTTAGCAAGCCGGTCTTTCCTTGCTGACTCCAACTTGCGCTCACTCCCGAAATTCATCTCTAAGAATCTCACTTGTTCAGCACTCAACCTCCTCTTCTTTGGTTCCCCTCCCACAGCAGCTCCCTTCCCCTTCTTCCTCCTCCGTCGAGGCTTCGACTCCCCTGCACACATCGCAAGGGGGAAAAAAAAAAGAATAAAGGAGAAATTTTTAGTTTCAGACAAAGGAAAGTTGGTGAAGGAAACCATTCTATCCAAAACCAAATGAATTCAAGGGAGGTATATTGTTGTGCATGCATGATCTAACCTTGTGGAATTTGGTCGTAGAGGCCCGAATAGTACTGAGAAAGTAGGAGCATTTCGTCCTCTCTAACATGATCATTCATGGCGTCTCTCTCTCTCTCTCTCAAACGGATCAAGTGGTCCGTGTAACTTTATTTATACAAGTTGCCTTACAACATTGCCCATCATACACACGTAAATGGCTCGCCGAACATCGAAAAGAAAGACGGAAAACCAATAGGATTTGCGCATGTTGCACTGAGGGCGCCTACGTCACCATCGGTCGTCAGTCTTATCCAGTTTGGAACTTGAAACTTGGTATTCGGGAGGGCGGAGTGCCATAGCCGAGTATCACACATGTTGAACTGTAGCCCGTCGGGTCTCTAGGTTTAAAAATTTTCAGTCGGACCTATCCGGTTTGGGTAGACTGTAATTTTTTTTTTTTTTTTTTTTTTTTATGAATGTATATAGGTCTAAGTTATCTGATATTACAAATTAATACATGCAAAACCTTCACAATTTGGAAGAACTAAATAATACTCTCACTACAAGAGAAATTAAAAAAAAAAAACACACTTACAATTGGAATGAGGAAAAAACTAGCTAAAAATGCTTGCACTAATTGTCAAACTCATGTCTTCTGCAATAGAGGAAATATGAGCTACCGCTTGCCACCTAGGTATTTATTTGTACTTTATTTTCAAAAAAATTTATTTTATTCTTTTTTAAGTTGCTTAGATTTCGAAGCTTAGGTGCTATATATATTCTTTTAAGTTAGGGCAATTCTTTTTATTATTATTGAAAAAGTCAGGGCAATTATTTTTTATTATTCCAACTAGCTTCTTATTTACAATGTTACATTTTTCTATCTTATATGAAAAGTGATCCTATCAACCCAAGCTAAACAAATGGCTCACTTAATACACTTCAAAAAATTCATTTAAAAATTTTTTTGCTTATTTTTTTGTACACTTGTTTATCTAAATGTACTTAACATATAAATCAAGTTTTACCATTTTTGAATATGTATATATATATATATATTTTAAAATTTTTAAACATAAGGGTATTTTATACACATAGATGTTTAAAAATCTCAAAAATATATATATATATATCAAAAAATAGTGAAACTTGGTTTATATATTAAATACACTTAAATAAATAAGTGTATGATGAAAAATAAAAAAATATTTTAAATGGATATTTTGAAGTGGGCTAAGTAAGTCATTTATTTAGCTCGAGCTAATAGGATCATTCCTCATATTATATTGCATATTAAGTCTATGAGACCTTATAAATTTTTATGTCAACTTACATCATTAAAGAAAAGATTAAAACTTCTCTCACAAGAGATTCATAACTCTCACACATTCACAAGAGACGGAACACCCACTAAGGGTGAAACGAGAGTCTAAACCCCTAACCACAATATCATTTAGCCAACGTCATGAGTAGGGCAGTTCTTGGTTCGATTTTAAATCAACTTTTTAAAACAACATTAATATTATGTTTTAAAAGTATAATTCAACTGTAAATCTTATTTAACTTTATAATCGATAGGGTGATTTACAAACAAACTCACTTAGTTTGACCATAATTATAAATATACCCACGTAATCTTTGAAATTGCAAATAACCCCCACATAGTTTCACCATAATTGCAAATATACCCACACTACTATGACATTGTTACTGAACTATTGCAGTGTGGGTATACAAAGATATGCAAAGTACATGAATATATTTACGATTTTAAAATTTAAGTAAGTATATTCAATTTTCGCAAATATACCAACATAGTTTGCATATATACCTATGTTGAAATGATATAGTAACGGCACCATAACAACGTTACGGCAGTATGCGTATATATGCAATTACGATCAAACTATGTGGGGTAATTTTTTATTTTTGAAATTATGCGGGTATATTTGCAATTATGGTTAAACTAAGTGGGTATATCTTCAAATTATCATAATCAATATAATACAATATAATTTTAAAATATTTTATTATATATGCAAAATAATAATTAAATTAAACAACTTTTCATATCTTTAAAGGATCATGATTTATAAAGACATTTTTTTATTTTTTATTATTTTGTATTTTCTTTTCATTTCTAGTCCTAAGTACATTTATTTTGTATCCCAAAATTTTCCATTATGAATTATTGTGTATATTTTGTATAAATTTTCAAAAATAAAAATTTTTCACTCATCTCACACTCCTCTCATATTAAAAAGGTAAAAAAAATTAATTTCTAAAAAATATGTATACAATTCAAAAAGTGATAATTTTTTGGAATATAAAATAAATAAAATTAGGTTCACATAAAATTAAAAAATTGATTAAAAACTTTAAAAATGCATTACATGCTATCTAAAATTTCAATGCACTTGTGTGCATTATATCAATTCCTATTAATATTTTATAAGAAAATTGCACATATAAATTATAACATATGAATTAACTTACATAAAAATTCTGAGAAATGAGATATTATGTATATCACCTTGCACGTCAATGTTCCCTAATTTATATAGTCTACCTAAATCTTGAATATCCTCCCAATCATATTCTTTTCATAAATATGTTAAGCAATTTTTGTCGTTTCAACTTATGCACACATCAAATAGAATATAATAATGTTTTATCAAAATATAATATAATAATGATGAATAATTTTATATTATAAAATATAGAAATGATTAACTCATCATTTAAATACTCGCAAAACTAGTTGTAGAATACACTACAATGCTTCACTAAATGTAATTAATTTTTTGCCTATATATAATATAAATTTTGTTGCATTAGATTAATTTTCATTATAATTGATTATTTAGCTATAAATAATTGATTGCTTTTGAGTGGAAAAGTTTAGTTTTTTAAAAAATAACACAAGAGCATTTAAAGTAGGGGTGAGAATTATGGTCGGTTAACCCATGATCCGACCTTGACCTAATTCCTTTTTTAACGAGTAAAACCAATGTATTTTTGACATGGTCTAGGAATAAGAGAAATTTGCACGTATATAACTCTGATATATAATTGTATTTTAATCTGTTTTAATGAATTTATACTATATTTTCTCATGTTCTGTTTTATTAATGGTGTGATTTTTAATAATTAGTGAAATATTGAAGCATATAACATTTAAGTTTAGTATATATGTATTTTTAAGTTTGATAGGTATATAAATTCTTAAAATCATCTTATTTGACCTGCATTTTTTATCCGACCCGCTGAACAAAAATCTGTTCGATACCAACCCAAAGTTTGTCCTGAAATATATTAAAAAAAAGTTAGGGTCAAATCAATTTTGTCCTGATTCGATATAAAAATAGGGTCAAACTTAATTTTTAAAAAGTATGGTCGGAGTTGGGTAAATCTTGACATGGTACGGCCAATCTTGATTCTCACTCCTAATTTAAAGTTGCCACAAAAATTTTACTATAAATATTAACAAAAATTTAGTTGCAATTACTAGTAGATTTGACTGCATTTTATCAACTATAGTTAAATTAAAGTTGTAGCCGTAAAAATGTGGCCATATATAATATATTTCTTGTAGTGATGATATATTTTAAATTTCATAAAAAAATTTACAATAAAATGTGATTAAATAAATTTTAAATATTCAAATTTCCATGAATAATCGTGAGTATTACCTCTTCTACCTTAAGATCTTTGTTCACTACTGCTTGGAACCTACTTTATTTTTAATTATCATGAGTTTTTTAATTGAGAACTTACTCCATCTACAAGGGAAAGAAAAGATATCTATCAATAAGTGGACCCATACACATCTTATTGAAAAGAAAATCAGAGCCTAATTGAAAGAATTCAAAAACTTAAATGAGATGGAGAAAGGAGATAAAATATAATTATGCATATCAAAAATAAGAAAAGTTGTATTCAAAATATTTTATAATTTTAAAATTTTATTTTAGAAATAGATAATCTCATCAAGGATATGTGATCCTTTGGAACACCAAGTAAAATTATTTAAAGCAAGTTGCATAGTTTAGAAAGTAAAGAAATGTAAAATTTTAGAAAGTAATTTGGCACTGTTATTAATTAGTTTAAATTTTGGAATGGATAAGGCAAACACATATGGACCGAATTGTAGCTTGATAGCACCGGCAAGATGAGGATTGGTAAACCATGAAAAAAAAATTGCACGAAATTTTTTATTCATTTCCTATTTTCTTTACTCATCATCATTGCCTTTGTTATATCACATCATTTTATACTCATTTAAAAACTTTTACATAAACTTTTTTATCCAAAAATTATATTATTTTGTAAACACATGTTAATCATTATGCTCATCACATCACTCTACCATCTCTTTTAAACTTTTTTTGACGACTTATTTATTTATAGATTAGCCAATGAAAATAGCCTTGAAATTGGGTAATTGATAAAAGTCACAAATCAAGTACACGTGCCTTATATTCCATCCATCTTGTGAAATAGTCAATAACGGTCCACAAACACAAGTGAACTTGGCAAACTACCGTGCATCAACTATGGAAATATTCTTCTCTTAAAACCATGAAGATGTGGACAGTCTAATAAACAATATTCCAATGGAATGTAGTTCAAAGATGACGTTAAAAATTTGATCAGGCAATGTTACCGCAAGTAGTCAGTGAGCTTGCGCATGCACAGAATTCGTAGATTAGTGACAACCAAGTACACGTGTGAGAGCTTTGACCCATTCGATGGAGGAAAAAAAACGAATTCGAGGAGAAGGATTACACTAGCCTGGATGGTTGGCAATGAAAAAGATTTCATGGAATTTAAGAAAAATTATATTAAAAAATAAAGTTATTATTTTATAAAAAAAAATATATTTTAAAAATGAAAAATTTTGTACATGTAGGTGGTAAGTGAACTCTCCTATTCTCTCTGTTTTGATTATTTTTTACACAACTATCTTATTTATTTATATTTTACCTTAATTATATCACATTAGTCTTATAATTTTTATAAACATTCTCTGACCAACTTCTCGCAACTCACTACCAACGTTACCCAGACGGTGCGGATCCCCCTCGTCAATCATCATCCATCCAAGCAGGGCGGAATCGACGCTAATGCGTTTGTAAAAAATGCGAGTAGATTTGGGTCAACGGAGCGGTGAGAATTGAGATAGGACAAAAGATGTTATAGCTTCCAGGAAACGGAAGCTGGCACGTGAAGCCCAATGCAATGAAACGCTTGTTATGGACACGCGGCGTTAGCCGTTTGGGGCTTCAATTTTTGGTGTAATGGCCGTCCAATTCCTTCCCTCCGGCCCTCCCGATGCAGACGACTGTAGCCGCCTTCGAATGTGTGCTTCCTTTGTCAAAGTCCACGCGCGCACACACACACACACCTCAATACCAATCCTATCCACAAAATCCAAACACGCCAATACTTAATATTAAGGCTGTTGCTGTTCATGTCAAATATCTCTATGCCTTTTGCTTCATGTCGTTTTTTACTTCTTGTATTCTGGGAGGCAAGTGCAAATAAACCTTAAAATCAATTACAAGCCAAAGGTAATGTTATTATCCTAAGGAAAGTAGGATTATAGCATGCCTAAAGTCTTTTTTTTTTTTTTTAAATAAAAAAAATCTAATTTCTCACATTCTTTTTTTTCTATAAATTTTACTTCCCTTAATTTCTTTATCATTTATCTCCATTTGAATAAACAAATGTTTTTTGCAACCGTTATAATTAATTCAGAATCCATGGAAGAATTGTGGTGGGAGCGACAAATAGGATGGGTGGAAATTAAACTGGAAGTTTGTCTGAAAATGTAGTACGTATGTATATCCATGAAAATGAATGCTTGGGAGCAGATGGTCATGGCGGCAGTGGACTGATTGGGTTTCAGTCACACCATCCTTTTCCATGTGCCTTTCGGCAACAAAAGCAGAAGGAATTGTTGTGGCTTTCCATCGAGAAACACTGGACCGGATCGAACGGCACAAAATTAATGGGGGATGGAAGAGGAAAGTGATGCGTGTCACCTGTTGCATGGAATTAGAATGGGGGCCACAGGGCAGGGTGAGATTGTTGGACATCGAACGTCGCAGACACGTACCTTAAAAACACAGATTAATGGGGTGGGGGCAGATGCAAGACAATCACGCTGCTTCGTCTTGTCTCTATCCTGCTTTGAGTTTCGACTTTAGAATTTTTAACTGAAGTGATCAGCCTTTTCTTTCCTCATGTTGCAAGTCCAACTGTCCAAGTCACGCTTTTCTTTTCTTTTTTTTTTTTTTTTTTTTTTTTTTGGGCCAGTTCAAAAAGGAAATGAAATAAGGATGAGATGGAATTTCACATTTTCCACTTCATCTTTACCTATTTTCAATATATGTTTACTTATTCTCAATACATATTTACCCATTTCCAACGCATGATTTTCAAGAATGGCCGCCTCACTTGGGCCCTACATAAATAGAGATGGGAGCATTGCTGCAAGTTGACACTCACTTTTAATTTTTCAGGTTTTTTTTTTTTTCCAATTCTTATCTCACTTGAAAACAACTTAATTGCATTTGACATGAGATATGTGCTTTTTAAAATGGTGTTGATCATCTCAGACACTATTTTTTATTTTTAAATTTTTTATAAAACTATTAGTCCAGATGTATTTAATATAGTTTATCAAAAAAGGTGTATTTAATATATAAATTAAGTTTGATTATTTTTGAAATATGTATATATTTCATGGTATATTGGTATTCATTTCAAAATTATGAAAAGGTAAGTTTTATCATGGATTGTTGTGCTGGGTGGGTGTGTGTGTCTAAAAAGTATGGAATAAAACAAGCACACTTGGAATTTAAACAGATTGCACCCGGTAGAGAATAGTTAGGAGAGGTTTTTTATTTTTGGCTCCGGATATCCGGCTTCCCACGCGAAGCGAATCTTACATCAACAACACGGTTTACAGATAGTCCAAGAGCTAACATCCGAAAATCTTCAAATCCACCAAAACAAGTTGTAATTTAATTTCCTATCTCCTATTCCCAAGCTAGAGACGAGATTCCCCCCCACCTAAGCGCCAGAGGTCACTGATGACCTAAGCCAGATGCTTTTAAGAAGCAAGAAAAAGAAAGAGAGTGGAAGCTGGAAAGTTGTGCTACGTTGAAGATGATGCCCATTATTATTATTATTATTATTATTTTAAATTATTGATTTAAAGTAGCCACTCACATGCAGTATTGGATTTGTTTGATTAATTAATTAGCAGTTTTCGTGTTTTCATAGAAGAAAAGTGGTGCCCAAACTATGGGTTGTCATCTTTATCCCGACACTTCTTGCTCTTGTTTCCCATCTTCTAACTAATTACTACTTCCAGCTTTGCTTTGAATTCAAGACCATTTCTAAAATTCTAATTGTAACTCGTCCATGCAGCTGCTCTGCATGTGTGCATCCGCGTGATGGAGATTGGGCTTTTACCATAATCTTGTTGGAAATAATTAATTTCTAGATTCTAGAACCATAACAAACTTTACAAATCTTAAGGTGGTCCAAAAGATGTGGTCCTTGTGAGAAAGAGAAATTAAGCCGTGAATAAAATTTTTTTTTATTTTTTTTAAAAAAAAATTTCATAAAATTGTTAGCCCAAGTGTATTTAACTTACGTATCAATTTTTACCATTTTTGAAGATTTTTATATTTTTATTTTTTATTTTTGAAAATCAGTGGCATTTTAGTAATTTAGAATTACCTAAAATGCCACTGGTTTTCAAAAATAAAAAATAAATATCTAAAAATCTTCAAAAATGGTAAAAAAAATTTCACAGATTAAATACACTTGGGCTAATAATTTTATAAAAAAAATTTCAAAAAAAAAAATTGTGTATGCGCCCGGGAGCATGCAGCATTGCATGCTCCCAGGAGCATAGGACTGAAGTCCGGGTTTTCTACGGCATGCATGTGTTTAGTAGGAGGTAAGAAAAATTGGAGGAAGAAATCTTGGGAATCTTTTTTAATAAAAAAAACTAGAATGTGATGTCATATATTTTAAAGAATTTAGAGTATGATGTTCTTTAATGATTAGTATTGCAGAGAATAAAAATATAATTTATAAAAAATGAATAATAGAAAATAAGATAATTAAGTAGTTAAAATATCAAACCATATTAATACATTAGTAGAAAAAGTGGTATCTTTTTTACTCTTGCTGAGTGCCAGACTCGCTAAGTAAGTCCATTTGCCAATGGGTAATTGATGTAAATTGATTTTATCTACTTCTTGATACTCGTTCTTAGCTATAATTTGACAACTTAATTACTTCACTTTTTTCCATTTTTATCCATTATATTTCAATAATTTTCTGATACATTCTTACGGCACTACTTCATCTATTCTCATTTTACTCTTATTATATAACATCGTTTCATCACTTTTCAAATTTTATAGCATTCATACTTTTCCATTCTCACCAAATAACTAGTCATCAAATATTTATGATAAATATCTATTCTCACCAAAGGCTTCTAAATATTTACTTTAAATATTGGGATAATTACAATATAAGTACATCATTTAACCATAATTATAAATATGTTCATATAGTTTCAAAACTTGTAAATAATCTTATATAATTTGACTATAATTACAAATATACCTACATTGTAACGGTATGAATATATTTACAAATATATTAAAATATGTTGATATATTTGCAAAAATAAACATACTTATTCGGTTTTTAATAATGCAAATATGCTCAATAGATTGCATATGTTTTTGCAAATATATTTATGCAGTAATAGTGCAATGACGGAAACATGACGGCAAGAGTTTATTTAGAATTTCTAAAACTGTATCTATTTTCGATTATGATTATACTATGCAGGTCTATTTACAAATTACCTTAAATGTTGATTTGCAATTTTATGTTATGTACAATAGACTCGGTCGTTGCATGATTAAAGATATTTTTCTTGGTTAGGTATGTCTACACTTATCACGTGGACTCTATACAACCGCATTGCAGGTGTAATATGATGGCCGAAATTATTCATGTTATAAAATTTTTTACACATGTGCAGTTTCTATTGAAAAATGAAATATCAAATGGATTTAAAAAAATTGTTTAATTTCATAGAAAGGAAGACTAAGATGAGTCTCAAAAAAAATAAAATAATAATAATAATAATAATAATTTCAGCAGCTATCTAATTGCTCGTGCAGGAGAGGTGCTCCTGTGCTTATTCTGAAGGAATATGTATCTTTTTTTTTTAATACCTCCGCATACACATACAATATACATAGAGGGAGGACAACTGTAAACTCTATGAATACGTATCTTATCATGATCATTCCAATAATATAATTACTCAATTAGCGATGAGTGAGAAAGAGATGGGAAAAGGAAAAGAGAAGCATTATATCATTCATTCAGGCTACAAATAACATCTAAATCAACAGGTGAACTGAAAATTGGTGCTCACGTCGACGACGAAAGTACGTAATTGTTGGTGGGTCCAAACGAGGATAAATAAATGAAACAGCAAGCTAGACCTACAGTTTCTTACACGTAATACTCGATGATTACGAATTTTAAAAAAATGAGAATTTAAGCACGTGTGCGGATAGACGTATGCCGCATCTCATCAGCTCTCCATGGATCTCACAAATATATATATATATATATATATATATATATATATATATATATATATATATATATATGGGAGTTGTTGATGCTGCACCGGAACAGCGGTACAGTGGGCCCAAAATGGGTCCCACATGATCATGAAATCATGATCTACTCCACCCATTGTATTTAGAATAATGTATTCTATTACCACACCAATTTTCATCCCAATCAGATATGTATATGGGCCCCATCTGAAAATGGTACAAATCCAACGTAATAAAATAGTTTGATGTAAATAACAACTTTAAAGTATCTGATTGGGATGAAAATTAGTATGATTATAAAATACATTATTCTAAATACAATGGGTGGAGTAGATCATGATTTCATGATCATGTGGGGCCCATTTTGGGCCCACTGCACCGCTGTTCCGGTGCAGTGACGCTGCACCGGAACAGAATCCTATATATATATATACACACACAGAAATATTCAGGTGCAGTTCCAGTGCAGCATCGTTGAAATGGGCCTCATATGATCATCAAATCATAATCTACTCCATCTATCGTATTTAGAATAATGTATTCTATTACCATACCAATTTTCATCCTAATCAGATATGTATATGGGCTCCATCTGAAAATGGTACAAATTCAACGTAATAAAATAGTTTAATCTAAATAACAACTTTAAAGTGGTTTTTTCAACATCTAAACTGTCTAAAACATGATTTATATATAGATAAATGATTATATAAAATTTTATTGTATTTTAATATGTTTATGCACTATGAGGCTCATTTGATCATGAATGATAAATTTACTCGACACATTGTATCTAGAATCATTTACTTTATTAGCATACTAATTTTCATCCAAATCCAACATGTGTATGTGCCTCATCTTAAAATAGTACAAAATTAATGTAATAAAAAATTCTAACGTAAATATCAAGTTTAAAGTAATATTTTTAACATCCGGATCATCTAAAGTATGATTTTTATATGGATAAATAATTATATAAAGTTTCATTACATTCTAATATGTGTAAGACTCATTTGCTTAGTCCGATCTAACATGATCATTCCTTGTATACACACGCACGAACATTATTACATTCCTTATTTCTGAGGATGAAAATTAGCTTGTCCATTCCACGCCTGCGACATTGCTACATGTTTGGCATTATATCAGTATTCAGCATGAGTTAAAATTGGAACTTACCATTAAACGCATGTATACTGAAACCGAATGCATACTTACGCTACCAACACGTGGACTCACAATTTTGTCGGTGAGTGCAACCAAATATGATTTGAAAACTGCTCCTTGACAAAAAGTTTTTTTTTTTTTTTTAATAATCTAGGGAATGGGATGAGAATATAATGATAGGATGAAAACAATTGTGTTAAAATTAGGCTTTTCTCAAATATACCCATTACGTTTGACCATGTTCCAAAATATGCCCACTATGTTTCAGAAATTCTAAATATACCTACTACGTTTTGTCAAAATCCCAAATAAGCCCACACCGTCAGGGACCGTTACGTTTAACGACGGAACCGTTGTGCAGTGGCTGCTAATTTTTCAAAAATGCCCAGATTGCCCCTTGCGTGAATAGTAAAAGCTGAGCTCGGGTTTCACTTGAAGAGAGCAGCAGCAGGAGAGTTATAACCCATATGCTCTCCTGCCATCCGTCCGTACATGGTGATGGAAGGGGACGAAATGCATCCTTTATGCAATTATCATTTTTGAAACCAACGGAAAAAAATACCAAAAATACAATAGCATAGACGGAAGGAAAAAATTATCATTTTTGAAACCAACGGGAAAAAATACCAAAAATACAATAGCATAGACGGAAGGAAAAATATCATTGTGGGATTTAATTGACGGAACCATTGCACAATGACTGGCATAATCCATACCATTTTTGACAGACTACTTCCGGGTTCAGTGGAATGATATGAAAGGAAATACCGTATTGCACGCTCTAAGATCTAACGTCTGAAGTTGATATTTAACAATAGCATAGATGATTTCAATTTCGGATATGCCCAAAAGCATCAAAAAATGAAACGAATACCTCAAATGACCAGTTGTATGATGCACCGCTCCTTCCTCCTTGGACACTCTCCCGCTGCTGCTCTCTTCAAGTGAAACTCGAGCTCAGCTTTTATTATTCACGTCAGGGGCAATCTGGGCATTTCTAAAAAATTAGCAGCCACTGCACAACGGTTCCATCACTAAATGTAACGGTCACTGACGGCGTGGGCTTATTTGGGATTTTGGCAAAACGTAGTAGGTATATTTGATATTTCTGAAATGTAGTGGGCATATTTGGGAATATGATCAAACATAATGGGTATATTTGTAAAAAACCCGTTAAAATTTTAAAACGTTGTCTTTAAAATTTAGAAACGTAAATTGAAAATGAGAATCTTGTATCCTTTAAAACAGTAGCTAACAATTTATCATAGTTATATCAACAAACGGTCCCATTTCTTTTGACTGCTGGGGCATCGGGCATTGTTAAATGAAAGAAAATATATGCTGTTTTTTTTATAAAAAAAAAAAAAAAAAAATTAAGAAAGATGATCATTTCTTTCACCCTGATGCCTGCTTATCATATACTCTACAACATCTCTCTTCGCGCGTCAAATGACCAGAGGAAGAAATTCTCCTTTTAACTCGAAAGGAAAAAACATGGAAGGAGGCAACTGCTTTTTAACTGATTTATAAATATCGATCGATCGATCGATCGAGGAAGTGAGAGTGAATGTGCAAATGTTGTTATTATTATTATTATTATTATTATTTATTTATTTTATTATATAAACTTGAAGCTGGCTATGCAAATTTTATGGGAATGAAAACGCAAAAAGAAGTGAAAATTTTAATTTAGTTGGATGAGCGAGGACGTCAATGGATGGTTGGGTGGAATGGAACTTTGGACCCGCCAAACTGCCAAACATCTCACAGATACACACGTGCGGTCAAAGAAAGGAGCGGTTACGTTGGAGAGTTTGGTGGGGAAGTTAACACGCTAATTTCGTGCATGCTATATTGCTATGTGAATGATGCCAATATATATATATATATATATATATATATATATATATATACACACGCGTGCGCGTGCGCGTGATATGTTTTCCACTCTCTCATCCAAGTAAAAAAAAGAAAAGAAAAGAAAAAAAAAAAAGCGTGGATGATTGGATGGCCATGCAAGCTAATACACATGATACACATGAAGACATGATATGATGGCTAGCGCGACTCGACCTCATGCGTGCGTCTGCCTGTTGTTTGAAGCCGAGTGGTGAACAGTAATGTCCGTGGAGAAGGCCGCAATCAGCCCCCGTGTTTCCCTCCCTTTTCCCTTCCCCTTAGTCCACCATTCCCATTATTCAATCTCTCCACTCCTCTTCCGCCTCGATATTCCAAATATGATGAAATAAACCAACCAACCAACCAACCAACCAACCATTCACGCGCAAGAATCAATCAACATTGGTGTAGACTTATCCATTGCCCTCCACGCAATCCTCTAATTACGCCTCGATTCCATACAAGTCCAACAACAGTTTGCATTTTTTTTTAACCCACCCACCAACCCACCCCACCTTTTCTACTCTTAACCATTTCCTTACACACTACACATCACCCTTTCTTCTTAATTGATTCACCATAAAATAACTCCCTTTGCTCTCCCTCACTTGGACACTTTCAAATTCACTCCCTAGATTTTAACATTAATAATTCCCTTTTTCTTCCCTTTTTTCAAGGTTTGTCTAATGACACATTCACATTCAATTTTCTTCTTCCCCTTCTTTTTTCTATATAATAATACGTATAGGGATGCGACCGTAAATCGCCCTTCTACATATTCAATCACATATCTGCAAGCTATCCATCCAACTCTTCCCATTTACTTTTCCATACTAAAATCGCTTTCATTGTTAATTTGAGCAGATCCTAACGATTACCTTAATTATCTGAAAATTTCTTTTAGTTATTGAAGATCAACTAAATACGAATTGCCATCGTGTTTTTTTTTTTTTTTTTTTTATAAAAAAAATGTCTTAGCTGTATGTTCACAACTTTACGATATAAGGTTGGAATAAAATCTCTAAATTACTAAAAATAATTTTCTTGTTTTCAAATAATAACAATCTACTCTTGTCATTTTCATTCAGTTTTTATCAAATTCTAATACAATGTTTTAATTTGTAACATACAACAACATTTTTTTTTATCTTAGGCACGTTTTTTTAATATCAAAACTTTTCGCTCTCTATAATTATCTTATTTTAATAATTTTTTCATATTTTTCTATAAAATTATCTTACTTCACGATTATATCTACATAATTACTCATACAACTAACTTATCTATTTTAATTTTATTCTCTTCACTATTCATCATTATCTCTATTGTATCACATCAATTTTTTCTCAATTCAAAAACTTTTATGCTAAAATTTTTTTACCAAAAGTTTTATTATCTTTCAAACACACTCCTTATATCTCTATCCCATCATCATCCAAACAAGTCATGAACAGTTTGATTGGACTGAATTTGACATAACTACTCTTCGCTTGTTAAACTAATCTCGGAACCACTCAGTATGATTGATAATCTCCTTTTTTCCTTCATGGTGTGCTAATCTAGGTAGTCAAAAAATGATATCTTAATGCACACCATTTACAAATTAAATTGTCAAACTTACAATGAGGCAAATATCTAGTTTGATCATTTACGATTGATTCAAATACCCTGTTAATTTTTTAAGTTTTTATTTTAAATTTGCAAATCTAAGTTTACATAATGCATAAATCAAATGTTAAGATTTTTTAATACTTATATAGTTTTAAATTTTAAACGCAACGGTATCCTGGTCATTTTCAACCTCTAAAAATGGTCATGATAACCCTACATTTAAAATTCAAAAAAAAAATATTACACCTATTCAAAAAACTTAATATAACATTATTAAAAAAACAAAAACTAAATAAAGATAAAAAGGGAGGTTGTCGAAGAGAGAGAGAGAGGGGGCTTGTGCGGAAAATTCTGACCCGACGAAGGCTTAGTACGTAAATTCCAAGCATTAATTCGTCTGCTCCCTCCACCGCATTTCATCCAACGGCCCAAAACGATGGCGGTTGATCCAACGGTTGAGAGCGCTGGTCAAAAACCCAACGATGGCGGGTGATCCGACGGTTGAGAGCGCTGGTCGAAAACAGTGGGTTTTATTGACCGGTTGGTAAAGATCAAAATTCATATATATATAATAAATATTCAAGTGTAGCGCGACTGCACCATAATTACTTATAGTTGCGCCAAAATGAGTCCTATATGATTATAAAATTATAATATACTTCACCTATTGTATTTAAAATGATGTATTCTATTACCACACCAATTTTCATCCTAATTGGAGGTGTATGGACTCCATCTGAAAATAGCGCAAAATCAACGTAATAAAATAGTTTAATGTAAATATTAAGTTTAAAGTTATATTTTAAACATCTAAACCGTCTGAAGTATTATTTATATATGGATAAATGATTGTATAAAATTTCATTACATTTTAATGTGTGGGGCTCATTTTTTGGGCAATTGTATCGCTATATTACACCAGAACAACTTTCTCTATATTTATATATATGAGAAATATTCAGATACAGCTTCACTACACCAAAATAATAGTGTAGTTACCTCCAAATAGGCTTCACATGATCATAAAATTATAATCTACTCCACTCATTGAATTTAAAATTATATATTCTATTAACATACTAATTTTCATCCTCATTGAATATATATATGACCCTATCTAAAATGATACAAATTCAAGATAATAAAATAATTTGATATAAACAACAACTTTAAAGTTGTTTTTTCAACATATAAATTATTTTTTATAAAATTTATATATAGATAAATAATTATATAAAATACAAATATATTTAAATATATGCAGAGCCACAAATGCATCATTAATTGCAGTACAAACAAATACACAGAGAAAGTTCTCTCTCTATATGCATCCTCAGTCATTTCATTTGTCTTTTGTGGATTACATCCTTCCCCACACTTCATATCTAATTAATAATAATACTCGCCAGTTGCCATTACACTAATGCATAGCCATAGTTGTTTATTGAGCTAATCAAAGGTAGCCCATCCATCACGCACCACAGCCATCAAGTTTTTGTTTTATTTTTATTTTTATGAGAATAATGAGATCAAGGGGTTGGTTTTACTTTCACGTCTTTGGTATATTCTTCTGGCTTACCTGCTCGTGATACATATGTGATGTGACCCTTCCAACCCTGCCCCGAAAAAGCTGCATTTAAAGACTGGCCACGCTTTGTCTACCTGAAATATAGGCTTTTTATTTGTTGGTTGGTTGGTTCCGGACGAATGGACCAAGCAGCCGACCTGCTGAATGGCTCGGATATCATCCATCCCATGTTTGCTCTGAGCCTCTAAGAGCAGCATTGCCATAGCCAGCACTCGTACTTATGGGCTACGGTCTACAGCGCAGAGTTAGACGACTTAATAAATGATCACTAACATCCAAGTCGCGTATTACGACGCATTAAGATATGGAAAGATTCCAACTCAAAGGAGAGTTACCAAGTACAAAAAACGCGAGTAGAGAGGTGCCCATCCGATCCAGCAGCGCTAGAGGTGGATTGTTGACAAGTAGCTCATCCCCAGTGGATAGGCCTCTCCATTTTAATTCCCCTTCGGTTCCTCCTCCTTTTCTTCCAGTTGATATTAGGCAGCGTCAGAGAGAGGCCTTTGTGGAAAGGCGCGCAGCCTCATTTTTCTTTTTCTTTTTCGCAAAAACCAAAGCACAACTCCAACCACTAATTTATAGCAACATGCGTTTCTAGACGAAACTCTTAGAGATGTCATTATCTTAGGCTGCCATGTGGGTGCAAGACATAGGCTTGTGAACATGATGGCTTCTATATGCTTTTTTAATGTCTGCAATTACTCTCAGTTTCGCTCAGTACGAAGGAAGAATGAAGTGGCAGAGCAGAAGATAAAAGGCGATTACTACAAGTGAGCAAGAGGATGACCAAAGTTTGCAGGCTTTCAAAGTTCCACTTGAAAGAAAGTTGACATCAGCTTTAGCCAAAAAAATCTGTAGCACACAAGGAGAGTTTCTTCAGTTGATCTTTCCTTTTAACCATTAGCACACTCGAGTGACTTTCCGGATAAGCGAAGCTCCATTAATGAAACAGACAAAACAACCGAGCAAGAATTGATACAGGGATAAGAGCATAAATCCATAATACTCTAGTTGTCAGTCTGACAAGACACTAGAAACCAGAAAAGTCGTTAGTTGTTACCATGTAGTAGTTCAAGGAATAATAGCTTCTCTGGAAGCCCTATGTCCGATAATTTTAGATCGCCCTGCATGCAAACCAACCACCGCTTGAGATTTAGAAGTGAAAACACCCACATAAATGGATGCTTAAACAAATTGACTTAATTCACTATACAGATATGGAGGAAACTAAACAAATGCAGGAACCAGGGGAAGTTTGGGGCATATATGCGTTTCTCTTTGGTCCCCAGTTAGGCGGTTTATCAATTTAAGTTGAATCATTTGAACTCAATCAGGAACACCAAGTCACTGTCCAATGGGTTTCCCAAGTCGCTCGACTTGACGTAAGAGTTTAACAAATTTGAGTTGAGTAACTGTTTTTTTTTAGAATCACTTGGAGAAAAATAAAAAATTTTCTTTCATGCAAGGATGATTTTATCTCCGACACAATTAATCACTTTGAAGTGGACTTAAAGAAAAGAGTATCTGCGAATCGACAATCGACTCGGGTAGTGTTTGCAAACCTACATGGCTATATCCCCACAACCTTCCCTTTCTTTCTCAAGGCATGCATATTTTTTGACAATGCATTTACCTCCTTCGCCATTAGCTTTCTGACATTAATAGCATATAGTTTTGGATCTTGCTTTTCTTCCTCTGAGGGGTAGTAGACTGGCAGGTAAGTAACCTCCATGTAATTCACAAACTGACAAAGCAGTAAAATAAAATGATAGACCTGCATGTACAAAAATATTGAGATTCACTGTAAAAGATTTAGTGGAAACAGTTGTAGGTAAAGAAGCAGCATTTCGGATTTGTTGGATCCTGAGTCAAATTGGGCTCAGCTAGAGTTGAGGCAGCTGATGTAGCATGCTCTCCAAAAATGAACCTTCTGAAACCAGAATAGTTGGAAATTAAGAAGCACAATGTACAAAAGAGAGACTGGTGCATAGTGAAACCTACTAGGCTGCCAAGTAAATTTTACCCTCCCAGACCACAAAGACACAGATCATTTATCCATTAGCCGCTCTGGTTATGTTTGGGACAACAGTCCATCAATTCACACTGCATGAAACTCACTAACCAATCCACGCATGAGCTTCAAAGCAATTTCAAAAACTTAGCAGAGTTGGTAATGAAAGAGTAAATTTGTCCTCCTCATCTTTGCAACGTAAATGAAATATTATCTTCATTTTATGACTAAATCAAGAAATTCTTACCCCGGATATGGACTCCCATGCTGGGCTAAATCTCCGGTAAGGATATCTTAGTATCACAGGAAGCACTGGTGTTCTGGATAAGAAAGCACCTGTCTTAAATGGAAGGAGAAACTCACCATTTGTAGTCGTACCCTCTGTATTTGGAAAAAAATAGAAAAAGAAGAACAGAAAACACAAACACAACAATTGAAAATTGAGAAATAAATGGAGGAATTTGTGGTCCTTAAGTGGCAGATGGTCACAAAATTCATAAGCCTTCAGCTTTTTCAAGTGGTATTCATGATGGAATAATCAATACCCTCAAAAAGCGGCCAAAAAATTGTTTTGAATGAAAATTTGCAATCATCAACAGGAAAGAATGGTTAGATCATTTGAAGGTATTCTGACGATTTCCTGTCCATCATCTACGCAAATCAAGAGTGTCATGATGCCCGGCACCACTTTTATGAATTCAAAACAAGAAGGAACTGACCAAATCTTGGAAAATAAAGAAGTTAGCCTCAGTAACCTGGAAAAATTACCACCACAGGAACAAGTTTGTTTTCACGTGCCTCTGTAATTCTGTCTGTGACAATCCCTGCAAACAAGAAAAAAGCCTGACCTACAGAGATTTGCAAATGAAACTAAAAGATTAATTTTTGGGAGTAAATTCCTTAAATAGATGAGTGCATAGGCAGCTAAAGCACGTGGATAAGTGACATAAATCATGCCTCATTGTAGTCATCTGTATAACTGAAAATGCGGCCTTTTTGTTATTTCTTGTACAATAGGTCAGTTCCGTCCCCAATTCACAAATGGGAGGATATAACAGAAAGTGAGCTTGGATTTGGCTTAATACAATGTCAAAGTGAGATGGTTTCTAGTGCCTAATAACTGCCAGGATTAGGAGGCCTATTTCAGTATGTAGAACTTAGATACATTCCAAAGCACTACACGATGTCAGACTTATGCCTAACAATTTCCGTCTCCTCAACCACCAGATGACTAGCTCATGATGGAGTCTGTAAAGCTTGTGTATACTTAAGTATAATGGTGCCAGAGAAGCGTCAAAGGAATAGAAGGTGGTCACAACACATCAAATATCATATGAGCAAAGTAGGCCGCTCCATCTTTTCCTTGTAAATGGAAATCAGATGGTGACCAGCAGAGCACTAAATGATTTGTTTACTCAGCATTGGAAGAATGCAATCAGAAACAGAAGCTATAAACTACCACCTTGTGAATCAGCGCAACAAATCATGATCATAAGAGAAGAAAACTAAATGAAATTGGAAAAAAAAAAAAAATACCCGAAACGCCCCGGTAGTGGGGTGATTTTGACTCTCGCTCAACATTGATACAACCTAGAAATTTGCTGCAGAACAAGATCATAGGATTCCATTAAATTTAATTGTCAAGCTACCCCCATTGTGATCTGTTAAAACAGGAAATAACACGCTAGAGGCTCTAAACTGAAAGAAGTTGCGTGTATTGAATGGAAGAAATTGGATAGTAGAACCAACAAAAGCAATCTATTGAGAACTGACATTAGAGATGTGCTGGGAGAAATGGACATCCTGTTGCTTCTAAGCGGACAAAGAAGGAAACGAATGCAGTGCATTGGTGATTTAGCATGGTTGAATACCAACCTGATGAGACCAACGAGAGGAAGATCAGCTACCCATCTCTTTAGCAAGAAACCATCATTTAAATATTTGAAGACCCGCAATGCAGAAAATGTTAGAAAAATAGTTTAGTCAGTAAAAATAGAGATATGCTAGCTCCTTGTGCTCTTGCGCAGCACGCTCTGAGACGAATTTATAGTCGTATATGCGAATGTCTGTGAACACAGCTACCACAAAATCATGCCAGTGTGTGGTGAGTTTAATTCGTGAGATATACATACGGTCGGTCAGCTCACCGCTGCAACAAAGCTAGGAAAAGATGACGACAGGTGATAGAGAACGTCCAAATATGAAACGTGGTTGGATACGATCACCCCTGGCCGTGGAAATTCTTCAGATTGCTCAACCCACTCATTCTGTGACAGCCAACGACATCAGTAAAACGCCGGGGAGGGGGGGAAAACAAAGCAGCAGCGAAAGCCAAACACTTGCATCAAACGCCTTCGTTTACCACTTGCTCAGTCAGAAACCCAAATGATATGAAATTATCAATCATCTGATATAATGCCCAACTGGTCATTTTTACACAGCCATCCCAAAATTGGTTTGGTTTGGTTTGAATTGGTGGCTCCGGGTCGAACCCAACCAAAGTCGCACCCGTTCTGTGAACGAAGAGAGACTCCCAATGCATTAGTAGGCGGGCTTCGTTACTCTCGAGGCCCAGATTACTAGCCAGCCCATCGGCCCGCCCGAGCAAAAGTCCATTTTGTAGCCCCACTGCAATCTCAGCGTAGCGTTAAATGACATTGAGTAGACGATGCTATCTGCAATTATGAACTAGGCAATGACAATTAATGAATGGGCTGCAGTAGGGGTGTAAATCGGGTCGGGTTAAACCCGAGACCGCATCAACCCGGCCCGATTTTTAACATGGTTGGGTTGAGGTTTTGCAATTTCGGTTTTTGAAAATCGGGTTCAACCCGACCCGATTTTCAAAATCGGGTTGACTTGGGTTAGGGGTCGGTCAACCCGACCCGACCTGCCCCCTTATAATTGATTTAAATATAAAAGAGTAAACCCTAGTCCCTACACCGAAATTGCCATTTGCCAGCCCTCTGCCCCTCTGTCGCGGCGTCCCCTGCAAATCGCGCCCACCCGCCTCTGCCGACTGCCGAGTCAACGTCGGTCATCGGCTGCAAATCTGCCGCTGAAGAAATCGTGCCCGGCTGCGAACCTGCGACGATGCGACCTGCAAATCCTGGCGTGCTGCTGAGGACAGAGTTGACGCCTGGATTTCTCTTCTCAGCAATTTCCGGGTACGCTCGGCTGCCCGGCTGCGAGCCTGCGACCTGCAAATCGTGCTGGCGTGCTGCTGAGGAGAGGAGTTGACGCCTGGATTTCTTTTCTCAGCAATTTCCAGGTACGCTTCTTGGTTTTAATCTCATTTAAACCCGCTGCGACAAATCGTTTTGGTGCATCTGGGATTTTGATATTTTTCCGTGGTTGAATTTCCTTTCTCTCAGTCCTTTTTGGATTTGGCATAACATATTATACTGAATCTGAAACTGCATTTTGATGATTGCTCTGTCAAGGGGTTACAGTCCGTTACTGCGCATTGCTGATAGACTTCAATGGGCAATGTTAAGTTGTTAACGTTTGTGGCTGAGGGAGGTACAAGTGGAGGGGTGAACAGAAGAGAGTAAATATACAACGGTGGGAAAATGGGATACAACGTTAACTAATGATGGAAAATAGAATAATAGAGATAAAATAAATAATACTTTTTACTAAAGGACGAGAAATGGCACGTGGAAAAAATCAATGCATTCCTTCCTTGCTTGGTATCATCCTATACATCACGTATAAATTATCAATTCTGTTTTTCGTGTTGTAAGAAAATAAACCTGGTTAATCCAAGAACAACAAGATGGATGGTCTGGATTACCCCATATATAATTTCTGAATGGGATGCAGATGAACATGCAGCGGGACTGTTGCTACTTATTAGGAAGGTAGTCAATGTTGCTTTCAGATTTTATAGTGTCTAGCATCGGGATTTTGAGACATGAATTAAAATACAAACAAGTAACCCAATTTATCTATTATTATTATTATTATTATTATTAATCTAATTAGGTGGAAATTGGAAAACAAATATAAATATTGTTAACCTTTGTTATTTGATTACACAAAAATTTTAAAAAAAGAATTAGGAATTTTGTTTTCCAATTACTCATTGAGAATAACTATATGAATTAATTAATTTAGTGGGTCACGACATTTTATGGGTTGGACAATGACTTCTTTTTTATGGATTTTATGTTTGTTCAAATAAGTGTACTTTGTGGATTTTATGCTTCTTGAGTAAGTGTCCGCCTCTGAATCAAGTTATGTGGGCAACCATAAAAGGCAGTAGCAATAGGCTTGTACGATAGACTAGTGGCAACGGTTGGATTTGGGTTTTTTATGCATTACGCTGGTTGCCATATATATTAAATTAACCCATTTGATCATGTCTCAATGGGTTTTATTCATAGTCATTACTCATAAATATCACATGACACTAACTATTTTAATTTTTTTAATTCCACTTTTAAGGTACGTAGAACTTTTATTAGTATTTATTGTTTTTACAATTATCATTGTTTTTGTTATTTTAGAAATTTGGGTGAACAAAAACTTAACTAGCATTGATAATATGTGTAATCTATTAGCCCGATTTCTAACCCGAACCGAACCGATTTGAGGTGGGTTGAAATAGGGTTGGGTTAAGATGTGAAAAGTAGGGTTGGGTTGGAATTTTACAAGGTGGGTTAGGGTTGTATTTGTCCCAACCCGAGTCAACCCGACCCGATTTACACCCCTAGGCTGCAGCAGCCGCACTGGGCACTTCACTTCCACCACCACGCATGCGCAGCCCATCTCTTCATCCAAATCATGCTAAAAGCCTAAAACGAGGAACTAAGGAAGCGCTAGGGAGTAGGGGCTCCTTGGCCAAATCTCCTCGTTCAACACACGACCGGACCATCCCCTCACGGGTCACGGCTCGAGGTAGAGGAAAATTAGTAACTGTTTGATATTGCAAGTGAACCTTTTGCAACCCCGCTAACTAGAAGCGAGGGGGCAATTTTTTCAAAAAAAAAAAAAAGAAAAAACGAAAAAGGTGAGTACAAATGGATAAAGCACGCATTTGGTTATCCGTTTGCACCTCGTCAGCAACTTGATCTTCATGGCATGGGGCAGGAGGCAGGCTGCATGTTTCATCAATCCAATAAAACCCGAGTGTGAAAAGCATGAGGCGAGCAAGAAAGCGACCGCCATCCACCAGTAAAGCTCTGCGCCAACCCATCAAGTTCGTATAACCACCAGCACCACCACCCCGTAGGCCGCGTATAGTGAATCCGGTGCACAACCGACAGATGAGATAGTAGACGATGAAGATGGCCGATCCGACGGTGAGGCGCAGCGGAACGAGCGTAACGAGTGCGGCAGCCAGTAGGATCTTCTCTTCCAGTGGCAGATCGTCCTTTCCCATTGGTCCGTACGCGTCCTTCCGGACGAACGGAGCGAGCCACCGGTTAAGCTCGACAAGGATGTCTTCGAGAAGTGAGTGAGGCCTCTGGAATTCATCGAGGTCCATTTCGGGTTGCGCAAGGGAATTCAGGTCAGCGAGCTATTTCATTCTCAATGCGCTGCTGCTGGTTGCATGTGGGCATCCACTCGTCCCGCGATGGCACTCCCACGTTACACGGGGGTGGGTGGGCAAGGACGTCATAAAGCGTGGGCAATGTCGCGCGTGAGACTCGAATAAGTACGAGTAGAACAACCGATTCAAATCGTGCGCTTTGGTGTGATTTTGAAGCCGAGAAAAAATTTACCGGGAAAGGAAAATTTTCTTAAAAAAATGAGATCGTGATGTAATAATAATATGACATGGGAAATGATTATAAATAAACGGAATAAGAATAAAATGGGTTAATTTCAAATATATTCATAAACTTTATCTTTAATTACAAATATATCTATTAAGTATGAAAATTTTCATATATACACAAAATAGTCCTAAAATTAACGATCCATTTGATGTCAGAACAGTAAGAAACGGAGTCAATTTCGCTGGATAAATATTGATGAAGGACCAAATTACACTAAAATCATCTTGAAAACTATACTAAATTCGAGTCCACCGTCCAATTTTCATAGTTGGAAACCTCTTAAAAAAACCAATCGTCCGATGCATTTGTATTCTCCATCGTGGTTGTTGATGGCAGCCGTTGTTCCCAAATCCCAAAATTGCTGAAACCTTGTAAGAGGTTGTTCTGCTCGCTGAAAAAAAATAAATGAAGTTGATTGAGCTCGAGGGAGATGTCGAATTACATGGAATCGCTGCTAACTGATAGAGTATTTCATCGGTATTAAAATCAATGCTGCATGTGCATAGACGGGCCTACAAGATTTGTTGAACTCGAAATAGCATCTTTTTTCCAACGCATGCAGATGCCGCAGATTTCCCACCCACATGCTATCCGTTCGATGATCTTTGCATATGTCGGCAAAGGTTGTCGGATTTCAACGCCGATTCTAGTGAAGAGTGGTCCTTCCCAATACACATCATTATATTTTCATTCCATATACAAATTTAATCACATCATTATATTCCAGATACAAATTTAATAAAAAAATCTTGTATAATTTGGAACACATTCTTAAAAGGTATATTCATCGTTTTCCCTCAGCATTAACAGCCATTACACCATCCACTAGGATTTAGGCATCTATGATATTTAAAATATTACTTAAAAGATATATATAAAAGACTTCATACTTAATAGATATATTTGTAATTAAGGTCAAAAGCTATAATATGTTTGAAATCAACCTAAATAAAATAAAAGAGTTATACAGAAAAATGTAAAAATAAATTAAATATAAAAGTAATAATAAAAAAAATAATGATATTTAATTAAGACGTCAAATCATACCAAATGCAAAGAAATAGATCTTTACCTCATTCCAAACGCACCATCCAAATAATCCTCCTTCATATTCTTAGCTCAACCGAGTACTATCGAACTTCATGCAAGCATCCTAGTAGCCCAAAATTACAGATTTTTCTAAAGGCAAAGATTTTCCGTTGGTATAGATGGATAATTATTAATTTCAAGGTATAATTTAAGGAGAATTTAAGAAATGCGTATTCACACTCTAACACTGCAACCCACAATTAGAAAAAAGCATCATATTTATCACATCGAATTTATCCTCATAGCCGAAAGGAATAGTTTTCGTGAAAATTTCCACCCAACCGGTTCTATTATTAGTTCATCAACACAGAAGCATCCAAACATTTGCGCTGGAAAGGGTAAAAAACAATTTTTATGGCTATATAATCAAACATCACATTTAATCAGTCCGATAAAAATTCATTTGCGGTAATTGTCTTACAAGCTGAATAATACATCTTACTCGACAAACCCATCCAGCCAATGCAATACTACATCTGCCTCCAAGAGATAAAGTAGAACAGAGTTTGTGGCGTATCAAAAAATTTTTAAATGTTTGCTTTTAGGTGATTTAGTTTAGTAGTCCACTAAAACTTCTTTAAAGTGATAAATATATTCTTAACAAAAGAATTTTCAACACAGTTAACGGTTTAGATGTCATAAATTAAAATCGTTGTAGCAATATAACAAAGGGATTCCTTGGAGATCTCCAGGGAACCTAGATCATTCCCGGTTTGCAAATAGAATCATCCAGCAGACTCTTTTGCCCCGTCTATTGTTGATTATCACCTTACCTCACTCTGACGCTGCAACCAACCGGGAATATAACACGAAGCATGCCAGAATGAAAACCAAAGGACAAATTCATGAATGCCCATAATCTATCAGAAAGAAAAGCAGTGAAGAAATAGGATTTTCAACCATGTGGAGAGCATAAATCATGTAAGAAAGAGCATTAAATCCACAAGGCATGATACTGGGAAGGACATTTGAACTTACATGAACACTGACTTCATGAAAACAATGGGAAACTGCTGTTGTAACTCGGTTTAATGAGGGAGGCTGTCGATGTCATCATGCGAACATTTGGACCCTAACAAGATGTGGACAAGCATTCGCTAAATCACGGGATTCATTCTTTTGCCATCCCGTTATTAAGCTTGTCAAGGAAATATCTGGAATCTTGAAAGCGAAGCGTTTCATTTCCCCAAGACGTCCACCCAGCAGTTAGTTCTCTAGCAAAAAGTTCAATGCACCGAGAAGGCTTTGGTCCTGGTATATAATCTAATAACAATTCTGAGGGAGTAAAGGAAAGTTCACAAAAGCTTTAAGCTCTGATGGAAAATGGGCACAAACAGTTGTTCCTAAATATAACAGGTTTTTGCAGTGAGGAAATAAGAAAGTGGAGATATCATACAACAACATGCATGCAGCTAGAAATCACACTGCTTGGGCACTCGTCAACCCTTGGAAAAAGATGACAACACTGAGCTGGCCATTTTCTTTCAAATCTGTGGTCATCCATCAGATTGCCTGGGGCCAATAGATAGGCACAAGACATCTGATTGAATACACTTAAAATGGAGAACATAAATTCAAGGTTACTGACATGCGCTTGAAAACATCTTCAAAGATAAATGGTGGTATCTTGTTGTCCTCAAGGACCTCAACAGCAGAAACATTTTAAGTGGGCATCATCCAAAAGTAAGAAAACCATTTAAAGATGAACAAGTATTGCAAGGCGTCATAATTAATCTTAGCCTGCAAGGCTCAATTACAAAGGATACTCTCAAGTGGGGGCTTCCTTGAATAGTCTCCCGGAATGCTAATAAGAACTTGATTCGCAGGTAGAGATTTTTGTGTCTGCCGCTGTTCAGAATATGCCTCCTGAAAAAAGGAAAACATAAAACAGAGGCCATGAAAAAATGAGTCTCCAGCCCAACTGGAAAAAAGGTAAGGTGCATTCAATCTTCTTTGATTCATACACTGCAATGAATTTTTAGCATCAATCAGTATGGCTATAGTTGGTGATTAAAAACACACATATAAAGTCAGCAATAACAGTTCAAAATCTCCAGAATAAAATAATAATGATAGCTTAATCTAGGGCTACAAATGGATAGTTTGGGGTAAAGTTCCAACACTGCACATTAAACTACAGAACCATTAATAGCAACAAGGATCCTCCAATCTGGAATATTGTTGGCATAATCCATAAATGATAGGGCAGAGAGAGAACAGCTAGGCAACAGACCAGATCACAGAAATATAGGCAGCAAACTGACAAACAAAAAGCCCAAATATTTGTGCTATCCTCAAATTTTGAAAATCAGTGCTGGTAATGATCTTATGACTTGCCTTCCCATGGCTGTATCCAAGAAGAATACATTCATATGGTCTGTGATGAAATAGGTCCAATTCAGAGATCAGAGAGCCATCTGCTTTCACCTACAATGTTCAAACAAGCCATCATGACAAAGTAAAGGTTGAGACAGAGAGCATGGGACTAGACATCTCCAAACTGAAATTGCAGAGGACAGAGAGAACCATAACTTCATTTCAACAAGAAAAACTAGAAACCCATTTCTTTCTTAAAAGAATCAATACCTTCCTTTCAAAGAAAACGTGAATATCATCGCAAAAAGGCAACATTTTGAGAAGAGAGCAACTAGTTAATTGTATCTATCTTGGGTTCTGAGCATGATTTAAAACTGTGCAAAAAAGGAAGTTTCTGATCAAATACTCAACAGAGTGGCAAGGAACAGGCCACCTCTTCAAATGACAACGATCTTATACTGGCAATATATATATATATTTTTTATGTATTACTTTTCCTGGATGAAAGCAAACTGAAACCACCTTCAGCCAGTATAGTTGTGTCCATTTCGTGATGCCCCATGCAGGGAACAGTTCTTTCTCAGCAAATGCTCGCAACTTCTCTTTGTTGGTCACCCACAAAGCCACAAGCGCTCCTCCAGTATGAGCGAGTTGCTTGACAGGAAGAGACAAAAAGTACCGATTGGGTAAGGTCGGGTAACTGTAACAGATATTAAAAGTTAAAACAGCAGAATATAAATACAAAAATAAACCTCTTGCCAACTAATAATGACAATACAATACATGTTTCCTCAGCAAGATATCTCAACCTAAGCCAATCATGTATAGGAAACGAATTCAACATAGCTGCATCACTTGTTTAAGTTTTTAATAACAGGGGGCCTGTCTATAGCAGGCATTTGTGGATAAACTGTAATCCAGTGATTCAAACAGACACAGAATAAACCAGGTCAATATGAGGAAAGTTTGATTTCGTACATTGACTTTTGACGTGCACTTGCATTTTCCCAAGGTGGATCAATCACAATAAAGTTGAAGCCATAATCAGATGTCCCTACACAAAGAATTAATGAACGAAAGAAAATTGAACAACTATAGAAAACAACTCCTGAAGCAAAAACTGTATGTGCATGGTAAAATTTGAAGTCACCTGGAATGAGATCATGAATGCGTCCCAAGTCAGACTTCCAAAGAAGAACACAGGAGAAATAGGAAAAAAAAAAAAATTAGATACCATTGAAATGAAAGTGTTTGAAAATGAATAATTTAATATGCATAACAAAAGGAACGTACTTAAGGGTAACACAGAATCAGGCAACATAGCATGGATCAACACTACCCTGTATCAACCAGTAACTATAATTAACTTCAGAGTCAATGATACGATTAAATCTCATACCATGTGGAAGCAGCTTTTCCTAGGAATTATGTACAGATGGCCAATAAATTCAGCCACGATGTCATCATTGGTGTTATTGGCTACTAAGTTATTAAATGCCTGAACCACTGCCGCTTCACCATGCATGATGAGTTGTGTACCTGAGAAACCAGTATGGCAATGAATGTCAAACAAAATCCCACCAGTATACATACATAAATATATATATATATATATATATATATATATATATATATATATATATATATATATATATATATATATATATATATATAAGTTTGAGACTTGGTCTGTGCACATGGCAGAAAAGCATGTTTAACGCAAGCTCCAATTTCACACTCAATTAAAAATGTAAGTTTGAGATTTGGTCTGTGCATATGGTGGAATTGCATGTTTAATGCAAGCTCCAATTTCACACAATTAAAATATAAGTTTGAGATTTGGTCTGTGCATATGGCAGAAATGCATGTTTAAACTTTAACGCAATCTCCAATTTCAAACTTAATTCTATTGTGATATCCTATTCTCAATTTTTCATTGATGACATCACAGTCCTGAACCAACTGAAATCTTATCAATCTACCACAGTGAAGCTAGGAGCAATCCTACAAGCCCATTATTCTTTCCCAGGCAAACCCTAGACCTTGTTCCCAGTAAAAATCTTATTGAGTTACATCTCCATTTAAGTTGAGCAGGTATGAATTAACTATTCTTTTTTACCAAAGAAGAAATTCAATAGCTCATTGCTCATTTCACAAGGGCCAGTAGTTCAAAAAGAAATACAGCCTTCAAGAAAGGAAAGGACCAGAAGCTTGCTATTTACTCTTATGTCTTCTTCCCCTGCTAGCATCAAAACATAGAAACATAGGAAGCTCATATCTTCGTCTCCATTAACCAAGTTTCCATTAAGTAACATGTGTGCCATGATAGACAAAAAATAAGAGAACAACCATAAAAGGAACACTCAAACCATCTAACACCTGCTAATGCAAAGAGTTGAGCCAAAAACCTTTGTCGTTGAAACAGTCGCTGTGCATACAGGAATAAAGGGACATTTCAAACATAGGTGCCTGCCAAACACTTCCAAGGTCCACAAAAGACAGTTCAGAGCATTCGTCCACACATAATGAGTCTTTCAATTTGACCAACCCAGAATCGTCTCTTTTTAGATTCCAAATAAAAGGCAACAGGTCATTAGCTTCAAGAAGTTCTTTGTGTGCCCTCAGCAAGAAAGGCCTTGCTTCCTGGTAAGAAATTTCAGAAGTCAATTCAATGTCCTCACTCCTCGTAACAAATCCAGCAATGAAATAATAAACTTAAGCTTTAGATGCACAAATCAAATGAGTTGAGATGTCCATTTCATCAATGATAACTAGGAAACAGACATTTTGATGGCAATTCGAATTTATAAACCAAAAGAAGAAGAAGAAAGATAGAATAGAACGAGATGATACCAGCACAAGCTATCTTATGGAGCAGCAAATGCTGGTGGGCCTCTTCATGATCTGAGGCCTAGAAGCCACATTAGGCCCAGGCACAGGTGGAGCCTACGTGTGGGGAGGTTAGGCAGGTACAATCAATTGTCTAGACCTGTCTGAGAAGAGCTGGAGGGAAGAGCAACAGGAAGGATATATATATAAGGGTTGTTCCAGTGCAGTTGCCCAAAAAATGGGCCCCACACATATTAAAATGCAATGAAACTTTATATAGTCATTTATTCATATATAAATCATATTTTAGATGGTTTGGATGTTGAAAAAACTATTTTAAAGTTGTTATTTAAATCAAACTATTTTAAAGTTGTTATTTAAATCAAACTATTTTATTACGTTGAATTTCTACTATTTTCAGATGGGGTCTATACACATATCCAGTTGGTATGAAAATTGATATGGTAATAAAATACATTATTCTAAATACAATGGATGGAGTAGATTATCATTTGATCATCATGTGGGGCCCATTTCAGCGCCATTGCACCTGTATATATATGAAAGGGAATCATGTAAGGGAAGGTTGGGATTGTTTTGTTGTAGATTCTAGTGCAGCTTAGAGAATAGCTAGAAGGGTTGGGGAGATCTGTTTCTGTCCAGATCCGCGGCCAAGGTAACCGGAAAATTCCAGCTCTGTGATAGCCGGTTTCATTCAATAAGATCCCACATTCTGCATTTGATGTCCGAATTACATCTTAGATCTACCTGATACATGCAAACACTTATAACAGAAGACATTGCCAACTATTTTTGGACTGGAAAGCTTAAGAAACACCCTGAAAGATATCAGATTCAGCCAACAGAGACTACATGCTTGTATTGGGTAGCACAATAGGGATGACTGGATGTCTTGGATAACAATAATACAATATATGTGTTTGTGGCATTGGTTAACGTGGTAGAGATTTTTCAGATAACATAATGCAATATCTGTGGGCAGTGTACTGGATCCTGCTCAAAAAATCTAATTGAACCGACTCTCAGCAGTTCAAATGGAAAAACAAATATCATAAATGTTTATGAATTATGATCCAAAGATTCCGAACTATCTGCTGATGGAGGACCTCTGTTCATCAAATCTGCATTGTGGGTGGAAAATTTATCCACTCCAACACAATTCAGATAACTCATCCAATCCAATCACACCAAAGCAAATACAAAAGTAGGGCCTTGAGAGTACTGATCCAAAATTCACTGGATATTGATCACAAATACAGAAACACAGAACACTCAGCAACCAAGTTAGATACTTGCTTTCAGCATTAGATCCTTGACGTGAGAAATGGTCTACAACACTATTCCAATAAACAATGGTCCCTTAAATTTGCTGCAAAGAGCTCAAACATTAAATGAAATTCACACAACAAAAAAGTATATCCCTTTTAATTTCATCGGAGACAGAGAAAAGGGAGAATATGCCTGATGGCGTTTCTCAGCAGAAATTTCTCTTTCGTTGAGATCGCGGTCTATCCTCTTCCTTTTTTTGTTTCTTCTACCGGGAGAAACCCTAACTGCTTCTCCGTCATCGACCTTGCCAGAGAGCGGAAAAAAACGGGTGTAGTACGCAGAGGGGGATAGCTGAAAACGGAAGTAAGAATCGTTGAGAACTCGAACGGGATCCATGAAAATCGCATTCTGACTTGGAAATCGATAGATACCCGACTCCAGAAACAAAGAAAGCTCAGAGTCGAACTGCTTTCCCGCCATTTCTTCCTCCTGGGAAAGGGCTCGTGCAGCAGTGCACCCGGTTCTCGAGATTCTTGGATTACGAATCACACTTGACCGTCGGCGGGCAGCGTAACGGTGTGTTTGGCGACCAATAAAACTTATGATGAAAAATTTCGTGGAGTAAAAATTATTATATGATGTGATAGGGTAAGGATAATGATGAGTAATAAAGAGGATAAAGTTAAAATAGATAGGTCAGTTATGTTGATAGTTGTGTAAAAATGATTGAAAAGTAGGATAGTTGTATAGTAAAATGTGAAAAAATAATTAAAAAATATGATAGTTGTAGGGAGTAAAAAATTTTAGATTGAAAAGTTTTAACTCGATATTTTTTATAAATTGTCAAACACACCCTGAATCAAACCTTGTACGAATTTTATTTCAATGCTATGTTTAAATTTTTACAAATGGAAATAGATAGGAACAGTACCAGCATACCGAATCTTATTTAGCATAAGTTTGGGAAGCAATAAAAAAATTTTGATGAAATTTTTTTGATATAAATAATTTTAAAATAGAAAAAAATAATATGACTTGGTATGAATAATTTAAAGAAGTAAAATAAATAAAGATAAAATAGATTCATTAGTTGTACGAGTAATGATTTAAAAGTTAAGTAGCTGTATAAAAAGATACTAATAAATAAATAATTAAAAAATAAAAAACTTTACATTAAAAAATTTTATATGTAGTCAAACATGTTCTTTTATGGGTTACGGTTGATGATAAAAATTTTGATTGTGTTTGGTATTATATAAAATTTTTATCACTATTTTTTATTTGAAGTTACGAATATACAAAAAGCACCCGTGCAACGTATTATACTTGTATGAAAATCCACTGATTGGGGGATA
This sequence comes from Annona cherimola, assembly GCA_030490835.1. Classification (NCBI taxonomy): domain Eukaryota; kingdom Viridiplantae; phylum Streptophyta; class Magnoliopsida; order Magnoliales; family Annonaceae; genus Annona; species Annona cherimola. The sequence continues at coordinate 99,066,419 of CM059973.1, read as the reverse complement.
TAACTTCCACCCATAAAATGTAGCCACAAATATAAAAATACAACCCTGCCCACATGGATAAACCCAGACCAATCCCATACGGGACACCGCCCCGTGCCGCTAGTGTTAACAGCACTGGGCGCTTTTTGTCACTGCTATACCTAACAATATTTTCATTGTTACCATTTTGTAATAGGGGTGAAAGTTTCATGATAATTTACACCATCTGGGTGGGCATATCCTTTTGATAATTGCGATACATTGATAGCTTTCACATGTAACAAGCTCAAATATTTTGCTTTCTTCTGGACTCTATTATCTTGAGCCTTCATTCTATCGTGCAAGTCGAGCTTTTTGAGCAAGATTTATTGAGACATCTCGTATAGCAATTGAATTCTCGTTCAATTATTATTAGTTTTATCAAAATGATCTTTTAAGATTTTCATATTTTTGACGTAGTTATTCTCTATTGTTAAAGATCATTTTTTGTTAAGAGAAAACATTTTCATAAAAATTAGATTTTTGAACTTTTTTATCTTTCTTTCAAGTAACCCTGCTCTTGGAAGAATCACAGGCGCTCCAGTCTTTCTTTTTTTTTTTATTGGTAAAGTAATTTCATAATTTGCAACCATTGTTAAATTTCCTGTGATCTCAAAAAGAATGACTAAAATCACTTGTTGACCTTCATCTTATAATAAGATATTAAATTTATCCCCAGCTGTAGAATTAGTTTGATTAGGAGGATATTAATATTCCCTCTTATAATATTGTACAAATCATTCAACCTCATTAAAAGTATGAATTTTTTTTAATTCTATTTTTGAACCTAGGAATTGCTTGGTAGCGCCAACCAATATACAGGTAGGTTGATAAAAGTGGAGAGTTCCTCCGAGTAACCATTCACTTTAGAATAGCTAATTGAAATTAAACGTTGAAATGGAACTTCTCAAGTGATAAATTTTAGGTAGAGTGACTTATGGAAATAACACTTTCAAATCATCTTATGCATCATTTCAATTGAAGTGTACCTAATTCATGGAAATAACACTTTCAAATTATCTTATGCATCATTTCAATTGAAGTGAAAATAGTGCTACCGGATTTAAGAGTGATCCAGTTGAAGAATTGCATAATTGTAGTGGTTAAACTAGGATTTTGTTTGAATGCATTCGGTTAGACATTTTATTTTTAATATTTTTGAAATATTTTTTATAAAACTCTTCATCTATGTGTATTTAACTTATGTATTAAGTTTTATTATTTTTGAAAATTTGTATATTTTTTTTGTCTTTTTGAAAATTGGAATATTTTAGTCATTTTAAAAGTACTAAAACATTCCTATTTTTAAAAATTAAAAAATATATATATACACATTTTGAAAAATGATAAAACTTAGTTTAGATTAAATACGCCTAGATTAGAAAGTTTTATTAAAAAAATAAAAATATTAAAAAATGAAAATTATAGCTGGCGAGGCTCTATCAAAATATCCTCCCTTAAACTTGCTATAGTCCAGTACGGAATTAGGGATTGGTTTCCGCCATGATGGATTTCTCACAAAATAATGACAATTCTCTTTTGAACTTGTGTGGTCTCATAAAAGAAATAATGGAAGAATCTATCATTCCTTCACTCTCATACCATAGAAATAATGTAATAATCGTTCATTTTATTTCATTTAATTCACTTAAAAACTACATTTTTGCAGCCCTCATTAGTAAGGAAAAAAATTTTATTAGCAAAAAAATACATATATAATTTTTTTTTTACTTATAATGATTTTTACATAGGCAAGAAAAATTTTCCTTGTGTATGGTGATGCTTTCATAGATAATGAAATTTTTTTTACGTATAATAATCTTTTGGCAATTAAATTAAAATTTTTTTGCAACCAATTTTTTTAACAACCAACTTTTGAGCTTTTGTAAGAAAATTTTCTTTGCCAAAAACTAAATTTTTGTAGTGTTTCTTTATGGCAAATTGTGATTTGAACTCTCTAACTTTGTGTTATGCTTTGAGGTTCGTGTATAGCATTTTAAATTATGTGAAGGTTGGTTCTTTGTGTTTTAAACTTTCAGCCCTAATAACGTTAACAATCATCGTTAACATCTTGTAAAATATCTAAATCGCTATTTATATTTTAACTTATGTTAAGTTTGATTTCAACGCTCTACCCTCATGGCACTCACAACGTTAAAAAAATACTGTTAAAATCTTGATTTATGGATTAACTTTTTAATCTGTACTAAGCTTGGTTTAAAACACAAATGACATTTTATATATTTTACAAGTGCCCTTTAGATATTTTAAAAGATTTTAATTATGATTCTTAATGTCGTTAGAGCTGAAGGTTTAAAATGCAAAAAATCAACTTTCACCAAGTTTAAAATGCTAATATGCAAATCTCATATTTTAAAATGCAAATACGCAAAATTAAAGGGTTTAAAACGTAAATTTTCTTAATTTTCATACTGAATTATTTTATGACATATTGCATATTTACAATATTAAAAAATCTTTTAAATTATAAAGCTTATTCTAAGAAATCACAAAATCTTTATTTATTACAAACTTTTCTTTTAAAAAAGTTACATGAATACTTTGATATAGATTTTAATCTCCACCAAATATCTTCATATATATTCTCCATATATATTCTCATATCTTTAAACTTAGTTAGAAGATAATTAACACGATATTTAAAATTCGTAGACATTAATTGTTGTGCCAAATGCAGAATTGATTGGAGGAATTAAAAATGAAATTAATGTACTAATATTGAGGATTTGATTGGAGAAAAGTAATATAAAAAAAAAAAAAAAGAGATGTGAACACCCGACGTTGGAGACGACCTCAAGTATAAATTAATCGGATAAATTTAAATAAATATGAAGACAATTGTTGAGTATGAAGATACCAGTGCATTTGGGAATGGGAAAAAAAAGGACAGAGATCCATACGGTAGTTGAGGAAAGAAGTAAGAAGGAAGTGCAATGAGCTAGAGCACTCGGATAGGAGGTAATGATTAGGACTGCGGACAAAATAAGTATGCCGTGGCATCCATGAATCACTCCACGAAAGCTCGATGTTTTTCTATGATTGGGATCGCGTATGTAATTTGATATTAGAATTGACACTCCACAGAAGAATCTACAGCGATTGCACAACCACCCGGTCCCTCATACAAATTAAATGCGATCAGGTAAGTATACCATCAGAGGATGACGAGACGATGGCCATTGCTCAATGCGTAACGCAAATACCCAAATACTGCAACAGCCCCTGCTGATTGCTGGCTACTCACTAGGACAGAGATAGATAAGCAATTAAGCAAATGCGAAGCTTGAGCATGACTGGCGAGGGTGGTTCGGCGGTCCCGATCGAGTCCCGATTCAACTGGATCGTGTGGTGACAAAAATTGTAGGGTGGGACCCACATGGGAGACGGCAGACATTGAAAGGCTGCGTCATGTCATGTGGCATGCAGAATGCAGAGGCAGTGCGATGCATGCCAGTTTTAAGGCACGGAATTTCAAAAGAAAAAGGAGAGGAGGTATCTATCTATGCAAGCAATCATGCCGGCTTCATGGATGCTAATCAGCTACCCCGAAATCCTCTTTGCCTTTGCATGTTTCCTATTCCTTGGTCACACCTTCTTCTTAATTAGGAATGACAATAAGAAGAAGAACGAGCAGGAGGCGGCGGCGGCCTTTCTTGTTGCCAGCTGGCCTCTTCTTGGAATGCTACCTTCCCTCCTCCTCAACTTCAGCAGGTTCCATGACTGGATCACCGAGATTCTCCGGCGGAGTGTTGGCTGCACCTTCCTCTTTTACGGGCCATGGTTCTCTCTCATGGAAATTGTCTGCACATGCGATCCATCCAACGTGCGCCACATCATGTGCACCAACTCCTCCAACTACCCCAAAGGCCCTGAATTCGCCAGAATCTTCGATGTTTTAGGAGACGGCATTTTCAATGCCGATGCAGATATGTGGATGATGCAGAGGAAGATGGGCCATTCCGTCATCAGTGGGTCCAATTTTCGGCGGTTGGTAGCGAAGAGCGGCGGCGAGAAAGTGGAAAAGGGACTCCTGCCTCTTCTTCACCACATGCTTCGTGGTGGCCAAGCCTTCAATCTTCAGGACGTGTTTCAAAGGTTCTCCTTCGACACCACATGCATCCTCGTCTTCGGCACTGACCCTGCCTCTCTTTCCTCCACCTTCCCAACTGTCCCATTCTCCAAGGCCATGGATGATGCGATGGAGGCTTTGTTACTCCGCCACACCATCCCGGAGAGCTGGTGGACAGTGATGAGCTGGTTAAACATCGGACACGAGAAGAAATTGGCAGAAGCCAAGAAAACCATTGACTGCTTCATCCACCAGCAAATTTCAAAGACGAGGGATGAACTGATGGCCAAACGCAAAAGCCAGACGAAGACAGGGGAGGAGGCAGATGATCGTATAGATACGTCGTCGGGGGGAATATTAGCGTCTTACATGAGCGGTAATGCTTGTTCCTCCGAAGATACGACTGGGATTACAAAGTCGAATAAATTCCTCAGGGACTCTGCAGTAAATTTCATGCTTGCGGGGAGAGACACCACCAGTTCTGCACTCACCTGGTTCTTCTGGCTCATATCAAACAACCCGAGAGTCGAGACAAAAATCTTAGAAGAACTGAAGAGAGCGAAATCCTCCAAGCATGCGCAGCAGCAAGTACGCGATGATGGTACTGGTGGTGGTGTTGAGGCAGAGCAAATTCCATGTGTGTTTGATGCAGAGGAGCTGAGCGGGTTGGTTTATCTGCACGCTGCCTTATGCGATTCTCTACGGCTATTTCCGCCTGTCCCGTTCGAACACAAAGGCGTCGTCCAGCAAGAAGTTCTTCCAACAGGGGAGATGGTTCGCCCTAATACCAAGGTCTTGATTTCTCTGTTCTCGATGGGACGAATGGAGAGCATCTGGGGAGAAGACTGCTTGGAATTCAAGCCTGAGAGGTGGATTTCGGAGCGGGGGAGATTGAAATTTCAGCCGTCCTACAAATTTACGGCGTTCAATGCAGGGCCACGGGTTTGTTTGGGTAGAGAGGTTGCCTTCACTCAAATGAAGCTTGTGGTTGCTGCAGTGCTCTACAACTTCCATGTTGAAGCAGTAGCCGGGCACCCAGTGAAGCCTAAGAACTCCATAATCCTCCATATGAAGGACGGATTCATGGTGAGGGTCAGGAGAAGGTATGTTGTTTGATGTCCCCACCCAACTGCGCCCTTCAACAAACTCTGCTCGTGCTTTCAGCTCCGATCTGAGTTCAGAAGGGTCAACTTTGTCAACAGCCTCCATAAACATGTTCCTTCATGAACAATGTTGTAATCCCAGCTTAGGCTAATTCAGCTAGCAACGAATAAATCTATCTATCCAAATAATTGCTTGTGCCTACTAGACCTTCAAGTGATCAAATATTTATGTAGATATTATCCTGGGTTATACATGTAGAACATATCTGCAATGGCCTCAATAAAGAAGACAGGGAGGGAAATACCAGTGGCCTCAATAATAATAAAAAAATTCACAGCTGCAACTGTCTATTAAATAATTACAGCATAGAATTAAAAAAGGTTGATGATTCTTTTGAGGTAGAAAATATCATAATCTTATCACCTCGGCCCACTGATTTCAAGTGGAGATTGCGGCCAAGTCGTTTGTCTGGTGACAGTACGGTGAATTGTTTATATCCTATTTTCATTTTGAGATCCGATCCTATGCTCCGCGAGCATTTCCAAGTGCGTGTACTCATTTTTAAAAATCGACGATATTTTAATAATTTAAAATTTTGGTTCTCTTTCGAAGACTTATAACCACTAACCCACATCAGACCGCACAAAATCCTAAAGCATTTTTCGAAAAGGCCGAGGACGGAACCCGTACTCGACCCAAGGCCAGCCACACTCAAGGAAAAGACATGAGAGCTTGAGAATAGGCCGGACGGGGCTGAACCCAGGACAAAAATACGTACAGGAACACCTCAAAATATCCAGGACAGATAAAGGCGCGGCAATGCCATAAAAAGAAAAAGAAAAAAAAGAAAAAAAAAAAAAGCAAATACACGATGCAGACTGCAGAGCAAATTAAAAAGATGGGATAGTCAGTGAAAGTTGGTAGGCGAACAAATGAAAATGTAGCTTCTTGACTAACTACTGTGCTAAGTTTCAGTAATTTGAAAAGGAAAAGTCCAAACTTTGCTGATGGGGTCTCGCCTGGGCTATCCATTGCATATTTACACATCTTCATTTCCAATGAAGTGGGTCCTGCACTCTGAACCAGAGCTGCAAAATGAAAGAAATCAGGAACTGGCTTCATGAAAATAAACGTGGATGCAGCCTTGAATGTTCAGCAACAGAAGATGAAAATGGATGTAGTCTGTAATTCGGAATCTAATGGGACCCTTGTTGTTGCAAAAGCATGGAGCAAACAGGGAATCGTAGATCCTCTATTATGGAAGCACAAGCCTTGCTTCTTGGCCTTGAATGGTGTCGACATATGCAACCACAGAAGATAGTTATGGAAACTCGCTCTTTCTTTTTTGGTGAAGTTGCTGAATGATGAAGGGGACATCCGATCAGCACCGGCTTCTCTGGTTGGGAAGATTAGGAACCAAATCCAATTCTCTCTCCATATATTCCTTAAAAGATCCGATTTGTGCTGATTCTTCCCCCAACAAACCAAGAGATCTTGGCGGAGTTGTCTCATATGAAATTGAGCATAATTTTGCAAAAAAAAAAAAAAAAAAAAAAACCATTTGATTGAATAATTGCCTTGGTTCCTTGTTGTTTGAAAAAACCCTCCATTCAGATTGGTCCTTTTTCTCAAAAAGCAGACATAAGAAAACAAATCAAGTGTTTCATTAAGATTTTAAATAGATGCTCCTTTTCTCAAAAAGCAGACATGAGAAAACAAATCAAGTGTTTCATTAAGATTTTGAATAGATGCTCCGAATGATTATGTTCCGCTTCTTTCTGGAAGAAAGACGATAAAGAAGTTTTCCAATCGAGGTCCTTACGGATTAGATAATCTGTGTAGGATACAAAAAGAAACTTCAGATATTTGATTTATTGATTAAGAGTATGTTTGGCAATAGTTAAAACTTTTCGATCTAAAACTTTTTACTTTCTACAACTATCATATTTTTTAATTATTTTTTTCACATTTTCCTATACAACTACTATACTTTTCAATCATTTCTACACAACTACCCACACAACTAACTTATCTATTTTAACTTTATCATCTTTATTACTCATCATTACTCCTATTATATCTTATCATTTGATAACTTTTACTCTTCAAAATTTTTCATCAAAAGTTTTACCCATTCCCAAACACATTCTAAAAATAACTAAAATAATGATTTTGTAAAAAAAAAATGTGTTTTGGATATATTTGAAATGACCAACTCCTGTGACACTACATCCTTCTCCTCATTTGATCAGTCCAAAAACATTTTTTTTCAAAATTTTTTTGCAAAATAGTTAAGCTAGTTATGTTTAATACATAAAATAATTTTTAATAATTTTAGAGATGTATATATATATTTTTGGATTTTAAGCATAAGGGTATTTTAGTTATATTTCAACAATTTAATATGGCTAAAATACCGCTATGTTTAAAGATCAAAAATAAATAATACACATCTTCAAAATTGGTAAAAATTGATTTATATATTAAATATAATTAGAATAACAATTTTGTAAAAAAATAAAAAAAATACGTTTTAAATCGGTCGAACTATATATTGATCAAATTTCAAGGTATTGATACTTTATGAAAAATTTAATTCATTCATTGTATTTAACATCATTTGGTTTGCCAGAAAACTGAGTTTTATATAAATTAAGTATGTGTCTGGGGCCTCTGGGCCACATTTGCTCAAAAAATATGTATATTCATGTGTAAATTATGAAAAATGCTTAGATCCATTCACACATGTATTAGAATGTAATAATACTTTATAAGATCATTTATCCACATATTATTGATATTTTGAATGATTTAGATGTTGAAAAAACTACTTTAATGTTGATATTTTAATAATGAACCATTTTATTACGTCGATTTTACACTTTTATAGATGGGACCAATATACAGTGAAATTTAAAAAATAAAAGGATTTCTAGGATATTAGAAATGATGTTAAACACAATGAATGGAGTGGATTTTCCATCAACTATCAAAATTTTAAAAATAAAGGGAGTTACTTTTCTCATAGAAGCAGTACCATATTATATATAACAACGATGAATTGTGATCTTGTGAAGCCGGTCGTAAACAGTCAACGTTTGAAACCATGCCTGGGAGCCGTTGGATCTGGAGGAGCGAATCAGAACCGTCGAGGGAGGCGCTGGCAGCTACGGACGTCTAACAGGGGAATTTTGCAGGCAGGCCCCTCTGCCACTGGCTTAGAAAAATTGCCGGCAGGCCCTCGCACTCTCTCCCCCCCCCCCTCACACTCTCGATCTCTGCTTCATCGACCCTCCCTTCAGCGGCCTCTCATCCTAAATCCCTCCCTTCTTCTCTCTCCTCGCGCCCTCCTCTCAGCAACGTCCTGGCCAGCAATGGCTCGTCATCTCAGGTGTCGGGCGACACATCCCCATCAAAGGCCACCACATCTACATCTCCAGCGGCATCGGCCTAGCTCTCGCCTGCCATGCCTCCTCCAAGGGATCCAATTGTTAAAAAAATCAAACCGCTATTACCATTTTTACTCTTGGAATTTTGGTTAAGCGGCCGCTCCTGTTATGACGTCTCTGCTTTTTCTCCTCCTCGTCATATTCCCTATCTCTCTCCTTCTCCTCCTCACCTTCCTTGTCCATCACTGCCCCATCTCCATCCCCATCAACGGTCACCATGTCTTCATCTCCGAAGGCATCGGCGTAGCTCCTGCCTGCCACGCCACCTTCGAGGGCGCCTCCATCTGCATTCTCGCCCGCAGCTAGGAGAAGCTGGAGGAGGCTAGCGCCTACATACGCCTCGCTACCGGAGTCGATGTGTCCATCTTAAGCACCAACGTCGGGGACTCGGACGTCATCCGGAATGCGCCCCGCGAGCCTGGCCCCATCAACGTCCTTATCTGCAACAAGGGCGTATTCATACCGTAGGAATTGGAGAAGCAAGAGATGAGGTCATCAAGTTCATGATCGATGTGAATGTAATTGGCACCTTCCATCTCATCAAGGTGGCGTTGTCGTGATGAAGGATCAGGTGAGGCGTTGCCCAAGCTCAATTGTCATCATGTCGTCGCAGGGTGGCTAGGTATTTAACTGTGGTTGCCTCTCTGTGGTGGCCATTAAACCACCATTTCCTTTAGACGCAATTCTATTTAGCTTTTTCTCGAATTTTTTTACCTGTGTATTCCTGGGTTTCATGACACATACGAGTCCTTTAGATCAAAATTCAAGGTAAGTAATCTTCCTGGGTTTCAAGGTAAGATTCAATTCACAGAGGGTTCTGTTTAACTCATCTTACTAGAAAATGGTGAGTAATCTTAACGTAATTATGATGATCAAAGCGATATTCTAGGATGGCATCATTTTGATTAGCAACTTTTGTCTCAAGTTTGACCTCTTTAATTCCAATCGCACAGGATTAGTTGCGGCTGACTCTGTCGATCGGTTTTCCATCATATCTTCCCAATTTTGTTGAAGGAATTTTTTGGCATGTTTTGATGAGTTGATCAATGAAGTGCTCTTATCATTTGGAGTTCTTATCTTTAATTTTGTTTCCTGTAAAGTATCCTGTATCCATGCTGTCAGTTGTTCCCTTTCTCCCTTAGTGTTTATGTTTATTCAAGTAATCAAATTGATACTCCTGTTCTACTTACTTACAAATAGATATTGGATAGATCGAAAATGATTATGGGTTAAAACTTAGAAATATCGACAGTTTATATATTTAATTTTGAGCAATTGGTAATGGGCTTAATTACCCTGTCATGGAAAGGTATCACGCTTAATGCTGAATTCATTTTGATCAAGTATGTCTTCATGTCTTAACGCGCTTTGGCAGGTGGGAATATATGGTTACACAGCTTAATAAGCCAATAAATTTGGCCTCCGAGGGTTAGGGGAAGCATTGCAGTAGGAAGTCATTGCTAATAATATCCAAGTATCATTGAAAGTTGGAAGCGAGATGGAGAGGTCTTCATTGAAGAGAGTTTAAGAGTTATGACCAAGCTGTGTTTTAAGCAATTGGGAATTCTCCATTACAAATTTTTTGAACTTGTAAAATAGTCAAAGAGAGAAATGTAATTGTCTATAAATAACTTTGTACTATCAATGAATGGATTTTCTGTTGAATTTTTACTGAATGAATTTAGCGTTAGAAAGATATTGAATGAATTATTGTAATTTGATTTATTATTGAATAGAATCAATGTTGGAAACTTATTGGATGGATTAAATAGTATACATTTTTTGTACTCTTTTGCTTCTTCTGATGGATCAAATTTTTTTGGGAGAAACAACATGATCAATTTTAAGTTGGTTGGATTCACCATCAACTCCAGTCAGGCGTGTTAACATATGTAGAGGTTGCTGCAGCAAAGATCATGAGCAGTTGAGCATGCTTCACTCTCACCAATAATCTCCACAGGAACAATTTCCTTCCCTGAAGCAATGGAACCTATATGAGTCCCTAACAGTAATCTCTCTACCAACAATAGCAAATATGAACCTGATAGCATTGTGGCAGTCTCCACATATCCTAAGGTTTTTCACTACAAGTATTGGTGTCCCATCTGCAGCACTAATCAAACCAAAGGCAATTGCAAGCTATAGACAAGGCCATTAATGGATTGTAAAGGACTTGCACGGCCACACATGGGGAAGAAGACTTCTCAGCGGTTACCGAACTGAAGAGGTGTTGGTTAATGGTCCCGATTAGCCCAGCATGCCTCTGCTACAAGGTTTGTGTTACCAAAGGGGCGGAGAGACAGCATTGACACAGCAGCAGAACACACCTTCCCATCCATTGTTCCTGCTCATGGTTTCAGTTTGGCCCCAGTCGATCAACATCGCACACAGCGTGTGTGGATATGCTTGCATACCCCTAATTTCAGGATTGCATTTTTTTTAGTAGCTATCGCTGTTCAGTAAGAAGACAGGCATGGAAATATTTCAAAATGGGCATGCACTGAAACAAAAAAAATGAGTTCCCCCCAGCAAAAAAACAAGACACCATCATTTCTAAGTCAATGGTCAAAAACCTACATTCATAGAGAAAAGCCGCGTATGTACACGTAAAATGCAAGCAAATTAATCCCACAATTCCAAAAGATGGAAAGAAAAATGCGGTTAATTGAGAAACGCCGCGTATATACACCTACTGCTGCCGATGTCACTGATGGGGATGGAGGTGGTGCGGGGAATGGCCGTCGGCAAGGAGGAAGCGCGGCTGTCGCTGGAGACACGGAGGCCTCTGCCTCTAAAGGGTGCCGCCCGGCACCGGAGAAGACACGGAGAGGCACGGACGCGCAGGCACGATGGGCCGATGACGCAGCCGCCGCTGCTGGAGACTGGTGCCGCTGGAGACAAGTGTCGTTGCCGGTGCCACCGTTGAAGGAGATGCGAGAGCGGGTCGAGAGGAGGGTGCGAGGAGAGGATGAGAGGCCACTGAAGGGAGGGTCGATGAAGCAGAGATCGAGAGTGCGAGGGGGGAAGAGAGAGAGTGCGAGGGTCTGCCGACAATTTTTCAAACAAGTAGCAGAGGGGCCTGCCTGCAAAATTCCCCCGTCAAACGTCCGTAGCTGCCAGCACCTCCCTCGACGGTTCTGATTCGCTCCTCCAGATCCAACGGCTCGTAAGCATGGTATCAAACGTCGACTGTTTACGACCGGCTTCACAAGATCACAACACAACAACGATGGCTATTATATTTTATACTTGTATTTTTTCACAAATCCTTTAGGCAAGAAAAGTTTGTTTCTCAAGGCAAATTTTGTTGCTCACTGCCTTGCTCAATATGCTGTTACAAGCTGTAACCACGACAAATCATGGGAGGAAATCCCACCACATTTGTATCCCAACTTCTGTACACTTGACTTATTTCTCTGAATGAAGCTCCTGAGTCGTGGCTGCACTACGTCCCTCTCCTCATCTCAATCTCTAATGGACTCGCGTATTGGGCCTGACTTTGGCTCAATGGGCCTTCTCTTAAAAAGGGACTAGACCCTTGCGATGACCAAACGTATTCCTGTAACTTTTGGGCCCATTTGAATGTCAAATCAAAATCAAATTTGATAGAGATTTAAAATTATTTATTTAATGAGGACACCAAAATTTGATCCACATTAAATGTTTTTTAATTCATATATTTATCTTAGGATTGTAATATTAACAACTGAACAATCGACGATATTTTTCCTATATAGGTAAATGATTTTATACAGTTAATATTCCAATAAATTTATGATTGAATATAAATAATTTTCATAATTTATGTATGATTCTAAAAATTTTAAAAAAGTTGGACTCATCCAAAATTTCGGTTCAAATATTTTTTCCCTATTGTTCTAAAAAATGAATGATTTTAAACAAAATAAGCACATTGAATTTTAGTTTATTCATAAAAAATAGCGAAAATGGAGTAGCAAAATTGAAGTACTCTAACAGTATCGGTTGCATGCATAGAAGTATTTTTCCTTCTTCATAAAAAAGTATCGTGCGGCATGCATACATGCATGGGAATATAATCCCATCATCAGAAGCCATCTTCCACATGAGCGGAGCAAGGGCACGGAGCTTGTTGCACTATTCTTGACGGCTAAGTTTTTGGTTAGTCAACTGCATGATCAGATATATAGATAATGAAAGGAAAGACCATGAATGGGTTGAAGATGGCTTCTGTATATTTTTCATATATAGTTTGGATGGGATGAGTATGTACTCCTCCGTTCAAAATAGATTCAAACCCGAATCAAATTAAAATGATCGGGCCCTATTTATATATTCGGAAAGAGATAGCTAGCTATACTTTGTGATGAATGCTATTAGTTTTATAAATTATTGTATGTAAAATTAAAAAATAATATTATTTAGTTTTGAAATGGTATATGATCTGCTGTTCGTGGATTTTCACCCACATGACTGGCAAGACATGAATTTGTACAGCTAATCAGCTCTTTCCCATGCATCCAACATCTGGTCAGCATCAATGTCCTCAAGGATTGATCCCTCAACTAATTTTTCAAATAAGAGCCAACCATCATGTGCGGCCGCGCCACATATGATATTTTTTGTTTTTTGTTTTTTATTTTTTATAAAAATGATAATCTAGATATATGTAACTTATAAATTAAAATTTACCAATTCAGACACGTATATATTTTTGAATTTTTAAAAGGGCATGGGTATTTTAGTCATTTTCACTTTTGAAAATGACTAAAGTAGTCATGTGCTTCAAAATTGAAATATACATATATATATATATATATACATCTTCAAAAATATTAAAATTTAGTTTATATATTAAATATACCTAAATTAACAATTATAAGAAAAAATTTAAAAAGGGCATGTGGCTGATCGGCCGCATGAAATCACCACCTTTTATAAGTACTCTAAAATATTGTGTAATTTAATCGTGCGAATATATAACTTAATTGAGATATGATCTTCTTAGCTTGAGCCAAAAACTTGATTTTTTAATTTTTATAAAACTGTTAACATAAATATATATTTAATTTATAAACCATATTTTATAATTTTTGATATATATTTTAAAAAAATTTCAACCGCAGAAGTTTTTTAAGTCATTTTCAACGTTCGAAAATAATTAAAATAATTTGTGTTTAAAAATTAAAAATATATATACACGTCGCAAACTTTTTGGGCACATTGTAAACTTGGTTTGAAGATTAAATATATTTTCTTTGATGTTTAAAATTAAATATACTTAGTGTAATAGTTTTATAAAAAACTAAAATTTTGAATTTTTAGCCCATTGCATTTATTAACTAAGCTAATAAGATCATCATTCAAATTAATTTGTTCTTATAAGTTACCTGCTTGCTTTGAAGTTATTTATTTGTTGTATGTTTGGAAAAATATAAGTGGAAAAGTGAGAATGGAAAAAATTCTGAAAAATTAGAAAATAATATGATATAATAGATATCAAGATTAGCAGTAAAAGAAATAAAGTTTAAATATATAAGATAATTATATAAAAATATAAAATGATTAAAATGTAAAACTAATAATAATAAATAGATTACTTAGGTAGTAATAATATCAAATCATGTTAAAATATATGCAACGAAAAGTAAGAAATTTTTTTCCCCTTTTATGAGTTAAAAGATAGGATGATAATTTTAAGCAACAGTAATCTCCCCTTTTTCACTCCTTTTGCACATTCCACGGCCCTTGTTCATGTTATAAATGAGATAAACCTTTAAAATGAAAGGAATAACATATATCGGGTACCACCCTAAGAAAGTCAACTTTTTGCCACGTATTTTCAGACATGCTTAGCGATTTTATTTTTTTTGGAAAAGGCACTATTTAGCAACATAAGTAATTATTTTCTTTTAAAAATAATAATAGAATACACGTTGTAAAAGATAATTTTTTAGACAAAGGCTTGTCTCTAGAAGTTATGATTTTTACTAAGGCTTTGTGTAACTAACTTGAATTTTGATCTTTACCGACCGGTGGGTAAAACCGGCTGTTTCCGACCAATGCTCCCAACCGTTGGATCGTGCGGGCTTGCTTTGAGCCGTTGGATGAAATACCAAAAATGCGGTGTGGGGGAGACGAATTAATGCTTGAGAATTTACCGCACCGAACCCTGTCAGACCAGAATTCTCCGCATAGACCATCCCTATCTCTCTCTCTCCTTCCCGCTACCGCTGCGCTGCTGCCGCTGCTCCCTCGGCAACTTCCCACCATTCCAACAGCGGCGCCCTCCTCTCTCTCTCTCTGTCTCCCGATCTCTCTCCAACCCCTCCCCCCTCCCCCCCCCCCCCCGATTTCTCTCCCTTCCTCCCTCTCTTCCCGATCCCGAAGCCCGAAAGGAAAAAAAAAAAAAAAGCAAAATAAGCAAAGAGCTAAAACTCTGCAGTTGTAAGATCTTGCGTGGGCCAAAGTTCCCACTCGTGGCATCATCAGAAATCCAAAAAAACCATCTGTTACAGATGGTCGTATGATGTACTCGGCCATTTGGACTAGAAGAAGACAAGCAAATCGCGACTCGATATAAAAAAAAATTGCACAATCTCTTCAGTCTAGAAGAAAATCCATGAAAAATCTGCCATAACCAACAGAAATCAATTGCGGATGGCGAATGTTTCAAGTACAGATGCTGACAAAAAAATTTGAAATGGAAGAAAATCTGGAACTGCTAAGCGTGGAGCTGAAATGGACAAGCTGCTGAAATCTAAAATGGCAAAAATAATGCAGCTGGATAGCAGTTTCCTTCATCAAATAATCTACGATAATCATGGAAAGAAGATGCAAAAGGAATGGCCAAATGCCTTTAATGTTGCCAAGATCAAAGCGGCAGTACTTGCAACAAGAACAAAGAAATGCAGTGACAGATCCAACGTGTAAAGTGATCAACCGGTGATGAGGAGCGGGAGAGAGCAGCTAGAGAGAGGAGGGAGAGAAGAGAAGACGTGGAGAAAGAGAGAGACGTGGGTGAGGGATGGGACTGAAACAAGCATGATACCCGCCTGACAAGGACTTGCCTGCAAAAATCCAGTAGCATTAATTACACTAAAATATCATTAATATTTAGATAAATAATTTTATAAAGTATTTTCTGTACTAAATTCTATAAAGTATTTTTATATTCTAATACATATATGAATGGACTTAAGCATTTTTCATACTTTGCACATGGATATATATAATTTTAAGAAAATATAGTCCATACATATCTTTAATTTTTGATAAAATTAGAAATATTTGGTGAATAGATGCTACATGGAATCGCTTTAGGGCCAATTTTTAATATTTCTAAAAGCTTATTTTGTTGTTATATCTTAGCATATATTCTTGTTGTTTTAAAAAGGGTAAATTCCATATAACGTGAATTTTACCCATAATTCTACTTATATCATGAATTTTCCAAAATTCTTCTTGTACTTACGAATTTTCATCATAATTTCACTTATATCCGTGTCATTAGGGATCTATTAAATCAGCCGTTAGCCCCTTTGTAAAATGACAAATATGTCTAATCTCTGATATAATTAAAAGTTCTTTTGCTTAAAGTTAAATATTTATATTCAAATAATATATGATTTTACAGTTATAGAATTATTAAAAATTCATTATAATATAGATTTTTAGATATAAATCATAATAAAGAATGGACATATTCATCATTTCCCAAAGAGTTAAAGACCTTTTTAATGGATCTCTAACGGTGTGAATATAAGTAGAATTATAATGAAAATTCGTGGGTATGAAAGAAATTTTTGAAAATTTATGGGTATAAGTGAAATTATGAGTAAAATTTATGAGCATATAAAGATTCACCCTTTAAAAATTTAGGCCATGAGGAAATTTCTTATATGCAATCATATATTTACGAAAAAATAAAAATTTGACTACATATAGATAATGATGAAGGTAACTAACATTTCCCTTGCTACATAAAATGTTGCGCCACCCTGCATATAATCTTATGTGCAGCAAATTTTTAGATAATGGTTATATTTATTTATATACAATTATCTTATTTTTCAATTATTTTTATATAATTTTCAAGACAGCTAATCTATTGATTTTAATTTTATTTTTTACTCTATATCATTATTCTTATTATATTTTTTCTTATTCGATCTCCGCCGCCTCCGGAGATCGAAACGATCAAAAGATAGAAAATCCGTCAGGAAAAAAAAAAAATCGCTTTTCCGATACCATGGAGGGCTGCAATGTCAGAAGACAACATTTTGGCTTGCACTTAATTAATTACCTTGATATAGTTATCGATACAGATGTTCACACAATTGTTTTTTGCCATCGAATTTGGGTTTGACATTGCAGTTACAAATTCAGACCGCCACCGGATTTGGGTTCAAATTCACCGTTCCTAAATTGAGCGATTTGATGCATTAAACAGACCATGAGATTGTTAATTACGATGATCTGAATCATGAGAATTGACCTTTCCTCTAGTACTGCACACTGCTGTGCAGTGGTGGGTGAGAAGATGCCATGATTGTGCCTGTTGAGAGAAGATAAGCAACAAGGACGGTAACTGGTGTCACTTTCAATCATGGCTAACAGACATTCATATTTGCAACTGTTTGCGTATATGACTGCAAAATGACCTAAATAAGCAAGCGCTTGCATATTCTTTATTCAAAATTTGTAGGCATAAACGAAACTCTTAAAATTTAATGAATATATTTAAGGTCCGAGATAGAGGGAATATTTGAAATTAGTCCTTTTTAATTTTTAAAAAGGTTTTTTTTTTTATCTGTGGACCTTATCCGTACCTTTCTTACGGTTAAAATTCAACATTTTTTACATTTTAAAAATCCCAAATTTCATAAAGATGAAGATATTTGCCATCTTTCAAATGCGGTTGTTTTAGTAATGAAATATATTCTTTCTACACTCTCAAAAAAAGAAAGAAAGAATTCTTACCCTTTAAACTCTTAGATCTGAGACATTTTTATAAATTTGGGAAACATATATTTCTCCAAAAAAATCTGGAGACACAGTTCCACGAAACTTCCAATCAACCGGGAGACCACCTGCTCTCACACCCCATCCACCCGGGAAACCACCTGCTCCCGCACATATTTTTTTTGGCCGAAATCCCGAATGGGATTCGAACCCGCACTTACCACCCGAACCCCCTTTTTGCGCCTCTGTCGGTGATCGGTTGGTATTTTTCATCTTTTTGAATATGCCCAAATGATCTAGCAAAAGGATTTCAACATTTGTTGTAGCCTTGCGTACTGGAACCCTACAAGTAGGGGTTGGTTTATAAAAATGCGGATGTAGCACGTCGTAGGAAGGAGATGAGGAGGGATGCAATTATGCAAATGAGTGTTTGATTGGAGGGTTACGACTTTGGATTGTGCATTTCCTGTTTAGATATGGAGGCACAACCTTCAAGATTGGGCATTAATTGCCTAAAAGATACGGAATACAATAGGAGTAGTGATTGAATGGGCATTATCAACTAGTTATACACTATTGAATCTGGCTTTTGGGATCAAGGAGAAATAATTTTTTTATTAGTTGTACAACCTTATATCTTATTTCATATTACAACAAAGCTAAAAAATCCTTACATTTTTATTTTCTCTTATTATCAATCAAAACGAAGACTATACACACAGCATCTGAGAGACCGTTATTCCCACCACACGGGACGAAAGGAAGACCACTATCCAGTAGATCTCACGATTTCAAGTGTGTTCGCGAGCCTGCTACCACTAGATCAATGCCTAGGTGGTATGGAATTGGTTGACTTGTTTTACTTTTTTATAAAAAAAAAAAAAAAAAAAAAACAAGAGTACAGGGAGACATATGTATAAAAAAAAATTTAAAAATTAAGGGTGTGTAAATAAACATAAAAATTGTCAATCTAAAATTTTCAACTCTCCACAATTAATTTATTTTTTAATTATTTTTCACATATTTCTACATAATTATTTTACTTTTCAATCATTTTTATACAAATACACGTACAACTAATTTATCTATTTTGCTTTAAAAAATTAATTTATCTATTTTAGTTTTATTTTCTTTACTCTTCATCATTAGTCATATCATATTACATTATTTTTTCTTATTTTAAAAATTTTTATGCCAAAATTTTTTTATTAAAAATTTAATAACCTCCCAAGCACACCTTAATAAAATAATTTCGGAAAAGGGAGTAAGTAAAGTTGTACGGTGCTCAGTTTAACACTTTGACGAACTGTGAATTGTGTACGATGCTCAAATAAAGTTGGTAGTAATTAAGTCGGTGCTCAAGTAAAGTTAGTTGGTAGGAATTAGTTAGTGTTGGTTTGTACCAAAATATCAATACGCCATATTTTTAAATAGCTCGCACTGGGCTGTCCATTTGATGGATAGAGTTTGAAAGCAAGGACCAACAAGCCCTATACATAGAAAACTCACAGATCATTGTCTGCCTGTTTGTTACTTACTGATTCTGCGCATCAGGATAAGATTGCATTAAACCTAATTATTAGGGTTGCAATCTGAGTGGAGTATTGGCGGGTTAGCTGTTGGGTACTCTAAAATGAATACTTGTTTTTTTTTCTAATTGCAAAGAAAAATAGATGTCAAATAAAAAGTATTTGGCTAAATTAAAGTAAGTTAGTTTCTAAGGTCCATATTATCTGAATTGATCCAAATTAATAATATATATTCAATATATCTTTTATGTAATATATTATATTTTTTTGATAACAGCAATATATTATATATTTAAAGATATAAAACATAGTCTTCATAAATATAAACAATTGTTTAATTTTATCTGCTTAGTACATTCAATCAATGCTTTTTAAAATTATATTATTCCTATATTGATTATAGATATTAAGCAAGACTAATACTAAAATCATAATGTCCAAAAACGATATAAAAAGATATTTTAAAGAACTGATTCAGAATTAAATTTAAAACCAACTCAACTTTAGAAAATAAAATAGACCCAGGTTGCACCCTACTTCTTACAACTTTTTTTTGCTTGGCTGCCAGCTGCATGCCTAGTGCCTTGTCGTGCCTAAATCAATTACCTTCCTCTCATGCCAGAAAAAAGTTCCTAATGGTCAGCTAAGATAGGTAATTGATGAAATAGCGGGGCATATATCAATAATGATCTTTTTTTGGGGTAAGTTGTATGCGCCCCGGTGCATACATTTAATTTTTTTTATTTTTTTTTGAAAATGTTTTGATACAATTGTTAATCCGGGTATATTTAATATGTATATTCGTTTTTATTTTTTTTGGATATTTAGATTTTTTTGGATTTTAAAAATTACGAAAATGCTACTAATTTTTAAAAATCTGAAAAAATCTAAAAGTCTCCAAAAAAAAATAAAAATTGATATACATATTAAATACACTTATATTAACAATTTTGTAAAAAAAAATTCAAAAAAAATTAAAAAATAGGTGAAGAATGCATACAATGAAAACCCCTTTTCTAATGGACAGCGTCGTCAAGTTGCACAAATTAATGGACATAAAAGTAGAAAAGACACCAATTATATGCACATGACTGTTTATTTAAGTTCACTTGTGTACGTGGATCAGTTATATACAGTAGAAAAGGTTAAAACCATAATTGGATTACATTATAATCAATGGCCGTGAAAACGGAGGAGGTGCATGACAAATTTTGAATGGCACTAGCTACCATTCACCAAAATCCAATTCATTGATTCATGAGCATATAATGCCTGCGAATCGAAGGTAGGTTGTAAAAAGCACATGATATCATCCCGTACCGTTGGCTCTCTCTCTTTATTTGGCACTTTTTTTTTTTTTTTTTATCGTTTTTTCAAGGAAAATTTCCAAATACATATATATGTGAATATTGACCACAACTTTTTGTATATTTATGTATTTTCAATAATTTCTTTTATAATCATAAATTTATTTCAAATTGTTCTCATACTCAGGCCATCAGAATCTGTTAGCAACTGTCGTATAGCATAGATCTAAAATAGTTTATATACTCATATGATTTAGGATAGTGGAAGCATCATTTTCATCATCCAAATATTAACTTTCACCGCTTACGCTTTTTCATTTATCGGTGTCGATTCTTTACAAAATTGCACAACCAAATAGACTTTATTTGTCTTATGGACGGGGGTATATTAGTCATTTGATATGTGTGTTAACAAGGTATGAGAGAAATTTTAAGAAAAGTTTATAGGGTACAGGAGGCATTACTAAAAATAGGTAAATACATAAATAATTATGGTTACAATTTTGAAGATATTTGGAAATTTCGCTTATTTTTAATTTCTTCTTTCGCCACATCTTTTTACCTTAAAATCAAACACGGACAGCGCACCTACGCATTTTAATAGTGGACCAAACTGATCAGGAGGAGCAAATGAAAACGGTACAACGATATGACTTATGAGAGGCGAAAAATAAATAATCTTACTGTACTGGCCGTTAACTACTTGCCAAAAATGTTTACAAAATCGAAGCGTGGGCAGAGTGCATGCATTCGCCGCCCAAAAAACAGCAGAGCAAGATGGGCATTAGGAGCTTGTGCAGCAGCAGCAGCAGCATCCTCCTCCTCCTCAGCCACACAGAGATCCTTCTAGCTATTGCATGTTTCCTCTTCCTCCGCACCTTGACAAATCACAAGATGAAAAAGGACCCTCTCATCAATTGGCCCCTCCTTGGAATGCTTCCGCAACTCTTCTTCAACATCCACCGGCTGCATGATTGGACCACCCATATTCTCCGAAGGAGTGGCTGCACCGCTGTCTTCCGTGGCCCGTGGTTGGCTGGCATGGACTTGGTGGTCACATGCGATCCCTCCAACATCCGCCACATCATGTGCACCAACTTCTCCAACTATCCCAAAGGCCCCAAGTTGGCCAGAATTTTAGATGTTTTCGGAGATGGGATCATCACCACCGATTCCGACATGTGGAAGCTTCAAAGGAAGATGGGCCATTCCGTTATGCACGGCGAGGACTTACGCCGATTGGTAGCGAAGAGCAGTCGCGAGAAGGTAGACAAAGGGCTCCTGCCTGTTCTCCACCACATGCTTCAAGGCGGGGAAGCCTTCAATCTGCAGACCCTGTTTCAAAGATTCACTTTCGACATCACGTGCATCTTCATCTTCGGCCACGATCCTGCCTCTCTTTCCTTGAGCCTTCCCGACGTCCCATTCTCCAACGCCATGGACGATGCAATGGAAGCTGTTCTACTCCGCCACGTCATGCCGGAAAGCTGGTGGAAGCTGCTGCGATGGCTGAACGTCGGACATGAGAAGAAATTGGTCAAAGCCAAGAAAACCATTGACTGTTTCGTGCACCATCAAATTTCGAAAACGAGGGAGGCATTGATGAGCCAATGCAAAAGCGAGATGAAAGAGACGACGGCAGATGCATATATGACCGGCAGCATAATACCAACTTACATCAGCTGCCCTTTCGAAGCTGATGAAACTGGGATTTCAAAGACTGACAAATTTCTCAGAGACTCTGCTGTGACTTTCATGCTTGGGGGCAGAGACACCACGAGTGCTGCTCTCACGTGGTTCTTCTGGCTCGTCTCCAATAACCCAAGAGTTGAAATGAACATCTTAGAAGAGCTGAGAGCGAATACTGGCTGTTTGTCCAGAAAGCAGCAAGCCCCGGACCCACCTGATCACGAGCAAGTTAAAATTCCTAGGGTTTTTTATGCAGAGGAGGTGAGTGGTTTGGTTTACCTGCATGCAGCCTTGTGCGAGACCCTACGACTATTTCCGTCTGTTCCGTTCGAGCACAAATCCGTCGTCCATGACGATGTTCTTCCTACTGGCCATAGGGTTCGCTCCAACACCAACATCTTCCTTTCTCTCTTTGCAATGGGAAGGATGGAAAGTATATGGGGTGAAGATTGCTTGGACTTCAGGCCTGAGAGATGGATTTCGGAGCAAGGGAAACTCAAATATCACCAATCCTTCAAGTTCACGGCATTCAACGCCGGACCGCGACTTTGTCTAGGCAAAGACATTGCCTTCACTCAGATGAAGCTCGTTGCGACTGCTCTACTCTACAACTTCCATGTTGAAGTGGTACCCAACCACCCAGTGAAGCCCGCTAACTCCATAATCCTTCATGCAAAAGATGGACTGATGGTCAGGATTCGAAAAAGGCATGCTAGCTTGTTGATGGCACAAGCAGATCATGTTGTAACATGAAATAACACGTCTATATATATATATATATATATATATATATATATTTATGCATGTGTTGTTGAGGTCGCTGTGATGCTTTCAGCTCTTAGTTGAAATGTTTTCTAGCTTTGATTTGTTTTTGAGCTTGTGTTTGTCAAAAAGGAAGGAAATGTGTTAGGGATTAAGCATACACAAATAGCTATGCAAGTTTCGTGGCTTAAAACCCTAAAGAAGCGTGTATTTCTAAATTAAACCTTTAATTAGGCAAGCATTCTCTTTTCTTAGCTACTGTTTTTCCTCTTCAACAAATGGTAGTTCTTGACAGCAGTGTTTCTAAAAACTGCAGTATATGCATGCGTCTTCCAGTTTTATCGAAAAGGTCTGAAAACAGTCGAGAAGTTATGTAGCCTTTTCGGACTCAACTTTCTTTAATTTACGCAAGTACTAAACTACTGTTTAGTCAAAACTATAAAAAAAAACTATTCTTTCTTTTTAAATTTGTTAAAATCCATCTTAATTCACGTCTACAAAGAAACCCTTTGTAATGTACAATGATTAAAAATATTGCCGAAGACAATATTGATGACACTTTCTTAATTTCTTTTGTTTAGTACATGGTTTATTTGGTATTTGATAAAAATTTTAGAAAACAATTTGTGAAACAGTTTTTATATTGAGAAAAGATGATATGATATGAAAGAAATAATTATAAGGAGTAAAGATTAAAAAAAGTTAAAATAGACAAAATGATTGTATAAAAAGTTGCAAATAAATGATTAAAAAGTAGAATTATCGTATAAAAATATGCTAAGAAATAATTAAAAAATAAGATATTTGTAAAGGAAAAAGGTTTTAAACCAAAAATTTGTTATATGAATTTGATAATAATAAATGTTATATAAATATATAAATTATATATTTATATAGATAGATATTTTACTTCCAATGGTTATGACATGATATACTAAAATTAAAAAAA
Organism: Annona cherimola; assembly: GCA_030490835.1. NCBI lineage: Eukaryota > Viridiplantae > Streptophyta > Magnoliopsida > Magnoliales > Annonaceae > Annona > Annona cherimola. Next base: position 99,042,579 of record CM059973.1, on the reverse strand, counting down.
TTAATAAATAATTTATTAATAGAAGGTTGAATTTATGGATATGATTAAATGCTGGATAAATATTTGCGGATGTAAAATATTAAAATTTATACATTCATGCTAACAATTGTATAATTAATTTATACAAAAGAAATTAATTATTTGTGTAATACCATTGATTATGTAATTAATATAAATTATATATTTATGTTACCAATTGTATAATTAATTTACGTAATATAAGTTAATTATATAGTGTTATAAGATTTTTCCTGTGATCGAAATTAATATAAGTTATATATTTATATTGGTGGACATTTTGAGTTTGGCGCACATGACACAGGATATTAAGTTAATAAAAATTTATTAACAGAAGGTTGGACTTATAAATGAGACTAGTGCCTTGCTAAATATTTCTGGATATATAAAAGCCTATTAGTAGTGATACAGTTAATTTATTTAATAAAAATTAGTTATTTGATGTTAAATGATATCCCGTGTTTGGAATTAATATAAAATAATCATGTGGTTATTATTGAACATTTTCAATCTAGGGGTCATGGTATAGCCGTATAGGGTATCAAGGAAGATAAATAATTTATAATTTATCAACCGAGGATGGATTTGGGAATGTTTAATTAAATTTTAATATTTTATTTTCTAGTATATTGGGTTTTTAAATGACATTAATTGAAATTTGACATTAAATTATTATAACGGCATGAAGTGTAATTTTAATTATATTTAGAGTTATTTTGGATTAGTACGAAGAATTGATTCAAGCTAGATGTGTTGCTTAAATTATTATATGGCTCGATTATTCATACTAATTATGAAAAATATGTGAGTTATAACATAATTTAGCATGATAGATAACATGAATTATTATTTTAAATGTTGTTTAGCCGTTCAAATTATAACCAAGGATATTTAATAATTTGGATGGAAATATTTTATTTGTGAATACATATGAGCTATAACGTACTTAATAGGAAGTGTAAGTGTGAATTACTTTTACGTGACTTAATATGCAAATTATATTATTTGCGAATTTATGATAGACATGATGCAATTATATTATTTTTGGATGTCTAGTTGACATAGTGCAATTATCTATGGATATCTGGTGGACATGATAAAGGTATTTTATATGTGAATTTGTTAAGTTAAATTCAGTGAAATTGCTGAACAACTCAATTAAGGGTGTAATATATGATCATTTGATTATTAAATGCAATAGACTATTTATTGGGTTGTCTTGGATAGTTGATGATCCAAGATTGCGTGTTTTGTATGGTACATTATGATCTCTTATCACATGGATAAAATTTGAACATGTGAAACCCTGAAGTTATGTGTTAGTTTCTATTTAATTTTTTTGGTAAGTCCTGCAAGACTAGTATTACATTTTATCTGAAATGACAAATTTTGGATAAACACTTTGGACTACAATGATGTGTACCGCTAACCGAGAATGGATGCAATTTATGTGACTGCCATCGGCAACATTTTAGAAACCCACCACTGATGTGGAGAATTGGCGAACTCCCAGTATCATTAACTCCCCCAGCTTTATAGAAATCCATTAATTCCCATATCTTGAAACCAGTTGGAGCTTGGTAGTTGGACCGTTAAAATGGGTCCGACAACCGTGGTCTGATACAACAATTTGTGAAAGCAAAGACCAGACTTTCTGACAACACGCTTTTCCACTTGCCTTTTTTATTCGCTTTCACCTGCACTTCTTACCGTTCACGTTTTCAACGCACAAAATTTACAAACCAAAAAATTTTAATTTAAAATTTTCTACTTTTCTTAATTATTTTATTTTAATTACTTTTTACATTTTTTATACCACTTTCTTACCTTTTAATCATTTATGGACAACTACTCATAAACTAACTCGTCTATTTTAACTTCATTATGTGTACTCATTATTATTCTTATCATTTATATTATATTCTTTAATTTAAAAATTTTTACACAAAAAATTTTTATCCAAAAATTTTATAACTTTCCGTACGCACCGTAATATATGAACGACCAACATTATGGATTAGTTTACCATATAAAAAACATTATGAATAAGTTAACTCATTATTCAATTATTTGATTCCAATAATCATTAAAAATATTGAATTTATTGTTGAAGATATGAAATAATTTTGTTCAATTTATATTTTTATCGCATATATCTCATTTTTTTGCTTATAGAATTTAATATTATGAATTCTTTTTTTGATGAGATAATAGTAATTATTATTATTATTATGAATTTTGCTTGCATGAAGTTCAACTTTCATGTAATTTTATCTATTTTTTCGTGATAAATTCACTTCAATTATTGTAATTAGTATAGTTTGTATTGTCATAAAAATTAATCATTTGTTTAGAATGATCATCATGCATGAGCTTCATATAAAAATATATAAAATTAATACAATAAAATAGTTTAATATTATAATAATTAGCAAAAATAAATAAAAGTTGACCAGTCAAATGATAATATGTTTGCTGATGTAACATCTTGACTATTAACCGCTTGACCAAGCAATAAGCCAGGAATAAGTGAAGTGTTAATAGGTCAAACCTAATTAAGCTCACTTAGGTTTAATAGGTTGGGTTATGTAAAATGTTATAAGTATTTAGTTCAATAGCCCAAGATGCTTAGGTGGTTAAGATGTTAGTCTTTGGTAAAGAAGGCCTAATAGTTTTCTGAAAATCATGAGCTGTCATGAAGTGTTCTGTAAAATAAGAAAACGACAGGAAAATATGAAATTTTCAAAAGCTAGAAGTGGGTTTCCATGACTAGGTTGGATCTAGTCTAAGCCCAATCTATTGCGATGGGCTTAGAGCAGGAGAATACCCATTAGCCAATTCCGAGGCTTAAAGCCCATACAGAAACCCAAAAACCCGGGCCAAAGCCTAACTACAAAACCTAGGCGGTGAAGCTTAGAGCTCGGCCCACTAAGAAGCCTAGTTGGGCATAATGACTGGCGACAAGCCCAAGCCTCCGGCTGTGAGGGACGCATGGCACCGTTTGGTGTATTCATCTTTAAATTAATGTAAATTGAGCTCTATAGGACCGATTTGAGTGATCCATGATCTTTTTTTTTATAAATTTGAACATTCTGAGTTTAATGGAAGAGTGAGATTAGCTAAATGAGTCCTAAGAGTTTGAGTTTTGGGAATAAAGGAGTATATTAAGGGATCTAAGGTTCTAAATTCTTTAGGGAGTCCCCAAACTTAAAAGCAAGTACTTCTAAGAAATGATGATGACATATAAGATGTATTAGAGGCTTAAAAAATTAAACAATTGAGAGAAGATGACATATGTTATGATCTTAATTGCATCACATTATCTTACTTACTAAGTTCTTGTAAATTTACCCTTTTCATTTGACTCTCATATGACCCAGTGGATAATAACCAATGAGATGGTGGTGACATGATGAATTTATTTAAATTTTTATTTTATGTAATAAATGGATTGACTTAGATGTAAATATTTTTATTGATGCGCGCATAGTTGTAATAACTTTATGCACATGATTACTTAGATGTAATAATGCAAGTTTATTTATGATCACCTTTTTGAGATGGTTTTATTCAATGTATGGAAAGATCTTGTAGTTTTTTAAATGACTTGGACCGAAAATGAAGGTAAAAGCTTTGATTTTTAGTTCGGGCCGTTACAAATATCAATATCAACTTTAAAATATTGTTTTCAATATCTAACCATATCAAATATCATTACATGTAGATAGATGATTATATAAAATATTCTAATAAATATGTGAATGGATATAAATATTTTTTACAAATTTACACAAAAATATATAAAAATATATTTTTAAGCAAACATAGCCCATGCACATCTTTAATTTTACTTTTAAAAACATTGTTAACTACGATCACAAATGGCATACCATGGCACCACTAGAATTGGCCCTCAAATTTCCACAGTTTCTACTGTACTCACGTGCTGTGCGATTATCCTAATCAGTATTTTCAGAGTGGTATGACCAGACCGAGAATCAAAAATCTTTCTTAAAAATTGTTCACAATTTAATCTTTCTTAAAAAGCCTGTTAAAAAACTGCTTGGAGCATTGATTAGGCAAAAGCAGCAAGTGAGAGCTCGTCTAGAACTTTTCTTCTTGCACTTCTCTATTTAAGTATTTATTCGTCCTCTTGACTAACGTACGAGTAGTCAAGTTTGTGGATTAAGTTGCTTGTGATTGAAATGTAGTAGGGCTTGTTTGGCCACGCAGTGTGCAAAAAAGTTGGTGCTTATTTATCTTGAACCACATGTAGTTTTGTTTGGATAGAAATCTAAAAACCCCGCTTTTGTGGATTTTTGTATGTAAATTAAAAGCTAGCGAAAAGCTAGAATTTGTGGCTCGTTCGAAATGAAATACACGTACATTAGACTTTTTCTACCAAACGGAGCCTTACTTTTTTTTTTTGAAAAACCACACCAAATATAAAATTTTAGTATTCAATATATGAAACAATTCTGTCAATTTATATTTTTATATATGTTTCATTGTATGCTTAGTGGATATCATACTATGGGAGTGTTTGGGAAATGATAAAAAAAAATTAATATAAAAGTTTTTAAAATAGGAGAACATGATATTATATGATATAATATAAGTAATGATAAAGAGTAAATATAATAAACTTAAAATAGGTAGGGTAATTGTATAGGTAGTTATGTAGAAATAATTTAAAAGTAGGATAATTATATAGAAAAATATAAATAAATAATTAAATAATAGTATAATCATGACTAGTGAAAAATTTTATAGTTAAACAAACATGTCCTGGATATGATCATTTTGAATTTTAAATAGATTTAAAATGAATGAATGATAAAACTAATACACTGTGACTACAAGAAATTTTTTTTATACTCATAATATTTGCTTATAATTTTTATTATATCCACAACATTTCAAAATTTTCTTTTATACCTATAACGTTTCACCCCAAATTCTTATTACACTCATGCAATTAAAATAATCATTAACTAATCCATTGCAAAGACGACTTTGTCCCTCTATAATTTCTTAATTGAAATAATTCGATCCTAATATGATTCAATTAATGTTAACAAATCATTAAGTTGTGACATTAAGTGATTCAAATATCATATTAGAGCTAAATCATTATAATTAGAAAAAATTTGAATGAGCAAAATTGTCTTTTTTAATAGGGCAGCAAATGATTGTTTTAACTGTACAAGTATAATGAGAATTTAGAGTGAAATTCTATAAGTATAAGAGAAAATTTTAAAATATTATAAATATAGCAGAAATTAGAGGCAAATATTATGTGCATAATAATAGGAATCAACGTCACTGTTTTTGAACCAACAAGTGGCTCATCCTTTTAGCCCATACGTGGAACTTATTTACAACGCGAAACCAAGCCTGACGATGGACATGGAAGATCCGCCGGAAAGTCCATAGACCGACCTCATCTCGTCCAACATCACACAACCCATTTCTTAAAGGGCCTGATCCGATTTCACACGAGGCCGTATGCATTTTTCTTTTTTAAAAAATTCACACGTGGGTCCAGATTTTTTTCATAAATTTTTATTTTTTTTTAGTTATCCATATGAGTTTTCCCTGTTTTTAAAAATAAAAAGTTTGCATGTCTTAATATAAAGGATGCTTTTGGTATTTGATAAAGCTTTTACAACTTTTTTAATGAAAATTTTTTGACATGAAATTTTCTGAAATAGAAGAAGTAACGCGGTATGATATGGATAACAATGATAAGTAAAAAAGAATAAATTTAAAATAGATAGAGCAGTTATATAGATAGTTGTGGAGAAATAATTTAAAATTATAGTAACTACATAATAACATGTGAAGAAATGATTAGAAAATATGATAATTATAGTTATATAGATAGTAGGTTGGGCATTCCACAAGGCTCCCAACAATGAGTTTTGTGGGAGGGTCCGATTTCCATATTTCGATTGTCAAGGAGCTAATCGTTTGCATTTTCAAGTGCACGGCAGGTGGGGAATATCATTTGATGGTGTCGTCCAAGGAATCCACATTCAGGCTTAAGAAGGAAAAATAGGTATTGAAATGGCAAGGGTTATTAATGGTCACAGTCGATCTGTTAATCTGCTCATCTAACTCGTTTATAAATGGGTTTATGTTGAAATTTTAAATAGATGGGTTAGATTTGCCTACCCATTCAACCATTTAATTAAATAAACGGATTATGGTGAGATGTTATAATTCATCAACCCGTTTAGTAACCCGTTTAACACATTTAACCCATTCAATTCATTTAACTTATTAAAGTTTTATACGTATAAATGTAAATCCTTTAGTTATTTTTTCTTGTTGAGTTTTCCTCCCACTACCTAAATTTTATTTTCTCATTGTTGCTCTAATTCTGTTTTTTTTTTGTTATTATACTATTTACATTTCCTCTGCGTCTAAAATACACTCCTGCCTCTCGCCGTGAGATCATCGTTTACTAGAGTTTAGGACTTCAGGTCGCCTGCTATACAATTTGTCAATCTGTTTATTAAATGGGTTAAGTTTGAAGTTTTTTAAATGAGTTAATAAATAAATTAAAATTGAAATATTTTAAATAGGTAATGATTATAATTAGACTTCAACCTGTCCAACCTGATCTGTTAATAATCTTTAAAAATGGCTAAAAAGTTGGGGCAGTTATGGGCCCTTTCTCTAGTTGTAAATTGAGGCATGAACATCAGAAAAATGGTTAATAATAATAACAACAATACTAGTGTAGTAGTAGACGTGGTGGGAGGAGATCCCAACAAAACAGAACAAAAACAAAAACAAAATAAAATTTGGGCAATTCGTTGCCACGTCTTACCTAACCGGAAAATCCTCACCAATTGTCTACATCAGAAATCATAGATTATAAACAAAAGATAGTTCAGCAAGTTCGAATGGGTGACGTAGACTTGAGTTCATTTTCATTTTATCAGAATATATAAAAAAGAATGGCAGTTACCGTTTGTAACTTCTTATTATTATTATTTTTAACTCCTCGAGGAAAATATCGAAACCCGGTTGCACAGCCGCCCCCGTTGACGTACGGGCCACGAAATCGGATCAGCCAGCTGTGTTTATTAGATTTTTTTTTTTTTTTTTTGGCAGTGGGTCGAGTGAAGCCGGTAATCACCATTCGCATCCCTATTTCCATTTCTGACCACATTTTCTAGTGTTCGAGCATCCGAGAAAAACGTCTGTAGCATATAATATCCAGATGATCACACTATTTTTAACGCCTGATAAATGATTGTGGACTACAGCTAAAACGTGGTGGGGAAATTTGGAATATCAACTTCATTAATGCCCCCTCTTTGCCTTTAAAATACAACTTATTTATTTATTTTTATTTTTTTGGGGGGGGCAGTGGGTGGTGGGCCTGTACCTTTTTGTCATCGCGTGCATGTCGTCAAGGTCTGATTCTGGACATTCCTCGATGAGCATAGGAATATTATACGTTTGCCATTTGAGAGTATCATAAGGCTCACGACCTAAGTTGCATACTCGGCTCAGGCATTTTTTATATTCCTGTAATTCCAAGTGGGGGGAGAGCAATCTTGTTAGACCCGCCTAAAATAAACTTATTTTCGTCATTTTAACCTCCTCAAGAATGACAATTTTTTAAAATAAGATATATATACATACGTACATACAAAAATGACAATTTTGGTACATAAGTTAAACACACTTAAAAATAGTTTTATGAAAATAAAATAAAAAATATGAGTATATTAAGCTGGACTAAAATAAGATTATTTTAAGCTAGCTTAACAAAATCACCTTCTTTCTTAATGATGCAGCAAATAGTCTAAGTATTCGTCAATGTCTAGACCAAATGATCTCTACCAAGGCAACCATATAAAAACGAATTCTAACATGACGGGGACATAATATTATTTGCGGGAGACAGCCGTATAAAAATAAATTATGTTTTAAATATTAAAGTTTTTGAATTTTCAAAAATTAAGAGGGCAATTGCCCCTTTTGGCTCCATGTGGATCCATCATTACATTGAGTGCAAAGGCTTGGCCAACCCTTATGATGCCTTAATATACCTCTGTCGACTATAAAAATGAGATCATAGTGTTACGAGTTATAAAATAAATGTTGTGACTATAGTTCGTTATCTATTTGACCCGAACTTACTCACTCACTTTCTTCTTCCATGTGATGGAAAGTAGTCATGCAAGACAGCTCCACCACATATCATAATGTACGAGATGCCCTAATCACTGTATTTTTAGTTGTCCTGATCACCATACTTAGCCGCTCATCTTATGCAATTACTTACAAAAGATGAGCTATATCAGTAAATTACTCCGGTTAATCTTTAGTTTGCTAATAAAATCATCCAATGCATCATTAAATTTGATCCCATGATAAGATTGACTTGAAGTTTTGCAATCAGAGATATCACACCTATCCAAGTAAAAGGTTCCTATACAAGCATTACAACATCCATAGAGGATTTCCACTTTGGCTCTCGTCAATAGGTAAGAATAACATTAGCATTCTCCTTCTAAATATTTTCTCATGCTTGTAAAGTATAAACTAAGTCCCTCAAGTATTATTTTGGGAACTTTTTAATCGATATATATTTTCTAGATTTTTTTAGAAAGGTCATGAAGCCAACGAGGCCTTCTTTTCTATGCGAAATATCTTGTTTACTTTCTTTTACTTCTATCACATTCGTGTTGTTGAGGCATACCTAATTCAACCTCCATACTTAGCATGAGATAAATAAATTATTATAAATGGCTAACTTTGTTTTTTAAAGCATTGGTTAATACTATTTTTAATGAAAAATGCTACTTGTAGCTTTGTGTTTTTATTTTGTTTAACTTTTTAGTATTGGTTCTACTATTTTTGTATAATAATGTCGTTTGTCATGATTAATGTATTTGGATTTCATTAATTAGTAAAATATTAAAGTACTTAACTTTTAAATTTAATATAAATATGATTTTATAATTCAACAAGTGTACAAATATTTAAAATTATCATACTTGATTTGTCGTTACAATACTAATCCAAAGTTTATCCGAAATTGATTAAACGAAAATAAAGGTCAAAGTCGAATTTGTCTGAAATAGATGTTAAAAATAGGATCGGAACTTGAAAGGAATGTCTAGAACATAAAGTTGGAGTTGGCGAAACATTTTCTCGTTAGACTCGCCCTAGTTGGGCCTATGGCAGGGGTCTCTGGGGGCATGTTTGGTAATATGAGTAGAAAATATAGAGTAAAAAAAGATAATAGTACGGTTCTTGAGACCCATCATTCTTGTATTTAAATTATTTTTTCTATCAATAATCCTCCAACGAACCTATTTACTCGATTCTTTGGATGATTGCCACAAAAATTAGGAGGATATTTGGGAAAGTGAAAAGTGTGAGAAATGTGATATTATGTGAGAGTAAAATTTATGTGATTGAAATGAAATAATAAAAATAAAGTTGAAATAAATACATTCGTTGGTCATACGTGCCCGAGATCACCGTGCATCCCGTTGGTGTCGTTAGTGCCACGTGTCATACTTCCTGCGTCGGTGGTTTGAGCGGCACTCCGTTTTGGTCGGACACCGCTGACAGTACGTCGCATATGTGACGTCAGCAGAAGTACGTCACGCGTTTTTAATTTTATAATTTTATTTGTTGGTCACAAAACCATCCCCAACCCCTCGATCCAGCAGCGCAGCTATGCCCGCGATAATGGCGGAACCAGATACCTTAACCCTCCCTTGTCGACATGAAAACGTTTGGTGCAATCCGCGTGCCACTTCTTCCTCGGCCTGCAAGCAACAAGCATATACGCGCGTTGCTAGCTACTGGTCAACCCAACGACAAATAGCCCCATGGGTTGAGGGTCCCATTCCATCCCTGGACTGGAGGCGGTAAGAAAAAAAGATACTCCGTCGCAGTACACTCTTCAGTCTTCGGTCAATTGGGACCCACAGCTGGGATAGACACGAATCTCCCACCACTAATTTGAAGGCAGAGCGAACAGCAATAGCCATCGATTACACAACGCGTTTACTTCGTCGCCAAGCAGGAGGAAAGTAGCAGGAGAAGCTTAAGGGGATATTTGAAAATATTTATTTTTTGTCGAATAAATAGAGTAATTATAAGGAAAAATTATTTGAATAAATGGATAAAATTAAAAAAATATGATTGTTAAATTATTAAATGATTTGTAAAAAATGAGTAAGATTGCGCATTTCTCGTCCTGTCCCACCCAACTCACTTTTTTTTTGTTATCAAATAATCATGGAGATTTTGCAAAATCTAAGGAAAATTTTAGGATGATTTGCAAATACAATTATTTAGTTTGACCGTAATTGCAAATGGACTATATAATTTCAAAAGTTATAAACAATCACCACACGATTAGACCATAATTATGGATATATTCGTGTCGCTATGGGCCATTACTGTCATGGTGTAAATATATTTGCAAATATATAGAAATTACGTGGTATATTTGCAACTTTAAAAATTAAGTATGTATATTTAGTTTTAAGTGGATATATTTAATTTTTACAAATATACTCACATAGTTTATATATATTTACAGATATAACCATGTCATGATAACGAAGTAACGAAATCATAATTGCTTGAGTATGTTTACAATTATTGTCAAACTATGTGAAAGTTGTTTATGATTTCTAAAACTATGTGAGTATATTTACATTTTTGGTCAAATTAAGTTAATATAACTCCAAATCACCCAATATTTTTTTTTACAAAATAGTTTTTAATTTATGGCTGGACCGCGAATTTGCTAACAAGACATGTTAACCTTAGTTCTAACTACAATATGATGTCCACTTATAAGTCCTTTGAGTACTATGAAAACTTGTTGCCTAATTAAATATGCAATCAAAATTTATAGAGATTAATACATCGTACTTAGGTAACCAAAACAATAATAAAATAAAAGTTTTTATTCATATTCATATATAATATCGTATATCATAATTTGTAGATATATATTGATATAAATAATCAAAAGAACAGAGACAAGATGAATGAATGTACCAAATTAGGTCTTTATGTTTTTTTTGCACTTCTTATCGCCCATGGGTTGTGAATTCCTGAGTATCAATCTTTTAGATAATCCCTTGGCATCATCCATAGTGGATGATTTTTTCATCCTACGTAGGGTTGGTTATATGGACTTGACCACCCAATCATATATAGCAGCAATATCACTCTAAGACACTTAATTCAATAATTTATATGCCATAAACAAAATTTTTGCATGTAATATTATAAGTAAGAAATGTTTGTTGCATATATATACTATACATAAGTAATTTATATCTTATTTTTAGTTATAATGCTCTATTTCATTGCATTTAGGTACGAGGGCTCGTCATACTTGCCAAGTCACAAATGACTAATTTATGGTTTAATTTTAGTTGTAATGATCTCACTTATTGAATTTAGGTACAAGGGCCCATCACATTTGCCCCGTCACAAATGGCTGATTAGTTTAATTTTGGTTATAATACTTTCATTCAGTTGTAATGCTCTCATTTATTGCATTTAAATACGGGGACTGATCATATGTGCCCGGCACAAACCATTTTTTGTTTTTTCATGAAAAAAACAGCACAGTACAAATGTATTTAAAATTAAAAAAATACAGACATATTAAAAATGATAAAATTTGATTTATAAATTATATAAACTTAAATAAACAGCTGCATAAAAACTAAGAAATATAAAAATTTATTTTGCAACCGATCAATTTGCGAGCGGTCGTAAATGATCACCGTTCTTTAGGTGTATGATATCAATTATATATAGCCACATGATAGCAAAATATAAACAACAAGTATGTCGCCTGGACCAATCGTATTGTATCAATTGGAGTACAATTTTAATGAATAAATGAGTACTGAAGTTTTTCACAGAATATAACTTGGCACCGTTTTTATAAATCTCTATAAATTGTATTTGCACCAGGGCAGGCAATGGACGAACGGCCACCCTTTCCCCAGACACGTCACGCTCAGCAGGGTTGGCACTAGGGGTGGGAATCGGGGCGGGTCAACCCGACCCTTTTTTATACTGGGGCGGGGCGGGGCGGGGCAAGGGCATCAAAATTTCTTCAAAATGCGGGTCGGGGCGGACCTACCGGATCTCGACTCGCTTATACCCGCTGACTATTATAATATTTTTTCTAACCTATTCAGCTTAACCTACCCCGATTCCCTAGGCCCGAACTCCCCCGAATCTCGTCTCTCTCCCGCACGGCGTCTGGCATCTGCCTCGCTGTCTCCCTCACCGAGCAGACTGCACCGCCTCCCGCCAAGCAGACTGCGCAGTCGCCAGCAGAGAAGATTGCGCCGTCGCCAGCAGAGAAGACTGCGTCATCGCCGTTGATGCCCAACAGGCCTGGCCAGCAATGTCCCGCAACTGATTCCCGTCTCCCGTCACCGTCTCCCGCATCATCTCCGGCGTCCAGTGTCCCTGCCTTCGTCTCCCTTTCCGGCAGAACGTCGTCCGTTCGCAGCTAACGCCGTCGCGTCCAGATCCGCCAACGTCCGCTCCACATCCGCGCATTCGATTGTCCCTCCCTTCCTCTCCCTGTCCGGCAGAACACTGCCTTCTTCTCCCTGTCCGGCAGAAGCCGTCGCATCCAGAGCCGCAACCCAGATCTGCCGTCCAGCAATGGTATAAATCTAAAATTCTGGATATATTTTTCTGTGTTCCTATTTTTCCCCAAATTGCAAATGATATGATTTAATATTTACAAAATGCTTCTGCTTTTACTTATTTCGTAGATTGGATTTTGGAAGAAGATTTAGCTACCCCAAATGTTTGATATCTATAAAACTCTCAATTACTGGCATTCAAATGTTTGATATCTAAATGGATTAGATTTTATCTAAATGTTAACTTGTTCTTATATAGGTGAATAAATATTCATGTTTTATTTAAGTATTTATGTTTTGCTTTGATTGATTAGTAATAGATTGAAACATATAGTAGTTAAATTTAATATATATTTGTCTTTATACTTGATAGGTTTATAAATTTTTAAAAATTTCTTACTTGACCCGTAGTTTTTACCCGACCCGTCGTCCCAAAACCGACCCGTTCCTGACCCGAATTTTGTCCCAAGACCTAGTAAAAAAAAGTAAGGGTCAAACCGACGTTGTCTCGACCCAGAAAAAAATAAGAGTCAAATTAGATTTTTGAAAGATTGGGCGCCCATTCCCACCCCTAGTTGGCACTCTCGAGCCCAGCCGTAGTCGCGACGAAAACGTGCCTGGAAGGTGAAGGAGCCAACACGAAAGGGACGATTGGTAATGTGTAGAATGGTGAAATTGTGGAAAATAGTGGGAAATGAAAAAGAGAATATTTTGATAAATGTGTAATTGATAAGAAATGATAGATGTATAGTTAGAATAAATAGGTTTGTTGTATATAGTTGGTAGGGAAAATGATTTGAATGTAGGGATAAAAGTGGAAAAAATAGTGTAATTGATAGAGTAATGATTGTTATTGGAAAACCAAATACTATGAAAAAACCATATTTCCTACACTTAGACGTTACCAAACGTCTCCGAACAATTCTGCTAGCGTTGGATGTGCTATCTTCCAATGTGCATGATCTGATCCGTTCAAACTTGCCAGGTCGGCAGGAACACGTATCGCTGCTGGCTTGTTTTTTGCTTTTTTTCGATTGGGCTGCTGGCTTGCTTGGGTTGAGTTGAGTCGACTGTCGAGTGTCTCCCGCGAGTAAGCGCTTGCAGAAGCTTCCCGGCAACTGGCGCAGCTGTGGGGATGGAATCATGGAAGTAGAACTCTATCCAACCGAACTCTATCCAACCGCTGAGAGTAAACCACGAGTCCATCTCCTATTCGTTAACTGTGTGAGCTGGTTTGTTACCATGGTTAAGAAATGTCCTTAAGTATCCATCCCGCAACGGAGCGCAGAGGAGAGAGTGAGAACGAAACGGGCGGGGAAGTGGGGAACGAAGCTAATCTTCCTCCCCCATTGAGGTCGGAAACCTATTTTGGATTTTATATGAATTTTTTCTATAAATTGGAGAGCTATCATCGATCGATCTGATTTGAAACATTAGATGAGGTTTTTTTTTGGGGGCTTTGGCTTTTGGAAGAGAGAGCAAGGAAGAGGTTGCAACCTTCAGAAAATTGGCGGCCGGTCATACGTTACGAATCCACGGCGTTGTATGGGAAATGAAAGGGGGCAGTCACTGGAATTCGAGATTTGCTCGAATTATGGAATTTTGGAAGCAGCCCAACGCCGTCTGGAATCGAAATCCTGGATTTTAATTTCTCTCTCCGTCCGAAAATCCATGCGCCCAAACTCACCCAATCTGATTTTGAGGGATCCTGTCAGTGTTAGAAAGCCTCAAAAATATTATTTCTCTTTCTCTTCTACTTCGAAATTTCTGGGTGTCTTTTCCAAATTCCTCAGTCAATGCTTTCGGCAATTTTTTTTTTCAATTTCTTCGTTGAGTATTGTATGAAAATTTGGTGCTCTCGATCTTTTCGTACTCTCTTCTTGCGGTTCTTATACGGTCAAATTTCGAACTCTCAAGTACGAAGTGGAGGTGGGTTTTTGGAAGTGACTATGGAATCTAGACTGTTTGCTGTTTCATTATTTTAACAATCGTCATCGTGATATTTGAGAAATCACGTGATCCAATGATTCTTTTCCGTGTTTTTCTGTTTCCTCTCCGTTTTCGTATTTCCTTCTTATATGCCATTCTTGGATGAACTCCCAATTTACTTTCAGAGCCAGGGTTCTCTAAGGCCTTAGCATACTCGAATGGGGTTAATTTATTATAAACTGAATGCATGCATTTGTTCGTTATCGAAAGGAAAGATTTTTTCTCCTTCGTCATCTTTGCCTTATTTTGCTCATCGGCTGCTTTTTTCGAAAGCTATTTGAAATTTGATACTTCTGGTTAGAATCTGTGCTGTTTTGGGATTCTAAAAAAAAAAAAAAAAAATTTGAGAATTGAGTTGCTATTTTAATATGTGCTTTCTACTAGGGATGGATTTGTGAAGGAATATTTCTGGAATTCCAGCGCTAAAGGCTTTTCGATTGTTCGGTCCCAGATAGTTGGCGATTCTTGTTCGATCTTCAGGTGGTCGTTACCATGTGTCCTCCAGCACCTCTCTCTCCATCCGGTATCGATTTCAAGGCAGATGACGTTTCGATTTTGAAGCATTTGAGAAACATAGAAAATGGACTACCCCTCCCGACTAACGTGATCTCGGAATTGAATCCCTGCACTGTTGCTCCCTGGGATTTGCCGGGTAAGATTGTCTTCCATCTCGTACCTTGGAATTGCTGAGTCTCCGCAATCTTCATATTTGTTTTTAACTTAAAAAGTTCCAAGATTAATGGAAACTGTCTACTTTCTTCGTTGTAAGATCAGATCTGTTGAATTCCAGAATCGAGTTGAATAGGAATAGATAATTCCAGTTCCCGTGCAGTAACAGCTGCTTTTCAGTTTTTCGGACATTTTTAGTTGAGTCATTCAGCTAAACAAGCTGACAGGATGATAAACGGTTTTTCGCAGAGAAGGTGTTTTATCTTATCACTCGGAAGGAACAGGAGAAGGAGCCTAAAGTTATAGACGATGGATATTGGGAGGCTTCAGGGGAAATTCGCATTGGGTTTGCAAGTTCTTCAACTGTTGGCTGGAAAACTACTTGGGTGTTCTACATCGGACGGCTTCCCAATGGTGATAGAACTCCATGGGTTTTGCACGAGTATAGGATGGAAGAAAGGGCACGTATTCTTATCTTCCTTTATCTTGATAGTTCCTCTTTTGCTTTACCATATCACACAACCTTGTGTTGATTCGTTCTCTTCTGACTGTATTTATTGCAGGGCTCCTATTTGTTATGTCGATCATTTCTCCGTGACGCTGATGCTGATGGTGACGCCGTAGATTCATATTTGATGCATATGTTGCATGCTGAAGAAAGCAACCCAGATTTGTTGGTGTCTATAAATAGATCTGAGGTAAAAAAGAAATTCAGTTTTTTATTTGAATTTTTTGTGATGGAGATGGGTTCAATTTGTTATGCTATGCAATTTCAAGGGTTTGGGATTTTTTTTTTCTTTGGATGGTAAAGGGTTTGGGATTTAGGATAGTGGATTTGCAGATTGCTAGCAGCGATCTCTTTTTGGCAGCCCATGCTTCTTGTGTATTTTATGGATAATTGGAAAAGTCGATGGAATTATAAAAAGAGATGCAGATTAAATGAGACAGAAAAAAGTGAGATTGCTTTAGTACTCCATATGGATGGATATAAGTCATCCCTGTTTTCGTCTATTGCTAAATTCATTTAAAATTGATGGTTCTTTCTCGAATTGGGCTTTATATGAGACACGGGGATGCTTGATACTCAAAAAGTAACGCTAAAACAATGCCTGTTTTATACATTTGCCTCTTTTTAATCGATTCAAGGATTTAAGGATTGGCACGTTATAGACTAAATCCCAATAGCATTTTCGCGATGCGGCACCACTTAGTCTGTGCCAGCATCTGCATTATTAATAGCAGGAAAAGTACAAAATACCATAAACCTGCCCCAAAATGTTTTCCATGCAAAAACATGGAGGATATGAAAAGATGCCTGATTCTTGGGAATCTTTCTCGATACAGTAATACTGATATTCCGTGATGTCATTATTTGGAATTTTGAACTGTTTGACAGGTTACTCTGTTTCACGTCAGTTCTGTATACGTTTTAGGTCATCGATGGTCGCAACCAACATGGCCAAAGTGGAGTTTCCTCCAACAGTTCTCTGAACGTAAGGCTTGATCTTTTCCGCCACGGCCCTAGTTCACAGGAAGATCACCGTGAAGAGTTCCACAATTTACCTCAGGATCATCATATGGAACTGAATGATTTGCAGGCTTCTTCTTCTAGCGCCGAGAACAGCTTCTTTGCCTCCTTCAATTCTGAGGACAGCTTTGATCTAGATGCCATGCTGCATGATCTGCAATCTCAAGAGACAACTAGTGATGTTTCAAGCAGCAGGCAGCAGCATTCCAATTCCCGGTCCAATGCCTCTTCTTTCACAATCAATTCAATTGATGGCATCAATCCTGAGGTCTTGCTGCATGAGCTGGAGTCTGAAGAGGCTAGTAGGGGTGTTTCAAACAGGAGGCACCAGCATTCCAGTCACAGGTTCAACGTCTCTGCATCCATCGATGACGAGTTTGATGAAGTGGCCTCGCTACGTGTACTGGCACATGTAGAGGCGAGAAGTGATGTTCCTAATAGGGGACAGCAGCATTCCAATCCCCGGCTCAATGTCCCTGCGTCCATTAACTTAGATGGGAGCTTCAATGCAGAGGTCTTGCAGCGTGAGATGGTGGCTGCAAGGGCGGTTTCAAACAGCAGACAGCAGCATTCCAATCACCAGTTGAGTGTCTCTGTATCTATCAATTCAGATGATGGTTTCGACTCAGATGATGGTTTCGATCCAGAGGACTTGCTGCGCGTACTGGCATATGAAGAAGTCAGAAGCGGTGTTCCTAATAGGGGGCAGCGGCACTCCAATCCCCGTTTCAATGTCCCTGCACGCATTAATTTAGACGAGAGCTTCAATCCAGGGGTCTTGCCGCCTGAGGTGGGGGCTTCAAGGGAGGTTTCTAACAGCAGACAGCAGCACTCTAATCAGGAGTTGAATGCCTCTGCATCTATCAATTCAGATGACGGCATCAATCCAGTTGCCTTGTTGCGTGAGCTAGGGTCCAAGGAGAGGACAAGTGGTGTTTCGTGCAGCAGGCTGCAGGATTCGAGTAGCAGGTTCAACATATTTGACTCCATCAGTTCAGATGAAGGATTTGACCCAGAGGCATTGGTGCATGAGCTGGAGTTTGAAGAGACAGGTATGGATGTTTCAAACAGGGGCCAGCAGCATCCCAATAGCAGGTTCAATGCCTCAGCGCCCACCAATTCAGACGTTGGCTTTGTTCCAGGCGCCTCGCTGTGTCAGCTCCAGTCTGGGGAGATGAGTAGGGGTGTCTCCAGCAAGGGGCGACAGCATGTCAATCACAAGTTCCACATCTCTGCGTGTCAAGGATCTCAGCAGATGGTTAGGAAGCCACCACTTTCAGGTGCGTTTAAATCCTGCCTCTTGGAAGTGCATGTGTGGAATGGTGTTAAACATTTGACAGGTTGGAACTCTAGCGTCATCACTTTTTTTTTTTTTTGGGTATTATCTATACGCTGTTTTTGCGCTCACGAAAATGAATGTATACTGCTCCCAGGGTCCCTGCGCAGCAGTAGCAGCAACAACGTCGTGCCTGCCAAAGAAATCATCAGCTCTACCACAAGGCCTACGGGGATTATTAAGGTGCAGGGTGCTTCTCTTCCCATCTCGGCCTCGCTCGAACCTCCACGCAGCGTTTTAGGCTCAGGTATCGGCACCATCCCATCTCATGTGCAGAGGGCAAGTCAAGGGCCTTCAACAGGGAAAGACGGAGGATCACATGGTGGCCAAGCAGGCAGGAAAAGCAATCGTGGTAGGATGGCGAAACTCAGACAGAGATTCTGCTGCTTCATGCCAAATTAGAGCTGGATCTCCAGTAGCACACGCTTATACATATGATACGATGCATATACTTAACATACATATAGCGTTAGTGTTAGTGTTGCATGCATGAGTGGAGGGTTTCCCTGGTTCAATCAGATAGATGGAAGTCCTGCCTAATGGCTATATGCGTTGCCTGTGTCATGTCTGCATGATGTTCGGCATGCCGGCTACACCAAGATATAAATAATCCTTTAAAAAAAGAAGAAGAAGAAGAAAAAAGAAAATTGTGGGTGGCGCTTGCTTTCTTCCAAGTCGTAACCATTTGTTTGAATGGTCGGGATCAGGCATCATGCAAACATGACACGTTGGCACCTCTGCGCTGACTGGACTGTAATTTATTGAATCATGTTTACTGTACAAGTTTTATACCCTTTCACCTTTTCCCTTGGTTTGTATTCACACTAATTAAAATATCCGTGGAGATAAAAATGAAACTTTCCTTTTTAAAAATTTTGGGTAAAATGGTGACACGATTGGAATGGATGATGCTATTGAAGGCTCGCCCATTGGATTGTTGACCAACGACCAGCAATTTCTCTACATTACCAACAATAATAAAAGTGGAAAAGGGGGATGCATATGTTGGTGTAATCGTTGTAGAGGCGGGAGGGGCCCACTTTGGTTGTGTTGTTTGACTTGACTGGAATAGCAGCAATTAACCGCCGCTGTTTTTAATTTCATATCCATCCGATGAATGCCGCTGGTTTGCATCAAGTGGATGAATTTTCTCCGCTCTGTTTTCGGTTGATGTTTTGAATTGAATTTTCGATTAATCCTCACCGAAATCCGCCTCAACTCCACCATGAACTATTCACAAAATATAACTTTTAAATTTTTTTTTTTTTCATTTGTTAGAGTTAAAATCTTATTTCATAATTAAAATCATGAAAATCAGATGGTATTAATTAATAAGTATAGAACTAAAGAATTTTCTGTTTTGATTCAAAGTAGCATTTATAATATAAATTAAATAATTTGAAATATTATATTTTTATATATGAGTCTTTTTTAAAGTATGTATACGTATGTTAAAACTTAAAATTATACCATGTCATTTTTTATGCGACAAGTTTAGTGTCATAATTTTCCCCGATTGTTTTAATGTCTACTCTGTATGATGTTCACGATGAATAAGTATAATTACATTAAAATTTAATTAACGATTTATATTTTTGAAAAACAAACAATATAATTTTTTGATGGGTTACCACCAACACTTCCATCCTTATCTTACAGCGGAACCGCTACCAAGGTTGCCAAATTGACATCACACATGACTCTCTCTCTCTCTCTCTCGCTATGAGTAGCATTCAAGTACGGTCGGAACGTGCGTGACGCTACAAAATGGGGGCCATTGATATTAAAGTATAATAATATTTTGTATAAGAGTTTTAGCCCAGGATCGTGCCTTTTTATACTACTATTTATCTGCATAAAAGTAATGTTTTAGGTGATTTAAATATTAAAAATACAATTTTAAAACTAATATTTAAATCGTATTATTTATTATTTTAATTTTATACCACTTTTAGATAGAGTTCTTCAAAGCATATGGTTTGAATGAAAATTGATGTATTACTTAAATAAATAGGTTGGGCCTCATTTATGGTTTAATGTAATCATTACAATTTAGTCTGACAGTACTTAAATATTTTTTATATATTACTATTTTCAATCTTTAACGTCATTCAATTTTTATGTGGAAATTTATAAGATGAGTGATCCTGTTAGCCCGGGCTAAGTAAATGTCTCACTTAGTCCACCTCAAAAATCATATTTAAAACAACTTTCTTTTGTTTTTTTCTTCGTACACTCGTTTATCTAAGTGTATTTAATATATAAATCAAGTTTTACCATTTTTAGATATGTGTATATATATTTTTTATATTTTTAAAAATAAAGATATTTTAAATACATATATACACATAGATGTTTAAAAATCTCAAAAAAATAAATAAACATATTCAAAAATAGTAAAACTTGATCTATATGATAAATATACTTAGATAAACAAGTGCACCAAGAAAAAAGTAAAAAAAATTTATTGTATATAAATTTTTTTAAGATAGACTAAGTGAGATATTTACTTGGCCAGCACTAACATGATCATTCGTCTTTTCTCACAGCTTGTGTCACGTATGACGGCATGAGGTCGCCACTCGCCTGCGCTCATGATTGCCCAGCCTCCAAGAAATTGAGAAATTCTCATCTAGAGTTTAAGTATAGTTCACTCGTGCGTAAACATTTATTTTTTAATATTTTATTTTTAAAATTTTTTTAATACAATTGTTAATCTAAATATATTTAACATCGATATTGATATTTACAATTTTAGGAAATTTTTAGATATTTCTTTTTATTTTTTAAAATCATTGTCATTTTCATAATTTATGAATTACAAAAATGCCACTTATTTTAAAAAATCAAAAAATAAATATCTAAAAGTCTACAAAAATAATAAAAATTGATACACATGTTAAATACACATAGATTAATAATTTTTTAAAAAATTTAAAAATATATGAATTGCACCAAGTATATTTCAGTTAACTCCACTCGTGAGGTCCGATCCAGTGTACTTGGTGCACTGTGCTTCAGTCCGCTCCGCTCGGCTCAGTTTAAGCGTTTTCTTATGCTCGGCTCATTCTAAGCCCTTTCTCATCAGGGACGTAATATAGTGCATTCGGTTGCAAAAATCTGTTTTTAATTTTTTTTTTAATTTTTTTTATACAACTGTTAATTTAAATATATTCAACATATATAATATTTTTTTACCATTTTTAGATACTTTTAGATATTTATTTTTGATTTTTTAAAATAAGTTATAAAAATGTCACTGATTTTAAAAAATAAAAAATAAAAATCTAATTTTTTTTAAAATAATAAAAATTAATACATATATTAAATAATCTTATTTCGAAGCTTGACTTGAGACAACTTCTTGAAGGTTCCCCGCGGGTCGTGATAAGGGCCATAGGGCCAAGCCGAAGGTCTAGAGTCAAAATAAGTGGCCTCCCACTCCTTGACTCTCCAGCCACCAAGGACTTCCTGTCTAACCGTCTCAAAAGATTCTTTGGCGAGCACATTTATATTTTAGAGATAAAACATTCTATGAACTTTTATGTACTTAAATAAATATATCTAAGAAACTATGGCTTGCATATAACTCCTATTGAAATGATTTTTTATTACATAATAAAATTGATATTGTTAAAACAATATAATTGGTTAATTTTTTATCTCATCATCCAAATAGAAGCGTAACCTCATTTATAAATTTGTTAATTTAGATGTATTTAATATACAAATTAAGTTTTGTTATTTTTGGAGATATTATATATTTCTAAATTTTAATGCCCTTTGCAATAATTAGAAAGGACTAAAATACCTTTATGTTTAAACATTTTAAAAATATATACATATTTCAAAAATAGTAAAACTTAATTTGTATATATATATATATATTTAGATTAATAAGTTTTACGAGAAAACAAAATAATAATAATAGTAATAATAATAATAATAATAATAATAATAGATTTTTAACAAGATCGACTCTCTAATTTCAATATTTATTCGGAGGTTGTTAGTTCCAAAGCATTTTCTATATAGATAAAAATTTATATTACAATATTGTAGTATTACAGATGAATCTAAGTAATTTTCATGATTAACGTAAGAACTTTAAACATTTTAAAGCAAATAAAGCCCTCTCAACAGTTTGATTGAAATAAATTTTGGCATTTGTAAAAGAATGTCGTCGAATAAAATGTGTGAATTGAATCGTAATGTACTTATGAAAGCAGGCCAAAGGGGCACGACAACATCGAAATTTTCAGTGGTATTGTGGGCAACACCGTACCATCTTTTTCACAATTGAAGTTTAAGGTATGTTTGAGTTACCGTAAAACTTCTTGAACGAAATTTTTTTGATTTTTGAGATAAAAGTTATTCAAACGAAACAAAATGACATGATATGATGGAGACAATAATAAAAAATAAATTAAATAAAGTTAAAATAGATGGTCAGTTGTATAAAAATTGTTAAAAAGTAAAATAATTTATATAAGAAGAAAAAAAAATAATTAAAAATTAGATAGTTATGAATAGAAAAAAAATTTAGATTGAAAATTTTTGGAATAGTTTTATTTAAAACCAAACACATTACTATTTTATTATTTTTAGAGCACGAGATTTATTTATTTCATCTTATTATTTACTTAACATTACATTAGTTATTATGGGTGTATTTGTTAAACATTAAAATTTTTAATCTAAAATATTTCATTATTCATAGTTATCCTATTTTTAATTATTTATCCATTTTTCTTATGAAACTAGTTTATTTTTAATTATTTTTACACAATTAACTGTACATTTAACTTTTTTTTGTTTAAGTTTATTTTCTTTATTTTTCATTATTAGCTACTATTATATTATGTTATTTTCTCATATTTCAAAAAATTTTACATAAAAAAAATTTTCAATATGGACTTTATCACTTCACAGCATACCCTATAAATATTTCTGTTTTTTTTTTTTTTTGACTAAGCCCTATAAATATTTCTTGAATTACACTTATTTCACCTTGTTCCGTTTTTTTTTCAGATAATCACGGAAAAGCAGACGAAGACAGACATTATTCAGACAGGATCACGGATACCAATGCTCTCGAGTGACATGGATACAGTATCCAACATCCAAGTCGTCGACCCGCAGTGACGCAAAAATCTCAGCCACATCGTCTCCTCTCGTCTTCCCTTTTCAGCGGCCGGGGGGACGGGACTCTGCCTTCCGCATTCTCTCTCCTGTTTTCCCTTTTCAGTGGCCAAGGGGGCGCGACTCTGCCCTCTTCATTCGCCTCTCCCTCCCTCCCTCCCTCTTCCCAATCTCCGTTGCTCCCCGCGCCGAAGAAGCGAGAGGATTTCCCGCTTCTTCTTCAGACACCTTCCTTCCCACCCACACCTTTTCCCCCCTTGTTTATTTCTTACCCTGCAAGCCATTGTAAATATTCCCTTATTTATTATTTTTTTCCCTAGATCTTCTTGAACAAATTCAATCCTCTTCAGATCATGTGAAAAAGAGGAAACTTTTTCTGCTGCTGCTGCTGCTGCTGCTGCTGCTTTGTGGGAGGAGTTCCTGCAAGCTGTTTTTCTTCAGAGACTGGAATTCCAGTCCGTGCCCTGTTGATCGGAGAAGTGCTTTTTCGATTTTTGCGTCTGGATTTTCGACCCCGTGATGTTTCTGGAACTCTGCTTGCGCAACGGTGGAATTTTTTGACGTTTCGAGTTGATTAGGAAAAGTAGTGGTGCGACTCTTCTCTGAGTCTGATTGGGTTTGGGTTTTGATAAATTTTTCATTCCCATTCTCGAGTCTCTGGTTTGGAAATGGGAGCTCAGTGCTGCAAGCACACAGGGGAACCT
This sequence comes from Annona cherimola, assembly GCA_030490835.1. Classification (NCBI taxonomy): domain Eukaryota; kingdom Viridiplantae; phylum Streptophyta; class Magnoliopsida; order Magnoliales; family Annonaceae; genus Annona; species Annona cherimola. The sequence goes on along the minus strand of CM059973.1, from coordinate 99,018,513 downwards.
CCGCCGTCGATCCAAACCTCTACTGTCGATCTAGTGAATACGTACCAATCTGAATGCCGTAACGACCCGCAATTGCAGACATTCGATAATGCACTTCAAACTCGTACAAATCGGGTGATTAGCACAGTAGCGGTTGACCTCCAGCTCCGAGCTCTCTCCTTCGACACTATCAAGGAAGTCACTGGCTCTCTCCTTGAGATGAATCAGGAGGTCGTGAAGATAATCCTACAGTGCAAGAAAGACATATGGAAGGATCAGGAGCTCTTTGACCTGGTGGAAGAATACTTCGAGAAGAGCTTGCAGATGTTTGATTTCTGCACGGCCGTGGAGAAGTGCCTGAAGCGCGCCCGTGATAGCCAGCTCATCATACAGGTCGCCCTTCAGCACTTCGAATTGGAATGGAGTACGAGCTCTGGTGATGGGGAGAAGTATTCGAAGACGCTAGAGGAATTGAAGAATTTCAAGGCTGCGGAAGACCCATTCTCCGGGGATTTCTTCCGGATATTCGAATGCGTCTATAAGCAGCAGATCTCAATGCTGGAGAAGTTGGAACTCCGCAAGAGCAAGCTTGACAAGAAGCTGAAATCCGCGAAGACGTGGCGCAAGGTCTCTTGCATTATCTTCGCAACGGCATTTGTAGCGGTAGTGATCTGTGCAGTTGTAGCTGCTGTTGTGGCAGCTCCTCCAGTTGCAGCAGCGTTGGCAGCGGCCACATCCGTGCCTGTTGGAACGGTGGGAAAATGGGTCAATTCGCTTTTCAAGAACTATGAGGCTGCAATCAAAGGACAGAAGGAGCTCATTAATTCCATGTGGATGGGCACTTTCATTGCGGTCAAGGACATGGATAACATCCGAGCGCTTGTTGATCGGTTGGAGATTGAGATTGAATCATTGCTGGCGAATGCAGATTTTGCTCAAAGAGATGAGGAAGCCGTGAGATTTGCAATTGAAGAAATCAAGAAGAAGCTCGGGACATTTACAAATGCTCTTGAAGAGTTGGGCAATCACATTGACGGTTGCAGTAGAGATATAAGGTTAGCAAGGACACTGGTGGTGCAGAAGATCATCAAACACCCAAGCTGAGTGTGAGAATCGTCCTGGTATGGGCTGTTGATGATAACCTTCATGTTTATGAATTTACGTGAATTTGGATCCATGTTATGTGGATTATGCTGACTCTTCATCTTGGATTTTAGACTCACAGAGCTTGCATCTAAATCATTCCTCAGGGAACAAGGATTCATGTCCTCTGACAGTAAAAATAGATCACAGGAACTAAATTATGTAATTCTGATATGCAAAGTGAGTGAAATCTAATCATTCTTAGATCTTAATCATGAGGAATTCATGCTCGAATTTCCTTATTTAGTTGTGCTTGCAGCAATCAGAACATGACACTACATAATCTCGTGGGGTGGTATCCACCAATCATTTTCCATTTGGTTGAATAAACTTATTGAAAAACCAAATTCTGCTTAAAGTATGTAATGATATTTTTCTTTATTTGTAATTGCCCTTTACCTTTTCTTGTCTTCTTTCTAATAGTGTATTTAAACATTGAGGCATTACTTGAGGTTGGTAGTCGACCATTTGCTAAAGCTAATTTGACCCTATACCCAACGTTCATTCTTAATGCTATCTGCTATCTGCAATTTTATTGTTTGATGTGGTCTGCATTGTAGGCAAAAAAAAAAAAAAATCAATCAAAAGCTTTTTACTCTCCATAACTATCCTTCTTTTTATTTTTTATTTTCACATTTTCCTACACAAATTACCCACTTTTCAATCATTTCCACACAACTAACCTATCTATTTTAAATTTATTTTCTTTACATTCCATCGTATCATATCTTTTTCTATCAATTTAACAACTTCTATATCTAAAACTTTTCATCAAAAAGTTTTAGCCTTAACCAAACACACCTGAAATGCAGAGTTTTTTTTGGTTGAATCTTGTTCCAGCGAGGACTTGTAAACATTCTTATCACCAGAGCCAGTCATTCCTGGATGTGGAACTTTCTTAAAAAGAAATGGGTTGTCAGTGACAGTTGGTGTGGTTGCATTTGCTTCAACATCAAAATTTTATACATTTTTACATCATTGGTGATTATCTGACCCACAGAATAATCCCCTAGAATCACTAGAGCGTGTGATGAACTAAAGGAAGTTGTTCTTGCAGGAAAGTTGCCAATCTAGGTCGAAATATTCTACAGGCTTCCAGCATTGGAAGGCAAGTGCAAGTGCACTTAGCATGAAGCAACTACCGAAGTTATAATCAGTTCTATGCATAAACGAGAAAGCTTGGTTAATCTGCATGGACTCACACATAGAATGAACTGATCTTTGTCAGTCGTGTACTCTGTTGGAATGAATATACTAAGATCATGTCATAAATTCACAAAAAGTTGAAAACTATATGTTTTTGAGTAGGCCACCTGGAGATTGGGACGAGAGATAGCTGTGATGATGAATTTTAAGAAGGCAATAGAATCCCTATTGGATTGGTCTCTCTGTTTAGAGAATCTAGAAGTTCACATGGTGCAATGTGGAGATTATTCTAGTTTTGAATTATTTTGTTGTAATGTTATTGGAGGTGTTATGCAATGCATTAATTCTTGCATGCTGAATGGGATTGATGGATGCCATGTGATTAACCTTTGATAAATTAGCCTATGTGACAGTGATATGGTTGCTTAATTAACAGAAATTGGGTTTTGTACTGGTTTCTCAATGCCAATGGCCCCTATGGTTTGTTGATGCAAACAATTCGTATCAGTGGTCTTGTTGTAGATGACCACATTGACTAGGAAATCAAGAGTAATTTCAAGATCCTGGACATTCATTCTTCCATTCTATATTTTCTTATTGGAGATATTGGTAGAGTATCTAGGCTATTTCTTAACAATTCATTATCTAGCATAACTAAAAATTTCTCATCTAGATACTCATGCTACATGGTCCATGTGTACTAGGGTAGTTGGGCTGCATTTTAAACTCTGCATTAGTGCTTGACTCACTGAACAGAAACCAAGTTACGCCACAAAGTTTCAGTCTGTTAAGATTGATACATGTACCCTACGCACACATATTTGCTTTACTGTGTATCTAACTACTTTATCTTAACCATTGCTGTCAGAACCGGTTGAACTGGACCAGACCGGCTGGTTCAACGGGTTCAACAGGAAACTAGCAAGCTTTCCAGATCAATGACAATTGGTCCAATCAAGAAGCAAAGAACCATTCAAACCGTCGAACCATCAATCTGACCATCAAATCCGGTTGGTCTACTTCAACCGGTCCTCCATTGCCCTGCTCGAAAAACTAAGAGCCGAAAGAAAACTTCTACCGTGGCCCCATTAATTGGATATATGACAATGCAACTAAGGTAGCGGCAGTAGCAGCAGTAACTTATGTTTGTATCAACCCACTTGTTCTCTTTCTCAATACATATGTGCGTGTGTGTGTGGGTGTGTGTGTAACACGTGTACATCTCCCTCTCCTTTACTCTAACACACATTAAAGGGATTGGGCAAAAGAGAAGAGATACATTCAATAGCATTTTGTTAACATTAAATGGGGTGAAATAAAGACTACATGCTCTACGAGCTGTTGTGCACTTTTCATTCATTGCTAGCTATATTGGACTCTCTAGCAACAGGATGAATAACTTAAATAATTTATGATATCACAGATACTTAATGCTGACATCAACGGTTTTGATAACATTGGTCTTAACCTCAGTATATGTCAGAACTTATGATTTTGTTAACACAACAAGACTTAGCTGTTACAAGCTGTTACTGAGATACTTGATTGTCAAAGTCATATGCCTGTTCTGTTGTCACTGAGTCTGTCTGGTAGTATTTCAATAGAGTTCTCATCTTTATAATGCAAAGGCCTGCTGGTGTTTTCATGCGGCAGAACTTCTCTTATGAATTGACTCAGATTTATCGAAATCTTCCTCCACTGGGAGTTCAAATCAGCCTTGTTTAAATTCCATCGGTGATTGCATATTGTGAAGCATGCAATTGCGAATGCATGCTGCAACCACCCCCATCATCTTCATTGTTTCAAATTAGCAATCTGAACCGCAGATCATTCAACTATAGAGTTCATTATACCTAAGTTTCATCCAGCATAGGTACATAATGTCTTCATTCCAGCCCACAGCGTATGAGTTAGCTGCACATTTTTGCAGCACTTCTCAATTATTGATTATTTTTCAATGGATTCAGCCTTTCTTAATTCTTATAAATCCTGTTTGGTGAAGGAAATCACTGCCGTCATGCAATAAAATTATCTATATTTTTCTATTCTCAGATCATGTTTATTTTTCTTGGTAGAGATTCCTCAGGTTTTTGTGTTGGCTTCAGGCCTAGGACCAGCTGCATGTAAATGATTGCACATTTTACATCCTATTTGCTTTCTCTTTTCTTTTTTTTTTTTCTTTTTCTTTTTTTTCCTTCAATTGAAAGATTCTCCTTTTTGCATTTTAGTTCATTTCATGCCTGCCAAATTGGGAATCTCTTGACAGATGTTTTTGCTGGAGAATCCCAATTGCTAATGGATCAGTAAGAGGATGCCACAATTACCATAATGATTGAAAGAGACAAAGAGAGAGAAGGTGGCTTAGTGTTGGTAGGAACTAGGAAATCACATTGACTGTTGTTTCAATTTGTTGGTTGCCTGGTTCGTCATTTTAGCTTGAATGTTTGGAATTTCTCTCTGTGTCACTTTCTGACTTGCATGTAGGTTATTTAATAAAAATGCTAAAGACCGTGAGCTGATCCTCAATATAATCATAGAATGATTTTCTTTGACAAGATACTTCCCATGCAGCTTCTTTACATGTGCCTTGCATCAGAAACGATTCTATCTTGGCAGTAAACCATAGTTAGAACTGTCCTGAATTAGCATTGGGCTGTTTGTCTGTTGCAGGTCTCATTGTTTGTAATTAACAGAGCACTTGAAATAGTGGGAAAACAAAACCCAGCAGACAGCGTCATCAGTTTTCTACCTCTGCATTCTGCTTCTGTCGAAGGAGATACCAATGTTATGAATGAAACTAATATATATATATATATAAAAAAAAAAAATGTTATGAATGAAACTCGGGACCACAGCAGCAGCAGCAATGATTATTTTAATCAATTGGTTTTCAGGCGCTGCCAGGCAAACAGATGGTTCGCAGGAGTCGTCCTGCAAATGGTCTTCTTCAGGTGAATGGACTATTATTGTAAGCATCGTGGGACATGGAGGAATGCTTCAGTGTACTAGCAGGACAGTTGGGTGGATGAAGCTAGCCAGATCTTATTTGGGCACATCCAATTCATGTGTAGACTAATTATTTTGTTCCCAATATGGTAGATTAACCAAAAACACCTCTCTTTGAGATGTTCAATGAAACTGATAAGTTCATTTTGGCAAATGAAACGAAAGTACAAAATATACATTATATAGTCAAATCATTTTGGCAGTTGATGCATTTTTCCTGAATTTCTGTTTTCAGAAGGCTTTCTCTGAATCCTGCTTGAAAAAGTGTCAATTCCAAAGACGAAAACCAGTTTGGACTCTTATTTTAAGATATGACGGCATATTTATAAAAATAACAAATATAACTATATAATTTTACTATGTTTTTTAAATACGACAAAGCCTCTAGTTTTGGTCATGTATTTTTATTGAAATACCCTTGTCAAAAACCCAAAAATAGGCAGAAAAGCAAATCATTAGTGTTATTCCCTCTTTCTCCGGCATAGAAAGAGGGAGAGGCCCCGCCTTAGCAATCCGGAAAACATGATAAAGTTGACCATGGAAGCCGTTTCCTGCATATCTTGGTTTTTACTGTTTCAAGTCATATAACATTATTGGATTGAATCTGCATCATCATTTCGACAGCTTTTTAAATTTTCTATACAATTTTACTCATTCTCAATATGCATCATTACATTTTCATTTTAGATACAGATTTGATCCAAGATCGGCGGATGAGGTCGACATCAGCGGCACAGCGAACAGGAAACTTTGTTGCCAAATACCAACGCATATAACAAATCTCCCCAGTGCCACTAAAAACCAAGGTCATTCTTCTCAGCGCCTGACCTTCTTCCCGCCAAAACTCTCTTTTCTCCCTACCCTGGCAGTCACCCTAATCTATGGACTATTTACTCTTTTTCTTTAATATATATATGGAGAACATTTCCTATGCGGTGAAGCTGCACCATAATTAATGTTGCATTTGATACAAAATGGGTCCCACATGTACTTAAGTGTATTGATATTTTATACAATTATTTATTAATATATAAATTTTATAGCAAATAATTTACATATTGAAAAAACAACTTTAAAGTTGTTATTTACATTAAACTATTTTATTACTTTGAATTTGTACCATTTTCAGATAAAGTCCATACACATATTCAATTGGGATGAAAATTGGTATGATAATAGAATACATAATTTTAAATACAATGGATGAAGTTGATTATAATTTTATGATCATATGAGGCCTATTTTAAGATAACTACATCATAATTGTGGTGCAATAAAGCTGCATATGAGGGTTGTTCCGGTGCAACGTCACTACACCGGAACAGTGGTGCAGTTGCCCAAAAAGGGCCTCACACATATTAAAATGTAATGAAACTTTATACAATCATTTATCCATATATAAATCATACTTTAGATGGTTTAGATGTTGAAAAAATCACTTTAAAGTTGTCATTTATATCAAACTATTTTATTACGTTGAATTTGTACTATTTTCAGATGGAGTCCATACACATATCCGATTGAGATGAAAATTGATATAGTAATAGAATACATTATTTTAAATACAATGGGTGGAGTAGATTGTAATTTGATCATCATATGGGGCCCATTTCAACGCCAAGTGACGCTGAATTACGGTGCAGTGGCGCTGCACTTGATTATTCCTATATATATACCACTTACAATACATTGAAGCGGACCCACGTAACCCCTTCAAAATTTAAGATTTTGATCTTTGATAAAAATTTTAATTCATTCATTGTATTTAACATCATTTGTGTATCTAGGAGATCACGTTTCATCTCAATCAAGTATGTTTATAGGCCACATTGGTTAGAAAATGTATATATTCATATGTAAATTATGAAAAATCCTAAAATATCATTTTTAAAGTAATATTTTCAACATCTAAATCATCCAAAATATTATTTCTATATGCATAAATGATTCTATAAAGTATTATTACATTTTAATACATGTGTATATAGATTTAAACGCTTTTCATAATTTACACATGAATATATACATTTTTGAACAAATGTGGCCCATAAATATACTTGATTGGGATGAAACTTGGTATTCTAGATAAAAAAATGATGTTAAAAATAATGAATGGATTAGATTTTCCGTTAAGGATCAAAATCTTAAATTTCGAAGGGGTTACATAGAAGCGGGACTGTATATATATATATATATATATATATATATATGGAGGGCTGTTCCGGTGCAACATCACTGCACCGGAACAGCGGTGCAGTGGGCCCCAAATGGGCCCCACACGATCATGAAATCATGATCTACTCCACCCATTGTATTTAGAATAATGTATTCTATTACCATACCAATTTTTATCCCAATCAGATACTTTAAAGTTGTTATTTACATTAAATTATTTTATTACGTTGGATTTGTACCATTTTCAGATGGGGCCCATATACATATCTGATTGGGATGAAAATTGGTATGGTAATAGAATATATTATTCTAAATACAATGGGTGGAGTAGATCATGATTTCATGATCATGTGGAGCCCATTTCAGCGATATTGCACCTGAATATTTCTGATATATATATCCCGCTTCTATATAACCGGGTTACATAGAAGCGAACCCACGTAATCCCTTCAAAATCTAAAATTTTAATCTTTAATGGAAAATCTAATCCATTTATTGTATTTAACATCATTTGTTTATCTAGAAGACCAAGTTTCATCCCAATCAAGTATATTTATGGGCCATATTTGTTCAAAAATGTATATATTCATGTGTAAATTATGAAAAGCTTTTAAATCTATTTACACATGTATTAAAATGTAATAATACTTTATAAAATCATTTATTCATATAAAAATAATATTTTGGATGGTTTAGATGTTGAAAATATTACTTTAAAAATGATATTATGGTTGGCTCCGCCCTATCTTCTGATGTATTCCCTCCACTCATTAGCACCTTCGCACCCAATTAAATACGAGATCCATAAAATTGATGGATGCCAGCTCGAATATTAACACCCATATTTCATTCGAATTTAGCAATTTAATCAATGCAGTTGCGATGCTGATTAATCGTATATTGCGTTATTTGCACTTGTGCGAACTGCGAACTGACTTCATACTTATGGTACTCTACTCACCCAGCTACTCGCGTAGCGCGGATGTTACAATTGTTCAAGAACTGTCCTCAGAATAAGGTATCATGCTAAGTTGATTAGAATATTATCTTATAGTTATGAACTGTCATACAAAAACAGTTTATAAACTGTCTTAATTCGTGTTCTCTGATAAACTTATATATACAAAGGACCCTGTACGTGTGGGCTCCGGCATGGCAGTAATAAAACTGCGTTCACCGGCTATTTTTCGAATGCTCCTAATCCCCTTTTCGAAAATATGTAAAAATTCATATTCAGAAAATAATAATAATAATAATAATAATAATAAAGCTGTGAAAAAAATTTGAATCTGATTTTTTGATGCCTATTAGGACCCGTCCCATTATGAGCAAGAGTAAATTATTTCATAAAGCCGACGTTTGGGATCCAAGTGATGGCAGAAGTAAATGATTTTAAATTTGGGATGAGCTTTTTTTTTTTTGATAAAAGGATATACTCTATCTCTACACCCTTTCAATATGAAAGGGAGTAGGGATTGAGAAATCTAAGCAATTTATTGTAAAAAAATTGTCCCTAAAAATTTTCCCAATTTGGGATGAACTTTAAATTATAATTTGAAGGAATTATGAAGCCCTGTGCTTAAACTTGGCACGAATCTAAGAAAGTCCGTTAATAGAAAGCACTTGAGTGGGGGGCAGCATAGTCGATTCGATCTAAGACAGATGAGACACGTCCTAACAAGCCGTTTAATTATGCAAGTCTGGGCACGGGGTACGCGTACTAGCAGAGCTTCATTTTCTGCGACGCTTCAACCTTCTCCGCTCTCGGATGATGACTTGGGTCCGCCTTCTTCTTCCTTTCCTCGCATTTTCTGCTCCTAGAAATGGAAAATCCGGAAACCGGATTTCTCCGCGTGTGTTGCTAAAATTTCCATGCAATTGAAAACTCTTTCCCATGCATTTTCAGAGTATTGTTTTCTGAAATTCGATAGGAAAAAGTAAATTTTTTCAGAGAGAGCTGGGCAGGAAAATTTATGCAGCTGTGGAGAGTTCTGTTGTTGTTAATGACGGATTCTGCGCCGAGAGTAGTGAAGAAGAGCTGTCGCTGCTCCCGCGCCATACCAAAGTGCTGGTCACCGGGAACAACCGGACCAAGTCTGTGCTTGTGGGACTGCAAGGTGTTGTGAAGAAGGCCGTTGGCCTTGGCGGCTGGCATTGGCTGGTAAATTCTTCGGGAATGCGGGCTTGATCAGTTTCGATAATTTCTTTTCCGCTGCGGTTTTGTTGGGATTTGGTAATGTGGGAGAATTTTGATTGATTTTATCTGCGATTTCTGATTCAGGTTAGCATTAGTGTCATTATTTTTTCTTCTTTTGGATTTATGTTTAATGCAATGTGGTAGGAATATTTCGCCTTCTCCTTCTTTGGCAGAATGTCAGAGAATTGACTTGGGTTGGCCTGGGTCTTTTGGTGATCAAAATTTCGTTTTTTTGATTGATATTCGAATGATATATTCTTGTTTTCTTAAAAATGAAAATATATCAATCAATGGCTTCTTTCTTTTCATTCATCTTTTTTTTTTTCCTGGATAAATTGTGTCCGTGGTGGATCTTCGGATTTTTGGTACTTTGGTAGAGCCTATGAGCAATGTGGGAATGTTTTTGTGTATTGAACCTTTTTTGTTATATGATTTTGTGTATCATCATCATCATAAGCTATTTCCCACCTAGGTGGGATCGGCTGCATGGATTCTGTTACGCCATTCTTGGCGATTTAAAACTAAATTTTATGTAATTCGTAATATTTTTAAATCTTGTTTAATTACTTACATCTATGTTTTTTTTTTTCTTCCTCTTATTCTCCTACCACCTTCTACTTGGATAGACTTTGTTTTCCTAACCGATGCTACTTTAGGTCTCCTTTTAACATGACCAAATCATCTTAATCTATTTTCTCTCATTTTATTACAAATTGGTCTCACTTTTAAGTTTTCTTAAATTATTTCATTCATAATTTTATCTTTTCTTGTTTTACTACTCATCTACCTTAACATTCTCATTTTCGCTACGCTTAATTTTTGTATATGTTGTTCTTTAACTGTCTCACATTCTGCCCCATAAAGCATAGCAGGTCTAATTGCAGTCTTATAAAAATTTTCTTTTAGTTCGATTGAAACTCAACGGTCATATAAAATTTTTGATGCACTTCTCAATTTCTTACATTCTGCTTGAATTCTATGTATTATATCTTTTTCAACTTCTCCGTTCTCTTGAACTATTGATGTTAGGTACCAAAAGTGATTAGTTCTGGTTACTACTTGATCTAAAATCTTAATTGGTTTCTCATCTGGATTTTCACAATTGTTAAAATTGCATTTCATATATTCAGTTTTCGTGTAACTAATTCTAAAACCATTAGATTCTAAAGCATTTACTCACCTGTTTAATTTTAAATTTAGTCCTTTTTTAGTTTCATCTATTAGAACAATGTTATCTGCAAATAGTATATACTAAGGTACTTCTTCTTGGAGATATCTAGCAATTTCATGTTACTCATTGCCCCTCTAATTTTCTAATTTCAGCATAGCAGTTCTTAGTTAGATGGTAAAAGAATTGAACTTTTATTGGGATTTTTCTGCTTTCATTGAACAACTATCTGATGTCGTGTTGGTTATTTATTTATTTTCTTCGGTCACAACTTCTTAGAGGATTTCCATGTTTGATTTTGCTGATGCTCGATGTATCTTTGTTGTCGAGTACGTTGTGACTCGCGTTTTTGGGAATTCCTGATGCGCGAAGTTAGTCTATTCTTTCAACTTGATCATTTATGGCTCTTGGCGAATTTGGTCAAGAACATTGTTTCCGATATGTTATATTCTTTTCTTCTCTCATATTATCTCCCTACGAAATGTTTCTTGTGAGATTACTTGCTTTACTTCTCTAAATACTTCTTTCTTGGACAAGTCGAAGGTAGCTGAAGCGTGATGGCCACTTTTTTAGCTTCCAGTCATTTTAGAACAGCTCTTTCCATTTCAGTTCGAATCCCACGTTGATTTTGAGGCTGGTTCTTGATGATGCGCCCTATTAAGTTATGGGAATCAACTCTGCGCATTTTTCCTTCGATTAACGACTTTCTGATGGTTTTGATGGTCCACTTAACATGGAATCATGGATTTTTGCTGAGAACGGAAATTGGGTGTTTTTCTTCTGGTTATCATTGGTGGTTTTTACGTGTTGTGGCCCATATTAGCATGGAAGGATATTGGATAAACCCATTTTCTACGTTATCTGATTTCCGTACATTCTGAACGCTGAGGTATCATAATCAATTGGTATAAATATACTGCTTTCCCCATACATATCTTGCTAATTCAACTGCACAGATTGGTTTTGTTTTCTTTGGCAATTTTGATTGAGCTAAAATGTCTAAGCATTATTTTCTTTTCCTAATGTCAGATGTATTGAAGTCAACGCTAATGCATGGTATCCTATATTCCTTATTATTATTATAGTTGAATATAGTTGGATGGGTGGGAATGATAGGTCTGTAAGGACTGAAATTTTGAAGTAAAATGTCAAAAAATTTAGACTTTTGTGTATACAGTGCTAGTGCAGGTTTATTATATGAATGTGATGGTTTTTATTAATAGTATGGAATGATTCTTGGGAGGTAAACACTCAAGCTTAAAATTAGGACGTAAGTTTTGATTTTGTGTGTGAACTGTTATAATTCGGATTCATGTTTTTGCCAGAGAGTTTTTTCTATTTAAATTGATTTCTGATGTCTGATTATTTGGACATGGACTTTCCATTTGACAATGATGGATTTTGGTGGCAAGTATGATCTAAACATTTTCCCCTTAATGAAATTTCTGGTTCTTACCAATGGTATTGAAGTTAAGCTGCAAAGGAATGCTTTGAACGTAATTGAGGCCCCTACTGGTCAGGAGGATGATGACATGGAATCTGAAAATATGCAGCAGGACATTAGGGATCTAGGTGAGTATGGTCTGCTATGTTTTATGACCAAACCTTAGTTGTGATTTTAATTATTTCTGCGTATCTGCATACATCACATTTGTGATCACCTGATTCGTAATGTTGAATGTTGATTATTTGATTTTCAGCTGTATTATTTTCTGAAACAGTTACTAAATCAGAAACTTAATTCATTAAATTTTCTATTGGTGTGACCTATGAACAATGCTATTAGAAGCCCAGCGGACACTACACTTTTTCTTACTGATAATAACATTTGGTTGGTTGAATCCTAACCCAACACAGTTATAAAGATTTGTCATCCTAAATGGGGCCAGCTTCCATACGTTGGTTTTATTTGACAGGATTTTGTCACCAGAGCACTTGAATAAGAACCAAAAGATATGGAGAGGTGCTCAGATCCTGGGTTATCGAATGTCCTTTAATAATGGGTCATTGCTACCTCAGATTCATATCTTTGCTTATTGTCTTTTGCCTTTTTTACTATCGTTGCTGTGCTGGATTTCCACTTTCTGTTGTTGTCTGAATACCCTTTCTCTGTTGCTGATCCATGCAGCCTCAGATGACAGCCAAAGGCAGCACCAACCTAGACATCATCCACATAAAACAATAGGGTCCCCTCACATAACCATGTGTCATGCAAACTCATGTGATTTGCAGGATGCAACAGTATGATCTCTTGCAACTTTTCCCCATTTTGTTTCTGTTCATTCCTCCACTAGAGCAAAAGAAAGGGAAGAAAAAATATTACTGTTAGGCATTGGCCTTTTCTTTCTCTTTTTTCTTTTTTCCTTCTTTTAATTACTGTTTGATGATTTCGTGCAGAAAGTTGACTTCAGCAAACTAGAAACAGAGGCACTCTGGAAATATTGGAGACACTTGGACCTTGTATATCTGTCTTCTGTTTGATGGATTTCATGCTTTCTATCTTCAGCATTTCAGAGGGTTACTTTAAACTTTGGGAGATCAAGCCCAGCATAATTGCTAGGGGGAAGCACCAGAACTGGACGTGTGATAGAGTTTAGAGCCCTTCCTATGACACTGCCTGGCGTTCCCTCTTCAATGCTGCTCATGGCCAATATTCTTTCAGCATGTTGGTAAAAATGCTTCATTTAGCTGTTACATTTGAACCTTCTGATGACGAGGCTGGTTCATAGCCCATAATTTAGTACAACTGTACAAGCACAGATGGTCTTGCTTTCAGATGTCATCCATGAACCCAGTTCTGCCTTTTTGATTGTGTGACCAAGGAAGCTGTGGAGGACGCATGACACTTGCTGATAGGAGTACTGCTAAATTCCCAAATGATCAGTTTTTTTATCTAGCTGGAGCTCCTACCACTCCTACACAATAACTACCTCCAAACAGAAAATTACAACGAGAAATCAATGATGGTCATCGATTTCAAATGTTTGACCTATACCACCAACTTGTCTATTCTTCCCAGGATGCATCTTGTAGTAATCAATACTCTTGTTAGGCTGAAGTAACTCTGTCCTAACACTTCCCTGCAACGTGATGTGGCACTTCTCTAGCCAGTCCCAACTTGTGAGGAATACAAGCAGAGCACAAGTCCCACTGGTGTAGCTGCAGTGTTAAATATGATGACGACATAAACATGGATTGCTATTTGAGACATTTGTATCCCAGAGAGAAGTCAACCTTTTGTCAATGAACTTGCTCCCCTTCTTCAAGTAAACTTTGTGGTCATCAAATCGAATCGTCTAACCATAAACGAAAGATTCCCCATCCATACGAGAAGCCTACTTGAACCTCCTCTCGAATTTGAAACAACGCAGAAATCTTAAAAATGAAGAATTGTGCCACATGTCCAATTTTTGTTTAGATTTCCTCTGAAAAGTGAATGATGCGCTGTTTTTTCTGTGGCACGCCTTTTTTGTTGTACGTTAAAGGTTTCTTCCTGTGCATTTCCATTTGTTTTTTCTCAATACTCCTACGTTGTTCTTGGTTCGCTAGGTAGAAGCCATTCCGAACCCATCAAAAGAGGAGCTAATAGATACTGTTCAGAGGCATTTTATGTCTCCGGTGCTTTTTATGAAACCAGCATTACATACATTTTTCTCTGTTTGTCTCTTTTATTTTTAATTTTTAATTTTTATCAGAACATCTGTTAGTGGAAAGAAAATGTGATCATAACTCGTCTTCCTTTGAAATCCGATTGCATCTGTTTATTCTCAAAGCAATTGGATGAGTTGCAGGTAATCATAGGATTTGTGCGGGCTGCAAAGCGATTGAAGTCTGTCTGCTGCTGAGAATGTATGAGCAACTATCCCTAACAGATCAGTGCTGCTGGCTTGCCTTTTTCTCCTATGTAGTTAGCTAGTTTCTTTCTATTGTCTAAAATATGTAGTAGTTGGTTCCTTCTGACAGCATACGATGCTTTGGTTTGTATCATGTTGACTAGATGAATGAAGGTATGTTCAGATTCCAGTCTTCTAGCACCCAAGTCTCGCAGTGTGTCATTATTATGGCATGCATGCATCTTTTCTTCCGAATGCTGTTCAAACTATACCGGCTTTTTGGATTGAAAAAAAAAAAAAAATTGTGATTGAAAATATAGTTAGTCGTTGATGATGATGAAGCAAATAAAAGCGACCTGAAAAGACAAAAAATAAAAAAAGAAGCAGCTTTTAATCCTTGGCTCGGAGGATTCCACGAAATTAAATGGCCACGTTTTATAAAAAAAAAAATAATAAAAAAATTAAAATCGCTGATTGGAGAATAGTCACACATTTCAAAATCAATGAGGAGGGGCAAAGATGGTTCTCACCTTAGCCGGAGTGAACGACGTGGGCTTGAATTTAAGGGTGACGCGAGTAGGCTAATGATGCGAAATTTTTATAATTGAATGAGAGCGGGAGGATGAAGGAAGTGATGTGCGTGGGCCTGCCGAGTTACCGAAAGATAATTCACACATGCTCATGCAAAATGGCAAAGCACTTGTGTGTCTGTGTGTCTGTGTGTGTGTTCACCGTCCAAAAACAGAATCCCAGATAAATTAGGAAAACCAAGATTATCTTCCCATTTATATCGTAGCTATCCGCCGCCGGTCTTTCTAGTTCTTTCTTTTTCCAACCCGCGACATGAAGATGGTGAGTGAGTCGCTTGGATGATCTCTCCTGTCAACAAATTGCCGCATTTTTTTCTCTTCATTTCATTGAAATTCAGTGCTTGGGCGCCGCTTCCATCACTCGAAAGTCATAAGCTTTTTATTTGCCCTCGTGATACACGCCGATTTATTTTTTTTAATTTATTTATTGTTATTGTTATCATTTTTGTGGAGTCCTCCGCGGTTTTGAAGAAATTGAGTTTTGACTGACCCCCAGTGTGACGGTGCGATTGCCAAGCAAGAGATGCACTTGGGTGATGGTGATGACGATGATGAGACCCTCTTGAACCACAAAAAGCCCCAACAATTGAACCATACACGCATGATCAGCAGCCCAAAGGTGGAAAACAAACAATGTCAAGGGGTTGCAGATGATAAAGGTGAGTGTGGCTGCACTCTTTTTCCTCATTTTCGTGATCTCAAAGCTCAACTATTGTTCCCAATCAAAAAAAAAACTCAACCCTTTTCCCCATCAGAAGTTGGGCTTACTAGGGTCCTTTATTGGATGTCACTTTACCAGTCTCCATCCTTATTTATGTATCATGAATGTCCCGAAACAGAATAGGAATAATACCTGACTGCCCGTACTCTTGTTCTTCTTGCTCTTGCAGCCAAGGATGTCATCAGAAAAACCATCATCCTCAAGAATAGACCGCCTAGAATTGAAAACAAGTCTTCAATCCCACGGAATTTTGTTAAACATCCGTCCAATCCGCAGTCTAAAGGACACTCTCCATCTGCTCATTCTGCTGCTGTACCACATCCTCAACTCAATCTTGTTTTTCTTCTTCAATGCTTGCCAGTTGAAGCCAGGTGGGAAGTCATGCATGCTGACATTGTTCTCATGTTTGTTTTTTATGACAATGGTGCAGATAGTTGACATCAGCAAGCTTGAAGAAAGCTCTCTCCGGGGATATTGCCGATACTACAAGCTTGGAGTTGTGAGCCCCCCATTACCATGGTTTAATTGAATTATCATTTTTCATATTTAAAATGAAAAAGTAATTCATGGGTTTCTTTTATGGCCCACAGGTGGGGCATGGCCTAAAAATTGTGCCCAAGGAAGAATTAGTCAGTGTTGTCCGGAGACATTTCATTTCACAGGTATGTAACCAACGAACTTGTTTCAAGTTGGTTTTCACTGTTAATTTCATTTCTCATTGAGTTTCGCGCTTGCCAATTCGCTGTCCTTTCTACATAAAGCGATTGGATGAAATGCAGGTGCTGGATGAATTTGTGCAGGCCTTTAAGAAACTGAAGAATGCCACCTGATGACTACTCTGAAGAACGTTATCAGGACCTCCCTCCTCTAGCAAATCCTTTGTGGGTTTGCTTTTTTTATCACATTTCAACATAGTTCGTTAAGATTTTTCATGCATGGTCTGTGGTTTTTACACGAATGTTTGCATTATCTTTGAAGTGAATCAATAGAATTCGAAATTGTCCAAAGAGGAGAGAGTTTGACAATGACTGCAGACTACAGGCTTTTGAGGGAGACTAATTTTTTGATGCTCTGATCATATATTTTCCATCTGGAAACCCAGAAGATTCCATAAATTGTACAAGAAGAAAGAAAAATAGACAAATTTTAGCGAAGTTAGATCCTAGCTTCAGAATTTGATTGGTCGGACAACCTTAACTTCTGAATTGTGGAGGCTTTCTTGTTGAAATTGAATATAGAAAGATTTTGTTATAATTAACTACTAAAAGAGCAAAGCAGACGAACGTTCTTCGAACATTTCTAGTGCTTACACAATAATGCTCGAAAATAAACGTGCTGCTACTAATCAATCTGTTCAATGAAATCTGTTTTCTGTACTTCCAACAATTCCATAGGTAATCTCCAATCAGACATCCGCATTGATGCAGCGTCACAAAGAAAATAAGATCTTCGAGATGGGCCACAGTATAAAGCTTTATAGTTGGAAATTGGATTGGGTGGAAAAGAGAAGAGTGATTTATTGGGGTACGTAGGCGAGAATGGGCAGCTTGCAGAAAAGATAAAATACCACAACAAATAAATAAAATGAAATAAACATAATTCGCTCCTAATGATTTAATTTGTTGTTGTCTATATTTCAATCATATCTAATTCATTTTATTTACAATTCTTGACCTCTCTGTTCATCTTGATAGTATATTCTTTATTCTTCGTTGATGACTGAAAAGATGAATTACTTGGATTTCATTTGAAACTACGGAACACGAGATACTTGGTCATCGGCAGAAACTTTTTTCAACACTTTTTCTGTTAGGATGCTTTGGGTAATTTGCAACTATATCCACATAGTTTGACTATAATTGCAAATATATTCATATAGTTTTAAAAATTACAAATAACTCTTGTATTGTTTCACCATAATTGCAAATATACCCATTTAATTTTTGGAATTACAAGTATATCTACATCGTTTGAATATCTTTGCAAATATACCTACGTCATGATGGTATAGTGATGATGTCAAAACGGTATAGGCATATTTGCAATATGATCAAATTACATAAGAGTTATTTCTAATTTTTGAACTACATGGGTATATTTGCAAATTACACGATACCTTTTGCACACAACTTATCTTGAAAGAAAATATCATGAAATAATTCTATTTATTTTCTTTCCAATGCATTTTAAAATGATATATTAAATACCTCTAATTTTCTTGCAATACATGTAGAAAGAAGAGTCATGAAATTTTAGTTGTCCACTCAATAAGTAATCAATATTATCAATAAGAATTCTATTGAAAAAATATATATATTATCAATAGGAAAAACTATTGGCCCTTGTTATCTCATTTTTAACACTCATAAATTATATTTTCATTAATTTTTAATATTTTCATATCTTATTTAATTACTTCTAATCAATATCATTTTTTTGGCTTTTCAAAAGTCATTCTATTCAATCCTCACCAATTATCAATTTTCAAAAACACCCCTAGTGTAAACCTATTGTAATTAAAATGTACATAATCCTTACAACTTCTATAGCTCCTCCATACATATTTCTAATTAATATTGATATATTATTAACAATTCTTTTCTTTCGAGCATGCTTCATATTAATTTTCTTGGAATTTTTTATTGTAAACTTTTTAATGTTTGGCTACACTAAAAAATTTTCAAAACTAAAATTTTTAATCTAAAATTTTTCACTCTACACAAATTTTTTTAATTATTTATTTATCATCTTATACAACTAGTCAACTTCTGATTTATTTCTATGCAATTAATCTATTTATTTTAACTTTATTATATTTAATCTTCATCATTACTTATATCATATTATATCATTTTCTCTTAATTCAAAAAAATTTTCATACAAAGTTGTATTACTTTTCAAATACACTCTAAATAAAAAAAAATTGTATGAATTCTTTTCTTTTTTTACATTTCTCAAATAATTGTTTATGTAAGGAGATGACTTCGATGATTAATCTTCTCAATACAAAACTAAGGGTGCATCTGGAAAATGATAAAACTTATAAAACTTTTGGATGAAAAGTTTTTTGTACAAAAGTTTTTGAAGTTAAAGATAATGATATAATATAGTAGGAGTAATGATAAGTAGTAAAGACAGTAAATTAAAAATGGATAGGTTAGTTGTATAATTAGTTATATAAAAATAATTAGAAATAAGATAGTTATATAAGAATATGTGAAAAATAATTTAAAAATAAAGTAGTTATGGAAAGTAAAAAGTTTTAGATTAAAAAATTTATCTGTACATTTTTTTGTTGTTGCCAAACACACTCTAAATAAATTTTCATAGACGTTTGCTTCTCATTTTATTCCTTTCCTGCAACTTTATTATGTAACTCATTAATTTTATTTTATGATGAATTGCACAGTTTTAAATATTTTTCTTATTTTTTTGGTTGATATTATAGTTTTTTTCTATTTATTGGACATTAATTTAGTTTTTTAATCTTACTAAGGAAGTTTGTTGACTAATTTATATTTATGTATGTTATCCACTTTCATGTTTCAATTAGAATATTATCTTAACCTAATTCTTTTTTGTTCTCATTTTCTAGAACTTTCTTTACTTGGAAAACTCAAATTTTTGAAAAATAAAGAATCTTTTGAATTACATATACTAGGATTGAAATCATGGCGCATTTTATATAGTTAAGTCTTGAAATTTGAGCCAGCCAAGTAGTGCTCGGGTGGCCATAGTATCAAGTTGTGATGCAGCCGATCCATGTTTGAGTGTAGCGCCATCCCCTGTACAGATGATGGGAGCTTTCTTCTCCTGATATATATATTGCGTGGGAGCAGTCTCCCTGATTGATAAGAACTAGAGCATTGTATCCCGGTTTATTAGATGAGAGTATGCTGTTTTTCTTTTAAAATTTTGTAAGAATGTCTTACGGCTTTAATGTAATAAAGATTGAAATGGATGTATATATATATATATATATATAAATTCTTGACCTCTTAGGGCTAAGAAATAATAATAGAGATTAGTATGTATAATAGACAACTACCCTCCCTCCATCCTTTCTACAAAACAAACGCTAATAATCTGTTACATAAAACACACACACACACACCAATTATACCAATGCGAATATGGTATGTTGGTTAATGATGGTTAGATTTCAGGAGGGGGGGGGTCACATTAGTGGAATAGATTTCGATTAGATGTTGGATGAATAAACTTCCAACAAATCAATACTCAGATTAGTCGACGATCCACCCAACAACACATGAGGTCAATATGACAAGAGCCTTGACTTTTTCCTATTCAATTTCAACCAGAGCAGAGCCACAGGTGAACCAAAAACTATCACTGGGACGATGTGTACCTTTGACCTTAGCTTTGCACCTGCTTGGGGATTAAAGAAGACCATGCTCTCCATTTTGATCCCAAAAACAAAAAAAAAAAAAAAAAAAAAAGACTATGCTCTCCATCATCATTATCATCTATGGTCGTTGATCCCTGAAAGTTTAATTAGCAATGATAAATGATATAACGATCATTATCTATGTCGATAGACTAATATTATTTCTATTCACCGCCCGTTTTAATTGAGACGTGATCGTTTGCGGCTGGGCTAAGTCCCGCTTTCTTCGTCCGCTCCTCCGCGCGCTGCTGCGCGCCGTTGGATTAGGCGCTGCTGTGCACAGCCGTTGGATGGAAATCTTGCAAAATGCACCCCCGTCTTGACCATTTGCAGTCCCGCCCCTGCATTTTCAAAGCGCGCGCAAACGATCTCCCTCTCTCTCCCGAGGCCACTCTCTCTCACGCCCTTTCTCTCCTCTCCTGCTCGCTCTCCGCCCGCCCTCCTCTCTCTCTCCTCTTCTGCTCCATCTCCGGCGCTGCTCCTCTCTCGCGCCCTCTCTCTTTCTCCCAAGTTCCAATCTTGATAGTCCACAGATGGGATTCTCCATCTGAATAGAGCCCAGATCGAAAGAGAAGTACCGAATAACAACTCTTGCTGGGATTCTTTTTCTCTCCTTCTCAGTACAATCCAGATGGGATTTTTCCTTAAAACCCAGGAAGGATTTTCCTTATAGTCGTCGTTTCATGATCGGGCAGGTACTGTAGCGGTTTGTACCCGAAGATAGACATGGCGACATGGCGATGCGAGCGGTGCATCCACGAAGAATCAAAGCTGAAGCGTGGGAACAACGCGTTCGACTTCCTACTCGAGATCGCCAAGTCACTGCCGG
The DNA here is from genome assembly GCA_030490835.1 of Annona cherimola. Lineage (NCBI taxonomy): Eukaryota > Viridiplantae > Streptophyta > Magnoliopsida > Magnoliales > Annonaceae > Annona > Annona cherimola. Next base: position 98,997,318 of record CM059973.1, on the reverse strand, counting down.
ACGGCGGAGGCAGCAAAGAAGAAGATGATGTAGAAGATGGGCATCCGGCAGCAGCCAATGACAACAGCAGGAACAACGAGGAGAAGAGACCACAACGGCGAAGGTGAGAGGAGGAGAAGCTGAAGCATCCAAAACCCAAGAGGTAGAAGTCCTTGGATCGATGGCGGAGGCCCAACTGCAATTCCTCGTCTTCGCCCCGAGTTATTGGCCGACGCTACAAACTCCTTGCCGATGTTCTCTGCCGAAATCCCTTTTCCACCCTGCTTTAGTTCGCTTTTTTTTATCTTTTTTATTTTCGGGTTTTTGTTGTTTTTCTGTGCATTGATATTAGATCAGGCTAGCAATGTAGCAATGGAGAAGAACTACGGCCTAAAAAAAAAAAATTGTAAGATATTTGTGCGGAGTTTTGAGTATGGAAAAAGATTTCCCATATCTTCCCGTTAATCCGCTCTGTTCCGGATCAATCTATCAGTCTGTCTGTGCAGTTCGCATGGATGAGCGACCCAGCATTCCCAAATGGCACTTGGGTGTAACCGGTTCGGGTTACATGAGGGAGAAGGAGAGGGAGACAGAGAGGGAGAGAGCCGGAGATGAGAGGGAGGGGGGCAGGTTCGGGGCGGAGCAAGGAGAGAGAGAGGGGCGTCGGGGAGAAAGTGAGCCGGAGGGGAGAGAGAGAGGGAGCCGTCGGGGAGAGAGCGAGAGGGACAACGGAGAGAGAGGGAGGCGGCAGGAGAGAGAAGGCAACGCCAGAGAGGGAGCTGAAGAGGAGAGAGAGAGGAGAGCGGGCGGAGAGATATAGATCGTTTGCACGCGCTTTGAAAATGTAGGGGCAACGCCGCAAATGGATAAGACGGGGGGGTGCATTTTGCAAGATTTTCATCCAACGGCTGTGCACAGCAACGCCTTATCCAACGGTGTGCAGCAGCGCGCGGAGGAACGGACGAAGAAAGCGGGACTTAGCCCAGCCGCAAATGATCACGTCTCGTTTTAATTTTAAGATATGTACGGAGTTGGTTTGCCTGGAAAATTAGTCACAGCAGGTATTAGTTCCGGGCGATGAATGGAGACTACCCAATTAATCGCAGGATACGAGAAAAGAAAAAAGAAGAAGAAGAGTGGTTTAACAGCTCCAACCATTCCCCTCCATATCCCTCTATAGTTTGGCAGGTGGAAACACGTTTTCATTTTCTGTTTTAACTCCTGAGCAAAATAATATAATATCCACACGGTAAGGAAGATTGATCGATGATCTAGACCATCCAATCATCATTCGCCCAACAGATTGTAGACTATTCGCATCACATGCGTCTTGTAATTGGTGGGAAAAATCAAATAGTAGCCCTTCGGGAGACGAGAGTCCCAGCTGAGAACGCTCGCCTGAATCTCTCTCTGCCTAGCCTTAACTGCCGAGCCAGCATATACCAGCAGCTCCTCTACATTTGTTGGGCCTCAACCGTTTTCTTTTTAGCAGAAGCCCACTTGTTGACCATCATCCCATTCCCGGCGTGTCTGGGAAGGGGTAATTTTTTTTTTTTTTTATGGATTTTAAAGAAAAAAGAAAAAATAATATAGTCTAATATGGATAATAACGAGAAGTAAAAAAGAAAACAAAGTTAAAATAGATAAATTATTTCTATGGGTAATTATGTAAAAATAATTTAAAAAGTATAATAATTGTATAGAAAATTATGAAGAAATAATTAAAAAATATAATAGTTATAAAGAGTAAAAGAGTTTTAGTTTAAAAATCTTCTAGTGTAAACAAAGACACTCTTAATTGAAAAAATTTGTAATTTGCCTTTGCTTTTAATAACAAGCACATTCCCAGCCCAGCTTTGTCGTTTGGATTCTGGGAGGATAACAAAAGGACCATGCGATGCATCTGGATTCTGGAGCAGCAAATCCTACGTATCATAGCACTAATAATTTCGTTATCTGCTGACACTAACTTTGGTAAATTAATTCGAATGATATCCCACCTAATAAAAATTGATTGTCCAAGGGGAATTAACTATGAAACACCCAAGTCAAATGATAGATATATTATCAAAACTGCTTTAAATAATAATGAAGTAGGCAAGCAGTATATGTTAAATGAGATGTATTGCGTAAGCAATGTGTTATAAAATTGGAGTGATTCGGTTGCGTTGTTGGATGTGATGCGTGCCTAGCAAACCAATCCTCATTTCTTTAGATCTGGGTGGGATGGATGGGCCATGCATATTTTTTTCGTTTTGGGGAAGGTGGTGCATCTAAAGAGGGACTGAGGGAGGGTGCCGGTTGATAGATTGCCAAATCCCAAGGCGTTTACTAGAGTTTACAAAAATGCACGTGAGTGGCACCCACTAGCCCAGGCCCCAGCTGATGTGGACACTTTTGCTGGAAGCATTATCATTTCGTGGCCATCCTCGACCAACCGGTTCGGAGGGTGTTTTTCCTTTCTTTTTTTTCTGCGCGCAGAGGGAGCGCATGAGGATGAGGACTCGGGGCTTTCTACGCATGATGCGCTCGTGTGCCAACTGCCAACCGACGGCGAAAGCAGAAATATGTTGGGCTACCCTAAAAAAAATTTTAACCAAATTTTAAATTTTAAATTTTTTTATTATATATAATATACTATTTTGAATTATTTTTTTACATTTTTATACAACAAATTTACTTTTTAATTATTTTTATATGATTACCCACATCAATAACCAATTATTTTTAATTTTATTTTTTTTCCTATTTGCTATTATCCTCATTATATTATATTTTTTTTCTTTTATAAATATTTTATATAAAAAAAAATTTATTCAAAATTTTTATCAATTTTCAATCAAAGGATGAGCGGCTGAAAATTAAAATAATAATAATAATAATAATAATAATAATAATAATAATAATAATAATAATAATAGGCCCCCTACCTTTCTCCACCTGTGCATGGTTTAGAATGCCGGGTACAGTACGGATGCGAAAATCAACTCATTCCTCTGGCGCGATATGTCACTCACTACAAAATCTTCTGAGCGGAGGGCAGCCGCTGCGTATTCGCGTCCGTGCGCGTGTGAGTTGTGACTCGTACGCACCATTTCACTTAACGCTCCGGCGCGTCCGCTTCTTTCCTTGTGAAACGCAACACCTTGGCCTCCCGATGAATGATTATATTAGTTTAGACGAAACAAATATCTTGCTTAGTTTAGCTTAAAAAGTTGATTTATAATATTTTTTATTTTTTCTTTGTATACTTATTTATCTAAATGTATTTAACATATAAACCAAATTTTACAATTTTCGGATACGTGTATATATTTTCTTAAGATTTTTAAAAATTTGTGTGTACATATATATTTAAAATACTTTATCTTTAAAAATCTAAAAAAATATGTACACGTATTCAAAAATGATAAGACTTAATTTATATATTAAATATACTTAGATAAACAAGTATATATAAAAACAAAAAAGTTGTTATAAATGAGTTTTTCATGGTGAAACATTTACTTAACCCAGGCTAATAGAATTACTCCTTGTCTTTACATCAATTCATTGGATTCAATTTCTCAAGGCTTTTTGTCTATCATTGGTGCCTTCATTCTTCGCATAAAATAAAATCCCAAACCCAAATTTTCTTTGATTGATGAGGTGTGATTTAACTAACATGGCCACTAAAGCGATATTGGGCACTCTGGCAGACTATTGTCCTTGATATACCAGCACTTGGAAAACCTGAATCTCGGGCCTGCAATTGACACGTCACGAGCATTTTCGGGCCACGTCTAGTCTGCGTACGTGTTCCTTCAATCGCATGGTCACATTTACAAGTTAATGATGTTTGGATGTTAAAGGAATGAGACGGATGATGCAGCATAACAGAATTTAAGCGCGACGAGGGAAACCAAACCTTTCTGTTGCGCCAACTGCAACCGTACCCTTTGCGTAGACGTAATCTCAATAGTTTTGTTTATGGAGATTTTTTAATGAAAAATAATTTTATTAGTCCGGACTAAGCCAAACTAAACAAATATTTCATTTAGCCTATTTTAAAATTTTCATTTATAGTAATTTTTTTATTTTTTCTTCACCCACTTGTTTATCTAAGTGTATTTAACATATAAATCAAATTTTACTATTTTTTGATATGTGTATATATTTATGTGTATATATATATATTTAAAATGTCACTATCTTTAAAAATCCAAAAGAAATATATGCACATTCAAAATTGTAAAACTTGATTTATATAAATATACTTAAATAAACAAGTGTACAAAGAAAAAAAATAAAAAAAATTATTGTAAATAGGTCTTTTGAGATAGGCCAAGCGGGGTATTTACATAGCCTGAAATAATAAGATCACCCATATTTTATTATTATTATTATATATAATACATCATCCCAACGGGTGATACAATTAGACGCTGAGACACTAATATTGTCAGCATTTGCCATTACTGGGTTTTGAACCAAAGACGCTCATGCATTGGGGCACGTCTTTGACCAATGAGACGACGTTTCAGTAGCTTTTTACTGAAATTTATATATACTATGACAATTCATATTACGATTAAGAGTTTTTTACAATCTTCACACTAGAGGGGAAATTTTCTATAAATATCCTCAACTTAGGGAGAAAATCTAAAAACCCATACTACTCGGAGGAATTGCAAATAACACTTGTACTAGATGGGACTTGATACAGCGCTGCTACCTTAGCATCCACAGCATGAACGACTATACTACGTAGCTAGAAAAGTAATAAAACTTTTAATGAATATGTTTTCCATAAAAAAAATTTGAAATATGAGAAAATAATATAATATAGTATAGATAATGATGTGAAGTAAAGATAATCAATTTAAAATAGAAGGATTAGCTATATCGATGGTTATGCAAAAATAATTGAAATTATGAAATTATATAAAAATTTCACAGTTGCAAAAATTAAATATACTCACTTAATTTTTGAAATTTCAAATATACCCACATAGTTTGTATATTTTGTGCAAATATACCTATGTCATGATTGTGCAGTAATAACTTCATAACAATATTTGAGTATATTTACAATTATGATCAAACTATGATGAGATTATTAAGAATTTTTGATACTACGTGAGTATATTTGCAATTATGGTCAAACTAAATGGGTATATTTGCAAATCACCCTCTTTTATATAATCATATATTGACATAGGAATGATGTTTTGATGCTAAATATCGTTTTAAGAAATGTATTTTTAGCATCTAAAACACACATACAAACAATGTTTTAAATGTTACATATCAAGTTTAAAATTATATTTTCAACATTTAAAAATATCATTTTATTGTGGACAAATGATTTTATAAAATATTATTACATTTTAATGCATACGAAAATAAATATAAACAAGTTTTATAATTTAGGCATGGATACATTTTTTTAACCAAGGTGGCCTATTCACATCGAGATTTAGGTGAAACTTATGGTAAATGAAGTAAATTTCTTATTAATAAGATGAGACTCTTGGATCATTATCTATATATATGAGAATGTTATTGTGCATTTGGCTCGAAAATGGTTCTATATGCATTTAAATATATTAATATTTTATGCAATCATTTATCCATGTATGAATTATATCTTAAATACTTTACACGTTGAAAATGTAACTTTAAAATTGTCATTTATACCAAACTATTTTATTATATTGATTTTATACCATTTTCAGACATGGCCCATACACAGTTGCAATTTAGATGAAAATTATGTGTTAATAAAATAAATAATTATAAATGCAATTGAAGTAAATGTACATTTTATGATCACGTGGGGCCCATTTTAATATAAATGCACCATATATTACGATGAATTTACATGCATTGAAATATTTCTCATATATATAAAATTTTGATCAAATGCGAATAAATTGTACCATAATTATGGTGCAATCTACTACAAATGGGCCCCATTTGATCATCAAATCAACATCTATCCCACCCATTGCATTGAGAATTATTTATTTTGATAATATATCAACTTTTATTTGAATAAAACAAAATCAATATAATACAATAGTTCAAGGTAAATATCAATTTTAAAATTTTTAAAATTGTATTTTCAACATCTAAACTATCGAAAATATGTTTTTATATAAATAAACGATTATATAAAGTATTATTACATTTTAATACATGTGGGGCTCATTTTACAGCGGACTACACCGTAATTATAGTATAGTCTGTCTGCACCTGATCATATCTTATATGTATGAGGTCCGCTTCTATGTAAGCGGTCCCATATAATCTTCTTAAATTTTAAGATATTGATCATTGATGAAAAATTGAATTCATTTATTGTATTTAATACCATTCGTTTAGCTAAGATACCAAGTTTAATCCAAATCAAGTACGTACATGGGTCACATTTGCTAAAAAATATGTATATTCATATGTTAATTGTGAAAAACGCTTAGATCTATTTACACATATATTAAAATGTAACAATACTTTATAGGATTATTTATCTACATATTATTGATATTTTAGATGGTTTAGATGTTGAAAAATTACTTTAAAGTTGATATTTTAATATTGAACCATTTTATTACGTTAATTTTATACATTTATAAATGAGATTCATACACAACAAAATTCAAACAAAATAAAAGGATTTTCAGGATACTAGAAATGATATTAAACACAATGGATGAAGTAGATTTTTTATTAACCATCAAGATTTTGAAAATGGAGGGGTTACATAGAAAGGGGGTTTCATAGAAGTGGAATCGTATATATTCACACACACACACACACACATACTGGGAGTAATCACTTGTTCATCGTGCTAAGGCTAATTTTGGCACTATCTTGATATCTTACTATATTTTCATATCTTGATATCTTACTATATTTTCATATCTTCATATCAATTATAGCTACGTGTGGCTAAATATTTTTAAAACATATAGAAAACAAACATATATAATTTTTGAAAATTACTTGAGTGTATGTATTTAAGTTTTAAAGTTTTAAAATTACTTAGGTATTGAATTAAAACCTTGTGGATCTTTGAAATAAATAAATGAATAAATTTAATAGTTTTATATTACTCTTAGGTGAATTTTAAAAAGGGCTCCGCTTATATATAATTTAGTTAATAGTCTCATATGACCTCATTAATTTTTTAAATATTAATGATTGATACAAAATTTATTTCGTTTATTGTATTTAACATCATTTGTTTATCTAGGAGAACAAGTTTCATCCGAATTAAGTTTGTGCATGGACCACATTTGTTCAAATATATACATACTCATGTGTAAATTATGAAAAAATGCTTAGATCCATTCACACATTGATGCAAATCAAGTGTCTTATCGTTAAGAGCACTATAATCACCAATTTAATTAAAATTAACCGAAACACATTAAAGCTAACACTATACATGAGATAGTGTAAAATAATTGTGAGTCGAGTCAAATCCACGAAGATGCGATAAGGTTTTACAATTGTTTAGAATTACTTGCAATAAAAAATAGCAATTCACAATAATTTAAATTAAATCTAAACTAAAAAAAGTAATTAAATGAGTGCAAAAATAAATTTTAAACTATGAAAAACAGTAAACGAAAATGCATCAAAATTTAATCTAAAATTACAAAACAAGAAATAAAACATTAAATAAAATAGAAAATCTAATTTTAAAATTAAAATTGCAAATCTAACAACTACAAAATACTGAAAATAAATTACAAAATAAAAAGAAATTAAAATTATATCACTCAAAGCAAAAAGCAAATCTCCACCACAGAGCTTTTATTGCTTGTCCCCACTTGATGGGTAGGTCCCACAAGAAAGGATACCACTTCAAGAAAGAGAGAATTGTGTTCTTAGGGTCCTGAAGGACCCTCCTTTTGTAACCTTGTGGGGCACCCCTTGGAAAGCAATCCTAACGATGTGGGAAAACTAGATGTGCAACTTGGGTCGGGTTGTACTGGGTTTGAGTGAACCCAAACCTTAAGCCTACCGGGTTTATGTGAACCAAAACCCTAATATTAGAATCCGGGTTCGGACCGAGTTGACGTTGGTTTCGGGTTGAAATTCGAGTTACCCTCAAACTAATCAAAGTTGAAATTACTGATAAAGATAACAAATTTCTTAAATATTATTGCATTAATGCATAAATGATTTACATGTGAACATATTTATGTGTCCTATGATATTTTTGGTTTTGATGAAAATTAGTCTTTTAATTAAAAGATAATTCTAAATATAATGAATGTAATGAACTTTGACATAACAATCAAGGTAATGCTATGAAAAAACAATCAAGGTAAGAAAAATAAATGAGATTATATGAAATCATTATCTAAAATTTTATAAAAGTGAAACTTATATATCTCATAATTAATCAGTTTATATGCAATAATTTTAAAGAGTTGATATATTTATAATTGTTTATAAATAAAGTTAATTTAAATGTAATATATTCAACTTTTATTGACAAATGTATACAACATTTAGGTTTTAGAATAAACATTTTATAATTTAATTAAGTTATGATTATATGGAATAACTTTTATCTCAATTATAATCGAAATATTTAGTACATAAATAAACATAATTATTTTAATAAATTAGGAAAAATACCAAGTTTGGACCGCGTCGCATTTTGATACCGGGTTGATGCAACCCGAAATTGGTTTTGGGTTTTTCCGGTCGGGTTAAACCGCGCCTAATTTGAAAAATTTTCAAAAAGAAAACCCAAACTTGGTTATGAAATCGGATCCGGTCGGGCAGGTGCGGACTGACGCGGTTCCAGCCCTAGGGATAACTGCTGAACTTTGCCATTTGCTGTAGCTTCCTTGCCTTCACTTTGCACTTCAGAATAGGAGTTGGTGTTTGAGGAAGATAACTGCTCTCGAAATTTTTCAACAGCTACGTGTAATCGGCCGCTGCTTGCTTGGACGGTGGGTTCTGTTTTCATTGCTGCGTGAATGGCATAGCTGGTTGGAATTGCTTTGAATTGAGGCAGGAAAACTGGTAGCCATGCTGTGTTTCAGTTCGTTGAAGGAAGGACAATAGGGGGTTGCTCAATACCGAGGGATGGCGGAATGGGTTTCTAATTTGGCGGCATTTGGAAGTTGCTGATGGAGATTTTGCGGCTGGATGCAGCTACGAATTGATGGAATTCAGCTCCATAAATTTTCAATTGAGAGACTTTGTTAAAAGGCTGCCGGCTGGACGGTGCTGAATTTTGGGCTGGATTGCAGGTTACGGACGTGGGTTTCTGCTGCAGAAATTGGGACGATTGATGGACTGCTAATCTGGTTTTTCATGGTCACAGCTGTGTGGTTGGATTACCGAGTTAATGGGTTGTTTGTGACCGATTCTAATGGAGGGCGTCTTTGATTTGGGGGTTCGATAATTGATATTTGCCCATGAAATTTTGCTACTGATGCTGGACTCGGTTGCTATCTCTGTTTTATCGGGAAAATGCTTCAAACAGGAGCGTTGTGGGTGGCATGTTGTGGCTGTCAGTGCTTGCAAACTGGGGCGGTGGGGCCAAGTTCGGTACTTGGAATCGGTGGCTTGGAAAATGACCGGAGGTCAGCTGCTCGGAACAGGGGAAGAACGGCTGCTGCTGCTATTGCGATCAGTGGCTAACTGGATCGGTGGAGGGCTGGCGATTGCTACTTGGATAGCTGTTGGTTCTACTCGGTTGATTGGTGTTCGGTGGCTGAAAAATGGAAGCTCTGGGTTTGGGCGGAATTGATGGTGGCAATTTTGGTGGGTTTAGGAGGGACAAAAATCGCTGCCGGTGGGAAGATTTGAGCATTGTCGCCAGAATTAATGGGTGCCGGTCGTGTTGCTGGTTGAGTTCTCCCGATTTGGAGTGCTGAAGAAATCGATGAGTAAATGGGTTTTGGGCAGAAGATGTCGGTTCAGGGAAGAAATTTGGGAGATGGGTGATGTGCCGCCGGACGGCTGGGGCTTGGAGGAGGAGACGGAAGCTGGTCGGGAATCCGCAATCCATGCTGCCCATGGTCGGATTTGGGGAGATGAATTGGGGTTGATGGAGCACTGAAGCTTCATGCTTTGGCAGTACACATGAGACCGTGCTCCTACGGGTCCTTATTGAACAATCTGCACCATTAAAATATTGTTACAATCTTGCCCAAATTATACGATAAACATAATAAATCAATTAAATCCCATTGATTACCTTCGTTTTATTTTATTTTATTTTCAAATCGATATGACCTTAAAGTATGATGGCCCATTTTGTATTATACATGATTTACTTCACTGCCCCATTTTTTTATAAAGTTGCCTAAATTATATTAATAATCTAATACATATTTTGAAGTTAAATTTTTTAGCCTATTTAACGTGTATAATTCTCTTCATATTTTTATATTTTCAAAAATATTACAAATGACCTATTTTATAGCAAAATTAAAGATTTTATTCAAAATATAATTTTCACAAAATTTTACATAAAGTCTGTATTTAATTAACATTTTTAAATTTCAAGATGTGATATTAACATGAAATTATACCAAAATTTTGAGAATCATCACACATGTATTAGAATGTAATAATATTTTATAGAATCAATTATCTATATAGTAGTGATATTTTAAATGTTTAGATGTTGAAAAAACTACTTTAAATTTGATATTTTAGTATTAAATTATTTTATCATGTTAATTTTGCACATTTATAGATAAGACTTATATACAGTGAAATTAAAAAATAAAAAGTTTTTAGGATACTGTAAAATGATTCTAAATATAATAGATGATGTGAATTTTTATCAAATTTTAAAATTTGAAAAACGGAGGGTGTTATATAGAAAAGAGATTTCGTAAAAGCGGGACCACTATAGAAACAATGTAAATTAAATGGATTATGATGATCTTTATTTTGAAATTAAGGGTATGTTTGAGAATAGAAAAAATTGTCATCCAAAGCTTTGCAATATAAAACTTTTCACTCTTGAATAATTATTATATTTTTAATTATTGTTTGTATTTTTCAATACGATTGTCATACTTTTCAATCATTTTTACATAACTACTCATGCGATTAATTTATCTATTTTAACTTTATTATCTTTGCTATTTTATCATTACTTATGTTATATCATATTATTTATTTTTTTATTTCAAAATTTTTTATAATATTTTTTCAAAAGTTTTATCCATTCTAGAAACAACTTAAATACCATAACGATAGAATAATGGGATGGACTGCAGAAGCCTGTGTTGTACAGTGTATATGAACGGTATTATGGATACTAATGACTGTTTTCCGCGGCTTCTTTTCCTCCTGCGTCGTATTGGGATTGTTCTAATTCGTTGAGTGATTCAAGCCAGTTTTAAAATTCGAAAGGAAGTCGATGCCTTTTACCGACCATTTCTAATAAAAGGGCGAAAAAGTCGGTTGACTGCATATTGTGATTGGTGGCCAGCTGCTGTTGATTAATAGAATCTGGGCTAAGAGGCTAATCAGTTGCAATCATTTGATGAAGAAAAAAAAAAACTGAAATAAAAAATGACAAATTCTGATAGAAAATGAGCTGTAAAAAATAATCAAAAGGAAACGAGAGTATATGATCGACCTTGTTGTTGTTGTTATTACAGTGCATTCTTATTTAGAACTTGTATCTATGTTATTTCTTCACTGCATTTCCAATGATCATGTTATGCCTCGTCTTGTCATGGTGTGATTGTTATGTTTTTCCATTCCATTGGATTCAATTTTGTCTTCTTTTGTTCGCATTTTTGCTGTTATTAAAATTTCAGTATGGGTAAAAGACAATAAATAAAAGCTGTATGAGAATTGATATTAGTGTGTTCGGATAAACATAAAACTTTTCAATGTAAATTTTTTTATACTTTGTAACTATTTTATTTTTTTAATTATTTTTTTCACATGTTCCTGTAAAATTATAGTATTGCTCAATCATTTTGGCATAACCACTCATAAATTAATTAATTTAGTTTAACTTTATTCTCTTTATCCACTATCATTATCTTTATCATATAATATTATTTTATATTATTTTTAAAAAATTTACACCAAAAATTTTATATTCTTTTAAATAATTTAAAAGATCGACAATCGACAAATAAAAAAAAGGCAAGTGTAATGCTTACATATCCCAATTTGGTAAGATAATAAATACGTGACCAGCATAAAACAGGGTAAAAGCGTGAAGTCTGAAAGATGGCGGGCATCTGATTGATCTAAATTACAATCTATGCTTTTCGTTACATGTATGCCAAGCAACATCCATGCCATTCCGAATGCCGACGCCGACGCCGATGCCGATGCCGATGCCGATGCCTTGTTTGAGATATTCTTCTTCCGCTGTCACGCTTTCCGCGGCCCCTTCTGCTCTTGGAACATTGCAAATATTTGCAATTTGCACCCCACTTCCTACCCCATCCAAGCAAAATATGGAATCCGTGGCGAAATCCTTAAATTTCAACCTACATGCGTGGCAAAGTCCAACGGTAGAAAGAACCGATTGCACAAAGATCCACGCCATTGCCATTGGGATGGTCCAATCACTTGACTCAATCTAGGGCACAACTACCCTCCGTATTTCGAGGCATTCGCAAGCCGATCCGTTAGAACTATCGGCTCATCCGTTTCGTCCCAACGTCAGTGTCTGGGACGGCACTGCCTCTGACTCTGAGGCTCTCAGCTGAGCTGAGCTACTATCGCCCATTCTCTTTCCCAAGGCCACGTCCAACCCGGCAACACTTTTTATCTGGATGAGAAAGGCCAAACCTTGTTCCTTAATAATAATAATAAATCAGATCACCTTTATATAACAAATTGTTATATGCATTTGTTGTGGTCGTCGTTGTGTGCTATTTCTTCAACACCTCCACTGAACTATCTTTGAGATCGAAAAAAAATAAAAAAGGTTCGGATTACAAAATCAACCCGTGTTGGAGAAGTGGCCCCTGGACAGTCTAGTGCCCCAGGGTCAACAGCTGGTCTTAACTATAGCAGCTGAGCAGGTAAAAAATAATAATAATAATAAATTATATAGGGGGAATAAGGTGCCCACTGCCCCAGCTGTGCAGTGCTACTTGGACCGGTGGGGCGCGAAGTTGCGTCCAGCTGCGCCTCAGGTCAGCTTAGCACCCATTTCCAGTCGGACTTTCCATTTTTAAATACGGGATGGTCCCTTCCCTCCCCTTGCAATCCACATTAGCCATCCCAATCCATTGTCGTAACCTAACAATGGATGGTCATGTGTTTCTACTTTTCTATGGCCCATCTTAGCTAGCAGTTCCCCCTGTCAAATGGCAAGCCATTATTACATCTAGCTCATCGTCTCACGAAATTACGTTAAGTGTTTATTTGACAACACAAACAAGAAAAAGATTTTCATGTGCGGTTTTCTTTATCTATTTTATTTTTATTACATTTACGGGACAGGATGTGCTTGTTAAACAATAAAATTTTTCAAACTTATGATGTGTTAAAAAAATAATAAAACTTTTGATGAAAAGATTTTAGTTCAATAGTTTTTGAATTTGTAGAAAATGATATGATATAAATATGGCAGGGGATGATGAAGATGAATAAAGATAATACAGTTAAAATAGATATATTAGTTGTATACGCGGTTATGTATAAATACTTGAAAAATATGATAATTGTATAAGAATATGTGAAAAGTGATTAAAAATATAATAGCTATAGAGAATGAAAATTATCATATTTTTTAATCATTTATTCACATTTTTCTTATACAATTGATTTACTTTTCGTCATTTCCACACAACTACACATACAACTAACTTATCTATTTTAACTTTATTCTTTTTACTTTTAATTGTTATTCTTATCATATCACATCATTTTCTTTCGATTAAAAAACTTTGTATTCAAAAGTTTTATCATTTTCCAAATACATCATTAGTCAAAATTTTTTATGCTTTCTCAAACATTTCCTAAAACTTTTCGCTTTCCACAATTATCATATTTTTACTAATTTTTTCTTCTTTTTCTATACAATTATATTACTTTTCAATCTTTTTTATTCAACACCATGCAACTACCTTATTTATTTTAATTTTATTCTCTCCATCCTTCTTTATTATTCATATATATTACATTGCTCCCTTTTACTTAAAATAAAAAAAAATTCATCATTTCCATGGACACGTTTAAAATAACATGCTTGGCTTTTTCTGCTTACACCTCGGGAAGGCTTGTTTCAAACCATATGAAATTTTGGATTGAATTTGTATCTAAGATGAAAAATATAATAATGTATATTGAGAGTGAGTAAAGTTGTATTAAAAATAATTAAAGTAGTATTAAAAATTAAAAAAATATCTTAAAAATTGAGAAATTATCTTGGAAATGATAACATAAATTCAATTCAAGATGTTGTATGGTTTGGAACGGGCCCAAATGCATGCATTCACTCGGCTGACTGCTCGGAGTGCGTTTATTTCGTTGATCGTCGAGTGTCGGCCGACCCGGCAGCTGCATGATATCCTCACAGATGCGGCAAGAGAAATGAAATGTTACTGTCGACCCAGCAATCCTGTCAATAAATTTTCTTGTACGGGAAAACTTCTTTCGATATTTTAAATCGCGGGTCTCTTTGGACAGAAGTGAAAAATATATACACACACCATTTTTTTCACTGCCGACATCATTTAACACCTTAATTTACTAAGGTTCTATTTGATATTCGATAAAATTTTTTAAAGATAAATTTTTAAATAAAAAAGCAATATGACGTAGTGGAAATAATGATGAAAAACAAAGAAAATAAAATAAAAATAAGTATGATAGTTATATAAAAAATTGAAAATAAATGATTGAAATGCAAAGTAATTGTATACAAAGTATAAAAAATTATTAGAAAAATTAAGTAAATGTTGGAAAGGAACAAATTTTAGATAAAAAGTACATGTTTTGATGAATAACGAACACATACTGACCATTATATATTTATAATTCAATAATTTTTAAATCTTTTTATGTAATTACTCTACTTAATTCACGTTTGTTTTTTTATTCTCAATCATTGTCTCTATATCACATCAATCTATCATACTTTTTAAATGTTTTACATAAAATTTTTCATCATTTGTTTACTTTTATTCAAAAAATCTTGTTTAAAAATTTATGAGAACTGAGAAGTGGGTAAAATTAAAAAAAGAAAAGGAACATGATGCGATAAAAGATAATTATTAAAATTAAAGAAAATAAAGACAAATTATACAAAACTGTGTATCAAAAGATATGAAAAATGATTAAAATTTAGATATAATAATATAGAACTTCAGTAATTTATAAGTTAAGACGGTAAATCATATACAGAAATGTATACAAAATAGCAAGAGTTTTTTGAATCTTTCACTAAAAAAATAAACCCCAAAAAAATACTTATACATAAATGGAAAATACTAGATATATGAGTTTTTTAATTAAGAGTGTGTAATTAAGAGTGTGTACGATTATTTTATTTTTAATCATTTTTCATATTTTCGTATACAACTTTCATACTTTTAATCATTCTACATAATTACTCATACCGTGAACATATTTATTTTAATTTTCTTTTTTTACTTCCCATTCTCACTCCTAGCATGTTGTATTTTTTTAATATTTTTTAAAATTTTTACTAAATGTTTAATCCAAAGTTTTATGATTTTCCAAATACATCTTAAATATTATAAATAACATCACAATAATTGAATAGTTAAAGAAAGCATGTGCGTTAAATTAACTCACTTTCTAATGGCGTCCTATCGAACAGGATAAGACGTGAATAGAACTGGAATTCCAACCCAATAAAAAGACAATATAATATCTCATATTTTATATACAATAACTTTATTTTTCATTTTCAATGTTTTCAATATTATCTTCGATTAATAATTAACACAGTTAAATACGCAAATGAAGAATTATTTATAAAAAAGTTAAAAAATCAATCTGTTCGTAAATTAAAGAAAAATAAAGAATGCGAAAATTTCCCAACGAAAATAAGAAAAAGAAACAACAACAGCACCCCATTCGTTTGGAGCGGCGTCTATCAATGGAAAATGGTTCTAAAGAAATGGTGAGTGTTTCGATTTCCATATATTGCTGCAACCTCACATAATTCCTAGCAGTTGTCTACTGCAATTCGATAACAATGGACGGTCATGATTTTTGAAATATGACAATGGCGATGATTTGATTTGTAAATTTGGTAAAACGGCGCCGCGGAACTAACTCCATTCAAGCTGGCTCCTGCTCCGTTAGAGAAACGGCTCCACTTCCGACCATCCAACGGCTGTAAGTTGCTGCAACAACTTGGACAAGGGAATCTCTCCCCTTCAAATTAGAAAATACAGCTGCGCCCCTGTACACACAACGCGGAATAGCATTGTATGTATGTATGTATGTATGTATGTATGTCAATAATATGTTTATGTTTATATATATATATATACATTCTTGGTCGGAATTCAAAGCACAGCAATCGAATCCGCACTACTTTTGGATGGTTTGTTTTGGCCCACTTCAAATCAGTTGCATATGATGTTGGTGCACGTGTATCCATCCATCCACCGTCTACGGACGAGAGCACACCTGCTCGCGTGCGAAGCGATAGCCAGAATGGCAATTTCGTAAATGAGGCGACATATTCGAGCAGATTAACAGATGATGATTTTGTTTTCAGGTTGATGAGATGTGGGGAAAAAAATTGGCAAAAAAAAAAAAAAAAACAGGTGGACCGGCTCTGCCCACTCTGCCTTTTTATTTATTTATTTATATTTTCATTTTGTTCTTGGCTCCGCTCCTTTCCGAACTGATATCTGTATCCTCCAACGGGAGTTGGAGACGGGAAGAGGGAAAGAGCGATTGAGAAATCGGCTGCAGTAAACCGCCAACTGAAACTCCGGCCCTCGAAGGAGTGGAGAGCGGTTTCAGTGACCTAGCAGAGAAATTTACTTGGGGTGAAGAGTGGTTTTTCGAGCTGAGAGGACAGGATGGCCGACTGGTTTTGCTGTGCACCCGGCTCGATGGGAGAAACGCTGGTGGATTGATGGAGAGGAAGGGATTTTTCGAGGGGTTTATCTCTCTTCTCCTCCTCCTCCTCCTCCTTGTTGCGGTGCTGTGATTGATGGAGTTGAGGTCCTGGAAGAGATGGCGGAATTTCTTCCCGCTTCTGCTTCTCAAGGTGGGATTTGGACCATGATTTCTCTCCCACTCTAGTCTCGTGGGAGGACGTGTTGGGATTTCGCTTGTTTGGTTGAAATTTCTTGACAGAGAAAGTAATGGTATTTTTGCTGTTCTGTTGTTCTCTGGCGATTGTTTCTATCAATGCTCTACTGATCTGTCTGGTTTCTCTTCATTTTGGCTGGATTTTGGATATGGGGTACTCTTGGAAGTAGAAATTTCGGTGGAGCTGTTAAATTACGGGGTTTTTCTGCCGAAATATCGCCGATTATTTCTGTTTTTCGAAGTTAGGGTTTATGTTGGGGGCCATACTCCCCATTTTCACTTGGCGTTGTCCTCCTATTTCAATTAGATTGTTTCCGTCTCTTTCGATTGCGGACAGTCAAAATTTTAACAAATTTCAGATCTTTTCCTTTTGTTTCGGGCCTCGGAGCTGGAATCTGTTGAAAATGTTCCGGGCGTCCTTTTTCCTGTGTGGGATTTCTTGTTGAGAAGTTCCTGTGTTCGGGCTTTGCTGTTGTTTTCTTAAGTAGTGTGAGTTTGGATGGGAAAATAAAAAAATCGACATTTTTTGGGGGATTGTTCGTCAATGTGGGTTTTCCCCTCTTTGATTCATTGATTTCTGAATGAAATTTACAATTTTGTTACAGCAGATCGTGCAATCTGCATTTTTGGAGTGATGTGAAGTTACTAGGTTATATGTTCTTGCATGTGGTAAGAACTTTGAAGTAGAGAAAAGGCGTCTGCAGTTAGAGCCATTTCCTGCAATTTTCAGTTTAGTTATTGAAGTGAATTTAAAGGAAGAAGGTGCTTATTCTGGAATATTTTTGTGCATATGTGGGGATCAAGGTCCCTGCTTCGAACATAACTGTATTGGAAAGATTTCCACCAACTCTGAGCAAAGTATTTGTAAAAGCATGAACATATGGTTTCAAGGTTGCTACTTGGTCCGTGTTGGAGTTGGTTTCTCTTGTTTAGAGTCCAAAAGAGGTTCTGGACTTGTACGTTCAACCATGTTGTGGCTCAAATTGGTTTTAGACTTTAGATGAAGGGCTGAGGAGTGAGGACTTAGGTTCTTGCAGTGTTTCTGAAAGAAGGGAATATCTACTTTTCAATTTCCATAAAAGGGATTGGGATTTTTTTTTTTTTTGAATTTTTAGTTTCGTTCTTTTATCTGATTATGTATTTATAATGGTTTAGGTCATATTGATTTTGGTTGGAGTTGAAGCGAATAATGTTAAGCTGCAAGAAAACCATGTGCATTGGCAACACCGGGAAGTTGAAGGGAAAGATGTTCTTTCACATTCCTGTATCCATGGCCAGATACTTGATCAGAGACAGCGACCAGGACGCAATCAGTACTCAGTCACCCCTCAAGTCTACGTGGAACCTGATCACTTGAGAATCAATCATAGACAAGGGCGAGCATTGCTTGGGATTTCCCAGAAGGAGAGTGTGTGGCAACCTATTAGAATATATTTAAATTATGATGCTGTTGGGCATTCCCCAGACAGAGACTGTCGAGGTGTTGGTGATATTGTCAAGGTGGGCGATGGAAGCGTGCTGGAATTTTGTTTCTGCTCTATGGTCTCTTAAGCTGAATTTATAAGTTTTAATTTGCTGTGAATTTCTTTTCAGCTAGGAGAGCCCCCCATGTCTACTCTTGCTGGCTTGCCTGCATGTGATCCTCATGGTGATCCTCCAATCTTCGGGGATTGCTGGTATAATTGCACACTAGATGATATATCTGGAGAAGATAAGAAGCATCGGCTTCGTAAGGTAAATCACCCTTTTTCTACAGCTACAGGTTTCAGATTAATGCAGTTATACTTGTTCAACACCCCTTGGTCTTCTAATCTTCATCCATGGGTTTTTGCTCTCTCTGTGTGAGAGAGAGAGGATTTCAACAATGAGCCAAAAAGATGTCAACAATGATCCAAATTTTATGAGTGCAATTGTGTGATGCAGGCTTTGGGGCAGACAGCAGATTGGTTCAGAAGAGCATTGGCTGTCGAACCGGTGAAAGGGAACCTGAGATTGAGTGGTTATTCTGCCTGTGGTCAGGATGGTGGGGTACAGCTTCCACGTGAATATGTTGAAGGTATGCTGTTATTGTTGTTGCTATTAGCGTATTCTTATGATCTGATGTTTGGAACTAATAAAAGCACTCTCCATAATGGACCAAAAAAAGGAGAAATGCTTTTCCTTAAATTTGGTCCTTTCTGTAATTCTTTATTTATTATGTTCTTACTCTTATAGAATGCATATTGTCGAGATATCTGGGCTATTTACTCCATTTTGAGTTTAATGTAAGAAACCACTAAGCACTATCTTAACCCTCTGCACTAATGTACAGTCAATATTTTAGATTTTTCTGGCCAGTGGCTTATTTGAGGCACATAATCATTCACTTATCTTTCTTGCAATATGCAGTGTTATTTAAATTTGAAATATTGATTACTTATTCTTTTCTGTTGCAGAGGGTGTAGCTGATGCAGACTTAGTTCTTTTAGTTACTACAAGACCTACAACTGGTAACACTCTTGCATGGGCTGTGGCATGTGAGCGTGATCAGTGGGGACGTGCAATCGCTGGTAAATCCTTATTATTTGACCTTGCCTGTGGATTGTTTATGTTATTGCTTCTGTCATTCTACCTAAATAACCTCTTTTTACCTTTGAAGGCCATGTGAATGTTGCTCCTCGTCACTTGACAGCTGAAGCAGAAACTCTACTTTCAGCTACTCTAATACACGAGGTAAATGAATGTGTTGTTAGTAAAAAAGGAGAGCAAATGCAATAGTACTTTCCAGATTGAATGGGCATTTCTGAATTATAGGTTATGCATGTTCTTGGATTTGACCCTCATGCTTTTGCCCATTTTCGAGATGAGAGGAAAAGAAGGCGTGGTCAGGTAATTACCACAATCCTTTTTTGTGAGTTTATTTCATTTTCTGCAAGTTATGCTATCCTCCTGTATCATTTGTTATCCAATAGGTCTGAGTATCTATCTTTTGGGGGTACTCTATGCATTATTAATTTTGATTTTGCATCAGATTTTGTTTTGTTTATTCAACTGACAGCTTTACTAAATGATGTAAGTTTGGCATTGAGTCATTAGAACTGTCTTGCAAAGCCTTTTAGAAACCCTCACTGAACAACGAAATGGAGATATCATATCCTAAAGGTTGTCAAATGATGCCATACGATGTGATGTAATTGAGTGGCATTTTAGCTGCTGGACTATCTGTTCTCTTAATCTGATACCGGTGAGCTATATGCTAATTTTACAGTGAGATTATACATGCTGATATAATGGGGCTGTTTGGGAAGTAAACTTCGGCCTATTTTTTCCTGCCACACCTCCACACTTTCTCAGATAATTACTCTACTTTTCAAGCATTTCTTCAAATCTTTCCACACAACTCCCTATCTATTTCAAAATTTTTCCCTTTTATCCTAATCGTTGCGTCCTATAATATCACATCAAATTCCATAAAAAATTTTCCACCATTTTTTCCCACTTCCCAAACATACCCATTGCATTTTGTTTAGAGTGAAAGATCTGGCAAAATCTTTTATGCTTTGATATGGCATCTCCCTCCATGCATGTACGTTTAATAATATTTATTTTTGCACATCATTATGTATCCATTTGGAGTTATATAAAAGGGCAAAAAAAATTCTCTTCATTCTACGTGTTTTGGATGTAACTTGACATCTTAACTACCTGACTAGTAACTACCCTACTTTCCTTATTATTACCTCTACGTTGCAATCCATTTTCACATCTTTTTATTCCACCACCATATTTATTTTATCTTTATCCTTTTGCTCTTAATTTTTACTTGCATTATATCACATCACACTTACTTCGTCAAAAATTTTCCCACTTCTACCAAATGCATCCTACATATATTTTCTCCAAAAAGGTCTATCGTTGTTTTTGTGCACCTTACAGTTGATCCTCCTTCTCATCCTTCTTCTATATTCTACTTTAGCCTTGCTTTTGAAATCCTTCTGGCACTTGTTCTGAAAAATTGACAAAAAGAGCTACTGAAATAGTATTGTACAAAATCTGATTTTTGATTAGTATTCTACTGATATTACTTCCTACCTTCTCCAAATTATAATTTCCTCCCTCTTTATTTTTAGAACTTTTTTTTAAGTATATACCAAACACATGGAAGAAAAGACCCATTGGAAATAGTACACTGATATTGACAAGGTTAAACCTTCAGGTTACTGTACAGTCCATGGATGAAAGGCTTGGACGAATGGTGACACGAGTGGTTCTTCCACGTGTTGTGATGCACTCAAGATATCATTATGGGGTAAATTGCTTTTAAATATTTTTTTAATCCATAAATGTTCATTTGTAGAGAAAATTAACTGACTAAAAATTGATCCGGAAATAATTGTCATCCACTACTGCCAGGCATTCTCCGAGAATTTTACTGGCTTGGAGCTGGAAGATGGAGGTGGACGGGGTACATCAGGTATCTTCTTTTGTAAGTTAAGCACCATTAATTTTTAAATAATTTTCCTTTTGGCATCAGCCTGAAGCTTTTTGTTCTGTCTGCAGGGTCACACTGGGAGAAAAGGCTTCTAATGAATGAGATCATGACGGGATCAGTGGATACAAGATCAGTAGTTTCGAAGATGACATTAGCATTGTTGGAGGATAGTGGGTGGTATCAAGCTAATTATAGCATGGCAGACCGCCTTGATTGGGGTCGTAACCAAGGAACGGATTTTGTCACTTATCCTTGCAATCAATGGAAGGGGGCATACCATTGCAACACTACACAATTGTCAGGGTGTACTTACAACAGGGAGGCAGAAGGATACTGCCCGATTGTTAGCTATAGTGGGGATTTGCCGCAATGGGCTCGCTACTTTTCACAGGCTAACAAAGGTAATTTTTTCTTTTCCTTGTCTGATAGTTTCAGCTTTGTGTTTCTCTATCTGACTGCTTATATTTTGTGGTCTATTTCTTTCCCGAAATGCTTGGGTGCACAATTTCCGTTTGGAGGGAACTTGTGAATGCAGTGGTGTATCTTCAATGTCATCAAAACTGAGCTGGTGGTTGAACTGGTGCCCTGATTGATCCAGTTCAACTTGTTGAATGATGTTGACTATTTAATTAAAAAAAAGCTTAGTGAACTAAGATGCAATAGAGGCTTTAATGCAATTTGGATCTTTAGAGCAAATGATATGAACTATAAATCTCAAAGTACTGAGCTAAACCTACATGGTTTTATCATAGTTACAAACATTAACAAAAAATTAAAACTGGTCTTGTTGATTCACCATTGTATTGTGGGCTGGTTTGACTTGCTCCACCGATTTCTTTTGGGTTTGAATTAGACTGGACTGGAAACTATTTCTAGAGGAAAAACTTGTCTTCATTTTAGTAAATAAATAATACACTTTTAATTGTCTTTCTTTTACCTCCCGTGGGATTATAATAAATGGTCATCTGGCTGGGACATGTATGTGAGTTCACTTTCTTTGTCGATTGCAGGCATCAATCAGTACACTTACCAATTTTCTTGACCAATGTAGGTGGGCAGTCATCATTGGCTGATTATTGCACATATTTTGTTGCTTATTCTGATGGCTCATGCACAGACACAAATAGCGCACGTGCCCCTGACATGATGTTGGGAGAAGTGCGAGGAATCAATTCCAGGTTTGGAAATTTTTGGATTTTTTTTTTTTCCATTTAGTCATTCAAAATATTTTTCTTACCTTTATCTGACCTTGAAACAGGTGCATGACCTCAACTTTGGTGCGTAGTGGATTCGTTCGAGGATCAATGACCCAAGGGAATGGCTGTTACCAGCATCGATGTGTAAACAATTCACTAGAGGTATGAGAGGTGTATTCCCTTTGATTCAACAAACAAAACTCTTCTTCAAACCTGAGTATGCATTTAGAAAATGGCAGCAAGCTATTAGCAATTGTCCATGGCTAGTGCGCTGGATTTCTGAAATTAGACAACAGTATGAGAAGTGGGTGGTCAGACAGTTGTCAAATCAAACTGATGTATCATGGTATAAGAAGTGGATGATTAACCTCAGTTTCCTGGAATCTGGATCCATGTTACGTATGTAACTTGGATGTGGGAGTCGACCAAAATCTTCTGTTTGTTTTTTCTGTATGTGCAGCAATTTGATCTTGTTTTGCCAAAACTATCACCGTCCAGGGTCTTCAATGCCTTTGTCTGCACTGGCAATTTTTTGCACATAATTGCATATGCACATGCATTTTTTTAAGGTCACAAAATGTAGAATGTAAATCATGTGCTGTAAAATTTTGCCTCTATCATTTATCTGTTGCACTTTAGGGCAATTGTCTTTGTGCATAATTGCATGTGCACGTACTCTTTTAAGGCACAAAATGTAGAATATAAAACCATATGCTCTAGAGTTTTGCACCCATCATTCATCTGTTGCATCTCATGGGAATTAACCCAACCATGCAAGTTTCTGCCATCCTGATTTTCTGTATTTCTATAATATCTTGGGTTAGGTTGCTGTTGATGGGATTTGGAAAGTGTGTCCTGAGGCTGGAGGACCTGTTCAGTTCCATGGTTTTAATGGTAATGTTATGTTCTCTTCTTCTTTTATTATCTGAAATGGCAGAGTTGCCTCTTGCTGACAGATCTTTCTTGGTGTTGCAGGTGAACTGATTTGTCCTGCTTACCATGAATTATGTGCCACCGCACCAGTGCCCTTGCATGGCCAGTGTCCTAATTCTTGTAATTTCAACGGTGACTGTATAGATGGAAGGTGCCGCTGCTTTCTTGGATTTCATGGTCATGACTGCCATAGACGTGAGTTGAGATTCCTTTTTTTTTTCCCCTGTTTCTGTGATAATTTGACTTTCTCAATTTTTTTGTCAAAGTCTTGGCTGCTTCATATTTCTAGATTTAAGGAAGATTCCCAAATGTGTTTCAGATTCCTCTTTTTTGTTGTGTTCTCTGTATTGTGAGGGCAGTAGTCCTCTGAGATTTCTTGTTCTTGCTTTGCAGGCACTTGCCCTGGTAATTGTAGTGGACATGGAAAATGTAACTCGAAAGGGATCTGTGAATGTGAGAAGGGGCACACTGGGATCGACTGCTCAACAGGTAGTACAGCAATGGGTGACCTTACCTGACATTTTTCCCGTTCTGGAAGCAACCCTCCATGCCTTTTCCAGATTTCTTGACCTTATTTGACTTAATTGGATGCTCTTTGTTTTTCTGCAGCTATTTGTGACGAGCAATGTAGCTTGCATGGTGGAGTTTGCGACAATGGTGTATGTGAGTTCCGATGTTCTGACTATGCGGGATATACATGCCAGAACAGCTCTACACTGTTCCCCACGCTTTCTAGTTGTGGGGATGTTCTTGCAAGGGATGCTGCTGCTCAGCACTGTGCTCCAAGTGAGCCCAGCATACTTCAACAACTAGAAGCAGCTGTGGTCATGCCCAACTACAACCGTTTGATACCAGGCAGCAGGACCTTGTTCAGCATACTTGACAGTGGCTATTGTGCTGCAGCTGCAAAGCGGCTAGCTTGTTGGGTAAGTCTTCTTTGCATTCCCCCCTTAAAAATTGCAAACAACAGGGCCAAGTGTTGCTTGTTAGGATAACCGCTTGTAGCAGCACCGGCTGCCTGATGGATGGATTTGCCTAGTTCTGATGTATTGTTCATGGTTGATTACATTTCGGGCTCAGATTGGACATCACCATTATCTACCGTGCCTGCAAATTATCTTTTCCACAGGCTTTCATGGACCTAGTATCTGTCTCGTAGTTACTAGCTGTTCGATATACTTGGGACCATTTGATGTGCTTCAGAAGTTAATGAAATATTTTTTGAGGGGTGATCATCCCCTTAGGTTAACCTAAGTGGTTGGCGACATAGGCCAGCCACAAATCCTATTTATTTTTATTTTTATTTTTTATAAACATGTTCATTTAGGTGTATTTAATTTATAATCTAAGTTTTACATATTTTTGATATGTTTAGATATATTTTTTTTATTTTTAAATGATAATTTACCACAATGCCCCTATGTCTAAAATAAAAAAAGTCTAAACATATCAAAAATTGGTAGAACTTAGATTATACGTTATATACACTTAAATGAACATGTTTATAAAAAAACAAAAAAATAAAAAAATAAATAGAATCTGCTCAAAATCTGAAACAGAGAATCTCTGTGATTAACCAGTCCATATTGATGAATGTGCAGATATCAATCCAAAGGTGCGACAAAGATGGTGACAATCGCCTCAGAGTGTGTCACTCAGCTTGCAGGTCATACAATGCAGCATGTGGAGCCTGCCTAGATTGCTCAGACCAGACGCTGTTTAGCAGTGAGGATGAAGGCGAGGGGCAGTGCACTGGATATGGTGATATGCAGCCATGGTGGCTACGTCGATTCAGGAGTCTTTACTCATCTTCCTAGCAGTTCAGGGAGAAAAATATATATGTAAAATACGAGTGATATGTATTTTGTTTTTTTTTTTTTTGGAAAAAAATCAATTCCTTGTAATTTTTAGGCCTTTATTCTAGGAAATTGGTGGTACGGTACAGAACACGGCCACCTTTCTAGGTTTTTCTTTGAATCGGGCCCTAAAATCCTCAAAGAAGAAGATTTTGGGGTTGGGAGTTTCAGTAAGCGGTTCCAGAATAGAGTTGGGAGGAAAAGGGAAGGTGAATAGGGGAATGTAAAAGAGGTTTTGTGAAGAGCTGGGGAGTGGAAACAGTAGAGGGGGTGGGGGCTCATCAGGTCGTCTAACATTTGTTGTAACATTTTTTGGCTGATGCCTGTTTTCCTAATTCCATACCTTTGCATTGCTGGTGGTTCTTCAATTGACAAGTTAATATTCTTCATTGCTGCCTGTTCTATTATTTTATAGTGGCAAACCGAAATGCCCCAACTGATAACCTAAATTAGCTAAATGCAACAGTCGGCATTTATTCATGCATTTGTTTATTTTATTTTAGGGTTAATTCCTCTTGTATCTCTAACAAATGTATATAATTTCTCTTATATCCATAATATTTTGTAAATTTCTTTTATACTCATAATATTGCACCTTAAAATTTTTCATTTTCATACCTATGCTGTTAAAAACACCGTTATATACTCTATTCAAAAAATAATTTTAAATTTTTTTCTAATTAAAATAAATCAACTTTAATATGATTTTTAAATTATTTAATATCTTGTATTAATTATTTACTACCATCAAATGAGTTATATTAAGGTTAAATTATCTCAATTAAAAATTTTAAACGGGCAAAATTGTCTTTTCACTGGGGTAGGTAACGGTTGTTTCTACGGCGTGGGTATAAGAGGAATTTAGGGTGAAATGTTATAGCTATAAAAGAAATTTATGAAATGTTGTGGGTATAAGAGAAATTATATGCAATTATTATGGGTATAAGAGGAATTATCCCTATATTTTAACAACATTCATTATTATTATTATTATTATTATTATTATTATTATTATGATAACCTTTGAGTTGCTAACCTTATATGTCAATGATTAGTCTAATCATTACGATGTTTTTTACTTAAAAATTTTCTTTTGAGAAATAAAAAATTCTAATTGACATTATACTTTTTTTTTTGATGTCGTTATACTAATTACATTATACTTGATGCAATAGTAGAATTGCGAAGCCGAACTCCCACGGGTAGGGTTAAATTCTTTACTCTTCAGATAAATAAATTCCTAGCATCGGTTATGAGGCTGGCTTGATGCTACAGCACCTGAAGAAAGGTGACTTGTGAGCATGCCACTGCAATAGATCGGCTTTATTTTTTTCTTTAAGGGCGTGTTTGACAATTAATAGAAAATGTCAAGTTAAAACTTTTCATTCCACACAACTATCATTTTTAAATTATTTTTTCACATTTTTCTATATAACTACTCTACTTTTCAATCATTTCTATATAACTATCTACACAATTAACCTATCTATTTTAATTTTATCCTCCTTACTGCTCATTATTACTCCTATCATATCATATCATTTGACAACTTTTACTCTCCAAAATTTTTCATTAAAAGTTTTATTCATTACTAAAAACACCCTAAAGAGGCAGTCACGCACTGTGTGCTGCTCCATCATACGCTGACTGCGTTGACTTTTCGGTCTATCGCTGCTCCTACCGTGTTCCCCACATATTTTTTGAAAATTCAAAAAATTCCTTTAAATTTTAGAAAATATTTAAAAATACAATTTATTTTTATATGGTTGTGCACTTCCTCCAACCCTTCATTGGATACATAGAAATTGGATGCCACAGGAAACGTGTTTCTTTTCCTAAAAATTTGGAAACACCTAAGGCACAACGAATTAGTTTAGTGTTTGTGGCAAACTATACAAGATTTTTAGATCAAACCTATATTTGGGATGAGAATGTAATGATATATCTTGGAAATAAGTAAAGTTGTATTGTACATTGAAAAAGCAGTCTTGAGAATTGAAAAACTGTCTTGAGAACAATGATACATATTGAATCCAAGAATATTATATGGCTCGAAATATGCCCTTAACATATCATATATGATTAACATATCATATATGTTTGTGCATGAGTGAGGTTTGGGATCTAAGTTCAAGTTGGAGCTAGAATCTCCATTCACATAAAAAAGATAATTTTTCTTATATTTATTGATTTGCGCTCATAATTAGTGATATTCTTACTCAATTTGCTTATATTCTTATTCAAAATGTCCAGTCGTTTCAAATTTATTTCATATAACTATGGGTGAGAATTGGAGTTGGTGAACTCATGACTCGACCCATTTTGACTCAGTAAAACTAATATTTTTTGACATGGTATAAGAATCGATGAAATTTTGATCCGAATTTAAAAAAAAAGCTTGGGCTGGGTTGATCATGTCCCGACTTGCATATATTAATTTATTAAAAATTATTTAAATTTTATTACTATTTTCTTTCAAAATTTCCATATTTTTTATAATTAACTATATTAACAATTGAAGAATCAATTTATCCATAAAACAATATAAAAATCAATAAGAGAAATTTGTACATATATATAACTCTTAAGTATAATTGTACGTTAACTTATTTTAATAAAATTATACTATATTTTCTCGTATTTTGTTTTAGTGAGGATGTGTTTTTTAATAATTAGTAAAATATTAAAGCATATAATATTTAAATTTAACATAGATATATCTTTATGTTTGATAGATATATAAATTCTTAAAATCAATTTATTTGATCTATATTTTTTACTTGATCTACTGTTCTGAAACCGATCCAATAATAATCTAAAGTTTGTCCCAAGTTCTATTAAAAAAACATAAAATTAAAACTGAATTTTTAAAAAGTAGAGTCGAGATTGGGCAAATACTCATTTGGTTTAGCCGCCCGATTCTCACCTCTGAATGCTATTTTATGGATTCTTGGCTAAAGTGGCCATACAATATTCTTTTTTATTGTGTGGGCGATATAACATTGATTTAAAAAACCTTAGTTCACCAGACCCCAAAAAAAAAAAAAAAAAACAACAACCTTAGTGCACTAGGGGAAATTAATTTAATACATAATCGCACGTCCGTAGCCTACACAATATTCCTTCTAAATAAATAAACTAAGTTTTATAACATTCTTGTGGTCCGTCTATGCATGCATTTTTGGATAACTCGTATGTGCGTTTTATTATGAGGCGTATATGCATTTTTAAAACAGTCTTTTCTACAAACAGGTTTCAAACAATCTTAAATTGGACAGCCCCCGGGTTGCCTTCTATATTTTTCAAAATATGAATCCTTTACTTTCATATCCGTATATTTATAATACCAAAATTCGAAAGTTTTGGAAGTTGTTATATTATATGTTTATTTTCAAAATTTATAAGCTTCACATGCACTCTCAAATAATATTTTTTTGGATAAATTATCATCATTATCATGAACGGGTTATAACGATGATAATGATGATACTTTAATACTGTGATTATAAACTAAGTTTTTAATGATATTTTCATATGATGTTTAATTACGTTATTTATTTAGTTTTCATATGTCATTCATTTAAAACACCCCATCTTAATTAGCATAAAAATACTATTAATTATAAATACCATCTTGGATATATCATTCATTTAAAACATTGTGATAGGGTAGAAAGAGTACAATAATCAAAATTTCAATACACTGATGAGTCATGCCTGTACTCGTAGTAATGACAGTGATAATAAATTATTATGAGGAGGAGGAGATCAACTTGGTCCAGTTGGGCAGAAGGAGACGACGTAATCGGAGCCGGTGCACGTACAAGTGCTGGACGCATCATCGTACGCGTAGCTATACGCACTCGGACACGCCGCCTTGAACATCGCCGAGTATTTGGTCGGCGCACATGTCGACGGCAACGAGTGATCCCCCGTGCAGCAGAACTGCGGCGACCCGAACGCCGCGCATGCGCTCCGGCAGGCTACCACCGCTCCCGACGCCGCCGTCACTTGCAGCTCTGCCGGGCAATTCCCGTTCACGTCAGCCACGCATCCTGCGTACTGGCAGTCGCCCACCCCACCGGCCGGCCGAATGCCGACGCCCACGTTGTAGCCGTCCACCAGGCTGACGTCGTAGAAGTCCTTGCCGCTGTCGCCGTTGAGCGTGAATTCCGCGAGGCTGACTGGCGGGGCGCCGCCTCCGTTACATTTCAGTTTCCCACCGCAGTCGCCGGTGGTGCAGGGACCTGTGCCGGCGTCGTCGAAGCTGCAGCCCGTGCGGGCCCAGAATCGGCCGGACCAACCATGGGGGGCTGCGAAGGACGTGGAAGCTCCAGGCTTCAGCTCGAAGCCGCCGTCGGCGAGGGCGGCGCCATTGCCTGTGAGAGTTCCTGGCCAGATGGTGTAGCTGCAGCGATTCTCGAGGGTGAAAACCGTTGCTGAAGCCGTCTTATCCTCACCTGCCGTCGGACGAAAATGACGACTTCAAATTACCAAAAAGCCCTTTACAATGACTTCACTGCTGCAGTAAAAAAGGCCAATGGCCGCGGGTTTGCTGGGATCGTAACGCATATTTCAAATTTGCAAATGCCTGCCAACAAACTATCTTTGGCGCGGCCGGGTCTGAAGAATGCAGCCGCGCCTGAGGAACACGGCTGGCGGCCCAGGCCGGGTAGAACTGCGGGGCAGTTGATCGTCAGGTGACCATACTCCGGCGACGTGGCCTCTAATGGGACCCAAAAAAAGCTCCTTAGATTGCGGAGCATGACTATCCGTACCAAAGACAGATAAGAACACTCCACCAACCCGTCAAAGCGGTGGATGGTTTAAAATCAACGATCGGATTTCAATCAATTGAGATGTGGATGACGGTCATGGACCATGATGCATCTGGAACCTTTGCGGCGCATGTGGTGGGCAATCAACGGAAGCAAACGAGTAATCACTACTCCCGTTCTCCACGTGCCACCAGATGATACACAATTCGGAATGCGGCGGCACTGCTGGCTGAGCAGGGGGAATAGTAATCACAACCCAACACCATTACTTGCTGACATAATTTCGTAAGTGCCACCTGAAATTAGCTTATATTGCATATCCGCCTGCCTAACTTTTAAATTTGCATTTTCAGCACTGAAGTTTGATTCATATTTTTGTAAATAAATTTGCCTTTGCCGTTGATGTATGTCAAGACCCGCCTTACTTGACTTTTAATTAAACAGGGACCAAATTTATACCGACATCCATGTTGCCAACTGGTGTTGATAATTAAAAATGAAAAAAATAGTTTTAAAAGTTATTTAGGAATAACCAATCTTTTAAACAATTGAATCCTACCACTTGTCAGTATTTAATATATCTCTGAAGGATTTTTACCTTTCATCGCTATTCAACAGAAGTTAATGATAAACCTATTTTAGAATTAAATTGAAACTGATTTCTAGAAGAAAAAGAAAAACGAAAACAATAATGCCGGCCTAAAACCGTGGATCGATCCATCGTCACCTCTTTGATAGACTGGACATTGGAAAAGATCCAACCACCAATATATCTTCAATCACCAGACGAAAGATTCTCATTATGTATGCGAAAAGATCCAACCACCTATATATCTTCGATCACCAGACGAAAGATTTTCATTATGTATGTATCCACATCTTTAGAACATATTGTAGATGGGAAAGCAGAGATTTTTCTACACCTCTAAAGGAGGAGGGGCCGGGGGTGGGGAAGAGAAGAAAAAAGGGGCGGCTTCTAGACGAGCGTTTGCGTGTCAGAATAGCCGCAAAAGCTAGCCAGGGGGGGAATGTAAAAGGGCAATACCACCATCAGCGGACAAGCAATTTAATTGGGTTAGCATGCGGATAGGATCCCATGCTGACTGATGTGGATATGGAATGATGCTCACCCATCCATATATAAATCGGTCAACCGAACGTTTAGAAATTAAGAAGATATAAAGAATAATAATAATAATAATATATTCAAGGGTGTGAATCAGCAGCAAGCGAGAGAGAGACACACATTATTTGGCAACAGACATGCAACTATGCAAGGAAAGGGGAAGTGGGAGTAGGGTGGACTGGTTTGGCTTACCGATAACAATGAGTAGCGCTAGAAGCAGATGAATCCTGTTGTATTTTAAGCTCGCCATTGTCTGGTTTTTCCTCGATGGATGGATGGATGGACCGGCGGCAGGGAAGGAACTGATGAAGAGGCCTGAGGAAGAGGAGAGAGCAGTTGTCAGATCCAAATGCTTGCTTCAGTTAGTATACATCTCCAGTATTTATAGCGATATGATAGGTAACCTCGCTTTGTGTTGGTGGCCTCTTTATATTTTTATATTTGCTCCGATCCGGCTGATAGATTGCTGAATTAAAAGGCGCCCTACCATACGTGCACAAGGCTTAAAATTTTTAATTTTTTAATTTTATTTTTATAGCAGTATAGGTTCTATCTAGCAATCTATGAATATTGGCATTTTTTAAATTTTAAAAAATGTTGGCACTTGTATCCATGTTCTCTTTTATTTTAAAAATTAAAAACGATAAAAATTTCAAAAAATGCTAAATTTCATAGAATGTAAAATTTAGGTGAAGTTCATACTTCTACAACAACGAAATAGATTTTTAGCCACAGTTAACTATGTGACCACATAGTAAGTGAAACATTTAAAAGAGCACTCACATACTAGTGTTATATATATATATATATGTAAATATAAGAATTTAATAGTTAACTCTATCATAATTTATAATATAATTTATTCAAAATAAGCCCTATATAATTATAAAATAATAATCAACTCAACTCATTATATTTAGAATAGTTTATTTTATTAGCATATTAATTTTTATTCAAATCGGATGCATGTGTGAGCATCATCTAAAAATGGTATAAAATTAATGTAATAAAATAATTTAATATAAATAATAATTTTAAATTTATTTTTAATATGTAAATTATCTAAATAATATTTATATATGAATAAGTAATTGTATAAAATATTAATACATTTAAATAAATATATGACCAATTTCAAGTCAAATATACCATAATTTATGATATATGTAAATATACATGATCATATCTTTATATATATATGTCATTCTTAGCGACACAGTAGCTTTTGCACATTACACAAACCATATCTACTTTAATCATATTATTGCTGCTAATAATGAATCTAGAGTTGGTTAATTTGTTTCCATTGCATATTCCTTGAAAACAGTTGGTCTAATGATATATAAATAGAAAAAATTTCTATGTAAAAACATTTGGTCTAATAATATATAAACGACAAACTTCAATATGATTATGTTATATATACATAGAAGCAATTTCATATAGTTTTTTTATAACTTTATTTTAAAACTTTAATATCTCAATGCACAATGTAAAATCCACTGCGTTCATTTTATTATCGTTATTTGTTTGTCTAAGAGACGAAGTGTCATCCAAATTAAATATGTGTATTCTTTGATTTCAGTTTTTTCATTGCCATCTTCCCTATGTGTGTGTGTGTATATATATATATATATATGTGAGAGTTATTCCGGTGCAGCGTCACTGCACCGGAACAACGGTGCAGTTGCCCAAAAATGAGCCCCACATGATCATGAAATCATGATCTACTCCACCCATTGTATTTAGAATAATGTATTCTATATCCATACCAATTTTCATCCCAATCAGATATGTATATGAGACACATCTGAAAATGGTACAAATCCAACGTAATAAAATAGTTTGATGTAAATAACAACTTTAAAGTATCTGATTGGGATGAAAATTGGTATGGTAATAGAATACATTATTCTAAATACAATGGGTAGAGTAGATTATGATTTCATGATCATGTGGGGCCAATTTCAGTGGTGTTGCACCTGAATATTCCTCTATATATATTCAGTTATCATTTTTATTTAGTTTGTATATAAAAAGTATAGTTTAATTAAATACTTTTTATTTATCTGTTCAACTGTTAAAAACCAACCCTTATTCTGCTGACATATGCGTCTTCGGTACCTTTTACCTGCAGAATAAAGAAATTGGATTTAGGCGAACCATCCAAACCTGTTGCTCAAGCACGCGTGCCATTGCCATTTGCCAACCCCCCACGACTTGGGCCCTTCCACGTTACTCGTTCTTTGACAACCGTCCAACAAAATAATTAAGATGGTCCGGCTAAAGCTAAAAAAAATTATTGTAAATAAATTTTTTAAGATGGACTAAGTAAGATATTACTTAGCTTAAACTAATAGGATCACTCTTCTATATATATGTCATTGTTATGTAATAATATGGTCGACTGTCCGCTTCATAATTATCGTGCTGCCCGTATGCGTCACCACAAATTTCTCGAATGTACGTCAATGGCCCCCTGGAATATTTAGAGATTTCTTCTTCTCATTCCTATTTCACCTTCATTTACAAAAACCGGCAAACTTCAACCTATTCAGTCCATTTGGAATAATTTACTTAATTAACAAATCAAGTATAATCCGAGTCAAAGGTATGCATGCATGCTTCCGGAAATTAAATAAAATATCATTCCTATTTACATAAATAATTTTATGAAATATTATTAGTGCACATGTGAGTGGATGTAAATATTTTTTAATTCATATCTGATTAACTACATTTTTCTAAACTAGTACAACCCATCCAAAAATCTAATTAAAACGATTCTAAATTATATGAATGATTGAATTTCGATTTTATCATGAAACATGCCTAGAATGACTTACTAAATGATACTATACCATAGCATCGGCCATTGGATTTTGATTTCAACATAAACAAGGCCCTGAATTAATGTCTCAGAGGTTTTTTTTTTTTTTTTTTTGATTTGGTCTGTCACTAGGTCTTGAACCTGGGACCTCAGGCATCTGTGCTCGATATGCTAACCACGACGCCATAGGTGCTGGTCGCATAGTCTCAGAGCTTTGAATATAATATGAGTTAAGATATGTTGTAAATATATGCAAATAAAAAAAGCCCAGAATTAATGGGGTGACAGTCGTAAAATCTTCTATACATGTAGTCCTTGCACTATTAAAGTATTTCCTTTGATATATATATATATATTGATATTAAATAATTATTATTGTTATTTATTTTTCAATTAATTATTTTTGGATTTCAGTTGTCATTAAAACTACATCGCATTCTATTTCAAAAAAAGAAAATTACATCGCATTCAAATTTAGACTGGGACCTAGGGTACACGACGTACGGGCATGGGTGGATGTAATTGAAAATCCAAAAATTAGTATAAATTCAACGAAATTTTAAAAAGTATTTTAAAATGTAGTTCATTTTTACCATGATTATCCCCTCTTAAATCACAATATAACCTTGTTATTTTAAATTACCTCTACTTACCAAAAGTTCTGGATCCGCCACTGCATATACAAGTAATGTATACAAGACCATTGAAAGGTGTGCATTTGCACATGGGCGTCCAGTAAAATATGGAAATCTTATTTTATAAGAAATATTTTGTACCAGCGCAAGTTAGGTTTGGTGAAGTTTTGATTTTATGTGCTCAACATGGTCTGTCGTGAATCTGGGAAATGGGCCGGTCTCACTTCATCCTAACTAAGAAAAGTATAGGATTATTTCGTTGGAACTTGAAACTATGACTCTTTGTCAAAATCTTGTTTAGTTGTGACTTCTACTCTTGAAATGTTACTGAAAATTTAGTTATGTTTTTGAAATTTAGCTTCAAAAGGAAAAAGGATTAATGAACATCTGGGCTAAACGAGGTAGACTGCATCCCACTGTCACCTCTTTCTTTGAATTTATTTTATCAAGCTAGCTAGAAATTCCTCCTCGTACGTACATCCTTCATCTGATAAGTCTCTACGGTCTCGGCTTTTGCCACGTGAGAATTCTTCAGGATCACGTTGCATCTGCCCGTTGGCTGCACAATCTGCATGTAACTGACTCGTGCATGCATGCCCACACACCCTCCACGGCGACAGGCAGCTGCACATGCCCACGTTGAAGAACATAGCCCTAGCTCCGTCTTAACTTAAGTTGCACTTCTCTCATGCACGTACAACAATCAATCCATGCAAGCCGCTTCTACGTATTTCACATGTAAATCAAATCCATTCGTTGAATCTTTTACAATTCCAATTTGCACAAAATGTAGACGTAGAATTAATAATCAACCTGACTAGCTTATAGCGTGGCTGGCCGCTTCTTCATATATATATATATATATATGCATCACTGTGTGGGATGTGTGAAAAATTCTGTGAAATGGGGTGGATTTTAATTGTAAAGCATGCGAGAGCGAGAGCAAGGAGATGGTTTCGGCGTCAGCGAACGGGGCACATTATGACCACTTCGTCGTTAACCACAGGGCGGTCGGTCGCATGCTGAAAAGCTCGACGGTTGAACCTCACGTGACTGCTGTACGGTATATATATATATATTCGAAAGGAAAAAAAAAAAAAAAAAAAAAAACATGGGCGCATTTGGATGCACTATACGATGCACCATACGCTAGCTATTTAAAATTGGTTTAATTAATGGCTTTAATTTCTAGTGTTCATTTTTCTTTCAAAATCCTTTTTCTTTTCTAAATTTTTTTTTAAAAAAAATTGAGTTTTAACCCTGATGAGTGACAACCACGAGGCCGTCCTCTCCAATTACAAAGCATCTGTTTGTTAAATTTCTACTGTTTTAAGAACACACCGTCAGCTGTTCGGGGTTGGCTCTCCAGCATAAGGACCCCACATTGAGCTGGCATCTGCCTCAACAGATGGCGCCATTTTTCGGTTCAAATCCAAATCGTACATGTCTCCCCAATTTGAAAATGTGGCTGTCTGTCGTCCACCTTACGCATGACCTAACGAGAGAAGTCATTTAGACCGTTGAAATGCTCAATCAGATATTTTCTTGGTCTGGTTGGATGAAATTGGGCTATCATTTATGACCACGCGTCGCCTGTGCTGAGTCCAAACAATACAGCCCATGTGGTCTGGAATTTGAATTCCTTCGTTATGCCCCCACCCCCATCTATGGTAGTCACGCACCACATGCACTTGTGTCGGCTTCAAACGTCATAGGAGCCCATCTTCCGGGCCCGGGGATGGGCTGATGAAGACAGCTGAAAAAGTGGTGAGGCGAATTGAGGATTTGGTGCAGCGTCCAACTGTCCAAGAAGCAGACCTCCAGAGGTGAACGCGCCTCCCCAGCCCACGTCTAAATGAACCAAGGAGGAACTGCTCCCTTGGAGAAAAAAGCGATCCCTAAGAAAGCAAATTGATGATATTCAAGCGTCCGCTGCCATCATTCTCCCGATTCATTTCGATGATTACTATTTCTTCTCTCTCTCTCTCTCTCTTTTCATCGTGAGTTGGATTACTTGCCATTTTGTTTTTTTCTTCTTAGAATTTTTCACGTTTTCAAGACTTTGGAAGCAGCTGATGAAGTTAGGCATGACCTGATAACAATTCATCAGAAACCATGAACAAACAAGCTGATCGATACGGTACCTGAGAGTAACAGGTGCTATATTAAGCAACAAGTTGAGGGAAACCGCCGCCAACCTTATAGTTTAAAATACATATTGTGGTTTTGGTAATGGTTCGGAGGTGACTAGCTGTCAGATGTTTACCTCAAACCAGAATTAGCTGCAATGCAGTGGGAATTGGAGCCAGGTTAGACCAACCTTCTCTCTCGTCATCGGTTAGTTGAGAAAAAACAAAGAAAAAAGGGATATAACTTGGAAAAAGCAATCCGAATACTCTTGAGTCTTCTTTTCTGTATAATAAACACTATAACAAGAGTAACCAGTAGTTACACATATAAATTATTGTTATCGGAGTGTTTTTTTTTTTTTTTTGCTAATAAGCATTAGCAATCGAAAATAATTGATTGCGAGATTGGTACAAAAGCCTTATTTCGAAAAATCAATAGCAATGACTTTTTGCATGCAAATTATGAATGATTTTGTTGCAGTTTTCTACTCCAATCATCAATCCGCGAGGATACTTTTGTTGCAATCGATACCTCAATTGCAACGAGATTTTTTATTGCAAATTCTGTTTTTGAATTCGTCGCACAAATTAAATTTGAACTATGACGAAAAATTAGCAATAAACAATTCCATTACAATTGATGATAAAATCCATTGCAATTGCCTTTAATATAAATTTTGTTATAGTTAGTTACATGCTTTGCCATTGATTACAATATGCAATGGATAATAGAGTTAAAATTTTCTAAAAAATAAATACATTATACACCAACCATAGGATAAGAAAATTTAAGTATCCTAATACTTAAAGGTCTTTCAACAAATAAGTTTGCGTCTTCTTCTCTCTTCACTATATTTACTTTGGACAAATTTGATGGTTACAACTCTATAGTTTCTGCTCAAATGTAATAAAATTTTATAAGTAAAAAATCATGTTGAATGACAAATTTTAAAGTAAATCATCTTGACTACATATATAATCCACACCCATAAAGAAAATAATGAGAAACAAGCTTAACTCTATTGTTCATCTTTAATAATCACTAATACGCTCCTAGAAGGAGATTGTTTAAATCTATGTCTAATAAAGTTGAAAATAACATTCATTAGTTTATTTATCAATTACAATAAGAACTAGAAGTATTAGGCTCCTTGAAAGTGTTTTAGGAATTAGCACCATCAACATATGAACTACTACAAGTACCATGTTTTATCTTGGAAAGCTAGCTAGATAATAGCTATGAGAGTGAAAGTCATTGTAACTTGTAAAGTAGCCACATGACACTTACTGTTAGAGCCAAACTGGGGTCCAAGATGAAATATCTATAAATTTAAGTTAAACTCAAATATTGAGTTGATAGCCACCACATCTATTAAACATAAATAAACTAGTAAATTTAACAAGAATATGAACAAACAAATAAATAAAATCATTTTAAAAAATGCCAAGATGAGTACCCATGGCTGCTATCAAGTAGGAAAAAGCCTAAGTTGAACACTTACTAAGAACCAAACTAGAGTACATTTATATAATCTAAAGAGTTGAAGATTCACACCCATGTTGTTAAAAAACTAAATATTTAAAATGAAATACCACGAACATAGGATAATAAACAAGTATGTCATTTTATCGAGGTTCAACTTGCAAGAGCTTAAATCTTCAACTACTATTAAAACATACATGGGGAATGATTTTGGAAAACCAAGATAATACTAATAAAGAATGAATGAAATTGTTGAGAGAACCACAAACTAAACTTGCGAGAGCCCAACAGGTGAGCATATTTGGAAGGGAACATTTGATTAAGAGCAAAAATGGCACGAAAGAATAACAAATAGCATAATCTTACCTTATACTTTGTAAGTTACGTTTGATGCAGCAATTGAAATTAACATCTCAAACAACTTGTTCAATTCAAACACAAACTATAAATAAACAAAAAAAATAGGCGCTATTCACCGGTGCAATATACTATGAGCATATTGATACATTTATACTAAGAAATCTAAGTGAAAGGATTCTTCTCTTTCAGTAGGAAAAGAAAAGAACCCCATATAAAACATATAAAATTGGAGATAAAAATAAATAAATATAAAAATAACTACTTGGTTTTTTTTAAAAAAAAGCTTGCTAAAGTAGCACTTATTTCGCACTTCCCATGACTCCAGTGCAGAACCACGCCAATCCTAGACCACTAAGCGCTTTGATAAATACAAAAATGGAATATTTATCTCATGACACTTTACTTACAAATCTTGCAAGTCACATCTCCCTAAACCTTTAGGTAGACTAATAATTTGGCAAAATAGTAAATCTCAAATCAAGATTCAAGGCTCATTTGTAGTGGTTTCAATGTTAGCGGCAACATATTCATATTATTTTCATTCATCACGATTTAAGGATATTTTAGTAATATTTAAACAATAAACAAGTTTTGCTAGAAAACTTAAATGAAGGATACTTATGTGATTCCTTTATTCTATAAAATTCACAAACATTCTGCTATAATTTCCTTCTTTATAATGAAACATGAGTGCAAACCTTATTTAAAATTTTTGGAATCAAATTAGGAAAATAACTAATTAATATGAACTAAAAAATAGATCTCTAACTATTTATCCTCAGCTCAAAAGATTGTGACAATGCTTTTGAAAAATTAAATTAATTAAGATATATGCATATATCAATGAAAATTAAGATACAAATTGAGATAAAAGGAAGAAGACATGCTTCATAATGAAATGGAAATCTAAAAAGAAGGAGGATGAGGTTTCATGAGACATGGATATGGATTTATCAATGCATCTTTATTGTCAGTCAGTCACGAATTGTGTCATAATCAATGGAGCCAAATCTGACTTGTTTATTGCCATCAGAGGTCCCCGATAAGGAGGCCAACTCTCATCTTACTTTTTCTTAATTTATGCTTAGAGATTGTCTGTATCACTGCAAGAAGTTCAATAACTTAACATAATCAGTGGATTGAAAATCTAAGCGAGATACCCAACCCTGTCTCATCTTTTCATTGTAGATGCTATTTTTTCTTTAAGACAACCAGGGAATATGTGAGCCAACTTTGTATTTTTCAAGTATATGGCGAATGAACGGGTTAGAAGTTCTTTTTTAGCACAAAGGAGGAGACCGACAAAGTAGTCCGGCAAAGGATTGGGGTGCATGGTAAGGTTATTTACATCTATCTTGGCCTTCTAGAGTGGATTAACAAATCAAAGGCTCGAGTCTTCCAAAGTATAAAGTAGCATATTTGGGAAAAAAATACAAGGTTAGAAGTAAAATTCTTGGTGTCAGGGAGAAAGGAGATTCTAAAAAAAATTAGTTGCACAATCTACCACCAACTATATGATGAATACATTCAGGCTCTTGAAAAAAAAATTTGTGATACGGTCAGCTCTATGATAAGAATAGTTTAGCAAGGCGATAAAAAGGGGCGGAGAAAGATCAATTGAGTGGTCTGACAAAATATGTTCACTTCAAAAGTTAGTGGAAGGATGAGTTTTAGAGATTTTTTGGCATTCAACACAGCCCTTTAGTGGAACAAGCTTGGAGACTTGTAACAAATATTAGTTTCTTGTGGTATAAGGTTCTAAAGGCTAAATATTTTCTAAATATTGATTTTTGGAATATTCTCCCAAACCGGCCTCATCATTTACCTTGAAGAGTATATTAATTGCTAAGGACATCATCAAGAAGGAAGGCGAATGGTGAGTGGGGAATGACAAAATCATACGGTTCTTCAAGAATAAG
Organism: Annona cherimola; assembly: GCA_030490835.1. Classification (NCBI taxonomy): domain Eukaryota; kingdom Viridiplantae; phylum Streptophyta; class Magnoliopsida; order Magnoliales; family Annonaceae; genus Annona; species Annona cherimola. The sequence goes on along the minus strand of CM059973.1, from coordinate 98,956,370 downwards.
TAGACATAAAATGACTTCATCATGGCTAGCCCACTGCTAGGGCAGGTTAATGAAGATACAACGATGGATCATTTCATTGATTGGTCTCATACTTTGATGGAGGCGGAGGTGAAGTTTGAGTAGGAGAATCTAGTTGGCATATGGTGAGCAACATCTCTCTCTTTCAACCGGAGTGAGATATCTTCTATTAGTCTCACGAATCCAATGACAAGTTCTTTGTACATAAGGGTGTATAGGTGGATCCTATTTGCTCTCTCTGCAGGGTCGGAAATGAAGATGCTTATCATCTCTCTTAGGAGTGCATGATGATATCTTCAACCCATCTTCAATTGTTTTATGGACTGTTCCCTCCCACCTAAGAAGGAAATCTCAGTCATCTAGTTTAGTAAATATCCACTTATCTTGGAAAAATTCTTCTTCAACTAAATTTTGCAAACATTTATTTCAAAAGCCACAATTTACTTGAAGAGGGCTTAGTTCAGTGGAAATCGCACAATCATGGACCGTTAAAGGTGAAATTGATGTTGTTTTTGCAGAAACTTGAGGATGATATGAGTGAGTACTGCTATCCGTGATTGTGACGGAAGCTTCGTGATGTCTAAATGTTGGACATGGCAAGGGGCGAAAGACCTGATTTGGATGGAGACCAATGGAATGCTATTACGGATGAGATGGGTAGTGAATTTGGATTATATTGATGTCATTTTCGAGATTGATTCCCTCACCCTATCTAATTTTTTGACAAAGAATGGCCCCATTCGATCAAGCATTAGTCACTTTGTGAGAAGAATCAAACGTTGCAGTTTCAAATTCAATAGCTGTAAATACTCCCATGTTCTTAGAAGTGGTAGTAGGTTCTGCATTAATATAGAAAATTCTTCTATGTAATTGGTTGGAAGAGTCTCCTATATATATATATCATATGCCATGTGTAAAGATTTGAAGTTTATCCAATTGAATTTTGAGGCCCAACCCATAGGAAGTGTTTCCTACGTTTTTCTCGTAGGAAGCGTCATCTGAACCGTTCATATTGAATCGACGGTTGAGAAAGGATAGGGCATTTTCGGTATGAAAAATGGTGACAGCGCAGAATCGCAGATGGAATTCGTTCTTTCTCTTCTCCTCCTTCGTATGCAATCGGCTGACCCGTTCTTTCTCTTCTCTTCGAATCGGCTTCATGCCCTAGTCGTCTTTCACCCCCATTCTCCCCCATCTTGCCCTAGCCACCCACTGCCACTCTCTCTTTCCCCTCCTCCATGCCCGAGCTCCTGCGCTCTTCTCCTTATCCGATCGCTCCTTTCCTCATCTGCTCCCTACGAATCAGCCGTACCTCTCTGCCCTGCCTCCCATTCTCCCATTCCTGTTGATCCTGCCTGAAGGGATCCAAGAAGGAGCAGTGGTTGAGCTCCATGACCTTTGGCAGGTACGGTTTTTCATCCTCTTTGTTGATTGTCTCATGTGTTTATGCATCTGGTTTTTTCATCTACTATTATTGTAACTCTAGACATGATTGTTTGGTTCTTTTTGAATTGAGTTTGGCAATGTTTTCTTAAAATCATTTCCCACATCATTCTTATCTTATTCTTTTTATTTATTTGTTAGATTTGCAATCCCTGTTGTTTCTGTCACATTAGGAGCTTTGATGCAAAATTGTTGAGGGCGAACTTCCCCGCAACCCCCTTCCTCTCCCCCGCCCCTCACCTCACGCCCCGCCACCCCCTCCCTCTTTTTCTAATAATGAAAGTTTTTACATCAATTCAGTTATGCAGGTAAATCCATGAAATAATACTTGACACGTGTATTTTGTTGCAAATTTCATGTTTAATTCATTTATTTCCATGAGGCATCTTCCTCTACCCAAGACCCTCACAATCCTTTTCTAAAGCCATTCTTATAATCATAAGATATGAATGAGAATTATAAGTCAATCCCAACCCTGCACTGATTTCTCTCAAGAGCTGGCATTTACATCCTTTCCCATGATGGAATTCATGATTAATGCCCATTTTTGAAGTTATATAGGAATCGTTTTCCCCAACATATTGTATTGGTGAATGCCTACTTTCATTTTGAAATCTAAATTTTTAGGGTGTGTAAGTGTGTTTGGTAATCAATTAGAAAAATGGAGAAAAAAAGTTTCAGAAGGTAAGAGATTGATGTGATGTGATAAAGGTGATGATTGGTAGTAAAGGAAAATGACTGGAATAAAGAGATACTTATAGGAAAATCTGATAGTTAAGTAGTTAACATGTCAAGTTATATCAAACGGTGTGTACGAAGGGTGGAATTATTATTATTATTATTTTGCCAAATGCCAATGGACCCTTATTCTCTTCATCTGATACAGACTGCTTCAAAAGCTATATTTTACATAAGTGCATTCGAGAACGTCATCTTTAACTATGAAAGGGATTCACATTCAGAAAAGGCCACTGGAGCCCCCCTTCTAGACAGCTTGGTCCAAGAAGGTATTGCTTGAGCAGGAGTGATCTTTGTTTGTTGATGCATACTATCATCATTATTTTTTATCTTTAATCTCGTCTTTGATTTTCATTTGTTGATTCCAAAATTGCTCATGTTTTCCCTTTTCTTAACAGATTGTATGGTTGTCCAACTCAAAATTAGCTGCCCAGGAATTAATGAAAAAGCATCAGTAAGGCTTTGTGTATTTCCTCTCCAAAATTTTCAGTTTTCGTTTTTTGGCATTGCCAGTTTCCCCCCTCTTTCATAACATTTTAAATACGCCACGAGGTTCCCTGATGTGAAAATCAATGTTACTGTTTTTCATTTAATTCTTTAAGACAAATAGTTAAACTAGACAGTGCCCACCATTTTACAGTAGAGTCATTCATCCAGTGGCATCGATTGAAGAATTGGTTGTGCCTAATATCTTCCAAATAAATGATATTTGCTATCTGATGAAGATGGTGTTCTATGATGATCATCCTTTGCAGGATTCTTTTTTTTTAAAAAAAAATTCTACACATTCATGAAGCATGTATCCCCAATCTTTCTTTATCTAGATGATTTTGATTGCAAAAGGGCCTGATGGTCTAGCTACATAAGCAGTTGAATACTGGGTACTTGTTTCTTTGAACAGTTAATTTTCTTGGGTTTATCTATACAAAGCCCAAGTTAAACTAAGAATGGTTTTTTCTCATATTTTTTAGGTTTGTGTGCTTGGTGATTCCATTCAATTAGGCCTGTGGAAGGCTCAAGATGTACTTAAGCTTCACTATATAGGTGAATTTCTTTGGCAAGGAGAGTGCGCCTTGTTAAGGGCAGAGCTACCAATCAAATATCCTTTTGAGATTCATTAATTCACAAAGCAAAATTAGGTTCACTTAATGCTTAGGTTTTTCATACTTGTTCTGCAACTCCTTGGTCAATTGTGACTGACCTGTATCATGAATAGTCTTGCTGGACCTTTGGTGTGAGCCTTTGAGGCTCCCAATCTATAGCCATATGGTGTTCAAAACATTGCATATTTGGCCTTACATGGTATTTCATAAAAATGTGGAATTTGTCAGTGATGAATGTTATATCTAGCTGTCTTATTGAGTTCTGCTTTTTTGTTTCGTTAATAGCTGAACACATACAAATACTATCAGATTGATCAAGCTGGCAATGTTTCCTTGGAAAATGGTCCTGATCGGGAGCTTACAGTTGATGCAACATCAAAAAGCATACCAAGATACATTTTCCTTTCTGATGGAACTTTTCGGGTAAAAGGCTATGAGAATATGATCTTTCTGAATTGGATTATGAGTCCAGAGTAATTCAGTTTTCTACCAGTATATTGTTTCTGGGTTGTAAATTTTTGTGGGTGGGTTCAAAATATTGAGGTTGGGCAGAGGGTCCAAGTCCAGAAGTCTTTCACTAGGTGGAAGGTGGCCTCTTCTTTTCTGTGCTTTCTGTACTTGGGTCGCTTTAGCACTCATGGAATATCTGATTCTATGCTGCAAACCAAATGACACAAATTTCTGCACGATGAGATCATCCTAGTTGTTTTAAATGTTTGGATTATGAAGATCAGTCTAAAAATTCATAACCTGGTGGGATTCATATCCATATAGGTAACTGTTGTGTTCCCCTTTGAACCTACAAACATGACCAGATTTACAGTTTGAACCTACAAACATGACAGATTTTCATCATAAAGTAACATGCACAAACCCATGCACCGAATGCCTATTCTACTTCCAGTGACGCTGGTAAGAAACTCAACTGTAGATGGGACCTTAGGATTCCCACTTTGCCATCTTAGGGTTCTCATTCACTACCTATTATAGGTGGGAAAGAATTGGAGGTGTCATTCACTACCTATGATGGATGACAAATAAGTGATGTGTCATCTTCATGCAAAAAACATGATTTAGGTTGTTGCTAGTACAGGCACTTTAAAAAAATATACCAGATGAGATTAAGGTACACTTCTGAATTTTCATTTTGGAGTGTTGCTGTCTTCACAACATGCTTGCTTGTTGGACAGTAACTGTTCACTTTAGCACCAACAGTAGAAATGGTCATAAACTGTTCTCATGCTGATATGGATTGTGTATCCTTCCTTTGTTGGCAGCGGGGGATCTTGGAGGAAAAAGAACGGCTGGATCAAAAGGTAATGCCCTATGTGTAATAGGAGACACCAAATGGAAACAGATGCAAAAATGTAGCAGATCTTGCAGCAAGTATCCATATACAAGTGTTCATCTGATTTGATCTTGCTATGTTTGTATCTTCTTCCCCTACCATTCTCTAGTTTCACAGTTTCTCTTGCTTCTCAACTTGCCTAATAAAATGGAATAACCAACATATTGAGTAGTTGAGACGTTTTGAGAAATCTCTAAGAAATTCTTGTGCTGTCATCCTTCTTATGGTATTTAATTATAGTATGCGTTGTTTGAAGAAGCATGCTTACCCCATGTAGTTTGTGCAGTTTTTTCCTTGTTTTCACCCTCTATAAGTTGATAAATGCCCTTATGATTGCTACCTAATAATTTTTGTGAATGTCGACAAATATTTCAGGAGCCTTTAACTTACACAGTATTTAATTTTCTTTTTAGATTATATATTGAAGAGAAGTGAAGTTACACTTTTTGCAGGTATGAGAAGTACTTATACTAAATTGTTTTGTCTTTTGATTCATTTCTTATTTACTGTGTCTCCATTTTAGCTAGATTTCTATGGTTTGCTTGTGAATTCTATTGTTTAATTGTTTGTTCATTTTTTCAGTTCATCCAGAAACTTGGAATCCTATGTGGTCAATAGCAAGGTAAATTTCAGCAAAACCATATATAATGTATATTTTGTATTTTCATCCTGTATATTCAAGTGGTAGAGATGTGCCTGTGCACGTAAAACTTATTCGAGCTTCTAAAGTTGGTTGTGCTTCTTGCAACAGATCATGTGTTTGAGCTGCTTACTAGGAAACAAAAGGAATACATAGAAATGATGAGTTTTCTTATGAATGTTTTCATGGAAAAAGTTACAATCCTACCCTTACATGTAGTTGCAGAAAAGGGTACAGAATTTGATCATGTTCGCTAGGTGGGACCCATTGTAGATGATTTTCACTACAAAGGTTTCACCTACTAGGCCCATCTTGCTTAATGTTCTTCTTGCATGTGATAGAAGAGTGTTATATAAAGTGCAGTGGTAGTCAATTTCAAATAGATGTATATTTGAACACTATTTTGATGTATGTTTGCACCAGAGATGTCATTGAAGCTCTCGGAGAGAATTGCTTTAATTGGGCAAGTTAACAAGGCATCCATCGTCTTGAAATGCTCTTTTTTTATCACATTACATAATATGTTCTGTCTGAGACAAAAATTTCTTATTTGCAATTGATGGATTTGGCAAATGTGAGAAATGGATATGTTTAGCGCCATCCTTGACTCCATGGACATCCGTTCTTATCTCATATTTTTCTTCATTTACAGGTTCCATCTCTGTCATTCAGGCTTTAATCCCTGTGGGACAAGAAAAAGAAGTTTGGCTTATGGTCAGAAAAGACAACATAAATAAGCGTCGAGGTCATTGTACAGACTACTAGGATTTGAGAAAGGATGCTCGTTCAGGAAGACAAACATTGACAGTTAGAAAATCGAAGATCACAAACATTACTATCAAAGAATTGTGCAATTCAAGATCTTTTGGACGTCTTTGTATGCTTTGAAACAAACAATGTTGTTGACATATAATGTCTTGAATAAAGATACGATTTCTTTCAGTTTGTAGCAGAATGTATACAATAATGTATTACATTCCAATTCGATTTAATGAATTTAGTTATTAATAAATCTTCTACAAGTTTTGTTATGCAAATTTTGGAATAAGTACATTGTGTTTGAAAAATTAAAATATGTGTGCTTCGTGTTCTAAATTAGACGCTATACATGTCAATCATATTTTAACATAATGAGACGGAGCAGAAAACTGAGAATGTGCTCTCTCCATGCCCATCATTGTCTTTTTCTTTCCCAGATATATTCAAAATCGCGGCAATAATTTAAAATATATAAAAAAAGGAATGTGACCATTTGCTCCACAAAAATATATTTTTTAAATAATTTTCAATACAATAGTTAATATAAGTGTATCTAATTTATAAAAAAAAGTTTATCATCTTTAAAAATGTACTTATATTTATTAACTATATTTAATTTATAAAAGAAGTTGAATATGTTGTTTTCTAAAATATATATGTGTCTCACATGCCTCCAAAAACGAATATTTTGTTTTCTAAAATATATATGTGTCTTGCGGGCCTCCAAAAATGAATATTTTGTTTTCTAAAATATATATATGTGTCTCGCGGGCCTCCAAAAATGAATATTTTATTTTCTAAAAATATATGTGTCCCGCGGGCATCCAAAAATGAATATATTATTTTTTTAAAATATATAAATGTCCCACGGGCCTTAAAAAATGAATATTTTTTTTATAAAAATATATACGTGTCCTGTGGGCGTCCAAAAATGAATATAATGTATTATAAAAATATATACATGTCCCGCAGGCGTCCAAAAATGAATATATTATTTTTTAAAAATATATAAATGTCCCACGGGCCTCAAAAAATGAATATTTTGTTTTTATAAAAATATATACGTGTCCCGTGGGCATCCAAAAATGAATATAATGTTTTATAAAAATTTAAATGTGTCCCGCGGGCTTCAAAAAATAAATATATTATTTTTTTAAAATATATAAATGTCCCATGGGCCTCAAACAATGAATATTTTGTTTTTTTAAAAAATATATACATGTCCCGTGGGCGTCGAAAAATGAATATAATGTTTTATAAAAATTTAAATGTGTCCCGCGGGCTTCAAAAAATGAATGTATTGTTTTTATAAAATATATAAATGTCCCACGGGTCTCAAAAAAGGAATATTTTGTTTTTATAAAAATATATACGTGTCCCGTGGGCATCCAAAAATGAATATAATGTTTTATAAAAAGTTAAATGTGTCCCACGGGCCTAAAAAAATGAATATTTTATTTTTATAAAAATATATATGTGTCTCGCGGGCATCCAGAAATGAATATAATGTTCTATAAAAATATATACGTGTCCCGCGGGCGTCCAAAAATGAATATATTATTTTTTAAAAATATATAAATGTCCCACGGGCCTCAAAAAATGAATATTTTGTTTTTATAAAAATATATACGTGTCCCGTGGGCGTCCAAAAATGAGTATAATGTTTTATAAAAATATCTACGTGTCCCGCGGGCGTCCAAAAATGAATATATTATTTTTTTAAAATGTATAAATGTCCCACGGGCCTCAAAAAATGAGTATTTTGTTTTTATAAAAATATATACGTGTCCCGTGGGCGTCCCAAAATGAGTATAATGTTTTATAAAAATATCTACGTTTCCCGCGGGCGTCCAAAAATGAATATATTATTTTTTTAAAATGTATAAATGTCCCACGGGCCTCAAAAAATGTGTATTTTGTTTTTATAAAAATATATACGTGTCCCGTGGGCGTCCCAAAATGAGTATAATGTTTTATAAAAATATCTACGTGTCCCGCGGGCGTCCAAAAATGAATATATTATTTTTTTAAAATGTATAAATGTCCCACGGGCCTCAAAAAATGAGTATTTTGTTTTTATAAAAATATATACGTGTCCCGTGGGCGTCCCAAAATGAGTATAATGTTTTATAAAAATATCTACATGTCCCGCGGGCGTCCACAATTGAATATATTATTTTTTTAAAATGTATAAATGTCCCACGGGCCTCGAAAAATGAGTATTTTGTTTTTATAAAAATATATACGTGTCCCGTGGGCGTCCCAAAATGAGTATAATGTTTTATAAAAATATCTACGTGTCCCGCGGGCGTCCAAAAATGAATATATTATTTTTTAAAAATGTATAAATGTCCCACGGGCCTCAACAAATGAGTATTTTGTTTTTATAAAAATATATACGTGTCCCGTGGGCGTCCAAAAATGATTATAATGTTTTATAAAAATATCTACGTGTCCCGCGGGCGTCCAAAAATGAATATATTATTTTTTAAAAATGTATAAATGTCCCAGATGCCTCAAAAAATGTGTATTTTGTTTTTATAAAAATATATACGTGTACCGCGGGCGTCCAAAAATGAATGTAATGTTTTTATAAAATATATAAATGTCCCACGGCCCTCCAAAAATAAATATTTTATTTTTATAAAAATATATACGTGTCCCGCGGGCGTCCAAAATTCAATATAATATTTTATAAAAATATAAATGTGTCCCACGGGCCTCCAAAAATAAATGTATTATTTTTTTAAAATATATAAATGTCCTACGGGCCTTAACAAATGAATATTTTTTTTAACAAAAATAATCATGTGTCCTGCGGGCATCCAAAATATATATAATATTTATTACTATTTTATTTCTTTATATAAATTTTTATTTCATTAAATCAAGTGGAGTTAATATTTTTAATTATAATTTAATATATTTATTTGGGTTCCAAATTTGGTTTTGAAGACATATATGATCTTATAAGGGCCTTAAGATTATATTAGAGGTGTTAAATTACGATTAACTTATTAATTTCAAAAATTAGATGCTGTTAGATGCTGTTAGATGATGTTAGATGCGGTTAGATGCTGTTAGATGCCGTTAGATGCTGTTAGATGCGGTTAGATGCTGTTAGATGCGGTTAGATGCCGTTAGATGCTGTTAGATTCCGTTAGATGCTGTTAGATGCTGTTAGATGCCGTTAGATGCCGTTAGATTAAGTTGGATTTCTTTAAATCATATTAACTGGGTTTCAAATTCAGAAATTAAGCTCTAAATGACCTTATAAGGGGCCTACGATCATATTACAGGTGTTAAATTAGGATTAACTTATTAATTTCAAAAATTAGATGCTGTTAGATGTTGTTAGATGCCGTTAGATGCTGTTAGATTCCGTTAGATGCTGTTAGATGCTGTTAGATGCCGTTAGATGCCGTTAGATGCCGTTAGACGCTGTTAGATTAAGTTGGATTTCTTTAAATCATATTAACTGGGTTTCAAATTCAGAAATTAAGGTCTAAATGACCTTATAAGGGGCCTACGATCATATTACAGGTGTTAAATTAGGATTAACTTATTAATTTCAAAAATTAGATGCTGTTAGATGCTGTTAGATGTCGTTAGATGCTGTTAGATGCCATTAGATGCTGTTAGATGCTGTTAGATGCCATTAGACGCTGTTAGATTAAGTTGGATTTCTTTAAATCATATTATATGGGTTTAAAATTCCGTAATTAAGGTCTAAATGACCTTATAAGGGGCCTAGAATCATATTACAGGTGTTAAATTAGGATTAACTTATTAATTTCAAAAATTAGATGCTGTTAGATGCGGTTAGATGCTGTTAGATTCCGTTAGATGCTGTTAGATGCGTTAGATGCTGTTAGATTCCGTTAGATGCTGTTAGATGCGGTTAGATGCCGTTAGATGCCGTTAGATGCCGTTAGACGCTGTTAGATTAAGTTGGATTTGTTTAAATCATATTAACTGGGTTTCAAATTCAGAAATTAAGGTCTAAATGACCTTATAAGGGGCCTAGGATCATATTACAGGTGTTAAATTATGATTAACTTATTAATTTCAAAAATTAGATGCTGTTAGATGCTGTTAGATGCTGTTAGACGCTGTTAGATGCTGTTAGATGCTGTTAGACGCTGTTAGATGCTGTTAGACGCTGTTAGACGCTGTTAGACGCTGTTAGATTATGATGATTTTATTAAATCATATAATATGAGTTTCAAATTCTGAATTTATGGTCTAAATGACATTATAAGGGACCTAGGATTATATTACAGGTGTTAAATTAGGATTAACTTATTAATTTTAAAAATTAGATGCTGTTAGATGCAGTTAGATGCTGTTAGATGCTATTAGATGCTGTTAGATGCTGTTAGATGCTGTTAGATGCTGTTAGATGCTGTTAGATGCCGTTAGATGCTGTTAGATGCCGTTAGATCCGATTTTATTCAGAAAATAATAAAATATTAATAAATTTTCAAAAATTCGAGAAAAATAAAAGAACTTGTTATTTTTGAGAGTACCATGATTACATTAACTTTAAATAATATGAAATAACTTCTAATAAAATTTATATTTTCTAACTTTACTAATTATAATGAAATCTTTTTAAAAAATAATTTTTTGTACAAAAAAATTTTTAAAAATTTTTAAATGATGAGAAATTATGTCCACATACATTTTAATATTTCATCTAGCAAATGAATGGAATAGATTGAGATTTTGTATATATATAATACAAATTTTATCAAAAAACCAAACATACTCACGTTTTTAAGTTATTATACTCTCGCTGTAAAATTACCAAAATGCCCAGCTTCCTTTTTTTCACCCAAGGGAAGTGCTTCCTATGGGTTGGGACTCTTGAATTTTGAGCTTCCTCATCACTATCCCTAGTAAATGCGCTTGGAGTGCGCTGAAATCTCATATCTTTCGCTATAAAAAAAATTAAAATTTTATTTTCATCTCTTCCAAATGGGATGATCCTAAATCGGTGTAATGATTGTGTAAATTAATCTTTTGCTTACCTTAATTTTATATTGATTACTATTAAAATATGATTTAGTTAGAGACTAAATTCTATTTAGCATATGATTAAAGAAATGCATGATTTTTATCTTAAGACTAATAAGAAAATAAACTAATAAAAATGAATAATATTGTATGAAAAATAAGTGTAAGAATTCACAATGATTTATATTAAAACAAAATAAAAGAACAAAACAAAAACTATACAAATAATAAAAATATGAAAAAATTATAAAATGAGTTTAAATGAAAGAAAGATGATCAAGATAACTTTTTTAAAATTTTCAAAAATTTTAGAAATTAAGAAAGAAGAATTTTGGAATTTTATAAGAATTATGGTAAAGTTGCAAAGTAGCAGAAAACTACATAACAACTAACTTTAAAAAATGATAAAATATTATACATCCAAATAATATGAAACTAGTGTCATTTGAAAGCGCTAGAAGTGTACTTTCTAACCAAAAAAATATCTAAATTAGACCTAAAATGAGAAAGATATATGGAAAACAGTGAAAGTATATCATGATTTCTACACTATGACAGAAATAGAAAAATAATTATGATTTAATTCGTTAAAATATATTTAATTGTTAGATAAATTTTAACAAATTATATCATTAAAAATAATATGAAAATTCGAATTCATCCATATATAGTATGATGGGTTTGGGAGAAAAATATAAAAATAAAAATAATTGAAAATCAAGTGGTTGACATAGATTTCAGCTTAGGCACATCAATTGAGAGCATCACAAGTGGATCATCATCAACTATAATAAGCAAATTTGAGCTAAATTTAGATACCACATCAATTAGAGATAATCCTAGATGTATAAGGGATAAAATTGATGCAATGGATTTGTCACATAACGAAATAAGGTCTAGCAATGTGGAGTGGAACAAATTCATGTAATCTTCACATGGAGCTCTCCCATTGGTGTAAATTTGAGGACTCTTATAAAAAAACTAAGTATAGCTTATCCTAGCTTATCCGAGAGTAAATATCATATATTTAATAAAGAAAAAATTAAGATTGTAAATAGTGTATTTATGTGAGAAATTCGGATATACAAGCAACGGTGGGTGAAAGGAGAAGAAACGGAAGAAAAGAGTAAAGTAGTAGTGATAGACAATAGAGATTAGCAAAATAGTAATGATCTTAGACTTTTTCTTATTTATTCTACATATTTGGGCTAGTTTTTTTTTCAAATGAATGGTTCGGATCATGATTATAAAGGTTAGATTGTGATTATTTAATTATTTTAATAGAAATATTTTAAAGATAATGCTTTTTAGAGATGTTTTCGTAAATCAATAATATCTTCATCAAATTAAAATATAATTTGAAAAACGAGATCTATAACTTCATGCTGAAAACTTTTCATATAAGTTTTAATTAAATAAGTTTTATATATTTAGGGTTTGTTTGGTAACATATATAACTTTTCCAATAAAAAATTTTCCATTTAAAATTTTTTTCACTTCACAACTATCCTATTTTAAATAATTTTTCACATATTACTGTACAATTACCATATTTTTAAATTATTTTTACAATGAATGCTCATATAATTAACCTATATATCTTAACTTTATTATCTTTACTTATAATCATTACCCCCATCATATCGTATTATTTTCTTATATTTTAAAACAACATTAAAAATATTTTAAAAGTTTTATCACTTTTCAAATACACCTTAAAGAATATATTTATGTCTTTTACTATAAAATATATTATTAGTTTTAGTTGATTTTGATTATCCAAACATAGAAAGCTACTCTATTTTTGTTTATTTGTGTATTTTCTACCTGAAATTTACATGCTCTTATAGATATAAAAATTAAAAAATACTCAGCCACAGGCCGCGTGTGCTAGTGGTAACACCTAGTCACATGATGCCACTTAGTCGAGTGTTCAAACCCTTTTGGAGTGAGAATATTATAATTCACTCTATGGTGTGAGTGTCAGCTACTAGGTGGGAGCTTGTGGGTTTACTAAGTGAGGTAGAGCATGGAATCTCCATATTGAAAATTAGAAAAAAATGTCTTTAATGTTGACTGCTTTATTGTTAGTTAGATAGGTGTAAAATATATCAATAAAAAAGGGTTGTGTTTATAAAATGATAAAATTTTTGATGAATTGTTTTAGAATAAAAATTTTTTAAATGAAAAATGATGTAATATGATAGAAGTAATGATAAAGAGTAAAGAAAATAAAGTTAAAATAGATAAATTAGGTGTATAAGTAGTTGTATAGAAATAATTAAAATATAAGATAATTGTATAGGAAAAAGTAAAAAAATTAAAAATAAAATAGTTGGAGAGTGTGAGAAGTTGTAGATTAAAAAGTTTTAAAGTGTGTTTGGTTTAGGATATGTTTGAGAAATGATAAAATTTTTCTGAAATATTTTTGGAGTAAAAGTTTTTGAAATAGAAGAAAATGATGTAATACGACAGAAGTAATAATGAGGAGTAAAATGAATACAGTTAAAATAGATAGATTGGATGTATAAGTAGTTGTATATAAATAATTTAAAAATAAGGTAGTTATATAGAAAGAAGTGAAGAAATAATTTAAAATAGATTAGGGGTGTGTTTGTTAATAAATAAAAGTTGTCAAGTTAAAATTTTTCAATCTAAAACTTTTCATTCTCCACAACTATCCTATTTTTTAATCATTTTTTCACATTTTTCTATATAACTACCCTAGTTTTCAATCATTTCTATATGACTACCAACACAACTAACCTATCTATTTAAACTTTATCATATTTATTCTTCATCATTACCCATATCATATCACATTATTTGACAACTTCTACTCTCTACAACTTTTCATCAAAAGTTTTATCTATTCCCAAACACACCTTAGTTGCGAAGAATGAAATTTTTTTTTATATTAACAAATACCCCCGTAATATAAAACTTTTTACACAAAACTTTTTAATCTAAGACTTTTCACTCTCTACGACAATCATATTTTTAAATTATTTATTTACATATTTTTATACATACTATATTACTTTTCGATCATTTTTACACAACTACCTGTACAACTAACATGTCTATTTTAACTTTATTCTCTTTATTCTTCATCATTACCCTATAATCTCAAATTATTTTTTCTTATTTTAAAAATTTTTACATTAAAAATTTTTCATCAATTTTTTTTTCACTTCCCAACGCATACATGTGTGGGAAGTTATAAAAATTTTGTATGAAAATTTTTTAGTATAAAATTATTAAATTGAAAGAAAATGATGTGATGTGGTAAATGTAATGATGAAGATTAAAGAGAATAAAGTTAAAATAGATAAGTTAGTTGTGTGGTTGTTATGTAGAAATGATTAAAACATAGGTTAGTTATACGAGAAAATGTGAAGAAGTAATTTCAAATTATGGTAATTATGAAGAGTGAAAAGTTTTTAATTGAAAAGTTTTAGCTTGAAATTTTTTTATTAATTGCCCAACACACCTGGCGTAATTGTATAAAAAGATGTGAAGAAATAATTTTAAAATATAGTAGTTATAGAGAGTAAAAAGTTTTAATTTGACATTTTTTTATTGATGATCAAATACTTCTATAACTACCATACTTTTTAATCATTTATACATAACTATCCGTACAACTAATTTATTTATTTTAATTTTATTCTCTTTACACATCTTCATTAGCTATATCATATCACATCATTTTTTTTTATCAATTTAATAACTTTTATACCAACAATTTTTCATCCAAAAGTTTTATCACTTTTCAAATATACATTTTTTTTAACCAAATCTCCAATATACTCCTAATTTTTAATGTTTTGGGTATAAACAAACACCTTCGAAAATTGGAAAATACTCTGCCCCTACGCGCATGGTATGCAAGTACTCACACGAGCGTAGCCAGCGTTACAGTGGCCTAGTGAACGACGTTACCTTCCATCCTTCGTTGCTTGCTTCCGCCACTTGCGAAATTCCTTTCGGCAAAACAAGGCAGAAACTCCCGAACTGTAAAACCTCAGTTGCTCCTTCGCAGACTCCGAGTTTCCATGGAGATCGATTCTCTCCAGTACCGCTTGAGCTGCGAGCTTCGAGCTCATGAAAGCGATGTACTCTCTCTCTCTTTCTCTCTCTCCGTTTACGTGAATTGTTTTTTTATTCGATATTGAAATTTGTTTGTTTTAGGGTTTTGTTCGACTCTTTTTTACTTTTATTGGTGAATCACCGAAATAGAACTTCCTAAGTTAATGCTCGAATTAGATGCATCAAGGACTCCGGGTTTTGGACTGTCTACATATAAGGGAAATGTCCTATAATTCTTTTCCAGAAATGGTTAGTGAGAGGCGTAGTTTTGGAATCGGTGATATTGATTGGAACACGTTGCCGAGTTTGATCTCCGGTGTTGCATTCCGCATTTTCGTCTGAGTACCTGCATATCCATGTTTCCAGCTTGCGAATTAGAAGTATCTCCTCTCTTTCTTGAATTTCTTCTTTAATTCGTTGTCAAGCAGAAGTTATTTAATGTTTTTGGTTACATCTGTAATTTAAATGTACAAGCTGTTTAGACTCTCACTGCTTGTTTTAGGATCCGTTTGGCTAATCCCGATAGCACTCATGCACTTTTGGAAAACTCAATGCAAGAAATTGGAATGCCATTTGGCGCGGCGGTATGGACTTTTATGTCTATGGCATTTTTATGGCTAATTTTACTCGTAAAAGCACCAAATAGTGAAGCCCTAAAATCTTGCTTTTAAAATGAATGTATCAAAACCAAAAGTAGTGCCCATCAAAAAAAAAAAAAAAAAAGAAGAAGAAGAAGAAGTAGCAAAAGTAGTGAGGAGATTCACACCCAAATGAAGACTTAAATCACAGAAAAGATTCAGTTGATAATTTAGTAGTTGCTTGTTTGCAGTAGTAATTAGGGATTAGTTATTAAGTTCCTGTTACTCTCGAGTTTGGATTCACAACTAACTGATTGGAGCACTATGATTTCAATGCTATAAATCTGTTTGCACATTGTGCATAAATTATGGGAGTAACCAATTGGACTATATATGTATTTGTTCTCAGTTTGTGATTTGCATGTGCCATGTGAATGATATTTCAGCTACTCACTCAGTGAGGGCTCAAAATAAAGGGTTTGGAATGTGGTATAAATCTCAGTGTCAGGTAGGCCTGATAACAGTTTCAGTTTTGATGGAAACATTCATCTTGACCAGGCTTTGTTTGTGGCTTGTTCGAAGTTTTAATTCTACCAGGACTATGCATCCAGAATGATTCTTATCTTTTGTGTTTATCACAAACTGCATCAATGCTTACTGAAAATCCCAATTTATCTCTTATTAGGCTCGTGGAATTTGCATATGCGGCGATTCTGGAATAGCTACCTCCTCAAGAGACAGAACTGTCAGGTTTTGGTCTCCAGATCCTGATAAAAAGCATAGATATGTGTTGTCCAGAACAATGGTGGGGCATTCTAGTTTTGTAGGCCCTTTGGCTTGGATCTCTCCAAATGAAAGACTGCCAGAAGGTGGGATTGTATCTGGTGGGCTGGACACACTTGTTTTGTTGTGGGATTTGCAAACTGGGCAGAATGTGCTGACAATGAAGGGTCATCAACTTCAGGTCACCGGTGTCACCATTGATGAGACTGGCAACATTGTTTCATCATCTGCTGATTGGTATTTTTCTTCTAAATTTATCATTTGTTGATCAGCATTTTCTTCTCAAATTCCTTAAATTGGACAGCTATATCTTCATCTTTTGTACCTTTATACATCATTTTTTTCGTTAGGGAAGATTTTACTTGATGTAAACCATGCTCTCTCTCGCTCTCTCTCTCTCTCTCTCTATTTCTTTGCTGGTTTATAGTACCATTAGGCGATGGAAGGAAGGCCAAGCCATTGAGTGCTGGGAAGCTCACAAGTTAGCTATCCAAAGAGTCATAAAGTTAACAACAGGCGAGCTTGTGACTGGTATCCATTCCACTTTTGTGCTTTACCTTTAGTTTGCCAGTATGCGTTAAGCTTCTTATTGTTACTGTACTGTTGAATGCTAATTCAATATATTTCTCATTTTCTCGTTCTGAGAACAGATTTAGTCTAACACTGTCATTGTCCTTTCTCTACAGTTCCAAACGTATTTGTTATGAACTTTTAGATATTCAGAATCTTAGGACACACGAATCTTTTGCTTATTATTTGATCCTCAGGTCATTAGCTTGTAACCTTGGTTTGACTGTGGTTTTCTGATGTACAACAACCATTGATTTGAAAAAATCTGGAAAATTGTCTCAAATGGAAGACTTGAGCTTCTTTTCACAGAGAAAAATAGTTTTTGAGGTGGATTTAGGATTGTCTTCAAAGTAAGAAGTAGAAGAAAATTAAGAAGAATCAAATAATCTGCTTAATTGCCTCAAACGGGGAGACTACTTTGTACTGTAAAATTTTGCAAATTCAGGTTTTTGTAGTGAAAATAGTTTTGGATAATGAGTATTGACTGTAGTGATAATTAGTAAAGAAAGAAAAATAGAAAGAATGAAAAAGTAGTAGTGAAACACTAGAAATCACTCTTATTTTTAAGTATTTCATCTCAGGGAATCACTTCAGAATCCAATATATAGGAAACTTGAAAATTTTATTCACTAGAAGATGAACTGATTGTTGTCCATAACAAGCTCATTATAGTAAGATTCTAAAGAAATAAAAAACTAAAATACTCTTAAAATTCGTAATCCACTTATTCGCCTGACTTACATCTGCCACACCTTTCTCAAACAGTCTTTCTTTTGTGCAATCTAGGCCTGTTTGAAAACTAACTGAACAAAAAACAAATTGAACTATTTTAATGCCTATGGAATAAATTTGAATTTTCTATAAGTTGCTAACATTGAAGCGATAAAATTTTAAAAAATCCACAATATAATCTATATGCCTAAAATACTCAAATCATATTGCCTTATGTTAACTAAGTAACAAACCGATTCTTAACTAGATAGCTTAATCCTTGCCCATTTGATTTTTCAGGAAGGACCAAAATCTTGGCAGAATTTGTTTGCAGCAACCTAGAAATCTTAGAAACCATATTTTCTTCTAACATTATGGCTTAAAAATTGATAGAACTTGCATGCCACTGCCTAGCTTGTCTAGTGGGATGTATCTTTGTGCATGCGTTGTGCAAGGTTTAAGCAGTGGCGTTCATGCTTGTCTTTTGGAAGAAGGGGGGAAAAAGATGAGTACAAAAAATTGTGGAGTTTTGTGAAGGTAGGCAATGCGTGCTTCTGGTTATCCAAATGCCTGATGTATGTGCTAAGGCTCTAAGTTATACAAGGACTTCAACATTCCAGAAGTCAATGATGTGGTCTAAAAGCTCACGGTGGTACTCGTTTCTAACTTTGCACAAGCTAATTACTCCAGGCAAGCCATGTTGTAAGGTCTGAAAGCCCGTAAAAGCCAGTAAACGAATCTTATAGCTAACACAGGATGCATAATCTTCAGCATTTGTAATTGTCTTACACTTTGTTGAATTAATCACTAAATGATCATTTGATTCAAATGTGGATCTATGAATATCATTTTATTTTCTGAGCCTCTTTGGCAGTTCTGCTCTTTGTGAGTGTTTTTGTACCTTTTTCTTTACGTGTTCTGTTGTATTTTGTGGCATTCTAGGTTCAAGTGATGGGACTCTAAAACTTTGGAGGGGGAGGACTTGTCTGCACACTTTTGTTGGGCACACGGGTTAGTGATATATTTTACTGCCAATTTTTTGTTTTGTTTAAATGTTTGTTGTTCCTTGTTGAAGTTCAAGAGCCTGCTTGGTCAAGCTTTATAGTTCAAAGAGCTCCTTACAAAGAACTTCCTGGTGGGAAATTATTTGGTGATTGAATTTTCATTTGATTATATCTGCTGGATCAAGTAATATGGACAAGGAGTTTATTATTCTTAATTTGAGTGATTATTGAAAGATTAGTGAACAAAAATAAAAATGACAAAAAACTCTTTTTGCATGCGTGCTCAATTGGCTTCTGGGAAGCTTCAAATATGAGCTTTTGTAGCCTCTTATTTTAAACATATATGCTTCGTCCAGAGTTGCTTTTAATGTCATAAATTTCCCTAGAAGTAGTACTTGTCTTTATGATGCCATTTTTTGCAGACCTGTAGCTTGTTTTAAGAATAATATGTAATTCTTGAAGATACCAATCATACTTACCTTCAACTGTTCGAGACGCCAAAGCTTCCATCCTATGGCTCATGATCAAGACGAGATTGACCATGGTTGGGGGGAGAGAATGCTTTTCCTGACCCAAGGGGATAACTGACTGAAATATTTTTGTGCTGCTTCTCAATACCCTTTATCAATTCCTTGGCCTTTTTTTTGCCATTTTCTTATCTAGGGAGCTAATATTCTCATTGATTTCAATTGGTTTCGAATTTCACATATATTTTAATAAAATTAAATCACAAAGAATAGATGAAGTGCTTGTTTCCTTTGGTTTTGTCATTAGTTTTTTTTTTTATTGTCCAGAATTGCTGGTTCTCTTTCTAGGGCTTTTTTAAATGTCCAAATCACATTTTTCTCATTTGTAAGACCTTTGCAGATACTGTTCGTGGACTAGCTGTGATGCCTGCATTGGGGATTCTTTCTGCATCACATGATGGGTGAGTTCTCTGGCCTTTGACATGTGCCATAGGTCAATTTGTTCTTAATGGTATTATTTTTTCATCGCTTATGGTTTTGTGGGCATACAGAATAAACCCTTACTGTAAATTCAATTAATCATGCCCACTTACACTCCAAGCTTTCATGACTACAGTGATATGGAGTTCTAAACATTAACGACAATGTTAATTATACTATGAGATAAAAAAAGCTCTTTATGATCTGCAAGCAAGCACAGATATCATTTACTTGGGAAATCCCTCTCATAGAGGTAGAAATAATCTGCGTGAATCTGCCCATGCTCTCAAGTACTTTGTGCGTTAACCCAATTATTCCTCGAAGACCGTTAACCATTTCATTTTGCTGTGTGATATTCCATCAATTTGATTCTGCGTCTGTAGCATGAATTGGTCATTTTTTCAACCATCCATTTTGTGAATCCTGTTATATCTTTTTAATTTCTCAGGACAATTTATCTGTCTACTTCCCATTCATCCATTTGTGTCTGCAATCAATTGTTTTATCACAGAATTCCTCACTAGCTTGCATATTTCTCATTGTCTGAGTTGTTTTCAAATGTCAGTTCCATCAGGTTATGGGCTTTAAGTGGTCAAGTGTTAATGGAAATGGTTGGCCATACATCCATTGTCTATTCTGTTGATGCACACTCGTCCGGACTTATTGCTAGTGGCAGTGAAGATTTTTCTGCAAAGATATGGAAAGGTTTTCTCTCAAACAACTTACTGGGTTCCAGTTATGAATAAATAGATTGGCATTCACTTGGTCTTCAAATATTAACTATTTCACCATTGCTTTTTTTAGTTGTCAATTATCAAACATAATCCTTCTGTCATTGCTAGCCTCTTTTGGCTGCTGTTTGTGAGCCGCAGTGTCACTGTACCTTCAATTATTCTTTTTACTCAAGTTTCTCTCTTGATTTTGTATCTTTACTTGGGCAAATCCTGTTCACTGCAGATGGTGTTTGTATTCAAACCATAGAGCACCCTGGTTGTGTTTGGGACACCAAATTCTTGGAAAATGGAGACCTTGTGACAGCATGTTCTGATGGGGTTGTACGCATTTGGACCTCTGATAGAGAGAGAGTTTGCGAGCCTCAGGTCCTTGAGGCATATGCTTCTCTATTGTCTGAATACAAGCACAGCAGGTAAGGTCGCAGTCATATTTTGTTTCTACATGCTGACCTCTGTAGGTAGTAAAATATTACCACATGTTCTGTTGCATTTGACTTGGCCTAAGAACTTCTAGTTGTCCTTGGAACTTGGGGAGTATTTTACTGGGTCATTCAATTGTTATAAGATGACATCTATATAAAATAGATGGTGTTAAGCAATTGACTTGGGGTAATTTTCTTGATAAGAGTTGAAGAACATTATTTATGAAATTAATTTTTTAAGATCTTGATCATCTAGTTCTACTTATTTCCTATATAAAATTTGTTGTTCTTTAATCATACGTTTTGAAAAGAATTTGAAATTCGCTGCTTAGTGTTTTGACAAGGCTTGATAGATGACAGGTTGATGGTTGATTGGTTTGAGTAAATGTAGTGGCACATTAGAAACCTAGATATTTCAATATTAGTAAGCATAATAAGGTTGATCAACTATATTTTCATCAACAATAGGATGGAAAATGGGGATTCGAGATTTGAAGAACTGAATTACTAGCATGACCTCTTTCATCATGCTTAATATGATGGGTAGTTTTTCCCCTTCTGAAATTGTGGTATGTGATGGCAGAATTATTGGGAACTCTGTTGCCCATGGAAGTCATGCAGGGTGGAAATTTTGGAGATATACTTCTAAGCTGTTATTGGAATCACCAGTTTCTTGTGGAATAAAAAAAAAAAAAAAAAAGGAAAATCTATGTTTTCACCGTAAGGATAATCATCTTTTATCTCCAAGTGCTGGGCATACTTGGGAAACAAATCTATAAACACAAAAGAAGAACGTTTTGAGAAGGATGAATGGATAAATATTGAATAATAAAATATGAAAAGGTTTCATTTAAGGAACCTTTATAGCAGCAATAACAAGATCAAGCAGACATAATTGGTGTGGCAATTTGCAGTTTCTAACCCAGAGATTGGCCATTTAGGTGGCGATTGTTAAAGTTGAATGTCCTAAAAGGCAAAAGGAAGACTGGAAAAGGATGTAAGGGTTATGATAAGAAAAGAATTTAGGACTGGAGTTGTAATCGAGATTATTCATTGTAGGGTGAAATGACTGGAGATATCATTCATGCAACTGACAGCAATTTGTTGCTATGAAGCTTGGATGTTGATGATGGTGGCTGAATGGAAGAATTCTAATCTTTTAGATATTTCATTTGAGGGACATATGAACAGAGAGGGAGCTCAAAAATTCCTGAGATCTTTCATTTTTAATTGTAAAATTGGAATAAAGATTCAGTGTGATGCCGTAGAATTAGTTTATTGATGCTAATTTTTGTGGTTAACATTTAAGTGGAGATAAATCTAGAGTTTTATGCACTATCATGACAATTTATTTCTTTTGATCTTATACATATTTTCATGCACATCAGGAAAAAAGTGGGTGGATTAACATTGATGGACTTGCCCGGGCTAGAGGCTTTGAAAATTCCAGGTTCTAATGTTTATTCGATTGATTTCTTGATTTTTTTTTTTTTTGAATTTGGTGTTCTAGTAATATTGAAAACTTGTTTTAAATGTTTATTTTGAATTTACCTCCCATCATCCCCTTCTGATTATGCATATTAATTGATATACAATGGTCTTTTGAATAGCTTTTCTTTCTTTTCTTCTTCTCAATGCAATTTGCCAGCTATCCATGTGGCGCCCAAGTGCCTAACCAGATTGAAATTGCATTATTCAGGAAGGGTTGTTTGGCCAGTCTGTGAATTAAATGTGTTGTTTGCTGAACCATAAGTTCTACTACTTAAACTGGAGAAATTGTGTTGTTTATGTTCCCATTATTTGTTTCAACACATTTTCTCATATCTTTTTTCTTTATTTCCTTTTCTTTTCTTCACCTGTGACCAGGGACGAATGATGGGCAAACAAAGATTGTGCGAGAAGGGGATAATGGTGTGGCCTATTCTTGGAATTCAAGAGACCAGACATGGGATAAGGCGCGAACTTGCTTAGTTGTTTAATCCATCTATTTTACAAGGGCCAGTTATTTTCATTGTTAGAGCTACCTTTCAAGTCTCATTTCCTTATCTTTATGTGTGTATTTTGAATACACTTTTGCAAATTGTCTGATGGTTGCTGTGCGTTTAAGTTGCAGACAATCTTGTTGCTATTTCTTTAAAATCAGTAGTTCTCTTCCTAGTTCTTGCTAACTTGCTGTTGCATATAATTACAGTTGTCAATTGTCATCCGTGGTTTTGATATGAAATTCTTTCATTATTCACATGTCTCTACCATCATTCTACATATTGATAATATTGGCTGAAATTTCCCAAGCAATTGCTGAGATGAATATAGTGATTATATGCATTCTATGTCCCAATTTCCAAATATTCCCTAAAAACACACCCAAATAATAGCTATGTATGTATGACTCTCTCTCTCTCTCTCAAAAAAAAAAAAAAAAAAAAAATCCTTGATTATATCTACAAGATAAGCTGAAATACGCAATAAAAGGCTAAAAATATCAGATGCCAAATATTTCCAAAATCTTCATTTCTGTAGAAAATCCTTTCCTATCTAAAAGTTGACCACTTATCATTGTTGCAACCTCCTAAATCTTTTACTTGTAAATATCTTTAAAATTTGAGTTAATTTCAAATATTCCCACTCCATTTGCCCCTAATTACCAATATATCTACTAAGTTTGAAAACTTTCACATATACCCACTAAGTATTTTATTAATTTCAAATATACCTAGTATAACAGTTAAGAGCATTTAATACTTTTAAAATTCCAAAATACCCCTGATGATCTAGCATCCATTGTCATTAGTGTCATATCCAAACTGTCAAAACTCATTTTACTTAGCTTCTTTCTCAAGTTGGATGAGTTTCCATCACATCGTTCAACTTCCGCCATGGATAAATGACTATAAGTATTAAATAATAAGGGGCATTTTGGACATTTCTTGTGATGAATAATGGTGATTTTTAACTGTGCTTGATGCAATGGTATTGGTGAAATTTCACCTATAATTAATGGGTACACGTGAAAGCTTTCAAACTTAGTGGGTATATTTGTAATTGAGGGCAAATGTAGTGGGTGTATTTGAAATTAACCTTTAAAATTTTAAAGGCTTTTTTTAGTTTATTTTCTTTTAACAATCAGATAGCACTGTTATGTAATCAGACAAGTCTATCTGCATGTTGTATAAGCAATGATAAAAGGTACCATAATATTAGCTTACCTAACCGATGCATAAAAATGAAACCACAAAAATTGATAAACATACCAACTATGTTGAATTGCTTGCTCAAATTTTTTTGGTAGTGACTGTATTTGTGATCAGATGGTAAAATCATATATTATTTCCATTTCTCTATTTTTCTTTTGTAGTTGTTTTAGATATGTGATGTGTAAAAGAGCACATTCTTGTCTCCGTATTTGGGTACTCTTTTGTAAGTGATTTCTAGTGGCCCCCATCATATT
Source organism: Annona cherimola (assembly GCA_030490835.1). Lineage (NCBI taxonomy): Eukaryota > Viridiplantae > Streptophyta > Magnoliopsida > Magnoliales > Annonaceae > Annona > Annona cherimola. The sequence goes on along the minus strand of CM059973.1, from coordinate 98,932,013 downwards.
ATTTTGAACAGTAATTCATCAGTCAAGAGTGTTACCAAAGCAGGGGGAAAAAAGAATTGGGTTCAAGATTTTTATTTATTTATTTATTTATTTTTACCATTAGCCAACTTGATATCCCTTCAGTCATTATGGTTATTTTTGTGGTCATGATTCAGATCGGTGAGGTCATAGATGGGCCAGCAGATAATATGAACCGTCCAGTTCTCGATGGTGTTCAATATGATTATGGTAAGTTGAAGATGCTTAAATTAAATTACTCTTACACTCTATCAAAAAAAATTACTCTCACACTTATGTTTCTGAGACTTCTTTTTTTTTTAAAAAAATAAAAATAAATTCTCAGTGTTTGATGTTGATATTGGAGATGGTGAGCCTATTCGCAAACTCCCGTATAATCGAGCAGGTTTGCTTTGATTGTGGCATGAATTTATATCATTTATTATTTTTCAATTGTAAATGTGACTAATAAGTGCCATTTACAGATAATCCCTACACTACTGCTGACAAGTGGCTTCTCAAGGAGAATCTTCCACTTTCTTACCGCCAACAAATTGTGGAGTTCATACTGCAAAATTCTGGGCAAAAGAATTTTGTTCTTAATGCATCATTTCATGATCCTTATACTGGCGGTAACAATAGATGATTAAGATTGTGATTGAAAGCTAGTCCATAGTATCTTTTTCCTCAGATGTTTTTTATTTTTTATAACAGCTAATGCTTATACACCTGGACAGCCATCCCACATGTCAGGTATTTGCATTTCATTTATTGAAGCAATATATTTTGATTATTTGAGCCCCAGTATAACAGAATGGCCATTTACTTTATTCAACATACTTTTGCTGACATTTGTTGCAGATTCTTTGAAAAAACCTGCATTTAAGCATATCCCTAAGGTAATTCTATATCTATTTATTTCCACGCAGAAAGTTTTCTTTTCTGTTTCCAAAGTCACAGGCAGAGTGTGCTTTCCAACATAATGTATTAGTGAATTTTTTTCACTTTTCCTTCCATGATTGTGAGCATGCAATTTAGTTATTTGAATTTCTAGATGAATAGCATAATTTAGATTTGTTATACTGTAGCTTCTGGCATTCCTTGTCTGTGGTAGTTTCTGTTGTATTTTTGAATCTCTTGCTGATGTCTGCCACTACATTTCCTCATATTGTTTGATTCCGGATGCAGAAAGGGATGCTTTTTTTTGATGCAGCTCAATTTGATGGGATTCTCAAGAAAGTCACGGAGTTCAACAATACCTTAGCTTCCAGTGTGGTAAATTTTTGTAGGGGTTCAGAGGATATTGGAGCTCTTTCCTTACATGCTAATATTCATAGTTTTCACTTTACAAGCCACAGCATTATGATACTATTGGAAGTTTTTGTTTTCTATTGCTGTTAAACTGGTGAAATTAATGGTTGGGTTGTCTTTTAAATCCTGTTGCGTCCTCTGGAACTATAGAGTTTGTGCTATGATTGCTAATGAAGTCGTGTTTCTGCTTAATTATCATCTTGTTATTGTTGTGAACTGGATTTATCTTTTTGAATTCCCAAATGGGAAATGTTAACTGACTAATGAAATTTGTTTCAGGGGCAAAGTAATTTTTCATTGACTGAGCTGGAGATGTCAAGATTAACTGCAATCACTAAGATATTAAAAGATACATCGCACTACCATAGCAGTAGATTTGCAGATGTTGACATTACTTTGTTGGTGAAATTATTAAAGTACTGGCCGCCTGCAATGATGTTTCCAGGTGGGTATTCTAATTGGTGTGTGCATGTTCTATGGACCTGGGGATAATATCTGTCATTTGTATTTTGCTAACATGGCAGTTCTTTGAATGATTGTATTTTGCAGCGATTGATATCTTAAGAATGATTGTCTTGCATCCTGATGGGGCAAGTTTACTTAGCAAACATGTAGAAGATGGCAATGGTACAATTTATTTTAGTTGATTCTTCATCTTTTTATTTCAATCTCGATGAAGTGTTGGAGTGGCAAAATGTTACTAGTAGTTATTTCTTTTAGGGCCCTTTATTGTTAGCTCCGATCTGATCCTCTGCAATGCATTTCCATGGGAAATTACCATTTCCCAATGGTTTGACATTTACTTTCTGTAACAACACTTCTTTAATCATTATCTATGTTTTCTATCATTACCTCTATTGTTACCTTATTCATTTTAGGATTGACATCATCCTTGGTCCCTGTCATTAATTTTCTAATTTTCTTTCTACTCAATTTCATTTAGTCATTCCAATAAAAAAAAAATTTACACTTATTTTTTCGAATATTGTGTTTTCTCATCTTATTTAGTGCCTGCGTTTGTGATTTAAAAATGGCAAGAATGCTAGGCTTGACATGCTATTTGGTCTTGGCAAGACTGAATTCTTAGGAGTTCATTGTTTCTTTACCACTCATCTATTTTCGGGAATTGATGTTTGCAACAAAGCTATGCCGCACAGATATATTGATGGATACCCTCAACAAGGCCACTGCTGAACCTACACTGCCGGCAAATCTCTTAACTAGTGCTCGATTGGTGACAAATCTGTTCAAGAATCCATGTTTCCACCACTGGCTACACAGGCACCGCAGTGAGGTCAGTATGGTGTTCATGAAAATTGTCACACAAAAAGGATTCCTCACTACGTAATATGATCCTGTTGAGAATGGCCGTCAGGTATCCATGTTGATTTTTCCTCTTCGTCTGTATCTAATACAATCCTGATAAGAATGGTCACTAGGTATTGCTGTTGTTGCTTTCCATTGGAATAGTCATAAGACACTGTCCTCACCTGCCTTCCCATTTACCTTGATTAGAACGCCCAACACTCCCTACAACAAATGTACGCGGTTTCTCACCTCACAAAGAAGAAAAATAAAAGGCCCTTATTATATATATTGTTTTGACGAGAGAAAAGGCCCTTATTAAATATACGTGGCTGGTGTACATTTTGTGACAAAAGGGCAGGGTTTCTGTGTAATTCCAAGCACACACACAGTCACGGGTATACATTTGGTTTAAAGGCGGGATTCTCTGCAATTCCACAAACACACCTCAATAGACATACATTTAGTTAGCAAAAGGCTTTTCTGTCATTTCTCACACACGCGAAGGTATACTTTTAGTTAGAATAGGGCTTCTTTGTCATTCCACACACAAACACATACATTTAGTTAGTGAAGGGCTTGTATATCAGTCTACAGGCGTTTCATTATCTGACCTATTCTAGCTTTGCATGCTTTATTTAGTTGCTGATAGCAGTGTAATCAAAATCAGACTGGACCAGTTGGACCAGGAGTTGATCATACCCAGTTAAAGTGGTTTAACCTGTTCAATCCCCTAAGACTGGCAATTAAACCAAAAAAAAAAAAAGCCAACCAGTTCAATGCCCTGTCTGGTTCTGATAACAATGGCTGACAGTGTGAGCATTCTACTTCCCTTGCATTCAATTAGTCTATACAGTGAATACTTGTCCATATATGGTTCTTTCAGGTTCTTGATGCATTGTCTACTTGCTGCGTGTCTTCCAACAAGAATGTGAATTTGTCTTATTCAACATTGGTACTGAAGTAAGTCTGGTACTATCTGTGTTTTAATGTTCTCTATTGAGACTGAGTTCAGACTTAGCTTTGACGAGGATTGCTGCAACTGTGATTTATGTTTCATTTCTCTTTATACTTACCTTTCCACATTATGTTGATTTGCTTCTTGCAGCTATGCTGTTCTATTGATTGACAAGAAGGATCAAGAAGGCCAGGCTCAAGTCCTTTCAGCAGCACTTGAAGTATGGCTCCTGTCATTGTTTAAGGTCCACTTTATGTAGTTGTCTGACACCTTCTTTTTTGCTGATGAATATTCACAGATTGCAGAAGGGAATCAAGACATTGATTCAAACTTCCGGGCACTGGTTGCCATTGGGTCACTTGTATCCTTAATTGGAGGTCGTAGATATCTGAGCAGTGAATGATTTTTATTTTTTCAAGTCAATTATTTTCCACTGAATTCATGAAATTTTATTTTAAGATGTCTCTTTTTCATGAAAGCTTCGACCCTTTCTTTGAATCGCAAGTGGGCTTATTGTTGTCCTTGATTCAAGAATCATTGAACAGATGCTAGATGGCCTCGTGACAAAAATAGCCATTGACTTTGATGTTCAGAGCATTGCCCAATCTGCGATAGCTTCAAAGGAAGTGAAGATTGCAGAAGTGGGAGCTGACATTGACCTTATCATCAAGGGCTAACTTCTGGAAGGTGAATCAGTAATTACTTATATACCATAGAAAATTCTTTTATGGGTATATTGCCCGACCCATGTAATTATTGGTGGGGTTCTTATAACTTGACATGTGCCTCACTTCTAGAGACAAATATAACAATCATGTAATCTTCTCTGCTGCAGTCGGCACAAAACGGATAACAATAATGAGTATACACAAAGAATATTTTTCATGTAGATAAGCCCTTTAATGTTTTTAAAAGTACTTGGTTCCAACAAATGTTATGAAAGTTTATGGCAATATGAAGAGATTATGAAACTAAAGGGTCTTTCCTGCAGCCAAAGATCTCCAAATTAATTCCAAGCTATCATCCAGAGATACTCAATGCATAAAAATGACATGATGGAGCTGCCTTTTTAGTGTTCATGGCTAATGGATCTGATTGGCTAACCTTTAAATTTGCTCACAGATGATGTAATTATTCGAACGTGGCCAAAAGAGATTGGAGTGACTTATTGCTTTCTTATCCACGGGTATCTATGCAGTCCCCCAGGTGCATTTGTCCTGACCGTAATAGTAACAGGGTGGAGTTGACTTTATGTCATCAAAGGTCTACCCCGTTGACTGAGTGTTAGATTTTAACACAAATCAGTACACCGGCTAATTTTAACGCATTTATTGATCCAGTTGATGATGTTACAGATCTGATTTTCAATGATTGAGTCCATTTCTCTTTTCAGCCATGCCTTTCATTCATTGAGCAGAGGCTGATGGGTTGGTCAGCTGTTCTGAATGCATGTAGGATATGAACGAGATCTACATCCTGTTGATGATTCTTGACTGCTCAATTTCAGTGGTTTTGTTTGAAAATTTTTAGGGTGTGCTATGTTTGGCCGTGCTCGGTGAATTGGCTTGTGTCTCACCAAGAGCTGGCTCCCCATCTGCGCCGGCCACTCGTAATTCGTATGGGCTGGTGCTGCAGATAGATCGAGTTCCTCAAAAATGTCTGGGACTGAATAAAATTGCATATTTAAACTGCAATCCTGGGATTTTGCTGTTGATTTATGAGGATGGATGAGCCATCGTTTTTCTTTTTTTCCAAAGGAAGTGTCCAAGTGGGTGCCCATAGTAATCTGCTATGATGGGATAGTCTAGAAAAACGTATTATGGCCGATATTCTAGATGATGGATGTGATGTGGCATAGATTAACATAAAAAGTCAAAGCGAGGCTCCGTTCATTTTTAGAGGCTCCTTGGTTATGTGCTGTTCACAGTTCCGACTGGTCCACAAGAAAATTAGATGACGAATGACTACTGTCTAATTCGCCTCCAAGAATGGCCTGTGAAAATGACAGGGCCCACGCCTGTTAAATTTAAATAGAAATCCTGGCGGAAAATCTTTGATAATATTTCAGTGACCCCAGATTTCCTACATGATGTTTGTGTGGTCGAGCTGCTTGCTGACTTACCAAGGCTAGAACTGTGGGGGCGAAAATCCATCAATTAATAAGGTGTTTGTTTGGGTCGGGAAAATGATGAAACCATCAATTAGCATGGGCTCATGGTTCCCGTTCCAGGCAGATCAGGTGATTCGAGCGACAGGCTGCTCATGCATAACACATGATACCCGTAATGTCAAATCCTAATGCAATAATCATATTGCAAATAAAGATGATGAAGGGAGCCCAAAATTTTTTTTAAAGAAAAATTGGATCCCAATAAAACAAAGGAAAGAATTAAAAATTGCTTCGGCTTATGACTGCTTGGATACATTTCTCAAATTTGGCTTCATTTAGAAGAATCAAACCCACCCAAAATGTTTTGAAAGGAGAAAAATCCATATCATGCGTGTGAAACTAACGTAGAATGCCTCTGATGATGGACATGGGTGTCGTAATTGTTTTTCCTAAAAAGGAGTTCAGCTGTCCCAAAAAAATCGGCACCTGGCTATGGGGCCCACCAGCTTGAATTCCCCAAATCCAAGGACCCGAGCCCCAGAGCAGAAAGAAATCAACCAAAATTTGGGGCTCGCGTCGGCAGACCGACGAATCCTTCCAATTTCCAAACATTTACTCTTTTTTAAATGCGTTGCAACGAATTAACTAATTTTCAATAATAAATGATATGAAAAGAAGATTCAGAAATTTAACTAACAGATGTTGTCGTTGAAACTCGTCGGATGGATGGAAAGAGAGAAAAAAAAGACGGCAGTTGCTAGCGTGAATCGCAAAAAGGTTTCTATTAGTTTATGATACATGTAAACGGCAGATTGGTTGGCGGGCTATACAGTGTACAGGAAAGGAAAAGTGGGAAGCATTGATTTTTCTCCCCGACGGGGGAGAGGAAATTTTAAGAAAATCCCCCAAATTTTTTTTTTTTTTTGAAAAACACTAGTCTACGAAACTTTGGTCCTGGAACTGGAAGTATCGTCGTCCTCGCCACGGCTCTTGCTCTGGCTAGGGCTCTTCTTCAGATGCATGTTGACATAGAAATTCAAGAAGAGTAGAAGCAGAGCGCAATTCATGATGGAGTTGAAGAGCCAGGCCCCAATTCCGTTGCAGCCGCCCTTGTAAAAATGCAGCATCAGCACCCCAACATGGCAAACCACATTGCTCGCAAGAAGCAGAATGTGGCAATTGGCGACGAAGGGGAAGCCCGCGTTCCGCATCCCAATCTCGATCCAGAAGCGATACCCGTAGACGAAGGAATGCACAAGCGTGGTGAGGAGGATGGCCAGGAGTTGAAAGGACTGCGAGAATTCGAGCCAGAGGAAGGACATGCATATGAGGATTGAGTGGTGGAAGAGGTGGAAGAAGGTGAGCTTGCGCCGGCGGAGGATGTTGAAGAAGGTGCGCTGGACGTGGATGAAGCGAGAGAGATAGAAGACGTAGGACCAGAAGAAGACGCGGCCGGTGGGCCTGGTGCCCAGAGGGAAGCAGAGGAGCCACTGAAAAGGTGTCTTGGACCGGCTCCAAATCCAGCGAGTCTCGCGAATTTCGGCGATGGCGGAGAAGAGAGTGCCGATGAAGATGGTGAGGGAGACGGAGGCCATGAAAAGGCTATGGAGGGCGGGGATTGGGCCTAGGGGGACCGGGCGGGGGCCGCGGCGTTGGAATAGGAGGAGGACGAGGTGGAGGAAGAGAGAGAGGAGGACGTAGAAGGCGATCGATGTGATGAGAAAGGACCACGTCGAGCCCCACGACTGGCTGTGGCTCCAACGGAATCCGATGATCGACGGGTGGTCGCAGAGCCAGTATCTCAAGGCAGGGATGACGCCGCCCATTTTCGCTTCCTTGCTTGTTTTTGCTTAAACAAACAAAAATTTGTTGGTTTTCTTTTTCTTTTTTTTTTCTTTGATTTTTTCCCCTGGGATTGGAGTAGGGTGGGGGTTTTTTTCTAGATGAAACGAAGATAGAATGATAATAGGGAGGGAGGTATTAGAATTAATCTCTCAGTCTACGAAATTTCCTGGGATGGGTTTTTATGATGACGCTGATGGGCTGAAGAATTTCTCTCTGAGTTGTGAATTTGTAGCATGGGATGTGGACTTAAATCTATTTGAAAAATGGGAATTGAACGGGATAGAAAATGAAGATGGGAACATGGAAAAACTTCGAGGAAGGGGCATGTTTCAGTTCCAGGCTATTAATCGTCCATCTTCTTTCCAGATGGATCTCTCTTCTTTCTTGGGTTTTCTTCCTCTAGATGTTGGGACTTGGACAGAGGAAAGAAAACCCAAGAAAGTCAACAAAAAAAAAAAAAAAAAAAAATTTCTTATAAAATTTCCTCCTTTTCTTCCTCTCTTTATTTAAAATTTCTTTTTTAACCCCCGGAAGGAAAGGAGGAGAAGGTGGGTTAGAGAAAGCCGGCCAGTCAGCGTGATGTGATGTGAATTTGGGGTAGTCCGTATTCGAGGGTGAGATTCGGATTCTTGGATGAATTGGGTGATGGCTGCCGCGGGATTTTGCGTCGGGGAATGGCATTCATTTGATGACCTGAAATCAAAGATTGTAATGTAATGACCAGGTCAAGGTCCGTGTCCCACTAAAATATTTGGACCAGGAAAGAACACCGGGTGGCCTACCGCTACGATTTGGACTACTCAACGGAAGTTTGGTCGACCGTCGACCAAAATGTTCAAATGCATTGGAATGGATTAAAACTTCAATTCACCCGAATTCAATGTACTTGGACACAAAATTTATTTTTTATTTTGAATTTTTTTTAATATAATTGTTAATATTTAACTGTAAACTATTTTTTTTTATCTTTTTCGAGATATATATTTTTTGATTTTTAAAAATAACAAAGATTTTAGTCATTTAAAAACTTTGTTTTTAAAATAAAAAATATATACATATTTCCAAACTAACAAAACTTAATACATAGGTTAAATATATATAGATTAATAGTTTTATAAAAATTTTGAAAAATGAGTTTTACACCTAGATACATTAAAACATGATTCGTGATAATTTCATGAGATCATTAATTATATTTATTTCCATTTATTTAATAATTAATTTTTTTATTCAATCCATGGATTCACATCCTTTTTGCTTTTGGCCTCGCTCGAAAAATGAAAAGTGATGGAACATCATGCGGCCGCGATATTAAATTTTATGTAACTTATACTACAAGAGGAAAAGTATTTTTAATGGGGAAAGTATTTTTATAATGATGTATTCCACATCATCTTTCGGTTTAGCCTTTCCTGACGTTAAATTAAATTAATTATCTCATATATCTACAACTTAAATACGAAGATAATTTTTTTCTGAGTCATTTAGAGTGTATTCTAGTACTAACTCATGTTGGTTGGTCATGAGTTGAACTCTCCCATCTCTTATTTAAGTGATGTAAGAGTTTTTCTATTTTTCTTCTTTTAGTAAAGGTATTTACAATGTTCTTTTTATGTGAAGTGTTATTGAAAATTTATGTTCATTGCGTAATAATCATGAATGTGTATAAGTTGTCATGATGTACATAAATACACATAAAAAATTTATGATAATCATAAATAGAAAATTATTCATTTAATAAAGATCGACTTTGAATTTCTAATTAGCATGATTTTAAAGTAAGGTTATTTAACCACCTGCGACTAGGTGGCAGAGGACAAAATTGTTATAAGCAAGTAATCCGGATTCGAAACTGGCATGGGAGCTTTGTTTCCTTTTAATGTTTAGGAGTTTGTGATCTCATCTTTAATGTTTGGGAGCTATGTTGAGATGCAATGTATAATCTCCAATAAAAAAAAAAGTAAGGCTGTTTAGGATGGCGGATTAGGATTAATATGAAACGAGGAAGCATATAAAAAGAAGCAGAATAGATAAATTTTGACCTAATTAAAACGTTGTACGGCGGGCCCAATAAGACGTTACACAATATTTTAGTGAGACCGATTTCACAACAAAAAAAAAAAAAAAAAAAAAATCGTATCGGCCAATTATTTTAAGTTATATTCTTAAAATAAATTTTTATCGTTTTAAAAGTTACCAAAGATTTGATTAGAACCTTGTTCATAGTGGGCAGGCATCAGTTGGACAAACAAACATATTAGTGAGCGTATCTGTCGCTGCTATTATAGAAAACTAGAAACGTGAATGCCGGTGTCAGCAGTCCATATTCTAGTATCTATATTTAGGTTTCGGTGAAGAGGCATGATTATATATATAATATAGTGTATATATATATATGGGATTTGTTCCGGTGCATGCGATTGCACCGTGCAGTCCATGCACCGTGGGCCCCACATGATTATGAATGGGAAATCCTCCCCACCCATTGTATTTATACTTATCCACTTTATTAGCGTACCAATTTTCATCTAAATCCAATATGTGTGTGATCCTCATCTTAAAATGGTGCAAAATCAACGTAATACAATAGTTTAATGTAAATATTAAGTTTAAAGTGGTATTTTCAACATCTAAACCGTCTAAAGTATGATTTTTGTAAGGATAAATGATTGTATAAAGTTTCATTACGATCTAATATGTGTGGAGCCCATTTTACAGCAGACTGCACCGTAATTACGGTGCAGTTCGACTGTACTAGATCATATCCCTATATATATATGCTTAAGTTACAACATTTACTTTTTATATTATTTTTATTTCATTTTTGATTTTTTCTTCATAAATATGTTTTCCCAAGTGTATTTAATCTATATACCAAGTTTTATTATTTTACATATTTATTTTGGATTTTTAAAAATTAAATTTTTTAAGGGGTGAAAAATGACCTGTATGCCTAAAATTGATGATTTTTTAAAATAAAAATAAAAATATAAAAGTATTTTAAAATAGCAAAAATTGATATATTAATTAAATACACTTAGGAAAACAAATTTATAAAGAAAAACTAAAAACTAAAATAAAAATAAATATTGTAACTTAAGCATATATACAATATATTGTATATAATCATACTTCTTGGATGACTTGGGTGCAAAAGAAATAGGTAGAACTATTCATATATACATTAAAATATTTTATTAGTTGTTAACCCCATATTAACTCGGTTGATAAAGTTCCAAGCCTTTATATATATATATATATATATATATATATATATATATATATATATATATATATATATATGTGCAGCATCACTGCACCGGAACAGCGGTGCAGTGGGCCCCAAATGGGCCCCAAATGATCATGAAATAATAATCTACTCCACCCATTGTATTTAAAATAATGTATTCTATTACCATACCAATTTTCATCCCAATCAGATGATTGGGATGAAAATTGGTATGGTAATAGAATACATTATTATAAATACAAATGGGTGGAGTAAATTATGATTTCATGATCATATGGGGCCCATTCAGGGCCCATTGCACCGCTGTCCCTCTCTCTATATATATTGTTTAAGTTTAGATTTGGTGACATGAGTTGAAAAAAATGTGTAGTTGAAATGATTTGAGTTATAAGATACTCTATTAGTCTATAATCATCCATCTATATAAAACATAATCTAATAGTTTAAATACTAAATTAATAACTTTAAAATATATAAACTACTATTTCAAAATTTTATTAGATCCATTTATACTTCAACTGGATGAGGCTTCTACGTACTATAGTTTCATTTCGATAAAGACTAGTTTCTTTAGAGCCTATTTTAAACTATACAAGATTCTTGAATTGAACCCGTATTTGGGATGAGAATATAATGATGTATATTAAGAATGAGTAAAGTTGTATTGAAAATTAAAAAAATTGTATTAGGAATTAGAAAAATATATTAAAAATGCTATTAGAGATTCAATCTAAAAATCTTTTACAACTTAAAACATACCCTTATTAAATAAATGAGTGAAGTAAACTTCATACAATGATCCTTATACATGTAGCAATCCAATACAAGGAGGGTCAGAAGAAGTATTACATTTTAAATTTTTCATAATTTATATTAAGTCGATAATATCTCATATATTCGTTATTAGCGCTAACATTAATGTTCATTTTATTTAATTTGAAAGTATTTTTGTCCTCAGAAAAATTTAAATAATTATTCAATCAGCCTTTACTTTTGTAGCTACCACAAAAAAATTGGATAATCATGTGCGAAAATTATACAAAATTGGAGTTTTGCATCCGTATCACAACTTTTGTTAATTTCGCATCCACGCCTGCAATAGTTGAATGAAATTGTATGCACATCTGGAAACGCTAAACTTTTTTTTAAATGACGAAAGTACGCCTAAACAATAAATAAAATATAAGAAAATACGTGAAGAGTACAAAAAAATTATTTTTTATAAATATTAAATGAAACTGTTTAAAGTGAGAGATATTTGTAAAATTTTTTTTGCTGTTTTAAATACATTTTCTTATATTTTAAAATGCCTTTAAAATATAAAAAATTATTTTTAAATAATTTATATTTTAAAGGTATTTTTTATATTTTTTATTGATCACGGTAGTATTTTAATTATTTTTAAAAAGCTAAGAGTCTATAGACACACGTATACATATATATATTTATTGGTATTTATAGAGTGTAACGAGACATATTTATAGAGTCTATAGACATATTTAACTTTTCAGATAAACGTCGTAGTCACGGATCCAAATTTTACAAAAGTCGTGAAATACGTGCACTTTTCCTTGAACGGATAAACCTCATAAGTACGGATGCAAAATAAAAAAAGTAAAATCATGAAGAACGTATTATTTCAAAAATAAAATAAAATAAAATAAATGAAGAATGTTGGACAATTGAATGTTTCACATCAGTCCAGTTGAAGCGAGAGGTGATAAGAGGCTGATTCACGAGCGTGTGGCACGTGTGGCAGCGGATTTGACTAGTGTGGGAGGAAAGGAAATGAGGAGATGATTTGGCGTAACGCACGTGCCACAGACGACGACATCGCAGTCATTAAAGGAGATGATAATTAGGAGGTGCGAATCATTTTTGTTGCTCATGAAATTATGATATCACAAGGAGCAAACATCTATTTTCATGCCCTTTTTTTTTTTGTGGATTAGCTGGTGCGGTGTTGAAGATGATGGTTATTGGTGAAAATTACAAAAATGATCAATATACGCCTCCAAAGTCCAAACTAAGCTTCGATTACCCCATCATCATCACCTTCTAAATTGCGTTCTTATCCGAAATTAACAGAAGCTCAAGTGTGAGATTTCTCTGAATCCGGAATACATCCCATTCAAACCAAAGGCCCTTACTTTCACATTCAAATACGTATGATTTCCTCCTCTGACACGTACGCATGCATGCATGCATGCATACCCCCACTCTCTTCTCCCTCTCTCTCTCTATATATATATATTGCCAGAGTTGCTGATCTACGTGAATCTCAATTTATTATGAGATTAAAAAGAAAAGGAAAACGTACAAGTTTCCAACTGAAATAAATTATATAAAATTGCGCTTAAATATGAATAATAGGGACATGGATAGAGCGACGTAATTTATTAATGTGCAGATTTTCCTAGTATCGTCCACTGAGTACCTCTTTTATTATGATTAATTTCTGTGGAGAGATTGATAACTAATGGTATGAATAAAATTTAAGTTGGAAGGAAGAAATTATATATATATACATACATACATAAGAGCTGTTCCCGTGCATGCAATTGCCACATGTATTAAAATACAATAAAATTTTATACAATTATTTCTCCATATATAAATCATACTTTATACGGTTTAGATGTTGAAAAAATCATTTTAAAGTTGTTATTTATAACAATCTATTTTATTATGTTGAATTTGTACCATTTTCGAATGAAGTTCATATACATATCCGATGGGGATGAAAATTGCTAGCTGATAGAATATATTATTCTAAATATAATGGGTGGAGTGATTTTAATTTTATCATCATATGGAGCCCATTTCAGCGAATATTATCCTATATGTATCGGTCCCACTTTTATGTAACCGGGTTATACAGAAGCGAAGTCATGTGACCCTTCGAAATTTAATATTTTGATTCTTAATATAAAATTTAATTTATTTATTGTATTTAACATTATTTATTTATCTAGGAGACTAAGTTTCATCCCAATCAAGTATGTTTATGGACCACATTTATTCAAAAATATATATTCATGTGCGAATTATGACAAACACAGAGATCTATTTACACATGTATTATAATATAATAATATTTTATAAAATTATTTATTTACATAGAAATGATATTTTGGACGGTTTAGATATCGAAAATACTACTTTAAAATTGATATTTTAGCATTTTTCATAATTTCATATAAATATATACATTTTTAAAAAATGTAACCCATAAACATACTTTTTTTTTTTTTGATCGGTACCCATAAACATACTTGATTGAGATGAAACTTGATCTCTTAGATAAACAAATAATGTTAAATATAATGAATGAATTAGATTTTCCATCAAAGATCAAAATTTAAGATTTTAAAGGGATTACATGGGTCCGCTTCTAGCCTTATATGTATATATGGAGGAAGACGACAAATGTACTTGGATTCTTAAATCCATAGTAAAAGTCTCAATGTCATATTTAATATATAAATAAATGAATAAATAATTTTGAGTTTCGAAGCTTCTCATTGAAAAAATTATGTGTAAGAGGCTGGTCATGTTTTGCTTCTTAAAAAATTAAGACGCCGGAAATGTAATTACTATTTTAATATTATACTCGCTCATGACCAACCCGCCAAAACCTTATCCAAATTAACTAATTAAATTGTACGTGATATAGTCGGCTAGACTAATCGCAATGGACGCGTTGTAGTCTATCCCAAACAGTAGGTCCCTCTAATTGCTTAGGTACTGTTTTTTTTTTTAAAATTGGAATATATTTGCATACATCTCAACATGTATTATACTGAAAGTTCTGAGACATTCTTATAAATCTGGAGATACTACTCCATCAAATAATCAGGAAGACACAGCTTCCAACAACCAAACGGGAGACCACTCCTCCCACAACAACCGAGCGGGAGACCACAGCTCCCACTAATAATTTTTTCTCATTTTTTTCATTCGTGGCCGAAATCCCATAACGCGGGATTCGAACCCACGACGCACCCAGCGCATCCCAGACATGGCACCCGCGCTGACCAACCGAGCAAGCCTCGGTTGGTGCTTAGGTACTGTTTTAGATGATGATACAAGATCCTTAAATGGAATTTGTATCTAGGATGAAAATGTGATGATGTATATTAATTATTAAGAAGAGAAAAATTGTATTTGAAATTTGAAAAAGTAATCATAAAAAAATGGAATACATATTTCATACAAGAATCTTGTATTCTTTTAGACAGGCAGTTATAGAATTCTTCTTCTAGTTAGATATTCATGAACCACCGCATGACTTGCTGTTGGTTACACATCAGAGGTTTTACATGTAAACTGCTCCAACTACGTAAAATGTGTATAAACCAGCAATATCATATTTTAATTATTTTTCACTTACCTCACCTCCATTCTGTCCTTGATTTTTCTTTTAATTTGTAATACCCCCACCAGGCTGTTAGGAAACAGACCCTTGGTTTTCTGCATATCGCCAAAACCGAAGTACCAAACTCAAAAAGTTGAGAGACGAGACTCAAGAGGCATGGTTCCCAAATACAAGTCCGAAAAAAAAATAATAATAAAAAAAATCATCAGTTGGATTGGGCTAAAAAGAAAGATCCAAACTACCAATTAGCTCAGCTCACGGGCTCATTGTGTTATTGGGCTTTTGGACCTTACCGATCTGTCTAATATGGCCATCCCCTGCAGCTGCTGCTGGTGTTGGTGTCGGTACCGGTGCCGGTGCCGGTGCCGTTGCCGGTGCATTTTGGGTCATTTTGCCGATTTCTACATATGGGGCCGGACTGCATTCAGCATTGGTGCACCCCCCGGATGCATTTCACTTTTTTTTTTTTTAATATATTTTTAAAATATTAACAGTTCTATAAAAAGTTTTCAAACAAATATTTAAAAAAAATGAGTTTTCGCACCCACACGCACTGTACCACAACTCTCTATATATACTAATATTAAGTACAGGGATGACTGAATGCACCCGGGTGTATTCAACGTCACTGCACCTAGGTGTGTTTCACCCTTTTTTTTATTTTTTTGAAGATTTTTTTATACAAATGTTAATCTAGGTAGATTTATTATGTGTATCATTTTTTACTATTTTTAGATATTTTATATATTTATTTTTTATTTTTTAAAATTAGTGCTATTGATTTTAAAAAATTTTAAAAATCTAAAAGGATTTTAAAATGGTAAAAAATTGTTATATATGCTAAATATACCTAGATTAACAGTTGGATAAAAAAAATTTAAAAATAAATTTTTGCAAGTATCACATTCTTATTGAGTATGAGATTTGATGTTATGCACCCGGGTTCACTTAGCTTATATATAACTGTTTTGAAAAAAATTTCGCATGATTGTTCATTTAATTGTATTTAACATGTGTATTAATTTTTACTTTTTTGGAAAATTTTAAATTTTTTTGAATTTTTTAAAATCAGCATTGATTTTTAAAAATAAAAAATATCTAAAAGTATCCGAAATGATAAAAATCGATACACATGTGAAATATACTTAGGTTAATAATTGTATAAATTTTTTTTAAAAAAATACAAAAAATGGGTATTTGCACTTGACTGCACCGAAGATAAGTGCATTAAATGCAACGGGTGCATGAAATCATGCTCTTATTAATATTCTGTTAAATTTTTACATTTAAAATCGCTTAATGTTTAACTTAGTTGTTTTCTTGACAACAAGATATTATATTTAAAATATTTTGTAATGTCGCATGAAGAACAGAAGAATTAGGTAAAATGAATCCTTGATCCCAATTTCTGCTTTTGTCTTTTTAAAAATGATGGAATGATAGAAATAATTGTAGAAGGAGATAGCGTAGTGGCGAGCATTGCGAGGGCAAGGGTTAGATTATGGAACGGAGGAGTTGCTAGAAATAAAATCGGGGATGGACTGACTCGCTCAACTCACTGTCACTGGGGGCACATCATTTGCATGAAGCGGAAATTCATAGTCACACCACTATCTGGTGTCTACCCATCAACATTCAGATTCAAGTATTCAACGCACGACAGGCAAGAAAGCTGTTGCAGTTGCTGTTGCAATAATAAAACGGCGCTGCTCCGGAAGGAAAATCATCTCCATCTTTTACATTTCAATACACCCATAAGTCACCGGATCAGCGATCAATCCCAAATTCATACGTCACCGGATCGCTTCTAGCTGCAGGAAATCCATAATTCCTACATTCGTATCAGCGTCAGATCTTTGGATTAACTCTGCGTGCGAGGTATGAATCAAAATCCTGTACATTCTCTCTCTCTCTCTCTCTCTCTCTCTCTCTCTCTATGTTCAGTGATCGTTGGTGATTCAGGCTCCCCGCCGTTAACATTTGGCATCTTAGCGGTTTTACCCTTAGGTTTTATGCAATACAATCGAAATTAGGGTTCTTACTAGGATACAAGTTAGTTTGTAAATTGAGTATAAAAAGTGCATTTGCTCCTTTTCTGTTTGGTTAAGTTGGGTTATAAACAAAATCTCAAGTCTGTTTAGATTGCAAAAGAAAGTAGTTCTTGCTGGATTAGGTATGATATGTTGATGCGATTTTGTTGCGGTTAAATGTAGGTGAACAACTCAATTCCATATCGCCCCAAAATAGATATAGTTAGAAGCATTACATGAATCCTGTTTACTAGTC
The DNA here is from genome assembly GCA_030490835.1 of Annona cherimola. NCBI lineage: Eukaryota > Viridiplantae > Streptophyta > Magnoliopsida > Magnoliales > Annonaceae > Annona > Annona cherimola. Next base: position 98,914,573 of record CM059973.1, on the reverse strand, counting down.
GGAATAGGCGTGGATGTGCGGATGAGATTAGGGTCTGCTCTCGCTCTAGCTCTAGCTATGCCCCTGAAACTCTTGATGGTTCATAATCTATTGCATTTTTCATTTTCTTAGTGGGGATCTGATTGGGAGAAGCACTGGATTGATTTTCAGTGGTACGTTTGTCGTGGGTTTCTGATTGGATGTGATAGACGCAAGCTGCAACTGCTTCACGACGGTGCTGTATTGTTAAAATGTAACTCGTATGCAAATCTTCAACATCTTTCATATTCTTTGTGGGGATCGAATTGGGAGATGGTAAGATCTTGCTGGATTGGTAAGATGAAACTAGCTAACTGATGGAATTGAATGAATAGAAAGGAAGAGAAATTGAACAGAAGTAGAAAAGGAATTAATGTGATTTTCTTCCCCTTTGTTTGTCATGCTTTGGCCTTTTATACAACCGGATGACCGCCTGTGTGAACTCAACCAAATATCTCTTCCCCATTACGCATGCCAACCCTTCCCTATCACATCAGGAGAAGCCAATGATATGCTTCCAATGACTTCTGCTTGGATGAGACTTCATGATGGAGCTGTTCTTAGAATGCAAGGACCTGTCATATGCAAATCCTTATTGGCCATTCATTTGTATCCCTTGTCTCATCCAATTGTATAGTTAGAACTTCAATTTTTCTCCTTACCAGAAGAGCCATTCGCTTATACTAAAATGTTGATTGAGGAAGCAACCCATGAATTCCTTATCAGAATGAAACTTGCGTTTCTAAGAGTTGTGTGATTGGAAAATTTCTGCTTATTTCTTAATAATTACTACATGGTTTGGTCTTTTGACAATCATTGTCTATGCGTCCTCTTACTCAGGGAGACACCGAAGTGGGTTACTTTGAATGCCATAACAATGCTAGGGAAAAAAAGACACTAATAAAGCCTACTTCTATAACAAATGAATCAAATCCTGAGCTATCATGCAAGAAGTCAATTAATTATATTTGTAATAAACTAATGTGTCAGAAAGGGAGGGATGGTGGCTTGATTACAAGCAGGGTGGGATATGACTGTATTTGTGCATTTTTTGCAAAAGGGAGTTGGATCATAGCAGACAATGTCTAAAACAGCTGGTAGAAATGGTGAGCTCGGCCTCTTTGTTAAAGGAAAGATTTGTTGTCAGCCTTCAAAATAACTTCACCAAGATAGGAAATTTGTGTTCCATTTGACCAGCCATCTCATAATTTACATGCCAGGAAAGAGAAACCTGCATTGTAACTTAACAAACTGATGCAAGGTTTACTTTCAGACAAAATTTTCTTGTTCTTGTTCCTGTGTAAATTGAAAGAAAATTAATAGCATGTGAACTGTGGAGTGGAACTAGGTTGGCTGACATTGAGCTAGGTTTTGTCATTTGTCAATGCTAGAGGTTGTATCAGGCTTGTACATTCGGTTAAATAGCAGTTAACTTGGGCCAATACTTCTGGCATTGCACATGCAATATATCATAGTTGTTGTTGAAACATTTGAAACGGAAGCCCAGTGAAAAGAGCAGTTGTGACTTGAAATTTTATCTTGTATTTCTCAATCGTGTATGAATTATCAGAAAATTTTTTATTGTTCTATTTTCTTTTAGCAATAAACTTATTTTTATTGTGGCACTTGCTAAACAAAATGGCGAACACAACCTAGGTGGGCTGGGCCTGGTTTAGGGGTTTATGCCTTTCTTTGGGTTGCTTCAGGTCATTAGGTGGTCCCTAGATTTCATTCTGGGTCCGAGTTAATAATTTCAAGTTAACCTGGAATTTCATCCAAATTTGGCTTCCTAATATTAAATCCCTTGTTTGAGCATTGCGATTACTCCTGTTTAACTGACCCATTTGCCTTTTAGCCAGGTTTCATTTAAGTTAATAATTCAGAAGCAGCTAGAAATGGACTGGTCCTAATTTTTTTAAAAACTGTCATCTGTGAGTTTACCTTCTTTTTTTTATTAGGATTTAGTTCCAAAATGTGTATACTGAGTTGAGATATGAGCTTCCTTTATCTATCAAGTACGAGTACAGCTTCTTTCAGTTGAGTCTTGACCCCACAAATTATGAATCTTATTCCAGTGTCTGAAAATCTTGGGTGAACATTTAGCCACTAGTTTTACGATCAAACATTAACTTCTTTTCATCTGTCTGATCAGTCCTTATTATTAAACATTTTGTTGATTTAGCTTGATCTTGAGCTGGAAGATGGAGAGTGGTTTTGATTCATTGACAAGCAGTATGGCCCAAAGCTCATCATGCTCTGGCAGTGGCAACAATGACACTGCTTGTTTTGAGTGCAACATTTGCCTTGATCTAGCACAGGACCCTATTGTGACCCTCTGTGGTCATCTTTTTTGTTGGCCTTGTCTTTACAAGTGGCTTCACATCCATGGAGATCCACAAGAATGCCCAGTTTGTAAGGCAATTATAGAAGAGGAGAAATTGGTGCCCATCTATGGTCGGGGGAGGGCGCCAACAGATCCAAGGTCCAAATCATTTGCTGGTGTGAACATCCCAAGCCGTCCTGCGGGGCAGAGGCCTGAAACTGCTCGACCTCCAGATGCAAGTCATTTTCCTCACCAGGGCTTTGGGCTAATGGGAAGGCTGGCACCTGTGACAACAGCAAGGTTTGGAAACTTCACTTTTTCTACTGGTTTTGGTGGCCTCTTCCCATCTTTGCTTAACTTACACATGCATGGAATCCCTGATTACACCACATACGGAGCTGGCACCAGTTTCCCATACGGCTTCTCCAACACATTTCATGTTGGCCACGGTTATGGGCTCCATCAGCCTGCAGCTCAAGGACAGCAGGCAGAACTTCTCAAATATGCATTGCTTGGGGTTGGAGTGTTGGTCATTCTTGCTCTTCTTTGGGCGTAGGTGCTCGAGGTTCAGTTCAATTGTTAATCATCAAAATCCATTAGTATTTCATATATTCTAATTGAAGAAACAGTGGTGATCATCTGTAGCTATATCTCTGCGCATGCCAGTTCTGTAAATTGCTCAGGGGAGGATCCAGGGCTTTAGTGTGCTCTGATGTGGAGCAAGTGTTCCTCTGTTTAGTTTGATGTTCAATTATCTAAAGTGGGGCCTTGACATGTTGCCTGATTGCTGCGCCTTTCACCCACCTAAAGAGTCTTGAAGTAAGAGACAAGAAACAAGGTCGATTTCACTCTCCAATAATTTTAAGACATGGGAGGGGACTGGGGAGGCAGTTATGGCCGCATAACTTGCCGAGGGCATTGGAATGGGGGAGTGATTGCAAAAATTCATGAATTATTCGCGTAGGCTGGGTCCATGAGAGTTGACCATCGTGGCTGTACTGCCATTGGAAGGTTTTGATGAGGAAATATCAATCAATTTCCACGTTTGTGACTGCTTGGTGGTGGGGTGCGCTCTATGGATTCTTGAACGGCTTAGAAGATCTTTCTCCATTGTTGGACCCCTCATGATTCATTAATGCATATGGCTTCCCCACCAAAAAAAAAAAAAAAAACGATAAAAAGCAATGAAGTGAGTGGGTGAGTTAGCAGGACGCGGACAGCATTCCGGTGGGACAGGTGTTGGCACTGTCAATGCAGGCGAGGTGAACCAGTAGGAAAGACAGGTTCAGGCAGGCCGGGGGCATGCGAATTGAATGAAGCCGGTTTATAAAGGATGCGGTCAAGCGTTATGCGGTCAAGCGTTCAAGAAATATGGGAGACGTGTGGTAAGGTGTAAAATTGTGGAATTATGGAAAATGGTGAGAAACAGAGAAAAATGAAAAAAAGAATATTTTGATAAATGTGTGATTGATCAGAAATGATAGGAAATGGTGGGAAATGGAAAAAAGAATATTTTAAGAAATTTATGATTGATTTGAAATGATAGGGGCATAGTTGCAGGAATTTGTGGGAAATTGAAAAAAGAATATTTTGAAAAATGTATGATTGATTGGAAATGATAGGGGTATAGTTGTAATAAAAATAGGTATGATATATTTAGTTTGGAGTAAAAATAATTGAAATTTAGAAGTAAAAGTGGAATGTGTGGAAAAAGAATCATCTATTACTTTTTTTGATGGTTTATATTTACATACATCTCAACACATATTACATTGTAGTTCTGAGACATTCTTACAAACAAGGAGATACATAACTCCTCCAAAGAAATCTGGAGACACAGCTCTACTAAAGAATTAAGAAGAACAGCTTCCACCCAGCCCAAGGGAGACAACAGCTCCCACTCTACCTCAAAGGGAGACCACAACTCCCACACCATTTTTCCTGGGCCGAAATCCCCATGTGGGATTCGAACCCACGACCTGCTCTAAGGGGACCAACGCCCCTGCCACCTGCGCTAGCCGCAGGTGACGAATCATCTATTACTTGGATGACCTAGTGATTTACATAAATGTGTGGAAAATGTTAGGACTAGAAGATCTAGTTCGAAGTTAGGTAAAGACAATGATATCGTTATTCTTTTTTAGAGTACACCTCTATTAGATAGTGAGTCATCCACAATGATAGCTCTCATAAAAAAAAACATCATCTATGAACATAAAAATGACTAGATAGTTGACATAGTGTGTGTACATGTATAAGAAGTTCAGATCTGAATCTAGACTGGGGCATTAACTTTCATATAAATTTAAAAAAGAATCATTATCATCATATGTCCATTTCAAGGAAGAGAGGGAAACACTTCCTTGAAATGGATAACCTGCAAGTCGTTACATATAGCTCTAGAGATACAAGTAGGGAACACATTTAATAAGCAACATTCAGACGAACCCTCCAACAATATAAAGGCTGCTAGTGTATGAGCGACACAATTACCACTCCTAAGGGCATGCGCGAATTCATATCCATTGAACCTTCGGCTTGAGTCTTTGATTTTCCAGATGAGGAAACCGATAGATGAACGAATACGGTAATCATTAGTAAGAAAGTGAAAGAGAACGAAAGAATCGATTTCAAAAATAACGTCTAAATATTGAGATTTTGCCACCCTCATAACGACAAGAAACATGAGTTTGGTCTCCATCTAAAGTGGGTTGTCCCGTAACTTCCATAACCAATCACATGCCCCTAGGAAAAGGCCCTCAGAATCATAAATGATGGAAGCAGTTGCCCCAGTGCCAGTGGTTCTATTAAAAGTTGTATCAATATTGACTTTAACCTGACCCTTGGTGGTGTTCATCTAACCTAGTGCTCGGAGATGGGCTCATTGAATTTGAAATAAACGTTTGTTGAGTCCAATTGACGGAGCAAATAGGAGCACTTGTTTAGAATCTCAGAAAAAGGGGCTGATTCACCTGTAGTACGACGTAGGTTTCTGTAGTGCTAAATCTTCCAACAAGTCAAAATGAAGATTCTAAGATATGATATATGGCTCTGAGAGAATAGTTGCTAAAGAATAACCCTTAAGTTGCCTTCCCCATTGGGGGAGAACTAACATCGGAACTATGATTTGTGGGGCAAGAAATGTGACGTCACACTGCCAAAAGAGATGGAAAATGTCACCAACCCTGCATAAAGAGCAAATAGTCTCAAGTTGGATGTTCTTCCATCGCAGATTAACCTTGGTAGGTAGAGCATTAAGGAATAATCTCCATCCAAAAATAAGAATATTTTGTAAGCAGCTTGAGCTTTCATATTGCGCAGGGCCACCTTCATACAGTAAAATGGTCATTTATTAAATGGTCGTAATAGTGAAATTTTTTTATTACGGTGCATTCATATAGCCAACTTTTGATGTATCACAAGTTTTAGACAGGGATGACATGAACGACGTCCAACACTTGCTTGTTGAAAACAATGGACATATGTGACCCACGATCTCGTTTTGAGGGAACATAAGAATTTTTGAACAAGTAGTTAAAGCAGGCAGCAAGCTTGAAGTAGCTAGGAATAGGATAAAGACATATAATCTAACAATACTTTTAATATTTATAGAGGCATTGCTACAGGAAATAGAAATGGGGTGCTTGTTTTTCACAAAAAAAATTTCAATATAAAACTCTTTTACTAATTGTTTCTTCATTTTTTCTTATATAATTATTTTATTTTTCAATTAATTCTACATAATTACTCATATATCTATTTTAACTTTATATTTTTATTTTTCATTATTATCTTTATTATATCATATAATTTTTGTCTATTTTAAAAACTTTTAAACTAACAACTTTTTATTAAAAATTTTACAATTTTTCATAAACATGTTCTGAATACTGTGTATCAATTCAGATTTCAGTGTGAGGCAGAAAAGCAGAAAAAGTGAAGCGCGACCCCCAACGCAACGCAACGGCTGACTTAAAAACGACTCTCCTTAATTCGTCTGTGGTGGGCTGGACCCACAACAGGATAGTCAGTCGCTCCAAATTCCAATTAGAGAGACGTTCCAACCTTCGTGAAAGCCACTCTCCATTTTTCTATTACCTTGTCCTACTTCAAATCCACATTATTATTACTATTCTAATTAATATTTTTGTAATATATACCGCAGCATTAGATGGAGATATATATATATATATAGAGATACGTTTACCTACTACTACTTAAAATGCTTCATTATACCGATGATGTCAGATCCAATCCGAGTTGAGGTCAAATTAATGGGATGCGGACCGTCACAAGTCATAATTAATATGATTTTTCCATGTCTCGAACCAATGCGATCACCAACCCATTTAATGCACCAAGTCGTCATCATATTCTCTAATAATAAATCAATATTCGTCAATGCAAAATTCTCCAATAATTATATAAAAAAAAACCAGACCCTACGTTATAAAATTGGTTAAGCCTACTCAAAAGTCACGAATAGCTAGCTAATTTACGAGTTTTTTTTTTTTTTATTTCAAAAAAAAAAAAAACAGTACGAGCCTTTTTTCGTACGTGTAATCCAAATGCTTTGATCTCATTAGATATACAGTCCTCTGGCCACGGGGCTGTGAACGCCAGCCAGGTCGAGTCCTTCCTCCGTGAACGAATTTTTAGAGTCTCTTTTATGAAAGTTGGGAATTTTACATATTTTTTTCCCATATGAAAAAGTATGTACACAAATATTCCCTTCACGGCGTGAAGTAAGATTAGATTATAATATTAATTATAATTATCAGTTATATATATCAGAAATATTCAACGGGTTTCATATGATCATGAAATCATAATCTACTTCATCTACTGTATTTAGAATAATATATTCTATTACCAAATCAACTTTCATCTAATCAGATATGTATATAGGCTCTATTTAAAAATTATACAAATTTAATGTTATAAAATAGTTCATTGCGGAGCACCGGCACAGCTCTCTCCGTCTTTAGATACACACATATGCACGGTACTCGACTGGTATTTATTTTGATACGGCGTGGGAGTTGGTGGACGACAGCTCACTAAGCTCTGGGCTCATATGCCGTACATGTGCTTTGTCCGGATGAATGAATAATGGCGTCTCTTACAAATCGGACAGCCGGGATTTCATTGGATTGGATTCGAACTAGTCGTTGTCAACTCTCAAGTACCACTTCCTTGTCCTCCCCTTTCTTTTCGTTACCCGCCAATATAATCAAAACCGCCTGTTCAACCAGTTTTTTTTTTCTTTTTCTTTTTTTTTAATTATAAATCCCCCCGGCCAAAACCAACCGCTTTCCCCACACCTATCTATGCTAAAGTATATGATTAAACTGATATACTAACAATTTATATAAAATATATGATATGTTTTAATCTAAAACATATAACTTAAAGTTCAAAACTCATACCAATTAGAATTATGGTTTTATAATATTTGTAAAATATTTTTATTTTCTCTATAATGAACAACCATTCAACCATTTCATGCTGCAAAAAAAAAAAAAAAAAAAATCATTCAATAAAATGTCAAATGTAGAGATATCCATTGCAATTCGGTAAAACTTTGCACAAAGTGATTATGATTTATAAATTTATAACATGAAACATTGTTCACTTCATCAAAATATTTGAGTATGTAACGCGCAGCTATGTTGTATAATGATAATTTACTTCAACTAATTATATCACTAGGGCAACATAAATAAAATTTTATAACTATTTTATTTTTTGTATTTTTACAGAATAAATAAATAATTACACAGTACATCTCAAGTTCGCCCTAACCATGGTCCCGTGACGGTGAGCAAAAAGTGTTTTCTCTTTAATAATTGCCATAAACGAAAGCACATATATATATATATATATATATCTTAGGACCAATGTTTTTAAAACTGGACCGGTCACTGAACCGGTTTTGTGACCGGTTCCCGATTTTTCCGGTTCAACCGGATCGAATCGATGGTCGAACCGCGGTTGGACTGGAAACAATAACGAACCGGGACGTGACCGGTTCACGGTCGCCCGGTTGGGTCCGGTTTTCAAAACATTGATTAGGACACAGATGACTAGGCAACGACAGAGAGACAATTTTAAAAAAAGAATACCCAGTAAAATGACTCTGCCCAACTTTGAATTCTGACCTTGTACTTTACACGCTCTTAACCCATTCACGTCAGCAGGAATTTGGTGATTCAATCTACAGACTAAACACAGACGCTCACTCATGGATAGGTTTTGTAGGTGTAAGACATGATAGTCAACGACGCCGGCGCGTGTTCCATGTTTGCGGGATCCAGACCGCTGATCAAACGTAAAGGGATTGTCATCGGTCGCATGGGTTATACAAATAAAAATCAAAAGAAGAGGGTGGCGTTTTCGATGGGGTGGGTGCCAATGCCATCAACTTTTTTCACTACTGTACAAGGATTTGGCAGCAACGCGAAAGAACCGCGGAAGTCGTCGTCGTCGTCGTCGTCGTCGCCGTCGCGGATGCCCACCGACACCCGCACGCGCAGGCGCTGGATCTCCAGCGATGGTGTTGACCAAAACCGCTAATTGCGAAATTGCGCCCCCGCTTTGTTCCTTCTATGCACTCCTCTCATTATTTAAACAACTCCGCGTCAACGAAAGCGTGTTGTTCTACTTCTCGCGATCCCAGCAATTTCCACATCGTGAATAATTATAATATCACAATTGTCGGTGACCGCCGACAATCTCCCCCCTCCATCCCACTTCCATTTATACCACTCACAGCTCTGACATTTGCTAAAAGCAAACTTTATTTTGTAACGGATAATATTTTTTTATTTTTCAATTTTTTTTTGCAACAAATACATGTATATATATATATATGTATATATAGACACACACACAGGTAAGTGTCTTATTTAGCCACCAAATTTTAACTTGCAGCAATGAATTAGTTCCGTTTCCAAATTTTAATATTCTTGTAGCTAGATCAATATGCATAAGCGGCTATGTTAAAATGATCTCAAGTTGCAAACAATCCACCATATATATTTAAATAATACTAAAGATAATAAATAAAGTAAATTTTCTATCAACTATATAAATGATAAAAAATGGAAAGAGATCCGTAAAAGAAGAAGTTCATAGAAGCATCCCATTATTTAAATCTTTTGTTGAATATTATGATAAAATATTCAAATAACATGGTGGCCATCATGTTGTGTTGTTATTTTTCCTGAATATTTATTTTTAACGTTCAATATTTACCTTCATCAATTTCAATTCATCGTTGAGAATTTTTTTTTTTTAAAAATAAGTATTTTAAATATTGCAATGAAGACATGGAAAGTGTGAAGTGTAGCATCAGCGTATGTCATTTTAAGAAATTTACCAAGCGAGTTCTTGGGGTTAATTATATAGAATATAACTCTACAGATTAACAAGAGTACCGGAGACATATTTAATTATGAGAATAACTTGTGATGACAATTTTATCAGATGAAAATAACTACAATAATAAGAGGAATTGGCACTTATATCTATCGTTTTACACAAATTATGCTTATACCTATGATCTAAAATTTATTGCAAATATACATGTGAAGCGAATTTTAAAAATATTATAGTTATGTCTATGACTAGTATAAACTTATTATTTTTTAAACAAGAGACACCTTTTATGCAAATCATATGTTGTGTTTATTAATGTGAATTTAGTTGGTATATCAAAAATATCTTGATTGGATACTATGGTAGACCACCAAGATATCCAATGAAGATGATTTTTATACCAACTAAAATTCATATTCATAAACATAATGAGTGATTTAGATTTATCAAAAAATATCTTGATTTTTTAAATACCAAGAGCTTGACAATTGCAATAGACATAATTTAAATATTTTTAAATTTATAGGCATATTAAAGTTCAAATCATAGACATAAATTCAAACTATGTAAAAATCATCACACAAATACTTCTCATCATCATCATCATCATCATCACTACCACCACTTGCTGCTACTAGAAAATTTGCTATATGTAATCACCTTTTTAAAGTCAAAATTTGCAACAAGAGTATCCGAGATACATTTAACTTGGCTGCATTTTATACAAAGTGCAACTAGGCACTATATTATCTGCAACCAAAGTTTTTATCACTGTTTGCAAATAAGATTTAATAGCTATATGAATTATAATTTTTTATTGCATTTGAGGTAAAAATGATCATATTTAACTAAATTTCACATACAAAGTCAACTAAGTAATTTATAACTATCTTTCAAAGAAAAGAGTAATTTATAGCTAAATCATGAATTATAGCAAAAACCAACAACGATTTCGAATGGTGAGAGATTGTTTGTTTAGAAACGACGGCATGCATGGCATGGAAGGCCGCCCCACATGACGTGAGTGGGCCAATGGAATATGAGCGAAATATTTCAGTCATTGCTCTTATACCAGCTATATATGAAAAGAACGTTGAAGTTTTATACGGAAATGGAATGCGCCCAACTCTTACTCCTTGCAATCTGGTGTCCTTCCATCATTTTATACGATATTCCAAAACATATAATGCCTCCCACATGATTGAATGACATGATGATCATATAACAAAGAAACGTTTATATATATATAAGATTTGATCATGTGCAGACGGATCGCTGTAAAATGGGTCTCACATATATTATATTGCAATGAAACTTTATACAATCATTTATCCATATAAAAATCATACTTTAGATGGTTTAGATGTTGAAAATATCACTTTAAACTTGATGTTTACGTTAAACTATTTTATTTTGTTGATTTTAAACCATTTTAAAATGAAGATCATACACATGTTGAATTTGAATGAAAATTGATATGCTAATAAAATGAACAATTCTAAATACAATGAGCGAGGTGGGTTTCTAATTTGTGATCAAGTGGGGCCCACTGTGCATAGACTGCATGGTATAATTGGATGCACCGGAACATTTTCTTAACATATTATATATATACACACACACACATAGGAAAATGTCTCACGTGATCATGAATGGAAAATTCACTTCACCCATTGTATTTAAAATTATTCACTTTATTAACATACCAATTTTTATCTAAATTCAACCCGTATGGTCCCTATCTTAAAATGGTGCAAAATCAACGTAATAAAATAGTTTAATATAAATATCAAGTTTAAAGTGGTATTTTCAACATGTAAACCGTCTAAAATATGAATAAATGATTGTATAAAATTTCATTACAATCTAATATGTGTGGAGACTATTTTACAGCGGATTCCACGTAATGAGTCTTATGTATATGTGTGTATAAGCTAACAGCTGGTCATGGCATACTTTATTAATTTCTGCATGCCTAACAGTGGGCAGCTAAGGAAGTAATTTTCAACATGGTACTTTGCGCTTGGCAGACGATCGTGGATGATGCACGGAAATTCACAATGCCATCTACAAATTGGTGGGTGCCGTACCCTCGGAAGTCTTAAGTAATCAAATTATTAGATGTATGATGGATCCAATTATATACAATATTACCCTTGTTTGACTTGTTTCAATAGCCATCAGACTTCTACCCACCTTATACACACACTGGAGCACTTCTAAGAAACCCCTCTTATATGTAAGTCAATTTATTTTTACCATTTAGATGGTTGATGAAAAATTCATTTCATCTATTATATTTAACATCATTTATATTATCATAGAAATCTTTTTATTTTTCCAATATCATTGTATATGAGTTCCATCCAGAAACATATAAAATCAATATAATACAATGATTTAATATTAAATATTTATTTTTAAGCAGTATTTTCAACATTTAAATTATTTAAGATATCACAAGTATGTGGATAAATGATTCTATAAAAATTATTACATTCTAATACATATGTAAATGGATCTAAGTATTTTTCTAATTTACATATGAATGTACCTATATTTAAGCAAATATAACCTATGCACATATTGAATTTAATGATATTTAGTCTCCAAGCTAAATAAATGATATTAAATATAATAAATAAATTAGATTTTCTATCAAATATCAAAATCTAAAAAATAGAAGGGATTAGGCGGTCCTGATATATATATATATACATATATATAGGAGCTTGATTTTATACATCATAATGCATTTTAGGCTAAAATATATTATTAATTTAATTTTATAATTAGCTATATTTCTTAATTTTTCTTCATGAACGTATTTTAATGAATGTATTAAATCCACATGCTGAGTTTAGTCATTTTACCGTATGTACCTTTATATATTTATTTTTATTTTTAAAAACTAAGTTTTTAAGGGGTGAAAAATAACTTAAAATGCCCCTAAAAATTGATGAATTTTAAAAATAAAAATATAAATATAAAAATATTGTAAAATGATAAATTTTGATATCTAAACTAAATACACGTAGAAAACATACTTATAGAGAAAAATAATAAAGTAAAATAAAATAAATGAATGCATCACGATGTATAAGAGCAGGGTCCACATATATGTGAATTATATATTTAGAAAAATCGAGAGTTGAAATATCGACACACTAAACTAAGATCGTATGATGGTGTAGTCAACCATGTTTAAGATTAAGGTGCATGGATATTTAAAGATTTGGAATGCCAGGGTCCTCACGTATTTGGATCGGTGACAAGCTAGATGTTTTGCTGGCCGGTACATGGTTTTTAAAAGCGCAGAATGCTGGCCAGTGGGGTCCATCCTTTAAATTCCTCCGGGCAGGATTCTCATCGATCCAATGGAGTAGATGATAGACCCGAACCAACGTTTGCTTGCCTACGTCAACTGTCAGACTCAACTCAAGTACTGGTGATTATCTTCTCTTCCAATCCCCTCCACAAGAAAAAAAAAAAAGTACTGGCGAATCAGAGCTGATCGAGTCAGGGGTGGTTGAGGATCTAGTTTAGTGAAAAATTGGATTCTACAATTGCAATGCATGGGTTTCTTGGTTGTTGCGGTGAATGGCAGCAAAAGCTAGCGTTGGTTTTGTGCCACCACGCAAACGAAGATAAATAAATAAATATATATATATATATATATGAAAAATATTCAGGTGTAGCTTCATTGTACTAAAATTAAAGTACGATTATCTCAAAATGAGCCCCTTTATAATATATTGCGTATGAATTTCATATGAAAATAGTATAAAGTCAACGTCATACAATAGTTTTATGTGAATAACAATTTTAAAATTATTTTTCAACACATAAACTATTTGCTATAAAATTTATATAAATAAATAATTGTATAAAATATCAATATATTTAAGTACATGTAGAGCTAATTTTAGGCCAAATGCACCGTTAATTGTGATGAGGCAAATGTACGGTGACATATATATATATAAATGAATAATAGCTCCGTTGATTAATTCTTCCATTGGATTGCTTAATTTATTAGATTGGTAGTTTTTTTTTTTTTTTTTTATAAAAAAAAAAAATATATATGAACCAAATTTAGCCAACAAGTTTATACTTTACATAAGAGAGAATTTGGTATATATCCTAGGGTTAAAGTAGATATCAGTTGAGTCGGAAGAGGATTAATTGTGAGCATGCAGTAGGCAGTGTGGAAAGGTCATAGGTGGGCAGTCGTCCTCTTCCATCTACCCCGCCACGTGTGTGGAATGGATGAATCCCACCACCTTACCTGTCCAGCTGCATGCTTAAAAAAGGGTTTGCAGCTAGATCAGTGAAACAAGCAACTGATGGATGTAAAACCAATGAAAATGTTCACAACTCACAAGAAGAAGAAGACGAAGAAAGGGACAGCGGAGCTACAGAGTATCAGCTCCGATGTGTGGCTCAGATTGGACGACGGGATTGGCTGCAATACAAGGAAAGAATATTAAGGTGCTTTTAGCTTGATGATGAATTAAAAGCAAGGGTGGGTCACATGGATGAGAATGACCCAGTAACTGCCCCTCGATCGGGACACTTGTATTAATTCATGAATGCCCACATTTCATGATAAAGATGAAACAACACGTACATATATCCTGAATACAAATGAACTATCGAGATCTGAACCAATTTAATTTTTTGAAAACCGCGTGTGAAAATTAGCTTCTCGTGTATTAACAATGCGAACCGTGTATTAATGAATACTTTTTTTTTTATTTTTATTTTATAGAAGAACCCATGTGGCCGAACTGAAAAGGGCATGGACGGAATTAAATTTTTGAATACAGGGAGAGAAACTTCCTACCAATTTCGGGCATGTGCGACGAACATGATCGGCACGTGCCGATACGAGCCTTTTTTTTTTTTTTTTTTATGCTGCTGCTGATTTGGCTTGTCTTTACTCTTTATACATGTTCCACAGCATGCACCGGCATTAACGTGGGGCACATTCGTCTTCAGTTTGTTTCCATTGCACCGTTGGACAGAATGTTTTGAACATGAATTAGTAATTTAATAATTTTTTCGTTGCATATATCAAGTAAAAAATTAAATTAAATACTATTCCAAGTATGAAAATATCATAATGTACCTCCAAAAATCATGTCATTGTTTATCTATCTAATCAAAACTTATATATGCTAAACTGACTAAGGGTGTGCTAGTCAAGTTATAAAATTTTTTAAGAAAAAATTGTTGGTGTAAAATTTTTTTTAAAGAAAGAAAATAATATACGATCTGATAGGGGTAATAACGATGAATAAAGAGAATAAAGTTAAAATAGATAAGTTATTCATATAGATAATTACGTTAAAATAATTGAAAAGTAGAGTAGTTTATACATGAAGATATGAAGAAATAATTAAAAAATATAATAATTATGGAGAATGAAAAATTTTATATTGAAAAATTTCATAATAAAACAAACACGCTCTAAAAAATTTATTTTTAGTAACGGTTATTAGCAGCCAAACCGAATACATATAATGTTGCATATAACAAGTAGTGGCAACCAAACACCGGCATTAGTTAGCCGCTCATAACTTTAGGCAAAAAAATATTTTATTCATATGATAATACCTTTACTGTCAAATTAAAGTTTAGTTTTGTATAAGCACAAAGGTCATGAACCGTTTGCAACCAAAATTTCTTACAAATAGTTGCTGCACGTAATGAACCACCCAACATCAGAATTTGATCCCCCTTGTGGCAAGATTTCGATTCCAAAAATCAAATATTTTGCAGCGTTAGTTAATTTTGATGCAGAAACTCCTTAATTTAAAATAAAATTCATTGATCAGCGAAGAATTCTCTGGGTGTGAGATACAACTAAGAAGGTGATTCATATCATAATATCTTTATTATTATTTATTTTATTAAAATAACATATTTTAATTGAAAAATATCTGCGTACAGTTATGGCAAAAATGTTAATTAGAGAAAAATTATAAATTTATTTTAAAATTACATAAGATTTACATTCATATTCTATTTATGTAAAATTAATAGTTAAAAGAAAAAAATATTTACAATTCTTTTATAACATCTAAAATAATTCAAATTTAGAAATACTTATATTAACCTTTTTGGTCATTTTACATGTTTATAAACATTTTTGCTTTTAGGCCAAATACTACAATATTACTAAAAGTAATTTTTATATCGTAAAATTAAAGTATTTTTAACTTTTTACCATCACACTTTTTATAAAAGTTTTATTTGTAATTGAACTTTAAAAAAAAAAAAAAAACTTCAAATTTAAAAGCTTGACGAAACGGAATCCTAACATCCTTACAAACGGCAAGTGAGATTAATACCCAAATTAAAGCTAGCATAGGTCAAGCCATATATGTATGTATATGTTTGGAGAAAAAGAGAAAAAAGGAAATAGCAAAGATGAATGAGTAAAGGGATCTGATTTTGTGAAAAGACAAAAATGCGGGGGAGGGATTGTTCATGGTCATGGATGTGGGCTGGAGTAATTAACCGTGCATGCATCGGCATTGATAAGGTTCTTTGAATTTCTACCACATGAAGATGCAGCTTTTTAATTATTTATGGGTGGGAAATTAATGAACGACCGTCTGCCAGGCCGGGTCCAGTACGCGTACCTCTTTCGGGGGAGCTGCGGGGAACAATCTTGCAACCTTGTTACTTATTCAATGGTCCATTCCGGCCCCATTAGAGAGCGTTATATATATTCATTATTCAATGAATTGAAAATCCAAGCTCCTCCGGTGTGAGAAGGGAATGTTGGACTAGGGCATTTACGGACAATATTCATTCAAACATTAGGCTTCTGAATATTCAACCACCATAAAAAAAAAAGTTTCCAAATTCTCAAAGATTATCACATTAATAGCCGTTTAAAAAGCTTTCCTAATCGGCGATCGAGTAGCTAGAAGTCATCATTGATAGACATTTAAAACTAATTTCTTAATCGATGATAATTATGTAAACGGGGGAGGGAGTAGGCGGTATGCCCCTCCACAGGCACGTTATAGGAAGTGAACACCGTGTTGGGGATATGCAAAGAGTGCCCACAAAATCATGAAATCACAAGTGTCTAACAAGTTTGTATTATTTACAGATGAGCTGATCCAATAGAAATAACTAGAAAAAAGAGAATTCATCGCCGGTCGGGTAAACAAAAGGTGGGAAGGGAATTAAGCCTGCACATATGGATCCACACCAATCACCGGATTTCGGCCAATCAATTAAGGAAAGCAGAGTCATTAATTTGTAAGCAAGACGGCCGTTTTGATTTTTGATTTTTGATTTTTTTTTTTTTTAAGAAGCATAAGATAGCCGTTCTTTGCCGCATCAAATTCCCGCGAACCTCATATATAGTTTAATGTGATCAGGCACTGTTTCCTGAGCACTTGTCGCATGGAAGTTTGTTTGGAGGTCCATCTCATCCCTCTAGATGTCCGATGTGCCAACCGGCATCAACCTACCTATATAACGACACACACGCTCAAACACATATAAATATATAAAGCAGATGAACAAATGAATATATGGTGGAGAGGAGATTTCGAAACCTGTTGGAGTGGACGTGACAGTTAGGTGTTCTACTTGTCACTCTTTTAACTTTTTCTAAGTTTGCTATTTCGAGTTATGCCCTGCTTTTTTATTTACTTTCTTCTTTCAAGTTTCAAACTTTCAACACAATAAATACCAAGTAATTGGGTTATTTCTTGCAAACTTCAACCTATAAAAGAGCGGTCGCCTGGAGCTTCGTTCGGCTTGCCGATAGTGTGTATTACTTTTACCGATAAATAATTTCAGTTCGCTTTTTTTATTAGTACTTTGGAAGGTTATTTTTTATACCTTCTATTTAAATCCTCTTTCGCAACTTGCATTACTCAACTATGCAAATAAACAAAGAAAATATTTCATCTATACATCATTTGTTCGTATATATATATATATATATATTTAATTTTTAATCTTTTTTCACATTTAAATTGAAACAACAACAGATTATGATTGTTTTACTCCGAATAGTTCAACGGCAGCAATGTCATATAACAAGCGGATTCAACAGTTTTGATCTCTACAATGGCCAGGTGGCTTATTCAGTGGCTGATCAAGTGAATCAAATGAACCACCTATTATGAATCGTCGGTCCAAATCTGCCATAGAGTTAGTAATTATATGCCAAAATCCGACCGTCGACAATGGCTAAGTTGGTGGCAAGGACGTGGAGGGTGGGGTCATCTAAACAGGACACGCGGCAGCATGAATAACACCGGTTATTATTATTATTATTATTATTATTATTATTTTTTTGGGGCCAAATGGTTTGTACCCAACTTATTAAACAGCTCATATCATATAGAAAATCAAAATCTTCATAAAAACCTTGACTACTACAATAAGCTAAGATAAATTGGACTGCAGATTGCACGGATGTACCGACAACTCATTGATAGCCTAACAATGCAAGGGCATACGATCGATGAATAGATAGCATATACGATGCTAAAACAGCTCTATAACATAACATCCAGCGTAATGCATACAGATTAGATCAAGTCCACTCATTCAATGACCACAGTGGAGTTGACTCACCAGTCATAAAAAAACCCAGAGTGAGCACTGTGGCAAAGCCTCTCAGCCCTCGAAGGTTGAATTCGGAGTGGGGCCACAACAATAGAATTCTCTTTATTGGCACTTGGCTTCAATTTTCTTTCCGTTCCAGCTTTTCACTAATAGAGTTGGTTCCGGTGCATGGTTCCCACTTTAATTCATGTAAGATAATAAGATAGTCTCAATCAAATAATCTCCTTCTTTTAGCCATTAAGATGAAGTCTTTTTGTTAAATGTTACATCATCATCATCGTCCACACTAAGCATTAGAGAGTTGATCATAATGTGCTCAAAGGTCAATTATCAGATCACCACCATACAATCATCGACTAAAAGTAGCAAGTCTTCGTGATTTAATTCCCAGCCACTGCACACCATGTCATGCCATGAAGTGATATCGCTCCTATCTTTTCTGTGTTTTTATAAACCTCATTTTTATTTTTAAGGTCCATAAATTAAAATAGATAAAATAATGAATATTTTTATTATATTTTAACAAAATTCCCACCTAAAATTTCTGTAATCAATGTCTTTTAATGATCTAGCCGCCGTCTTGATTAGTGGTGGCTCTATATTTAAATTATTTAATATTTTATAATTTATTTTTATCATCATTTTATATATTACTAAAACATATATCATGCTGCCACAGAGGCATTACCTTTAGTGGTTACTTATATTTTCTCCATTGTTAAAGACATAAGTTCAATACTTGGTGCCTGTAATTTCAGTTGATTTTCTCCTCCTTCCTATTGCGAGGGTGTTTTTCTCCCTTCTAGTTCTTCCGTGTTGTGAAGATTCTGCATGCTCTAATTTGTAATATCATATGGCTTGTTTGCGTATATACATGAATAAAAAAAACATATATCATGCTAACTTCCAACAACAAACTTTGAATATTATTAACATCATATGCATCATGTTGACCATACATAGGCCTACTAACAACATCAGATTTTATTTTTGCAACTATATTATACATTCATTATCATGTTTATTTTATAGCACTATAAAATATTTACACCCAATAATCTACCATCCCAGGGCTATTACCATAGCACTATATAAGCATAAACAATGAAAAACTATTCCAACAGAAATGGGAATAAAAGCCTTCTTCTCTTATCATCTGATGGACATTATAAATTTTTTTAAAAAGCAAGGCCCCAATTTTATGTAGCTTGAAAGATTGATTGAGGGAGGCTTTTCCTTTAGAGCCCACATTGACCATGAAACGGAAATACAAACAATATCTAATCAGCCATATTATTCAAGATTCGTTAAAAATACATTGGATTTATAATAATTTGAGAAATCATTCGTCTAGATTGGAATAATGTTTTAAATGGTTCTTATATTGAATTAACAGCTAAGAAATTAATGTATAAATTAAATAATTTTATTACATAAGCCCATTCACACCTTTGATTAAGGTGAAACTCAAGTCTCCTAATTGAATAACACTTGTTACGTTTGTGCTTATTATTATCTTAATTTTTCTTGCTGATTAATTTCGTTTACTGCGCAGCAGAATGGCTCACTGGACGCAGTGAGGGGCCTAGACAGAGAGGTCCCGCACGTGCGGAAGCGACTCTCCTCTCCTCTGTATGTTTCTATACCTCTCTCTCTCCTTCCCACAGACAGAGTCCTTGACTTGTCAACGCAGCCATTTTACGAACGTGGTTTGGAAGCGAAGAAGCCGAAACGGCCAATTTTCTCTCCCTACTCTCTCCCCCTATTTAAAAAGTTAAAATACGGCTGTTTCCATCTCCACTCCTTCACCACCTCCACCTCCACCTCCACCTCCACCAATACCAACACCAACAGGCCTCATCCTACTATGCACCTCCTTCTCACCACCGTCTTCTTCCTCTCCTTCTCCCTCTCCAATGCCATTTCACTTCCCTCAAACCCTCAGTTTCGAGAAGCACCGGAATTCTACAATTCCCCCGACTGCCCCGTCCTCACCATCCCTTCCGACTCCATCTGCGTAGACGACGACGACCACGCCGTCCACGTCGCCATGACCCTCGACTCTGCCTACCTCCGCGGATCAATGGCTGCCATCCTCTCCGTTCTCCAGCACTCTTCCTGTCCCCAGAACGTCGCCTTCCACTTTGTCGCCGCCGCCAACGACCACCACCTCCGCCGCATGATAGCCGCCTCCTTCCCCTACCTCCGCTTTCAAGTCTACCACTTCGACGACTCCACCGTCGCCCGCCTCATCTCCTCCTCCATCCGCGCCGCCCTCGACCGCCCCCTCAACTACGCCCGCACCTACCTTGCCTCCCTCCTCCCCGCTTGCGTTCGACGCTTTGTCTACCTCGACTCCGACCTCATCCTCGTCGACGACATTGCCAAGCTCGCCGCCACGAAGCTCGGCGACTCCGCCGTCCTGGCTGCTCCCGAGTACTGCAACGCCAACTTCACGTCCTATTTCACCCCGGCCTTCTGGTCCAACCCGGCCCTCTCCCTGACCTTCGCAGGGCGGAAGGCCTGCTACTTCAACACGGGGGTGATGGTCATAGATCTGGAGCGGTGGCGATCGGGGGATTACACGGCGAGGATCGAGGAGTGGATGGAGCTGCAGAAGAGGATGCGGATCTACGAGCTGGGATCGCTGCCGCCATTCCTGCTGGTGTTTGCGGGGAACATCGCGGCGGTAGATCACAGATGGAATCAGCACGGGCTTGGCGGGGACAACTTCAGGGGGCTCTGCCGGGATCTGCATCCGGGGCCGGTGAGCCTGCTGCATTGGAGCGGGAAAGGAAAGCCGTGGGCGAGGCTGGATGCCAACCGTCCCTGCCCGCTCGATGCCCTCTGGGCCCCTTACGATCTCTTCCAGACCCCCTTCGGCCTCGATTCCTGATTTCGCTTCCGGCGCACCTTAGCCGTGGCCCTGTGCTGGCACCGTACAGAGTACAGATAGGTTTTCCTTTTTTGGCCTTTTCTATTCCTTTTTCTCCGTCCTCCCTCTTCTTCTTCTTCTTCTTTTTTTTTTTTTTTTTTTTTTTTGAGGGGGCTGCTAATTTCTTAATTTTTATCTCTGCCTGTGAGAAAGGAATATACAAATATACATCGTAAAAAAGATGTGTAATATAAAAAATGAACAATGGAAGAGAAATTATGACTCTGCCATTAATTTGGTGGAGGATTCGGTCTTTGTTTCTAGTTTTTCTTTGGTTGGTTGTTAAGCTGTTGTTGTATATGTAAATCATCTTCTGCGATAAAGATTAAAATAATAACAACAATTATTCAATGAGCCGGCAGCGTGAATACCCTTATTTTTTATTTTAAACTTATTTTCAAATTTAAATCATTTCGTGTTTAACGCGGCCATTTCTTTTATCATGCTGCCAAAAAAAAAAAAAAAAGAAAGAAAAGAAAAGATTAGTACGTGCAGAATGTAAAAAGTTTTCCGATAGATGTGATTTTTTAAATTATAAATAAAATGCGTATGACTAAACATGATGAAGGATTTAGATCTGCGGAATGACTATTTTAAAATAGAAAAACCAAGGTAATAGAGGAGTATGATCCTCTACGACAATAGAAAGCAGGCAATGATAACGGTGCCAGGCGTCGCCTAATTCGTCGTTGATGAATGTGAATGAACCCGTTTTTACGAATTATGATGATGGGAGTTATGACCAATCATAATCATGATCGAACGAAGGGGAGATATTGCTTGGGGGAGATGTTGAAAACTAGTTGAAATGAGAGAGGGAGGGAGGGAGGGAATCAATCATATGAATAATGTTGAACGGGGAAGAATGGATGGATATTTGGCAGTGAATAATTGAAGAGAGAATCGCACATGGTGGTGGAACTTGATTTTGGGAAAGCTTCGGCCGATGCAATGAATATGTGGTGGACCACAGGTTGGGGTCCGGAACATGCTGTTGTCCTTACTTTTCTCTGTCGCTCTTGCCCTCATGAAATCCGCTTTTGGGTTTTACCCTTACTTATATGTTATATCTGACTATTCAACTGACATATCAATCACGGACCACACAAAAAAAAAAAAAAAAAAAATGCACAAGACATCGCAAATACTTCTATTGCAAATATTCCAACTCTTTCGTGAGTTAGAATTTTACTCTCCCTTTATCTATTATATGTTTAGGCGGGTACCCTAAAGGATCCAAGATCCTAAGATAGGAGGATGCGTAGAAGATGAGATTTTCTCTTTTAATGACAGTTTTTGAATTTTTAACGTTTACAATGCAACTTTTTTTTTAAAAAAAATATATATTCTCAATGTACCTTGTTACATTTTCATTCTATTTCACCTTCTCATTCAAACAGCTTCTTGCATCCTTCCGACTAGGTCCATTTAGATGGCTTATATGCACAAGAAAATTTAGTAGGAAAATCAAAACTTTTGTTGTTTTGGTGAGATAAATACTACTTAGAAGATATTGGATGTTGTTATCGGATTGTTGTTTACGTAATTGAATCATTAATCTTTATTTCCTCCATTTATAGATTTTTTTTTTCCTCCACTATTTTCCCTCCCTTGATGGACCTGATGATGGGCGGGGGGCTTCACTTGCCGACAACTCACTTGCTGTACTGTTTTTCAACGGAGATATTTTGTCGTTGAACATGTTCCATGCAGAGAGAGGGGGAGAGAGAGAGAGAGAGAGAGTGCCACATTTTCAAATTTCAATCAGTCAGTGGTCCATGCATCCATGTCCCACGGAAACTCCCCTTCACTACTTTAGCAAGTCCAAGCGGCTGTGCTGGCTCAACTACACATGTATATACGTGTTGACACCCCACCCTCGGGGCCCGACGATGGATAATTGGACACAAGATTCAAACACAACCAAATTTAGTACAAAAGGAAATTCAAGCAACTAAGCGGGTCATCCCGCACTCAGCCCATACGGAGCGAAGCTCCACTAAGCCTCGAAGCAGGCTTCTCAACGAATCAAATCCGGCCCACAAAGGCAAATCTCCTACAGGCCACCCCCAACGGGCTCTACAATGCAGCCCAAGCCTCAAAAGCAGGCTTCCCTACAACTTTGGGCCCCTACAACGGCCCACCCAAAGCCATGGGCTAAGCCAAGCTCTAGCCCACCAAGCCAAGCTTATGGACCAAGTCCAAAACCAATCAAGAGGCCCAAAGCCCATGACTCAAACTCAAGATCAAGTCCATGGACCAAGTCCATGATCCCACTCAAGTCCAAGCCCATGGACCAAGTCCATGACCTCAAGGGAGCCCAAAGCCCACTCCACCATCTATAAAAGGAGGAGCTCCCCTCTCATTCCAACACACTTGAAGAGAGGCATCCCAAGGGGAGGACGGGAGTCTGCAGCAACGCCCCCGGCATCCCGGCTTCCATGCTCTACGCGCTCCACGCCTCTCTTCCCATTTCCCCCTTTCCATCTCTCCCGTTCTCTTAAACCTTTTTTATTTTCCCCCTTTTACGCCGTGTAAACCGCCTCGGGTTGGCAGATTTCTCCATATTTGCTTCAACCCGTAGGCCGGAACCCATACTCTGTATTGCTAGTGCCTTATTTCTTTAAATAGGGGCCGATCTCCCTTTAAAGATCGGTGGCGACTCCATTTTCATTGTTTTCTTGTGTGCGTGTTTGAGCTAACGCCCCGGCAAGGTGGGTGCACGCGGGTCCGCAGATTCCAGCATAGTACGCTGCCGTTATGCTGCCGGATTTGTGACTTGACCCGTGTACGGAAGCCCCGTCTTAGCCGTCATGCCGCCAAAATCACGAGAAAACGCCTATATGCCCATTTTTCTAAAACACGTGAGGCCTAACTCATTTTACCCCATTTGAATGCAGGAAATCCAAGCCCACGTCGCTTTTCAACACGATCCACATTTTCAAGGCCCGGGAAACCATTCCGAGCCCACCGTAGCGCTCACGGCGGGTGCTACAGCTTGGCGACTCCACTGGGGACGGCATTGCAAGTTCACATCGGCACAAGGGGGTCAGAATCTGAAGAATCGAAGCATTTTCCTCGCTGAACAGCGAGTTGCAGATGCATTTCCGTCTTCTGGCAGCGAGTTTCTGAAGTTTCTGCCCAAATCGCGCAGAAACCTAAAAAGTTTTTAGGTCCAGAGGCGTCCAGCTCAAAAAAACGAGCAGAACTCGTGAAGACCTGCTGGATACTGCCTTGTGACTGTTAAGGCACCTAATACGAGCCAAAATGAACAACTTCCAGCAAGAACGAAATTGATTAATGTTAAATCCGGCGTAAAAATCACTTCTTTTCCATAACTTGAGTGTTTTCTGGTCACGCTTCCAGACACGCTTCAAGCGAACTGGTCTTTCTCCAGACACTCTTCAAGCGAACTGGTCATTCTTCCAGACACGCTTCAAGAGAACTGGTCCTTTTCCAGACACGCTTCAAGCGAACTGGTCATTTCTCCAGAAACACCTCAGGCAAACCCGAACCCGTGGACCTCGAACATTCTCACGCGTGGAACTTAAAACCTTTAAAATTTGCAAAGAACACAAAAGGACTCGAACCTCCAAGCATCCATCCAAAGGTTGATCTCCTTATTATTCGCTTACAAGTACTAATCTCCTTTTTTTATTGATTACTCAGGTTCTTCACCATAGCTCGGGGGCAAAACCAATCAACTGTGGATCGAAGCCCCGTGGTTACCAGATCAAGAGCGGCTAGGATGGAGTCCGAACAATCCTCACATCACGAAGATCGGGATCACCAGTTCAAGCAGTCCATTGAGGCCTACATGGTGGCAATGGACAAAAGGATGCAAAAGCTAGAGGAAGTCCTGTCAAACATGGGACAACCTCTTATAGGCGGTCAGAGCACGGCTACACCACCATTTTGTTCACAAAACCCGAATCCGGAGCAAGACGGTGGACCTCAACCATCTTCCCATAAATCCCGGATTCCAGAGCAAGATGGTGGACCACAACCATCCTCCCACAAATCCCGAAATGATCACTACAAAGAAGAGGAGGTGGTCTTAGAACAAGGCCGTAATGAAATCCAAGACCTCAAGAACCAACTTCAAAACCAACTAAAAGAAATGGAGGATCGAATCCGACAACATCAAGGGGAGGGCCTACCTTCGGCCAAAATCGAAGACTTATGCCCGTTCCCCGACACCAAGTTGCCAGAGAAGTTCGAGATACCGGCTCTACCCGCATATGAAGGAGACTCATGCCCGAGGGCTCATCTCAAGGCCTTTTGCGGCATCCTATATCCCTTGGTGAAAAGCGAAGAAGTCTTGATAAGGCTATTCCAACATAGCCTAAAGAAGGACGCCTTGGAATGGTACATATCGTTGGATTGCCGGTTGATCAAAACATGGGAACAACTCTCTTTGGCTTTCATGGACCGCTTCTCCTACAAACTAAACATGGCTCCCAAAAGGGCCGACCTCGAAGCGCTCAAGCAAAAAGGGGACGAAACATTCTCCGAGTACATTGCTAGATGGCGGGCATTAGCGGCAAAAATGAAGAGCCCGTTGCCTTTGGATGAGCAAATCTCTATCATCATCAACTCCGCACACCCGAGCATCTCGGGTTACCTCATTTCTCACCCCTACGTCAACTTCACTCAACTTCTCCAAGCTGGGGACCAAGTGGAGGCGGGAATTAGACATGGCACCATCTCTCCATGGCCTTACCAAGGGAACGCAACTCGAAGGAAGCAAGAACCAAAAAATGGTAATTCCTCGAAGAACCCGGATGTAAACGCCATAGACACCACCCCCAAGCCTTTTCAAAGAAAAGCATACAGAGATTTTACACCTCTCACCCAGTCATACACCGACGTCCTCAGCATGCTCATCCAAAAGAATATGCTTGCACCTCTAGCTCCAAAACCTCCACCTAATCCCCTTCCTAAGAACTACCGTGAAAATGAGTTTTGTGCCTATCACCAAGGGAGAGGCCACACCACCGAGAGATGTTTTACCCTCAAACATGCCATCCAAGACTTAATAGATGATGGAAAAATCAAAATTTCATCAAACACCCATGAGGATGTGATCCAAAACCCCTTACCTATGCATGAACCGAGGAATCCCAATGCAACGAACATAAACTTCATAGAAGTTGCAAGGGAACCCGCAAAGCCAAGTCATGAGGCCTATATGATCACTCTACAACGGGCTAAGCAAGAAACTATCACACTACAAGGAGCCGCTCCTCGGAATGTCCGTAAACCTCAAGAAGCACATGGCCAAGACTACCTCATATTGCCGGGCGTGAGCAACTTGAAGATTGCTCCTCCTCATCAAGAAAGCCAAAGCCAACATACGACTCGCACAAGGTTCCGTGGGAGTATCCTCAATGCTCGGAGATAGGCAACATCTATCCCAATGGCCGAGTCTACCGACGGGAGCCGGCTCGCAACGT
This sequence comes from Annona cherimola, assembly GCA_030490835.1. Lineage (NCBI taxonomy): Eukaryota > Viridiplantae > Streptophyta > Magnoliopsida > Magnoliales > Annonaceae > Annona > Annona cherimola. The sequence goes on along the minus strand of CM059973.1, from coordinate 98,887,854 downwards.
GATCACCAACCCGGAGAAGGAACCGCCATACGATGTGGCTTCACAACTCAAGTCCTTGCCGGCTCAAATATCCATATGGGAGCTATTATGCACATCAACAAAGCATAGGGAGGCTTTCACTAAAGTGCTAAGCGAAGCTCACATAACCACGGAGGTGACTCCCGATGCGGTGGCTCACATGATCGGGCAAATAATGGCCCCTAACGCCATCACATTCACCGATGAGGAGCTTCCCGCGGAAGGACGCAACCATGGACATTCTTTGAGCATCACGGTCGGGTACAATGGCTTGAAGATCCCCTTGGTAACCATTGACAACGGAGCAAGTCTTAATGTTTGCCCATTGCGAACCATCAAAAGGCTTGGAATCCCGACGGATCAAATGAGGCCGAGCGACTACCATGTAAGAGCCTTTGATAACTCTCAAAAAACGGTCTTGGGTGAACTAGACATAGAAATCCAAGTGGGACCCGACACCATGGTCATCCCTTTTCAAGTCTTGGACATCCCCGCATCTTTCAACATGCTATTGGGAAGACCTTGGTTGCATCAAACCGGAGCCATCCCGTCCTCTCTCCACCAAAAGCTCAAGTACATATCGGCGGGAAAGCTAGTGGTCATCGAAGCCGACCCCGAGATCATCATCCCGGTGGAATTTGAGAACTGTCATGAAGTTCCACTAATTGAAGTGTATGAATCTTCGGATCCTCTCCCTTTCAAGATGGATGACATGCATGAAGTCCATCACATCCCTTCAAAGCAAAGGCTTCCGCTCCACTATGTTATATCTCCAGCCGAGAGGCAAACAACAAGGTTCAACATCAAATACCGAGGAAAGACGGTGTTACTCAATCCTCAACAAAAGAACAATAAATGGGGACTTGGGTATAAGCCCGAGGAAGATAAATTCAAGGAGTCGAACAAAGCAACTCGGTTTATAAGCGCGGGACACATACTACCCGAGGCATTGGAGACCCAAGAAGTCTTAATGATAGCTCATGATGACCGGCATGAAAAAAAAACGCCATTATGCAAATACAAGCCAAAAATTGGTATGCGATACCAACTTGCTCGAGACCCGGCTCTAGCAGTCATATCATGCATCCGGTACCCATTCAAAAGAAAAAGAAACAAACGGAGCCGGATATGTGGGCCAGCATTCGCTGGTCCCACGAGTTGCTAGAAATATCAGAAGATCGTGGAGTTGATGAGGAGCTGCGCGGCAACATAGAAAGACATGAAAACAAAGACGCAGCTTTAGACTACGAGATCGTCAATTTGGGAACCCCGGAACTACCCAAATGTCTTCGTATTGGAAAGAACTTATCCGCCGAAGAAAGAAACCAAATGCTCGCTTTTCTCAAGCCTCGGCTAGTCAACTTCGCCTTTTCCTACGAAGACATGCCCGGACTTGACGAAAATCTCATTACTCATCAACTCCCAATAAAGGCCGGTGTCAAGCCGGTAAAGCAAAAATTAAGGAGGCTTAAACCGGAATGGATACCCAAGATAAGGGATGAAGTGATCAAGCAATACAATGCCGGATTCTTGGTAGTATCTCACTACCCGCAATGGCTAGCTAATGTTGTTCCCGTGCCTAAGAAGGATGGAAAGGTCCGAGTGTGCATTGACTATAGAGATCTCAACAAGGCTAGCCCGAAGGATGACTTCCCACTGCCTCACATCGATGCTCTAATCGACAACACGGCGGGCCATACATGGTTCTCCTTCATGGATGGGTTCTCCGGGTATAATCAAATCAAGATCGCCGAAGAAGATAGAGAAAAGACATCCTTCATCACTCCTTGGGGGACATTTTGCTACAAAGTAATGCCATTCGGTTTGAAAAATGCCGGAGCTACATATCAACGTACCATGACGGCCATCTTCCATGACATGATGGGCAAAGAAATGGAGGTCTATGTGGACGACATGATAGTCCGGTCTTGCACCTTTGGAGAGCATCTAAGAGACTTGGAAAAACTATTCAACCGGATGGAGAAATTTCAACTAAGGCTCAACCCGCAAAAATGTGTCTTTGGAGCTCAAAAGGGGCGCTTGCTCGGATTCATCGTTAGTGGAAAAGGAATTGAGGTGGACCCGGCAAAAGTCAAGGCAATACTAAGCATGCCGCCCCCCGCAACCGAAAAAGAGATAAGGGGCTTCTTGGGCAAACTTCAATACATTAGCCGGTTCATAGCCCGACTAGCATGCACTTGTGAACCGATCTTCAAATTGCTAAGAAAAGACTCTCCCAAAGAATGGAATGAAGATTGCCAAATCGCCTTTGATAAAATCAAAGCCTACTTGGTTAACCCTCCCATCTTGGTGCCACCTAGAGCGGAAGGTCCCTTGCTGCTGTATCTCTCAGTCACTCCAACGGCATTGGGGGCGGTGCTAGGACAACCGGATGATTCGGGACGGAAGGAACAAGCCATATATTACTTGAGCAGAAAATATACCCCTACGGAAGTCAGATATCCGGAGATTGAAAAGGCATGCTTGTCTCTTGTATGGGCCGTGCAAAAGTTAAGGCAATACATCATGTCCCGAACCATACTGCTCATCTCAAAAATGGATCCGTTAAAGTATCTTTGTCAAAAGACCGTATTGACGGGAAAGCTAGCGCGGTGGCAATTGCTCCTCACGGAGTTTGACATAGTGTATGTCACAAGAAAAGCTGTCAAGGGACAAGTGGTAGCGGATTACTTAGCCGCACAGGCGCTCCCGGACTACCAACCGCTACAAGAAGACTTTCCGGATGAAGAAATACTACTTGTGGAGCAAGATGAAGAAAATGATGCTTGGACCTTGTACTTTGACGGCGCGTGGAATGCTTCGGGTAACGGAATAGGCGTTGTCCTTTGCTCCCCCAACCAAGCCCCAATCATGATATCAAGAAGGTTGATTTTTCCGTGCACAAACAATATCGCCGAATATGAAGCTTGCATAGCCGGAGTACGGGAAGCCTACAAGCTGGGGGCAAGAAAACTTCAAATCTATGGAGATTCACAGTTGGTAATCAACCAAGCTAATGGAGAATGGGAAACCCGAGATGAAAAGCTAAAGCCTTACCACACGGCATTAACTCACTTGGTTTACTCATTCGAAGAAGTCACTTTCACCTATGCGCCACGGGCTCAAAACCAATGGGCGGATGCACTAGCAACCTTGGCATCCATGGTTGAAATACCATATGAGAAGGGAACTCAAGAAATCACAGTGCAAACATCTCAACAACCCGCATATTGCTTGCAAGTGACGGCCGAAGCTGAAGAAACTCAAGAGGAAGAAAAGCCGTGGTATCATGACATAAGACAGTTCTTGGAGCACCAAGCATTCGATGATCATATCACACTTGCGGAAAGAAGAACCATCAAGAGACTAGCCTCTACCTACATAATACAGGGGGCAACATTGTACAAACGGTCTCACAACCAAATGCTATTACGTTGTGTTGACCGGCAAGAGGCAAAGGAAGTCATGACCCAAATCCATGATGGGGACTGCGGAGCACATATGAATGGGATCGTGATGGCAAAAAAGATAATGCGCCAAGGATATTATTGGATCTCAATGGAAAAAGATTGCTCGGAGTATGTGAGGAGATGCTTCAAATGCCAAGAGCACGGGAACTTGATACACTCACCCGCAACGGACTTGCATTACCTATCTACCCCATGGCCCTTCTCAACTTGGGGAATAGACATAATCGGCAAGATAGCTCCTAAATCCATCGGCGGGCATGAATACATATTGGTGGCAATAGAGTATTTCACTAAATGGGTTGAAGCAACATCCTTTCCAACTATCAATGCAGCACAAGTCATACGCTTCATCAAAGGAAACATTCTATCAAGGTTCGGGCTTCCGCAAGCAATCATAAGTGACAACGGAACAGTCTTCGTTAGTAAGAAAGTTCAAGACTTCTTAGCCCAATACAAAATCCAACATCACAAGTCAAGTCCCTACCGTCCTCAAGCCAACGGAGCCGTAGAAGCCGCAAACAAGACCTTAATCAAGATCCTTAGCAAAATGGTGGAGAACTACCGAGATTGGGCGGAAAAGTTGTCATACGCTTTGTGGGCATATCGAACTTCTATCCGGAGAGCCACGGGATTCTCACCCTATGCTCTAACCTATGGCATGGAGGCGGTCTTACCTATTGAGGTAGAAATCCCAACTTGGAGGATATTAAAGGAAAGTGAATTAGAAATGGAGGAATGGATGCAAACACGCCAATCCCAACTGGATTTGCTTGATGAAAAGAGAATTCAAGCTCTTCACCACACCCAAGCATATCAACGGCGAATGGCACGGGCTTATAACCGATCGGTAAGAGCTAAGAACTTCCAAGAGGGTGACCTCGTCATGAAAAGGATCCTACTTGTTCATCCTTCAGATAAAAGAGGCAAGTTTAGGCCTAACTGGGAAGGCCCGTGGGTTATAGCCAAAGTTTTATCAAATGGAGCATTAGCCATTTCAAAACCCGAAGGCAATGGGAAGGCCGAAATCATAAGTTCGGACCATGTCAAGAGGTTCTATCCATAAAAGGGCTTACCATCAACATACTAATGCGACTGCAAAGCACGGGGAACGTTCAGAAACCGCCTCTCTACATCCCTCGTGAAATCAGTGGCAAAACTCGAGTGCAGAACTGCTGCTGCTGGAAACAAGCTCTTAGACCTAAAAAGTTTTTAGGTCTGAAAGCGTTGCTCGCATAGCAGAACTCCAGCAGCACAGCAGATGCCCCAAAACGCAACCAAAAGGGTCCGGAACCCAGAAACAAGGGGCAAACAGACCGGAGACGAGCTACAACTCATCTTGAACAATTCCTTAATCCATTCAAGGCAAAAACACAAGTCTTAGTGAAAGATTCATGAAACCCGTAATGAGGAATGCAACTCAACGGCTCAACAGACAAGATCCGGATTTGCCGGGAAGTGCAGCAATACTATTCATAGAAGACGACAGATTTCTTGAAGCTCATAAAGTTCAAATTCAAAGCAAGGAGAAGAAACATCAAGACATGGCCAAAAAGCCTTTCATTTCATTTATTCCCAAAGATGCAATTACAAGTCAAAGGAGAAAGATCCCTCAAAGTACATGGCTTTCCCAAGAGAAAAGGAGAAAACAATACATGTGACGGCTATACAATCCACTAACCCACTCCTCCAACATCCACAAAAAGAATAGCGCTTAGCATTTAGAGGTTGGTTGAAGGCGGCTTCATGATGATCTAGCATTCCTTCTATGGCGGCTAAGCCATCGGATTGATGCAAGCAAAAGGAAGTTAAAACCTCCAATTGGGAATGAAGGGCTCGCATGTTCCGATAAATCCGCCGGAACCCTCCACCAAAGCCCAAGGCACGCCTATGAAAGCTCCCAAATGCTCCAAAAGCCATACCTACAAAAGAAAGAACACCAAGAGGGTCATCCATGGACGGAAAAAGCAAAGGAAAGAGAGATCCATGTTATACCGGAAATATGGATAAACAACCTTGTAAGGGAGTTTTCTCTAAGCGCCTTAAGGTTAATCCTTCATAGATATGTGCCAACACCAAAGAAACAAGAGATTTATGCCGAATGACCATGGAAACTACGGGAAGCAATTCGGGCCTAAAGCCGACGGCCGGACAAAGAATTAACACTTCAGTGAGGATGGCAAAGATCAAGTCATTCCTACAATGGACCCATCTCAATCCGTCAGTCCATCAGTTATATGAAAAGAAGGAATAAAAGATGTCCAATGGCATATGCATGTCAAAGTTCACATAATTCAAGGCAATGGTGGAAGCCCGTAAGCCAAACAGATCAAGCAAGAGCTCTCCCACGCCACCAATGGGGCAAGGCGCATACATGGCGCTAGACAAAGGCAGCCCGGTCAATGCAGCAACTTCCTCCAAGGAGGGAGAAAACTCTACACTCCCAAACCGGAAAACACATAGGTCGGGTATCCAATGCTCTACAGCCATGGTCAAAAGATCAAAGTTCAGTGAGACTCTAGCCAAATCCAATACGTCCAGAAAATTCAGATCCATCAGCACCAATCTTTCTTCTTCACAAAGGTCATTTATCCACTCCAACAGAATCTCTCCCGCACAGGGACCTTGAAGAAGGGAAACAGGAGAGGAAACGGGGTCAACAGGGGGCAGGAGGTCTTCCATGAACAGGCCCCCGTTTGGCAGCATTGTGCCCCCATTAACAGGTGGAAAATCTCCTTCATTTCCCATGAATTCAGCCATCAAGCAAGGAAAATAAAGTCAGAAACAGAAGCACAACAGAAACGAGAAATCAAGAGGCAAAGAGAGAGTAAATCGCATAGCAGAAACAGCAGTGAATACAGCCACAAAAACGCCATTAAAGGGGCTTAAAAAGGAGACGAAATACCCACCCACCTGCTGAAACAGATGCAGAGATTGCAGCCCTCTCCACGAAATGGGTAGCCATGAAAATCTGAGGAAAAGAAGGAAGAAATCAGGCACAAGCTAACGAGAAGGATGGAAGCTATTAACGGAGAACCCATATTCTTTGCAGCAGCAAAACTCGGATCTGAGGTTGCTCCAATGCTCAAACCAGCGGATGCTTAGTCAATCCAACGGGAGAGAAGAAATTTCGGGAAGAAGACAAACAAGCAACAGGACAAATCACGGGTAATGCGCTGACAGTAACCCATTCAAAGGAGTAAAGGCACGGAGACTTTGGGCAGCTGCAAATCCGGGTCAAAGGATTGCATCCGTACCCGAGCAATCTGAAATTTCATAGTACCATGAAAGAGAAGACGAGCCGGAAGAAGTCAACAAGTGAAAAGGGAAAAATCCCTGAAAATGCGCTGCAATAGCTCATTTGTAGTGAAGGACGAGTGTAGAAGAGGCACGGAAGGAAGTTTCGACTCGCCCGGAAGAGAAATCGTGCAAAAAGGGGAAGAAATACGGATAAACGCGTAAAAATGGGTATTTCTGCCCGCTGGTCGCGAAAATGAAGAAGGACGTCGACTGACCTAAAAAGTTTTTAGGTCTATATATATAAAATCCTTGCAACGCCCCTATGCAGAATTTTCAATGGCCAAACGGCCTACAAGTGATCAAAGCATTACATGGGACGTCAAGAACAAAGATTTTACAAGATCCGTGTCCTGCAAAAGCAACAAATCATACAAACACGTTCTCTAAAGAAACAAGCCGGTATTCACACGGCTTCACAACCAAAAAATGAGCATACAAGCATTCAGATTTACAAAAATACAATTCGGCCAAAAAGAGAAAGGATGAAGAAAGCTCTTCGAGACATCCCGTTGATAGCTCTAGTCCGAGCAAGAACGTCGCCACCCGAAGCCTTGTGGCGACCGGACGAGGGGGTACCCGCGACCGAAACTCTAGCCGTTGAAGATGAAGTCTTCTTGCCTTCTCGTGTTGCATCATCGGGAATCTTGATGGGCATGTTCGTCGATCCACCCGGCTCATTATGTTTGAGCCGTACTGCTCTATTTCGAAGACGCAAGTCGTACTTCTTTCTAGAAGACATCCTTGCAATTGCAACATAAAAAGGCGACGGGTCAATACAAGGCACACAAGCAACATGACAAGCATCATGCCCCGAGAAAAATTATATAAAGTCAGTTTACATCTCCATTTCAAGCTTGTAAAAACAAAAAAAAACAAAAAAACAAAAACAAAAAAAATAAAAAAAAAAGAACAAAAAAAAAAAAGAAGAAGAACAAAAAACAAAAAAAAAAAAAAAAAAAAAAAAAAACAAAACAAAAAAAGAAGAAGAGAGAAATAAAGAAAAACAAAAAAAAAAAGGAAAAGAGAAGAACCTTACTGAAAACTCAGCGGCGGCAATGACGGCCCTTGCCGGCGGCTACCACGGTAGCTCGAAGGAGAAGACGGCCAGACCCTGGTAGCAGCCCCGTCACATATGTCGGCCACGATGACGGCCGGGAGCGGAGAGGATGAGCCGGCAACACTCATCAGAGAAGAAAGGGCAGTGGCAATCTAGCAGCGGCGACACCAATCCTCGACAGCAGTAAGGCCGGCGGCCAAACACGAGAGGGGAACCACACAACAGCGGCCGCGACGATTTCAACTGCTGGAGACGAAGAGGAGAAAAGAATACCGCGAAAGGGGCAGCACCCCCAACAACAGCAGCAGCGTCGAGAACAAACGGCGCCGGAAACAAGGAAGAAAACCCCAGCCGGACGTGGCAACGGCGAAGCTAGTCAGCGCCGGAGAAGAGAAATAGAGGGCGGCAGTAGGCGATCCTCGACGACCCCGGCGGCTGGAAGGAAAAAGCCGCAAGGACGGGCAGACTCCGGTAGTAGCCGCGACGGCCACGATAACGATCGGAAGCAGAGAAGATGCTTGGACAACGGCGATTCTAGCGGCGACGACGAGCAGATCCCTCTGTGACTATCAGAGAACTCGACGATGGCAGCATGACGGAGATGACCGTACGATGCAATGGCAGCAGTCGGCAGCAGCAGCCGGATGAGAAGAGCGTCGGCGGCGACAGGGAGAGAAGAGAGAAGAAACCAGAAGAAATGGGGCCCACGGCTAACCCTAAGGGCCAGAAAATTTGCAAGCAGCCCCCGCGACTTTTGAGAAATTGCAAGGTTCCCAGGCCCAGGAAAAAGGGTGGAAAGAGCCCACAGACCTTCGAGTATTCGCAAGGCAGCCCACAACGGCTTCCTTTTTGCAAGAAAGCCACCTTCAAGCCACATTTGCAAAAGGCAGCTGCAAGTTTGCGAAATCACAGAAAAGCACAACGACTTGAAGACTGCTTAGGTCAATGGGGTGTCTGTTACTTTGCCATTCACCGTCAAGACGTCTCTGGCAAAGGGGGGCAGCTGTTGACACCCCACCCTCGGGGCCCGACGATGGATAATTGGACACAAGATTCAAACACAACCAAATTTAGTACAAAAGGAAATTCAAGCAACTAAGCGGGTCATCCCGCACTCAGCCCATACGGAGCGAAGCTCCACTAAGCCTCGAAGCAGGCTTCTCAACGAATCAAATCCGGCCCACAAAGGCAAATCTCCTACAGGCCACCCCCAACGGGCTCTACAATGCAGCCCAAGCCTCAAAAGCAGGCTTCCCTACAACTTTGGGCCCCTACAACGGCCCACCCAAAGCCATGGGCTAAGCCAAGCTCTAGCCCACCAAGCCAAGCTTATGGACCAAGTCCAAAACCAATCAAGAGGCCCAAAGCCCATGACTCAAACTCAAGATCAAGTCCATGGACCAAGTCCATGATCCCACTCAAGCCCAAGCCCATGGACCAAGTCCATGACCTCAAGGGAGCCCAAAGCCCACTCCACCATCTATAAAAGGAGGAGCTCCCCTCTCATTCCAACACACTTGAAGAGAGGCATCCCAAGGGGAGGACGGGAGTCTGCAGCAACGCCCCCGGCATCCCGGCTTCCATGCTCTACGCGCTCCACGCCTCTCTTCCCATTTCCCCCTTTCCATCTCTCCCGTTCTCTTAAACCTTTTTTATTTTCCCCCTTTTACGCCGTGTAAACCGCCTCGGGTTGGCAGATTTCTCCATATTTGCTTCAACCCGTAGGCCGGAACCCATACTCTGTATTGCTAGTGCCTTATTTCTTTAAATAGGGGCCGATCTCCCTTTAAAGATCGGTGGCGACTCCATTTTCATTGTTTTCTTGTGTGCGTGTTTGAGCTAACGCCCCGGCAAGGTGGGTGCACGCGGGTCCGCAGATTCCAGCATAGTACGCTGCCGTTATGCTGCCGGATTTGTGACTTGACCCGTGTACGGAAGCCCCGTCTTAGCCGTCATGCCGCCAAAATCACGAGAAAACGCCTATATGCCCATTTTTCTAAAACACGTGAGGCCTAACTCATTTTACCCCATTTGAATGCAGGAAATCCAAGCCCACGTCGCTTTTCAACACGATCCACATTTTTAAGGCCCGGGAAACCATTCCGAGCCCACCGTAGCGCTCACGGCGGGTGCTACAATACGGCAACCAAGTGGGTCTTATTTTTGGTGATTGTAGCTTCATTGAATATGAACCCCTTAAAGAGTCCTCTTTCTAGATATGTATTTTAGTACCAGCTACAAATATAATATGAATATATGATCTCCCATGGATGTGTGCTTGTGATGGGTCCATATGATGATAGCGTGGAAATTTTGAGCGTCAGTAGTTAAGTTACACGGACTACTTGTAAGATTCATTGTCGGCGGTTTGTAGAATGAGAGGATGAAATTTCGTAGAGTTAATTAGTGCATTTATTATAGATCATGTGCCACGCGGCAATCTCACGGGCTACCCACGTGAGCACATGCATTGTGCTAGGGATGGGCAGCACATGATCCTATGAGGAGCATATTTCTGTGTGCTAACAACCTCTATACAAATTAGGGCAAATCTCATACGAGTGTTATCCCGTGCACCCGGGTGTATTTAGCTTCAGCGTACTCAAGGTGCATTTCACTTATTTTATTTTTTGAAATTTTTTTTAAACAATTGTTAATTTAGGTTTATTTAACATGTGTATCAATTTCTACTATTTTTAGAGATTTTTATTTTTTATTTTTTAAAATCAGTGTCATTTTCATAATTTATGTTGCTGATTTTAAAGAATAAAAATAAATATCTAAAAGTATCTAAAAATAGTAAAAAAAATTGTTATATAAGTTAAATACACATAGATTAACAGTTGCATAAAAAAATTTTCAAAAAAATTTTAAAAAATGTATTCATGCACCCAAGTGCATTGTATCACGTCCCAATCTCATATATACTATCAATTTTACTTATAATTCTACTTATACTCATAAATTTTCAAAAATTTCACATATACCTACGTATTTTGCCTAAATTTCACTTATACCCAGGTCGTTAGCAATCTGTTAAAGAGGCTGTGAGCAATCCTGTAAAATAACAAATATGCGCAAATCATAATATGATTTGAAATTAGCCTGCCCAAAACTAAAAATTTATATTCAAATAATATATTATTTTATTTTCATAAAAGTGCAAAAAATCTATTTAAAAATAATTTTTTAGTAATAAAATCATAATTAAGAATGGATATTTTCGTCATTTTATAGGCACTAACGGCCTCTTTAATGGATCTTTACCAACACGAGTATAAGTAAAATTTTAGACAAAATATTTAAAAATGTAAAAGTTTTAAAAATCTGTGAGTATATATGGAATTTGCCCCCGCCACCGTGTGGGGCTGCGGAATTTGAATTGGGAGAGGCTTATGCATAGAACGGTGATACGAGAGAGCTAACCGCACGCGTCGTTCTAGAAATGTTGTTGATTCGGATGCAAGTAAACATTGCTACTGCTGCAACAACACACGCCAGTTTGGAGCATTCGCATGCTGAGTGCTGACTGGACTGGATGATGCCAAATGCATCCAATGCACGTGAAGAAGGTTTCGGTTAGAATGATCTAATCCCTATGCGTAGAAGCTTCTTTTTTTCCTTCCCTTTCCTACTTATATGTAGTTGAAGGAAGAAATTGCATGGAGGCTTGTTATGTATTCCAAAATTGCATTACCACCACCATGCTCCCTCCACCCCCCACCACCAAAAAAAAAAAAAAAGAGGTAATTTCAGGAGGGTACCAATTGATTACTGGCTCTTCTGCTTAATTAGCTTAGCTCCAGACCATATGTGGCATTGAGAAATTCCAACGTAACTCTCCCATCAGATAGTCCTCTCTTTTCAATCAATTTTCTATTGGTACTTCGATTAGCTATCAGTCCAGTTGGGGAAAAAAACAGAAAAGTAAAGGGCATCTGTTTGGGGGAGTCCATCGCATTGCAGCAGGTGCAACCGAACTGAATAGCATACAGCAACAGCCCTCCTCTCTCTCCACCCCTCGATGTACAAGGGCTGATGTGTATGATTTTTTTAAATTATTATTATTACATGGAGACTATTATTCTTTTTTGTACACTAACAACATCCATACACACACAATTTCAATCTTACTCGCGCTGGGCTATGCCTTCAGTGACGTTGTATACGGCTTCTTAGGCGTCATTTGGTACTGTAAGTAGTGAGTAGGTGTAGTAGTAAAAAGAAATATTTTTGTAAAGTTTGAGAGTTGTGTGACATGATAAATGCAAAATAGGAAGAATAGAGTGGTTGTGCCGTAAAATGATTAGAATATATATATATATAGTGATAAAAATAAAAAAAAATAGTCAAGTAATAAATATATCGAATGATTTTTTGAAAATAGCTTACCACCCACTTTTCTTACCCAAGAGTGCTTAATTTCACATGAGGTGTGTCACCCCTATAGACATAGTTTGCTTGGTAAAGTTCTAGCTTTGAATTCAAGGGTATCAAGGGTCTCAATCCCCATTAAGGGAGCTTTGTATCTCCCATTTGAGGAATATTAATCTTTTCTTCTGCTGATGTATATTAATTGTAAAGTGAATCGGACAAAAATTATAAGAAAAAATATTGAAAAAAAAGGAACTAGCATGTCAATGATCCACATACAACGCCCTGCAGCAACCAGGACATTGTCAAACACGAAACACGTACGCACAGTGGAGTTTTTGTCGCCTTAATTAAGACAATTTGCACCAATACTCCTAATTTGTGTTGATATTATGCACTAGCCCCTTCAATTTAGATTTTTCTTCCATGTCTCTAAAGTTTGCTTTATCGGGTTTGAAATATATACTTAAAACCTCGACAACGTGGTTTGCAAATTTTGAAATTAAAAAGGTAAATAGCTCTCTTTATAAATTATTTCCTTTAAGTTTTTTTTTTTTTTTTTTTGATATTATAATCTTTAAGTTTACTTGCTTATAATACATTCCAGGCTTCCAGCTATCTTTCGGAGTAAATTCCGCATGTATGTAGTGGAAAATTTTTTCTAAATGATTTGGGATGAGCTAGCTAGCTACATATATTGTGGAGTAGGAGTGAAAGCTGATGGATGGATGAAATGGGGGGAGTGCGTGGGGGTCCAGTTAAGGACGTATGTTGAATCAAAACTGTTGGCAGATGTAATGGATGAGTTCAAGTTTACTGGGCAATAATAGACTTATAGATGAATAGATGTGGCTTGTCTTATGAGTTTCCAACCTCGTGATCGCGGTCGATATCTTATTCCTCTCCCCGCCTCTTGCATGTATGTATGGGCCTCAAATGCTCATAACATGTATGTCATACTCCACCCATTATATTTAAAATTATTTCTTTTATTAGCATATCAATTTTCATCTCAATTAGATATGCATGGGCCCCATTCAAAAATTGTACAAAATCTACAGAATAATTTGACGTAAATATCAACTTTAAAGTTGTTTTTCAACATCTAAACTATTTCCCATATAATTTATATATGGATAAATAATTATATACAGTATCAATATATTTAGTACATATAGGGCTCATTTTGAGCAAAATACATGGTAAGCTATAGTCCATGTAAATGCACAATAACATGCATATAGTGTAGGTTATTATGGTGCAGTTTGTCTACAATAGAGAAAGTTCTTTTATTAGTAGTGCTATGTCAGGTGACCCATCGCCACTCACGACTCACCAGGCCCATTGGGTTTCTGCTGTTATTTCTTCCTTCCGTCTGTTCGGATTTGCAAGACATGTCCTAGTCAAACTAAAAACCCAGCTCTCGGTTTCAGACCACTAAATGGACGGGCCAGATGGTTACAATCTAATGAGGCCCCACACATAGTTAGGCCCAAATCCAAATGCACGGCTCTTAATACCTCCGTAGACAGTTTTAATGGGTTTTGTATATTTATTTACAAAAATAACCTTGTAAGTCTGGTGATTCGATTCTGCATATCTAACCTGGAATCAATCGGCGTTATGCAACTTGTTTCACTCCCTCTGCAAAATACGAAATTGAGTCCCGATTCAACCCATTTTTTCTTTTCTTTTTTTTTTTCCTGACAATTGTTTAATAAGACTATCGATTTAGATGTACTTTACAATTATCCGCTATTTGTACCAAAATGCAACTATTTTGACAGCATATGCATTAAATTTATTTGCTGCATGAGCTAACTTTTCTTGCATATATAATGTCTTATATAGCTAATTTTGTTGTAGAAATTCTGATGAACCAGCAGAAGTATATATTATCGTTAAAAGTTAACTATTTCAATTATTTAACTTTCAGGGCATCGTCATTTTTATATTTTTAAAATTTGATTTTTACTTCTTAGGGGTTCTAGTTGGATTTTCGTACTTCTAATTTTGTTATTAAATTAGTTTACTAAGAAGGGCTATAGAAAACTAAGATCTATAGGCAAGCGTTTGAAAAATGAAAATGTTGCTAACTGACCATCCTTTCATTTCTTCAAAAAAAAAAAAATCCTTTCATCTTGCAAATAATTCTCCCCTGCATTTGCCGTCTCCTTCCTACTCTGCCTCCCTCAGTTCGAATCACAACCGCATCGGGACAAATACACAAACTTCATTAGTTATCTTAGCTACCATTTTTTTAATGGAAGAATGGCTAATTAAACTCGAAAACACGAGGACAAATTAGCAACTTCAATATTGAAAATGATAACACGGACAAATGACGCAGCAAATTAAAGCTCATCTTATAAGATATATACTCAAAGATGGAACCGAAGCCTACTGATTGATTTCGACTATACCCGGTTACCATCCAGCTTGATTTCCTATTAGTTATTTCAAATTCGGTCGTTTCTTTTTAATATTCTCACATATCTTTGTCAAAAAAATCTATATATTTTAGTTTTTTAATTACCATCAGTAATAGTCTTAATCCCCCTGAATCTCCTATAATTTTTTTTTTCTCAAAACCAAGCTATATAAATTACGTACTACGTAGACGAGTACGATAATCGAACAAATTTTTTAACCGGGGTGTTAGCCGCCCTTCTTTAACTGGCGCCTCAACTGCAAATCAAAGTCACATCAGCCTACTATTACATTAAAAGAAAAAAAGAACCATATCAGCCTACTAGAAAAACACACACAAGCTCACATCACGAATCACGTACAGGGTCTGTTTTAAGCCATCGACCATTTTATATCTTCATTTTTAAGATAAGTTTTTCAATTTTCAGAATAGTTTTTTCGATTTTCAATATACATCATTATATTTTTATTTATTTTAGATAAAGATTTCATCCATGAATCTTTTTTATTGATATATATTTTACAATCATCTTAACTTCTATTACGATTAAGTCTTAAAATATTCTTACAAAATTTCATTTAACATTTAACAAATTTTCTAATTTTTCAAAAGGAAGACGACAACAACATGCTCTTATATAGGGAGCGCAATCCTATGCACCCGGGTGTACTACACCTATTTTTTTTTATTTTTTTTGGAAATTTTTTTTACACAATGGTTAATCTAGGTTTATTTAACATATGTATCAATTTTTACTATTTTTGGAGATTTTTAGATTTTAAAAAATTAGTGGCATTTTTAGTAATTTAAATTACTGAAAATGCCACTGATTTTTAAAAATCTAAAAAAATATCTAAAAGTCTCCAAAAATAGTAAAAAATGGATACATATGTTAAATAAACCTATATTAACAGTTTCATGAAAAAAAATTCTAAAAAAAATAAAAAAATAATTGTAGTACACCCGGGTGCATTGTGTATAGGGTTGCGCTCCCTTGTATAGCCATCCGGAGCCGCTCTCATCCAATATCTTGAAGGAGACGACTCCCCGAACCGAACGTTGGTGGGCTTCCTGGCGTTCGGCAATGTTACCAACGTTACCAATATATGGCTTGAAACAGATAATATTTCTATTTTGGCCAGCAAATTGGAGCAGCCATTTGCATTAAAAAAAATAAAAAATTAGAGCAGCCATGCACATATGGCAGTCCTCATGCAGTCATATGCATGCTTTTATATATATATGAGAGCTGTTCCGGTGCAGTGACGCTGCACCGGAACAGCGGTACAGTGGCCCAAAAATGGCCCCCACATGATCATGAAATCATGATCTACTCCACCCATTATATTTAGAATAATGTATTCTATTACCATACCAATTTTCATCCCAATCAGATACTTTAAAGTTGTTATTTTCATCAAACTATTTTATTACGTTGGATTTGTACCATTTTCAGATGGGGCCCATATACATATCTGATTGGGATGAAAATTGGTATGGTAATAGAATACATTATTCTAAATACAATTGGTGGAGTAGATCATGATTTCATGATCATGTGGGGCCCATTACAGCGATGCTGCACCGAAAATTCCGGTGCAGCATGCTGCACAGGAATATAATCCTATATATATATAGAGATCCGATCCTGTGCAGTCCGCTGTAAAATGGACCCCACACATATTAGATTGTAATGAAACTTTATACACTCATTTATCCATATATAAATCATATTTTAGACGGTTTAGATATTGAAAAAACCACTTTAAACTTGATATTTACATTAAACTATTTTATTGCGTTGATTTTACACCATTTTAAGATGGGGACTACACACATGTTGGATTTGGATGAAAATTGGTATGCTAATAAAGTGAACAATTCTAAATACAATGGGTGGGGTGGATTTTCTATTTATGATCAAGTGAGGCCCACAGTGCATGGACTGCACAGTCGCATGCACTGGATTATTTCCCATATATATATATATGAGAGCTGTTCTGGTGCAGCGTCGCTGCACCTGAACAGCGGTACAGTGGCCCAAAAATGGGACCCACACGATCATGAAATCATAATCTACTCCACAAATTGTATTTAGAATAATGTATTCTACTATCATACCAATTTTCATCCCAATTAGATATGTATATGGGCCCCATCTGAAAATGGTACAAATCCAACGTAATAAAATAGTTTGATGTAAATAACAACTTTAAAGTATCTGATTGGGATGAAAATTGGTATGATAATAGAATACATTATTCTAAATACAATGGGTGGAGTAGATCATGATTTCATGATCACGTGGAGCTCATTTTGGAGCCACTGCAGCGCTGTTCCGGTGCAGTGATGCTGCACCTGAACAGCATCCACCCATATATATATATAAATCCTAATCACAGCACGAGTAGGAATTAATAATGTAGGACATGGATTGAAAGCCGGAAGGCAACAAAAATCGCATACGTACGCTTTTGCAAGATAAGAGCTTTCCATCCCATTGCCTTGGTGGGCCCGCGGAAGCTTTCACTCACTCGCCCTGTCTGTCGGTTTCTATCTAGTTATCATTCATGCATGGCAATTGGCATGGGATGCAAGTAGGCTATCCTCATCAATGAGACAGACCAAGGGAAATTTCGATGCAGCTTCAGTGGCGTGGATTCAAACGTCACCCCGGCCCTCTCCTTCCCAGCACCCACCTTCCTTGCAAGTCCGTTTCAGCAGAAATGCCTCGACTTACGTACTATTTATTTACATATGTGCACTCTCTGGCATGTGTGAAGTTCGGCTTTTTCCTTCGCTGGCAAAGCAAATTAATGGCCTCCAAGTGGCTCAGCAGCATTAGCTACAAACTCATAAGCTTCCCCCGCAGTCGCCATGAATCCAAGGCGCGAGCCGGAGCCACCTTGCAGAGACTCCCATCGCTGGGAAGCGACATCGGCCGCGATCATCATCTTCGCGAGTTTCATGCTGCTTTCCACTATTTCGACCGCAACGGAGATGGTAAGATATCAAGCGAGGAGTTGAGAGCTTTCTTCGCATCGATGGGGGAGGACATCTCGGAGGTTGCTGCAGATGGGGTGATTGCGGACCACGATAGGGATGGGGATCGATTGCTGGACTTCGAGGAGTTCATGCAGTTGGTGGACAAGGACGGTGGGAACGAGGTGGAAGACGTGCGGGGAGCTTTCGAGATGTTCGAGATGGACAAGGGGTCGGGATGCATTACGCCCAACGGACTGCAGAGGATATTGGATCGATTGGGTGATCCCAGGACGTACGATGAATGTGCGGCCATGATACGTGCTTTCGACCTCGATGGGAATGGGGTGCTCGATTTCAACGAGTTTCACGCCATGATGACTTGATGCACGCCACGCACACACATATTATATAATGAATTCAATTATAAATGCATGTTTGGATTGATCGATCCATGTGGTTCTCGTGCTGCTGCGTGCCTCACTCATCTTTGCGTTTGCCTTTTTCTTTTTCTTCTTAGGTTGCCTTCTTCGGCTGTATGCATTTTGCAAGATTTCTTAAGCTTGCTAATGCGGAACTTGTAAATATTGTGATTCCGCCTTTTATATGCAAGATTTTCTTAACTGCTAGGAATTGTGAATGTTCATGCTTTGAAGTATGCTCCTAATATATTAATTAATTTCCTTCCTACTTTCAAAAAAAAAAAAAATCAATTTCCTTCCTTTTTAATTATCGATGCGACATTTTCTCTAGTCTAACCGCTTTACTTTTGTCAGTACCTTATAGTCGGTTTTCCTTGGCATATATGCTAAATGGGGTCTTATCAATTATTACTCTTTTATCACATAATTTTTTTCTTTTTCTTTTTTTATTTCCTTTGCTCTCAATTTTGAAACAAATTCTTCAGGTCTTATTAAGTACGGCCAAGGGAAAGGGAATCATAATGGTCATTTTTCTTTTTTCCCAGCACGTGACAATATTTAATTTACTTATCTTAATAATTTTATTTTCCTTTGTAATTCATTTGAATTTTAATATCCCATATCTTTCTCATAAAAAGGTCTATTTCTTTTATTTCATTTTAAATTTTGTTCAGGGTTATTTCCTCTTATCTTCGCCCTATCATTTTCTTTACTTTGTTCATATATTTTTGTTCGCATCGTGGCTTAAGCATAAATATTTCATATATATATATATAGGAAAATATTCAAGTGCAGCGCCACTGCACCGAAATTACGGTACAGTAGCGCTGAAATGGGCCCCACATGATAATAAAATCATAATCTACACCACCCATTGTATTTAGAATAATATATTCTATTACCATATCAATTTTTATCCCAATCGGATATGTGTATGAACCCCATCTAAAAATGGTACAAAGTCAATGTAATAAAATAATTTGATGTAAATAACAACTTTAAAGTAGTTTTTTCAACATGTAAACTATTTGCTATAAAATTTATATTTTGATAAATGATTGTATAAAGTTTCATTACATTCTAATATGTGCGGGACCCATTTTTGGGCAAATGTATCTCTGTTCCAATGCAGTAGCGCTGCACCGGAACAACTCCCATATATATATATATATATATTCTTATTTTTTGACTTTTAAAATTCAAGATAAAATAATAATAAATATGTAAAAAATATATATACGCGACATTCATGCTTACACTCACGTAAATATATTATAAAAAAAGTTTTAAAAATAAATTATGTTTTGTACCGATTGAGTGCACTAAAGCTTAGTAATATCACTAGACTGTGCATTAATTTAGAAAGCTAGAAAGACACTTGATAGCTAAGGAAAAGACGAACACGATTTGTACATATACATATACGGCAACGAATTAATTAGCCGAAAGATTTTTCAGTAAGATCATGGCGTTCAACCAAACAGGGCATACTAAATTTAGATTCTTATAAATTATAATCCGGAGTATCTTCGTTCCTGTGAGATTTTTCTCGTTCATTAGTTCACACCTACTAAAAATGTTTCAAATTACCGAAAAGACAGCCTCAAAGATTCATAAAAACTAATCTCCTTCAATAAATTCATGCTAAGCTCATGGCATTAATTTCGATTCGAATGAAACTCTTAATTACTCAAATAACATTGCTTATTAATTTTTTTCCTAAATATACGTAGTATATGTTTGACTCTAGTTCTAAATATAACCATAATGTTTCCAAAATCTCAAATATATTCATTATGTTAGTATTTAATCCTTAAAATATCCATAAAAACTATTAGTTAAATTGTTATAAATGTGCAAAATATCCCTATTATAAATAATAAAAGATGAAATAAATGTGCAAAATATCCCTATTATAAATAATAAAAGATGAAATGAAATACAAAAATGAAATTAGGAGTTTCTAAATTTAGAACTCATGTCTAATTAGAGCATTGGTGAATTGTAACATTTAATTTTTACAATTCTGTCCTCAATTTTATGGGAATCTTAGTAATATCATAAACTAATTAACGACGTTAACTTATGAAATAAGCATTTTTATGATTAAATGCAAACATAATAGATATATTTAAAATTTTGAAAACTTTGTAGATATAATTAGGATTAAGGTTAAACTTAGTATGTATATTTGAAAAATGCCCTAGGTTATTTTGTGGTGAAAATTATTTTATTATTCATCTTCTATGCGCTCCACAAATTAAGGATTCCTAAAAATGAACTCCTTGCATTTATTAATTAATTCATGCTATGCTTATTACATTAATTTAAATTCGATTGAAATTGGTAATTGTCAATTGCTTTTAATAATTGCTTTTGTTTTGATAAGTTATTTTATAGTGAAGAGATTATGGATTTATGGAGTTAGGCGTTTATGAAACTTCAAGCTTCACCTATTTTTCTTACGTTGATAATTGATGAAAAATCTACTTTTATTATATTTTGCAACATGTGTATTTTCATATGAAGCTTCGTCTTTTCTCTAGTATTTTTGTATATAACATGATTTATACCGTCATTAAAATCTTTTTCTAGTGTCATTATGATTGAGCTCTATCTATAAATATGTAAAATTAATGTAATAAAATATTTTAATTTTAAATATTAATTTTAAAGTTATAATTTTAATATCTAAATTATCTAAAATATTTTTACTTGTAAGTAAGGAATTATATAAAGTTTTATTATATGCTAGTGCATATATGAATAGATGTAAGCAATTTTTATAGTCTACACATAAATGTATTTTTTAGGGAAATGCAGTCCATTTACGTCTTTAGTTTGAATGAAACGTTAGTCTCCTAACTAAACAAATTATGCTAAAGTGGATTTTCCATCAAAGATGAGGTTGCATGAAATTAGGGGCTTATTTATCATTTTATATAATTAATTTATGCATAAATGTATATTTTAAGCAAATGCAGTCGATATAAATCTTTAATTTGGATGAAAGATTTATCTCCTAACTAAGCAAATGATGTTAAAGTGGAGTTTCCGTCAAATTTTTTTAAGGTGGAAAAAGATGAGGTTATATGAAATTAGGAACTTATTTATCACTTCATATAATTAATTTATTTCAAAATTTAATTACAAGCTTCAACTTAGGAAGTACCAATCCAAATCAAAATTTTCTCTCAACCTGGAGGGGTCAGTTTGTGGCAGGATGCTTTAAACTCAAAGACATGGGTTTCGAACCGAAGCTGGGTGCCGGCCCACTTGATTGTATCACTAAAGGATGCAAACCAATAAAATATGGATCCGATCCAAGCCTGGGATGACAATGATGGATGTGGTCAAAGCCATCTAAAAAATTTTATCCAAAAATTTCATCATTTCCTAAACACATATTAATGTGGGCTCTCTGTGCAAATTTTGTATTGTAGAAAAAATTCAATGCTAGAAGCAAATTGAGAGAGTGTTTAGTAGTGTGAAATGTACGAGGAATGCAAAAAAGTAATTCTATTAATTATTTAATTACTCTATTTTTTATTTTTTTATTATTTATGTTCTAATCATTTTATTATAACTTGCTACAAAACTACACACTTAAGGTGGGCTCCCTCCCAAATTTTACATGATAACCCCATCTAATGAGGCCCACCTTTGTATTATAAAAAATATAAAAAAAATTCATTGTCTAAAAGCAAGTTGAGCGAGTGTTTAGTATTACGAGGGTAAAATGTAAGACGAGTACAAAAAATTAATTTTATGAATTATTTAACTACTCTACTTTTTATTTTTATGTTAGTTATGTTCTTATCATTTTATTATAACTTTTCGTACAATGGAACTATATTCTCATTTCACTCTTGTTCGATTGATTTCATTCCCACCATTTATATCATATTATAGCCAACCTGCCTCTAAATGAGATTTGTAAGAAAATACTTGTTAACAAGCCGGTGTCGGGTTAGTCGAGATATGCGGGAGCTAATAGCTATATATTTTTTTATTTTTATCTTTATATTTTTAATTTTTTTAATAATTATAATTCTATTATTTCATATCAATCACATAACTAATAAAAAATTCCATTTCCCACTAATCACCCCATCCCATAATCTATTAAAAATTCAGTTTACCAAACTTCTCCGGACCATCCATCCTTCCATACACGCATGATGCACCCGTACATCCCCACGTGCCAGGTCCTCCACCAGCCTGGCAGGCTCCTTCACCAGCCACGTGGCGTGAGTCAGTCCACGCTCCTGTGAATGGACGACATCGGTGCGCCTCGCTGGACCACACCCCACACTCACGTGGTCTCCGACCATCCCTGTCGCCCGCACCCTGCCACGTGTCATCAATGCGGGCAGGACCACTTCCATGTCATCAAGGGCACGCCCATTTTTAAAAGTCGCACACACTTTAATAATTCCACGAACTGGTGGTGGAGCAAGACTATAACCATTGCCGGCAGTAAATATGCAGTCTGGTATGGGACAAGTAAAAGAGCCCTTTGTCTCTCTCTCTCTTCAAATCCTTTTTATCTCCCAATAGAAATAGAAAAAGCACATGAATCGCAGGAAAAGTAAGAGATAGTAAGCCCAGAAATCACAATAAATTTGGGGACCAGACCATGAGAATGTTGTCTGTTTTTAAATGGCGGTGGTTAGAAAGCGACCTACTTTGACAAGGATGGATATATCAAATATGTTTCTCCGTCGCTGGCAACTGCTATTTACGTAGTACATATTATTATAAGTATGCTTTGCATTCACAAAAGGGTTCCCGTCTCACAACTTTAACCGTCCAAAAACAAATAGGTATAGCTCACATCAGTTCGACTCAACAAGAGTTTTTGAGCCACCTGCGGTCAATCCTGTTGGTAATGTTGGTCACTTTTCACTCCGAGCAGCAGCTTGCAGTGTCTAAGTATTTATTTCTCTCTCCTCATATTTTGTTGGAGTTTTATCTCTTGTAAGGATTGATGAGGGTTTATTGTCTCTCAATAATGAATGGGATTGATTGTAATATCAGATGTCGTTGTATATAATACCAACTAATAAGAAAATAGCGTTCTTTGACTGATAATTTGGTAGATGTATAAAAGCGGGAAATGGATGCACTTTTAAAAGTAAGGCCCCGTTTGGGACGAGGAGATGAAAAGAGAATTAAAAATAGATAGAGTAATTATATAAAAATATAAAAAAATAATTAAAAGATAAGAGTAAAAATGAAAAGATAAGACACCTAAATTTAAACTTTTGCATTCTCATTTTCCATTGATAAACACACCCGAAGAGAATGATGTAAATCATGAGTATAAAGTAGAAATAAATAAAATAGTCGTACGAAAAGATATGAAAATTTATTTAAATATAAAAGTAAAAATAAAAAAGAAAGTTAATTAGGCATTCACATTAAGTTAATTTTCTAAGGTTAGTTAAAATTTCATCAAGTTATGAAGCGAATTCTGGGGTTTATATATCGGCATTTTGGCAAATCTTTTCCTTTTCCTTTTGTCAGCCATTAGCTTTTTTGGTTCCAATAATTATGGTTACAGATATACCTACAGGCATTCTCAATTTTTTAGTATGAACAAAAAGTTATTTTTTTGGAATCAATATAATTATGGTTGTTAATGGTCATAGTCAACTCGTCAATCCACTCATCCAACCTATTTATAAGTGGGTTTGATTGAGATTTTGGAATAAACAGTTTATAATTCACTAACCCATTTAGCCATTTAAATGAGTAAACAAATTATGACTAAAATTTTATAATTCATCAATATATTTAGTAACTCTTCAACCCATTTATTTTCTTCTTTCCTCTCCCTCTCCCTCTTCATTCCTAATTAACCTCTTTTATTCCTTCTATTTTGTCTTCTTTTGTCGTCTTTCTTCTTCGATCGCTTCTTGTTTTCCTATTCCCTCCCTCTCTCTCCATCTGACTTTCCCCTATCTCTTTCTATTTTACTCCCTTTCTCTCTCTTCGCTCCCTATTTTCTTCACTCTCCCCTTATCCATTTGACAACCCCTTCTTGTTCTAGGCACTTTGTATTATTAATTTATGCACTATGTTGTTATTATGAGTTATATGATTTATGCATTGTATTGTTATTATTAACTATATAATTTATGCGTTGTGTTGTTTGGATTGATACATATATATATATATATATATATATATATATATTTACAACTCGTTAATGACTGGCCAATAAATGAGACAAGGTTAAGATTTTTAAATTAGTTCAGAATTGAGGTTTTTTAAATAGATTAAGATTATGATAAGGCTCTAATCCATCCAATCCAATCCATTAACATCTCTAATTATACTATTGTTGTAGCCAGAAGTTAAAGCTATTAGCCAAAATAATAATTTTTTCCGCTAATCAGTATTAGTCGCAAAAAAAAACGGTAGTCTCTAAAATCATGTTCCATAATATTTACGTTCTGATCGTGAAGTATTAATTTGCGATCCATCGATTGAAGATAGAAAGGACCAAGAATCCTAATTTACATGATATTGATGTGAAATGGGGAGAGAAATGGATCATTCCCTAGCTAACATCATTTATACCGATTACAGCCGATTAGCCGCGCGAAATTCCAGCCCATAATCATTTGGGTTCCTCATCCTCTACTGATGGAATAAACATGCTTTTGGCATCCCTGGAGGAATTTCGCTAGAGAAAAATAGATTCATATTCATGCATGCATATATGCTACACAATCTAGATGATGGGGGGATATTAAATTATATTATATTGATTGAGACGTTTCATTAATTCCTGTTGCATCAAAATTGGTCAAAATTAACTAATCTATATAGATTAAACCTCATGGTCCTGCTATAAAAAAAAAAAAAAAAAAAACCCTCATGGTCCGGTATTTCCATTTATCCTTTCTTCCTCCCGGTGCTCTTTTTATTTTGGTCATAATTAATTCATATAAGTTAGCAAGGCCTTGTTTCTTTTCGTCGATTTGTTTGCTGGGAAGGAAATTTTCATAGGTATGTGTCCATAAGCCATCAGATTCTCTTGGAGTACCAAAGGTTAATTGGCTTATTCCCTCTCTTAGTGGAAAAGGGGTCCCCTAGCTAGCTAACTCTAGGTAGCAAATAATATATGACGACTGAACTGATCCCAGAAATCTGATCACTTCTAATGGCATCAGATGTGGGCATCAAAAGCAAGATAATGAAGGGGTATTAAGATTCTATTCACCTGTTCTCATCCAGCCCCACAACGGAAACTAACCCTTTAATAATTTATATCAGTTGTAATATGCAATATATACTTATCCCAATAATCTTAGTTTAGTTCTTCGTCATTATCATATTTTTATTCTTTTATGACTCATATAATCGCTTATATTAATTAATAGCATCCTTTGCCCAACCAAGCCAGAGGTATAATTTGAATTCCAAAAAGTTTAATTTGGTAAATCAATTGGTCCAAAATAAAATACAACTGAACATGTAACCGCACCCTTTAATTCATCATGGGTAGGTTTATTTGCAGCCAATTGACTGTGTCCACTTCCTTTCTTTTTTGAAAATACAAGTTTCACTTCACAACTAAGTTATATTGAAAATTTTAACATAATTTCACCTATTTTTGCTTACCCTAATGATGATATGAAATCTATTCCACACATTATTTTTAACATCATTTATTTAATTAAGAGACCAACTTTTAACCAAA
Source organism: Annona cherimola (assembly GCA_030490835.1). Lineage (NCBI taxonomy): Eukaryota > Viridiplantae > Streptophyta > Magnoliopsida > Magnoliales > Annonaceae > Annona > Annona cherimola. The sequence goes on along the minus strand of CM059973.1, from coordinate 98,862,089 downwards.
TCAAATGTGTATGGGCTTCATCAAAAAAATATGCGTTTATATGCATATTTTTTTAAAAACATATATCCATATATAAATTATGAAAGATACTTAGATTCATTTACATGTTCGTATATAATAATATTTTATAAAATTATTTATTCAAATAGGAATCATGTTTTAGAGAATTTAGATGTCGAAAATACATATTTCACATTGATATATAAATCAAACAATCTTATTATATTCATTTTACACTCTTTATTAGACAGTCCCCATACATAACTTTAAATTAAATGAAACTTAGTTTGCGAACTAGACAAACAAATGGCTGAGATTACACAATAAAAAATTTGACAAAACCATGTTATACGAAAGTAAAACCCTATATGCATGGGTGTCCATTCAATACATGCCTACTTACTGAGCCTCAATACGTGCCCGCATTTCGAATTTTCTTAAAAAATTTTGGCCCACATGTTATATATCAAAATTTATAACTTTTAAAATTTTGGATATTTTTTGTAATTAAAATTTAACAATTTTCAACCCATTTAACATGAAAAGGAGGTGAAAGTTATTGTTTTTAAAAAATTTAAAATATATTCAAAATAATAATTTTTGATATATGAACTAAACATATATGTATCTACATAAAAATAAAAAAGCTCAATACACTTATATGTATCTAACGCCCAGTACATATACATAACAAATAATAATCGTGTATATATAGAGATAATGACTTGCACATTTGGTTATTAATTAACTAAGTAAAAAATCATAAATTTTATATTTTTATAGGTCTGTGTGTATTAAGTTCTTATCTCAAAATTTTCCTTTTTTTAAATTTTTGTATATATTTTTGTAACATTTTATGAATAACAATTTTTACCTTTTTTCATATGCGGATGTGCGAGACGGGTAAAATTTCTTTATTTGATACTAATTGTGCAATAATTCAAAATAGTGCATTTTAATATAAACAAAATACACATGGGCCTATATAAAAAGAAAAAATCAGAATTGTTAAAAATATATAAAACTCATGAACAGGTAACAACTTGGTATATTTATCCTATATATGACTAATTTAAATATCTTTAGAGTATTTTTCATGTACGTTTAATTCATATGTCAAAATTTTTTTGATTAAGCATATCTGTTCTTTTCAAAAATCAAGATTTACGGGTAAAAATGACTGAAACACAGTTAAAATGTTGAACTTTGAAAATAAAATAATACGAATATCTAAAAATTATAAAATTTCGTTTAGATTTATGCTGTATTAGAATCGTGTGGGTCTTACTATAAATAAATAAGTTTTAGTGGATTTAAAATTACTCTTTAGTAATTCTTAATTTTGGGAAATGATTGGGGTGGTTTCTATTATTTCAACTCAATGCATGACGGTCGGCGTATGATCCCAGTTTCAAAGCAGTCAGCCCCTGTCGGACTTGGGAAAGGACAGCATCCTTAGCTAGCCGATACGATGTCCTTCTCCTTCGAGAATAGAATCAATCATAAAACGTGAAGAAGCTTACGTTCCTTTTTTTTTTTTTTTTTTTAAATATATATTTCTATTGTTTCCTTAAAGAAGCAGGGGGTACTGCGGTAGGACTATCATTTGCTCAAAGTTAAAGTGGGAAGCCGGCCAGGATTCGTTCTGTTTCCTTCTCAAACAAAAGGAATGCTTTGATTCGATAAAAATCTGAGCATGAATACTCCACGCACAGGTTTGTCCGCGTGGAAAGAATGGGACCTGCCCACCATAAATGTGACTGCTAATCAACCGCATCCTTCTGCTGCTTTAGTAGCTACCCTTTTCTCTCAGCCAACATGCATATAAATGTTGCTTTTTGTACCAGTGGAAAAGAAGAAGAAGAAAAAAAAAAAAAAAAAAGATCGATTGGGTCGTATGGGGATTTGTGATGCAGGATTATTAAAATGAAAAAAATAGATCGTTATTTCTTGAAAATAAGAAATATATATTTTAATAAAATGAAAAATTACATTCCAATTCCAAGTTCATTTCATCCTAACTATAAACAACAAGTAGATCAGGGACACAGCTCTAATTCCAACCCCATTTCCATTCAACCGCCGCACGTATTATACTAGTTCCGATCGCATATGGTTGCCCGCTATCCGTATACCGGGTAACACGCACACGGGGCGACCCAAAAATATTTATTTTTATTTTGTCATATATGTGTGGGTTCAATTAGATCCTTTATCATATACAAGGTTTACATTTTAAAATTTTTTGCATACTTGTTTTTTCTTTGAAAATAACAATAGAATTTTTAACTGCCAAAAAACAATTTTTGATGCTAGATATATGCAGCCAAATATATACTTGGTTGCAAAAATATAGCTGCTTTTATAAATTTTTTGTTGAAGTGATTTGCTTTACGTACTCAACTCAGTGACAATTGCAAGAAAAATAAAATACTGGCCTTACTTAGATGACAATTGGAAGAAGAATAGAATATTCTCTTTTAGGTACTTACACAATGACGAAGATACAAGGAAGCAAAAAAAAAAAAAAAAAAAAAAACAAAGAAAGAAAGAAAATCACTCTGACAAATCACATAGGAAGAATTTACAGGAGGTATCATACACACATTGTAACCCCAGTTATACGCACCCGGGTGCACTTAGACTTGGTGCACCTGGGTGCGTTTAACTTCTTTTTTATTTTTTAAACTTTTTTATAAAATTATTAATCTAAGTGTATTTAATATGTATATCAATTTTTACTATTTTTTTATATTTTAAATATTTTTTGAATTTTGAATTTTTTAAAAATCCATGTCATTTTTGGTAATTTAAAATTACTAAAATGCTGCTAATTTTTAAGAATTCAAAAAAATATCTATAAATCTCTAAAAAGATAAAAATTGATATACATGTTAAATATACTTAGATTAACATATGGGTAAAAAATTCAAAAAAATTTAAAAAATGAGCATTTACATCCGGATGCACTTAGACTGGGATCCCGCATTGTAGAGTCATGGTCTCTAATTGTTAGATAAATTTGGGTAGTTAAAAAGTGTGAGTTGTCATCTGTTCCATTGGTCTATGTGTTGCCCAACTGGCCACTCTTGATTGCTTACACGTGTCGCATTGGATATGGTAAACAATTATTATATCATTAATCATATATATTCTTGTCATTATTTATAATAAGTTTTTCTACAGTTATCATATAATAGATTATTTTCTTATTCTATCTTTACAATGATTTTTTTACGAATATATCTTTGCAATGATTTTTAATCATCATATATCAGGTCTTACTTTATAGTAATAGATTATTGTTTTTTACAATCATTATACAATTTCATTTTTATTTATTTATTATATTTTATTTTATTTTGTTATGGGTACCATTTTGGTGTAACTTAGTTATCCTAAAATTTTTCGTGTAGTTTGGTGGACGGTAGTTAATGGAATAAAAAATCAACTACTCACATTGTTTAATATCATCAGTTTTATCACCAACCAAGCTTTGGTCGTTTGGTCTCTATGCTCCGCATAAGGCATTAAGGATTTTGGCCCATATATTTGAATAAGAGCGGTTAGTCTTTCTGAAAAATAATTGAGAATAGTTAGTCTTTCTAAAAAATAATTGAGAGCTCAGCGTCTTCTTTAGATAGAGAGTAGCATGATGTCTCCTCTGAGGATTGATAGGAGCTTGTAGTTTCTGTTAAATGGGCTTTACTTTATAATATCAGATGTCATTTTATATAATACCAATAAAAAATATCATTAGTTTTATCATGGGACTAATATGTAAGCCACAAAATTTTATTTTATTTGTTTGACACATTTCTCAATCGTGACCAATACACATTTTTAATTTGGATGAAATTTAATTTGATAGTTAAATAAATAATTTTAAACAGGAGAAGCGAAATTTTCATCATTATCGAAGTAGACCAATTCTAAGAAAAACTCAAGTGTAGCCCTTGAGTTTGAGTTTTACATGGGTTCAAGTTGACCCACGGCCTGGTACCAACCTGACCCATTTTGCATGGGTCGAGCAGCTATCTGATTAATAATTTAACATAAGACCTATGTACATTGAAATTCTTAACTAGATCTAAAAAAAAAAAAATAGCTGGGCCAATCGTGTCATGAAAGGACCAGTGCATATATATAGCGTTTATTTTAAAAAATAATTCGAAAGCAAATATCTTATTTTTAATTTCAACGACGATAACTTATATTTTAATTTAACGTATTAAACAAAATTTTAACAGTCAATATTTAAGTCCAACATTTTACATGATCTTAGTCTACAACATATGTAAAAATATTAAATATTATAAATAGAATCCGCATTTTTCAACTTTACCTAGCTAGCTCTAGCTCTGTAGAATACATTTTAGAATTAGAAAAATGAATTTTTAAAATAGGATTAGGTATTAATTAAGTCGGCTCCATGTCCAAAGAAGTGAATCAATGCAATGCACTGCCCCTGGACAAAAATTTTTAAAAAAAAAAAAAAAAAACTGCAAAAAGCATGCCCTTTGTGAAGTTCACTTTAATTAGTAGAGCTACTGAGCGCGGTGGTCGACAAATGATGAAGAGGTCCATCAACAGAACAGGCTCTAGGACTAGTCGCTAGTTTGCCTTCTGCTGGTGCTGGTCAACCTCCGCTTTTCCATGATATTAGACTTCCTGTCTTGTCTCTTGGTCCGCTTGAAAACATCAAGATAATTAAAATTAAACACTGCACGACTATAACATTTATTCCCAGATCAAAGAGGAATATTCGCGGACAGTCCTCTCATATCACTACATGAACCAATGGTCCTAAACTGATCAGAGCACCATCTTCTTCTTCTTCTTCTTCTTCTTCTTCTTTTTTTTTTTTTTTTTTTTTTTTTACAGTTATAGATAATGCCCAATTCCCCGTACAATTTTCATCTATATTTTCTTCAACTAATAATGACTAATATATATAATAGAGGAGACCAACCTTCCTCAAACCTGAGATACAAAACTCCCTCTAAGAAGATCGAAATTCCAACCATTTGGATAGAAAACTAGGACTTTAATCGGCTATGCCTATGTTAGCTCGGAAGCCCCATTTAGGAGTCATCCGAGAGCACCAGTTTTCAGAGAGCCGTGCATGGCTGCTTCTACGAGTTTGGGAGCATCATAATTCATTAATGTGGTTGAGTAAACGTCTGAGATTGCACTGCAGTTGCACGTGAACATTCCTCCCGATTGACCTCAGAGCAACTGAAAAAATTAAAGCGCCATCAATTAATAAGGTTGTTGGTACATTTGAAAATGATAATAATCTCCCTATCATTTGTATTAATTATAGCAGTTTAACAGGTCCTGAAAACTAATCATTTGAATGTGTTCAACTTTGGAAAACAAAGAGGAGAGAGTTAGCTGATTATCTAGGCCTACATGAATTATGGGCTAAACCCGAATTCAAAAGGGGTAGGTAGGATGGGAAGGAAAAAATGTCAACTTAAAACTTTTCAATCTAAAACTTTTCACTCTCTACAATTATAATATTTTTTAATTAATTTTTTACATTTTCCCATATAACTACCCTACTTTTCAATCATTTCTACACAACAACCCACATAATTAACCTATCTATTTTAACTTTATCATCTTTACTCCTTATCATTACCCCTATCATATCACATCATTTAACAACTTTTACTCTATAAAACTTTTCATATTCCCAAACACACCCTTACATTGCAATCATGTTATCCGCGACCAGCAGTTTGAGTAGATCATGCTTTATAAAAGATGCCCATGTTCCATCGCCACTTAATTATTGCTGGCAAAACAGCTGTCAAGATGGATGAATTGAATTAATAGATGGTGTAATCGTCTCATCTGATCATCATTTTTTATGACGTCTTCATACTCAATACTCTAACAGCCAAGCATATTTTCAACGCTTCGCGATCACACTCTTGCCCCCAACTCCAGCCTAGAGCCATTTTAACATTTTCATTAGATATGGAGATGATTTGAAATTTTCGAATATAAAAAAAGGGTTATTGTGGGTTGAGGATATGAAAAATTGCATAGAAATTTAAAAATTACAGAAAAATAAAAAAAAATAGTTTGTTATGTAAGAGCTCATCCTAAATTGTAAACATGCCCTTAAATAGCCTGATCGGATGTGTTCCGTATTTGATAAAAAAAAAAAATAAAGAAATTTTTTTGAAAATGAGAAAGGTTGATACGATAATGATCCATGACACAATTATATAAAAAAAAAATTTCTCTTTGTCCCCAAACACTCACTGAAATAGATTTATTTAATTTTGTTAATCATGTGATTTTCACAATAAATTTATTTGTTATCCTTATTTTTTATTTTTAGTTATCATATCGTATGCATTGTAGTGTCGAGGGGTGATCCTGTTAGCCCGGGCTAAGTAAATGTCTCACTTAGCCCATCTCAAAAATCCTATTTACAACAACTTTCTTTTACTTTTTTCTTTGTGCACTTATTTATTTAAGTGTATTTAACATATAGACCAAGTTTTACTATTTTTGGATATGTGTATCTATTTCTTTTAGATTTTTAAACATCTATGTATATATATGTATTTAAGATACTCTTATTTTTAAAAATCTAAAAGAAATATATACACATATCCAAAAATATTAAAACTTAATTTATATATTAAATACACTTAGATAAACAAGTGTACGAAGAAAAAAATTTAAAAAAAATTTATTTTAAATAGGATTTTTAAGATAGAATAAGTAAGATATTTATTTAACCTGAACTAAGAATATCACTCATCGTTAGTGCCACTTATTTTACTGTGAACATTAATTTCTGCATTAGATTCCTACAGCGCGTATCCGAGGGGAGAGTTGTGATTTTGGTTTGAGATCCTGGCGTATGCAGCCGCCCTGCGGATGTCGGTTTTGCAGACAATTAATCGGGATTCGTCGAGTCGTACAAATTAGGATACTTTTCAGTGACTGCAATACTATTTCATGATCATATCTTTTCTCTGTTGGAGTGAATGCTCTTATGCTCCATCGGCATCGGACTTCATTCGACCACTTGGATGACTTGATGAGTCGAAATGAGTTGCGTGAGGTTAAGCAAAAATATTTGACTTATTATCCTTCCCATGAAGTTGTCTTTTATCAGTTGTTTAATTTTACAAGATGTATAACACAGTAAATTATATATATAAAAAAGAGGTGAAATCCATCATGTGGGCCATTTTGATTTTATATTAGCTCTAGAAGGTTATATATTTTTGAGTTCTGCACTCGGGTGCACTTAGGTTCCAAGCACACAGCTGTTTTTACTGTTTTTGAAGTTTTATGAATTTTTTTTAGATTTTTTAAAAAATAAAAGAAATATCTATAAATCTCCATAAAACTTGAACGCATGTTAAATACATTTATATAAACAATTGTATAAAAAAAATTTAAAAATTTAAAAAATGAGTTGCGGATAAGTGCATCCGATGCATTTAAAAATGATTTTATAATTTTACTTTCAATGCATGGTGAATGCCTAAATGCATCCGGATGCACTTAGGTTCGGTGTACTCGAGTGTATTTAACTAATTTTTTATTTTTTGAATTTTTTTATACAACATTAATGTAAGTGTATTTAACTTGTGTATTAATTGTAGATATATATATATATATTAGATTTTTTAAAATAAATTGCATTTAATGATAAAAATGATGCACATGTTCATTTAGATTGACAGTTATATATAAAAAAAAAAAAAAAAGTTAAATGCATCCTAATGTGCAGTGAGCGTGAGTACACCCGAATGCACAAGATAACGACTCTCCGATGCAGCGGAGTCGGCCATCTCACTCACCATGCACCGTGGCAAACATCACGGCTTTTGTTACCGCCGGAAAGAAAGCTGTACGATTCTGACGCCTCTGTATTTTCTAGATATTTCCAAATTATTCGTAAGCAGACCAATGTCAAACGGATTCACGCGACGTCTTCAGACGCAAAGACCCCATCATGTCCACAGCCCACCCAAAAGCTTTTGAACGGATGCACTTTGCCTCGCTTGTACCCATCCTAACTTTATTATTATTATTATTTTAAAATTATTGTTAAGTATTCTTAGCATTGTACATCATAACTTACTTTTGTGCCTTTTCCCAATGAAATGAATTTTAATTTTGGACCCAAAAATAATGATCGGATGAGATTCTGTGGATTAGGTATCCACATTTCTTGTTCTGCAACTGAGAAAGCTAGCTAAGGAAGTGTCAAAATCAGGACACGTGCGAAAAGCGAATAGGAATTCTGAATGGCGACTGGCGACTGGCGACACACACGTACGTGAATGGTGCAGCGAACACGACTTCCCACTTCCCGCTTGCCTTTATTCTATTCGTTTTTTCGGCTTGCTTTTTTAGTACTCTCTCTTCTCGAGTGGATAAAGACAGCGAAGAGGCGATGGTGAGTACTCGAATCGGAAGACCGAAAGAATAGCAGGATACTCCGGCGCCCTATGGGTTCGCTTCACTCTATACAGTAAAAACTCACTTAGACATTTTTTACACTCACCTTCAACTCCAGGACAAATAATGCTTGGGTCTGCCCACTTCTGTACAAAACAAAATCAGTGCCCATCCCCCATGTATTCATGACGTGATAGACACGTCCCATGCACCTTTTTTAACTGCTTCCATTAGCATACCTTTGTCTGATAATTAAAGCCCCACCATTCAAGGCTAATTACACACGCCATTGCCCATTTCTCGTGTGTGCAAACGGGTAATTCCCTTAGGCCGGCCTAAGTAGCTGCCTTTACAAAACCTATATTTTATTTTTTGACTTTTTTATAAATATGTTCATTTATGTGTATTTAATCTATCACGCAAGCTTTATCAATTTTGAATATGTTTAAATTTTTTATTTTTAAACACAGACGTATTGTGGTAAATTGTGGTTGGTCGCACCTGATCTCCCCTTATATAGGAAGATGTTCCCATGCAAATAGACTGCGCCATAAAGTCCACGGAAAAATAGGCTTCGCGCGTATTAAAATATATTATATTATCATTTATTCATATAAAAATCATATTCTAAACAATTTAAATGTTGAAAATACCACTTTAAAATTAATATTTATATTAAACTATTTTATGCTGTTAATTTTGTAGAATTTTAAAATGGGATGATACGTATGTTTGATTTGAATATGAATAATTTTAAATACAATAGATGAGGCAAATGTCTTATTCATGATCAAGTCAGCCTTATTTTTATAGACTATACAATATAATCATATGCATGAGATCAATTTTATATATATATCCAATCAAAAAAATTTCACACATATATATGTCTACCTTGGAAAGCCAATTTTGCCCTGGAAAGCCAATTATTGCAAAAGTCTCTCCTTTTCTTCTCTAATTGATGTTAATATATTCCAATAGCCTTATTTTTATTAATCACCATTTTCTTATTAAGTCTATGGATTTTTTTGAGTTAGTTTCTTGCTGGCAACATTGCGGTTATGGTTGTCTCTGTTGCTTTAAGGAAAAAAAATGTACAAGAAAAATAAAATTCAAAATGATATCAAAATAACAATAAAATTAGAAAATATATTAGTTATCAGTATAAGATAATGTAGTATATGTGACCTACTGTTTACTTTCAAAAATTTTTTTTGAAGGCGTTACTACTAAAAATTTAATTTGACTATGTTTAGTCAAATACAGTCAAATCTAATGCTAACTGCAACAAAAAAATTATTATTATTTGCATCCAAAATTTTAATGGTTACGTTTTTATTGATATATATACACTATGATATTTGATATTACAATTAAGTACCCTTCATACCCTCACACCATGAAGAAATTTTCTGTAAATACCTCCAAACATTGGGAAATCAGTAAACCCCTATTAACACGGAAATGCAACACCTGCATCCATAGGTGGGGATTTGAAACTATGCTTCTAATTTGGCAGCCAAAACATGTATCGCCAAGGCTGAGCCCCGATGGAAATTTTAATGATTACTTTAAATATATTTTTTATTTCTATTTGAACTTTAAAAATGCTTTTAGTTGCATTTGATGACACCATTTAATTAAATGAAGCCACTCAAAAGTAACCAATTCTTTATATCTACATTAGCCAAAAATTAGCTACGTTAATTGAAAGTTGTTTTAGTGTATAAAGTGAAAAAAGATTCATGATTTAACAGATTTCTATGGGAAAAAGATATATGATAAAATAAAATAGTTGGATATAGTTATGGAAGAGAGAGAGGCAGCAACAAAGGTATCCAATCCATCTGCACGCAAGGAGCTGCCAGAAGAGAGTAGCGCAATCAGTGAGAGGGGATGTATGTGAGCTGGCAAATGCTAGCTTGCCGCAAGAAAATTTGAGATAATTAGATTTTTTTTATTTTTTTTTCGGAGGCAGCTAAGTAAGGGGATGTTTGGATAGGTGTAAAATGATGGGATTGTGGGAAAGGGTGGAAAATGAAAAAGAGAATTTTTTGAAAAATGTGTGATTGATAGGAAATGATAGATGTATAGTTGGAATAAATAGGTTTGTTGTATATAGTTGATAGGGAAAATGATTGGAATGTAGGGGTAAAAGTGAAAAAAATAGTATGATTGATAGAATAATAATTAGCATTGGGAAACGAAATACCATGGAAAAACCATGGTTACCATGGTGGTACGTTACCAAACGTCCCCTAAGGTTCGCAGTATAGCAGTTCTGCCCGGACCAAGTACACGAATGATATTATTCTTTTGCAGAGATATTTTCATGCCAGAAAATTTTCAACTAAAAATATGATGGGCAATGATTATCGCTTTGTTAGAAGTTTTTGTGGGTCACAAAATAGAATTAATAAAAAAATCTTAGACATTAGATATTTATTGTAAGCTAATCTAGTTCTTTATCTCATTAAACTTCAAAAAAGATAAGACAATGTGACATTCCTTACTTTAAAAATATATTGGATGCATTAAATAAATTAATCATTTGACCAGTAAACCAAAATATATATATTAATAAGAGGAGTGATGCTGTTAGCCTGGGCTAAGTAAATGCTCCGCTTAGCCTACCTCGAAAAACTCATTTACAAGAACTTTTTTTTATTTTTTCTTCATATACTTGTTTATCTAATTGTATTTAACATATAAACTAAGTCTTATCATTTTCAGATATATTTATATTTTTTTAGATTTTTAAACATCTATGTGCATATATGTATTTAAAATATTCTTATCTTTAAAAATCTAAAAAAATATATACACATATCCAAAAATGGTAAGACTTTGTTTATATGTTAAATATACTTAGATAAACAAATGTATGAAAAAAAATTTAAAATAATTATTGTGAATGGATTCTTTGAGATGGACTAAGCGGGATATTTGCTTAGCCCTGACTAATAAAATCATTCCTCGAAATCAAGATATTCATAAATAAAAGTGACCATATTGCAAAAAACTTAAAATAGAGGTTGAAGCCAACTGGGATCATCCTGGTTGGTGGTAGTAAGCTTTTCTCTGCTATCTATCTAGGATTTGAAACCCACTCTTTGCTGTTAGGCTGTGATTTTTGTATCTCTTTGTATTTTTCTTCATGGTAGTGGGGGTATTTTACAGTGGTCCTCCCTAAGTGTGGAGATATTTACAAGTTGTCCCTCTATGGTGAGGGTTGTGAGTGTGTTTGATTTGCAATATCAAATGTTACTATGTACATAATATTGATAAAAAATAGATGTTGAAATCACTAAGAGAAAATGTACTTTTAGCAATGTTAAATTTTATCATTGAATACATTAAATTATATATTATGATGTCAATAAAGTTAAGTCATCATGTGTCTCTGTCTCCGATATGGTAATAAGAAGAATAGGAAGTGAGGGATGAAATGGATGGATATGGTTAAAATGAAAATAAAATTATACATGATAGTAGTTGAAAAATATGAGAAAATGATTGTAATATATGGTAAAAATGAAAAATAGGATAATTATATAATTAATATGTTGACTTTTTGATATCCTTCATTCTTCTGAAAAATGGGTCATACAAGTCAGTTGTAAAATATTTTAGCAATATTTTTTAAAATCTGTCATGGAAAGTCATTTTTTATCACTATTACCACCTCTTTTTTTATTGTCACATATTTACAACTGTATAAAAGTATATCCTTTTACCATTTTGTCTCAATAAATTAAACCTAATAGTAAAATACTATGCGCGTAATATAAACGAGAGACATACGCTCCTCCTAATAAAATAAGAGAGAGAAACTTTCTTAAGTTTTGGCACTCGATCAGTCGGGAAAAAGCTCGGAATGAACACCAGCATATGCTGAAAGTCACTAAAAGGCTACTTTTTACAACATTTTTATGTTATCACAGTTAAAGGCTAAATTTTAGTAGCTATGTTACTATGTAATTTTTTGGGGACAAAAAATGTTTAAGCATTGCTAAAAGCATACTACAAAACGTTAAACTTTTTGTTGTGGATTTACATCTTTAACAACTATATTTCATTTCATTCTAAATTGTTGAAAGTAACAAGCAGTGAAAAGTAATTTAAGAGGCATCACAATCTGCACATCGGATGGATTAACATTAACAATGTAGGTACATGGAATAGTTTGGTAAATCCATTCTCCAGCAGCTGAGCATGATCACGTGGGAATTGCAGCTTTTGGTCATGACAGATCTGGACTTTCAACAGAGTCCTTAATTCCCGTCCATCAAGCATGGAAACTTAAAAAGTGACCTTTACTAATAGCTACTGTTCATCAGCTAGCTCGACCGAATCATTGTGTAGCTCTACTTTACAGACAGCTATGGACTTTGGCGTCCGCGAAATGTATCACAATTTTTTTTTTTTTCCTACCGAAAATAATAATATGTAAGTGGATAAATTTTCTTTTTTAAGAAAAAATAGGCCGGATGATGATGTTCCCAATAACACCCTAATAAATGAGTCCATTCAACTCGCTGTAGAAATTAACCAATGGAAATATCAAAAATAAAAACAAACATGGCATCACAATTTACAGGTATAGATAAAAGTTCTAAAATTAGAAAAATAAATATGAAATACAAATGACTTTTTAGGATTATAGGTGTAAATTGTCCATGAAAGCTCTACACATCCGCGTCACATGCTATCTTCGTTAAACATGAAAAGAATATATTTATTTAAAAGAAACATGAAGACTCGTGCTGTGGATTGGACTGGAATGGCTAACCTCGCTTCCATATCAACAGATTTATGCTGAAAGTGATTTTCTTATTTTAATCAATCTAATCCACAGCAATGAGCGTACTTGATCTGATGTTAATTTGTGGGTGGAGAAAATTTGACAGTATGCTAACAAGTTTTATTCTTGCTCTATTTCCCATGTCCTCAGAGGTGGTAACTCTTTAGCTCACTGCCTAGCAGAATATATTACTACTTGTACTGAAGCATCATCCATATGTGGGATAAACCTCCCATATGTATTGCTGATTTGTTGTACCATGACTCTCATATTAATGAATCTCCTCAAGATGTCCCACTCCTATACTTGTTGAGGAAAGGGATTAGACCTGAGGATGGGCCGAGTTAGGGATTTTCAATTAATAAGAGAAAATAAAAAAATTCTACGCATCTGCTCTTTGTGTGGCGGTATTTGGTCCACCACACATGCATGGGCGCACAAGTTCGAATCACAGTGGCAGCAAAATATTCACTGCGGTAGAAAAATTAGTTCACCTACCGATGATTGTAAATACTCATCAAAAAGTAGTTATAATATTTATTTAAAATAACTTCTTTATTTTTACAAAAAAATAAATTTGTAACTCGACATCACTTTTAAAATTAATCTGAACGGCTTTATTATATTTGAAATTAGGAATAAAACATATATTTATCTATGACATGTTTATAAATGTACAATCATATCTATAAATATGGTACAAATTGTGTTTATATTTAGAACTCATTCATTTTTAGAAATAGTGCTGAGCGCTTATATATGGAACAGCTAGCGACCCAGCACCCTACAACCGTCTGTGTGTATATATATATATATATATATATATATATATATATATGGGTGTTCCAGCAGTCACAAGTAGGGGTGTTAATGGTCATGGTCAACCCGTTAACCTGCTCGTTCAACCCGTTAATAAATGAGTTTGGGTTGAAATTTTTGAATAAATGGGTTATGATCCGCCAACCCGTTCAACCATTTAATTAAATAAACGGATTAGAGTTGAGGCTTCGCAACCCGTCAACCCCGTTCAACCCGTTTATTTAACCCGTTCAACCCGTATAACTCATTTAATATAATATATTATAATATATATGTAATATTTATAACAAGAATTGACATTAAAGAGATGACTTGAGATTGGAGCTGATGTTTTCAAGTCAAAATAAATTAAATTCAGGTATGTTAGTTTCGAATTATTTAATTTATTTAAATTTACAGACTTTATTAAAGATTTTTAGCATGAAAATTAGTAACAAACACAACCCGTTAACAACCCGTTAACCCGTTTATTAAATGGGTTGTAAATGGGTTAGGGTTGAAGTTTTTTAAATGGGTTACTAAACGGATTAGGGTTGAGATATATTAAATGGGTTAGGTTTAGGATTAGACTCCAACCCGTTCAACCCGATCCGTTAACACCCCTAGTCACAAGGAATATGGATGCTCCTAAGACGTTGGACGACTTAACATCATGTCTGCCACTTACGCAATTAAGTAATTTCAAAGATTGAGAAATGGAACTCGATAATGCAAACCCTAAAAGGAGGGTTATTCTTTTCCACAAATGATAGAAGACAACCATCCATCGATGGGATATTTTCAAAGAAGGCCAAAATTTCCTGGCTGCAAGACTAATAAGAAACTTACATGATATGGGATTAGCTCATTTTTCTAATTGGGCCAACATATGAAAGTTGTCCTCAACTTTTTTGACTTTCGTACGGATCTACTCTACTCATCGAGCATCTGCCTCGTCTCTCACGCACAACTGTCAAGTGCTTGGACAGAGACAATTTGGGGCGCTCGGTAACGTATGTAGGAAGACGATAAAAGGAGAATATGCATCCAAATCATTTTATTTATTTTAATTATTTTTATTTTATTCCTATATTTTATTTATTTTCTTACATAGTTACTCTATTTATTCCCATGTTATCATTTTCACAATTTTCAAAAATTTTCACTTTTCCTTCCTCCCCTTTCTCCACATATGTTGCAAAAGGCACCATAAAAACATCGAAATCTTTTGATTTCTTGGGCACCTGCGTGCGGCTTTCCAATTATTTTTATACATTGTTTATTATGCGTGCTGCTTTCCAATTATTTTTACACATTGATTATTATTAGTTATTCCTAAATCAAAATTATATATAAAATAAAAGTATATCTTGACATCTAAAAATAAGTTAATTACTTTGCAGGCACAACATCTTAAACTGATCACATTTTCCGGAAAATGTTGTTAAATTTGAAACGTGAGAAATTAATTACGGGTAGACAAATGTCATTGATGAGAAATATTTGACCGGCTTTCCTACTCAGATGCACCCAATCAAGTTGATAATTAAGCCAAATATTCCACCGGAATAAAATATATATATAGAGAGGAATTATCAAGTGCAGCGCCATGAAATGGGCCCCATATGATGATCAAATTAAAATCTACTTCACTCATTGTATTTAGAATAATGTATTCTACTATCATATCAATTTTCATCCCAATCAGATATGTGTATGGACCCCATCTGAAAATGATATAAATTCAACGTAATAAAATAGTTTGATTTAAATAATAATTTTAAAGTGATTTTTTTCAAGATCTAAACCATCAGAAGTATGTTATTTATATGGATAAATAATTGTATAAAGTTTCATTGCATTATAATACGTGTGTGACCCATTTTTGGGGCAACTACACTACTGTTCCGGTCTCATATATATGAGATATATTCAGGTTTAGTGACGCTGAAATGGTCTCACATGATGATCAAATCAAAATCTACTCCACTCATTGTATTTAAAATAATATATTCTATTACAATATCAATTTTCATCCCAATCGGATAGCGTATAGACCCCATCTGAAAATGGTACAAATTCAACGTAATAAAATAATTTAATGTTTCATTATATTTTAATATATGTGAGGCCTATTTTGGCCAATTGCACCGCTATTCCGGTGCAACACCATTGCACCGGAACAACTATATATATATATATTTTTGAGCCCTAATCTTTTGCGACCGGACGCACGGCTGCCTCCTTGTGTCCGGCCCAAAAGCATATTTTTTATTTGTTATTTTTTCATGGGTAAGTAAATCTAGGTGTATTAAATCTATAAATCAAGTTTTACCATTTTCGGATGTTTTAAAGTATTTTATTTTAAACACAGAAATGAACATCCAAAAATAATAAAACTTGGTTTATATATTTAATATACCATTACTTGCCTATCAAAAAAATAAAAATAAAAAAAAATATGTTTTTAGGTAGCCGCGCGTCCGGCCGGAAATGATCAGCCGGCTATATATTTAATGTTTTAGTAATTGATGTTGGCATTGTATCCCGTTGAAACCACGCCCATTCCCTTGACATTAATTCAGATACAGTTTTCTCCCCCTTCGATTTAATGTACATCGCACCTGCCTCTTTCAAACTGAGAAAGAAAGATCGAATCGTCGAAGAAAACAATCACGAAACTGCCAACGAAACCAACGCAGTGGCTCCCAGACCCCACTAAGATATTTTATTTATTTTCAGAAAACAATTTATACATACGTGAGGTTCACCTCTTTCCTTTCTCCTAACTGTGGCTACATTGCGTTTGTCACTCCAACAAAATGTTTTATATGCAGCCACCGTTGGTACCAAATGCAGCTAGGTAGTACATTAATTGCAGAAAATATTATTATTATTATTATTATTATTTTCAGCTAAATTTTAATAACTGCACTAAATATTACTGTCGGTTGAGATAAAAGTGATTATATTTAATCAAATATTACTGCTCTAAAGCAACTTGGTATTTATAGGTAAATAATTAATTTTGCTCAAAATACATCTAATATAGCCAAATATGGGAATGCTTCTATAAAACATTTCTTCTATTTAACCCATTTCATTTTAAATATTTTGATAGTTGATGGAAAATTTATTCTATTTTTTGGCAAATGTAGTTCATGCACATATTTGATTTAGATAAAATTTAATATTCTAGATAAACAAATAATTTTAAATAAAATGAATGAATTGAATTTTTTATTAAGCATAAAAAACCTTAACTTTTAAAAGAGTTACATGCAACTGCTTTTATGTAACTCGGTTGGATAAAAGTGGGCCCCAGCCAAATATATATTATATGCAGCCCAAAAATTAGTCACATTTAATAAATTTTATTATTATTATTATTATTATTATTATTATTATTGTGTGCTCGGTACCGATATAACAAATTGTATTAAAAGTCATTACCTTTTTTTGACAAAAAAGTCGTTACTTTTTTAAATGCATATAATGCTTATTTAGCTATGTATACGTTATTTTAACTTCATATACATATTTGGCTATATATATGGCTATTTAAGGATAATTGCAATAGCTCAAATGCGGCCAATTTTTGCCTTATATGTGCCAAGATTAATATCTAATATAACATTTAAATCCAACTGCAATTAATAATAAACAATTTGAGCTATAAAAGTGTGATAGTTGACTGCATTGATACTAAAAGTGGCTAAATCTAAATTTGATCGTAAAAAGTTAGCAGTACATAGAGACATTTGTCGTTGTATTGGGTATGTAAAGGTGTAACAATGTCTGCGTCAACCTATCCCGAATCTTCACAAATTAATATATGCGGTAGAAAGTTGATAACCGGGTCAGCAATTAGGTTGACCATAGCCAGCTTATACAAAGGTTTGCTTCGGGTACGTGTTCGCCAATGTATATATTTATATATTTATCCCTACAAGACTATAAACCTGAATTTAAGCATATATACGTAAATTTATTGCCCATAATTAACCATTAATAATTCATTTGTTCAACTCGTTGTTAACCTGAAAACAAATTGGTTATGTTAAATACTTAAGTGAATGAGCATTATTGCGCTATGCATGTGTTTATGCCAAATGTATTCATATTTAAAATTTATAATAAAATATCCCATAAAAATTATAATGAAATACTAAATAAATTATAAAATTTGCTAAATTCCATGGAGAGCCACATATAGATTGAGGCAGCATATGGATAAAAGAATTTTATAAAATAAAAAGTCGATTTCACAACTGGACACAATTTCCAGTGCCGTAGTCGACCATAAATGATACATCCCTAAAATTTCTATAAATGAGTCATAAATAAGTTAAGATGAGGAATTCTCCTTCGCGAATGGGTTAAGACGAGAATTAGCGTCCAACCCAACTAAGGTGTTAATGGTCATCATCAACCTGTCAATCTGTTTGTCCAACCCGTTTATAAATGGATTTGAGTTGAAATTTTTAAATAAATAGTTTATGATCTATAAATACATTCGATTATTTAATTAAATAAATGAATTATGATTCAAATTTTACAACTCATTAACCCATTTAGTAATTTGTTTAACTCATTAAAGTTTGATATATATTGTAAACCCTAAAGCTTTATTTATTTTCTCCTACTAGTCGCTCTCGCAACTGCTGCCCTGAAATTTCTATTGTCCTTCATCTCACTCTCAAAATTTCCATTTCCCCAATCCAAGTGTGTTATGGTTAGCTCTTTTTCAGCACCCATCAAGCTCAGCACCAATTTTCCTATGACTACCCACTGCGTTTCTCTCTTCCCTTGATGGTAATAGGCATCTCCCTCCCTCGTTCTCTCCTCAAATTTGTAACGCTAGTTGTTGCCGACAGCTTGTCTTCTACAAGTGTCCATCCCAACATCTTCATCACCTAAGGTCTCTCTTAATGTCACCGCTATTGCCATCCAACCCTCTCATCATCGCCCAAATTGACAGATATATTTTGTATTTGTTCTATTTTAACTAGTGGTTTGGAAAACTTGTAAATTTGATAGTTTCATAATTATCATGTTTAATATGAATCGTGCTAATCAAGTATATCAACTTTGAGTTTTTAATATAAATTAGCAACATGATGACTTGTTTGTAACTATATACGCAACTCGTTAATAACCTATCAACTTGTTTATTAAATAATTAGGTTTGAGGGATTTTTTTATTGGAGGAATGATCCTGTTAGCTCGGGTTAAGCAAACGTCCTGCTTAGCCTACATCAACAAATCTATTTAAAAATATTTTTTATTTTTTATATACTGGTTTATTTAAGTGTATTTAATATACAAACCAAAATTTATCATTTTGGATATATGTATATATTTTTAAAGATTTTAAATATAAGGATATTTTAAATATATATATACACATAGATATTTAAAAATATCAAAAAAATATATACACATATCAAAAAATGGTAAAATTTGGTTTATATGTAACATATACTTAGATAAACAAGTGTATAGATAAAAAAATAAAAAATATTTTTAAATGAGTCTTTTGACGTGGGCTAAGTGGGGTATTTATTTAGCCCGAGCTAACATGATCACTTTTTTTTTATTGATAGTTTGAGGTTTTTAAAATGAGTTAAAAATGGATTAGAGTTAAGATTTTTCTAATGAATTAATATTAGAATAAGCTTTAGTCTATCCAACCAACCAGCTCCCTTGACGCCCCTGAACCCAACCGGTGACTTGAGCGGTGTGGGTGCTTTCACTTGAGGATGCAACTTCGAACGGAATTGAATGGTCCCCTCCCGGCGACGTCGAGGGGGTGGGGCCTACCATTTCCGTAACGAGGCGGCAAATGGCAACGTCGCTAGCCGAAGCGCGTGGGGCCCACCAGCCTTTTCGTCGTTTTTCTGCGTTGGCGTCCTGGGAATCTGAAAACGACTGCACATCTTACCCAACACGTCATGTCTCGCATGCAGCAGCAGCAGCACCACCGTCCCTCCCTCCGTCGGCGCAGCCCGCTTCTATCTAACTGTAACTGTGACTGTAACTACAAAGTTCTTCCCTTTCCGAATTACAGTTCCTGTCCCATTACTTCTCAGGCGGCCAGGATTTGAACGTGCAGATGAAAGAGCACGAACTACCGTACTCCCGCAAGATATTGTGGAAAACGATCACGGCAGCCGGGTTGGCTCCGAACACGTGGCAAGCGTATGACCACTGGAAGAATCTATCGGAAAAAGTCGTCGTCGTTTAGAATGTCGCTGCCAGCGTTTTGCGGGGCTGTTGAGTGCGTCGCGCGTCTTAGCATGCGGCACCCGGCATTTGCAGCCGCCGTACCGCCGTCCCCATTCCAGGCATGTCTTCTTCGGCCCAAGCATCGCAGGGTTCTCAGACGACCCCCGACTATTTTGATTTTTCTCCCATCGCGTGTGTTTTGCGTAAATGTTAAGAATATGAGCAAGGAGCATGCAATGTAAAATGTCAGCATATTGATTACACAACTACTTTAATTTTTTTATTTTTATTCATATGTCTTAATCATTTTTCCATATTGCCACCTGCGACAAGCACAGATGACAAGAGACACCGTCTTCTTTTAATGCTGTCCTAATTTTGAATTTAAATTTGGGTGGGTTGGAAGCGTGTAGTCTCCATATGGAACATTGTAAAAGTTATCTCAAAACTTAATTGTGATATAAGATAAGATGCGATGTACATACACACTGATTGAAAAATCATTTTCTCGTATTTATTGCGTAATTATCTTATATATTTTTATTTTATTTTCAGTTTATCCTTATTATATTTTTTTCATTTTACGTTCTTCATTTTTATTCTTACCTTACCAAATAATGGACCACGGTTCATTTTATTTTATGTGGCCAAAATAAAAAGGATTTGGTGATGGATGGCACGATTTAAATGTACTGGTAATGTCTTTCGATTGCCACCATCAAGGCGAATGATTGATGAATCTAGGGCCTTTTATCCAGTGGAATTTTTAATGTGAAGGGGTCATGTTGTTATTTTGTAAATATGGTAAAATTGAGCTTACTTTGGAAACATTTTGCAGCATTTCAAGGGGATAATACAATTTGTAAAATCTGTATTACTTTTCAAATCTCAATCTTGAGTGTTGTGTTAGATCTTGAAACAATAAAAAGTTCAGCTACGGAATTTCTGAGAAGAAAATGGAAGTCGCCATCCAATTACTTGATGTGCACAGAGAAGGTAGCATAACGAGTGTGGGGAATCCGCATGGTGATTGATTGATGAAGCTTGTTAATGCTGGTTCGCTGTGGGTCTAGTGGCGCGAAGCCAGCGAACTCGTACGAAGAAGAGCACACTTCTCGTCCCATGTGGGTTCATACACGTGCGAGAGATGAGTTCACGTGACATCGGTGCAAATGCAATGAAGCATGGACGGTTGGGCTGTTAGCCATCCATCCTGCATTGAGGTGAGTGATTGTCATGATAGTTGTCCTCAATAGTTCTAAATAAATAAAAAAAACAATAGATATAATTATAATAGAGTAGGTTTCAAAGTATGGATATCTATAAATTCAAATTACTATAATTAATATATCTTTTATGAAATATATTACAATTTAAAGATATCAAATATATCTTTTCAAGGCATAGAAATTCGTTTAATCTATTTATTAATTAGTATATCTAGTAATTGTATTTTAAAATTATATCGTTATCACGCTGATTATAGATATTTAAGTAAAATTTATGTCTAAAATATAATTTTCAAATATAACATGTAAGTCATTTTAAAGAATTAATTTGGAACTAAAACCAAAACAGATTAACCTTGAAAAATATAATATAATAAGATTCACAAGCTTGCCTAAAATAGAATATGAGCTTTTACGTATATGATAATGATAAAAAAATTGATTTTGATGCAGACTTACCCCATCTTAGTTACACTCTCCATTAAGAAATACTTAAATGTTTTATAAAAATGGATTAGAGCAATGTGCACTTTGTTTACTAAGGGTGAGGCGTGGGTAGAGTGTGTGTAGTAGTAGTTGAGGGGGCTGAAAGTTATTATAATAAACATTCATCTTTTTTTTAATTGGTATTATATACACTATGATATCTGAATTTACAAATCTTGATAAAGGGACATCTTATAAATACCCCTACACTTATAGAGATAACCGTAAATTTCCTATTATCAAGGACCACATATCTAACTCCCACCGAGGGAAGAATTAAACTCAGGTCAACTATATGAATTCCACCGCTTGGGACCAAAAGAGATTATTGAACCTCATCACAGTTTAGTGGGACATTTTTTCAATATTCTCGGGTGCACTAAAACACAAGGGTGTACTTAGCTTCAGTGCACTGGACTCCAGTCCTATGCTCCCGGGCGCGTACACATATATTTTTTTATTTTCTTTTGAAATTTTTTTCATAAAATTGTTAACCCAAGTGTATTTAATATGTGTGTAAATTTTTACCATTTTTGGAGTATTTTAGATATTTATTTTTAATTTTTGAAAATCAGTGACATTTTAGGTAATTTTATACATACGTTAAATACACTTGGGCTAACAAGTTTATAAAAAAATTAAATAAAAAAATTAAAAAAATGTGTATGCGCCCGAGAGCATGCATGCTCCCAGGAGTATAGGATTGAAGTCCCAGTGCACTTGGGTGTATTGAACTTATTTTTCTTTATTTTTTTGAAAATTTTTATACAAGTGTTAATATCGATTTATTTAGCATGTATATCAATTTTTACTAATATTGGATATTTTTAGATTTTTTAAAATCAGTGATAGTTTCGTAATTCATAAATTACAAAATTTCCGCTAATTTTATAAAATCCAAAAAAATCTAAAAAATTCAAAATTGATATACATGCTAAATAAACCTAGATTAACACTTGTATTAAAAAATTTCAAAACAAAATATAAAAATACATTTTTAAACTCGGATCGCTGCTCTAGCTTAGTTGGTTTAATAATCTTGCGTGTGTGAGTGTAATTCAGTATGTGAGCCGTAAGAGTAGCGCTTTTTCCCTAAAATTTATGGAGTCTGTGAATCACGTGGCCTTCTCCATCGCACGTGGCTAAGATCCCTCTAAGAAATGAGAACAACTTCTGTATATCTCTTCCTGCTTGGAAAATTTTGGATTGATTTCATATTACCTAGTTTCACTTTCACCACATTTTTCCATGATAGTGTAAAATTTTCATTACGGTGTCAGTATAAATAGCTTTTTTTTTGAGTCCCTTTCTATTAGCCTTTCTTTATGTATTAACAGCCTAAATTTATAGTGTTAAATTTTCATTACGGTGTCAGTATAAATAGCTTTTTTTGAGTCCCTTTCTATTAGCCTTTCTTTATGTATTAACAGCCTAAATTTTTGCAAGAGCATAAACAGTTTTATTTATTTTTAAAAAATAAAAATGAA
Source organism: Annona cherimola (assembly GCA_030490835.1). Taxonomy (NCBI): domain Eukaryota; kingdom Viridiplantae; phylum Streptophyta; class Magnoliopsida; order Magnoliales; family Annonaceae; genus Annona; species Annona cherimola. The sequence continues at coordinate 98,838,612 of CM059973.1, read as the reverse complement.
ATACATGACTCAAAATATTCAATCAAAGTTACATAAACTTGTATAGATTAGTTGTTCTAATAAAATTTTAATTAAATACAATCCAAATATTTGAACTGGATTTGGTATTATAATTTTAGCACGAGTTTAAAGGTCTCGTTCTTATATGATCGATTTACTGGCTACTGAAAAATATAATGCAGGCCTCACGTAAATTTTCCATCTTGAGAAATGTAAAGGGCACATTGTCAACTTCGTTTAGTTGGTTTTCAAAAACAAAAAAAGCAAATAAATTCAAAAATTTTACGAGGCGAAAGATCTACGTAAGTTCCGCATTTATATGAATTTGTTTTAAAAAAAAATTATGCTTGCCCGTGGGTTTACAGCAAACCGTGTGGGAGTTCTGGGCTGAGTTTAATTAATTATACTGTAGGTATGATTATACAAAACTAAACTGAAATATGGGTAATTTGTCGAACTCTTCTAAATTAATACTTAAAAATTCCAATTCAATTGTAACAAAAATCAGATACAATTGTTAGGTTTGAGGTTAAATCTAGCCAAGTAGCAACCACCTACCATCATTATTTGTGGAAATATGGAACTGTATATGATAGTCGGGTGGGTTACTTGGCCCGATGTATATAATAAACGATGAACACATGGGATGCAGGTGTTGGGTTTGGTGAATGGGTGTATCTGGGATGAGAATATTTAAGATGTGTTATAGAAAAGAAAAAATTGTATTGAAAATATGAAAAAATACATTGTAAATTAAAAAAAAACTTGTCTTAAAAATTAAAAACTTATCTTAGAAATGAAAAAATAAATTCAATTCAAGAATCTTATGTGAGTTGAAACAAGCATGTGAGTGCGGCTTGAAAATTGGAATAAATTTCAATCGCGGGTGTAGACCAATTAATTAATTAAACATTGTGTGTGTGTATTCATATAAATAATCGGCAATTTAATTTGTGGGACTAGTGTTGTGCAAAGGGAAATAAGGTCAAAACGCCAACTGCCGCGGGATGAGATTCATGTGGATGAATAAAATAAAAATGTTTCCATTTTATCCAGCCTTTCCAAAGTCCAAAGAAGCACAGAAGGGAGAGTGGGAGGGACCAACCTAATGCAAGAATCATGCGGTAATTGGAAGACACATGGACAGTCGCCGTCGCTGCTTGTTTGCAACTTGCGAGGTGTCCGTGGTCGTTGGATCGTTCATTTGGGGACGTCTGTGAAATTCGCATCTTTGATTGAAATTGCAAACACAAATGACAAAAATCTTTCTATATTTAAATAAATTTTAAAACTACAAAAATACCTTTAATAAGTAATATTTTTTCAAAGTATATTTTTATATTTTAAATGTATTTTTGCATGTTATGACTTTATTTATTTACAGACATATTTTTCATCATTTTTAAAAAGGTTTAGAGTTTGTAAATACACCTACAATTTTAAGCAATTCTTGTAGGTCGTGAGGACGCAAACTTTACAAAACTAGTAACACTAATGTAATTTCAATGCTTGTAGGTGCTGATGCAAGAACTCTTTCATTTTTATCTTGTTCTGGTTTTTTCTTGGAATTTTTCATTCGTACTTAATAAGGTTTGGGCGAAATTACATGCATGTTACTATTTTTATAAAATTTGCATTCATATTCGCAAAGTTTCCTTGAATTACAAGTGTACATACAAACTCTAAAATACAGAAAATATCTTAAAAGCGATATAAACAATTTTTTTTTTTATAAATATTCCTCTCATTGACAGATCCATTTAATGTGAGAAATATCTGCTAAAAATAATTTTTTTAGTATTTTAAAGGTATTATCTTTATCTTCCATTTTACTGTTTAAAAGAAAATTTTTGTCATTTTCAAAAAGGTTCAAGCTCTGTAATTATGCCTTCAATTTTAGACAACCTTGTAGGTGTGAATGAATAATTTTTTATTTCTATGATCTGTCTGTTCACTTAACAAATTTCCAAGATGTTTAATCCAAATGGTGATATTTGCTATAATCATTTATAAAATAATTAAGGTTATTCGGCAATGACAATATTTTATGATTAGCATTTAACTAAAAATAATCAATTTGGGTTATGGTGTTGTTAGCTTGAGCTAACCTAAGCTATGTTGGCTGGGGTTAAAAGGTAAAATTTTTGGTTTTTAAAATTTTTTAGAAAAATATTTTTCAAGCTTATTTAATTCATATATCAAATTTTATTATTTTACGTATATGTATATATTTTTATTTTCAAAAATTATTTTCAGTGAAAAATATTGAGTTCAAAAATAAAATATATGCATATATCTAAAAATTATAAAATCTAATATATGAGTTAAATATACTTGAAAAATATTTTTTTAGAAAAACGCACCTTCTAGCCCTTATGTTAGTCTGACAAGATCATAACTTGATCTTTATCTTCTATATAATTAGATGATAATTACGATACATAATCATAGAAATTATTTGTCCCTTAGTGGGGGCCGTGTAGCCAAATGGACCCGGTGGATATTTTTTCCAAATCAACTTTCCGGCTGCTATTTGGTATGCCTCTCATGTCACGCATTCGCAATTTCTATGCGCGTGCAATGACGTTGGGATTTGATTATGAGTCGTTTACTCTGATAACAAAACTGCCAATCATCGATCACCAACTAGCCTGGCTTAACATTTTCGTGGACAAGAATGCCCCTACCGGGTTTTTGGATGCAACGTTGCCAGCGTGGGATTTTTTTCAATCAAACCACAAATGGAAAATGCGTGTGTGTTTCAGCCATGTAAGATTATTAGATTAAATCTGTATCATCACTCTCAAGATAGCTTTCTAATTTTCAAAACAGTTTTTTTAATTTTTAATATAACTTTATCCATTTTTAATACAACTTTGCTCGTTCTCAATATATATCTTTATATTCTCATTTCAAATATATATGCGATTAAAATTTTTTATATGATTTGGAATACGCGCTGCGTCAATGGATATATAATTTTTGCCGCCGCATGACACCCTCCCTCTTGTCTTAGTTAACCACATTTCGAACTGAGAATGGGATACTTTTGTCTCCTATTGACATCAGGAGTGTAATTTTCTACTGTTTAGGAAAAATCTGGGGAGTTAAAAATAATAAATTCACTTTTGGACAAGTTGGAAACTTATGAATTAAAAATATAAGTTCTCTAACATTATAAATAATTCATTTCTTAGTATTTGTATATTCTGCACTAATTTTGCAAAATTATTGCATATCTCTTACGTAATGAACTGTTCTCTTCGTACCCGCGTCCAATTTAGCAAGGCTAACGACGAAGTATACTTAATTATCGCAATCATTTTAATTTCATCTTAATGGTAATTATACGAAAGTGAACCCAATAATTAAGTTTAACAGTATTTTCTTAGCTAAGAATTCAAATACCATTCTGATCAAGTATTCATATTCGTAACTGGAATAAATCATGCAGTTAAATCTAACCTATCACAGTTTTCTGATTGCTAAATTGACCAACAAACTTTAAATACCGATGAACAAATACAAGTCCAGTATACAAGAGGTGAAGGAATAAAATGATTTTTTTTTAACGAAAGATAGCCATTATATATAATTAGAGATATAACCAATTATGAAAAAGATTTTTATATTGCAGTAGCCAATTAAATATCATGCGGGTAAAAAAAAAAAATCTAAAACTTTTATAACCTTTAAATTTTGGGTAGTGATTAGGTTGGAAAAAATCGTAATGGGCTCCTCTTTTATTCGAAAATTGTAACCACTATAATATGAAAAAATATATCAATATAATGCCAAAAGTAACTTTGAAAAAAATTTATATAAGAACAATTAAAACCGTTCGGAGTCAATAGAAAAGTTTTCTAAACTTGTGAAAATCTGTATCACAATTAAATGCATTTAGATGAATATTTAAATGGTTTAGATATTAAAAATAATAAAATGAACAAACTGTTAGATCGGTATTTTTCAATTATTGCCCTTAATTTTTAAGGATTTTTTTTCAAATATGTCTACTATATTTATCCCTAATCTCATATACACTCATAACGTTTTTAAATTTTCAAATATATTCATTATTTGTGCATTTAATCTTAAAAATGCTCATATCATCACAAATAACTAGGTAAGTAAATAGTAATCTAATTAAATGTTGGTCAGTTTTTCATAAATGCTCAAAAAATTCCTCATGCAAAATAATAAAAGATAAAATGAAATAAAAGAGGAATGAAATTAGGACTCTAAATAAGAGCTTTCGTGGAATTAGAGCGATGATGAATTATGGCATTCAACTCTTTCGTGGAATGTAGTGGGTATTATTAAGATTTTGAAAATTTAATGAGTGTATTTTTTGATGGGATCCGCATCCGATAAGTGTATTTTGGATCATAGTCAAATGCATTGAATATTTTAGGGTGTGATAAATGAGAAAAGTTGAATATATTTAGGGTGTGGAAGACTTTTGAAAGAAAAAACCTTTGTTTAAAAGTTTTTAAAATGAGAAAAATGGTATAATATAATAAAAATAATTGTGAGAAATAAAGAGAATAGTTTTAAAATAGATAAGCTAGTTATATTGTTAACCGTATATAAATGATTAAAAATTGCATAATTGTATAAGAAAATACAAATAAATAATTAAAAAATAAGTAGTTATGGAGAATAAAAAATTTTAGATTGAAAATTTTGTATTTAAAAAAAATGTAAGCGTTTCCATATACACCTTTAGAAAAAGCCCTTTTTTACACCTTGAGCCAACAAATACCCGGCCAATGCTTGAAATTAGCATAATTCACGACAATGAAATACTTTAGTGGGATGGACGACTATATCATTTGATTTTGTTTCCATTTATTTCAGATGAAGTTGTACGACTGGAAAGTGGAACTGCAAGTGAAGATTGCGATCTACGGCTGCGATCATGCCACGTGGCCCTGAGGCTTGAGCGCGAATGGGAGCGGGACTAGTGCGCACCAGAAGATAAAATTTTAACGCTCACCCGAAAAATTTCAAATCCGGTCCCTCACCCATCGTCGTGTTGTGCGGTTCCTTTGGTTGGTTTGTCTTTTCAAATAAAAGAAGAAGAGAAAGTCCATCATATTAAAAGATGAGGGTGCAGATGTGTATGTCATCAACCATTTTATAAATTTCGGCTTGCGTTGCAGCTTGCACCGCCGACACACACACGTATATATTGACGGAGAAATACAGCGCAACTGCACTTTCGCACTGGTGTAGTTATGCCAAAATAAGCCCTTAATAATCATAAAATTATAATTTATTTTATTTATTACTTTGAATTATGTATTTTAATATCATACTAATTTTTATCCTAATTGGATATGTATTCTAATGTCATCATTCATTGTATTTAACATCATTTGTTTATCTAGGAGACCAAGTTTTATCCCAATCAAGCATGTCTATAGGCTATATTTGTTCAAAAATATATATATTCATAAGTAATTTATGAAAAACGCTTAAATCTATTTACACATGTATTAGAATATAATAATACTTTTTGAATTATTTATTCTCATAAAAATGATATTTTTGACAGTTTAAATGTCGAAAATACTACTTTAAAATTGATATTTGATCATTTTTCATAATTTAGACATGAATATATATATATTCTAACAAATATGACTCATATACATACTTGATTATGATGAAACTTGATCCCCTAAATAAACAAATGATGTTTAACACAATGAATGTATTAGATTTTCCATCAAAGATTAAAATCTTAGATTTTGAAGGGGTTACATGAGTCCACTTCTGTATAACCCAATTACATAGAAGCAGAGCTCAATCGATGTAATTTTTTGCCCTTTTTGTTTTAATATTATTTTTGCCTTCTCTTAGCCGCATGTTGGAATTTAAAAAAGACGCATGAGGCTTTAATTGTGCCAAAAATAAAAGAAAATTGGTAAGAGAGGATGATATTCCTTCAGACATGCTTTGCAGGTCGAATTTCAAGATGAAGGATCCAGATCAAAGTGTAATTTGTAAGATGTTGATGTTAGAAAATGTTGGGTACACATTTTTCCCAGCAGAGCACGGACGGCACCGTTAGTTGAATAAAGTAAGATGACATATTGACAAGTTGGCCCTTTTTTTTTTTTTTTTTTTTCCGGGAGAGAACTTGGCCCGAAATTTTGAGGATACGGTGACACTACTTTATTATCGGTATTTTTTTTTTCTGGTTAGAGCCGGGGAAAAGATGACAGTGGAAGAACAGCGACCTTTTCCTTTGCTATACTTTCTCTTTCTCTATCTCGGATCGTTTCCAACATAGTCTCCGTTTCATTTTTCCATTTTTTTCATTTTTTATTTGTTTTGCTTCCTTTGCTCCTCCTTTTCAGAAGGCAATTGTCGCGAGCACTTCGGAGATATAGATAGGTAGGCAGATGAAAGAGAGAGAATAAGAGAAGTGCTTTCAGAAACCACAGAAAGAAAACGATGTTTGATAGCTTTTTTACGTCTCTTTTACCCTTTCTTCTCTACATGAGCTAAGGATTTAACATCGAAAAATACACCCATTTCTGCGTCCGATCAGCACTTGTTTTCTCTTTAATCTACCTCTTTTACTCAGTTCTCGTCATATGAAACATATTTCTGAATTCTGACATATCCATGGCAATTAACAGGATCATCAGTTGGTTAGAAAGAAGCGATCATCACCGTCGACGGTGGTGGTGGTATCAGGGAAGAAAGAGACGATGAAGGGAATCCAGACATGGGAGTGATAACGCACACAATACCTCTCCTGTCTCATCCCAATCACCCAACAAAAATCTCCTCCTTCACCCCTGCCAATTCCGTCTCTACATCGCCTTCTTCTATGTCCCAAAGCTTCCACCAGGGTATCTTCAGCTTCTCCGATGGGTTCGACAGATCGGTGCAGCAGCAACATATCGCACAGCACAGCCGCCGAGATAGGATGAGGATGCAAGGTGGCGGCTTCGAAGCCGGCCCTGCAACGTTAGTAGCCATAGATGATGGAGGAGCTAACGAATTGCCCGTCTATGAATCCGGCGGTATGCTTTCGGAGATGTTTGCTTTCCCGCCAGGAGTTCCCTCGTCGTCCTCCGCCACCGGCGATCTTCTCGACAATCAGATAGCATCCAGTTACCACCGCATATCTCGGCCTACTCCCGCCAATCTCGGCGAGTGGTATGCAAAGCAGCAGCTAGGCGGCACCGACAACCGCAGCAGCGTCGCTCAGCATCCGATTTCAGGAATGAATCCGGATTCAGCCGCAGCCATGCAGCTTTTCCTCGTGAATCCTCCTCAGGCAAGATCTCCCTCTCCCCCTCCTTCCTCCTCCACGCCACTCCACATGCTACTTCCCAATCCATCATCACCAATCCAAGCTTTCCCTGGCGGTGGCCCGGCGGCCTTCACCAGCAGTCCTGTTCCGCCGTCGCAATTCACTTGGTCTGCCGGAGAGAACGCAGCGGCCGTGAACAGCAATAGCAAGATTGGAGGCAGAATTTCTGAGAACCAAGGCCTTTCGCTATCTCTGTCGTCGTCTTTGCAGCAGCTGGAAGCGGCGAAAGCAGCCGAGGGGCTGAGAATGGAAGATGGGGTTTTCTACTACGATCAAGGAGGCGGGCCTTCTTCTTCTTCGGCGTCATATCCATTGAAGAATCTTGGGAACCACCCAACACAACCACAAGCTCATGTGAGTTTTGGGTCATTGGCTGTGGTGAATGTGCTGAGGAATTCAAAGTACAGGAGGGCAGCCCAAGAGCTGCTGGAGGAGTTTTGCAGTGTGGGGAGGGGCCAGCTTAAAAGTTCTAGGCATGGGAAGCAAAGGAGCAACGTTAACGCTAACCCTAACCCTAGTGGCAGTGGTGCCGCTCCCTCAAGTGCTTCTGTTGCTGGCGGGCCACAATCTTCATCGTCAACAAAGGATCCCCTTCCTTTGTCGCCTTCTGATAGGTTTGAGCATCAGAGGAGGAAGTCCAAGCTCATAACCATGCATGAAGAGGCATGAATTCTATTCTCTCTGTCCTCTCTCCTCTACTCTTCTATGAATTAAATATTTTATTAATTAATGAAAGGGGTCAGGGTGGAGAAAGGGCAGCTGAGATTCGGGTCTTACTCATGTTATTGCTCGCAGTCTCGGGTGAAGCGGGGATGTTTCTCTCTGATCAGATGGTGATTGCGTACGATGGAGGGAATTTGTTTGAAAGGGGATGGCGTGTTGAGGATTGCTATTAGAGGGTAGGCTGGGGACAAAAAGACAACCGCCGGATGGGGAAGATCGGTTCCCAATCAGACCTCATAACAAGCAAGTTTTTAGTAATACAAACTGATGCACCAAACCTGTCACTGTAAAATTGCCTTCGTGGGAGTTCATGTATACCACACCAGAGATTGGGAATAATATTCTCACATACATACAATCCTTTCCGGTGTAAGATTGATGATTGCATTCATTGACTACTCTCGTTCGGTCTATTATATATCCGTGCTTGATGCCTGCAATGGAATGACTTGTTTCCATCTTTCGTTCTACTCAAAAGTTAGGAAAAGCAGTTCTATGGGTTTTGAAATTGGAAATTCTAGCTGCCATCGTAGTGAGACTGAGAACTGTTCATCGTAGAACCATCATCCATCTTTTTGTTGACTTTTGCTTTTCCCCCTTAATCAAACTACTTCAAGAATTTCATCAAAAAAAAAAAAAAAAACAACAACAACAACTTCAAGAATTCTACTTGGCCTCTATCTACTTGTCCCTTGGAAATTTAAGCTCAGCTAGAGACAACTTGCTGACCCATGATTATCCTTATATAATCATTTGGATCTTATCATCTAAGTGAGTCTTTTCGGAGATTTACTTTCTTTATTTATGTTTTACTGGGCGCGCGAGCTCTCCCTCTCTCTCTCTTGTTGCTCATCTTGCACAGTAATTATGATTCAAAATTATGAATGAATCACATGACATATGTATGGCCTCGAATGATAGCTGGTCTTTTGGTTTTTGTTTGTTTTTAATTCTGGGTTTTGCAGGTGGAGAGAAGATATAGCCACTACTGCGAGCAGATGCAAATGGTGGTGAACTCTTTCGACTCGGTGATGGGTTTCGGAGCAGCTGCACCGTATACGGCCCTCGCACAGAAGGCTATGTCTCGGCACTTCCGGTGCCTGAAGGACGCAATCGCAGCTCAGCTGAAACATACGTGCGAGTTGCTTGGGGAGAAGGACGGAAGTGGAACGTCGGGCGTGACCAAGGGGGACACTCCGAGGCTGCGCGTGCTGGAGCAAAGCCTCAGGCAGCAAAGGCAGTTCAGTCAGATGGGGTTGTTGGATCAAGAGACATGGAGGCCTCAGAGAGGTTTGCCTGAGCGTTCGGTCAACATCCTCAGATCTTGGCTCTTTGAACATTTCCTTCACCCGTATGTTTTTCTTCCTACAGCTACCTACCTTCCTTTGGCTATATATCTTCTTTTTGAATTTACAAAATTAATGACGAATTAAGGGGATCATTTTAAAGAGAATAATATAGGACATAAGGCATCAATTAAAATAGAAAATAAAAGCAATATAAATAAGGTTTTTAAGCAAAAGATCAGGAAGGATAGTTGAGAATACAGCAAGGTGATAAGGAACAAAAATTAAATTATTTAGGATAGAAAATTGTCACATTAAGTTGGAACTTGACTTTTCCTTGTTATCTAGCAAACAGGCCTGAAGTTGTCCAAACTATCCATTCGTTGATGTCATATGGCGCAAAATAAGCAAGTGGTCAAATTAAATAGATTATGCATATCAATGAATCTCCCAAGATGGCCCATTTTAAATAACCATCCATTCTCAGGACCACCAAATAGAGCCAGGTTTAGCTTTTCTTTTTGTTTTGGCGCCACAGAAGAGTAGCCCAAACCCATGCCATGATTGAGTTTTCCGAATCTTGCTGTTATTCAATCCCCCTGGATATGATCGATTACGTCGTGGAATCGAGTAGATTCGGTTGATTTTTCACCTCTGGGGAGAGCCAAAAGAAAACGAATAAACAAAGGAAAATAATCTGTCTGTTATTATGTGTCCTTAAATACTTTGGATTTGTTCCCTACTCCTAAAAGCTGGGCAAATGCTTCTTTTTTCTCTTCTCTCTGTTTTTACTCTGATACAAAACAGCAGAAATAGTCCCTAACTACCTTATCCCCACTGCAGTTATTTGCAAAAAGTCTCATAAAGGGACATAGCTATATAACTAATTACTTTTCTCCCCAAATGTTCTAGATACTGCCAATCATAGTGATGATTGGAGTTGGAATATCCCGAGCAAAAATCACAGCCGTGCCGTGGATGGGGCCAGATCCCATGATGCAGTGTTTCAGGTGGACCATGACACACCCATGCGTTTGAAATTTGATGATAATGATGGTGCATGACGTTATTTTCTGAGCGTGGAATAACTAACTAAGCAACTAACTAACTAACATGGTCGCATGGACCGTCGGATCGAGATGAGTGCAATGTAGGCTGTATTTGTAGGAGCTAATTAAAAGATGGAGGCTCCCCTAGTGCATGCGATGTATGTAATCTACGGATCTTTGGCAGTGATTGCATTTCCTTTTCATTGTTTGTCATCAGTATTCGTTCAGTAATAAAGGAGGGGGGGGGGGGGGGTGGGGGAAGAGACAAGGGATAGAGATGGGAGAGGAAGGAGCAGTGATGCAGTTATCATGGCTGTTGCTTTCGCCACCCTCTTTCTTGATAATCACGCCCATTTTGCAGGAGGAATGGAAAGAAACACACCATCTTCAATCCCATCCGTTATTGCTAGTGGTGCATGTATAGATGAAGCTCGGATCTTTATACGGTGAGAAAGACGTACCTGATGTCATTTTCTCTCTTCTGTTTTTTTCTTTTTCTTTTGCTCAGGTACCCTAGCGATGCAGATAAGCATTTGTTGGCCAGACAGACAGGTTTGTCAAGAAATCAGGTCCGTCCATTTCACACTCTTATAAGTTAGAATTGCAATTCATTTTCTTGTTTTTGAAAAAAAAAAAAAAAATCTCTTTCTAATATATGTTCTGCGGTGTGGGGTCTATGACGTCGATAAAAGCAATAACTGTCCGTCTCTGTCTGTTTTTCTGCGTTTTGGGAGGATGGTTTAGTTTGGTTGGATAGGAAAATAAATAATAAAAATCTTTGGAACTGTATTCCTCTTTATTTCCGTCGATTTTGGCTAAGAATTATTTTGGGCAGTCATAAAATGTTTGAACTTATGCATATCTATAAACAATCTTAGAAAGATCCTTTGGCCCAACGTTTTTAGAAAACCACGGGAGAGGAGAGACCATGAGACTTGTAAAAGCGGGGAATACGATGCAAAAAAGAAAGGAAAGAAAGATTTATCTAATAATAGTATAATGTGTGTGATAACTAGCCAAATAAGGTTAATAAAATGGAAAAATTCCTTTTATACCTCTAATATTCATACATAATTCTTAATATATTTACAACATTTTATAAATTCCTCTTATACTTGTACCTTTCACCTTAAATTTCTATTATACTTACATAGTTAACATAACTATTATCTATCTTAATGAAAAGACGATTTTGCGATTTTAAAAATTCTCTCATTAAAATAATTCAATCATAATATAACTCTTAAAATATTTAATATTATATTTTAATGATTTATTATCATCAATTAAGTCATATTAAAGTTAAATTATCTCAATTAAAAAATCTCGAATGGACAAAATCGTCATTTCAATAGAATAGATAATAGTTGTATTGAAAGCGTGACATGATAGGAATTTAGGATAAAATGTTATATGTATAAAAGAATTTATGAAACATTACGAGTATATAAGGAATTGAGGGAAAATGTTATGGGCATGATAGGATTTTCCCTTAATAAAATATATAGATAATCATTTTTAATAGAATTATAATATAGGTAATAATAATAATAATAAATAAAAAATAAAATGATTGAAATTAACAAAAACATGTTATAATAACATTTCAAAGAAATAAAAAATAAAAAAATGGAGTGTAGAAATAATGTTGGGCCGTGATCTAAGAGCTCCCAATGGCTAGCAATGCATTAAGTCCCATAAAACATCGTTTACACAAAAACGACGTGAGAAACTAGCATTTATTTCGGGTGTGTTTGGTAACAACAAAAAGTTGTCAAGTTAAAACTTTTCAATCTAAAACTTTTCACTATTTACAACTACCCTATTTTTTAATCATTTCTTCACATTTTTCTACACAACTGCCATACTTTTCAATCATTTCTACACAACTACCAACATAACTAACCTATCTATTTCAACTTTATCTTATTTATTCCTCATCATTACCCATATCATATCACATCATTTGACAATTTTTCATCTCTACAACTTTTCATCAAAGGTTTTATCCATTCCCAAACACAACCTTTGCGTAAGAAATAAGATTGATAAGGGTTGTGTCCCCTTCGTTTTTGACTGGCTAGAGTCGGCGCTTCATATTCGGTTTTTTTGTTCTGATGGATATTCGGCCTTCAGTTCACATATCTCATGCCAAAAATAGCACACGTGCCAGTCGTACACACCAAAAGCACAAGATTGAGGACGGCATGTACGAACCAAAAACTCTCACGGGCCTACTTAGCAGCAGAAACAGAAGCATAGAGCCGCATCATCAAGTCAACTGCGAATGGGACAGTATTTTAATTTGATTTGGGCTTCTGTCAAATGAAAAAGCTAACAATAAATGACACGTCTGCACAAAAAACAACGGGCCAATCCTTTATTATAAAACTATAGCCAATAGCAACAAAAAGATAACCATGGTCAGTTGTCCTAGCTCCCAATGAATACATGCCATGAATGCCTGCAGACCAGTCCTTCAATTCATCTGGATTTTTGATAATCTCTCCCTCTCCCTCTCCCTCTCTCTCTCTCTCTCTCTCTCGATCGCATACACACAGACATATAGACAGACTGTTTTTCTCGTGCAATCTCAGGTCTCAAACTGGTTCATTAATGCGAGGGTGAGGCTGTGGAAACCCATGGTCGAGGAGATGTACTTGCATGAGTGTAAAGATGATGATGAGGAGGAGGAGGAGGAGGATGAGGTGGGGGAGGGTCAGGTGATGGTTGTGGGTGAGGATAGAGAAAGCCAGCGGCAGCAACAGCAGCAGCATCTTCTGCAAGCAGAGTCGAAAGACAAACACAGCCAAACAGCAGCACAGACACCGAGGCCCCCACCCTCGGCAGTGACCGCAGTAGCAGGCAAAGGATCCGAAATCAATGCCCACGACAAGGACGCTTCGGCCCATGCAATGAATAGGCAATGCTTCTCAGAAAACCAAGTGAACAACGGCAAAGATGACAGCAGCAACAACAGCGACGTGGGCCACATGAGGATGGCACACTTGGGAGGGCCTGATGAGCCACGTGGCATGATGGACGACGTGTGTATGAGCAGGATGGGTGTAGGGACCGCAGCAGCAATGGCTGCTGCCGCTGCTTCTGCTTCTGCTTCTGCTTCTGTGGGGAGAGGGCCACCCTTGGCCTCCACCCATCATGCAAGATTTGGGACCAGTACGGGTGACGTGTCTCTTACGTTGGGGCTCAGGCACGCTGGAAACATGCCTGCTGATAATAGCCGCTTTTCTATTGGAGATTTTGGAAGCTGTTAATTTCTGCTGCTGCTTCTTCTTCCTCTTCCATTTATAGCCTGCGGATAATATTTATATCAAAGATTCAAAATAGAAGGAAAACCCAATTCTCTCTCTCTCTCTCTCTCATTGTTATTCTTCTTTCTTCTTGGCTAAAAGATCCACTGAAGAGCTCCATAAGTAACGTGTTCAGGGCCCGTTTTAGCAACATAAGAAAAAGGTGATCAGAGAAAGGGAATATATTATTGGTTTCATTAACTGGTTATATGTATTTTGGCATATGGTCAAAAGATGTGTGATGAAGGATCCAGCCAAAAATCAGGGGATTTTGATTCATTTCTGCCGGCCCTATTAAACTTTAATTAGGGGATCAATCGGGATGGATGCTGTGTGAGACGTTTAGATCCAGGCCATCTTTTTTATTTAAAACAATTTACTTAATTAGTTAAGATACAAAGAAATTCTTTTGATTGAAGATAACTCAAGTGTATTAAATATATTTTTACATCGATCCTATAAGAAATTGTTTACCTACGTATTTCAACCTTCTGTACGTCGTTTTGCCCCACTGCTGGGTGGCAATGGTTTCACATGCGTTTTATTCGTCGAAGTGTCCATAGGTAGACAATGTTATCAGAACCGAACCGGTAAAGGAACTGGTCTGGTTCAAACCGGTTTGATCGGTTAACCAAACCGGTTTGATCCGGTGACATCAGCATAACCAAACCGGTTTGAACCGGTGACATCAACATGACATATTTATGATGTTATAAATATTTAATTATTTTTAATTAACATATTGGTAAAATTATATATATATATAACTCCTAAATCTAAATATTAATTATATTTCAAAACTATGCAAACCTTTAAATAATTTTGAAACTAAATAAATATATAAAGTTATAATTAAAAATATTAACTAATTATGTGAGCTCTTAGCCTATTGATAATTTTCATTTTATCTAATACTTTCATATTTTAAAATATTTATAATTGTATTTATAATAGATTTCATATGAACATTGTTCCAAAAACATACTTTTGAGATTTGGTGAGATTTTGTAAGTTTTTAAGAAATTTAATGGTCATATTTTATTTTTTGGGGAACGCAAGTGCACAAATAAAAGTATGCTAGTGGAGCACCAAACTTGGTGCTCCATACCTTCCTTTTCCCGTTCCCCCCCTGCCAGAAGATGCTGCCCAGTCGCGCGGAAGTAGCTGTCCGTTTCCGGGAGCAGTCTAGCCGTCCGCTGAAGCCGCCGGCAGCCTCACGACGCCGTTGCCGACATCCAGTCCGGTGGAAACCCGGCGCCTAAAACCAGATCGCCGGTGCCGCCACCTAGTCTCGACGGCCAACCACTGCCTCGTCAACGCCCTGACGACCAGCCGCTGCCCCGACAGCAGCATCATCAAAGCCCTTTGCCAGCGTCCTCTCTTGCCGGCGTTCTCTCCGGATGGGTTTTCCCGCCGCCACGTCGGCGCCAGCAGCATTCTTCCGACACCCCCTTCCAGGCGTCCAGCGGCATATCGCAGCGGCAACATAATGGGTTTTAATGGCGGCCGCAAATCTGAAAGTCCCATTGCCGGTGCTGCCGCCGCCGCTGCTCGTCACGGCTGGAGCGTGTTTCCTTTTATTCGCGAACCGGTCTAACCGGTTCAATCGCGGTTTCCGGTTGAACCGGCGGTTCAACGGTTCAGGCAGTTTAATACTATCAGACCGAACCGTATGAGATCGAACCAGATGCATGCCCGATTCCCGGTCGGACCGGTTCGACCGGCCGGTCCGATCCGGTTTTAACAACACTGTAGGTAGATATTGTACGAAAATATAAGTAGGAAAAATTAGAAATATTATTAGATTCAGTAGATGTTATAAAAAAAATTGTAAAAATGTCTCGGAAGCCTAGTTATAATACAAATTGAGATAATTTAAAAATACACACCCATAAAAAATCATCTAAAATTATAGTTGATACAACTATCACTTTTATATGATAGGAAAAATGCCCCATTAAGTACTCCATGGTAGGATGAAAAATGATAGCAAAATTCAAATATAATATATGTATTTGGGATAAACTCAAACAATTATCTGCTTAGGAATAATGTTATAGAAGGTTTTATTAAACACTGATAAATATAGTTTTAAGACTATGGAGGTTTTTCTTTAGGTAGAAAACTTTTCAAATTAATTTTTTTTACTCTCCATAATTACTATATTTTTAATTATTTATTCACCTCTTTTTATATAACTACTTTACTTCTCAATCATTTCTACACACCTACTCGTATATCTAATCAATCTATTTTAATTTTATTCTCTTTATTTATCATTATTACTTCTTTAATATCACGTCATTTTTTCCTATTTCAAAAACTCTTACATTAAAGGTTTTATTTTTTCCCAAACACGCCCTATATGTAAATTAAACAATTTTATTGTGTTCATTTAATACTTTATTAAATAAATTTATGCACATATTTTATTTTGATAAATCCTAATCTTTTAGTTAAACAGATAATTTTAAATGCAACAAGTGGACTATATTTCACATCACCATCAAGATAAACTGAAATGGACTGGTTACATAAGAAACTTTTGTATAACTTGCTTACTCTTTATAGTTTGTACTGTTAGTCTTTTTTATTACATTTGATTGTAATGGAGACCACGCTTCTACTGGCACTCGAAGTCGGATCAACATTTTGTGCACACGAATGACGTAGAATTGGTCGTGCCCTGATTTATATTTGTGTTTTTAGTTGAAACCCAAAACTTAGTGATCCCATCGATTAATATTTTGAGTTGTGAATCTTACAGATAAAAGAATTTTAAATCATCTCATTGATTTGTTTGGCGAGTTCTGTAATTTCAAAAGAAAACCCTGAGTTCGCTAGCTATATATTTCATGTACCCGAAGAGCTAGACAGGTGGCTTAATGAATTTGTCAGCAAGGGTAATTAGACGGACTTGTGTTTAGTTTCAGGCAGAGATGAGCCTTGACAGGTTTATGATCAGAAGTGTGAATAGAGTCGATTGACTCGTAAGAGCGTAAGGCCAAATCAAAATCTCCGGATTTCTCCATCTTGAACAGGATTCTGTCCGTCCAAGAGGGAACTCTTCCCTGCATTAACAATCACAACATGCATCCGACGTGAGCTTGTGATCGAATTTATCTGATATTTAGAAATTAATGGAACGTCACAAAATGCCAACTGGAATTAATCTAGGGCAGTGCATGCACCTTGTAGCTTGTGTCATAATCGCTGCTTCCCACATTATACTTGTAGGTGGGCTTGAATTCTAAGGAACCCTCAGAGAATCCATCGAAAATTTGGCCTTTTTCTGCTTCTTGGAGGAGCTGATCTTTGTCAGTAAGGGTCTGCATGCAGAACTAATTAAAACAAGGGCCGTGGAAATTTTTAGGAAATCGAGGACCAATTTAAGTTGGGCCGGCTAATTTGGTAGTCTGCTAGCTAGCTGCTGTCTTTAATCATGGTTATAATTAATTAAAGACCTAGCACTATATATATATATATGGATTGTATTCCTGTGCAGCATGCTGCACCGGAATTTCCTACCAATTGGGATGAAAATTGGTATGGTAATAGAATACATTATTCTAAATACAATGGGTGGAGTAGATCATGATTTCATGATCATGTGGGGCCCATTTTGGGCACATTGTACCGCTGTTCCGGTGCAGTGCAGTGACGCTGCACCGGAACAGCTCTCTCTCTCTATATATATATATTCATGCATGACCCTCGGAGATAAATAAGTTGGAGTTTTTGAGTTTGGGATTTTCCTTTTCTTTTTTTTTTTTGTAATTGTGTTTGGGATTTGATATATAGTAACATCTAAGAAATTGATAATTAGTGAGTGCATGGTTGAGGGCTCGATCGATGAGGTACGTACGCTACGTACCGAGTGAAGGTTTCTTTGAATGAGAGTCCTTGCCGGCACCGACTCAATTCCTTGTAATCTGTAATTGAGATCTCCAAGCCAAACGGTTATCTGTGGAGGCCTTGCATATGGATTCTCTGTTGACAGTACCGAATGCCGTATATATCTCCATTCCGAATTCCTTTCTTCCACATTGCGAACATGGGCTGAATCATATGTATGCATTTCAAACACTCAATCCCCGTATTAAAACATGCATTCCTAGAGGAGAAACTATATGATGATTCTAATACATTTCAGACACTCAGTCCCCAAATTAAGACATTCATTCCTAGAGGAGAAACTATATGATGATTAATGGATAATATATAAAGAAATATTTTAGCGAGTTTGGTTGCATTGAGAATTTCAGTCATTACCACAAAAGTTATCATATGTGGCTATCTTTTTGTGGCTAAAGTTTAATTTTACTTGCATTTGACTATATGCAGTCAAATTTTTATGCTATTTGTGGCCCAAGAGTAATATTTTTGGTAGTCAAATATAAACAGCTACAAGTAATGTGAAACTTGGTGGTAAGTAATGTAAAAATTAGTAGTGTTTGACCATATTGCTATTGTTGGTGGTAAGTAATGTAAAAATTAGTTGTGTTTGACCATATTGCTATTGTTGGTGGTAAGTAATGTAAAAATTAGTTGTGTTTGACCATATTGCTATTGCCCTTACGTATTTGCAGCCAAACTTTCTTTATAGGCAGCCAAAAATATGACTGCGTGAAAATGAAACAATTTTTTTTATTACATCAAAACCACCATATTATTTGTTTTTATGTGTGGTCTTATTCTAGTCGAACCTATTCCTCCCATTTGAATTTTTGGAACCTTTTGATTTGGGCTTCGCTGCTGTTCAAATCAAAATCTAATTCAATTATATATTTAACATCATTTACGTAATTACATAGCAAAAATCTCTTCAATCACGTTAATCAAAGATGTGTAATTGAGTTGTACCTTTCAAAAACATACAAAGATAAAAACGCACTACGACAAAATTTATTGGATTGTTACCATCTTTTTACCGTCAAATTTTAATTTGGCTTCATTTGATACCAAAAGCACCAAAGTTTTAGAATATAAATTGGTTAATAAAATGGTTACATTTTAACCAAATGTTATTACTCAAAAGTAAAGCATTTATAATTAAATAATCAATTATACCCAAAATACATTTAATGCAATTAACTATATTTTATATGCTACTGTAAACTTAGCTATATAAGTCATAAAAAATTAGTTATATAAAACTAAATTGTTGTGGTATATGAAAATTAAATATATAAAAATAAAATTATTGCAAATGAAAACTAGATTAATGTCTAATGGAATCAAGAGCCATATTTGTAGTATTTTCAGATCCTTTTCTATGCGCCCTATCCAAATATTTTCCTAGCTGTTTAAAACAAGCATTTGTGGAAGTAATTTAAAAATATATATTTTTAGCAATCTTTATTAGCTACCAAAAAAATTTAACAATAAGGAAAAATACAAATGTAAAAAAGAATTTTCTTTCTTATGATGATACTTTTATAGATAAGGAAAACTTTCATGCTTATGGTAATGCTTCGGTAAGCCAGAAAAAATTTCTTTCATTATAATAAAATTTTAACAACCAAATCAAATTGGGTTGCCTAATTAAATACAAAAATCTTGAATTATTGCCAACTAAATTTTGTACTTAGTAGTTGGCATATGACATATGCTATAAATCATTAACAACAAAAATTTTGTTTAACAATCAAATTTTAACTTTTTATAAAAAAATTTAGTTGCCAAAAATCAAAATTTTTATAGTGAATGCTTCGATGATAGTAACAATACTAACATTAAAGCCTTTGTTGTTATTGTTATATTTCGGGTTACTTTAATTATTAAAATAAAGTCAAATATATTCATTTTGTTTAAAATCATTTATCTTATTCCCAAGCAAAAAATTATCTTGATCATAACTACTTAAAAATATTTAAAATCAAATGTAAAATTGAAAATCATTTAAATCAACTCATAAAATTAATAGTGTTAAAATATTTTATGAAATCATTTACGTAGTTAATGAGAATATTTTAGATAATATGAATGTTAAATTAAAAGCTTTAAAATCAATATAAAATTAAAAAAGTTATTATGTCAACTTTACAGTTTTTCACTTTTAATAAATGGGCTCGCATGTTCATTTAGGTGTGTTTCGTAATAAGTAAAAATTGTCAAGTTAAAACTTTTCAATCTAAAACTTTTCACTCTCCACAACTACTATTTTTTTAACTATTTATTTACATTTTTTTATACAACTACCCTACTTTTTAATCATTTCTACACAACTACCAACACAACTAACATATCTATTTCAACTTTATTCTATTTATTCCTCATCATTACCCCTATCATATCACATCATTTGACAACTTCTACTCTCTACAACTTTTCATCAAAAGTTTTATCCATTCCCTAACACACCCTTAATTTAGATAAAACTTAAATTTTCCTAGTCAAATAAATAATTGTAAATGTGACATGTGGATTTGATTTTAAGCTAATTATTAATATGGGCTAAAATGAGACAAAGAATTGTTGATGGCACGAGAAACCTAAAACTTTTTCCCAAAAGTTTATATCTCGCTTATTACGGGCACGATGCAGGCCGCAAGTATTAATCCCTATTGCACTCAGAATATTCGCAAGTCAATCATAAAGGGTAGTTATCCAACGGGTGTGTTTGGCAACACTTAAAAATAGTTTATAAATTTAAAACTCTTAGCCATCTACAATTATTTTATTTTACAATCATTTTTTTCACATCCTCCTATATAATTATCCTACTCTTCAAGCATTTCTATACAGCTGTACATATAATTAACCTATTTATTTTAACTTTATTCTGTTTATTTTTTATTATTAGCTCCATCATATCATATTATATTATTTTCTCTTATTTTAAAAAACGTAAATAAAGTCACGTGGAAATTGGGCCCGAGCCAAATTTTAGATGTCAAGCTACTTTCTTAGAGCCATGATATTTAGGAATTAAGGAAATTTTGCATTAGACATGAAAATTAATTACCCGAGAGATGGCATGATATAAACTGCATTCGCACTCCTTTGTAGGTAAGGCCTACGGAAACGGCACCCTTTTTTCTTCCAATAATCCCTCCAAGTCCTCCAACCCCATGCCTTCCAACCTTGAATTCTACACCACAAGAATGTAAAAAGGTAATTTTAGACATATATACTTCAATTTGACGGATGGAGAATTAGGTGGAGAAGTCCATGTATATATATAATGGATAATACGTGATTCCCGTACGCACGTATACGTGAGTGAGCTGGCCATTGACCAAATTACGTTCGCTATTCAACTTAGTAGGTAAGAAACTAGAGGAGCTGGATTAATTGAAGTGGGGGATGCGTACCTTTGATGAGAAGGTGTGAGTTGTTGTGCCCAAAAACAAAGAGCTGTAGAGACTGCAAGCTGGCTTCGCCAACTAACCTGCAAGAATAAATATACGTTTCATTTCAAATTAGAACCCATTACCCAAACGTGCAAGCTATAACCTGACCAGCTAAGAGCTAGCTCTTCCATCAATTGATTTTTCATACATGCATGCAACTAACGAAATAGAAATATTAATTTTTTTTCTATCTTCATAAATTCTTATGCTCCAATTGAAATTCATCTCATGCATGCATGTCTAATTACACCTACCAGTGAGTATCCACTAAGATGGCTTTCAATAAACGAGCGACATTACGACCAGGAACTTCTTGAAGGCCCACAACGAACAGATCAGAGTCGCGGTTTCCACCGATAATTTCCGCAAAATCCTTGGACGAAACCTACAAAGATAGATGCACATATAAATTAATTTAAACACAGATAAGGTATATAGTGGGGGAGAAGAAGATTATTGGCTAGCTCTATACATGTGGATATGCTAATCAATTCCCAAATTCTAAAGAGATCTAATAATTCACGGATATATTAATTACTCCATGCTTTGCTTAATATTCATCGTCCTTACCATATTTCCGTTCATGTTCCATGTTAATATGTATATGCCAATCACGGGATCATTGGATGATGACTTGGCGTCGTCGCAGAAACTTCCCTCTCTCACCCTTTCTATTCCTTCCGGAATCCTGTTTACTGCTTCCAGCCTCGTACGCTTTAATCGTCCTATTTTTCTGCAACATATCCACCTTAATTCCAACCGATCAAAATAAACGACTATGTCAACATCGTTGCTAGCCATTACCAATATCATGTTTGAAATTAAGAAAAAAAAATTTAATCTTAATCACAGAAAAAGTTAAGAAACTCCAAGTAACAATCCAATTAATCATTTGGCCGAATATCAAATGAGTACGACTCCAGTCACATTCCTATTTTCATATTTCTCCTCTTTTTCCCCATTTTTATTCCTTCTCCTTAACTTGTATCCAAATGATGAATCGATTAACGCACGCATAAAAAAGAGTATTGGAGAGAGAGAGAGAGAGAACCTTGTAGCATGCGTAGTAAAGCAGTTTCCCATGACTTTTTTTTTTTTTTTTTTTTTTTTTGATTTGTCAGTTTCCCATGACTTGGTAATTAATGAGTAATGAAAAAGCAGAGAAGCAAGAGAGACAGAAAGAGATTCCAGGGCCTGTTGGTTTCGAAAGAGAAAAGCCAACCACTATGTAGAAAGATTCTGATGCTTAGAAGGAAAACAGCCAAAACAGGCGATGAGACAGCGCCTGTTGGTTTCGAAAGAGAAAAGCCAACCAATACGTAGCTCCTGAGGTTTGCGATGAAAGAGAGAGAGAGAGAGACCCTATTGGTTTCGAAAGAAAGAGAAAAGGCAACCAATATGTAGTAAGATCGGGAGGCTTAGAAGGAAAACAACCAATCAGGCGATGACTGATGGCTTCCTCCTTTTAAAGGCATAATACGAAATATCTGTTATTTGGCGGTGGATTTTCTGACCATAAAAGTCAAGCAAATAATGGGTTGAAAATTTTAATGCGATAAGGGTTTGAAAATCGGAGAACGTGACCTCTCTTTCTTTCATTTCTTCTTATACTGAAATTAATGCTGGGGAGCCTGAGAGTACTGGGGGCCACACTTGGTGAAACCCTTCGATTAATTGTCTTCTATATATATACATAAATTTATATACACATACACACTTTTTATCCTTGATTTTTTTTAAAAAAAAAAAAAAAAAAAAAAGTTCATCAGCACCTCGTGCCATGCATCAACCCTAGCTAGCAACCGAGATTATTGACCCGAAACCGGCAGATTCATTAGTAAGTAATTCCCGACTTTTCTTGCTTGTGTTTACACAGAGGTTAGACATGCGTGTATTCAGGGCCACCTCCACTCTCTTCTTAGTTCTTCGTCGTCGAGTAAGACAACCATGTTCTTCTCCGGTTAGGTTGCCGTATTGACAATTTGTACGGGAGGAGAGCTGTAGGATGACTTGGCTTTTGCCCCTTCCGTCGCACTCACGTCACGTCATCTTGCGTGCATTGCCCTCGACTAGTTTGGATCATTCACTCGTAGGGGTATGATTTTACATTACTGGTGTGTCTGGGAACGTATAAAATTTTTGATGAAAAGTTATAGAGAGTAGAAGTTGTCAAATGATATAATATGATAGGGATAACGATGTGGAATAAATAGGATAAAGTTGAAATAAATATGTTAATTGTGTTGGTAGTTGTGTGGAAATGATTGAAAAGTAGAGTAGTTGAATAGAAAAATGTAAAGAAATGATTAAAAAATAGAGTTATTGTGGAGAGTGAAAAGTTTTAGATTAAAAAGTTTTAACTTGACAATTTCTCCTTATTACCAAACACACCCTATATATATATGCTTAAGTTATAATATTTGTTTTTATTTTTTTTTAATTTTTTCATAAATATGTTTTCTTAAGTATATTTATTATATTTACCGAGTTTTCTTATTTTACAATACTTATAGATTTTTATTTTTTATTTTTGAAAATCATTAATCTTAGGGACATATATGTCATTTTTCATCCCTTAAAGACTTGATTTTTAAAAATTTAAAATAAATATGTAAAAATATTGTAAAATAACGAAACTTGATACATAGATTAAAATACACTTATCAAAGCATATTTATGAAGAAAAATCAAAAAATAAAATAAAAATGAATATTATAACCTATACATATATACAATATATTATATATAGTCATATCTCTTACTTGTACTAAACTTAAAACATCCAACTTTACTTTGGGTGTGTTTGTTAATCAAAAAAAGTTTTTCAAACTAAAACTTTTCATTTTAAAATTTTTCACTCTCCAATTTTTAATTATTTCTTCACATCTTCATATATAAATTATCCTTTTTTAATCATTTATTGACAACTACTCATACATCTAACCTATCTATTTTAAATTTATTCTCTTTATTCTTTATTATTATCTTTATTATATCACATTATTTTCTCTTATTTCAAAAACTTTTATACTAAAAATTTTCATTAAAAGTTTTATTATTTCCCAAACAATCCTTTGTATATAATTTTTTTCATTTTTCACGATTATTCTATTTTTAATTATTTTTCATATCTTTTTGTACCCTTATCCTACTTTCTAATTATTTTTACCTAACTATCCATACAAAAAATCTAATCTATTTTAATTTATTATCTTTACTCCTTATCATTATCTCTGTCATATTATTTTCTCATATTTTAAAAATTTTTATGTTAAAAAAGTTTTATTACTTTCGGGATATACTTTTAAAAGAATCTAACGGTTCCCCTCCCATCGGCAGGATCTATAACGTGCAAAAGTAGATCAATTTGATGTAACCCATCTAGACTAGCATATACCAGCTCTCATTATATTTTATGCTATTAATCAAGGATACATGTTTCACGTGGGCAAAAAATATTGATTGATGTACAAGAGGCTTTTTGCACTTGTACTTACATAATCCAGGTGAAGTTACTGAATGTGTTATTCTTATTCCTCGTTTTGTAATCAAATTTCTTGATAAAATGACGAAAATATCCTTATTAGTAATAAATATATTATTAATGGTGTGGTTTTATTAAGAATGACGAAAAAAAATCTATGCAATCGAACACACCTAGGTGGGAAATGACTTATGATGATGATGATGAAAAATGTTGTTTTATTATTAAAATATTTATTTATAAGCACTACTATTTTTATAATATATTTATCTTTTATAATATATTACAAACAAGATTTAAAAATATTACAAATTACAGAAAATTTAATCTTAAAGCGCAAAGAATGACGCAACAGAATCCATGCAGCCGATCCCACCTAGGTGGGAAATGACTTATGATGATAATGATAATGATAATGATGATGATGATGATGATTTATTTTTTGTAATGGTTTTACAACAATCAAAATAATAATAATGGAGATAATAAATTTTACTGTAATATATTAACAAGGTTTTTTTATCATTTTATTAAAGAAATTTAAATGACATATGTGAATAATGGAAGAGACAATTGCAATTTCTTGCAAATATTATTGGATGTTTTTCAATTTACAGAATTAAAAAATCTATATACCATTTCGCCCTAACTATAGAATTACTTTGATAGACAGGTGCAACGTAGTTTTAGCAACAAACTTATAATCATAATTTTGTTAAATTATAATTCCATAATTTAACAAAATAAGAGAATATGCTTATAATTTCATAAAATTATTATGTCAAATTATAGATAACCAGGAAAGTTTGAACAAAAAATTATAAACGCAACCTTTCATCACCATTTGTTGAGAAAATTTTAAGAATAATCAAAATGTTCTTTCCTTCTTTCCTTTCGAATTTGGTCACATGACATGATGTTAGCTATATAGGAGCCGCTAAGTTCATTCATTTCTAAAAATTAAAATTTTATTGCTAAATAATTTTCGGAAATAAACATGTTTGATGGCAACTCATTGTTAAAGATATGTTAAAAGAAGTTTTGGCAATGAAAAATATTTTTTATTGCTAAATATAAATTTTCAGCAACGATGTGAAAAATTATTTCTAATATTCAATTTCGAAAAAAAATATTGGAAAGGAAATTTTTTGTTGCGACAACTTATGGGTATGACCAAATGCACATAGGCGTACTTAGCCTCAGTATACTCAGGTGTATTTAACACTTTTTTTAATTTTTAAAATATTTTTTATAAAATTAATTTTTTGGATTTTTAAAATAGTCACATTTTCGTAATTCACAAATTACTAAAATGTTACTGATTTTAAAAAATCCAAAAAATATCTATAAATATCCAAAAATGATAAAACTTGATGCACATGTTAAATACACTTATATTAATAGTTAAATAAAATTCTTTAAAAAAATGAATTTTTACACTTGTGAGTACGAAGTTAAGTGCACTTAGGTAAAGAAAATCAAGGCTCGACAACTTAAAACCAAGCCAACCAAACGTTTTGTTTAAAAAGAAAAACGTTGTTGTTGTGTCTTGCTTTTAATAATTTAATCTCAATTTCTACAGGGTTTTATTCAATACACCCGGGTGCACTTAGCTTAAGTGCACTTAGGTGCATTTAATCTATTTTTAATATTTTTAAATTTTTTTATAAAATTATTAATCTAAGTATATTTAACATGTTAGTGGAGGTCCCAGTATTGAATCCAAGTTTTCGTAGTTTGAGAGTTTTATCTCTCCATTAATATTTGAGAGCTTTTGGTCTCCTCATTAGTATTTCGAAATTTATAGTTTTCTTTGAAAAATTATAAGAATTGTCTCAAAGCTTCAATGTAATATGAGTTGAGATATGATGTAAATATACTCTGATAAAAAACATGTTTATTAATTTTTACTAATTTTGAAGTTTTTAATTTTTTTAATTTTTAAAAATCAATGCCATTTTTAGTAATTTGAAATTATTAGAATGCCACTAATTTTTAAAAATTTTAAACAAATATCTAAAAATATTCAAAATTAGTAAAAAATGATAAACATGTTAAATATACTTAGATTAACAGTTCTTTAAAAAGATTTTCAAAAAAATTAAAAAAAGTCTATGCACCAAGTGCATAGAAGTTAAGTGCACCTAGGAGCACTTGATTGAGGTCCAATTTCTACCCTTTACATAGTCGGTGATATGTGTTACTAATTATTATAGTAAAATAATGAGTAGGCATGAGATGTAATATTGTATATAACCGAAAAAAATAACGAGTGCCTAGGTTCAACCATACCCTATTTCCAATATGGAACATGAGGTAAAAGATAAAATCTTGTCTTTACATAATAGTTCAGATATGCATTCTTGCGAGTGGTTAATCCGAGTAATGTTTTAATAAATAATGCATTAGGGTGCAAAATTTTATTTTTTAATTTTTTTTATAAAACTTTTAGTCTATATGTATTTTCTTGTAAATCAAAATTTATCATTTTTAGATCTGTATATATTTTTGATTTTTTAAAATAGAGGTTTTAGTCATTTTTAAATGATTAAAATACCTCTATTTTAAAAATTAAAACATATATACATCTCTAAAAATTATAAAACTTAATACATAAGTCAAATATATCTCGTTTAATAATTTTAATTCATATATGGCACAATTATTACTTCCATTGTCACAAGCAAAATTTACCAAGAAATGGGCAACTTAATTGTTATTATAAAGCATTTCATTTACATGTAAATGTTTTAATGCATCATGTTGCATTGAAATGTCAATGCATTAAGATGCAAAATCTCATTTTTTAAATATTTTTTAAAAATCTTTTTATCAAATTGTTAACGTAGGTATATTTAACTTACATATTAAGTTTTACTATTTTTTGATATGTATAAATATATTTTTTAATTTATTAAAAATAAGAATATTTTAGTTATTTAAAAATGACTAAAACCTTACTTATTTTAAAAAATAAAAAATTATATACAAATATTCAAAAATGATAAAATTTGGTTTATAGATTAAAAGTTTTATAAAAAGATTTTCAAAAAAGATTTAAAAAAAATAGAATTTTGCGTCCTAAATGCATTAAAATTTCAATGTAGCAAATGCATTGAAATATTACTCAAAAATGCGCCCCACCCTTTTCTTGAGATGAGAGATCAGATCTCCTTAATAAGTATGTACCGTCGTAGCGGCTCGTATGAGGCTGTCATTAGTTAGAAGTTAATGAGGACCATAGAATGGCTTTGGTTTGCACGAGCAAAGAATCCACAGTTCCTTATATGATCCTGATCCAGAACCGTCTTGTAATAACATTTCCATCAGCATCCCTCACTTCGAAAGTCGACAAGATCATCCTTGTTCAATTTTCTTTTCCCAACCACATTATCTGTTCGTGTTACGTGCCATCGTCTAATGACGGTATATTATCATGATGCTGACATGGGGAGTTGGATGATTTTCGACTTTTCGTGGTGCACCGTGCACGTGCACTAGTCATTTGAATAGACATTTCCAAGTTATCAAATTGCGATGAACATAGCATAATGTTATTTCTTTTGAAATCATTTTCTAAATTCTTTTTAAAAAATTGTCTTTCATTAATATTCCTAATGTCGTAATCCATTTAATTGCCCAAAAATAATTTATATTTTTTAGAACTAAAAGAGATTTTCGAGTTGTATAGTAAATATTTCCAATTTATAGTTTATTATAAATTTCTTTATTTGAGTTTATATTTTGAAATTTATATTTTTCTTAAATTTAGAAGTTTTGGTATAATTTTTTTCCATCACCAATTTGAACATCATTTAGAGACTTGGCGGTATTTCTTTGAAATACTGTGATATCGAATAATTTATTTGTGAGAGATACAATAACAAACATTAGTAATGGAGTGAATTCTTATTTTAGTATTCTGGTTATACCTTTTTGCTGATGGAAGGGCTAACAGATGAGATGAGAATGTGATAGTATTTTTATTTAATTTTTTTTTACATTCCAAAACATTTTTCCTGTTTTCTGTGCGCAACTACTTCATTTTACTTCATTTCTAGAATTTCTAGAATCAATTTCAAATATATCTATATCTTATACCAAATGAAATATGATCACATATTTATAAAAGCAGAAGAAGCGATCATATACTTTACTTCTAATTTCAAATATAATGAAGGCATTAAAACTTACGTTAAAAGTGATGTGAAGTTACAATTTACCTTCGATAAAAGTAAATATCAACTACTCTATTAGATATACATTATAAAAATTTAAACAAAATAATATAAAATATACAAAAATAAAAATGGCTTAACTACTTTTATGAGCACATATTGTCCTTTTTAAATGGATAATTTTTCTCATTTTTAAAAAAATTCTAGTATGTTATCTTATAGAACCTAACCACGTTTTGAAATTAATCCAACTTTCTACCTTACTTTTTCTGTTTCCGTATACTTATAATCCATTCTCATCTAATCCCACGCCAGCAGCCGCCGGAATCGATGCAGAGCAGCGTGAAGCGAGAGAGCAAGTAGGAACGCGGACCGCTAACCTGGGTTTATTAGCCTTTTAGGTCGGACCGTCGGAGGACTTTCTTCTCTCCCCTTCGCTGTTCTTATAATGGAGCAGACCCAGATGGGACAGCAGAAAAGCGGCGCACTTCCGTCATCTGCTCTCGCTTACCTCGATCCTCATTACTGGTAAGCGGTAATATCCCAATAGTTGCTGCTTCTTCTTCTTCTTCTGTTAATTTTAATTTCTTGTCTGAACTGAATGGGGTTTTCTTGACCGAAATGTTCAGGGATGAGCGTTTCTCCTCTGAAGAACACTATGAATGGTTTAAGGAGTATTCTCATTTTCGACACCTAATTCAGCAGCATATAAAATCTTCAGATTCTGTATGTATCGGATGTTGATTCCACTCGTCTCCTGTGTTTTTCTTTTCTTGATGTTCTCATCGCCTCTGCCTGTGTGATGGTTTGATGATCCCTGCTGTATTGCTGGTAGATACTGATTGATTTCCAGTAACAAACTGATGAGCTAATACGCATTCAATGAGTCGTTTCATCTTTCTTCATTTCTACTGTGTGTGACCCTATTTTTGCACCGGTTTCTTTGGCGGTGTAGCAAATTTTGAAATATGAGGGGCAAATTTCAGTTGGGGACATTGGGTCATATGCCCCGGAAATCATTCCAAATTGCCAATTGGATCAGAAGAGATGCCAATAGGACATGAGTTATATGTCTGTAATATCTGTGGGTGACTTCATTCTGTGTGTTTCGTTGTTGTTCGTCCTCACGCATTGTTGCAGCTTCAGTCACTTTCTAGGTTTAGATGAGGAGAATTCATAAGCTGGACAATGTTATGCCTTGATTTTTGCAGCTGGATGACCCTATTTATCAATCTCACATGTATGGCAGTTCATTCCCTGCTCTTTTCTTTCGCTGTTTTGCCTGGGCGTTACCCCATAAATTTCCCCAGCATTTAAATAAAATATATAGTGGATAGTGATGCTATGGGGATGATGTTTTGGATCTTTTGGAACTTGGATTAGCTCTACAAGAAATATGTAGACAAGTTTCCTACTGAAGGCTTTTGGCAAAGCTTTTCATATTCATATAGTTAAAAACTTGTATCTGACAATCTTGCCTTCAAGTTTTTACCCTTTCACTAAAAAAAAAAAAAAAAAAAAAAAAAAAAAACTATCTTTAGATGATATGTGGCTGTAATTTAGGTCTTGGAGCTTGGCTGTGGAAACTCGCAACTGTGTGAGGAGTTGCATAAAGATGGAATTCCTGAGATAACGTGCATTGATCTTTCAGCTGTTGCTGTGGAAAAGATGCAGAAGCGGTTATTAAGCAAGGGTTACAGAGGTCTGAGGTTCTACATCAAATCTTGTATCAAGTATTTATGCTTGTTTTTATGTTGCATGCAGAAGTTTAGAAAACAGAAAAAAAGAAAAAAAAAAACCTACTTGACAGATATCTGGGATTTGCTAGACAATCTGGTTCTTGAAGGTGGCAAACTGAAGCGTCTTACATGTTTCTGAAATTTGGCATTCATCATGGCTTTCTTGGTTGAATTCTTTCAGATATCAAGGTGATGGAAGCTGATATGTTAAACTTGCCCTTTGAAAGCGAGTGCTTTGATGTTGTTATTGAGAAAGGAACAATGGTGAGGCTATGCATTTCTTTTGTGATTCTAATCCTTAGTTAATTGATTAGTTCAAGGTTTTTATGCATCTGTTTGATATCGTTTTCAGTTTGTTGTTCCTATACTGTGCTGGATTAAACTTGTAATGCTTTTTGAATATGAAGGATGTGTTGTTCGTGGACAGTCGTGATCCATGGAATCCTAACTCTGCTACTGTGAACAAGGTGATGGCAATGCTTAAAAATGTACATAGGGTTCTCAAACCAGAAGGTACTTTCATCTCAATTTCTTTTGGACAGGTATGCCAACCAAAATTTATAAGCTATGCCAATTTCTTGGTTCCAAAACTCTAATATTTCTCATTACAGCCACACTTCAGGCGCTCTTTCTTTGAGGCTCCAGATTTCTGTTGGTCCTTTGATTGGAGCACTTTTGGAGATGGATTTCATTATTTCTTCTATACCTTGAAGAAGGTTTGCTCATTGACCATCTTTTGTATTTCACCTTTTCTCTGGATGGAGGATTCACTCTTTCTCATGTAGCATTAAAAAAAAAAAAAAAAAAAATACTGATTTCTAAATGGTAAGAAAGCTGCTCATTTGCACAAGCTGGGGATTGGCTCTCAGTCACCACTGATCTCAGTTTTAGCTTGCACGATAAGCTAGAGATGTCTTCAAAAGGTTTCTCCTCTCGATGTAAGCACTGTGCTACTGATGAAGACTTAATACCCCTGAAAGGCCTAAATGGAGGATCAGCTCTGTTTTAAAATTCCCATCCTAATTTTCGTCTGCAATATCATGGACAAAAAACTTTGTTGTGGATATCCTTGCAATAACAGTATCCTATCACCTTGCTTTTAGCAGCATAATAAACAAAATATCATCTTAACATTTACCACCATGTTTCTGTTGCTCGAATCTCAGGGGAAGAGATTGCCAGATGGACAGGGGCGTAATGACCATCTTGACATGCTATCCATCAACTTGTTGCATGAGGAATTGGATGACGAGGATTATATCTTCCGAACCCAAATTGAATGAATCCTTACTGGTATGACATTTCTCTTTTAGTTGTCCTCACAGGCACGACTTGTGCTCGACTCCCTGATTTACCTGGACCCAATCTCCGGCAACCCAGAAAAGTTTCTGCAGTGTTCTAATGTGGCTTGACTGTAACTTTACTTCCATAACGCTGTTTGACTTTAATGGAATTTTATGAGCGTGCAATTTTTGGGCTCCTTATGATTTTGATAGATTTCCTGCTTAATGGTTGAATCTGATTCCTGTTGGGAATGATGATGGCGTTGGTTGAAATGCAAATCTGGTTTTGAATTCAGGTGCCCATCTTCTTTGTCTTCTTTTTTATGGTCAGGCGTCTCTGGGATGATATGTTCGACACTGTCGATTGAGAAAAATCCTGATGGCTGCATGGTCATGACATCTAAATAAAACTGGCGTCTCACGGTCATAACCGTTATAAGCCATCCAATTCCAACCACAGAGGTGGCAATTTCATTTTTTTCGATTCTGTCTGTTGTCTATTGGCAATTCCAACCACAGAGATAGCTCTAATCCTCTGTCCATAAAAATGCTCAGGAATTAAAACGCAATTGAGTATTGCCGTTTATTACGCATTCTTGCACGGGCTAGTAATAGCCGAGTAGGACACTACCTTGGTAATGGGCCTTGTTGATGGTATGGCAGGTCCAGAAAGCTGATTCTTCCCCAATGGGCTGCCTTTGTTGACATATTGCCGCCCATGCCTTTTCACATGCTGTTCTTCCAAGAAAGAAGAGTTATGATACAGTGTACCGCGGTGCAAAAATTCATTTTTTTATATTTTTTTGAATTTTTTTTTTAGAAAACTATTAACCTAAGTGTATTTAATATATATCAATTTTTATCATTTTGAAAAATTTTAGATATTTATTTTTGAGTTTTTAAAAATTAGTGGTATTTTCATAATTAATTACGAAATGTCACCAGTGTTGTTAGAACCGGACCGGACCGGCCGGTCCGACCGGTCTAACCGGGAACCGGTCAAATGTCCGGTTCGTTTGCCTACGGTTCGGTTTAATTGTATTAAACCGCTCGAACCGTAGAACCGGCGGTCGAACCGGACATTGCGGTTCGACCGTATGCGACCGGTCTGTCGGTTCGGCGGATGTTAAAAAAATAAAAATGTTTGTCGTCGTCAGCTCGTCGTCGACGACGACGAGAAGCCCCAAATTGCCCCAAATCGAGAAGAGGAGCTCCACCGGCAACTTCCTACTGCGGTGCTGCCCCCGGCGTCTTCATCTCGTCCGATCGGCATTCGGCAACAGCAAAGCAACTACCTCCTTTCCATTTCCGGCAATCGGCAGAGCAGCGACGTCCGATCTGCGTTCGGCGACCAGTAGAGCCACGAGTCTCCATTTCCGGCGACGAGCAGCGACCTCGTTTTCATTTCCGGCGACCAGCAGAGGAGGGACGTCCAATCGACCAGTAGAAGCCCCAAATCGACAAGAGAAGCCCCTAGCTCACGACGTCTAGGCATCTTCATCTCGTCCGATTAGCATTTGGCGATAGCGAAGCATCAACCTCTCCATTTCCGGCGACGAGCGGCGACGTCCTTTCCATTTTCGGCAACCAGCAGAGCAGCAACGTCCGATCAGGGTTCAGCGACCAGCAGATCCATGATCTATCCATTTCCGGTGATGAGCAGCGATCTCCTTTATTTCCGGCGACAAGCAGAGTAGCGGCGTCCATCAGAGTTGCGCCATCTCCATTTTCGGCGATTGCATTCTGGTCCAGGGGAATACGGAGGGCGATATCCATTTTCGGCGATTGCATTCTGGTTCAGGGGAATACGGAGGGGGATATCTGCCTGAATGATCTTTAGTTCTTTGTGATTTTGGTCAAAAAATATTTTTTTCGTTTTTTTGAAAAATATTTTTATAAACATGCCCATCTAGTTATATTTAATTCATAAACTAAGTTTTATCATTTTTAGATATATATATTTATTTTGGATTTTTAAATACATAGGTATGTATTTTTAAAAATTTAAAATAAATATATATCCAAAAATGGTAAAACTTGGCTTATAGATTAAATATAACTACATTAATATATTTATAAAAATATTTTCAAAAAAATAAAAATATATATTTTTTGACCGATCGAAAAGAATCAGTGCTTGGATATCTATTGTCTACATTAAGTAAGGCCTACTACATGTCAAATACAAAATACTAGTTAACAGGTTAAATATACTAAGAAAAGCATGTTTAAAGATTTTTTTTAAATCTTGCTATTAATTTCTTTTTGCATATTTCGTACTTATATTGTGATTTTTAAAATTTAACATATATATTTAAGATTTATGAAAATATAATTTTATCAGTATATTTATTTAAAATTTAAAATTAATTTAATATTTATGACATCATAAATATGCTATGCTGACGTCACCGGTTCAAACCGGTTTATTTAACCGGTCGAACCGGTTCGAACCAGACCAGTTCCTTTTCCGGTTCGATCACCGGTTCGGTTCTGACAACATTGAATGTCACTGATTTTAAAAAATCAAAAATAATTATTTAAAAGTTTTCAAAAATAATAAAAATTAATACACATGTTAAATATATATAGATTAACAGTTTTATAAAAAAATTTCAAAAAATATAAAAAAAATAAGTGAAATGCACTTGGTGCACCTGGGTTCATTTAGTTGTGTCCAAAGAAAGAAAGAGAAAGAAAAAAAAGTTATGAATCAATGCTTGGAAAGAAAAAAGTTATGAATCAATGCAATCATGCGCATTAAGTCTCAATGCATATGCTTGCATGAATCAACTTTTTTATTTTTTATTTTGAAAATTCAACATGTATATGTTGGAAACAATGTTTAAAACAATAAAATTGACCAAATCTTGAGTTTTGATGATTAACAAGAACTAATTTTGAGTATATAAAAGGTACTAATATGTTTGCTAAATGTTTAAGGAAAGCAAAGAGGTCAAGTCGATCTCCAAGTCGACTTGGACCTCGACTTGGGTGAAGTCGATCCCAAAGTCGACTCAAATATCGACTTGAGAATGAATCCCAAAAAGTAACAGGTGAAGTCGCAGGTCAAGTCGACTCCACTTGCGACTTGGGAAGTCAAGTCGCAGACGAAGTCGACTCCAGCATCGACTTGGAGTATCCAGAGCTGAAAAGTGGAAACGAACATAACGAAGTCGCAAACGAAGTCGACTCCAGGTGCGACTTGGGTGAAGTCGCAGGCCAGGTCGACTCCATCCACGACTTGAGAAGTTCAAACTTTCAAAGATGCAGTTTTCAAGATATTCAAGAGGATTTATCACTCAAGTCCAAGGAATCAAGATGAAAAACAAATGAGTCAAATACAAAGTCAAGAATCATGTTCTACATTCAAATCAAGTCTATCAAGCTCAAAGCAAATCTTCAAGCTAGCTTCCAAATGGAGTAATACCTAAGTCATAAAGACCAAGTGAGTCCAAAGCAAAGCAAGGAACATACATATATTGTGCAAGGACTCAAAGCTTTCAAATGGTTTGCAAGATTCAAGACACTTCAAGAAGATCAAGGCATTTTTGCAATAGACCAAGCCAAGTCGCAACCCAAGTCGACTTCAGGATCAACTTAAGTTAAAGTCTGAAAGCCAAGTCGACCCAAGTCTCAGACTTGAGTTTCTGAAGAACCCAAGTCGCAGGCCAAGTCGACTTCATCTTAGACTTGGAGAATAACGGTCAAATTTTTGAACGTTGTAGTTCATTTATTGCACGCCAACCACTTCTACAACGTTCATATTTTCCTCAATCTATAAAAGGACATTCAAATGAACGTGAGAAGAAGTAAGTGACACTACTCTAAGGATCATAGAGAGAAAAGAAGTGCAAGAAAGACTTTTAAATCCCTTTTCTCCATATTTGAGTATTTCAAAGGAAGAAAGAGTTTCAAACTGCAGGTTGCTTCAACGATCATCATCCCAACTGTTTTTGATTTCTTCCTCGAGCTCAAAACTGCCTACACAAATCTGTAAAGTGTAGTTTTTATTCATTTCTTTATTTGGTTGTATAAATCTTGATTTAGCTTGGGTAGCTAAGATCAAGTGTATGCAAAGTAGGGTGTGATTGGAGTGAGACTCATCACCTACTTGTGCAAGTGATTGTATATGCCCCCTAGAGCTAGAATCTAGAAGAGAGCAAGTGGCTCTAGTTGTGTATGCCCCCTAGAGCTTTGAATCTAGAAGAGAGCGGTGACTCTAAGTGTATTCTTGGAATACATAGTGGAACCCAAGTCACAACGGAGTGTGAGCTTGGAAGAGTGGAGTAGGGAAGGTTTGCCCGAACCACTATAAATCTTGTGTTATATTTCTTTCTACTGTTTTATCTTTATTGCTCTCTAGCTCTTTTCAAAAGGGGATTAATTACTCAAGGGGTTAAGTCTTTATTTACCAAAGATTTTTTAAAGAACCCAATTCACCCCTCCCCTCTTGGGTTTTGCCACTAACTCGGGACCAACAGTATATGTGGGCCCAAGCATATAACTCTCACAGATGAAATTTTTCTTTTTTTTTTTGAACTTTTGAAGTATTTTTTTAAGATTTTCAAAATCCAAAAAAAATGTCTTTTTTTTCTCGCACATCAATGAAAAAGAGATTTTTTTAAAACTACTTTTGATGACCAAGGGTTTGACACGAGTGAATTAAGGGTGTGTAATATGGGAGGTTTAAGTTCAAAGTTAGGTAGAGAAATTCATCTCATTATCCCTGGCATGGAGTTGTACTTCCTTAATTGCTGAATAGGTTACACGATAAAAAGGTATTTTTTCTAAATTTAAAAATTTAAAAAAAGAAAAAAGTTCGAAATTTAAAAAAACGAAAATAGTCATTGAAAACTACATGTTTGGCCTCACACATTTATTCTAATTTTTTTTTTTTAAAGGAAAATCTTTGAAATTGATTGTAATATGAGTTAAGATATCATCGTAAAATTCATACTATCAAAACAAAGGGTGTATTATGCAAAACATGCTGCAATTAATAATGCATGCAGGGGTAGAGTTATAGTGGGTGTTTAAAACAAAATAAGAATGATGAGTTTGAATAGGTTTTTCTCCTAAATGTAAATATGAAAAATTGATAATAAAAAAAAAAAAAAATACAAACTCTAACACGTGGTCTTTTTCCCAGGCGGAATGGCACGCTCCAAAATTTCTCCCGCTGCATTATCCATTCGATACCATCTTCCAAATCCGGCCCTGCCAGCCATACTGAAACACCACCGAGTGGGGGAAGCGGTTTTGTGGGGGCAGAAAATGTCACTTTCTATCTCAGCTCTCTCTTCTTCTTTCGCAGCTCTTTCCTTTTCTTCTCAATTCTCATCGAAACCCAGCTCCCCTCTTTCCTTCGTCAGCTTCGGCAAGAAATCTTCTCAAAGTGCCCTTGCCCGCAAAATCCCCCGCCTTGTCGTCAATGCCTCCACCGCTGTCACAGCGGCGGACGAATTGGAGACGACGAGCCTGGAGAAGTACGTGAAATCGAGACTTCCCGGCGGAATAGCGGCGCAGAGGATCATCGGAACAGGCCGGAGGAAGTGCGCAATCGCTCGCGTCGTTCTCCAGGAAGGGACGGGGAAGGTCTTCATTAACTACAAGAACGCTGAGGTATGGGATTTTACAATCTCCCAAGCTTTTTCCTTGACTAGAAGTGAATTTGAAGGAGACGTGCTCATATCCACGTTGTTTGTACTTGTGAGCAATGGAATTGGAGATGTTGATGATGAGAAGATAAAATCGATGGGTTAATAATTGCAAATAAGAGTAATAATGAGGACGAATAGTGTCTTTATGGTGTGTGAAGTTGGTATACATCCCATTCAGCTATTCATTTGGGAACTGCCTTTCGATTGTCTTTTGCACTATGCATACCTAGACAATGCAGTGAACCCTAGTGGCTGGAGTTTTTGTTCCCCTTCTTTTTTCAATCATTCCAAATCTCCAACACGGCCAGATTTTCCTGTCCATGTGATGAACCGCTGTAAACTGTTGGGCTACGAATTGCATAAAATGAGTTGTGAGCCATCGTGTTGTGCAATGGACTATCAAAATTGACAAGCGGAATTTGAGGTTTGGCCCTGTCAAACTGTTCATCTCGAGGATTTATGATCCAGAATCCCTTAGATAGAATGACTAGTCTGGGGTTTGGTTCTCCTTCGCTGATTCTGTAACTAAGTTGGTTGCTGCTATTGTTTTTTTTTTTAAAAAAATTGTTTAAATTTGGGTTGACGAAACTGGCTTGATCATAGCTTGTAGTGGGGTTGAGTACGGTGCGATTTGAGGTCCCTGGCAATACTAAAGTTTCAATAGTAGAGATAAATACCAGTGTGCTTCTCTATTCGATTTACTTGCATCAAATTCGTCTCAGTTGCTAAATGTCAAAAATAACTTGTTGAAAGCCTTCAAAAAGCCTTATTAGAAATTTACGAACATTGCCATAAAAAAAAAGAAATTTGCGAACGTGGTGGAAAAGCAATGATTAAATCAATTTTATTTTATACATGCTACTTTATATATGCATTCATGTATTAAAGCTAATGGTGGGGCTATTATTACATTGACTCATTTTTTTAATTATTATTTCTTTTTGGGTTAGGGTTGAGCTAGAGGTTTAAAAGCAGGGTTGAGTCGACCATAATCATCCAATCCAATCCAACCTCAATTGTGCTCCTAAGTTACATATGGGCTTCACAGTGATCTTTAGAAATACAGACACCTTTTGCTGTATGACTCTTGATTCTAAAGAATAGTGCCAGGACGACCACATAGGGTTGGTTCGTCAAATTCGGATGCCTGCATCTACATCCGCTTGCTTTCATCTCACTAATTTATACTATTGTGACAGATTTTATGCTTGTCCAGAGACGTGCCCTACGTAAAAGGTTGACCGAAGGAATGCCCTGTGTTTCTCAGAGGTGTTTGGAAGCATTCAAAAGCATGTTTAATTGGCCAATCTGAAGCTGCTGAGTATCTAACCCTATCTCATAAAGGCCAAAGAACTAGGGCTGTAAGTTGGGCTCATGGAACTTTGGTTCGTCTTAACCCTAATCTAAACCTAACCATGCTCGTAAAATCTAAACCCCAACCCTATTTGTATTTATTTGGTTAGGGTGTGTTTGTTTGGGGTAAAAAAATGTCAACCAAAACTTTTCGATTCAAAACTTTTCATTCTTCATAACTACTCTATTTTTTAATTATTTTTTGACATTTTCCTATACAAACTACCCTACTTTTCAATCATTTCTACACAATTACCCATACAACTAACCTATCTATTTTAACTGTATTCTCTTTACTCATCATCATTATTCCTATTATATCACATCATTTTCTGTCAATTTGACAACTTCTACCCCAAAAACTTTTCATCAAAAGTTTTACCTCCAACGAAATACACCCTTAGGTTGCAATTTAGGTTCCAGATCAGGTTTGCAAGTTTTCATTTGAGTTAATAGTGACAATTTAAAATTTTCTGTGAATATAGAAGATTGAGAAATTATGTAAGAATTTCTTTAAGTATAGATGATAAACTTAAATGATTATAGTTTTGAATAAGCTAAGACTGGTAAACGACACAACACTTGTTTTCAAATATGAACATAAATAATCTAAGATACATTAATATGTAGGAATATTGTTTTGGTTATTGTGTAACATGTTTTATTTAACTATGGGTAGGGGAAATAGGATTAGGGTTCACCCCATTTACAAATCAGGTTCGAGTTATTTGTGTTGGGTTTTCGGACAAGCCAACCCTAGCACTGATTTTTCACGGGTTCCTTGAGTTTGGGCTCAAGTTACACTCCTACATAGAACTGAATTTTTACTTACAGTCATGATCATAATCAAGCAAATGTGTCTGCTTAATGCTGTGTTTGCTTCTATCATGTTGA
This sequence comes from Annona cherimola, assembly GCA_030490835.1. NCBI lineage: Eukaryota > Viridiplantae > Streptophyta > Magnoliopsida > Magnoliales > Annonaceae > Annona > Annona cherimola. Next base: position 98,798,958 of record CM059973.1, on the reverse strand, counting down.
AAACATTTGATTGAACCACCTTAGTTTTGCCTTATGTCTTTTCACTTTTCATTGTGGACTTGAAGTTGGATCTAGATGAAGCATTACTTATCAGCCTATATTTGCATGGTCGTTCTTCTGGAGCACTAGCTGGAGCAATTCATTTAATTTTTTTTTCATCTTTTACTTTTGGGGATGAGTCGATGAAATGCTATTCAAGTTAGCCTTTGCAAAACCTGTATCTAATATGGTGAGCTTGGTGTTAGCTTACTTATAAAGCAAATCTGGAACAGCCTTTTTGTGTAATACCATTCATATAAGGTTTGTCCCACTATGACGAGGCAATATGTGAAGTGTATGGTGTGTAGCCAGCTACTAACTGGCCACTAGTCTATATAGAAATCTGGTTTCCACTGGTCAAAGATGGTCCACACGACAACAGACTTTTTAGTTTGAATTACCCTGCTATCTACAATGATCGACTCCTCCTTGTCATCTGTTTATATATACTAATTTCTGACGGGTGTGATTTTGGTTGTGAAGGAATACCTGCAAGGAAATCCACTGTGGCTACAATATGTGAAAACACCGTTGCGAACTCTGGGATTCGAAAACAACTTCGACCTCTTTGTTAAAGCTCATGGTGGTGGTCTTTCTGGTCAAGCTCAGGCCATCTCTCTTGGTGTGGCACGTGCATTGCTGAAGGTGAGTGCCGACTACAGGACTCCTTTGAAGAGGGCAGGCCTTCTAACCAGAGATGCCCGTGTCGTCGAAAGGAAGAAAGTGGGTCTGAAGAAGGCTCGCAAGGCTCCTCAGTACTCCAAGCGTTGAGGCCACAACAGAAGTGCCCCCTCCTCTGCTTTATGTTTTCCATTAGAAATTTGTGCAGACTGGATACATTTACGTTCAAACAGCTATTTTATCTTCTTTGGAGCTATGATTAGCCCAAGCCGAGATGATTTTATCTCAATTGGCAGATGGTATTTATATACAGAGATTAACTGGTTGCATGGAATCATTACCCATTAAATAACTACCTTAGTAAATAAATACAGAGAAGGGAAAATAGTGTGTTTTTCTCGGCATTTGAGCGAGACAGATGAAAGACCGATTTCATGGCATGTATAAAGTTCATAAAGATTTTGGTAAAAGGGTCAAGGCCATTTTTTCTTTGAAGAGGAAAGAGGTAGAGAATTGTTCTTCCTTTGTTTTATACTTGTTTATATGACTTGACTTCTTGATTATCTAATACTTTTATGTTCTCATTGTTAGTTATATTTTCAATTATTATATCTTATTTTTATATAAAAATGGTTGTCTATTTTAGTTTTATTTACTTCTAAATTTTATCTTGCATGAAATTGTATTATTTTCTTATTTTCCGTCACTTTCATCTATTTTCTCCAACTTCTTTGCGCTTAAACTGACCGAGTTAGAATTCATGGCTTTCCGTGAAGGGTCCGATAAAGCATCAGAAGGGCAGGTTCTAAGAGACAGGAACTGAAGCAAGCCATACCAACTAGTTTTGGGACATCAAAGTCATGATTAGGATATGTAAGATAACTACAAAATTCATTTGTTTGAAATAATTTTTTTTTTTTTTTTTTTAAAAAAAAACTAGGACCTTGATTAGACGAGTTAGTTGTATAAAAATCTTATTGACGTCAATCATTATTTATCTTTTCGACTGGGGATATACTTCAGTTGCGGATGCACCACTGCAGATTTCACTGTGCCACAATGGGGGCTCACCTTTGATGATTAAATTAAAATTTCTTTCATTCATTTTATTTAGCATCCCTCGTTTTAACATTGTATTAAAAATTATTTCAATTAAATTTTTAGGTGAGATGATGCTATTAAAAATGCGCATAACTACGTAAAATGCTTAGGATGAGAATATAGTGATGTGCATTGGATATAAGTAAAATTGTATTAAGAATGGGTAAGGATTGAAAATTGAAAAAGTTATTTTGGAAATTGGAAAATTATCTTAGGAACGGTGATATAGTTTTAATTAAATTCAATTCAAAAGTCTTGTATGGTCTTAAACAGGCACCATGATAGGACCGAGAAAGAATTCAGAGAATTGAACGGAAACAGAAATCCTTCTATTACAGACAATGATCTGTTTACAAAACTCTCAGCTGAAAACACCGAGTCCAGAGGATTTAAAATCCTCTTACACAAGCCATTACTAGCCTCCCTCTTATCTCCCTACTTTTCTCTCTTTCAAGAATACATGAATTTTCCCAGATCCCCTCTCACTGTCCGTTCCCGCCTTTAAATGGTGTGCGTCTGACCTGTCTTCCCTCCGGGCTCCATCGGGCACGTGGCTTTAGCCTATCACGTGCACGCAACCGATATCTGGGCTCTGTCACTTCCTCAGATGGGTCTGAGGGTGGCCCGGCTCTGGTCGACTCTTCCTTCCCACTTGCCGGTGGTGGGGTGGTAGATCTAAGCATGGTCCTATCATCCCCCCCAGCTTGAGAAATAGCTTGGTCCACCAAGCTGTTGTCGGGAAAATCTCGACGCAATTGAGACAATGGCACCCAAGAGTCGTCAGATGAAGGAAGGCCCGTCCAATGAACCAAAATTTCCATAATTGGCTGCTTACCGCGCAGAATCGTGCGGGTTGCTAGAAGAGCCTCCGGCTGGGGTTGTAACTGAAGGTCATCTTCCGTCGTCGGAGGAAGAGTCGAGGAGATCATCTCCGGATTCACACAACGTTTCAGCAAGGACACATGGAAAACGTTGTGAATCCGAGATGTCAAGGGCAGTTCCAGGCGATATGCCACTATGCCGATGCGTTCCAAAACTTTGAAGGGCCCATAATAACGAGGAGATAGCTTAGAAAATTTGTTTGCGCGCAGAGACATCTGACGAAAGGGGTGAAGCTTCAAATACACATGGTCACCGACCTCGAATGACGCTTCCGACCTTTTACTGTCGGCTATTTGGCGCATTCGGTTCTGTGCCCGCCTTAGATTGATCTGCAATTCCTCCAGCAGGTGATCTCGTTCACGCAGTGTAGCATCGACATCGAACACTGCACACGAGCCCACTTCATATCGCGGTATAATTGGTGGTTTCCTGCCATAGACCATTTCAAATGGGGTGAACTGAGAGGATGAATGGTAAGAACTGTTATACCACAATTCCGCCCAAGGAAGCCAGTCTAGCCACTTGGTGGGTCGGTGCATGACAAAGAGCCGGAGATATGTCTCCAGAGTGCGATTAACCACCTCTGTTTGCCCATCCGTTTGGGGATGGTATGCCGTTGAGTATCGGAGGCCCGATTGATGACACTTGAAGAAGGCTTGCCAAAACTTACTCAAGAAGGTTGGATCTCTGTCAGAGATGACTGTAGAAGGGAATCCATGCAAGCGGACAATCCCTTTTACAAATTCCTGAGCAACCATTGTAGCTGTATAGGGGTGCGGTAACGCCATAAAATGCGCATATTTGGACAATCGATCCACTACCACCAATATAGCCGATTTGCCGTGAGAGAGGGGAAGGCCCTCAATAAAGTCTAGAGAAATCTCCTTCCAGGGAGCCGTCGGAATCGGCAGAGGCTGGATTAGTCCTGCCGGTTTTTGAGCCACATATTTCGCCTGGTTGCAAGTATGGCATTGCGAGATATATTGCTGAATGCACCGCTTCATCCCCTTCCAGTGAAAGTGCTCCCGGATCATCTCTAATGTCTTCAGTATACCCGCATGGCCACCTAAGCTCGAATCATGAAAATGAAGCAAAAGGGCGGGTATATGCTTACTTGTGGATGGTAGAACCAATCGCTGGTGCTTGTAGATCAATCCGTCGATGATCTTGTAGTTAGGAAAGTCGGATGGTGATGCTTCAATACGTCCCCGCAACCCTGCTAAGTCTGTATTATTGCGACACTCCTCAACGATTTTCGTGAGGAGTGGAAATACGCACTGACTGATAGCCAATTCTAACATTTCTCCTTGCCTAGACAGAGCATCTGCGGCATTGTTAGTTGCGCCTTTTTTGAATTCTATGGAGAAATCATATCCCAACAGCTTCACTACCCACTTCTGCTGAAAAGGAGTAAGCCCCTTTTGATCCATTAAGAATTTCAAGCTATGATGGTCTGTACGGACCACGAAACTTTGGCCTAACAGATAAGGACGCCATTTCTTGACGGCCATGACCAAAGCCATCAGTTCTTGCTCATACGTGGAACGGCCATGTTGCTGCAGGGGGATTGCCTTACTAAAGTAGGCGATGGGGTGACCTTGCTGAAGTAGAACTGCCCCGACGCCCGAACCGGACGCATCACATTCGATTACGAATGGCTTCGAAAAATCTGGCAGAGACAGAACCGGGGGACTGGCCATGGCTGTCTTCAAGGCGTTGAAAGCTTGCGTTGCACTTTCATTCCAAATGAACATACCCTTCTTAGTAAGGGCAGTAAGTGGCGCCGCTATCCATCCATAATTCTTGATGAATTTGCGATAGTAACCAGCCAATCCTAAAAAAGCTCTCAGTTGTTTCAGTGTCTTGGGAATAGGCCATGCTTGAATGGCTTCGATTTTCTCTGCGTCAACCTGTACTCCTCTAGCAGAGACCACATGTCCCAAATAGTGAATGACGGCCTGACCAAAGGAGCATTTGGATTGGTTCGCATATAGGGAGTTCTTCCGTAGGACCGAGAAAACTTGTTGCAAGTGCTGTAGGTGATCTTCCCATGACGAGCTGTAGACCAATATATCGTCGAAGAACACCAGAACAAATCTCCGCAAATAAGGTCCAAAGATTCTGTTCATTAGCGCCTGAAATGTGGCCGGTGCATTAGATAATCCAAACGGCATTACTTTGAATTCATACTGACCTTGGTGAGTGCGAAATGCTGTTTTGCAGATGTCTTGAGGATCCATAAGGATTTGGTGATATCCCGATTTGAGGTCGAGCTTTGAGAATACGGACGCGCCCCTCAGTTCGTCCAGTAGCTCATCGATGACGGGAATTGGAAACTTATCCTTGACGGTGATCTGATTGAGTGCTCTGTAGTCGACGCACATCCGCCACGTATTGTCTTTTTTCTTAACCAGTAGCACCGGAGCAGAGAATGGGCTGGTACTGGGTTGAATTAATCCTTTATCCAGCAGGTCCTGAACCTGGGATTCAATCTCTGACTTCTGTACATGGGGGTACCTATACGGTCGTACTGATGCGGGAGGTGCCCCTGGCAATAGTTGGATACGATGCTCCAATCCCCTCTGTGGAGGCAGCCCTTTAGGCATGTGGAAGATATCTTCAAATTGCCGGAGTATGTCAGTTAATTGATCCCGACTCTGGCCATGATCAACCGATTGTCCTTTCAACCTCAATCCTTCCTCCGTTGCGTGCACAAGAAACAATTGTCCTTCTAATTTCTTTAACCCTGCTACTTCCAGTTCCGAAACAGGTCCCTCGGGCAAGCCTTGTAGTACATACTTCTTCTGGCTTGCTACAAAGCTCATGGTTTTCTGTTTCCAGTTGCACTCTACTGTTCCCAACTCCTCTAGCCACTCCATTCCTAGTACAACTTCCGTGGTTCCCAGTGATAGCGGGTACAGATCCACCATGGTGCTATATCCTTGTAGCCGGATGGTAATCTCTCTGCAAATGCCTGAACAGGGCAATTTGATCCCTCCTCCTGTGGCCACATAAAACCCCACGGACGGTTGCACTCGTAGATTCAACTTGTCCACCAACCGGCAGTGAATGAAGTTATTTGTGCTCCCACTGTCCACCAAGACTAGCACCTCCTTTCCTCTAATCTGTCCTCGGACCTTCATGGTTTGTCTGACGGTGGCGCCGGATAAGGCATGTAATGAAATCTCGAGCATGGTATGATCTCGAATATCTTCCCCCCATTGCTCCTCCGCTCCAAAGTCTGTGTCCGCGTATTCTTCCTCTGCACTCAGACTGTATAACTGCCGAGTCTTACACTCATGTCCCCTTGAATATTTCTCATCACAATAAAAACACAACCCCTTTTTCCTTCTTTCCTGCATTTGCGACAAGGATAGCTTGGTTACCTGGTTGTCCTTCTTAGGCATAGTCTGTTGCCTAGAGTCAGCTTTATTATCTGTTCCTCCTCCACTCGAAACGGCGGCCATATTATACTGGTCCGTCCGTGTCTCCATCCTACCGCCTCCGATTGGCCGCTCTCTTCCCATTCGACCTTGCCACAGCCTCTTCTGGTTGCGTCTAAATTCGAACTGTCGGGCCATTTCCATCGCTTGTGAAGTTGAAGCTGGTCGGTATAGCATGACATCGGCGAGCAAATCCCCTCGTAGTCCACTGATGAACACCCCTTTTAATTTCTGATCCGGCCATCCCTCCGATCTATTGAAGAGTTTCTCAAACTCATGTATATAATCCTCCAGGCTTCCGCTTTGCCTGATTTTGGGCAATGCCACGTCGACGTCTAGTATATGTGTCGGAGCAAAGCGCTCCCTTAATGCGGCACAAAATTCCGTCCACCTCACCCCCGGGTGCGACCGCCGCATCCATTGCAGCCAATCCACTGCATCCCCTTCCAAATGTTGTGACGCAATGCGCGTCTTCTGGCCCTCCGGCGTCTCATACAGATCAAAGAAGTTCTCGGCGCGTACGATCCAGGCATTCGGATCGCCTGTTGAGAACATCGGAAAGTCTAGACGAGGATGACCCGCGTGGATTCCTCTTTCCCTTGGCTCCTCCCAGCCAGCACCCCCGTATACTTGCTCCCGACGCGCCGTCGTAAACTCGTTCTCGGCCCAGGCCCCTGAGAACTCTCTGCGTGGCTCCTGATGGCGACCTGTATGCCAATCTTTATCCTCAAGCCGCCCGTGCTGATATCCCTTTTCCAAGAACGGCCCGCTTCCAACGCCCCGTGTTCGCCATCCTCGATCTTGAGTCCGATCTGTGTGCGGTCCACGCCATGAAGGCCGATCATACTCCTGTGAACCTTCCCCGTTGTTTCTCCCTCCTCGATCGTGCCTATGGACACCGACTTGGAAAACGAGCTGCTGTAGATCGTCCCTTACTTCGGCCATGGTCTGCCCGAGGTTCCTTACTGAGTCCGCCAGATTCTCAAACTCCACCCTGCTTACTCGATCTTCCTCTTGGATCAGTCGGTCTCGGTTGGGAGCTCCTACTTCTCCTTCTGGGATCAGATTGGCGTGTTCTTGCCTTTTGCTCGTTGTCATTTGGATCGCTAGTCTCTGATACCTTGATAGGACCGAGAAAGAATTCAGAGAATTGAACGGAAACAGAAATCCTTCTATTACAGACAATGATCTGTTTACAAAACTCTCAGCTGAAAACACCGAGTCCAGAGGATTTAAAATCCTCTTACACAAGCCATTACTAGCCTCCCTCTTATCTCCCTACTTTTCTCTCTTTCAAGAATACATGAATTTTCCCAGATCCCCTCTCACTGTCCGTTCCCGCCTTTAAATGGTGTGCGTCTGACCTGTCTTCCCTCCGGGCTCCATCGGGCACGTGGCTTTAGCCTATCACGTGCACGCAACCGATATCTGGGCTCTGTCACTTCCTCAGATGGGTCTGAGGGTGGCCCGGCTCTGGTCGACTCTTCCTTCCCACTTGCCGGTGGTGGGGTGGTAGATCTAAGCATGGTCCTATCACACCAAAATGTAATAATAATTTATAAAATTATTTGTCCGCATAGAATGATGTTCTAAATTTCTTATATGTATCAAACTATTTGATTATGTTTGTTTTTGTACATTTTTTGTAAGGGCCCATGCACATCTTTGTGGTCAACAATGTATTGGTGACTTGGATGAGATGTGAATGGAATGAATTTCTTATTTAAAATTTTCTTCTTAATTTCAATAAAATCTCTAATTTTTGGTACATAATAATTTTATTTTTCATTTTCCAAACTATTTTTCTTATTCCCAACATAATTTATTATTTCTTAATGTATAACAATCCCTAGTCATTCAATTTTCTATTTTCATTTACATCTCATTCCATCTCTTTGTATATATACTCTGAATAGTCCGATGGATGAATTTTGATTTCTCATCGTGGTGAGCCTAAATCGAGGTGCGACAATTTACAACAGACCATTTCCTCTTATGCTACAAATATCATTTTTTTTGAAATTTAAAATTATCTTCTTTGCCTTCACGACAATCACGAAAATGAACGCGGCGTAGGGCAGCATTTTGACCGTCGATACATTGTAAGAGGAACGTAGATAAAAGATCTTCAATATTTGTTTTTTAACTCATGAGTTTTGCATATTTGTTTTTTAAATTCTGCAAATTTGACCGATAAAAAAGTTCTGTAAGTTTGTATTCTTTCTATTTTAAACTTTGTCATTCATGCATGTCACTCAATGAACGAAAAATTTGTTAATAGTTACCATATAAAATTTTAATTGACAATATTACTCCTAGATGAAGTTGACTATATAAAATTGTCTTATTCCCACTCATGAGCCTGAGTTAGCTCAGCTAAGCCATAAGAGTATTTTAAATTTTATTTACAAAATTTATTTGAAAATGTAAAAAGGAAGAACTTATATAATTCAAAAATTCGCAAGGAAGGATCCATGCTGCTGTTGGTCATGTTATTAATGAGAGATAAGACGTATTGGTATTTGGTAGATAGCTAGAGGAATGTAATTTCTCTCGTGTACTCATCAGATCAGGTAATTGTGTAGCTCATATCATGGGTTCATGATTAGATATGTCCCCTACCTGCATATCCAAAACAATGCGTAAAGATATTTTTGATTTTAATCTTAATGCCGAGCTTCTCGCACGCCCTTCCCAGACTTCTTCATCAGGAAGGGAGGGCTAGAAACTCACGTCTTTTGCCATTAGAAAACAAAGCAAATACACAAAATTCGTATATTAAAAAACAAATACGCATATTTAGAATAACCAAACTGCAGAAGACCTTCGAAACGTATGAGCATATCTCTTACCCACACTTAATACAAAAGCATCGAAAACTATTATCTGCAACCGCAACCATCTTTTAGATTATTACATCCAAGAGAGAATTTGGGTGAGAAGAGATTTTCTAAAAATTCCTTTCCTCGCAAAGACATTAGACACCAGACACCAAAATTAACGGTAATTTATTGAAGTACTAACGACGTGGACACCCCACGTAGAAGTTGTATCCACTTGAATGGAACACACTCCAGACTACGTTTCTATAAAATCCAATCCCACATTATATACGATGTCAAAAAGTACCCCCATCACACTAACTAATATTCCGTTTATATCCTATTTTTAACTCTATACTGGGATTAATTTAATAAAGAAACGGGTGAGATTGGAACGTAGAAGTAGCACTCGCCCGGGCGCAGCTGCTGCCAACGTACGCAATTCGTGCGGCAGTGAGGCGAAGGCAAGCTGCAGGCTGCAGGCTGCAGGCTGCAGAGAGAGGAGGAGGAGGAGGGTTGGATGTTGGACTCCAACTACAAGTGCGATAGCTGCGGAGCCCTTTTCCCGTTTCCCATCTGCAATTTCTTATTTTTTTCTTAATTTTTTTTTTTTTTTTTTAAAATTTCCCCCTTTTTTTTTTGCCTTCTCCCGTTCGGCTTCGTACCTTTCCTTTCCCGTCTTTCTTTTTAAAGTCGTCTCTTTCCATCTTCGTCTTTGAAACCATCTTTTTCCATCTTCGTCTTGGTAAAGATGAGCGACGGAGAAGACTACTATGACGAGGAGGATGGCGACGATGTCCAAGGGATCGAGGGTGATGTGCAAATCGACGAGAGATCCACCTCTCACTCTACGCAGGTGGGAATTCCGAAAACCCTCGATTTCCAACTCTATTCTCCACTTCTTCTTCTCTGCTTTCTCTCCTTTTGCTACGTTCTTTCCTGGACTTCTCCGTCGTTTCTTTATTTTTCTGTAAAAAATAGAATTCCCCTTCCCCCTTTCTCCTCTTTTAAGGTATCAATTCACCATAAATGGATTGTTAGCTGTTAAACTCCATGGTTGGTCGGGCCATGTCGTGTTGCTGTTGTTGTGGGGCCCACTTGTTATTTATTTTCTGGAATTTTGGGAGTTTGCCGATGCGTTACGTTGGTAGAATGGAATCTAGTAGTAGCAATTTCAGAGAGCAGCAAAAGCAAGGGAAGCTGATGAAATGGGCACGAGTCTTCTGTACAGGGTAATACCATGTTTCTTCTCCTGACTGCACCCTTTCCGGAGCCCACCAACTGCTATACACGATCTTGATTGCTGAGAATTGGAGACGAGATCCGAAAAAAAAAAAGGACAAAAAAAAGAAGAAGCAAAGAACCATGGATGGGCAAATGATGAAACTGAATTCTAACAGTAAAGTGGTCGAAGCTCAGCCCGGGATGTGCTCGGCCCTACACTCAATCAATTTTATTCATCTCCAGCCTTTCCTTGCATTTGCAATGGAGCCTCCACCACGTTCAACTTTGTCTTAAACTTCGTCGTTTGCCAATCCAAACGTCTGAAAATACCCTCTTTATGAAAGCAGTCTCCCAACTAATTGTTAATACTTAATACTCAGACCTGCCCGAAGCATGTGATCCAGTCCCAGGCTGCCATGGACCATCTTCTTTGTTCAATTTCAGGTCTTTGAATCCTGTCTTGAAATCTCATCGACCATGGCCCTGCATTTGACTTAAAATAACTGGATGCACCTTCGATACTCTGGTATTTACTAGCACTCTACATTTCTTTTTCTATACTCAAAATTGACCTTGCTCTGATATCCTTTTGGAGTTTCAGGTTATCACAAAGGAATCACTTCTTGAAGCTCAGGTAACGTGATCATTTGCATACTTCGACCTCATTTGTTGGCGCTGAGGCAAGACAATGTTCTCACTTGTGTACTCATTCTGCACAGAGCGAAGATTTATGCAGGGTAATGGACTTGTTAGGGCTTATTGAACGGCATGCACGTGCTCTGCTGATTCATCACCGCTGGGATGTTGAGCGGTTGTTTGCAATGTTTGTAGAGAAGGGAAAGGATAGATTATTTGCTGAAGCTGGAATAGCTATTGTGGAGACAAAAAAACGTTCTCTAATGCCAATGTTGCCCAGGTTGCACTCTTCATTAACATGCAACATTTGCTTTGATAGTGTTTCTGGTGATGCAGTTACTACAATGGACTGCGGCCATTGCTTTTGTAACAGCTGTAAGTGTTTCATTTCATTGCACTACTCTGTCCATTTTGGGCAATAGGTCCCTTCTTTTGCTGCATGTATCGAATTGCCTGAGATCTTAAGGTATTATCAGCATCAGGTTGGATGTAACAAAATTCAACTCCTTTTGGCATCCCAAGTTCCTAATCACTTGACTGGAGGAATTTTCTTGCATGAAATAAGAAATTTTTTTGAAAAATAAAGAGTTGCTGTAATTTTTATTGTGTCCTCCAGTCTCGGTGATTATCATCCGATGTTTGGCATCGCTGAGATGATGATGATTTTACAGATCAAGTCTTTGCCTGTTGTGCTGAAGTTAAGTGCAAAAATCTTTGTAGGTTACCCCTGAATAATCTTTTGTTTTTCATCTGTGCTTAGGCTGGAGGGAGCATTTTATTGTTAAGATCAGCGATGGAGAAAGTAGACATATAAGGTGCATGGAGCACAAATGCAATGCTATTTGTGATGAAGCTGTTGTAAGGAACCTTGTTAGTATGAAGCGCCCTGACATGGCCAAGCGTTTTGATCGCAATCTCCTTGAATCGTACATTGAAGACAACACGAAAGTTAAATGGTGCCCCAGTGTACCACATTGTGGCAATGCCATACGCATAGAGAAGGGTGATTGCTATTGTGAAGTTGAATGTAGATGTGGCCTGCAGTTCTGTTTCAATTGCTTAGCAGAAGCACACTCCCCTTGTTCATGTAAGATGTGGACACTTTGGAGCAAGAAATGCAAAGATGAGTCAGAAACAGTGAACTGGATCACAGTCCACACAAAGCCCTGTCCAACCTGTTTCAAGCATGTGGAAAAGAACGGTGGATGCAACTATGTTAAATGTCGATGCGGGGGAGCATTTTGGTAATTTGATTCTTCTCTTCTTGCAGTTTTACCATGTGGTGATCATAAAAATTTAGGAGATTAGGCAATCTGTGATTATCTTTGTCATTTTAGTGCAAATTATTTTAAACATTGGCGATGTCCTCATATGCTGTTTTCTGGGACATGAAAATTAAGGAGGCCATCAGCATGGATCTGAAACCATGGTTTACCAAATAGATCAAGTGTGGTTTTTGTGCATGTCTTATTCTAGGTCCATTAAAAAAAAAAATCTTGTTGGTCATGGATCTCAGGTCCATTTCAGTTTCAAATATGTTTTCAGACGTACTATCAATCTTGTATATGGCCATTCAAGTCTCAGCTCAGCTGCAAGAAGGGATTACATTTCTACAGTTTTCTCACTTAGGTCTTTGTTTTCTATTGTCTCATGTGCATCAGATAAACATGCTTTGTTTGTTAGTTTCAGTGAATCAATGACTTTTTTCATTAAAGTTGTAGCATGTGTGTAAAGAAGTAAAAATGCCATTCATATAGTCTAACATCACTGTCATTGGTTGTCCCAATCATCCTACTGGCTGCACACAAGCATTCTCTCTAGAATTTCTTCATTTTTTTTGCAATTGGATTCATTGTAGTAGTTGAGTACGACTTTGTGTCTTATTTGCATGGAATTTTTTTTTTAATGGCTATTTGCATGAGATTTAAAGAACTATAGAAACTGTCAGTTTGTCAGCAGTGCATCACAAAGTGCCCAACTCCTTGATGCAGTTGGGTATGCGGTCAATCCTATGGGAACAATGGTCATCATGGATCTGGCCATGGTTGTGGACGTTACAAACCTGACACTGAGAAAGCAATGCGTGCAAAGAAGGACCTTCATCGATACATACACTACCACAACCGCTATCAAGCACATAGAGATTCTCTCAAGCTTGAAACTAAGCTCAAGGAAACTATAATGAGGAGGATAGCTATCTCAGAAAGTAACCAGTGTGGTATGAAGGATTATAGCTGGTTGATGAATGGACTCTTCAGACTATTCAGATCAAGGCGTGTTCTTTCATTTTCATATCCCTTTGCATTTTACATGTTTGGGGATGATCTTTTTGAGAATGTTATGAAGAAGGAGATCAGGGAAATGAAACAGAATCTATTTGAGCACCAGCAGCAGCTGCTGGAAGGGAATGTAGAGAAGCTTTCACTGGTCTTAGAGGAGCCCTTTGAAGAATTCGTTCTTGATAAATTATCTGATTTGAGGATGCAAATTATCAATCTGACTGCAGTCACAGACAAACTGTGCAGGCAAATGTGAGTCGTCTGTCAGAATCTCATTTGTTTTTAGACTATTGGCTATAGATGTTAACTGGGTTTGCCTTGCAGGTACGAGTGCATTGACAATGAGTTACTGGGTGACCTACCATTCCTGCAGAACATTGCTCCATATCATTCCATGGGTGTCGAGAGGGCACTGGAATTTAAGATTTAGGTATGAAATCATAGGATAATGAAGATATGGTTGTATGCACCATGTTTTCCTCTGTAAATAAGGTATCAACTTTTCTCTACGACTTTGCCCTACTTACCCGGTCTCTTTAAATGGCGCAGATTATGGCGTGTCATGTCCCCTCAATCAGGGTCACGTTTTGCTTAGTTTGTGGGTGCCACGGAACCACCTCGTAGAGTATGTAAACTGAATGTTGCTTCTGGCTATATTTCATGTATATGCACATATTTTATGCGTAGCAGCTTCTGGAAAGAAGTCACGGCGTTATTCAGAAACGTAAGAAAGCTCTAAAACAATTATCTGCCAAAACCATACAAATTCCTTCTGCTAAAAGACTGTCTTATTGTAGGTCTCAGAAAAAAAAAAAAAAAAGCTGTCTCAATGGTTTGCATGCAATGCGTTTACACAGTAATAGGGTGCGTGACTTAGGGATCTAGAATTTACTTTCAAGTTTGGTTACATTGTATTTAGCAATCAAAATAAATAAATAAACCCAACTTTTCTGCAGTTGGGTTTTCAAAAGAGGTTCTTATAAGAACTCTTCTGAACAAGGCTTGTTGATTCCAGCGCTCGAATTACAAACGATTTTAGGTTGCTGAATCGTGAAGGACAGTTCGTCTGGCGTCAGGTGTTCTAATACAAGCTGTTATAAGTAGTTAACGTCTGTAAAATCAATCATGGGCCTCTTTTCAGCTGGGTGGGTTAGGGTCTCTCACTGCCTGCTTAATGTCTATAAAAAGCCCTGCAGCCTGCTCTTTGTTGAGATGCCTGGCTAAAAGTCTGCACTTTCAAATGGTTTAAAATTTTTCAAATATATACATTTCAATAAAAATAACTTCTAAAAAATAAATCACTATAACAATATGTATTTTATGTTTGGCTAATTTTGATCAAATGCAACCAAATTTTGTATTATTTGTCGCAAAATTTTATTACTATTTGCAAATAAAATTTAACATCTGCATTGAATGTTATTTTCCGTTAAGGGGTGCAACTTGGTCCAAATGTTCACAGTTTGACCCGACAGGTACCCTACCCAAATAGAGTAGATTGGTTTTAGGAAAAATACCCATGGTGTTGATTCGGTTCCAGTTAGAAATTACTCACCTAAATTCAGATAGAATCGGTTCTTAAGGACGGGTACTAGGAACCAACTTGGATTGCATATCAGTATATAATATATATCTTCTCTTTGCAAAATTAGTGATTTTGCTTTTCCTCTTCCTGACTGTTGCAATTTCTTCTCCCCTCCTTACTGCTGCGACTCATCTTCTTCACTAGCCATGCCTGCCATCATTTGCTGTCACATCGTTCATCATTTCTCATCTATTCCCTTTCCTTTTTTTCTTCTTTGGTTCCGTGTTCTCTTCTCATACCATCATCATCGCATAAAGCTTTCGTATATCATCATGTTGATATCATGCCATTGCCATTGCCATTGCATGTAACTTTCGATTTCAATTCTCTTTAGTTCTTCGTTCCAACTGTGACTGGACTGATGGAGTTGGTAAGTTTATAGTTTATTTTTTTCTCTCGTAATTTTTTATTTCTCCTACAGCAATGTCAAAATCATAGATAATCTATCTATATGTGTTTTTTGTTTGTGAATCGTGATTTATTTGGTTTTGCGAAGTTCCTACTACAACTAATTTGTTGAATATTTAGTTTTGTGATATGTTGAATATTCACTACAAATCACTGTTTGTACAAATTGAACTTATTTAGTCCAGTCTGTTTGGTGTTATTTTATATGACTTTGTTATTTATTTGGGTACTACATTTGAACAATATTTTTAATAACCAATTTAGAACTGGAATTGAAACTAAGACATCCTTGAAAATGTAGGATAGGTTGGTACCGAACCGACTAGGTCAAAAATAAGGTAAGGTAGGAGCTTTTGAAAATAAGATAACGGTAGGATCAACTCCTACTTAGACATACTTGACCCAGAGATGCACTCCTACTTTTGGTTGCATTTAATGCAAAAATAGCTACATTTAATCATATGACATCACTCGAAAGGAACTAATTGTTTATAACTATATATTTAATTAAGTCAAATTATACTTAATGCAACCAAACATGCATTATACAAAATGAAAAATTACCTACATTGAGTGAAATTTGTTGTTGTGAAATTATCAATGAACTTATTTAATAAATAATATTTTTTTAATATGAAACTAAGTTTTAGTAACTCGTAAAAATAATTGTATAGGATAATATCTCATATCTAAATATAATTATAAAAGCTTATATAAATTATTTATGGAATATTCCATTTAAATATGATTATAAA
Organism: Annona cherimola; assembly: GCA_030490835.1. NCBI lineage: Eukaryota > Viridiplantae > Streptophyta > Magnoliopsida > Magnoliales > Annonaceae > Annona > Annona cherimola. Next base: position 98,783,163 of record CM059973.1, on the reverse strand, counting down.
TATTCTATTTAGTCTTTGTAATTTAATAATCTACCTATTTGATTTTAAAAATATTTGCTAAGTAAAATATTTATTGTCATAATATCATCATAAAGAATTATAAGCATATCAGCTTCAGCCGCACCAAATATAACCTACTAATTTAAGTAATTTTATTTCAGTTGAATCAAATATTTTTTATTTATTTAACTTTGGTTGCTTATTAGTTAAAGTTACTTATAAGTGAATAAGCTCCCTTTGAATCAAACATGCCTCAAGCATATCCATTCAACTTAAATCTTTCACATTAAAGGAATTGGATCCAATGCACCTAGCTTTAGTGAATCCAGTGCACTATACAATTTATTTTTATTTTGAAAGTTTTAATGTATTTATATGGGCCCAAGCATGAATGTCAGATATATAGTTTAAATACCCATTGATCATGGAGGCTACTGCAATGTGGCTGGGGTTGGAGTGGGCCTTGGATGGTCACTTCGCTGACCTTCTGATGGAATCTGACTCATTGATTCTTATTGAGTTCCTGGTGGGTGATCGCTCCATCAGGGCTCCGGTGGGAGCGATTCTCTCCCTTATCCGTCAAGCTGCCCTTCAGGCCAACTCTTTGTCTTTTCAACACGTCTTACGGGCTGGGAATTTTGTTGCTCACATTTTGGCTGATTTTGTATCATCTCATTTTTTGCCTGAACAAGAATGGTGGGATACCCCAGTATTCTTTCTTCAGGAAAAACTCTGTAAAGATAATTTTTTGGATTTGCTATATGATGATAGCTCTATCCTCTCTACCTCTGGATGTTCTCACTCTCAGAGGTTGGCAGGATAGGTGCTCATCTTTCAATCAAAAAAAAAAAAAAATATATATATATATATATTTAATTCTTTTAAATATTTTATTTTGAATTTTAGAAATAAAAAATAAGCTGTTTTTTTCACATGCTAGCACCTCGGTGATTACTTATCGTTTATTTCTAAAATTCAAAATAAAATATAAAAAACAATTCAAAAATGTAAAAACTATATATGTACACATGATATTCATGCTTGGGCTCATATATAAATTTAAAAAAACTAATTTTTTTTTTAAAAAAAAGGGATTATGCACCCGTATGTACTAAAGGTAAGGGCACTGTGGTTTCGGACTCTATGTTAACAGCCTAAAAGATAGGAGAATCTTTGGATTGTTACTCAACTCAATGCCCAAGCTAACCTTTTAAGGTAATGCCCCAGGTAACCTTTTAAGGCAATGTACGTAGGAAGGAAAGGGTGGAAGTGGAAATTTTTTTTTTTTTTTTAAAAAGTGTGAAAATGATGTAATATGATAAAGAAATAGGATAATTGTATGAAAAAATAATTAGAATATGAATGTAAAAATAAAAAAAATAAGATAGATAAATAATTAAGATATTAAATTATTTTTTCGATAGTGTAAGGAAAAAATGATTTATCATATACTATTGTTACCAAATGACGCCTAAATTATCAAAGGAAGCCTAACCCTCTTAAGGTCAAATATTCACGATTCATATTCCGAACTCTCGAAAATCAGATTTCAAAGTATTCAACAGCCTATTCCATCCTCAACTTTCTGCCGGTGATCATTTTAGACCCGTCCGAATATTTTTTTTGTTTTTTTTGATTTTTTTAATAAATATGTTAATCTATTTATATTTAATCTATAAATCAAGTTTTACCATTTTTGGATATGTGTATATATTTATTTTAGATTTTTAAATACAGGAATATTTAAGTCAAAATTACTTAAATACCCTTGTATTTAAAAATTCAAAATAAATATATACACATATCCAAAAATGGTAAAACTTGATTATAAATTAAATATAACTAGATTAACATTTTTATAAAAAACTAAAAAAATATTTAGACAGGTCTAAAATCACTGGATTTCAACTTACTTTCCAACGCTTTTTGCGTTTACCTTTCCATGTTTCTCCAACTTCATATTTTTTGCACATGAGCGTTGATTTTGGAAAAAGGCTTCTACTTGAGAAAAATATCTTCGAAAAAACTTGTTGACGACAGCTTCTTCCGTTTCTGACACTAGCCATCAAGATTGAGTAAGACCAGACACGTCTAGGTGAATTATAAAAATCATCCAAAATTGCTGGTGCTGGTGCGTAATTAGTTTTGCAAATAAGTTGACATCAGGTGCATTTCTGTAATTTAATAGTTTGGGTAATGTTTTGAAAACCGAACCAAGAAATAAATCAGTTTCATGATCGGTTCTCGATTTTCAATCAGCGGTCTGACTAGTTTGACCGCCCAGTTCTTAAAACAGTGGTTTTGGGCAAAAGGGCAAAATCACAAAAAGATAGAGCGGTCTGCCTAGTATTCAATGCACATTGGTTCAAGTTCTTCATCTTCATCACTTCGCTCTATTCTTATTCTTTAAATCATTTATTCTTTTACCGTTTCACATACAAGGACTTTTTGTTATGAGTTAAAACTTTTAAATGAAAATTTTTAGCACAAATTCTTTTTGGGGGAAGTAACATGATACGATTGAGTTAATAATGAGAATTACACAGAATAAAGTTAAAATAAATAGGATAATTAGTAAGAGTAATTGTAGAGAACTAATTAAAAAGTAAGATAATTATATAGAAATGATTGAAAAGTAAAATAATTATACAGAAATAATTGAAAAATAAAATAATTATACAAGAATATATGAGAATATAATTAGAAAAAATATATGTAAAGAGCGAAATGTTTAAAATTTTCATAAATTGCGAAACACACTCTAAATGTTCTGCATCTTCAAAGAACCATCAGCGAGGATAATGACGTTGTAGGCTGGGTGGGAGAGAAAGATTTGATGCCAACAAGTAATGGAGCGAGGGTGATGCGGAAGAGGAAGAAAATTTGAAAACAGAGTTTTGGAAGCCAGGGTAGAAAGAAAAAGAAAGGAATGGGCCAGCGATAACATGAGGAGGGAGATAAAAAGTTAATATTTCATACTAATAGCACTGAATTCTAAGATCATTGCAATTAGTGTTGTAATTACAATAAAATTTGCGATGATAAAATATTTCATTGCAGATGTAGTCATAATTGCAACAAAATTTGCAATCATAATATTTTTGTTGCAAATTTAATCACAATAGCAACAAATAGCAAAACTGTTCTGATAAATAGGACAATTGCAACAAAATGCTTGACTGTTGCTATATTTTGATTTTGGTTGCAATTGGTGGCTTCAGCTATAGTCGAGTCGCGATTATGAATTGAGCTCTTTGAATGTGCTCGCGTCTGCAGATGAGATAGTACGAACGTGCATGACTCAGTCCAATTCAAATGATTATTCCAACGGGGGAAGAAATGGACAAAGTGGAGGCCATTGGGCAATCTGTAATCTCCACACGGCACTGGCCCCGGCAGATGAGTTTGGATGGTTGGCACTGGCTGGCTATTGAACAGGAAGTCGGAATGGAAGGTGTGTCTTGTAGCGCAGTGGAGGCGGAGGAGGAGGAGGAGGAGGAGGAGGAAGAAGAGGAGCGTGGGGTGTGGGCAGTGGGCGTGTGGGTGACTGTGGATGGCTGTTTTCCTTGTCTAATGCTCTTGGAAACTTCGGCTTGTCGTCGCTAGCGCCACTGGCAAGTGAGAATCGGAATCCTCACCCAACCAGTGGGCCCCACCTCCCACGCTTCCACTTACTTTAAATAGGTAAAAACAAACAATCGCCATCCATTCCATTCGGCCTCTCTCGAGTCTCTACTGCGACTCTGCCAAACGAAGACTCAGTCGCATTTCGGATTTGGAATCTCGAGGCAGGTGGGCAAGCTCTGCCTCCGCGTTAACTTGAGGGAAATCTAGAAAAATATAATAAGAGAGAGAGAGAGAGATCATCGAGAAGAAACAGGGGAGCAGAAGAAGAAGAAGAAAAACAGACCCGCACTCCCCTCACCTGGATTCCCGCTGCCTCTACTCTACATGCATCATCCCTACCTTACTACTTATTGGAAGACACACACAAACACAAGCGCCCGCTCAAACTTCCATGCATTTGTTTCAATTTTTAACTCGTCAAAAACATCATCTTGTTGTTTTGATGCTGCTGCATCAGCCTAGCACTTGAAAATTTTCCTTGTAACAAATACATTTTTGTTCACATCTCAAGCATCTCGAGTAATTTTGAAATTTTTATCTAATTAACAGGACCAGAATAGCATTAAATTTGATACAAGGACAAGAATATCCAGCATGCCCAGCTAGCTACAATATTCGTCAAATCAATTCAAATCTAGATTTCAAAAACATTTAATTTCGTTTTAAAATTATACACAGCAGTGGGCATCATCCTCATAATGGACGTTTCCGATCTACCTTTGATGATGCATCATCAGACGACTAGTATCGGGATCAGAGAGAGAGAGAGAGAGAGAGATCAGAGTTATCTTGAGGATGATCGTTATGGGGCCGGGGTGGCCAAGGCTTGCATATGTATGTAGTCAGCAAAGCATGCAGAGACGACCTTGGAATTGGATGAAGTGAAACACAACTCCTCCACATGCAACAAAACCGAGATGAGATCATCGATGCACAGGTATGTCTGTCATTTTCTGATAAATTAATCTTCTTATGTTTTGACCATTGGGAAACTATAACTATCATTTTTCTTGCTTTGCTTGGAGAACAAAACTCTATGCTTGCTTGCTTGATCTCTCCCTGTTCCCCTCCTTTAAATAAAAAAATAAATCCTGCCTATTGTTTCTTAGCTGGATAAGCATAAGGGCAAGAAAATCCTTGATATATATATATATGTGATTATTAATTATTATTATTATTATTATTGAAAGAAGGGGAGGGATCACTTGGATGTTGTCTACTTGTCCCAAGATCACCGTTGAATTCGATGGCCACAATTAAACACGTTTTTTTTCCCCTCTCGTTTGTTTTTCAGATGACACTGGCATTGGGAAACCGTCTATTATATTATTGACTGGGATTGCCTTCTGGTAACTTCTAGGTCAGACTGGAAGTCACATGCAATGCCATGCGAGCTAACGGTGGTGGACCAACAAAGCAACCGTGTCAGGATCTCCTTCCGTTATCCGATCAATTCCCGTATACGATGGGCCCAATCATATCGTGGACGGATGGTTTGGATCATTGATCTATTATCCTACAGATCTGGGCAGGTATTTTTAGCTTATTGGTGTCTTGAGACGACCTTGAGGATTCATTAGTTAGTTATTTAAGTGGTTGCTGACTACTTCCTCTGGTTTGGATGATGGTCCCAGTCCCTGTGTAGATCTAGGGCATGAGTACACCCTATACAATTATTGGTGCTGCCCCTCGATTGGCTCCATGTGAAATTGCTGGAAAATGATCTGTACCAACCTACCCAAACTCGTGAACCCATATCAAACTGTACTGTATTTAAAAGCCATGTGATTTGCATTTGATAAAGACAAATTCGAAACAAAGATTACCAAAGCCTTGAAATTAAAGCATGGCTGAAGCTTTCTAGATTAACTACTACCAGCATTTTGATTTAATTTTGGGAGGAATTTAATTGAGTAAAGTCCATCATATATATCAGTTGAATGATTATTGAGAATGTGACTTGGGAGAGGGTGGGGTCCAAAAATTTGGACACAAGTCAGGTTGATGAGTCACTACTCACGGAGAAGGCCAGTGAATTGGATAGCTAAATCCAAAACATAGAGCCGTGAGTGTGAAATAGACACTGGAGTGGGCCAGCAGCCATGCATGGGTGAAATGGTAGTCACATCACTTCACTTCCCAAGACAGGTGATTGCCAGTTGCCCAGTTCTTCGGCAAGATGCGGGGCGCTGTTTGCAACTTTGCATTCTCAAACGTAAAAATCATGTGTACTGAAAAGCTAATCATCCTTTTATAAAGATGTCTCTATCGTCATTAAAAAGAAAAGAAAAGTGGGACTTGCCTCTAATATTTCCTCTCTCCTTTTGTCCTCATCCCCTGAGAACCAACACCTTTACTCTCTATTTTATTATTCCGGGATTCCGTTACAAACAATACTCTGCTTAACGAAGGGGACAATCCTGGGCATCTTTCTTTCTAATGAAATGAAATCCACCACACTCACAACTCACAAGACCCATTTCTGTTAACTCACAGTTTGCCAGTAAAGGGATTTCCTCACTTGGCAAGATTCATTAATTATAATTAGGTGATATCATACGGTTCTGAAATGAATACTCTACAACTTTGGGTTCTCGGTTTTGACTTCCAAACAAGTCTACCAAGACTCGGCTGAGTCCACCTGAGTCAGGTCTTCCAAAAATTTTTAACTCAGAAATACCAGCCACCTGATAAAATTATTGTTATTATTATGATTTTGAAGATAAATCTGATAAATTATTTGCATACTGATACAAAAGGTGATTTCAAAGGACAGGTAGGGGTAAATATGTATGTTGCGAATTCTATCAATATGTGCATCAATCCAATATAGGCGGCATCGTGGGGCAGCAGTGCCATGCCACCAACTCCCACTTGCTTTTAGGTGCAGAAAGGAATGTGGAGATTGGGTAATGATGAATACAACAGACACCATTTCACTCCCTTTTGTCACTTTGAATGTGGCTGGAAATTATTCTGCTCTGATACCCACAGGGAAAATTGTTATTTTCCTTTGAATGCACAAAAGTACCCCCCTCCCCCCCGGAAATCAGAACTTTACAAAAGATAACTAAGGCAATGTCACGGTGGTGAATTGACCATCTTTCTCTCTAGTCATATATCAAGGAAAGTGACGCCCACACCCCAATATTTGCTAACGAAGCCCGATTATTCTATTTTTTGGCGCTGCATCACGTTGCCTCCAACCGAGTTTATTGCATATGTTGACGAAAAGTTGGTGTCTTCATGTCATTTACGACATATAAATACATAACAGCCTTCTTTCATCATTCGGCTTAGTTAGACAATGGAATGGCGATCGGAAGATTAAATGAAACGAGAGAGACGAATTTTTAACGAAGAAGTGGAAGTTTCAGGTCCGTCAGGGAGTTGAAGTTGTGGGTTTGGTTAGTCTCCACGGAAGCTCAGACAGTTGAATTATCTTCTCGTCTGCAAACTGCTTGGCAAGGTTTTCGCTGGTTCAAATAATATATGGCGATATAAGAATTTTATGTGATTTATATACAAGAATTTTCCGGTGCATTTGTTTCTTGTTTATCACCACATTAGAGAGACTGATAACTTTCTTTCCATAACAACTTACTTCTTTTGACTGCTGAAATAAATAAAGAGAAATGATTGCCTTTTGATTCTGATTTATTTGATAATTTCTTTACTACCCATCTGTTTCTTCTTCTTCTTCTTCTTCTCGCCTTTTCTTCTTCTCTTTCTTTTCTGTCATCAAAAACGGACTCCATGAACTTTTCCGTCTACAATGCTTTTAGCAAGAGAAATTCCTCGGATGAATACTGATAGTTGGGTTTTTTTTGTGTCGTTATGCACATCTGTTTACTGATGGAAGCTTTTATCTAAATTTTGGTTGTTCCAGACAATTTCTAGTAATGGAATTTGAAGTGCATCATGAAAGTAAAATGAAAGGAATGAGAGCCCAATATTCTTCAATGGGGCCATTGACATTCAAAAGAGTACCTTCAAGGCACAAACGCTCTAAGAGGTAGATAACTCAGCTACAATTGTTTCTTTCTTCACTAACTTCTGTCTGAAGATATAGTCCATGCGTATATTCAATGCTAAAGATTTTACAAATTGTTTTTTTTATTTTTTTTATTTTTTATGGAAAGAAATAAGAAGGAAGAAACAGAGCTCATCAGTTGTAATATGGAAACTTTTGGATGTTTGTCAAACAAGCATATTTCCTTAAGATGCTTGCTGTTTTCTTTAACTTTGCTGATTTTTCTGTTTTGGCAGCTGTCCTGTCAAGAAACCTGATGAAGATGAGTCGGGAAATTCTCACCAAAATCTTAATCATCTGCAGCTGGTGAGATTCATTCATTCTCTATTTCACATAAAAAAAAATTTTCCTGACAGATTAAAGAGATTAAACGTCTTTGAAACAGTTCTATTTATCAGGGCATGAAAAGGAGGTGTATATAGTTGACACTTCTTGATAATGGCAGTCATCACGACTGTGTCACACTGCTCATTGTTTCCCCTGGAAATCTGTTCACATTTAAAAAACTTAAAACCAACAAAGAGTGTGGTCAGTTCACGACATTGGTCTAGGAAGGGTGAGATGTGCAAAGCCTTACCTCCACTTCCTGAAGATATTATTTCTGCAACTAAAACCTTTTAAAAAAATTAGTGACATCAACAAAGAGCCTTACTGCTGTTTCAGGCATGTCCTCCTATTTTGTACAAAAACAAATATTTTCGGCAAAATAATTTTTTAATCTATTAAAAATTAGATGATTAATTTGGATATGCATTTTTTTTACGATGAAATTTGTGGTCTGACTTTGTTGATAGGATCTGGTAAAAGTGAAGGACCCTTCAGTCTTGAAGAAGAAACAATCCCCTCAGGCCGAACTTCAGAGTTCCCTGAAGCGAGAGGTATTATATTAAAGACATTACCATGGCAATCAAATTTTCAATTTTGAAGCATTGTTCAGATATTAGTCAACATTTTAAAATTGTCCATTCAATTGGCTATTTGAATTTGTTTGTGTGCTAGATAATTGAGCCTAGTACTTGAATTCTATCTACAGGCATGCTTCATGTTGACACTGCCATCCAATTGCTCTGTTTTCAACTTGTTCTCAACCTTTCCAAGCTGCATTTGAAACAATAAAATGAATTAAAAAAATATGCCTGCAAAGTTTGACTAATATTACATCCGTGTCCCTAAGCTTGCCAAATTCGCCTTCCGTTAGGATACCGTTAGATTTTTATGTAAAATGACAATAATGCCCTTTAACTCAAGTGATAAACTTGCAATTTTTTCAAATATTGTAGATATATTTTTTATTTCATTATTTTATATATTTTTGCGTGCTTTATTATTTAAAATTTTTTTACAAAAATTCTCACAATATTGTCGAAAATTGAAAGTGTATAATTTAGCTTAAGAGCATTACCATCATTTTACATAAAAATCTGACCGTATCATAACAAAAGGGATATAGTTGCAATTTTATACAAACTTTGCGGGTATATTTATAAATTCGGCAAACTTATGAACACGAATGCAATATTGATCAAACCTTGTAAACATATTTACAAAAATTCCTAAAAAGTTGTCAATTTCATCATAATGCAGTAAACTTCTTCCTTCAATTGTGTTCATATGATGTCCAATCCTCATCAATGCAGCTGAATGCGTCCTTTGATAATTTTTATGTTCCAACCTCCTTTAATGCATTGTAACGTGTTTTAAGTGATCGTAGTACTCAATAATGAGAGATGATTAGATACTTACGTAACGATGGAGCCCTTCGTGCTTACAAATAGTATCTAGATTGCCGTTTATGATATATCTTTTAAAATTTAAACTATCTATTATGTTTAACATATCTTGTATTATTATGTTTCCAAAAATAATTTTCATTAAAAGAATATATTTTATAAAAAAATAATATCTTTTTGAAACGAAATATATAACTACTAAAATTTGTTAACATTATTATTGAGTAATAATATCGAATGCACCTAAAGAAGATTGACCAATCAGACACCCGAGAATGTACTATTGCATTCACTGCCTTATTGAATGGGATTTTTTTAATATTATGGATTATAAAAGTTCACAATCAAATTGATTTTTTACATTTAGGCTAAACAAATCATTTTAAAAATAATATATGAATTGGATCTAAATTTTTTTGTAAAACCGGGGTTGCACCATGCAACAAATTATACATGGGTCGTGCTAGAGTGCCCCTTGCTGCGACTTAGCTAAGTTATGACTAGCAATTTTACCATCCTTTTTTTAAGTTTTTGAAAATTTTAAAACGATTTTACTTAGGTCCACATATTTATAAAAAAAATAATAAATGAGGGGTACAACAACCGCAACTTAGCTAAGTAATGGCTATCCTCACGCTAACACGTAGAACCATGAATATTTGTTTATGATGACAAAACTCGTATATATTAGAAACTTTTTATATTATGTATTTAGTTTTTAATTTTAATAGTTATATATTAACTTTCAAAAGGTGTTCAAATTTGAAATGTATAAGTTCTTAATTTCGCATCATTTAAAAATATCTATTAATGAAAATAACAAATGGTTTAAAATTCTAAAAAAAAAAAAAATTTAAAATTAACGTGTCCATGCAGGCATGCACCTCAGATCAGAACCTTTTTTTTTTTTTTTTTTGGTCTGCTGCTATCTGATCAAGTATGCAGATACAGTTCATGAAACTCGAAGAGATTGATACATAATCTTAAAACCCTTTTTCGCAGATCCTACAGCTTGAAAGACGTCTTCAGGATCAGATCTCTGTACGTTGGGCTCTAGAGAAGGCACTAGGGCACAGATCTTCCTATTATGATACTTCTTCCACAGAATTTTCAATGCCCAAGGTAACTCCTTCCTATCTAGATTCTGCAAATAGATAACGTACTTCTCATTCTTCACTCCAAGTATATTTATCCATCGTATGCATCTAAACTTCATTTCAGATGATTTATTCTTTTCATCATCTCCATGTGATTGTCTACGGTCTCCATATTTTTTCCTCTGACTCCAAAGAGGAATAATCCTGGTATTCCATTTGAGTTTTAAAATCTTTCAAGACTTTCTTAAATCTTAAAAGGTACTTTCTACCAGCACGCGACTAGCATAGCTGGTAAAAAGTCATGCCTTGGTAAAGTAAGTTCAGGCTTTGAGTCCTGTCATGGGGAATTTATCTCCCATTTTCCTTCTCCATCTTTTTTCTTTTTCTTTTTTCCACGTTTAACGCTTAAATGTGAATTCAGCCTGCCAAGAAATTGCTCAAGGAGATCGCTGTGTTAGAACTGGAAGTTGCCTATTTAGAACAACATCTTTTGTCATTATATCGGAGAGCATTCGACTCACAAATGGCATCCTTCTCACCATCTAATATTGATGAAAGATCAAGGTCCACTCTCAGGTCCAACGCAAGGCTGTTCCAAGAATCCAGAAGACTTGATATCACGCCAAGAAGAGCGAGTCCACCTGTTCGATCTGGTAGGATGTTTTCCCCTGATGCTCCAATTAACAGCTCAAGGGAGGATCTTAGTGACACTGGGAGCATCAAGAGGCTGCAAATGCCCACCATTCAACGTAGCCAATCATCACTTACACAATGCTCAGTTTGTTCAAATAGAATTTCTCCACCCAAGAAAAATCCTGGTCCAACCAAACATGGGCATCATTCCCATCCTTTATCTTTGTTGGAGGTAACTCAATTTTTTTATTATTTTTTTGTTCTTGCTACCACTTGAAAGAGACGGGTCACTCAATTTTCTTTTGTTCTTGCTACTACTCGCGAGAGAGATGTTTCCTTGATCCCTTCCACAGAATTACACTCGTAACATGGCGGTGATCAATTACTTTTTAAAAAAAGGACTGGCAATATTTTCATATGCAAAAAAAAAAAAAAAAAAAAGAACCTTCATGACAAGGGAAGCAGCCTGGATTCAATGCCAAAAATAAATGCATGTGGGCTGATTAAAAATCCTTGTTTTGGATGTAGAAAAGAATGAAACTTTGACGTTCCCTTTCTGCGCAGGAGGCAGAGAATGGTAAGCTGAATGTGATAAGCTTGGCTGAACATCTTGGTGCACGTATATCTGATCATGTTCCCGAGACACCCAGTAGCCTTTCTGAAGAAATGATCAGACAGATGGGCGCTATATATTGCAAGCTTGCAGAACCCCCTCTGGAGCACAATGGCCTCTCATCTTCTCCTACTTCATCCTTCTTGTCATCGAGTGTATTTTCTGCTCAGGATCAATGCGATGTGTGGAGTACTCACTACAAGAAAGAACCCCCTTATGACATACGCTTAGAGAATCTTTTTCGGATTGAATCTGACCAAGAGTTCAGCGGACCTTATAGCACGATGGTGGAAGTACCTCGATTTTCCAGAGGACAGCTGAAACAGAGAGATGTCCAACACATGCTACAAAATTACAGGTGAATCTACTAGTTTTATTTCCACATGGAAATTACAGTCTTTTTATTTGTATATCTAGCCACATTTCTGTACCACTCTTAAGTTTTCAAGTTCTATTGCAGGTTATTAGTCCAGAGGTTGGAAAAGGTTGATCCAACGAAGATGAAGAACGAGGAGAAACTTGCTTTTTGGATTAACATACACAATGCGTTGGTGATGCATGTACTGATTCTCTTTGCATGGTTGAAACCAGAACTGATCACCTACTTTATGTCATTTATACATACCTGTGTGCCTCCGAGGAAATCCTATAACGTGACTTTGGGAGAAAAAGACTGAAAAAATCATATGATAGTAGGTTGTCAGTTTCGATAGCGGGAAAGGAAGCCTGATTTGGATATTTGGTCAGCTTTCTTTTAACTTTCAAAGTATGACTTCTAATTAAATTCTGTTTCTGAAGGCATATGTACACTACGGGATCCCACAAACCATAAAACGAGGGTCGTTACTTTCCAAAGTAAGGATTGCCCACTTTTTGATTTCCAATGTCTTATCTGCATGCATTTTGGCTCCTTTGCTGAGGCCGCCTATATCCCTGAAATAATTAAGGGTCCCTTCAAATAACAGAGTTCATGTTGGCGGCAGATAAAAAGGAAAATGTGGACAGTCCAACTTCCATACCAACATGAAAGGATTAAATTCCTAACAACATGAATTCTCAGATTTACATGAACAGATGTGGCGTATGTTGGACAGGCTAAACTGGTTGAGATGTTTCCTAATGCATGCGGCCTAGTGCTCACCAGTTAAAGAACTAGTTGAGTACGCAGTTTGGATCTGAAAGTTTATTGTTTCATTACTTGAAAACTGCAGGCTGCATATAACGTGGGAGGTCGGAGCATTAATGCAGAGACAATACAGAATTACATACTGGGTTGCCGTACACATCGTCCTGGGCAAGTATGTGCCATGCATGGGGATTCTGTCTGCTTGAATGATGAGACAGAATATTATTATATAATATATTCGGTCATTTTAATATTTTTTTGAAACTTGCAGACCATAAATCAATTTCAGTGCAACAAAACGAACTCGTGTTGTGTTGATAGAGGGTGAATTTTGAACTTTTGGTTTGCTTGCAGTGGCTTCGCTCATTCTTTTCTTCGAGGATGAAGTTCGACTCTGGAGATGATTGGCAAGCATTTGCAATCAAGAGCCGCGAACCTCTTCTACATTTTGCACTTTGCGGAGGAAGCTACTCTGATCCAGCGGTATGTATGTTTCTCACCATTTTGAGATTGTTGGATCATGTCTTGCAGAAATGATGAGGTGAGGAGGTTTTTTTTGTTTTTTTTAAAAAAGGAAATTTGGAAAGGAATATGAAGCAGGACAGCTTTATATATATATATATATATATATATAAGAACTTTTGCTGTGCAGTGAAGGTATAACATAATTAATAGTACATTTGGCCCAAAATGGGCTCCGCATGTACTTAAAAGTATTGATACTTTATACAATTATTTATCCATGTATAAATTTTTATAGCAAATGATTTATATATTAAAAAAACAACTTTAAAGTTATTATTTACATTAAACTATTTTATTACGTTGAATTTGTATCATTTTTAGATGGGGTCCATACACATATCCAATTGTGATAAAAATTTGTATGATAATAGAATGCATAATTCCAAATATAATAAGTTGAGTAGATTATAATTTTATGATCATATGAGACTTATTTTGAGGTAATTGCGCCGTAATTGTGGTGCATTGAAGCTGCACTTGAATTTTTTTTTTCCTTTCTCTCTCTCTCTATATATATATGAAAACCTTTTCCATGTAGTTAAGTTGCACCATAATTAATGGTGCATTTTGGCCCAAAATGGACCCTACGCATACTTAAATATATTAATATTTTATACAAGCATTTACCCATATATAAATTTTAGAGCAAATGGTTTATATGTTGAAAAATAACTTTAAAGTTATTATTTATATTAAATTATTTTATTACTTTAAATTTGTACAATTTTCAGATGGGGTCCATACACATATCTAATTGGTATGATAATAGAATACATAATCTTAAATATAATGGGTGAAGTAGATTATAATTTTATGATCATGTGGGGCCTATTTGGAGGTAACTGTACTGTAATTGTGGTGCAGTAAAGTTGCACCTGAATATATATATTTTTTCGTATATATATATATATATTAAAGTGCTTAATTTTGATTGATTTGTCCAGGTTCGAGCATACACAGCTAAAAGGGTGGTGCAAGAATTGGAAGTTGCAAAAGAAGAGTACATTGAAGCGAACGTGAACATAAACAAGGTGCAGAAGAAGATTGTTGTTCCAAAGATGATAGAAGCATTCGCCAGGGATTCGAATGTAAGTCGGTTGGAGGTGGTGAACTCAATCCAGCAGCATTTGCCAAAGAGATGTCAGAAAGGGAAATCTCGCAAAAGCGTGGAATGGGTGCCCCACAACTTTTCATTCCGCTACCTCATTCCAAAGCAACTGGTGAATTGAGCTCTCCTCGTTTTCTTCTCTGTAATATCCATCCTCACCCGTGATTGTCGTCTGGATGTAATATGTATATTTTATGTTTTTGGTTTTGGTTTTGTTCCATCATCAACTCGGATTTTTTTTTTTATTATTTATTTAAAGAAAGGTCTTTTCGTAGGCCGGCATGGACCGGTGTCGCATTTTATTTTATATTATAATATATACTAGTCATTAACGCTAGGGATAATTCCTCTTATATCCATAACAATTGCATATAATTCCTAATATATCCACAATATTTCATAAATTTCTTTTATACCCGTAACATTTCACCCTAAATTCCTCTCGCGCCGTTAAAACCCCCGTTTTTTACCCCATTGAAAAGACGATTTTGACATTTTAAATTTTTTTCTAATTAAAATAAATCAACCTTAATATGACTTTCAAGTTACTTAATATCTTGTTTTAATGATTTACTACCATCAATTGAGTCATGTTAAGGTTAAATTATCTTAATTAAAAATTTTAAAATTGGCAAAATTGTCTTTTCAATGGGGTAGATAACGGTGGTTTTAACGGCATGGGTATGAGAGAAATTTAGGGTAAAATGTCATAGATATAAAAGAAATTTATAAAATATTATGTGTATATTAAGAATTATGTACCATTATTATAGGTATAAAAGGAATTATCCCTTAATTACAGAAAAGTACTTTCGTCTTTTGTTCATCAAAAGCAATGCTCCAGCTATATTTCCAAGGCCTGTTTCACGGGCTGATGGCCCAATTACTTGGGCTTAAATTTGGATTGAATCAACCAATCGGACCTATTAATTGACCACATCATGAGAAGGCTTTCTTTGCCTTCTTGTACAAACTACAAACCCTGCTGCGTTTTCGGGAAGGGGAAAAAAAATAATAAAATTCTACCACTCTTTAAGCCTTTTATTAGGGTGCTTTTTAAGGGGTTTTAATGTGAAAAAATTTGTGCGGGATTCAAAAGTGACGTCAAACGCCCGGTAAAAGAAAATGGGATGCAGTTGAAATTACCATTTTTTTATTTTTTTTTGAAATTTTTTTTACAAAACGGTTAATATAAGTGTATTTAACATATGTATCAATTTTTATCATTTTTGGAGACTTTTAGATATTTTTTTAGATTTTTAAAAATCAGTGGCATTTTTAGTAATTTAAAAATTACTAAAATGCCACTGATTTTTAAAAATCTAAAAAAATATCTAAAAGTCTCCATTGGTAAAAATTGATATATATGTTAAATACACCTAGATTAACAGTTTCATGAAAAAAATTTAAATTTTTTTTTAAAAATAAATATAGTAGACCCGGGTGCATTGAGCATACGATGTAGGGGTGCAACTTGGTACCGGGTCGGTCCGAACCCGCCCGACCCGACCCGGTATCAAAACCAAAAATGGGTTTTATTTTAAAGATTTTTTCCAAAATAGACCCGGTTTCAACCCGACCCGTAGAAACCCGAAACCAAAACCGGGTTCGCACCAACCCGGTACCAAAACCCGACCCGGTCCGAACCCGATGTAGTTTATATAATTTTTTCATCAATTATACATGCTTTTTTGTAATATTAATATATATATATACATGTTTTAGGCATTACTAATTCCAATTCAGACAAATCACCTCTTTCTTCATTATCAAAGCATAATTGAGGTAACTTAATTTCTAGGATGATTTTTTATAATTATTATCTTCTTATTATTAACAGTTGCATGTATTTTTTCGTCTCGGTTGATGCATATTATTTTCAAATATGTAAATCGAGGAGGAAGAACTTGACATTAGAAATGTAGATGAAAATCAATGGAGAAATTACTTGGAAGTCTTCGAATAGTTTTTTAGTTTTTTTGGAAACTTTGGAGACATGAACTCATTTGAAATTTGAATTTTTTTAAAAGTAGATATAAACTTATTTAAACTTGAGATTTGTTTATATTGTCATTTTAAATTTGGATTGCACTTAAATTAGATTGGAATGTTGAACCATTATGCTTAATGTATTTAGATTTAGTTACTTTGAATAACTGTTATGTGGATTATATTTTAATTTGAGTCGACATGATAAATCTATTTCATATTATGCTTTCTATTAGTATGAGAAATCTGTTAATTTGAATTTCAGATTGTAGTATAAATTTGATTCATATTTTAAGTTTATTGGTTTGACAAGTGGTCAATTTTTACTTTAGCAATTTGTATGATAAATATTCAGTTTGAATTCAATTTCAGCAATTTGTACGATAATGTTTAGTTTCAACTACAAAGTTGGTATGATATGTTCATTTTCTATTTGGTATACTTGAGTCATTTCCATTAGCTATTAAATAGAAATGACTAACTAGTCATAAAACTAACTAATTTTTTATTTATTTGTGTCTATAGGGTGTTGAAAAATTGCTTGCAGAGTTCATTCAAAGAATATTGCAGAATTTAGCATGATGTTGCAGAATTCTTTGAAAGTATCTTGTAGAATTCAGCGTGAGGCTTGACTTCATAAACACATGTGTGTATATTTCAATAATTTTCTTTTAGATTACAACTGAATTTGGAAAAAAATAGTTTATTGGTAACCCGAATTCAAACCAAAACCAATGCGAACCCGATCCGAACCCGGTCCGAACCCGAATTGCATTCTTATGGTTTGGGTTTGGGTTTACTCCAACCCGGTTGACTTAGGGTTTGGGTTCACTCAAACCCGATATAACCCGACCCGAGTTGCACCCCTAATACGATGACACTCCTGAGAAAATAGCCCCGCACTTCCACTTCTTAAACGTGGGTTGCCCATTGTTTTCATATTTCCGAGTTTCTACGTCCTAAACGCGAACGGGCCGAGAGAACAGTTCAACTCGATTGGGGAGAGATGAAATTTTTGTACGGAGTCATATTACATCACCTTTTTTTCCCCTTTTGGAAAGACATATTACATTGCTGATTGCATTTTAAAGATAAATAATTTCATTTTTGTGTGTGTTTGTAAGTGATAAAACTATTGGTGTAAAAGTTTTTGAAATGAGAGAAATTGATGTAGCGCGTTTTTGTTAAAACTCTAAATTTTTCAGTCTAAAACTTTTCACTCTCCACAACTATCATACTTTTTAAATTATTTCTTCACTTATTAATATAGAACTACCTTATTTTTTAATCATTTCTATACAACTATCCATACATCTAACATATCTATATTAACTTTATTATCTTTATTCATCATCGTTACTCTTATCACATCATATCATTTTCTCTCATTTCAAAAACTTTTAAACTATTATTTCTATTCATTTCTCTCATTCATGTGTGTTTCGAAAGTTATAAAACTTTTGTTGAAAAGTTTTTAGTGTAAAAAATTTTTTAAATGAGAGAAAATAATGTGATACAATGTGAGTAATGATGAGGAATAAAAAGAATAAATTTAAAATAGATAGATTGGTTGTACGAGTAGTTGTGTAGAAATGATTGGAAAATATGATATTTTGTACAGGAAGATGTGAATAAATTAATTAAAAAATAAGATAGTTGTAGAGAACGAAAAGTTTTAGATCGGAAAGTTTTATATTTTAACAAATACACTCAAATTAAAATAAATATATTATATGTATGGATAGTTGTATAGAAATAATAGAAAAATAATAATAATTGTATAGAAAGAAGTGAAAAATAATTTAAAATAAAATAGTTAGGAGAGTATTGAAATAATTTCTTTTATAAATAAACACTCCAGTTCTTTACAAACAAACACCCCTTTTTTAAAACGTAAGCTGTCACCATCATTTCTCCCGGGTCCCACCAAATAATCGAATTTTAGGCCACATTTGGTAAGTGACAGCCGTGGAATTCCACGGCAAGGCATAAGGCACGCTTCCCAAGGCACCCATTTCTTCCCTTAAGTACTTATATTTTTTCTACTTTTAGTTTTAGGGTGTGTTTGGTTAGAGGTAAAACTTTTGGTGAAAAGTTTTTGAAGTAAAAGTTGTCAAATTGATAAAAAATGATGTGATATAATAGGAATAATGAGGAGTAGTAAAGAGAATAAAGTTAAAATAGATAGGTTAGTTGTATGAGTAGTTGTGTAGAAATGATTGAAAAGTAGGGTAGTTTGTATTGAAAAATGTGAAAAAATAATTAAAAAATAGAGTAGTTATGGAGAGTGAAAAGTTTTGAATTGAAAAGTTTTGATTGACATTTTTTTGCCCCAAACAAACGCACCCTTATATTCTAATTATTTTTCTTTACAACAATTTTAATTATTCTAACTTTACCCTTATTATTTTCTATCAATTACATAATTTTTAAAAATATTTTATTTTTACTCACCATCCCATCCCATGACCTCACAAAAATAAACATACTTTACCACACATGGAGTTTCGGGAAGTGCAATAAAGAACAGAAAATGAATGGCTGTGAGAAAAAAATTTGAAAAGCAACCAAGCCAGCTGCCACAATAATTAAACGTCGTCTCCGTTCTGGTAACTGTAATTATTGATTGTGACGTGGATAAGATGAAATTAACCAGGAGGACCACGCTTGAGTTAATTCATGAATTCCAAATTCTAACGGAAAAGCTTCGTATTAACATCGTTTGTTATTAATTAAATAGCATGTTTGGATATCATTAAAGTTTTCAAACAAAAACTTTTCAATTTAAAATTTTTTAATCATCCCAACTATCCTATTCCTTAATCATTTCTTCATATATTTTTATACAATTACAATACTTTTATATCATTTTTATACAATTATTCATATAACTAACAAATCTATTTTATTTTTATTCTCTTTACTTATTGTCATTACCTTATCATATTACACTATTTCCTCTCAACTCAAAAACTTCTACACCAAAAACTTTTTATCTAAAAATATTATCATTTTTCAAACACACCATCATAAAAAAAATGTCTTTTGTTGGTGCTGATGGCCTTGGTGCCAAAGTCTCAGTTCCACTCGGGGAGAACTCTTGTTTAACACATAAGGATATTGTCTTGTGTCACTACTCATAGAGATATTATTTATCCATTAATAAAAACTTGGATAAATTAGTTTGGATGAGTGATTGTGTTATAAGAAAAAAGATCTTATAAAGTGTGATCAATTCTAAGATAAAACAACAAAAAAACGTAGTTTGTTGGTAAGAAAGAGAAAGTTCTTTCTCCTAATGCTGATTGGAAATGCATTAGTCTTCATTAATATTTCTATATTTGTTATTATTTATATTTTAAATTATTTATACCTATCTTAAATATACCATTATTCAATTAAATAGTAAATAGTGTGACTAATAAAAAATTCCGCTTAAAGAGTGGAAGGTTCGAGCTTCATGTCTCGGCAAAGAACAATATTAGTAATTACATTTTAAATAATCTTCAATGTTTTTATATCTTGTTAATTACTTTTATATATATATATATATATTTTGTTCTTCATTCTATTATGGTTGACCAAACCACCTTACTTACTATTATTTTATCATCAATTGCTTTACTTTTAAATTATCTTAAGTTACTTCGTATCTAATTTTATCACTCATCCCTTTTAATATTTTCATTTTTACTGCACTTATTCTATGCATATGTTATTTTTTAAATACTCAACTTTTAGTCTTATAAAGTGTACCTAGCCTAATCATAGTCTTATAAATTTCTTTGGATTTAATTGAGACTCTATGGTCATATAAAATTTTTAAAGTCCTTTGTAGTTTCTTCCCTCCTATTTGAATTGTATTTATGATGTCTTTCTCAATTTTCTTATTCCATGGAACTGTTAATTCTAATACCAATAGCAATAAAGTTTTAGTATTAATTGATCTAAAATCTTAATCAATTCTATTGTAAATATATACATAAAAAAATCTCGATCAGTTCTCCATCTAAGTGCTCCTTATTGTTAAGTTTTAAATATTTATTTTTTAAAATAAAATAAATAATTTAAAAGATTTGAACATAAATCGCAATGGCCTAAAAAATAAGAATTATTTGTCTCACCAATATTCATGGAGGCTTAGCATGATATCATATGGCCATCTAAACGAATTTGGCGCCCTTGCTTTGGTACCACAATATCACGACTTGTTCCGAGGCAAAGATGTAATTAATAAATCTATGGATTTTTCCCAAATATATCCACCACATTTGGCCTTAATCCCAAATACACCTATTATGTTTCAAAAATTCCGAATATACCCACCACGTTTGCATGTAATTCCAAAAATGTCCACTCTGTTACAAATGTTGATTAACGCCATTAATTCATTTGTAAAATTAGCAATATGTCCATCAAATTTGAGGTTGGATTTAAAATTTTGAATATCATAGCTCACCGCTAACCTAATTGCACAAGAGTTTTGAATATGAAAAGTTCTAATTTTATTCTCATTTTATTTTATTTCATCTTTTATTATTTTACACTAGGGGTATTTTGGCATTTAGGAAATTGTAACCAACATTTAAAAGGATAACCGTTAAATTACTTAATGGCCTTTAATGGAGTAGGCATTTTTAGAAATATATGCAAACGTAGTAGGTATATCTGTGATTAGCGTCAAACGTAGTGGGTATATTTAGAAAAAAACCTAAATCTGTTCACAATATGAGCTAAAATCCTATCCTATCTAGCACATGTAATTAGTAAAAATCTACTCATAGGATTAATATCCTATCTAGCACATGTAATTAGTAAAAATCTACTCATAGGATTAATATCCTATCTAGCTTGTAACTGCTAATAGATGGCATACAAAGATGTGTATTGAAAATTCTATCAGCTGAACTTTCTCCATGTGCTATGGAATGGCAACAAACCAGTGTATCTCTTGGAACGATTTGTCTCTGGTGAACTCAAGGTTAATTTCGTTTGGATGCGACAAACGCTTGAATGTATCAAAGACCAATTCCATAGTTACTGCAATTTTATTTTATTATTGGAGCATGATTATATACCATGATATTTTTAGGCTAAAATTAAATATCATTTATTTAATTTTATTTAATTTTTTCGTAAATCTGTTTTCCTAAGTGTATTTAATGTATATACCAAAATTTGTCATTTCAGAATACTTTTATATATTTATTTTTTATTTTTAAAAAATATCAATTTCAAGGGAGATTTAAGTCATTTTCCACCCCTTAAAAACTCGATTTTTAAAAATAAAAAATATATATGTAAAAATATTATAAGATGGCCAAATTTGGTGTATATTATTGAAAATATTAAGGAAAACATGTTTACGAAGAAAAAATCAAAAAATATAATTAATAATAAAAATAAACGAATATTATATTATACCTTAAAATATATCATGATGTATATAATCATACTCCTTTATTATTTAATAATATGATGTATCTAATCATACTCCTTTATTCTTTAATAATAGCTAGGTATATGCTTTTTAAATTTCTCATCCGCTTTGAATTGGTTAAGAAATGGTTTTTTTAATGAGGTACCAAAAATTCAAAGATAAAAAAACATTACTTTTTTTTATTACAATAATGAAGATCACACTCCTCTCAGGATTCTAGATAAGACTTACACATGCCAGTAGGCAAAACGAAACGGAAAGGGAGAGAGAACTATCCCTACTTAAAAGCGCAGAGGGCGTGGAATGAGTCCATAACACCTTCTAAGTTCTGACCCATGCAACATCCTGGCATAATTAATTAAGTAATTAAGATGGCCTTCACATAATTAAATATCATCCAAATTAACAGGGATCTTGTCAATTAGTGGCCATGGCAATATTGAAGGCGACGAAAATTCAGCTGTATTCTATTTTTAATTTTTAGTTGAACCGCATGCATGGGAATTTTATGTGAATTGCCTCAGAAAATGGCATCCCAGCCGGCCCTGCCGGGTTCGATCGGGCGACCAAATCATATCTGCATATATCGCAACACGTCATTGCCATTATTCGGATAACGAAGCTACTCTGATATGCATATGATATAAGAGATCTAGCAAATCTTCTAATCTTCCGTTATATTATAAAAATATTTAAATTGGCTATATGTTGACCTTTTCCAATCGATTAATCCAATAATTAATTAAATTGTTTGTTTTCCCTTTTTAATTATATAGGCCAATCTTCCAGTCTGTTACACATAGAGTATTTTAATTTTCAAAAAGACCCAAGTTTGTTTCATTCATTCCCCAGCTCGGATGATGACCGGCCGCTGCATTAATGCTTCAAAATACAATAATTTTATGTATTGCCCTTCGCGTCACATCTGATGACAAGCACATCTCGAAGAATATATCGATTATGGATTTGTGGTGGGCGAACTGATCGACTGGCTAGGTGTAGTTTTTATTCTGTTGGGGTAAGGTGTGGAAGTTAAAAAATAAAATAAAAAATATTTTCTTCTTAGACACCTTTTTATATAATTTGGCATTTTAATAATTACTGAACTATCTTTCTTTTTTATTATTACCTGTACATTCAAATTTTTTTCAAAACTTTCACTACAAGAAAATACTTTTTTAGCAACTTCTACTAGCAACCAAAAATTCTTTATTAGAAGAAAATTTTTAATTACTAATAATGATACTTTTATAGAAAAATTTTCTTGCTGTATACGGAAGTATTCACCTGTAGATTATGCAGAAATATTGGAGGAGTAAAAATAAGGTATATTGTTAAATATTTGGTAGATTGTTGTAAGAATATTAGAAGAATGTCTCAAAAGACTTGCTTGTAATACACACTTGAGATGATTATAAAAGCATACCCATTAAAAAATGACATTTTTATAAGCAAATGCTAATTTCCTTACCTATGGTGATGTTTTGGCAACTAAATTCTGATTCAATTGCTTAAACCATGAATCATTAGTAATTAAATTTTTTTTTACCGGGTACTGTTTGATATATCTCATAAATTATTCGCTACTGTGGTTTTTCTTTAATAACTAAATTTTAATTGTCAACTATTAAATTTTTTGATATTTTTCTATATAATTATCTTACCTATCTTGACTTCATTCTTTTTATTTTTAATCATTACTTTTATCATATCAAGTCTCTCTTACTTTTTAAGATTTTTCATTCGTACTTTCCCGTGCGGGCTCACACATGTTTATCCATGCTTTTTTATTTTTAAAATATTAAATAAATTTCAAAATTGCCAAATTCTTCCAGAATAAAATCTGAATAAGGCCCACATATTTTTAAATAAATAAAAATCTATTTTTTGCGGTGGGTAATATATATGCTTGGAAATAAATGAGGATTCCTGGAGAACCTCTGACAAATAATGATCACATTCATAGTCTCATTTCCATTGACAGTATTCCTAGCGTTCTTATCTAAATTATGATGTGCTAATTAAATGTGAGGAATGATCATGTGCGCTTAGTCACAAAGCCATTTTCGACTAGGGAAAAAACAATTTTTTAATTAAAAAAATTTAATACAATTTTTAATATATGCTTATTTAATTTGTAAATCAATTTTTATCATTTTTGAAAATATATATACATTTATATAAAATAATTAAAATATTTCAGTGTTTAAAAATATAAAATAAATATATGTACATTTTCAAAATGATAAAATTTAGCTTATATGGCATATTTATTTAACATAAAACTTTTCAATCTAAAATTTTTTAACCTTATTTTTAATCAAAATTTCATATCTTTTTATTTAAGTACTGTACTTTTCAATCATTTTTATAAAACTAACTACATAATTAATTTATTTATTATAGCTTTATTTTCTTTAATTCTTATTATTACCTCTATCGTATTGCATTATTTCTCTTAATTTAAAAAATTGTATATAAAAAAATTTTCATCCAAAAGTTTATCTTTCTAAATACGCTCATAAATTAAGAGTGTTTGGTTGGACATCAAAAATGTCAACCAAAACTTTTTAATTTAAAATTTTTCACTTTCCATAATTATACTATTTTTTAATTATTTTTTTCACATCTTTCTATACAAACAACCCTACTTTTCAATCATTTTCACACAACTAACCTATTTATTTAATTTTATTATCTTTACACCTCACTATTACCCTTATCATATCACATTATTTTCTATTAGCTTGACAATTTCTATCATGAAAACTTTTTATCAAAAAGTTTTATTTTCAACCAAACACATCCTAAATATACTTATATTAACAATTGTATAAAAAATTTAAAAATATATTTTTAACTTGAGGGCAAATGATCATGTGCCATTAGATGCACATGGGTTTCTACTTTGAAGAATATTTCATCCTTTTTCTCTAATTTTTCCCTCATATCGCCGTTTTTTTTATCGATCTGTCTTTAATATTCGATGTGAAATTTGTTTACCCCTACTTTCTATAACAAATTATCATTAGTTGCATGTTCAACCATCCTCACTTCTATAAAATATTTAAACTTCAGCTCTCAACTTATCACATCGTTTCTCTTAATTTTTTTTATGGTGACATCGTTTCTCTTATTTTTTAAAATTTTACTATCCTTTCTAATTTCCGAACAGAGAAGTACTGATTTTACAACTGGAACATGCTCTTTATGCCAATGCGAATGCCGATGAGTAGCTTTTTCCAAAAAAGCTCACATGAAAATATATGAGGCGGTAGTTGAATCCTTTTAGGAGGTGTTCCAAGGCTTTTGACCACCTGTAGCATGACCAAAATGCAAGATTTTAACTGAAAAAGAAGGCATATATCTTCATTTGCCTCGACCAATGATCTTGAGAATCAGGTAAATCTAAAAAAGCAGTGGTTTTCGCTAGCTATGACAAGGTGACCCACATAAAGCAAAAGGCATTCATAAGCCATTCCACCCGACAAGCATGTTTGAATCGTTGCTAGGGCCCTGCCCACTTAATAAGTTAATTCTCCTCTTTGCCCTCTCTTCTTTCTATATACACACAAACACTCCCCACCTCCCGACTATAGAAACAGGAACCAGTACTCGTGATGATCGACGATCAGTTCGATCATTTACAAGACTTCGTGTTGCGGTGGATTACGAATTAATCTCCATGCATAACATGTCATCATACTAGCCTTTTGCTTCTTTATATATGTATATATATTTAAATACTAGCTAAGAGATAAGATTGGCGACCAAAAGACAAAGCAGCAGTACCACTTTGTACTAGAAGTTTTTCGAATATTTGAAGAACCTGATCTCTGCTCGGTCGTCTCTTCACCTTCCAATCTCCATTGCATGCCAGAAACCAAGCAACTTGCACCATCTCATAACTTTCATTTATGGGGTGTACTCTTTTCGTGGGGAAATTCATGACTGCAATTATGTCTTTTGCCCATGATTCACCTTGCCGATACCACATGGAGGTATGGACCACTGGATAGATCGAAGATAAATCCTTGTGAATTTTTTTCTTGGTCAATCTTACATACAACTGCCAAGAAAACCAATTATAGGAGGGCGGTCACCATCCAACACCACAAGAACTTTGGGCATTAGTAACAAAAGCAACGAAAATCATTTTGTCGCTAATGACCTATACTCTCAACAACGATTTCTTACATAGCTGCTAGAAGTTTACATCTAGCGATCAAGTATTTTTTTTTTTTCAATTGTTAAATTTTTTTTACAATGTGTGTCATCCTTGCGCTAGGGCTATGCTAATCTTCTCTGTATCTTTTCAATTTTAACAAAAAAAAATCTCTTTTACAGTAGGCATATATGAGTGCTTCAATTATGACAAATGATCTTTTCGGTCTAGTCTGAAATCTAACGATTTTAGGTTGATCCAAAAAAAATTTAAATTTTTTTATAAATATATTAATCGAGTTATATCTAATTTATAAATTAAATTTTAACATTTTTGGATATCTGTATATATTTACTTTGAATGATTAAATATATGGGTATTTAAGTCATTTTAAAAATTCAAAATAAATATATACATATATCCAAAAATGGTTAAACTTGATTTATAGATGAAATATAACTAGATTAACATAATTATAAAAAATATTTTCAAAAAATAAAAAATTAAGTTTTCAGACCCGTTTGAAATCATTGAATTGATTTTCTATGGAGAGGCCTCATGCGCATACTTGATTTGGATTAAACTTAGTCTCTTAAATAAATAAGTCATATTAAATACCATGAACGAATTAGATTTTAAATCAATCGTCAATATCTTAAAAATTAAATAAGTTACATGGATCCACTTCTATGTAACCTAATTATATAAAAGTAGAACCCATATATATACTCTTGAGTCTATTTTCTTGAATCTAGAATTTGGTAAAGAGAAACCTTACTGATCAATTTGTTAGAGACAGCACAAGAATAGAATGCCCATTGCTTGAATCTGTCTAAGGGACTTATACCTAATCAAACATGCCAAAGGAAATTGTGAACATGTGAAACGAAAAAATTCTCCCGCATGCTAAATTTATTACTAACAATTGTTAATTTGCACATGTTACCCTAGCGTGGTTGAAAGTTTGCCTATACTGTGCATTTATTGTATGGTTGAAAAATATTGGTATTCCTTTTCATTGACAAACAGTAAATCATCTCTAAAAATAAAAAAACGACAATTAGTGACCTAGGTACTATGTTTGTTGTAAACCAATCTCACCAAAGTCTAAAAATATTTCAGATTTAGATTACGCTTGACCCCCTGCCGTGTTTACGAAATTCCCTTTTTTTTGAAGAGACAAAATACCCTTTTTAAAAGTAAGAAAGAGGAGAGGAAAGGGGGAAGTCTAATTCCCATTGCATTTCAATCATTTTATCTACCTTAATTATCTTAATTTTTTTAATTTTACTTTTATATTATAATATTTTTTATACAACCATCTTATTTATTTTTACTTTTCTTCTTTATCACATTTCTATGCCCAATTTTTTTTTTTACTTTTCCACCTCCCAAGACACACCCTTGAATATTGGCTGAATGAGAATGCCACGATCCCACTCTTCCATTCCTTTTTTATTGTATTTTTTTTTATTGGCCCACTCTTCTCTTCTTGTGCGATCAAGCTTGTGCAAATACGTACACGCATATAAAACTACAGCGATGAAAGATGGGGAGAATTTTAAGATGAATTTTTAAATTGTATATTTGACAATTGCATCCACCTTTTGATGGGTACTGATAATGTCGTCAATATCACGCTGCATATAAAACTACAAATAATGAACATGTTGCTGATAATGAATTAAGAAAAGTCCAAGTCCAGCTGGTTGGAGGAACGGATCAGTTGTATGTACATATGAATGCACTCGACTCTCATCTAACTATTGATTTCGATCGAATCCAACATGGCCATGACAGGTTACGATTTTTATTCACTTTCCTTAGTTCCTAAACAAACCGTAAATATACATTAAAAAATAGAGTTGTTGTGGAGAGTGAAAAGTTTTAGATTAAAAAGTTTTAACTTGACAACTTGTACTTATTACCAAACACACCCCATATAAGATTTTTCAATTGAATTTATATCATCATTCTTAAGACAGCTTTTTCAATTTACAATACGGCTTTACCCATTTCCAATAAAACTTTACTCATTCTTATACCGATTCGATTCAAGAATTTGTATGGTTTAAAACACACTCTTACGGATTACAAGGCTTTTTTTTTTTTTCCAAGCACTAACTCAGATGCAGCCGGTCTTATTAAAATCGGGTTAAATATTCCGCTGGCTGGCTAAGATTCTGAATAACCGTTTGATTGGCTCAACAAGTTGATCACTGCCACGCATTTCTTTGAAAATATTATAATTTAAATTTAGATTTTAAATAATTAATGAAATATTTTAGCTAACAAAAAAGTTATTTAACACATACGATCGGGTTATTAAATCGATACTAACAAACGTCGGAAAACTGGGCTGGGCTGCGGAACTAATAAAGTGCACCCGATGGGATTCGACTGATAAAAACGTATGACGATTCATAATAAAATTCAAAGCAGAAGAAAGGGAAAATGCACAGATTTGCAGTTACACCGCTCTGAAAACTGACTATTGTCACGACGACAGGACCATGAACCACGGCCACCAAACTGGGAAACCACGCCATGATTAATTCACAGAGCGTGTGAAACCGCCAACTAACCACAGGCAGAGACCCCACTGCAGCTGGATTTAATTATTCGCATCTACCCGCCCCACTCAAATTCTGTTAGCAATTAAGTTCCAATGTCCGTCTCAAAAAATTTAAAGAATAGGGACGCTCCGATTCATCTCATCAACCGAGCATGCATGTGCAATCATTAAGTATTAGGCGTCGATCGTCAACAACGTTTTCCTTCTTTAATTAACTACTTGGGTTGGGTAGGCATCGTCGTCTCTGATTTGCCCATCATTTGAAGAAATACCCTTCCCTGAACTCCAACCCGCGCGCATCCACAACAATCCATCTATCGATGCAACTACTACAATTCCAGTACTCACATCTTCTTTAAAATATATATTCCCTTTTTTAAACCAAAATTTTTACCCACAAAAAAGGTGGGGGAAATCGCTTCTTCCCCTCGGTCCTATTCCGGTATAGCACTCAACTGGGCCTTGAAATTACGGCCTCTGCCTCTCCTCATAGCTGGAGCTGGTCGCTTCCTCCGCTCCTCCGACCCAAAAGCCACGCGGGGTCCACCAGCGACGCTGACATCACGGACCGCTCTGGGGGAGCCGGCTGCTACGGGCACCACCGCGTCCGTCCTCTTGGGGCGGCAGCCGCACCCACCTCCGTCCCCTCTCGCCGTCAGCGCAGAGCTGGCTTTCACCGCCAATGCCGCCATCTCGTCCACCCTCAGCGGCCTCCTCAAGGTGGTGAGCGGCAAAGCGAAATAGAGCTGCCCGGGCTTCAGCTCCTCGTCCCCGCCGATGGCCGACACGAAATCATCGAAGCCCAGTTGGTCGGAGTCGCAGATGAAGCACGTAGGATCCTTCTGAAGAAGGCGAGAGACCTTTACGGGGCAGGAGAACTCCTGCAGCTTCCCGTCTTGGAGGATCAGCTTGGCCGTCGCCACGGATGTGGACTCCTCGGAGCTGCAATTCCCCATCGTCGTCGTCGTAGAAAAAGCGTTTTCTGTTTCGTCAATGTGCGTGCAGAGGGATGAGGGAGAAGAGGAGTTTTCAGCTGCAGCCTGCAAGCTGGACCTTGAGGTGAGGTGAGGTGAGGTGAGGTAGGTCGGGCGTGTAAGCGACATTTGCGATGTTTTTATAGAGAGGGAGTCTTTTGTCGGGACATGGGCGTTTGTGTCGTGTAGTAAGGCCAGTGGAACAGGGTTGTTGAATAGTGATGTGCATCAGCACTAGTAGTAGTAGTAGTAGGTCCGCATATATGTTCTATAGATCTAAACAATTATTCATTCCCCAAAATAAACGCAATCCATATAGTTTATATATGTGCATGCCGCAGTGTTTTCATTAATAAACTATACGTTATCAGTCATATATTAGTAGTGAGATTGGAAAGCTTGAAATTTGATCTGTGTCGGTGGTGCGGTTTGATTGGGTGGGTGTGGGTATTGTACGTATTTTGAGTTTTGACTTGATATAACATTTTAATATCTAACTGTCATATTTTTCTATTAGTATAGATGTGTTTTGAAAGTCGATCAAGAATTTAAAAAAATATATATGGGTTTTGAATGAAAAATTTAGAAAAGTCGTTCCAACAAAAAAATTAGAAAAGGTGAAGGACTAATGTGATAAGATATATAAGATTAATAATTTTTTTTCAGGTAAGGTATTCTCGGCTATAATAAAACTTTTCAAATCAAAACCTTTTAATCATAATTTTTTACTCTTTATCATTATCATATTTTTAATTATTTTTCACTCCTTCATATGTAATTATTTTATTTTTCAATCATTTTTATACATATAACTAACCTATATATGTTAATTTTACAATCTTTACTCTTTCTCATCACTCCTATCTGTCAAATTAATTTATATCAATTTAATTTTTTTTATCACTTCTCAACACACAATCATAAAAGATAAAATTTATAATTAGAAGAGAAGGATAATTATATAAAAAAATGTATATAAATTATTGGAAAGTAAAATAATCGTACAAAAATTTTTAAAAATAATTGAAAATTAAAATAATTATATGAGAAGTGTATGCAAATTTTGCCTAGAAATTTTTTTTTTTTGCAAAACACGCTATATATCTCTATTCTAATAATTTTTCAACATCTTTTTATACAGTTATTATTTCTCTTTTCTTTGTATTCTTTTTTCACTTGTAATCATTACTCATATTAGCGATATATATATTACGTTATACTCGTATTTTTCAAAAAAAAATTGATGGAATATTTTTCAAATTTTTTTTCACAAATTCCTTTCCTGCTTAATTTTTTTCCCCCCTCTTCACATCTTCAGAATCTCACCCGTAGTATTTAAAAATTGGGAGGTGGGTGTCTTAGACGGAAAAACGAGGACCTCGAAACTGGGAGCCAAATGCCGGCCTTCTAAAAAATTCCTTTAGAAACCCCTCCCCGTCTTTTCCTGCGGGAGCATTAAATAGGGCGGTTTACCCAGCTCAGCCTGCTTTACTCACGATGTCGACGTCGAATCCGTCCATTATTTCAACCTACAGATAAATGAATCTTTAGTCTTGATAATCCAAAATCTAAATTTCATTCTTACATCTTTGTATTCCTTTATTTATTTTGACGCTGATAATTTCTACCTCTGACGACTGTCATTTAAACTTTTATTTTTTTTTTACTAATGCTTATTTGAAAACTAGATTTTTTATGCTACGGATGTGTTTGTTTTTACGAAACATTTTCAAATGAAAATTTTTCAATTAAAACTTTTTACTTTTCATAACTATTTTATTTGTTAATTATTTTTGGTGTTTTCTTATGTAAATATCTACTTTTCGATTCTTTCTACAAAATTACTTTTATAATTAACGTATTTATTTTTTACTTTATTTTCTTTAATCCTTATCATTACCATAATTATATCACATTTCAAAAACTTTTCCTCCGAAAACTTATAATTTCTCAAACACACCTTAAAAATGAAAATTTGGCCAACAATTCAATTCCTTGCTAATTCCAAAATTTTCTTATTATCTAATTATCCAAGTTGATTTTTTAAAATCTTGAAAGGCTTAAATTTATATAAATAGTATGGTGTACGAAAATCAAGAGGCCTCCACACGACTTGTAACCGGCACATTAATTTAAGCTAACCAATCGTATACATCACATCTTATATGATGAGGATAACTTCTTCGAGTAATACAACCGTAGCTTTTAAGTAAGCAGTGGGCAGCATGCATGCATGAAACCATTTGAGAAAGAATCCAGAGGATGATTGGAATTGTAATCAACATAATATAAGATATATATGCCCTACATGTGATTGGAGAAAAAGCGTGAAAATATAGTAGATTAATGGATAAAATAAATCCAATATCAGCTTTTGGAGGATTGGATGTATGGGCACATGAAGTGGTCGGGCTGCAGCTGCTCGGAGGCCGCGGCCCCATGTCGCTTTGCTTGAAAGAGAAGCTGCCTCCCTTCTTTCTTTCTCAGTTCCCACAGCAACGTGTAAAATACCTAACAGTGCATGGAACTGAACGCGTGGCTGGC
Organism: Annona cherimola; assembly: GCA_030490835.1. Lineage (NCBI taxonomy): Eukaryota > Viridiplantae > Streptophyta > Magnoliopsida > Magnoliales > Annonaceae > Annona > Annona cherimola. Next base: position 98,750,984 of record CM059973.1, on the reverse strand, counting down.
AAACGTGGCTTTGATGCAGAAAGAAAATGCCCGCACCATCTCGCTCTTCAAAGCGGCGCCGAGCGCAAACAAACATTCCTGATATATGTGTATAATAATAAATAAATATGCAGATATTCTCCGGCCCCCTTCCAATACTGTAAATATTTATTCCTGCACTTTCAATTCTTAGAAATAATCAGCGAATACCACTGCTGCTTTCCTTCTGCCCTCCGTCCCATGAATTGCTCACTAGTCACTACAACAAAGTAAACAATTGCAACGAAATACTATTTTCATTGTTACTGGTGTGGTTTTGTCTTCAATTTACAACAAAATGTAGCTCATTGCAAAAATTGATTTCTATTATATTTAACTGCAACAAAAATTGCAATGAAAAATTTTTCTTTGCAATTGTTGGACACAATTGCAACAAAACATTGCAATAAAAAGTTTTTTGTTGCTATCAGAGTTAACAACTTGCAATGAAATTTATCTCATTGTAATAAAAGTGGTAGATTTTGTATAGCAAAATTGCAATCAACAATCTTTTGGTTGTTATTCTTGTAGTTATTGATAGGCCTAATTGCAATGAATTCTATCTAATTATAAAAGTTAATGTTAATATATTAATTCTTTTTACTAGTGTAATTTAATATTTGAAATATTTTGTTTTATATTATGTATTTACCTACATAAAATGTTTATTTTTAAATGAAAGTTAATTATGTTACTTGTTATTCATTTATTTGATATATAAATAATAAATAATTATAAAAATATATTTTTTGATAAAGCTATAAAATTAGTGACAAATATATATTTGGATTTAATCATGAAATGTTTACTGATTTTAATATTTTTTATTTTTTAAAATTATTTTAAATAAAATTCTCATAAAAATTTATAACATATTTTATAAATATTATCATTTATTTTCTTCCAAGACACTCATAAATATTGATAAGAACATTTATTTTTGAAAATAAAAAATTCATTTTCAACTATTATGTTTAAACTAATGACAATATGGTTAATATAGCAATTACTTAATAATTTCACTCTAAATGTATTTATTTAAATAAATATTTTAGTTATTAATAACTATTATTTATCCAATAATAAAAATATGTACGATTTAAATTAAGTAGGAGATATAAAATTAACGGCGAGAAGAAAAATACTATTATGAATTATTAGTGCACACATCTCTCCATTCATATGAAAGTGATGATTTTTAAAAATGATATGTATAATATATTAAATGCACCGGAAATGCCTAAGTCCTCCTGCCCATTCCCGATCCCCATTTCCTACACTTATCGTCATTTATGTAATCCAGAGTCTGATCTATGTGGTATAAGGCTCAAAACTACGCTAAGCAAGGGAGGCGACCATGCATGATGTTTGAGAATTTTATGACCTAATTTGAGGATCACCATTCTACCAAATTGTTGGTCTACCTACAAGTTTAGGGAGATGTGACCTGCAAGATCTATTGGTAACGTGTCACGAGACAAAAGAAGAAATAAAAGGTTGAAAAAGAAGAATCCTGTCACTTAAGAGTTCCTGATATAAACATATCAATCTGCCTATAGTACATCGCTTTGGTAACTGGTGCATGTCTCTTTTTTTCTATTTATTTTAGAGTTGTTAACAGAATACCTCTTTCCTAGAATATAGAAGTAAATTTGTGCTTTTCTCAACCCCTCTTTTTCTGTCAGTCAGTGTTTTCTCGTGCTTTCATATCAATCACTATTGTAGGATTGCAAAAGAGATGATTTTTTGAACGCTAATTGAAGATGTTCCGATGTTATACAGAGCATGGAGAAGAACTGCAAGAAGTATGTAATCCTACCAATACAAAATTGGAAGACGCTGTCAATGTAATATATTCTTATTCAGAATAACTTTCCCCCTCAAATGATTTTTTTTTTTTGTATTTACATTTTTTCCAGCATGCAGATAACATGATAATGACTATGTCAAACTTCCTTTTTTCCTTACCAAGTTTTGGATGGTTTGATTGTCAAGTACGAAAAAATCATCTAATGGTCCAGGAAAATGGCAGAAGTCGGCCCTTTTTACAATAGAGGTTTACCTTAATATTTGTTATCAATACTTGTTAATTGTTTCTTTCTACATCTATGAACTTGATATTAACTTTATGAGTTTTCAGTGACCCATATACAAACTTGTCAAGAAACAATGGGGCCAAATTGAATGAAAAAAAATTTCCTCTATCTACAAAATTTGCTGCCTTTCTTATTAGCTATTTCATTTTCTTTCATTTTTTTAACAAAAGCTATATAATGCATTGGTCATCATTCTCAAAGTGATCTATCATCCATCTCAATGCTTAGTTGAAATGGTTCCCATTTACTCTAATCCCTTTTGAGATGAAATTTATGATCTAATGATTTAAATAATTCAAAGTCTCATTGAGTCATTGGAGGAGATCTATGGTTAAGGCTTGGATATGTTGCCAGTCTGTGACTCTCTTCTATAACATTATTCAAACTCTATTACCCACTCCCAAAGCAGGTGAGTTGGATGCAGTTGAGCCAACCTTATTCAAATCATTAACCAATCACCTGTATCTTTTGATTTTTTGCAAGCGATTCAAAGATGAGTGCATAATTTTTTTTGAAATTGTTGTACAAGTTTCTTGACAAGTTGTTTGTCCAGATCAACTATTAGTTTTCCTAAGGTCAAGCTATGCTTATTGTGCAAGCCAATTATTGATTTTCTTCAGGTCAAGTTATGTTGTGCATTACTGATTTTCTTCATCAATTCATTTATACAATAGATGGTGTCTCAATTCCAACTTATATCATATAATTTTGTCTTCAGATTTGGCAAATATTAGACTAAAGCTAATCTGTTTAGGCTTTTCATCATAAAAAGATATGTGGAATAAGAAGGTATTGCTGTTTCTAATAATACTGTTGTGGTTTCTTCTAGTTTTGTACTTCATATTATTTGGAATTGTATCAAACGTGTTTAAGCCAGAATGCAGATTTCAAGCCTAGCCAAAGTTTCAGGCTTTCTACAAAATTTTCAAATCCTTTGTTCAGGTTTGTCTATTTCAATGTCTTTTGACAGTTATTCCTACAAAAAATAGCTTGGATAAAATGGCAAAAAAATATGTTATTTTTGCATTTTGTGTAAGTTATTAAATAGTACAGTTAAATGAATTGTGAACAGTTTAATGATTGAGATATGTTGGGTATGTACTGGTCTGTTGTAGAGGGATTAAGAATTTTTACATGGAAAATGTGAAGCAAATGTCAAATACACGTGCATGACTAATAAATCATCCACAAAATTATTAATAATCTATTTGCATGGAAAATAGCAAATTGCAATGCAAATGGATCAAAATTCTATGGCATATTTATTTTATTCTTATGCATGGAGACCTATACATTATTTTTCTTCTAGTACTTTTTTTTATAGGCTTTAGTTCTTTTTGATACATTTTTTTAATATTTATACTTGTTTTTCAAAGCACTGTAAAACTCTAGACAGCTAATTCTTGTATTTTGGGGGGTCGAGGCTGTTATCTACTCAATCTCCCATCTCTCTAATCATAAATAGTTTATGTTTACTATTTTAAAGCGTCAAAACATATTGACTTTCAGTTGGATGTATTTGACAAGTAAAACATACTATCTTCTAGGTAATAAAAGGTAACTGTTGATAGTTCTACATGTTTTCCTTTTTCTGTTTGCTTCTCTCTTCTTTGCTTTTTACTCCTAATACATGTAAATAACCAATGGTTCCACAAAGGATTCCATTGATCTACTTATTGTCATATCTTATTTCATCTAAAGATTTTTCAAGATAACTGCCCTAGGAAAGACTTGAGGAGAAGTAGCCGAAACCTTTCAATTACAGCAGAGAAAAAGAGGGAAAAAGAGAAGATCTTTCTTATATATATAGATGGATCTCTTCCATGAGTTATGGTATGATCTTTGGAACAAGAAGCTTGAGAAAAATCTCATCATAAGATTAGTTGCAACTATGAAATTAAGATGATTTTAGTGGCATGACCCACCATTTGTTAATAACAGTATCAGAAAGGCGGGTAGGTGTAATGAGTGAAAGGGCATGAGAGGTCTAAGATTAACCCATCTGACCTACCTTATATGCAAACAAAGTTTTAACCTGCATAGCCTTCTGATGAGCTACACACAAGGTAGTTGATTAGATGTGTATCATGCATGCATCAAACCAATTGTGATAATGACTCTCGGCATTAGGGCCTTGGCTCTGTGATGACTGATGAGGCTAAAGCTGGTCAAAACCGTAAGTCAAGATAAAGGCATTAGATCAAAGCACAAAATCTCGACCGATATGGGGTTGTCACATCACTTGTCCTCTACAAATTCATCCCTTATGGATCATTGTTTAAAGATGTGAAAGACTGAATTTGTAATGTTGTTCTCATTTTATATTGATGTGCCCTTCCATTGGCTTTGGGCTCCAGATGCCTCAATGCGAAAGACGATGATCATGACAATAGTAACTATCTATAAATGTATGTGGTTTAACAAACTAGGTATTCATGTTGTGTCATCACAGGTATTGACTTTTCAAAAAGTAACGTGCAAAGTTTTAAGCATAAAATTCCAATTCCTCTTAATTGTACATATTTGAGTATTACCTATCCGCATCCCATTTCTCTTAATAGATGGTAATTGAATTATTTTCGGAACCTGAAATGGAATATGAATTGCCGGAATTTTGCAGTTTGCGCATGCATGCATCCAAATATCATTCGAAAAAAATGCAGTAAGGCATATATGGCATTAATGTTGTAAACGGTCCAACCTTTTTTCCTGTAAAGGCGCACAGACATGCATCATGAGTGACTGACGGACACGCACATTAAAATTGTGACCAACTCGTACAATGCGATTGGACAATCTCTTTTGGAAGCTGCACGGGACAACATTAGAATTATGTATGTTTCCCAATCCATAAGAAGTAGCAGGTACACCGACGCAGACAATCACACTTGCACGTAGACAAAGGTGACTTTTCATGACCTTTAGTTGCCTTTTGTATTAATACGCCCCCACACCATCTACAATTACAAAATCACACAAAATGGTATGCAGCATATTCATCTTGAGATAAATGATCCAATAACTCCAGCGATGATAGCCGTTGGATCTCCGAGGACAGCCGAGATGATGAACTGCATAGCCATCCCTGCCATCTCACAACACTTCCTAACTCTCCCCTTGCTACGGTGGTGATTCACAAGCGTCCCTTTGAGGCTGGGAATCCTAGTCTCCAACTTCCTCCTGTTCCCCTTCCCAAAATACAAGTACTCCTGCCAGCTCTCCACCAGCATCTCCTTCACGCATGACACATGGAGGTTGTATTTCTTGCACGTGGATCTGTAGCTCCAGCTCCTGCCCTTCCTCCCACATTTGTGGCACGATGCACAGACCTTCCTGTACAGGTATAGCTTCACGTCGCCATCGTCGAGCATGCGGGGGAGATTGGCGCAGCAGGGATGGAGATCAAACCCGCATGACTTGCAGTGGTAGACGAAGCCTCCGACGTCCTTGTCGCAGGCGTTGCAGTAGCGAGGGATGTCGCCAGGCGGGCGGGCCAGGAATTGGAAGGAGCATTTGGCGTAGAAGGGATGCAGGAGAGATGACGACGCCAGGGCGCAATGGCGATGGAGGTCGAAGTCGCAAATATCGCACTTGTAGCGCGACCCGATGCCTGCTTCCTTGCACCCATCACACCTGAATGGGACTTCCGTGTACTCGAACCGCAGCTTGTGATGGGGGTGGCTGAAATGCGTTATCTCGTTGTATTTCATGCTCTTGTTTGTAGCTACTAGTTGCCTAGCAAGCGCCCGCACCCAGGCAAAGAGTCGTGCAGATTTGAGATCTACATTAGTGTTATTTATAATGTAGGTCGCTGAGGATTAGATTCTTTTAATGTTTGATATATTAGTAGTAGATCCGTAAGTGATGTTGATAAATGGTATATCTAGTTGGAAGGGCAAGTAGATGGAATGATTTGGGGTGGCTTGAGATGTAAGCATGCATCTTGGCATTTATGCTTCTCGGAGATGGTGGGAATTCCATTCATGGGAATAGATTGTCCTTGCTGTGTACATCGAGAATCCATCCCAATCCCTTTTATCAGATGGATGTGTAAACACACAGCATATCGAATTTTTTTGAATGTCCCACCTGAGAATTTCGAATTTTTCGCTTTATTTGTTTGATAGTATGTGCTAGCTGAGTAAGATACAACAATGCCTTGAAACAGTACACAACTATATATGTATGGAACAAGGGATGACGATGATATATCCAAAACGAACAACGTACCTGTGCTACCTGCTAATATAACCTATTCGAGTTCTACTGTTGTCTAATGTTTATTGATTCGGAGATTCTTTGGATCGTCCCGCCAACACTCGCATCCACTCCCATAAACCTAGTAATTTTTCTCCCTATATATTGTTATGGGTATTTCTACTGTATACGACTATTAAGTGGAAAGGTGATTTTATAGAGGATGATTAGAATGAGAATTCTTGGCATTCTTTGAGTTGGTTCTCTCGAAAGTAGCTTTAGCAATGTATATTTTATTGAGGAGGTTGTCTAATCAGCAATCCTGTGACTGCGGGCAGCCCGCCCACGTGTGATTGAAACCCGACTGGAAAGATGTTATACGAAATATCAATCACTTCAGTAATCAGTAGCAGCCACGCATCCCTGGTCCTAAATGGATGGATCAGAACTGAACTTGGAGGAGCTATTTTACATACATACATACACGGCAAGATCACTAGTGAACTTCGATTTAAAAGAAAAAAAAAAAAAAATTCACAGGCGAACGGGATGTTGTCACATTGAAATTTGCATTGCCGCCAACTACAGACTGAAATTAAATTCGCACATGCAAGCATTTGTTTTGTCTACTGAGTGGAAGGATATATATCGGATCGGTGCCTAATAAAAATTAGATATATACATATATATATATATATCCTAATATAGGAGTCGAATTTTACACGTCATCCTTCCAAAGTGAAAGTGAATTTTTAGGAAAATTTACTTTGAATTCCATCTTCATTTCCAAACCAAATAAAAAAATAATTTACGAACTAGTTTTATCATCAAATGTTTGATTACGGAATAAAAATTATCTCAGTCAAAAACTTGCATTGTTTTCAAATTAAAAATTACTTAAAATATTTATTAAAAAAAAGTTAGTTAAAAGTGATTTTAAAGACATTAAAACTTATTTATTTATTATAAAGATGTATAAGATCTCAATTCAATATTTAAACAATTTAAAATAAAAAGATCTCGATTCAATATTTAAAGAATTTAAGATATTCATCCTACCTAAAATAATAATTCTATACGATTTCATGATAAACTATTAAGAGAGACGTGGCCAGGTCGCTAGGTACGTACAGATCGCCCTGATATGTATGTATATCATATGCCATGCATATTCTCCATGTCTCCACGATATCGATAATATCAGAAGAAGATTATAAATGCACGACCCGGGTGAGTAGGCAGGAAGGCATGCAGGCCATCAGATTGGTATTAGCTAAAGCTGGAAGGATCAGATTCGAGATAGAGTATGCAAAGCTGTTCCTTCAACCACTATTTTCTCATCTTTCAGCTTTCAATACGTAACACAAGCATCCCTTCACAGTTTCACTACACAAATTTTAATTTTAGCAACCGAAATTTTCTTGCAAAAGTTTAAAATTGAGTTGTTCAAGAAAAATTTGACCGCTAATAATTTTTGGCATATTTTACGAAGCAACTATTAAAAAGAAATTTCGTTTTCAATAGTTCACATTTTGCGTGCAGGCAATCAAGTTTTCATTTGATTGCCAAAACATTATCACAAGTAAATAAATTTTTTCTTGCCTACAAAACGTCATTATAAGTATATAAAAAAAAAATCCTTACATATGTATTTTCCCTTTTAATAAAGATATTTCTTGCTAACAAGGGTGATAAAAAAAAAAAAAAATGTATCGTCTTATACTGCTGCCACCCCGCAACGGAATTAATGGGTGATGTGCTTTAATTAATGGCTTCTCATTCGTGGATATGATACCATAATCGTATAGCACAAGAAGCTAGCATACTTACCACCTATTTCTCATGATTTAATAGATTATTGACTGCATATATTATAGGCCTCTCTACATTTACCATCTCATCTTTTGAAATTTGCATCTCTTGTAAATAACATGGCCGGCTGTCTGATTGTCGGACCAAAAATATTTTTTTTTTGTTTTTTTGAAATTTTTTTATAAGCATATTAATCTAATTATTTAATTTATAAACCAAAATTTACTATTTTTGGATACATGTATATATCTATTTTGAATTTTTAAATACGTGGATATTTATTTTTAAAATGACTCAAATACCCTGTATTTAAAAATTCAAAAGAAATATATACATATGTCCAAAAATTGTAAGACTTGGTTTATAAATTAAATATAACTAGATTAAAATTTTTATAAAAATATATATTTTTGGGCCGGTCTGAATATCGGCACTCTCAAAATCATGTAGTATGCAAAAATATCTTTCTTTATGAGCTTTCTGTGTAAAAGTATTCTATCTAGGAAAAAATCAACGTTGAACTGGATAAACACTTAACTAATAAAGTTTATCTAAATTTCGTGGTCCATTTAAAAACATTACAATTTTTTTTTTGTTTCAACAATGATTTAGCAAAATTTGTTGCAGATTTTGTCAATCTCACTTCAACTTAGATTAATTACAAAACTTTCCATTTTCGTTGTCATGTTGTTGTTCTTTAGGCAACAAAAATCAAAAAATATATAAAAGTGTGTTTGTTCAGAAGATGATAAAAAATGAAAAAGTAAGAATGTAAAAAGTCAACACCTTTACTACCATACTTTTTGCCCTTATATTCCAACCATTTTTCATATATTTTCAATCATTTTCTCATATCTTTACATATAACTGCTTTATCTATTTTTATTTTTACTTTACCTCTATTATATTTATTCCATTTTCATTTGTCGTTTTCTATCCCCTTTAAAAAGCATACTTTGGAGAATTTGTTGACAAGAAATTTGTTTCGATTTTTATTGTTGAAAATAGAATTTCTTATACTAACAGCGTACGATGACGCACTATAAGAAAATGAACTTTTAGGACGTTAAATTCTATCGCCAAAGCATCAATTTATAATGTCACGTCGCTAAATTTAAGTCACTGTAAGTTGGGCATAAAAGACTCTAGCGATAATTTTTTAACGTAAGGTTTTAGTGATAATTTTTGTTGGTAAAAGACTATTTTTTGTTACATCCTTTATATCATCATCCTAAAAGCTAGTTCCTTTTTATAATATAAAAGCTAATTTTTGGTGACAATAATCATTTATGTCCGCAAATAGTTTTTTTTTATGAGAAGTTTTAATTATTACTAAAAGGATGTTGCAAAATGTTAACCTTCTTATAATGATGTAGCTTTAAATGGTGCCTTACTTGATCTTAATATCAATATAATATAAACCCTTCAAGATTAAAATTTTAATAAGATAAATATTTTAAATTTATTTCGTAGATGTTCAATTTTTTAGATCTTCATCTATCATTTCACTTGCTAGCCCTTCAAGAACAAGTAGGCAACAATCTATGAATTGACTAATTAAAAGCTTTATTTGGACTTTCTTCTAAATACTTTTTAAAAATTTCTAAATCAGTGCTAAAAAGTAGTTGTGCAGCAACCATCATTAGCAACAAAACTTATGGTTTCATTTTTAAAATTAAAAAATTTAAGCAAAAGGTGAAGAGTAAAGTAGGTCGAAAAATACGATGCCTATGCACAGACAATTGAAAGAGTATACGTCAACTGAATTCTCAGAGGATTTACAAAGGTGTAAAATACGCTAATACCTAACTTGCCCAAATATGCCATGGCAGAATGAATTAGCAGAATGTAATAATTGGCACCTGGTAGAGATATGCAGAAGTATGTTAAATGACAAAAATGTGACACTTAAATTTCGGGCCAATGCATGAAGATTGTCGTCCATGTTATAAACATGCTTCCTCAACCCAAACTTAGGTATATTTCTCCTTTTGATAAATTACGGAGTATCAAACCAATGGTAAGTCACTTCCATGTGTTTGAATGTATCTGCAATGTATTTTTTTCCTAACCGCCTCTGCAAGAGTTTGATAAAATGGTCATTCGTTATATATTTGTTGGCTATGAAAGCCAAAAAAATGGTTGGAGATGTTGTGATCCAACCACAGGTAAATTCTACGTCTTACAAAATGTGATTTTTGATGAAGTGTTATCTTGGTGGTCATCACAAGCAATCTCATTACCTGAGTCCAGTGAAATGGAAGAGCAGTTAAAGGAAAGACTGCAGGAGAGGCTCAAGTCAGGCCAAACTTAGCCAACAGAAGAGTCGATTAAGGAGGACGATATCTCATAAGGCAAAAAGGAGTCCAGACCGAAGTTACTAGAAAAGCCAAAAAGCTCGTGACAAACAGGAGTGCATCATGGGAGTATTAAAGAGGAAGGACTAAGATAAATCGAAGAGTTTGATGAGCAAGAAAAAATACGACCTTTTCCACGATGATCGAGCAGACAACGAAAGTCGAATCCAAAATATGCCAATGCAGTAGTACTAGAAACAACTGAAGATGTGGAACCTGCCACATATGAGGAAGCATCACACAGTCTAGAATGGAGGAAAGCTATAGAAGAAGAAATCCAAGCCTTAAATCGAAATGAGATATGGGAACTAGTGCCAAAACTTGTACAATATATATCATGCAAATGGGTGTACAAGTTAAAGATGTTGCTCGACAGATCAATCGAAATATATAAAGCTCGGCTGGTAGCTCGTGGATTTTCTCAAAAGTATGAGCTAGATTATTATGGGACATTTAGCCCAGTGGCAAAAATTACCATAGTTTGTGTATTATTAGCGCTTGCGGACAACAAGTCATGGAAACTGTGGCAAATAGACGTAAAAAATGTATTTCTCCATGACAAGCTAGATCTAGAAATATATACAATGCAGGCCAAAGGGTTCGAGAGCATGGTCCATCTAAAGTGTGTCTGCAAGTTGAAAAAGGCCTTATATAAACTAAAGTAAGCACCTAGAGCATGGTATGGTAAGAAGCTAGATTATTACTGCAAAGTGGTTATTCTATGGCACCAGCCGAATCAAGTTTATTCGTGAAAAATAAAAATAGAAAGCTAGCAATATTGGTAGTATTTGCAGATGATCTTATTATCACAGGAGACGATGAAAAGGAAATCAACCAAACTAAAGTCAATCTCTCAGTTTGCTTTCTCATGAAAGATTTTGGAGAGTTAAAATATTTTCTTAGGCTAGAAGCGGAGCGTACAAGAGAAGGGTTATTCCTATGTCAATAAAAGTACACTCAAGATTTGCTAAAAAAAGTATGGAATGTTTGATTACAAGCCCATCTCTATATCTATAGAACTCAATGTCAAGCTATGCCCTCTTGAAGGCCAGGAATTGGAGGATTCAACATTGTATTGCCAACTAGTGGAAAGTTTAATCTACTTGACTCTTACATGGCTGGATACAGCATTTGTCATCAGTGTAGCAAGTTGCTATATGGAGAACCTAAGGAAGCCACATCTAGACACAGTACAATGCATCCTAAGGTATATTAAAGGAACTATCAATTCCTAAGGTATATTAAAGGAACTATCAATTTTGGTCTCATGTATAAAAGGAATACAATATGCGAGGTAACAGAGTACTGTGGTACTGATTATGCTGGAGACCATGACACAAGGAGATCAACTACTGGATATATATTTGATCTTAGATCGGTAATGGTTTCATGGTGCAATAAGAGATAGCTAACTGTGTCTTTATCAACTACTGAAGCAGAATATAGAGCAGCTGTAAAATATTAAAAAATAATAATAATAAGTTAAGTTGACTGGTCAAAATTCACGTAGGACACCCTACATGGCAACGGTAGACTTTTTGACCAACTGAGCCAAATGAGTAATAATGAGCCTTGACCAATTATTATTTAAATATGTCATGAGTTATATTTATATTTATATTTTTGAATGTTATTTCAGCAACTCGTGTAGCTCGGTTGGTATACAGGTGGTCCAAGTGATCTTAGAGGTCTAAGGTTCGAGTAGGGGGTTCCGCAGAAAATAATTAATTTTTGCACTTTTGTCTCCCTAGGCATGTGGGCCCCACAGGATAAGATAAGATAAATATCCCAGCGGATAAGATTAAATTAAAATTAAAATTTAAGTTAAAGTGATTTATCTTTTATTCCTTTCTTAGAATTTTAGGAAACCTACGAGAACCCTTTTATAAAAAGGGTGGATGGAGGTATCCGTAAGAAAGGTTTGGGAGATAAAATTGTTGAAGGAGAGAAAGTTACGTAAGGCAAGTGGGATTTTATTTAGAAATTGATTTTAGTTCAATAATTATGTAATTTATGTGTTGGAATTATCTTTATATAGTTGTTATGCATAAAGCATTACATTATATGATTTTTAGGCTATATTTGATATAATTAAATTTTATAATTCTAAGCTTTTAGGATGTAAAATTTTGCAGGTAAATATGTTGAATTTTATACTTGAAATTATACGTATTGAGATTTTTGAGTTTTACTATGCATTTTATTTTTATATAAATGCATTGGTATGTTATAAATATATGCATATTGAAATTATTTATTAATGATATGGGTTAATGTAATAATGCTTATTATAATATTAACCTGTGTAAAATCGCGAACGTCTCGGACTGAAATTCGTCCGGGAAGAATTTTCGTAAGAAATGAATTCGTCAGCGGATGCGACGGAGAGCAAATTCGGCCAAGAGGTTTTGGCCACCAAGTTTACCTTGTATTTGCAACCAAAAATTTTTCATTGCTTTAATTTAATATTTTTTTGGTGCTTCTAATATCCATGTGTTTTTGGAAATTAACATGTAGGCAATTATAGCAATAAAGGCTAAGTAAGAGAGGCTTTGATAGACCCACCTGCTATAAAGGTCATGATGATGTGGCTTAATATGGGTCGTTCATTTCATTTTGTTATGATTTATTCATTTGAACTCCGGTTTGAGTAATCAAATAGTTCATTTCTATATTTTTGATACTTCTGGACTCAATGGAAGGGTTTGATTTTGACATCCGAGGCCTAATTTTTAAGATATTAAATTAAATAATTATTTTATCATTTAATTAAATTTTATTTGGGTCATTATCCATTTTCAAATAATTTTCTACTTGCTAGTCATGTTGAGACTAACCCATTATTTTTACAGGTGTACCAAATCAAATGAGACACTTATCCATTTTCAAATAATTTTCTACTTGCTAGTCATGTTGAGACTAACCCATTATTTTTACAGGTGTACCAAATCAAATGAGACACTAGCGTTTTGAATTTACAAGGAGATTTTCAAAAATTATTATTTCTATTTATTTATTTTAAAGGCATGTATTGAGAATGATAGACTTGTAAAAAAAAAATTCTTTGTGCTTTGATGTAATAATGGAAACATGACTAGTGGAAGTAGAACTTTGAAATTTTTATGAAATTATAATAATTAATTTCACCATAAATGTGTGATTGTTCTTGAAAAATTGCATTAAATACACGGTCCGGAATTGCTTTTCTGGACCGGTATGTTACAGCAGCAGCCATGGAAGCCCAGGAAACTATATAGCCGATGCAGCTTATGAAGGATCTACACCAATCTGCTTATTATTTAGTGCTCATATACTGTGATAATGAATCTACTATACGCTTAGCAGAGATCCAGTATTTCACGCAAGAACTAAGTACGTGGAAGTGCATTATCACTTTATATGCGAAAAGCTATTACACGAAGAAATAAAGATGGAGCATATCAACATTGAAAATCAAGTTGCAAATATATTTGTCAAGGGACTGACTAAAGCAAAGTTTGAAAAGTTCAGAAGTCAAATTGGCATAACAACCAGAATAGAGATAAAGAAGAAAGTCAGTGATGAGGGGGAGAAATGAAATTCATCACTGACTTAATATTTATATATCATCCAGAAATTTTCAAAAATTACCTGCTTACCTATCTAGATTTTTTTGACATTTCGAAGTAGCAATTTTTGAAAATTTTGGCTGCTTATTAAATGCATTTGGCAGTGGAGCATGATTATAAAAGGGGGTGACCACTTCCCATGGCATGCATTGGTGGTATGTGAGCTACGAGAGTTGGAGAAGGTTGGTGGCAAGTGCTTAGCGTGCGTGAGTTGAGTTGTGAAGTTCTCATCAATATATCAATACCTCAATGAAGAGAATTTCCAAAAAGTTAGATTAATAAGGGAATTTGATGAAGAGATAAGCAAAGTTAGATTAATAAGGGAATTCGATGAAGAGATAAGCCCAATTTTGTGAAGAAGAATGGAAGAAAACAGCTTTATGGAAGTTGATTGATGGATGAAAATCTCAAAAGAAACGCTATATAGATGAACTTTGTTGGCCAGGAAAGAGTCTCAGCTCTTGTAAAAGGTGCTCGAAGAATGAAAACAGACAGCAATAAGGAAAGTAAGGCATTGGATTTCTTCCATTCTATTTTGATGTCTGAACAGTAGTTGGTATATTAGAAAAATGGACGGAGATGGGAGGATCGATGGTTTTGCATTTCGGATGGCTAGAGCTTTTGCTGCCAGTTGCGGTTCTTCTTCGTCCGTTGGGAGCAAAGCAAAGCAGAGCAGAGCAGTAAATTTGGGCGAGGCTTTTGCTTTTTTCTTTCCCGAGGAAGGAAGGAGGGGATGATAATAAGAAAACCTTTCTCAATTAATGAAAATCGATGATACTCATAGGGCAGCCCATTCATCATCCACATGCGCCAGACAAAGCTAAGTAAACAGGGCTCCATTAACAAATATGACGGGCATTGTTGAAGTATGCCCACGAATCATTCGGTTAAAGGCCCCTAGTTGGAATTTGAAAAAAAGGGTTGTGAGAAAACGACACCTGACCAAGAAATTGATTTTCATCAACTTGGGAGGTTGACATGGCTTCAGCAGATTGGATCATGTTTTCTATTGTCACTTTTTAGAATTGTGGTTTGGCAATGGTTATGGTCCGCTAATCAATGCAGGTTTGCCCGGCGGCTGTTCTGTTACCGAGTCCTTATCCATCTAATTCTTCGGTGTTATTACCCAAATGAATTTCCCGAACTGCTCTTTTACCAGGCTATTCGAATTGAATGATTTTGTGGTAGAAATAGTTTTGAATTCCATATGTCATAGACAATGAGCATCCAATTCGAGGCATTGACACCAACCGAGCCGTGCTCGGTTGGTCACCGCAGGCATGATAAAGCAGGCGCTGGGGTGTGCGGTGTGCGGTTCGAATCCCGCATATGGGATTTCGGCCAGAAGTAAAAAATTATTAGTATGAGCTGTGGTCTCTTATTCGATTGTTGGAAGTTATATCTTCCTTATTCTTCGGCGGAGCTGTCTCCGGATTTCTTTCGGGGAGCTGTGTGTCTCCAGATTTATAAGAATATGTGTCTCCAGATTTATAAGAATGTCTCACAACTTCAGTGTAATATGTGTTGAGATGAATGTAAAATGTACCAATAAAAAAAAAATCGAGGCATTGACTAAGGCCCACCACAAGCATGAAAATGGGGTCCATGAGAACGGAAAGCGGGGCCTCTAAATTCCATTCTTACCAAAATATTCATTTGCCTTAAATAAAAGTAGAAGATTCAAAATCGGGGTAGCTAGGTAGGTATTTATTACTTATTCCGGGGAGATTTTTAAAGGGCACCATCAGTGGAAGGAATCAAGGGGAAAGAGGGCCATTGATATAGAGGAGGAAATGAGCTGGCCATGTGTCTGCCTTTCACTCGATACGCTCATCATAGAGCTACGAGTGCTGTGAAGGGTATTTGCATTTGCAACCTTAAAGGTTTTGTGATATTGCACGTTCTGCACTCTTTAAACATTTTAAATTTGCATACACATTCCTACCACCAAGGCAGTACTGGTAATATAAGAGGGCTGGTAATCAACCCACTGGGTTCAAATCTCCTCTACTTGGTGGAGTTTTACATGTGTCCTCCCTGAAAATTAGGGTTTTTTTTATAATTTCCCCTAAAGGTGGCGTTTTTACAGATTTTCCCTTAGTATATTAGAAAAGAAATTTCCTCTAAGTGTAAGGGTTGTGAATTTGTTAGATTGTAATATGTAAGTTGTATAAATACTTTTGCATACACGTTCCTGATTTTTGAAGCCCAAAACAGCGGCAGAGTTGGTCCACGGGTGACCAGCTACCGCGAATGGGCCCAACTCACGTTGCTTGTGGATTGAGCACCGGGGCCCATCCCAACGTATGCATTAGTTAAGTATTGTGAGAATAAAGAAATTTATATGAATTAGGAAAATAATAAAAGATGGGATTAAAAATTAGTAATTAAAAAGGCATTTACTTGACTGCATACAAGACGAGAATTCTCTGCATACATCGTTTCTTACTCAACTGTGGATTGAACGCCCATTTCGGACCCAAATGCCCTTTTTGGAACGGTTGGCAAATTTTAAGAAAGTGGTGGTTTAGGTGACAACAAAGGTAGTAGATTAAGTACTCATCAAAAAAAAAAAAAAAAGGTAGTAGATTAAGTAAATTTTAGATAATATATTATATTAAAAGAGGGATCTTATTATAAGCACTGTCGGATCCGAAATCAGAAAACTTAGCATAGCATACACAAGATAGATGATGCAGCCGAAGATCATATTCTGCACAGCAGTCTCAGCAGCCAGCTTAGCTGTCATCCTCCTGGCCTTGATCTCACCATCACCGGTCAATAATAAAAAGGCACAGAAGAGCCCAACAAGGTCATGGCTAGCTCTCTCCCTCTACATCCAACATCCCCAACCTCAAACCCACACCACTCAGCTGCTGGCTGGTGCCCCTGGGGCATTGGTCTTCCATCACACTCTCACTGAGGAACCCCAAAACAATTCGCAAGCTGTAGGGAGAGCCCAGGGCTTCGTCATCCCCACCCAGCCATTCTCGCATTCCGACTTCAACATTGTATACTTGACGATCGACAGCGGACATCTCTCGGGGGGACTCAGCATCAATGCCAAGAACATGGGCCACAAGGCCAGAGAAGAGCTTAAGGTTGTGGGAGGTACGGGATCCTTCGCATTTGCAAGAGGGACTGCTGTCTTCAAGAGGCATGGAACGCTGCAGTCGGATGGTGACAGTGCAATGTACCATGTGAAGCTGCGGTTGAGATTTCCTGATCGTAGGATCCAAAAAATTCCTAGATAAAAGAAGGCATGTACGTATTTTAGGCATTCATGAGTTGTGAGTTTTTTGTGCTCGTATCTCTTTTTTGGCCACCGACTGCGGTAACGTCTTTATCAATGGAATGGGATTGTCGTGTAGTCTGTAGAGCAACTATCTAGCAGGCTGCCGTAATTTCCGACGAGATTTTTTATGTTTTTAACTACATGGAACGAACGTGGGCCTGTTAAAATGAGCCCAACGCTGTGACGTTGTTGGCTGGAATCTCAAAAACAAAGCGGCTGGCTTTTACTCCTACGGCCTTTTTGCCTTGCAAAGTACGTACCCACTTACGGATACAACTATGCATCTTTTATAAAGACGTGATTTTTCACTTGTATGGACACCATATATCTTAATGTATTCTAGTTGACTACTTTCCCTTTCAATTTCCTGTCTCTGGTTTGTTAGATTAGGGCCTGGGGATTTTCAGGATGATTAGGGCTCTTGATTTCAAGAATTCAAGTCTCGTTTTCATTTATCTTCACAACTAGATTGAGATGGGGATGGGATAAGCATGTGATGAAATTTTTCACATTTCCAAAAAATAACAACTCAATTTTCTTATTTTTTCATAACTTTTCCCATTACTAAATACTAAATAAATGGCCCATACGAGTCATTTATTTGCACATGGCGGGCAATATAAGACGTAGATCACGATTCTAAGTGGTTGCAAGATGAGTCCATGGATGGATCACAGAGTGAAGTCAAGCTAAGATCATGCATACTAAATGCATCATGGAGATTACAGATCAAATCATTCTGGCTAATGCACCTTATACATCAAAAATTGATGCATCATGACTTTGTTAGGTAGATGTAGTGACACTTGTGGAAGGTGAGTTTGGTTTGTGGCAGACACCAGCTGAGTGCTGGGTAATGTTAACATGACAATGATATGAATAACTAATATGGGTAGCGGTTACAATCAAAAATATATATAGCGCTTATGTAGTGCACGTGTGGATAGTCTTAGACCAAATCGTAGACAACTGAGGGCTCATTTGTTTCCCCATTTTTAAGCACCAAATGAAATTAGGTGTTTAGGTAAGTGGTGTGATAATAAGGAGTGTTTTTTTTTTTTTTTTTAACTATTTCAAAATTAAGGGGAAAGCACTCATGGAGTTTTTCTTTATAGAAGATGGATGCAAAATGTAATCCCATATAGGCTATAAGTCATTTCACTGAAGGAGGAGAATACCTAGGCTTCATTTGGCCACGGATTAGGTGGAGAAAAAACCCGATTACGTAATTTACAAGGTGCTTAGCAAATTTACGATGACACATTCGCTGCTAAAGAATAGGAGATAAGAGTGAAACTCTCACGTGCGATTTGTCAACTTCTCATAAACTAATATTACCTTCCGCACGTTCCGTGAGTCTATCCACTTCCTTTAAAGGAAGGATAAGTAGAACTTATGTTTTAGGATAACACACGATATCTTAGGGTACGTTCGTCAATAAACTTACATTAGGACTGTCCATAAATGACTTCACATCTTCACCAACTAATCACCTTACTCCTATATTTCAATTTTTTTTTTTTAACCTAATTACACTATTTTTCTTATTATATCACATCATTTTTACATTTTTTTCAAAAATATTTTTCTTACCCCATATCCCACGGTGCTCACATAATTACAAAGCGCCTTCACATATGAGACATGCAAACCAAAGAAGTGGATAAGTGGTAACTTAGAACCTCACTCGCGTACACTGGCATTGGATTATTAAGATCCAAGATTTAAGCACGAACTCACACAGATGTTCGTGACCCAGGAAAGACGTCGCAATCGAATGTCCTCGGTTCCTTCCATGCCAACCATGGGCATCCTACTACATGTAGCCCCCACTTAAAATCTGGAAATTAGTATCCATTTAATGAGATTTAAAAAAAAAAACATTTTTAAAAGGTTGTTCATTTTACCATGATTAACTCCTCTCAAAACACGGTATGACCCTCTCATTTCAAATTGCGCTCACTTGCCAAAGGTCTCGGATCCGCAGCTGATTTCCAACCAACACTCTTCCTGTTTCCCTCGGGTGTTCTTATGAACAAGCAGACGGCTGATGAATTTTGGATCCCTAGCATTTTTTTTACCATCACATCTGGGCTCCGTCGAAAATCTAACAATAATATCCCGTCGACTTTCTAACCGTTCCTCAGTTTAAAGCAAGCCACGTAAACACGAACCTGAATATCCACACTCCACATATATTGGATTAGTTGAAGGTCCACCCTCCCTCAACGGAAAATATCGTATGCAATATCTTCTGATTCATCTCTCACAAATAACACTTCTTCCTCTATCGGTATTCAGTATCAACCATCCATTAATAAATGTCTACCAAACACCCCCTCTAAATTAAAATCCATCGAGATTTGGGCCCACCAGTGCAAATTCAACTGGCTGAGAATTATTACCGCACCACATGAAGAATTCTTAATAGCTGCGCAAGAGAAGAGCAGGAAGACGAGCAGCTCTACTCCCGGCAGCAGCAACCAAGGAAAATGGAAGCCATCCCGCCGGCTACGCCACCCGACTACCAGTTCGAGTGGCCCGCATCTCCCTCCAACTCTCTTCAATCTCCGTCTTCTTCACCGCCGACTATGGACTTAAGCCCGCCATTAATAGCCATGGTCGCCGTCGTAGGAGCCGCCTTTCTCATCGTCGTCTACTTCCGCATCATTTCCCGATACCTCATCCCTCCAATCCGCCGCATCAGACGCCGCCGCCGCCACTACCCCTTCTCCGCCTCCGATGTGGAGTCACCGACGTATGACGATTCGGATGCCTTCAACGGCGCCGCCTTCCATTTTCTTTCCCCGTACGGCCTCGACGAGACGGCGATAAAGACGATACCCCTCTCTGTCTACGCCAAGGGCCGTCGGCGCTCTGCCTCCGTCGACAGTGGCCGTGAGTGCGCCGTCTGCCTTCTAGAGTTCGAGGAGAATGACTGCGTCCGTACGCTGCCGGCCTGCGCGCACGCCTTCCACGTGGACTGCATCGACATCTGGCTCCGATCCCACGCCAGCTGCCCTCTGTGCCGCGCCGGCATCTTCCGGCCCGAGACGTCGCCATTCCGAACGCTTATGTCTGCCAGGATTCGCCCGAGCCTCGATGACGCTGTTCTTGGAAGCCTCATCCTTGCTAATCCCCTGCTGCCGTTGCCGCTGCCGCCTCCGGAATCTGACCCTCGGCTCACGAGATCGTGCCGTCGGAACCGTCGCCAAGGAACGAGGTGGAGATCCGGAGCACGCGTCGAAATTTTCTGCTTAAGCGATCGTATTCTTTCGGCTTCGAGAGGAATCTGGCCGTCGATCGGCTGGTGTTGGACACGGCCACTGCATCGCCGTGGCGGTACCGCCGCGGAAGCTTCTGGAGCAACAAGCGGCCGTCCCCCTCCCCGTTCACGTCAAAGCCCCGGGTTTTCTCCTTCCGAGCCATGAAATCACCCTTCTTCCGTCGACGGAGCGGATTCTTTCCGCTGTCGGAAAGCGGCGTAAGGTTCTCGAGCGGAGGGTCGTCCAGGCGGAGCAAGTCGCTTACGAGCCCTTTCTTCGGGCGGTCGGCGGCGGCATGGTCGATGTCCAGCCGTATGCGGTGCGGCGACCCGGAGGCACTGCTGTCGCCGGAGAGACTGAAGTGAAGGTTGACCGATAGCAACCGGTTTTCATCCGGAATGCCAAAGCGTCGCCGCGGGAGATGACCGGGAATCTCCGGTGGGCTGGGCTGGGCTGGGCTGGGCTGGGACCGGCTCGACGTTTTTAATGGGCGTGCGTCGCATGCCAGGAATTCAATGTCATTGCCGGGAAATGGAGTCATTTAATGCCTCACATAAATGCGAGTTTGGAAAAGCGGGAAGCGGAGCTTTCCACAGAGACCGCGACGCCTTTTGACAGGTATGTAAGGCCGTGAATTACACACATATACCAAAAAAAGAAAAAAGAAGGGGCCAATGCATGCACCTACTCTTATAGCCTTATCTGCACACGCATGCATCATCGCCTTCCATTTTACTTCAGCCCTCTATATCGGCTGTTTGTGGATGAGATTATCGAATGGACGGTTAAGATGGTTTGCACGTATTTTTCTCGTCAACACGCTCCGGTGCGTGGAATTGACCAGACTAGCGGGAAAGGCAGGGCGGGTACAGTGAGGCATTAATACTCGATATATTTCTACCCAGCGAAATTGATTGATGGGCCCGCCAATCGCGCATTTTTCTCTGATATATTTGTATTTACAACTCAGGTCATCCCAATTACATGTAAATTTTTTTTTCTGGCCGTTGCTGAAGGGTTGTAAATGAATCTAACATTCTAAGCTAACAGTGTGTCTGCAGCTGACATTGTTCTCAAAAAGAAGGACAAAACTTCCCAAACCGGATCCTATGATAGGACCAAGTGTGCCGATCTCGGGGTGGAACTAGCAACTGGAGGCGTTGGAATAGAGACATTTCTTCTGTAATGTAGTTGAATTTTTAAGAGAAAATGGGGAATAAGTGATGAGAAATTTTTTTTTTTTTTTCATTATGTTATATCTTAAATCTTCCCAAGTCCATATATAATTTTTTTTTTTTTTTTTTTTTTTTGAAATTCTTGAGAAGGGATATAAATCTAACATTGAATATGTAGTTCCTTACCGGGATTGAACCCGACAATCCCGCCCACAGCTGAGAGAGATGTGGCAGGCAGTGGCGTGTAAAAAATAAGAGCTGCCTGCGTTAACTGATGTAATTTTGGACTAGTGTCTAATTGTTTGATGATCTTGATAACTGACAAGAATCATCTTTTCGATTATGAGGTGATAGAGATTTAAAATGGTCGCAGCATGTCCCGCCCGCCTGATTTTTAATTCTTTTCCAAGGTATATTTGAACCCACAACACAAGGTTCTACCAATGACCAATGAATATGGCCAACCAAATAGTTAGCATGAATTGTTTATAATATTGTGAAGGCCCCACTCGGAGTAATCCAACTAAAATCATCTTGTCAAGGCCCCACTCGGAATCTTAACACCTAGTTTCTTACAGATGAGACGAACAGGCAAACGGGTGAATATAGCAGCATGAATTGTTTATTTAATTATATATATATATATATATATATATATGCGTGCGGATTTTAATTTTAAAGAGAAAAAAGTTTAGAAGCATGCTGAATTTTATTTTCGGGATAATGACTGTGGACCCATATTAATCGCCGACTCCACTAGTGACTATGAGGCGAACAGGGGTGTTGAACTTGCACATGTTTCCTTCTCTCTGATCACGAGGGTTAAGGGGGTGGTGTTGGTATTTGGTATTACCAATACAGTAGCTCTCCAAGTTGGACCACCCCATTTAATGGCCTTAGTCATTAGCATTTCATTGTGCATTTGTTCACAATGACATCTCACTTTCCTTCCAGCTCAATGGCTGGGTGGGCTATTCTTTTTCCCTTGCTCTCGCGAATCTTGCATTTAATGCTTTGTATCTCCTGAGTCTTGCCAAGGTGATATGCATAATATGACATGGAGAGCCCTGTGAACTCATCCTCAGGAAGTGGCTAAAAATGTCCTTGTCTTCGTTGTTTGATTTAGAGTCAATTAGGACTTGTTTCAAGTTTTTAAAAAATTTTACTTGAGGGTGTATTTGTCTAACCTTGAACTTTTTCACTCTCCAGGACTATCTTATTTCTTAATTATTGTTTGTATCTTTCTATATAACTATTTAATTACTCATACAAGTAAAATATTTGCTTTAACTTGAAAATTGATCCTATTAACCCCGACTAGGCACAAATGGCTTGCTCAACTCACATAAAAAAACTCATATAAAATATTTTTTATTTTTTCATATATTTGTTTATCTAAGCGTGTTTAATATCTAAATTATGTTTTACTATTTTTGGATATGTGAATATATTTTTTGAAATTTTTAAACATTTATGTTCAAAATTTTCAAAAGTATATATACACATATCCAAAAAATGTTAAAAATTTAGTTTATATGCTAAATACACGTAAGTAAACAAATGTATAAAGAAAAGCAAAAAAAGTATTTTAAATAGGTTTTTAAGGTGGCTAAGCGAGCTATTTGTGTAGCCCGATTTAATGAAATCATTCCTCTTGTTTACTCCTTATCATTACCTTCATTATATCATATCATTTTTTCTCATTTCAAAAATTTCTCAAATACACCCCAAATTTATATGTCTATGTTTAAGATAATTTTTCAATTTCCAAGGCAGCTTTTTTAATTTTTAATATAATTTTTTATATTTTGAATATAATTTTTCTTATTCTCAATTTACATCATTACGTTCACATCTCGAACCAGATTGCATCCAAAAATTTTGTACGGCTTAATAAGCACAACTTGCCCTACTCTAGTCTAATGTTGTTTATGTCGCTATAGTCATGTTAGACTCCAAGCGAGCTCATTACTTGTTCCATCTCCTTCTATTATGGACTTTTCTTAAAATAGAGGTTGCATCCCCATAGCAAGAGGCTGGCTAATAACAAGAATGTTTATCGTTACAGGCCTATGATGTTAGCAAGATTGGACCCAAGGGTCAATAATGAAGAGATTTTAAAAACTAAAACAAAAGTGATGGGTTGTTTAAGGGTGCTAATAATTAGCTAGATTGTGAGATGGGTCACTAAATTAATTGCTAAGTAAGATGTTAAAAGTTGCTGGTTTGATTATTAAGTTGGTTGTTAAATGAGTTATTAAGAAATCACTAAATAAGTTTGCATTCCACTTGATGTTATTATCTATTTTTCTCTAGTCCTAACCTGGTAGCTATAAATTGTTTGGGTAAGGTAGGTTACGAGTTGACACCCCGTAGGTTGGAGGGACCATACTACCTACCATTTGTGTGTGTTGCCTCGATGGAGACAAATGAATACTTCAGTCAAGAAAACAGCAAGCTGAGAAGAAGAAGTGCATTACTTGCTGGCATCCTCTCCCACTCCGTAGGATGGGACCCTTTTTCTTTATAAGAACCCATGAATTAAAACTTCTCCAACTGAGTATTTGACATCCCGACAAAGAATTATGGATGCTAGGAAATGTAATTTGGGTTTATACGGATTACTGTAAAAACATACACAATAAAATAGAATTAAATAAATAATAACAAGATATATCCATAAGATACTAAGATTTATGTAGAAAATCCTTTAAACCAAGATAAGAAAAACCATGTGAGAGGAAAACGATTCACTATAATACACGGGTTATGGTGATATTTATAAAATGAGTCACACTCATTCTTTTCTTTTCTTTTTTTTCTTTTCTTTTTATTGGTATATAATTACATGTATCTCAACACATATTATACTGAAGATCTAAGACATTCTTACAAATCTGATAACACATAACATCCCAAAGAAATCTGGAGACAACTCTACGAAAGAATTTGAAAGACACAGCTTCCAACAGCCAACTGAGAGACCACCTGCTCCCACACCTCCTCCACCCGGGAGACTACCTGCTCCCACGCCTTTTTTTTTTTTTTGCCGAAATCCCGAATGGGATTTGATCCCGCACCAACCGCGAAAAGCCGTTTTTGCGCCGCTGTCGGTCACACTCATTCTTTAAATGTCTCACATGCACACATTAAAAACATTAAATAAGAACACTTTGACACACACTCTCTCACGCCCCGTCAGGACATCTTATAAAGCTTGATTGAATCCTTAACTAATACATCTATAAATAAGATATCCTATGGATACTTACACAAAATCAATAGCACTCTCTTGCATATTCACCATGCACTCTCAAATACAAACAAATTAATACAAAACACAACCCAAGAATGAAAAATATTAATGTAGCAAGTCATCCTAGCCGAAACTTAGGTATACGATGCTCAGAGAAGAAACTTTGATCCTGGTGTCTGCTCCCGAAGCAATGGCTAAAGATGCCTTTCCCTCACTTAGTGGAACTCTTTTCTCATAGTTTTTTCATTAATACCAAGAACAATTCTCCTAAAAATGGGAGACACATGCTCCTAGTATCTAAACACAAGTCAAAAACTTTTACCAACTGTGCTATGCCTATATCGGCGTACTTCAAAAATATTTATTAAGAATAAATTTAATTATAATTGATATATTATAATCCAAATATCGATACATAAGGCCAAGCAGCCATTAGCAATGGCCAATGTCGCAGTGAGAAGCGAATACAAACATACAGTGGATGTGCCCTTGCCTGAACCTATACCCACCAACTCAACCAACTCAATACGCAGCTGCATTGATGCACCAAACAAACCGGTGGCCATCTAATGAAGGTAATTGTCTTAGTTATCCTAATCAAACTAAAGGAATCAATCCAAAGTTGTATCCCTATTTTCGTATGATTTTACTGTCCTTGATGACGTCTAATTCGTCCTCAGGCGTGGCCCAGAATTCCCAGTCCCATCTCTCTCCATTAATATATGGGCTGATGAGGTCAATGGCCGTCCCGCCAGCAGGTCCCACACGCTTGAAGATGACCTTCACTCTGATTCAAGGTTCACAGATTGTAGTTACATGTGGACGTACAACAAATAAAAATTGCTCAAAAGGTATAAATAAAAGGAAGTGCTTTTCCCACTTATCCCAAATACTAAATACTTTAATTAGGCCCTATGAATACGATTTTGTAAAATCTAAACTGTTATTTTAGATGAAATGATGTTTTATAAAAGAAAGTACAAATTCCACGTATACCTACAAATTTTACTACTAATTTAACTAATACTTACAAACTTTCAAAAATGCATCTTGTACCCATAAATTTTTATCCAAATTCTACTAATACTCATGTCATTAGGAATCCATTAAATGGACTTTTAATCCCCTTATAAAATAACACATTTGCTCAAGCCTTAATCTAGTTTGAAGTTACTTTGCTCGAAATTAAATATTCATATTCAAATCATATGTTATTTTATAATTATAAAATTGCTAAAGATTCATTATAATATGAATTTTTAGATATAAAATTATGATTAAGGATGAGCATATTAATCATTTTATAAGAAGTTAATGGCGTCTTTAATGAATTCTTAACAGCATTGGTATATGCGGAATTAAAATAAAAATTCATAGATATAAGAGGCATTTTTAAAAGTTTGTGAATGTGAGTAGAGTTAGAGATAAAATTCATAAAGTACAGGATGAATACACCTGAAAATAAATGAAAGAAAACATAAGTACACGCACCATATATACTTGATGAAAAGTTTAGCAAGTTTATATACAATGTAAAATTATCCTAGTTTTATGATATATCGTGATTATTTTATCAGAAAATTTTCAATTTTCTCTTGAATATGATACATTAAATATATTGGATAGTCTAGTTTTCATAAACATTTTTACATTTGAGTTTCCACTAAATCACTGTCTCATATATAAATATATGATTAATAATATATAGAATAGGTAGGCTTCACAGGATGAAGAGAAAATTTTAGGTATTAATAATGATATACGCATTTAATAAGTTTTAATTTTATGATATGCAGCGGAAAAAAATCAATCTAATTACGAAAAAGCAGGAGATGGTTTCCAAACCGGACATGTGAGCGACCCACCCGCCACCCACCCATTAAATTCAATTTGTTGCACATTGAGGCATTTAATTTAGGTGGAGCATGCGGGCTGGTGCCAGTTCACTCATCTGTTGCTCATGGTACATCTATAGTAAATTAAAATAGATAACTTCAATTACTTTTGGAAGAGAATTGTGGGCGAAGGAGACCCCTCCCCTATTGGGTTGGCTGCTGCTTCTTCTTCTTCTTCTTCTTTTTTCTTTTTTCTATTCGATACATCGGTTGCCGACCGACTCGTATGTCCGAAATTTTTTTTTTTAGCTGTTTGATTTTTGCTTTAGGTTAGTTCATGCATTATATTCTTCTTTATAAAGATTTTTAGGATATAAAAATATTTTTTAATCGAATTTGTGTATAATTTAAAGAAAATGCAAAAGCACGAGACTTTTCGAAAAGGCCAGGACAAAAGCTACCTAACACAGCTTGGCATTTGCGCTGCTAATGGTTATATCGTATTCAGCTTGACTGATTAATCCACTGGCCTGTCGACTACTCATGGATTTGATAAATCATTTAGACTTTTTCAAACAAAAATTCGGTTGTACTATAATTAACTTATAGAATAGCCAATTTCTATACATAATATTTTTCTTTACCATGCATGAGTCGTGTTATGGTTTGACACTTTGAATGTGATCTTTTTTTTTTTAACATAAAAGAAATAAAAGATTTTTTTTATTATAGACTTTCTAGCTACACGGATGCCATACTTTTCACCTGATTAAAGGTGGCGCAAGTCTTTTATCAAATAATAATAATAAAAAAAATAATAAAATAAAAGTGGCGCAAGTCCTATATTTACTTTTATACCTAGATACATGTAATATACGTGTGCGAATGCAGTACTGCCATTTTTTCTTGTATTACGTTACTGTCTCGCGTGCAGGCGGCACGTGAACATCTCACATAAACATAATCCATCCATGGATGACATTAATATTTGTAAGTGAAAAACAGAGCAAACAACTCCCGACAACTGCATATATGCGTCATGCATGGCCGGCCTTGGAAATTAATTCTTGCACGCTGTATACATATATATATATATATATATATTATATGTAGCTCATTATTATCAAATATATATATATATATATTGCTACACAACTAAACATATATAATTAATGTCAAAGGTTATATCATGTACTAATATACGGATCGGAATGCGTGGTCGTTGGATCGTTCAATCTCGGATTAGCACGCATTCATGCATGCTTGTAATATTGGATTGTCCTCTCCACCGCATGATCTTTTATCGATTGCTACCTAGGGGCTAGGAGAGAATAAGAATGGAAAGCAACTTGCCGGCTTGGCATTGGTGGCTGGCATACCCCCGCTCCACGGAGAGCTTCGAATTGGGAATTGGGAAAGGAGAACTGGGGATCAAGATAACCTACGGGATTTGAAAGGTACAGCCCGAATGCACGGATACTAGCCATGCATCCTCCGGATGGCAGAGTGGGATAGTAACAAGGGTTTGAATGAAAAAAATGTTAATGTGCATGCTAGGTAATGGAAATTCTATTGAAAATGAAAAATGCGAAGTTATCAAAATCTTGAAATTTATATTGTGAATTAGAAAGTAAAATTATTATGTATTGAAAATTTAAAAAAATATAGGAATGAAAGAGTTTTTAAGAACGAACAAAATTTTGCTCCATCCCTTTTCCATGCACTCATCTTGATTGGTAGTTTACAAAATGCGTGAAAATGAATCTCTTTTTTTCAAAAACATGAGTTTTATATCTATATCTATATATATATATATATGGATAACGTTTGGGCATCCCGTTTAATGAGATATATTCCCTTTGATTTGATAATTAATGTTTTGATGAAATTTAAATAACTCACACAACAAGAAAATACATTTTTTATAACCTTTATTGCTGAGAAAAAAAAAATTATTAGCAAAAAAATGCATATGCAAAGAAAAGGATAAAATTTTATTACTTATGCAGATACTTTCATAGACCCAAATTTTTTTTATTTATAATAATATTTTGACAACTGAGATTATGTTTAAAATTGATAAAAATTTTAAATGAAAAGTTTTCAGATAAAAAAAATAATGTGATATAATAAGAGTAGTATCAATGAGTACAAAAACAATGTTAAAACAAATAGATTAGTTATATAGAAATGATTGAAAAGTAAAGTAATTATATATAAAAAATATGAATAAATAATTAAAAATAAAGTAACGATGAAAAATAAAAAAAATTATTTGAAAAGTTTTTGCTCTAGCTAAACATACCCCAACTCAAAACTTCCTTACTCAAACACAAAAGTCATAAATTATTGACAATTAAATTTCTTTTTAATGGTTGCTATTTTAGCCAATGTTTTAACAACCAAATTTTAATCATTGGCAAAAAAAATTGCCAAAAATCAAAATTTTTTTTAGTGTCATCCTTATGAAAAATTACCAGGAATATCATAATTACAAAGAAAATCTTTAGTGCTGTATGATTCAATATCTTCTATGGTATGATCACTCTTTCAATTTGGAATTATATATAGTCAAACATGCATGTAAAAGGAAATGGTTGAATACACATAAGTATTGGATTTGATACATGAGTATATATATCTTTTTATGTTTTATCCTTTATTTATTTTGAACATCATTACCCCTATAATCTTTGATCATTTATACTTCATATTCCCTCCAATCGGCCGGCCAATCGGACGTGAAAATAGATGATTTGTAACAGCCACGGTTCATAAAAGTAGAGGGTTCCAAAAAAATAAACAAATTATTAAAATAAAAAAAAAATGTCCCCATGTGGGGCTAGCTAGCTATGGGGGAAACAGGTTAAAAGGGGGTCCGGCCTTATAAAAGCCTCAGCGAATTTCTACGCAGACTCATTAAGACGAGACCGAAAGAGTAAAATGGTAGCTGTTTCTTCCCCTAACGGATTCGACGGCCTTTCGAATTTATTGCTCTTACCAAACAACAACCATTTCTTCCCTCCCTCCATCTGCTGGAGTTAAATTCACATAGTTCTGATATTTCTCTCGCTCACTCCACCCTCTCTTCTGTTTCAGACCTACTCACCGCCACGTCCCCCTCCCCGTCCCCGCCCCAGGAAGATGGCAGCGGTTTACACCGTGAAGGTGGAAGAATCCAGGCCGTCCGTTGGTGACACGCCATCTGCCGGCCCAGTTTACCGCAACATCTACGCCAAGGACGGCCTGCTGGAGTTACCAGAAGGGATGAACTGTCCTTGGGAGTTCTTCAGGTCTGTAGAGCTAGCTAGCTAGCTAGCATTCCTTCCTCCTCTTCTAATTGTCTTGGGTTCTGCACTGCCAAAAATCCTCATCTTGCTAGCTTGCTAGTTTCAATCGTATATGATATATATGAGAATTAACTAAGAGCACCCATTTGATTAGACTAGCTAAAAATTCTTGATTATCTGAACTCCTTATGATGCTTGGGGTGATCGTATCCTTAGATTGTTGATTTGAATGAGCCATTTGTAATTTCTTGAATATATGCGATCTTGTCAGGAATTTTTCACTTAGGCTTTAACACCGCGCGTCCCAAATACGTTTATTTTTGGTGGGAAAATCAACCCAATATGCAGCATCTGAAATGGCCAGTACTTTTTGGATTCTAATCTTATGCTTCCGGTCGCATATATCTATTTTTTTAATTTATTTTTTCAAAATTTTTTCATAAACTTATTAACCTAAGTGTATTTAACGTATGTATAAATTTTTATCATTTTTGAAGATTTTTAAATATATATTTTGGATTTTAAAAAATCGGTAGCATTTTAGATAATTTTAAATTACTAAAATACCACTGATTTTTAAAAATCAGAAATAAATATATAAAAATCTTCAAAAATGGTAAAAATTTATACACATATTAAATACATATAGATTAATATTATTATAAAAAAATTCAAAAAAAAAAAAAATATATATATATATATATATATATGCGCCCATGCTCCCGTGAGCATACAATGAAGGTCCAGTACTTTTTAACTTTTAATGAGCCGTGCGTTTCACACACTTTCATATACATGCCATAGGTTGGTTATGTGACCGTTGTTCAGGTCAACGGAAGAAGTTGTGACAACTTGCAAATGTATGTCTGTTTCCATTGGCATGTACTCGTGTGTATGTGTATATAATATAAATATATCTAACAACTCCAAATTATGCTATAAAAAAATACTCCAAATTAAAATAAAATTATTTACTGAAGAAGTGGTCTTTATATATTTATTTATTTTTGGATGAACAAAGTGTCTTTATTTGATAACAAAGAAAAAGAGGCGGGAAGAGATTTCTTTTCTTTATTCCTTTACCCTCCTTTTAAAAAAACATAATATTTTCTAATAATTCTATTATTGTCATTCTTTGTTTATGTTTTCAATTAAAATCCTATTTTTCTTTTTTAAGAAGGGTTACTTTACTCCTATTCATTATTCTTTTCTATATATGCAGTGATATCATTCTTCCTTTTCTTGCTTTGTTTTTTTTTTAACTTAGGGTGTGTTTGTTAATGAGTAAAAATTGTCGAGTTAAAACTTTTCAATCTAAAATTTTTTACTCTCCATAACTAGCCTATTTTTTAATCATTTCTTCACATTTTCCTATACAACTATCATACTTTTCAATCATTTCTACACAACTACCAACACAACTAACACATCTATTTTAACTTTATCCTATTTACTCTTCATAATTACCCCTATCATATCACATCATTTGACAACTTTTACTCTCTACAACTTTTCATCAAAAAATTTATCCATTCTCAAACACACCCTTATTCTTTATTTTCTTATTTGAAACTCCATTTATTTTTAATATAATGATTGATCGAAAATTCACTTCATTTATTGTATTTTGCATTATTTATATTAACTATAAAAATCCTTTCGTTTATTTATTTTTATTATATATGTGTCTTATCTATAGATATGTAAAATCAACGTAATAAAATAGTTTAATACTAAATATCAAATTTAGAGTTGTATTTTCAACATCTAAACCATTTAAACTATTATTTCTATATAAATAAATGATTTTATAAAGTATTATTAGATTCTGATACATATATGGATCTAAGTGTTTCCTTATAATTTACACATCAATATATATTTTTCAAAAGTATACTTAGATGAAATTTAGTCTATTAGATAAATAAATGGTGTTAAATATAATAAATAAATTAAATTTTTCATCAAACATTCAAATTTTACAATTTAAAAGAGTTATATAAAATCACTTCTATGTAATCTGGTTAGGTAAAAGTGAATCCCATAATATATACACATATGTATTTCTAAAGCCGAAAGAAAAAGACATGTAACATGTGTATTGGCTAGTACGTTCGGAAATGGATTTAGCTTCTTTATTACCCCAGCAACAAGCAAATGCATGGTTTCTCAATGGGACATGGAATTGCTAAGATTAGAAAATTCGATGCTCCTCAATCAAGTACTTTACAAGAATGACTAGATAATGGCTAACCTAAAGGGAATATCTAGATACTTGGAAGAAAGGCTGGCTTGGGTGGCCAGCCTATTCGGACATCATTTATTAGACTATAATCCATTGGATGCGAAGGGTGTAAATTGAGTTTATTTGGGTAGAATATTTCATGTTTTAGATATTTATTTATACTAAAAAGTCATTACAGATGGAGTTTTTCAACTTTAGTGTTCATAGATCGGTATTTAATAAAATTTCCATCTTTTTTTATAGTTGTTCTCCGGGTAACGGTTATTCGGATTTATTGTGCGTGCGTAAATGATTCGCTACTCCCTCGGACCATGAGTGTACCGATTTGGAGATGTAAGGACGACTGCCCGCTGCTAAGTTGCTACTTCATTAGGAACACTGCAGCATATACAGGACAGGATGCTGATCCTATGCTCTTGGGCGTATATACTTATTTTTTTATTTTTTAAAAAAAAAATTTCATGAACTTGTTAACCTAAGTGTATTTAACGTATGTATCAATTTTTACTATTTTTAGAGATTTTTAGATATTTATTTCGAATTTTTAAAAATCACTGACATTTTAGTAATTTAAAATTACCTAAAGTGCCACTGACTTTCAAAAATTAAAAATAAATATCTAAAATACTACAAAAATGGTAAAAATTTATACACATGTTAAATACACATAGATTAACACTATTGTAAAAAAAATTCAAAAAAAAAAATAAAAAAAATATGTGTATACGCCCAGGAGCATGCAACACTACATGCTCTCGGGAGCATACGATCGGAGTCCCAACATATACGTGCCTGAAGTTAAATGATTATACATTTTTTTCCTTTTTTTTCTTTTTTCAATTGGTGCATGTATTACTGTGACAACTTAATTTTAGGATAAAATATTTTTACAATCCTTTTTTCGAGGATTTTTTTCTACGAATACCTCCATACTCTATAAGAACATCTGTAAATGCTTTCATGCTTGGACAGAACAAATAACAACATACGGCCACATGCAAAACCGGGGACTCCAAAATATATACTTAAGTTGAATTATAAATTTTAAAAAAAAATTATCCTTAGCTACTTGCCAACTTACCCCAGAGATTAATGTCAACATGGCCCGTGACGTGGTCCTTGACATTGGACAAGGACCCGCAACCCCATGAATAACTGAGCACCACCTTCCCGTTTTATCGTACCCAAGCCTACAGCTGTCTGCATTCTAAACTGCCCTTCTAGATCTCATGCGCCCGCAGCGGCTGGCCGGTAAATATGTCTCCAACCGTTATTTTCCCACTACAAAATTTGTAATTTTTTGAATTTATATCTTTTTATTTTTGAAAATAAAAGGTGCATGGACACATGTCATATCTTTTTCTTAAAACGAAAATTGTATTTTCGTAAAAAAGAGTTTTAAAAAAATTGCACTAATTTAACCAACCGAACATGCGTTGCGAAGCCTCGGTCGGCCGTTGGTGTGGCTTTTGTCTCCTCCTAAGGAAATTTTTAATGATTTATGGAACAATCAGAAAATTGCACTAATTTCACAGGATAACTTTCTGTTGTTGACATACAATAATGCGACTCTTTTTATCGGGTCTGCCATATTTCTATGCCGACGGCTCAGATTTATGAATAGGAAATCTTACAGTAATGCGTGCAACGCGCGTTTAAAAATGCAAAGAGCGAGCCGCGTTTCTGCACAAATTTTTCTCACTTCAACAGTCCGTTCGAAAATCAGTTAACCCTCTTCATCGCTCCTCGCCATTTCACCTACACAGAGAAAAGAGAGGCAACATCTATTTTGGAACTCAAATTCCTTCTTCATGTGTTATAAAGCTTAATTGACCGTTAGACACTAAGCATAAAAAGTGAGGACATAAATCAAATTCAATACCACATTCCACTCCCCAAGGCATATCCCTATAGGATTGACATTATGGGTACGTAAGTATGGTCTCATCTTCAAGTCCGGAAGTAAACAATAGTCTCCATGTGATTAAAAAAAAAAATATATATATATATATATACCAAAATCCATGTTTCGAGAAAATTAGTCTATTTTAAATTTCATTTTTTAAGATTGCAGATCCTTTATTCATGATATGATTAGAATGCCAATTTCTATGTTGCAGTCAATCTATTAAAAGGAACCCCAAGAACTTGATGCTGGGCTGGCGTGAGACCACCGATGGAAAGGTATACTTCAAGTTGTTTCTACATTATGGGATTGGAGAAGGTGGTCCATTTTCTATATTTTTGCCACTTTGATCAATGTTAGTTTAGTTAGAACTATGCAACAGAGCAGCTTAGCATTTGAATTCCAATATCAATGTGTAGGAAATGGCGTTGAATGCAATAAGCTATTATTTTTCCTTTCTAGGCTGGTCCTTATGCTTGGCTAACATACCAAGAGGTCTATGACAAAGCTATAAGAATTGGCTCTGCCATGAGAGCTAGCAACATTAATCCCGTAAGTGTTATCCTCAATACCTATTGCTTTTACTGTCCGTTGGGAAGACATTGAAGATGATTTTGTTTAACTTTAGCACTAGTGGTATAAGATTGGCTTTCTTTTGTTAGGGTGGTCGTTGTGGAATATATGGTTCCAACTGCCCAGAATGGATAATAACAATGGAGGTACGATTTTCATGTTCCATACAAGATTTTGCCCTTTTTTGGTGTGATATGTGGTTACATTAGCTGCTTTTTCGTTCTTGAATACTAATGATTTGGTTCTTACAGGCTTGTAATAGCCATGGAATCCATTACGTCCCTTTGTATGACACTCTAGGTGGGTTCCTTTTCTTTTCATCACTGTCCTATAGTTAACCGTAACGTTGTTGAGAATAAATGTAACTTGAATGTTGCAGTTAAAACTCAAAACTCATCAAAGTATTGGTAGTGATATGGGCTTATGACCTAATGTACTCCCCTAGCTCTCCTAGGAATTGAAAATATGTCTCTCCAGCCAAGAATCGAGGGTGTCATACCACTGCTAACAGTGTCTGTATGAAATCGGGTCCTTATTCATCTTGTATACTAGATATTTTATTGAGAAGCCTAATGACAAAAGGATGAACAACACAGAAAAAGTGCAATTTATGTATGTTTTTCCCATGCAATTATGATTTTTTGAGGTTTTGGGCACATTATTAATGTGACAAACTCACTTGAATTTGGAGTTGGCCTATCATTTTAACTATGCCAAGAAAGAAAGTCGATTGTAAGAGTTATAGGATGGATGGATTTGACATTATGCACACTTTGTTGTTGCCTTCCACTTTGCCCAAAGGGTGAAGCTTGAGAGAAAAACTATGTGTTTTGCTTCATACAAAGAATTGATTTATATAAGAGAAGATAGTAATCATATTTAGTGACTGAATGCATGTTGAAGGCGCTAATGCAGTGGAGTTCATCATCAACCATGCTGAAATCTCGATCGCCTTTATTCAGGAGAATAAGATTGATGTTGTAAGCTAGTTCCGACAATCACAGTGATTCTCTCAATAAATTTTAGTTGGAAACCACTGTAACCAGATCAATTTTGTGCCAAATCAACTTCATTACAAACTCGCTTCATACACTAATTTTTTTTATTGGCTAGGTGATAATGAGCATTCCGAAATGCACCAGATATCTGAAGAGTATGTAACTATTTCACTTTGAGTCTTCGAGTTACATAAGATGATTTCTTCTATATTATTCAAAATTAATAATTTCTTGTATTTCTTTGTTATAGCGATTGTCAGCTTTGGAAAAGTTACCAGTGCCCAAAGGAAAGAAGCAGAGCTGGCGGGAGTGTCTTGTTTCTCTTGGGAAGATTTCTCTCTATTGGTGAGAATTAGATTTCTACGGTTTCGACAAATTGGAAAGTTCCAACTTCCAAATCCTCTCAAATCTTTAATGATCTGGATGATATTATTGGCAAACACAAAAGAAGATGTTTTAATCCTCAATTGAACTGAACTTTGAGTGATCTACTCAAGGAAAAAAACAAAAATTTTTGAGTAGTTCATTGAATTAGTCTAATGACCGTTCCTGCTTCCTAGAGGTTAGACAAAAATCCCTTAAAAGTAATTATAATTTGCTTTCAATGAGATTGGAGTAATTTTGAAACACTTTTGTATAATTATGTGAATGGACGATTCTAGATTATTTGTGATGATTTCAGAGGACAAGGTAATGGAAGTCACAATAAGACATAAATTGACTTATATTAGAAATATTGCCCCAAAATGCAAATGAACAGGGAAGAAGAGACTAACTATAGTGATTCATTAGAAAATTCAAGTACATAGATGTCTGTACTAGATCATTATTTGCTCCAACCAAACACGATCCTCAAAAAGAAAATAAGAAGAAAAATTTTCATCTTTTCATTGTTTTTTGAACTTATCGAAAAAGAGGTTTTATTTGCACAATCTTTAAAGTTTTATGTTTGTTATTCTCTAAATTGCTGACATATTGCCCTCATCAATTTCATTTAGGGGAGCGAAGATTGCGAATTGCCTCCTAAGAATAAGGATGATATTTGTACAATCATGTATACAAGTGGAACGACAGGTGACCCAAAGGGCGTTCTATTGAGTAATGGTGCTATTATGACTGAGGTTATGACCACGGATGATCTCCTTAGAGAAACAGATAAAGTGGTAATAAGCTAACTTATTCTTTCTTAAAAATTTTAAGATCCATCATCTGTCTCTTGAATAATTCATGTAGGGAATCTTGGCGCATAGAATATCATGAACCATTTCCTAACCAATTACATTAATTTATGGCAGACTTCTTTTCTTTAAAAAAAATATTTTGAATATTCCGCAATCAAAAGATCATTTTTCTCCTGATTTATCACTCATAAGGGTGGAAAAAAATTATGTTGTGTGTAAACTATAAAATACTCAGGTGACAGAAGAAGACTCGTATTTTTCGTTCCTGCCACTGGCCCATGTATTTGATCAGATAATTGAGACCTACTGTATATACAAGGGGGCGTCCATTGGATTTTGGCAAGGGGTATGGATAATGAACTTCTTTCAGTGTTTTGCTCCTGAATCTTTTTTTTTATTTATCAAGGATGAAATCTTTTTTTGCCTTTAGGATGTTCGGTATTTGGTGGACGATATTCAAGAACTGAAGCCGACAATCTTTTGTGGTGTTCCTAGGGTTTATGATCGAATATACACAGGTGAGCACTCTAAATCTTTATACATCCATGTCGGACTGTGCTTCCGTAGTCTTATTTGATTTAGTATTTGCTTTTAATGAAGGTATCAAGGGTAAAATTTCAACAGGAGGAGCAATAAAGAGGAGGCTTTTTCATTGTGCTTATGGCTAGTATGTAGTATCATAGGCTTCCTTTAACAGATTAAGCTAGTTAATTGAGACCTTTGGTCTTTTTTACATACTCTATTTAGATTCAACATAGAATAAAATGCATTATACCATGATGATTGTGTTGTTGTCAGCAAGTTGAGGAATATGAAGAACGGAATGAAACATGACAAAGCAGCACCTTTCTGTGATAAAATTGTCTTCAGTAAGGTCAGTAATGCATTTCTACCAACTGAGACATAATAAGTCCACACTATGCTATGGAGCACTTTCCTCTCTAACTGCAAACTTGGATCGACCATTCATTCATTGACAGTGGATGAAAATCAAGAAGGAAAAAATACATCAAGGATAGCACTTCTCACTATTTGGTTGTTTTCTTTTTACAATGATTCATTTCTGGTAGGGGTGGATCAAAATTGATTAATGTGATCCAGATATTTGGATCACAGTCAATCAAAGATAAGCCTATCATAGCCATCTGAAGACAATAATTAGCCTATTTCCATCTCTATACTAAGAAACATCAACCTTCATTTATCTACTTTATTTGTTGGGGTGTTAGAATAAATCATGTGGCTTGCCTCAATGGTCTAGATTAAATACTTAGATTGATAATTCACTTGGAACTTGTCACTTGGGATTTATTTTATTTGTATTTAATTCAGTTAAGTGATACCTCAATGTCAAATTTGTGTAGATCAAAGAAGGGTTGGGGGGACGAGTACGTATCTTGCTATCTGGAGCAGCACCATTACCCAAACACATTGAGGAGTTTTTGAGAGTTACTAGTTGTAGTGTTTTAATCCAAGGATATGGTACAGTACGATAAGATTTTTCTATTGAACCCTGCTTTCCTCGATATACGTTTACACTATTTAAGCTTGTTTAGGTTTTCATTCCTTTTCATTGAGGAAATTGAATAAAAAATTAAGGAAATTCCTGATAGAAATTTGTTTTCAGATTGAACCATGTTGATTTAGGTGGCTAAACGCCCAAATGTGATGTTCGAAGAAAATAAATATTAACAAAGAGGGAAGCAAAAAGAGACAAAAGACTTCATTAATTGTCTACCCTTCTAAATTGTACTTGACATTGTCCTTACTTGGTATCAGAGTGTGTTTGGCATTTGATTTTGAAAGAAAAATTTTTTGGTGTATAACTTTTCGCAATGGGAGAAGTGATGTAATATGATAGGAATAATGATGGAGAGTAAAGAAAATAAAATTAAAATATACGGGGTAATTGTATAGATAGTTATAGAGAAATAATGGTAGTTGTATAGAAAGATGTTAAAAATAATTACAAAATATGATAGTTGTAAAAAGTGAAAAGTTTTACTTTGACAAGTTTTCATGATTTTCAAACACTCCCTTAGTTCCTTGTTATAAATGAAATTCTTCTATTTTATTAGAGCACCTGCTTGAAATGAATGCAGTTCATCTACTTTATTAGAGCCATAAATGGACAGAAGTCACCTCTTAGTTTCCTGATGCCTATGAATGGTGCCTAAATAGATAGTCTACCACTCAATTGGCAGGTTTAACAGAAAGCTCTGCTGGATGCTTTACTGCAATTGCAAATGTTTTCGAGATGATGGGAACAGTTGGTGTGCCTATCACAGCCATTGAAGCAAGACTTGAATCTGTACCTGACATGGGATACAATGCACTTGCTGAAGTGCCACGTGGAGAGATTTGCTTGCGTGGTAAAACATTATTCTCAGGTTATTACAAGCGCCCAGATCTTACAGAGGAAGTGATTATTGATGGATGGTTTCATACAGGTAAATTTCATCTAAGAATCCATCACAAATATTACCTTCATTTGTTGCTTGTTACTTTTTGCTAAATCATTTTTTGTATTCACATAGCCTCACAACTTCCAAGACCTATCAGATTTATAATTGTTATGGTCTATTACCATTTTCACTAAAATTTGAATCTATATGGTGTTTATTTTGTCAAAGTAGACTCATATTCATTTGCTTGAATGACATCCTGCTTGAACTTCCAAAAGCAGTAAATTAAGGTATTCTTTCACTTCAGAAGCAATTGATTCGATGATTGATATTTCCAGCAGTTAATGAAAACCAAATTAAGTAGTTCAAGAGTATGATGCGATTTTAGATTAGAGTATTGATCAAGTTGACATCATCAACCCACTTATCGATAAGACTGTCAATATGGTTATTTCAGAATATACCAATTGATATTGCAGGTGACATTGGAGAATGGCAGCCAAATGGTGCAATGAAAATTATAGATAGAAAAAAGAATATTTTCAAGTTATCTCAAGGGGAGTATATTGCCGTTGAGAACATTGAAAGCACATATGGTCGTTGCCCTCTTATTACATCGGTATGAAATTTAAATAGAACACATTAAGAGGCTTTTATGCATCTGGCCTAATATTTGGTTTTGTATCAATTGACAAGGTCCTATTTGCCCAACTATAACACTGATTGCAGCAAAATGAGCAGAGATCATTTTGGGCTACATTCTGACAAATGGTTATCGTAATGTATTGCCAAATTGGTGTGGAATTGCAATGGCACACAACTGTCTTAATGGCTTGTAGAAAGTCTTACCAAAAGACATTGTTTTGTCATTGATTTCGTTCAAAGTTAAATTAGATACGACTGTTCATCTTTTGCTTTACATTAATTATTTTGCCTATTTCATCAACTTATTTGTTTTGTGAACTTTGGAGTTGCTAGATTTGGGTCTATGGAAACAGTTTCGAGTCTTTTCTGGTGGCTGTGGTTATCCCAGAGAGGAAGGCAATTGAGGATTGGGCAACAATGCACAATGAGGAGGGAGATTTTGAGTCATTATGCAGAAATCCAAATGCCAGAAAATACTTCCTAGATGAGCTCAATAACACAGGCCGCAAACACAATGTATGTTACTTCTTTTGATGATTTTTCATGTGTATTTTATTTTTAACTGATTTGAAACTTGATGTTACAGCTAAGAGGGTTTGAGATGATAAAAGCAATTTACTTGGAACCTAATCCTTTTGACTTGGAGAGAGACTTAATTACTCCGACTTTCAAATTGAAGAGGCCACAGCTGCTGAAATATTACAAAGTACGTTTCAATCAAACTAAGTTGCATCTAACAATTAGGGGAAGTAATGCTACCACCACTTCGTTCGACTCCATTGAGAATATCAACTTCTGCATGATATCTAAAGTTTGAACTGTTATGTCATGTGTATCATGGAGTTGGATGCTAATCAACGGTCCAGTTTGCCTGACAAAATCATGGAATTTTATATGGTCTCTAAAGATGTTTATGTCCTGCATATATTTGAATAATTCCAAGAATAATTTTTTTTTTTTAACTAGAGAGTCTTTATCTTATCCAATTGACAAGCTTTTCAAAGAAGTTTGTTCTTCGATTTATGATGCTTACATGAGAGTATTGGTTGCAGGAACATATTGATGAGCTCTACAATGAGGCTAAAGGAACAAAGGCATAGTTCAATGATGAAAGACAAGAAATTGAAATGAAATTAGGTGATCATCTCGAACACATTATACTGTTCAAAATTTCTGAAAAAAATTCAAGATGTTGAGAAGGATGGGGATGTGCCAGGACTGGAATAAATGGAACCAAACTAGCTAAGCACACGCACATATCTAGAAGGAAATCCATTCAAAACCTGCATTCTTCTGATGAATTGATGATTGCTTTATCACTTTCATGTTTAAAAGTGTAAGTCTTCTGTTCCCCCAAATACAATTTGGCATGTAATAATTGTGAAGCCATCGCACTCCAACGGAAGAGTTCATGGCTGAAACACTAAGTTAAGGTAATTGGAAAATGATGTTTAGGCTTTAATTCTGGTGTGCTAATGAAAAAAATATCTCAAGTTTCTTGGTGCTATTAAAACTTTCAGCCGCGTAAGGAGCAAGCGACTCAATGAAGGAAGAATTCTCCCTCAAAGGAAAATGAGTGACAAACTGGGTAATCCATAGACTGCCAGACAGTAAAGACATAATAACTAAACTATCAAAATACTATAATCCTTATGGTGCTAAATCTTATGCAAGCAGACCACTCAATACAATGATATGACACCCTACACTATTCAAAAGTATGAGCATAACAGTCGGCATCCCGGAGCACATGTTCAGTATTCACTCTCTTTTAAAAATGAGAATTTTTCATATAAAAGTTATCCATCAGGATTCATATCTAACAACCTGGCCCACCAAAATAGAAATACCTCCTCCAATCATCATTGCTGAATTGATTTGCATTGTCTGTAGTATAGCAGTTGGGCTCATCTATGACTGTCTGTGTATCACTTGGTGCATCTCTGAGTGTGTTTTGATCATCCACTGTCATGAGCATTTTCATGAAAGCTGCCCTTCCATACCCTCCATTAGGGAAATGGCCACTCCCCATCTGTGGCTGTCTAACATTCAGCGGGCTGAAAACCTCACCACCCCATCTAACACTGGTTGCTCTGTCTGCCAACGATTTGAAGAGGGACTTGGGAAAGTACCCCAATGGCTTCTCATTGTTAACATTACCGACTACCACCCACCAATTTTTGGTTCTGACATCCTATAAGAAGAACCAATGTAAATTAGAATGTTTCCTGTCCAGGCCTATGGAACAATTGGGGTACAAAAACGAAGCGGAATGTGGGACATTACCTTGAATGCTTGGAGTGTGAGATGCCACTGCTGGCCATTGTAGGTTGAGAACCGGGCAGCAGCACCAGGAGCTATATCTCTGCTTACTTGTACGAAGCCTGGGCACAGAGTATTATAGCAGCCTGTACTGCTATAATCATCATTCTATTTTGGACATATCAAATAACAGTAGCTAATTAAGGAGATCCAGACACCATAATCAACGGTCTAGATCTAGGCGCCATTGTCCACTCTTTTATAAAAATAAAGCGAACAAAATATTGTGGGTGTGTGTATTTATTGTGGGATTAGAGAGCATGTAGGGAGCTTCAGCTTCAGGGAGCTTACCGTCCAAGACACAAAAAGGCGAGGTTCGTGGTCACCGAATAGCGTTGGATGCACCTGATAAGGACGAAAACAAATTAAATGAAGTGGTCAGTTCAACCATTTAGATTCCAAATAAGCCCACGAATTTCCCATGCCGAATGATCCTGGTCGTTCAGCTTCAAGTGTCTGATTTTCATAGAAAGTTGATGAAAAGAATCCATGGTGGAGCTAGCCCTACAAATGAGAAACGTTTTCTTCCTTCCTGCAAGCCACGTGTTTGTGGTAAGTGGTAAGAGACAAAATCTTCTCTGTTAATGATCATTCTGTCATCGTTCCGATTCCATCCAGCCCATGCAGATTTTATTTATTTGTTAGTAAAAGCCCATGCAGATTATAGATGTGAGGACTTACCGCCCATCCAGCCTCAACGGTGTTGTAGTTGCCCGGATTGCCGCCCACTACCCAAAACTGTCCAAGGCTGAACTCGTCTGCACCAACCCATGGCTTCCACACGTTCATTTGCGCTCGAGCTCCGTAGTACTCACCGCCTTGTTTAGTATCTATAGAAACCCACTGCACAAAACAAAAGCAGCAGCAGCAGCAGCAGCTAGTGATTAACAGGTAGTCTCTCTCTCTCTCCATGCATCTAATAGAATTTTTTTCAAATGGGTCATCTTACATGATGACCACTGCGCGAGGCCCTGACACCCATTTTATTCAACTTGAACAGAGATATGACTCTTAATAAATCTCGCATTTGGATGCGTCGAATTGGAACTGTTCCTTGTGGGCAACCTCCACTTGGCAGCTCAATTTTCACTTCCATTTCTGAACTAGTGTTACGCATGCTTTCTAATCTTTTTGGGAAGGAAGTCGGCCACATCTGTGCTACAGAACCATCATCCGTTAGATATATTTTGGATAAAAAATTCGAATCACCATTTTTCACAGGACATCTGCTAGCTTGTTAATTTTGTGTGGTAATATGCAAACGAACCTGAATCTCATGGTCTTTCAGCAACGGATGATCAAATGCTGGCTGCTTATAGATGTCCACACAGTCAAAGACATCGCCATAAACTGTCTGAGGAAAATGTGTACCCAAATGATGCTAAGGTAAATCAGAGAATATAGCATTCGTTTAATATTAAATGGCCAGGCACAGGAATAGTTCAGTTGTCCCAAAAACCATTAATAAGATTGAATAGCAGACCTTAATGCTCTTGACTGCAGGCTTATTGGGAGACTCGAGATGTCTCCTCAGTTCCAGATGCTCTTCCCAGCGCATTCCCGCTGAATCGCCTATCATAAGAGAAATGGCTATCAAAAACAAAAAGATTCCCATCCAATAGACCTGAATATAATTTGGACTGCTATGGCCTGAGAGGTGAACTGAAGAAAGAGTAGGAAATGGCCCCTGCTAATATATCTGTTTTCACGCAGCTTTATGAAATTTCCAAAACTATCGCATCAGAATGAGGTTCAATTAGAAACCCATTGGTACAATTTCCTTTTTAACTTGTTAGGAGCCGCCTTAAAAAAGGAAATATCTATCCGCTAGGACAACGCACGTTGCAGCAGAATGATCTTTTGAGGCCTTACAAGACATTTGATCTTTGCCGGTAACCGTCAACACCTTCTCTTTTTTAATGGCCATACTGACAAGTCATGTCAAGTGGAATCAACAATCAGGCATGGATGGAACAGACTGCGACGGGGCTGGACCAGTTTGCTCCATCGTTCCTTTACAGACTAGATTTTCAATGAATTTTCCGTCCTCAAATGGTCAAATGGAGTGTGTAGTATGCTGAACGTGTAGATCAATTCAATTATCATATCGCTCATTCGTTCCTAGGGATAAAAATGGATACAGGGCAAGATGAATGCACGTTTGTGTCAGATGGAGTTTCCAGTTTGCGCCAATCTTACCTTGAAAAAACTCGAATCAAACTGAAACCAACCCACTAATCTGCTCTTGAAAAACTCAATCAAGCTGAAACCATCCCACTAATCTCACCTTGAAAAGACCCGATCAGGCTGAAACCAACCCACTAATCTTACCTTGAAAAAGCCCGATCAA
The DNA here is from genome assembly GCA_030490835.1 of Annona cherimola. Classification (NCBI taxonomy): domain Eukaryota; kingdom Viridiplantae; phylum Streptophyta; class Magnoliopsida; order Magnoliales; family Annonaceae; genus Annona; species Annona cherimola. Next base: position 98,706,154 of record CM059973.1, on the reverse strand, counting down.
GCTGAAACCAACCCACTAATCCTATCTTGGAAAACTCAAAACTTAAGCAAGCTGAATCCGACCCACCAATCTTATCTTTAAAAAAAATCAATCAAGATGCGCACTAATCTTGTCTTTAAAAAACTCAATCAAGCGGAAACGTACCCACTAATCTTATCTTTAAAAATCCAATCAAGCTGAAACCAACCCACTACCTTACCTTTAGAAACTCGATCAAGCTGAAACCAACCCATTATCTCACCTTTAAACACTGGATCAAGCTGAAACTAACCCACTAATCTTATAGGAACAAGAATATACAACTTGAGAAATAATTATTTTTATTCAATATTATAGAACAAAACTATAAGTTGAAGATATCAGGAGAGAATAATATATGTATATATGTATATAACTTGAACTATCTTGTCTGTTTTCCATGATTTTAGTAATTAAATTCTCTACGAAGGCTTACCGCAGGGAAATTGTATTAGTTGTAATACCTAGTTTTTGGGAATGCAGAAAGCGTAACAATATTCAAATTTGAAGAGATGATTGAAGTCTCTGAACAAGCCTGCTAACATGAGCTTCAAGGTTAGTTCCTCACGCCACTATCCCATCCTAAGACATTACTTTGTATTTCCCTAGTGGTAACACCTGCAGGAGTAACAAACTGGATAATTCATAGACTGCCACTGCCTGGCATGCAGCTAAGTAGGGCGCTCAGGCAGGCATACTCGGTGGAATATCAACCGGGGAGAAAAAACCTCGGTACTCGGTAGTGCTGAATCACGAGACACTGTAACATAGTACTGAGACATCACACTCATGGCACATAAAAATGATACAAACTGTTTTCAAATTAGATATAACAAATGGCAAGCTGGAGAACAGAGCATGCTCGTTTTTTGCTTGCTATCTTGTAAACATAGTATACCTTTCTAGAAATGATGGAGAACAACTTTCTTATAAGGATTTGGACCTAACAACCAGGCCCACCAAAATAGAAAAACCTTCTCCAAGTGTTGTCACCAAATTGGTTTGGATCGTCCACGTTATAGCAGTTGGGCTCATCTACGACTGCATATGTATTGGTCGGTGCATCCGTTAGCGTATTTTTTTCATCCACTGTCATAACCATCCTCATGAACGCTGCCTTTCGAAACCCTTCACTGGGGAAATGGCCACTCCCCATTTGTGGCTGTCCAACCTCCTTCCCGGTAAAAACCTCACCGCCCCATCTAACACTGCTTGCTCTGTCTGCTAGAGTATTGAAGAGGGAACTTGGAAAGTAACCCAACAGCTTCTCCTTGTGCAAATCGCCAAATGCCACCCACCAGTTTTTGGTCCTCACATCCTGTAACAACATGAATTAGAGCATTTCATCAATTAGGTGTCCCGCAGGCGCATGGAATCAATGATATGCAGGCACAAAAAGTGGAAGGAGGACTAATATATTAACCTTGAATGCTTGGAGGGTGATATACTGCTGCCCTCCGTTGTAGGTAGAGACCGGTTGAACAGGGGAACCAGGAGCTACATCTCTGCTTACTTGTACAAAGCCCGGGCACAACGTATTATAACAGCCTGTTTCACCATAATCATCTGCCTGTTCTTGGACACATCATAACACATGACAGTAGCCAGTTAATTACGTAATCTATACAACACGATCAGTGGCCCCATTTGGTCAATGAAATAAAAAAAGCAACAAAAGTAGAACGTCTTTAATTATCTATCCCATTCCCATATTGGATTGAAGGAGGCTTACCGTCCAAAACACAAAAAGGCGAGGGCGGTAGTCGCCATACAAAGTTGGATTCACCTGTTAATTTATTGAAAAAAGGGGGGCATGAATTGAATTAGTATTAGTCAATCCAATCCGAACATTCGAGCGACAATACTTGTGCCGAGTTGGAAGCAGATGAGGAGTTACCGTCCACCCAGCCTCGACGGTGTTGAGATCACCAGGATTGCCGCTCGTTATCCAGAACTGTCCTAGGCTGAACTCATCTTTGCCCACCGATGGATTCCACACATTCATTTCTGCACGAGCCCCATAGTACTCACCACCGTCTTGCGTTTGTATAGAAACCCACTGCACCCAAAATAACAGGGTATAAATAATAAATAAATATAAACATTTCTACCGCTTATATATCGGATATATAGGATTTGTAACAAGTAGCTAGGTGAGATCTTAATTACATGATGAAAAGTTGCCACGGATTTGATAGGCGTCTTTTTGGACTTGGACAGAGATTTGATTCTTAATAAATCTCGCATTTGGATCCGTCGAATCGGAACCCTTCCTTGTGGGCAACCTCCATTTGGTAGCCCAACTTCCGCTGTCATTTCTGAAGTAGAGTTGCGCCTGATTTCTAATCCCTCTGGGACCGAAGTAGGCCACATCTGTGTGACAGGACACAGTTGTCTTCATTAAACTAAATATAAAAGCACCAGTTTTTTTTTTTTTTTTTTTTTTTTTTTTTCAAAAACAAAAATTAAGGAACAAAGATTTCTTCCACCTCACTACGAGCTTTAGTTAGTTTTGTCCTCTGTTTGACGATACGAAAATCATACCTGAATTTTATGATCTTTGAGTAATGGATGATCAAATGCTGGCTGCTTATAGATGTCCACACAGTCAAAGATATCGCCATCATCTGTCTGAGGAAAATTTTAATACAACAATTCCAAATTAACTAAGAGAGTGTTGCATGTGTGGTTAAAAATAATTTCGAAAGAAGGCAGCACATATCTAACAAAGCCTCAACCGAAATAATATGGCTTATTCATAGAAAAGACTTTAACCCGTTTACATTTTTTTTTTTTTTTTTCCTCCGATAGAAACCCATTTACTTGAATCACTAATATAACGCTTGAGTAGCTGTAGCAGACCTTGATGCTCTTCACTGCAGTCTCATCGAGAGACTGGAGTTTTCTCGATTTCGAAAACTCTTCCCTGCTTACATTTGCTGCGTCGCTACCTGTTATAAGAAACAAGGCTATGATTGATAGAAACAAAACGATTCCCCTCCAATAGGGCTGAATAACACAATCTGAAATTGCTATGGCCATTCAAGCTGAACTGAAGAAAGAGTAGGAATGGAATGTCCAAGGATATAATCAAATCCCAATAGTCATCTATTAAATAGCATCAACTTTTGCTTCCGAATTCATGGACTTGCCAAAATTATCTCATAAGAATCTTAGCAAATTCATGTCATTTATAAGAAATTCATTAATATTATGTTATAATTTTCCTTTTTTAAGGTGTCAGTTGATAGCTGAAAGAGAGAAAATTATATGCGTTGTGATCTTTACAGCCTCGAAATCACTTCATAGAAATATTTTTAAGGCCGACCACCAAGACGTTAGAATCAAAAATCTGTGCCGGCCATCAGCACCAGCTTTCTCCTTCTCCTAATTATTAATTTTTGGCCATGCATGCATGTTAAAATTAGCTCGATCGTTAGAGTAAGGACTGGTGAATAGAAAAAAAATAATAATAATAATAACTGAATGAAAAGGTGCCCAATTGATTTGCAAATATCGATTGATTCCATTAATTAATATTGCAGATTTTGAATTATTTTATTTTTGGTCACGATTTAATAAAATTCAATCCATAAGCGGCTCTTGCGGAATGTGCTATATCCACAATAAATTGCCGTATTGACCGGATCATCCAATTCAAAGTTGGTCCTGCAATGCTTGCTTTTCATTAATATTCAAAAATCATCGGAACCAAGACAATCATGTGGACCATACCATATTATATATTTATCAGGAAAAACCTCTCATACCTGCTTAAAACTATATGAAGTTAATAATATGAATTCATTTTATAATTGATAATACACATCAACTGTTTAAATAATATATATTATTTACTATCCCTTGATGATTTCAACTGTGAAAAATCATAAACACATTTTTAAAAGACCTTTCCCCCCTTAAAATCCATTTTTTGAGTATTAAAGAAATAACATTTAAGTTTTTTAATGCCTTAGATCCCTCTAACAAATAGGATGAGCCATTTTTGAATTGAATCCCATGCACTTGGATAAGATCCAACCCTTGGAAAATTGGGTAGCAAAAGGCGGAATTAGTTCCACCGCGCTGTTCCCTTCCGAAAAAAGCGCTTCGAATAAGTTCTTGTTGTCTAGCAAATTCCAGCTGGCCAAAGGCTTAAAGCCCAGATCTGATCTGCTCGGCTCTCCTAACCCCTAAGCTTGATCATTATTAGCCAACTGGATGTGATTTCACTGCTTGGCATTGGTTTTGAGAAAAATACGTAATACACGGATTGTACAGCACGAATCGATTGCAAAAGCTTATCCGTATATGCGGTCCCATCAACATGAGCCGAACCGCCCACCGTCTGTCGCTGCTGCCGACTGACGGCCTGCGGGTGTGACCGTGTGAGTGCGACTCCTCCCTCCGTGCGGTGCCAGTTTCCAATTAGTTGTGGAAATAGATGGACGACATCAATCAGCTTATCGTCTCCTCTCTGAATAAGTGAAAGCTTCTTATTATCTTCCACGTGGATTATTAAATTTAATTATAATACGATTTGATTTGAGAGGTAATATTGTATTGCCAACTCATCAAAATCGTGTGCTCCATAAATATATTATATTCTCTTTTATTTCAACAATATTATTAATCTTTCTGTGCTTAAAAACTTGTTTATTAACCTTCAAAGGCCTGCTTTTATACCAGTCTTATTTTTGCACTTACTGTGTAACAATAGATCATACGTGACCCCCTTGGTGGGCTTGCCGGTGACAACTAACAACTCGACGTGAGCGTGGAAGCAGTTATATTCCTCCAGCTAAAAGAACCAAATCAATCGATAAATCCAGATAGTAACAGTGCCGTGACACAAATGAAGTACTGGAGAAGGACTAATCAAGTGGGCCCCATCCATGGAACGAGTTACAAGATGAAAAAAAAATATTGATTATATGCATGTTGTTAATTAGTTCCATATGGATTATTCACATTTCAGTTTTTTTTTTTTTTTCAACTATGCGTATTTTCTTTTTAATTCATATATTTCGCATATTTGCTTTTTAAGCCGCATAAATTTCTCTTCTTTGTTTTTTAAATTTAGCCATTAATGCACGTTTGCCAAACCAATGAAAAATTTATCATTAGCTGTCATATAAATTTTTTAATGATAACATCACCCCTTAAATAGTCGACTCATGAACAACTGGACCACAACAAACATTCCATTGTTTGGAGATTAAGTCATATAAAATTGTCTCTTACGCGTATACAAGATAACTCATGAATATAAATCGACTCGAGTAAGCGATTAAATTAAAATTTTCATTTACAAATAACATACATTAGTTGAGTGCTTTAATGTTAGGATTTAAAATATAAAGATAGTAAATTTACAAAGTTTTAAAAGCAAACATGCAAAATTCGCCTATCATAATGCAAACAAGTATAGTTAAAGAAACCAACATGAAAAGATTAAAAAAAAAAAAAAAAGAAAGCGGGTTCCGTAGTCGGCAGGCTTCATCCAAAACACCGATGACAGATGACAAGCCGAAGCCAGACCATCTCAATAAATCCGTCACTGGGAGCCGTGGCAGGCATTCTACGTATCCACGTGCATTTCGTTGATGAACTGTACCGACCGCTTCAACGACATTTGTTAATCATCTCTTCCTCCTCAAGCTAAGCTGACGATGAATTAGGAATGTTAATCCTTTCTTATCCTCCTCCTCCTCCTTTAGACGTGGCAAAGGAATTACTGGGCGGGCGCATCCTGAAACAAAAATGAAATAATGATATAAGATAATTCTCACAAAATCAGTCTGAATATATAGATCCAGTGAAATTAATTAATTGGCCGAGTTAATTATGCAATCGTGCACACCTGAAATTTATGATGCTTCAGCAGAAGATGCTCCAATGATGGCTGCTTGCATTTTTAAGAGAAGGGCGGGGCCGGGGACGGAGAATAGAGTATGGAGTGATATGGACTATAAAGCATGGAGAGCGAGCTAGGGAGGAAATGATAAGAAAAGGTGATCCACTCGGATCCGGCTAATTAACGGGGAGCAGGTTGAGGTGAGTCATGCAACTTGCATGTACTTTCCTACGAACAGTGCTTGCTCGTAAAATGGCATGCAGTGCGGCTGTACCAGTGTCCGGCGCTGAAATAAAACATAGGGTGTTTGTTTAGGGTAAAAAAATGTCAATTAAAACTTTTCAATCTAAAACTTTTCAATCTCCATAATTACTCTATTTTTTAATTATTTTTTCACATTTTTCTATACAAACTATCATATTTTTCTATCATTTCTACACAACTACCCATACAACTAACCTATCTATTTTAATTTTATTCTCTTTACTCCTCATCATTACTCCTATTATATCACATCATTTTTTATTGATTTGACAACTTCTACTCCAAAAACTTTTCATCAAAAGTTTTACCTCCAACCAAACACACTCATAGTAAGAGTGTGACAAATGGTGGGAAATATAAAAAATATATATTTTGAGAAACATGTGATAAGGGTATAATTGGAATAAATAAATTTGTTGTATATAATTTGTACAAAAAATGATTAGATATAAAGGTAAAGATGGAAAAAATAGTATGATTGATAGAACAATGATTGGCCTTGAAAAACCAAATCCCATGAGTTTCCCATGATTACCACGCTCCAAGATTAACAAACGTCCTCTAAAATTTTTCACTCTCCACAACTACTCTATTTTTTAATCATTTCTTCACATTTTTCTATACAACTACCCTACTTTTCAATCATTTCTACACAACTACCAACACGACTTATCTATCTATTTCAACTTTATTCTATTTATTCATCATCATTACCCTTATCATATCACATCATTTGACAACTTCTCGTCTCTATAATTTTTCATCAAAAATTTTATCGATTTCTAAATACAACCTAAATTTCGCATTTGACTTGAAAAGACGGTGGTACTGTTAGATCCCTTATTTTATATATTTTACAGTTTATGAGAACCTACTCTCGTTATCCTAGTAGTTTTCTTTTTCGCTCTCTCCCTCTCTCTCTCTCTTATCCCCAAAATCATAACCGCTTGCTAGCCGAGATCGATTTTTAAAAAGGAGGTTTGAATTCTCGTTATCAGGTCAGTGGGCCAGAAAACAACATAGCATTGCAGAGGGGCCCTCATTATTACTCATCATAATGCCACTATCATGCAAATGCCACTTTTTCCATCGCCAATTTTCAATCTTTGGACGCCCAAGTTTTTCAACGACGGCCCCACCACAGATATTATAGTGTCTTCCACTCCGCTCCAGAATCCAGAGCCCTCCACGGCTATTTAGCCTAATTTCTTATCTAGTCTAGACCTTCTATTCGACGATGGGCCAGGACTGGCCTCTTGTTTGGTGGGAATGTAAGACCCAAATAACTTCTGGATCTCTTCCAGGTGACCGAATCAAGATACACACAATTTTCTGGCAAACACAAATGATTGCATTTTTGTGGCCCAGCTAAAATCATTCACCACAATAACCTATAAAGAAAACTCGGATTTGGGATCCCATAAAAAAAAAATCAGTCAATCAATCAATCAATCAATAAAGATGAGCTCAAATGAAAAAGTCGCTGCCGAGATTTGGGTAGAGCCCTGTTGCTACTTTTGCTAGAAACTCAGGCACATTTTCCCTAAAAGCCGCCGCCGCCACCAACCATGTCCACGGTATCGGAGGCCAAAAAAAAACAAAAGACTGCTTGGTGGTTGTGGCCTGACCCCTGAGCCAGACTGAAGGAAATCACAGGGCCGAGCAGGAGGGAAGGCGAGAGAAAACGCAGCTCAAAAGTGCTTGAACATACGTCTACAATCATAGGATTTCTCCTCAAAGCATCAATTAAAGAGAGAAAGAGAGTTCAACATCTCATCATCGCCGCATTTCTTCAAAATAAGCACGGATTATTGTGTAGCTTAAAAAACGATTTCTTTCGCTATGGAAGTACCCGCCATCCAAGTATACTGCGCGAGTATTTCCAACGAGAAAATTTCGAAGATAAAAGGCAAAAAAAAAAAAAAGGTAAAAAAACAGGGGATCATTGCCTTCTTCATTCCCCATTATCAGAAGAAGGGAGAAATTTAGAGGCACTCAGAATGAGTAGGAGGATTTATATCAATCAAGAGATATCAGAATATCAACATTCTTCATCATAGTGCCCTACCTAGCTCCCAATGCTTGTTCGTTGTAAGTAAACAGACTACGACAGCTGAGTAATGCATCAACATATCTCATAATTAATGCCTTCCGAGGTTCAAGAGATACGATGCAGTCAAACCTACCCCAAAAAATGGAAACCGGAAAAACTGAATCTGAGACGGAGTTTTTCTCAGACAAATGCCTCGATTTTGTCCTCACGAACTACGGAAAAAGAAGAGATTTCCTCCTCCATCGGACTCGTCATCATTTGCTCATCACCGAAAAACACCAAGAAACGATTTCGAGAGCGACCGAAATTCAAGATCAACATGTGCAAAATAAGAAGAAGAGAGGGAAAAGAAAACAAAAAATGATTGCGCATGAAACCAGAAATCTGCTGGGAAAGAGAAGCGGCGGAAGAGTGCGTCACAGCTCTCTGCTAGAGCATCTTTTTATACAGGAGGTCGGATTTTAGGGTTGAAAAATAAAAAGATTCGATACTCTAGAGCTTCAAATCTAATGATACACGGACACGATGAGATCAAACTTACATAGGAGTATTATTTAGATCGAGACCGTCCACGTTCTATTTAATTTTATTCTCCTATATTGTGATGGAAGGAAAATACAACCCGCTAAAAATATTATTAATTTATGAAGAAAAGTCAATTTACGACCATTGATTTAGAATGGCCGAAAATCCATTTCAATTATACCAGTTTCTTTGGAGATCCATGACGATTTACAGATGACAGGGCTCGTATGTTGCCCATCACACTGGGCAGAATGTTAATACCGCAACGGCGGGGACCGGCGGGGACCGGCGGAGATCGTGGTTCTTTTTTTAACCATCTTAAATTACGAAATTAACGCTGCCCAGCACCAGCGGCATGGCCGGCAGTATGGCACGACTGGTCATCCCAGAGACTTTTCAGAAATTCAGATGAGCTGCTGTGCCCGTACTATTTTACATTGTGAAAAACGCAACGATATATCTTTACCCAATTTGGAAAAACAAATAATACATTTTTTTTTTAAATAAGGTATATTTAAGTGACGAAACTTTTTTGATGAACAAGGTTGTGTGTAAAAGTTATTGATAAATTGAAAAAAATAATACAATATAATAAAAGTAATGATAGTAGTAAAGAAAATAAAATTAAAAAAGATAGATAATTACATTAGTAGTTATAAATTAATAATTAAAAGTAAAATAATTGTATAGGATGATGTAAAGAAATAATTTCAAAATATAGTTGTTACAAAATTAAAAATTTTTAAAATAAAAAATTTTAGTTTAAAAAAATTTTACATATTCTGGCCTTGTCATTTTAAACCGATTTGAAACAAGATCATTTCATAGCAATCCAAAACACATTTTTAAATTTTTATTTTTTACAAAATTATTATTCTAGTTATATTTAATCTATAAACTAAATTTTATCAAACTTCAAGATATGTATATATTTATTTTAGATAATTAAATATAAGGATATTTTAGTCAATTTTAAATTGCTAAACATAATTAAAATACTCCTATATTTAAAAAGGGACTGATCCTCATATTTTTTTAATTTTTCTTTACAAACTTGTTAAGCTAGGTATATTGAATCTATAAATCAAGTTTTATCATTTTTTTGATATTATTAAAGATTTTTAAACATAGTAACATTATCATAATTTTCTAAAAACTACAACAATGTTACTGTATTTAAAATATTTAAAAAAAATTTAAAATATCTAAAAGTAATAAAACTTAGTTTATAGATTTAATACACTCAACTTAATAAGTTTGTAATTCCTATTTAAAAATCTAAAATAAATATATATGTTCAAAATTGGTAAAAATTAGTTTATATTAAATATAACTAGATTAATACTTTTGTAAAAAAAATTAAAAATTAATAAATATTGTTTGACTAGCCTGAAATGATTCATTTTGCTTACATATTGCCAAACCTACACTAATGTGATATAAGATGTAACAATTGAACCGGTAAAATTGTATTAGAAGATGTAAAAAAGGTCTAAATATAAATATAATAAGGGTAATTTGTCAATATATCTACTTAGTTTGCCGCTAATTACAAATACACTCATATAGTTTCACGAGTTGTATATTAACCTCACGTAATTTTACTGAAATTACATGCATACTCATGCTAAGGGCATACCTATTTTTTTTTTTATTGGAGTATATTTACAACATATCTCAATACATATCACATTCAAAGCTCCGAGACAATTCTAACAATATTTTCAAAGGGAGACAACAAGCACCCAAATATCAACAGGGAAGACCAGCAGGTCCCAACTAAATAAGGAGGACCACACATGCCCCCACAGAAATTTTTAGTTCGAAATCCCACCTGGGATTCGAACACACGCCGGTGGGAACGAAAGTTTCGTTCTGCACCCGGCGACCAAACGAGCGGCGCTCGTTTGGTAAGGGCATACCTACTTAGTTTGCCGCTAATTGCAAATATACTCATATAGTTTCACGAGTTGTATATTAACCTCACATAATTTTACTGAAATTACATGCATACCCATGCTAACGGCTAATATTTAACGGTAATATAAATATTGTTAAATAAAATATATTATTCCAAAATTGCCCTCGAACTAAGTTGCAGAAGATGGACGGTGGCAGTGTGGAACGTGGAAGAGGTACTGGGGAAGATGGACTGTAGCTTTGGGATTTGGAGAGAGCAGGCTGGTTTTTTGAATTTTGCCAACAGAAATTGGGGTCAGCAACACATGATGTTCTGGTTTGCTGGCTGAGATGATTTACGCTATGTGATGGATAACTAAATTTTCATGGCAATTATAATCAAAGAGGTGTGCTATTGTTCAGCAGTTATTGCAATTGGCTGAATGAGAGCCGGAGATTGCAATTTGATGCTGTCGGATTTAATGGAGGCTGAGGGTGTTGATTTTGACAATTGTTACCTGGCTTTAGTTGAAGTGAATCAAGCCAAATGGGAGGAAGTTGCCGGTGGGTGTCGAAATTTTCTGGCCATGAACAGAGCTGCTATTGGAAGGATTCTGTTAGTTAGACTAAGGGTCCGCATCTGCCATACCCAACTTTGCTCTTCATCCATAACTTCTAGCGTTCAATCAAATGCAAGCAGGCCGACGAATTCATCTTCTCCGTTCGTCTCCCAACTTGCCGACTACCTTGATTTAAAGCATAAAAGTAAATCATTGTTGGAATTTCAGCTGTCTTTCTTTTTAAATTCAACAGAAGCGCAACGTGACCAAGTCCCACCTTCACCAACCGGCTGCTCAAACCCAACAATCTAAATCTGATGTCTTCAAAATAAGTGGGTTTCCCCTTGCTTTTGGCTGCCATGGTCTTCTCCTCCATGAGGGAGAGGACGAAAACCAACTGCCCAAGCATAGCAATCCAAAACTAGAGTCTTCATAATCAATGGGTTTCCCCTTTTTTGGCAGCCATGGTTGTCTCCTTCGCGAGAGAGATGACGAAGACCGGCTACCCAAACCCAATAGTTCAAATCCGGCCCCAAAATCAGTGGGTTTCCCCTTGTTTTCGGCAGCCATTGTCATCTCCTTCATGAGGGAGATGACAAAAATTTCGATAGTCCAGCATACTAGTTCACTTTGTGCACATGCAGGCCAAGTTTTACAATGGGTTTTTTTTCGTCATAATTTAATTTTCTAACGCACATATCTACCATTGCTGACGAAAAAGATGTCTCGTGGTATGTATGTAATTCCAGTAAAACTAGTTGAGGATAATATGCAATTCATAAAATTACGTGAGTATATCTACAATTAGCGTAAATAAAAAAAGATAATTTTGTAATTATGATGTCAATCAAAAGGTGTACAAGTTGGAAAAAAATATCTTTTGCCAAATGACAAGCAGTCTCTTAACCATTCAAAAATTGTATTTATATACTTTGCATTACCTTTCTCATTTATTTTAGCACATATATAGGGTTAATTTCAAATATACCCACAACCTTTACCCTTAATGTTAAATATACCCCATTAAGTATAAAATCTTTCGTATATACCTTTTAAGTAAACTTCAAATATCAAATACGCCCCATACCGTTACTGTGCTTATGAACGGCGTGAATGTAAAGTGGAAATGACTGATGTACCCTTGAAAATTAGGACATCTCCGCGTCGAAGCAACCATTTGTCTTCGTCTTCTCTTAGGAGTCGATAGTGTTTTTTACGGCTGAATTTTTAAAAAATGATTAGCTTACAAAAACAGATGATGAAGAGAGGGAGAAGCAAAATGTAGCCATTGCCTAAATTTGAGATAAAATCATGAAATAGATTACCAACTTCTTCTTGCCTGAAATCCTAACTATTGCCAAAATCTAAGCAGATAGCTGCCCAGTCTCCTCCTTTGAAGTCGCCCATTAGCAGCAGCCGATGACACTACCACTTCCTCATTTGCAGTCGTTCCTCTCCAATAACAGCATATCAGCATTCAACAAATTGGAAATTGCCACCACAACACCTAGTCTCCGAAATCTCGTCTTCCATGGGTGCACAGACCTACCTGCACTTTCGTCTCTCCTAGCAACCCATCAACTATGGCATGAATCTTAACCTCCATCAAATTCGGCTAACCGGTGACGAAATTGCAGATCGATTAGTGATTTGAAAATGCGCACAAACCTTCATAGTAACAGCAACTGCTACAGAACTCATCGCAATATCGCCTACCGCCTCTAGCAAACACCCCTATCTACGTTCTTCCCAATTGCAATGGTTGTCCAAATCAACCATTAGCCAACACTAATGCCGACAATTCTAATGCTACCAATGCCACACGTGGTTAGCAAAAACCCGCCACCAACAACAATTACTAAGTTGCCAATGGAAATAGATGCATCGACTCCAGCAATTAAAGTAGCAAATCATACCAGATTTGCTAAAGGAAATACCCAATTAGCAACAATCCTACTCACACTCTGCGTCCGTTTAAACATCTTCTCCATGACCGGCGAGAAAAATGCAATAGAGACTCCCCTATTTCTCCTCTTAGCGTCTGGAAAACTCGCCACTTATAATTATTGAATCCAGTGGAGGCACCTAGCAAACTGGTTATGGCCACTGAATCCAACGAAGGCCCAACAAACTGCTGGTTGCCCTCAAAATCCTGAGCAACAAAAATACCATCTGCCATCGCTATTGCCTTTTCGATGCTAGCAAAATTCTATGGAGTGACCTAAACGTAACTTGGGAGACCAAGGTGACCAATTCCAGATTACAACGACGAGCAATGAACCCTAAAATCCCAAATGTCGCAACTCGATTTTCCCTATCGAGCATTGGAGACGACAAAAAATTTGTTTCTATAAATTAGAAAAGAACTCCATAGAAGAATAATAAGAGCAAATTTCATATGCGAATATATCTTAATACCTCTTTCTCCCAAGCAACTCCTTCAATGGCGATAAAAGCTCCCACTTTAGACTCGTCAAAACAATTTAGTTCGGCCGGCGACATATGTCAAGTTAATTCAGGGATAATTTGGTCATTTAAAAACATTTATCCAGCCAAAAATCCCCGTTACCCACTTCTTTGACAGATTATGATACTTTTGGGTATATTTGATATTTGGAGTTTAATTAATGGGTATATATGAAAGACTTCGTACCTGGTGAGTATATTTGAAATTAAGGGAAAAGATTATGAGTATATTTGAAATTAAGGGAAAAGATTATGAGTATATTTGAAATTAACCTGCATATGTATCAAATCATGCTTAGGAAAATGAAAAATATAGGTAGGCTTGAAGAAAATTAATTTTCATCCCATTCCGCAGTAGCACGAGTGGACCGATTAAAAAAATAATAAAAATTGAAAGTCTCCATCGATTACTCTCCAGCGGCTGGCAGCGCCCACCCGCGCTTGCGTTTCCGCCGATTGGACTCTGGAGTACCGCGATCCAGACGCCACCCTCGTTGAAGCCCTAGCTTTTTCCCGATAGTGAATCGACCACCCGGAAGTGCAGGGGAAAAAAAGCGGGTGGACGAGGAGGAAAATAAGAGATCTTAGAAACTAGAAAGTGGGGAAAGCAGACATGCCATTGGATTTCAAGTGGAGAAGCGTCGGGAAAGAGAGAATGATAGATTACGAAAAAGAATAAAATAGAAACGATAAAGGAGATGGAGACTGCAAAGATGGACGTGTAGGCTACGGTGGAGGGGTTGGCTGTCGAGGTTGAAGGAGGCGGCTGCAGGTAGGAGGTTAGGGTTTGGATCAAAGGCAAAGGCAAAGGCGTGTTGAAGGAATTTGTTTCTCAAGGGCAGTAATACACGGTTTATTTTATTATTCCAAACCATTCCACAGGGGGTCACATTTTCAGAACGCCTGGTAGAACCTTGTCGTCAGCACATTCCCTCACATGCTGGCAGCCGTATCGGTAATTGATAATGCAATAAATAAATGGGGAATTGTACTGGCAATTGAAAAGGAAATTCTATAGCATAAGAGTGATACCTATTTCAATGGCTTCACAACAATGTACCCTCCAATTGCTACCTAAAACTAGGTAGGGAATTTATTAGCCTCTTTTGTGAAATTGCCTTGGCTAATGCCAGTTCTCAAAGTTCCCAGTTCGGACGACCCGCAAAGCCAGAACATTATTTCTGGCCATTATTTACTTGTTTATCTACCAGCCACTCGCGCAATAGCCAGGATCATTGCCAAGCCAGGTAGATCTTCAATAACATAACCCATCCAAGCGTTTGGTTTACTAGCAAAGTGATCTAAGACCAGCTTATTATGGAGTCGTACGTCCAACAACAACAACTCCCCATGTCTTAGGCCAGGTGATTTTTCAAAAGAGAGGACAAAAAATAATATATATATATATAGCGACATCCACTCCCACCAAACAAGAAAAGAATGTCGTAACAGACAACGTATCATAAGCCTATACTGGACGTCTTTGGCTGCATTACACTTTCAGCTACATCAAATCCATTTGAAGAAAGCATATAGCTAGCAGTCACAGAGCTACAACAATATGAAATGTGCAGGTCTCAACATATAAATGGCACAAATGTAGTAAAAGAACCAACACACAGCAACCAAAATAAACTGCAAACATGATTGTGGCACTGGCACAGAATGATCTCTCAGAGGAAATGAATCACCAGCGCCCAAACAGGGTAGACCAACAGGACGATAATACCAAGGGTGTTGGAGATGCCGTGGGTCTTCGTGAAGGAGTTTCGGAACCCCCCAGATGCTCGGATGTGTTCCTGCAGCAGGTAACCGCCAATTGCCAGGCAAATGAAGACACCAACCAAACCATCTCTGATCGTATGTGCAAAAAAGCTTGGAGCAACCACCAGAAGAAGAATCAATGAGCCGGGCATCTCTAACCAGTCTGCACAAATGGTCATTTTCTAAAACAGTTAGCAGATTCAAAACACATATATCCTCTGCGCGGTTCATATTCTTATCATGACAAGCAGTATAAATCAACAACCACACGCGCAACCTCATTATCCATAGGACCCTTTGAGAGGTCTATATCCTTTCCATGTTGCATGCTCTCTTTTACATGACTCAGAAATCCAAATCCAAATTGCCCAAAAGAACCATGACTCCTGACCATGTTCAGGCACTGGGGTGCTGATTCAAGAGTACCAGAACCTATAAATCCACCATATCCGGGGGGAAAGACCCATCTTAATTGAGTGATGCTGCTAAGTTTGCCCTATGCCTTTTGGTAAGAGAGATGGTTCTCCACATGTGTGACTTGATGCACCAGGACCTAGGAAATGTATGATCCCAACCTCTTTTCTTCACAGAGATCAGATAGCTGCGCCAGCAAATCCAAAAGACAGCTACACCACTAAGGATCAGCAGTGTCTGACATAGTCATTTGCCAACTTCGGTTAACTTTGCCTACAATTTTCTATGCTTCCTGCTTTCCTCATTCTTCTTTTGCTCCTCTGGTTTCATGTTGAATGAGGAAATATAGTTTACTTCTTGCTAAAACATCTCTCTGTCAACATTTGACAAAGAATTGGACAACCACATACACAATATTCCTGAACAAAAAGTCCAAATTTAACCAGGGGCCTTATTGTGCAGTAACCAAGAATATTTGCCAAAAGATTAACTGGAATAACCATAAACTTTTGAGAGAGAGAGAGAGAAGGGAAGCCAGGTACAGAGCCATGCGAATACACCAGAGAATCCTAGCAAGGACACCAGGAACAGCTCCATGCAAATGCACCACAAAATCCTAGAAGGATGATTTTTAATATAGGATGGTTTTAGTAACCTCAGGATCACAGATTGAGTGTTATGATCTTAATATCCAGTAAGTGAATAAAGACACTATATAGAACCTTTAGGTAGGATTCAGATGATGGATGATAATAGTAGCAATCAAAAAACAAAAACATTATTGGGAGTAGGTGGGCATCAAATCAGATAGAACCCGAGAGGTATTGGAGGAAGGGGATCACGCCCGCTTTAAATTTTATAAATGCTAAACTATTTTAGTAACTCTATATTAGCATATGGACATTTTTTTTCTTTTTTTTGAAGCATATGGACATCTTGGAATGGCAGGTTATGTGCAGGGTTTTTCTAATACAGTGGAATGTCGATGATTCATCTTTCAGCACATTAAAATCAAGTGATGCAAGTATCAGAATAAAATTCATCCAAACAATTCATCGGAGAAAGTGGTGCATAGCAAATTTAGCAGGCTATACCTGGGAAATGTCGAGGAAAGAATAGTCGCAGTACAACAGCAATGAAGGCAATCCATTTCCCCACTTCTCCTCTGCACCATGTCATAAAACATTACAGAAATTCGAGGACTCAAAGGAACATCAAACAGATGGATTAGATTACTATCACCTTAAGAAGTTGAACAACAGTGAAGGAAGACTCAAGAAGATATATGGGATCAAGAGGGAAGTTAACATGTTTGTCTTCCAATTTGTTCGATCCAAGATAAGCAAATATCTGCAATGCAGACATATATAAAGAGGTAGGTATAAAATGATGACTGAAAACAGAACCGGGAACAGGAGCATCTAGGCCTTGATCCAACCATTTGAGGTCATCTGTTGGCCAAATGAACAGAAAAGAAACGCATTTTTTTCTAACGAATAATTCAATTGATCATCATCACAATAATTATAAACTACTTTCCCGGACATCTTGTTATTAGCAACTAATCTCGTCATTATTTTTTATGTCAGTAACAAGCAGAATTTCATCAATTATGAAATATTATATAGATACACCACTCAGTTGCCAGAACAGCTCAAACTCCTATTACGATGGCAACAGATTAGCACCTCCATGAATTTCACCAGAACCCCATGGCGATAGGAAACCAAGTGCCCAGCAAAAACCCTCTTCATGCAACCGGATTGGAATTTAAAAGAGTTATCTCATATGTTTACTATGCAAATCATGGCACAGTTGCTCCCAAGTCACAGTAATACAGATACCCAACTTTACCGAGCTATTGCCCTTTATACCACAGCCAACAAGTTGTCCACCTCTGCACTGCTGAAATATCAATTTAAATTAACTAAAATAACCCAGATAAATTATCTTTAGTTGAGCTGAAAGTAGAATTTTAATAAGGAAAAGACAACCGAAAATTCGACATGGCCTCCAAGATCGAAATGTCGGCATGGGAATAAAGGAACGCAATTCCCGTGCTTGAGGTAAAATAAAAAATCCAGCTTGTTTGAATTGGTCATAATATTAAAAATGCTTAATCAACTGTGTAACTCTACTCGAATATCGCACGGTTTCGACAAAAGGAAAGGCAACAATTACTGATAGAATTCTTTACAGGTGTAGATTTAACAATCATCCGAAAAGGAATCGAGGAGATATAAAAGGAAGAAACACCGAATTCAGAGAGAAAATGATGTCATGTAAGTGAGAGAGGGAGACAGACATGGCTGCGAAGGATGCGACCCATTTGAGGAAGGTTGTGCCAAAGCCGAGGCCGCCAAGCCGGATCGCGTCGTTAGCGAGCCTCTTCGCAGCGATTCCTATTTCCCTCAAATCCGACTCGATCACTTGCCTGCTGCTGCTGCTGTCCGTCTTCATTTTCAGATACGTCACCTTTCCCATTCTCAACCCCAACCGACTATGATACTTCACCTTCTCCTTGTCTCCTTTTTTGTTAAGAAGCTGCTGCACCACTTCCGTTCCTTCTAATTTCCGTTTCAACTTTCCAGACTCGGAACTGCTAGAGGATCATCATTCACCCGTAAGTCATATGCAAATGCACTGTACCACGAGTAATACCGTTCGACTGTACCACGAGAAACCCACCCGGTGGCAAATCATTCGACTGTACTAACTTTGTAGCATAGCCCTATAAATCCTTTCATCATTTTCATTCATTGACTAATTAGGATTTTACTTCGAAACCCATTTGAATAACTGGCCGGAATTCCTCTTTATTATTATTGAAGAAGAAGACGTAAATATTAAAAACTATAATTACCCACTCAATTATGCATTAAAATTTTAATTATTAAATTTTGACAGATCTGATCATCAGATACTTTACTTCGCATCAACCGCAGTGGACAACAATGACGACATGTTCGTGTGTCGCGGTGGACAAGAAAATAGACCATTAGCTGCGACCCTGCAGCGTCGATCCCGCTCGCCACGCCATTGCCCCCGTGTGGCCGTGTGGAACTGGAACTGGAAACGCCAGATATGGCGCGCCGGATGGAATGAGCTGGCACAACTGTACTCTGCTGCGGTCGCATTCCTCTGCCGGAGAGATCGATGATTCTGTACATGCGGATGCAGAATTGCTCCTGTACATTCTACCCGAAAATGTATATATTTTAAATATTTTTATTTTTATTTTTTGCAAAACCGTTATTGTAGGTATATTTGATCCATTAGTAAAATTTTAATATTTTAATATTTGTATTTTTTGAATCTTAAACATAGAAATATTTTAACTATTTAAAATTTATAAAAATATTCCTATATTTGAAACTCAAAAAATATATATGCAAGTTATATCCTTTGCAAAAAAAAAAAAAAATTTATATCGCTTAAATATACCTAAAATAATAATTTTGTAAAAAATTTTAAAATTAAAAATAAATTCATTTTATGATTTTTTTTTATAGTATCATCACACAATTAACAAATTATTGAAAATATTAACTGTACTCGGGCACACATTGGTATCAACCATGATGCTAACATACATTTTATTTAAGGTGTCAACTCTTTTATTTTCATTTTTGTATTTTCTTTGGTTTTTCTCCATAAACATTTGTAAATTTTTTAATTAAATTTCCATACTATCCACATCAAATACAAATGCATGAAGTTTTTTAAATTATATTTTAATGTTATATATTATAAAAACTTTCAATTATGTTAACTTTTAATATTTAGAATAGAAATAAACACAAGACGTAGCTTTTATCCAATTAAGTTATATTTGTTAAAATAATCTAAAAAATATAAATATCAGATCCACAGTTCCACACACGATATAATTTTTCTATTTTTTCCAAAATTTTAAATTTGATTATAAAAGTTTAAATTATTGATTAGTTCCTTGCATAAAATATTTATATGTGGACATAGAATTCTTAGATAGAAATATCAAAATTATTGAATGAAGTAAATGGAAATTTATTTTGAATCTACTTTAAAAGCTGCTTTGTTTTTTATTTTCATTTATTTATGAAAATTAAATACATACATTTAGAATATTTGACATGAACTCTGGTTTCTAATTTTTATACTCTAGATATGCATTTATATATTTATTTTATTTATCATATATTTTCTTTTTTCTTTTATTTTTATATCATTTATTTTATTGATAAATTTCTCCAATAAAATCAATATTGTCTCCCATAAATTTGGTTTTATCCTTTTTTTTGGATGAATGATAAATTAGATTTTAATTTTTTAGGGGCATTCCAAAGTTGAATATCATTCTTCACTTTTAATTTGAAAAAGGGGACACGTGACATGTTTGGGAAGCTAGACTAGAGGATATGTTGCCAGCGTTACGCTTCTTTGAAATTAATTAATTAAATAATGCACATGCCTGCCCGCAGCGTGCTGTGCATAGCCAAAATAATAATTGCATTGCTGAGAAAATATGATTATTTGATTATATTTGGGCGGTTGGTTTGTCCATGCGATCGAGGGCCGACAACCATCAATGGCGTGACCGACTGATACATGTATTTTATATGTGTTGGTTTCCAGTTTCCTCGAGGAAGTCTCCTGAGCTGCAGGGCAGGCAGGAAGGAATTATCCTGGGATGAGCGGTGGACCGGATCCTTCCAAGGTGCGTACCCGATAAGCAACTCTTCCTCTTTAATCCACTCTACACGTGCCCTGATGCATGCGTCAATCGGATCGCTCCAGTTGTGGCGCACGCAAGATGTTTGATGAAATGCGTCTCTCGTTACGGTGCCCGACTCTTGTCATTTGTCGGCCTATGCCCCTGCGCTTCGCGGTGAACCAGGTTCCGGTATGAGATGACATGATAACAGGTCCGGGATCGAATTCCCGATCAAAATTATAGTTAATAGTTAACAATGAATAGAAATAACAGAAAATAAAGTTTTTTAGCTCCATCATTTGTTGGAACAAGTAAACATCACGTCCAGTTTTAGAGGATGAAAAGGAACAAAGGAGTGGAATTGTTTCCTCCCCTCTCCTCATTAATTCACGGGTCCGCACTAAATTTCGTGCTGCATTCAGATGTGTGCGGACAGGGTTGTATTTCGGTGTGTAGTTGCATTAAAGTATGTATCGAGAAAATCCCAATTAAAAAAAAAAAAAGGAGTATGTATCGAGAAAAGATAAAATAGTATGATTGATAGTACGGATTAAAGTATGTATTTGATAATGATTAAAATTTATTAAATTAAATGGACAGGGTGAATGATTAAAAAGCAGAGAATATAGAGGAGAAGAACCCTTTTTTTTTCAGTCATATGGTTTGTTGAAGAGTGAATCTTCATCACCACCAAAAATCATCTTGTTGTGTAATGTGCATTTTCTTAATTGTTTCTCAGGCAAACAATTCACTGAGATAGGATGATCTTGGCCGCCCCTGGCTTCACTCTACTTCCTCCTACTCATGGGTGCTCGGAAAGAGCTCTTCCGATGGATTATGGCAGGGTTTTCTCCAAGACTAATCAAATGCATGCATCTGTTGCCAGAGAAACTTCCCTGAAAGCCAGTAACAGGAGGAGGTTGGACATTATTTTCTCCCATTCTAGGTTATCATGGCACTTCATAAAAATTTTTCTTACCAGACTCAACAGATACCAAATATTCGAACTCGCTGAAACCAACATAGAAATAAGGAACTCTCTTTTCTTTCCCGTTTTCATGGATTCTTCTAGCATGTCTGTTTGGTCTCAATAGTGGGTTGTTTCTGCGAATTTGTTTACAAGTTGATGATCTTATGTGTAGTTCATAATAGGTATATCTAGTTAAACTGCATGATCTTCTTGTGTAGTCTGTTTGTTGCTTGCAGTCGTTAGGGTAATAAAAGCGCATTGAATGTTGATTCCATCTGCGTGTTGCATTTTTTCCTGTAATTAGTTCTCTTGAGGCAACCAATTTTAAGATGTTCTACCACTGCCAACGCTATGGACTGGTTGCTCTTGCTACTTTTCACTTGGCTCTCTTATCCTGGTTACTATCTGGTATGAATGTTGTTTGGAAACAAACCAGAAATTTGTGCCTCTATTTTTCTCGGAGAAAATGATTCATGTGGTTTCCTGATTCGTGTTTAATCAGTGATACTCTAATCCTATTTTGTTTGTTATGATCGTATTATTCACTTCTGCTGCTGATGCTGTAGATAAGCACATTTTCACACCTCCAACTTAAAGGTGTTTTTACATGCTCGAGCAAACGAGATCTTCTGATGGTTTAATCTGATCCTTTTTGTTTGGAATGTCAGTACAACTTAGCATTAGCATGCCTCCTTCATTTCTACTTTTTGTTAGAATTTTTTTTTTCCCCCCTCATATCATCCACCTTAAATGACCAGGCAACTAATAGAAGGCAACTTCATGGGAAGGGTAATAATGCAGTCTTCAACTTCTCCAAGCCTTGAGGCAGCTCTAAAAATAATCAAACTCTTAAGGAAGAAAAAAAAAAAAAAGGACTGTTTATTTCCCCCAGCTGGGATTTCAATTCTTTATCTTTTTTGTTTGAAATGAAGTTCGACATTTTTCTTCTTAGATTAATTTCTGAATGTAATGGCAGCGCAGGACATTGTGCAATACCAATGTAAATTTGCCTGCACGATTGCATGTATAACATTTATCTTTATCATGTTAGGATGCAGAAAAGTTTATAATGTGAGCATGCTTGTTATGTGGGAACGTTGAGCAATGCCATTTTGATGGATAGGTGTGAATGCTATGATTTATGCAAAGAACTTATTCCCTATAAGGATGCATGGTCATGGCAAAAATCTATAGTAAGGAGAAGGCATTCTGCAGTGGGAAGAGATGAAGATCATTCTGACACAGTAATTGTTCTCCAGCATCCACCTGTCTATACATTGGGCACTGGCAGCTTGGAGAAATACTTGAATTTTGAGATTCAGGATTCTCCATTTGATGTTTATCGAACTGATCGTGGTGGAGAAGTCACATATCATGGTCCTGGACAGGTCAGTTTACACCAAACTATTTAAATGCAATTTTTCATCATTTCGAGCTGTAAGGTGCTTTTGAAAACAGTTATGTTGGCATGCAGATATCTTTTATTGGAAATCTTTCATGTTTGTCTGTTGCTGACTACTCAGTATTACAATTTGGTATTTAGATTGTCATGTATCCCATTCTCAATCTGCGATACCACAAAATGGATCTTCATTGGTATCTCAGGTCACTGGAGGAGGTGGTCATCCGGGTACTATCATCCACATTTTCAATCAACGCATCAAGGGTTGAAGGACTTACTGGAGTTTGGGTTGGTATGCTTCTTTCTTCTTTCAACTGCCTGCAAGCTGGCCACGATGCATTGATATTTCAAACCCCCAAACATGTCACCATTCGCTGCCATTTTCTGAATACGAGAAGCCTCTTTTATTATTTGTATCCAATTTTCCTTCACTAGTTTGCGTCTTGCATTCTGAATTTCTGATGTTATATTTAATGTCTCTGTTATCAGGTAATCACAAAGTAGCCGCGATCGGAATTCGCGTTTCTCGGTGGATAACATATCATGGGTTGGCACTGAATGTCACTACCAATCTCTCCCCATTTCAGCGCATTGTTCCATGTGGTATTCGAGACCGTGAAGTTGGAAGCCTGTGTGATCTTCTGGGTCAATCGTGTGATGGGGAAACGGCTAATCAGCTTATAGATACAACCATTGAATCCTTACTCCATGAATTCACTGAAGTTTTCCAGCTTACCCTTCAACATAAGCCGACTTCTGATTTCAGCTTTGGTATGGAGAGGCATGGAAATGGTGATGATAATCTATAGATCAAGTTCACCTTTATTCACCGCCTTCTGATTTGAGCTTTGGTACGGAGAGCCTTGGAAATGGAGATAATTATCTACTGATCCAATTCAATTTTATTCACTGACTTCTTATTTAAACAAGTTTTTTGCATTTTAAACCTTCTAACTTTGTATATTTGTATTTTAAGCCCTGAAATTTGGTCATTTGCATTTTAAGCCCCAAAAACTTTGGTTTCCTCTGCATTTTAAGCTCTAACCTATAACAGCATTAAAAACTGACATTAATCTGTCCGAAATGATATAAATACTCTCCAGTATTTTTTTTAAAAAAAAAAAAGGAAAAGAAAATCTAAATCTATATTAGAATGAACATGTTGTTAGAGTCATCAAGAGTAAAATGAAAAAAGCCTAATAAAATGCAAAGGGCTTTCTTTTTTTTAATCTTAGAGGATATTTACATCATTTCCTATGGGTTTATAGCAACTTTTAATGTTGTTATGAGTTAGGGTTTAAAATACAAAAAAAAGTTTTCAGTGTTTAAAATGTAAACGTTCAAATTTCGAGATTTAAAATACAAATATGAAGAGTTAAAAGTTTAAAATGCAAAAAACTCTTGAGGTGATAATAATCTATAGATAGATTTCAATTTTTATTCCGTGAGTTTAGCATCACTTTCTGTCGTGTATCCCCCGATTCATGCAACCTTAGATGCTTCAATTTTTTATTATAGTATTGAGAGAAAGGTTACACCTATAGGTTATATATTGCAGGTCAATACTACATCGGGGAAGAAACACTACCCCTAGGAATCAACAACATGAAAACTTTGTTATAACTTACCCCCTTTCCTTATCGGGATCGGGACTAACAAGAATGGTTGGGACAACAAACCCTCATCTCGTTCGCACTTTGGATACATAACCATTGGAGATTGTTGAAGTGACTAATTCCTAGAAAGAAAATAGAGAGCGTTTGAGGACAAAGAAATTGTTGAAGTTATTATCTCCGCCTAGCAACAATATGTTTAGTGCTAAGTGAAGAAAAGACAAGCCAATTGCAGTAAAGCTAGCTAGAGATTTAATGTAAAAATAGTAGCCTCTTTCAGTTCATAATAAGAGTTTCAATCTTTTTTTAGTACATGGACTATTCTCCCCTTATTATTATGCACGGAAGGGAAGAGCTATATGAGATGAAAATCGCACATATGGTTTTGGAATGGAGATTCTTTTAATAGAATGAATTGAACGACCATAACGGATTTTGGCTCAATCCAAAAGAAATTATGTTGAAGCTTTACAAAATTATTATGAAGCTACACGACTAGAAATTGATCCTTATAATCGAATCTGAGATTTAGAAATTGTATTAATTTGACTTTTAGGTGGATTACGAAGCTCACGTCACTTAAATAGGATGTATATTTGTCTTTGAAAAAATATCGGATAAGTAATGGCCTACTTAGTCCACCTTTAAAAAGTTTTTTTTTATTTTTCCCCATAAACTTGATAATATAAATATATTCAACATATAAATTAAGCTTTATTATTTTGGGATATGTATATTTTTTTTAGATTTTTAAATATATGGGTATTTTAGTTATTTTCAATCATTGAAAATGTCCAAAATACTCCTATATTTAACATTTTTAAAATATATATACATATATTCAAAATGAAAAAATTTAGTTTATATTAAATACGCTTAGATGAATAAGTGTATGAAGAAAAAATAAAAAAATTAACAGATTTTTTAAGATGGGCTACTTAGCCCTGGCAAACAAAATTATTTTTCAAAAAAAAAAAGATGTAAAATTACACGTGAAAAATCCCCTTTTATTTGTGGAAGGTTAGAGTGCAACTAGATTCGCACCACCAAAGTGGATAAGTCCTGCTCCACCCAGCTAATAATCTTATTTGTTACTCGACACTGTTAAGTTTAATAATTATCTGTCGACCAAGGGCTTGCCCTGATGGTTGTAGCAGGTGGCATAATTGCCACCAAATCACTTTTTTGAGTCTCCTCTTAAGTAGGAGTGACTTTGCGATTTTCTCCGGATTTGGAGATATTTATAAATTTTTTCCTAGTTTGAAGGTATTTACAAATTCTCTCTGGTGTAGGGTGTTTAAAGAAAAATCCCTCCATAGTGAGGGTTGCAAATATGTCAGTTTGTAATATCAATTGTCATGATGTATAAATATCAATCGAAAAATAATTGCCTATTGTTAAAGTTAAAAAATTATTATTATTATTATTACTACTACTACTATTATTATTATTATCTATCATTTTT
Source organism: Annona cherimola (assembly GCA_030490835.1). Lineage (NCBI taxonomy): Eukaryota > Viridiplantae > Streptophyta > Magnoliopsida > Magnoliales > Annonaceae > Annona > Annona cherimola. The sequence continues at coordinate 98,680,188 of CM059973.1, read as the reverse complement.
TACTACATTTTTTTATTATTATCTTCCATTATTGTAATGGTTTGAAAGCTTCCAATAAATGTGGAAAGCATGATCAAAGTGAGAGTAAATAAAGTTAATATATATATAGGACATTGTTGCTGTTGCATGCACTGTATAGTTCATGCATTGTGAGCCCTCTGTGCTTATGAATAGAAAATCTACCACATCCACTATATTTAGAATTATTGACTTTATTAGCATATTAATTTTCATCGAAATCCAACATGTGTACTGGACCCATCTTCAAACTGCACAAAATCAATATAATACAATTTTTGAATGTAAATATCAATTTTAAATTAGTATTTCCAACATCTAAACTATCTAAAATATGATTTTTATATGGATAAATGATTATATAAAATATCATGACATTCTAATATTTGCAAAGCCTATTTTGCAGTAGACTACACTATAATTATAGTGTAATCTGTCTACATAATAGCACATCTCTTTTATATATATATACATGATCTCTGCTTTTAGAAACAAAGGCATGTAACCCTTTCAATTTTTAAGATTTTAATCTTTGATAGAAAATCTAATATATTCATTATATTTAACATAATTTGTTTATCTAGAAGACAAGTTTCATTACAAACAAGTATATTTATAGGTTATATTTGTTGAAAAATACATATCCAAGTGTAAATCATAAAGAACATTTCGATCTATTTACATATGTATTAGGATATAAAAATACTTTATAAAATCATTTATCCATCTAAGAATGATTTAGACATTTTAGAAGTTGAAAATACAACTTTTTAAAATTGATATTTAAAGTTAAACTATTTTATTTAGTCGATTTCAGTAGGGCATATATTGTGATATTGAACAAATAAAAGAATTCTAAAAATACTACAAATGATATTAAATATAATAGATAGAGTGAATTTTAGATCAACCATAACCGTAGTAAAAATGGAAGGCACTAGGTAGAAAATAGATTTCATAAAAGCAGGACAACGTGGATGGCTTGGATCACCTTTGCATTCTTGTCGGATTTCATCCCGATCCCACATGCACAGCTTCTAAGACATACAGATACTAGACAGACACCAGCGTTTCCCATGCCGTCTCTGATGAAGATTGGATAAGATATTTTCCCACCTCCACGTCCCAAATTCTCAGTAGACTGGATACTAGCAAAGAGTAGAGAAGAAACCGAGCTAGCTCTCTTCCCCACAAACGCGATGCTTCAAGGGTTTGCAACTTCAAAATTTTCAAATTTAAACTTACTCATCAAACCCTTCTTCTATGATGCCTGCAACCTCCCAACAAAGCTGACAGTCTTCAATTTCTCCACGCCTCCCTTCTCCCCATTACATGATGCTTCTTTCAGTCGTTTCGACAAGGATTCCAAATCAACCAAGAGAATTCCAACTCCAGTTTCGAGAGTCGCTCGACCGAATGTTGCCGTTGCTCCTCCAGGCTGGGATTTGAATGGCTTGTGCAGAAGGGGGAGGATTAGAGAAGCCCTCCAAATTATGGAAGAAATGGATCATCGGGATGTTCCCATCGACGAAAGCAGCCTCGTTTTGCTGCTGGAAGCTTGTAAAAAATCCAAGTCTCTGGAAGCTGGCAGGAGAGTGCATGATTACATTAGGAGAAAGAGAACAACGCCGTCCCTCCCCGTCTCTAACAAATTGATGGAGATGTACTGGAAATTAGGCAGCGGCACTGATGCGTGCAGCATATTTGAAGAAATACCCGAAAGGGACTTGGAATCATGGAATGCGATGCTGACGGGTCTTGCTGAAAGTGGTCATGGTGCTGAAGCCATGAGAATCTTCACCCAAATGAAGAGAGAGGGGATGCGGCTTGATGAGTTTACTTTCGCTGGGGCTCTGAAAGCCTGCAGAGTATTGGATGCAGTGGAGGAAGGTGTGGAATGCTTTGAAACAATGAGGGAGGAATACGGAATTGCTCCAAAGATGGAGCATTACGCGCTCGTTGTTGAACTCCTGGCGAAAGCGGGAAAGATGGAGGCCGCGAAAGAGTTCGTGGCGAAAATGCCAATGCAGCCAAGTTGGATCATAAAGGAAACACTGGAAAAATATTCTCCCACTCCTCAAACTCAAACGGAAAAAATTAGGCCACATGAGTTTGGGCGTAGTGCTAAATCCAAATGGGAACAAGTTCCCAAAGCAGACATCGTCAACAGAGTAAAAAGCAGCAGCAGCAGCAGCATTCACGAATCGGCTGCGTTGAATCCAGATCCGAAGAGGAGCGAGGCATATGAGAAGCTGAGGTCGCTGAATGAGGAGATGAAGAAAGCGGGTTACGTCCCGGACACGAGATATGTGCTTCACGACCTCGATGAGGAAGCAAAAGCAAAATCTCTTATGTATCACAGCGAGCGGCTGGCTATTGCTTATGGTCTCATCAGCACACCGCCGGGCACCACCCTTAGGATAATGAAGAATCTCCGCATCTGTGGAGACTGCCATAATGCAATCAAGATCATGTCCAAGATTGAGGAACGGGAGATCATCGTGAGGGACAACAAGCGCTTCCATCACTTCAAACATGGCTCCTGCTCTTGCAGGGATTACTGGTAGCGTGGAATTTTGCCGTTGCTTGTTTCATTTATACGCATTTTAATAAAATTAACATGTAAACCCTTGGTACGATCGGAACTGAGGGTTGACGACAATGATTCTCAAACATCAAATGACACCACAACCATGGTTCCATCTCAGAGGGACTTTTTTCAATATACTCCGGTGCACTTAGCTTCTATGCATCCAAGTATATTTAATCCATTTTTCTTTTCTTTTTTTCTTTTTTGAAATTTTTTTGCACAACTACTAATCTAGGTGCATTTAACATGTGTATTAATTTTTACCATTTTTGAATTTTTTTTAGATTTTTTTTAATTTTTTAAAATCAATGGCAATTTCAAAATTACCATTGATTTTAAAAAATTCAAAAAAATTCAACAATAATAAAAATTAATATACATGGTAAATAAACTTAGATTAACACTTTTATAAAAAAAAAGTATCAAAAAAATAAGAAAATAAGTTTTCGCACTTGAGTGCACTAGATCGATACTCTATCTTATAGTTCAAAATCTTTTCCAACATAACCTGTGTCACACCTACCAATCATCGATGGTTTGATTATCCAAAGGTGAAGGCTAGTAGTAGAGGTGTAAAAAAGATAGATTTCAATCCAAACCCAACTAACTCAACCTGATTTATAATAGAGTTGGATTGGGCATTTTTTAAAAAATAATAATTATATAACTCGATTTTATCCAGCTCGATTTCAAAGGTGGGTTGGATGATTAGCAACCCGACCCGACCCAATTTCATATATTAGTATACAATGTAATAAAGTGTTAATAAATAATCTTACATTATCACATAATACATAAAAATTAACTAGACATTATTGCTTTGAAATAAAATTATTTAACAATTACATCATTGTATAAGTCATAAATTTGAAAATATTCCTATAAAAAAAGGATTAATTTTTATTCTTTCATATAAATTTATATTTTAAAATAAATTTAATTAAGCAAAATACTTTTTAATATTATTTATTTATTAATCCAATTTCTAAACTAAACTGAACCAATTTCTATAGGGTTACAATAGGATTAAGCTGGTTGAGTTGAGATTTTATAATGTGGATTAAGATTATATTTACCCCAACCAGATTTACGCCCCTAGCCAGCAGGCAGCATAATCCGAACCGCCTGCCCTTTTCTCGCCATATCTCTCCATTGCTCATAAAGTGTAGAAGTCTGTAACAAGTTGCTCATACAGGCAGCACCGCCACGACCGTCCAGAGTTCAAGTATCGTCTGGTGAGGCAGTGACACGATGGTCGGCAAGAGCTAGAGAGCAGAACCTAGCGCTCACCTACATCACCCGTACTACATATTCGAGATGGGTACCGTCAATTTTACAACATGAGGTCAAAGGCTGGTACATGATAAAATCGCCACAAGAAAGATACGGAATGGATCCCAGAGCATCATACAGACTTTGCTTGCAATAAACAATGCATGTAATCAGTTGCATGCACCCGCCAAAAATCATTTTGAAATTTCCAAGCAGAAGATCATCATGCTTTTGACCACCGCCCAACATCTCACTGGTGTCAAGTCATAGGCCAGCTCCCACTTCAATCTAGGCTGCATGTGCACCAAAAAGGAAAGTGTAAGGACTTTTAGGCATGCTAGAAATCACCAATCAAACAATGCATGCTAATAACAAACTCCCATATGGAAGACAATGCACCTTCCACGCCAGAGGCTGGATAGAAGCACCAGCGGGTTATATTACTGAAGTATACATTCTCCCGTTCCAAGATGTGCATTGATGCATTCGGAATTGTCAGGATAATACAATTGATGTTAAGTGGTCAAACACACACCTTGAGAAATGCTGCCCTCTTTCTCTTCAGAAGATTCCATAGAAGGCTTCTTTACTGGAGGTTCCCCTCCAATAGGGTTCAATGTTGCACGTTTGACACCTCTCCCTACGACACCAAGATGTGTAACATTCCCATTTGTTGCAGCAGTTGAAACGGCTGGTGAATCAAAACCACCACTTACAACAGCCATCTGAGAAGAGTTCACTTTCTCTGAAGACTTGGCTGCTCCATCTGTTGAAGAGGATGCACCCCTCTCATTGCCCAAGGAATTAGCACCAATCATCTTCAGAACTGAAAATGCTTTCCTGGTATTAACAATAGTCTGCTGCAGGTCTTCAAGCTGAATGCCACGAAAAGTATGTTTAGAGCAAAGCATATCTAATTGCAGAGAATATACAAACAATTCACCTTGAGGCTACTTGAAAACCAAACATAACATTCACAGAAATTTACTTCTTAAACCACAGATTCTCTTAGCACAAAGGCACACATGAGATATTTAGGGTCCATTCAGTAATGTTGATAAGGAGGGAAGTGGGAAGGGAATTTTTTCAAAGGTATGCGAGTGATGTGATATACTAAGGGTAAAGTGGGAAGAAATAGGGTATTTGTGTGAGAAGATAACTGAAATAAAGGAGTTAAAATGGAAAAAGTAAAATGCATAGGTAGTTAAAATGTGAAATCATTTTTTGAGTTAGTCTAACAAAGCTAAGCATAACAATACCTAATTATGCCCACCTTCTGTTCTAGATCACTCAGGAGCCCAACAAGTGACTCGATCTCGCTTTCCCTCTCTAAGGCAGAAGAATCAGGAGTCACTACTGGCTGTCTTTCTTTCTGATTCAAGTCACTTGTCAAACTTGTGTCGACGATTGTAGCTGTTGTACTAGCAGAGTTCTTCACTTCATCCCTTAGCCGCTGCAGTCGAGCTTTGCAGACAGACACCGCTTTCTGGCAGTATGGAACAGCATCCTCGGCCTTCTCACCCACCTCAAGCACCAGACATATCCTAAAATTTCTGATATCCACGTTAAGGTCAAATGGAAGCAGAAGAAAGAAATAGATCACAATTCATTTTTTAACATGGAATTCAACTGGAATAGCAGTAAATGTTGCTAGGTCACCCACCATTGCTCCATGGTAGCAGAACTGCACAAACCACTACCAAGCAACCAAAAGCAAGACTCACTGAAGATATGGGTGGCAACAGTAGATATAACAGTAGAGATACCATAAACTTTGATTTGTTACATGGCTTATTTTTCAAAAAGAGCCAAAAGTAGCTTTGAAGTTCGACATCCAAACATGATTGCTAGAATATTTTGGATCTCGAATCCAAGCCCACCTTCAACTACAAGCACCAAAATGACCAACCAAAGTAACCAACTTTCAGAATCACTAAGGCTAGGTCATCCATCGCCATTCATGCATATGATTCTGCATTCATCTTCATCTGGAGGAGCTTTCCAGTATTTAAAAGCTCAAATCAAAGATGCTTTGGAATTTGGTGTGCAAGAGATCCAACATGGTTTTGCCACCAAAATAATTCACAAAAGCATCAAAATACTTGCACAAGGCGTGTGCTTCAAGCGAGGCTTTACAGACAGCGCAGAGATGGGCCCTAAGCACTCTGTCCTCAGGTCTGCTTGACCCAACCTATTTGGTCATTATTGCAAAAGGATCTTGCAATTAAATGTAATATAATGCACCAACACAGCCCAGAAGTTGTGGAATTATTAGTTCTGCTTCATATAAAAGTAAAATCTCATAGAAGATTTAGAACAGAAGGGCTTTGCTCAAAAGGATACAGTTCAACTATGCGGCGGCTGTCTGGTTCAACAAGGCTTTCTAGAATAGACAGAGCTTTACAATAGTCACTCAATGATGTCTGAAAGTCCTCTGCATGTAAAAAGTGAACCTCACAGTCAATCAACAAGCACCAAGCAATGTTTCAGAACATAGGTTCAAAAGCTAACCTCTTTCCAAAGAAACCTCCCCCAGAGCTGTCAATATATCTACTTTCTCCAAAGAATCATGTGGCAGTTTTTCAACAATTGCCCTTGCAACATCCAGCATTGCCCATGCAAGATCCAAATCAGATTCTTCTTCTTCTCCGTCCGAAACATCTTCACCATCACCTTCCCCTCCTTCACTGACTTCTTCCTTTTCAGTATTGCCAACACCTTATTACACCCAACAAATAACAAAATAAACATAAAAAATACCCATCATAAAGATAACCAAGACAACATGCATTTTAATAACTGTATAGACCATAGACCCTGAAACTGATAACAGGATTTGGTGAGATATGTTAAAAGGCAACACCAAAACTTTAACTAATCTCTTGTGGCTTTGGCTTAACAGATGTATCATTTTATCCTCAATATTTTATGTAGCTTTGAATTTACAACTATATTTGAGTGAATGAAAAATCAACAGGATCCTGGAAAATGATTTTTTCCCTTCTTTCCTTTTAAAATACAAGCAAAATCAAGCACATAGGGCTCCTATCAATGAAGAGTCTGGAGAAAGCATGATGCATAACAGCCTTGCCCATGTCTTCGAAAAGTTGTTTTTGTGAACCAAACCTATACTATGAAATGCAAGAGAAGAGTCCTACCCTTTTGGACACCCTATACCATGACATGAAAGCAGTTTTTGTGCCATGAGACACCCTTCTGGATCGGACAAGCTCAGAAGATTATTTAACGAACTCGATTTTTATTCTAAGAGGTCTACAAATTCCAATTAGTCCTCATCGCTAATCCTAATGAACATTCACAATGAGCCTAGCTACTTAAAAACTGAACATAGGCTGCCAGCAGCCAGCCCAGCAGGAGCAGGCAAGGAGATTTTTCTCATTGCCTAGACATCAGCTTCAATTGTAATAGAATTTGCTAAGTTAGCAGGCAGTATAAACATTCATCTATTTCAAAACCAATCTCACTCAAAACAATGCATGTGGGAAAAAAAGAAAAGAATTTCCTCGAACCAGCGGAAATACAAATTCCCAAAGACATTAGTTGTCATAATTTTAAATGGAAACTTTAACAGATCGAATCCTATCCAACAAGATCTATACATGTCTAATGATTCACAGATGAGACCATACAGGAATCAATGTACAGATAAAAAGTTCATCCATGTATATTTCTTGCATCAAAAGCGCATTTTTCTATAGATGCATCGCTTCGAAATCATCTTACATATAATTTATCTTAAAAAGCCAAAAAAGAAACAAAAAGGATAAACAGGTTCTTTAAACACTCCAGCAATCCTGAGTTGCAATCTCAGCTAATATTCAACCTCCTTAATGATATACAGATGATTAAGTTGCACAATAATTGTGGTGCATTAGTAACTAAGAAGCAAGTAAAAGGATAAGTTCAAGAATATTGCTCAAGTATGATACTACATTTTAAACAGAGAACCTCCTGAGCACTGGATACTTGTATCATATGCCATGATAACCAAATTGTCATTACCAATGTTATCAGAACCAGACTGGTAATCAAACTGGTCAACAGGTTAAGTGACTGGTCTTATTTGAAATTGGTTTATCTGGTTATCAAGATTGGATGAAATCATAATGACAAAATTTTGAAATTAGATGAAATTTTGTCAGATATGTAACAGGTTCAAAACTTAAAAAATAAATTTCTTATACTTGTTTTAAGTTTTGAAACTTGAAACATTTACACAAAATGATTTCCAAGCTAGGGAAAATACTAATATAAATGTTAATGGGATTGTAGAAAGTTCATTGGAACGGATGAGTAGAACTCCTAGTTGATATAGGATAACATCAAAATCCGAACTATCATTCCCTCAAAAAGAAGCCAACTTAGAATAGGCTGTACTTAATAGATTTGAGCTGTAAAATTGATTCAACAGCCAAAGGAAAAACATGTGGTCATAAGAGTGCTTCCCGAGGCGTCAACATATCAGTACGCGGAAGTTCCCATTTGGCATTTGCTAGATTCATTTAACTGGTTAAACTGAGCAATTTGAAATCAGGTTGATTGTTGGTTCAAACCATTAGATGCACTGGTTCCCAGTCAGACCAGCAGGTGCACCAGTTCAGTCAGACTGGCTCGTTCTATCCGGTTCTTACAACACTTGTGATGACAATAGCTGCATACCTTCAGATTGCAAAAAGGTAGCCACCACAAGCTCATAAACGTTTATATATTTGCAAGCGTGGGTACACCAGGTAGTAAGAACATGTAGCGTTTGCTGGTAGACAACATTTGAGGTTGAATATAAGAATGAAAATTTGCAAAAGATATAATGTGTCATAAAGTGCAGGTTATGCTGCCAGTTTCCAACATACCTACTATAAACGGACATCAAATTTTACATCAATCACCTTTGTTTTTTCTTTAGGAAAAACAAAAAGGAAAAAAACGCGATAACAAATAAATTATTGCATCAGTACTTGCAAAGGCGATTACAAATATATCTCATGACATGCACTAACTTTAACAGAATGCTGTTTCAAGTTGCAATTAGTCACTAAGAATTTCCAATAAAAGGAGAGAAGAAATTTCTAATATAAAGGACAAGAACCACAAACCTTGTTCCAATTGTCTGTCATTGGCACTAGAACCACAATCTTGTTTAGCATCAGTAGAAATAGATGTCATGGAAGCTTCACTCTCTTCTCCACTCTTAACAGTTGTATCTGCTTCAGAATTCCTCGTAGAATTTGATCTCTTCTCTGGTGCACTAACCAGAGGATCAGCTTCCTCTTGGGCTTTGTAAAGCAGCACAAGACCATAGTTATAGTATGCAGTCAGACATTCTGGCGCAAGTTCGCCATAATGTGAAACCCTAAATAGAACAGAAAGACACAGTGGAAACCATTAAATCAGCATTAATGCCTTGCAAAAACATAACATAGCGTCCCAGACTTCCATGAAATCCCTACTATCTCGTGTTTCTTTGATACAAGATATGTTCCAATGAGATAATCATGGTATGACAATTCATAACTAATACATCTTTGCCAATGCTTCAACGCGCTATCAAAATTTCTATAATCGTGACATAAACATGGGATTTCTATCATGCAGAAATATAGGAGAGGCTGGTACAGAAGTCAAAAAGTTCTGATCCACATCCCAACCGGCCCCATCATGAACAAGTAAGCAACTAACATCAAGAATAACTGACAGAAAAAGGATGTTGTAAATTGAAATCAACAGCAGGAAAGAAGACCATTGCAGATACATATTATGTCAGCATCTCAACAAAAAATTGTGTAATGAGAATGAACCAGGTGCAGCAGCAAAGAAGGAAAATCTTGTTTAGCCAGTCACACACAAGCAACTGATAGTCCACACAGCATGGTCAGAGCTGTTCATCCTTGACAAACGAAAAATAGTCCATGGTGCAAAACAGATGATCTGGACAATCAGACAGGAAATGGTGGGTATTAAGCAGTATCGGTACCAAGGGTTGGCAATCATTCATAACAAACAGGGACTGGACTATCGAACGGACAGATAAGGAAGACAAATTGGCTTAAGTTTTTGTGCACCGCAATTAAGAACCACCTGAGCCTGAGGCCATTAAGATCCATAGACGATGCATGCATGATGGAAGGCCAGCAGGCTACTAACTCAGCCCCTCAACTGTAAGACACGTTGTGCATGAAGAAGCAAAACGAACAAGCATAGAGGCATAAGCCGCCCCCATCCCCCATCCTCCATCCTCCTCCTCCTCCCCCACCCCGCGCGCACCACGATTTCGCAATTATGATTCCAAAAGCCAGAAATTCAGGGCATTGACATTTTGCCGACGAACTTGAGAAAGGACAAGCAGGCAAGGAGTAGATTCCGACCTGATTTCAAGAGCGCGGCTAAAGCAGTCAATGGCCTCAACGAATTCATCAGCTTTCTTTGCCTTCATTCCCTTCTCCATCAACTCGTCGGCATATTCCAACGTTTTCCCGGAACTCCCTTCGTCTGGAAGCGAAGAGTCTTCCCCATTTTCGTCCGATGAATCTCCGCATGCCGAAAGGCTTGGAGGTAGGGTTCCGTTAGCAGGAAACTCTTTCGCCGCGCCACTGTCCTCCATAGATTGTGCGGCTTCATCTACTGCCGCCACGGAGGATTCCTTGGAGGCGACGGACACTTCTTCCTTGGTTAGGGTTTCCAGGCGCGCGGCGGCTGAGGATTCTTTTGTCGTTTGGAGCGTTACCGAAACTGAGGAGCACTCTTTCGTTCCGACGTCTGCTCCCTTTGGCAGGATTTCTTCAGCCGTGTTTGCGGCAGAGGATTCTTTGGTTGTAACGGACTCTTCGTTTGGAGTTTGAGCGAAGGCCACTGAAGAAGGAGAAGAAGATTCTTTCGTGGCGGAAGCTTCTTCTGGGGACTGCTGGGGACCCACGGCCAGGGATTCCGCAGCCGATGCTTCGTCCACGTCCATGGCGGAAAACCTCTGGAAGACGAAAACCCTTCCCTGTCCTGGACTTCCGGCGGAAAAACAAAAACGAAAAAAAGAAAATGAAAATATGGGAGGGCGATTGCTCTACTCACAGTAAGCACGGAGATCGGACGGTTTAGATTAATTGAGACAAAGCCCGAGTTACGATCTGCGCCTTTTACTCACTTGACTAAGAAACGCCGAGCCGAAGGATTTGGTTTCTCGCCTTGCAATAAAAAATTATGGATAAGTGATTTTTATTTATCTAGGGTGTATTTAGGAGGTGTGTTTAGTAATTGATAAAACTTAGATGTGTTCTAGAAGTAATAAAACTTCTATTGAAAAAATTTTAGAAGTAATAAAAAATTTATTGAAAAATTTTTAATGTAAAAATTTTAGAAATAAAAGAAAATGATGAAAGTTAATATAATTAATGATGAAAAATAAATATAATATAGTTAAATAGATAGTTTGGTTGTATAGGTAATCATGTAGAAGTGATTTAAAAATATAGTAATTTGAATAACAAGTGGTGAATAAATAATTTTAAAAATAAAATAATTATAGAAAGAAAAATGTTTAAATTGAAATTATTTTTTTTAAAATAAACACACCATCAATGATAACTTGTGTATGTTAACATGGCCGGCAATATGATATTTCTTTTATCCACTTGCGTAATTTGATCGAATGTGAAGTCTAATTATGAAAAGTAAAAGAAGGAAAACGAAATGCAATGTATATTCATCCAATATATTGTTCAAATATCTAATTAAAAAAGAAATATAAAAAGAAAAAATATGTTAAAATAATAATAATAATAACTAATTTTAGCTCGCATTGGAACTCCCCCTAGCTACTTTTTTATGTTTCAGAGATATATTTCAAAGAATACAAGATTATGAAATGAAATTTGTATTTTTTGTTTTCCATGCAATTTTTTAATTTTTAATACGATATTTTATATTTTTAACACAACTTGTAGGAAAGAGGTAAAATAAGAGGTGTGTTTGGCGATATGTAAAAAATGTTAAATTTTTAAAAAAAAATTACTCTTTACAGCTATCATATTTTTTACTTATTTATTTATATTTGTCTATCCGGTTATCAGTCCTTACTTTTCAACTTTTTTTTAGATAATTACCTATATAACTAACCAATTTATTTTAATTTTATTTTCTTTACTTATCCTCGTTAATTTTATTATATTGTATCATTTTTTTAAATTTAAATATTTTTATATCAAAAATTTTTATATCAAAAATTTTTATATCAAAAATTTTTCATTCAAAAATATTAACACTTCACACTTTCCTAGCACACTAGAGGTGTTGACGGATCGAGTTGAACGGGTTGGAACCTATCTTAATCCTAACCCATTTAAAATATCTAAACCCTAATCTGTTTATTAACTCATTTAAACAACATTAACATTAACTCATTTAATAAACGGGCTGATGAGTTGTTAACGGGTTGTATAACAAATAACCTGAAAACCTAAACTCTAATAGATGATGATCTCGCAATGAGAGACCAGATGGTGTCTTCGGCGTAGGAAAATTGAAAATAGAGCAATAATGGGAAAATGGAATTAGGGCAACAGTGAAAAATTGAAAATTATGTGACTTGAGGAAGACTTAGAAAGGAAAAATAACTAAAGGGTTTACATGTGTATATATATATATAAAGGGCTGTTCCGGCGGTGCAGTGGGCCCAAAATGGGCCACACGTGATCATGAAATCATGATCTACTCCACCCATTGTATTTAGAATAATGTATTCTATTACGATACCAATTTTCATCCCAATCAGATACTTTAAAGTTGTTATTTACATCAAACTATTTTATTACGTTGGATTTGTACCATTTTCAGATGGGGCCCATATACATATCTGATTGGGATGAAAATTGGTGTGGTAATAGAATACATTATTCTAAATACAATGGGTGGAGTAGATCATAATTTCATGATCATGTGGGGCCCATTTGGAGCCCACTGCACCGCTGTTCCGGTGCAACGTCACTGCACCGGAACGGCATTATATATATATATATATATATATATATATATATATATATATATATATAACTTTAATGAGTTAAACGAGTTAAATGGGTTGAACGAATTAAACGGGTCGAATAGATTATATGAGTTAAATGTGTTACTAAACGGGTTGACGAGTTATGAAATCTCAATCATAATCCATTTATTTAATTAAATGGTTAAACAGGTTGGCGGATCATAACCCATTTATTCAGAAATTCAAACCCAAACCCACTTATAAACGGGTTGGACAAGCAAGTTGACAGGTTACCTATGACTATTAATGCTCCTGTGGCACACGGCACAAATGCATGCCGTTGGAGGCTCGTCTCACCTCCAAAATCCATTGTAGTGGTCCCTGACCGCGACGCGAGTCGAGATCCCATGTTGCGCGGAGTGCTGGGTTTGGATATTACCCATGCTGTGCCTTGTGATGTGCTTGGACGTCACCCGTGTTGCGCATTGTGATGGCTTGGATTTTGAGCATTGTCCTGGGCTTAGAGTTGGCTCATTTTTGCTTAGCTTAGGGAGGCGGGCTGTTTGGGTGGATAAAAAATAAAAATAATAAAATCGACATACTTGGTAATAAAAAATTCACTGTAAATTTAAAATAAGGTTTTTAAGATAATTTAATGTTTGGAGGGTAATTTTTCCTTATGAGCAGACAAGCATCGTAGTGGGGAAGAAGCTTTTGCATCCGTTTAAACCCAAACAAAGATAAATCACTCCCTTAAACGATGACTCCTGTATGATTTGAGAGAGTCCTTGGTTCGCCTCCGTCTCCATCGATCCAGTATGCAGATGCGTCCACGCAGCCCTGTGCACCATTCAAAATTCAAATCGCAGACCAAGCCCATGGCTGTGGCTAGCGAAGAAATCTCAATTCAATTTGTGGAGTCCTGCACAGATGCTATTTCAGGTAGGCTGTGACTTGTGAGCTGGAAATCCGATAAGCAATTTTCCTGTTCTGGTGTCTTTCTTGTCCATCAGGGTCAAATTGATACGGCTCCTAATTAACTCTGAAGAAAAGAAGGCAGACCTTTTCTTCGTACCACAAAAGCCACTTTCATTGCGCGATTACAAATCATTAATATTTTCTAGATTTTAAATTTCAAAATAAAATATCAAATACCACAAGATAAAAAATATTGGGGTGCAATCGTATGTACCCGGGTACTACACTTTTTTTTTGTTTGAAATTTTTTTCATGAAGCGTTAATCTAAGTATATTTAACATATGTATCAAATGTTATCATTTTTTGAGATTTTTAGATTTTTTGTATTTTTAAAAATGCAAAAAATCTAAAAATCTCCAAAATGTAAAAATTGATACACATGTTAAATACACTTAAATTAACGGTTATGTATAAATTTAAAAAATTTAAAAATATTTATATGCACCTGAGTGCATACAACTACACCCCTAAAATATTCAGGTAAAACCTCCGTGTGTATAAAAAAATACATGCACATAAAAACAATAGACATTCTGGCAAGAGAAAATTGACATATAGGATAGACAACTCTTGGGGCTTCTTTGCATTCCAACTTGACTAGAAGTTACATGAGATGATGGGAAGTTACATGAGATGAGGATGCAATCATGGTGGAAGGAAATTTCAGCTTTACAAAGATATCTTTTCTTATTGTGGGTGTGTTTGAAAAAGTAATAAAAATTTTCAATAAAAATTTTTAAATCAAAAAGTTTTTTAAATTAAAGAAAATGATACGATGTGATAAGGATCATGATACAAAGTTTAATAAAAAGTTAAGATAGGTATATTAGTTGTACAGGTAGTTGTATGAAAATGATTACAAAATGTGGTAGTCGTATAGGAATATGTAAATAAATAATTAAAAATAATGTAATTTGACCCAATTCGAACCCAATATCTTCATAATTTGTTAAAAGAATTATATTAGTTTATATGTTAAATATTCTAGCCATAATTATAATAAAAATTCTTTCATGTAATCATAACCTAATTCAATTGTAAAATATTTATTCTAATACCTAAATATTATTTATATTTGTTCATAAAAAATTGAATGGTGCATCTTCGTCAGCTTAATTTGTAAATAATTACAACTATAGAAATCTTTTAAGATTATTATATACAGGCCAATTAATCCTGAGATATATGACTCTCACTTTTATTAAACTTATTTAGATAGTGATTTTATGTAATTCTAATTATTTTTTTACATTGATTATTGATGGTAAATTCATTATTTCATTATCCTTAATATCATCTTTTAGTTAGAATATCAAATTTCATAAAATCAAATACATCATAAGTCGTATAAATATATTCATATATAAATTATAAATAAATAAGTTATCCTAATTAGTAGTATATTTTAGAATTAGTTAGTGTGAATGTAATGATGTTCGAATAATTTGTTATTTCTATCACTAGATTTTAACATTTGTTTGTTTGAAAGTAACTCTAATTTTAATTCCAAATTAATACTCAAACCAATGTCAATCTGGATCGGACCCATATTTTCGTATTAAGGTTTGAGTTTATTTAAACTGGTACAATTTAACATGAGTTACACCGGTATTCAATGTTCCACGTTCATTTTTAGTATCTTAATGATTGATGAAAGATTTGCTTCATTTATCGTATTTAATATTATTTATAATATCATGAAAATTCTCTAATTTGTTTAATATAACTATATACAAGCCTTATTTATAAATGTGTAAAATTAGTGTAATAAAATAATTTAAAAATATTATTTTCAACATCTAAATTATCTAAAATATAATTATTATATCGATAAATGATCCTATAAAATATTATTATATTACAATGCATGTATCAATAGACCTAAGTATTTTTTAATTTACACACAAATATATCTATTTTTGAGCAAATATAACTTATATTTAGTTTGGATAAAACTTAGTTTCATGACTATCTAATTCTTATGGCAACTATAGTTTTTTAATAATTATGTTTCAATAATTTAATGTAGATTGCAACAACACAAGGAGATAAAAAGTAAAAGTGCTAATATAGTATATAGAGACCATTCTCTTCATACTCACAATATTTGATTATTATTCATTTTGTACCCAGGACATTTTAAAAAAATTTCAATGCTCACAACATTTTACCATTAACTTTGCAAATGCTCACGTCGTCAATATTAGCTCAAATAGACATTAAATACACGCAAAATGTCGATTTTACTTCACACTATCATGTAAATAAAAATGAAATAAATTACTACTATGCTTTCATTATAATTTGAACAAAAATATATTATATATGTTTTACAAAAATATGATAGGATTTGATTTTCTTTTGGAATATTTGTTTACAAATAGTGTAGGGACAAAATCGACATTTCTACGTGCACTTAACGTCCAGTTGGTGTGAGATTGATGACATAAGGGTCTAGAGAATTAGTGATGAAATATTATGGGTATTAGAAGAATTTCTAAAATATTATTAGTGCGAAAGAAATAAGAGTCAAATGTTGTGTGTATGTAATGAATTTTCTCTAGTCTGTCTAATATGGTCACATTATTTTATTTTCCTCAAAAAACGACTACGATAAAAAGGTAAAAATGGGGAAACAACGAAATATTGCAGCGAAACAAAGAAATATCATCCAAAGTGGCATTAGATTAGAAGTTTTGTCTTTTCAAATGATATTTTCTACAGTGATGATAGTCAAGAATTTGCCCCGACTTCACCAAAATAAATTCACCAAGGGAACATTTGGTGATTTGAATTTTGTGAAATGAAGATGAAGAGCAGGAAATGAAATAATTTTAAATTGATGCGATTGATATAAAATGATAGTGATAAAGTTAGAATAAATATGCTTGTTGTAAGATAATTTGTAAGAAAAATAATTAAAATATAGAAGTAAAAGTGAAAAAAAATATATAGTTGTTAGTTGATGAATAAGAAACATAAAGTGCTCACCACACGAGGAGCTGTTTGCAAACATCCCAGGAATGCAAGGGACTTCGATGCATGATGAGTTTGATGACAAGGGTAAAATATTGAAGCACTGAATACAAATAGAATAGCTGTAGAAGGGTTAATATCAAACCTATAAACGATGGGGTGCACTTTCTCCAAAATCTAGGCATGCAAAGCTAGCTTCTGTTTGCCATGACTGAAATCATCACATGTGGCCGCCCTCCTGATATTATCGTCCGAAGAGGAAAAGCCATGTCAACTAATTACTTCAGTAAATCCCCGACTGATTGGCAAAACTTTTCTAATTCGTAGGCAAAGCTCAATTTTATGATAGGATCTTCATCTTGAAATTTAAGCTATATTTAATGAAATTAGAAAATCTTTTTCGTCCAATCGCATGGAATAAAGTGAAAAGGAAAATTTTGACCCAGCATGTATTTCTTATGGAAAAAAATCACAATCCTTTTTATTTTTATTTTTTTTTCCCCCCACCCCATTTGATTATGTGATGGCCAGATGACATGCAGTCAACATTGTACCAACCTGTTTTGCGTATGCTTTCACGGTTGACCGGCCGCCCTCCCCATATGATGATAAATCGGGAAACGCAAGCGCAACGCTACGCCGTCCATTCACCGACCCACACTCCTTTACAACATTTCTCCGCACGTGCCACACAGATATCTGATGATGCCATGTTGGACGGGCGCCTTCAGTATTTCAAGGCTGGTCTAGTCATTGTATATAGAAGCGCATCTTTCTCGCATTGGTCATCTTCACCTCAATTCAGAGTTCGGACCCAGCTCTGCCCAGCCTCACAAAAAGCAGTTCCTCGCCCTCCAACCCCCAGATGAAGAAGATGACTTCTGTAACCCTCCCAACCCATGCTCTCTCATATTCCTCCCGTCCGTCAACCAATAACCTCCCACAGAAGAAATTCCAATCCCACTCCTCCATCTCAATCAGACGACGCAGTCGCCCGATCATCGTCGCCTCCGTCTCCGGAAAGCCCTCCACCCCCACCCCCACCCCCACCCCCACCCCCAAGGCTCTTCCCATCCGTGATATTCCCGGATCGTACGGCCTCCCTCTTATAGGGGCCATCAAAGACCGGCTCGACTATTTCTACGGTCAAGGTCGCGAAGCCTTCTTCGCATCCCGAGTCCAGAAGCACAAATCCACCGTCTTCCGCACCAACATGCCGCCGGGGCCCTTCATTTCCTCCGATCCCAAAGTCGTCGCCTTGCTCGACGCTGCCAGCTTCCCCATCCTCTTTGACGTCTCCAAGGTCGAGAAGAAGGACCTTTTCACAGGCACTTACATGCCTTCCACCGCCCTCACCGGCGGATACCGAATCCTCTCATACCTCGACCCCTCCGAGCCCATGCACGCCAAGCTCAAGCAGCTCCTCTTCTTCCTCCTAAAATCCAGCCGCGACAGGGTCATCCCTGAGTTCCAGAGCAGCTACTCGACTGTCTTCTCCACCCTCGAGTCCCAGCTCGCTTCCAAAGGGAAAGCTGGCTTCAACACCCCAAGCGATGTTGCCGCCTTCAGCTTCCTTGCCCGCGCGCTCTTCCAAGCCGATCCCGCGCAGACTGAGCTGGGCGACAACGCGCCCAACCTGATCGCCCCATGGGTTCTCCTCCAGCTCGGCCCCATCCTCAATCTGGGACTCCCAGCGATCATCCAAGAGCCCCTACTCCACACCTTTCCTCTCCCGCCCTTCCTCGTCAAGAAGAATTACAACCGCCTCTACCGCTTCTTCCGCGACTCTGCCGGAGAGGTGCTCGAGGAAGCCGAGCGGCTGGGGATCTCCAAAGAAGAAGCCACACACAACCTCCTCTTCGCCACGTGCTTCAACTCCTTCGGTGGGATGAAGATCATGATCCCGGCCCTGGTGAAGCGGATCGGGGGGGCGGGAGCGAAGCTGCATCGGCAGCTGGCTGAGGAGGTCCGGTCGGCCGTCAAAGCGAATGGCGGGCAAGTGTCGATGCGCGCGATGGAAGAGATGCCGCTGATGAAATCGGTGGTGTACGAGACGCTGCGGATGGATCCGCCGGTCCAGTTCCAGTACGGGAGAGCGAAGCGGGATCTGATCGTGGAGAGTCACGAGGCGGCGTACGAGGTACGGAAGGGGGAGATGCTTTTCGGGTTTCAGCCGATGGCTACGAAAGATCCCCTAATTTTCGACAAGGCGGAGGAATTCGTGGGAGATCGGTTCGTGGGGGAGGAAGGGGAGAAGCTGCTGAAATACGTGGTGTGGTCGAATGGGCCGGAGACGGAGCAACCGACGGTGCAGAACAAGCAGTGCGCGGGGAAGGATTTCGTGGTGCTGGCGGCCAGGCTTTTTGTCGTCGAGCTTTTCCGACGCTACGATTCGTTTGAGACTGAGGTGGCCACCTCCCCATTGGGCGCCACCGTCACCTTTACTTCGCTGAAAAGGGCCAGCTTTTGAAAAAAGTCGAGTCCCTTTCCTTCCCTTCTCTAAGCTCTAAGGACAAAGGGGTATTTATGGAACTTCCTGTGGCCCTCGGTCTGAACTCCAGTGTCCAGTCTTCAATCTTGCAGATTCACTTCTGTTGTGTCTTCCGCCGACCCGTGCCGACGTTCTGTTGTGTCATGTCACTCCTCAATGAACATATATGCTGCTGATTATTAATTACTTACAAGCGAAAATTTGTTTGTTGAAGAAATATGTCTGTATTTATTTCGTGTTTTCAAAAAAAATTATTCGTTGGCTCCAGGTGTATGTGTATCTTTCATGCGTGGCGTACCAACCCCCATGAGCGATGCTAGACTACTGGTTCTGGAACGAGGTCTTGAGGGAGAAAGAAAGATTGCACCCGGTGCACCAACCGAGCCGCAGTGGCCTGCACAAAGACGTCGATTTCTGCTGTGCTGGGCTTCGAATCTCACTGGTGGGATTTTTGGCCGGGTTGTTCTCGTTGGTTGATATTTTGGAGGAGTTCGTCGTACTTGGGGGTACAAGAGTCCCTTCGATTAATAGTTACCTTGTTCATATCTTATTTTCAAAAAGCTGACTTTATCTTACTTGCATATAAAGTCGGTTCTACTCTACCTTATTCTATCCATTTTTCTTAGGGTTGGTTTCCATCCCAGTTCTAAATTGGTTCCTATAATAACTAATGATGAAATGTGAAAAAAAAAATATTTTTCTATTATTTTAAATAATATAAAACAATACACATTTACATTCTAAACTTTACAGGTCATAGTTAATTTTATTTTGTTATTGTTTATATCTATTTTCACATTCTTTGTAGCATTGTTATTCATATTAATAATCATATTAACATTATCATCTACATTTATGTTATGATCATCCGTCATTATAGATACCAACTTTATAAAATTTATAAAAAAATAAATAAGGAAATTAAACCAACAATAATTTATTGGTGAATGGAGGATCGAAACTATTATGAATTTATTTATATACACATATTTATATTTATTTACATATTAAGGTATCTACGTGGGTATCCATTCGGGTCAATTCTAGGTACCTAACGTGTATACCTTACGTTTACCCTATTTAGGAGATTAGGGGTGTGTATGAGAATGAATAAAATTTTTGATGAAAAGTTGTAGAAAGTAGAAGTCGTCAAATGATATGATTAATAGGGGTAATGATGAAGAATAAATAGGATAAAGTTTAAATAGGTAAGTTAGTTGTGTTGGTAGTTGTGTAGAAATGATTGAAAAGTAGGATAATTGTATAGAAAAATGTGAAGAAATGATTAAAAAATAGGGTAATTGTGGAGAGTGAAAAGTTTTAGATTGAAAAGTTTTAACTTGACAACTTTTACTTATTACCAAACACACCCTAGGTAATGATTTATACCCTATTTGTACTCATGGGTAAAATCTTCTATCCTATCCTACCTAATTTAGAGTTGGGTCAGTAGATACCCACGGGTACCTTACCCAAGTCGCACCCACAATTGTCTCCCTTTTAAAATTGTAAGAATTATCTTAGAGTGTAATATTAGTTAAGATATGATGTAAATGCATTCACCTATTAAAAAAGAATTGCAATTGGTGCATTTTAGTCAAGTGAGTATAGAGCCCTTCTCTCGTTAGTGCCTTAGTGGGTGTATAAGAATTAAGTACTTTTTACTTCTTAGTGCCATCGGCTGCAATTTTTTATGATATTAATAATTCATTTTTATTTAATTTATAAATTAAATTTTATCAATTTCGAATATGTGTGTATATATTTGATTTGAAGATATCTACATATATTTGCTTTTTAAATGCCATAGTAGTTAGGTCATTTAAAAAACCAATTTTTTAAGATGAAATATATACATCTCTAAAATGTAAGCTTAGTGCATATATTAAATACACATATATTAATAATTTTACAATGAATTCAAATTTTTTTTAAAAAAATGTGTTTTACACCCGGCTGTACTAAATTTCAATACAATTGAAAGCATTAAATATGAACTATTTTCTTATGACATTATTCATGTTGATACAATGAGAGTAAGATCCAAAAAAAATGGCCATGAATAATTAAATAAAATATTAAATATTATCGAAAATTTAATTATTGATAGTCAACGATGGGGTAATGGAATCCATGCAGTTAACCCTATTTAGATAAGAAATGACTTATGATGATGATGATAGTAATCACGCTGCTTTTTATTTTTTTCAAAATTTCACGTGTATATATATATATATTTCTTCCCGTATACCCACAACATTTAACCATTATTCCCCTTATACCTATTACATTTCAAAATTTTCTTATACACCTACAATATTTAACCCTTAATTTCTCCCATGCTCATGTCGTCACATTCCGTACACACTTCAGCATCTCTTTTTCCATAATTTCGAAAATGCCCAAACAACGTATTGACAGAGCACCTCTCCCATTCATTTGCAACTCCCTCTTTCTCTGAAAAGAAGTCAGCACTTAGTCGAAGAGCCTCATGCATTTGTAGGGTGGTCTTTGAAGGTTCTTGAGGTTTGCTCACATGGGCAAGAGAATCATGACAGAAGCTTCTGCTGGTGCTGATGAGCCATTTTTTTGCATCATCCCACTTTGAAGGAGCGTTCAACGCTGAAGCCAAAAATAAGCCTGCTAGGATTGGAAGGTGTTTCAATTTCCTTTGGGTGATGCTATTCAATAATCCCCTCCTCCTTTGAGTGGAGTTACTTTGAAGAAAAATTGTGCCTGATGCACTACTGTTTCTCGCCGTCGGAAGAGACCGGACAAAATTAGATGTTTCGTTGAGATCGAGCTTGCATAGAGGATGTTGATGTTTCTTTAAGATTGAGCTTACATAGAGGAATTGGATAGGCTTTCTTCAAAGGGGTTGTCTTTGTTCTTTGTTGTAGAAGCTTGCATTCCCCTCCAATGGTCGCCCTTGATACATAAACCCAATCAGGACGGTGGTTGCATACATGTTCATGAGTTGATGTCCATCACTTGATCTAAGACAACCTTGTTTCCTTCGTTGATTTATTCCATTCTAACAAGTGGTGGGGAAGCATGCTCGTGCTTGCTTTCTCTCTTTCTCTCTTTCTCTCTCACTAAGAAAATGAAAGCTCGAAAGGCAAGGAAATAATAAAGAAGGAAGCTTTTTCATCTGCAACTCTCCCTTTATCTGAAAAGAAGTCAGTGTTCGGCTAAAGAGCCTCATGTTCTTGAAGGATCCCTCACCCAAGAAGAATAAGTTCGACATAAAGAAAGGTTCCCTCACCCCAACAAGAGCAAGTCCTTGTCATCTTCCTCAGGCCAAATATGGCAATCCAAGCGCCACTTTGCTGTCCCGCCCACTCCTTCTTTGCCTGTAAACCCTTGTTATTTTAAAATTTGATAATAATATAATACTTGCAAATATATAATGATAGAGCACACAAAATATAATTATGCAAAAAATTAAATTAAATTAAGTAACAGTTTGTATAGGGATAATTTGAAATAAATGAAAAGTTTAAATGAATAATATTTTATTCCACATTATTAATGTATGGACTTGTATCTACATGGTTATAGCATTTGGTTAGAAAATATAGATTCATGGTTTGAATCCTGCCAGCTAAAAATTTTAGAGATTCGTTGTAAGTGAAAATTTTTAAAATATATAATATTTTAATCTATGCTTTTACATATGTGAATTAGGGGTGTTAATGGTCATGGTCAACCCGTTAACCCATTCATTCAACCCGTTAATAAATGGGTTTGGGTTGAGATTTTTGAATAAATGGGTTATGATCCGCCAACTCGTTCAACCATTTAATTAAATAAACGGATTAGGGTTGAGGCTTCGCAACCCGTCCAACCGTTTATTTAACCCGTTCAACCCGTATAACTCATTTAATATAATATATTATAATATATATATGTAATATTTATAACAAGAATTGACATTAAAGAGATGACTTGAGATTGGAGCTGATGCTTTCAAGCCAAAATAAATTAAATTCAGGTATATTAGCTTCGAATTATTTAATTTATTTAAATTTACAGACTTTATTAAAGATTTTTAGCATGAAAATTAGTGACAAACACAACCCGTTAACAACCCGTTAACCCGTTTATTAAATGGGTTGTAAATGGGTTAGGGTTGAAGTTTTTTAAATGGGTTAATAAACGGATTAGGGTTGAGATATATTAAATGGGTTAGGTTTAGGATTAGGCTCCAACCCGTTCAACCCAATGTTGTAAGAACCGAACTGGTGATTGAACCGGTAAAGGTACTGGTCTGGTTCGAACCGGTCCGACCGGTTAATCAAACCGGTTCGAACCGGTGACATCAGCATGACATATTTATGATGTCATAATTATTAAAAATTTTAATTTTTAATTAAATATATTGAAAAAATTATATTTTTATAAATCTTAAATATATATGTTAAATTTAAGGACCACAATATAAGTACAAAACACGCAGGAAAAAATTAATAGCAAGTTTTAAAAAATCTTTGAGCATGAATTTTTAAAAAATTAACTACATTAATTGAGAGTGCATAAACCATATAGTTAATTGAAATAGTGGCTGCATATTTAATTATTTATGCAAGATGTGGTATCATTTAATTTAGTATAATATTTTATTAGCTATATTATAATTTTTTTTACTATACAATTAATTATAAGAGTAATATTAATTACATGAGTTGCACGCACATAATTAGGCAAAAAAATCATGTATTAATTACATGAGTTGCACACACAAAATTAAATACGCACAAAATTAGGCAAAAAAATTTATGTATTAATGATTTAATGTATACCTAAATATAAATTGCTAAATAAATAAATGGTATGAGAGTATTGAGTACCCTGTTTGCAGCTTATCGGAGAGACGGCGACGGTGAGACGGCCACCGCGAGGCGACGGTGGGCGTTACCAGAGACGGCAAGCAGCGAGACAGTAAGACGGCGAACAGCCTGCCGGCGAACGGCAGCTCGAGGCGAGCTCGGCGGACGGCGGGCGCATAGTGCGACGGACGACGCAGGGGCGTGTTGGGCGTGCAGCGGCGGCGCGTGCCGATGCTGAGGAAGAAATGCGGGCGGGCGGACGGCGTGGGCGCGTGTTAGGAGGGCAGGCAGTACCGGAGGATTACGCGGCTGACGGTGCAGAGGCGGACGGTGCGGTAGTGGCCCGTGCTGGTGCTGAAGACGAAGCAGACGCATGAAGGCCGATGCGGCAGAGGGCGCAGAGGCGTGCTACGGCGGTGCGTGCCGATGCTGAGGACGAAGCTTGGGCGGACGGCGAGGCGGAATCGGGAGCGGGCGGCGGATTAGGGACCTAGGGTTTGAGCAAGAGGTGAGGAAGACGAGCAGGGGCGATTCGATTTTGAGCTTTCGACGGTTTTTTTTCATTCGTTTTTTTAATATATATTATTAGAGGGCCAGCCCGTCCGACCGGTCGAACCAGGTTGGACCGGATATTCCGGTTCGACCGCCGGTTCGCCGATTCAAACAGTTTTCTACCTTCGAACCGAACCGGAACCAGGACCGGTTCCCGGTCCAGTCCTGACGACACTGGTTCAACCCGATCCGTTAACACCCCTAATGTGAATGGTTGACGAAGTGGTGAAGACAGTGACTTTAAAAGCTAAGGTTTCAAGTTTGAAATTCCTTGTTACAAAAAATTTTCTTTTAAAATTTTTTATTTATTTTGGTTAGTTTCATCAAATAATGAGAACTGATGATGATTTTTTTAAATATGCAAATATAAACAAACCACGCTTCATGGTTAGTAATTAAAGGATCAGGTGTAGGAGCAAAAGTCAATACTTCTAGATGAAAATACATATGACTTAAAAATTTACCATGTAATTTCCATACACACAATCCCAGCACACTCAAGGTAGCGTTTGGTAATGTGTAGAATTATGTGATTGTGGAAAATTGTAGGAAATGAAAAAAAATATTTCGAGAAGTATGCGATTGATATGAAATAATGATGGTAAAGTTGGAATTAATAAGGTTGTTGAAAGGAAAAATGATTGAAAAGTAGGGGCAAAATTGAAAAAATATAATTGATAGAAGGAAAAATCATGGATTGAAAAATATGCCATCAGTATAAATCCTATGGTTTACCATAGAATTCCATACTCGTTCGTTACCAAACAAGGCCCAAAACATGATTGAGAGTAAGACCTCATGAGGTGAGTTGTCCATTAATCCTTATTTAAAAAGGTGCTTATATATGAAAAATACTTCCCATGCAAAGGAACGGTGAACAGAAAAGAGAGAGGAGGGAGTGAGAGAAGAGATAAAGAAAGGAAGAGTGGCAGTAATCTAGCCCAATCACAACTGTAGAATTCCTTCAAAAAGGTTAATGACAAGTTTATTTTTATTTAATCTTAATAAAAGAAGATGAATCTAGGCTATTGCATGGGATTCAACAGTAGGCTCTTGCTACTAAGTGAAATTTTGATTAAATTAATCTAATCCATACAGGATGCAGTTTGATCATGGAGGGATTTTATTGTTGAGAAAGTGGATCATGATTATAGACCCTTATTAGGAAAATTTTACCCAAAATTTGTGATCAAAGTGGGCCCAAATAGATCCTATATCGTTGGATAGCAAGAAGACAATCTCAGCCATTTAACTCATAATTCCATGCATGATTTGGATGGTTCAAACTGTTGGATATGTGTAAACCTCATTTTACATAAAAGAAATGATGTTATATCACGTATAGACATCTTGATGGATCATTAGATTTGGCTATTTACAACTCTGTCTCCATAATTCTTGATTACTGAAAATTATAACCAGATTGATCTAAACCGTTAAAGGTTTAGTTAAAAACATAATTTTATAATATAAATCATGGAGTCATGACTAAATTAGTTATTTTCTATGACTATATGTTAAACCTATGATCAAGGTTGTAATTCGTGATTTAAATTAACAATTATGACAAGTTATAACTTGACACCACTCATGTAGTAGATTTGGAGTAGAAATGAAAAATATAAATGAAATAGTAAATGAGTGAATTTTAGTATAAAAATTTTAGTGAGGTGACTTGATATTATGATTAAGGAACGACCGAATTTTTATCATAAAATATTTACTTAATGGAAATTATAAATCCTAAAATTTTAGCTAGAATAGGGTTGAACGATGGTTAGGATTAGCTATACTAATTGATTTTTAATAATTTTTATATAATGAAATTGAGCCTAAAAATTTTATATGATATAAAATACATCCTGAATATCACTCAGCTAAAATAAAAATGAATTTTTGGATGATATAAATATGAGTAATAATTAAAGCGATTTGGACCATCCCTAAACCCATACCCCTGGCTAGTAGAATATAAATACATAAATAAATATAAATAATTAATATTTTGTGCTAAAAATATTTATTTTAATTAATTCACATGGTTATTTATATATGGAAGAAATTTTAGACTTAAATACTTTTATTTTATTATAAACAAAAATTAAGAGAATTCAGTGTATCTGAATTCAACGATCGGATTGGGGAATATATATAATTATTAATTATTGAAAGTAACATAATTAGTAAGAATATATAATTATTAAATTAATTCATGAGAAAAATTTTCATAAATTATTTAGAGAATTTTAAGAGTTTTATTGAACATGACTATACTGTTAACAATTAGTGTGCTTAAAGAAAATTTATCTATACACATATTAAATTTGAGACTGGATTAATTATTAATTGATAATTAAATATATAAAAATGATATTTAATGATGAAGATTAATTGTTTTAATAAGAAATTATTATAGATAATTAAGAAAATATAAACTTGGAAACTAAAGAAGTAATACTTAGATTTTATGGAATACTCAAATATAATTATTTAATTACTCTTATTAATTTGGAAAGTGATAATTAATATAAAGATGATATTTAGAAAATATATATTAATTAGATGAAACTTTCATTTTTCAGTGTCATCCTTTGAGCATTAGAGCAAATTGCAATATAAAGATTAGATATAATTTATACAAGGTAAGCAGAACTTTTTTTCTCTTTTTGATTTTCTGTTATAATGTATGATTACAGGTACGGATGTTTTGGATGCTGTTATTTTATAATTTTTGAGTGAAAATTTTATTGATCATGATTATTTACTATGATGTCGAGATTGGCTTTTATTCGTGCTAGCACTATGCAGTATGGCATGGCTGGTACTGCTTGGTATGTTGACATATTCATTAGTCATGACTGTAGTTGTGGATTTATGAGATGTTGTAGTTAGACTATTGATGACGACTCTTGGCACATCCTAACTGGGGATTAGGATGTTATAGCCTAGGTGGCCTTGGCGCAGGCCTACCTATCTGACCACTACGGATTTAGTGGGCTGCAGATTTACTTTATCTGACCCTTATGTTTGGAACTGATTTGCAGGACTGGCAGTTCTTAATGTAATGGTTGAGGGGTCAAAGCTGTTCACGTAATGTGATGCCATGTGGCTGCAGCTATGTGGAGAGCGCAACAGAGTATCAGTTATACCTCCAGTTTAGATACATGTGTTTTTTGGCCCACCAACATTGTGCTAGTTTAAACATTCATGTTACTGCATTCGCCATTCGGTTATACAATAGGTAGGACTTTGAGGCAATATGCCGAACTTCTCTATTGGGGTTGAGACCTTGCTAGTTTGATTTAAGAAGTGACACGTGCTTCATGCACTGATGCATGCTTGGGCATAAACACATATTCCATATGATTCAAAGCCTGATCTAGATTTGGAAATTGATTTTTGTTTGATGACCTATACACTGGTTCCTCAAAAATTATAAATTTTCATTTATATACTCTACTTACTGAGTTTACCCGGACTTATGCATTTTTGTTCCCTTTTATTTTAGATGATAGAGACACGTGTGTAGATCATCGAGGGGATGGTGGTTTAGCCAGGACAAGCAAATAGGAATGCACAACTTGTTACTTATGTTTTAACCCTTTCTGAATGTAGACACTTATGTATATAAATTTTGAAATTGACTAAATATATGTACATTAATCAGCTTAGTCATATAAATAAGATGTTTACTTTATGTTAGCACCTATAATTGTTCTTTTCATTGCTAACAATTCTGGAGATTAGCTACCAGATGCCTTGGTAGCCTGTAACGACTGTTGCAATAATGTGTTGACTTAGTCAATGGGGCGTTACATTGCCTCTCCCTAATTCTCCCTCCTCCATCCCTATCATGGTCACCACTGACTAGCCCTTCGCCGCCGCCGCCGCCGCCGTGTAGAGTAAGTATGACTACATTCTTGAGGCATTCGCCGAGAAATATATCTAACCCAAGCTCAAGATGCTGATACCCACCAACTTGGCACCACCGGCCCTTCCACATGATCATAAAATTATAATCTACTCCGCCTATTGTATTTAGAATTATATATTCTATTACCATATCAATTTTCATCCCAATTGGATATGTATATGGTCCTATCTGAAAATGGCACAAATCCAACGTAATAAAATAGTTTAATATAAATAAAAATTTAAAATTATTTTTTAACATATAAATCATTTATTATTGTATAAAATATTAATACATTTAAGTACATGTGAAATTCGTTTTGAACTAAGTGTATAATAAGTCATGTCGTAGTTGCGTCTCTCTCTCTCTCTATATATATATATATACATATACAGACACTATGTTGATGTAGTAAATGATTCTAAGCCACGGGCAAGATTATTGTCTGTTCGTACAACTCGACTGGCATTGTGCCTACTGAATGAGACTTTCAATTACACTAAAGATTTTTAATTGTTTAATGGGTGCCCGGACGACGTCTTTCAATGACACTAAAGATTTTCAATCATTTAATAGGTGCTCGGACGTCGTGGGTAGTTGGAAATAGACTAATATGTCCAAAATATGTCAGTGGAGGTTACATGCAAACAGTGTCAGTCCTACGGATATGCAATGGGCTTGTACTCATTTTATTCAAGGATTGTGTTACATTGTACTCATTTACAACTCTGTCTCCATAATTCTTGTATTAGTGAAAATTATAACCAGATTGATCTAAACTGTCAAAGGTTTAGTTAAAAACATAATTTTATAGGGTGTGTTTGGCAATTTGCAAAAGTTATCAAGTGAAAACTTTTCAATCTAAAACTTTTCACTCTCCATAACTACTCATTTTTTAATTATTTTTTACACATATTTCTACACAACAACCCTACTTTTCAATCATTTCTACACAACTATCAATGCAATTAATCTATTTATTTTAATTTTATTATCTTTACTCCTTATCATTACCCCTACAATATCACATAATTTTCTACAAATTTAACAATTTTTACATAAAAAAATTTTCATTAAAAGTTTTACAACTTCCCAAACACACCCATAATATAAATCGTGGAGTCAAGACTAAATTAGTTATTTTCTATGACTATATGTTAAACCTATGATCAAGGCTATGATTCGTGATTTAAATTAACAATTATAACAAGTTATAACTTGACACCACTCATGTAGTAGATCTGGAGTAGAAATGAAAAGTATAAATGAAATAGTAAATGAGTGAATTTTAGTATACAAATTTTAGTGAGGTGACTTGATATTATGATTAAGGAAGCGACCAAATTTTTATCATAAAATATTTACTTAATGGAAATTATAAATCCTAGAATTTTAGCTCAGATAGGGTTGAACGATGGTTAGGATCAGCTACACTAATTAATTTTTAATAATTTTTATATAATGAAATTGAGCCTAAAAAATTTATATGATATAAAATACATCCTGAATATCACTCAGCTAAAATAAAAATAAATTTTTGGATGATATAAATATGAGTAATAATTAAAGCGATTTGGACCATCCCTAAACCCATACCCCTGGCTAGCAGAAAATAAATATATAAATAATTAATATTTTGTGCTAAAAATATTTATTTTAATTAATTCACATGGTTATTTATATATGGAAGAAATTTCAGACTTAAATACTTTGATTTTATTATAAACAAAAATTAAGAGAATTCAATGTATCTGAATTCAGCAAGTACGATCAGATTGGGGAAATATAATTATTAATTATCAAAAGTAACATAATTAGTAAGAATATATAATTATTAACTTAATTCATGAGAAATTTTTTCATAAATTATTTAGAGAATTTTAAGAGTTTTATTGAACACGACCATACTGTTAACAATTAGTGTGCTTAAAGAAAAAATTTTCTATACCCATATTAAATTTGAGGCTGAATTAATTATTAATTGATAATTAAAGATATAAAATGATATTTAATGATGAAGATTAATTATTTTAATAAGAAATTATTATAGATAATTAAGAAAATATAAACTTGGAAACTAAAGAAGTAATACGTAGATTTTATGGAATACTCAAATATAATTATTTAATTACTCTTATTAATTTGGAAAGTGATAATTAATATAAAGATGATATTTATAAAATATATATTAATTAGATGAAACCTTCATTTTTCAGTGTCATCATTTGAGCATTAGAGCAAATTGCAATATAAATATTAGATATAATTTATACAAGGTAAGCAGAACTTTTTTTTCTCTTTTTGATTTTGTGTTATAATGTATGATTATAGGTACGGATGTTTTGGATGCTGTTATTTTATAAATTTTGAGTGAAAATTTTATTGATCATGATTGTTTACTGTGATATCGAGGTTGGCTTTTATTCATGTTAGCACTATGCATTATGGCAATGGCAGGTACTGCTTGTATGTTGACATATTCATTAGCCATGACTGTAGTTGTGGATTTATGAGATGTTATAGTTGGACCATTGGTGACGACTCTTGGCACATCCTAACTGGGGACGGGATGTTATAGCTTGGGTGGCCTTGGCTCAGGCTTACCTATCTGACCACTACGGATTTAGTGGGTTGCAGATTTACTTTATCTGACCCTTATGTTTGGAACCGATTTGCAGGACTGGTGGTTCTTAACGTAATGGTTGAGGGGCAAAAGCTGTTCACGTAATGTGATGCGACGTGGCTGCAGCTGTGTGGAGAGCGCAACAGTGTATCAGTTATACCTCCAATTTAGATACATGTGTTTTTCTGCACACCCACATTCTGCTAGTTTAAACATTCATGTTAGGCAGAGTTGACCACTCTAGCTGTGCTGCATTCGCCATTCGGTTAAACAATAGGTAGGACTTTGGGGCAATATACCGAACTTCCCTATTGGGGTTGAGACCTTACTAGTTTGATTTAAAAAGTGACACGTGCTTGATACACCAATGCATACTTGGGCATAAACACATATTCCATATGATTCAAAGCCTAATCTAGATTTGGAAAATGATTTTTGTTTGATGACCTATACACTGGTAGCTCAAAAATTATAAATTTTCAATTATATGCTCTACTTACTGAGTTTACTCGGACTTATGTGTTTTTGTTCCCTTTTATTTTAGATGATAGAGGCACGTGTGTAGATCATCGAGGGGATGGTGATTTAGCCAAGACAAGCAAATAGGAAAGCGCAACTTGTTACTTATGTTTTAACCCTCTCTGAATGTAGACACTTATGTATATAAATTTCGAAATTCAATAAATATATGTACATTAATCAGCTTAGTCATATAAATAAGATGTTTGCTTTATGTTAGCACCTGTAATTGTTCTTTTCATTACTAACAATTCTGGAGATTAGCTACCAGATGCCTTGGTAACTTATAACAACCGTTGCAATAATGTGTTGACTTAGTCAATGGGGCGTTACATTGCCTCTCCCCAATTCTCCCTCCATCCCTATCATGGTCGCCACTGACCAATCCTCCGCCACTGCCACCGTGTAGAGTAAGTATGACTACATTCTTGAGGCATTCACAGAGAAATATATCCAACCCAAGCTCAAGATGCTGGTACCCACCAACTTGGCACCACTGGCCCCTCCACATGATTATAAAATTATAATCTACTCCACCTATTGTATTTAGAATTATATATTCTATTACCATACCAATTTTCATCCCAATTGGATATGTATATGGTCCTATTTGAAAATGGCACAAATCCAACGTAATAAAATAGTTTAATATAAATAAAAATTTAAAGTTATTTTTTCAACATATAAATCATTTACTATTGTATAAAATATTAATACATTTAAGTACATGTGAAATTCATTTTGAACTAAGTGTATAATAAGTCTCGTCATAGTTGCGTCTCTCTCTATATGTACATACACTATGTTGATGTAGTAAATGATTCTAAGCCACGGGCAAGATTATTGTCTGTTCGTACAACTCGACTAGCATTGTGCCTACTGAATGAGACTTTCAATTACACTAAAGATTTTCAATTGTTTAATGGATGCCCAGACGACGTCTTTCAATGACACTAAAGATTTTCAATCATTTAATATGTTCTCGGACGACGTGGGTAGTTGGAAATAGACTAATGTGTCCAAAATATGTCAGTGGAGGTTACATGCAAACAGTGTCAGTCCTACGGATATGCAATGGGCTGGTACTCATTTTATTCAAGGATTGTGTTACATTGTACTCGGATGCACTTAAGCTCGGTGCGTGCATCTGGTGCTTTAATTTATTTTTTTAGTTTTTTAACAATATTTTTATACAATAGTTAATTTAAGTGTATTTAATATGTATATCAAGTTTTACTATTTTTACAAATTTTTAGAAATTTATTTTTATTTTTAAAAATCAGTGGCATTTTAGTGATTATAAATTACTAAAAATGCAACTAATTTTTAAAAATAAAAAATATTTAAAAATCTTCAAAAATGGTAAAACTTTATATACATGTTAAATACACTTAAATTAGCTGTTGTATAAAAAAATTAAAAAACTAAAAAAATACGTTAAATGCACCTGAATGCACCGAACCTAAGTGCACTCGTGTGTAAGGAATCAAATTCCTTTATTTAATTGGCAGTATATTTCAAATCGAGGCACTGATTGAATGCATTTGGGTGCATTTTACCTTTTTTTGAAATTTTTTTAACACAATTGTTAATTTATGTATATTTGACATGTATAGCAATTTTTACCATTTTTTGAGACTTTTAGATTTTAAAATTTTTTAAAAATTAGTAGCATTTTTGTAATTTATAAATTATGAAATAAAAATGGGTACACATGTTCAATATACATAGATTAACAACTTCATAAAAAAAATTAAAAAAAATATTAAAAATAGATTTCTTCACTCGGGTGCACTGAAACTCATTACACCTATGTACACTGGATCCAGACTCTTTCAATTGCTATAAGCGGCAGGTACATGCAATGTCAGGTAACTTTTGGAGGGTGATGGAGACTGATATTGTCTTTCATGGAGATTGGGTAAAAGCCTCTACAAGGAATTAAGGGGTTTGAATGGGATGAACAAATAAGATGACGTAAGGATATATATTGAGAACAAAAAGTTCGTATCAAAAAAGAAAAAAATTGTATATAAAATTTTATCCCTTATATATCATATTTAAGGTCGTTAGATCCTTTGTTCCTGAGAATTGTATCTTGGAAGGTCATTCAATTAGCGGCCATAATACAAATAATTTAACAAGTGTGTTTGAGAATGTAAGTGGAAAGTGGGAGAGTTTTTGAAAATGGTAAAAGCGATGCGATAGAAATAAAGGAAAGATAAATAAAAAGGAAAAGTAATTAAAATATAATGTTAAAAATAGAAAAATAGAATGATTAAAATATTTAAAATGATTATAATTTATTAACAAATGAGTTTCCCACATCCCCTATTCCCTTCCCTCTCATTGCTTTTCCAAACGTAGCCTTGAAAATGGCTACCAAACAGTTGCGAGGGAGAGAAATGTCATATTGACATGCTATGGTGAATTATCAGGTGAGTCACGTGCACCGGAGAGCTGTGACCTTGGATGATGATGGTTGTAATTTGCCATTAAAGAAATAATATTTCAGGGACAACCATATATAAATAAATTATATTTTAAAAAAATTATACAATTTTCAAGGAAAATATTTTAATTTTAAAAGCGCGGCTCCCCCGCTTGTCCAGACTCCAGAGTGTGGGTGGTTGAAATTCGCGGCAGACATGCATCCAGCAGGTGCGCATCCGTTACAAATAAACACAGGCGCTCAACGAAATTGTGGAAAGCAAACCCTATCCACACTGTTTTTTTTTTTTTTGTTAGAAATCACTGTGATATATTTTTTCCCCTCACTCTAATACTTTTTGACGCGCAGTGGAAGGATGACTTTTTTATTTCTTGTCTTACCACTCAAGTTATCTTTAAGCGCATATTTTTCTAATTTTTTTATTGCTCTGAAACTGAAAGAGAGTATTTTATATTTTACAGGTGAAATAGCCAGTTCCACTAGCGTAGGATGTACTGATGCTAAGTTAATTAAATGAAAGCACATCTCACGTTGTCATTGCACTTGGCCTGAGTGGGTTGGAGTGTTGGACCCGAAAGAATGCGCGCCCCTTTGACGCCACGTGCCACTATGACCTCCGGGGTCCTCCGATTTCGCGCATCCAAGGGGTGCGTGTCCCGTCTGGGGCGCCCAATTTCTTCTGCCGAGTGCCAGCTCAAGTCCACGCTGGCCTGCTCCCCCTGTTTCACATGTACGGCAGACTGTTGAGGACCGTACGCTATACACCAAAACCGCGGGCTTAAGAATCTCCCTGCTGGAGGGGATGAGCTGTAAATTAAACTATTAAAGTGAAAATTTTCATTTTTAAAGATAAGTTATCCACGTGAGTTTAACCAGAGGTGTGTCTATCCATTCAACAAGTGGACGCTTTAGCTTTATCTTCTGAATTGATAAGTGCTAACTTGTTGTCTCTTGAGTAATATTTTCAATCATGTGGCCTCTTTTTTATAAAATTGTAAAAATGTCTTAAAGTTTAATTATAATATAAATTGATATGGATTTAAAGTACTTCAGTAAAAAAAAAATATTTCAATATAATCTCTTATTTGTATGTAAATAAATTTATTTTTATTTTATATTATTTTTCTCATTTCCATTACAATTTTCACACCTCATCTCATCCAATTGAACCATCCTATGTATGATGCTTATGTGTAGCAGATGTACCTACTTGGAGTAGGCGGTTGGGTAATTTGTTATCAGACCTTAGAAAAATATTTTAAAGTATGATAACTTTGGAGAATTATAACGATAATTGTCCTCCACATGTTTTTATTAAAAAAATTATCCTTTTAGTATAAAGTTGTGTCGTTTCTCTGTCAATTCGAAATCATTCAATGAATATAATATAATAAGGAGACTGAATGATGAGAGATTTTTATTTATTGTGAAATCATAAATTACGTTGAAATTTTTTTATGAAAATTATGTCTAAATTTGAAAATGAAAAAATATTAAAATGTAAAAAGTAATATTATTTACGTGTTGAAAAATAATATATTATATTAGAAGTATGAATTTTTAAATGTAAAATCTAATCCCGCTGCATCCAATCCAATAGGATACTCCCAAGCACACCCTTTATCATAGATTCCAAGCTTGTAACAAAAACCTTGAATGACAAATATAAAGTTCTCCTCCACCTGACAAGATGTTTATCTTTTTATTCAGAGTCTATTTAGAAAGTGAGGAAATATTTGCCTCAAATTTTTGTGTGCGAAAGTTCTTAAATTATGAAAAAATAATATGATATCACATGGAAAAAATAATATATATAGGGTAGTTAAATGAATAATTGTATATAAATGTTTGAAAAATATGACACTTGTATAGAAAGATATTAATAAATAATTTAAAAATAAAATAATTATGAAAAATAAAAATTTAATTTCAAATTAAAAAATGTTGGTAGTATCCAAACATACCTTTGAAATAAAAAGTCTTTTATTTTTTATGCTACTTCTGACGGTCCAATAAGGATCTTATAGTGCTGTTGCTGAATGGTGGGCTAAAAAAGTTTTGTCGATTAGCTGGGGATATATTCTCACGTGGATGGATCTGCTAGGCGGCGTCCCGTAAGGATCTCGTTTGTGTTATATTTTTATTATTATAATCAAATACGACCTAGTTTGAAATAAATTAGCCCACGTGAGTATTTGAAATAAAGCAACCCATGTGAAATAGGAATATATATTATTATAAATCACAATATATAAACTCCAATAAAAAAAAAATCACAATATATAACCGACTTGTACATGTGTGAATCTGAGTTTTACTTAGTACTTCAAAATGTGTCTATATAATTAAAAGGATTAATTCGAAATAGATCATAATTTATACCCCTATATATTTACTGAAAAGACTACCCATTTATAAAACCACATAAATGACTATAGATTTTATCCACAACGCCATCAGGATTAACATTAAAAGTAATGTGAAGTTGCAAAATTACCTTTAATAAAGGTAAAATAATTTACTTTTTTATTATTTAAAAAAGCAATCTGAATTAAGCCATACAAAAGCACAAAATAAACGTAAACTAAACTGCTCTTATATACGCGCACTGCTCCGACCCTTATAAAATAAACGACAAGACAATTCATGTCATCTAGCAGAGTCCAATGGCGTGGTCGTACTTTATCATTTGTTGTTTTTATCCATTTTTGAAAAGGTAGTCTACACGTAACTCCAATCGATATAACTTTTTTTTTTTCGATTGGTGGGTATTTTAATCATTTTAAATTGTTAAAATGTGACTAAAATACCCATATGTTTAAAAATTCAAAATAAATATGTATCTTCAAAAATAATAAAATTCTTTTATAAAATAATAATAATAATAATAATATAAAAATTCGATTTATAAATTAAATATATTTGCATTAATGGTTTTATAGAAAAATTAAAACAAATATTTTTTAGACCAGCTGAAATGATGATTTGCCCTATATATGTCCCAGTCTATTTTTAACACATTACGCATTTGTTCACAACTGCAGTTATCAATCAGTAACCTTCCCTGAACCTTATTAGCTTCTTTGGATCTTCCTGTCAGCCCGCTGTTTATGTTCCGTGATGACATAGGATAATTCATGATATACATACATTGTTAAGTAACAACCTTGTGTATTCATATCGTTTAATAATTTTCTTTTATTTTCTTTTCATTTTTATATGGGCCTAGATATATTTTATTCACACGCCAAATTTTATATCTTTTGAATTTTTGTATATAACTTTGTTATATAAATTTTAAAAAATAAAATCATATGAAATTGTGTAATGTTGGTATAATTAGTTGTTATCATATAGAAGTTGAACACATGCACCTCCGTGCTTAGAATTAATAGAAAATTGGTATTCTATAAATATATAAATTATATATTTATATAAATGGACATTTTGGGCGCAGTACGGATGACATGGGATATTAAAGTTAATAAATCAATAAATAATTTATTAATAAAAAGTTGGATTCATTAATGTGATTTAATGTCCAGTAATATTTAAATATTTTATATTGAGCATCGGATGACAATAGTTCAATGAAAAAGAAGTGAATTTTAGTATGAATTTTTTTTTTTTGTCTTGAAAGGCCATAAATTTTCTATGTTGTGAGGCTTTGTGTGGTAAATAAAAATAGATAGTGTAATCATATGAAATATATAAAAAGGTTAGAGTTTTTGTCAAATATACCTATTGTGTTTGATACTAATTTCAAAAAGAGAAATAATCATGTTAATCTGAGCTAATTATGTAAAAAAGTTAGAGTTTTTCTTAAATATACCTATTATGTTTGACACTAATATCAAAAAGAAAAATGATCCTATTAGCCCCCCACCTCAAAAAATCCATTAATTTTTTTTATTTTTTCATAATTTGTTTATCTAAGTGTATTTAAAATATAAACTAAGTTTTATTTTTTTGGATGTATGTATAAGATTTTTAAATATAGAGGTATTTGAAAATGGCAAAAAAATCTCTATGTTTAAAAACCTAAAAAATATATGCACATATTTAAAAATGATAAAAGTTGATGTATATGTTAAATACATCTATATTAATAAGTTTATGGGGAAAAAAGTAAATTTGTTAAAATAAATATTTTTGGAGGTGAGCTAAGTAAGCCATCATTTGGCTCAGACCAACAAGATCACTTCTTCCAAAAAAAATATATACAATGTTTGCATTTAATCCTAAAAATGCCTAATCCATTAAAGCTCATTAGATATGTTAATAGATCTTCCTTTAAACATCAGTTTTCTTTTTTATAAATCGCCAAAATACATCTAGAATAAAATAATAAAAAATGAAATTATGATTCTACAAATTTAGAGATCTTATGCAATTAAGGTAGTGGTGAATTATGACATTTAAATATTTCAATACAATCATAAATTTAATGGGCACATTGGTAATTCTATATATAGTTTAACAACATTTATTAACATTTGTAATAGAATGAATATTTTTAAGATCGAAATGTAGTGAGTATATTTGAAAATTTTAAAATAATGAATATTTTTAGGATTAAGAACAAACGTAATAAGCAAATTTAGAAAATTCCAAAAAATTATTTAAAGATAAGTATAAAAATGAAAA
The DNA here is from genome assembly GCA_030490835.1 of Annona cherimola. Lineage (NCBI taxonomy): Eukaryota > Viridiplantae > Streptophyta > Magnoliopsida > Magnoliales > Annonaceae > Annona > Annona cherimola. The sequence continues at coordinate 98,641,338 of CM059973.1, read as the reverse complement.
AAGTATAACAATTGAATAATTAATATGTTGACTCTTGGCATTGCCATTGTACATTTCCATTTTTACCTTACCAAACATACTTTAGGTTTTGGCTTACAAATTTGCTTATTAATGGTGTGTTTAGAAAGTAATAAAACTTTTAAATAAAAAATTTATAGTATAAAAGCTCTTGAATTGTGAAAAAATGATATAATATAATATGGGTAATGATGAAGAATAAAAATAATAGATAAGCTAGTCATTAGGGGTGTAAATAGGGTCGGGTTCAACCCGAACCGATTTATATCATGGTTGAGTTGATGTTTTGAAAAAATCGATTTTTGAAAATCAGGTTCAACCCGACCTGATTTTAAAAATCGATTTGAGCCAGGTTGGGGGTCGGTCGACCCGACCCGACCCGACCCGATTTTTGCATATACATTTTTCTTGTTAATAGAAAATTTTTGGATGCTAATAAAAGTTACCAAAAAATGTATCCTCTTGTAGTGTTTGCTTGCTAATATTGACTTTTTTTAAATTCTTACCTTGTATCCTATACTCTCATTTTTGCAAATTATATTCCATTGAGCAAGGAAAAAATGTATGATAATTATGTGTTAAAAATCAGAAATAAGTTTTTAGGAACGAAAGATTTTATTTTATTTACTTTCCATTCGAGCCCCTTATTGTTTTTATAATTATCATTACTTTTGTTATTTTAGAAATTTGTGCGAAAAAAAGCTTAACTAGTATTGATAATATGTGTAATTTATTAGTCCGATTTCTAACCCGAACCGAACCGATTTGAGGTGGGTTGAAATAGGGTTGGGTTAATGTGTGAAAAGTAGGGTTGAAGTAGAGTTGGGTTGGAATTTTACACGGAGGGTTAGGGTTGTATTTGTCCAAACCCGAGTCAACCCGACCCGATTTACACCCCTGCGTAGTCATATTAGTAGTAACGTAGAAATGATCGAGTTCGCGCAGGAACAAAAGGAGAAAATGCTGACATTTGCATGCGGAGAAGTTGGGGAACCGGAGGCGGAGGATACAGAAGCACGATGACGTAGCACTGGATGGGGCAATTCCTCATGGAGGTCGGTCGGTGTGATGGTGAAGCGGGAAGGTGTGGATGCAGAAGAAGCAAGAAGGTGGGAGGGAAGGAAGATCCTCCGACCTTCTTGGTTCCTTCTTCGAAATTCTAAAGGAATCACTGGGATCAACGGTTGGCCACTCAATCCAGACTCATCTGCGCTGCCAGTGGTTTTGGTTGACTGTTTTGGATCCTTTTCTCCACCGTGATTCAAATTGCCTGGCCCATGTGGCCTGGACAACGATGAACGATTCGGATAGCGTTGTCATCCAACACTTGGAACGCATGTGAGACAAGGAACATGATAAATTGGTTTAATGCCTCGTTGATTTCAGATTAAGTTACAAGAGTCAAAAAAACACAAGTTAACACTCTGAATACAGGGACAGACAATTGCATGGAAATATATATAGGAAATAGGTTGAAATGTAAGAACAATAATGAAAAATGTAAGATAGTTTTGTAATTAATTAGGGTAATTTGCAAATACATCTACTTAGTTTGATTATAGTTGCAAATATATTTACATAGATTTAAAAATTACAAATAACATCTACATAGTTTGCCTATAATACACATATATTCATGCAGTTATGATGTCGTTACTGTATTGTCATAGCATGAGTAAGATATACAAACCACGTTGGTATATTTGCAAAAACTAAATATACCATTTAGTTTTTAAAATTACAAATATATTCACATAATTTGTATATCTTTGCAAATATACTTATGTCATGATAGTGTAGTAATGACACCATAACGGTATGAGTATTTACTGCATAATTACGGCATGAGAATATTTGCAATTATAGCTAATTATGTGAGATCTATTTATAATTTCTAAAACTATTTGAATATATTTATAATTATGATCAAGTTAAGTGGGTGTGTTTGCAAATCACTCAATTAATTAAGATATAAAATCATGGAAAAAAAAGGCAGAAAGAAGTGGAAAAATTGGATTGCGTTTCATTAACCATCAATTCCCTAATGGTAAACGTTGTATTAATATTAACCGATAGAATATAACAAAATGAAAAGTTTTAGGGTCTAATTATAAATATGAAAACTTCGGAGTTTTAAAAAAATAAATATGTAAATTTAGAAAATTTAAAATGCAAAAAAAATCCATTTTGGCATGCTGGTAGCTAACATTGAATTTTCAAAATGGGGCAAAGTATCGAATTCCTTTTACTGTCTCACATATGTAGGCGAGGAAGGATCCTCGAAAAATGATGAAACACACCAGTGAAATGAGGGATTATGATCTAACGCAACTCGTATGGGAGAGACCGATCCTTGAAATGATGAAACACACAATGAAACAATATGACAGCCCGGTTTGCTTTTCAACTTTTACAAAGTAATTTTTTTTTTGAAATCTAGATTATTTATTATTTTTATTAATAGGCATCTATTTACGATGTAAAAAGTCATATAAATTGGAAACTTTATGTTTTAAAATTGGGCGCAATACGGGCAACTGAAATTATTTTTATTATTTATTATTTTTATGGCATACGAGATCCATCTAAAATTTCTTTATTGAGGAATGCGACATTTTAAAATTTATTTGATGTTTTATTTTAATTTTGAAAATTAACATAAATATCCAAATAAAATATCCAATAAATTAAAAACTTGGACAACCAAAAAAAATCCTAGCCTATCCCTCATTCCAAATGTATCACGATCTAGTTAATAGAATCGAAAATGATGGCTTTTTATTCTTGTCTTGAATGGTGGCTTTTTCAAACAGACTATCCTGAGTAAAGTTTTTAATTAAGCATATTTCCCATGTGCTAGCCAGCACAACCGACAGCATGCTTGCTTTTTGACCTTTTCAATCAAATGTAGTTGCAATAATAACAGTATCTTATGCTTTAGAAACGTGGGACGAAAAGTGCACTTTTTTCTAAATATCTGGATTCTGGGTGTGTTTGTTTACACCATAAATTTTAAATTTAAAAATTTTTTCTTCACGTTTATCCTACCTTCAATCATTTCATCGCATATTTCTATACAATTATTTCTTCACACTTTTTTACAATTATTCCATTTTTTCAATAATTATCTTTATTCCACTTTTAAGAAAAACGAAAATGAAAATAATGACATTGTGAACAAATAAAATTATAAACTACAAAAATATCTTTAAATAAATAAAAGATATTTATTTTAAAACGTTCCTCCCATCAAATAGATTTACTTAATGAGGGTAGTTTTCAAAATATTTTTTTTATATTTTAAAGGTAATTTTTGTGTATTTTAAATCATTTTTTCATTTTATAGTTTATTTATTTCCAAGAGCAATTTTACCATTTTATAAATTTTTTCGAACAAAACGGTACCTCTTCAAATTCAGACAAAATATGTAAGTGCAGATATAATTATTTGAAAACAGTGATGCACTTGCAACTTCGCTCAAAATACACAGATGTAGATGCAGATGAAAAAAATTCCTATTTTACGATATACGAAAATGGCACAAATATGATTGGATTTGGATTCGGGTCCAGGGGATGCGTTTGTATTCACTTGGTTGAACTTTGCTTCGGTGCACTTGGGTGTAAATATTTATTTTTTTTATTTTTTTTGAAATTTTTTTCATACAATTATTAATCTAAGTGTACTTATAATGTGTATCAATTTCAACTATTTTTTGATATTTTTAGATATTCTTTTGAATTTTTAAAAATCAGTAATATTTTAGTAATTTTATGACACTAATTTTTTTAAAAATAAAAAATTTAAAAATCTTCAAAAATGATAAAAGTTGATGCACGTGTTAAATATACTTAGATTAAAACTCTTAAGAAAAATTCAAAAAAATAAAAAAATAAGTTAAATATACACGGGTGCATCGGTGCAACAATCATGTTCCTGTATTCGGATTAGGATTCGGTTTCGGTGAAACTCGAGAACCAAGGCCCCTATTGCTGACAAATGCTCGGTTTATATTTCAATCAAAACTTTTAATTGGCACTCTAGCCCACCTAAATGATTTTTGACATATGCAGGGAATAAACTTAATAAATATAAGAGTTATTTGCACACGTCCAAACTCAAAAGTAAAATATTTTTTATACAAGCGACAATCATTTTTATTTTTATTTTACATTTATATCAATAATTTTTAAAAAATCTTACATTCATCACAATGACGTTAATCTCCATCTAATGGTTGTTAAAAGACTCTTTTAGAGATGATTCTATATGGTCAGTATGCTCCCATGAATTGTTTTTATATAATGGGGGCTTCATTCTGTGTGCGATGTAATGGGTCCCACCCAAAAACGATATAGGTGGGCAGGCATAGCATACAAGAATAGAAAAACGAAAATATTTTTGGGATCATATATGATAATGGCTGACTCTAGCCTAGGGATCGTACTTGTGGCCTAATGGGATCCCGTGTACCCAGGTGCATTTAGCTTCGGTGCACCCATGTGCATTAACCCATTTTTATGAAAATTTTATTTATACAAATGTTAATCTAAGTGTATTTAACATGTGTATCAATTGTTACCATTTTGGAATATTTTAGATATTTATTTTTGATTTTTGAAAATCAGTAGTATTTTAAGTAAAAATTGATACATATGTTAAATACATTTAGATTAACACTTGTATAAAAAAAAATTTCAAAAAAATTAAAAATGGGTTAAAATGGCTTCAGTGCACCCGGGTGCACAGGATCAGAATCCTACCTAATGTGCCCAGTAGAAAATATATTTTTTAATTTTTTTACATATACAGGCCTCATCTGTATATTCCTCCATATAAAATTTGATAATTTTTTTTGTCTTTGTTTGATTTTTGAAAATGAAAAACATACACGGGCTCCATCAGTCTTGGGCATGAATTTAATCCTATTTTGTCTATTTTTAAAAAATAAAATAATTAATAATTTTTTTAAAATTTTAAATTTCACATGTGAGAAAGATATGTGTGGGTTCGTATATAATTGGCATGCTCTCTCGAATTCTTTTTAATATATAACTACATAAATAGCCAACCGAGGAAATTTTTGCAAGAAATACCTATTTTCCTAATAAATAAAACAAAATCACTTTATTTTGCAGGCGAACAAAATAAAAATAATAAATAAATTGTAAAAATATTAAATTTCGTAGATGAAGATCTAAATGCAGGCCATCTGTCTATTTAAATTTTAAAATAAAAATAAATTTTTTATAGTTGCTAGTAAATGGCCCGATCTATGGCCGATTGATAAGAAACAGCCAACTAATCGTTTATGACTGATTGGAAATGGAGGCATTTGGCATTTCCGGCTAACACTAATTTCTATTCCTTTTTTTAGTTTTTTTTGCTTGAAACTATAAATGTAGTTGTATATTATCCATAAATCAATATATTATAATTTTTGGAGACATATGCGTATATTTTGAATTTTAAATACATAAAAATGACCACGATTCCTCTATATTTAAAATTAAAAAAAGCATATATACACTTTCCAAAAATTTTAATCCTGATCTATGGATAATATAAATTAGTAACTTTTTATATTTTTAATATTTTGATGATGGATAACTTAGCAGCCGTTACAATGTGGAAACTATATAAAATATTTAAGTAACTGGTACGATTTTACTTGAACTTCGGCAAATATTTTTTCAGCCCATCCGGCCCCATCGTGAACCCTATTGAAGAAACCTAAGAAAGTAAATTGCACCAACAACAATAGAAAGATGAGTCCTGTTGTTAGAATTAAGTTTATTCACATGTAAGAAGAGATATCTTGAAATAGAATTTCTCATTTTTCAAAAATATTTTACCGATTTTCAAAAAATAACAGTATGCTTTTCTCATTTTCAATATAATTTTTTCCAACCTTAGTATACTTTTTACCATTCTCAATACACTTTCATTTTAAATTCTCATCCAAACTCATCCCATCCAATCTTGTTATCCATTTTTCTTTCACATACTTTTTTTTATTATTATTATTAGTATTTATACAAGTGACAACTTTCATATTACAATCTAGTGCACGGACAATCCTTACACTTGGAAACTGCTTGATAGCTTTCACATACTACTCTCAATAGTCAGCAATAGAATATGAAAGAATAATAAAAAAATTTAAAAATATACTTAGAATAAAACTTGATGCACATATTAAATATACTTAGATTAATAATTGTATAATTTTTTAAAAAAAAATATTAAAAAATAAATTTTTTCACCCAAATGGTGGTCCCAAAAGGAAAAAAAAAAAGACCATAAAAATTCGAGGCCTACAACTTTACGAAATGAGACACGAGAGGATAAGGCCCAATCTCATAGTCAATCATCTTTTTAGTTTGAAATACGGGTGCAACTCGGGCTCATGAAACTCGGGTTCATCTCGACCCTAACCCTAACCCTATTTATAAAACATCAACCCAAACCCTAATCTTATTTGTAAAACCTTAACCCTAACTCTATTTTTGAAAATCGGCTTCGGGCTAAGTTTCGGGTTAGAATTTATGTTGATGAATTTACAGTTTATTTAAAAGTGATAAGTTTAGAATTTCATATGAATAAATAATAATAACAAATTATGTAGGTAAACATAATAATACATAATCAAACTACATATTTTTTTAAAATAGTAATATAAAGAATATTTGTAGAAAAAATTTAACATCAAAATTAAGATAAAGAAAAAGATTTAATAGGTGTACAAATGAATGATAGAAATAAAAGATAAATATAAATGAAATAATATACTTTATTTATAATAAAATTACAATATGTCAAATATGTATTCAAATATAGATATAATAACATAAAATATGAAGAATATAAAGAAATATTGTTTAAATAGTATGTATATAATATATTTTATAATAAATATAAAATAGAAAATCGGGTTCCTCGGGTTCGGGTTTTTTGGGCTCGGATGATGAAAATTAAGTTTCAACACTGCCCAAAATCGGGTTCGGGCTCAACCCGGCCCAAGTTGCACCCCTAGTTTGAAACATGGTTTTGTTTTGCTGCGTTGGGCTATGGGCTGGGACCGCCTCACCACGTGAAAAACGTACAAAAAATTCTGTTGGTAGCCTAGGTGTCACACTTGCATTTCCAGGTTGAGTGCGGTCGATGAGTGCTCATTTTATCCTCCTCTCTGTTTTTTTTTTTCTTTTAAAATATAAAATTTAAATTTCACAATTGTATGTGTATTATTTCTTATAAGTACAGCTACACTGAATTGCAAGTGTATCTTATTCATTTTAAAACTGATAAATCAATTCCGACAAGTGTAACCCTAGCTTAAGATGTTGCATTAATTAATTGGATGACGAGGAAGAGAGGTTGTTGATGGCGAGCCCAAGTCTTAAGGTTCCTTTTGATAACATGCTTTGGTTTTCCATATTTCTCCTCACATATCGTCTAAAAATATGATTTCACATTTGTTTTAACTAATTAAGATGCATACGTATAAAGTATGTATTTGCCGGGTAAGAAATGTTGCGGTTTAATCCGCAATTGGTGCGTTAATTCTACTATCCAACTAAACAAGCTCTTAACTAAAATGTTCAACTTGCCTCATACGATGATTTTATGACATTTTAAAACTTTAATTGATAGATCCAACGATTTTCCAGATTTATACATTTTTTGAGCATTTTCAATAAAATATAGCCATACAAAAATTTGATTGATATGATTTTTGGTATTTTAATAAAATAAATATTGTTTTTTATTAGATGTGTTTGGAAAATGATAAAACTTTGGATGAAAAGTTTTTGGTGCAAAAGTTTTTGAATCGGTAAACAATAATGTTGTATGATCGAGGTAACGATGATGAGTAAAATGAATAAAGTTAAAATAAATATATTAGTTGTGTACATAGTTGTGTATAAATGATTGAAAAGTATAATAGTTTTACAGAAGATATGAAAAATGATTAAAAATAAGATAATTGTGGAAAGTGAAAAGTTCTATCTGAAAATTTTTTATAGTTTGCTAAACACCCTTGATATAAAGAGTCCATACTTCTCTTAATGATTAAATTCTAAAATACATAACATGTGAGCTAAGATGTAAAACTATTATATTATGTCATAATTCATACGAAATAAATGTTGTTGAATACAATGATCTAGATTGAATTCAAATGTTCATATACCATATCATAGGTTGACATTCTTAGAGTTCAATGGAACCACTGTGCTTTTGTAGTTGTTATGAGCCGTTCCTAAAGCATGTTTAAGATGAAGGGATAATGGTAAAATTAGATTTTTTATTCTCTAATTTTGTTTTCATTTTCAAAAATTATTCAATACTTAACAATCTTATTTTCAATTTTAAAATATTATTTTTCTCATTTTCAATATAATTTTTCACACTTCGACACTTAACAACACTTTCATTCAATCTATTGACATTCTACCACTTTCATTCAACCATTTTTAACAGCATCATATCTTTTTGTGAGAGAAACAACGTCATGTCCTTAAACTATAAAAAAATTGGAAGGCTTGTGCATGGAATTTAAAGCATAACCGACTAAATTATAACCCAATGGCCATCAAATTCAGGTGGAGATAATATTGTAATATCACCCTATTAATCTTAACCCAAAGTGCAAGATAGCTTTCAGCAACAAATCCACAAGCTACTGTCTTAATCTCTTTTTGAAAGCTAAATGCCAGAGGTGCTAATTCATGGTAAAAGCTTCTTTGTCTTTCTATTGTAGTAATGGAAAGTCGCCAGAGGTAGAGTAGGTAATAAGCATGCCCCAGACCGGGTATGTTTGAGAATCGATAAAATTTTGGATAAAAAATTTCTAAAATGAGAGAAAATGATGTAATATTATAAGAGTAATAATGAGGAATAAAAAGAATAAAGTTAAAATAGATAAACTAGTTGTATGAGTAGTTATATAGAAATAATTGAAAACTATAGTAGTTTGTATATAAAAATGCTAAGAAATAATTAAAAAAATAAAATAGTTGTAAAAAGTAAAAAATTTTAGACCAAAAAATTTTAGGTGAAAAAACACACCAATAACAAGCTACCTCCTAACTTGAGTACCGATCTTTTACGACCGGTCCGAAATCCGGTGATTTTCGACCGGTCAAAAAATATATTTTTTTGTTTTTTTTTGAAAAATAATTTTATAAACATGTTAATCTAGTTATATTTAATCTATAAACCAAGTTTTATCATTTTTAGATATGTATATATATTTATTTTGGATTTTTAAATACAGGGGTATTTAAGTCATTTTAAATATTCTTAAAATGACTTAAATACCCCTGTATTTAAAAATCCAAAATAAATATATATACATATCCAAAAATGGTAAAAATTGATATATAGATTAAATATAACTAGATTAACATGTTTATAAAATTATTTTTCAAAACAATAAAATTTTTTTTTTTTTGACCGGTCGGAAATTTCGTAAAAGATCATTCGGCTCCAAACTTATCTGTACTTTAAGTTCCCACCCTAAATAATCAATCCACATGGGAGTCGAACCCGTGACCGTGGGCTTTTTGCTCACGTCTACAACTTTTGGTATGATATGCCACAAATTGGTTATGTGTTTTCATAAAAAAACTCACAAGTAAAAATAAATTTGCAAAATAATAGTTATACAAATAAACTTAAAAAAAGTTTCAACATCATAGAGAGCCAACTGTCAAATGTCAATAGCCCAACATACCGAAACAACATAATTACTGCGGAGAAGGTACTGCAGATAGCTTTGTCACTGAAAGATAAGGTTTCATCTTATCAGGGTTATTAACTTAAAAGTAAAACATTTTACAAATGCCAACCATTTTTTATTTTTTAAAAAATGTACCAGTAAATTTTTAAAAATTTTGCATTCATGCTAACGCGGACGGTTGAATACCTCCTCAATATATAATATTACAGTATTTAGAAATAACATTAATATATTTAATTTTCTATATCTTAGCAGTATTTTCTTATATTTTATATTATAATATATGAAAATTGAAATCTAATAATATTCACCTAACTGAAATGGTTATATTAATGAAAGAACGCGGATCTTGATCAAACTATTAGCTTTTTCAGTCATTTAGTACGAAAGATTGTGCCACCTAATTCTAAAGAAAAAAGGCAATCTGGACGTGACGATTAGATGTTGGCCCAAAAAGAGGCAGATGGCATGCGCAGCTGGGAAAGAAGGGAATGGCTTAGCCGGGGCCCAGTTCCACGGCTGTCCACAGGAACTCTTTGGTTTTTTTTTTTTTTTTTTTTAGGTTGAACTAATTCAAATTATTTATTTTTTTTAAAAATTCAACTGTATATTATATTTTAAAAATAATTTTAACTATTCACAGTGAAAATCATACAAATCAAATATTTTTATTGATATACTATAATATACAAGCATTTAATGATATATATTTTTATATTTTTGACCGGAATGATATATATTTTTAGATTAAGTAATATCCGTAATATAATTTATATAATCTGAAATGTTATATATATGTATTTTAACCAGATGAGTTAAAATTTTTATGTTACTAAATTGGTTAAAATTTTTTTATGAGATAAATATACATTTTTTATAATTTATATTTGTTGAGGAATTTTTTTTTTGAGCAAGTCGAAGATCTTATTACTATAAAATCTGTATTTTTCACTAGGAACAGCCAAAAATTATATTGAAAGTATAATATACAGTTAGATTTTTTTTTTTTTTTTGAAAAACGAAAAATAAATAATTTGTATGACTTCCCATGGAGGGTCGTGAGCCTTTCCCCGTAAAGAATCTCATCGAGGCGGTCACCGTTTGGCAGAAGTCTATTTCTGGCTGATCACGTATCCCTGCAATTAACGCCGACACCAACTTGCAGCTACTATTTCAGGCACGTTCGACTGCTATAAACGAAAAAAGAGTCCACCCACCGGCCCACGCCCAACACCAGCGCCTAGAATCAAGACAGCTTTTCAAGGGCATGGCCAGGTCCATCTCCACCCTCAATTTTCTTCTTTTGCTGGTCTCTGTCTGCAGCCTTTTCCCTCCCCATACATGTAAGCAAACCTCAGTTAACTTCCCATGTTTTGAATTAGGCTTCTATCACGAATATATTTTTTAATACATTTTTTGGTTCGTTTGAAAATATATATTAAAAAAAAAAAAAAAAACTGCATGCAGGCGATCCTGACCATGCAGTCGATGGACATGAGGTAGTAGATCCAAGGGCAAGGATGGTGAGGAAGGGTGTGAAAATATTTATCGTACCATGCGCCAAGTCAAAGTGCAAGGATAGTGCTGGTGCTGGTGCTGGTGGGGTTGCAACGAATCTGTTTGGTCGTCGATGCTGGTGCTGCTTTCCCACCGAGAAATGCTTCTGGGCTAAGGACACTTGCTGGGCAAACTGCCCGCATAGTCCCCCGTCCCAACCTCGCTCCCCTTGAGCCAATACCACTTGCCTGCCTCTCCTCTCCTCTCCAATAATCTAGGTATCATTATCATATGCTTGTAACCATCACCATGCCTACGAGTGCGGTCATGTCATTAATTTTGAGTTTCTGATGGACGGTGTGTGTTTGCTTGTCATCTCGGCTACTGTGCAGCAATGGATCATTCAATGTTGTCTTTGAATAAAATACGCCGTTCAAATATTTGAAAGGCTTTTGGATCTTCCGATCTGCTTGTTAAATAGCATTTGTTGGACGACCCATCATCTCTAACACTCGATTACTTACAGACTGCAAACTTATACAAAAATATTTTCAATATAAATTTCCTCTGGCAAGCAAAAAAAGAAAAAATCATACAATATCCTTAAAATTTAAATAGGCATGGTAATTCTCAAGTTTTTTATGCCATGTGATTGGGGCCGCAGTCTCAGTTTTTGTTAGAAATTTTTAGTGAGTCCACAGTAGATTAAATTAATTTCTAACAAAAATAATCTACTGTGGACTCACTAAAAATTTCTTATTTGGATATATCTTTATATATTGCTTTAAAGAAGAGAGTTGTATCCCCTACAAAAAAAAAGGAAAAGAAGAGAGTCATATTGAAAATGCATCGCGTGAATCTGCCACATACTATTTTTGGGAATATTCCAATAGAATTTAGGTGTGTTGGGAAATAATAAAACTTTTGAATGAAATTTTTTTTTGTATAAAACTTATTAAAATGAGAGAAAATGATATAATATAATACGGATAATAATGATGAATAAAGAGAATAAAGTTAAAATAGATTAGTTGTAAGATAATTGTGTATAAATTATTGAAAAGTAGGATAGATTATATGGAAAAATGTAAAGAAATAATAAAAAATTAAGTAATTATGAAAAGAGAAAAATTTTAGATAAAAGATTTACTTAAAACCAAAAGCACCCTTTGTAGCATGGGCTTTGAGGTCGTACAGGGCATTATCCTATGCACTTGATAGTAATGAAGCCCAATCCTCCCACGTGCAATTCACCCATTTAAAATTACTAAAGATTTCATTAATTTTTAAAAATTCAAAAAAAATCTAAACATTTTCAAAAATGATAATAATTGATATAAATATTAAATATTCTTAGATTAACCTTGTGTAAAAAAATTTTTCAAAAAAAAAGTAAAAAATAAGTCTATGCACTTGGTGAGCATTAATGCTCTTAGGTGCATTTCACACTTTTTTTTTTTACTTTTTTTGAATTTTTTTAATGAAACTATTAATATAAGTGTATTTAATATGTGTATTAATTTTTATCATTTTTGGAGACTTTAAGATTTTTTTTGGATTTTTAAAGATCACTGAACTAAAATGTCATTGATTTTTAAAAATTAGACAAAAAAATCTAAAAATTTAGAAAAATCTAAAAATCTCCAAAAATGGTAAAAATTAATATACATATTAAATACACTTAGATTAATCTTATAAATTTTTTTTTTTTTTTAAATAAGTATAACGTCCCCTGAGCTTACGCCTTACGCCTTGTACCGCGTTCAAGAGCGAAATTGCCATGTACAGCCGTTGCACTTACCGGTTGACTGCTGTCACGTGAGTTGGGCCGCGGTTCGCTCCGCTCTTGTTTGAACATTTAAAACTCAGGGTTTTTGCAAATTTAATTTCTAAAATCTGCAATTTTGCTTATTCACCCATGAGATTTTAATATTTGCAAAACAGACCCTCTAAGTTTGAGAGCTTTGCAAATATAACACTTAGCAAAAAACGGCGATTATAAATTTCTGTTTTGACGAAATTGCCCCGATATCATTTTTATTTGCCTTCTGTAGAATTGAACCTTAAGCTTCCAATTTTGGAAAGTTAACTCTCAAAGTTTAAGAATTTTGAAAAAAATAACAACCAAAGTTTCCTTTATCGCAAGTTGGGATGGGAATGATACATCTGAATTTTCATTGTATGAAAACACTTTTATCATTTCCATAAAACAACAATATATATTTATACAACTATTTACATTTCCAACACCTAATAATAATTTTTTTATCCCACATTTTGATTCCATTATCATCCAATCAAGTTATGAACAGGCGTCATTTTGTCGAGTATCTCTTGGCAAGTTGAAAACAACATTTTTTTTGGCAAGTTAACCATAAACATAATCGCAAGTGCATTCAATTTCATTTAGTAAATAGAACCAAACAGAAAATAAAGCAAACTGAATAATAAAAAATGACGCCTGTTCATTTCTTGGTGTTCAAATAAAGCAAAATTTATTTAGAAATTTCGTCCGAGACAAACAAAATCTTAGGATGCATTTAGTATTTGATAAAATTTTAAAAACTTTTGAATAAATATTTTTTGGTGTAAAATTTTTTAAAATGAGAGGAATGATGTAATATAATATGAGTAATAATGATGAGTAAAGGAAATAAAATTACAATACATAGGGCAATTGTAGTAAGTTGTTGTACAAAATTAATTGTAGAACAGGATAATTATACAGAAAAATATGAAAGGATGATAAAAAAAAATAAACAAGTTTACAAAGATGCCAAACAACCTTTAATCTACCAGACCAACTCGGCCCCACCAGATCCTACGGCATATAAGCAGCAAGGGACTTATTTAACTATTTAAGTGACAGTGGAATATCAAAATCCATGCCTAGCAGGTAAAGCATCTCATTAGCTGGTCATTTTGGGAGGATGCCCCCGAAAATTTTCTTTTTTCGGACAGAGATATTCCTGCAATTCAATGCCAACATTAAAGTGCCAGCTCCTGCTAATCTATTTTTGGCGTGCTCGAGTGCTATAAATTAAAAGAGTGCCCAACACCAGCGTTTAGAATCTAGATAGCGTTTCAACTTTCAAGGGCATGGCCACTTCCATCTGCACCATGAATTTTCTTCTTTTGTTGCTGCTCTTTGTGTGCAGCCTTTTTTCTCCCCGTAGATGTAAGGAAAGCTCAAAATTCTTTTTGTTTGTTTTGGGGGAGGACGGAAAGCTCAGTAATTTCCCATGATTTTAATTAGGTATCTGTCGTGAATATGTTTTTTAATACACTTGCTCGCTTGTTTGTTTGCTTTGTCTTTAAAAAAAAAAAAAATCATGCAGGCGATCCTTATCATGCAATCGATGGACATGAGGTAGTAGATCCAAGGGCAAGGGCGGTGAAGAAGGGTGTGAAATTAGTTATCATACCATGCTTCAAGAAATCGTGCAGTGGCAGTGGCAGTGGCAGTGGCAGTGGGGTTGCAGCCAATGGCGGATCGTTGGATACTGAATGCTGGTGCTGCCAGCCCACCAAGGACTGCTTCTGGGAGCAAGCAACTTGCTGGGCCAATTGCCCTCATTCTCCCCCGTCTCAGTCTCACTCCCCATAGGCCAATGCTCAATATCACGTGCGCGTAGACATGACAGTGCCTACGATCGCAGCCATGGCATTAATTTCAGTTCGTGATGGACGGTGTGTGTTTGCATGTCTGCTTTGTCTATTTCTCAGCCTCACTTGGTGTCTCCTCTACTGTGCAGCAATGGATCATTCTATTGTTGTTGTCTTTGAATAAAGTACACCGTTCAAGTATTTGAGATGCTTTTGGATCTTACGATCTGCTGGTTGAATTATATGGCATTTGTTGGAGGACCCATCATCGTTAACACTCGAATTACAGACTAGAAACTTTTTTTTTTTTTTTTTTTTATGATGAGAACAGACTAGAAACTTATACAAATTTTTTTCAATATAATTTTCCTCCGTCAAGCAAAGAAAAAAGGGTTGTGATATAGTGCACCTAGCTGCAAAAAATCTTTTTTTAAAAAAAAAATATTTTTTTGAATTTTTTTTATAAAACTATTAATATAAGTATATTTAAACTGTATATTAATTTTTATTATTTTTGGATATTTATAGATATTTTTGAATTTTAAAAATCAATGAAACTTTCTTATTATGATATATCTAAATGCATCAATTTTTACCATTTTTAAATATATAAATCAGTGACATTTTTTATTAGGATATATCTATATGTATATTTATCTTGAGGAAGAGAATCATATTTAAAATGCATTGTGTACACTTTGCCCTGTATCGATCGATCCATGGCTGATTGATTGTTGCGTGTACGGAATGCCCACCCTCGGGTGCACCGCACACGGTTTGCATGATGGGTTCAACTTCAGTAAGATTAACTAAATCGCGGTGATTTTGAATATCTTAATAAATATAATAAGTGGGTGAAATTTTTTGAAAAATATCATTGTTTATAAAAATTAAGGGGTGGAATCCGGTCCCCAAGCCTGTCCCAGAGTATCAGGGCTTAAACGGCACGACATTTCCTATTGTTCACAATTTTTTTTTTTTTTTTTTAAAAAATTTTCTATGAAATTTTTCATTTTTCAATACAATTTCATCCCATTGGAGCCCCTTACCTAAAGTTTAACCCAACCAGATTACCTATGCCGATTTGTCTCGTAGGCGAGGCGCCCAAATGGAAAATGCATCCGGTGGTCAACATTGGAGCATTGATTTTATTTTAATTTTTAAAAAATGACAGCTAGCCGGACCATGGTATCGGTTTCCCCCTAATCCTCTGGTTTTTCGATCGTATGAGATTGAAGATGGTTGATGGTTCCTTCAACTCTAAATAAAATAAAATAAAATCAAATCAAACCAAAGATATGGATATTGATGCGTACACGATATCATGTGCTGTCACTTGTTTGTCGGCGGGCAGGGTCGAATAAAAAAGAAGATGGCAATGGATAAGGAGGCCTTTCGCATGGCAATTAATCAGCTGCATCCATGTCATTGAATTCATACGAGTTTTCCTTGGATTTTACGTTCCTGCTATTATTGGCTAATGTCTAGCCCTCCCCTGATTTTACGTTGATGGACATTTAAATGTGAAAATTATTAAAATGCTATTAATTTAAAAGAATTCGAAAAAAATATCTACAAATATTTAAAAATAATAAAAGTTGATGTACTTATTAAATATATTTATATTTTTAAAAAATAAAAAATATTTATTTGCACCCGGGTGCATGGAAACTAAGTGCACTCGGGAGCATGGGGTGATCCCGTCTGAACACCCCTGTGCAGTGTGCACACGCGTATCATCGACAGTCTCCACACCTTCTTCTCTCCTTACGTGTAGTTAGTAGAGTTACTACTATAAAAGAAGAAGGTTGATCCACCGATGGGGAACTAACTCATCAAATGCAGTCTGCACCAGCACAAATTTCTCTTCTCATCAAATGATGTCCGCGGCTCCTTCTGTCGGCGCAAATGCAATGCTGCTTGCTGTGATCCTGCTCCTCATCACGTCTTGCTTCCCACTTTCTCAAGGTATATACGATGCTGTCACCCAACCCAACCCAACCTTTCATGGAATGAAATTTATTTTTTTTTGATTGGTTTATGGAATGAAATTGATACCGTTGTTCGTGAGGGGACGGACTACTTCAATTTGACACTGACTGTTCACTGGAATCGGGGGTGTTTGTAATTTGCATAAAGGTGGAGGAGCAGAAGAAGCGATGAGAGGGCCAAAGAATATGGAGATGCACAGGCGGTGTGAGAGGTTGCGTTGCGGGAATGGATTGAGCTGCTACTGTTGTTCTGTTACTAGGGATTGCTGGCCCCTCAGGGAGACCTGCCTTGCCAGCTGCGGGCCCTTGTAATTAATATTAATTACCTCCTTCTTAGTTAATCGGGCCTTTCATTTGCTGCCCGACCTCATTACTACTGCAATCAGCACATTTGTTCTTATGCGAGACCCGTTTGTTGTTCATTATATATATTTCTCTTATTCCAAAACAAAGAAAGAAAAATAAAGAGGAAATATGCTATTGCCATTGCGGAGCCATTGCGGAGCCCGATCGTATGCACCCGGGTGCATTGCGCCTATTTTTTTTTGAAAATTTGTTTATGAAGCTGTTAATATAAGTTTATTTAACATATGTATCAATTTTTACTATTTTTGGAGATTTTTAGATATTTTTTTAGATTTTTAAAAATCAGTGGCATTTTCCGTAAATTAAAATTACCGAAAATGCCACTGATTTTTAAAAATCTAAAAAAAATATCTAAAAGTCTCCAAAAATAATAAAAATTGATACATATGTTAAATAAACCTAGATTAACCATTGTATGAAAAAATTTTCAAAAAAAAATAAAAAAAATAGGTGCAGTGCACCCGGGTGCACTGAGGCTGAATGCACCCGGGTGCATACGATTGGGTTTCATTGCCACCAGATATACAATGTCAATCATCCAAGGAACGAAGATAACAGACGTTGGCATTGATGATCAGGGCCTACCTGATTGTAGATCAGTTACCATGGATACGAGTTTCCTAAAATTCACTCTGCTATCAGTGGTTTACAGCATTAATCTTCTTTAGTCTCCCATTTTATAAAACTCTACTTCTATATATTGCTTTTAACTTGATAATTAATAGAAAATTCAATCCATTTATTATATTTTTTTATTGGGATTCATCTATTATATTTAACATTATTTATATAATCATAATCATAAAAAATTTCTCATGTGTTCTCATGTATAAATGCATGAAATCAATACAATAAAATTATTTAATATTAAAAATCAATTTTAAATAACATTTTTAACATCTAAAATTATTTAAAACATGACTATTATGTGGATAAACAATTCTACAAAATATTTTTATATTATAATATATTTATGAATATATCTAAATATTTTTTCTAATTTACACATGAATATATTTATTTTTAAACAACTATAGTTCGTGCGCATCTTTAATTTGAATAAAATTTAGTTTACTAAATAAATAAATAATATTAAATACAATGAATAGATTTAATTGTCATCAAAATTTTAAAAATAAAAAGGATTAAATAAAATAAAATGGCTCATGTGTTTCTTTTTTTTGGGAAGGATTTGAATTGCATTGTTGCTCACATTGGCATTGCCGCATTGGATGACTTGACACTTAAAATTAATCAATTAATTTGTTGTCGGTGCGCGTACAGTGTGGTGACAGCTGTGTACACGCAACTTACGTATGTAGGGGCCACAAGCCCCGGAGATGGAATCCAATCCATTGGTTAATTCTTTCATTTTAAGATGAGTCTTGTTAATTTGTGGTGACGGAAAATATTGAGATCAGCACACGGACCTCAACTGAGAAACACTTGGCGATAAAGGATTATATAGCGTACAATTGTTTAAGATAAGTAATACTAACAAAGAAAAAGAGAGGGGGGGGAGAGAGAGAGAGAGCAGAGGCAAATTTCTTTTCCTGATCATTTGTATATATATATATATATATATATGTGTGTGTGTGTGTGATTACAAGGGGATATGAAAGCTCAGTTGTGGAGATTAGGGACAGTGAGACGGCACTTGCCAGTTGCCACTACTCCTTGTAATTAATACCAGAACGTTTCGCATTGATATGCCATTTGGCAATTCGTTCGGCTTCAGTGCTATACATGTGATACAGACATACATTATAAATAAAGAAAAAAGGCTCAACAACTGCAATTCACACAGCATTTCAAAAGCCATGGCAAAGCTGATCAAGTACCCCATCATGGTTTTTGTTCTTTTGTTGCTGACTCTATCGTATCCACCCTTTTCCCTCTCTGCAGAGGAGGTAAGTAATGCATCTTCTCCCACTTGCTTCCTTTTGTCTTGGTTATTGAATTGCCTAATTTGTACATACATGTTAGATGATCAAGAGACTGCAATTACTTTTGCGCTTGTTCCTGGCGCGTGCAGGCGAACCGGAGGAAGGCGGTGGGGATGAAAATGGGGTCCAAGGTATTCATCCCACCATGCATCAGATTGCCGTGCTGGGCGGATAGTAGTGCTGCTGCGCTCCCATCCTATAAATGTTGGTGCTGCTACACTCCCAGCCCCAAGCTATGTTTCCAATCCAAAGACACTTGCTGGGCTACCTGTCCCTCTCTTCCCCCCTCCCCTGCTCCCTAATTTAATCCCCCCTTGATATTTTTACAATGGCATCCCACGTCTGCGAACATCATGGGATGCCTGTTTGTTTTACTTGTTTTATTTTTTTCATATACACATTTTTCCTTTCATTGTATTTAACCCAAATACTACATTTCTACATTTCTACAGTACTTTTACATATTTATTTTTTACTTTTTAGAAATCAAGTTTTTAAGGACAAAAATGCCCCTAAAATTAATATTTTAAAAAATAAAAAATAAAATTAGTATAAAATGATAAATCTGTAGGTATATGGATTAAATACACATAGGAAAATATATTTTAAAAAATCAAATAATAAAATAAATAAGCATTGCATGCTGGTGTACTTGCGATGCCGTCACATAAAATCAGCATGTAAATGTGTCCGAAGGTTTGCCCCGCTGGTAGCATGCGATGGCCATGCGGCACATGGTCGAGGACTCCACCCTTCCTTGTAATAAAAGAAAAAAAGAGAGCATATATGCATATAAAATATCCTGCTCTACTCTCCCTGGATGGATCATGGATCATGCTTTCGCGTTATTTCTTCTTGAATGTTGACTGCTGTGTTTTTCAGGCTATCTGAACTCACCTTTCTCTCTGATAATATACGTATGGAAATCTTAAGTGCCCATGAAACATGAATTGCATCCCCTGAAAACGAATGGCTGTGATCTTGAAACATTGCAATGAACTGGGAGGGTATTTGATCTTCCAAAATCCATACTAAGGTCGCATGCCTATCCGAGTCAGAGACAACTTTTTATTTTTAAAGTTCCAGTCAGAGACACTGATATATAGTTGTTTTAGAGAAGAAAAACTACCCAACTTCCAACCTATGTGGTTTGATGCATTTCAGATCCGTCTGGAAAACATTTTTTTCTGAAAGCAAATTTGGTTTTGCTGAATTTATTATTATATGCAGCGACATGCATCCTCCTCTGTTACTAGGAAAAGAAACAAATCTAACTAATTTAATGACATGGCATTTTTGACAACTTAACAACGCCACCTTTTCAATTATTGTTTATATTTTTAATTATTATGTATTCTACGTTTTTCATGTAATTATTCTATTATTCTCTTTATTCATTATAATTGTCTCTATCACATCACACGTCGATCTTTCAGTTTTTCAAAATTTTAAATATTTTTTTTTCAATTTTTCCGTCGTCACTAACAAATGAACTTTTGTTAGGAGGTATTTGTGAAGTGATAAAATTTTAGTTGGAAAATTTTTAAGTAAAAGTAAAAGTTTTTAAAATGAGAGAAAATTACGTGATATGATAGGAGCAGGAATAAAAATGACAAAGTTAAAATAAATAAATTAATTATATGAGTATTTGTGTATAAATGATTAAAAAAATAACATAATTTGTATAAAAATATGAAAAAGTAATTAAAAAGTAATATAATTACAAAAGAGTAAAAAGTTCTAAATGAAAAGTTATCTCTTTTAACATACACACCCTTAATATTTTTCTGATATCTGTTGCTGCATCTAATATGGAAGGACGAAATTAGTTGATGTATGACGAACTGTCTTTGACATTTGTAAGGGTTTCATTCTTGATGATCACAATTGTGATCAGTGTTTATGGGCTGAGCCGCACTTGGCCTATTTATAAAAAGTCACATGCAAATTTTTGTAATGTTAGATCCGCCGCAAGTGAGCCCCCCTCGAAAACTCAACACACATTAAAGGGGTTATGCCCTTATTGGCAAAATTTTTAAAAATAGACCATAAATAAAGTTGAAAGTTGAAACAAATATGATTATTATATAAAAAACGTAAAAAAAAAATAATTCAAAAATAATATAAGTGTACGAAGAAATACTAGGAAAAGTAACGCTTTTTTTTTTTTTTTCCCACCCTCTTCTTTTTCTTACTTCCAAGGGTCCCCCGGATGAGAAAGACACAGATCATGCGTTTGGCTTGGGATCAGCGAAACCCGTGAACTCATCACTGACTAAAATATTCTAATGTAACTTCCTTCCCACCTGCATTAGAAAACGGTGCCTTCGACGAGTCTCTCCCAGTGTGGACCCGATTGGCGATTTTAGTCGCGCTCGTGGTCCGGGTGTGAGTATAGGGGGCCGGGGTTTGACGCCGGGAGTCCAGTCTTGACTCGCTGCCAGTCGTGCTGTGTTCAGGGAAGATATAGCCTCTGTTCTGGAACTATTCTTCTCCTCTGCATTGTGAACAGAAGTTCGAACAGTGGTTATGAATATCAGCACTGAGGAGCTGCTGGGGTCCGAACTCCAGACACTGTCTATCAATTGTAATGCGATCAGGAAGGTTGTTCCAGGTGAGGAGCCTGCATTGTTATGCACTCTTTGGGCGTCGAAAACCTATAACAAAGAGCAGTTCAAGGGAATGTTGCGGAGGCTACGGAGAACAAAAGGAAACCTTCACTTCACGGAGGTAGGAGAGAATCTGTTGAAGGCTTCCTTTTCTGTACTTGAAGATAGAAATCGGGTTATGGATGGTAGGCCTTGGCTATATGAACGTAATCTGATCATCATCGAGGAATTAAGGGAAGAGACGGACTATGCACACCTCCTGCTCGTCAAAACGCCGATGTGGCTTCACATACAAGGCATCCCATATTTGGTTGATAAATACTGTCTGGGAGAGATAGTAGCTCATACTTTTGACGATGTCCTTGAGATCAAAGGCTCGGAAGATGAAGTCAAGTTAAAAGTAATGCTGGACTGTAGGAATCCGCTTCGTCGGGGGATGTTCATTCGTGTGGGTGATCAGCAAAAACGGTGGATCAGTTTTCAATATGAGAAGCTGCCGTTGTTCTGTTACTTATGTGGTTTGATCGGGCACGCACACAAGGACTGCAGGAATGTTTCTCTGGAGAAACGGTGTCCGGTGGAGGCGGATATGCCTTACGGGAGCTGGCTAAGGGCGGGCTCAAGACCGCTGAAACTGAGAGGGGAGCTGGGGTCTGCTTTCAGAGCTGCACCGGTGAAGTATTTGGGCATGTATGGGCAGGGTGTGGAGGAAGGGGAGGAGTTTTCGAATGCTGCAACCGGTAGCGGGACTGCTTTGGGTGGAAGTCTGGAAGGCAGTGGCAATGGGTGCAGTGTGGAGCCGTGGAGGGTTATTGATATGGACACAGATTTGGGGCAGCGACAGCATGGGATGCATCTGGCCAATAATTCTTTTCATTCAGTTGGCTCGGTCTCTCAGCTGGGGGCTAGTGTGTCCAGGCCAATTGCTGCAATGTCGTTGGGACCTGTCATGGCACCCGATGACCAGCAGCAGGGTGCTCTGCCAGTTCTTGCGGGGCAGTGGCAGCAGGGGGTGCACCTGGCCAACGATCCTGCTCATCCAGATGTCTCGGTCTCCCAGTTGGGCGTGGATTCAGCTAGTTTGCACCTCCGGGGGGTGGAGTGTATGGCTAGTGTGACCAGGCCAATTGCAGAATTGAAGGTAGGATCTGGTTCGGAACTACTTGGCTTGCTGCAAGGGGCTCCGTCAGTTCTTTCGTTTCCTCATGTGGGTGTGGACACCGGGGGTGTGACGCATGGGGTGGAGTTGGGATCAGTTTCTCAAAGCAATGGGGGGAATGGGGAGGGAGATGATGGTGATACCAGTGGTAATGGGGTTGAGGGGCACCTAAGCATGGGGAAGGGGGGGCAGCTGCTGCAATGGGAGGGGTGGTCCCGGGAATGTCGGGGTCGTGTATGGGGTTGTTGTCCCAAACCATGGGGGATCATTCTCATACCTTGGGAAACCATATTAAGGGCGGGATGGGGGCTGAAATCACTCAGTGCGGGGAAAGTGAGGGGGGGTTGGTGGAAGTGGAGGTGCGTGGGGTGAGTGGCGGATCTAAGGGGCTTTCCTCTATATCTCTTGGGAGTAGGGGGAAGGTACCGGGGAAGCCATCTGTGGGGGGTAGTGAACATGGCTACTCCCCGGGGGGTAGGGGCAGGTGGAAACGGAGGAATAGACAAGTGAAAGGCATGAGGTTGAATGAGGCGGCTCCTATGGTCGGTCTACATGGGACAAAGAGAGGCCGCGATATGGACCCGGGGATAATGACATATGTCAACAAGCGGGCAAAGGATATGGGCACGCAACTTGAGGGGGAGGTGGTAGCTTTGGGGACTCCCAAAGCCCACCTCCAGTGATATGGCCATTTTGGCTTGGAATTGCCGTGGGCTTGGGAATCCACGCGCAATTCGCAATCTTTTTTATCTTGTTAGACAACAAGCTCCCATATTAGTCTTTTTGTGTGAAACTAAAGCAAATAAGAAGGAAATGGATCGGGTTAGATGTAGAATACATTTTGATTCCTGTTTTGTGGTGGAAGCAGCCGCTAGGAGCGGGGGTCTGGCTTTATTTTGGAATGATGACCTCCCGGCGTCGGTTCGGAGCTTCTCGGCACATCATATTGACGCGGATTTTTTGGGTTGGCGGTTTACGGGGTTCTATGGTCACCCCGTGACTCACTGCCGCCATATTTCCTGGAATCCTCAATCAGCTGGCAAACAACAGTGTTTCACCTTGGCTTGTGTTGGGTGACTTTAACGAAGTGTTGGGGCCAAGCGAATATCATAGTGAGAGGATGCGCAATCAATCCCAAATGGATTCTTTCCGTCACACTATGGATTTATGCAACTTGCAGGATCTTGGATTTTCTGGCCCGTCTATGACATGGTGTAATAATAGGAAGGGTGCTCAGAGAGTCGAGGCTCGGCTAGATAGGGGGCTTTCAACTTCTTCTTGGACTGATCTATTTCCCTATGCTCGGCTGACCCACCTTGCTGCGGCCTCGTCCGATCATTGCCCGCTCTTGTTACTTCTTGATCCTGCGCGGGGGAGGAGGAGGCCCCCAAAGGAATTCAGATACGAGTTATTCTGGGCTCGTGACTCCGAGGCCACAAATATCGTCGAGAAGGTTTGGATGTCCTCCGGCTATGGGGAAGCAAATATTTATGAGTCTGTGAGTGGAAAAATACGGAGGTGTGGCGCAGAGCTTTCCAAGTGGAACAATATGAAAAGGGGAAATATCAGACGGGCACTCGCAAGGAAGCAGCGGGAGCTATCAGAGTTGGTGACTGTGCCATATTCTGCGGCACGGGAAGACAAAATCAGGAGAACCAAGTTTCAGATAAATCTTTTACTGGAGGATGAGGAGATGCTGTGGAGCATTCGTGCAAAGGCCCACTGGCTTAAGGATGGGGACAGGAATACACGTTTTTGCCATCGGATGGCTTCCAACCGGAGGCGAACAAATTTTATTGAGTCTCTCATTGGTTTGGATGGGAAACAAGTTTGGGACCAAGAAGAGATGCTGAACCTGTCAGTTTCCCATTTCTCAGAATTATTTATATCCTCAAACCCTCATGATTCGAACTGGGTCCCTAGCCTCATTCAAAGGAAACTTACTGAGGAACAGAGCTTGGGTTTGATTAGGCCTTTGTGTATGGCCGAGGTTGAGAAGGCTGTCAAGGGTATGGGCCCAACCAAGGCTCCGGGGCCGGACGGTTTGTCTCCGGGTTTCTTTCAGCGGTATTGGCACATTGTTGGTCAGGATATCTTCTGTTGGTGCAAAACTTTCATGGAGGGGAGGGATCACAATCAGTTGACGCGTCACATCCGGGAGACAAATGCTACTACTATTGTGTTGATTCCTAAGATGGCGGGCGCCCAAACTTTGTCGCAGTTTAGACCCATTAGCCTATGTAATGTGATTTATAAAATTTTGGCTAAGGTTTTGGCGAACAGGCTGAAAGTTGTTCTCAACGACGTCATTGGAGCGGAACAAAGTGCTTTTGTGCCGGGGAGGCTTATCACTGATAACATGTTGATTGCATATGAGACAATTCATTCTCTCAGGCGGCGTATGGGGGGTCGACGGCGCGAGTTGGCAATCAAGTTAGACATGTCCAAGGCGTATGATCGCGTAGAGTGGAGTTTTCTGAAAGTGGTCATGGAGGCTATGAATTTTTGCCCAGTCTGGATAAACTGGTTGTTATGTTGCATTTCCTCTGTCAGCTACAGGGTTAAGGTGAATGGCTTCAATTCCAGACTATTCTACCCGGGGAGGGGTCTGCGGCAGGGGGATCCCTTGTCCCCGTATCTTTTCCTTCTGTGCGTGGAGGGTCTATCGGCGCTCATTTCTTCTGCGGTAACCCGGGGTTCTTTGCATGGGATAAGGCTTAATTTCAGGGCCCCCCAAATTACCCACCTCTTGTTCGCTGATGATGCTCTTATTTTCCTCCGGGCGGATGATGTGGATATCACGAATTTCTTGGATATTCTCAGAATCTACTCTGCCTCCTCGGGGCAGATGGTAAATGTTGACAAAACGTCGCTATTCTTCAGTGCCAATATGGACAGGGTGGAACGTGAGGCGTGGGCGAGCAGATTGGGGTCTTCGGGACTCGAAGTTCAGAATTATCTTGGTCTACCGGCGTGGCTTGGGAGATCAAAATGCAGATTGTTCAGAGGCATCAGGGATCGCATCGGACATAAAATCCAAGGATGGAAGGGTCGGCTCTTATCCTGGGGGGGGGAAGGAGGTGCTCATAAAAGCTGTGGCTCAAGCTATACCAACCTACGTGATGAGCATCTTTTTGCTTCCCAAGTCGTTCTGTAAGGATATAATGGGGTTAATTAGAAAGTTTTGGTGGGGTGAACATGGGAATAAAAAGAAGATGTGTTGGGTTGCTTGGAATGATATGTGCAAGGCCAAATGTGTGGGGGGTATGGGGTTTAGGGACCTCCACGACTTCAATTATGCCCTCCTCGCCAGGCAGGTGTGGCGTCTCTCATCAAATCCTGATTCTTTTTGCTCAAGGGTTCTCAGGGCTAAATACTTCCCATACTCGAACATTTGGGACTGTGTGTCTTGTCAGTCCGATTCTTTCACATGGAAGGGCATTCTCAAGGCACGGGACAGGTGTCGGGATGGGTGCAGGTGGAGGATTGGTGACGGTAGAAGTGTTCGCTTCTTCTTGGACGATTGGTTGGAGGGTGGTTTGCGCAAGGCGGGGCCGCTTCCCCTATCTATCCCGGAGGATGTTTCGGTTAGTTACTTCATTGTGGCGGGGGCTGCTGAATGGAATAGGGACAGGGTGTTGGCGGCTGTTGGTGAGGTGGGATGGCAGGCTGTGAGGCGTGTTCCCCTTCCCCGCCTTCCCACGACGGACTGCATCTTTTGGAAGAGCGAGGCAAGCGGTCAGTTTTCTGTCAGGTCTGCTCATAAATGGCTTTCGGGTGAGCATGATGTGGCGCCGCCATCTTGTTGCTACAAGGCTATTTGGAAGTCGGGGCTCCCGAGCAAGATTAAGATCTTTGGGTGGCGGCTATTTAGGGATTCTCTCCCGACTTTTTGCAATCTTTCAGGGAGGGGCCTGGACGTAAACCTTCTGTGCCTCTTTTGTTCTGGGGAGGCCGAGGATGTTCACCATTTATTCCTTAGATGTGATAAAGTGGTAAGTTGTGTAAGGGGGCTTGTCCCTGCGAATCTCTGGTTATCCTCCGTTCAAGATATCTTGTGTCACCTGGCTTCTAAGTGCGGGGGAGGCGTGTTCACTCTTTTCATTGTCCTATGCTGGCGTATTTGGTTTATGAGGAACAAGCTCCATGCTGAGGGGGTCCATCCCGCGTTTGCGGATCTTCTCCCTTGGTGTAAGGACTACATTGAGCAACTGGGGCGTGTCAGGCTCTTGGATTTTGGGTCCGCATTGGATAGCCAGCTCATCACCAGATGGACCATGCCACCGGCGGGTGTGTTCAAGATCAATGTGGACTCTAGATGCCCTGCGGGGCGTGATGTTTGCTGTGTTGCTGCTGTTATTCGTGACGAGCGTGGTTATTTTATTGCGGCCCGTGGCATGAAGTGGAGGGGAGGTGGGGATACTCTGTTTTGGGAGGCAAAAGCTTTTATTTTTGGCGTTCGTTGGGCTCTCCACCTCGGGTTCCGTAGGGTCCACATCGAGTCGGACTCGCTTATCCTCTGCACTTATCTGGCAAATGACGGCCACATCGCATCGCCGACGGGTCATATCATTGATGAGATCAGGGGCGTGCTATGTGAAAATGATCACATTTCGGCTCTCCATGTTCTTCGACAGGGAAATTCTGTGGCTCATACAGTTGCGGATATGATTTCGGTTTCTCCTAGGAATCATCTGGAATGGTGGGGAAATCCCCCACATGATATTGTTGAGAAACTCTGTACTGATAACTTTATTGCTATGAATTCTGTGGATTACTCTATCCCGACCCCTCTTTAATGGGGGTTGGTCGGGGTAGAGTTATTCCTTTTCATCAAAAAAATAAAAATAAAAAAAATTCTAATGTTCGCATGCGCGCATGGCCGAAGAGGATATGAAAAAGTAGCACTGCGTTCTCAATTCTCGATCGATGCATGCGTCGCATTCAATCCATGGCCAAGTTCCGTGCTACATCACATGTTTGGCTCTCCTATAAATCTCTTGCTTCAGCATCGTCTTCCCTCTAATAGACTCCTCTCTCTCGTCTCACGCGACTCCTCATGTATACTTTTGTCTTGAAAAACCTCACTTTTTGTTGTTAAAGTTTTTTCCCAAACGCAAAATTCGCTTGTCTGTTCTGGCAGTTGGTGGTGATTGAAAGCCACCTTTTTAGAACTGCAAGAAAGATACTCCAGCAGGGTCTTTTCAGAACCACCAAGCATCTTTCGAAATTAGTGAATTTGACTAGCATAAGGAACTGGAAGATATCAAATTCAGAGGACATAAAAGCTGATAAATAGCGTTGCGGAAACAATGGTATTAATAACTGTTATTTCCGTTCATTTGAACCTTCCAAGTGGAAAGCAGACCACTCATTATCTGTGCATTGAGGTAATTTTAATTTGAAATGTATGCATTTTTTCCAACAACAAAATTTATGGATCCTAGCTTCGGATTGAAATTATTTGTCGAGTCAGACTGCAGCTGAGACATGATGATGATATATATATATATATATATATATATATATATATATATATATATATATATTTCAGAATTTTAGTTAGAGTGAATCGATGTGCATCTCATTCTCACAATTGGGAGGAGTGCATAGCAATCGAGTACAATGTGCTGCCAGAGTACAAAGTAACCAAGTCTATATAAAAGGCCTGATTGCTGCTAGTAGCTAGTGGGGGACAGCATTCCGATCTCATGGATAGGCTCGTTCACAGCCTGCTTTTGGCACTGCTGCTTCTCCTAACAGCTCTGGTCTTTCCTCGGCCAACATGTAAGCCACTCTCCATCTTTACTTTCTCTGTTCAAGCAAAGCTATCTTCATTTTTAGGCACGATTGCTGGCAAGATTTCGGCACTATCTAAAGAAAAAGTACTCTCTCCTGTTAGACTCATTGATCTATTTCGCGGAAATAGATATCAAAGAGGAAGAAATTTATTTTATTTTATTCCAAGAAATTGCAGAGTTTTGCTCCTAGAGACCCCTCTGCCCTCTTCCCAACTGGGCTCAGTTCAGCTGTATCTTCTATTCCCAACTGGGCTCCATTTTAGCTTAGGCCTAACCCCAGCTCTAGACCTGGGTTGTACTGACGACCTGTAGGCTCTAGCAGCACGACCCCACTCCTCTCCATGATCATCTACAGATGGGACACTGCTTCTAACATAGACTTGGGGATTCAACTCAAAGATGAAACCAGCAACAATGCCCCTAATTAAATTCATGGTTCTATACATCGAATGAATGCACAACTTCAACTCTCTACACGTCCTCTTCTTGATTGTTCCTTCTGAAATCTTACTTTACAATATTTCATTTTTCCATCTAATTTTACAAATCAGACCCATGAATCTTTACAAATTTCTTGACAAATCAAGCTCACAAATCATTATAAATTCTCTAACATTATTAAGGAGGAGACCACCCATCCCACACGCGGGGACGACGAACCTCTCGTCATGGATTCGAAACCCTGACTAGGGTGTGCGGCGGCAACTCCCCGAGGCCCGAGGTCTCTTCCTCTTCCTATTAAGTGGTTGGAAATTGGAATCGATGGAGGCCAACTATCTTGACCAAGGAGAGACCATAAATCTACAAAATTACCCAGCTTCAAATAATCAGATTGGACCTCATATTGAACTATTGATAACTTGGACGCCAATGTTCCAACAAGTTGAGGTTCGTTCCCGTCTAGTGATCTGGTTTGGCATCTGGATTGGTCCCCCATAAATCAGAGATGAACCCTAGATGATTAATTTTGGGAAACTAATAGGTGCCTCGGACCTCCTTACAGAGTAAAAACTTTGGACAGTTGGCCTACTGAGCCAATTACGATGTTGATAGAATTGAGCTTTGCATATTTTCTTCAACCCTGGCTCATACGACAATTGCGTTGCTTTGTATCCATGGTTGGACCTGGAGAGGGCAAAAGGATGCATAGTGGGGCCGTTACCTGATTGTGAATTCTGGGAAAGCAATGTCAGGGGCTACTTCATGATTATGAATTTCAGGAAACAACATCGCGCAATTCTACTTCGTCGCAATTGATGGACAGGAATTCGTGATTCATTGTAATTTGATTTCTGTTTGGTTTCGGAGGCAGGCACCGGCACTACACGCAAGGTGGGCAATATTACAGAGCTTACAGAACAAAAACCCACCCCTGCTGGAGAGAGCAAGTATCCTACTCCTTGCATCAAGTCGTTCATATGTAACAATGCGGAGAAGACCCCAAATGAGATCCATTTTGGGGATTGTTGGTGTTGCATCTTCAAACAAAAATGCTATTCCTCTAAGTTCATCTGCACTGTGAAATGCCTCTTCGAATCTCGTCTCATCA
Source organism: Annona cherimola (assembly GCA_030490835.1). Classification (NCBI taxonomy): domain Eukaryota; kingdom Viridiplantae; phylum Streptophyta; class Magnoliopsida; order Magnoliales; family Annonaceae; genus Annona; species Annona cherimola. The sequence goes on along the minus strand of CM059973.1, from coordinate 98,611,050 downwards.
AGAATGAAACTTCAAGTGCACCTTAGATTACACCTTGAATCTATTCTAGGTTTTGACGTTGCTTTTAAAAAACGTATGAGTACCGTCTTGGCTAAACAAAGCCTTTGTAAGTCAGTGACATGAGCTCGTATAACATTACTGTCAGACACTAGTAATATCTATACCATGTGTCGATGGCTTGTTGTTTATCATGGCTATGCATGTCAATTCAAGAAGTTTTTAGAGCCAAAACGAACGAGTTATTCAACTCAGCCAACATCAAGTAGGTAACGATGGCAGCGTACGCTGGATGCAGGGTCCCCAGGGCGGATTGATTTCCCTTTCATGTTGGACGGTAATTCAAGAAAAAATTTCCCTATGAAAACGACAGTAATATTGGACAAGGACTATCAGACAGCGCTCTAAGATAAAAGTGCTGGTGATTTGATAATCTACTCAGTAAGCATTTAATTTGTGTACATTACAAAATAATATGTATAAACACAGCTTTATAACAATGTGAATATATGTTTCAAGAAAAATCAAAGCGAAGAAAGGTCAAGGACTAGAGCAAAAATTCACATCCGTACGAGGAGTATTCATCTAAAATTCTTTAGTAGCAGAATGCAGTGAGAGAGCCCCTAGTAAGAGAAGCATCAGGATATTAACAAGAGAGAGTACAACGTGGAGAAGAAAGTTACTCAAACAAGCAGGTTGGCCTTTGTAGCGATCACTGAACTACATTACCCAACAAGCTGTTTGATGAAGGAGAACTCCGCTCGCTCAACCAACGATCTTGAACAGAAACAGGGGAGAAACCTTTTGTTCCCTCCTCTGGTGCTGCAACTTCATCGTTTTGGGGGACCGCCAACTTCCTGCATTCCACAGACGCTGTCTTCTTTGTCGTTGTTCGTGAGTTTGTGCTGTTATTTGACATTATTGAGAAGGACGAAATTGAGGAGCCATCACAAATGTTTCCTTCAGCCTGGTTCAACCCGCTAAGCCTGATGCTTTCCAGTTCATCTGCCACTTCCATCATAGAAGGCCTCATGTCTCTGTGGAATGCCAGACATCTGAACGCTATCTCAGCTACATTGTGGATAGAAGACAGGGTCCATGCATCCGTGTGTGGCTCTAGAAAGGGGTCTACTATGTCATCTATACAACCTCTCCCAATCTTGTCAATGGCAAGTGCAGCCAAATTCACTTCAGTGTGCACCCTGGTGAAATCCACCACCTTCATTGCACTTATGATCTCGACAAGTACCACTCCAAAGCTGTAAACGTCACTCTTGTCAGAGAGATGGAAGTTCTGATGGTATTGAGGGTCTAGGTACCCTGGAGTCCCTTGGGGTGCTGTTGAAATATGAGATGATTCCACCATACCAATTCTGGAAAGACCAAAATCTGCGACTTTCGAATTGAAGTTGTAGTCTAAGAGTATGTTGCTTGATTTTATGTCTCTGTGATATATTGGAGGATTGGCTGAGTGTAGATGGGAAATCGCCGTAGCCGTTTCTGCCGCAATGGTTACCCGAATGGTCCAAGGGAGGCCAGTACCCCTCTCTCTCTGTAAGTGCTGAGCCAGAGTGCCATTGGGCATGAATTCATACACCAGGATCTGTTCACCTTTCTCTATGCAAAATCCTAAAAGACGAACGAGGTTCGGGTGGCTTACTGAGGAAAGCAGCTTTATTTCGTTCACGACTTGCTCAATACCGTCACTGTCTCGATGCCTAATCTTTTTGACTGCAACCCATTCATCGTTGTGGAGCTTCCCAGCATAAACCGTGCCGTAGGCACCAGTTCCCAGCCTTAGCTTCTCAGAGAAGAAATTCGTGGCCCGTTCGATCTCTCTATAAGGGTAGAATGGGACGGTGCAGGAGCCTGCAGCTTCAGAAAGCAGGCGCTTCATACTTTTCCTGCTTCTCAAGGACAAGGACCGTCGTCGGATGAAGAAGCAGAAAGTAGCCAGCCCGGCCATTATTGAAGCCCCCGCAACAATGCCTGAGAAGAGATCCATAAGAGTTACTTGACACAAAATGTAGGCTTTTCACGTGATCATAAGTACATCATGGTTCATTTAAAAAAAAAGTACATCATGGTTTTCTTTTTCTTTCTTTTTTTTTTTTTTGGTCCATAAAAAAGCACATCATGGTTTGTATCATCCAAATAAATTCCGTGGATTTGAATAGCACTTAAGGACAATGAATAAAAAGATCCTGAAACAAGAAGAGAAAAAAGAGATAAAGATAAAGGAAAGAAGAGCAAATGATTTTATACGTTAGGAGATGGAAACGATGATAAAGAAGATAGAATAATTAGATTTTTCGAATGAAAAGATGAATAATAATGATTAAAATACAGAGAATACAGGTAAAAGTAAGATGATCGAATAAATAAAATATTAACTCACACTTAAAATAGTATCAGTTTCCCAGGTAAACCAAATGAATATAGCATTGGTAGAACTGAAGGTGTGCTTACACAAAGCAAAGATGAAAGTCAAAGGTTTAAAAAAATTCCACTGTCAAAGTTTTTATAGTCTTCTACCTCCAATTAGAACTCCAACACGATTGCTTCCACAATGTCCGGAAACAGATCTTGACGTACTGCAGTTGCTCGAAACTGCCAAATCAAATAAGAGAAGCTAATAAAGTAAGAAAAAAGAGGCAGAATTAATCCAATCTTTGTGAGCAATGTCAGGCTTGTCAGCGTTATTTAGGGTAACGAGTAATGATGTAATAACAAAGAAGGTACTGATCTAATGCTGCCCACGAGACCCAATCTCAGTGCTAATTAGGGTAGCCCACGAAGATGATTTAACAAGATGCAAATCGACCATATAGCATTTCTAGTCGTTCATTTAGGTATATCATCAAATTTTAACATCTAGCTAAGAATTCATAACATTTCATACGATTTCGAAACTAGCTTAGAGCAGAGTAGATAGAGACATATTTTCCGTTTATTGAAATAACTCCAGGTAATAATTCTAATCAATTTAGTAAATAATTTACCGATTAAGTATTGAATCCTTAGAGAGGATGAAAGGCAATCGAACGGTCAAACAGACATACATTACAGTATTATTTCGACATTTTTTTTTTCCCCGTGTTGACTGCTGGTTGCGGGCGGATATTGGTGTAGACAGCAAGGTGAACAAGCCCATGTGAGTGCCAACGCTGGGTGCAGGAAAGGCAAAAGGAAGCCATTGACCCGGAATGGAGATATGGCAAAAAGATAAGAACGTGCCTGCAATTGCATAAATATGGGAAGAAAATTTGACAGTGGCAGGGAGCCGATGGCACGATGGCTACAGACAATTGCTGGATCCATTCATGAAACCGACACCGAAGATACGTGAGGTCAGCTTGGATTTTCAAGTGGATGATGGCCCCTCATTAATACATATCTCCCTTCGTTACGCAAGCGTGAGGTGACCGCAACCATCTATATCCTTGATTACCATGTTTGACTTCAATGGCCCAACACATCATCATCACATGAATCGCATCGTAACAATAACGACGTCAAAGACAACGTTTACACCAGTCGCCTAGCCTAGCCTCGCATCGCGTCTAGTACCAGGACTACCGTTTTTTGCTCCGCAGGCGATGACAATTGACAATGTGCCATTGAGTCATTTTCATAACCGCTTCCTGCTTTTTCTAGCGGTTTCCGGTTTGATGAGTCTAACCAGCCCATTTGATTCGGTTCTTAAAACAGTAGATGTGAAAGGTTAATGATAAAACATGCGCTGAACAATTTTGGATGCCCCACTAACATTGGACCCACAATATACTACAGAATACAGACAAATAATAATAATAATAATAATTAGTTATGCTTTTAATGAAATCCGCAAAGTGTAATGCATGTCTGAAATAAATTTATAAATAAGTATGATATTATTCTGCCTAGCTAGGTGGGACTTAGGACTTATCTCAAGTTGCTTGGGTCCCTCAAGACAAGGCTCAAAAGTCAAAATCAGGACTGAATCCATCCTCCTCCCCAATCCTCCCTCAAGACAAGAGTATTATTTTTGTGTAGCATCTTTTTATGGCCAACTTTTAATTTTACTTGTACTTTGCCATAAATAGCTAAATTTAAATATTACTAGCCAAACAATCATTGTTATTTATAGCTAAATTTAAATATTACTAGCCAAACAATCATTGTTATTTATAGCTAAATGTAAATTATTACAAGTAATGTGATATTTAATTGCAATTAATATGAAAATTGACCATAATTGATACCGCATGCCACCACTCCAGAGCAACCCGGCGTTTGTAGCTAAATTAAGATACACGGCACGCAACTAAGTTATTTATTTATTTTAATCTCATAGGGAGCCAAAAAAGACTAAATTTATCCGCATATATTGTTTTACCAAAGCTATTGAAATTAGCCTTGCCAGGAGTCAAACCGGACTACAGACGCTGGCCATTGCGCCTTGAACACGCAACGGCTATCAGAGAGAAATGTGTGGGTTTATTTATGAGAAGTACTGGCAATGCTAGTGCACAGAGGGAAGGGTGATCAAAACAGACGACAACTGTGATCCGGTGGGACTCTTTCCGTGTTCTATCCGTGGATTGCATTGAAAATGGATGAGCTGACTCTGCCTGCCAACCGTCAAGGTTTTGCTTATTTTAATGCCTAATCGCAACATGGACGCGGTCCTCCTTGAATGGTTTTGCTGACCAACCAACCAATAAAAATACCCACCGCCTACTACTACGTATATCAGTGAGTTTTTTTTTTTTTTTTTTTTTTTTAAAAAAAATTTATTTGGTGGCCGAAGACTGGACCGCCGTATATGTTGGTTGGACCACCCTTCATCCAAAGGCCCGAGCACTCCACACTCAAAGAATTATAAGATGAAAATTTTTTAACTTATTGATAAAAAAAATTTTAAAAAAAAGGAACTTAAGATACATACAGAAAAAACGCTGATTTTTCACAGAAAGAATTATTCAGCCAGCAGCAATTTATTATTATTTTCCAAAGTGTTTAAATTTTCTTTTCCAGATGAAATCGACATTGTAAACCGTGTACGTATATTTATATTTGTCTTTAAAAAAGCAAAAAATTCTTTTCAAAATTGATGGCTTTCCCAGTCGACAACGGCTGAACGGCGTAGTCGAGCGGGAAGGGGGCGGTACATTCGGCCCCGGCCACTTCTCCGCATCATGACCGTCGGTTAATTAGACATCAGATCATGCATAAGAGAATGGCCGCGAGGATCTGTAGAGAATAGGATCATACGACGCGAGTAGATTATTAAGATAGAGGAGGAACCGAGGAAGAGCAGAAGGCTAACCTCTGTAGCAACCGTCGCCTTGGGCGAATCCATCACCGTCGAAACCGGCGTCGCACCGGCATCGGAATCCCTGTCCCCTGCGGCCGTCGGCTGTGGGAATCGGAATATTTGAACAGTTGGCGTTCTGGGAGCAGCTGCCCGGCCCGCATTCTCCCTCCATCCACCATCCTAGCTCCACCGTCTGGAAATCCAGCGACATCGCCGGGCCGATGCCGGGTTCCACGGCGACCGAGGAGAAAAGGATTTCACACCCGCTCTCCGTCACGTTCTCCCGCCACATGAAGCCTTCGACTTCCTTAGAGTAGCAATTGACGGTTTCGTTGGTGTTATTCGGATGGCAGCTCTGCAACTGGAATCTCTCTTTCATCAGCGCCGTCGGTATGATGCATTCTGACTCCGCCGACCGGCAGTTCTGCAGTAGTAGCCCGTTCTGCCACGTCATGGCGTAGTTCCGGCCGAAGAATTGCTGAACGTCCTGAATCGAACGACTGCAGTTGGGCGGCAGATCGATCCGGAGCGAATCGGATGTGATGTTTCGGACGAAGAAATTGTTGAAGAATATTTCCTTGTTTTTGCAGATCAAGGGGATTGCGCAGTGCCCTGAGAAACCAAAGGGATACGGGACGCGATTCACGATTCCGCCACAGGTGCGATTGCAGTAGTCACTGGACCGCTGGGTGATGACGACGGGTAATACGAGGATTACGAAGAAAATAATAAGTGGAAAGGTTGGAGATTTCATCTTCCGGAGTAGGAAAGAACTGATCTTTGGAGTTGACCAGAATAATTCTCGTTTTCGTCTATAGGACAGGACAGCTGAAATCTAAGAGAATCTGGATAGATGAAAAACAGCTTAATTTCCTCTGTTTTTCGACTTGGAGAGGTTGGGAGCTGCGACTACTGCTGTTGCTGTTTTAACCATCTTGGGAAATACTTTAGAGCCGTGGATTTTGATTCGAGAGTTTAGAGTTTGACATTGAAGATGACGGAGGAGGAGAAGAAAAAGGAAGGGATTCAAAGTTCAGCGAAAGCTCCCCGTTTTTTACGCCTCTCCCTCATGACTTTCAATCTCCAACCGGGAAAGACATTCCGAGTAGTCTATTTATTCACTTATATTTTACAGCAGTGACGGAAATACCCTTGCTTTGCCTTCTAGGCGTCTGGCAGTCGCAGTCGCAGAGGCAGGGAGGAAGACTTTTGAGAAAACGGCTACGGAAGTGCAGCAATAATCAGAACCATCCAAACGGTCGCGGGTCGTGTCTTATTAAGAGGATATCGGATCTTTCCCTGAGTAATATTGGACAGTTTTGTCCTCAACCCGCGGTGGGAATGTGGGAAACTGAAAAAAAAATCTCGGTGAAATTTAGTTTCGGTGCATTTTGGTGAAATTTTTATTTTTTGAATTTTTTTATAAAATTATTACTCTAAATATATTTAATATATATTTGTACTTTTTTGATTATTTTAGATTCTTTTGGCGTGGTGGTCATGGACGTCGTCCCTCAGTGGTGTGTACGTAAGTTCAAACTGTCACATGGGTTAGGGGGCTCGTTATCTCCATGTTAATATTAAAAATGAGATGTAATATTGTATACAACCAATAAAAAAATAAGAGTATTTTTAGTCATTAAATTAATAATTTTATAAAAAAAATTTCAAAAGAAATTAAAAATGAGTTTTTTGGAAATAGGATCCAACTCTAGAATGATTGAAATATAAGATAAAAATAAAAAAATAATTAATATTTTACTATTCTGGATTATTTATTTCAATTGCATCCATGAATACATCTCCGCTCATTAGTTTTAAGCATTTAGTTGCTTGCTGGCTTCAATCGATGGTTGATTATAAATGAATTAACTTAGCTAGATATTTGCATATGTATCTATCTCTTTCACCTATAATTACATTTTTACTCACGCTTTTAAAACACTAAAAAAAAATTATATATTTTCAAAATATTCATAAAATGCAAAAAATTATTTCTAATTAATAGATGACCTGTATAAGAGTAAAATAACCATCTTTCAAAAATGCCGATTATTTATGATTGGATTAGAAATGCGCTCCAAACACTAACCATTTCAAATAGTTTCGAATTATTATTAAAAGTATCAAGAAAAGTAAAACATAGCCGCGGGAGAACATAAGTTTAATTATTTTCAACATGACATAATGACTGGCTAGAGCTAGCTAAGGAGGCATAGTTTGACCATTGATGTGACTAGGATGATTGTTGATGGAAGTAAAATTTAAATAAAATGAAGGTGGTGGTGGTCGAAGGAGTTGCTTGAGTTCAAAGAATAGGTGGGCCCGCTTGATTAATTAGAATTTTAGAAATTTGGAATGGGTGCGTTGGTCAACCACGGAGGTTGATATTTTCCTACTCAATTGACCAACCTTAGCTTCTTCTTTTTTTTTTTTTTTTTTTTTGAATCTAATTAGTAATTCCACGTCACACGGAACACGAAATGCTGGATTTGGACTGCCCTGGAGTCGCCCTCCCAATGCCATGCTCCATGCCTCACGCATCACACATGCCATGCAATTGCTCTCACCTCATTATCTCAATGCCAAGCAAAGCTAAAATTAATTCTCGCTCATCTACACTCGAAAATAAATGATTAGTTCCAACACGGTGTTTGCACAATGCAATTTTTGATTTTTTTTTTTTTTTTTTTTTTTTTACAAATCATCGAAAATATTTTTTAAGGTAATTCGAATAATTCTCAACGATATTTTTATCATAATTATTATTTTTAAATAAAAATCAACGGGGTGGGGGGCGGACTTTTGGGTTCATTCTCGAAATTGCTAGCATTATAGGTTTGTAGTCGTATTCCGTTCCTCCGAACAAACGGGGAGAAGAGAGAGAGACATTAGTCCGCCACCGTCGGTTCGCAAGTCGTGGATTTGGTCTCCTGCTCTACTTCCAGAAAGATCAAGACAGATTCTATCAGCCACGCCATGGTTTACATTAATCCGTAGACCAGGAGAGGCTGATAAATCAGATTGCATTGCATTCCCTCTTCATGAACATATATATTTGGAACTCCTTTGGGTATTATTGAAATTTTTTTTAAAAAAAAAAAAAACATTTGTGCCAATATTCTTATTGATTATATAAGACCCAAATCATTAGTTAACTTCGCTATCATATATCTATATGTATGAATATGTTATCGTACAGTCACACTGCACTGTATTTCTGATGTGCTCTGCTGCAACATGGAGCCTATATATATAAATATATTAATACCTAATATAATTATTTATCCATGTAAAAATTATGTTCTAAATGGTTTAAAAATTAAAAATACAATTTTAAAACTTTTATTTAAATCATACTATTTTGTTGTGTTTATTTTGTATCATTTTCATATGTGACCCATATATATATATATATATATATATATATATATATATGAGAGCTGTTCCGATGCATCGGAACAGCGGTACAGTGGCCCAAAAATGGGCCCCACATGATCATGAAATCATGATCTACTCCACTCATTGTATTTAGAATAATGTATTCTATTACTATACCAATTTTCATCCCAATCAAATACTTTAAAGTTGTTATTTTCATCAAACTATTTTATTACGTTGGATTTGTACCATTTTCAGATGGGGCCCATATACATATCTGATTGGGATGAAAATTGGTATGGTAATAGAATACATTATTCTAAATACAATGGGTGGAGTAGATCATGATTTCATGATCATGTGGAGCCCATTACAGCGATGCTGCACCGGAATATAATCCTATATATATATATGGGAAATAATCCAGTGCATGCGACTGCACGGTGCAGTCCATGCACTGTGGGCCCCACTTGATCATAAATAGAAAATCCACCACACCAATTATATTTAGAATTGTTCACTTTATTAACATACAAATTTTCATCCAAATCCAACATGTGCGTAGTCCCCATCTTAAAATGGTGCAAAATCAACGTAATAAAATAGTTTAATGTAAATATCAAGTTTAAAGTGGTTTTTTCAATATCTAAACCGTCTAAAATATGATTTATATATGGATAAATGAGTGTATAAAGTTTCATTACAATCTAATATGTGTGGGGTCCATTTTACAGCGGACTGCACCGTAATTACGATGCAATCCGACTGCACAGGATCGGATCTATATATAAACAAGTGTATAAAGAAAAAAATTAAAAAAAAGTTGTTTTAAATAGGTTTTTTGAGGTTGGCTAAGTGGGCTATTTACTTAGCCCGGGCTAATAGAATCACTCATCTTTATGATAAGTGTATATATAGAGAAAGAAAACCCATTATGTGCAAACGAACTGCAACGTAATTATGATGTTTGCTGGAAAATGGGCTCACACATAATATAATAAAACGAAACTTTATATAATTATTTATCCATATAAAAATTATACTTTAGACGATTTAGATGTTAAAAATACAACTTTGAACTTATATTTACATTAAATTATTTTATTACATTAATTTTGCATCATTTTAAGATGGAGACCATACACATGTTATATTTGGATGAAAATTAATATGCTAATAAAGTGAACAATTTTAAATACAATGAGTGAGATATATTTCTTATTCATGATCAAACGAGACCCATAGTATATATATATATAATATAGAAATAAAAAATAGTCCTGCTCAGGATTCATATTATACAGAAAAATAAAATCATTTTGATAGAAGATATAACCCATTAAAGTTATTTATTTGTTATAAATAAAATAGAAATTACTAATTAAAGATCAAAACCTTCTTAAGTGTTCGTCCGCCTAAAATGAGTTTGCTGCATTTAATGAACTCAAGTGAATTTCAAACTCAATATATTTTATACATTTTTAGAAAGGATTCCAATTGAAATGATTTTGGCATTGATTAATAATCACCAAGATGGGATCAAACATAACCAAAATGTCCGAATTTCTCACAGATGAAAATTCAAATGGCCTAGTTTTAATTTTTACTATTTTGAGTTTAATCTCACGGCGCTTACCTGAAGCCAGTCGAGGTCTGGGAGTTTAGCCTGCTGCTTAACCACGGTCGAAGGGTCAGACACTCAAGACAGCGTGACAGAAGGCAATGCACGTCAAATAATTGAATTTAAGCCTCGTTCGGCCGCCTTTCAGATGGGCTTTTAAAGCCCATTTCTGAGTATCTTGATGTGTTTGGGCAGTCTGCAAATCGGAGGGATAAGCAAAAATATTCACACTTGTTGGAAGCTAAAAAATTAACCAGCTTCCTGCAGCTAAGCGTTATATTCGGTTTGTCAAAATAGACGCAGGGCCAAATGAAGCCTTAATTTTACGGACCCAAATCCATTACTAATCATATTATAGGTAAATGATAAAGATAATAATCGTTTGTTTCTAGTTCTAGTTGTGACACCCAATCTTTCTTCTTCTTTTTTTTTTGTGGGGGAAAAAGAAGAAATTTTGTTGCAATCAAGAGAAAATTCAGCATCATTGACACCAGCATTCAAGAGAATAATTATCTGAATTTTCATCAATAGAAAAAAATTCCAGAGCTCCCAAAGGCAAGTGTTACCCACTAAGAATCATACTCCCTTCCTGCAGAAAGGGATACTACAAATGTGTGAAAGCGTTTTAGGGAAAAGATAACAGCTCCCAGATACCTTTCTTCCCCACACAGGACTCTTACCTTATTACAGCAAAATACATATTATTCGCTGCAACGACTTCAATACCACGCATCTACGGGGTTTCATGTTAACGATTACAGATTAAAGGAGGACATGAAAAGAAAGGACAACAAAAAGAAACATACCCAAGCTAAAGGCCCTGATCAAAAAGGTAATCACCCAGCCTCTCCACAATCATGTTGCACTGTCCAGGAGTCATTGGTTCATCATAGATGCCAATGACCAGAGCCTGATTGGTTTTCTTGATAGTAGCACCACCAGAACCCTAAATGTCGAAGAGAAGAGGTATTAGCTCTACAACACAACAATCAGGAAAGATTCAAAAAACTATGAACTATCCATTCAAAACCATCCAAAATCACAAACGCTCCATTCAAAACAATAAAAAGATCAAGAAAGAATAACGTATTCCCCATTCATACATGAACATGTCATGAAATGTTGATAAACAGAAATTGCAAAGCAATCCATTCATCAGATCAGTCCAAATTTCATAAATACCAAATTGAAAATTCAACTCGATCCATTCATCAATAGGAAACATTAGGATGTGATGAAAATAGAAGGGCCTTCTACAGCACATCCCGAAGAAATTCAGATGAGAAATGAGAATTCCTCAGCAGATTACCTGAAGATAACTTCATGCATCTTGAAGATGGCGATTTCAGATGAAAATCATAAACTAGTTCACAAATGCCACATTGACATATAATTCACCATCATGGATTACACAGTTTTTTTTTTTTTGCCAATATGGAAAAATAACGAGCGGCAACTGGAAATGATGTTTTAGGGTATGTACAATCAGATAAATATCATGCCAACTAAAAGGTGGAAAACGAGGAAAGAAACACATGAATATCATGAAAGATGGTAATGATGTTTGTTGTACTTTAATTTCCTCTCTTGTAACAAGTACGAACACATTCCATCCAATCCCATTTTTTCTCAATCATACAGATATTGCTGTGTATGGCATGCATCAAATCATGTGTGTGTTTCCCTTTGTAATTTCACTAGAGAATGGACTCTCAGTTCAAAGTCCACCAGACCAGACAATCTTCTTGGGGCACTATCTTCTGGCAATGCATTAGCTCTGGGAGTTTCAGATTTCAGCAATACAGGTCTAATGAACCATCTCTTCAACCGGTCTCAAGATTTATAAAACAGTGCACAAACAACACAGATTCTTGAGGAATGCATGTCCTCGATGAAAAGAATTTTTTTGTTCAGACAATTCTCGGAAAACTGTAATGGAGCCAGCTCTTACCTTCTTTCCTCGAATAACAGCCCCAGACTCGCCTTGGATGACCATATACTTTGTGGATCCAAGAAACAAGCCAGTGGGTGCAAGAGACCCAGGTTCATTGAAATCATTCATGATACCAGTTACCTCTTGGGGCATAAGCTAAACAAACAAGGAAAAAGAAAGATTAGAAATTTACTGTGTGGAGAGTGACAACAATACTCTGAATATACAGACAGGATCATGAATTATGATGCTTGATGCATGAATGAACACAAAATCTTGTGCAGACTGCGGATAAATTCCGTTTGAATACGCTGCATTGCTTTGCAGGAAACAAACAGAGAACATAATAGTATGCAAGCTAAATTAATTCAATTACTATCATTTTGATCCAGCCAAATGATTGAAGTCTTTAGCTAAATTATATCCTCTAAAAATGATCGATTTTACAAAGCCCACTACTCTACGAATTCAGAAAACAACTACTGGACCAAGCAAGGAGAATTCTGAAAGATCAGTGTCCGAATCAGTAAAAAAGGCCAAAAGACTAGACAAACACAAAAATTTCATTTCAATCAAGCCGTGGAAAAATAATCATAAACAAATTTATTAGTCAATACTATAAAGATCTCGAGTACTTAGAGCATTGAAATTTAGGATTTTCTGTCCCTATTAGTGTGCCAATGAAGTGATTTGCAATAATCAGTCCAACCAAGAGGCACTTGTACAGCAACAGTCTCATGACTTAAACTGTTCCACACGTAATGTTGCCATCTCAAAAAGGCAGACATTCAAGATCTGATGTAAACAAGTATAACTAGAAATAATGTAAATATCTTAATCATAAGCAGCAATCACAGCCCCTTAAAAGAAGCACATGAATCCACGACGAAAGAAAAACCCAAATGCAACTAATTAGCGGCATGCATGAGGAGGTTTGTGCAAAACAACCAAAAGTTAAAAGATCAGGGCCACTAATCAAAAAAAGAAAAAAATCAGGGCCAAAAGGACCTGGGTATTAACCGGCTAACCCATTTGCATAGTGGGATAAGCTGAGCTAAGGTTCAGATATTTGAAAGCCTATCCGGGCAATGTGGGTTAAAATAATAATAATAAAAGATTGATGCAATCGCCAAAAAGCAGGGAGATCCCAAATCAGAAAAAGGTCTCCTTAATCGATCCGTCTCCATCAAGACAAAGAGGGATCAACACCCATGTAGCTGGCTTCAGAGGTTAATCCAATCGAAGGGGAAAAAAGAGTAATTCCGCAGGAAGGAAAGGAAGGTGAAGTGGGGGGAGAGGAGACCTGAGGGAAGTCAGTGCTCTGAGCCCAGACGCTTCCATCCTGTCCAATGATTGCAGCGGCCGTGAGATGATGGCCATCGACGTCGCACATCAGGTGTTCGTCAACGTACGTCTGCCACGACATCTTCTCGTCTCTCACTATCAACCACGCTCGCTCTGTCTTGTCGTCTCAGCGCAAGGCGGGGTACGGAATGGAATGGAAGAAAGAAAGGAGAATAGACGGGGAGGGTGATGGATCCTTTTTCTGCTGCAGCTCAAAGCAATGTAGTTTTTGCTGTTGCAGTAGAATAGAATGAATTCGTTCCAGTCGGTCAGGAACCGACACGCACATACGTGGACGCGGTTTCTCTGTAATCCCGTGCTTACCGTCTAACTCACTCCGTTAATCACGTGATAATTTAAAATTCAAAACTACTCCGTTTTTTCTGGAAACAGAATTTCCATAACCACCAACACCCCCGCGAGGTTAAAACTAGTCCACAAATTTTTACGCTCTAATCATCACAACCATCTATTATTACATTTCGAAAATATATCATCTTCCTTGTTGTTTAAGGTTATCAAAATTGGACTATTAGTTTACTTTCGAATTGTTTCTATGATTATAAATTATTGGCATCACGTTGTATACGAAATTTACATTTAATTCATTACCATAGTTATTATATACAAGTAATTGTATATATTATAAGTTGTTATTATAATATAAATAATAATATTATAATAAGTTAATATAAATTTTAATTATAGTATAAATTATTACTGTAATATTATACAGTACATTAACATAAGTTATTATTATAATAACAATAAGTTATCGGTGGATGGTAATTTGTGCCTGGTCGCGGATGAGGCCAAATAGATGGTGCCAAAAATATATTTGTATAATTTTTTAGTTTTTAAAACATATTATCTAGATATATTTAACGTATAAACTAAATTTTACTATTTTAAAAAAGTACATATATATTTTAAATTTTTAAATACAAGGATACTTTAGTCATTCTAAATAATTTAAAATGACTAAAATCTCTCATATTTAAAAATCCAAAAAATATATACATACTTATCCTAAACTATTTATCAACCCCCAAGTTACCACTTGGGCAACTCCTTGTCCTTGGTAGCTAACAACAAGAATAATAATATAAGTTAGGGTCCTAAAAGCAATGTAACTTTCTTCATTTTTTATTTTGATATATGTTGATTATTGATAAAAAATTCTATTTATTCATTGTATTTAATATCATTTGTTTTACTTTAATATCACATTTAATTCAAATCAAATACATGCATGGGCCACATTAAAAATAAATATATTCATGTGCAAAATTAGAAAAAAACATTTAAATTCATTCACATATATATTATAATGTAATAATACATTATGGAATCATTTATCTACATAATAATGATATTTTAGATGATTTAGATATTAAAAATAATACTTTAAAATTTCTATCTAACATTAAATCATTTTGTTATGTTAAGTGTATAGATGTAAATTTTACATAAAAGAGTCATGCAAATTGATATTAGACAAATAAAAAAATTCCATGATAAATACAATAGATAAAATGAATTTTTCATCAATTATGAAAATATTGAAACTGAAAGAACTTACGTAGAAGAAGGTTTCATACAAGGATTCCCACTATAATTTATAATAATGTTATAAGTTTATATAATGGTAAATTATTGTAAGTGGAGTTGATCATTTTAGACCTATCTAAAGATACTTTTAATTTTTTTAATTTTTAATAAATTTGTTCAATTAGGTGTAACCAAGTTTTACTATTCTTAGATATATATATTTTGGATTTTAAATACATGCGTATTTTAATCATTTTAAAAAGTTAAAAATAACTAAAATATTTTCTTTTTAAAAATTCAAAACAAACGTATATACATTTTTAAAAATGCTAAAATTTTCCTTTATATATTAAATATTTAAAATAATAATTTTATAAAAAAAAATAGAAAATTGTAAAAAATGTATTCTCAATCCCGTCGCAAATGATCATGGGCCATTTAATATAAGTTTTTTTTAATCTTACGTTATAATATAAGTTAGAGTTAATTATCTTATTAGCACTAGCTAACATAGGCTCAAAATCTGAATTTTTTATTTTTTATAAACTTGTTAATGGTTTAAAATAACTATAATATTATTCTATTTAAAAATCCAAAAATATATACATATCAAAAAATAGTAAAATTCATTTATAGATTAAATACGCATAGATTGACAATTTTATTAAAAATAAAAAGATAGGATCTTAGCTACTAGGATGAGGGCTATATGAGTTATTATTGTAATATACATTATTGTATAATATATGTTAGTACATAGTACATTGATGTAATTCATTATAATATAAGTTATTATATATTATTATATAATATACTAATAAAAATTATTATAATATAAGTTTGAGTTTTGTAGATACGCTTACAAGATTTAATAAATATTGCATCAATGTATTTAAGTTTGCCAAAATTACAAATATGTTCATAAAATTTATAAGTGTGTTCCTTCCGTTCAGACGTCATTAAAATTTTTTATAAATTAACGAAAAATGTCATTTAAGCCCTGCTATACACTTGCAATATTTGTGAATATTGTAAATATATTTGCTAATTTATTATTTTATATATTTTTACATATGCGCTATTTTAGATTTTTGCAATTATGTTTATAATATTTTCAAAAATGGCAAATATATTATTTAGCTTAAAGAATATAATTATCATTTTATAAAAATTCTGATGATATGCCAATAGAAGGTATATGTTTGTAATACACTTTTGTATATAAATTGAATACACTTAGAAAAATCATGTCTATAAAGAAAAATAAAAAATTATAACTAAATGTAAAAGTAAATGAATATTATATTTTAGCTTAAAATACATCATGATATATTTAATAAGACTCCATTCTTATAACTTTCCATACATTATTTTCACCAAACATGTGACAATCTTTCTATTTTTCCTATAATATTCTATTAGTGGATACTCATTTTAATAAACATGAAGACAATGTTCCAAACAATAAAAGGAATGCCTAAGCACTACTGTGCCAAATTCGCCATGTCATAAAAGGCAAACTTGGAACATTCCTCAAATAATGAAGGAATATTTATAAGATGAATGATCCTATTAGCTCATCTTAAAAATTCATTTAAAATATTTTTTACTTTATACACTTGTTTATATAAGTATATTTAACATATAAACTAAGTTTTATCATTTTTGAATATATATATATATTTTTAAACTTTTAAATATATATCCAAAAATGGTATGGACCAATATGATTACTTTATCGTATAAAGAAAAAAATATTTTAAATAAAATTTTCAACGCAGGCTATGGACCAATATGATTACTTCTTTATTTATAAAATAACTCAAATAGTAAATTTAATTACTCAAGTACGCTCACACGTCATTCTTTGTCTAAAAACTAACCATCCAATCATTTACCTCCACATAATAAATTAACAATGCTTGAAAATAAATATAAGAAATGGTCTTATTAGCCTAGGCTAAACAAATGCATCGCTTCACCCATCTCAAAATTTTATTTATAACACTTTTTTTTATTTCCTTCATACACTTGTTTATTTAAGTGTATTTAACATATAAATCGAATTTTACTATTTTTTGATAGTATGCATATTTTTTTGAGATTTTTAAAGATAGAAGTATTTTAAATATATATATACATATAGATGTTTAAAAATCTTTAAAAATATATACACATATATTTAAAGATAGTAAAACTTAGTTTATATATTAAATACGATTAAATATCGATATATGTATGAAGAAAAAATAAAAAATACTATAAATAAATTTTGTAAGGTGGCTTAGCCTTCTAGGAGGATCATTCCTAGATATATATATTTGAAACAGCAGGGCACGTGAAAAATGAGAGACAAAATCATGCGAGGAGGAAAAGCGTTCTATTCTAAAATTTCGGTAGTTTCTAAAAATATACCACGGCTCTTGCCATGGCTACTCCCTAGGCTAAAATCCCTCCTCTCCACATCTGCCTTTTCTCCATTTTCATTCACCACCCCCCTCCTCCCCATCTCTTTTAGACTCTTCCCCTACAAACATTCAAACACTCTGCTTCCTCTTTCTATTCTACAAATTCCCATCTCTCTCATTCTCTCCTTTTGTTACAAAAAGAAGAGATTGAAAGAAAGATAAAGAAGAAGAGGAAGCAGGTTGCCATCACCCAAAATCTGAACCCCAAAAAAAGAGAAAAATCCAAAAAAAAAATAAAAAATGCATGGTATAATAGACAAGCCCCAGATCGATTGAGGAAAAAGAAGCAGAGGCTCCCCCCCAAAAAAAAAAAAAAGCAGAAATGTGTACCACCAGCCTAAGACTCCAGCTCCACCACCATCTCAAAATCGTCTCCTTCTTCGCTCTTTTTCTGCTGCCTCCTTGCCAAGCAGACCTCTCCTTGAGCTACTACCAGCAGACATGCCCGACGCTGGAGGATATCGTGCAGCGGGTGATGGTCGATAAGCAGATCTCTAACCCCACCACTGCCGCCGGCACAGTCCGCCTCTTCTTCCACGACTGCCTCGTCAGCGGCTGCGACGCCTCTACCCTCATCACCTCCAATAACTTCAACAAGGCGGAACGCGATGCCGACATTAATCTTTCACTCCCCGGAGACGCCTTCGACGGCGTCGTCCGCGCGAAGACCGCCGTGGAGCTCACCTGCCCGGGCGTCGTCTCATGCGCGGACATCCTCGCCCTGGCCACCCGCGACCTCATCACCATGGTGGGCGGTCCCTTCTACAAGGTCCTCCTCGGCCGCAAGGACAGCCTCACTTCCAAGGCCTCTGCTGTCGACGGCAATCTCCCGCTCCCCTCCATGAGCATGAACCGGATCATCCGCCTCTTCAAATCCAAGGGCTTCTCCGTCCGCGAAATGGTCGCCCTCACCGGCGCTCACACCATCGGCTTCACGCATTGCAGCGAGTTCGCCTCCCGGATCTACAACTACGGCGGAAAGCCCCACGCCGTCGATCCGAGCATGAACCCTAAGTTCGTGGAGGCGCTGAAGAAGGCCTGCGCCACCTACGAGAAGGTCCCCTCCATGTCCGTCTTCAACGACATCATGACGCCGGGGAAATTCGACAACCTGTACTTCAAGAATCTTCCTAAGGGCCTCGGACTCCTCACCTCCGACAGCGGCATCGCATCCGACTCCAGAACTAAGCCTTACGTGGAGATGTACGCCGCGAATCAGACGGCGTTTTTTAATGATTTCGTGCAGGCGATGGAGAAGCTGAGCATTCACAACGTGACGACGGCGGAGGACAAGGGGGAGATCAGGAGGAGGTGCGATCACTTCAATTCTTTATTGGCTTAAAAAAAAGAAGAAAACAAATAGTTTTAGAACTAAAATGAAAATAATAATCATTATGAACGACTGGAAGAGGAGAGAGAGTGAGAGAGATGAAGGTGGGTGGAAGGGGATCTTGATTTTCGTACAATTTTATTTAAATTGATTGGTTGGTTGGTTGGTGTTGTTGTTCTTGTGGTCGGCGTTGTATTAATTTAAAATTTACAGATTTTATTTTTAAGATGGATGCATTACGGATTTTCTTTTCTTTTTTTTATAAATTTGTATTTCTTCATTTGTTGCCATTCTGATAATTATGTTGCCACTCGCAACTTGCAAGTGCGGCTCCTCCTTCCAGTGTTATTGCTTTGGCACTCCCGGGAATTTGTAGGATGGACCGAACTTAGGCCCTTAATTTGCAAATATAATTGAAAATTTATTTATATAATTTCATAAATTGTAAATAATTCTTATATTATTTAACCCTATTTGTAAATATATTCATACCATTATAACATTATTTAACACGAGTATATTTATAAAAATATATAAACTATATGAATATATTTACAAAAATTAACTATGTTCACTTAAATTGTTGCAATTGTAAATACACCTATATAGTCTGCATGTCTTTTTAAATATATCTATGTCGTAATGGTGCAATAATAACATATAATAATATGGATATATTTACAATTATAATCAAACTTTTAAGAAATTATTTGTAATTTTAATAATTATATGGGATATTTGGATATATTTGTAAATTACCTAACCCGGCCAAATGAAAGGGTTGTGTTTTGTAATACGAAAAAAATATATAAAAAATGTATTAAAAAGTTGATTGAAATTTTTTGAAATAAATACATAATGATGTAATCTAATAGAGGTAATAATTATGAGTAAATTGAGTAAGATTAAAAAAGATAGGATAATTATGTAGAAATATATAAAAAATGATTGTAAAGTGGTTACATGGAAAATTTGTGAAATTTTTTTTACAAAACCAAAATAAATAAGGTAATAATATGATGTGATAGAGGTAATGAACTAATAATTAGATTAAAAAGAAATAAAATTAGAATAGATAAAATAATTGTGTGGAAAGATATAGACAAAGATAGTGAAAAATGTATGAAAAATGGAGAATTTTCTTTGTCTTTTTATGATAATTATACTGAAAAATGCATGAAAAATAAAGAATTTTTGTGCCTTTTCCTCTTTACTAAATTTGCCCACGATGTCCTTTTGGTAATATGGCAAGAATAATTTTGTTAAACACATAATCTAAAACTTTTCAATATAAAACTTTTCAATTTCCACAACTATCTTATTTTTAATTATTATTTTACATTTTCTCATACAACTATCTTATTTTTTAATTGTTTCTCATAACTATCCATACAACTCACTTATTTATTTGAACTCTATTTTTTTGCTTCTCATCATTGCACTTATCATATCAAATCATTTTCTATCGATCAAAATACTTTTACACTAAAATTTTTTTATACATAAATAAAAATTTGTGGACAAAGCTTGAAAAGTGCGAGACTTAAGTATGATGGCGATAGCCATTAGAAATAAAGATAAAATAGATAATCTGTAAAAAAAGATGTGAAAAAAATTTAAAATATTCAACAAAACAACTATCTTAAGTAGGTAAAATATTATATAAAATTAAAAGGTCTGCGCATAAAAAAGTTAAATTTTTTAACATCTCGGATTGAGAATAGATGGAAACCATGCTCCTAAATAATAAAACCACGCCCAAAAGCAAAAATCGGTAAATAGCTGGCATGTTTTTATGGATGCTTATTTATACCAAAAACTTCTTAACCTAAAATTTTTTATTTTTCATAATTATCTTATTTCGTAATCAATTTTACATTTTTTCCTATAAAACTATTCTACTTTTCAATCATTTATACCTAATTAACAATATATGTAACATATTTATTTAACTTTATTTTCTTTACTCTTTATTATTATCTCTATTATATTATATTATTTTCTTCCCTTTCAAAAATTTTTATACCAAAAACTTTCTATCAAAAATTTATCACCTATCAAACACACTCATTTGCTACGTCGAAAATAATTTGATTGGTTAGGCTATAGCTACGGAGTAGGAACTGGGACTGAGGATGCAAATACAATGCATGTGCACGTGGGTGAAGTGAGTAAACACGAGACGAATTTGTCGAGATACGCCCCATTTCTGTTTTTAATACTTAACTTTGTTTGTACATAGTTTTCATGGCCCCTAGCCGCACGTGATGGATGGCTGAGATCAAATGATGGTGGTCTTGACAAAGATTGCTGTAATATAATCATTATAGTATAAGTTGTTGTTGTATTAGGGTGACTTGCAAATGTACCTACTTAATTTTGCTATATGCCCATGTTATTATGGTGCCGTTATTATACTATTATAATGTAGATATATTTATAATTTTAAAAATTAAGTGTATATGTTTCATTTTGGCAAATTTACTTAGGTAGTTTGCGTATCATTGCATAGCGTGACGGTGCATTAACAATATCATAAGGACATAGGTATATTTGCAATTATGATCAAACAATGTACGATTTATTTATGATTTCTAAAATTATATGATTATATTTGCAATCATAGTCAAACTATATAAATTATATTTACAAATTACCCTTATTATTATTATTATTATTATTATTATTATTATTATTATTATATAGGATGCATTCCTTATTCCATAGAACTTGTCATTTTAAAACGTTCCATCCTCCATATTTATTTTATTTTCTAATCGCTTTTCATATTTTCATATACAATTATCTTACTTTTCAATCATTTTTCCATATTTATTTTACTTTCTAATTATTTTTTCATATTTTTATATACAACTTTTTTACTTTTCAATCATTTCTCCGTAACTGCTCATATAATTATCTTATTTATTTTTGTTGTTCATTGTTACCTCTTATACATCACGTTAACCTATTTCAAAAATTTTATATAACACAAAACACAACCATAATATATTAATATAAGTGATTATAATATAAATTTTAATTACTATTATAAATTAGGGGTACACATGGAAGCTAAACCAACCCAACCCAATTTCTAAAAGCCTCAACTTAACCAACCCTAACCCAATTCATCTCAACCCAACCCAATGATATACATTATTATAAATTTATAATATAAGTTAGTAAAACTATTATTATATACATTATTATATGTTATAAATTAAAATAATGATATAAGTTATTATTATATATGTATAATTTTATAATAAGTTAATATAAATTATACCAAGTTAATATAAGTTATTATAATAATATAAGTTGATTTATGATCTTGTAAGACCTTACTAAGCATAATCAATTTTAAATCAAGTTTTAACATTTTTAAGATATAATTTTTTTGATTTTTAAGCATGAGAGTAATTTAATTAGCATAAAACATCTTTGTTTAAAAATTGAAAAATATACATATCTTGGTTTATAAATTAATTATATATAGGTTAATAGATTTATGAAAGAATATAAGAAAAGGATGTTTGACATATCCAAAAATTTTCAAATCAAAATTTTTCAATCTACACAACTACTCAAATTTTAATTTTTTTTACATCTTTTCATAGAATCACTCTACTGTTTAACACTTTTACACAAGTACTCATACAACTAACATATCTATTTTAATTTTATTTTCTTTATTCCTCATTATTACCCTATCTTTTCATACAATTACTCTATTGTTTAATCATTTTTACACAACTACTCATACAACCAATATATCTATTTTAACTTTATTCTCTTTATTTCTCATTATTACCCCATCTTTTCATACAATTACTCTACTGTTTAATCATTTTTACACAACTATTTATACAACTAATATATCTATTTTAAATTTATTTTCTTTATTCCTTATTATTACCTCTATTATGTCAAATCATTTTTTTACTAATTCAAAAACTTTTATACTAAAAAGTTTTCATATAAAATTTTATCACTTCTCAACCCACCCTAAGTTAATATAATCCTCTTACATGATAAAAAAAAAAAATAAACAGAGCCACACCACTCAATCATCACCTACCAGGTTACCGCGACAAGTTGTTGATATTCATCCATTTATTTGGTAGAAATCCCAACAAATATATGCACTAATCATAAAATAAGGTATCAGAGACGCTTGAAATTGGTGGAAATTAAAAATGTCGAGAAGATTTCCACACAAAAAAAAATTGTTGAGAAGATCCATTCAGTGTTGAGAATCTTGCGATGAAAAAAGGTTCGACTCCTCACTGGACGCCAACCGATGGCCGAGAACAGAGCATGAACATGAGCATGGCCGAAATTCCTTAGGCAGACATACACCCAATGCCGTAGCGCGTGTTGGGGAAGAAAAGAAAAAACCCACTGCACACGACACCTACCATGAGAGGGAAGCTCTCCATCAACTCATCCATCTCCTTCTTGTGCCCTGGGAAGAGGCAGTTGGTGACCCGGTGATCGGAGAAGGCGATCGCGACGAACACCATCACCGACATGGCTGCGTGAACGAAGTCCACAAACCCAACACGGAATCTGTCATCCTTGGGGACTTCTATCCCGAGACCGGACTTGAAGAGAGCCAGCCCCTTGGGCGTCACGAACCCGTAGTAGACCTTCCCATCGAGCGCACGGAAGCTATCCGTGAAGTGGAAGAAGAAGCAGGACAGGGCGCAGAGGCCCATGAGGACGTTGATCATCATGGTGTTCACGGGAGAGCACTCGCCCTTTCCGGAGACAGAGGGGAGTAGCATCTCGAAGGTGAGCAGGGTGCCGGTGGGGAGGAAATTCACGAGCATGGAGGTCTTGCTGAGGGTCTTCTGCACTCCTCTCGCCACTGCTCGGCGCTTCCTGCCGCTCACTGGGTGGGACAATGGAGAAGTGGGGCGCGAATACGGCCCTCCCTGTGGCTCGGCATCGGAAAATTTGATTGGAATTCCGTCCGTTTGCTCCATTTTTCCCAGTGAGATTCCAGGATTAATGCGAGGGAGAGGGCAGAGGGTCTGGTAGGAGATTTTCTTGCCTGTTCTGGGGGTTTATATGAAGCAGCAGCAGCTTGTGGGGGTGGTTCTGTTCTGTTTGGGAATTTGAAAGTTCGAAGGCAACGGTTCTGTTTAACTGACAACCGTTCCCACCATGCGAGAGAGGATCACATGCTGGCTGTGTGTGTAACTGATCCATCCATGGGCATTGCAGCCACCGATTTTGGTGCTGAAATGTGACGGGGATGTGCCGAGGAGGATGAAAAAGTGATAGAATGGGATAATGGGACGGGGATGAGATTAACAAATTAAATTAAAAAAATGTTATTGTATAATGTATATTATAAGTTGGTATAAATTATTATTATTATTATTATATATCAATCATTATTATTAATAAGTTAATTTAAGTTATAATATCTAATATACTAGTTATTATAACACCTCTCTTTGATAAAACTTGGTCTCCTGTTAAACAAATGACACCAAATATAATGAATGTTCAAATTTTTAAAAAACATCATGATTGAAAAAAAAGTACGAGATTGTGCAACTCTTTCCTAAGAAGATTTCAATGTATTAATTATGAATGCTTCACCTGAAGTATTGTGTTCTTTTGGAGATTTATTAAAATAAATGGTTTAAAATATTATCTTCACCATTAAGAACAAAGGCCCTTAACAAATACAGGTAAGTTCCAAAAAAAATAATAAAACACCGTCAATACATGGTAGTTTTGTTTTAAATGGTAGAAATTGAAATATGGATAGCTTAGGTAGTTTGATTTTATGCCGTTTGGAAATAAGAATAAAAATTAGCTTAAACAAAGAGCATTATTTACGACACAGGATATCTAGTTGAAACATCACATTACAACGAGGGCAATTCCAGAATTTTAATACATCCATATACATGCGGATAGTTGAAAATAATGACGAATATTATGAGAGTATATTTCAATGCACGTGGTTGTATTGAAATTTTAGTGAAACTAGGTGTACACCATTTTTTAGTTCTTTTTTTGAAGTTTTTTATAAGACTATTAATCTAGGTATATTTAATCTATATATCGAGTTTTATAATTTTTTATTATGTGTATATATGTTTTCTATTTTAAAAAATAAGGGTATATATTCACGTTTTTTACTTTTAAATGACTAAAGTACCCATATTTTAATTTTTTTAAAAAAAATACATTTACACATCTCCAAAATGATAAAACTTAATGCATAAGTTGAATACACATCTCCAAAATCATAAAATTTAATACTTAAGTTGAATACACTGAGATTAACAGTTTTATAAAAAAAAAATTAAAATAAGGAATGATATTATAATATCACTGATAAAGTTGAAAATTATAATAAATAAAACTATAGTTAACCTGAAAATTAAGAAACTGAAAGAAAGAAATGAAAATTTTGCAATTTTTTTTTTACTGAAAGTGCTTCACACCGTTACTTTCAAAACAATGAGAGGGTTTTGGGGAAAATACTTGTCCTAGAATTTTCCTTACATATAAATTAGACCCTATCGTTTGGCATTAAATGACAATCCAAATTCAAAATATTGCATTGGAAACGTTTAGGAGATCAATTTAGACAAAAGATAGGGTAAATGCATTTTTTGTATTTCAAAATACATTCAAAGCCATATTTATCCTGACAGCATCAAAGTTTTTTTTGCAACATTTTGAAGCTTAGGGTCTATTTTTGAAATACTTAAGATACAAAGCATAATTTGTCATTAGTAAAAAAAAGTAACGGAGCATATCTTACAAAAGCTCAAAATATTAGTGAAGTATATTAAGGGATGATCGGATGCGGCCGAAGCAGTTGGCAGTTTTTTATGAGCATGTTTCATTTAGGTATACTTAATTTATAATTTAAGTTTTACTAATTTTTGATATGTTTAAAAATTTTTTAAGCACCAAGTTGTGTTCAAAAATAAAAAAAACTAAATGTATTAAAAATAAGAAAATTCTCCGCATACTCTACGAGATGAGCAGTGGCTGCTGCTGTGAAGGCTGCATGGAGGTGGGGTTAGTGCAAAGTGCCGGCGGTGCTTGCTCTCAGTTCATATCTCTCTCTCTCTCTCTCTCTCTCTCTCTCTCTCTCTCTCTCTCTCCCCCCTGTTTAGCCGCTCGTTCATTATTGGACGACCTATGCGATAAAGAGGAGAAGGAAGACAACGACTCTATCCTCTTACCTTGCACCATAAGTAATCGAAATCATCTACCAGCATAAGCACAAGGAAAAAGGCATTGGTACTACCATGGTTACGAACTTTTATATCATCGAATGATTTTCTTCGTGCCATGGGTGGTGGATGGGCTTGCCAGTCTCAAAGACTACAAGAGAATTGTGCTCATTCACGACATAAACAATGATGGCACGTGTGGAATGTTTAGCTAAAATGTGGCAGACTGGCAGTGCTTCCTACCGGTGTGCCAAATCAGGTTACGGAGAAGATGGTATCGCCAACGAAACGGGTGGTGAGTTTCCAACTGCGATCCAGATGGCAATTTACACCAGAAAAGGCAAATGAATGGATTTGGGTTGCTATCATAACGGCTTGTAGATCTAGAGTGTGACGTAGAATCTGTGTTTACAAACGGCGAAGGGTAAAATAGACTGTTCCACTCTCTGTTCATGTCCGTTTGGGCTTACGATGACGGCAGGGGCATTTAAGGAATTGGGAGTGAAATATCGTGAGTGTAAAAAAAAAAAACTTTCGAAATATTGTGGATATGCAAGGAATTTTTGGTAAAATTTTAATTATAGGTTAAATATACCTAAATGAACATGTTTACTAAGAAAGAAAATTTTTTAATAGGATTTGTGGCCAGCTGGCCTAAGGGGATCACCCCTCTTTTAAGTATATATTGCGCACATAATAATATAATATCAACTAGGAACGGACGCGTGGCCGCCTGCTATAAGGGCTAAACGCTCCCTCTCCAGACGAGATCGAGACCACAGTCCATAGCTTAAGCGGGCAGACCGCCTAATAAATAGATAAGAACTCTCTTTCATGGATGACGAACAGCACGTATTTAACTCACATGAACACGATCATCTTAAAAGACCATCCGATAAATGTGCGACGACCGGACATCATTTTGTTCCCTCCTCAGATGCATTAAATACCCATACTGAAATTTGTCACAATACATTGCTACCATACACTGGGCATGATGATATTGAGTTACCCAATCAGAACGCTTGCTAGGCGGTAAGGTAACTCGGTCAGCCCCACAGCTGGGCGATCACGTTTCAACTCTCAGCAGCAGCAGCAGCAGTGCACGGGATTGGGAGTGGTGGCATTATTTCTCCCTAATTACGAGGAACCGTCCACCAATTGAAAAAATTAGTAAATACTGTTAGGAAAAATTAAAATATTGTTCGATCAGACCGGGCCAACAGGATCGTCTCGCTAATTAAATGTCTCACTAAAAAGCAAAAGAATAAACATTTTAAATGGATTTTTTGATGTAGGCTAAGTAAGGTATTTACTTTAACCTCGATTAACAGGATCACTTTTCGATCATTTCTCATATATGAATAACCATTTTTTTAAAAAAAAACACACGCTTGCTAACTTGTTTGGATATTGGCTTGAGAAGAGCTTGTGGCGGAGTGTAAGATGACATTGATCCTGTGGTGGCCAGCACGTGACAAAAAGATTGCGGCCCGGTTTAATCATGCCAAAAGTCTCTGCTTAATCACACATGGGGATTCTTTTCCTTATCAAAGCATCTGTACTTTTCTTTTTAGCTTTTGATCATAAAGATACTGGACTGAAACAAACGTTGAGGAAAGATGGGCACAGATTACATCTTCCCATATGAATCCGCTTTCATATAAGTTCTCTCAGCTAAAAAAGTGACATATCAGGGGGTGGACCATAAACAGTCATCCAGGAAAATGGCGTAACCCATCCACTGTCTTCGGTACCTGAAGAAAACCAAAAGTCATTCTTCGCGAGTATGATCATCTGCTCATCAGGCATGAAACACAACAACATTTCAAACAGTCACATCCGAGGAGTGAATGTTCCAACCTTAAAACCCTGCAATCCCCCTACCTAAGACTTAAGAGAAGGCATTAACCTTCGCATTGCCCTTCTTAAAAGAAGGCATTTCGTGCATAGCCTAAATACCTTGTCCCCCATCCAGAAATATGCTCTTTCGAGATACAAATCTGCCGGTCCACTTCAAAACAATGATAGAGCTTGTCTCCAAATACCAATACGTAAAGTAATTAAATTTCCTCAGTAGCATATGCTACAAAAGGCAAGTCATATTTCTTGTCGTCCACTTGCATCACAAATTATAGATACTTTTCCTCTTGCAATTCCTAGATAATTTCATCAATGAGAGGACCCACCAGATTAATCGTCTATATCGATAAAATGGTAAATCTTGCCTCCTTTGCACCTGGAGTTTGCAAGTTTTAGAAATAAATGAACATGGGGGGAAAAACAAACAAACAAAGGTAAGGCTACATACACTTTCCCCCGTACCTGCACAATGTGCGGGAGGCTGGGAGCTCTATGCGCATTGGTTCAGACCTTTCTAGAAAACTAATAAAGAGTGGAGGTGCAAACACAGTCACCAGGGACAATAATCATCTGTTATTGACAATGCCATAGCTTACTATAACTCTGTAACAACAATGGAGATAGTTGTCACACAGGCCGTGATACAACCATGGTAACATGGTTCAGATTATCAGCCATATCAGATCGTATTGGCCATCACTGATACAACATAGTTGGGTGTTTCAGGCTAGGGTTTGGAAAAGTGGGCAAATCGGCTCGCATGGGGCCATGTTGGTTGTATCAGGGTACGTTTGGTAACCTGGAAAAAATGTGGAAAATTGTGGGAAAAATTTTGGAGAAGGTGGGAGAGTGACGTGATAAGATAGGGATAATGCTTATGAATAAGGATAGTTATACCGAAAGATGTGTAGAATTGATAGAAAATAGAGTAATTGTATAGAAATTTGTGTAGAAATGATTAAAAGGTAAGGTAGGATGGAAAAGTGTGTGAAAAAGTTCTTTTGTAAATATTTTTACTTTTTGGCTGACCAAATGCACCCTCAGTCTTGTGTGTATTGGTCACAATAACAAAAGGCTTGTTAGCCTCTTTTTCCACCAAAAACACCTTGTTTTCTTCCATAAATCTCCTCTCATCACCTTTGCACTCATTTTCAATGCCTATTCTACTGGAAAAACAGTTGCAAGCTTGGATTTCTGAGGTGCAAGAGTGATTTCCTGAATCAAGACATGTTTCAAATATTCTTTAAAAAATAGTTTAAGGTCATAAAAATCCTGTCTTTGTGGAGATTTTGAGGCCTGCAAGCCAACTTTAACTAATGCAATGTTGAAAATCAAAAGAAAGTTTAACTGAGGCATGCAAGCCAATTTTGACTAATGAAAAGTAAATCAAAAGACAACGTAATTTGTCTGCCAGAATCTAAGTTTTATGGTGACAAAGAAAATTTTGTGGAAAGTTGGAAATATATATTTTCACTTCTAAATGCCTTTTAATTTTAGACTTGATTCAGATTTCATCATTTTGTAATAATTTGTCATTATCATTTTATATTTTAAAATTTTTTTAACATCTAATTCTGAACTTTAAAGAAGAGAATTTTGGTGCTGATTTCATGGAACTCATTTATTAATTTTGGGTAATTTGCATATATACCCACATAGTTTGACGCTAATTGCAGATATACCCACGCAGTTTCACGAAAAGCATATTACCCTCACATAATTTCACCAAAATTACGTATTACCCTCACGCCGTTAACTGCCATTAATATCTACCGTTATATTTTCAAAAATGACAAAAATGCCCTCATATATAGTTTCACCAAAATTGCATATTACCCCCATGAAGATGAGGCCATTTTCGTCATTTTGAAAATATAACAACAGTTAACGGCATGGGGGTAATACGCAATTTTGGTGAAACTATGTGAGGGTAATATACATTTCGTGAAACTACGTGGGTATATCTGCAATATCGGCGAAACTATGTGGGTATATATGCAAATTACCCATTAATTTTTCTAGAAAAAATTCTGTTTATGTCTATACATTTTAAATGCAGTTTTCTTGATATCTATATATTCCTTATAAAATTTCTTATATCAAAGAGTAAAAAATAGGCAATTTTTTTCAGTTGTTTTATATTGCTTCCTACACCATAATGCATATCGATAGTATATCAGAATCATTTAAAGATATAGGCTAATACACGATCATTCATATAGGAAATACGTAAAGTAACTACATATTCTTGTGCTTCTCATGATACAATACAGCTATATCATGTTGTTTTTGGAAGGGCCCAATGTGCCCCAGGATACCGATATCCTGAACTATGCATGGTAAGACATCATTGCAAATAAAGCATGTGACTGCAGACAACAACAATATTACCTTGTCAACAATGAATTTGTCTCACATATGCATTAAAGCATGCTAGTTGATCAGAAGATTTAGAACACACTGACAAAAGGTGTGTTCCAAAATGATTATGCACCAGGTCATGAAACCCATATTGCATAAAAAAGCATTGCAAACATGGAGAAGGTTTGTGCAAAAAAAATTCACTCACAAAAAGTAGGAAAAATTTTCACAAATTTTCAATATTTAAGTACCAAAATTTTTCCATTGGAAAAAAAAAAGTACCAAAATTTTCAAAGTGATAGTGTCATAACTTATGCATAAGCAAAAATCATGATGAGATTTTAAACTAGGTGCAAACTCACCACACAATTTAGTAGTATTCAATCCAAGAAGTTTGCAAGCTGCCTCAGCCAACTGAAAAGAATCAGGTATGTTGTCTCCCTCTGAACAATTGCAGAATAGGCAAGTCACTTTTAAACCTTTTGCCTATGACAACCAGTCCAAAAATCAAAGGTCACCATTAGTCCAAGGAAACTGTCATCTAAAACAAGACAAAGTTTCAGGTTTGTTTGATGCAACTTCAGGGCAGCATCCCCAAGCAGGAAGCAGATCATGGACCTTGGCTTTTTCATGAAGCTAAAGCTTCTTGAAAAGAAGACTCAATGGAGGCTACGAATAAAATGCAGTGTAGGAAGCCATACAGGAAAGCATCCTAAAATTTTCTTTTACCTGGGCACCCACTAAAAAAACATCACAACTATATTTTGAAACAAAATCAAACAAAAACTCTTGATATCATTAAATAAAAATTCTATCAGCAAACTCCTTCCTTTGGAAAGCTCTTTCTACAGAATAAATTTCTCGATGAAAAACCCAACTAGAAGCTCCGCAGAAAACTCTTTGGAAGATTTTTAGTAAATCAGAACTTAAATTGCTGGGAACTCCAGCTTACCAAGCAAAACCCTCTAATTTTCACATCAGAAATCTGCCTTTTTCAAGGAGGTGACACAGCCAACTTCTCAAAACACATGCACACTAGAATCAAGTATTGTCAGGCATGAACAATTTGTTGACCAGTTCCAACAATTTCTCAATGACAAGAACAAAAAGAAAAGCAGGGGAGTAATACGAATAATTTTCCAGTGGGCTGAAGGAAAAAAAAAAAAAAAAATCCAAAACACCCGAATCCGATTTATGTCAGCCAAATGGCCACAATGTCCTGCTTCTGATTTGTCAGATTGTTTAGAATGCTCGAGCCCTCACCTATTTGAGAGCAAAGATGACATACAGACATGTCCCACAATTCTTAAGACCACTGAATTCTTAACAGGACTAAAAATAAAGGATGGAGAAATGGAATGAAGAACAAAAATGAAACAAAAAACAAAAGAAAATTTCATGAAAAAACTTGTTGATTGCACTTTGCTTAAAGCATATTTTGGCATGTTGAAAAACCAACAAATTGTCTGAATAAATCTGATTTAATGCACAAAAGGTCAAAGGAATAAAGTCTGCTTGAGGAATTAGGACAACACCTTGCAACAAGAGAACAAAGCGGCAAATGGCAAACTTGGGTAGTAATCATCATCGACCACTTCCTCTTCAAAAGACAGCCCATCCTGCAAAGAGTTTGCTTCAGCCAAAGACTCAAGATACTTCCATCTTTTTTGGGTAGGTTCATATTCCTGCAATCTTTTCCACCCAAGTTTCTCGCACTCATCATCCTTGCCATCAATACTAGTACTTGAAAGGTAGAATATCTGTGTAGAACTGAAATGATGAAAGAAATCATCAAAATGAGAAAGAGATTGAAAAGGAATTTGATAATGAGAATATATTATCCAATCGAGCATGGAAAATTATTTATCAAGATCAATCATGATGTTCCAGCTGGGTCTTGGCAAGTCCAATCAACTAGGTGTGGCTACATACTCCTGGTATCCATAATTTCCCACATAATAGACCCAATAACCATCACAATGGAAGGCTCATCTCCCCAAAAGATCTCCCAAGCGCTAGAAATGTAAGGCTCCATTCAGGAATGAGAATAAAATGGGAAAAAGTTTTTCCAACCATTTTCCATCATCAAGAGTCCTATTTTACTCATTAATAGCTAAAATTTCCCATTATTATTTTTCATCTTTTCATACAAAAAATTTACGTACATTAATTTTATTCATTTTGTTTCTAATAACTATCCCCTATGCTATTACCTTGCTCCCTCCCCTTTCCTTCACATTTACAATGCCTTGCTCACTGCTGTAATTCATCTGTTGGTATCTAATTAGGCCCCTGCCAAAGTATTAATTAATATTTTGAATCAAAGGAAACAACATTGAAATTAGTGCACCATAACCAGATGCTCAACTTGGACAAATTGGGACAGTACAAGTTACTAATAAGGACCAGAAAATTAAACATATTCTTGTAGCACTAACACAACAATTTGCATACCTCAACATATCAATTCTTTGCCTCTTTCCAGAGTCTAAACTTGAAAGGACAACAATATGCTTTTTGCCAGCACCAGCTGCAAAAGAGGCAAAATTCTTGGCAAATTGAATCATCATACCCTGTATGAATGATGACCTGTTTAGAATAGTGTTACAAAATTTCCTCCTATATTGGGCAGAGTATTCATTAATAATAACAAGAGATGAAAAGCAGTTCTCTAATCAGGCAATTCAATAGGGCACATAGCAACAGCTGCATGATGGGAAAAAGCATGAGACACTAGATCTTTCTCATCTCACAGGCGCAACAGAAAAGCCTTTCTTTGCTAACAGGATGACAAAAAAGCTCACTATTTTTAACCACACAACGCTAAGCAGATCTTACTATAACTAAGCTTGACAAAAATGATCACACTGGAATCATTGTGCACCAGTTCAAGTTGCTGTCCAACATTGACAAAATCATTTAAATGGGTGAACTGGATTCCAACATTCCAAACAAGTATTCTGAAATCAGTCCAGAATATTATTCTAAGCTGTGTTGCATAGCTATGGGTTAAAAAATGTTACTTGAATGAACAAGATTCAACTTGTCAAACATATTGAAATTTTGCCATAACATCGAAAGCTCATAAGCAAAATAAATAAATAAAACCCTAGCCAACATGAAAATCTGCGGAACTTGAAAGAGACCTTGATAATTGGAGATCGTTGTTGGATTAGAGTCAGTGCATCCAAAGGAGAGTCATAAGCTGCAATTCACACATCCCAATGAGAACCGTGAGTTGGGCTTTCAAATGTGTGCTGGAATACACGAAAAATAGGTCCAAAAACTCCCAGAATCACGAAACTTGAAGAGTATGGGTCTGGAAGTGAATTGAAGAATGAAAACACCTTCAAGGGGCAACGCAAGATGGCCTCGCGGAGAGGGTCTGTAGGCATCGTTCCCGACGCATGGAAGAAGGGAAGAATCGTCCAAATAACCAATCTTTTGGGCACCAATGGATGAAATCAAGAGATCGACGGCCAGCTGGCCCACGTTCCCAATGGAGAGGGAAGGCTGTCACAAAAGTAAAAGATATACCGCTCTTGAGTAATGAGGTAATAAAGAGAAGGGAACAGAAGGAGAAAAACCCTAAACCTTGGGGAAATGAGAGAGAGAGAGAGAGAGAGGTGCATAACATACTAGAACGAGAGTGAAACATTCGGGATTGGGCGTTTTTCCTTCTTCTGTGGTAAATATCATTGGTAGACTGGAGTAGTGGAGGAAGAAGATCTTCGTTTCCCCTCTCCCACTTCCGTCTCCCACTGCTGCGACGTTGCTGGATGTGCGGACAGAGTTGTGACCCAATCCAACCGGGCTGAAGTTGCAACCAGTGTTCGGCCTCGAAGATTCGAACCCCACCAACTCAACTCCGGTTTGCTGGAGTATTTATTTACCCTAAAAATATTTTCTACTAAAACTTTTAATAAAATTCCTTTTATATTCATGATATCGAGTCATTATTCTTTTTACAATTATAATATTTTAAAAATTTTCTCCACATCCACAACATTTTACCCTTAATTCTCTGTACACCCCTAATTCTTTATACGCTCATATTATTACTCTAAGCCAAAACTAATATTAATTATATATGAAAATATTGATTTTACCCTTACATTGTTTAGTAAATAAAAATAAAACAAATTCATGCTCCATTTTTATATAATTCAAACAAAAATTATATCATATTTGTTTTACAAAAAATATAATAAGGATTCCGTTTGAAATATTTTTTTACAAATAGTGTTGAGGCAAAATTGATATTTCCACATACAGTCAATGTCTAGATTTGGCTAAGACTAACAGCATGGGCGTCTAGGAAATTAGGCGTGAAATATTATAGGCGTCACATTGCGGGTACAAAAGAAATAATAGCCAAATGTTATGGGCATAGGAAAATTTTTATTAAAACTTTTACTCTTCACAATTACATTTTTTTAATTATTTTTTCATTTCTTCTCATACAACTACCTTATTTTTTAATTATTTCTACACAATTATCTATAAATTTAACCTATCTATTTTAATTTTATTCTCTTTATCATTATCCCCTATCATATTGCATCATTTTCTCTCATTCGAAAAACTTTTACATAAAATTTTCTCATCAAAAGTTTTATCATTTTCCAAACACACACCTAATCAAGTTTAAGTTAGGCTTTTTTTAAATAAATAATTTATCAAACTAACCT
This sequence comes from Annona cherimola, assembly GCA_030490835.1. Taxonomy (NCBI): domain Eukaryota; kingdom Viridiplantae; phylum Streptophyta; class Magnoliopsida; order Magnoliales; family Annonaceae; genus Annona; species Annona cherimola. The sequence goes on along the minus strand of CM059973.1, from coordinate 98,575,994 downwards.
AATTTTGAAAGCGGGTTAAATAGTTATCATCAATACCTAATCTAATTTCATATGTTGATGTAGAATATAATAATCACACAAGTGGCACATAAAATCATTTGATATACAAGAATTAACTATACATTATTGCTTAGCAATAACCAGGTGCCTGGTTGATAACTTCGCATGTTGTCATGCAACCAACAGGATTTCCAATGGGAGTATTAGTTTTCCTCTATTTTGATATGAGTGTCCATAGTGGATTAATGAGAGTACATTGTTGTCTCATTTTTCGAAAAAATAGAAAAAAATATGGTTAAAACACTATTTTAAATATATTATAAATTTTACTATTAATGGTTAAAACACTTTTTTAAATATATTATAATTTTTATTATTAATGGTTAAAACACTTTTTTAAATATATTATACATTTTATTATTAATGGTTAAAACACTATTTTAAATATAATATATGATTTGATTTTTAAAAAATAAATTAAAAAATATAACTTTCAAAAGAGCTCCATTTAAGTTTTTACGGAGGAGTTGCCAAGGACACCTCTTACTCATTTTCATTGGGTTGTAGGTAACATGTAACAATAGGAGCTCAATTCTTATGCTGTGAAGTGAAAAAATAAAGAGTTATTTCCAAATATATTTATTATGTTTAACTTTTTTTTTTTGATAAAATACTATGTTTAACTTTAATTCTAAATATATTCACCATATTTCTAAAATCTCAAATATACCCACTACTTTTGCTTTTAATTCCAAAAATGCTCATTCAGTGAGTTAACGTCATCAGATAATATATAAAATTATTGATATGCCTTTCAAAATTTATCCTCACTGGGTTGTAGGTAACATGTAACAATAGGAGTTCAACTTCTTTGCTGTGAAGTGAAAAAATAAAGGGTCATTCTCAAATATATCCATTATGTTTAACCTTAATTCCAATTCCAAATATACCTACGACGTTTTTAAAATCTCAAATATACCCATTACGTTTGCTTTTAATTCAAAAAATGTCCATTCAGTGAGTTAATGTCATTAGAGAATATGTAAAATTACTAATACGCCTCTCAAATTTATGATATAATTGAAAAAATTGAATATTATAACTCACTAATCTTCTAATTGCACTTGAATTCTAAATCTAAAGTACCTTAATTTCATTTTCTTTTTATTGATTTCAACATTTATCATTTTAAAATAGGGGTATTTTGAGTATTTAAATAAATCTAACTGATGTTGTTTAACAGAATGGATATTTTCAGAATTAAATATAAACATAGTAAGTATATTTGAGATTTTGAAAACATAATAATTATATTTGAAATTAAGGTTAAACATAATAGGTATATTTGAGAATAAGCCAAAAATAAAAGCACAACGTAATATAAAGTGTATTTAGAATTTAATAAAACATAAAAGCCTAATTAATATAAGGTATATTTAGAATTAGATAAAACTTTTGAATGAAAAATTTTAATATAAATTTTTTTAAATAAAAAATGAGATATTATGATAAGATTAATGTTAAATAGTAAAAAAAAGTTAAAATTTACAAAATAGTTGTACTAGAGATATTATTGAAAAAATAAGATAATTATACAGAAAAATATGAAAAATGATTAAAAATAAAATAGTTAAAATTTACAAAATAGTTGTACTAGAGATATTATTGAGAAAATAAGATAATTATACAGAAAAATATGAAAAATGATTAAAAATAAAATAGTTAAAATTCCAAGTTGGATAAACTTTCATGATTGTCGAACACACTCATTATTGAGTAGTGACTAAAAACTAAAAGACCAAAAGATAAAATAATGGAAATTTTTTTGTTAAAATGATTGAAATATAAATATAATAAGAAAAAATGGAGAGTTAGGACTTTTTGCTGTTAAGATTTTTTTTTTTTTTTTTTTTCAAATATTCCTTTACATCTTACCATACTGTCACGAATGCATACATTTTGTAAACCGCAGAGACCCAGCCACGATCCAACTATTTGGAATCACACAATTCAACGAAGAGTAGAGAGAAGCAATATTGTAATTACAAGAAATGAATATTACAGAGATACTGAAGGAACGAGAGAAGGAGAAACAAACGGATGTGTCTGATCTGGTCACCAACTGACTAGCTCCAATCCCCAGGCATCATGATCGATGATCCATCCATCCTAGCTAGTACCGTGTCTTCTCTCGATCGTCTGAAGCAGCCTCCTGCTGCTGCTGCTGTGCTGGGTCGATCACGTACGTCATTAATGTAGGTACACCTACGACTACGGCAGAGGGAGCAGAAAGCGATTGGTGGGAGGTAGAAAGCTAGGGAGCAGAGAAGAAGTCGTCAGGCCAGCGGCGTTCCCATTCCGTTTCGGCCCCAACTTGCACGGGGTTCACGCTTACGCCACCCACCACGGCTTGTATGGCGCTTCGGACCTTAGTCGCGCGCTTCCGTTGCCGTATGCGCCTCAGGACCACGTCCTTATCCAGAACGCCTCGCTGTTGCTGCTCTCCCCGTGGCTTCAGGTAAAGGAAGCTACTGACGCCTCCGTCCACCGGCTCTTGCTCTTCTTGTTCCACTGAGTCGCGGCTTTCCGGGACGGCTTTCTTAGGCACCAGAAAATCCATCTACTTTTTTTTCTTTCTTAATAACTCAGTGCTTGAGAATGAGTAATCAAAGGTAAGTAGGTCGAATAACAAAGGCGTGGGGTTCTTCTTATAGTTATCGTGGTATTGATGAGTGACTCTTACCTGGGTGGGTCCTTGGGAAACCCAGTTCAAAAACGGTGGTTTGGACAAGAAGCGGTTTTGTTTCTGTCAAATGGCGAAAATACGCCACTTTGGGAAGCTTTGGAGTTTGGACTGAATTGAGAGATCGACCGTCCGTGGATACCTCGGGGACTGGAGCGACAGAGGGCCGGATACGTGTGACACGTATGGATAGCGAGTTTTGGAAAGAAATGAGGCTGCCAATCGTATTATATAAAAATTGTTGGCTGGATTCCCACTGAAAGCTTGTAAAACCGTGGGAGTGAGAGTGGGACGGTCAATATATGGGCGATCATGTTTTTGGTGCTCTGCGGGTGCCGCAACGTCATGCCACACATGGACCCATGGTGCGCGTGATCCTTGTGAACGATTTTTCGAAATTAGATTATTCAAAATTTTGATATTGCACACTGCTATATATTTGATCTTGCGAGTCCGTTTGGTAAGATCTTTTTTTTTATAAAAAAAAAAAATAAATCTCATTTTTCCTCATGTTCCTTTTGGGTGCGTCTAAGAAGTGATTTAACTTTTAAATGAAAAGTTTTTAATGTAAAATTTTTTAAAATGAAATAAAATAATATAATATGATAGGGATAGTGATGATGAGTAAAGATAATAAAATTAAAATAGATATGTTAGTTATATAGGTATTGTGTATAAATGATTGAAAAGTAGAATAATTATATAAAAATATATAAATAAGAGGAATGATCAAGTTAATTAGGGCTAAGCAAATGTCTCGCTTAACCTACCTCAAAAAGCCTATTTACAATAATTTTTTTTATTTTTTCTCTATAAAATTATTTATCTAAGTGTATTTGATATATAAACCAAGTTTTAACATTTTTGGATATATTATATATATTTTCGAGATTTTAAAACATATATATATTTAAAATACTTTTATTTTTTAAAATCTAAAAAATATTTACCGATATACAAAATTGGTAAAACTTGGTTCATATGTTAAATACACTTAGATAAACGATTATATAAAGAAAAAAGCAAAAAAAGTAATAAATGCATTTTTTGAAATGAGCTAAGCGGAACAATTACTTAGCTTGGGCTAACAGAAGCATTTGCTTAGCCCGAGTTAACAGAATCATTTTTTTGTAAATAATTAATTAAAAATAAGGTAATTATGAAAAGTAAAAATTTTTTTGATAAAGGAATGATTTGTTCTGTGGGCTCGTACTTCTGCATCCTTTAGTATAAATGAAAGTGAAAAATTTTAATTTTAAAGGTTTTTGTTGTATTCAAACATACCCTTTTAATTATTTTCTATGTCCAACTACCTTTTACATATTTTGTAGATCATTGAAAATTTAGATGTTGCACATTGCTAACTACATTTGGTCTTGCCAGTTCGTTTGGAAGATGTAAGAAAAAAAAATTTCTCACTTTTTTCTACATTCTTCTTGATATGATATGTTTTGACATCTTTAACTTTTAATTATTTTACTTTTTACTATTTTTGATAGGTTACTTCTTATTATTATCTCTATGTCCAAATTTTTTTTTTCATATTTTGTAGATTACTCAAAAATTGATATTGCACATTACTACCTATATCTGGTCTTGCAAGTCTTTTGGCAAGATTTTAAAAAAATCACTTTTTCCATGTAATTTTTTTTATGAATATTTATAATCATCTTAATTGGTATTTCGATTAAGCTCTAAGATATTCTTACAAATCCATTACAATATTCTAATACACATATCACAAAACTAGGGAGATTGTTGCCACCATACTCATTTAAAACCACTTTTGTTTTTGCTACCGTTGTGCTTCAACTCATAGTCGCCCAGTTGTAGGGGCCAAACCATGTACCACCATGCCGAAGGTGTAATGGCTTTTTTTCATTACTTTGATATAATACGATTTGATATCTTTTGCTTTTAATTATTTTACTTTTTATTATTATCTTTATGTAAAACTATTTTTTTTACATATTTTGTATAGCTATTATATTTATTTTATCTTTATTGTTTTTTACTTTCTTAGAAATTTCCTTCACTTTTATTTATCTCTTATTTTTTAAGCTCTTTTATAAACAATAGGACAATTAATATTATAATCAGGTACATTCGGAATCCTCACAATATGGAAGAAAGTTCCTACAAATCTCCGTCATTATGCAGAAATTATAACCTCCACAATTAGAAAGGACTAGTGGTTGGGAGGGTCAAACCCTCCACTTGCGAGCAAATGTGCCCAAAATGCTTATCACGACACTATAACGCGATGGCTTGCTTATCTCTTATCAGAACATACTCTACACGCATTTTTTTGGGATGTTGTATTTGAAATTGTAAGTGTATTAAAAAAAATTCAAAAAATTGCAGCTATAATTACACATTATGCTAGAAATTGTGGGTGTATCGAGGTTGTTAAAAAATTTATAAAATCGACTTAAGTTAGGCCTTACTTAGGCTGGCCTAAAAAACATATCATTTTTATTTCTTTCAGTTTTTTATAAATATGTAAAGTTAGGTGTATGTAATTTATAATCTGATTTTTACTATTTTTTGATGTTTTTAAGTATTCTTTTCGATTTTTAAACACAATCTTATTATTGTAATTTTCTGTTATGATAATGTCAATGTGTTTAAAAATTCAAAAATGGTAATACTTGATTTATAAATTAAATACACGTAACTTTACATGTTCTTGAAAAACGAAAAAAATTTAAAGAATATATTATGGTCAAACACATAGTTGCCCTCACGCGGCCGACCGTAAAAAATCACCTCTCGAGGTTAAATACCTTATGACCGGTTCAAATATTCCTCACAATGGATATTTGATGCCAGGAATATTATATCTAATGTGAGAAGTAATATTTTTAAAAAGATAATTCTTACATTTTTAATTACTTGGTTGCCGGAACATTTTCAAAAAATTTTAAGAAAAGCCATACGCGTATGATTTCAAGCAAATTTCGGATGCAGATCCTTTCCTAGCCCGGCCCAGGACACACCCCACCCCTCCAAACAAGGTGTTCTTGCATTAAAAGACAAGGGCCCATCTTACGAGTTCCGCAGGAAACGCAGTCAATGAGTCCAGCCAGATGCCCATGAATGTATGCTCATTTTATTCATTTTTTTTTTAAAAAAAATTCAAATAAAATATCAAATAAATTCGAAAAATACTAAATTTCACATGAAGGAAGATATAAGTAGAGACTGCATATGTATTAAAAATCAGTTTTCCAGCTGAAGGCATTGACTGATTTTCCAGCCGGACACACAGGATCGGCGTCCATATTTGTTTTTAATATATCCCTCCTATTAAATTTTTATTTATTTATTATTTTGAGTATATATTCAATATCGCTCGTCTATTTTTTCTTTATTTACTTTATGCTTTTATATTATGCCCCGTGGATATTATTATTATTATTTTTTTCTGGACCTACACTCGGTTGGCCTATTGTTTACTTCTTTAATTCTCTGTCTAATCAATTAGATCGGTGGAATTGTTGAAAACCATTTCCCTGAATAAGCAGCAAATAATATTCGAGTTACAACATTGCAAGCTAACTTACAAAATGAGCCCGTATATTGAAATTTTTAGTATTAGTTGAAGGTCCCACTTCAGTGAACTGGTTAAAAAAAAAGGATAATTACTCTTCTACCCATAATAAATGCACATAATTCCTAATATACCCACAACATTTTATAAATTTCTTTTATACCCATAACATTTCACCCTAAATTCTTCCCATACCTACGCCGTTAAAACCACAGTTATCTATCCCGTTGAAAAGACAATTTTGCTCTTTTAAAATTTTCTAATTGAAATAATTTAACCTTAACATGACTTAATTGATGATGATAAATCATTAATACAAGATATTAAATAACTTGAAAGTCATATTAAGGTTAATTTATTTTAATTAGAAAAAATTTAAAAGGGTAAAATCATCTTTTTAATGTAATAGATAACAGTAGTTTTAACGGCGCGGGTACGGGAGAAATTTAGAGTGAAATGTTATGGGTATAAAAGAAATTTATGAAATGTTGTGAATATATTAGGAAGTATGTGCATTTGTTATAGGTATAAGAGAATTATCCCACAAAAAAACATTTTTGTGAATCCGATTAAAGATGGCCCACCTTGACTATAATATAAAATTTACTTCGTCCATTCCCTTTAAAACTATTATTTACCCAGAAAATCGAATTTCATCCGAATTAAAGATGCGTGCCATTGATTTGATAAATTTATTTAATTTACATACCAATTTCAGAGCAACTCAACATCTCAACTATCTAAAATATATTCTTTCTCTATGGATAAATTATTTTATAAGTATTATAACATTTTAATGAATCTATGACAGGATGTGTTTTTTTCATAATTTAAACACAATTACATATTTCTGAGCAAGTTTGGGCTACCTACTACTTGGATTGAAATAGTTAACCATAAGCACAGCTGAACTTTTATCATCAAAGTGGGGCTCATCTAATAGGTTCCCTCGGTTCCTTTTTTTTCCAGTGCGGCCTTTGGTTGTACACTTGAAACGTCTGTCAAATGTAGTTGCCATAATTATGAATAATAATAATGAAAGTGAATAAGCGCCCAATTTTATTCTTCGACGTGACAATTCCATCCCTAATTTTTTCATATAAAAAAAAAACCACGTTTCTAATATAATCCCTCTAAATCTATTTGCTTTTCATTCCTCTTCATCTCTACTTTAATTACGTTATCTCGTGTTTTTGACATTTTATTTACCGTTTCAATCTGTAGCACAGAAACATTTTGTACACGCAAGAAGCAGACGTACACGCAATAATATCTTGGCTGGACATTATTATTATTTTCTAATGAAGTTGCTGGGACATTATCTATGCGAGTGTATTAGAATGAAAAGGTTGGTGCGCCATATAGAAATTGGAGTGGGGCATGGTGATGCGGCAATGCCACATCAATTTTACAAGAAAATCACATCCTCATCAGTCAGGTGTAGCACATTCCAAAGATCATGTCTATTCCAGAGAAGCAATCAGACGATAACGGGTGGTTTCACTTTCAATCAGCGAACCCCGATCGGAAGAGGTGGGTGGCGTCAAGAATCAGGGAAACCTCGCCTGCACAATAAAAAATAAGTGCTAGCTGGGAAAACTATCGTCTGCTCTCCAACTTTTCTCTTTTATATGGACAAGTCTTTCTATTACAACTGCGTATAGGAGCTCATTTGTCATCATCCTTCTCCAGGAGAGAGAACAAAAATCCACTCACAATCCGTCTAACAACGGCATTGGGAATGCGACTGCAGAGGCGACCATCAACATAGGCAACCAAACCTGAAAAAAAGAACTTGCCGATGTGCCATCTCAAGCCAAGCGGCTCTTGCTGCTCCTTGGAGGATGCAAGGACAATCTCCTTGGATTCGCCTCCTGATTTCCTCTTCCATTTGATTCCTGATGTGTATCTCGCTGCTTGCTTGCGAAGGAATCGGATTGTAAAGCTCACAAACAGGTGCTCACATAAAGTCAGCAAAGTGGGTCCGATTTTCCAATCCTGTAAAATGAAACAAAAGATGAACGCTTGAACCAGTAAGTACTATCCACTTTTGCTGCTAGGATCCGTTAATAAATTCCTTAATTGACTTGGCCATAAACTCTCCCATTCAATGCAAGATGTCCCTCAGGCTCATCTTAAATGAATGGAACATCCAATAGTCTCTTGAATTGTTTTTTTTTAAAGAAATTTTTTTTTGACCTCTCTTGACCTATGGGGGGAGAGTTCATGGTCCACAACTAATTAATGCACAAAAGTATGGATAGTCTATTAATCAATGCCTAATTAGTCAATAAAATAACACGCATGCACAGGCATACAACACACACATATATATATAGAGAGAGAGAGAGCACCCTTTCTACTCTACTCCGGCGGATAGGCAAGGGATGTGAAACCAATGAGGGATCTCCTTTCAATAGTTCCTTGCTCACAAGAAAGCTCTTCACTTGTTCCACAATCTCGTTTATAAAAGCACTGTTTGGTGGGAGGTTTTTCAGGAGCACCTGTTTGCACGGTGCATCAATATTCAGTATAATTATTGAAACAAGTTTGTTATCTACATTTATTCTTACATGCGAGCAGCAGTATGACATTTTTCTGCAATAAATCCTGGACAAATTCCACAGGACAGCAAGGATGGATGTAGATTTATAATCACAGTTAGCAACAATGGTTGAAACGCCATTCCTCACTTTCGCTTGCCTACATTTTTCAGCTAGGTCATTGCATGCATTGGCATGCATTGTTTTTTTTTTTAAGTTGAAGAACTACAAACCAATTTGCCTCTTCATCGATAGTTTATTAAGATTGAGCGCTTTTTGCATGTTATGCTGATCAATTATGTACTTATATTCCATAGCCAAGGGCGCAAATAAATATACAAAGCGGATTATCCTCAAGAACAGCCTCCATTAACCAATCCAATGAGGTGTTTGACTTTGATCCACAACAAGGATCACATTCACATTACTGCATAAATCAAACCTGATCCAGTTATCTCCTAAGATTGGCCATATCATGAATCAGAAAATGGGATGTTTGCAATCATACCCATGCATATTTTGACCACACTGAAAATGCCAAGTTAACCAGACTGATTCCAATGCCAAGTGATCAATAGATGCAGAACATCTCATATTATCATCATCATAAGCTGTTTCCTGCCTATGTGGGATCGAGCTATGATGCTTGTATTTCAAAGTCACTTGAGTGAAATCTTATTTTGGACTAAAATGAAAACACCAAGCATGGAACATTTTAAAGATATCATGCCTACCTTCAGCATGAATGGAAATGTCACTCAAAAACAAGGAAAACCATTTAAATTCAGAAAACCAATGCCATTATCCATCACACATCTTTTTTTAATCCTAATGGTACAAAACAAAAATAAAGAGAACATTAAATAAATAGGAGAGTAAAGCTGATGAAAAATAGTTGAAATAATCATCACAGAACAGGATTCTCGGATGTCCATAATTGAGTAATGACAATAAAAAGAACTGAAGATATTTCTTCTTTTCAGGATGTTTTAAAATTTTCACCCAAATTGTGATCCCGGGCCTAGCCCAGCTGGAATCAAGTGGTGGCTTTCATACCACTGACCCTGGGTCAAACCAAATTGGAAGACTGAATGGCATTGGGTGGGAGGGAGGGAAGGACAGAGGGCATAAAAACACCTAAACTTACCTGATCATGAATCACCTTTACTCTGAGATATTCCTGCTTATACATCACATCCAGCATAGCTTGTAGGTACCCTTCTATATATAGCTGGATTTTATCCAAAGAGGAAGATTAATAGACAATTCAAAAACTGAATACAAAAGGGGTTCTGCTCCTATGAAGCCGGGTGCAACTTGTTCCCTCTGGGTTTCCCTTTTTGGTTATCTTGTTTAGATCCAAGTCATGCATTGTATTTAGAACTATTTGTTTAGTCTAAATATAAAAAATCAACTTCATTGAAAACTTCTATAATATTAAAAAAATATAATTGTAAAGAACCTCATGCCTTTGCACTTACTGTGGATCATATACCAATCTAATGAGAACGATTTTTCATATCATACGAATATCCATTGAGAAGAATACAATGGATGGCTTATATCTATAAAAAAGAGAAAAATAAAACCAAAGCGAAACCCAAGGGGGGTATGGATTGCACCCAGTTTCATATGGGAGAAGCACCCAAAAGAAGGATAATAATCACATAAGATTAATAAATTGGTTACTTCCTCACTATTTCAGCCTGATGGCACCAGAAACTTATTCACAAAGGGAGATAGTGCCTAGCATTTCAACTGATATAGAAACAGAAGAGCAGCCAGGAATAGTTGTTGGGCCGAAACAAAGCAAAGCATTACCTCTTCAACCCCAGGAATACGATCGAGCATAATCTTTCTATCTGGTCCACCTTCCATAATGGCACTCCCCAACAATGATGGCTCCATAGCGAATTTCAATATCCCTTGGTGGAAACCACTAACCTTAGAACACAAAGCAATGACCCCATACAAAAGGAAAACCTAAAAGTTAGTTAAGGTTGCAGTTAAAATGGGCAACAAAATCTAAAAGCCACAATTCGAAAAAATATAAAAAACAAAAAAAACAAAAACAAAACACTTAGGGGGTGTTTGTTTACACCAAAAACATTTTAAACTAAAACTTTTCACTCTCCACAATTACCTTATTTTTTAATTATTTTTTCACTTCTTCCCACACAACTATTCTACTTTTCGACCGTTTGTACACAACTACTCATACATCTAACGTACCTATTTTAACTTTTATTTTCTTTAATCTTCATCATTACCACTATCATATCACATCTTTTTCTCTTATTTCAAATACTTTATTCCAAAAACTTTTCATCAAAAATTTTATCACTTCCCAAACAAACCCTTAGTATAAGCCATTATGACCATAAAGTATGTCTCTCTCCTGTGTTGTTGACTGACTTTTACCCACATGTGGAAACAAATCTGTTTGTGGAGGATGGGGTCAGTGTGGAGGGTGCTGTTTAAAGCAGCAGCAGTAGCAGAATGAATAGCGATGTCAGCAGCCTACAACAAAGGAAGAATTGATAGAATACCATGCCACTGAAACCACCTGTCTCTGCTCCTCTCACAACGTTGTCTGAGACCATAGTGGTGGCAGCGAACAGTACATTTGACCCTGCCGTCTTCATCTGTAGAAGAACACATGAAGCAGATAATTTCTACAAACTTTCCACACTAGAAGATGAAGCCAATTTCTTGGATAAGCAAGCAATTCAAAAACTCACTGTCTGCCCAAGATCACCAAAATAGCGCTTTGTCCCTGAAAATCCTTTTGCATTGATGCATTTACTGATGAACTTAAATGTACCTATTCGCAGGATTCAAACCATAGAAACAAATACTATTAAGTGCACTCTAGCTTTTAAATTCGGTTAAATCATAAAATCCCTCTTAAGATATATTATATGAGGAGCTTTGATGCAGACCCTCCCATCCAACATGAGTCCATGACCCATGCATTTGAGAACAGAAAAATTCATCAGGAGGAACAAGAATGAATATGCCCTCATTCAGAAGGTCAGCCTTGTCCTCCTCATAGGATCTCCAGCCTCCATGTTTATGTTGAATATAGTTTTGGGCATTTCTTCTCTAACTGTTCAACCCAGCTGACAGCTTTTTGGACAGAAACCACAAGATGAATAAGCTGATGAACTAGACACTGGAGAGATCTCATATATTTTCTCTGAATTTCCCGGCACAACAGAATGATCCCAATATAAAAAGATGTCGATTCAATCATATATTTTCAAGAGAATGAGGTGAAGAATAGATACCTATTGTAAGTCCTGGAATATTAATGAAACCGCTTGCTGGATCAAAAAATATATCAAGAGATGATGAAGCTGAGTCATCGAAAATAGAAGCAAAAGCTGGTGGAAGCAGTGAACTTCCTTTTGCAATGTAGATTGCCCTCATGGCATACCTGGGATGCCATTGTGTAATAAAGCAATAAGTTTCAGTACAATGTGAAAGGATTAGTAAACAAATATATGACCTCAACAGATAATGCCTTGATCTTACCATGAGTAATGTTGTGCACATTTAATGATCAATTCTCTTGTTGTCACTAAAGCATGAGTTAGGAGGACACCATTAAGCTCCACCGCCAAATTTTTTATTGTCGGAATCTGGAAAGAAACACAAAGAGGTCATATCAAGTACACTTGAAAGAGGCTAGCAAGCATAAGCGATCATAAATTAGAGGTTTTAAAATTTAAAAATATATTTAAAAAAATTCTGAAAGATCTATGGTCCATGTGTCACCTTTATCACATTGTGCAATAAGGACCTCAGAGCCTCTTGGGCTGAACTGTAACTTGAATATGGAGATCCTGGAAGAAAGCTTGCTATGACCTTCACAGTCAAAATATAAGTGCGGGCGAGATTGCATAGCAACAACCAACACAAACAAAAAATAAAGGCAGTCAACGCCAATAATTTTGGAAGGGAAATATGCGTGGACCAAGGACAACATGGAAAACTAGCATGAACCAAGAAGGAAAATAACAGACCTTGATTGGATGAATTTCAAAGTGCTTAAAATAATACTGCTGGCTCTGTGTATTTGAGTCACTCAAGGAGGTTCTCCAAAATGGCACAAGCCTCATGAGTGTCTCCTCATCAACACTCAAATTGATGGGCTGTGAGAAATAAGTAGCTTTCATTGGTTAACACATTAACAAAAAACTAGCTCAATGACAAGAACACTATGAATTCAACTTGAATAGACACACGGGAATAAGAATGTGCACAAATTGAACTTTTAACTGATAAGTCCAATACAATATTCATGAATGATGTTTCCAAATGCTCAAAGTAAGAAACATATAATAAAAAATAAGTGTCATGTAAACTACCTGTAAAACAATGGCAGCATGCTGAACCTGCTTGACATTTGAAACAGTTGAATTTAAATTGAAGACAATATACAAGACATTCCCAATCATATCATTAAAATCAGTTTGTCTTCTTCGAATCATAGATGCAAATGGAGCCCCTTCCCATTTTTCATCAACATTGAGAGTCTGCAAGGAACTCACGTGGAATATTAGAAGCATTTAAAGAAAATATAAATCAGAGACAAATCAAATCCAATTTGAAATATTACTTGGGTACAAGCAAGCAGGCACATCATCGTCACCACCAAAGCTGTTTCCCACATATTTAAAGGGGGTGGGGTTTTTACTATAGCGTTATAGCCTTTTGATTTTCACATTTATACAAAGATTAATGAAATCCAATCCATTTAAGATATTTAATGCTATTTATTTAACTAGAATGCAGGACAACATATTAATCAAAGATTTTACAACTGTAATATTATTAAATAATTTGAATGGTGATACATTTACCAGAATATGATTTTATTTTGTGTTGATTCTTTTGCAATTAATTGTTTACGTAAAAAAATTGATTCAATAGATAATCTCACAAGCGAAAAAACAAAATTGATTCTTTGAAACGTTTATTTCATTTCTTAAACTTTACCAAATTCCTCTTTCCCACAAATTTTATATCATGATAATTTACAGTGTAATTTGCAGATATGCCTACAAGTTTTGACCAATATTGCATATATGTCTCCAAGTTCGCAAAAAATGCAAATGTACCTACAAAATTTGCATAAAATTGCAAGTGTGCCTTCTGTTAGGTTTGCATCTCCATCCATTAGAATTTTTTATAAAATGATAAAAATGCCCTTTGTTAGGGCAGCATGTACGTAAATATGAGAGCATCTACACAGCACTGAAATTAGGTACTCCATCATCATCCCCAAAACTTATCTCCCATGGCTGCTGATCTAGAACCACCCGTTGGTGAGGAGAGAGGGAGGTTTCCATCAAGCCTTTTTACAATCTGCCACTGCCAAATAGGAACCAGCGAATAAGGTGAGGAGATTTTAGTTTTCTCCTGGATTTGATTCTTTTTGGTTTTCAGAAAACTATGGTTGAATGGGCCACAGGTCTGGATGCTCAAATAAACTGTCAATCTGTTCAGCATAGAGTATTATAATGCTCTCTTGGCTGAAATCAGATTTTAGTTGGAACAGAGAGAAGGAAAAGCTAACTAATGACATAATTCAGAGAATAAAAATAATAATTGTTGAAAATAAAGCTAATAAAATAAAATAGATATGCTTTTAGTTAATAAAAAGGGCGCGCTTGAAGATATGGATAAAAATAACAGAGAAAAATTAGTGAAATATCAATTCAATTAAAAAACGAAAAAGCTTTCCATAAAAAAAAATGAAGCAGCTAATAAAAACACCTCTCTCTATATGAGTATCTCTTTTCTCTCTACACGAACAAAGACAAAGGATGATGATAGTAGTTGGAGTCCAGAACAATAAATAAAAAGAAATAAAACCACCTCTCTCTAAAAAATATATATTTACAGATAGGTGGCCAGTCAAAGCAAAAAGGGAAAAACACGCCCACACACCCACACACTACATTATAGATGTTACCCAGTCCCACGTGGTAGAGACAAACAGAATCCAAAGGACTCATAGTGGGAAGGTTTACATGGGGCCCATCAATCACTTAATGCCAACAAAAGGAAGGAAAACAATGAAACAAAACCATTAAACAACAGCTCTGTTAGGGGCAGTCATGGCAGCAGTTGGGAAGATGAAGTTAGTGCTTAGGTGCCTGAAAGGCTTTATAAAATTTTTTAACTAATGTCTAATGTAATGTCTAATGGGGATGGAAAGCTAATGGAAGGCATACATTTGCAAATTTATGTAACTCCTGTAGGCATGTTTACAATTTTTACAAACTTAGGGATACGGATGTAATATTAGTCAAACCTTGTAGTTATATCTACAAATCACTAACTTACACTATTTTGATTATCTCCCTTATTTTATAAATTGGCATTATGTTATTTTTTTAAATTCATTTAGCACTACATTTATTCTTAGCCACTGGTTGTACGGACAATGTCAATACAACCTGTTGCATTAGATTTATACCCATTATCTAGACTTAAATCTTTTTCTATTCTCATTATCTAGACTTAAAAGTTTTTTCTATTCTCATTGTTCTTAGAGCTTTCTCCATAGCCTCTAATTCCACGAAGAATAAAGAACATATATATATATATATTTTTACATTTACATTTCAATCTAATTTTATGTTTTCTGATGAGTACCATTTAATAAACAAACAATGATTTTCTAACTTTTCTTAATTTCATGCACATTAGACACTGAAATTTCTCTTCTAGGCATCTCAGAGCAATACCTGTACTCTTATCTGGTTAAACTTCTGTTCTTCAGTAATGACTGAGTCAAGAGATATGTTCCACAGTCTTGCAATAATAACAGTGGAATAAGTTGATGTGACACTTGCACCTACATCCTTCAGAAAGTAAAAGCATATCAGACGATGTACAACTATGTAAAGAGACTTCATCCACTGCCAACTAAAATAGCATATGCAAATCAAGATTGTAACCCGTAAGATCAGAACGCAGAAAGCTACAGATGCGGTATGAAGTAAACCTATTTGACCAAATAAGTTTGCAATCATCGCTGGTCACAAGACCAGGAAATAAAGGAGAGTTGTACACCAGAGCCACGCTGGAAGCTGGTGGCCCAGAGTCATAAAAATTGCTGCCACATTTCATACCAAACATAATAACTTCACATATCATGTTCAACTTTCATATGTTGTGATTATCCCCCTCCATCTTTTATGTCCACATAATGATGCAATGCACAGAGGAAACTGACCTGTTTTGTCTTCTCTAGTAAGTGAATTGCAAAAGATGAGACTCTAAACTGAATCTTCAGAGATGGCTGCATTGTTTTAATTTCTTTATGGTTCTCAGAAAAGTAACATATCCGTAGTACACGTGTTGAACCGTCTGGATATACTTCATATCCCACATTTAGCATACCCAATCCATGCAACTCATCAAATTTTGTTTTCTTTTCTTGTCCTGGGCCTCCAGACTTCTTGCTAAAGGACGTATCCAGTGCCAAACCTCTGTGTTGCCTTGTTTTAGGAAAAGGCTTCCATCCACACACTTTGTCTATGTTTATTTCACGTGATACATGTTCCTCTGAGAAGCCAAAGAAAAGAATAGGCAATATTATAGCAAAAATTAAGGAAAAACCATCAGGATCATCATCATCTTCTTCTTCATTGAAAATGGATCAGGGAAAGAAATCTTATTACGTCATTCTTCCATATTCCAGATCAGCCATAGTAGTTAGGAATCCTTTTTCATGCACATAGATTATTTATATAAAAGCAACAAAACATTTTTCAGTCAGGGAAACCAAAAAAAAAAAAAAAAAACTACAACAACAACAACACATTCTCAGAGGCTAGAAAGCCCCCACTCCTCTCAGCTCATGCTTGAGCATATACAGAATTTGCAGGTCCTGTAGAGCAAATATACTACATTCCACCATATTCTTGATCAACCTTACAGTGGTAACAAAAACCTTTTCCACACGCAAAGCTTGTTGATATAGAAGTAACAAGACATTGGACGGAGTTGAAACCCCCCTTGCCTATCACCTCATACAAGAGCAGACATTGAATTTGCAGGCCCTAGAGAGCAAGTGAAACCTTGTCTGATAATTAAAGAGCAAGCATATAAATCCAACATTTGCCTTGATGATATGATGATCCTGCACATGCACTCTAGTCTCTATTTGCTTTATTCAATCATGGGAAAGATCCTGATAAGCTAAAATCCAACTCACATATGAAGCAAAAGTTTTTGGAATTTATATCACAGCCAAAGGGTCAATTTCCATGTTCCTCAATACATTTCAAATTATTTTATCCTTTTACAGCAATGTTGAATAGAATGATCTAAAACAGAAGTCTGAGATCAAGCTCCTTTGTCGGAGGAACTCTAGAGATGAATAGGAAAATGAAAAGATTTGTACAAGTTAAACATTTCACCACCACGAATATGTCAAAAACTTTTTACAAGGTGGGAGTGGATATTCTAAATGAAATGATTCTAAATGCAATGTACAAAGTGGACTTCACATCATCGTCAACGTGGGCCACAATGGACAGGGCTACATGAAAAACTTCAGTGTAACCCAGCAACATAGAAGCGGAAACCATTATATTTCCACTATCTTTCACCAAGGAAAATTTATGAAAATCCACATTCCGTTCCCCAATAAATGCCATGAAGTCATTTCTTCACTTCCCATGGACCACATGCTACTATGCAAATGCCCTAAAATACTTCTATGCTTCTGTGACATCTGAAGCATTCTTTATTCCAGATTCATGAATGTTTGGCCCAATGCACAATCAGATATTGTGTTACTTTCTCAGCATCCATCAATCACCTAACAAAGATAACAAAAAGAATTGAATTCCACAATCTACAGTAATCAAAGGCATAATAAAAATGACAATGACTTGCTACAAAATTTATTGAAATTAAAACAAAAAAAAATAACACAAAAACACCACAACATGCATGAATATCCTTCCTGATTTACAGAAACCTTGATTGCAGGGAGAATTGGTGAAATCCACAGAATCCAATGCTATTATTAAGAACTTTCTAGTACCGTATCTTCTGCTTCCCGAAAGGAAAACCAGAGATATCAAGGATAGGCCTAACATTGCTTAAATGTTAATCAGAATGCAAAATAGTGCTTAATTTCACCAATAGTGCTTAATATAAAAAGTACCATATTAACTTTCTTGGTACTTTCTATGATCAAGTATAAAGAAAGTTAATATGACAAGTGATGAAAAAGAAAGGAATTAATAATAGATATATTGATATTATTAAAGATATGTATGAGGAGGCTGTTACAAATGAGAGGACCATTAGTGGAGATACTAATATTTTTCTGGTTAAAATAGGTTTACACCAAGGCTTAGCCTTGAGTTCTTATGTTTTTACCTTAGTAATAGATGCAATTACTAGACATCTCCAAGAAGAAGTACCTTGGTATATGTTATTTGCAGATGACATTGTTCTAATAGACAAAACTAAAGAAGGACTAAATTTAAAATTGAATAAGTGGGTAGATGCTTTAAAATCTAATGGTTTTAGAATTAGTCGCACGAAAACTGAATATATGAAATACAATTTTAATAATAGTGAGAACCCAGATGAGGAACCAATTAAGATTTTAGATCAAGTAGTAACAAGAACTAATCACTTCCAGTATCTAAGATCAATCGTTTAAAAGAACGGGGAAATTGAGAAAGATATAATACCTAGAATTCAAGCAGGACGGAAGAAATGACGAAGTGCGTCAAGAATTTTATGTGACCGTCGAGTTCCAATCAAATTAAAAGGAAAATTTTATAAGACTGCGATTAGACCTGCTATGCTTTATGGGGCAGAATTTTGGGCAGTTAAAGAACAACATATACAAAAAATGAGTGTAGCAGAAATGAGAATGTAAGGTGGATGAGTGGTAAAACAAGAAAAGATAAAATTAGGAATGAAATAATTCGAGAAAACCTAAAAGTGGGACCAATTTGTGCTAAATGAGAGAAAATAGATTAAAATAGTTTGGTCATGTTAAAAGCGGCCTGAAGTAAGCACCGGTTAAGAGGACAGAGTCTATCCAAGTAGAAGGTAATAGAAGAATGAGAGGAAGACCAAAAAAACATGGATGGAAGTAATTAAACGAGATTTAAAAATATCACGAATTACAGAAAATTTAGTCTTAAATCGCCAAGAATGGCACAACAGAATCCATGCAGCCGACCCCACCTAGGTGGGAAATGGCTTATGATGATGATGATGATGATGATTGAGGCCAAATGAAAATTTTAAAACAATATAGCAAGTTTAGTTTGAATCACAATAAACAATTTAGTATTGATAGAAATGACACCACAAGATTTGCATAGCTGACCCCACAGGTAGTAAACAGCTTTAGGACATTGACCATGACCCAAATAATTTAATGAAATTTATAATGATTCAAACATTCAAATCGTTTTGCTTGAAATTAAACTTAAGCCCATAGATTGTAAATTATAGGATTCGAATATACAGCTAGTGATGCCCTGTTATCTAAGTTAAAAAAATGAGAAGAACGTTCTCAAAAGTACACTAACACAATCAAATTCTAACAATTCGCATCTCACATGGAATCAAAAAATTCCATTAATTTTAGAAGGCTTAACTCATTATCCATTAAATGAGTGCAGGCATAAATATTGGATACAAACAGGATATAACACGATCACATGAATAAGTAGAATGAAAGGTGAAGAAAACTATTCGGCAAGTGAAACATACGATTTATTTGGACAATCAACTTATGGGGCAAATTCAAGTCATCCCATGCGTAATCAACTGATTTTCCAGATTCCAGAGTCTCCACATCTGATGAGTTCTGTGAAATCCAACACAAAATATTCACACGACTGGATAAATATAGCACAAAGAATGTGGTGATTATAACCCATTGTAATTGAAATGGCATGAGAGTTTGCAAGGTCAGCAAATAACCTTTTGACAATAATTGACAGATGAATCAAATAGGCAATTCTCGATTCGATATGGCATACTGAACTTCAGGGGCATTTGAAAGTGCAAAAACAGAGAAGAATCTTCTCCTACAATAGTGACAGCTGCATATTGTATCAGCTGTCTTCCATGCATGTTTACTGCACTTGCTTCATTACCATGAGAGACCGCAGATCTCTTAAACTTTAAGAAGAAGCGTCCAAGCGAAGCAACACATACAGGTCCAGACCAGTCCCATCCAGAATCTTTCAATGAAAATTGAATAAAGACCAAAGAATCCTCATTTCTATTCCTGTGATGTTTAAAGATAGAATCAAAGAAGCTGATTTCCCTCCTCTTGATTGTCTCTTTCCAACAGAGCAACGGTGCTTTCTTTTTGCTATCGATTTCAACGTTCCCATCTGAATCATTCTTTTACAAATCCAGACACAAAGTCAAAGGAGATACAAATAGGAAGATAAGGAGATACAAATCTGAACCATTGCCTGCACCACAACTACTCGAAGCCCTAAAAAGCACAAGCATGCTACCATTCAACCAGTATTTAGGGCCCAAAAATGTATTACAGTCACATGTTCGTGAATTTGCAGGATCCAAACACTCCACCAGGCGATATCACTAATTAGATCCTTTGGACATATGCTCAGGCCATCAAGTGGACGACAAAATGCAAATATAAATAGGCAACTGAAAAAAAAAAAATCCACTTGCTCCTTTTTGCTGTTGTATGATGCAATCTGCCAGAGGCAGGGGACCTATTCTTTGACTAATGATGGAAAAGTTGCACCTCATAAACAAGAGCAGTTCAGAATATCTTATTGAATATTGGCAGCAGAGATTTATACGTACGAGAAAACCAAGAAAGAGCAAATGGAAAAGACAGACCTCCAAACAGCACTGACGAATGATGATCCTGTCCTCTGACTCATTGAGGACTATGTATCTTGGAACAATAGATATCTGTGATGGGACAGCAGCTTTAGGCAGGCATGGCTTTATTGAAACACCCAGCTTTGCAAAAAATGCAACACCTGCTTCATCCTGACTTTGCAAACAGAGCTCCGTAAATCCCGACAAGCTATCTAAATCTATTGAGGTTTCAGATGCTTTGTCTTCCAGCAATTTTATATGAATCTTGTTTGATCTGGTGAGGGAAAATATGTCAGATTAATGCCCCTATCATCCCCTAATCTATTCTTGATCAAATACATCATATCAATCCACATGATGTAATACACCTACCATCTCCAACATACTTGTGATCAAATACGTATATCAGCACAAATAAAATGTAACCCCCCCTACCATCCCCCAAGCAACTTGCGATCAAATACATGATATCCATAAAATTAATTACGTACTCAATATTTCATTTATATTCTCTGTGTTGCACGAATCCACAGGAAAGATATACATATGCCCACCCATAACAATCATGTAAAACATCATAGAACTTGAACAGGTACATGGCCATGAAATTCATCAGATATGCAATTTTGCATTTTCATTAAACTATATTAGTTCTTTTGCATAGAAGTGCAGGAAAGATGCACATGCCCACAAAAAGCAATAATGTAAAATAACTCCAACTGTAGCAGTAAAGGAACCAATTAGCATAAACTCTTACTTCAAGAACCATGATCTACTACATCCGGAGGGCAACAAAAAACCAAGATCAGGAGAAAGGTTTGCACCATATCGTTCAACTTGTTCCCTGCAGAGCATGTGAGGTTGTCAAGAAGTCAGAAGTAAGACTTGCAAGTACAAGAGAAAGGACACAACAAATTACCGGGAGAGAGGCCTCTGATTCAATGCACGAGCAAAGAGGGTCACACCAGTGTCATTGTGTAGTGTATATGATGTAAAAACAGTAGCCTGCATGTTCTAAAACAATCCAGTTGATATCCATGCAAGAAAACATTGCCGCTTAACTACCAATAAACTCAAGAAGAATGCATTCCATTTAACTTTTAGAGGACATGGTAGTAACAACTCAGAAAGTCTATCATACCTCCAAAATGCCCCTTTCTCCACGTGACAACCTCAGGTAAGCAACATACTTGCCACCTGCAAACTTCAGTTCTATATCCAAATGCTGGATGTCAGTCTTCTGTTTGCGGAGTTTCTTCACCCAATCACTGCTATTCACAGGTTTGGAATTTGAATTAAATGCAGTTAAAGTAACTGTGAAGAACATCATAGAAAGATTTGCATATAGGTTGGTGCTTGATCCACAAGCGATAGTTGCTTGTTTCCCAGCAAGGGTGAAATCACTAGCTTTGCAGAGATCTGCAAAACAAACAAACAAACACACACACACACACACACAAAATAGATGAGCCAAATATGCCATTCTAAAGATCAATTACAAAAAATCTATTTCATACCTGGGTCAGTCTCAGTTAGAAGCACATGGATCTCTGACTGCAAAAGATTGTGGACAAGTACTGTTGGGAACACAAAAATTTCCTTCTGCTTCAGAAATTCAACTCGTGAGATCCCTTTCTCAGATGTATCCCTCAAATTAGGCGGTTGTGAAATAGGAACATCCCTTGTGATGGTCTGAATCAGGAAATGTACATCAGAGAGATGCTGACCTTCAACACTAAGGGCACAATGTACAGTACCAAACGAAGACTTCATGGATTTGATGCCAAAAGCCATCTTGAACTTATAATGTAACTTATCAAATATTCCAGTATGATGAAAAGCTTTTCCACCTGTTATATCTTCTGACCAATCTACTGAAATTGGTTTTTTATACTTTTCAAGGTAATCTTCTAGTTCTGGACTAAAAGATAAAAGGAAATTTCCTGCAAAATTAAATCTTACCAGTGAGAATCACTGCAGAAAAATTAATATCATATGAAAGCAAGGAAACAATTGTACAAAGTAAGACTAGATTATCATTTGGTGATGGTAGGAAAGGTAATGGAACTGATACTTCTACTTGGTATAATGTCAGTTGGGCGAATGGATAAAGCACCACCCACAAATCTAAGAATGAAAAGCACAAAGCAGCAAGATCATGAAAAGCAATGAGGAAAAGTAACCCGACATACTAGTTCGAGACATCTCCTTGTTTATTCTTCGAATCACATGCTCAGAATTTATTAGAGTACAAGGTCCAAAAGCATTCGGTATAATGAATAAGACTTCACAACAAAAAGAGACTTAAAAATAAAGGGTAGACAAAGCCTAGCAAATAAAGAATAAGAGTCCCACAACCCATAAGACTCCATCCAAAGATACTTAAGCGTTTCATAAGAATGACAATTGGCAGAAACTTGATAAACAATAATCCAAAGAAAAGTACAAGAAACCAGGTATATATCTAGTTGCATTTCAGTTCTCCCCATGAGCAGCATAACTTGAAAAGAAAATTTTCTTGAAAGAAACCAAGCAGTTTACTATACTTGAGGAACATAAAATCCTAAAAACAAAATAGATGATGGCCAAGGTTTATGATACTTTTGTCAAAAAGACCAGATGACTGATAATGTATGATTAGGTCAAATTTAGGCATATTGTGATTTGTGCCTCCTGTTTGAGGCTCCTTTGACAAATTTACGATTCAATGGGATCTAGTCCTATAACTTAATTATGATCACAATTAGAATTCAAACATGTAGTCTACCCATTTCACATTTTATTTATTGAGGCACATATCAATGGTGGCGACAATACTGACGCATTTCAGTATTGTCACCTCATTTTGGCCCATTCTAATGATTAAATCAAAATCTAATCCACTCATTGTATTTAAAATATCTGTTTGACAAGCAACTCAAGTTTCATGCAAATCAAAAATGTCATCAACTAAAAGTATAAAAGCAACGCAATAAAATTGTTTGATTTATATATCAGTTCTAAAGTAGTCAATTCAATATCTACTACTGCATCATTCTTATATAAATGAAAGATTCTACGAAATATTATAACATTCTAATGAATATATGAATGGATTCAAGTGTTTTTGATAATCTCGATGTAATCATCAAAATGGGCCAAAGCAGGAGATTGCGCTGAAATATTTCAGAGTTGTTGACACCACTGAAGCATTCCTGCCACTTAATTTGCCTTAAGAAATTGGAGATGTGTAAGAGTTTGTACTCATTTTAAATAAACAAATTAGTTTTTTTTATCCTGTCACTAGATGCAAATTATGATATATGTTGATTTTCAAGTGATTAAGATATTTATAAAAAATTTGACTTCAAAATTTTTTGTGACCTCATATATTAAATGCAACTAGGGTTTGTCAAGAGTTTCATCACAAGCTCGAAAACTACTTAATGTAACTTTTTAATAAAACGAACTCATTGAATGATTTTCCATAAAAATTCTCATCACAAACTTTCATATTATATCTAGATGTGATAGGGAGTTTGGAGTCACCAGTAATTGAAGTTGGAACGGGAGAGTCTAATTGAACTAGATAGTCTACTTGCTAGAATCTAGATAATAGTTTAGTTACACAACAGGAAAAGTTAGGCACCCATTGCACCTCGAAACAGATCACTAAAATGTTTGACAATTGATCACATTGAAGTGACATGATCACCACTACTCAGAGATGAAAACGATTTCTCATTTTATCGAACATGATGTAGGTAAAGCATAAACTAGCGCAGGATGCTAAAGGAAATGATGCTAGGTTCCTATAATGATCCTAAAAGGAACAACTAAAATGTGGCTAACAAAAATATAGAATAAAAAATTCCCAATTTCTCCTAAGGAGCCATCCAATCTTTTCAAAAATTGTTTCCTGTCTTGACATAATTCAGAATAACTCATCCAAATTAATACTAAAGGCAAAAGATCCCGTATTCAATTGGAATTGGGGAGTGTCCCCAGAATTATTCTCCTTTCTCATTCTCACCATTTACTATTTACCTCTCCTTGGATTTTATTCTAGAGACTTGAGTATAAGGTGCAAGAGTATAGCAGCAGGGTACCCATAAGTCTCCTCCTCTATCCAAAAAATTTCACTGTGCAAACAGAGATTCGAGTCATACGTTTCGCAGTGGCAAGCTAGCAAATTTGTGGGTATAGTGTCGGATAATATGAGGGATTTGTAATGAGCCACCCATTAATGTACTTAATCGCAGATTTCTTTCAGTTAAACCAATGCTTAAGTAGCTGAAAAACTATAAATGACAAGACAAGGGTGTGCATATTTGTGGTGAAAAATGTTTTGGGCAGTCTTCACTTAGAATCAATCCACGTTCAAGCAAATGTTGAACTCGTTCAAGTATACCTCATTCCTGCCATTTGTGAAATTCATTCCATTCATAGTCTTTGTTATTATTTCTTTAAGGATATTACTTAAAATCATTTTACGGAGGCCTAAAATAGCACCAGTCAGTAAAGTTGAGTTTATTTAAGTAGAAAGCAGTAAAAAGAACGAGAGGAAGACAAAAACAACATGGATAGAATAAATTAAACAAAATATGAAAACTTTAGAGATTACTGAAATATAGTTTATAATCGTCAAAAATGGTGCAACAGGATCCACAATCCACACAGCCCTATAAAGGTGAGAAACGGCTTATGATGATGATTTAAGATCATTTTAATCAGAAATTTGTGTGAGCCGCACGTAAAATGAAGATTTTAATGGGTTTATTTTCACTTTAGAAACGTACTTATTTTGTAGCCCACCCATATCTATTTTAAATCAAATTAGTACATTCTTAATTAAATAAAATAGATGTAGTGAATTCTATAAAATTTGCAAATGGGGCCGACTTGAACTGGTCCAACATTTTGCAACTCCAGAAGGATAACGTTAGTGAAAATTGTCCATGTTAGTGATGCAAAACAGTTATGTTTCCCTAATTAGACCACACTTGAAAATTCATCCATAGATTGATGCAAAACACTTTTGGATACATGATGCATACCCTATTTCTCTGATTGCCCTTCACTTTGTTCTAAAATCACTCAGAATCTACACTAGCAACTTGAAATATGTACAGAGTCGAAAGCAGTCATTATGAAATCGCTATAAATGAGTATACTTCATAAATGATCTTAACATTGGACATTGGTAATAAACATATGAGGCACTCATTAAACCAGTATAAAGAGAATCAGCCATTGTTCATGTTCTCAACTTATGGTCTTATGATATGTCAGTCCTGATAAAGTGTACATTTTAGAAAAGATCATTTTTATGGTTACTTAATTTAAATTTACCTCAAAAAATCTTATGCTTTGTCGTACAATTTCCTCAATTTATCATAAAATACCATGATAACATTAATTATAAGGGTCGCGACCATATGCAACTGGTTGATTTTGCATTTACACTGATATTTTTATTTAATCCAAAACAATCATAAAATTCATCACTATGCACTTATTCATGATTCTAAAATTTACACATATTTAGAAATTTATATAAATTTTAATAATTGTATACTTACTTTCAAATGATTTTAACCTTTTAGACCATGTAAATTTCCAATCAAAATGATTTTTAAAATCATGAATAAATAAATATTGATGAAGATTATGATTGATTTGGATTAATAAAATATTAAAAACAAAATGAATTGGTCTTGCATGAGCATTACCTTATTACAATTATCCAGAACACCTAAAATGACAATCAAATAAGAAGAGAGAATCATACCCAGACAAAAAGACATCAACGCCTTCTTTGAGCCTCCAGATAGTGTTAAAGCATCAAATACTGCCATAGAGTCATCAATAGTAGCCCCGCTTGGCAACAAAACAAAGGCAGACTCGGTTTCAGTTTCTTGTAGACGTCGAAAACGCATTTTCATGGAAAATCCACTCTCATTGTGTATCCTTAGCAAAGGGGAAACCACAAGGGACATCCCATCCTGTAAAATTGTCCAGACAATAGATTCATAAAGATTTTCTTGTTAGCAACAGTAGTGATACCTATTTAGTCTAACATGAAAAATCTTGCCTCCGCCATCAAAAAAATAAAAAAGGGAAAATCTTACCTCAGTTGCTTTTGAAATGTCAACTACAATAAATGGTCCAGGATAAGGTCTTGAATCTGTTCAAGGATCGAAAAAGAAAATTCACAAATTAAAAGAAGCTACAGGAACACTTCAATACCTCAAATAATTCCAAATCAACATGGGCCCCATCTTAAAAAGTGTAAAATCATGATCCATTCCACACATTTTATTTAGTATAATTTATTTAACTAGGATACCAAGTCTCGACAAAATTGAATATGTGCATGGGACTAAAGGTGTAAAATCAACATAACACCATTGTTTAATTTATATATAAATTTTAAAGCTGTTATTACAACATCTAAACCATCTGAAACATAATTACTATGTGGATAAATGATTCTATAAAGTATTGTAACATTTTAATGCATTTATGAACGGACGTAAGTGTTTTTCAAAATTTACACATGATTGCATGTATTCTCAAGCAAATGTAGCCCACCCAAGATTTTGATTGAGGTAATTTTTGGCACCATGATAAAATAAATGATGTTAAATTATGTGACCAGCTGGATTTTGATTTCATCATCATCATCAATGTGGGCCCCATTTCATCAATAGCGGACCCTACCTGGTGTGCAACATGATGCACACTAACATTCCCTAATACTAGTAATAACTACAAGAAAACGATAAAAATAAAGCATAGGTATTTACATGTTTATTTACAAGATTATATATTAGCATTCTAAATAGCATAAATATATGTATTTGTGGAAACTGGGTTTGTAATCAAATGGAACACCAAACATATTTCAGCTACAAAATCATATACTACACATCATTGAAAAGTTCCCCATCAAGAACAATTCCATAACTAAGTTCATTGTGTCCCTTTTTCACTGTTGGAATGGCAGGAATTTATCAGCTAGCATGTTAGAGAACATCAAAGCAGAAAAGCATCATATATACCTTGTTGACGTACTATTCGTGTCCTCCAAGCAAAAACTTGACTGTCAAAGAGGGATATATGAATTGGATGCGTGGAACAAGTTCCTGAAGCAGCCAGCTGTATTGACATTGAGATTGCATTTTGTGCTTCTTGATCTCCTACAACTCTGCGCCATCTATAAAAATTTGGGATCAACAGAAATTACATTCATCAATTGAGGTGGCCTTTTGGTACTGAATTTACAATATATAGCAGTATATAGGTATATCAATAAGCCAACACAGGAAGATTCTCCAAAAACCTATGCCATAAAGGCAAGATTCTCCATAGCCAAGAAGTTGCCATAAGTTTCATGATTGCAGCAAAAATTTAATGGGACATGAATTCGCTGAAAATGTACTTGAAAATTACCTTAAAAAAATGGAAGTAGATTCATTCCCATTGATGTTTACATCTTGATTATCATCAAAATGGCAAAGAAGAGTGAACCCAAAAAGATTTTCAACCTGTCATAGCAGAGATGGTAGGCCTTCAGTACACAAATTTTATGAACCAAGGGAAAAGTGTCAGCCAGGTAGACCATTTCTTAAAAATAAAAAAGAAAAGCAACGATGCAACTGCTGAAGTTATCTTCTGGAAGTTGTGAAAAACTCAAAAGACAAGAACGTAAAAAAATTAAAATATAAAAAAGTGAAGAATCACAATTCAGTTTCTCGGGTTCAGCATGACCAGTGCAGCAAGGAAAACAATATCTTCAGAGAACAAGTACGATTGCAAGGCAACTAAGACATCAAAAAATACTAAAAGAGGTGGAAAACAAGATGGTAATGGGTGGCAGAAATCTTTTCTCCCAATTTTTTTCAACCTTAAATGATGCCTGAAGTGTGTGTGTGTGTGTGTGTGTGTGTGTGTGTGTGAGAGAGAGAGAGAGAGAGAGAGAGAGAGAGAGAGAGAGATGAAACCATTACAGTTGGATTAAGAACATGAATTAAAACTAGTCGATACAGAAGCATAAAAAGGACAACCATGCACTTCTGGTCCATCTATGTATAACAATGCTTACTTCTTTGATTGTCATTTATCAGGAAACCAGAAAATGGGTGCAGCAAAACAAATTGGCTCTCTGGAGCCTACAGTAGTAGGATCTTCTATGCACAGGGTGCAAGGACAACAAAGGAAAACATATTAATTGATATAGCGAGGAAATTATTACTTGGAAAAAAATAACTTTGCAGCATTCACATTATTTTATGTAATAAATACAAATACATAAGAGAACAAAAACCTTGCAGCGGTTAGGGAAGATCATTGCACTTTTAACTGCATAAGGACCAGCCAAATTCAATTTTCCAGCTGAAAAGAGAAGCACATCCAATGAAAGCTCAGTTAGGGACACATCCACCTGCCAAATATGAAATAGAAAATTGTATTATGACAAATGAGCAAAGTTTAACATTAGCTACAACTAAGGATAGATCAATGACCTAAAAAATGATATTATTGCTTTTATAAAAGGATAGATCATTTCATTCGGAATTTTATGAAGAAATTTTAAAATAAAAAAATAAAGAAAATTAAAATTTTCAAGGACTTTCACGACATTTCAACCAAAATATTAGTTTAAAGACATTTCACGCCCAATAAATATATAATAAATATGAGACCTCCATTATAAACAAATAAATTTATATGACCTTAATACAAGAAATTGAGTATGTATCAATATAAACATACATAAACAATATACAATACTAACATATAACATTTTCATAACTTAGGGAACTTACCATGGCTATTTGCAAAACAACGAGAGAAAAAACAATCGAGAACATGAAGCATGTCTAATCAATTTGATGATAAATTCAAGAAACTACGGAAGATAATTTAAAATTTTGAAAAAAAAAATTTGGCAGTATTGATAAAACCTAAGATAAACAAAAATATGTTGGTTTTCAGCAAAACTAACTTATCAGCCACCTGAGAAAACAACCTTTATTTTCAAATCAATAATCACGAATTACAATTAAACAATTTTGAAGCATTGAGCTCCAGACCTGTTTCATGGCAAAATGGAAGCTCAAAGGCACGCCTTGCTGGGTTGTTTCAATGCTATGAGATTTGGAGCGGTAAAAGATAAATGCTTCAATGCGTGAAACAATGTCCCTCCTGCATTTTGAAACCAGACAAAAATCATTCCAAATTAGGATCTAGAATAAAGTTACCAAGAACTGGGCTCCATTTGATAATAGGAAAAGGTTCCTCCATCTCTTTCCTCCTCACACCTTTTAACAGTTAAGCTCCAATATTCCCATGTTTTTCTCACTGTTAGAAACAATTTCAAAAATTACACTCTAATTTTTTAATCCTATTATCTTTATTCGTTTTATTTCTAAACATTGTCCCACGTCCTCCACTTTTCCTGCATTCACTTTTCCCCTCATCTTTTCAATGCCTCCTTTCCTATTTCCCAAATGGAGTCTCAAATCAATGAATTGAAATTTGATTTAATGCTTGATTCATCACAAGACTCACCAACGGTTTTCTCTTGAATCATGGTTCTCAATTGCAGCAGTGAAGGTGCTTATAAGCCTTGTTTTAGAAGATGTGACTAATAAATACAATTGAGAACCTTTGACACAGCCACGAAGAAGAGGAAATCTGTCATTTACTTCTGAAAGTTCATGCAAGATGGTTAAAGTAATTGGACCAATGCTGATATCTATATATGGGGAACAGTTAAAGTCATTATCTGCATTAGCAGAGCTAGCTCCAGCATTTGTCTCAGATCTTCTATCAATCTGGGTGTTAGGAACACTTAAATACCTGATATCCTGCATTGGAGAAAAATCGTGGAACAACTTCACCTTAAACAGATGACCTGGCTTCTTGACAAACTCTGGAAGCCAATCGATGAAAGCCACACCACAATCATTTTTCTTGTTAACGAGGTAAAATGCCTTCCTAGCCGACCGATTGTAAGATTCCGGGTAATTATCACCCCCGTTACTTTCAGGCTTATATGATAACCTTCCCCAAAGAGCCCACCCTGTGTCATCAATGCTTGAAACATCGACAAAATCCAATCCGGAACGGAAGTTTAAACGCAATGCCTCTCCTGCATCCGTCTTTGCATGCAATGATATCAAGGAAAACCATGAAACATCTCTCCTCCATGTCCATTGATTATGATACTTCACCTAAACATAAGACAATTCAAACAAAAATCCTAGTTAAACACTCAAACAAAAGATGCTTCAGAAAAAAAAAATTAAAAAAAGAAAACCAAAAGAAAAAAATAATAAAAAAGAAAATATGAATTGAATCCAATAAAAGAATGTGACACAAATCTTTTTTGCACCAGCCGCCAACCTGACAAGCCAGCCCTTGCCTTCAGAACCATTACAACTTAAAAAGGAAAATAAAATAAAAGTGTACACCAGTCATTTCTTCCTGTATATGACAAAGGAAGTGATGTTAACCTGTTTGCAGATTTTGCAGATTCTAAATATCAAAAGAAACATAAACTCTATGCCCCGAGCCTACAATTAATCAATTTTTTTTCTCATTGCAATATCAAAACATATCCTTAAAATAGGGTAGTTATCAGATTCTTTGCACATGAATTATATAATCCAAGTATTTGTTCTATCATTATACTAGCAACAATTGCTGTCCAAAGTCCCTATGGAACACTGCTATAAAAACCAGACAGGATGTTGAATGGATCGGGTGTCTGATTATCAGTCCAACTGGTTCAACCATCTTATCCAACCAAGTTGGCTGGTCTAAAATATTCTACAACACAAAGATATAGATCTATTTCCTCTAGAATGCATCTCCTAATCTATTTATTTATTGTATTGACATCATTAAAAAGAAGAAGAAAATTTGGTTTGTAAATATTGGGGTCAATTGCTTAAGAATCAATCCTCTTACCGTCTATTCCTCATAAACTGATAACAGGTCAGTACTAGCACTATCGAAACCTTTCTGTTCTATAATCTAAGATATGCTAGTCGAGAGGCACAAGACCTATGCATATATTGTTTGCTAACTCCCTGGCAGACTCTCCACCAAAATCAGGCACCATTAGATGATTTGGAAAAAAATATTAACTCAAAATCAGTCACCATTAGATGATTTGGAAAAAATATTAACTCCTAAAAGCACAACTAAGTAACTAGGAAAACAAAAATCAAATGCTGACTCACCGTCTAGCCACCAGTTGCAATAGTAGAAGTCAAAACAGAACAATTTAATTCTTTATAATAAACATAAATCTAAAATAAAACATCTACAAGTTTCTAAAATAAACATTGCTCAGAAGTTACAATCAAAGTGTCATTGACTTCCAGTGAAGGAATTACTATTTTCCCTACCGGAAATATCAACACTTACCAGAGATGAATAACACAAGAGCTCCAAAACAAAACAAACTTGTTGCCCAAAAGTAATATTTGACCACATGTTAAATGAAAGGAAAGCACAAGTTCTCACGTACCCTGAAAAGGGCTCTTTCTCCAGCAAGAGAATAATGGGCTGCACCAACTAATTGATATTTGTTTTCTACAGATTCAACAGCAAAATACAGATGTTCTTGAAGATCTTTGATTGCAACAACTGCTCCTGTTCAAATCATGAAAACTTTTTCAGCTTAATATATCTCTGTATCAATGAGTAAAATCATGCAACTTATAAAGACAATACCATCTGGAATTGTATTTTCCGAAACAGAATCCTGCTCTTGGTATCTAGAACCAAACTTTTGTTCCAGGTTACCTATCGTCTCCTTGCTGGAAACCTCAACTAAAGGGGAAAAAATGTCCAAAATTGTCTGCACTGATGGAAAAGAATGCATTAGATGAAGTGGGAAAAATAAAACCGACGGACATATAAGCATGTTTGATAAATATTAGCAGGAAGACGTGTCTTAGTGGCTGGCACTACGTAGCCTAGGAAGGAGTATTTCTAAAAGAACGTCGCAAGAGTAATTTCCTCTCTATGAACTTTTAGAGCAGAGCTTTTGAACATAAAAAATTGATTGAATGGTATTTTTCATATAATGGAATAATAGAAGAAGAGTCTGAGGATTCTATTTCAAAAGACTCGGTGGTAATTAACTGGATTTAATGGCACTTTCATCAAAAGAAACCAAGCATCCCGATGTACTCCTCTTTTGATTTTTCAAAAGCTTTTAAATAAATGCTTTTATGGAAGCTAAATTTTTGAAAGTTTTAGCAAGTGATCCCACACCAAAACATTCTCAAAAGAGAAGGATACCTCCTCACATAGAAGCTGATTGCAAGCTGCAGAAAGTTCCATCATAACATAAAATGCTTTCATCCATAAAAACATTTTGCAGGTGCATGCTAAGTGATTTGGATTGCCCACTAGCATCAGCCATCCACACTTACGAAAGTCCACATATTATGTTGATTGTCTTGTACCACTAGCGTATGCTGTTCTTATCAAACTTCAGTACTATGACATTAGATTATCAATAAGTAACTGGCATGTTTGCATGTTTATGTAACAGAATGAAATTAACATCTAGTATGACTTAAGATCTTCAATCATCGACTTTCCCATGACTGAGAAGCTGAATTTGCTGACCAAATCAGCCCTCATAATTAACAACCAAAGACAGTGGCCAGTTGAATAATATTACATAATTATGTGAAACTTCACCTTGACAGATTGAAGCTGCTGGAAAAGAGAAATGGAATCTACTTATCAGATCATACAGTCTAGATAGAATAGCTATAAAGGCCAGAAGATGCCGGATCCAGCATTATCAAAACCTGACCAGACTCTGACTCTGACCAGGAACCATTCTCACCCTTGGTCTCGTTCACTTACAAACCCTCTGAATAAGAAAATGCCAAACCAGTTGAACCAGTTCACCAGCATAACATAAAGATAGAAAAAAGGGTAAAGTTTGGATTTTGTAACACAAACAGTAGACTAAATTCTACAGTCCGTAGCATGAGACTAATGCGGCTGGTAAAGAGTCCCACCTAAGGTGCCAAAGGTCCAGGCTTTGAGTCCCAATAGGAGTTTGTATCTCATTTTTGGGAGCAATGTCTCTGTAGATACTACGTTTGCAACATTATTAGATTTACGCCCCTAGAGCTAAGATTGCAATATGTACTTGGGTTGAATTGTAAATACAAAGAATTGAAAAAAAAAAAAAAATTCCTACTCTCTGGAACTATGATACAACAGGGGTACAAACTAATGTAAAAATGGAGGGAATCAGTACAAGCATATGACATTGATGAAAACATCAGCAAAGGTGTTGTCAAAGGGATTCAGTAATAAACAGCCAGTCATTTTGCTGCATCTTACCTTGCGAAAGTTGATGGATAAACGTACAAACAAGAAGAACAACAACTCTTGCAAGAGAAGAAACGAAAGAAACATGAGTTTGGTAAGCTGTAAAGTTGACTTCTCTTCATTGTGTACATATGCATGCATGCTGTAGTTTCGATCAGGAAAATAATTGATAAAAAAAAAAAAAGACAAAAGAGGAGAACAAGAGAAGGGGAATAGCAATAATGAGAAGGAAAAGATCAGGATTGTTCTCCCTCTTATAAATTTATAAGAGAAAGTTTACAATATGGCAATAATATCTGAACAAACGTTACAAATAATAACAATATGAATACAATAAATGTCCCTGCTTCCTAGAAAATGCAAGCGAAAGATGAAGACTTGACCTACATGAGAAGACGCTGGCTGCATCAACAATACAACAAGTTCTTCTTTATGATACAGAATTATTACAGGGAGACAATTGTACCGATACCAGTGATGATCTCATTGCTGTCACCCCATTTTGGGCAAACATTGATGATGATTTGAAATCAACTCTACCTATTGCATTTAAACTTATCAATTTAACTGCCATCACGGGCATGGCACGGTTAGTAAAATTCCCGGACTTTGTGCTGGGTGTCCCGGGTTCGATCTTGGTTGTAGGAGCTTTGTCTCCCATTTTCAGGAGCAGTGTCTCCTATAGATACATTGTTAGATTTACATTTGGTGAGCAAAAATTGGAAAAAACATAAGATAGAGATTTTAAAAAAAAAAATTTCATTTGTTTAACTAGAAAACTAAGTTTTATCCAAATCAAATATTTGCATGGGCTCCATTTCATAAAAGTGATAAAAGTGTAAAATCGACATAACAAAATTGTTTGAATTATATACTGTCTAGAGCATTCTTCCTAGATAGATGAATCTACAGATCACTATAAAATTTAATGAATGGATCTAAGTGATTTTCATTCTTATATGATTATAAATATTTTAAGCAGGTAGAGCCCACCCAAAACTTTAATTCAAATAATTTTTAGTAACACGAAAAAGCAAATGATGTAAACAAAATAAGTAGATTAGATTTTCGTTTAATCATCAATGACTGCAAAATGGGGAGAGAACACTGAAAATTTCAGTGGTTGGCATCATAGAAGTATTTCCCATTATTAAGTTGCTAGAATATTTTAATTACGTATACGTCATATTTTTTAAAAAAAATGGTGCAATATCATGGTCTAATCTGGTTTGGACCTGCAGTTGAACTGATTTGAATAAAACCAGATGATGGACAGTTTAGGGAAATTCTCCCTAATTTTTTCAATTATCTTCTTGCTTCATATAAATTTCTGCCAGCACCCATTAAGGAATAAGAAACTTGTCAAAATCACTGTTGCAAAGGAGTGAGAAACTGTCAAGATCGCTGTAGCAAAAGAATGTCATTTCAATACTTTGGTTTGGACTACCAATCGCATTGTTATTTATTCCTAGCAAAAGGCTTTAGCCATGACACCCGGTGTTATGCCAATCCAAAATTGCATGAGACAAATAATGTGATTGCAACTATGGCAGTAGATTAAAGATACTGAAAGATCAGTAGGGGAATGCCCCAGAAAAACTGTGTACCTCTATCTCTGAAAGAGTGAATGTTAGATTAAAACTGGAAATGGAACCACTCCCAACCCAATCACTCTTCATATGGATAGGCAATGATCCATTTCCTGCCACAGCCTTTTCAACCATAATGGAAGCAGTAACCTCTTTCACAACATCGCTTCCAGGATTCAAATGATATGGTCCAGATACACCTTCAGAGTTTTCATTCTTAGCAACAGGACCTCCTGGAGATACATCGTCCAATACCGGAAGTATATTTTCTGTATGTTGGAAGGGTTGACTCGGATGATAGTATCCAGTGGGAGAAGGTGAATGATCAGACAAGGAAGACTGAAAATGAGGAACCAAAACACCAGTTTCTGTTCGTTCCAATGGCTTTGCTTGCACAGTCCGAGAGACAATTGACAGATGGGACAGATCAAACATTATCTTTCTTCTTGAATTGAACAGTTCAAGCAGGAAACAGAAATCAGCTTCTAACACAAGTTCAGAGATTCTACCTAAAAACACAAAATAAACAAAATAAATGCAGTTGATATGAAGAATTATAAATTATTCAGAGACAAGGAAACAAAATGTGCATACCAGAGCCATCAGTGGTCACAAGTACAAGAGAAAGCTTAGATAGGCCTATTGTAAGATTCATAGGAAATTTCCAAGTGCTTTCAGGGGATGTATTGCATGTAGCCGATGAAGAAACCAAGGATCCAGAACCACTGAAACTCTGTATGCTGTGGCCATCATTTTGTCCAGCCAAATGCTCATTCTTCGCAATGAGAGTGTTGAATGTTTTGTATGGTCTTCCAGATGAAACCTTGGAGAAGTTTTTGATATATAGCACATATTCTCTAAAACATTCGATAAATTTGGCCAATGCTGCGGTTTCAAGGACAAAAAGGCCATCCTGTGCAGTAGTATCATAGTGAGTTCTCATCATGAACAGAACATTTGGAGAAACAGCTGCAAAGCTAATCATACTAGTTTAGATTATTGCAGAACTTATTCCAAACATGGTGATGGGAAAGGAATGCAATAAGTGATTTCTTTTGTGGGATCCTTAAAAAAGGGAAGGTAAGAAATAAAATATAAGGTAGTCGAATAATGTGGAAGAGGCTGAAACAAAGCATCATACAGCATCAAACAAATACCAGGGCACAAATGTACACCCATGCACATGTCCATCCACCCACACATATACATACATAGGCATCCAACCACTGTCACTACCTGGATTTCACAAAACACTGTGCGGAACTCTTTGCCAATTGATAGTGAAATCTGAAGTTTTTTTGCTGGGAGCTCTCCAAATTTATCATGCTCCTCGGATGATTCTGTGATAAAAAACTCATCAAGGCCAATGTCTACACGAAACCAAACACTTGAAGTTGGCTCCAGAGTCTCCGCTGTGACTGAATGTAGTGAACCGCCAGGACCATAGGCATCAGCTATATTCCTAATTCTTGCAGAAAGAACAGAGCGTTCAGGGGGGCCAGTGAATACATTAAATGTGCAACTGGGAAAATACGACTCATATAAGCAATTAACTGATTCATGAGACAGCTTTCTAACTACAGACTCATGAATATATTTTGTGGTATGTCTTTGACCTCTGAAAATAATAGATCGAACTCCAGCAAATATAAAGCACACTTTCAGAGACCCTTCGTCAGGTGAAATCTGGATGAATGAATGCTGAACAGACATCCCAAGGCCATATTTTGGCAAGGGAAGCTTTTCACACTTAGGTTTTCCATCTTTTGTCGGATTTATATTTTGGGATGAGACACTACTAGAAGCACCATTGGCTTTCCTGCTGCTGCCACTTGTATGATTGCCTCTAGAGCCATCTATATTGATATTCAGTGTATCTAATTCTAGAGTCACATCTGCTATAAGTGTACTGCTCTTAAGAATTAATGATTTGCATTTCTCTTCATATGCAGGAAAGTACTTCACAACACCCTTGATAGATGATGCCATGTTTCTTCTGTAGAGGTTTTGAAGATCATCACCAAGAGAATCAAAACTGAGAGAAACATGTGATACCAATGATAGAATATCTTTGACCACCTGGAACAGAAATTTCTGGCCGTTAGCACTGAATAGAGCAAAGCTTTTGAAGCTTCTGACTTTGTTAAAGGTTTAATATGTGTTACATCAGTAAATCTGCAAAAGATATTTGAAGCTATCAAGTAATAAACATGAAGAAATGAACCAATATGCCACAACAAAAATGCTGTCCTATATAAGGCAGTGGCAAATGGTGATAAGTTATCTCAGTTTCTGCAGCACTTCAATAAATGAAGCAATAACTTCATGTGGAAAAATCACAGTTGAAATCACTGTCTGAAGAACAATAGATGATCAGATAATCTTTCATCATACACCACATACATTTTTTCTTTACAATTATGATTATCTTGAAGATTTCAGAGTTATATTCTGAGATTTGCTCAGTTTCATGCAAAAGCAGACCCCATTTAGTTGGCAAGGCTTGTGAAGAATAATGCTCAGAGTTCATGGAGTTAGTTTCCTATTTGCACATGCATTTTTTACTACTATGAGCCAGACCTGTGCCACATCATAGTCCATTTTTTGTTATGGTTTCATTCTACAACTTTTTCATGAAAATGCAGTTGATATTAGATTAAAATTTTCAAGCTTTTCAGAAACAGGACCATGGACTGGTTCTCTAATCTGCTATGCCCTCAACAGGACACAATGCAGCAAAAGAGCCTACCAATTTTCACAAATCACTGAACTATCCTAGACTATGCCAGCAACCTGGCCCTACAGATAGGGGTCATTCGGTCCGTGTTCGGCCCGTACCCAGATGTGGGCAGTGCTGAAACTCTCTGATTCTAAGCCCAAGCCCAATTTGGCTTCGGGTTGATGAGGACCCAAACCCAAATTGCCTTTAGATAATATTAAATTATTCCCATATAAAATCCATCTTCGATTCCCTACCCTAACCCCTAGTTCCGGAGCCAACGACGCAACCAAAAATCCCCCTCCATCTCATGACCATCGCACGCCCCTTACTAGTCTCTGGTGCCAACGGAAGGCTTCCTCCTCACAAGTCACAGCCATGCTCCTCATTCTCCAGCTGCTCTGATTTTCCACAGACATGGAGTTGCCCATTCCATATTATTCAACGTCGACAACAATGGCGTCTTCGAGCTCCACGGCGTCTACGACATTTTCATTTACAGATCTTTGATTTGGAGGTTGTAGTGCCGATCTTCCCTTTCGTGCAGGCTGTTGATATTCATTTTTTGACCGTAATTTTTTGTTTTTAGTGCGGGCAATAAATCTTCCTTGCTGGCGCACCATAGCATCCACCCTCCCTGCAATTAGGATTGTCAGCAGCCACTGAGTGTCTAAGCCACCTTCTCTACTGTTAGTGTTACTGGCAGCCACCCTTCATTTATTTTGGCGAGATAATAATCATCCCATTTATTCATTAGATGCTCAATTACATGCAATTTTGAAAGCTTATGCCATTGGAGGTTTCTGGAGCGTGAATAGTGGATGCTGGCAATAAGCTTGAACATCAAGAAGTGGCGTATGGGGCAGTGATAAGAGGGGGGAATGGGGAAGTATGCGCTGTCAGATACTGGAGCAAAAGAGGCCTTCCAAACCCAATTGAACAGGAAGCATAAGCTATAGCACTGGGACTAACGTGGTTGAAGGACATGGATATTTGGAAGGCAGTGGTTGAATCAAACTCATTGGTAGTTATAAACTGGCTGCTAAATTGGGACAGAGATTCGTTCAATGTATGGCAGGATTATTGAAGAGATTAGGGGTTATGTCGCCAATTTCAGCAAATTGACTTCAACCATGTGTTAAGGGAGGGGAACCAGGTGACCCACCATATTGTTGAACTGGCGTTGGAGTCAAAGGTAGAGGAAAGAAAATGGGAAGATCATATTCCAATCTGTTTACAGTTTTTGGTTTGTAAAGATAATCAAGAGCTCTGATCTTTTGGCTTTGGTTCCCTACTCCTCCCTATGTTTTGTTTTTGGGGGGAGAAAGGGGTTGGGGAACCAAGCTCATTGCAACTGAAACTGTTACCACTAAAATTTTAGGGAAAAAAACAAAAAAAGAAGAAGCTTATGCCATTGCATGTGTTTGTGTTGACTGTTAATATGCATTCATGAATATTTTGAATTAGTTTGCTATTGCTCTAAGCCTCTAATATAAGTAGAACTATTGGGATTTACATATATATTGATAGAAGAAACTCAACCCTAGCCTAAATTGCAAAAATAGAGTTAGGGTTTAAGTTTACAAATAGGGTTAGAGATTTTAAAAATAGGGTTGGGGTTAAGATGAACCCGAGTTTCATGAGCCTGAGTTGCACCCCTACCTACAGAGGACTTCTTGGTATAACTGAATTAGAATGTCAGGTCGAAGGGTGGGCATTTTGCATATGGTTTAAAACTCACCTGATGAAAAATGTGAAATTCATCCGCACGGAATGAAGTTTCTGCCCCCTTAGTTGTCCCATTTATTTTCATTGATAAAGAGTTCACAGTAGTTGTAAATGAATGACTGGAATCCCTGAAAGAGAAAAGGCCAAGATTATTAACATGTCATGAGTCTAATGAACACTGAATCCATCCTAACCATGTGCAGAAAAAGAAAATAAAACAAAACTAGAAATATTTGTCGCATAAAAACCTTGAAGCTCTGTTTCCTAAGTTACTATGAAAATAATATACATCTAAATGAAACACATAAATTTGCAACTAAATATAATGAAAAAGAACTCTATTGGCTGTACTTCTGAACCACAAACTATAGTCCATACATACAATCATGAGGGGGAATGGCAAAATAAAAAATAAAAAAGGATGACACTAAAAATAATATAATCTTGCCACAGTTTTGGAAAATAGTTAAACCTAGACATTTGTCTAGCTGTGTACATTAAAAAAAAATCTAAAAACAAAATAATAATAATAATAATAATAATCATCATCATCATCAAGGCCAATGACAGGCCTGTCTGCACCTAACTGAGCATCCAAAGATTCAGATAATCTCCACCTCCAGGCATGAATAATAATATTCTTAATCCTTCCCAAAAAAAAAAAAAATATTCTTAATAATAATAAAAATATAAAACAAACAGAAATATTTACAAATTGGAAAAAATGAACAGAAAAGTTTGCAAGCTAAAAAAGTCTCTCTCATCTGCACGAGATGATTTTAAGACTTGTGCATGTCATGTGTTTCAATGAATTACCACCATGATATGTTTATTTTACACAAACTTCGAGAAAGAATCAACCAGTAGCTTGACTGCCTAAGATAAATACACAAATATGGACACAGCATCCCTGAAGTGCTTTATAATCATTGGTTGATCAGAAACTGTCAAATGAAAAGTATGTCCAGTTCCAGACAAGAGAACATCATTCCTCAAATAGAACATCTATAGTGGGAACCTCACATTAAAATGATTCCTCAGCTTGTACAAATAAACATGGTTTCAGAGAACCCTGCACATTTGACAAAATCACAACAGAAGAATACTTTATTGTCTTTTGTCCATTTGTCCATCTTTTACTTATTGTTGAGGAAGATGGCAGGTTGTGGAAAATTCAAGATGAGTTAATTTGTACCATCAATTAGTGAAGGTTAACAGTAGTATAAAAATGTTTCAGCAGCCACCTGCAGAATGAAGACTGCGTTTCAACTGGTAAGAGTTCAATAACACAAGAGCGGCAGTTTTTTACTAAATCCTCGATGACAGCATTTACACCATTAAATTTGAGATAAGCACCAAGTGTTATTCGCCCATGTGAGATAAATTTTTCATTGGGTTCTGCTTTTGGAAAATCTTTCAGCTTGGGTACTGTCAACCAAAGGTAATCAGTTTCTGTTTCATTGAAAATCTGTTCTCCAGTCATTGATGCAATAACGGACTTTTTAGATGGCCAAACCACCACTTGAGCACTCTCTATATCAATATTGAAAGAGAAACCACTACATCCTTCAGAAATGAATATTTCATGCTCCTTGGAACCCTGCCATCTTTCTTCTCGCATGGATACCTGGATACTAGGGCCATCAATATTTACTCCAATTTGAATGTTCTTCTCTGGAATCATGGTGAGCAATCGCATCTTCATCTTATTGGCATAGGACTCAAATAGATCTTCCCACTTAACTTCTGCTTTCTCCTCGTACATACTAGAATTATCAGAAAAAACTTCAGTCCTCCCATCAGTGGCGATCCAATTATACAAATCATGCATCTGCCTGAATAACAGAGCAAGAGACAACAGCAACGTATATTCTAAATCAAAGTTTAACTTTCCTGCAGTCAAACTTAATTTAGAAAGCCCACATCCTGATCCATGGAAATAAGGATCGAGGAGGAAGCTTTTGACATTGACAAGTAGAAAGGGACATTCCAAACATGCATAGTTATTCTCTTTAAGTTTGTCACTACTCTTCACCCAATCTGACCACATCTCTCCTAAATAACTATCCAAAATGTGATTGTGGATGTTAGAATTAAGATGCATGGCATCCGCAACTCTCTCTGCTTGACAGTAGCGACGGGCAGGCATGCTCCATACAAACATTTTCGATTCACTACTTTCCTCAAGTCTGTGTCTGTGGAAGGAATGGTGACGTTTATCTTTTGAAATACTAGGTGTGAGTACAAGTCCTGATGGCAAAGAGAAAATTTTCAAATCCCCACAAACCAAGCAGAATGACTTTGCAACATTGTCTGCCACATAAGTTGAATAGAACGTCCTGATGTCAACACAAAATGAATACAATCTCAACCCAGTTTGTTCGATATCTGAGTGCAAACTTCCTTCCTGGGGATCATGAGCTGCTCTTTGAGGGGAAAGAGTGAGAGATAATTCCCCAACAGTTAAAGCAAACCTAGGCTGAGAGTAGGAATCAGAGGCCTGCCGTGGAGATGATGCTCGACCAACTTCACAACTGTAGTTCAAGACATTCTTCAACAGGAACAAAGAATGAATGAACCAGTACCATATCTGGCAAATCATTTTCCAGAGAAATGAAATCAACACAAAAATTCTCATCAAAGACACGCGGTTAATATCACTCATGGACTTTGAATTATCATTATGAAAACATGCAGCTGCTTTGTGACGAGCAATCCTCCGAGCACGTTCAATAGCCTCGATGGGCAATTCCTTCTCCAGATCAGAAACAACTTTCATCTGATGTTTGATGGAAGCTGAAAATAAGCTGTC
The DNA here is from genome assembly GCA_030490835.1 of Annona cherimola. Lineage (NCBI taxonomy): Eukaryota > Viridiplantae > Streptophyta > Magnoliopsida > Magnoliales > Annonaceae > Annona > Annona cherimola. The sequence continues at coordinate 98,533,074 of CM059973.1, read as the reverse complement.
CCTGACCATCCTATTTGCATTTAGTTTGAATTGGTCGATGGAAGAGTATCCAAGCAGTAATAACAATGATTCATAAGCATGGATGTAGCGCACCCATATAAGAGAAACCATAAATAATTTCTGTAAGGATCTGCAAGGATTTGGTTTCAAACATTCTATTCTCTGTGCAACCATATCCCATAGTTCCCTGCCAGTTCTGCCACGCTTGATTTCTGTTGAAGATGTCATTACAAACACCACAAGGAGGATAGAAATATCAATGACAGTGAAGGAAAATTGTACTTGGCGAGCGTTAACATCAACATGAATAGGTTGAAGATTCTTAAAGCGAAAATGGATAACAAGATCCATTGAATAAGCAATGCGGTTAACTCGTTCTTTCCTCCTCAAATCAACCTCCAAACTACTACAATTAAGAACAAAAAAGCTCTGTTCACAAGGCATAAATGCTGCACCAACCAGGCCTCTGAGCAAACAACTATTATTCATATGCTCAGATTCTAGACTAAGTGCTTTTACCCGAAAGAAGCAAGCATGTGAATCATCCATAGGAGGCAATTGCAGCTTGAAGCAAACATCTTTTGCTTGGAAGTGACAGCACTCCAGTATTGTTTTCATAGTAGCAGTAATGATCCGATTTCTTGACAAATTAAGAGCAGAAAGTTTGCTGATATTCTCGTGCAAAGAAACTCCCTGAGATTCATGAAGGAATACACTCAATATTGAACCACAGGAATATGAAGCAAGATGCAAGATATGCTGGAGGAAAATATGTGATATGACTAGCATTATCCAGTTTGAGAAGGCACAACAGATCAACAGCTATTGCATGCACAATAACTTTCTTTGGTGACAAAAACGTGAAACAGAAAATAAAACTAACCCTACTAGTTTACAGGCAATGCAGGTTGAAAATTTAACAATATGACTTCATGCTCAGATGCCCTCCAGATTCTTTGTTCATTAGTTCACCTAAAGAAAAAGAATGTTCAGTGTATAGACAATGTTGTTTCTAAGCTACATATCATAACAGTACAACTAGCAATATTAACCTCTATGTCCATCATCCATCCAGACCATCATGGAAAGCGCATCATTATTTCAGAAGTTTTCAATCAAACACGAACGGAAGTGCTTTGGTCATCAATGCTGTTCAACAGATTGCCCAGCCGGATGAATGATATGGAGTCCCGGGCCATCATAAAAAAAATTCTATGATGCAATGACAACATAGTTAAAAAATCCTGCTGTCATAGCCCAGCCGTCTGAGAATTTGGAATTTCTGATGACAGTGACTCAGACGCAGCTGCTAATGCAGCACACATATGCAAACAGGGCAGTTCATAGCTGCCTAAGAGAACTAACAAATTCGAGGTAATTTTGGAGAGTGAGAAAAGCATCCTTCTAGGGAGAGAAAAAAGTTCAAATACCTCAGGATCAAGCGAAGAAAGCATCGATTTTATCTCCCTCTCTTTCAACTCCTCCAAATCCTGTGGGCCCCGGAAGCAACTCTCCCTCTTCAACTCCCTTCAAACCATTAAAATCCATCAAATCCAGAGGTAGAAAGAAGACAGCAAGAAGTCCAACAGTTGCTTTCCATTTTGAGAATTCAAGATCAAACTAAGAATGAACTCACCTCAAGGATAGAGCTATGTCTACGCCACTGACTTCAATGCTGAACGCAGGAAATTTCATCGGCGTGATACAAATGCTCAGATTCCTGACAGTAACTCGCTCAAACGCGAGCAAAGAAGAACCATCGATCAGGTGATTGAGAGCAAATGGATCAAAAATAAGGTTTTCTGCTCTAAGATTCGAAGTTAGGATCCCTAGCTCGATATCCATGTCTGGTTCTTGTTGGAGCCATGGGTGCAGCAGAGAAGATAGCCGCGACCGGATTGCGTTGCTGAAAAAGAACATCGAATTCGTAATTTCCCAGCCGTTCGGGAATTTTCAAGATTCGAGTTTGGCAGTTAGCAGAAATTTCTGCATTTGCAGAAACGGAAATCCGAGAAGAGAAGAAAGGCGGCAAAAGCACGTCAAGCACAACATCGTTTGCCGCTTCGGGAGTTATTCCATTTCCTTCTCAAGTCGCGTGCTCTGGGCTACTTACAGACAGAGGGGATGTTTGGGAATATGAAAGTGGTGGAAAATATGATATTTTGTGGGAATAGAAAATAGAATATTTTGAAAATTATGTGATTGATATGAAATAATAGGAGTAAAGTTGGAATAAATAAGTTTGTTGGAAAGTAGTTGATAGGAAAAATAATTACAATATAAGAGTAAAAGTGAAAAAATATAATGATTAATTGTGAAATGATAAATTTCGAAATCCATGCTACCACGTTTTCCCTCCCGCATTTCCCCTGCTACGATACCAAACGTCCCCAGAGTGTCATGGGGTTGGGAATCGGGGCGGGTCGGGGTGTGCCTTACCCTGACCCTACTTTTTCAAAAATTTTGTTTAACTTTTATTTTTATACCGAATCGAAAAAAGGTCAGTTTGACCTTTACTTTTTTCCACTAGATCATGAGGCAAAATTCGGATCAGTATTGGGTCAACGAGTCATGTAAAAACTGCGAGTCAAGTAAGAAATTTTTAAAAATTTATGAACCTATCAAGTATAAAGACAAATTTATATTAAATTTAACTACTATATGCTTAAATCTATTACTAATCAGTCAAAGTAAAATATAAATAATTAAATAAAATACGAATATTAGCATTGAACGAGGGTTTTTTTTTAATATGAAAGATAAGAAAACGGGTCAGCATGTAGGTCCGCCCCGACCCGCCCGTTGTCCTTAAAAACCACAAATTGACCCGACCTGCCATTATTGAGAAACGTCAAAAATCTGCCCCGCCCCGGTATTAAATAGGGTTGGAGCGGGTCAAGGTCGACCCACCCCGATTCCCACCCCTACAGACAAGCCATTTTTGTACTCGGGCAATCGAAGCTTCAGACTAGGTGCAACTTAATCCCGGGTTGCGTGAACCCGTCTGACCCGACTCGAAATTTTTTTCAAATTAAATCTGATTTCAATCTAACTCGGGAGCTAGAAACTAATACTATTTTTATATCCACCCCACACCAAAACCCAATACAATCTGAACTGAATATTCTCTTTAATTTATTAAAATAAGTATATTAATTTATACACGAAGCATTTTAACTATAATTATAATAAAAGTTCTTTCATGCAATTATAACTTAATTATAATGTAAAATATTTATTCTAAAACCTAAATGTCATCTACATTTTTCCATAAAAGTTGAACATATTACATTTACATAATTTTATTCGTAAATAATCACAAATATATAAACTTTTTCGTATGAAATATATAACTCTATCTTTTATTAAACTTAGATTGTGATTTTATATAATCTTATTTATTTTTCTTACTTTAATTGTTAACGGTAAATTTATTATATTCATTGTGCTTAAAATTTTCTTTTAATTAGAAAATTAATTTCATCAAAACCAAAAAATATCATAGGTTATAAAATATATTCATGTGTAAATTATAAATAAATAAGTTATTATAATCAAGAGATACTTTTAGAATTAATTAATGTGAATGAAATGATATTCAAAAAAATCATTATCTATGTTGGTAACTTATGTTGGTAAATTTTAACTTATATTAGTTTGAGAACAGTACAAATTTCAATATAAAATCAATAACGAAATCAATGTAAACCTGGTCCGCACCTCTGCTTTCAAATGTCGTTGCTCGAATCTTTGATAGAACTCTTAACGTTTTTCTGTGTTTTTTACTAGTATATAATTTCCGAAGTAGGAATAATCGTCATGGTACCGCATCCAGTCATTTAGAGGGCAAACACTTGCTTGAGTACTGGCGGTGGCAGTTTCATAGAAGTATTATCCGAATAAAGAAAATTAAAATATTGTTGAAGATTTATTAGAATGTCATGTGAAAATTTGCTATCCAGACACATGATGGATTCATTTCCATGGTGCAGCAAGTAACTTGACTGACATTTTCAATTTTTCGTGAGTGCTTAGATTCACGCATTAACTTCTTTGCTCAAGTGTAAGAAGTAAATTAAGGATTTGTTTTATCAAAGTTAGCAAAATTATCTCTTTTTTACATACTTTTTTATATTATTTAGCATTTTAACTATTTAGCTATAAATTTTTTAACATTATCTTAACATTTTAATATTTTTTTTACATATTTTCATTCAATTGTCTTATTTATTTTATTTTTACTTTCTTGATTCCCATTTTACACTACCATGGTCGTTTCATATTATTCTCTTATTTTTTAAAAAAAAATCCCCCACTTCAACCACAAATAGCAAACAATAATTTAACACCTAAGCATTTGAAGTTGAAAAGTTATTATCTTCTACTCACAAGTGACCTGGCAACTTTAACCAACACTTAAGCCATCATGATATCTCCTAACCATAGGCCACTTTTAATCTCTACCTCATAGGACGTAAAAGATCATGGGGAATAAAGTTCTCCAAGCATGTTTTATAGATGACATGTGGCTAATCTATTACCGGTTACATGGCTTATAGAGAATCAGCACAAATTGACTCGGGCGAGTCTTATGTACATGGGGCTATCAAAGGGAACGTTTGGTACCGTCCATGTGTGGAGAACAGTAGGGAACGTAGTGCCCTTCTCATTTTTCAACTCGTGATTTAATAATCCTACCACCTTGTTTTTATAACTTTACTTATATGTTCCAATTATTTTTCTTTTCGATCATCATATTTATTCTAATTGTTACCTTTATTATTTCATATTAATCACATAATTTCCAAAATAATTTTTTTCCAACTACTTCATACAAAAGTCCTACAAAAATTCACATTACTAAATATTTTGGAATAATTGTCAACAATCTACCTCTGGTACTGCCTCGGAAAAAAAGATGTTTGGGTGTGCAAAATCATTCATCAAAGTCTTTTTTTTTTTACCAAACTATTTCCTAAAATCATTGTGTCTAATCTCGCTATAAGATTGACCATACATTTTGCAACAAAGGTCTTGATTAGGAATGCAATTCGGGCTCATGAAACTTATGTTTATTTTAATCTTGATCTTAACTTTATTTTTAAATTATCAACTCTAATCGAAACTCTAATCCTATTTGTGAAATTGAAACTCGGGTTGAGTTTTAGATTAACATTCTCTCAATAGCATATTTTATTAGTGATCATATATTTATTCAACTTAAATTCATTATCAAAGAAAAGTTTAAGATAATAATTTTCCATCAAAATAAAAAAGATATGCATCGAGTAAATTTATAGCCATATCTAATTAAAAAGATATGCATCAAGTAAATTTCTAGCCATATTTTGAATAATAGATAGGTATAATTTTTTTCTATTATATAATTCAAGTATAAACCATGTTACTTGATGATTCAACGAATATATTAATGAATTTAGACTAATAATTGTAACAACTAAATATTATAATATTATAAAATTAGCTAGAAGGTTATGTATCTTTCAATATTAAATAATAATGGATGAATAAAATTTTGTTTCCATTAACGACATAATAAAATAATTTATTTTTTACGAATATTTAAGATATGTAAGTAAATTTGTGGTATTTACTTTTACTGAAAATTAATATGAATTAATATTATATAAGTCGCTATGAACTTTCAAGAGCAATTTACTTTTATTATTAGTATATAAATATATAATAGTTTGTCTGATATATGGATGTTTAAACTGTGTAATACTTTTCATATATTAAAGGAGGCATTCAAGGGGTGATTTATAAATATATAATAAATATATGCGAATCATGTTGGAATTCCATCAACTCGAGATCAAATATACTTAAACTAGGGTTCGGACTGAACAACAGCAACTCTCAATATCAGCTGAAATGTGGTTCAGCCGATCGGGTTCAAGTTTGAACCTGGACCCGGTTACATCACTAGTCGTGGCTTTAGTCGTGCACGTGAAGACTTACCCGATAAACAAAAACTAAAAGAGATTTTTCTGGACCCTTTAATTATCATATTTAGCTACCCATCTTTGCCTTTTTTTTTCTCAATCCAAATGTAAAGTTAGAAATAATATTATTTTAAGCTCCAATCTAAATGACAATTATATTTTTTTCCTTAAAGCGTGTTTGGCAATAAATAAAAAATGTTAAGTTAAAATTTTTCATTTTTCATAATTATTATTTTTTAATCATCTATTCAAATATTCTTGTATAACTACCATACTTTTAAATAATTTCTACATAACTATATACACAATTAATCTATTAATTTTAACTTTGTTCTTTTTACTTATTATTATTATCTCTATCATATCACATTGTTTTCTTCCTATTCAAAAACTTTTATAAAATTTTTATAACACTAAAAATATTTTAAACTAAAACTTTTTGAAATAAAACTTTTCACTTTTCATAATTACCTTATTTTTTAATTATTTTTCGTTTTTTCTTATACTACTATCATAATTGTTAATCATTTTTACATTTATTTTACCTTTATTCTTTTCATTTTTCATCATTACCTTTATCACATCACATTTTTTTCTCTCATTTTGAAAAACGTTTACATCAAAAACTTTTTATATTACTTCTCAAACATACATTATACAAGTACATTTCATCCAAAAATTTTAACACTTCTCTAACGCATTTTTATTTAAATTTTTTTTTCCTCTTTTACATATAGTATTGCATGGCCACCTGTAGTTGACTCCACGTATGCCATTCTTGCACACCATCACAAACCATCTTGCATTTCACAATGTACAAGGGCATGTTTATTTAACAATAAAACTAAGTTAAAACTTTTTATTTTGCATATTTATCTTATTTTTAATTATTTCTTCACATATTTTTATATAACTATCTTATTTTTCAATCGTTTTTACATAATTATCTATCCAAATAATCTATCTATTTTGACTTTATTTTTTTACTCTTCATCACGACCCCTGCAATATCATTTTACACAACTTCAAAAACTTTTTATATAAAAATTTTATCACTTCCCAAAACACACCCCATAATCTTCTTACTTTTCTTATCCACAACATTGCTTTTTTTTTTCCCCTAACATAATCTTCCGTTTCTCAATGCACCACAATTCATTCCCGTAGAATTTGCTCTTTCAAATCACATTCCATTATATGTTTGCTAAGAGGCCCTTCCGTTTTTGCATTCGAAGCTTCATGTGCTCGAAATTTGCAGAAATATGCTTGGTTTAACGTTGCCCATGTTAAATAAATTCTATTCTAAATTGGTGAATTTTTTGAAATAGTCGATCAGCGATAATTTTGGTAAATTACACAAAACAAGGGCGGATTTTTCAATATATAAAAAACACAAGTTATCTTGATGCCTTAATGACCCATACATATTAATATTATCTTTCCAAATTAATTATTAGGTCCTAGATATATAGAGCTTATGCATGACATGCAGATTCGGCGGCACATTCGTCCATTGGCAGAGAATATTGAACACTCTGGGCTGAACTTGATTCCGGGCTGAATTACTTTCGTACAGAATAGCACCCAAATCACTGCCTTCTTATTCGTTTGCCACTTGCCAGAATGCCAGGTTGTTCCGTCAAGCAACATCCAACAGTTCAAGTGAAGGATTTCAAGGGCATGTTATGATTGGCTTCTTTTGGGAAGCAAAAATTCTATCTTTTTTCGCAAAGAATTTATATACAAATATAAGGCCGCTTCCATGTGAGTTAGTTAGAATGTAATTTGTCCATTTTTCGCTCCTCCATAATTTATAGAACAGACGTTTCGGGTGCGTTTGGTCGGTATAAAAACTTTTCAACAAATACTTTTTAATCTAGAACTGTTAATTGTTTTACAATTATCATGTTTTTTAATTAATTTTCACATATTCTTATATAATTATTTTACTTTTCAATTATTTCTACACAACTAACTATCTATTTTAACCTTATTTTATTTTTTTACTATCATTTCAAAAGTTTATCGTTTCATAAACACACCTTACATCTATTGAATTTATCATCATTTATTTACATCGAAGACCAAGTTTCATCCAAATTAAAAAGGCACACAACCACATTAATTTGCTTAAATATATATATATATATACTCATGTATAAATCATGAAAAATACTTAATTAAATACATTTTCAATTTTTTCGCGTGTATTAAAATATAGAAGTATTTTATAATTATTTATCCATAATAATGATATTTTAGACGGTATAAATTATTATAATTTTAGAATTAATATTTAACATTGAATTATTTTATTTCATTTTCATGTATAATAATACTGGAGAAATAATAGGCTTTTTAGCTAAGGAAATATAAACAATGTTAAATATAATAAATGTATTAAATTTCTCATTAACCATGATAAAAAAAAATGGATGATATTTGATAGAAGTGATGTTTCATCCAAGTGGAAATCTTTATTCTCAGATTTGAAAGCGCTTGTATCTTCCGCAACTAGAGGAAGGAAAAAAAAAAAAAAAAGCCTTTGATAATTTAGGTCTCCGACAGTCGACAGATCACTGATGTCACCTCAACTTCGATCTATCAAGTAAAGCCAGCACCGGTGGCCCTGGGAAATGAATGCATTACAACCAGCCTAGCTCACCCTACTGGATGGGATGATTATCGTCGAGACACGTACTACTCGGCTTATCCTCCCATGCACTTATTTTAATCATAAAATTCAATCGCTCATTTAGCTTATCCTCCCATGCATTTATTTTAGTCATAAATTTCAATCGCTCGTTTATGATTCCCACAATTTTAGTTTCAGAAGGGAAAGCAAACAGTTGATGGCTGGAATTGAAAGTGAAGCGCAGCAGAGAAAAGCACGCTCCTCTGGTATCCTATCTGAACAATAATGACAGTTCAACAAATCAGCAATGCTGCATTGCATATTGCTCCAAGCCACAGCCGTTGGATACGTAAGCGCTAGTGGCCACGTCAAGCAGTCGAGATCATCAATAAAGCAATGGAAGTTGAAGATGGTAGCGAATGAGACTGCAGGAATATGATATACTCCCACGCTCCAACTCTCAATTCAAAGAGGCTTATGCAAAAATAGTGAAATAATGAAAAATAAAACCAAACCCGATTTTTTTTTTTTTTTTTTTTAAAAAAAAACTTAATCCAAAAAGAAAAAACAAAATAAAAACAAAAACAGAATGAAAAGATAATGTTACGGGATAGCTTTGGGTTTTTGGCGAGTTGATAAGCGCCATTTGAAGAATGACTTCGACTGTCCGGAAGTTGTGCAGCGTCCACGTTTATAGCCATGCATGTCGTGCACAATGGCTTGATGGCTTGTCACGCCACAGAACAGACGTCCAGCTGGTCCTTTGAACTTTCCCATTGAATCTTTATTGGGAGTAGGGATCTTGGAGAGCTTGATGGCTCGATCTCGCTGCACACCCCAATCTCCATCATATATTCTCTATTTGGCCCACCCCACAAATGGGACCAAACACAGGAGAGACAGGTGTAAGGCAGTGCTTGAAGCTTTCAGACTCTACAGACAACAAGTGGAATATCATCACTCCAGCCATGGAACCCGCCAATCGTCGGGCAAACAAGCGGAAAGGCCTCCAGCTCGTGGTTCCGTCTATGATTTGTCAATTCCCTATTATTGGAGCCAGGTCTCATTATTGGAAAGGATGCAAACTTCAGAACGGCCGAACGGGAATTCCCTGTTTATTGCGTCGAGCGCATGTACACCGACCGCTGATGTATGCCACTGATACCTTTGATGAATTTAAGTCATCAATTATATTTATTAATACTTATTTAATTAATATGTAAAAATCACCATGGTTAAATATTTCAATAGGCCTCCGTAAAATGCAAGCTTACAGTGATAACTCTGGAATATGTTTTGACCAACCTAAGGTTTCGGTTTCAGTGCCTTCTAATTAATGCCTTAACTAAAAATGTTGATGAACATCATGAATAATTTGGATTTAAAAATATCATGAAGTATTGCACTTGTAACAGGTTCCATTGAAACGGGTATTATTAAATGAAAGAATATTGATGTTGCAGGCCTCGATGGAGTCCATATTTCAAGCCTTCGCATTGCATCTAGGTGTGTTAATGGTCATGTTAACTTGTCAATTCACTCCTACTTATAAATAAGTGTTGGTTAAGATTTTTGAATAAATAAATTAGATCCGTCAACACGTTTAACCATTTAATTAAATAAACAGATTAGGAATTGAATTTTATAACTTGTCAACTCATTTAACTCATTTAACTTATTTAACAAATTAAAGTTATATGTATGTATATGTAAATTCTCTGATTATTTTTCCTAGTTAAGTCTTTCTTTTGACTAATTTTTATTTTTGCACTATTGTCTTAAATTCATTTTTTCGTTACTATCGTATTTTCATTTTCCCAGCCTTGAAAACACTCTCTCACTTCTTCTCATGAGATCATCATTTGCCAAAATCTAGTCCTTCAGATCTTTTGCTATACAACTCATTAATAATTCGCCAACTCACATATTAAATGAGTTGTAAATAAGTTAAGATTGAGATTTTTGAATATGTTAATAAACGAATTAAAGTTAAGATATTTTAGATATGTTAGGATTAAGATGAAACTCCAAGATGGTAGAGTTCAATCCGTTAACATCTTTATTTGCATCGGAGGGCAAAGTAATACTCCTCAAGATCAAAAAGACAAAAATCAAAATCGTAGTCATATCAGTTGGCCACTCTTCCAACACATATACGCTTGTCTTTCTCCTGCAGGTGCAGTGAAAAAGTCATGTGAGTGGGCTTTCATTTCATGCGCGTAGGATTACATCATAATATTTGCAGAGGGCAAGATATGGGCCCCTGATTCAGTGCTCCCGGGAGCATGCAGTGCTGCATGCTCCCGGGCGCATACATAAATCTTTTTTTACTTTTATTGAAAATATTTTCATAAACATGTTAGCCCAAGTGTACTTAACATATATATATATATATATCAATTTTTACTATTTTTGGATATTTTTAGATATTTATTCTTGATTTTTGAAAATCAGTGGCATTTTAGTAATTTAAAATTACGTAAAAGGCCACTGATTTTTAAAAATAAAAAATAAATACCTAAAATACTCAAAAAATGGTAAAAATTTACACACAGATTAAATACACTTGGGCTAACATGTTTATAAAAATATTTTCAAAAAAAATAAAAAAAAATATATGTATGCACCCAAGAGCATGCAACACTGCATGCTCCGGGGAGCACTGAATCGGGGTCCCAAGATATGTCATCAAACCATCTACATAAACCATCAATTTAATGACAAAATTGCCCAAAGAATTAATTAATGGCCGATAATCCTGTTGCCACTAGCTGACTGCCGTAACACGCGTAAACTGCACCGGGAAGCAGTTCGCGCGAATCAAGTCTTGGATGACGCGCGCAAGTTGAAAATTGCTTCCACTTTCACAGTTCACCTTATGGGCATGAAGCATTATTTTAATTTATTTTGCATATAATTAACAGCAAGTGCAAATATATGTAGATTCTGAAAATTATATTTTTTTAACATTGTAAGTTATAATAAATTTGATAAATTTAATTTACCAAAAATTAAAAACATTTTTAAATGTAGATTTTCTATCGATAGAGCTTTTGGATGAAAATTTTTTCGTATAAAAATTTTAAAATAAGAAAAAATAATATAATATAATAAAAAATGACGATGAAGAGTAAAAAAATAAAATTAAAATAAATAAGTTAGTTGTATAGATAATTATATTAAAATGATTTAAGAAATAAGATGATCGTATAATAATTTATGAATAAATAATTAAAAACATATTTAGGGTGTGTTTGGTAATAAGTGAAAGTTGTCAAGTTAAAACTTTTCAATCTAAACTTTTCACTCTCCACAAATACCTTATTTTTTAATAATTTCTTCATATTTTTCTATACAATTACCATACTTTTTAATTATTTATACACAACTACCAACACAATTAACTTATCTATTTCAACTTTATCCTATTTATTCATTATCATTACCCTTATCATATCACATCATTTGACGACTTCTACTATCTACAACTTTTCATCAAAAATTTTATCCACTTCTAAACGCACCCTTAAGTAGTTATTTAGCAAAGATTAAAACTCGCGTGTGGGCATGAAACTTTTTCAAGCGGGGGACTGTTTGACAAAACTTGTCATTTCTTGCCGATTTTGACAACATGCTGCAGCTATCCGTAAGAGGAAAATACTTTTGTACTAGACGCTTGACGAAAACTAACCTTCATTGCTGTATTCACTGTTGACTTGGCATTTGGATAGCTTTGAAAAATGCTAACTTGGACCGCGCGAGATCAAACTGCGATTAATGATGACAATTTTCACTTGCAAAAAAAACGTGACGGAGTTTTGAGCGTTACCAAAAAGCTACTAAAAGTTTTTAATATAAACAAATACATGATTACATTCTAACGAAAAAAAGTTGTTTAAAAAATGAAATATCTGGAAGGTAACTAGGCACACTGGACGAGGGAAAAAGGACATGAGCAGTCGCATAGTATACAACAACTACCAAAATGAGGCATGCATGACTATTGCTAAGCTCTGCAGCAGCTCTCACAAGAATGACAAGTGGGAGAGAGGTGTCGCTGGTTGCCCTAGTTTTGAGCGCATGGCCGCTCCTGGCATGTTTTTTTTTTTTTTTTTTTTTTTTTTGGAGAAAACTGGTGGAAAACACGTAAATAAACACCTGAGACCTGATGTTTAGCACTTGTTCATGCGCGTATGATGCGACTTGCACTTTCATGGGCATTTCTTTGTAATCAAGTAGAATGTTATCTTTCATTTTTAAAAAAAAATGCAAACAAAAAAAGTCGCCTGTTAATATGTTATCCTGTTGGTTGGTAAAGATAGAGTGGGTGACTTCTCGAATAATATACTAAAAATTCATGGCCTTCGTCTCAAATATTGTTTGGTGCGCAGCAGTTGCCACGTGGACAACTCAAGTGTTGCATTATCCAATAATCCAATCATCTTAGTGGTAGACTACGTCGATATGGCGTTTCGCCGCTTGAGATCGCCCCCACTCAAATCCGGCCATGGCACCACACACTAATCAAGAACGGGATGGTAGGTTTCCTTTCAGCCACATTTTGTGTTTGGCTAGAGATAAAAAAAATTTATGAAAAGTTTTTAAAGTTAAGTTAATAGAAAATTATATGATATGATAATGGTAAGTTTTTATGAAAAGTTTTTAAGGTTACACAGAAAATTTATTATCTAATATTTTTTTCATTTCTAAGGCACACTCCATGACTTGCATGAAATCTAAGCCTACCAAACTGCACGGTCGCCGACATTCGATGGTTGAGATTCAAGGTATTACGTTATTTTGCAGATTTAGGCCGTTTATCGAGTGATGCATACACATAATAAGTTGTTCTAATTCGATGCTGCAGGTGTAGATCGCATTTTTGATGAGGATCGTATCCCTCGAGAAGACGTCAGACCAAGGAAAGAGAGATTTTTCAAAGGTGGACCGCAATCTCGACACGTGGCGTGCATTTCAATGAGACCTGTCCAATAAGGGAAAGATATGGCACTCCCAGTCTCCAACAGCACAGACATCCTGACAGCTGTCATCAATTTAGCGCACTCACTCCACTTCTCCCTCTTAACGCATATATACACTGCAAAGTGCAAACCGATTCCAATTCCTCCACGCTAACTTCATCCGCCCAGAGATCAGCCCTTCTCCCTTTGGAACACCATAACATGACGATGTTCGCCGAAACCAACAGCGTCTCTTGCCCCAGATTCAACAACCTCCTCCGCTCCGACCCCAAAATCTCCTCCACCCTCCCCAACGCAGATGATTTCTCCTCCCACAACAGCAGCGCCGTCTCCGCTGCCTGCCCCGGCTACTACTCGGACTGCAACCCCATAAGCGGCGAGAACTCCCCCTACAACGTGTCGCCCCGGAACCGGACCTCTCCCTACTCCAAGTCCCCATGGTCCACCCGTTGCTCCCCTTTCAACTCCTCCTCCGAAGACAACCTACCCACCAACGGCCTCATCGGCTCGTTGGTCCGCGAGGAGGGCCACGTCTACTCCCTTGCCGCCAGCGGAGAGCTCCTCTACACGGGCTCTGACAGCAAGAATATTCGCGTGTGGAAGAACATGGAGAAGTACGGGGGATTCAAATCTAACAGTGGGCTAGTGAAGGCAATCATCATATCCGGGGAGAGGATCTACACTGGGCATCAGGACGGGAAGATACGCATCTGGAAGGTGTCGCCTGAGAACCCCACCGTCCACAAGCGCGTTGGCACGCTCCCCAAGCTCGGGGACTTCATCAAGAGCTTCACAAACCCCAACAATTACGTGAAGGTGAGGCACCGCCGTAACTCTCTCTGGATCAAGCACTTCGACGCCGTGTCGTGCCTGAGCTTGGACAAAGAGCAAGGTCTTCTCTACTCTGGCTCTTGGGACAAGACCCTCAAGGCCTGGCGCATTGCTGACTCTAAATGCCTCGAGTCCATCAACGCCCACGACGATGCCGTGAACTCCGTTGTCGTCGGATTCGAGGGGATGGTTTTCACCGGCTCCGCTGACGGCACGGTGAAGTTGTGGAAGCGGGAGACGCAGGGGAAGGGGACGAAGCACACGATGAGCCAGATGCTGCTGAAGCGGGAATGCGCTGTGACTGTGGTAGTCGTGAACCCCATGTCGTCGATCGTCTACTGCGGTTCCTCCGATGGACTGGTCGATTTCTGGGATTGGAGCGGGAATCAACTGGTCCACGGCGGCATCCTCCGTGGGCACAAGCTCGCAGTGCTCTGCCTTGCTACTGCCGGGAACCTCGTCTTCAGTGGCTCTGCAGACAAGACCATATGCGTGTGGCGAAAGGATGGAGGGTCCCATTCTTGCCTTTCCGTGCTGAATGGGGACACGGGGCCGGTGAAGTGCCTGGCGGTGGAGGAAGACCGAGAATCCTCCGAGGAGGACCGGAGGTGGATCGTCTACAGTGGCAGTGTGGACAAATCAGTGAAAGTGTGGAAGGTGTCAGATTGCGCAGCGGACGTGCAGATTTCGCGGCAGCAGCAGCAGGTGGAGCCAGAAAAACAAGCATTGAGTTGAGAAGGGTGGGTCGGAACTCGGAAGATACGTAGCCCCTGCAGGTTAGCCGGTGCTCCCTTGTTGCGGTTGGGTTGGAATGGAATGTAAATAGAAAGATTGAACACGAGCACTTGTGCTATGAGTCTTGAGATGAGAGGTACTAGATATTTAGGAAGTGTTGCTGTGATGAGCAATGTTTTCTTTTTCTTTTTCTTTTTTTATCTTTTTTACTTTGTTTTCTGTCATGGGGATACAGACAAATATTGGTTTCTTCTATATTGTCGAGAATTATATGCCAAGGGGTTGTTACAGTGGAAAATAATCATGTTTGTCTGATTATTTCCTAATTGGAATATGGAATTCTTAATCGAATATGTAAAATTCACAAAATTTAAATTATGGTGCGACTGAAAAGTTTGCGATTCCAACTACAGACCGACTGTATGTTATTCAAATAGAAAACTTCCCGAAATAAAGTTTTTTTTGCTTTGTTCTACTTAATGTGACGCATATATACTACCTGTCTCCTTTTTTAATAACGGGCTTTCATATTACTGTAGAATTTTCATCTTTTGCTTTTATTTGTATGAGAACCTGACATGAGAGCTCCTTTGATATATGGAAGTGTGTTGTTTTTCCTTTAATATTTAGGACGGTGTAGTTTTCTCTTTTCATATCAGGGAGTCTGGGATCTCTTTAAAGGGAGCCTGGGATCTCTTTATTGACACTCGTAAGAATTTCTTAAAACTAGATTGTAAGATGAATTAAAAAATAATGTATAAATACCCAATGAAAAAAACATGCATCCTGTGTAAAACGGGTATTTTTCTAAAATCTTAAGAATTAAAATAAAAGACTTCGCAAGCCATCGATGGCAACTTATAATACAAAAATAAAAGCCTTGGTTTTTTTACCAACCCCATGCCTAGAGATAACACTTAAATCAGTTAATTCATATATTAAATTATTCTTATATCATTACAACATAATTCATTACATTTGACTACCTTCTCTAGTCAAATTTTGGATGAAAATGCGCCTAAGACCTATATTAATTGTAGCCAAGTTACAATAGTTATATTTGATGTAAAAAAGATTATGTTTAACTCAATGTAACTTAGAAAATTCAGTACCTGTAGTTAAATAATTAATTGTATCAGAAATACACCTAATGCGCAGTCAAAAAAAAAAGAAAAAAAGAAATGCGTCTAATGCGTCTCTCTGTCTATATGTTACCAGTTACATACGACTAAAATATCAGCTAAATAAAACGAAAATGGTTGAGGTGTATTTTTATAGAACCATTTCCATTTATAGATGTCAAGAAAGAATTCCTTTAATTTGTAATTAGGCATTGATGTTTGATTACATAATCTTCCTTCCCACGAGGAAACAAAAACTTAGTTAAAGCGCGTTTATGTTTACTTTTTAAATATTTGAATGTCTGGGATTATATATCTTGAATGAGATGATATTAATGTTTAAATACGGATTAGTGCATCACACGGTCCTACCTTAATTTGTGTACCTGAAGAGATCTAAGCTACCCATGCACGTTGTGGTTCCGCAATATTGTCATCCAATATCCAGCTGTGAAAATGCTGTACTCATATTAGCTACACCAAAAAGGATAAATGATTTCTTCTACATACTTCCCTTGGTCCCTTGAAGAGTTGAGTGCGACACCCACTACGGAGTAGCAGAAGAAGATTGCCTGTGCTGCGATAAGGAGCGATCTTGGCATGCCACTGAGCTTTATGATGGAAAGAAAAGGGCTTGCCTAAAAAGCATGCAGGAAAAAAAAAAAGGCAATGATGCAATATGAATATATGATCAATGCTCTGCTCCCTAGAGAGAGATAACGAGCACGAAGAATACGTAATTTGCACATGGGTATTTTAAGTAGTTTGTATTTGAAGTTTTGAAAAGATATATTTTGTTCCTTCGATTAACGTAAAATGTTAAAATTCCAACGATGACAATTTTTAAATTAAAAGGACAAAATACCCTTTTCATATTTAATAAATATTTCATTTAAAATTTAAAATATTTTATAACAATTAAGTTTACAAAAAGTCGTTAAAAAATTTCAACCATAGTCCATTTAAGGTGTTAATAAATTTAAATGTAGATAATTTCATCATTTAAGTGCTAAACTAACAATGTTAAGGTTTCATATTAGTGGAGAGACCAAATTGTATATTAAGAGTGTGTTCCAAAGTATAAGAAAGAATGTGAGAGGTGTGAATGTGATGAGAAATTGAATAGCTATTGTATGTTGAAAAATGTTAAATTATATTGAAATTGAGAAAAATAATATCGAAAATAAGAAAAGTAAATGTACAAAAAATTATAATGTAAAAGAAAATAATTTACCTGAGAATGAAAAATTATATTTCATTCACATGCTATTCGATCGAGTCCGTTGTATATTGCTGAATAGCAGGTACTCAGAACTTAGGTTGTCTACTGCACATAGGAGACTGTATGGTCAAAATAAGAATTTCAAAAACTTGAGGCAGCTATATGCAAATTGCCCAAATATTTTATCTGGAACTCTAGACAGCATCGACAAGCGCGGGTGATCAAGATGGAAAGCTGGCAAGTATGGCTGCAGATGATAACGAGCATGTTGGCATGTACGCCTGCATCCACTATCCATACGTATCTGGAGGCGCGTAATGTGATCGTAATTATATTTTCGAAACACACACGCAAAAAAAGTATTTTCCACAGGGAAAAAGGAAACTTTTCTTTAATACGAATATATAAATATTTTTTATCAGCGCAAATATATTAATAGTTGGCTGCAATAAATTACACACGACCGCAGAGAAAAATCTGCTTCTCGTCCTACTTTTTATTGGGAAAAAAAACTCTTTTATTGGATATTCTTAGGGTATTTTGCATTTTAAACTCTTTAACTTTGTCTATTTGCATTTTAAGTTCCGAAGTTTGGCCGTTTGCCTTTTAAATCCCGAAATTTTGATTCATTTACATTTTAAACCCTGACTCGTAACAACGTTAAAAACTACTATTAATTCATGCAAAATGACATAAATATCCTCTGATATTTTTTTTTAAAACCTAAATATATATTAAAGGTGAAGATATTATCAAAGTTTCTAATAATAAATAAAGAAAGTCTAATAATCAAGTTAAAAATATTTGTTTTTTTAAATATTGGAATATATTTTTATCATTTTGTATGGATTAATGGTGGGTTTTAACTTTTAACGCCGTTATGGGGTAGGGTTTGAAATGCAAAAAAATCAAAGTTTTCAGAGTTTAAAATGTAAACGGCTAAATTACGGAGTATAAAATACAAATAGTCAAAATTAGAAGGTTTAATATGTGAAAAATCTTATATATTTTCATTCATGAGAACGCCATAGAGAGTCAACGGTGGGGCTGCATGTTCGGCTGAATTGGAACTGGAGTTAACAGATTAAAAAATTAGAATTGTCATGATAGAAATATGCTGCATTGTATAATTGAAGTATACAAAATATAACTAATAACATGAAAAATTAGAATTTTTATGTATTGAAAGATGAGAAGCATAATTGTTGTATGTTAGAAGAAGTGAAAATTTAAGATAATTCAAATCTCATTTCCTAATCTCCAGCAGTTGAAGATGCCATGAATGAATTCTCCAACAATTGTTGTAATCTTGAACAAAACAATCCACAGATATGCAGAGCCCAATCATTGAAATGTTGGTAGATTGGCAGTTTGGCACAAGGATGACAGTTGGGCCATCTTCATCCAGCCCATATTACTTGATTCCACTCGCTATCAAGGTTTAACTAAACTTAAATCATGAGCCCTTACGTCTCGGTTTAGTCATTCACTTCCATGTTATTAAAAATTATTTCTGATAAAATTTTGGAAAATTTTCAATTATACTAACAAATTTTCAGTTATGCTGACAAATTTTGACTTTAATTTTCATGAGTTTTCAAATTTTCCACTTATATCTTTTTTTTTTTTTCTCAAAATTGCTTGCGTATCCAAGCCTTTATTAACTATATTGAATTATAAATATACCCTTTTAATGTAGGGCGTCAAGGTCATTACTGTTCTTGTTCGGAATCCTAACTTCGTATTTATCATTGTTGACAAATTTGTATGAATTTGAGGTAGGCTTATAGAAGCGTATTAATTCCAATCATAAACAAAAAAGGTTCCACTACCCCCACTTTGTCTTCTTGATCTAACGATGATCACAGAATATACAAAGCAAATCAAAAATATATATTCTTACCATATTTTGCATCTTTATAGTAAAAAATTGTTGCTAATGCTTACATTACTTCCTCCCATCAACAAAGCCAGTAGTGCTGGTTTCGTCACAACCGTCGTCGTGACGGAGTATGGTGCTGACTGCTGATTCTCGTGTAGTGGGAAGGAGGGAGCAACTACTATCGATTTAGGCGGTTATGACTGCCATTAGTCGAAGAAGAACTCAATGCTGGTGCTCAGGCAATGCAACCACACCCGTACTCATCCAATCATCTACAAACGTGCCACTGTGATGGGGCACTTCGAGAATTTCAAAAATATCAAAACTAACAAAAAAAAAAAAAAAAAAGGAAATTGGAATGCAAGTGATAGAACCTAATGGCATGAGATATGAGAAGAATTTTAGGTAGAATTTTTGAGTATCAGATGAATTTCTGAAAATCCACGAGTATAAAAAAAATTAAGATCAATATTGGCGGGTATATTTTAAAATGTCACTAAAATTTCCATTATTCATTCAACTGTGTAACCCGAAAAAAGCATCAACGAACGTCTATTTTGTACCAAGTGTGAATTTTAATTGGCAAGTCCGTTGATTTTTGGATTATTTAAATGCTTCGCCGCGAACTTTAAATGGTATTTTAAATTTTTGTTCTTATATAAATTTTTTGTTTATATCCAATAAATCTTTGATCAAAGTATTTTTGATATATTCTCTAAATTGATAACATAAACATAAGTGTTCGATGTGTAACCATGATAATCTTAAAAATTCCAAGGTAATCAGTGGTTCCAGTAGGGCTCTTAATTTAGAACAAGACCCAGCCTGATAAAATCAATTTGGGACCTATGTTTGCTTTGACCTGCCCATTCAAACGCGGAGAATTTCCAAGATATCTTTCCACTTCACGTGTTGGCAACGCGTGGTTCTTTCCCTGTCGAACTTCAGGGTCAACAAACCTGAATCGGGCGAGTCTTGTGGTCCGCAGCCTCTCCGGGTGAGGCTCTCTCGCTTCAGTCTTCCCGCGGGCTCGAGAAAGCAGTACTGGGGGAAGTAGCCGGATCTCTGTCTTGCCTCTAATTTTACTGGCCCTCCCGTACACAAACGGCTTACCAGTGTAAAACGACTCCATCCTCCCAGTCGTGGGGCTCTATTGACCATGCACACTTCGTTCCGTCGCTCGCGGGTCCCACTCCCACCCACGTCGCAGCAGTCACCTGCAGAAAATCCTGACCATTTCGCAAACGGGTGCCATTATGCGGCCCCGTGACCTGGTCAATTAGAGCCCCCCACCCTTCATTTTGTTCAGGATAAAATATTATTTATAAGAAGGAAATAACATTAGCATAAGCCAGCGACGAGAATCGGAAACCGGAATGACCCATTCCTTGCGAGCAACTGCGTTGAAACTGAACGCTGCACGGCTTAAAGCTATGGATGATACGACAGAAATGAATTGCCGCGTAATCGGGTTGAGGTTGTGAGAATAGGAGGAGGGAGAGAATATTGAGACGGGGCGAGCAATGGAGTAGATCGCGGACGCAATGATGGTGATGCCTGCATCAGAGTGTTGCTTCATTGCAGGCAGTCCGCAATCAGGGGACGTCTAATTATACCTCTTCTAGGCAGACAAACCCCACGTCTACACCTTTGCATTTATCTTCCTTTATGGAAACACCCCTGTCCATCCCGCCTCGGATGGTGCCACCTTCTTCGATTTACGTTTTTCCCCTGACCCGGCACATTGCTACTAACCAATCATCTGTACCATTGATTTGATGTCCAGTGGCATAATCCCCAAAAACAAAACAACGGGTCATATCTTCCTTTTTGGAAATTTGACATTCTTTGTACGTCTCCTTCTTTACTCCCGGTCTCTTCGTCGCCGTCCCCACCGTAACAAACCCTCGTGATGACTGCTGTGTAATTTTTTAAGGTTCCTTTTGGTAAGACCAACAATTTTTCACCTTCAATCTATAAATTTTTATTCTCCCTAAATATCATATTTTTTAATTATCTATTCACTACTTTCTATAAAATTACCATATTTTTTCAATTATTTTTACACAACTATTTATACAACTAACGTATTTATTTTAATTTTATTCTCTTTCTCTTCCTCATCACTACCCACTTTATATTACATCATTTTTTACATTTAAAAAACTTTTATATTAGAAAATTTATCACTTTCCAAACCTACCATAAATTATTCTGTGTAATTATCTAACAATCCGTCATTTCATTTCCCTTTTATATATAAAGTCCAAGCATCTTTTATCATTTTTCTATAATCAACTTCCACGAGCAGCATAAGAGACTCATGTTCCCCGGACAAGAGATCACGCTCTTACTATCTTATATAGAAGATAAAACTTAGAACTCATGAGACAAAGCTCTTTTTGATATTTAATTCCAAACTAGTCAACACGCAATTCATCGTTGGTATCGACCGGCCTATGCCGTGTTAGTATTATTCATGCGTAACTGTGTGTCAATTGGGTGATACAACCTGAGTCTATTGAACTAAAAATATACCCACTAATCTGAAAAGAACCTGCTTTTTGAATTTACCATTGTAAACTTCACATGAAATGAGCTTAATTTGTAAAGTAAACTCAAATAGTTAAACACAATTTTTCTTATTTACATAGTAAAAAAGTTTTTAAAATGAAATAAACCTACGTGACATGATAAAGATAATGATGAAGAATAAAAAATAAAATTAAAATAGATGAGATTGTTATATAAAAAGTTGTGAATAAATAATTGAAAAGTTAAGTAATTGTGTAAAAAGATATTAAAATTTTGGAAAATATGATAGTTGTGAAGGAAAAAATTTTAAATAGAAAAATTTGATATGAAAATTCGTAATCAATACCAAACGCACCGTAATATAATATGTATGATATATAAATTTAAATTATATTTATGCATGTTTATATTTTTATCATATTTATATTTATATTTGAATATATGCTTATCAGGTTGAAATTATCTTGCGAGTACAGTATATTTTTTCATTTTTATTTTTGTTTATAGAGCTGAGGAATAAATGAGCAAACAACTTGTCTTTGTACTGTCCGGCGCAAAAGGCAACGTTTCTCACAATGCGTCGGTCGGTCGCTCTCTTTTTTCTACTGGCCAAGGACGGTGTCGAGTGCTGGAGCGCTGACCCATGCCTCGCCGACCGGACGAGGGTTGGTCGTGGACTCGTGGGTGGATCTGCGCCCGAGCATTGGCTGGGCAAAGTGGAGTATTGGTGCAAACAGGCGAGAGGATCAGAGAAACGAACAATTGCGATTTATTTTATTATATTTTTTTTTTTTTATGAAATGAAACAACCTATCTCACATCCCTAGGAGTTTATTAGGGAGGAGGGATAGGATGATCTGAGATTCAATTCAAAAAAAATTATCTATACAAGTTTTTTCCTGAATGGCTTAGGAAATGTCCCACCAAACTTGTTGATCCACAGAAGAAACAAAAAGAGAGTCAGCAAGAGCATGTGCCGCTGCATTTCCTTACCTAAGGACATGATGAGCTGTGACCTGGATAGAGGATGAGATAATAGATTTGATCTTGTCGACCACAGCACCAACGGGAGAGGAAATGGGATCATTCGAAAGCAGAAAGTTAATAATGAGGAACAATTGCGAATTAAGTTCAAGCCTTCCTTGCTTGTTTGTCTTGGTCGTACGTGTCTCATGTATATAGAGAGTTTTTTTCTCATGCGTATCATATATTATATTATTTCAACTAGTATTATAATCGAATTTTAATATATTCTTACTCTTACAATTTTCTAATAAGACTCAATAGACATTTTGTCAACATTTTAATTTTTTCATAACAGCATGTTTCTAAACATTTCAACTGGCGGGGGAGAAAGACGTCGCTGCTATACATATGAATACGAAGCTATCAAGCTTTGAACACCGTGCTTAGTCAATGAGGCAAGTTATGTGCCAACTAGGCGTTGCTTCGATGGCAGAATGAGCTCTACATAATTATAAAATTATAATTTATTCTAATATTATAATTAGAATTGTTTATTTTATTAGTACACATATTTTCGCTCAAATTTGATATACGTACGAGCTACATCTGAAAATATTCAAAATTAATATAATAAAATAGCTTAATATAAATAATACTTTTAAAGTTTTTTTCAACATGTAAATTACCTAATATATAATTTAATAAATAATTATATAATGTATTAGCAAACTTAAATGAATACATGACTAATTTAAGCTAAATGTATCATAACTTGTAGTATATGTAAATCTGCATAATCATATCTTATGTATACGCATTGGATATGCTTCTATTTACATGGAAGCGGTTTTGTATAACCCATTAAATTTTAAATTTTTTATGTTTATGAAAAATCAAATCCATTTAATGTATTTAATATTATTTGTTTATCTAATAAACTTGATTTCATTAAAATCAAATTTGTGCATTGTTCATATTTACTTGGCAATATATAAGTTTATGTGTACATTGGAAATATGCGTAGACCATCAGCAGCCTGACCAGTTGAATATTATTGAAGGTTTTTCTTAAATGATAAGTACCTCTTGTCTACTGTTTCCACTCTGTTTCTTCATCTCGTGAGTATGGGAATATTCAATTTAAAATTTGCACCACCAAAGTTATTAAGTAGACATCTCAACTCAGTTAGGACTTCCCCCCGGTTTCTTGAAGTTAGATCATGGCTAAGCTATGAATGAAATAATTAAGTATGGAATAGATTAAAATGGTAGATATTGAAATTATGAGTGCCTAAACGCAGCTTGAGTGAGCTCCGATCAATTTCCGCTTTTGACCAGGAAGTTCCGTCCTAATTAAGCACTTAAAAGGCCCGACGAGGAGTCATGGAATCCAGGTCAATTTACGTCTTACATTTCAATCAATATTTATTTTTCAATTTTTTATGCAATCTTACACATCATCATCTTATATTACAATCAAATAGATACAGGAGTGGCAACAAGTTCCCATCATTTTTATATTGAAGATAACAAACTTTCACCTATTTGAAGATGAGATCGTAGGCTTCCATCAATTTTACATGGGAGATAGCAAATTCCTACCTATTTACAAAGAAAACCATAGATGTGTTTGGGAAGTTGTAAAACTTTTAATGAAAAATTATTGATATAGAAGTTGTTAAATTAGTAGGAAATCATATGATATGGTAGGGTTAACGATGAGGAATAAAGAGAATAAATTTAAAATAAATAAGTTAATTATATCGATAGTTGTGTGGAAATGATTGAAAAGTAGGGTTGTTGTATAAAAAAATGTAAAAAAATAATTAAAAATAAGATAATTATAAAAAGTGAAAATTTTTAAATTGACGAGTTTTAACTTGCCAACTTTTGCAAATTGTTATACACACCCTTTTTACATGGGAGACAACATACTCCCATATATTTATAGAAAATCCTATCAATATAAACGAGAGACTAGGCTCCCACTCCCATACAGAGAGATTCGAATTGAGGACAATAGTGGCTGTGGCCGATGCCAACGCCTTGTACCAACTAGGCTAATGCTAGTTGACAATTTTTCATTCATTTTAACACTATCCACTATCTTGCAAGTTTAATAGTTTACGCTAAACACCAAGCTTGAGTGGAATATCCAAATAAAAATTGAGTATATATATAGGGTTATTTTCGAATGCACCTGGGTGCACTTAGCTTCAGCGCATCCGGGCGTGTTCAACCCTTTTTTATTTGTTTGAAAACTTGTTTGTAAAATTATTAATCTAAGTCTACTTAAAAAATTATTAATCTAAGTATACTCCATTTTTTAAAAAAAAACTCATGTCAAATTTCGCCAATTTTGAAGATTTTTATATTTTTTGTGGAGTTTTAAAAATTAGTGGGTGGTTTAAGGCAAAATTTAAAAATAAGAATAAGAATAATATATTAAATAATAATAAAAGTACGTGGTTTCTTATTGTAAGGAATGAGAAATTATAAATGAAAACAAATATGAGATGGGTAAAATATAAACAAAGTAATAAACTAAAAACAGATATAACGGTCAAAGAGAAAAATATGATAAAATGATTATGGTATAAAATGGCAACAGTAATAATAGTTGAATAATTAAATAGTTGATTTTTGACATTTCCTATTCCCATTTCTATTTTACTATAAACAAGTGGACCCTTCACTGATATTTTTTTGGATTTTAATTATATAGACCTGGGTGCACTTAGATTTGGTACACTCGGGGTGCAATTTT
The DNA here is from genome assembly GCA_030490835.1 of Annona cherimola. Lineage (NCBI taxonomy): Eukaryota > Viridiplantae > Streptophyta > Magnoliopsida > Magnoliales > Annonaceae > Annona > Annona cherimola. The sequence goes on along the minus strand of CM059973.1, from coordinate 98,507,433 downwards.
TTAAATTTTTTTGAAAATTTGTTTAGTAACTATTAATCTATATATATTTAACACATGTATCAATTTTTATCTTTTTTGATATTTTTAAATTTTTCTCAAATTTATAAAAATCAGTATCGTTTCAGCATTTTAAAAACTTAGATTAACAATTATATTAAAAAATTGGTTAAATACAACTGAGTGCACCTAGTCTAAGTACACTTGAGTGCATATAATTAAAATTTTATTTTTTAACCATCACATATTTTTAAATGCAACATTAATGCACAATTTTCCAAACGATCTACTTTAAGAATATTTTTTTTAATAGCTTTAAGGTTATGTTTAAATGAGCGTGGTAAAAAATGCGACAAAAGTATATACAATGAATATGACAACAATAAGGCAAAGGATGATTTCACACCGGTTTGATACCGGTCCAAATATTTTTTTTATTATAAAGTTGTTAATATAGATAGATTTAATTTATAAAATATGTTTTACCATTTTTGTAAATGTCTATAAATTTATTTTAAAACTTTAAATATAAAGATATTATAGTAATGTTTCAACAATTTGAATGGATTAAAATATTACTGTATTTAAAAATTCAAAATAAAAATATATATTCAAAATTAGTAAAACTCGGTTTATAAATTAAAAATATTTAAATTAATATTTTTATAAAAAATGTTAAAAAAAGGCCTTTTGGACCTGTCCAAAAAGAAGGCCACGTCTGATGGGTCTGAAATCTGAAATGATCGAGTCTTGAGAAATAAACATTTTCTGATGTGCAAATGGTGGTAAAAAAAAAAAAAAAAAAAGCGAGGTTATTGAGTTATTGAAATGGTTAAAATATCAATTCATATTGTTGATCACGTGAGGGGTTGGTGTTACATGCGCAGAAATATAATCTTATATTCAATTAAAATGTTTTTCAAAAACTTTCTATCGGTAATTTGACTCAAAATAAAAATACTACCGCCCGTGCTCTTGGCAGTGACCGAACTGATGAAACTTTATCCTGTAATGCTCTAGACTGTCTGATTCAATTTTTATTCTATCAAAGACGCATTAAATATTATTTTATGCCTCAGGATTGAGGATATACCCGAATGTTTTTTCTCGCACGTGGGAAAAAAATCATTGGGTTCCCTCCTCCACAGGCATATGAATTATGAACGTAGCTCGTCCGCGAATTTGCTAATATTCCGTAACACGTGGAATTCCTGACAGATCTAACCCGTACGAATCGATGGACCAGGCAGGCCGCTGCGCTTATCTTGACCTTATAAAAGTGCTTCTTCTTCTCGGAATTACTGCAAATTCATAAGCCTATAACGGTTTTTGTTTTTCGTTTTTTTCAATTTTGCCTACCTGCATTTTAAACTCTAAAAATTTCATCGCTTGTCTTGTAAACTACGGAAACTTTAGCTCTATAACGGTGTCTAAATTTGCCTTTTTAATGCATGTGAAATGTCGTAAATACCCTCCACTTTAAAAATCCAAATGCCGCCTGCTATTGCCAAATCGCTGCACCAATTATCGAGTCAGAAATCCCACTGGCTGTCTTCTCCACCTTGACTACCTGGAAAGCGCATCCGAAAACACGCTGCTCCTACTGGTTCGTTGCTCGCTGCTCCTCCGCGCGCACCCTCTGGCTGTCTGCACACCCTGTTCTACAATTGCCGACCAATCGCCAATACGAAGAAAAGGTGATGCTAATTTAAGGAGATATGAAATGCAGTGAAGTTAGTCGAATGTGTATGGGATGGAGGTGAGAACAACTTCGATCAAGCCATCGCTGCATTGGAACATCGCTCTGGTCGTCAAAAATATAAAGCCACAAATTGCTGCTTCCTTCTCACTCTTCTTCTTTGTTGCCGACTAGTTCATCGGCTACTTCTCGTCTTCTACTCAGTAGGTAACCATGCCGCCTGCTGCTGCTAGATCTGCAGCACCAACCGCCGAGCCTCCCCTTTCTGTTATGGCAAGAAAACCATAGCTACCCCGGCTGCTGATAACACTCGGCTGAAAACACAAGTTCTTGCCGGTTCGCTAATCACTACTCCTCCTCCTCCACGCGCCCTCTGGCCGTCTGCACCCCCTGTTCTGCCCTTTTATGTTATGGAGGTGACGACGACGTAGAGGGAGGCGACGCCGCGGAGACCAGAATCTCGGCTATGTTCCGTGGATCGGAGAACCTCTTGATCATCAGATTTCCAGTCCCCCGAACTCGATCCCCGCTGAAGAAAATGATATTTGAAGAAGGAATCTATGAACTATGGAAGGAAATACATAAGCGGAATCATCAATACGATTTTATTCGAGCAAAAGAAAATAAGAGAGAGGAGAACAGAACTTGCTTGCAACGCCGACTGCAGTCATTACAATACGCTTCAACGTGGAAGTAACGTGGAAGTTGTAACTTTGTCAAAAGGTTATGCACATGGTTTAACAAAAAAAAGCATGCAAATGGCCCTCTTCCACATGCTATTTTGACATTAAGTTTAAAATGTAGGGTGTGTTTGGAAATGAATAAATCTTTTAATGAAAAGTTTTTAAGAATAAAAATTGTCGAATGATGTGATATAATAGGAATAATGATGAGGAGTAAAGATAATAAAGTTAAAATATATAGGTTAATGAGAATTGATCATTTGCAACCAGTCTGAAACCGCCCTTATTTTCGACCATGCCTTCCGACCGTTGGATCCAGCGGGTTTATTCATAGCCATACAATTAAAAAGAGCAAAATCAGAGCCTAACGCTGCAATCAATGCGGAGAAAATTTACCCCGGGCTCCCTAGACAAATTACAAGCAACTCCCTCGTCGATTATATCTCACTCTCTTTTCCAGGCACCCACTTTTGTCTGTCGCCTGCTCTAGATCTAGTACTTTCGTCCCCTTTCTCAGCTTCACCTCTCCTCTCCCATTTTCTCTCTCCCTTTTGCAATGTTGAAGTAGACGCCTAGTGCTTAAAGCCGCTGCCTCTTGCTTTGCTAGAATTGGGGCTGATGGCAAATTGATTAATATCGTTCGACAAATGGGCAGTGAAGAAGGCCTTCTTTTTTGAATTTTCTTAGCTTGGTGACTGAAACTAATGGATTAAAAATGATATTATAGGAAGAACCCTGTACTAATTAGCCGACAACTGCCGGAAACATTGTAAGCGGTTCTTTTCGGCATGTGAGCAAGATGGTTATGTAATCGAAAGCCTGAAATGTGTTGTCCAAGCTTGGAACATGTGGCTGGACCACAACTTCTCCATTGATATGCTGGTCTGGAACATGAACACAACATTCCCTATTGTGGTGCTGAAACGCCAATTATGGACATCCCGCAAGACAAAGGCCACTTGATTTCTTATTGACAGATGGTATAACTTTTACATTAGTATTGAAAATATAGGCCAAAACAAAAAAAAGTATCATTGGCAAACATTGGATAGGAAAAAAAAAATTTCAGTCCTTGATTGAGTTGGAATGCAGTTGAACAAGAGCAGATCAAAGGAACCAACACATTCACCTGGCGGTTGAGGTGCCCAAGCGGGATTTTGTTTTTTGGAGATCCTGAAGGGGAGTTTTGGATTCTTCTCATGAATTACTCTACAAATTACAAAACCCTCTAGAGAAACTGCAATGCCATTTGAAGGAAAAACCTTCAACTGCAGTCTTCATCATCGCAGCTTGAAAATAATTTCTGCTGCAATGGGAATCGATCGGCTTGAGCAACGGCTGGAAATAAGAGGTGCAAGAGGAGGATAGAATCTACAGAAGCCGAAAGCTATCACCAGAGACGAGACAGAGCACGATGAAGAGAGAGACGGGAGGAGGGAGGCGTGAGAAGAGCCGCTCACGAGGACGACGGTCAGAGGGGGTGGCGTGAGAAGAGAGGAGATAGCAGATCAGAAATATGACTGACAGGGGCTCATCTGAAAATTTTCTGCAGCTTTGAATGCTCTGTCAAACTCCGTTTTCGAAGCTGCATCCAACGGCTATGGGCGCTCTCACATAATCGAATGGTGGAGATGGGCGGTCGAAAACAAGGCCTGCTGATGACCGGTCGTAAATGATCAGCATTCTAGGTTAATTGTGTGGATAGTTGTGTAGAAATAATTGAAAAATATGATAGTTATATAAAAAAATGTGAAAAAATGATTAAAAAATATAATAATTGAAGAGAGTGAAAAATTTTAAATTGAAAAAGTTTTAAATTGATATTTTTACCAAACACACCCGTAAAGAAATAAAAAAATTTTGAAGTTGAAAATGCGAAAAGGATACTTTTACGAAACAGAATGATCCTCCCCATCCGATCTCCGTGGTCGACTTTTACGAACTGAGTATAATGGAGCCGTCCATCCGCACGAGATTTGCCAGACGTCCTCTTTGCCTCCCGACAGGACTGGAAAAAAAAGGGCAGAAAGCATAAAAAACGGACGTTCGCCCTCTCCAACGCCTACGGCGGACCACACGTTAACCTCGCGCGAATATTTTCGCGTGCCGAGACGCCGGCGCCGCGCACGCAGATTATTGGTCGGGTTCGGTGAAAATGGACGTCGGAAAGGAATGTCCAGACTGTTGGCCCTATCGTGAGCGGCTAGGATTGCATACCCCCGCCGCGAGTAGCACTTGCTACTCCAACAAGAAAAAGGTGTGCAGCGAAGCGTGCAAAGCTGGGAATTGGTGGACTGAAATTCGAGTTAGATCAATCCACACCGTTTACTCAGTCAGAACTGCCTCGGTCGAATACTCTGAAATAAATTTCATATCGATAGGTTTACTTGGACCACGAAATTTAAACAGACGTAATAACCTAACACGTGAATTATTTTTTCTATTAACGTTAGAAACGATGATATATTCATCGAAAGAAAGGTTTGGATGATTGAAAACGATCTCTTTTTTATGTCTGTACCTCTGGATAGCATTCGAGAAATGATGGACGTATTCCACCAAACCCGCGAAACAAAACAAAAGTGGATTCCACATTTCCACCGCAAGCCAAATCCTTGTGCGAAGCACTTCCACTACAGCTCAGTGCTACCAACAAATCTGAAAAGGAAAAGGAAATTGGATTGCCTCGCAAACGCAAGTAAAAATATTCAAAACCAGGAAATATGTATATTTTTTGAGGTCAAAAACCAAAAATATAAATATAAATATATATATATATATATATATATATATACGTATAGGGATATGATCATGTGCATTCCGTCTGCACGGTACCGTGAAGACGGCTCATCTAGCCGTCTATTTCGGCGGGGTAAATCCAGGCCGTTGGGTCGTATGCGCGTGTTGTGTTGCGAAGGAGGCAGAACCTGCACGTACACGCGGATAGTTGGGTGCATTTTCCCGCTCGGCAGCAAAAAAGGAAAAAAGAAATCCCGCCCGCGCCTCCTTCGGCGGTGGACGAGATCATCTTCCCAGGTGCCAGCCTGTCCTCCTTCCCAAGCGCCAGCCCATCCTCCTTCCCAGGCGCCAGCCCGTATTCCCATCCGCGCAGATCGTCTTCTCCGAAAATCCGTGCATTTCTCCTTCTCCGTCGAGCTGCTGCTGCCAGCGGCTGCCGTCGCTGCTCTCGAATCTCCTTCTCGATCGATTTCTTCTTTTCCGTCGAGATTTTGAAGTTCTCCGTCGATTCCGAAGTTCTGCGTCGACAGAAGGGATCGTCTTCTCCGAAAATCCGCATGCGGATTCTGAATCCACATGCGGATTATAACTGCGGATTTTTCGCTTCAGAATCCGAAAGTACCTCACATCCGCATCAGAATTCGCATGCGGATTTTCGCGCGAGGGAGATGCGGATGGGAGGTATTTTCGCTGCGCAGTTATAATCCGCATGCGGATTTTCGCGTCCGATCGATGCGGATGGAAGCTTTTTGCTGCACATTCAGAATCCGCATGCGGATTTTCGGAGAAGACGAGATTAAAAAAAAAACAAATTCCAATTCGGCTAGCTATCCGCCAAAAAATAGAAATTATTTGCATTCATTACTTAATAGCATTAATAAGATTGCAACTCACCCTCGCCGGAGATGCGAATCGCCGAATATGCTGGTCGCCGGAGGCTCGAGCTGATGTGAGGCCGGAGCTGCTGTTGCTGCTGGTCGCCGACTCGATGAGGAACTGCTGCTTGCTGTGCATTGATCCTTAGAGGAAGGCATAGCCTTTATCTCGCCGGACAGACGGGTGCTGCTGCTGCCTGACGGGTGCCGCTGCATGATTTAGGGATTGAGGCGAGATTTCTGATTTCGTTTTTTGCTGCCGAGCGGGAAAATTTTCCCAACAGATCCGCGTGTACGTCCCGCCTAACGCAACAAAACACGCGCACCAGCTCCCGACGACCTGGATTTACCCCGCCGAAATAGACGGCTGGATGAGCCGTCTGCACGGTAGTTTCCGTGCAGACGGAATGCACATGATCATATCCCATACGTATATATTTTGAAATGAATGAATTGAAATGAATATTGCTTCAACTTATATAGCGCCGCTCAGGACTGCGATCGACGATCCAGATCAACTCAAGGAGAACAGATGGATCATCCTCTCAGCGACGAACCGCAATGTCCATCTCACGACGAACCTCCCACCGAACATCTCTGCCCTGACCCGTTTCCTCAGCTGCGTCTTAAGTTCTAACAAGGTAACGCGCCTGCTCTGGTATTCCACATCCCGCCTCTTTGCTTTATCGTCTCTCTCGAGCGAAGAGAATGTAAGACTAGCAGAGAAATTGTTCAATCTCCTGTTGATCATGCGTTCTCTACCAGGAACCGACGCCAGCATTTTTTTTCTTTGAAACGAAGGCAGAATCGCTGATGCATTCACTCGAGCAAATTGCTCGATAACAACGGCTTGTATTCCTTAGCAGCAACTGACGTGGAATAGGTTCCAAGAAGAAGAATAAAACCCCGCCGCTCCTCTACTGTTGTTCCATGCTCCATTCTTCCTTATAGGGTTGGGAGGGTTAGGGTTTCTTGAAGGAGATGGCTGAGCTTCTAAGGCGAATCCTCCCTGCGGGTGCTCCCATTCGCGATGCCGACGACGTCGAGTACTCTTTTGCCATAGAGTATCTCGGCCCGCCGGTCGGTTACGACGTCCCACGGGCAGTCCCGATCGACATCGACCGCATACCCACCGCTTCGGTGGTTTCGGCTGCCGTTCTTTCAGACTGCCTATCGGTGCCGGTCGTGCAGCCGTTGCCGTCGCCCGAGCCTCCGAAGAAATCCTTCAAAGGTGATGTCTCTGGTTCTTCTGATGCCATCGTTTCTCCGACGTCTGTGATCACTTTCGATCGGACGGTCACGGATCGCCGCGGGTTTGATAGCTCCGGCGCTCTGGAGTCTTCTGATGGCTTGGGCAGGTCCCGGGGGTCATCGCCGGGGAATGGAATTGGTAGCTCGGGAGCTTTGGGGTCTTCCGACTGCCAGGGCGGATCACACCAATCTTCGCCTGTGGTTGATGGATCGAGCGGGTTGGGGTTTCCAAACGCCCATGATCGGACGCGGGAGTTGTCTGGAGAAGTTGGAAGCTCGGGTCCGCTAGGATTTCTTGATGGGCACGATCGACTCCGAGACTCGTCTGGGGATGTCGGAACTTCCTGCACTGTAGACATTTCAGACGAGCATGATCAGTCGCGCGAATTATCCGGCGAAGTCGGAAGCTCTGGTGCACTTCCGTTTTCAGACGGTTGCAGAGAGAGTGGGGATTTCTCTACTCATGTGAACCAGCAGGAGTGGGTCTCGATGGAGTCCGCGCAGAGCTCGCCTTTCCACTCTTCTCATGCTTCTTCTAGGAACGACGCCGTGCATTCGGCTCACGCCAAGAGGGGATCAATCGTGACATTCCAGGATGTTAAATCCATTGACGAGGTTGAATTGGAATCTCATCCTGCTAACCGTGGAAGGAGCCATGGAAGGGTAGAATCAGACTTGAAGATAAAGAAAGGAGCTTGTCATCGGTGCTTGAAAGGGAGTCGGTTTACAGAGAAGGAAGCCTGCTTTGTCTGTAATGCAAAGTATTGCAGTAATTGCCTGCTTCGGGCAATGGGATCAATGCCTGAAGGGAGAAAATGTGTGACCTGCATCGGGTGTCCGATCAATGAGTTGAAGCGTGGGAACTTAGGCAAGAGCTCGCGGATGCTAAAACGATTGCTCAGCACACTGGAAGTTCAGCAGGTGATGAGAGCGGAGAGGTTGTGTGAAGCAAATCAGCTCCAACCCGATGACGTTTATGTGAATGGGAAGCAGCTTTCTCAGGACGAGATGGTTTTGCTGCAGGCATGCCGAAACCCACCTAGTAAGCTGAAGCCAGGAGGATATTGGTACGATAAAGTATCAGGTCTTTGGGGAAAGGTGAAAATGGGATTTTGTATTTGTGCATCTGAGTTGTTTTCTAGAAGAAATATAATTCGTCGACAAATCCATTGTTCTGGCTTCAGATCTTAAATGATGGGTTCAGTGAGGATAGGAAATGGGGCATAGTGTGCATACAGCACACTGGCCCGAAAGTCGATAGCTAAGAACTGCATTCTGACCTTGAAGTAGACAGTTAAAAAGTTAGACAGGCCAAAGCTTTAATGGCTTTCATTCAACATCGCATCATAAGCTACATCTTTAATGGCTTTGATTCAACATCATGTCATAACCCTTTGGCTTTCTGCTTAACGTATGTTGCGATTATTTCCGTGGGCTTGAGTTCCCTAATCACAGTGAAAATATTGCAGGAGGGAGAGAAGCCTTGCATGATTATTAGTCCCCACCTGAATGTTGGGGGCAATATCATGGCAAATGCCAGTAATGGAAACACGAGAGTTTTCATGAATAATCGGGAGATCACAAAAGCTGAGCTGCGGATGCTCAAGGTACTTGTTATATTTTGTAGTGACAGACGCATGCAAGTTCCTATATTTTCGTTTTTGAGGTGCTAAGCATTGTGACATTGTCCATTTATTTCTGGATGTTCTTAAATGAATGCACTTGCAGGATCTTTTATGGTTCAGAAATAAAAAAATCCCATTAACCTGATTGGTACTTAGAAAAACAGCATTTATCTTTCGTATTGCAGTTGGCTGGGGTTCAGTGTGCTGGAAATCCTCATTTTTGGGTGAATGCAGATGGTTCATATCAGGAAGAGGGACAGAAGAATATAAAAGGAAATATATGGGCTAAGGTGCATTTTCTTAAGTCACTTCTCTCTCTTTCTGGTTCACCTTGTAATGTTCCTTGTGTGTGTTTGGATGTATTGTGACAGCCTGGAATAAAGCTGATTTGCTCGGTTCTCTCATTGCCAACACCTTCTAAATCTGGCAGCATTTTGGGTGATGAAGTGAATAATTTTGTGAGGCCTGACTTTCTGGAGCAGCGAATATTGCAGAAACTTCTTCTAGTTGGTTGTGATGGCTCGGGGACATCTACTTTATTTAAACAGGTAATCATAGTAGGAGACGACTAGTTTTTGAGCGTGTGCATGTTGGTTGGTTTTTTCTGATTGTTTGTGCACAGTGCTGTATTATTTAGCTGAGATGTCATAGCTTAGTAACATGGAAATTTGCTGCCAAATTAGAGAATGCTGCAATTTTCAATTGATTATGTTCGAGGGTGGAATGGTGACTAAAACCTGCATTAGTATTCTTGTCCCGAATGATGCTCGATGTTCATATGTTGGGGATTACCTACTTTATATTTACCATGGGGGGTAGGGATCTGCAGATATCCAAGTTACTTTTTTTGGTGAATGTTCTTTTTTGCATTGAATCTTTCACCAGTGTTTTTACTTCTTATGCATGCTGGAGTAGTTGTGTATTTCATTTCTTCCGACTCTGCATTCCGCAGCATGCTTAATGGTTCCATAATTCCTCAATGTGATCAACTCTAGAATTAGTCAATACAGGTTAAAAAGATTGTTCATGAGGCTGCATCTGTGATGTTGTTCAAGTTACTAGCAAAAGTTTCATCGTGATTGCTGTAGCTTCTGTATATATTGGTATTTTGTCCTGATTGTCTTCATTCGCTGAAGTTGGGAGAAAGTGCCCTTTACAGGCAAAGGAGAAAGCAGTGGTTGCTACAACCATTGTTCTGGAAGAGTGTTATGGTTTGTATTAGCAAAATTACACTAAGTGTTTATGACTTTAAAGCACAGGAAAATTGATTATTGTTTTAATTGCGGAGTGCAATTTGGGTTGGGTTGACTTGAACCTGCCTGACCCAACCCACCATTTTCTGGGTTTTGATTTAGCAGTTTGAGAACTTGGGGTTAAGAAATTGAGTTTGAACTCAAGCTGAATAAAAAATTCGGTTGGGTTTGGGTTTATAGGAACTCAAACCGAAATCCTGAAACTTGAACCCACCCAAATTCTAATGTATATGTCAGGAAAAAAAAATCACATATGACTCATGTAGCTTTCGTATATGTACAATTTCTTTGATAATCTTTTTAGCGTATCATCCATGATTATTAACTGGAAAAGAGTAAAATATTCTAGGTTTGTTGTCGTGTGAATACCTATCTAATGCACACACAATTCAAATTTAACCATGCAATCTTTGTTTTTTTACATTTGGATGTTAATTAATGAGAATAACTCGAATTCTAACCCAAATTCCACCTGAATTCTCACCCAAATTCTACTTGAGCCCATCCTGAATCCAACTTATTAAAGCAAGGTTAGAGTTGAGCTTTTAGAAATAGGGTGGGATAGGGTTAGGATTAGGGTTAGGGTTGGTCTCAACCCGAAGCTGAATGACCCAAGTTGCACCCCTGAATTCACTTCAGCAGATTTGAGGTCGGAGAGAGGATGCTTATTAGGACTTTTTTAAAACTAGAGTATTGGATTTGATTTATTCCTTTAAGTGAATTTCTATGGTAAAATTGATTTTCCAAAGATTGATTTGACATGTATTTCCAATAACATCATCCTTTTGTCCCCCAATTATCATTATTTTTATTTCCAATAATTATCCCCTATCTATTTTGACTTTGTTTACTTTATGGCTAACACCATCTCATGTATTGCTGACATTATTTTGATTTCTTCCTATTCTATTTCAATCAAATGCAACCTCCCAATCAGGATTATAGATTGCTGGAATGATTGTTTGTATATGCTAATGATTCTTTTATCTGATATTATCTTTTAAAGTGGTTTGCCACTGTCTTGAAATCCGAATTGAAAATTTCTCCATTAAAGATGAAAATGACTGTCTTTAGTGATTTACGTATTTTATTTTCTACTTAGGCAAAATTTTTGTATCAAGATTTTCCATTCTCAGAGGAAGAACGTGAAGGTATCAAGTTTATGATTCAGAGCAATCTCTACAGATATCTTGCTCTGTTGCTCGAAGGTCGTGAACGTTTTGAAGAGGAGCTTTTGGCAGAAATGAGTAAAAATCAAGCTCTTGCTGAAGCTTCTTCCTCAGGTTTAATGCTTTTCACTGTTTCTGCCTATTAGATTGCTGGCTGCCTATAGTAATGATTGTACTTGAGGATTTTTTTCCCCCTGTTTTTAGTGTGACTTATTATTCTGGGTCTGAGATGAAGATGGCAGGCAATGAGTAATATGAACAATGTGCTCATTATTCCTACGAGAGACTTTGGGACACTTAGGTTTATTTGTTGCCAATGATGACATACCAAATATATTTCTTTATTTTCTTAAAATAATGTTTTTTTTTTTTTACCTATTCTTTCTTTGGGGTCATTTTCTTTTGGCCGTGGTTATTGTATATAAGGTGAGCTTAAAATTTTCAATTATATATAAGCCTGAATTTCTTATTTTTGTAACTTGTTCTTCTACCTATTTGTCAAAGTGGAAAATTGCAGATCTTGATTTTTAGGCTGAACATGTGTTACGTAGGAAAATCTGAAGGCTGAGTCTCATAATACAGGTGAAACTGTTGAACGCAATGATAGAACAAAATACACCATTGGTCCAAGGTTCAAAGCATTCTCTGATTGGCTTCTGAAAGTTATGGTGTCTGGTAATTTGGAAGCTATATTCCCAGCTGCAACGCGTGAGTATGCACCATTAGTTGAGGAGTTATGGAAGGATACTGCCATTCAGGCTACATATAGCAGAAGAAGTGAACTAAAAATGCTACCCAGTGCTGCAAGTTATTTCCTGGAGCGGGTAATTTTTTATATTCAGCTTTCCTCTGTTACCATATGCACAAGAAAGTTTGTCATTGTGTTCTATGCTGTTGTGCCCTTTCCTTCTCTCCATGCTCATGGATGGATGAGTCTGCCATCATGGATTCATCCTTTGCCAGCTGCTGCTTCTGTGTAACACATGCTGCCTGTTAAAGTTGCAAATATTCACCCTTGCATTTTCTAGTTGTTATACTTACCAATATAGAACCTGAAGTTTGAGCCTTCGGTGTTTAGCATAGGGTCAGTTGCCTGATTGGACGTGTGGTTGGAGAAATTTCATTCACCAGTCAGATGTTTTGTTCACTTGCAAGATTGTGCTTGTGCATAAATGTTTGCATGGGATAAGAAACAGCTAACATTCAACGAGTTCTCCACTATAGATCCAATGTGGACAACTGGCTTAAAGATGAAAAATGTGGAAATAGAAGACGGTGGAAGTTAAGGTCGTAACTTTTTTGCACTTTTGTTGACTGATGTGGCATTATGATAAAATTTATTGAATGAATGGTACTGTTCCTCATAATTTACTCTGAACTGTTCCTCTATCCAGTGTTTGTGATCTTTCATCACACCAAGAGCTCTATATATGGGCTTGCAGTGGCTAAGAGTCAGCATATAGATACGAATTTGGAATTTCATTCATTCTTTTGTAACTTTCTATTCAGCACTGATGCAAATAATTATTTCAAGTTTTAATCTGACACAATCCTCGCTTCCCCGTCTTCTTTCGTCTTTGTATGAGGTCTGTACTTTTGACTTGGCTTCCAGTTTTTGAATTTTGACCTACCATTGCTTTCTAATGCTGTGTTTGGCTTCATAGAATTTGAGGTTCCCTTAAGAGGTTCTGTCCTCTGTCTTTTCTGATAATGGGGCCAGTTTGTCCCATAGTTGTCAGAGGCGCAAGGTGCACTAAGGTGCACTTTCAAGGTGCGGGCCTGATTAAAGTAAGGCATACCTTATATAAAATTTTTCAGAAAAGTAATATGTGCCTAAAACTAGTGAGTAAAAAATAATATTAAAAATCAAATGACAAATAATGCATAACTGTAATGGTTAAGAATAAAAACACAATTCAGTGGCATCTATTAACAAAAACTATATATTTTTGCAGCAGCAATTAAATGAAATTAGAATATAATTTTAGCAACAATCCAGAATATTAACAAAAAATAGTTGTGTTAGGTGTGGGAAGGTGGAAATAAAAAGGACTTGTATGTAATTATCTATTTGTGCTTTGGTCAAAATTATATGTATATATTTTAAAGCAGGAAACACCAGCTATCTTTAAATAGTCTGGAATTGGCGTTAAATTAAATTCTTTGAAAAAAACGTTATTGTGGTATTTTTGTGATTTTAGATAACATCAGTATCCTTTTCGTGCCCTGGAAAGACTTAATGTAAGCGGTGCAGATGTGCAATGGGATGCTCTGTTGCCCAACCAGAGGCTGACATCAGCAGTTGAAGAAAAAAACCTCAAGACAATGATTATAAGAAGAGAAAGGAGAGCCGGAAGGTGTGACAGGTGTCTCTGTCAAAATAAATAATAAAATAGGAGAAGTGGCAGGTACATACAGGTGGATGGGTTTTTGTTAAAATAAAAAAAGAAAAGGAGAACAAAAAGTACCGAACTGTACTCGAATAGATGCAGCATCATCGAAAAGAAAAGGAGGAGAAAAGAAGAAAGAAAGAAGAAAAGAAGCAGCAGCAATACTGCAACAATGAAAGAAGAAGAATATAGGCAGATGGGGCTGTGAGGAACTAAAAAAGGAGACGGGGCTCTGAAGGGAAAGAAGAATAAAAAAAAAAAAAAAACAGCAGCAGCAACACTGCAGCATCAAAACAAGAAGATAATGACGACGACTTATCCATTTGGCTTAGCTCCATCCTCGATCCTCTGTTATTATTTTTTTCCCCCTTCCATGACAGCAACAGGGACCATGGGAGCTTTGGCATTTGTCAGCAGCAAGAGGGATAAAATCCCTGATTCAGCGGCTGCCCGTTTTAATTAAAAAAAGGACAAAAATGTATGGTTTTTAATGAGGCCCACAGGCCATATGCGTTGCACCTGGAGATAAGCGCATGCCTTAGTGCGCCTGTTTGAAGGACTGCGCCTCGTGCAGGTGGGAGGTGCACATGCTGCACCTGACTGTGCCTTGCGCCTAGGCGCGCCTTTGACAACTATGGTTTGTCCAGTATACTTCGTTGACAAATATGAACTGTGTTACATTAGCTTCTACTATTTTCTTATCTGTGTGCTGGGCTTTGTGAAGGCTCAAGTTCCCTTTTGGGCGTATGGAATTCTAGATTGTGCGATTATCTCCTGTTATATAGCATTTACATGTGAAATTATATCGTGTCCATCTTTGGCAGGTTATTGAAATTTCAAGAGTGGAGTATGAACCCACTGATTTGGACATCCTGCATGCAGAGGGAATTACATCGTCCAATGGACTTGCACACATGGACTTCGCATTTCCACAGTCAGCATATGATAGCACAGCATATGATAGCAATGTTGATGCTGCAGAGCTACATGACCCATTACTGAGGTTGGTACAGTTAGTGAAATTATCTGGATGCATTATTACCTGCAAACAAAGGCCCATAACACCAGCACATATAGGAGGTCATGGAATCTGTGGCAAATGGATTAGTTGAAATGGGTTAACAAAAGATGAATCCAACAACATTTTTCCTTTTGACCTGCGGTTTTACATGTAATCCAAGACACCAACCAACTTGACGATCTATTCCAGGGATCGGCCTTCTCTACGGACCAGGCATTATGTCAATGATTGAGCTGCACATTCACCGTCCATCTGATGCCTGATGCTTGGTCAGGATCTTGCGATCCTTTGCATGTTGTATGCAATGGGTGCCAGGTTGGATTTGCGATGCATTGGCTTATGA
This sequence comes from Annona cherimola, assembly GCA_030490835.1. Taxonomy (NCBI): domain Eukaryota; kingdom Viridiplantae; phylum Streptophyta; class Magnoliopsida; order Magnoliales; family Annonaceae; genus Annona; species Annona cherimola. The sequence continues at coordinate 98,492,388 of CM059973.1, read as the reverse complement.
AGAGTGATCTGATTGGGTTGGTAGAGGCATGCCTCTGGGAAATGATCTTGTTTAAATCTGCAATATTCGTGACTTGGAGCTGAATGGTGTGGTATGCCACTATGCCCTGGGGATAACCAACCTACCACCACAAAAAGAAATCTTAGAAAATAAAAAAGAAAGAGTAGTTGTTGATCCAAGTCCTATTAACACACAAGAAAGATAGCAGCAACCTGAATGATAGTGTTGACTCACTTTGAGAAATAGCCAAAGCCATCGTCTTTTCTGTTTTTGAGAAAGAATCTTTCTATGAATTTTGAACACAAGGAAACTTGCATTCAATGCAGTACTTTTGCTGCTTGAAGTTTCTGATATTATGGATGGACCTCTCGAGGTGTGGAACTTGGGCTTAAGGGAAGATGGCTGGTAAACTTAAGTCCTAGCCAATGTTTTGTGTGGTGCCTAATGCTGGATCAATATTAAAAATCCAGCTTGGTTCCGAGCTTGCGTAGCAGGGTGTGCCTTAGGCATCCACCCAATTTTATCCTTATAAGATGGCATAAGAAGAACAGCAATATACATCTATGTGTTTGTGCAGAATAAACTCATAGAGATGTGAATGTATGTTTGAACATCCATGCGCGGTTTGAATTTTCAAAATATGGTCCGACTTGAACTTGGTTTTGAAAACTAAATCTTGATTGGATGTGCTTGATTTCATATTCAATGGTTGTCAATTAATGACGTGGCATCATATCATGAAGGATCATTTTAATGGAGAAGTTCTTCCAATTTACCTCCCATCTTTTTTCATCCCTATTTTAGAATATGTGATGTTTAACTGCCCCAATGTTATATACTTAGCTTTAATCATTATCCTCTATCCTTCTGTATTACTTCCTTTCTTCTCCTTCACTTTTCCTCATACTTTTTCCTTCTCCTCTTCACACCTTTACCAATTCCGAAATGCAGCTTAAGAGTTTGCGAGAGGGTCGGTCAGTCATTTTAATTACGTTACACCACTTTATGGGTGGTTTTGCACATCTTGAATATGCAATTGTGTATAATCTACTTCACCTTGGGCTTATTTCACTAGAACTCTTTGGAAAAGTCAAAATCCATTTGGACTGGATTGGGTTTGAGCCAACTGCCTGGACCCTGCTCTCAAAGTTTTTAGGCACAGGATATAGAGGAGTTATTTGATCACAAATTTTGATGCAGGAAATTATGGTCCATTCAAGAGATTTCTGTGACTTGTTGCACCAACGCACTTGTCCATCCTTGGATTCCCTTTTGGGTCTTATAGGAGGTGTAGGGTAATTACAAGAAACATGCATTTTGTTAAGAGTCCGACAGAAGATCTTAGTGTTAGTATCCCCAAGCCAAGAGAGGTTATGTGTGTGTGTGTGTGTGTGTGTGTGTGTTCCAAATGCTGGCAATCACCAATACTCTGGCTACACTGTTAGGGCTGTGTGCAATGGCAACTTCACTTCTTTTTTTTTTTTTTTTTTTTTTTGCATTCAAAGTTTTGATCTTTAAAAATCCTTCCTGGCTTGGTTCTTGCCAATTTACTGGTATCATTTATCACCATTATTAATGATGACCATGGTTGCAGATATGAACTCATTCGTGTGCATGCAAGAGGCCTCGGGGAGAACTGCAAGTGGCTAGAGATGTTTGAGGATGTCCAAATTATTCTCTTCTGTGTTGCCTTGAGTGACTATGATCAATTTTGTGATGATGGGGATGGCTCCCCACAGAACAAGATGTTAGTGAGCAAGAAGCTCTTTGAGAGCATTGTTAACCATCCAACCTTTGAACATGTTGACTTTCTTCTGATACTCAACAAATTTGACATTCTCGAACGGAAAATAGAGCAGGTGCCGCTAACTACCTGTGAATGGTTTTCTGATTACTGTCCTGTGACTAGCCGCCACCACAGCTCCATTAACAAAGATGGGGTCTCCTCTGGTCTCCAGGCCTTTCACTACATTGCAGTCAAGTTCAAGAGGCTCTTTAAATCTATCACCGGGCGCAAGCTTTATGTTTCAATGACTGATGGTTTGGATGTGGAGTCTGTTGATGCTGCCATCCGTTATGCACGAGAGATAATAAAGTGGGAGGACGATAGGGGGGCTATTGCCAGTGAGTACTCTATATACAGCATGGAAGCCAGCTCATCTCATTGATTTTGCTCAAGGGAAGGGCTGTGAAGGGGTGACGAGATTGTATTGTATATATAGGCAAATGGAAGGGAAATATTCACAGCAAGGGTTTTCTCAAGTTGCATTGAGGAAAGTTTCTCAATGCAATTGGTTATGGCGTATAGCAGGGGATGGACCTTCTGGATGGGCACAACAGCATGAGACTGTCATACGCAGGAACTCATTATTTTTCGGATGGGGATGCGCAGAACGCCAAGACTGAATCCTGCATAGAAACATGTATATTTCTACCGCCATTCAAATCTTCTTGTAGATGATCATTGTCTTAATTTACCTACAAAGATTCCTTGCTGCGTTTGGTGGAGGGTTTTCATTTTAAGCCCAGTGGAGTTACAGGCCGTGCAGGTTTCATCATGTCCTCAGAAAAATTAATTCGTTATTGCCAAATGAATGTTCTTGTAGCAGGCAGCAGCAAATGGTGTGGATCTGGGTCTGGAGTTGACTACTCCTGTGTAGTTGTTGTGTTTGTAGTGGATCAAACTGTTTAAATCCTTTATGAGATGAATGGCCCAACTCTCTGCGGTGCCTCGGCTTGAGTCTACCATGATGATTTAATGAAATTTATATCCTTCCGTCATTATGGTTTTGCAGGCTATTCCAATATTTTAATCGGATATCCGTCCAGCGCATGCATTCACCATCATTTTTTAATTTTCAAAAAATAAAATATGTACGATTTGTCATGCCAACTGAGTTGGGTAAGCGTCAAAAAAAAAAAAAACGGACACCTAGTTTTTCGGCCCGCAACCGAACAGGATAGGTGTACTCCTGTGAAGCCCTTACGAAATATAAGGAACGGGCTCCCCTGGCGAAATACGCTGTGAGTTGGGAAATACACCCACCGAAAACGAGATCGTCGAAAAACCTTTTTGGTCGCTACAAGTCTCAACCACAAGATGCTTTTTAACTAGCCATAGAAAGAAGCTCACCACAATTACTAGTATGTTGCACAATAAAGGCAAAAAAGTAGCCGGGGGAAAATGCAGCAAGGCGCTCAAAAAAAGTAGAAAATGAATAAAAAGATCAATTATTTGAATGTCTAGAAAGTATAGTAAATGAAGAAGTAAGGATTCCAAAGCTAAAATTATAAAAAAGGACGTCTACGAATATGGCATTTACTATTAATTGTACTTTTTCGCAAATTTCTTGAAAACATCAATTTTTTCTTGATATTTTTAAAAATGCCTATTTCTTAAACTTTAAATTCGTGAACGGCCTATCTAGCGTCGGAAAAGATATTGGGAGTATTTACTTCCTTTAAACACAGCCGTAATTACATTTAAAAGTCCTCCTAGTGATACTTAATTTATATATTTTCATAGACTGGATCAAAAAAACAGTAGCGTGATAAAGTGGTCACACTACTCCATAGACTGGTCAAAGACATTTAAATGAATTGAAACAAATTCATTGAAAGCACAAAAGTTGCATTCAGAAGCAATAAGGGATGGCGTTTTCCCTCTTTTTATGCTTCCAAAATTCCTCTCTTTGTCGAATACTAATGGAACGTGTCTGCGACATACAAAATCATACATGTCGTATAAATAATATGAACCATAAAATACATCCTCTTCCGTTTTTCTGCGTACTTTTTTCTTCTTGGGCCGTAGGAACGCTTCCTGCAGCATAAATACAAAAAACCAGAGACTACAGGATTAACAGGGATATAAAGAGAAGCCCACCGACCAGAATGCATGGCAACGGACAGATTTAGCATACAAGATATATGCCCACTTTAAGCTTGATGGCCTCCTTGACCGCCATTTGCTGTGTACTGTTGAGTTTGCTCCAATTGCGCTTCTCATGTCCTTGTCAGTCATCGACATAACTGTACCGTATTTGCTCCTGCGTATTGAGCAAGATGTTTTTCACTGCCCAGCCGGTTCTACAGATTGCTTCCATCAGGATATCAACCTCTCTTTGTGCACGTCTTCTGCTGTCTTCCACTACCTTAAACCACTCTGAAGAGATGAAATCACTAGTTTTATTATCTTCTAAATCACAGTCCCAATTGTGCCCGGCTGGTTGCAATGCCCTGCGGACAAGGCATGCCTGTGATAGCATTATAGAAACCATGTTAAAATCGGGAAAGAAGGCTTACCTATCAAGATTTTGTGCACAATTTGCCAAGGAACAATTAAGCAGAATGGTCTGTTAATAGTTGCCCCAAAATAAACTAGTTTGATCAGCTATGAATTGAGAACAATTTATCCAATGTAAAAGAAACATTGTTGCAATAAAGGGATTAACACGGCACATCATACACTAGTGATGCACAGCTCACTTCCACAATATCAGGTGACCTCAGTTGTATGAATCATTTTCAAACAGAATCACTTCCAAACAAGCCTTCAAAAGTCAACACCTGATTAATCACATTACTAAACTTTGTGCATCACCCATGCAAACTGAAATGTTGCCAGTCAAGCCTGTAGGGAAATTGGATCAATCCAAAGTAAACTTCAAGAAGATAGATTCCATTTCGAGAAGTTCAGCTACAAGCTCATTCGATAGTACTTGATAGCATCGGTAAGTCAGCCCATCCCAAATAAAATCCACGGGAATGATAAAAATTCATGGTTAATTACATCTTGATTCATCATCTACTTATAGGTATACTTTACCTGCAACAATCCCATAATGACATCTGTATTGCATGCTCTTTCCCGTAGACAGAGAAGAATTCCTTGCTGAGATTTATTTGGTTGCACATACAGAGTACCACCAAAGAAATGTCTAAGTCAGTCAAGAAAAACAAAAAGAGAAAAAAAAAGAAAGATAAAAGGACTGTGACATTTTGGAAATGGCACATGTCCACAATTGCAATGACTGCTAACATCATCGGTGATGCACATCAAGCCAATTAATTCACCATAATCTCCAAATAGTTGAATTTGTTGTCTAATTGGGTTGCTGAATAACAATTTTAGCCATAAAATTTACGGCCACCAATAATCTGTCCAGTTCAGTCCTGAGCCAATATCAACTTCCATTGACATTATCATTTGGGTCATCCCAATGACAATGTGTATTGGATGTCCAGAAGTTACAAAATCCTTCCCCAACAATTTATGTAGAACAAAAAGTCTAGAATAAAGAGTTTAGTGTCACAAACTTGCTGCTTTCTTGTAAAACCAATGTATGAAGTTTCCATGCAGATGAAGTAGAAATCATCACTTCTCAGAGCCTGCATCGTCAATGCTGAGGACTCAGCTGACAGATGATTCGGATCAATGCACCCAATTCTTATAGGCCAGAACGTCCTGCCTGATCCAAACCTCACCAACAATCTGTAAGGCTCCAGGATTTTCTTCTCTCAATTTTCAAAAATTTCACATGGAAAGCAACCAACAAATATAAGGAGCATACAAATATCCTGGGGCCTCACCTCTGCTTCTCACGAAGACACCTTCCTCATTACTGACCTCTGCAGGTGAAGGGACAAACTCCGAATGAATCCATCTATCCATTATAATCTCTAGCCTATCCTGAGAACCAAAAAATAAGCAGATCTAGATTTGTAGCTTTGAAAAGACAACATTATAACCAGTATAAATTCACAGTGCCACTAAGGTTATAGTCATCAATGACGATTGAAGTTTCAACATTTCCAACGGTCCATGAAAATGACATCGATTGAAAAAAAAAAAAAAAAACAAACCTTCGTTAAGGTTTGCAAATGCACATGTTTCAGCCCCTGGTAGATAGCAAACAGGTCGATTGCAGAGAAAACGGGATATATGACCAAAGGTAGAGCTGCTTGTAATCTTGCAGAATCCTCAACAGGGCAAAAAACCATGTCAGAACAGTAAGAGCTAAGATGTGTGTGTGTGAGAGAGAGAGAGAGAGAGAGAGAGAGAGAGTAAAATCCCAGTGCTCTAAAAATGTATAGATCTAAAAACCCTAGTGCTCCTATGGGGATGCCCTTAAACTGGCCAATTTACTACAGGTTGCAAAATTTTTTTTCCATGGATATGTGAGCCTCCACTTAGATTGGCTATCATGTAAAAATTTTCACTTTCTAAATTTTTTTACATATTTTCTGATTTTTAACATTGTTGACAATAAAAAATAAAAATTTTGCATGATGACCGACCTAAGTGAGGTCCATATATCAATAAAAAAATAAAAACATAAAAATATATATTTTTTGGCCACATGCAAAGTGGTAGACTTACAAGTGGCTGTATAGGATTCGGCCTCTATAAAAGAAATTTCAAAAATGTAAATGACAATGAAAGTAAAACAACGAGCATGTCCTCTTCCTCTTCTTCCCCTTCCCTACCAAAATCAAATCTGATTGATAAGATGTTTGTAGCATTCAACCATGGGCCATTTGGTGGATTGTGAAACTTCAATATACCTACGTTTAATTAACTATTAGAATGGACAGAGCAGTTGACACCCTAGAATGGAATCCGTAAGATGCAGAAAGTTGCAAAATCTGGTTGTTTGATCAATTTAGTGTATAAGAATCCTTTACAAGTGTGAACATATCTCCCTATGGGCATTATGGAGCTTCAAATGCACCAGCAACCAAAGGTCCTTGATGATTGCAAACAGTCAACCATACAATAGCACTTCTGTGACATATTTTGCAAACCTCACTTCATATGGAGTTCAGCATGTCACTTTTCCATTTTACATCATTCAATTTCTTCATTTTTCAATGGGATTGGAAAGCAGCAAACAGTCATTGACAATAGAGAATCAAGAAGGCCAAGCACTGGATTTCAAGATACAGGGCTCTAAATGGACCATTTTGGTGACAGAGGATTGTCCAATGTACCAAGCTTGTGATGTTATGGTTTCTACAGACACATAATTAACGCCACCTCTCATGAGACTATTTTAAGCTTTGTAAAGCTTTAAAAAAAATGCCATTTATATAAATATTGACAAGGCCGGCAGGAGTTACTGAGATATTGAAAGCATAGAGAAGACCTGTGGCTATTCTTGCACAGAACATTTAAGATAGCAGCAAGCATCAAACCCAAGTTGTCAAAACAAACTGTTTGTATCTGGAGTATACAAGGATGAATCAACGTTATTGCCATGAAGATATTCTAAATTCATCTCAGATGCAAAACCAAAGACTGTCAGTAACCTGAGCTTTCGCTGAAACTTCCCCTAGATTATCAGCTACAGCAAAACTCTGGTGTATGGCAGACTGCCAAGACAATGACAATGTTAACATCTTGTGGAATAAAGAGCAAAGAAAAAAGAAAACACTTTGAGACAACAAACCAGAAGTCTTACAGTTGTTGCTAGATATGCAGCAAGACTTATTGATTTTGCAATGTTAGCTGCTGTTGCGAGAAGCAGAAAATACTGTGGAAACATCGGAGTCAGCAACTCAACACCAATGCTCAAGCTGAACAAGATAGATGTTGAGAACCTAACCCTCTGCATATAAGAGATAACGCAAGATTGAACACATATTCTAATTAAGTAAACCAAAAAATTTGAATTCTAGAGCTAAAGGACACTCATACTTTTAAGTTGGTGTCAAATGCAAAACCAAGGCTGGCACTGTATATGCACCTACTCAGTCGTCCAAGTCCATCCTTTAGAACCCAATTTAATGCAGCAGCTGATGTTAGCGACCGAGAAGACCCAATTCCAATGGCCCGGAACATTGCCTGAAATTAATCAATCATCGACCCCATAAGAATCATCCCATGGAACAGCTGGAGGGTACCTGATAGCGATTGGTGATAATGCAATATACAGACCCATCAGCTCGAGTTACTGACCATAGTGTCACACTCTGGCTTGGAATTGGATGATGAACATCGAAGTATAGTAACCCAAAGGAACATGAATTCAACTATATATATGTATATGTAAGATATTACTGACTACAAAGCTAGAACTTATCAATAAAGAATACTCGCAATCGATTGCCATACTAAATCAAAAGCAAGAGCACAACATCCGGCTCACCGAACGAGCTGTAAGGCAGTTGCCACAGCCACTAAATACAATTTCAGTTATCCACCATGGGCCCAAAGCTCGACCACAGGAAACAAACCCAACACAACTGCCATGGCCGAGATACAGACACATCAACCACCTATCACCACGCTACCAGGAAAGGAATTCTAATGAAAAAAGAAGGAAACTTGGCAGCTACAAAAACAAAAGGAGCAGAAACAATCAGCAGGCGAAGCAAAACTCCACCTGGGTGGCCAGGACATGGAGCGCGGAGCTGAAGACCCTATGCAAGAACTTCCACCTCAGGTAATCCATGTAGTTCCTCTGCACCTGCCGGGGAACGAATAGATTACGGACGGCCGAGAAGGACACTTGACACAACCGTCGTAACTCGTCCATGAACAACACCGCCGAGAGATCATCGCCGAGCAAATTCCTTTCTTCCCGATCGAAAGGGAGCAAATGGAGGCGGGCCCCATCCCAGCAGTAGCGGGAAGCCCTTCCGGCTCTGCGGATGACGACGGGGAGGGACTGAAGAGGCGGCGGTGGCGCAGGGGAATGGTGACGGTGGATGAGAAGCTTGAGGTTAGAGACAGATGGGAGGGGTTGTTTAGAGGGAGAGGGAGAAATTGGAGGGTCTAGATTAGCCGGCAACTTCTTCCATGGGACGGAGAGGGGAGAGTGGGAAGGCGAGGGGAGAGAGGATTGCATGAGAAGAAGAGGATTTGGTTGGGTTGGAATGGAATGGGGATGCGATGTGCTGTTTCCGCCAACCAAGCACCTCTCTCTCTCTCTGTCTCTCCGCTACGGGACGCAGCCAAGGAGCTTAAACTAAAAGGGGCTGAGGGTTTCAAAGGCCAACCGACCGCGCGCTTTTACTTTTCTGTTAGTACTTTGGATTTTTATATCAAAGGCCCAGCTCGGATGCTCAACACCATCGCTTTACGGGACGAGACTGCGCGAGACGGGATTCGAGTCCCTGACCGTAGGGTACGTCAGCCATGTATGACGCCAACTGCGCTAGCGGGGCTTACGATACTTGGGATTTAGTAGTAATTAGGGGTGCCGAACCTGTAGAACCGAAGCCATATTTTCCATTTTATATTTATTATAAAATATATTATATACATATTATTTAAACAATATTTTTTTTATATTCTTCATATTTTATGTTATTATATTTATATTTGAATACATGTTTAACATATTGTAATTTTATTATAAATAAAGTATATTATTTTCATTTATATTTATTTTTTATTTATATCATTTACTTTTATACTCATTAATTTTCTTCCTTTATCTTATTTTTGATGTTAAATTTTTTCTAAATTTTTTCTTTATATTACTATTTTTTACAAAATATATAGTTTGATTATATATTATCATGTTTACTTACATAATTTACTATTATTATTTATTCATATGAAATTCTAAACTTATTACTTTTAAATAAAATATAAATTTATCAACATAATTCTCAACCCAAAACTCAACCCGAACCCAATTTTTAAAAATAGGGTTAGGATTTAAGTTTTACAAATAGAGTTAGGGTTAGGGTTAGGGTTAGGATTGATGTTTTATAAATAGGATTAGGGTTAGGGTTGAGGTGAACTCGAGTTTTATGAACTTGAGTTGTACCCCTGCTTGGGATTTTAGTGTTATTTGATTTACGCATCAAATAGTTAAATAGTCTGCAATGCATGGGAGAGTGACTCATGAAAAATATGTAAGTGTGTGCATTGGTTTGACGCGAGGATCCGTGAGAAAGTCTATTCTATCAACTGGGGATTGCACCCTTCCACAGCTGACTGATGAGCTGACAATTAATTTCTCGTAAAACAGATGAATACACGGTTTCTTTATGGGCTGCCTTGTTGCATGCATAATTTATACCCGGGTGAAGACTTGTGATGATTTTAGTGTCTTGTATTCTGCACAGTAATTCCTAGGGGAGAGTTGTATAATGAATGTGCAGGAGTAGATTTATGTTCCAATGCATCCATATGCATTGAATGCACATGGGTGCGAAATTCATTAAAATTTTTTTTTATATAAAATTGTCAATTTAAGTGTGTATAACTTGATATTAAGTTTTACCTTTTTTGAAGATTTTTATATATTTTTATTTTCAATAATGGGGTTTTAGTCATTTTTACCCCTGTATTTTTAAAATAATAAATATAATTTTAAAAAATGGTAAAATTTTATTTATATATTAAATATATAGATTAATAGTATTAATAAACTCAAAGAATAGTTTTGCACCCGAATGTATTAAAACATTACTCTCTAGAGTACATATCTATTTTGTTTAAATATCGTTGAGAGTGCTTACATGATAAGAGTAATTAGAGATTTAATAAAGCCTTTGAGAAAAGCTTGGCAAGAGATGAAGGAGCCATTGTATGGTTCTTCGGGTGCGTTAACGGGGTTTGTTAGATAGCAGGTTGTCAAAGTATTTCAATTGTGATGTGCCTGAGACATCTTGAAGACAGGCACCGAGTTATTTTATTTGTATTTTTGTAATTTATCTGTGATAGTGGACTCGTATCTTTCACTCTCATAGTTTTTGAAAAGTTTTTTATATAATGTTGTGATTGTTTATTTTAACCTTATCATTATGAATGCTTATGTAGTACTTTCTTTGTCCTTACTTCCTTTTGCTTGATAATGACTCATTTTTCCTATTCATTTTTTTGATATTACATTTTCCCTATTCTTAGCTTTACTTATCCTTGTCAAATCTAAACTAATGTTGCGAAAGTAAGTATCAATTTTCAAATGGAGTCGGAAATATACTTCAATAAGAGGAAAAAAGAAATAACACATATTATAAGTAATACATGGTTTCAGATGGTGTTTAAGCTGAAAAAAGTTTATAATTTATTTCATTATGACAATTTATTAATATGAGAAAAGTATTATAGCCAAACCAACTTAGTCTTTATTTTGTCTAAATTTTTACAATGAATGAATAGAGCACTTGATGAGTCCTTAAAATGGATAAGATAAGTTTCTATTTTCCTATTCACAGAATTAAATAAGTTCTAAGTAAAAAATTACTCGTTTTAATTAAAGTAGTATAAGTTTCAAGGTTTGAGTACCTAAAATATGCTTGAATTATTAATCCATATTTAATATATCTTTTATACAATATATTATATATATATATTTAAAAAAGGAATGATCTTGTTAGTCTGGCTATCTCGCTTAACCCATCTTAAAAAATTTATTTACAACATCTTTTTCTTCATGCACTTGTTTAAATAAGTGTATTAAACATTTAAATCAAGTTTTATTATTTTTTGGATATGTGTATATATTTTTTTGAAAATTTTAAAGATAGGGGCACTTTGAATATATATATATATACATAGATGTTTTAAAATCTCAAAAAATATATACGTATATTCAAAAATAGTAAAACTTAGTTTATATATTAAATACTCTTAAATAACTAAGTGTATGAAGAAAAAACAAAAAAAGATGATGTAAATGAGTTTTTTAATACGGACTAAGCACGATATTTGCTTAGCCTAAGCTAACAAGATCACTTCTCTTTAAAAATATAAAATATATATTTTATATATATTGAACTTGTGTAATTTACCTATTATTTAGCATAGATAAAAATATATTTGAATATTATATTATTATTATATTGACCGAAAGTTTTTCAATTAAAATTTATAATAGAATTATAGCTTTCAAATATAATATGAAAATTATCTTAAAAAATGGGAACTAATTGATCAACTTTAAGAAAATAAACTTGAATGGGCTTCAAACCAGCCTGAAATATAAAATAGGATAGTATAAAATTTTGTATAAATGAGGTAAAGGTACTCAACTTAGACCAAAGTTGTACTCTTTTAACTTTTTATGCTGAAGGACTGCCATATTTGGGAATGTGCACGTGTTCCAATGAAATGTCAACATTACGCAAAAATCCGATTGAGGTAATCTTCTTGTTAAAAACTTAAAATGTAGGCCTTTTCAAGAAAATATGATTATTAACTTCCCAACTTCCAAAAAAGGGCTGCACACCTGCAGGCTGCAGTGATATTTTGAACAGGCCCATCATAGGATTGGAGAATGCTGATCTATCGGCCCATGAAGTATTGTAAAAGGTGTCCGAAGTCTCCTTAGGCCTTACATGATGGCCCAATAGTTTGCAGAAGACCGAAATAGTCCAAATGGGCCGAGCTTTTGCAACTGCGGAGGAAATGCAGCATGTCAAATACAGGACTACGGACTGCGCGTCACCTAAGTTTTTGGGAAAAAAAAAAAAAAAAAAAGGAGAATCAAAATGAGCGAGGGCTTAATTAGTTTGATGGAATTGCAAAAGAAATACAGATGGAGAAAAATAATCTCAGGCTTAGCATTACACAAACAACGCGAGTCATACAGATGATTGGAAAAAGAAAGAAATTTAACTTTTTTTTTTATATAAAAAAAAACATATATTATCGATGGACATAACAGATCAGGGGTGCGCTCGAAAGGATGGACAATAATGAGAAAAATAAAATTATTGATATATGTTTTTCAAGAAATAAAAATTTTCCATCGACATAATCAAAGCTAAGAAAAATGACTGTTATGTTTTTGGTGGAACCATCGCAGTGACTGATGCAAGACAACAATTTCTTATCTACTACTGCACACACACACACACATATATATATATATATATCATCACCGATCATACATATTATCTAGAACTAGAAGCGGAAATTCGACCTCCAATTAAGTACAGAAATAAAAGAAAAACCACAAGCCCTTCATTGTACAGACGTTTACATAGGTCTCCTGTCCATCATCGCCATCATTAGTACCATCGCGTCTATCTACCAAGGCGAAAACCGGTCCATGAGCATGAAGACGGTGGCCTCGTCCGGAGACGTCTCCACGACTAGTCCTTTCTCGGCTTGGCTCTTAGACGACGAAGCCGTAGGCTGACGGCGCGGAAGCACTAGCAGAGTCGTCTCATGCTTCGCCTTCACAACGCCGGCGTCGTTGCTGCTGGACGCCGTCGACGTGGTCTGGAGCCTCTCGCGCAGCTTTGCAAGCTCGCTCGTCCAGATATCCACTAACGCCGACATGAATTGCTGCAAGTTTGTAGTTGCCGTCTCCAATTCTCAATCGTTTTTTGGAAGCTTTCTTTCTGCTATCGCATGTATCTCTCTCTCTCTGGCCCCGGGGACGGACAGTCGTCTAATTTATATTATATGCACAATTAATTAATTAATTACCGAGTACCGGGGACTGAAGATGGAGAGAGAAAACAGTGGGTTCACGCAGTTTTTGTCTTTTCTTTCACTCGAAACCGGTTGCTAGTAAGGAACGAAAAATATAATATAACACATGGAAGAGCATTTATTTATGTAGCTCTCTTTAAATTTTAAATTTTTTTTTTTTTATTTGATAGAAAATTCAATCCATTCATTATATTTAACATCATTTATTTATTTATCATGTCAAATTTCATCCAAATCAAATATGTTTATGGATCATATTTATTCAAAAATAAGTATATTCATATATAAATTAGGAAAAATACTTAAATCTATTCATATATTTATTAGAATATAATAATAATTTATAGAATCAATTTATTCATATATAAATAATATTTAGACGGTTTAGATGTTGAAAATACGATTTTAAAATTAATATTTAATATCAAATTATTTTATTATCTTAATTTTATACGTTTACAGATGAGATCCGTATACAGTCATATTAAACAATGAAAGAGTTTTCAAGACACTATAAAAGATGTTTAATATAACAAGTGAAGTAGATTTTCTATTAATGATAAATTATTCAAATTAAAAAAAATTAGGCAAAAAAATGCTTTTATACCAGCATACTAAAATAAAATGAAACTGGGTGCCAGCTCATTACATCAGCTGCGCCGAACTTGAAAACCGGAGCGGTCCTCGCCCACGACCTCGACCCTGGAATTGGACAACGGACTTATCCGAATACAAATGTCACCTTCCGAGTTCTGGAATTGGATTATGTCATATGTCGTCTTTCACACGGTCACTAGCCACTTCCTCATCTTATATATATATATATATATATATTTTTTTTTCCCTGCGCATCCCCCGTAAATTAATTGTGTGACTGTCGGCCCAATTTAAAATTTTTTTATACATATGTATGTGGAAATGGGATCTTTCCTTTAAATTTGATAAAAGTTATAATTTTAATTTTTATTTTCAAAAATCAAAATACATATAGTCACATCCTCAGTTTTGATTTTCAATAATTAATAATAATAATAAGAATACTAATATATCGAATTAATTCAAAAAATTATCAAATTAGAATTGAAGATCTTAGTAGAGCTTACACATGTATATAAAGAAAAAAAACTAACAATATTTTTTTGGACTGCCTTAGATCTCCGATTTACAGGGGACAACGTAGAATCTGCCGGCCACTTACAGTAGACCATGAGTTTGCATTTTTCTGAACTTTTGAAATTTATTTATTAATTTTCGTTTATTATATTTTTAACTTTTTAAAATGTTATTGGGGCATATGTATTAAGGGCCATGTTCGTTTGGAAATTGGAACCGGTTTCACAAAAAAACTTCAAAATGGAGCTGTTTCGAGTGATGAGTCCCACTTGCAATTATTTGACGAAATTTATTTAGGACATCGTCTTTGGTTAGGAATATACTAATTTTATTTGTGGATTACAAAACAAATATCAGAGATTCAGAATACATATAGGCCACTTCAAATTTTCATACAGGATGTGTATATGTATAACCGACAATTTAAATTTTCCGACTACATTAGAGTTTAATTATTACTGTATGTTAAATGAATAATAATACACAAAATAGATGAATAGATTTCATCGAGTGGTGCAAGCGGGGCCAGTGCCATATTTTCTCATCGTGGAATCGGTTCGAAGCGAGTAATATTGCGCATATCTTATGTTTCTTTTCAGTTGTACGCTAATATTGGTATTTTATATACGGGTCCCACGGCTTGAAATGTAATTGAATTATTTGCATGTATATGGAAAAAGGGTTTTGGGTGGAGTTGTTTATATTAGACATAGTAATTCCTCGAGTTTCCAATCCAGAATCCAGCTCACTGAGATTGATTGGCTGCCTAACCGAAATAGGGCCATTTAAATTTTAAAACTAATACATTCGATGATAATACTCTTTTAATTTTGTTTATTTGTTGACTACCGAAACCGTAAGCTCAAATAATAATAAATAAGACGCTAATTGTAGTCCAGAATAAACGGACAGACAGTTGTAGACTCGTGTATATATATATATGTGTGTATGTATATATATATATATGTGTGTGTCTACAACTGTATATATATACTGTATATATATATGTGTGTGTCTACAACTGTATATATATACTGCATATATATATGTGTGTCTACAACTGTATATATATATGTGTGTGTGTATATATATATAAGAGCTGTTCCGGTGCAGCGTTACTGCACCGGAACAACGGTACAGCGTTACTGCACCGGAACAACGGTACAGTGGCCCAAAAATGGGCACCACATGATTATGAAATCATGATCTACTCCACCCATTGTATTTAGAATAATGTATTCTATTGGGATGAAAATAGGTATGGTAATATAATATTGGGATGAAAATAAGTATGGTAATATAATACATTATTCTAAATACAATGGGTGGAGTAGATCATAATTTCATGATCATGTGGGGCCCATTTCAGCGATGCTGCACAGGAATATATTCCTATATATATGTGTGTGTGGGTGCGCACATAGGGGTGGGAATCGGGGCGGGTCAACCCGTGACCCGCCCCACCCCGACCCTATTTTATACTGGGGCGGGGCAGGCCGAGGGTTTAAAAAATTCTTGAAAATGTGGGTCGGGGCGGACCTACCGGATCCCGACCCGCTTTGGAAGCACTGTGTAGCTCTTGAATAAGTTTCATTATAAAAGATATTATATCTGCAACCGGCTTTAGCTCAGTTGGTAGAGCCGATGACTATGTTGGCTTATGTCGCTGGTTCGAATCCCACCACCGATACATATGTATATGTTTATTTTATTTTTCTTGCAAAGCAAAACCAGGCCATCCAAAACATACCGTTTTAAATATATTTATACATGTTTTCATCTCTCCCCAAAACCTTTACTTCTCATTAATTACATTTATAATCATAATATTTCTATTAAATATATTCATACATGTTTTCATCTCTCCCCAAAACCTCTACTTCTCATTGATGACATTTATAATCATAATATTTCCTATTTCTAAATAATGCAACAAAGATAATGGGATACTAAATTGTATTATTAGTAGATGGTTGTCTGAAAATACGTCAAAGCTGCATACATCTTTTGCATTTATATTTTACATTTTAAAAAAAGTTCTTTTTTTATTGGTATTATACGACATGAAAACTTCTTTATGTTGGCAATTTTTTTCACGGCGTCACTCCTCTACTATGCAACTGATGAGACTAATTTTGGATAAATAATGAAATATTCGTCCAACCATTTGGACCACTCTCCTGACAACAAGACACACTACGACCCACAACTTTTACCCCGTTCGTATAAATCCATCCCGTTCAAGTTCATTATATAATATATGTATGTTTCATTAACTTGTTCTTATATAGGTGAATAAATATTCATGTTTTATTTAAGTTTTACTTTGACTGATTAGTAATAAATTGAAGCATATAGTAATTAAATTTAATATAGATTTGTCTTTATACTTGATAGGTTTATAAATTCTCAAAATTTTCTTACTTAACCCGTAGTTTTTACCCGACCCGTTGTCCCAAAACCGACCCGTTTTCGACCCGATTTTTGTCCCGAGACCTAGTAAAAAAAAGTGAGGGTCAAACCGACTTTGTCCCGACCCGAAAAAAAAAAGGGTCAAACCAGATTTTTGAAAGGTGGGATCAGGGTTGGGCACACCCTGAACCGCCTCGATTCCCACCCCTACGCGCACAGCTGTTTTCGCTGTTGAAATTGTTATGGAATCCTTTATGAACCGTGTCAAATTGTCTATATCCATATCTACTTTGTAAAATATATTTGATCATGAAATAAACAAAAAAAGTTTTTCATAGGTTAGACATGGACAATTCAATAATCTTTTTGTAATTTGTATTTTGTGCCATATATTAATTCATTTATTTAACAGTATGCGTGCATTCTAGTTGACTTCTACATCCTCCACACCAAATGCGTTTGCCATCAGTATAATTCGCTCGGGCCCTAAAATAATTAGTGGAGGCAAGTTTGTTTGCCAGCATGAGAGAGAGAGAGAGGGAGAGAGAGCCAGTCCATTTCTTGATTTATGATCAACTAACAGCTCAGCTGAATGTGTAAAATCAAACGACATTGCAGCTTCGATCCGAAACGGCAGCTTTTATATTGGGAATTGAAGTTATCAGATAGAGAGCATCAAACCCAAGGAGCTACCCTAGATTTCAAGGGTATTAAAGCCACCAGATAGAGAGCATCAAAACAAGGGGTTATGGAGGATTTCAAATCCAACTACAAAACATATATACAAAGCCCCAGATTGTTCTTCGATGTAGCCAGCTAGCTAGACATAGATAGTAATTAGGGGCTGAAGCATTCCATGAACATGGAAATTGCAGCGTCCGAGTAGAGAAGCCTCAGGTTGGATACAGGTCGAACGGCCGTAGTGACGGATGCGTCCTTTGTTGCCACCGCCAGCTTGTCGGCCTCCGCCACTCCATGGCTGGAACCGCCACTGAAAGTGCTCTGCCTCTTCTCCCTCAACTTGTTGAGTTCGGTCGTGCACATGTCCACCAACCTAGACATTGCTGCTGCTTCCTTCTCCAAATGCAAAATGCAAATATATCTGTTCTATATATATATAGATAAGGGACTTTTCTTTGATACTCGGGGAAGTGAGTGTTGCTAGTCTTGTGAATTTCCAAGGCAGGAATGTGCGATTAAATAATGCACACGAGGATCATATATACAACCGACGCGGCGAACTGTCCAACAAAACATGAAAACAATGGGTAAAGCGTCCGCAGGTTCTTCACGCTGGCGGCTGCGGTATCTGCGGACGCGGACCTGTCTCCGTGTGCTTTGGCTGCTGGCTTTGCGAAAACCGCAACTCGCATCCGATTTCATTGGGACTTGAGTACTCCGAAGCTACAATACTATGGGCGCCGATCTCCTGCACCCCTTGCCTCCTCTCGGGGCGCATACACTTTTTTTTTTTTTGAAAATTTTTTCATAAACTTGTTAGCTCAAGTGTATTTAACATGTGTATAAATTTTTACCATTTTTTGAGATTTTTAGATATTTATTTTTTATTTTTTAAAATCAGTGACATTTTAATAATTTAAAATTACCTAAAATGCCACTGATTTTCAAAAATAAAAAAATTTATCAAAAATACTCCAAAAATGGTAAAAATTTATACATATGTTTTTTTTTTTTTTTTTGATAGAAAGATGAGCACCTATCCTACCAGCCTCTGAGAGCGAGAACGTCCAGAGGTAGAGAGGATAGAGCTATCATCATATATCAATTCCAAAAAATTATCTTTACAAAGATTTTTCTGAAGAAAGAAAGGTGGGGTATCCCACCATTCTTGTTCAGGCAAAAAATGAGATGATACAAAATCAGCCAAAATATGAGCAACAGAGTTCCCAGTCCGTAAAACATGTTGAAAAGACAGAGTTGGCCTGAAGAGCGGCATGCCTGATAAGGGAGAGGAACGCTCCCACCGGAGCTCTGATAGAGCGATCACCCACCAGGAACTCAATAAGAATCAATGAGTCAGATTCCATCAGAAGGTCAGTGAAATGGCTATCCAAGGCCCACTTCAACCCCAGCCACATTGCTGTAGCCTCCATGATCAACGGGTCCAGAAGTTCTTGCCGTCTCCAACCCTTTGCAGCAATAAAAGATCCATTTGAATCTCTAATAACCGCCGCCACCCCAGTACAGTTGGTGTGGATATTTCTTCGCCCATCAACGTTGACCTTGAGAGTACCGGCCCTCGGCTTAGTCCATCTGGCAACCAGGGGTTTGTCGAAATGGGCTGACTCCCTAAGATCCATCGCTGTCCCGTACTGATGCATGAAGTATATGCACCAGTCCCTAACATCAGAAAACACTGGTGGGATGCCATCCGCCCAAAGTTGGTTTCGCAAGTGCCAGATACGCCAACAGTACAGAATGAACAGGGAAAAAACATCCATGCGGTTTGTGGAAACGAAAGCCCTCAAAATGTCTGAAATGGAGGAGCCATGAACAGAAGGAAGCGGAGCACCCACAATATTCAGATAGACCGGTTGGGTTGCGTTGCAGTTGATAAACAGATGAAAAATATCTTCCGGAGCCCCTTTACAAAACAGACATGAGGTGTCCAGCATGATGCCACGCCTATGTAAATTAAGAAGGGTGGGGAGAGCATCCAGAAGCAGTCTCCAACAAAAAATGAGAATTTTACTTGGGAGTTTGACTTTCCATATGAATTTGAATATCTGCCTATCGCGCTCGTCGCCGGCCTCGCCCCCAACCAAAGGCCCCTCGGGTATCTGTGAGAGAAGCCTGTATGCAGATTTCACAGAAAAATATCCGTCCGGTTCCGGCTCCCAAAAACATAGATCTTCCTCTCCCTCATTCGAAGGTGGGGTTAAAGATATGATGTTATTCCCCACCTCCCCAACCGCTTGCAGAATAAGGGTTTCCTTCCATTGCCCATCCCCTTGATTTCGAAAGAAACAAATCTTTGCGTCATCGGGGATGTGAGCCGGTAAGGGCCCAACCTTGTGAATAGGGAAAGAAAGTCACCTGTCATGAAAGAATCGCACCTGGTGTCCGGATCCAACCCGCCACCGACACCCCCGGAGAGTCACATCCCTAGCTTTAAGGATACTCTTCCAGGTGAACGAATCTAATGGCTTCGCCGTGCATGCCCAAAGATTTCCATGACTAAAGTATTTGGTCTTGAGAACAGCATAACATAAGGAGTCCGTGTTTAAGACAAGCCGCCACACCTGTTTGGCTAGCAGCGCATGGTTGAAAGAAATCAGGTGACGAAAACCCATACCCCCAGCAGCCTTAGAAGTACACATATCTTTCCATGCAACCCAGCTCATTTTCTGTTTTCCCTCCCGCTCGCCCCACTAGAATTTGCTTAGCATGCTTTCCATTTCATTACATAAAGTTTTGGGGAGGAGGAAGATACTCATAGCATAACTGAAGATAGCTTGTGCGACTGCCTTTATAAGAATATACACATGTTAAATACACCTATATTAACATTTTTAGAAAAAAAATTTCAAAATTTTTTTTCAAAAAAATACGTGTACACCCGAGAGCAGGCAACGTTGCCTGCTCCTGGGTGCAAGAGATCGGCGCTCCAATACTATGACCTCATTTTAACACTGGTTGGGATGGAGTTAAATATTAGTACGTTAGCCATCGATTTAGCATGGTGCAAGATTACGATCCTGTTATATAATTTTATTTATTTTTTATTTTATATATCGTGTCACCTAACTTGTGCAGCTGCAGGACAACTCTAAGAAAAGGATAACAAGGCAAATTACTCTCATCAATTTCGACCTTCGACCTTACACACTCCTAACTCATTCAGGTCAACCATTTGGTTATCATAGTAACAGATTTTGTTATATAATTTTGATTGAAGGGAACTATATGGATATTCTACAGTTTGCTAGTCCACACTTTCGAATGTATGTCTTTTTTTCAACCTCTAGAGAACCCAATGAATGCTACAGCTTTTTTAGCCATAAAGCTTATCAAGTTCCTCATACTGCTGCTCTATAGTGCATCGACGGCCGGAGTCATTCCTAGATCTGTATGGTCAGGCAGAGAAAAGAAATGATATTGACAGGATAGGGATTAATTTCAATCATAGAGTGAGTAAAGATAAAATTAGCTGTTTTTTTTTCAATGGGAGATAAAATTAGCTTTTCGATAATGCTGATAAAAGAAAAGGTTCCCGCCGTCCAAAGGAAACTTTCACTCTGGGCGAGTGGGCGGTGAGATGGGGGATCACACATCCCAATGCCTCGAAACAAGAGGGAACGAAGTGATCAGGTTCAGTCAAAGAATAACAAATTAAGATTGCGCCCTAATGACATAGCATCAATCGGAAATGATTAGGTATCTCATATTTACAGACTCGAATTCCCATTCTGACGTGGGAGTAATGGATATACAATATATATACATATATATACAAACCAAAAAAAAAACATTTATGCAATGGGCCATCAAATCCACGGTGTCCATCCCTCATACATGTTACACAGGTTGTCTATGCTTGTGGCTTGCTTAAGGAGATGGTCCACTTGCTCTGAAATAGTCGTTTCCCTGCAGATTTTCAAAAATGAAGAACAAGGAAAAATCAAAATCGTAAAAGCAGGGTACCAAAAACCAAGATCCACGAAAGGAACTTGCAAGATTCTATTTCAATGTCATGAGAAGGACTAGCACCTTTTCTCTTCAATGTCTCGTCCATCCAGTTTCATCTCTACTCTCCTCAGTACAGATAAAGCATAAGCATTTTTACCTGCCAAGCAGAAACCCGCAAAATAAACAAACAATCACGCTAACAAAATTTAAGGCCCTCTTCTTCGTCTCTTTAATAGAACTTTGCTGTTATGAACTGGAAAAAAAGAAAAAAACATATATAGCCTGCTAGAAACAATCCGGATACCAGATGCATGCATGACTTAATCAATTTTACTACTTTCAAAAATTATTCACTTGAAAACAACACAAGAGAAATGGATCCACATCTTACCCCTAGGAGTTCGGGTCACCGAATCTGTATGTGCATTATGATTCAAGCCTTGTCCCTTTGTGTTATTTGAACTAAACACTTCATTTTTGCTATCCGATAAGTTGACCTCCTCTACAACTGCCTTAGGCTCATAATGTAATAGTTTAGAAAAGTCACCTGCTTCATTTGACGATGATGAACCTTGAAAACGTTTGCTTGGATCATATGCAACCACACCATCTGAAATACCTCCAACATTTCCATCTTTCATATTATCATCATGCAGATTCTCAGTTAGTGAACTTTGATGGACATCAGTGTTAGATGATAGAGTCAATTTTGAAATTTGTAAGGCCTCTTCACCACCATCAACGTAAACCCATTCTCTGAAATTTGTACAACTCCTAGAATTATCAGTAGTACTTTCTCCTGTCGAAGTAACACTAGACTGAGTACTGCTACTGTAGATACTGTTAGGAGGAGAAATCCACCATTCATCTTGGGAAGAAAACCTATCCACACATTTTAACTCTCCACACCTCGTTTCATTGCCTCCTGAGAAGAATGTGTTCTCCTTGTCAAACAAAACGACGTCATCTGCCAGTTCTGACCGTGATAATGCAATCTCCTGTGACCTCACTACCTCACTATCTCCAAGTCCTTCAAGTGCCTGCAGGTCCAAAGTTATCCAAAATTTTATCAGTGCTGATTATGATTAAATATGAAGCTACAGGAAGGACAACTGGAAAGCAATCTTAGGGAGTTAGAAGAATGAAAACCAGTAATCGAGACTAAGTAGGTTTGCATGAACATATCTACAGAAAAAGCTGAAATGCCAAGCTGCAAGTTCTCAGCATGCACAGTATAAAAATGGTTATCCAAGGTGATGCTCTGGCTGGGTGTGCAGTGCTCAACTGAGTTTAAAAAAAGAAAAAAGTGCATTTCAAGATTATGATCATTGTCATAGTGACTTGTAAGCTCCTAGTATACTGTCATCAATGGAGTGGGCTAGCTGTGCTTGTCATCTTCTCTTTCCTGATGCGAGTTACCGTCATATTTCATTTGAATATCTGTACATAACTATAAAAACATCAAATCAATTTTAATTCAACTGAGCTTATCATTTTTTTGGGAAGAACTACAGGGAAAATAAAAAATTTTGTGACGAAGTTTGCTTTCAACATGGATTAGCTATACCATCACTATAATCATCATCATCATTATCATGATTTTTATAATCAAAATGGCATCCCAGCTGCTATTAACTATGTAGAGCCCCGTTCATGATAATTATGAACCTTATTATAAGCTACAGGGCAGAAACCAAGATATGCATTTCAGGGACCGCCACAATGGGTAAATATTAAAAACTGGACAAATTGTGATGAAAAGTTAAGCAAGAGATACACAATGCTTAAGCAGAAGAAGGTGAATATAGTGATGAAATTACTTTGTGGAGATTTCCAGCATGAATACTTGCACTTCGTGCAAGCCTGGTCACCAGGGCATGGAGTTCTTTCACAGAATATGTAAGCGACGGCACCAATGGTTTTAAAGCCTGACAGACTTCCCTGAGCCTCAAACAATAAGACCGGTAGAGGGCCTGTCCATGCATGGGAGAGATTTCCATTTCACTCTCTCTTTCTCTGGAAATTGCATCTTCCATGGCAGCTACATCTTTTGATAGCATTGACTCAAGTGGGAGGAGGATCATGCTTGCCTGCAAAAATTGAAAAGAAAATAAAAAGAGCCAAAAAAAAAAAAAAAAAAAAAAAGAGAAAAAAAAAAGAGAAAAAAAAAGAACAAACCTTGGAAAGATCTTCCATGAGGGCAGCATGCATTGCGGCAGCATCTTTTCCCAAGGTATAAACATCATGTAGCCCCTTGGTTATTGCCAGAACCTAGAGAAAAATAGTCCATAATCAACTGAACTGAACACAAGGGTAATTTGTGTTGGGGCATGAAGCAGATATACATGAAAGTTCTAGACGCTTGAATATTAAAAATCGCTGTCATCAAAAAGCTTTTGCCCACCCAAGGTGGGTCAGCTGCGTAGTTCTGTTACACCATTCTTTCAGTCTTGAGTACAGTGTTCATTAAGTCCATGCTTGACTATTGAAAATAGGATGAGAAAATGAAGACATCCTAGCTGCTGTAACTGAAATGAGATAAAATTAATTTTCTGCTGCCTATCAGACTGATCCTCTTATTTAGAACATGTTAATTTGTGCCCACATGCTGTGTTCGGGTCACAATAAGACCTAAATTTTGGACCAGATGTCCGCATCAGTAACTGAAAAGATATCTCAGGTTCAATTTTATCTATAAATTCAGCTTCACTTAGTGATTTGTATCTCTGTTACTGTTACTGATTCAAAACATCTGAATTCCAGGAGCATATAGTCAGCTTCATACCTCCTCAAGCATTGATCCACATTCGGAAGTCAAAGATGTGTGCCCCCTTGTAACACGGCCAAAAGCTGACAATGCCAAGTTGGATTCATATGCATGCTTCTGCATGGCTGAAAAGACGCCTTGTAGATCACCTGCAACCAATTTTTAGCAGTATGTCATGTGCTTCTAGGTACTAGGTAAACATCGAAATTGAATTTGTTCATGCATTTGTATGCTTGAGCATTGGAATGCCCCAAAGAGGAAGATTCCTAGTTTTGTGCCAAGGGTTGACCAGAAAGAATACCGTCTAACCTGAAGCTGTTTTTGCTTTTACAGAGGCGACACATAATTCATTGGTTGCAGAAAACAAGCTATTTGTGGCAGCTTCCATGCTGCTCTGGGCTAGCTTCCATTCTTGTTCAGCACCTGATTACAAAAAAAAACAAATCAAAAACCCATATCTATCTATCTATGGCCCACATACGTTTCTGAACATGCCAATCACGCTCCAAAGTGGAGCAAGTGCCTCTTTATTCAGAATGTTTTTTGCGAGGCCATCATGGTGGGTCCAAATATTGAAACACCTTCACTTGATAATGCTCTCTCAACTAACGTGTTCCAGACAAATTGGCATACACATAAAGACAGGAAGATATGTTGCTTCCAAAAAAAAAAAAAAGGAGAAAAAACAAAAACAAAGGAAGAAACAAATTTAGACTCACATGTAAAAGAGTGATAAGCAACATCTAGTCTTGTCAGGACGCTCAAGTAAGATTGCTGCCATGTTCTCCCGTCACTAGGATTCCTTCCAGAAGATATTTCCCCTGGTATCCGGAAAAGACCATCTCTGGATGCTTCAAACTCCATCACGGATGTACATATCTTCATAATGTCTGATGCTTGCTCTTTAGCAGCCCAAAGTAGTTGTCTACGTCTCATTAGATGATCATGGAATTCAGATGGAATTCCTGAGTTCTTGGCTGAGGCATTGCTGGTACTGGGGCCTGCACAAGCCCATCCCATGGCTCTCTCAAGCTGCCCTTCTGCTGACATAGAAGTCCTCTCACAGGCTTGGAGACCCTCCACTGATTTGGCTATCGTAGTCATAGCAGACTGTAAATTTTCCAACAATTTGGATCTATTGAGGTTGAGGATTATGGGGGTTGACTTATCATCCCCAAGAAAATTTGGCAATATGGCCTGGTTTTTCCGTAAATATGACAATGAAAGATCATGCAACCATTCCATCTGAACTATTTCTAAGCTTGTCTTGCGAAGAGTCTCCGTGAGCTCATTCACCTGCCTTTTCATCTGAGAAACTGTAGACCTAGCAGCCCTAGCAGTCTCGTGTGCATCACAGTATTCCTCAAGTGCGCGCTGAACTTTCTTCACAGCTCCAACATCTCTTTTTACTTGATCTGTGAAATCTTTTGCTGCTTCTGTCAGTTGTTTCAAGTTCTCATTTTCTTTTTCCAACCGCAGCAAGAGAGCTGGAGCAACACGTTCTTGCAAGTATTGAACCAAACGTTGTTGAAGTTGACATTCGAGCTTCTTCTTCAGGATACTGTAAAGCTGATCGAAACCCAAGTTATGATCAACTGAAGATACATCATGTATGCATGAATCAAGGAAGGAGTCCACAATACTGATTTTCCAAATAAAGAAGGAATGGTTGTTCAATAAGGATGTAAATTTCCATATCAACTCTGACAGTGAATATCCAGATGTCACCATATCTGCTAGATTATGTGCAGTCAATTCGTAGGAAGCATTGTTAACAAAAGAAGATAATGCCTGTTCGATTGATTCTAACTCAGAGAATGGTTTTGCCAGTGTAGCAAGAAGGGCCTTGCTTCTCATGACACGAAGATCACTACCTTGTTCAACACTCGTTAAAGATGAAAAACGCCGTTCAGCGGAAACCAACGCATTTTTTATGTTAGTTTCTCTCCTTGCTAGGGAGGTAGTGTGCATATCTTTCTGGTTCCATGTTTGATGGAGCTGGTCCAGTTGTGCGCGACAAGCTTCTTCTTGGGTTGCAAGCTCTTCTGCCTCTTCCCATGACAGGTGATCCCTACCCTTCGAGGCTGCTTCTTCAAGAGCCAATTGCTGCTCCGTGATGCGCCCAACTTTCACAAAGTAGTTTTGCTCAAGTTCTAACAAGGATGCTCGTTCTAGTTCAATCTCAACAAGCTGTTCCAGAGCTGTATCAATAGAACCCCGAATTTGAGAAAGAGACCCAAAGGCATCCATTACTTCTGAATTGTATGAAACAACCAACCTTATAACTTCAGGGAGTACAACTTCCATCATCTGCCCAATCAAGATCCTACATGAAACTATACTGGCCTGAAAAACAGAAGCCCAATTTCCTTGGGGAGGGTATCTTTTCATTCCTGGCTCTGTAACAATGTCAGCTAAATCTACACCAATCAACTGCTGCAATTCATTAATAAATCCTGAAATTAAAGCACATTTCTCTATCTGCCCCTCCAATTCACCAAAAGTAATTCCTATACTAGAGTTTAGATTATCTTCTTCGGACATCCAACCAATCTGATGAGAGGCGTTGCATGAGATGTCAAGCACTTTGCGTTTGACCTCATCATACATTGCAGCTGCAGCAATATATAGAACTGACACCATCTTCACCTTCTTCTCCTCGAAATCTCCTTTAAGATCCTTCGATCCCTCATCTTCTTTGCTTGAATAACCTGTAGACTGCATATACTTTGTGAAAGCAGACAGCAATCGGTCCTTGGATTTTGCTTCTGTATCCGATCCAATGGAGCTCACAAGTTCAGAACACTCAGCCTCAACTTTCTGAATATTCATTGCATAATTTTCCATGTTAAGACACAAATCTTCATACCTTTGTCGAATGGTATCTAGATCATTCCCTTGGACCTTTGTAATCAGATCAGCAGCCTGTCTTCTGGCGAGAGCAAGACCATCAGAGGAAAGGTTACTCACTGACTGTTGCAGAACTTGTGCCCAACCATGCACGGGGCTACTAGTAATATAATTTAAGGGAAGGATTCTTTGCAAAGCTAATGCATAAGCCCTTAGTGCAGTTATTGAACAAGAAATTCCACCATCCAACTCCATAATGAGCTGTGAAACTTCTCTATCTAAATCATGGCACTGTGCTTGTGTGGGCTCTGGAACAACTGTCAGTGGGACACCTGCCACCATTACAGCTGACGTAAGAGAGAAAGATTCTCCTGTACCACTGAGGTCTAACAATGCTTGGACTACTGGAATTGAACCACCCCTTAATGCATCAAGAACTCGTCCATGTTGCTCTATCCAAATGGCTGCTTCTTGAGCTTTTTCAGCAGTAGAAGTTTTTGCCTGGGCAAACTCACGTGCTTGTACTTCAAAAGAAGTACGAGTTTTTTCTGAATTATTGGTCGCTTCGGCTACAATTGATTTCACAGATGTCTCATGAATAAGAAGATTTGCTCTCTCTTGATCAGCACGATAGAATAATGCAGATACTACCTCATATTGGTTTAACACATCTAAAAACCCCTGTTAAAAGTTCACATTTGAACAAGTATCAGACACGCAAAAATTTGCAATTGACCCTAGCAAAACAAAAGAGCAGCGATATCACTTCATACCTCAAGTGCAGATTCAGTGGCAGGTATCGTGGACAGCAAAAGATCATGATGTTCCTGTTGTACAGACACAGTGTAGAGCCAAGTCATTACCACTGTCATCATTGCTTGTTAGCAGGATATCTTATGAACAGCTAAAAAGATATAATAGACATTTCAGGATAACTGCACACTACAAGGCATAGATGGAAGGGTATTCTCTTTTGAAATTAAAGTTATTTGATGTACGCAGAAAATAGTTGAATATGGAGAATTAATGTGGTTCAGTTAGAAACTTACTCCACCAAAGAAAAGAATAATCCACAAATAAAGAAATTTAAAAGCAATTTAATGCATGCACAAAACAGTTGTTAGGGTTGAGAGCACAATGTAAGCATACAAATCTTAGAGGATTAACATGGTTCGGCTAGAAACCTGCTCCATTAGAGAAAAAAATAATCCATTAATTAAAGAAACAATTACAACTTTCCTCTTAGAATAACAAATTGCCTTTGACGCAATCTCTCTCTCTCTAGGATTCTCCACTCTCTGTCCTCTCATGCTAAACCCATAGACACATCTATGTATAGTTCTCACATCTATGTGTTCACAGACACAAACTAATGTGCAATCCCATGTGCATACTCTTATGTGAATTTACATATATATAACCTATACATAGAATATAAGACACAAAATCTGACAATAGTAATACTACCACCACTTGAGGCATTGCACAAATGTCTTCACCCGAAAGGCCTTAACATTGATAAGGTATAAAAGGAGTAAGTTAGATTAAGTTGAGTACTTTGATAAGAACCTCCATATAGGTAGTCTGAACTGTTGGTCAGTTATATTTAGGAAGATGTACCAATAAAACCTGAGGTCTGCTTTAGAAGTTAATGTTATAGAGAGAGAGAGAGAGAGAGAGAGAGCGCACCTGTAAAGGAACACGTATTTCTTGCACTCGTGAAGCAAATAAACTCAAACTAACGGCTAACTCCATACCCTTTCTTTCTTCACCACCAACAACAGCCTCATCATGGCTGTCTCCACGTGTCCACTCTACAAGTGGGTCCCAAACAAAGACTTCCAAGAGCATTAAAATTATGTCTTTATTCTTTCGGAGAATACCAAGAACTGCCTCACAGTTTGCCCTGTAGGTACCCTCAATTCCTGTCAATCCTAGTGCTGTTTCAATCATCTGTGTTAGGCGGAAGGGCACAATCTCAGGGATCTTCAATCTCTGCCCTTTGTCAAAGCAAACATTGTAGTCAATATGGACAACCTCGCCGCTATGGAAGTCAATGAGAATATTATCCAGATGTCTATCCCCTAGACCCAGAATGTGGCCCACCATGCTCATGGCTGCAACGCTACCTGAAAACCTGCAATTAAAAAAATGTAAAAATAAAATTAAATACTCGGCAGTTATTTTGCTGATAGTATTTAGTTTGGGATATGGACGCTATGCACCTCTTCATCTTTGAGCTAAAAGCTTTGAATCCTTCACTGGCACACCAGATTTCCTGCAGAAGAAGATGCCTTGGAGTCTCTTTCATAAGCTCCAGGAGAACTTTTCTTTTGACTTCATGAGGCCAGTCTCTTCGTGAGATCACTCGACGTATCCCTTTCTCTTTTAATGCTGGTATGATTTTCCCATAGAACATGTCGCTTGGCCGTGGAACTGGTGGAATGGCAGCATTGTTAACATTGCCAGTACCCATTGTTGATAGCTGTGCTAACTGGACTCGATTCTGCCAAGACTTGAAGATGCTATATATGCTGATGACATTGTCTACCCATTGGATGAGGCCAGCCCGTCCACTAATTGGTGTCACTGAGTAATAACGAATAGCAAGGGAATGACTGCGAGTATCGGCACATGCACACAGAAAATCATTAACAGCTTGTAACAGTTGCATGATTCTAGCATCGAGTCGCAGATCCTCTCGCCCCTTGAGAAGATACGTATACTTATGACCATCTGATCCTAGTATGACAAGTTTTTTAGGTTTTGTTTTGGTTGACAGAATAGAAACTTGGTCACAGAAAGAAGAAATTGTGACAATGCCTTGGAGATCAGCAGTAGGTCCACCAGCAGGATCCAGAACTGATATTTGCTTCTCCAATCCAGGCATTGGAACATCAGTAGATGAGAGCTTTGACAACTGTGGGGCGACATCATGCAAAGAAATTGTTGACTTCCTTTGATGGGCCGCCAAAGATGCAGCAATAGCAGCAAATGGTCGCCATACATCTCCAAGAGCTGCCGCAGATACAGGAGGTGTCTTGAATGTTGAGATAGCTAATTTCAGTTGTTCCCCATACTCCTCATGGAACCATATCTCATGGGCGGTTTCTGGCTTTCGAGATGTGGAAGCTAGACGACGCTCCAAGGCTACAACAATAGGAGCCATCATAGCAGAGTATTTTGCGGAATTGATTTTGCTCTTCTCACTGTTACTTAGAGTGACATTATCTGCAATACGTGCAGCTTCCTCTTTCAGAACATTGATCCGTCTCATGACATCTGAATCACAAAACAGAGTTACTTGTCTGAAGCATGCTCAATAAATAGAGGCTTTCGAACATGATAATCTGCAAAAGAATGGTCCAAATGATCGACCCCCTGTTAAACAAATGACCCATAAGAAAACTCATTCAACTTCTCCATGCAACTTCATCCGCTTTGGACAAATGACTCATTCATCAGATGAGCATCAGAAATGGTAGAAGATGTTTGAATAAAATACACACTTTCATAAACCCACTGCACTTTTATGTGTGTCTAGGCCGGACTACCACTCATCTTCCATGTTGGCAACAAAAGGGCAGAGGCAAATTTGGCCTCATGAATGATGTCAGATGTGAAAATGTAATAAGACCAGGGAAGAAATAAAAGAGTAATATGAATATCTGAATGAGAACTCCGATGATATTCCAGCAGGCAGGAATTGAATTTATACACTAGCAACATGAGAAAAAGGATTTTCTCATAATTGTGTGAATGAAACCTTCAATCATATTCCAGCAGGAAGGAATTGAATATTCTCACTGGTAACATGAGAAAAAGGATTTGCTCAACTACAACAGTGCTAACCATGGTTGCATGAAATATTCCCTCACTCATGAAGTTCAGAGACAATGCAACAAACAAATTTTTTACAAACACAGACACTGCATGATCTAGTTAACTTCACTAAATCAACCACCTAAGTAGATGAATCCGTTACCCGAATGAAGATCTTGAAGTGTGCTCAGCCATTGTTCTTCCCAAAGAACAGTCATTGCTCCTAACTCATTTATCAAAAGTTGCACATCTTGAACTAACTTTGGATAAAGCTTTTCCTGCATTAGACAATGAAATTAGTTCAATGTCGTCTGAGTTCCAAATTTTGTAAAATAGAACCTTAACTACAAACTATATGAGCTAGCAAATTTAAATAAAAATTTTAAGCGAAGAAAAACTAATGCAGAAAAGCAATAGAACAGAAAGGACAAAAAAATAAACAATCTTTAGAAATAATGAACATTAAGCATCTAGAATTGTATAAGTTACATTACCAAACAACTGATTATGTGTTGAAGCTCCTCTGATGGGTCCCCTTCATAAGCACTAACATCAACAAGTGTTGGGTACACAATAGACCATGGAGATAGCTTGGCAAGCATCATCAACAGGCCTTCCACTTGCTTGCGGACCACTTTCTCAGGATGAGAACTTAACCGAGCAAATAATTGGGGTGTGATTTCCTGGATTACAGGAAACAAAGAGTAGTTTATAACAACTCCAGTTATCAATCCTGCAATACATAGTTTGGTGCTCTTTGAGAGGAAACCAGGTCCGCTCACTCTATTCTTATTCATTGAGTTACTTCTAAAACATACAACTAAAGTCATCTGATATTTCTATCTTCTTTTACATTTGAATTATCATCTAATCTTAAATATTCTAGTGGATTATCGTTTCTTTCTCTGATTTCATCATCTTTTATTAGAACTCTTTGGTCTCTGTTTTTAATGCATTTAACATGCACTAAGTCTCTGCCTTTATTTATTTTTTGATGGAAGTCTTTACCTTTATTTTCTCTTAATTTAGTTAACTTAAGTATATCCTTTTCTCCTCGTCTAATTCCTAATATGTCATATAATCGTCATAAGCTCTATGTAGCTTTTCTTGATAGTTTATATTGTTGTAAAATTATATTGTTTTTATTAGTCTGCCGTCTTTTAAACTGCTCTCATTTGTCATTTATTGTCTTTTCAACAGTCTCATTCCACCACCAAGTTTCCCTTTATAAGGATTTATTATTTTTTTGTACCCTAAAATCTTTTGCCCAACTTTTTTAATGCATTCTATTATTCCGTTCCACATTGATTCTACTTCATATTTTTTTACACCTCCTTTTCATTCTTCTATCATTCTTTTCTTAAAATGATCAATATTTTGAAGAGGCATGATCCTATTAGCCTGAACTAAGTAATGCTTTATTTACCCCACATTTTTTTTCATAAACTTGTTAATCTAGATGCATTTAATGTATAATCAAATTGTACTATTTTTGGACATATGTATATATTTTTTTAGATTTTTAAATATAGGGGTATTTTAGCTATTTTTAATGACTAAAAATTATTAAAATAACCTTGGGTTTAAAAAATCTAATATATATATATATATATATATATATAGAGAGAGAGAGAGAGAGAGAGAAGTAATCTAGTTAGCCCAGGCTAAGCAAATGCCTCACTTAGTCCACCTCAAAAAACTCATTTACAACAAATTTTTTTTTTTCTTCGTACACTTGTTTATCTAAATGTATTTAACATATAAACGAAGTTTTACTATTTTTGGATATGTGTATATTTTTTTTTGAGATTTTTAAACATCCGGACTAATAGAATCATTCATTATATATTTATACACACACACACACACACACACACACACACACACATATATACATCTTCAAAAACAGTCAAACTTGGTTTGTATATTAAATACATCTAGATTAGCAAATTTATTTTAAAAAAAAAAGCAAAAAAAAAATTTTTTAATAGGCTTTTTGGCCTAAGTTAAGTAAGTCATTACTTAGCCCGAGCTAATAAGATCATACCTCTATTTTGAAATGATAGTACTTTTAGGTTGTGTCATCTCTCTTTGTGTATATATAAATTCATTACTAACGATGTGTGTTTCATAGTCTCTCACTTGGATAACCTTGCAATTACTACATAGGTAGTAGAAATAAATTTATTTAGCCAGAATTGGTCCCACTCTTAAAGGTTATCAAATGTTTGTCTCTTTTTTGAAATAAGGTGTTTGCTATAACTAAATCAAATGTCATCGCACAAAACACACTACCAAAGTGGAAAGTCATAATGGTGAATCATAAACAAGAACTGCTGAGAAGGGTAAGAGGCAAATTCAGAAAAATTATAAAGATCTCATTGAAATTGAATTATTATATAGAGAAGCCAGATGAATCTCAATATCAAGCATCCCTGAAGTGTCATAGAAACATGACATTCGGGATCAGTTAGTGTCTTTGTCAATCTTTGGATTAATAAGTGATCATTCACAAAATGGTCACATGTGCAATGGATTTATCCTCTTAATTTTTTTTTCCTTGTGCAAAGAGAGTTATTGCTGTGTGTCATATTAAATTTCTCACCTGCCATGGAAGTAGAGGAACTGTTGCAAGACCTGGTTCAAGGGTATCTCTTAGCTCTACTCCATAGTTGAGGAGAATGTGTAGAACATATAATGTTGCCCTCAGAGTAACATTTCCAGCAATTTGCTTTGTGGACTGAAGATTAGAGCTTGTTCTTTGACTCCCTTGAAGAGAAAGAAATTGTAAATATCCATGAGCAGCACACCCAAAGAGAGAGACTCTTCTCTGCCTCAATGACCACCAAATGCCAACCAGCTCATTAATTGAGCATGAGAAGTTGGCCTTTTCCAAGCCAGCATTCACATGGAGGAATGACATCTGCAACTCCGAAGTTAGTCTTGAAGATGGAGATTCGCCACCAGAACCTTCCACTCCAGGTGCCCCAGCTGCTGCTTCAATCAGATAGACAGCATGCTGCACCAAAGCCTTCAGAGTAGACTCTTTTTTCAAATGCTCAGTGGACCCACCCCAAATAAATTGCTCTTCACCAGCATCTTTCAGATCTTCATAGCTATCAAAAAGCTTCAATATTGTCACTTCCACTCGTGATCTCTCTTCTTCCGTCAGCTGAAACCTGTCTGAAGTAAGTTCAGGAAGAAGTACAGAAGAAAAAGTGCATTCACGAAGAGCACTATCAGGTGATGAAAGGCAGCCTTGAGCCTGGCTATAGCACCAGGAAGCATAAGAAAGCCATGCCTTGCCCATTGTTGGACAAATAACAGAAGAAAGCTTTGTAGCTATACCAATAATTTCCTCAACAATCAGACCAGAGTTCATATTTGAGGTTAAGTAATTGTTGTTGGCGAGGGAAGAAGAACTAGATGGCTTGGACTCTTTGAAATGTTCGTGCATCATTGAAAGAATATTCTCCAAATTCCTGCTTGAAGACCCTTGCCTCAGCCAAGTCGCAAGTTTCAAGCTGGCCTTAGCCTTCAGCATGCGATCATTGTCTGAAAACATCTCCGTCGGGGTCTGCATAAAACTGTGAACCATCAACCAGAGTTTCATCAAAGCATCTTCTTGCTTATCCTCGGCATAGAGAAGTAAGATGTCTTCATACTGCAAGTGTTTAGTAAGCAAATTAACGTAGTCTCCTTCAGCACATGACACAATGTGTTTCTTGAGATATTGGTGTAAACGATGGGCCATCATGAAATTTTTCTGCTTACGAGCCAAGCCAGACAGCTTCTGACTCAGTTGAAGAGTTATTGGAGAGATTGGTCTGATAGTTTGATGCACTCGTAAAATCTTCAACCATGGAGCACAGTCTTGATTAACTACATTCATCGGTGACTCCAGAACATGAGACAATGAACTCAAAAGTGTTGGTGCGTGTTTCATGTCACCTTGCTCATCAGTCTTGACAACTTCTTCAAAGGCAAAAATGCAATGAAGCTGGGTGGCATAAGCAGCAGCCTCAGCCAATCCATCAAGGGGCACAACAGAGAGAGCCTCCTCCAGCATTAACTTTGCCTTTTCAATGTCCTCAGAAACCTTGTCTAGTTTCCCATCCCAATTAAGCAATGCCTGCAAAAGCATCTGTTCACTCCTTTGTAAAGCAAGTCTTGGGTTGAGCGTAAGTTCATTACTGCTTTTAGGAGTCAAATCCAGGTAGCCCCAAGCTGCCTGAGTATCTCCCTCATCGAAACGTGCCAAAGCATGGATTGCATTCATTTCATTCCCAGCTGTTGTCAGAGCACCAGAGTAGCTTCTCCCAGCATGCTTTGCCCGAAGTGCCTGCAGTTCAAGAAGCCATGTTTCCAAAGACTTCCAATCAGAGATTGCTGCATAGCTCTCAATGACTCGTGCTATCGCAAACTGTATGCCTTCTGAGCCCATCGAACTCAGTATTTCCTCAGTCTGGAGAAGCTGTGAAAAGTGGGCAGCAGCTTTTTCGTATTGGCCCTGGGCTTGATAGACTAGTCCAGAGATCCAAGAGAACAATCCCAAGGGTCCAGTATGGCCAGGAATGAGTGAGTTGTCCTCCACAAACAATGTTGAAAATGTAATTGTTACCCATTTTTCAAGACCAACCAAAGCCTCTGGTTCATGGCTCCTACACAATGCTAAGGACATATGCCTTAGGATACGCAGGACATCTCCTGCAATTCTGGTCCTAAGATTCTGGAGACTGTCTGCTATCTGTGTGCGAGATTTATCCTTCAAGGAAGACACAACTAGATTTCGGAAGTCTTGCAAGCGTAATGTGCAATAATGAACAGTAGCAGAATGGCATTGCAGTGCCAATCCAGCATTCATCATTGGCTCACATATGCGTGCAAACCATTCTTCACAGACCTTCTTGTTTGCACGAAAGAACAAGGAACTCTGTCGGGGTGCACATGGTAGAACGGCGGACCCATCATATGCATTGTAGACGTTTTTCTTTAGAGCTTCTACAAAATCCAACAGTAATCGCATGGGCAGCAGGTGAACACTAGAAGATCCTACTATAGTCACATTGCCGTCAATTTGTTCATTATCTACCTGAAGCACATGTGCTATGTCTAAAAGCATCCGCTCTAAAGCTGCAAATGTCTGGGTGGGCCCACCAAGATTTGTTCGTAGTCGAACTGAAACACAGTATCTAGCAGCTTCCTGTATGGCCCACCAAACAGCAGCCAAATTGCTAACTGAACAAATCTTTTCCAATGTGTTGCCATCTATGTTTAAGTCCATCCATAACCCAGATGCACTAGGACTGCCCATTTCTTCCGACTGGTTGCAGACCAAGTCCTTGGTGGCATGGCAACTAAAAACAAGGCGCTGGATCCATGACTCAAGACGTATCTTCCACCTCTGTGAAATGTAACTCAAAACAGAAACAAGCGACTGCGAGTGAAATTGCCTGGGTAACTGTTTCAATGCAAAAACTTGCTTCCAGTGCATGCATGGACTATTGGCTGACCCCATAATGCCATATGCATGAGGAATACCAACTACGTTATCCAAAGCACCACATGTGTAGATTGTTACAGGCATGGCAATTGCAAGCAACCTAACATATGAATTTTTTATAGCAGCTTCTACATCCCCAATTCTTTCTAGGACGGCTTCTGTAAAATGGTACAAGTTTCCAGGATGGATGAGTCCACATAGTAGCAGTAGTTCCAAAACAGCACCAACATGAAACCTTACTTTCAACTCTCTATCAGATGATGCATCCAAAACTGAGAGAAGCAGAGTACTACTAATAGTAACATTCCTCATTGTCTCACAGGTAAAATTGGGTGAAACCATCTCCCTATTAATATTTGCAACAGATGTGCAAATGCTACGGATCCATTCTAGGGCTTCTACTTTGACAGAAAGTGGAGAAGAAACATCTAGCGCCCTAAAAATGTGTGCACTATACTTCCTCAAATACTCAGCAATAACAAAAGAATTCCTTTTTCCGGAATCGGTATAAGCAGTAGGAGAACAAACCTCCCAAGAAATTTTATTCATGCCCACTTTACTTAGTAGCTCAACTTCACTGAGTTTCTGCAATATCCTCAAGACATGAACTTGCAAATCTATGCTGCCTTGAATGGGAAGCTCAAAAGGATTCAATTTCTCCAAAATGAAAGACGCAAGTTTGACTGATCTCTCATGACGAGATATAGCAAAATCCCCTTGGTCAAGAACTTTCCCACTGGTACTTGAGCAAGCACAAATAAGCAACATTTTCAAATCAAACTTAAACAATGCAACCAACTCGACATCTGTGTAAACTTCACCATTTGAAAGATCCTCAACAGAATTATCTCTTACATTTGATGCAGATTTGCATTGTCTTCCAACCATGCCTTTCAATAAGCTCAGCTCATCAATCATAGAAGAAATAGCCTGACCAACAATTCTATCACATTCATGTTGGAGCACAAAAAGGTATGTAGCAGCTACACATCCAGTCACAAGGTGATTTGGATGCAAACGCAGCTGCGACAAAGGTGAATTTAATAGCAGTAACTTCTGCACAGATAATGGGGAGAGACCAAACTTTTGAAGAGATAACAATTGGAGGTTTGTTTTTAGTACCCCATGCACCTGGGAA
Organism: Annona cherimola; assembly: GCA_030490835.1. Taxonomy (NCBI): domain Eukaryota; kingdom Viridiplantae; phylum Streptophyta; class Magnoliopsida; order Magnoliales; family Annonaceae; genus Annona; species Annona cherimola. The sequence continues at coordinate 98,454,728 of CM059973.1, read as the reverse complement.
GATGAAACCTTGCGCAGTCCCACAGTAGGCAAAGCACTGTCCTCTTGTAAGCATTGAAACAAGATATCCATCACATCAGAGTAAAAGGGACCAAGCTTTTCAGAAAGTATTTCAGACAAAAGAAGCAAACATCCCCAAAAGTCTCCAACCCACTTTGACCACCCAAATTTCTTACCGACTACAGAGAGGCATGCCAAAAACTGAGGAAGCATCCCACTAAGGGGATCTTGGATTTGCTCAAGCAGATTCATTTCCAGCATTCCAGATGCAGTCACCTGCAAAATTGTAGAGAAACATGACAGCAAAGCGAGCAATCTCCGGAGCTGTTTTGGGGTTCCCATACTGCTATCCTGAAGCAGAACCTCCATGTCACCCAAAAACTTTGACAGTAATCCCAGTGAGAACTGTAAATTATTCAACCAGTGCTTTTGGAACTGCAAGAAACTATGCATTATAATGTTTCTATCTGATTCTGAAAGGTCTGGCACTAATGCCCATCCAAGAAGCAGGTCAATAATATCGACAAAATGGGGCTGGAAGCACCTGTCAAATTTCAAAGATATTAAAGTCAAGAGACTGAGAAGTCGACGGAGTAGACTCAAGGAGGTTCTCTCATCCTCGAGAAGTTCCTGACAGGCTTTGAGAATGGGCAATGCATATCCCTCAATTCCAACACCCTCCCCAATACTAAGAAATTCCTTAAGTGCTTCCAATGCCAACTCATTGGTCTCATCTCCAACATCAACATCTCTTAGCAGTGGCAAAGCCCAAGCAATGAATTGATCCACGACGCTAACTGTTATAGAATGGCTTTGCTGTCCATTTGATGCCAATTGCCCAGAACATAAAACAGCACAGAGTGCACCATATGCAATTGCAGTTGTGCGTCTCACTGAGTATGACCTGCAAATAATCTTTAGATAGTCATGACTTATTCAAAGCCACTTTTCATATGATCGAAAGAAGCAAAAGTTTAGTGGTGGAACTACATAAGCCCAAATAACGTTTTGTGTCTCCTGTAAGATGTAATTTTGACTTGCTCTCATGGTATATCTTCAAACACATCCCACAATCCAGATTAATCAGTCAAATAGTGTTTGTGCACATAATTTGTTCAGGTTTCTTCCTGCACACTGCTACTTTCCTCTTGGAAGAAACATCCACTCGATTCGAGAAAACATAGGATGCAGATCTACAACTTTCTCCAACTAGACAAAGTTATAGTACCGAGCTGAGGATTAGAAAAGCCTTTGGATTGCTTTACCAGCCATATCGAAATCTACATGTGACAACAACAAAACCTACCAGAAGTGATTACTTGTAGTATTTTCTGGTACTTTTGTTGGGATCATCATTGGTTGATATTTCCTCAAGTTTTTAAACTCCTCATTCCGAACATGACGCCATCTTCTTCTTTTTTTTCTTTTTTTTTTTTTTAACATTTGTGTTGAACAGGAGGACGTGCACCCGTATATAGCAAACCTAGAATTTTTTCGTGTGTGTATATACTGTGGAACTGGCCATGCTCGATTTGTGATCTCTAAAACTAAATTGTATCAGTCCAAATGTAATTTCATCGCCAAGCACAAGGATGCTCCACCTACCAAATCATTATTTTCTGTACTTCCACATTGGATATGAGCAAGAAAGACCAATTTTCATTGAGGGATACATCCTATCCAACAATAGCACAAACCCAAATCCTGAATTTTTGGCATTTCCTTTCTCCCATGGCACTGAACATCGCAATTCCCATTGACCTAAGCATCTATATCTCAATCTACATATTCCTACGGGCTATGAAACCGAGACGCCTAGTCTACCTTTATCCTACAAATGCCGCTAAATGTCAACTGACGAAGAAATTCTTAAGCGAACTGAAAAAGAAGAGGAGTCGAATTACAGTTTCACTCAAAGACATCTGAATTCCAAGCGCAAAAGGATCAGAGGTCGAAAGTAGAGAGAGAGAGAGAGAGAGAGAGAGAGAGAGAGAGAGAGAGATCGTACTGGTCAGAGAGAAGCTGAGAGAAACCCTGGGAGAGGAAGGAGGCAGAGTGGGAGATTAGAAGGGAGTTAGGAGGGAAAAGAATGGCTTGGTGGAGTGAGCTGAGAGCAGCAAGACGGGATGACTCGTCTTCTGCGGAATCATCTTTGGGAAGCACGGCAGACAGAAGCGATACCAGCTGCTGCTGGTGATGCAGTCCTTGCATTTTGCATATTCTCGCCTTCCCGCAGTCCAACTCACGCACAGGCAGTGTACGCCAGCTCTCCCGGTCGCGGAGGGACGAAATACAGGAGGATGGTGGCAGTTCTCTCCGCCGCAACACCTGTAAAACGGTCTGCCTCCTCCATTTACGCGGGCCTAAGCTGTATGTTTTCGTAGCCCGGCCCAAATTTACACCACCCCAGGCATCACTTGCCAGGTGTATCTTGGCTGCCCTTTCAAATCTCCCCGAGCTCAAGTGCAACTTAAGTCGGGTTAACTTTACCAACCCAGGGTGTGTTTGGCAATCACAAAAAATATTAAGTTAAAATTTTTAAATCTAAAACTTTTCACTCTCTATAACTATCATATTTTTTAATTATTTTTTTACATTTTCTTATACAACTATCCTACTTTTTAATCATTTCTACACAACTATCCACACAACTAACATATCTATTTTAACTTTATCCTCTTTACTATTCATCATTATCCCTATCATATCACATCATTTGACAACTTCTATTCTCTAAAACTTTTCATCAAAAGTTTTATTCATTATCAAACACACCACAAAAAGAAAAAAAAAAAAAAAAAAAAGAGTCGAGTTAACCCAAAGTCGCCCGAACTACACCCAAATGAACTAGTGGGCCGTTGTATAAGTTAAGATTTAAAACCCGGAGGAATGTACCAAAATTTTTTTAAAAAAAAAAAAAAAAAAAACCCGGAAGAATGCAATGTAACCAATATGATAGGATAAAAGGATTAAAAAAATAGTAAAAATAAACAGGATCATTACACAGAAACATATGAGAAAATGACGAAAATATAGGAATAAAAATAGCACAGTTGAATAATTATTATTGTTACTTTTTTACCTTCCTTTCTCATTTTTATCCTCAAACGTACCAAATATCCTTTTTTTATGGGGCCAAATATCCTTTTAAGTTCAACATAAGATGGGATAAAATAAGGTTAGATTTAGTGCTCATGCAAACCTAATTCGGAACAACAAAAATTTTCGAACCTAAGATTACGATGGTACGAGGATGGAACGAAAATTTCCATTCTCAAAAAACATTTTTTCCTATTCTATCCCATTTTTAAACAAGCCTATTTTATTTATCTCTAATATATATTCTCTTATGTAATTATATATGCACATTCAATATACAATTAGGCATAATATTATACTTTATGATTTTAAAATTTAAAATATGAGTAGTGTAAATGTTTTGATAATCTTGAGTGACTAATATATTTTTTTTTAATCTTTTTATTGCTTTAAATGTTGTTTTTAAAGATAAATCGATGCATATTAGTATTATTTATATTTTAAAAGTACTAGCCATATGGTAATGCACTAATTTTTATGAAAATTGTAATGTAGACTAGATATTTATTTTACTTCTCTTTATTAACGTAATAAAATAATATTTATTATGTAATCTTTTTTAGTACAAATGATGATCACTATTTGAACTATTTTGTGAATCAAAGTTATGATATACTCTAAAGAGGCATGATCTCATGTGTCCAACCACATGAGACTAAATGCGTTAGACGGTTGGATTCGTTTTTTATTTTTTATAAATATTTAAAGTTAGTTATGTTTAATTTATGAACCAAAATTTATCCTTTTTGAATTTTTAAGTAAATAAAAGTAGGTAGAAAATTACAAAAAACGTCACTGTATTTTAAAATAAAAAATACTTTAAAACATCCAAAAATAATAAATTTTCTTTTATAGATTAAGCATAGCTAATTTTAAATATTTATAAAAAAAATCAAAAAAATAAGTATGGGGTCCCACGGTTGGACCCCACCCATGGGATCAACCCTCTGCTTTAAATATATATTATTTTAATTTTTAATTTCGATAATATAATACATTATTTTAAAAAATAAAATAGGTATAGTTTGGAAAAATGATAAAAAAAAATTAAGATTCAACCAAACTACAAAGCCTAAATTTAATCTGAGACTAAACCTAAGATACACATAAACACGAATGAATCGTAGCTAGGCCGCTTTTGCGTAATCGGATTACATAGAAACGGTTCCATGTGACCCCTCTAATCTTGAAATTTTGATGCTTAATGGAAAATTCAATTCATTCGTTGTGGGTGTGTCTGGTAAATGTTAAAAGTTTTATATGAAAAACTTTTGGTATAAAAGTTGTCAAAATGAAATAAAATAATATGATATCATAGAGGTAATGATGTGGGGTAAAAAAAATAAAGTTAAAATATATAGGTTAGTTATATAGGTAGTTGTGTAAAAACAATTAAAAAGTGTAGTAGTTATATAAGAAGATATGAAGAAATGATTAAAAAATAGGATAGTCATGGATAGTGAAAAATTTTAAATTAAAAGTTTTAAAGTTGACATTTTTATGCCTTACCAAATACACTCTGTTTTTAACATTATTTTTTTAGTTATGAAATCAAATTTCATTTAAATCCAATATGTGCATAAGCCATATTTGCTCAAAAATACGTACATTCATGTGTAAATTAAGGAAAATACTTAAATTCATTCACATATATATTGAAATGTAGTAATATTTTATAAAATCATTTATCCATGTAGTAATGATATTTTAGATAGTTTAGATGTCGAAAATACTACTCAAAAATTGATATTTAGTATTAAATTATTTTATCATATTGATTTAATGTGTTTATACATGGGGCTCATATGCAGTGATATTAAAAAATAGAAAGATTCAATAACAATACATGTGATGCTAAACACAATAAATGAAGTACATTTTTCATCAACCATCTAGATATTAAAAATAAAGAGAATTATATTTCATAGAAGCGTCCCTGAAACCGTATACATTGTTAAGGTTTGGGTGCACTATAACTTGGTAGTTGTTACAACTGACTCGATCTTCAACCCACCCGTACATGATTTATTTAAGTTTTTTTTTTTTTTTTTTGAGTGGTCGGAGCCCAGCTCAATGGCAATGGGCTCAATGGAAATCGATCCCGGATGCAAGGGGCAAGAGTGCCCATGCCCACTGCCGCAAAGTGCTCGTGATTTATGAAGTTTGATATTACTCATTTATCGCAAAATTTTCTTCCTATTTAAAGGAAGATGTTTGTTCATGTTCATATTTGGTGTGGTCACATGAGTGCTATTTGTATAATTTTGGTCTAAAATAATCCACCATTTAAAAATATTTTGCCTTAGGAAATCAATTAGTATTTTCAATTGTTGACTTTTAAGAAATTTAATTTCATGGGTCTACCAATACTTTTATTGATCAATCCTTGTATTATAATCTGCTATATAAGATTTCCAAGAAAAATGAAGAATTTAGATTTCATAAGTTCATTCATTAGACTATTAAACCATGATCAAGTTACTTTGAACTTTTAAAAATCCAGTTTAGCCCCATGGAGTTACTAATCCCAACATTCGTTTGGATAATTCTAATTAAGAGTGAAATACAGTGTATAGCATAAAAATAATATAATAGAAAAAACGGATGACTAATTTTATAGGTAAAAGGGAAATAGGGAATAGGTCGCCGTTCATGAGAAAAATTCGACAACATTTTAAAAAATTAACAAATAAATAGTAGAAGGACATTGATAAGGAAAATTAACGACCCAAAGGAATAGATATAATAATTTAACGAAGGGGATGTAAATATGCTACTTAATTATAGGTAAAATATCTGAAACTCCACAAAAAAGTTATAAAAGTAGAGCGCAGGGGCAAATATTTTAGAACAAATTTTTTTTTTTTTTTTTCTTCTTCTTCTTTTTCGTCTTGCACCACCTAAGCCACGAAATGATCGAGGCTCATGGGTCTTCACTCTTAACAAGCTATAATGGGCTATAGCGTCATATGCATTAGTAAAAGAGAGGCATCTCTGATCTGTCCGCGGACAACGATTTGAGGGGCCTGCAAGCCGTCTTCGACAACAACGGCTTTTAAATACTTTTTATTTTATTGGTTTGGTATTAGTGTATTACATTTCATTTCAGATATTTTGAGGGCTTTCGTTACCACAAATCGTATGGATATTTTTTCCCTATTCCTCCTGTACTGTTGGCGTATCTGACACTTGCGTAACCAGCTATGGGCGGAAGGCATCCCACCAGTGTTTTCTGATGTTAGGAGCTGGTGCATAAACTTCATGCATCAGTATGGGACAACAATGGATCTTAGGGAGTCAACCTTTTTCGATAAACCCCTAGTTGCCAGATGGACTAAGCCGAGGGTCGGTGCCTTCAAGGTCAACGTTGATGGGCGAAGAAATCTCCACAATAACTTTATTGGGATGACGGCGGTTATTAGAGACTCTTATGGATCTTTTATTGCCGCGAAGGGATGGAGACGACAAGAACTTTTGGATCTGCTGATCATGGAGGCTACCGCAATGTGGCTGAGGTTGAAGTGGGCCTTGGATGGTCATTTTGCTGACCTTCTAATGGAATCTGACTCATTGATTCTTATTGAGTTTTTGGTGGGTGATCGCTCCATCAGGGCTCCGGTTGGAGCGATTCTCTCCCTTATCCGTAACGCCGCCCTCCAGGCCAACTCTTTGTCTTTTCAACACGTTTTACGGGCTGAGAATTTTGTTGCTCACATTTTGGCTGATTTTGTATCATCTCATTTTTTGCCTGAACAAGAATGGTGGGATACCCCACCATTCTTTATTCAGGAAAATCTCTGTAAAGATAATTTTTTGGAATAGATATATGATGATAGCCCTATCCTCTCTACCTCTGGACGTTCACTCTCAGAGGTTGGCAGGATAGGTGCTCATCTTTTAATCAAAAAAAAAAGTGTATTACATTTCATTTTTCAATTCATATTACATAAAACCCCACCCTTCTTATATCATTTTTTGAGAGATCACAACTCCTATAGCACACCCAAGAGATCAACTGCTCTCACAGTATAGTATATAATGGAGATTAATTGCTCCTCGGTATAGGAAGATGTGAAGAAATAATTAAAAAAATAATATAATGGTGAAAAGTAAAGAGTTTTAAATTAAAAAGTTTTAGTTAAAAAATGACACGTTGAAATAAACACACCCACGAAATAAAAGTCATTTGAAGAATCGATTTGAAATTGAAATCAAACTCACGTTGAAAAATAAGGACCGCGATCCTATGCTCCCGGCTATTTTTTTAATTTTTTTTTGAATTTTTTTTATAATAGTGTTAATCTATATGTATTTAATATAGGTATAAATTTTTACCATTTTTGGGGTATTTTAGATATTTATTTTTAAATTTTGAAGATTAGTGACATTTTAGGTAATTTTAAATTACTAAAATGCCACTGATTTTTAAAAATCCGAAATAAATATCTAAAAATCTCTAAAAATGGTAAAAATTGATACATACGTTATATACACTTAGGTTAACAAGTTCATAAATTTTTTTTAAAAAAAATAAAAAAATAGATATATATGCCCGAGAGCATGGGATCGTGGTCCGAAAAATAATGTATAATAAACAGGAACGACTTCCCACAAATAACCGCACGAAATGGAGTTCCAATCCAATATTGCCTGTATATGCATTATTCTATCCGAACGTAAGCCTAATTAATCCGAGTAGCCGACGTCTGCGGATTTCATCCATCCATAAATTAATTAAAGGATTCCGCTTCTAGAAACCATGAACTCGTTTTAGGGGACATTCGGCATTGTATAAAAGTGGAAGAAAGTGGAAGGGAATGAGAATCCGTTTCCCGAGGCTCATAATTGCTCTATCAATAATTATAATTTTTAACTTTTTTTCCTATATTTCAATTTTTTTCATATCAACTATTTCTATTAAATTTATTTATTCCAACTCCACGAACTCCACCTTTAATATTGTCTATCAATCACATAAATTTTAAAATATTTCATTTTCTATTTTCTATTGTCCCGTAAAATTTTCAATTCCCAAACATCCCCTTAATTTCTATGGCGTCAATATTCGGCACGCTAGCTGGTTCTAAAGCTTGATAGACCCAAATTTTTTACCAGTGGGGCAGCTCGCATTCTTGCTTTTCATGGTTCCTCTACTGAAAAATATCTTAATTTTAAGGGTTTTTTCCAAATATATCAATTATGTTTGACTTTAATTCCAAATATACATACTATGTTTTTAAAATCCTTGATATACTCACTATATTTGCAATTAATTTCAAAAATACCAAATCCATGAGTTAACGCCGTTAATTAACATGTGAAATTATTATATAATTATTAAATTTTGGATATAATTGAAAATTTGAATATCATAACTCACCAATGTTGTAATTGCACATGAGCCTTAAATTTGGAGAGCTCTAATTTTATTTTCTTTCTATTTTATTTTATTTTATTCTGTTTTATAATAGGAGGTATTTTGGCCTTTATAAAAATTTAACTAACAATTTTTAATGGAACAGACAAGTTTGGAATTAATTGTAAACATAGTGGATATATTTAGGATTAAGATCAAACATAATGGGTATATTTGAGAAAAATCCTAAATTTAATTTATATCCTTAACTAGAAACTTCGAATTATTGAGAAATTTACTAAGTAAAATTTTTTCATGTCATTTTAAAATTCTTGTTACAAATGATAATAAGAAATATTTAAGTCTATAATTGATATATAAAGTATAAAATTGATAATGTCATTAGACCATCAACAACCTTTTCTTACTAGGAGAGTCTTCTATCCTGATATGCTAAATAAAAATCTAACATCTTTTTTCATCCCTTTTAATCTTATTCTCCGGAGGTTCAATTTTTCGGTCTCTCACTTCTATCTACTTTCTCTGTCATATTTTACAAGACAAACCATAATTAAAAAAAAATTCTACCCATAACATTTATCTCTAGTTCCTCTTATATTTATAGTGTTTCATAAATTTTTCTTATATCAATAAGATTTTTTCTAAATTTCTTTCATACTCATACTATTAAACACGGTTGTTATATACTTTATTGAAAAGACAATTTCACCCCTCTAAAATTTCTGTTGTTGATGCACTTGAATCATTTGATATCATAAATTAATGATTTACTATTATCAATTAATTCATATTATGATTGAATCGTTTCAATTGGAAAATCTAGAGGAGCAACATTTTTTTAATGGGTAAATAATAGTTATGAAAGGAATCCAGGGTGAAGTATTATAAATATACGAAAAATTTGTGCAATATTGTGATTATAGTAAAAATTATGGGTGACTATATTCGGTATAACAAGAAATTTTTCTTTTTTTATGTAAAGGAAAATCATAATATCAGCTTGGACTTTGGACGTCGGAAAGAAAATATTTATTTTTAATATTAACTACTATCTCGAAAAACATTTGAGGGGAACAAAAGGAGCTTAGATCCTATACACTTAGGTAAACTTAGCTTCAGTGCACCTAGGAGTAAATATTTTTTTAATATAGTTCTATCATGTTTGTAGACTTGTAGATATTTTTTGATTTTTCAAAATTGAGGGTATTTTATTCATTTTTAAATGATTAAAATAGCCCTATTTTAAAAAAAATAATTTTTTTTTATAAATCTTCAAAAATAGTAAAAATCGATTTATACATTAAAGAGATGTGATCCCATGTGATCGACTACATGACCCATTTTTTATTTTATTTATTTTTTTATAAACATGTAAAGCTAGGTGTATTTAATATATAAATCAAGTTTTACCACTTTTGGATGCTTTTAAGTATTTTTTATTTTTAAATAGAATGAAATTTTTTGTAATTTCTGACTCAGAAAATTATGAAAATGTCGTTGTGTTTAAAAATAAAAATACTTAAAAGCATCTAGAAAAGGTAAATTTTGATTTATAGGTTAAATACACATAACTCTATATGCTTATAAAAAATTAAAAAAAATATTTGGGGTCTCATACAGCCGGCCACATGGGACCACTCGTCTACATTAAATACATTTAAATTAATGATTTTATAAAAAAATTTCAAAATTTTTTTTTTGCACTAATTGCACTGAAGCTAAGTATCTTGGGCGAATTTAATCATGTACCTGACAATAGTATCAACCAAATGTGGTGCATGCGTCTTTAAAGCGAAATAATCTTTTGAAGCCGGCTTCACGGAGGCTTCCGTAAAGCCGGCCCAAAAACCTATTCTTTTAAGTTTTTTTTGATTTTTTTCATGGGTAAGTAAATCTAGGTGTATTAAATCTATAAACTAAGTTTTATCATTTTTGGATATTTTTAAGTATTTTTTTGAATTTTTAAACACAATGACATTTCCATAATTTCTTGAGATCTAAAAATTACGGAAATGTCACTGTGTTTAAAAATCCAAAAAAATACTTAAAAATATTCAAAAATGATAAAACTTGGTTTATAGATTTAATACACCTAGATTTACTTACACATAAAAAAATAAAAAAAATTTAAAAAATAGATTTTTGGGCCGACTTCGCAGACTTCAGAAGATCAGGACTCGTCTTTAAAATGGGCTGATTGGCAAAAAAAAGAAATACGTCAAACCGAGTGTCTGTTAAATGGGGTCACTGATGTTGACCTGTGCCCATTATCTACAAAATAAATAAATAAAATAATAATGTTTATAAACCGTTTAAGATGTGCAACTTGTAGCTCACGTCAACCACGGAATTCAACCATTGCTGCTGTTTTTTGTTTTAAAATATGGGTTAATTACAAATATCATCATAACTTTTATCCATATTTACAGATATATCACACTTTTATAAAAATGACATATATGACTATATAATTTATTCCTAAATTCTAAATACAATGCTATTATTTTCTCTTTGATAAAGTGTCGAAATTTTAAAATGACAAAATTGCTATGGTCATTTCCCATAAAAGAGATAGTGTATACACATAAGAGTTGTTGAATCTATTTTTTTTTTATTGTTCCAACTAAAACGTACCTTGGAAGATCTCTTTTTATAACTTAATCAATCATTCCAACTAATTATTTTTTTAATTTTTGCTCAATGAATAATATTCATATTAGAATCCGCAGGAAATGCTGCTCCTAGTAAATGAAAGATGAAATGTTCACTTTCCCGAAGTCAAACTCCAGACCACTGCATCAAGGCTAGGATTGTGTACCAACTATGCTGTATGCTTCCGCACTAGTTTAATCTACTTTTACTTTGTGTTTTTATATTACTTTGTTAAATTATTTTATAATGTTTAATTAGAATTTTTTTTACTTTTACTAAGCGTAATATTATAATTTTACGTCTATTTTTCCATACTTGAAATTGAAGATAAAATGAGCGACTATTTATACCATTTTTATAAATATGTAGTCATATCTATAAATATGAGTATAAGTTGTAGTAATATTTCAATTAACCCAAAAAATATACTATGGAAATTTCATACGAGTTGGTGGCGGCTTACAGGTTAGACTTTTATTTTTTAAACTTTTTCTGATCGGTCCTACAGGTTAGATTTAGACCTTGCATTAAGTACGAAATATATTGATGGTCTTTGTTGGATGGCTACGTTGTTCAAATTCTACTCATCTACGTGTGCAACGAATGGAGAGTTCAAACGGACGCTCGTCGTTATTTTGCATTATTCGGCCAAATAATTAGACTTGGACGCAGTCTTCGCTGTACGGAATTTTGCAAATAGCTTTGGAGGGAGCTGAAAAATCATGGCACACGAATATGATACTTCGATATTTTTTATATTAGTAAAAAAAATCAGCAAATATCCTTTTTTTCATGCGAAATATCATCTCAACCTTGGCTGTTTCTTCTTTTATTTCTTCGTAACTAACTGAAAGTGTACTATTGCCAATAGTATCTTGTTTGTGACTGTTGCCGCCGAAGATTGCTAATAATTAAGTGGATTATTTACATTTTAGATGGTGAACCAGCATAAATATATTTGCAAATATATATAAATTATGTAAATATATTTACAATTTCAGAAACTGCAGGTACCTATCATTATAGTCAAACTAATTTACCCAAAATATAATTTGTGGTATCGTTAGTAGTCCCGGCCCGCTGGGTTCTCCTTCGGCCAGGTACGAGAGCACTGCGTCAACCATCAAGCATGGATGGAACAATAGAATTTTTTGATGGTCTAAAAAAAAAAGAGAGAGAGAGAATCGGAAGGGTTGCAGGTCTTTGCAAGTGCCTGAACTTGACCGTCGTCTCGAGTATCTAAAATTACTATGTATACTCACGTATAATTAGTATTCCCGTAGCAGGTTACAATACTGCAGAATACAAGAACGAAGCTGAATTGATCTATGCTGACCTTATGGGGAAAAAAAATTGCTGGCTCATAATTCATTTCTGGCTGATTTAAGCCATGATAAGGTCCCCCTCCAAAAAATATTATTTCTCTGACGTTTATTGTCCGCATGCCATGCTACTGAATATTTTAAACCCGTGACTGCCGTGAGGCCCGTGACTTTAGTGTTTCGTCTTCTTTTTTTTTCTTTTTTTTTTTTTAAAAAAAAAAAACTATTTCATCCTTATATTGAAGTAGGGTGTTCCAAAGAATTCCACTTGCTTGAATAGAATGTGTATCGGATGAGATTTCTTATTCGTAAAATAATTTTTTCAATTCCTAATATAGTTGTTTATTTTTGAAGTATATAATATAGTTATTTATACTTTAAATACAATTTGTCTCTTTCCAATATACATCACTAAATTTTCATCTCATGTTTCTATCCTATTCAAGCTCACATCAGTTTCTAACTGCCCACGAAATTGGAGTTGCAGATATGGACATGAAGTGATATGTTATCCATTTATGCAATAATAATTGATACATGTGATAAGAAATTCAATGCCTCCAATTAACATACGTGAATTATTGGGCATTATTATTTTAATTAGGGTATGGCGTGGGAACATTGTAGAGAAATACAGCTTTCCCAGGGTTAGTGATGCTGTGAAACAATTGGATCTTCTATGTTTGAAAGCAAGGTGATAGCTGCAAAGGCCTGTGAAATTAGGAGATCAGGCAACATGTACATGAGGGCCGATCGAGTGCATCCAATTGAACATAAGTGAGCCATGTTTAGTTAAGCCGTAGGAGACTCCCACATACGTGGAGCTAGATCTGAAGTGTGCACCATTAGGAGATGGGAGTGGTTATCAACATAATCTAGAGTTGCAACTCTAATGTAGCATAAAGAGCTGTAGGTGAGACGACTATTAAAGAGACAACTATGACGGTGAGAAATGGTTGCCGAAGGGACAATCAGGGGTCTAGACGCCATAGTTGGCTCCAACTAGGCATGCACTAATGGTGTTACAAGACGTCAACTTGACAGCACAAGAACTATCGTTGGAGAGGCTTGATTATCCCCTAAAGAGCCAATAATCCTACCAAGATTGAATTTGGACAATCCAATTTATAGATGTTGTAGAGTGGAAGGCAGTGGGACTAGGGTCGATTGCTCGGAATGTCGGAAAAAGTCTAAGGAGAAGTCTTCTACGTGGCCCTCCTCTTACTGCAAAAGAAGTTTGAGCATATTACTCTACTCTAAAGGATTGCATGAGTGCCGTTCTTGGTCTTCACCATATTGTATAAACGGAGAAAAGATGAAAACTTTCTATATCGTTCCTATAGACGAACATAGATTATGGAGCGTAAGTTGGGCAAGAGCTAGCAACCGCAAAGTGCGCATGTGCTAAAGTAAAGGAGAGAAGGATTTATTTTTATGTGAAAAATAAAGATTCCATTTATCAGAGGCATTTCTTAAAAACTATAAAAAAATTATTTTCACATATAAGAAAAAAGAACGATGAACCCAATTAAAAGTTGAAAAAAAGCTGATGCCTTGTAATTAGAGTAGAGTCACAAATGGAGAGAGATCATAACACAAGCTCAAAGAGTAGAATTTTTTTAAATATGATCCTATGCATTGGGTGCACTTAGGCTCAGAGCACTTAGGTGCATTTAACATTTTTTTTGAAATTTTTTTACACAACTGTTAATCTAAGTGTATTTAACATGAAATTTAAAAAATGCTACTAATTTTTAAAAAATCTAAAAAAATATTAAAATCTTCAAAGATAGTAAAAATTGATTTATATTAAATACACTTAGATTAATAATTGTGTAAAAAAATTTCAACAAAAAAAATAAAAAAAATATTTGCACTTAGGTGCACCGAGCCTAAGTGCACCCGGTGCATGGAGCCTAAGTGCACCCGGTGCTTCATCATGCCATTTTGCTAATGTGAATTGTTTTTTGACGGTGTTCATCTTACACATGCGAAAGGCTTCGATTTGCATGGCCAAAGGCGATCAACATGTCCTGCATGCCTCCATTTGAAGTAAATCAATGTTTTCCTATTAATTTATAAAATTTTACTATCTTTTGAAAATATATTTCATTAAGCTCCACTTCTATATAGTTGAATTACATAAAAGTGATTTCACATAACTCTTTCTGATTTTAAGATATTAATAATTAATGCAAAATTTAATCTATTCATTGTAATTAACATAATTTATTTAGTTGGGAACCCATTTTTATCCAAATCTATGTGCATGAGCTACATTTGCTCAAAAATAAATATATTTATATATAAAACTAGGAAAATACTTAGGATGTGTTTGGATAAAGTCAAAACTTTTCATCTTAAATTTTTTAATCTAAAATTTTTATTCTCTATAATTATCTTATTTTTAAATTATTCATTCATATTTTCCTATACAACTACTCTACTTTCAATTATTTCTCCATGACTACCAATACGATTAACTTAATTTATTTTAACTGTATTATCTTTACTCTTCGTCATTACATATACTATATCATGTCATTTTACACCATTTTAAAAACTTTTAGATGAACTTTTATATTAAAAAATTTTCATCTAAAAGTTTTATTACTTCTCAAACACCCTTGAAATTTATTTACATATGTATTAGAATGTAATAATATTTTATAAAATCATCTATTCACCTAGTAATGACATTTTAGATAGCTTAGACATTGAAAACATTATTTAAAATTTAATATTTAGTATGAATTATTTTATTGTGCTTATGTTACATATTTATAAATGGAGCTAATATATAATGATACTAAATAAATGAAAGAATTTATATAATAATATATATGATACTAAATATAATAGATAACGTGAATTTTATATATATTAGTAAGATGTTAAAAATGGAGAAGCTCATGTAGAAGAGAAGTTTAGAGCAGCAGAGCCATATTTTATTGTTGTGGTTAGCCACGCGTAATTACCGGCAATAAATCAATACCGTGGTGGATAAATCCAAAACTAGAACAAGTTGAAAGGCTCATTTGGACGAAATTACGGAATTACTACTCAGTTAAGGCGGCAACACACAACTTCGAAAGAGGGGGGTGGTGGTTTTGGTGGGAAGGAATCGGCAACACACAATCAGAAATCACAGATTGCGGTATTCTACTCTTCTTCACTGGCAAGTGGCGATGGGATGGCTGGGGGCTGCTTTTATACGGGGGCGTTGCAAGGACGGGAGGCAGCGTTCCGTTTCGAGATCGGCTCACGGATAGGGGATACGTGACTTCCTTTTCCGTTGCGTTCAATGGGGAATTTCTATATCTACATTCAGGGAAATCATTGCGCGAAGCCATGAACCGACCCGCCGACGATCGAATGACACGTTTCATCCGAGTCGGGCGGTGGCTAGCCCGCTCCAGCATTCTTGTCCGTCCAAAAATAAATAAATAATAAATTGACGAAAATGAGCACCACGTATTGTCGTCTAGTCGCTCAATCATTTAACACGATTCAATGCCTCCAGCTCGTGAAAGCTCTTGGTGCTACTGTCTCATTTTTAAATCTATAAACCATACAAGCCATTAATTATTAGTTTATATGCATCTGCCCCAGTCTCTTTTTTTTTTTTTTTTTGATAAAAGAGAATTTACTCTATCCTTATTCCACAACACCTATATTGGGATTAAGGATAGACTGATCCAAATTTGATATATCTAAAAAATTGTCTGTACAAATTTTGTCATGAATGACTTGGGAAAATTGCCCCACCAATACAATTGGAACACAGGAGAGTGTAAAACCACTTCGGCTACCCAGTCTCATTTTTAAATCTATAAACCATACAAGCCATTAATTATTAGTTTATATGCATCTGCCCCAGCAGCGGGGCGACGTGGGTTCCAACCATGTCAACAGCATTTTCATGGGGAGAAACAGCAAAACAATGGTGGCTTTAGTCGTCACCAAGTTGCCTGTGGAAGTGTTCACTAGTTGACATGTTTAGAAGATATTATTAGGAAAAATTAAAATATTAATAAGACGCTTATAAAATATTATTAGAAAATTATAAAAATGTCTCCGGACTTAATTGTAAATTAATTGAAATGAAGAAATATATACATATAAAAAAATTATTAGTTCACACAAAATATAAAAAATATGAAAAGATATCATTGATATCATGGATGTTTATGATGAAGTTATTATTATTACTACTACTACTACAAGTTGTAAATTAATTTATATTTTTTGATAACTAAAATAATTTAGATTTTAATTGAGTGGTTTATTTGTATTTTAGTAGCAGCTTGAACAAAATAAATGTTCATCCATCTACTGTTTTTTCGTGCAACAAAATTTAACTATAAATTAAAGAATTGTATATATTCTTATGAAATTGTATTATTAAGGTTTATTAAACTATCTAATTAAATTTCTTTTTGGTATGGTATAAGTTCAATGTGATACAATGCACAACTTAGATTTTATTAATTAGTAAAATTTGATTTATATGTTAAATATACTTAGAAAATAAGTGTATGAAAAAACATTACAAATAAATTTTTTTAAGTAAGCTAAATGATACCTTTGCTTAGTCTAGACTGACAGAATCATTCCTTTTAATGAAATACACTTAGAACAATAATTTTATAAAAAATAAAAATATATTTTGTAGCTAGTGCAAGCTAACAATGAAGTAATGTTATTCGTGCCATATCATTGTAATCATTTTTTAAACTTTCATCGTTTTCTATTGAAATCCCATTTTGCCGAAGAATGCAAGTAAAGAGAATGAGGGTGAACTTTGCCATGAACAGTGAAGAAGTACCAAAAGTGTATACATTGTTGTTCTCGCGCAACAATTATGTTTGTTTTCCATTAAAACAATTATATATAATGAGTAGCAAATTATATTAGTTAGCATGTTTATCTTGAGTTCATGACGTACAAAAGAACCGTCCCGCGAAAACAGTATATACACTATTATAATCTATCTACGCTATTATATATACAAAAATCAAAAGCTATTTGGCGTCGTTGGTACGATGAATGAAATGGAAAGTAATATGGAAAAAAATTTATTCTCCAAAATTAAAGTTAAATTCATGTTTAACTTCTACAATAATTTTAATTTGGCATGATTGATACGAGGAATGAAACGGAAAGTATTCTGGTCAAAAATTATTTTTCAAGATTAAATTTAATTTTGTATTTCTATAACAATTTTAATTTTTACTATTTATATTTTTAATTATAATACTTCAATTTAGATAAATTTAGGAATCTATTTGGAAAAATGTAAAAGTAAAATTAAGAAAGTGGAAAGAATTTTTTCTTGAAAAGTAAGAAGATAATATGATATGATAAGGTAAGGTAGGGATTAAGAGTAAATAAAATAAAGTTAAAATTAATTGAATAATTACATAGAAAACATAAGAAATGAGCGTAATGTAATAACATAATAATAAAGTAAGATAATTAAAATATTAAATCATATCCAATTGTAAGAAGTGATTTGTTTCACCTTATATATTACCAAACTAACCCTTATACGTGTCTAAAATCTTTGTTTTTGAAAATGAGAAAAATGTTGTTGAAAATATAATAACTAAAGTAATTATAATTGAAAATAAAAAATTGACTTTTTAAAAATGAGAAATCACATCCATCCCGATTCATATTGTCTTTTCTAATGCACCTTAGGGTGTGTTTGGCAATGAAAACAAATATAAAGCTAAAATTTTTCAATCTAAAACTTTTTACTATCATAATTATCCTATTTTAAAATTATTTTTTCACATTTTCTTGTACAAACTACTTTTTTTACTTATTATTTTTACACAATTATCTATACAATTAATTTATCAATTTCAACATTATTTGCTTTACATCTCATCATTACTCCTATCATATTACATCATTTTTTTTTTATCAATTTAATATTTTTTATGCAAAAAAATAATTTTAGATCACTTTCTAACCCACCTTTAATCACGTTACTTTTTAGATAACTAGTGGCACGTAGGGGCCTCATCTGACGTGATATGAATTATTGCCTTGAATTTTTAGCTGCACGCATGCAGACGGAGTATTCGTCCCGAGGAGCACCGTACGACTAATTAAAAGGCCGTTGGGAGGCCTCAACACTGGTAACACCAGCGGCACAGTGAACGATTGTCTGGTGTTCGATTTTTTTCTTTCTATATGCAGGTTTTACAATTTTTTCTCTGATGCAGGGGTTTTTTTTACAGCTTCCCTCCAATGTGGGATTTATAGGAAGATTTCTCTCCATGGTGTGAGAGCGTGAAGTTACTCATTATAAGATCTGAATGTCACATTATATAAAACATCAAAAAAAAGAAGTAAGTACCGTGATTGTATACATCACATCCAGTTAAAATACATCATTTATTTATTTTTATAATTAATTATATTTTTAAAAATTTCCTTACAAATATATTTTACTAAATGTATTTAATTCATATACTAAGTTTTGACATTTTATAATACTTTCATATATTTATTTTTAAATTTTAAAAATTAAGTTTTTAAAGGAAGAAAAATGATTTAAATGCCCCCGAAATGGATTTTTTAAAAAATAAAAAATAAAAATGTAAAAGTATTGTAAAATATCAAAACTTGGCATACGAATTAAATATACTTATTTAAACATGTTTATAAAAAAATAAAAATATAATTAATTATAAAAATAAATAAATGATGTTCTAGCCTAAAATACATAATGATATATATAATCGAGTTCCAATTTTTATATTTTCAAATTTTTACATGTATATTTTTATTTTTCAAAATATATATAAATTAAAATGTAAAACTTAACATGAAAAATAATCCAAATGAAGCCCACGCATATATAAAATATATTTTTTCTTTGTTGCTCGTATATAGTTTGGTATAAAGGCAGCCACACAGCATCACAGTCCGCCAAAGATTCATTTCAGCATTTTCAGGGTAAGCAAATTTTTAGTTAATAAAAATTTTTATTATGTAAATAAAAAATATGTATAACCTCGCAAAAGTAAATATCATTTGGTCGGCCAATCTACTGTAAAAAGCATATTTTTGATTAGGAAGCTTTGATGAATACAGGTGATACTAATTAACTTGCAATAGATTAATTAAATGATATAAGCGAACCGTAATCCTTGGCCATTCACTAAAGGAAAATTAATATTTAGCTGAGCTAAAACTTGTTATTATACTGCCTCAAAAAAAAAATTTGTTATTATATGTATTAGTTTATAATATGATGTCACCGTAACGATGTTAATTAAGTCATTTACAAAAGACTATAGTGACCATTTTTTGAATATATCAGTAAAATCATTCTTATAATGATATTTTTCATTACTAAAAAGTTATTTTTTGTAACATTCATTATATTATTATCATTAAAAGTTAATTTTTAGCAACAATAATTATTTATACTACTAGATAATATTTTTTGCAAAAAAATGTTAAGCATTAATAAAAATACATTGCTAAATGTTAATTTTTATGCGGTAATTGTAATGTGTTACTGCATATATAACGCACCATCCCCAGGAAGAAGCAACGATTTTATTCTTGGAATTGTCTCATTTAATTTTAATCCTTGATCAAATAACTCTCATTTTTTTCAACAAGTTAATGCCATCATTTTTTAACAGCAACGAGACCATTGTCAAACTAAGTATTTAATTTGATACAGTGTGTTTTTTAATTTTTTATAAATTTTTTATTCTAACTGTATTTAATTTATATACCAAGTGTTATCATTTTTATAGATATGCAAATAGTCTTTTGAATTTCAAATATAGGGTAGGATACTCTTATATTTGAAACAAAAAAATATAGCCACCAAGGGCTTGCTTTGTATTACATATTTGCCAAGCAATCATTGTTCAAGTCTCCTTTTATGTGAGAGTGATTTTGCAATTTCTCCCTAGTTTAGGAATATTTGTAGATTCTTTCTTGGTTTGGGGATATTTACAGATTCCCTTAGGTGTAAGGTGTTTACAAAAAAAAAAAAAAAAAATTCCTCGTGTATAAATACCAAAAAAAATTTATATAAAAAATTTGCACACCTCCTAAAATAGTAAATTTCTATATATAAATTAAATACACTTAGAGTAATATTTTATAAAAATTTAAAAATTTAAAAATACGTTTTTGCGCCAGCCATGTCGCCGGATGTGTAGGATCATTCCTCATTAAATATTACTTATAAGAGGAATGATCCTATTAGCCCGGGCTAAGTAAATACCTCACTTAGGCCACCTCAAAAATCATATTTAAAACAACTTTTTTTTACTTTTTTCTTCATACACTTGTTTATCTAAGTGTATTTAATATATAAATCAAGTTTTACCATTTTTGGATATGTGTATATATTTTTTTTAGACTTTTAAAAATAAGGGTATTTTAAAAACATATATACACATAAATATTTAAAAATCTCAAAAAAATAGATAAACATATTCAAAAATGGTAAAACTTGGTCTATATGTTAAATACACTTAGATAAACAAGTACATGAAGAAAAAAGTAAAAAAAAGTTGTTGTAAATAAGTTTTTTAAGGTAGGCTAAGTGGGGCATTTACTTAGCCCGGGCTAATAGGATCACTCCTCTACTTATAAGGTAACTTCAAGGGTATGCATGCTATGTAGTGGTAAAATCCTTGCAAAATCAATAATTATAGGAAAAAACTGGAAATCCTAAAAAACAGAGAGAATAAATGCTAACGTTCCAAATAACCACGACATTAGGTTGCAAAGCTCATATTTTTAAATTTTTTGGAATATTTTTATGGCTGAATTTTTTTTAATAAAATTATTAATATAGGTATATTTAATTTATGAACCAAGTTTTACTATTTTTAAAAATACATGTATATATTTTATTTTTAAAAATAGAAGTATTTTAATTATTTAAAAATGACTAAAACCTTCTTATTTTTAAAAATAAAAATTTATAAACATCTTCATAAATAGTAAAATTTTATATATATATACAAATGATTTTGTCATCACAAAAAATAGAGCCAGACAGCCTGGAAAACATCCCAGCACCCTTAACCTCAGTTTTCTACACAAGGAGGACTAAAGAGAGGCGACGTTTTCCAAAAAAAAGAAAATCAAAAGAACATAGTATCTGAGAGGCACAAATGAGCGATCTCTTTCGGTATTTGGTTTGTCAATATTTTACTTCTCTCTTCCCCTTCCACCGCCATCTTTGCAAGTTAGTGGGCAACTTTATTTCCCTCCCTCAAAATGCGGTGGAAGCTGGAATACTGGAACTGAATTCTCAAGTCATTAGTCTCCTTCATTAGCTCTCCATAACTTGATCTAATTTATGTATTGCTCTTTAAGCCAATGAACTGCAATTTGTGAATCTGATTCAATCTCAGCTTTCTTTCCATATTCTTGCCACCACAAACGAGCCACTCCAATCCTTTATCACGGCCCCAAACCCCACAGAGAGTGTTGCTTCCCTATTGCTTGCGTCCACATTTATTTTCATTCTTCCTTCTACTGGCTTGGTCCACTGCAAGGTTTCAGGTTGCTCCATAAAACCCCCCCTCTGAAGCAGGATTGATGTATGGGTTCCATGTTTTCATCAACAACCCACTTGTTTCTTAAGTACCAGATCTTCAACAGCAAGTTATAAAAAGAGAGAAGAGAGGTCCTTACTCATACACAAATTATCGAGAATATCTTTCATGTCAGATCTGGCTCTACCCGGGAGCTGGATGAAGGTGGCTGTATTAGAATGTCTTTTGTCTTCTAGGCAGTTCCAAAGTAAACGAAGACAACTTTCAGTTTCCTCATGATTCTTGCATAAAACTTAATATATATTGAATATATATAGATTAATGATTTGATAAAAAATTTTAAAAATGAATTTTGTACCGTGCGCTAAAGTTTCAATAACTTCCCGAATGATTCACATGGAATGGGTCCTTTTCTTCTTATAGCCACAAATTAATGAGAAACAAGTACACGGACACAACTCACAGTCAGATAGAGCACGGGCCAGTTAGGCAGCCTGCGCATGCCACGACCAACGGTTATTAGAAGCTTTTCTTTTTTCCTAACTTTCTTGCTTCCATTTGCTATCAATAATTGCTACTAATAATCGGAACTAAAAAAAAAAAAAAAAAAAAAAATTGCTACCAATAATTAGATGACTCCGACAACAGAATAACTGGTCAGGAATTAGTAAAATTAAATTTCTCTTTTTTCCCATTTCCCTCTAAAAAAATATTAGAAAAGTTCACCGCCACACCTATGGCGGGGTTGTAAACTTGTAATACATTGGGAACCAACCCATGGAAAGCACTTCCCATGCTTTTCTCGTGGGAAGTTGCCTATCAACCGTTTATTTTCGTTGGATGATTTGGATTGCATGGGGTATTTTTGGAAATGGAAAAATTAGGGTGGAGGCACCGACGGGCGGCTGCTCTCACATGCAAGTGAGAATCCATTTCTTCCCTCTCTCCCGAGTCAGTGCCATAGCCGTCTCCCTCTCCCTTTCCCGCTCGAGCTCCCCCTGACCCTCTCGCTATCTCCAGTTCGCCATATCCCTTTCCCGCTAAATTGCTTTCGTGAACAGACATGTTGCTAATAGCATGAATTTTGCAAAAAAAAAGATTGCTACGGACGAAGTTAGAGATCTCTGGTCGGAGATGTTGCTCAGATTGTTGCGAGATGGACCTTGATAGCAGAAGACTACTGTTGATTTGTCTTGCTATGTAATCAGGTTGCTGTGCAAGGCTTGGATTTGGGGTGGAAAACATGGCCGTATGGTCTTCTTGCTCAAATATTCACCTAATTGCTTGAATGCAAGGAAGATCTTGTCACCAGACTTCAAGGTTTCTCACTACCCACAATTTGGACAACTCTGATCTACCAAAATCTGCTTGTTGGCACCAGATCTGAGATTGCTGCTGAAGGCGGGTTAACCGTCCATGGAGAAAAGGGAAAAGGAAGGTGATGGAGCATTAAGTTTGGCGCTCCGCTAACGTAATTTTATTCGTGCACATACGTTCCCTAAAAAATAAAATACAGTCATTAAATCTCTTAAAAACTTACAAAAACTCTCTAAATCTCAAAAGTATGTTTTTGGAACAATTTTCATATGAAATCTTTTATAAATAAAATTTTAAATATTTTAAAATATGAAAATATTAAATAAAATGAAAATTATAAGCGGGCTAAGAGCTCATGCAATTAGTTAAGTGCATACGATCGGGGCTTTATATCAATTATACTTAAATTAACAGCTTTATAAAAAAATTAAAAAGTAAAAAAGAATTTTTACACCTAAGTGCATTGAAGCACAATGAAAAATATGATATTTAAAAGTCAACATATGTAATTTTTTTAAAAAAAGGACTTAAAGGCAAAGTGAAGACATTTTTCAATATTTTGTAATGAGAAAGCGCCAGTTTGAAGATTGATGGGTGATTTTATTTAAAATTCAGAATTTTATATTGCTTTAATTTAATTTAAATCAATAATACGATATCACAATAAAGATTAATGTAGAAACAAAGTTAATCAAAATAATTATTTTCATCTAGTTTAAAAATATTTTCATAAATTTTAAAATAAAATTCAATGGTTAATATGTTTTAAGTTTTTTACATAAATTATAATAATATTATTTTATATCTTTATATAATTTTATATTGATAAAATCAGCAAAAATTCAGCTTGTTTTGTAAGATTTGGACGACCAAAAATAAAAATATGGACTATGTGGATAATTTAGAACTTTTTGATTAAAAATAACATAATTAATGTAGATATAAACCCCATTAAAATGATAATCCTTTTTCCGAATTAATTTAAATTATAAAAATTGGATTAATTTGAAGAAGTTTACAGTTAGATGTTAGATTTAGGTGGATTCATTAAACAATTTTTTACTAATATAAAAATACTTAATCATTAAATCAGTCCTAAAAATCATATATATTTAGTTTATTTAAATCTAAATTATAGTTTGATATCGAAAATTTTTCGTTGGACTTTAAATTTGATTGGACTTTATTTAGAGGTGTTCTATAACATGAAGATTTTTTATAAATTTTTTATTCAATGTAAATATTTATTAAATTGATAATTTTACACCGATTTCACTTGAAGTAAATAAATTTTTATTTTAAATTTATTAATTCTAGTAAAAATAAATCACAATTAGTATATTAATATGTTAAATCTGTAATATAAACCATAATAATATTATTTTATAATTTAATAAATTTTATTGTAAATTTTTTATTAAATATGGTTATTTACTAAATTGATTATTTAACCAATCCTAAAAAGTAACATATATTTATATATTAAATCTAAATTACAGTTATCTATAATAATTATTACAGTTTTATATATGTACGTAAATTTCTATTTCATTTAATTTAAATTAGTTACTATTTTTAATCATAACTTTATATATTTATTTACTTTTAAAATTATTTAAAGGTTTGCATAGTTTTGAAATGAATTATTAAGTATATATCTTTTGCAAAATACATAAATTATGTAAAATATTTTTAAAATATTAAAATTAGATGTTGTTAGATACTGTTAGATCCCGTTAGATATTATTAGATGCCGTTAGATGCTGTTAGATACGGTTAGATGTTGTTAGATACTATTAGATTTAGGTGAATTTCATTAAATCATATTATCTAAGTTTTAAAATTTGTAATTAAGGTATAAATGACATTATAAGGGGCTGAAAATCATGTTACCCGGTGTTAAATTAGAATTAACTTATTAATATCAAAAGTTAGATGCTGTTAGATGCCGTTAGGTCCGGTTAGATGTCGTTAGATGTTGTTAGATACAATTAGATGTTGTTAGATACAATTAGATGTTGTTAGATGTTATTAGATTAAGGTGAATTTTATTAAATCCTATTATCTGGGTTTTAAATTATGTAATTAAGGTATAAATAACTTTATAAGGGGCTTAAGATCATATTATAGGTGTTAAATTAAGATTAAATTATTAATATCAAAAGTTAGATGTTGTTAGATGTCATTAGATCCAGTTAGATGCTATTGGATGTCGTTAGATGCTGTTAGATGCTGTTAGATGTCGTTAGATACAGTTAGATATTGTTAGATTAAGGTGGATTTCATTAAATTCTATTATCTGAGTTTTAAATTCTGTAATTGAGGTATAAATGATCTTATAAGGGGCTTAGGATTATATTACAGGTGTTAAATTACGATTATCTTATTAATATAAAAGGTTAGATGTCGTTAGATGCTGTTAGATGCTGTTAGACACAGTTAGATTAAGGTGGATTTCATTAAATCATATTATCTGGATTTCAAATTCTGTAATTAAGGTATAAATGATCTTATAAGGGGCTTAGGATCATATTACAGGTGTTAAATTAAGATTTATTTATTAATATCAAAAGTTAGATGATGTTAGATGTCGTTAGATCCGGTTAGATATTGTTAGATGCTGTTAGATGCTGTTAGATGCTGTTAGATGCTGTTAGACGTCGTTAGATGCTGTTAGATGCAATTAGATAAGGTGGATTTTATTAAATCCTATTATTTGAGTTTCAAATTCTGTAATTAAGTTATAAATGACCTCATAAGGGGCTTAAAATTATATAAAAGGTGTTAAATTAGAATTAACTTATTAATATCAAAAGTTAGATGCTGTTAGATGTCGTTAGATCTGGTTAGATGTTGTTAGATGTCGTTAGACGCTGTTAAATGCTGTTAGATGTCGTTAGATGCGGTTAGATTCTATTATATTCAAAAAATAAAAAATATTAATAAATTTTCAAAAATTCAGAAATAAATATTGAAATTGTTATTTTTGAGAGTACCTTAATTACATGAACTTTAAATAATATAACATAATTCCTTATATAAAATATATTTTTCAACTTTACCAATAATAATGAAATCTTATTAGAAAATAATTTTTTGCACACAAATATTTTTAAAAAAGGTCAAATAATGAAAAATTATGTCGACATACGTTTTAGTAGTTGATCTAGCAAATGAATGAAATAGATTGAGATTTTGTATATATATAATACAAATTTTATCAACTTTACCAATAATAATGAAATCTTATTAGAAAATAATTTTTTGTACACAAATATTTTTAAAAAAGGTCAAATAATGAAAAATTATGTCGACATACGTTTTAGTAGTTGATCTAGCAAATGAATGAAATAGATTGAGATTTTGTATATATATAATACAAATTTTATCAAAAAACCAAACATACTTACATTTTAAAACAAATGTACTAACACTGTAAAATTAACACAATGCCTCTATTTCTTTTTTTTTTTCTTTGGGAGGCTTCCCATGGGTTGGGCCCCATAATTCACTTGCCAATCACCAAGCAGGCATGGGTTCAAAGTGGGTCTCCGTTTATGGGAGCGTCTCTTAGGGCTTTAATGAGAGCATATGGTTAACGTCTTTGCAAAAAAAAGTAAAAAATAGGATAAACTATGAAAATATTTTTGGACGTTATTATAATACTAATGAAGATGAAGGGAAAAAAAAAAAGCAAAGGTCAACTGTTTGGGACGCTTCCAAGCTAGCGGCCCCAGCATAGACGTTTTTAATTTGACCAGTCCCACCATGTCATTGTAGCCATCAACCTTGACTCCTCACTTACAGTCTAAAGAGACGGCGACGGCTGTCCAAAAAAAAAAAGATGGCGATGCTTCCAAGCTAGCGGCCTCAGCGAAACTTCACTATATATAATAATATACATAGAAAATTTTCATTTCTAATGATAATATACATATATAGTTAAGCTAATGCTATACAAGAAATTAAATTTCACTGTATATACTCATGTCTGTAGCGGTTTCCCTGCCTGTATTTAGTAAAAGTAGCCAACAAATTTAACCACAAGTAAAACTATATGCAAGAAAATGTGACAAAATATTCCACCATATGTAGCGAATTTTAGACTTGTATAATTAAGCTTCTAACTAGCTATTATATAAGAATATAGATAGCTGAAATTTGTCCTACGTATTTGAATTTATGGAAAAAACTTTGTTACATATAATACTAAACATAACGTTTATTGATCATATAATTAGATAGAAAATATAAAGTTTCTTATATTATTATGGTATGATGGACAGTTAAAGAACAACATAAACATATAATGAGTACAACGGAAACGAAAATGTTAAAGCGGATGAATGGTAAAATAATAAAAGATAAAATTAGAAATGAAATACTTTAAGAAAATCTCAAAAGTGAGACCAATAAGTGATAGAACAAAAAAAATAAATTAAAATGATTTAGTCAAATTAGACAAGAGCCTAAAATGGTAATGTCTAGGAGGGTAGAGCCTATTCAAATAAAATGTAGTAAGAGAATTAGAGAAAGACCCAAAACTATGAATGAAAATAGTTAAACAATATACAAAAATATTCAATATTATTGAAAATTTAATCTTGAATTCTCAAGAATGGAGCAACAGGATCTATGCAACCAACCCTATCTAGGTGAAAAATTGCTTATGATGATAATATTATTATGGTATAAGAAATTTAGTATTTTAACAAGATGTCATTATTTATACTCCTAATCAATTAAAAAATTATTTGTGATTTAGTTTTAAATATATTTAACTCAATGAACAAAAATGTGGCATTATTAAAGGCCAAGTGAAAATTTAGATATGATTGAAATGTAAATAATATGTCGGAACTATTTTTAATTAAAAAATAATTATTCTTATAAAATTATTAATCTAGATATATTTAACTGATCAACTAAGTTTTATAATTTTTAGGGATGTATATATGTATATAAATTTTAAACACGAGAATAATTTAGTCATTTTAACCATTAAAAACAACTAAAATACTATTGTATTTAAAAATACAAATATATATCTTAAAAATAGTAAAAAATAGTTTATAAGTTAAATACACTTAGCTTAGTAGTTTTATACAAAATTAAAAGTGGCCAGCTTTAGTTGGCAATCACTCCCTATTTTTATACAATTAGCATGTTAGATATTGATTTTATGATTAATTACATCCATTTTGCAGCCAACTGCAACATTTCATTTATACATTAAAGAAGATGAAGCTACCCATGCAGTAAAATCTTATAGCCATTATTTTAGTGAAAAGCATCAACGAATGTAGAGAATTTTACTATTAGTAAGGTATTTTTATGAAAGCTAATACTTTTAATTCTGGTTAAACACATTAAAAAAGACTTAATGCACGACCAAACAAACCTTATATATCATGTAAATTTTGAGATAGTGCTGATGATCAATATTATAATTGGCTGAACCATTTTGTCTATTGGTTTTCAATATTTTCGGTTAAGTAACCGAGACGTTGCGACCAATTTAGTCTGATTTTTTTTTTTTTAATATTGTCACTCATGTTGGATGATAAGACAATTAACAAGGAGTAGAGTAATGAGGAAGATGCCTCCACTCAACTTCAATGAACCTCTTAACTCACTCACATCAACTATTTTATGATCTGTGAAAGCTTAATTTTTTTTTTTGATGAAGCTTAATCTATTTTTAAAACATAGAAATTAGGTTCCTAGTATTGAAAAATTTCTCAACAGAACTCTATTTTAGTTGAGCACTTTTTTATTGCCTCACTAGTTTACTAGCTAAAATAAATTTTCAGTTTAGCCATCTCATGTTAGACCAGAACTTGTGACGGTGTTATAATAATAAGGAACAGCAAACGTAGTCCGGCGATCGGAAATTTCACATGATGATATAAAAATATCCATCAGTCAATAACACCAGTGTTGAATTTCAAAACAAAACGTTTAGACGGCTTAGTCAATGAAGCTATATAAATGCGTGACACTGTGAGCGAACGCCACAGGCAGTCACCCACACCATAAGGACTGACTCGGACTGCAGGCTGCAGCTGCCACCAATGGATTTTTCCACCCAATTCAAAGCCATTGCTGCCCTGCTCACTGTGTTTCTTCTCTACAAGCTATGGTTAGGAAAGCCTAAGAGCAAGCTGGCCAAGGGCAAGAAGGCCCCAGAGCCGGCCGGTGCATGGCCCATCATCGGTCATCTCCACCAGCTTGCCGGGACCGAGCCGCTCACCAGGACGATCGGTGCCATGGCAGACAAGTACGGGCCGGGCTTCATGCTTCGCCTCGGCATGCATCGCGCCTTTGTGGTGTGTGGCTGGGAAATTGCAAAGGATTGCTTCACCACCAACGACAAGGTCCTTGCCACTCGCCCCAAGAGCGCTTCGGGCGACAACATGAGCTACAACTATGCTATGTTTGGCTTCTCCCCATACGGAGCCTACTGGCGTGAGATGCGGAAGATAGCCACGCTCGAGCTCCTTTCCAACAGGCGGCTAGATACGCTGAAGCACGTCCGAGTGGGAGAGATCGACGAGTGCATGAAGGGTCTGTACAGGCGTTGGGTGCAGAACGGGAGGCGCCCCGTGCAGGTGGAGATGAAGCAGAGGCTCTTCGAGCTCACTTTCAACGTCCTCATCATGATGATTGTAGGCAAGCGTTTCTTTGGGGGCATTTTGGGTGTGAAGGATGAGTCGGAGGCCATCAGAATCCGGCAATTGATGGAGCGATCGTCTTATCTCAGCGGCGTCTTCGTCATCTCCGATGCACTTCCGTTCCTCAAGTCTCTGGACTTGCAAGGGCATGAGAAGGCCATGCGCGGCATCGCTGCGGAGCTGGATTCTCTGCTTTCCACTTGGCTCAAGGAGCACAGGCAGAAGAGGTTGAGTGGAGAGATGAACGGTGAGCAGGATTTCATGGATGTGATGGTGTCCACCTTGGAAAGCGCTCAGATCTCCAGTTATGATCCTGATACAATCATCAAAGCAACTTCACAGGTATCCACTCAACTGCACACACACCCGAATTAATCAGCTGGCTTCAAAGATCCAATTTAGACACTTTTTAATTTGTACCAGGCATGATATGTTAATTTGGCGGATCATTGCTTAGCTAGCAAGCCTTGGATGCATGCGTGCCAACTGTCCGAGCAGTAATAAATAGGTGGATTCGTTCCCAATTTAATTAACTGCGCGTTTTTTTTGTAGATTCTGATTGAAGCAGGGACGGACACAACTGCTGTGGCTCTGGCGTGGGGAATCTCGTTGCTCATCAACCATCCAGATGTGTTGAAGAAGGCTCAAGCAGAGGTCGACGCCCATGTCGGTCAAGACCGCAACGTTGAGGATTCGGATATCAAGAATCTGCCGTACATCCAGGCAATCGTCAAGGAGACTCTTCGCCTATACCCTCCGGCACCGCTCGCAATCCCTCACATGGCCATGGAAGACTGCCAAATTGGCGGCTACCACGTGCCGAAGGGCACGCATGTGATGCTCAATCTTTGGAGGCTGCATCGGGACCCAAGCGTGTGGTCGGAGCCAGACGAGTTCAGGCCAGAGAGATTTTTCACCACCCATGTCGGCACGGACGTCCGGGGCCAGCATTTCGAGCTGCTGCCATTCGGTTCTGGTCGACGATCCTGCCCTGGCCAGGCTCTTGCAATTCCGGTCCTACAATTGACCTTGGCTCGTCTCATCCACGGATTTGATTTCTCCACACCAACAGGTGGGCCCATCGACATGACCGAGAGACTGCACATCACTCTCAACAAGGCCAACTTGGTGGAAGTCATGGTCTCCCCCCGCCTCCCTTCCAAGCTTTATGAGTAGTCGCTTTGGTTAGAAACATGTTTCACGGGCTGTGAATTCGAAGGATGAATCTGCAATAGCTAGTGTAACCTGGAGCCCTGCTTTCGTGACCTTTTGTAATAATGTTAAGAATACATGTGTTTTTGTCACTTTGATTTTTGTACCGATTGAGTGTCTTAATTTAAAATTGTACGTGACATGAATGAGCGTTGCACCAATTTGTAACATCGCTGTCGGGCGTCCGGCTGGCGCGAGTTCCAATGGCAAGAGGGGCGGTTTTGTTACGAATCAACCGGAGAGGGATTCGCAGCGAAATATCAGACGACGAACGGTATTAGAATTCTGGCCGGTTCCGGGAATTCGTCCTGGTCCCACTCGGAGGAGGAAGCACGTCGTGATCAGTTTCAAGAATAATCAATGAAAGAATAGCCGCCTCTCCCTATTTACAATCACCCTCTTATATCTATCTTGTTACAACCGACTCACCCGTGTGAGCCTCCTTAGTATAGCTGTCACTACCCTGTCCCATACCCACAGTGTGCATTGCCCGCTCCTGCTGTATCAACTTTCCTTGTTTATTATTTGGGAGCTGTCTTTTTAAATGTTAAAAATGTCTTAGGGCATAATTGTAATAGATATTGAGATATATGTAAATTAAATAATAAAAAAGAAAAAAATTAGACGAAATGATTTATATGAAATGAAATATTTTGAACATATTTGGCTCGTATAAAATATTTAAACTAAGACTTTTCAATATAAAATTTTTCACTATGCACGACTATCTCATTTTTTAATTATTTCTTCATATCTTTTTATATAACTATCATATGATGTACTATTCATAAACAATGCAAAAAGGCCAAGGGCCTATTCCAAATTATATTTTTAAATTGAATCTTTGTCTTTTTTTCTAAGACAATTTGTCAATTTTCAACATTACTTTACTCATTTTCAATACAAATTTACTCATTTTTAATACACATCATTATATTCTCATCTCAAATACAGAATTGATCCAAAAATATTTTATGGTTTGGAATAGACCCTAAAGTGATGTTTATGAATGTGGAATGAGACAAAATTGTGGTATGAGATGATAGTAAAAAAAGAAATGTTTTAAAAATTGCATAGTTGATAGGAAATTATAGGAGTAAAGTTGAAATAAATAAGTTTTTATATAAGATAATTGGTAGAAAAATGATTGAAATATAAGAAAAAAAGGTGAAAATATGATTATTATTTGATGGAGGACAATTCTCGAAATCTTTGCCCCCATGTAATCCCATGCCGTCCCACACTTTCACTTTGCCAAATGTGGCCTAAAATACCTAATGAGGGCACGTTTGAGATTGTTAAATGGGCACACTTTCACTTTGCCAAATGTGGCCTAAAATACCTAATGAGGGCACGTTTGAGATTGTTAAATGGGAAAAAATTGTGGGATGGGATGACAGTAGGAAAAAAATATTATGAGAATTATGTGGTTAATATGAAATAATATAGGTAAAGTTAAAATATTATAGGGTAGTTGGAAGGAAAAATTATTGGAATACAAAAGTAAAGTTAAAAAAATAGAATAATTTAATTATAAAATCAATAGTTCATATTTACCATGCTAGACCACACAATTCCACATCAGCCACAACTCCAAAAATTATTATTTTTTGAAATTTGAAATAATACATAAAAATTAAAAAAAAAAAGGTGACTATCAGCGGCATGGGTGCAGCCGTCCAGTGCAGTTACCGTTGCCGTACATCTGTGGGCCATACATCCAAACATTATCTCACAGCCTGTTATGATTTAATCTATCACTTCAAGAAATGGGTCCGCCTCACGTACTCAGTATTTTTTTATCCAGCCTCTACGTTGAACCCTTGGTCCCTCCACCTTAACAGCGTGGCTGCACTCATCTATGAGGAACTCTGATCACCACCAGAAAAACACTTATCAGGGGGCAAGTATAAGCTAATTGGTCAATATACAGATGCCGTGGTAAATGGAATGGATTGGACACCAGTCGACAGACATTTGCAGTGAAGTAAGAGACAGATACAAATACAATGGAGAGTTTACATTTGAGGAAAAATATGGAGAAAAATACACATCAGATGAAAGACTTGTAATATATGAGACATCAAAAAAAAATAAAAAAAAAATTGGAGCATGTCCACGAATTCGAGGTATGCGTAGTTGCTAATAAGCGAGTACCAGGAAGCTAACCATTCAATTATTGAAAAAACACTCGATTCATTTCTCGTTAATTAAGGGAATTGCGGCCACACAAGCCTACTCTAACAAAGACATACACGTATGATAAGGGCTCGTTTATCAAGTCCACACGGCGCACCAAACAGCAGAGCATCAAATGTGCAACGACTACTCATAGAGCTTGGAAGGGAGGCGGGGGGAGACCATGACTTCCACCAAGTTGGCCTTGTTGAGCGTTATGTGTAGTCTCTCGTTCATGTCGATGGGCCCACCTGTTGGTGTGGAGAAATCAAAGCCGTGGATGAGACGAGCCAAGGTCAATTGCAGGACCGGAATTGCAAGAGCCTGGCCAGGACAGGATCGTCGACCAGACCCAAACGGTAGCAGCTCGAAATGCTGGCCTCGGACGTCCGTGCCAACATGGGTGGTGAAAAACCTCTCTGGCCTGAACTTATCTGGCTCTGCCCAAACGCTGGGGTCCCGATGCAACCTCCAGAGATTGAGCATCACATGCGTGCCCTTTGGCACGTGGTAGCCACCAATTTGGCAGTCCTCCATGGCCATGTGAGGGATTGCGAGCGGCGCTGGTGGGTACAGGCGAAGAGTCTCCTTGACGATTGCCTGGACGTATGGCAGATTCTTGATATCCGAATCCTCGACGTTGCGGTCTTGACCGACGCGGGCGTCGACCTCTGCTTGAGCCTTCTTCAGCACATCTGGATGGTTGATGAGCAACGAGATTCCCCACGCCAGAGCCACAGCAGTTGTGTCCGTCCCAGCTTCAATTAGAATCTACAAAAAAACGCAATTAATTGATCTGAGAAGGAATACATCGAAATTAATTAATTTGAGAATGCCCCTTCAAAAAAAAAAAAAATTAATTTGAGAAGGAATCCATCTTTTATGTTTTTCCCCAGACAGTTGGCATGATGCATCCAAGATTAGCCACCCAAGGAATGCTCCACCAAATTAACATATCATGCCTGAATGTGTAGTTTAAATCTTTGAAGCCAGCTGATTAATTCAGTTGTGTGTGAAGTTCAATGCATACCTGTGAAGTTGCTTTGATGATTGTATCAGGATCATAGCTGGAGATCTGAGCGCTTTCCAAGGTGGACACCATCACATCCATGAAATCCTGCTCACCGTTCGTTTCTCCACTCAACCTTTTCTGCCTGTGCTCCTTGAGCCAGGTGGAAAGCAGAGAATCCAGCTCCGCAGCGATGCCGCGCATGGCCTTCTCATGCCCTTGCAAGTCTAGAGACTTGAGGAACGGAAGTGCATCGGAGACGACAAAGACGCCGCTGAGATAAGACGATCGCTCCATCAGTTGCCGGATTTTGATGGCCTCCGCCTCATCCTTCACACCCAAAATGCCCCCAAAGAAACGCTTGCCTACAATCATCATGATGAGGACGTTGAACGTAAGCTCGAAGAGCCTCTGCTTCATCTCCACTTGCACGGGGCGTCTCCCGTTCTGCACCCAACGCCTGTACAATCCCTTCATGCACTCGTCGATCTCTCCCACTCGGACATGCTTCAGCGTGTCCAGCCGCCTGTTGGAGAGGAGCTCGAGCGTGGCTATCTTACGCATCTCGCGCCAGTAGGCTCCGTATGGGGAGAAGCCGAACATGGCGTAGTTGTAGCTCATGTTGTCGCCGGACGCGCTCTTGGGGCGAGTGGCAAGAACCTTGTCGTTGGTGGTGAAGCAATCTTTTGCAATTTCCCAGCCGCACACCACGAAGGTGCGATGCATGCCGAGGCGGATCATGAAGCCCGGCCCGTACTTGTCTGCCATAGCGCCGATGGTCCTGGTGAGCGGCTCAGTCCCAGCAAGCTGGTGAAGATGACCAATGATGGGCCATGCACCGGCTGGCTCTGGGGCTTTCTTGCCCTTGGCCAGCTTGCCCTTGGTCTTTCCCAGCCATAGCTTGTAGAGAAGAAACACAGTGAGCAGGGCAGCAATGGCTTTGAACTGTGCGGAGAAATCCATTGGTGGCAGCTGCAGTCAGAGTCAGGCCTTGTAGGTGACCCTGCGTTGTTTTGTGGCTTTTCGTTCCAATGCCTAGTGTATATATTTATAGACTTCCATCGGCGGGCCATCTGTCCAGTCTCCAATTAAACTATGATTTTTTTTTTTTTTTTTTTTTTTTGTGCCTAGTTCATATGGTCTTTCCTATCGGCTTCGCAAACGTAAGTCCTCAGACATTACCGTCATGTTATTATATCGCAGTCCCGATTTCTAGTCTAACATGGAGCGCGGAAGACGACAGCGTTCATGTGCCGCAGATTTCTTTGAGAATATATACTGCCGTTTTTGACTAACAAAATGGTCGCTGAGAAGATTACCTCATGAGACCGGCGGCTTCAACCAATTCATATTAATGCAATGTCCATCCACCTAAGAAAATGATTCACCTGATATATTCATCGCCTTAAATAGAATTTGTGAATTTTGTTTTTTATTGACTTAGCTGACAGTTCTACCTTTTAAATATTTCAATGGCATTGATTTTAGTTTTTACAAGAATTACTTTTATTCATATAAATTCAAAAGTAAAACTGTTATATCTATGTCAAATCATTTTTATCTCACATTTATATGAATGAACTTTTAAATATTTTATATTTATGCTTCACAGTTGTTAGGCGTCAACCCCCATTTTATATAGTCCATTAAGAAGAAATTTAGTTGCTAATAACTTATGATTTTTTGTATTTAGGTAATCGCATTTTAATTTAGTTGCTAAAATATTATTATAAGAAAAGAAAATTTTCCTTACGTATGAAAGCATCACCAAAAGCAAAAAAAAATAAAAATTTCTTGCATATAAAAAGTGTGATCACGTCACCTGCGGCTAGCGCAGGTGGCAGGGGTGTTGGGCCCCTTAGCGCAGGTCGTGGGTTCGAATCCCACGTTGAGATTTCGGCCCGGAAAAATTGGTGTGGGAGCTGTGGTCTCCCTTTGAAGTGAGGTGAGAGCTGTTGTCTCCCTTGGGCTGGATGGAAACTGTTCTTCCTAATTCTTTAGTGGAGCTGTGTCTCCTATGTATCTATTTGTTTGTAAGAATATCTTAGAACTACAATGTAATATGTGTTGAGATGTATGTAAATATAAACTATTAAAAAAAAAAAAAAGTGTGATCACAAGCATGAAAAATTTTACTTGAAAGGGTTGCAGAAAATTTATTCTATTATAGTGTTATTATTCAATCGATCAAATTAAAGGAATCTCCGTAGCGAGGATCCGTCACTGTTCTCGATCCTGATTTGTCTCCAAGAGGTCAATCATTATGCAAGTTGGTCAGACATGCATGACCTCGCTTCATGAAAACGGACGGGCCACCAAAGCTAAGGTATTAGCACTACGAAAAATTTGATTTTTGACAAATAAAATTTTCTTGCAAAAGGTTAAAATTTGACAGTTAAAAAAAAACTCCATTACTAATAATTGATGACATATTTCACATGGTAGCTATTAAAAAAAATTCGGTTGCCAGTAGTACATGTTTTTTGTATTTAGGCAACTATAAAGAAATTTTTTTGTCTGCGAAAGCATCCTCAACAGCAAGAAAATTTTTCCTCCTTTATAAAAGCTTCATCATAAGTAAGAAATTTTTTTCTTGTAAATGCATTTTCCTCCCTAAAGGATGCAGAAAATGGTATTTTCTTGTGGTGTGGCTTATTATCGATTAGACATGCTTCTAGTGAGTCTTCCACTCATCGTTCATTATATTCAATAATTTCGCTCCTGGACTTTTTGTGGTGACTGATAATATAGGAAGAATTTGGCCCCTAAAGCTAGCTAGTAACTAACCAGATTTTATATACGACGTGTAAACATGTGAAGTACTACTGATCACTGAAGACCACATGTGGCCTCTAATTAAACACCGGCGCATCGTTCATGAGGCAAAGTCTGATGTCATTGACATCCAGACCCGACCAGGCTATGTATTATTAAAGCGGAATGGAACATGCTCTAGCCAAGGGACATTCCCTTGAGTACATTGGGACATTTTTGCAAAAATAAAATTAAAGGCAAGCATTTAATCGCTGAAATAAAAGTGATTGTTATTACAGAAAATGAACACATTCTTTTCCGAGTAATTAACACAAGGAATTACGGCCACTTCAAAACTTATGTAAAAGGGCTTGTCTAAGAAATCCTCACGATGCGCCAACCAGAGCAGAGCATCAAGCAATATGACTACTCATAGAGCCTGGAAGGAAGGCGGGGGGAGACCATGACTTCCACCAAGTTGGCCTTATTGAGGGTGATGTGTAGTCTCTCGTTCATGTCGATGGGCCCACCTGTTGGTGTGGAGAAATCAAAGCCGTGGATGAGACGAGCCAAGGTCAATTGCAGGACCGGAATTGCAAGAGCCTGGCCAGGACAGGATCGTCGACCAGACCCAAACGGTAGCAGCTCGAAATGCTGGCCTCGGACGTCCGTGCCAACATGGGTGGTGAAAAACCTCTCTGGCCTGAACTTATCTGGCTCTGCCCAAACGCTGGGGTCCCGATGCAACCTCCAGAGATTGAGCATCACATGCGTGCCCTTTGGCACGTGGTAGCCACCAATTTGGCAGTCCTCCATGGCCATGTGAGGGATTGCGAGCGGCGCTGGTGGGTACAGGCGAAGAGTCTCCTTGACGATTGCCTGGACGTATGGCAGATTCTTGATATCCGAATCCTCGACGTTGCGGTCTTGACCGACGCGGGCGTCGACCTCTGCTTGAGCCTTCTTCAGCACATCTGGATGGTTGATGAGCAACGAGATTCCCCACGCCAGAGCCACAGCAGTTGTGTCCGTCCCAGCTTCAATTAGAATCTACAAAAAAACGCAATTAATTGATCTGAGAAGGAATACATCGAAATTAATTAATTTGAGAATGCCCCTTCAAAAAAAAAAAAAAAATTAATTTGAGAAGGAATCCATCTTTTATGTTTTTCCCCAGACAGTTGGCATGATGCATCCAAGATTAGCCAGCTAAGGAATGCTCCACCAAATTAACATATCATGCCTGAATGTGTAGTTTAAAACTTTGAAGCCAGTTGATTAATTCAGTTGTGTGTGAATTTCAATGCATACCTGTGAAGTTGCTTTGATGATTGTATCAGGATCATAGCTGGAAATCTGAGCGCTTTCCAAGGTGGACACCATCACATCCATGAAATCCTGCTCACCTTTTGCCTCTCCACTCAATCTCTTCTGCCGGTGCTCCTTAAGCCAGGTGGAGAGCAGTGAATCTAGCTCAGCAGCAATGCCGCGCATGGCCTTCTCGTGCCCTTGCAAGTCCAGAGACTTGAGGAACGGAAGCGCATCGGAGATGACGAAGACGCCGCTGAGATAAGACGATCGCTCCATCAATTGTCGGATTCTGATGGCCTCCGCCTCATCCTTCACACCCAAAATGCCCCCAAAGAAACGCTTGCCTACAATCATCATGATGAGGACGTTGAAAGTGAGCTCGAAGAGCCTCTGCTTCATCTCCACTTGCACGGGGCGCCTCCCCTTCTGCACCCAACGCCTGTACAGTCCCTTCATGCACTCGTCGATCTCTCCAACTCGGACATGCTTCAGTGTGTCCAGCCGCCTATTGGAAAGGAGCTCGAGTGTGGCTATCTTCCGCATCTCACGTCAGTAGGCTCCGTATGGGGAGAAGCCGAACATGGCGTAGTTGTAGCTCATATTGTCTCCCGACGCGCTCTTGGGGCGAGTGGCAAGAACCTTGTCGTTGGTGGTGAAGCAATCCTTTGCAATTTCCCAGCCACACACCACAAAAGTGCGATGCATGCCGAGGCGGAGCATGAATCCCGGCCCGTACTTGTCTGCCATGGCGCCGATGGTCCTGGTGAGGGGCTCCGTCCCGGCAAGCTGATGGAGATGGCCGATGATGGGCCATGCACCGGCCGGCTCTGGGGCTTTCTGTTGGGATTTTTGGCTATCCCCTTCTTGTGTAGATTAAATAGGAATGATTAATCACAGACAATAAATATTGCAAATAATAAGCAATCAAACCACGGGAAAAACACACCACAATTTTTACGTGGAAAACCCCTCTTTACCAAAGGGGAAAAACCACGGGACCCAGTCCAGGTAAATCTTCCACTATAGAATAATGGGATTACAACGCAATGTCTTCTCTAGTCAAAACTAGAGGATTTCATCATCACAATAAGGATGGATTTCAATACAGAAATTAATCAAGGGTAGATCTCACCAAATCTGAGATGACGGCATAATTTTCTCTCTTAATGGCCGGAAGAGATAACTGCCGTAGAAGCCTTGAGCATATGAGGATAAAATCCTCCTCCATGCGTCGGAGCTGCTGCTGCTGCTCTGGAAGCCGAGACGGGAAGAAAACGCGCTCTCTGACGAAAATGATCGTCGCTGCCGAGAGAGAAGTCGCTGAGAGGAGAGGAGAGAGAGATTTCGTAATCTCTCTCTCTCTCACGCGCCGAAAGGAAAAAAAGGAACAAAACAAAATGGCAGGTGAGGATTTTCCGTATAAGCCAAAATGGGTGGGTCCCCCACTTTGACTTCATGTGGGAGGAACCCACCTAACAAATCTCCCCCTTCCGACTACATGAAGGGATTCGTCATCCCAACGATTGAACGACAAACTTCAAGCTTCTCCCTTGGTAGAGCCTTCGTCAACATATCAGAGCCATTATAATCTGTATGGATTTTCTCAAGTTCAAACAACTTGTCATTAATAGCTTCTCTTATCCAATGATACCTCACACCAATATGCTTTGATCTTGCATGAAAAGAAGAATTCTTACCAAGGTGAATTGCGCTTTGACTATCGCAAAATATGATATATCTTTGTTGCTTGAAACCGAGCTCATGTAGAAACCTCTTCATCCACAACAACTCTTTACATGCTTCAGTTGCTGCAATGAATTCCGCTTCGGTTGTAGAAAGTGCAACGCATTTCTGTAGCCTTGATTGCCAAGCTACAACTCCCCCTGCAAAAGTAATCAAGGAACCAGAGGTAGACTTTCGAGTGTCCACATCTCCTGCCATATCTGCATCTGTGTAGCCAATTAGTAAGGGTTTCTCATTGCCAAAATAAAGTCTCAAACTGGAAGTACCTCGTAGATATCTCATAATCCACTTAACTGCATTCCAATGCTCTCTCCCAGGATTAGACAAAAACCGGCTAACAATACCAACTGCATAAGCTATGTCTGGCCTTGTACATACCATTGCATACATCAAACTTCCCACAGCTGAAGCATATGGAACCCTTTCCATGTCTTTCTTCTCTACATCTGTAGAGGGACACTGCTCGATGTTTAGCTTAAAGTGAGTGGCAAGAGGAGAGTTAACCACTTTAGCTCTGTCCATGTTGAACCTCTGAAGTACTTTCTCAATGTACTTCTCTTGTGACAAATATAACTTCTTGGCATTCATCTCACGATGAATGCTTATGCCAAGAATTTGCTTTGCTGGCCATAAATCCTTCATAGCAAAAACTTTACTTAGCTGCATCTTCAACCTGTCAATCCTCAAAGAATTTCTGCCAATAATCAACATATCATCGACATAAAGCAATAGTATAATAAAATCATCATCAGAGAATTTCTGCACAAAGACACAATGATCAGAAGTTGTTTTTCGATAGCCATGTTTCTCCATAACTGACTCAAACTTCTTATACCATTGTCTTGGTGCTTGCTTCAAGCCATAGAGGCTTTTCCTCAGCTTGCACACATAATCCTCTTTTCCTTTTTCCACGAAACCCTCTGGCTGCTCCATATAAATTTCCTTGTCTAATTCACCATGGAGAAAAGCTGTCTTTACATCCATCTGTTCAATCTCCAAATCAAGACTAGCTGCTAGACCCAAAACCACACGAATAGATGACATTTTAACAACTGGAGAAAAAATCTCATCAAAATCAATACCTTTCTTTTGATTGAATCCCTTGACGACCAATCTAGCTTTGTATCGAGGTTGTGTGGTAACTTGTTCTTGCTTCACTCTGTATACCCACTTGTTCTTCAAAGCTCTTTTGCCCATAGGTAACTTTACCAACTCAAATGTATGATTTTCATGCAGTGACTTCATCTCATCTTTCATGGCTTCAACCCACTCCTTCTTGTGTTCATCTTCCATGGCTTCTGCATAACATTCGGGCTCTCCCCCGTCAGTCAGTAACACATATTCATCAACAGAATATCGTGTAGAAGGATGGCGATCTCTAGTAGACCTCCTGAGTGGAACATCTGGTGGAACTTCTGGTACTGGTGACTGCTCAACAATGCCATCATTAATCTCAACCTGTGTATGAGTATCAACATCAACTGTACCATCCTGGTCATCTTGAACTTCATCTCTAACCTGTACTGGCACATGTGTCAAAGGAACTGGATTCAAGTCTGTTAAATTATCATAATATTGAGAAACTGTTTTAACTGTTTTCTCAATATCTTGTATGGTTTGGTCTTCCATAAACACAACATCTCGGCTTCTTACAAGCTTTTTCTGTACCGGATCATAAAACCTGTAACCAAAATCATCTTGGCCATAGCCAATAAATACACATTGCCTTGTCTTGACATCAAGCTTAGACCTCTCATCTTTGGGAATATGCACAAAGGCCTTACATCCAAAGACACGCAAGTGACTATAGGATACATCTTTTCCCAACCAAACTCTGTCTGGAACATCAAAATTTAAAGGAACACAGGGTGTGAGATTTAACACATGTACAACAGTACTCAAAGCCTCACCCCAAAAGGATCCTGGCAACTGTGCATGTGAAAGCAAACATCTCACCCTTTCAACTAGTGTCCTGTTCATTCTCTCAGCTAGCCCATTTAACTGAGGAGTCTTCGGAGGTGTCCTTTGATGCCTAATACCCAGCTGTTTGCAATATTCATCAAAAGGACCACAATATTCACCTCCATTATCAGTTCTGATACACTTTAATTTCTTCCCAGTCTGTCTTTCAACTAAAGTCTGAAACTGTTTAAAAACATCTAACACTTGGTCTTTTGTCTTCAAGGTATAGACCCACAACTTCCTTGAATGATCATCTATAAAAGTCACAAAATAGAGAGCACCACCAAGTGTTTTTACTTTCATGGGACCACAAACATCAGAATATACTAAGTCAAGTATACCCGGCTGTCTTGAAGGAGGGGATATTTTAAAGGCAACTCTGTTTTGCTTCCCTGCCAAGCAATGATCACATTTCTTCAATGCTGTATTCTTCAATCCAGAAAGAAGATTTTTCTTTGCCAAAACCATCAAACCCTTCTCACTCATGTGACATAGTCTTTTATGCCATAGCTCTGTTGTACTTTCATTCTCCATTGTATTGATAATACAATCAGAAACCTTTGCCTGCATGAAGTACAATGAGGAGCACTTCTTGCCTCTAGCCACAATCATAGAACCTTTAGTAAGCTTCCAATGACCATCATTGAAGGTGTTGCAAAACCCCTCATCATCAAGTTTACCTGCTGAAATCAAATTCAAGCGAATATCAGGAATATGTTTAACATTTTTCAAAAGCAACATCGTACCATTGTTGGTCTCCAAGCTCACATCTCCCATGCCTACGGCTTTAGCTACACCATTGTTACCCATCTTAACATTCCCAAAGTCTCCGGATGTATAAGATGTAAAGAAGTCTCTTCGTGATGTAGCATGAATGGAGGCACCGCTATCAATCACCCAACTAGTCTCATGAAATGCAAGGTTGACAACATCATCATCATACACAATAAGGAAGTCATCTGTGACGGCAGAAACTCTATCAACATCATTACTATCATCAGTTTCTTTTTCTATCCCTTTTTCATTTTTGTAGTCTCTTTTGAGTTGTCGACAATACTTCTTTATATGCCCCTTTTTACCACAGTGATAACACTCAACATTGGCAAACCTGTTTGACTTGCTTTTGCTTCTGTCTCTGTTCATCGGACCTTTACTCTTGCTCCTCCCCCTCTTTTCCATGACTAAGACATCTGACTGTGACGGACCCTGTGACTTTCTTCTCATCTCTTCATTTAAAACACTACTCTTAGCCAAGTCCATAGTGACTATGCCATTTGGAGCTGAGTTAGATACCGACATTCTAAACGTCTCCCACGAGTCCGGCAATGTGCCTAGAAGCCATAACCCCTGCACCTCATCTTCAAACTTGATATTCATCCCGGCCAACTGATTAAGAATTCCCTGGTAAGCATTCAAGTGATCTGATAAAGGAGTTTCATCCCTGTATTTCAAGCCCATCAACTTCTTTATTAGAAACAACTTGTTGTTCCCGGTTTTTCGAGCATACAGCTGTTCAAGCCTGTCCCATAAAGAACGTGCATTTGTTTCTTCACTGACATGGTTTAAAACATTATCATCCACCCACTGCCTGATATACCCACATACTTGACGATGAAGTAAAATTCATTCAGCATCAGTTTTTTCTACGGGTTTTTGTTCCGCAAACACAGGCAAATAAAAATCTTTGACATATAGCAGGTCTTCCATTTTTCCCTTCCACACATGATAATTTGAACCATTCAAATTAATCATTCTACTTGTATTAACCTCCATCGTTCAACACAAGGCACAAGATTACTAAAACCTCGCTCTGATACCACTTGTTGGGATTTTTGGCTATCCCCTTCTTGTGTAGATTAAATAGGAATGATTAATCACAGACAATAAATATTGCAAATAATAAGCAATCAAACCACGGGAAAAACACACCACAATTTTTACGTGGAAAACCCCTCTTTACCAAAGGGGAAAAACCACGGGACCCAGTCCAGGTAAATCTTCCACTATAGAATAATGGGATTACAACGCAATGTCTTCTCTAGTCAAAACTAG
This sequence comes from Annona cherimola, assembly GCA_030490835.1. Classification (NCBI taxonomy): domain Eukaryota; kingdom Viridiplantae; phylum Streptophyta; class Magnoliopsida; order Magnoliales; family Annonaceae; genus Annona; species Annona cherimola. Next base: position 98,410,513 of record CM059973.1, on the reverse strand, counting down.
AGGATTTCATCATCACAATAAGGATGGATTTCAATACAGAAATTAATCAAGGGTAGATCTCACCAAATCTGAGATGACGGCATAATTTTCTCTCTTAATGGCCGGAAGAGATAACTGCCGTAGAAGCCTTGAGCATATGAGGATAAAATCCTCCTCCATGCGTCGGAGCTGCTGCTGCTGCTCTGGAAGCCGAGACGGGAAGAAAACGCGCTCTCTGACGAAAATGATCGTCGCTGCCGAGAGAGAAGTCGCTGAGAGGAGAGGACTCTCACGCGCCGAAAGGAAAAAAAGGAACAAAACAAAATGGCAGGTGAGGATTTTCCGTATAAGCCAAAATGGGTGGGTCCCCCACTTTGACTTCATGTGGGAGGAACCCACCTAACACTTTCTTGCCCTTGGCCAGCTTGCTCTTGGGCTTTCCTAGACAAAGCTTGTAGGGAAGAAACACAGCAAGCAGGGCAGCAATGGCTTTGAATTGTGTGGAGAGATCCATTGGTAGCAGCTGCAGTCGGGATCAGGCTTTGCAGGTGACTGCTTTTTTGTGTGTGTGGCTTTTGATCACGATGTTTAGTGTATTTATAGATTTCCATTTGGCGTGCCATCCAATTAATTAGTCTAGCTTCGAATTCAACGCTGGGAATTCATATTTTAAATTTCATAAAAGGTTTCCTATCAACGACGACCACGTGAGTTCTCAAATATTACCTATATATTATTATAATATCGTCAGTTCGTCACAATCTCTAGTCTAACATGGAGTACTAAGGTCGTGGACAGCCGCTCACTTAGATTTCTTTCATGCTACCATTTTGTAAGGATCATGCAATCGGGTCCAAGAAGATTGCCGCATGGGACCGACGGCTCCCTCCTTTTGAAATTAATCTAACATCCCTTTACGTAAGAGGTCACCTGAGTAATACTCAGATCTTCTTTTAACAGTGTCTCTAGGAATGTATGAAACTTTTGAGAAATTTTTTTTTGAAAGGGATAAAAATGATGTAATATAGTTGAGGTAAAGACGATGAGTAAAGAAACTGAAATTAAAATAGATAAGGTAGCTAGTTGGAAGCTTATTTGTGTAGACATGATTCAAATGTAAAATAATTACATAAGAAAATGTGAAAAATAATTAAAAATAAAATAATTATTAAAGAGTGAAAAGTTTTTGGTTAACAACTTTATGCTACTCCCAAACACACTCAGAATTTGCATTTTTCCGCATTTTTAAGACGTGCTATATGAAGCCAGACCATTAATCATAAGTTAGCTGAAAATTTTAATCTTCTTCCCAAGCATTTGCCTACTCCGAAGCATTGCTGCTATTCATACTTCATCCTCAAGTAAATCAAGTACCTTACAATAAAAAAATCCAATTACCTGAGAGAAATTTATAAAATTGAGCTTTTTTGCGTCCTTATCTATATAATTTAGGTAAATTGCAGGTGTATCATTACTTTTTTTAAAAAATTACAACCGTAGCTAAATAATTTGCCTAAAATTACAAGCAAATCATTATCGTTAATTTTTTGAAAGGATGAAAATATTTCTGTAAATAAATAAAATTATAAAATGCAATAAAATACCTTTAAAATAGAAAATTAATTTTAAAATATATTTTGATATATTTAATGTATGGAATAGAATCTAGCCATTGCCCGATTGCCTGTGGCTGAATCCTTATGGGTACTGTTGATAACAGCTTTGTTCTTCCCAATTGATAGATGGAGAGTATAGTCTTTTTACGTAAATTGTAAATTGTGAAAACGTCTCATAGCATTATTTTAATAGAAATTGATAGATGCAAATGTGTACTAATAAAAAAATAAAATATTTTTAAAATCATTTTTGTATTTAAGAAATTTTTTCATTTTTAGAATATTTAACAAAAGCGATATGTTTGCAATTTCAGGTAAACTATATAGGTATGAATGTAATTTTTTTGAAAATTAATAATACACCTACAATTTTACATAAACTATATAGATACAAAATGCAAAATAAATTATAAAATACAATGAACATCTTGCCACAATACCTTATTATGGCCTTACTTTAATATCCAACAAAATATTGAAAGTAAAAAAATGAAATTTTATTACTACATATATGAGTAAAAAAACTAAAAGAAACCCTAATGACGAAAATTTTCGATATATGTTATATATATGGTACACCACTACAAAAAGATTTATAAATGCAGCCACTTTTTTGGTCGAATTTATATTTTTGCTGTATCTAGCATCAAATGCAGTCACTAAATTGCTTTTCCAACTAAAAATTCTATTGTTATTTATGCTAAATATAAATGACTACAATAAATGTTATTTTTATGTACATGAATGTAGAAATTAGTTGTATCTTAGCAAATGCCGCAAACCAAATGCAAACATGCATGTATCAGTAACTAAATATACACATGTACATAAATCTATTTATATAAATTTATATGTTATATATAACTAACATATTATTTTATAATAAAAACTTATCTCCTTATACCAACGCTGCAAGGAATTATATTGGCAACCATTATTATCAATAAAAAATTCTTTATACGCAAGAAAAATTGCATGTGCAAGGAATTCAACCTGGCGTATAAAAATCTTTATCAAATGGATGGACAGATTGAATTTTGGACTTGATCATGAGTTCATTTTGTTGGTTGCATTGATTTCAATGGACTGGGTCGAATTCACTTATTATATACATCAAACATTGATCAATTTTTCTATAGATTAATAAAATATTAAGTTGTCAATAAAAAAGAAGAAGTTATGGCTACTTTCTCATTTCAAATAAGAAAGACGTTTCTCTCGTGTACCTTTCCAACATTTTGCAGCACGACAGTCTCTTGTTCTTCTTCCTTAGCACTTGTATTATTGGAAAGATGAGAACGAGAAAAGACAACAAATGTTTTAAAGAAAATGATAATAGCTTCTTGTGGGTCTCCCCACTATTGGAAAACCATTATTAAAAAAATACTAAAAACCATATTTAATCATAATGCATTTTTTTTAATTTAATCATAGTACACTTTAACCACGTGTAACATGATTCATCCTATTATATCCTTTATTGCATCATCAACACCTAGGCAACAAATCAAAGAGAATGAAGGCACATTGTATTATTGGAAAGATGAGAACAAGAAAAGACGACAAATGTTTTAAAGAAAATGATAATAGCTTCTTGTGGGTCTCCCCACTATAGGAAAACAATTATTAAAAAAATACTAAAAACCCTATTTAATCATAATACACTTTTTTTTATTTTATCATAATACATTTTGACCACGTGTAACATGATGCATCCTATTATATCCTTTATTACATCATCAACACCTAGGCAATAAATCAAAGAGAATGAAGGCGCATTGTATTATTGGAAAGATGAGAACAAGAAAAGACGGCAAATGTTTTAAAGAAAATGATAATAGCTTCTTGTGGGTCTCCCCATTATTGGAAAACCATTATTAAAAAAATACTAAAAACCCTATTTAATCATAATACACTTTTTTTTATTTTATCATAATACACTTTAACCACGTGTAACATGATGCATCCTATTATATCCTTTATTACATCATCAACACCTAGGCAACAAATCAAAGAGAATTAATGCACATTGTATTATTGGAAAGATGAGAACGAGAAAAGACGACAAATGTTTTAAAGAAAATGATAATAGCTTCTTGTGGGTCTCCCCACTATTGGAAAACCATTATTAAAAAAATACTAAAAACCCTATTTAATCATAATACATTTTTTTTATTTAATCGGAATACACTTTAACCACGTGTAACATGATGCATCCTATTATATCCTTTATTACATCATCAGCACTTAGGCAACAAATCAAAGAGAATGAAGGCACATAGAGTGTGTTTGACAATGTGCAAAAAATGTCATGTTGAAACTTCTCAATCTAAAACTTTTCACTTTACATAATTATCATATTTTTTAATTATTTTTTCACATTTTTTTATACAATTACTATACTTTTCAATCACTTTTACATAATTACATAGACAACTAACTTATCTATTTTAACTTTATCTTCTTCACTCATCATCATTATCCCTATCATATCACATCACTTGATAATTTTTAATCTTCAAAACTTTTCATCAAAAGTTTTATTCATTTTCAAACACACCCATAGTAAATAACTGCTGTTGTATAAAAAAATTCCGTGGCCAGTGACTACTGACTACCCGCACTGCAAAGCGCGGGTCTTAGCCTCTTTGGTGTCACACTTTTTGTACGCGAGGTTTTGGTGGGTTCACGAGAGAACTAGTATGGCAGCAATATTCTTCTGAGACGCAAAGGTAATGATCACGAGTAAAATGAATAAATTTAAAATAGATATAGTAGTCATAAGTAAAAATAATTGTATAGAAATGTGAGATTTTGTTAGCGGGGCTATATATACCATTGTTTAATTTTTAAAAGTTACATATATAAAACTATTAATTTAAGCATATTTAATTTATAAATTAAGTTTTAGTATTTTTAAAAATATATTTTTTGAATTTTTAAATACATGCGGCCCACCAAATCATCTACTACAGAAGGAACTTTTTATCAGCGCCAACACAGAATTGCGATGCACATAGACCTCAAAGAATTTCCTCCCCGGCATCATTATTAGTCCTAGCAACATGGTTCGGATAATATTAATGTATCAACCCATTCATGCTGTTTGCAAGAAGCCACAACTACAAGACCAAAATCATAGATCAAACACCTTCTGCGCATTCAAGCACGTTTCGCCAACCGGCTTTTGGCCGGGTGGTCACGGACGACATCGCTTGGGGGCGTGTTCATGTGTTCAAAGACTTACATGGGGTGTTTTGATTATTGTTAGGGAGTTTGTTGTTTTCTTAGTTAAATAGAGTATTATTGTCTCCTAGATAGATGGATGAGAGCATATTGTCTCATGTTAGCTTGATTATAATATGAAAAATGAGATGTAATATTGTACGGGTGTAAATTTGGTTGGGCTGGGATAAACACAATCCAAACCCACCTTATAAAATCTCAATCCAAACTTACTTTCAACTTTATTTTCTACACCTTAACCAAATCCTATTTTAACCCTATAGAAATTGGTTCGGTTGGAGTTAAAAATCAAGTTAATAAATATATAATATTTAAAAATATTTTTATTAATAAAATATATTTTAAAATATAAATTTATATGAAAGAATAAAAATTAATCATTTCTGTTCCGGCCAGGAAAAATTTTTCCGGTTTGAAAATAAATGCTTAATTAATTCCCCAACAAAATTTTAAAGCATTAATTCTTTAACCAAGTCCGAAAAGTATATCACAGAAATATTTTGCATTGTGTTCAACATTCTGATTTTACATCTTCAACGAGAAAACCCTTGATTAAAAGAGCTGAATACAATAGTAAAAAATGATTATTTTATTGAAATGATGATGAAATGCATACAAGATTTTTCTACGACTTTACAAGTGCACTAAAAATCGTGTCTTACAAAAATACAAACATAAAATGAGTACACTTCGCCCCGCGTCGTGACTCGAATGTGTGGTACATGACGCTACCCCGCTATGACTTAAATGTGAGTTTGCGCTTAGCCTGTCGACCAGCGATGACTCGGTTTGAGAATAATGAGAGGCCCGTTGGCTATACTAGTGACCCTACACAGCAAGCTAAGTACGCTCTCAGCTTCTAGATTTTCATAGTAGACTAGCGTCTCCTGCTTTCAGCTTAATAAGTCAGCGTGTCCCGCATTCAGTCTCTGGATTGAGAAATTGGGTGGTTTTACCAAGAAATGAATTTAACCAAAATTTGAAAATATGTTTGGGTCAACTTAGACCAACTAAAGAGGTTTGGGCCTAATTAGGCTTGTTGAAAAGAGATTGGGCCTATCTGGGCTTGGCTCAACAATTTGGGCCCAAGTGGGCTTTTGGTTTACATGGGTTTAAGTGGGCCAGATTGGGCCCAAATGGAGTTAGTTTTGGGTCCAGGCGGGCCAATAGATGTTATGGGCCCAAATATGGAATATTAAGCCCAAGTAAGCTCATTGGGGGAGTTTTTGGTTCAAATGAGTTTGTTGGCAAGTTTTGGGCTCAACTGAGCTTGTTGATAAAATTTTGAGTCAAACTAGGATGTATTAAGCCACCCTGGAAAGTTTTAAACTCAAATAAGGTAATTGAAGGATTTCGGGCCCAATTCGGCCTGCTGAAGGGTTCTGGGCCCACCTGGGCCTGCTACAGGATTTTGGGCCCAATTAAGGCTTTTGGGAGGTTTTTGGGCCCACTTGAATTTGTTGAAGATTTTTGGACCCATTTGAGCCTAAATAAAGGGGCACATATGGAAGTTGCTTGCATAGCTTTCAAGCGTGAGCTGTGTAGAATTTACACGTATACATATCACAATGGATCTATAAATTCCCAACCATGGCTTGAGAAAAGAGTTTTCATAGCTTTTCAATGCAAAACGTCTTCCCCTTCCTTTTGAATTTCCATGTCCATAGGTCGGTACCACTTAGAGGGTCCAATGGATCACGCATATTCCTTAAGTAAGGGTAAAGTGCCCGCAGTAGATGTATTACGAAAACTCTCTCGCTATAGCAATAGTAGGATCTATTTAGGTCCATCACGATTTAATTGCTCAAATCATGAAAATCAGGGGGGTTTGATGATTCCGTTCCGTCAGCGCAGTAGGTTCACATAGTGGCCTTAGACATCAAGGCTCGGGATTGAGTAAAAAAAAGTTTTTATTTTATATAATAAAAAAGGTACTTAGCCCCGTGTGTCAACTCAGCCCACCACCTGGGGAGTATTTATCTGGGAAGAAGTATATGTATGTATATACATATATATTTTTTAGAAAATAATATATATATTTTTGAAGGCCTTTAAGATATATATGTATTTTAGAAAATAATTTTTATATATTTTTGGAAGCCTTTAATATATATGTATTTTAGAAAAATAATATATATATTTTTGGAAGCCTTTAATATATATATAAATAATATATATATTTTTGGAGGCCTTTTTAATATATATATATATATATGTATTTTAGAAAATAATATATATATTTGGAAGCCTTTTAATATATATATATGTATTTTAGTAAATAATATATATTTTTGGAGGCCTTTAATATATATATATTTTAGAAAATAATATATATATATATATATATTAAAGGAGGTCTTTAATATATATATGTATTTTAAAAAATATATATTTTTGGAGACCTTATAGATATAATATATATATTTTTTAAAAAATACTTGTAGAAAATTAAAAATGGCTGAGAACTTACGTTCTCTTTTTTTTTTTTTGATTGAGAGAGCTTATCTTCTCGGAGCTGTGTTTCCGTCTCCTCTCCTCCTTTGTTTTTGGCGGGGCTTCTATTTATAGGTTTTAGAGAAGAGTCCCGCGGCCACGAGCCGACGTTTCACGCGGAACTTCATTTCTCTGGCACATTGTGTGACAGGGGATCGTTCCGCGGGACGTGGTATGTGTGACGGGGATCGTCCCGAAGAACGTGGTAGCTGTCTCGCGTTCCTGCATGCTTCTCACTTAGTGTTATGACGTGTATATATGTATTATTATCTATCATTTGCTATTATTTTGGCTCCGTCTTGTCACCATCAGGCGCTGGAATCATTGCATTTTTCGGTGCCGTGCTGGAGAGACGTGCTGGAGAGACGTACTGCAGCCCGTGCTGTTGCCATTGCCACTGGTTTGTTTGAGACAGATCCAAAGAAGCCAAAACTTGTTCGTATGGGTAATCTTTGTGTCGTTGGCAGCCATGCGGTGAATGGGGTTGCTGGGATTCATTGTGAAAGAGGAAGTCTTCAAACAGGTTCTGATTCTGTTATCCCATTAATCCGGGAAAGAAAAGATGCTGCTTGCTACTTGAAACATCACTAGTTGTCTCTTGAGATTGCAGATCATGCAGCATGGCATTTAGATCAAAGCTGTCCTCAGAATTGAAGGAGGCAAAGAAGTTGTTCTCGGCACTAGAAGAAGAAGCCTGCAAATCATTGAGTTCCATATGATGATCCTGAGGTAACTCTTCACGGTGATCTTCCTGTGAACTAGGGCCGTGGCGAAAAAGATCAAGCCTTACGTTCCGAGAACTGTTGGAGGAAACTCCACTTCGGCCATGTTGGTTGCGACCGTTGATGACCTCAGATCTATTTATAGACACCAACAAATCTGGGTTGCTTTCTTCAGCATGCAGCATATGCATCAAATATGAATCTACGACGTCACCATCAGCATCGCGTCACGGAGAAATGATCGACATAACAAATAGGAGCCCTGCAATAAATACGGTCAGAAGAGAACGAATCAACACAAGGTTGTGTAATACGGTAAAGCAAAAGAGGAACTATCAAGATAAAGGAAGATAAGAATATGTAACAGCCATCGTCCGGATGGAAACGGATGAGATTGATGGGTCATGCACGTTCATTTCAAATTGATGACAATTAATCTCAGCCGTTTAACAGATGGATTAGTATAAAAGGTGAACCATTTTCTCTGTTAATCTCATCCATTCTATATTATACGCAAGTTATTTCATAGATCTAAACCATTTATGACATTTCTAGCATGAGTAATTAGTCACAGAAGTATTATTGAAATGTTTAATGTCGAAATTTTACTTATTTAAATGAGAAGTACCAAATAAAGGGTATGAAATGATATATGATCAAATAAACGCACTTCTGAGCATAATCAGAGAATTGTGACCATACAATAACAAGATAATTATAAGATTAGCTTTCCTGCAAAATTTTAGATTGATCAGACTTATAGATTTTTAGATATAACAATTTTTACACATAATATAGAGTGGTAAATATGTATTTTAAGAGAAAACATAAAAAAATAATTTCGGAAAAATATAGATGCAAAAAGAATAATCTGAACCATTATAAACATTATTTGAGATATTTTATAGTATATGGGATGAATTAATTCTGTTAAAAATTAGTTTATATGGCTATTTGAAGTGATATTTAATATTAACCCTTTATTAAACCCTTTATATTAAATCTGATGATAGAGATGTTATTTTGAAAAATGGACCGTCCAGATTATAAAGTATAATTTTAAAAGCTTAATCATAAATTTTCAGATCAAACAGATATGTATACTAAGAGATATAAGTCATTTTATTTGGAAATTATGGACCGTTGAAAATAAACAAATAAATGAATAAGCTTCTGGACTAGTGGGCTAAGCCCATCTGAATAGGCCCATTGAGTCAGAAGCCTAGAAACCAAGCTTAAGCCACATAAACAAAAGCCCAAAGATTAGCCCACTCAAATAGAGCCAGCCCACTATCTAGTCTAGCCCAACTTCCAACAAAGGATCCAGCCCACTGGCTTGGCCCACTGTTCCGGCCCGCCAGCAGCAGCCCGCCGGCGACTGGCCGGCCGGCGGCGAAAAAAAATTCAAATAAATACCCAAAAATCTGAAAAAAATACAAAAAATTATGAAAAATACCAAGAAAATTAAATTAAATATTTAGAAGCTTAAATGAGTTTAAAATTATAAATTTATGAAAAAAAATGAAAGTTTATGAAGGTGTGATAAATGGAAAATAAATAAATAAATATATATAAATTATAAAAATATGAGAAAAATTAAAGGAAAATATATAAAGAAGTATAAGTCCAAATTTATTTTTATATATAAAAATAAATTTGTTTAAAAGTGAATTAATATAAGAATAAATAGAAGAAAATAGGATTTTGACTGATTAAAATTATGAGAAATTTTGAGAAAGTTGTAAATGAAATTTTAAATAATATTTGTGAAAATCAAAGTGAAATAATAAACATATTGTGATAAAAATTAGGAAAAGAGACTTGAGACTACTACAAAAAAATTGGAAAAAGGGGAGTTTTAAAGTCCACTCAGAGGTAAGTAAACTTTTACCAAAGCATGTCTTTGAAAATATTATGTGAATATTATGATTTTCCATGAAATGTGATTATTTATTTTCTTTCAAATTTATTTATTAAAAAATGAGCATTATTATTTCAAATTCATGTTTAGTAGTGAATTTAAGTGGTGCATCAATTAAAATTCATGAGCATGATGTATAATTGCATATTGGGTTTGCCGCCAATGAGTAAAGTAATATGGTAGTACCTGGGTAGCAACCTCAGAACTACCAAAGGAGATGATTTAGCTCACGAATGTGTAGCCCGGCTGCACGCGAGCATAAGTAGATGACAATACCCATAGTATGAATGCATGATTTAAAATTGACATATGTGTGCACGTCTATCAAGATGTTTTTATTACAGTTTGTTGTGCATAAAAGACAGTATAGATATTGTATTTGTTTTAAAAAAATATACATTTTTACTTACTGAGCTTTCAGCTCACATAGTTTTTATTTTTAGTGGAAAAACAGGGATACAATTCTATACTAGAGCCTTTATCAACACGGAAAAAAGGCGAACCTAGCAGAGGAAAAGACAAAGAAGTTTAGAACTTTATTGAAATTTTCTTATAATGCTTGCTTATTTTGATTTTAGACACTGAAAATTGTATAATAACTCCTTAAGGAGCAAACTTGAGATGTAATAGCTAAAAGTTTTATGATTTTGCATCTTGGTATCTATTTCCATCTTGGGAGATTTTATTCTCAGATTTGACATAGTAAACCCCATTCACTGGGGTGTTACGGAATACGTGCCCTTTCTTCCATCCTATACTCGTGCATAACCCATGCAGTTCTATCACCATTGGGACGCCGTCGGATGTAGAACACCAAGTAGTTTTCCAGCCAACAGTTGAAGAACTTGCAAACCCAATGCGAATTTCCCCTTAAGCCTCCCAATATCCATCGTCTATAACTTTAGGCCCCTCCTCCTATTCCTTCCGAGTGACAAGATAAAACACCTTCTCCGGCAAATCCCAAGGAGCAACAGTGTAGGGATTCAATTCCGAGATCACGTTAGTCGGGAGGGGCAGTCCATTTTCTATGTTTCTCAAATGCTTTAAAATCGAAACGTCATCTGCCTTGAAATCGATACCGGATCAAGAGAGAGGTGCTGGAGGACACATGGTAACGACCACCTGAAGATCGAACAAGAATCGCCAACTATCTGGGACCGAACAATCTAAAAGCCTTTAGCGTTGGAATTCCAGAAATATTCCTTCACAAATCCATCCCTCAATGAGGGAGGAAGATTAGCTTCGTTGTCCAAAAGAACTGCAACATCTGTGTGCTCGAGAAGTGAATGAGTGGAGAAGTGAATGAGTGGAGAGCACGCTGATATAGGGCTCTACAACTGTGGAGATGGATAAATGGTAAACCCCAACTTGGATTTTTTTTTTGGTGCTGCCTTTTTTTCTTTTTTTTTTTTTTGTACTTGGCGATGACATGAGACTTTCTACCCTGGTGGCCAAGGCTCACTTTGCTCGAAACACGTCTTGTGCACTTTTTTTTCCAATCATTTCATCATCATTTTTTTTGAATAAAAATCTTAAAAATCGTTGCTATTTGTGATTATCAGTTGAGAATTTTTCTTCTTCTTTTTTTTTTTTTTTCTTTTTTTGTTCTTTATCGTCGATTTTCCTTTTGTTGTAATTTTCTCTTTCTTCTTCTCTTTTTTTTAATACCTATGAAAGATCATATAATTTCATAAACCGAAATTAATCATATACTTGTAGTGGTCCCGTGGTACAAAATATACTTCATCAATTTCTATATAAATACTTTTCAATTTATGACATATACAATGATATAAGTGTTAAATAATATTATTTCAAATCGATAATGTTTAGTTAATTCCAATGTATCATGTATTAATGTAAGACTATTTATTAATAATTTATTATATAGTACACTAAAATATGAAATCGAGTCGGTTCGAGTTGAAAATCATTCAACCCAAACCAACCCACTTTTAAAATCAAGTTATGAAATTTATTTTTTTAAAAATGTTTAACCCAAACTTATTATAAATCGGATTGGGTTAGTCGGGATCGAGTTGAAATTAACCCTATTTACACCCATACAACCAATAAAAAAAGCACGTTTGGAGAAATGTTCTGCTTATATAGGCCCCAGATCCACCCCATCTCAGGTTTTCTCCAGGACACGAGTTTTCAGCCAATGTGCATCACTGATGTTTTGGGTCGGGAAGCATTGCTCGTATTATGTAGACATATAATGAGTTGGGCTTCTGATCCATTTCACCGTTGCTTATGGCCTTTTCATTTCTAGAGTTTGGCTCGCTAACACGTGTGGTAATCCCATGGTAGATATATAATCGCTTAGTTTGGTGAGAACTCGAATCGACCCGTAGATTGTGAAACCATAGAATCGGTCAAAGCAGAACATGGAAAGATATGTAATTCCATTTCATAGCTTGATCAAATCAGTTTCAATTCTCTATATGAGATACGTTCCTATGCATTTACTTACACAGAAACTTATCGTACATTTGGCTTAAATGGGCTCCGCATGTATTTAAATGTATTGATATTTTATACCATTATTTATTTATATATAAATTTTATAGCAAATAATTTGCATGTTTAAAAAATAACTTTAAAATTGTTATTTACATCAAACTTTTTGATTATGTTGAATTTGTATCATTTTCAGATGGAGCTTATACATATGTCCAATTAGGATGAAAAATGATATGATAATAGAATATATAATTTTAAATATAATGGGTGGAGTAGATTATAATTTTATGATTATATAGGACCCATTTTAAGCTAGTTGCATCATAATTTATGGTGCAGGTAACTCCATAAATTACGGTGCTGCTAGCTCAAAATGGGCCCCACATAATTATAAAATTATAATATACTCTATCTATTGTATCTAGAACCATGTATTCTATTACCATACTAATTTTCATTCCAATTGAATATGTGTATGAACCTCATCTGAAAATCATACAAAATCAATGTAATAAAATACTTTGATGTAAATATCAAGTTTAAAGTGATATTTTCAACATCTAAACTGTGTAAAGTATGATTCATATATGAATAAATGATTATATAAATTTTCATTGCATTTTAATGTGTGGGGCCCATTTTTTAGGCAACTGCACCGGAACAGCTCTTATATATATAGGGATATTCGGGTGCAATGCCACTGCACCGTAATTATGGTGTAGTGGAGTCAAAATGGGCCTTGCATAATTATAAAATTATAATATGCTTCACCCATTGTATTTAAAATAATATATGCTATTACCATATCTATTTTCATCACAATCGGATATGTGTATAGATCTCATCCGAAAATGGTACAAATTTAACGTAATAAAATAGTTTGATGTAAATAATAATTTTAAAGTAGTTTTTTTAACATGTAAACCATTTGCTATAAAATTTATATATGGATAAATGATTGTACAAAGTTTCATTGCATTCTAATATGTATAGGCTCATTTTTAGGCAAATGTACCGCTGTTCTGGTGCAATGACGCTGCACTGGAACAACTCTTATATATATATATATATATATATATATATATATATATAGAGAGAGAGAGAGAGAGAGAGAGAGAGAGAGAGATGACGTCCATACACATATCTAATTGAGATGAAAATTGGTATGGTAATATAATACATAATTCTAAATACAATGGGTGAAGTAGATTATAATTTTATAATCATGTAGGGCCCATTTTAAGGTAATTGTACCGTAATTATGGTGCAGTGAAGCTACACCTGAATATTTCTTATATATATATAACCTTTCCTATGTAGTGAAGTTGCATTATAATTAACGGTGGATTTGACCCAAAATAGGTTCTACATGTACTTAAGTATACTGATACTTTATACGATCATTTATTCATATATAAATTTTATAGCAAATGATTCACATGTTAAAAAAATAATTTAAAGTTGTTATTTACATCAAATTATTTTATTATGTTGAATTTGTAGCATTTTTAGATATGATCCATGCGCATATCCAATTGGGATAAAAATTGGTATGGTAATAGAATACATAATTCTAAATACAATAGGTGAAGTAGATTAAAATTTTATGATTATATGGGGCCCATTTTGAGGTAACTGCACCATAATTATGGTGCGGTGAAGCTGCACCTGAATATTTTTCATATATATATGAGAACCTTTCCTGTGCAGTGAAACTGCACCATAATTAACGATGCATTTGCCCAAAATGGGCCCCTATGTACTTAAATATATTGATACTTTATACAATCATTTATCTACGTATAAAGTTTATAGTAAATGGTTTATATGTTGAAAAAATAATTATAAAGTTGTTGTTTACATCAAACTATTTTACTATGTTGAATTTATACCATTTCGGATAGGATCCATACACATATCCAATTGGGAAGAAAAGTGGTATGGTAATAGAATACATAATTCTAAATACAATGGGTGGAGTAGATTATAATTTTATGATTATATAGGGCTTATTTTGAGGTAACTGCACCATAATTGTGGTGCAGTGAAGAATATATATATATATAGATAGAGAGAGAGATTTGATCCTGTGCAGTCTGCTGTAAAATGGGCCTCACACATATTAAATTGCAATGAAACTTTATATAATCATTTATCCATATAAAAATCATACTTTAGACGGTTTAGATGTTGAAAATACCACTTTAAACTTGATATTTATATTAAATTATTTTATTACGTTGATTTGCACCATCTTAAGAAGATGACCATACATATTTTGGATTTGAATAAAAATCAGTATGCTACTAAAGTGAATAATTCTAAATACAATGAGTGGGTTGGATTTTCCATTCATGATCAAGTGGGGCCCACAGTGTATGAACTTCATAGTGCAATCACATGCATTGAAATATTTTCCTTATATATATATATAAGAAGCTGTTCCGGTGCAGCACAACTGCACCGAAATAGCGGTACATTTGATAAAAAATAGGCCCCATACATATTATAATGCAATAAAACTTTATACAATAATTTATCTATATATAAATTTTATAGCAAATGGTTTACATGTTGAAAAAACCACTTTCAAGTTGTTATTTACATTAAACTATTTTGTTACGTTGAATTTGTACCATTTTCAGATGGGGCCTATATACATATCTGATTGGGATGAAAATTAATATGGTAATAGAATATATTATTCTAAATACAATGAGTGGAGTAGATTATGATTTGATGATCATGTGGGGTCTATTTCAGTGATGCTGTACCTGAATATTTCTGATATATATATATAGGGAGCAGCGGAATATTTGATAAAAAATGAGCCTCATACATATT
Organism: Annona cherimola; assembly: GCA_030490835.1. Classification (NCBI taxonomy): domain Eukaryota; kingdom Viridiplantae; phylum Streptophyta; class Magnoliopsida; order Magnoliales; family Annonaceae; genus Annona; species Annona cherimola. The sequence continues at coordinate 98,395,226 of CM059973.1, read as the reverse complement.
AGAATGTAATGAAACTTTATACAATCATTTATCTATATATAAATTTTATAGCAAATGGTTTACATGTTGAAAAAACTACTTTAAAGTTGTTATTTACATCAAACTATTTTATTATGTTGAATTTGTACCATTTTCAGATAGGGGTCATATACATATATGATTGAGATGAAAATTAGTATGGTAATAGAATATATTATTCTAAATACAATGGGTGGAGTAGATTATGATTTTATGATCATGTGAGGCCCATTTCAGCATGAGATGAAATTCCAGTGCAACGACTGCACTGAATATTTCTCATATATACATATATATTTCAAATACAACCATCTTGAGGTTCGGGCAAAACCATGCAGAACCGAGCCTTCCAAGTTGCATCTCCAGGAAGTAGGCATGTTCCCATCATCAATTTCGCTTACCTTTGACTTAAAAAGAGAATAAATAAAAACACGCACATAGAAATTAAAAATTGGAACTGAAGCCGGGCAAGATGGGATGGCCAAAAGTGGTTAGATTCGTAGTTACATCATTAACGAATACAAAATCATTTCTGTAGGCCAAAACTATTATGAGGTAAAAACAATATTATTTCGTAAGATCGATCAAACAAATAGTTGAAAACTTACTACTACGCATTTTCATTGCATGCAAGCTTTTAATAAGATTAAAAAAAAACACTTCGGTCAATATTTTTAAAAAAAATACCGGTCAATATAAATTTTTGGCCACAAAGAAATGCAGTTATTCAACTGCTGAGATATCACTTGTAATCACTTTCACATTGTGCAAGTTTTTATTTTGTGTTAAAAAGTTAATCAAGAAAATTCATGATAAGTTGGTAGAAAAAAAAAATCTAAATGCATCGTATAGTCGGTAGTAGTATTGGTACGGTGTCCATAGTCATTTCTGCTCGGGCATTCAGCCCTCCATGCACGACATGCATGTACGGAGGGAGAGCGCGGGCACACAACATAAGTAGCCGTTTGAACGGTAATATTTAAACCCAGTTGTATAGAAGTAATTTTGTAAAATCTTTTTTATTTTTGAAACGTTGATTCTTGATATAAAATTCAATCTATTCATTATATTTTACATAATTTGCTTAGCTAGGAGACCTAGTTTCATCCAAATCCAATATGTAAATAGGGTACATTTGTTAAAAAATAGGTGCATTTGTGTGTAAATTATAAAAAATACTTAGATCTATTCACACACATATTAGAATATAACAATACCTTATAGGATCATTTATCTATATATTATTGATATTTTAGATGGTTTAGATGTTGAAAAAATTATTTTAAAATCGATATTTTAATATTGAACTATTTTATCATATTGATTTTACACATTTATAGATGAGACCCATGTACAGTGAAATTAAAAAAATAAAAAGAGTTTCAAGATACTATAAATAATGCTAAATAAAATGGGTGGAGTAAATTTTCTATAAACTATCAAGATTTTAAAAATTGAGATGATTTCATAGAAGAGAGATTTTATAGATGTGTCCCCGTTTGTTAATAAATAAAACTTTTGATACTAAAATTTCTCACTTTTTACAATTATCTTATTTTAAATTATTTCTTTGCTTCTTACTATACAACTACCATACTTTTTTATCATTTTGTATATAACTGCTCATACATCTAACCTATCTTTTCAAATTTATTCTCTTCATTTCTTATCATTACGCTTATCATATTACATCATTTTCTTACATTGTAAAAACTTTTACATCAAAATTTTTTTATCAAAAGTTTTTATCACTTTCCAAGCACAATTATTCTCCCATCATCATTCTTTTCTCCTCCCGTATAAAAGCCTAGATTTATTTCTTTTATTATTTTTATTATTATTCAAATATCAATCGTTTTAAGGGGGCGTCAGGGAAAGTGAAAGTTGTGAAAAATATGGGACAGGGTGGGAGTAGAAAATGAAATATTTTGAAAATTGCGTTATTAATATAAAATAATAAGGGTAAAGTTGGTGTAAATAAATTTATTGGAAGGTAGTTGATAGGAAAAATAATTGGAATATAACATAAAAGTAAAAAAATATGAAGATTGTTTAAGAAATGATAAATCTAAAAAACCTTGCTATTATCATTTTCCACCTGGCATTTCCCAAGCATGTTACCAAATGTGCACTAAATGTCATGCAAAAACAGTCCCGACTGGGGCACGGAGTACACTTATGCTAATCATCATCGATCCAAGATATTCAATGGCTCATATCATGCTAAAAACGTGGCTGGGCCCCACATCTCACTAAGAAGGAGAGTTATTGCTGCTACCTTGAAGCGCAACTCGACAGGTAATTTGTACTCGTCCGTGCAAGTTCGCCACGTACGCAAGTTGCTGTTACCGAAGTTGTAATATGAGTTGACAGTAGCAAATGTGCCAGGATAACTCTCGACGCCGGTTAATGAATAAAATTTTGATGAAAAATTTTGAAAAGTAAAAGTTGTTAAATGATGTGATATGATAAAGGTAATAATGAGTAGCAAAAAGATAAAGTTAAAATAGTTATGTTAGTTGTGTGGATAATTGTGTAGAAATGATTGAAAAATAGAGTAGTTGTATAGCAAAATGTGAAAAAATAATTAAAAAATATGATAATTATTAAGAGTGAAAAATTTTAGATTGAAAAATTTTAACTCGGCATTTTTTATCAATTGTCATTCACTCACTTAGAGAGAAAAAGAAAAAACAACTCTCGAGGAAGTAAGAATAGCTCATGCAAATAAGTCATGCTTATCCGCCTAAGTCAACAGTCATCCGCGCGAGGCTCAAAAGAAAGGTTGGAATAAGGACACGGAGGGCAAAGCACATGCACAACGTCCTCCCATCCCAATAAGATTGCCAGTGCTAGGCCATTCATATCAGCAACTGGGCCAGAACCACAATGTGCTTTCACTGATGATGATATGTTGTTGCTACCCTTGCAGCAGTTGCTCGCTTGTTTCGATCACCGATATGCTAGCGAGATCAGAAGAAGTCGGCAAAGGAGGCCATCATTTCTGCCGTCATTATCATCGGTTCATTGCTTACCCTATCAATAAATGTCAACTACTCAAGATGGACCTGCATAACTGTATAACAAGGCGTGATCTCGGTGGTCCACCTGACAAAGTGTCCACTAAAAATGCGGGCATGTGTAACGCCCCAGGCCTAACAGTAAGGTATTGTCCGCTTTGGGCCTCGGCCCGCACGGTTTTGCCCCTCTGGGTTCACGCGCATCCCGTCCTTCCCCAAAAGGCGCCTCACTGAGGTACCTGGCGGCCTCCACTTATAGCCCAGGCTCCCCCCCTCATCCTAACCGATGTGGGATATCACATTCACCCCCCCTTTGGGGCTCCAGCGTCCCCGCTGGACACCATCGGCCGGAGGTCGGGAGTTGGCTCTGATACCATTTGTAACGCCCCAGGCCTAACAGTAAGGTATTGTCCGCTTTGGGCCTTGGCCCGCACGGTTTTGCCCCTCTGGGTTCACGCGCATCCCGTCCTTCCCTAAAAGGCGCCTCACTGAGGTACCTGGCGGCCTCCACTTATAGCCCAGGCTCCCCCCCTCATCCTAACCGATGTGGGATATCACAGCATGTGTTATTCAAAAAGGATGAGGAGGAAAAACATCTGCCTTCAAATTTCAATCTTAACTCGTGTTGACTGAGGAGCAGAGAAAAATCACAAAAGATACATGAATTTAGGTGGTTCAGCTACCCTACTTCATGGAGATAACCAAATTAATAGTACCATTGGGTTACCTTGTTTCCACTAGTTATAATAGTTTACAAGATACCGGCCATTTATTAAATTCATTTATTCAAGATATGAGCAGCCATATTTTGCATTTGCTCAAGGGATGGCCTGTTCACCAACTTGCTGTCAACAACTCAGTTGAACGAAGAATTGTCACCCGCCAGAGCACCTACTTGCCCACCTTCACGAATGCGCTGAATGGGGAGCATCATGCGGCTACAACATCGAATGAGTAATTAAGGACCATGTTTAGGCCAAAAGAAATCCAAAATTAATCAGCACACATATAACTTCAAAAATCAAAACCAAGTTGAACTTCATTTTTCTGATTCGAATTTTCAGAGACAATACGACTGAGATTTAGGGTGTGTTTGGTTGGAGGTAAAACTTTTGATGAAAAGTTTTGGGAGTAGAAGTTGTCAAATTGATAGAAAATGATGTGATATAATAGGGGTAATGATGAGGAGTAAAGAGAATAAAGTTAAAATAGATAGGTTAGTTGTATGGGTAGTTGTGTAGAAATGATTGAAAAGTAGGGTAGTTTGTATAGAAAAATGTGAAAAAATAATTAAAAAATAGAATAGTTATGGAGAGTGAAAAGTTTTAGGTTGAAAAGTTTTAATTGACATATTTTAGCTCCAAACAAACACACCCTTATTAGAAAACAACAGTTGGTGCCCACTTACACAACACATCAATAAAACTTCTTAATTAACACACAACAACGGCAATTGCTGAAAAAACCCATCACTGATATAGCTGCAAAGGCAGGCGTGGGCTAAGAACAACTTCCAATGGAGTAGCCTTGGGAGAGGTCAGGCCAGAGCCCTCAGTCATGTCCACCGGCCGATCCCCAGGAGTGTTCAGATCAAAGTTGTGAAGTAGACGAGCGAATGTGAGATGGAGAAGCTGGTGAGCCAATACATGACCTGGGCACATTCGGCGTCCTGCTCCAAATGGAAGATACTGGAAGTGGCTGCCCTTGCCCTCCACATCCGCATTCTCCGTCAAGAATCTTTCGGGCCGGAACACTTCGGGGTCCGACCACACACGGGGATCTCTGTGCAGCTTCCAAAGGTTGACCAGCAAGCGCGTGCCAGCAGGAATGAAGAAGCCACCCACGTAGCAGTCTTCGGTGGATTCATGGGGCCCTGAGAGTGGAGCTGAAGGGTATAGACGCAAGGATTCCTTGCCAATAGCTTGAAGGTAGACGAGGTTATTGAGGTCTGATTCTTCCACATTCCGATCCCTGCCCACGTGCTTGTCCAGCTCTTCTTGAGCCTTCCTCAACGCTTCTTTGTTGTTTAGGAGCAAGGAGAGGGTCCAGGTCGAGGAGACCGATGTCGTGTCGTAGGCACCAGTCAAAACCGTCTGTTCCGATCAAGGCCACGGCAAAACAAGAAAAAGAAAAATAGTACCCTTTACAAATCTTATTTCAGAAGGAATCCATTTGTACTAAAAAATGTACTAATTTAAAAAACATGCCTCTTAACGGGCCAAAAAATGGCGCCTTAATAAAATGAGCACAAAAGAAAATGTATGTAGTCTAACTTGTATTATTAGCAAGTTAACTTCTGGCTTGCGAGACGCGACCCTTTTCTAGTAATGGCCGTACGTATTAGCTCGCATACTTGCGTGCTTATCGATGTGGGCTAAAGCAGGCTGACCTCACGTGCTTATTGATGAAGGTGATCTTTTTCTTTTTTTTCTTTTTTTTTTTATCTAACAAATGATAGGGGACAATTCTAGAAATGGGATAGTGAATTCAATACCTTCCACCTACACATCCTTTAACTGATTGCCATCAACCACTTGTCATCCAGGTGATTCCTCATGATGAAGTTCGTGAAAACTGAACATCACAATCCTTCGTGGAAAGCATCCAATGCTGTGTTGCCGACATGATTATATTGTTTTATACAATTACCCGCCAATGTCAAATCAGATGGCACTATTGATAAAGAGAAGTTCATACGTGTTTAAATATTCAAATTTCCACGTATTTATATACATGGGACATAAGATTTCAAGCAATTTGTACTCATCAGTGTCCACTTATGCATTCAGTCAATCAAAAATTTTCTTGTCTTAATCAAATGAAATACATAATAAATATAATGGGTGGGTTGATGTATACAAAATTATTGTGGTCTGTGAAAATCGATCGGTTCAAAATGATACAACAAGAACATTTTTTATAGTCAAACATGTAGTTGCAACCAAATTTATATTTGATCGCATATAACATTACAGGTAGCAAATTTATAAAAAAAAAATAATTACATTTAACCTCTCCATTTGGAAGGGCAAAAAGCCTTTAATGATTTATGTGTAGCCACTCGTGCAACAAGTTTATTTGCTGCATATGGTTGTTTGTGATCAAATGATGCAGCCGATTTTACATATTATATGCTGTAAAATTAACCATCGCAATTAAGACAACTTATTAATTCTTAATCTCATTCTATGTGAAAAAGCCAAAAGAAGAATTAATCGTTTGGGACGAGTGAAGAATCTAATTGATTAAGGTCTATGATGAAGTGTTATATATTTTATGATTTCATGTGATAGAAAGGTCTTGTCCAACGTCTGTGTAACCATGAAATACGGACCCCGCGAGTAGTCAGCCGATGGGATGAGGTTTTAAACCCCATATTGATTACGAACGTATGACTCAGCGGAAATTCCTAAATCAGGCATGCATGCAGTTCAGAGAGCTAGGAATCCACCTACCATAGCAGTGGCTTTGATCATGGTATCAACGTCATAATCAGTGGAATACGAAGCGTCGATGTGGGAGATGAGCACGTCGAGGAAGTCCTGATGGTCCACCGTCTCAACTGCAGACACCTTCTTCCGCCGGTGCTCCTCCAGCCATTTGGAGAGCAGAGCGTCGATGGTGTGGAAAACTTTCCTCATCTTCTTCTTATAGCCTTTCAAGTCCCACCATTTGAGAAAGGGGAAGACATCAGACGGCACAAACGCCCCAAATAAATGAAACCATTCCTCGGTAGCCTCTCGGAATCGGACCGAGTCCCCGTCGTCGTTGTCGCTGAGGCCGCCGAAGCATCTCTTCCCAATCACCATCATGGCAATCACGTTAAACGTTATGTCCCCGAACCTCTCGCTCATCTCCACCTGCACCGCTTTCTTGCCGTTCTTCTCCCAAAGCCCATGCAAATCTTTCATGATCAGGTGAATCTCTGTGGCCCTTACCTGCTTGAGGGCGTCGAGCCGGCGAGGTGAAAGAAGCTCGAGGACTGTGATCTTGCGCATGTCGCGCCAGTAGGCACCGTAGGGGGCGAACCCCAGCACCGCATTGTTGTAGGCCATGCTAGGACCTTGTCGTTGGCTGTGAAGCATTCCTTGGTAAGTTCCCAGCTGCTAATGACCAAGGCCGGGCGTGCGCCGAGCCTGATCAAGAATGCAGGGCCGTACTTATCAGCCAGGAATCCTAGTTTCCGAGTCAGTGGCTTATCATCGCCAGCCAACATGTGGAGATGGCCGAGAATGGGTAGCCCACCTCTGGGCTGGGGTGGGCTATTTTTCTTGTCTTTCCCAGTTGCCTTGGAGAGTTTGAAGAGGAAGGCAAGCACAATGAGGGCAGTGATAATGGCTTGGAGTTGGAGGGACATCTCCATGGCTGGTGCTGGTGGTCAGTGGAGAGAGTTGGCTTTGGATGCGTTGAAGCTGTGGGGATGCCACGGATTTATAGATGCCTGCGATGCATTGCAGGTCCTCGGCCCGTGGAAATTTGGTCAAGTGGACTTTTATGGTGATACTCTGATGCTGTGCTACGGCCCAGCTCTTTATTTTTGCAACAAATGGTATCTTTCCAGTCCGGTCCATGTCAAATATTTAACACGGTTGACACAATCAGACTGACATGCTCTGGATAATAGAATGGCATGTATCTATTCATCTTGTGGTCCTATCCAACGGCCACGGGCTTGTTGGAATGGACAAATTTCATTGTAAAAATAATAATACAGGACGATCCAACTGTGCATTCCGCATGTATTCTCATTTAACTATATTTCGTATTTTAGAAGATTAGGATGTGTTTAGTATTTGATAAAAAATTTTGAAAAAAGTTTTGTAAAATTAGAGAAAGTGATATAATATCATAATGACAATAACAAGAAGTAAAAGTAACAAAGTTAAAATAGATGGAGTGATTTTATAAAAAAATTGTGGAAATGTGATTGAAAAATAGAATAGTTATATAGAAAAATTATGAAGAAAGAATTTAAAAAATATATACAGAGGAAAAAATTTCACCAAAAAAGTGTTATATAAGCAGCAGCTTCTAAATACTTATTTGCAACAAATAATGGCTGCTTATGACATTATATGCAGCATAATAAAATTATGCTACATAAAAATTGTTGCATAAAATGAATATTTTGTAGTGAATTAGGGTACTAGTGAATTATGGTAATCAAATCTTTAAATTCAATCCTAAATTTTGATAGCATATTGGTAATTTCACATAAAGGTTAACAGCGTTTATTAACATTTATGATGAATTGGGCACTTTTGGGATTAGATGAAAATGTAGAAGGTATTTTTAGGTAGTAAGTATTTTTAAAAGTAAGGTTAAATGTAATCAGTATATTTGGGAAAAGCCCATACTTAATTGGTGCCGTTTCAGTCCATCGGTTGGTTGATGCTTTCTACTCTTTGTGGGTATAGAGCAAAAATAGAAAGGTGAAAATAAGCCAGTGTAGCTGAACCAATGTCGACGCAGATCTGCGAAACGACACTGCGTCCGATTAGTATTACCGCATGATATGGGCTTCTTCCAACCCAAAGAAAGGCCCAGTGGCTTACTGAGTTTTTTTTTTTTTTTTTTTAAAAAAAGACTACAGGAGGAAAGTCGTTCCACGGTTCCATGTAGAGAGTTGAGCCCAGCCCATTACTTCTTCTTCGTTCTGCAAGCCTTTCATGTACATTTTTCTTTGATGATTCACGGAAGAACTCCTTCACAGGGTTTTGAAATTGGTTAATTTTTAGAACTCATGGAATAAACTATGTAAGCGGTGGACACTAGATATAGAGGTATGATCTCGTTAGTTTAGGCTCAGTAAGATTTACTTAACTTGGGCTAAAAATCTATTTAATTAAATTTTTTTTTTGTTAATCTAGATATATTTAATGTAAAAATCAAAATTTGCCATTTTTGAGATATGTATATATATTTTAGATTTTTTAAACATAGGATTATTTAAATAATTTTAATCATTAAAAACAGCTAAAATATCTCTATATCTAAAAGTCTACAAAATATATCCAAAAATAGTAAAATTTGATCTTTACACTAAATATATTTAAATTAATAAGTTTATAAAAAAGTAAAAAATAAGTTCATTGGTATGAGTTAAGTAAACCATTACTTAGTTCAGGCCAAGAGGATCATGCTTCCTAGATAACCGAATTTTATTATGTGCAAACTTGTTAAAAAAATATTATTTAAAACCAAACTCTATTTGTAAGTCCAACCAGTTAAGGTCATCCAATATAGCCTAACTAACCTTTTAAAAATTTGAGTTTTTTTTTATTTTTTATTTTTTTATTATAAAGAAAGGATTTGAGTTGAATCTACGGTAAAGTTCGTAATTTGAACCGGCATCTTTGGTGCTAACTTAGTTTGACTTGACGCTTGAGGCGGTCCATTTTTTCGCGCACCGAATGCGAAAAGTGCTTCTTTTATTATTATTTTTTATTGGTAATGCTTCTTTTATTTTAAAAATGTAAAATTTGGGAACAAAAAGTCTTGCTTTGCCCACATTATTCAGACAAAAAATTAAAAATAGGATACAACGAGCTTGAGCATTGATCAAGCATTGAAGTGGGACTTTTTTTATTTAGATGAAACTTGACATTCTTTTTTTTTTTTTTTGAGGAATAAAGTTGATATTGATCCCCAAAATAATTTATTTACTCCCCACACTTTTTTTTCGATATTCTTAAATGTGTTTAAGAAGTAATAAAATTTTTGGATGAAAAGTTTTTGGAATAAAAGTTTTTAAAATGGAAGGAAATGATGTGATATGATATGAGTAATGATGATGAGTAAATAAAATATACAAGTTAGTTATATAGAAATGATTGAAAAAAGAAAATAGTTATATAAGAAAATGCGAAGAAATAATTAAAAATAGGGTAATTATGGAAAATGAAAACTTTTAAATTGAAAAGTTTTAAGATAAGCAAATACACCTTTTAGTTAAACATATAATTTTAAATTTAATTGGTGGACTGCATTTTGATTTAACCTCTAAGTTGACCCAAAATGGAGGGACAATACAGAAATTGTCAATATTGTCGGCTCCATACTAGGGGTGTTAATGGTCATGGTCAACCCGTTAACCCGCTCGTTCAACCCGTTAATAATTGGGTTTGGGTTGAGATTTTTGAATAGATGGGTTATGATCCGCCAACCCGTTCAACTATTTAATTAAATAAACGGATTAGGGTTGAGGCTTCGCAACCCGTCAACCCGTCCAACCCGTTTATTTAACCTGTTCAACCCGTATAACTCATTTAATATAATATATTACAGTATATATATAATATTTATAACAGGAATTGGCATTAAAGAGATGACTTGAGATTAAAGCTGATGTTTTCAAGCCAAAATAAATTAAATTCAGATATGTTAGCTTTGAATTATTTAATCTATTTAAATTTACAAACTTTATTGAAGATTTTTAGCATGAAAATTAGTAACAAACACAACCCATTAACAACCCGTTAGCCCATTTATTAAATGGGTTGTAAATGGGTTAGGGTTGAATTTTTTTAAATGGGTTAATAAACGGATTAGGGTTGAGATATATTAAATGGGTTAGGATTAGGATTAGGCTCTAACCCGTTCAACCCGATCCGTTAACACCCCTACTCCATACAGAAGTATTTCCCAAATATAATAATGCAAAAAATGTAAGGAGGGCAGACGTTTTGATTTAGCTGGGAGATTTTTAAATACCACACAATATATTAATCAACGACAAGAATGAAATTATAAGTAATGTTTTGGCAGGTTACGACAACAGTATGGAAAAAAAAAAGAACATAATTTATGGATTACTACGACCGGAATATATCGTCTTTTAGCCCTTGAGTTCGTTAGTGAAATGCTGGAATGATAAGATAATTTGTAAATATGCTTATTTGGTCTGATTATAATTGCAAATACATTTACCTAGATTTAGAAATTGTAGATAATTTTCATATAGTTTAACCATAATTGTAAATATATTTATCTAATTGCAGAAATTATAAATAATCCATACATAATTTATCTATGATTGCAAATATACTCACGCGGTTATCATGCTATTACTATACCATCATGTCGTGGGCATATTTATAAAAATATGCAAACTATAGGAGTATATTTATAATTTCAGAAATAGAGTGTATATTTTAATTTTTGCAAATATATTTATATAATTTGCAATTTCTGAAACTATGAGAGTATATTTATAATTATATTCAAACTGTGGAGGACCCATATTTGTAAATTATCCAAAAAAAAAAAAAAAAAAAAAAGACCTTGAATGTTTCAGCGACAGTGACTTGTCTACCGTATAAGTTCGCCTGCGCGGCGCTGCATGCCTCCTGAGTCTTGACCGTTCGACAGTGGGGTTTCCGTGCTGGCCATTGGATTGGGAAGAAAGTGTCGGCAAAATTTCCAGAACGAGTGGGTTTTTCATTTCCAAAAAGCTCCGAACTAACAAGGCAGCCCCGAATACTATCCTCGTCGAGGTGAATTTTTACTTGTGCTGAACATTCTAATGGAGCCGCTACCCCACGTATATTGAATACATAATCGCTTTGAAATTTGGTCGCTCAAATTTTCAAGGCACTAGTTTGGCACATTAGAGCTTTTTTCATGACAAGGACGATCGCTGTTAAAGCAAAGAATTAGCTACGGACAGTAGCTTTGAAACATTCAAATCTAGATAGCTAATTGGTCCGTGAAAATTTTAAAGGGTGGAAGGTTCGCGTGCACATGATTAGACTCTATTACGTACATACGTAATAGGGTAGAATAAAAACCAAACAGATCACAAATAGAGTATAGCTACGTGTCATCCTGACTTGCACCCTCCTTTTTTGGGTGGAGAAACTAATTTTGAGTGTTTCTAAGGAGTTCTCAGCCCAAAAGCTAGCTTGCCAAGTAAAACTTTTCCTCCCACTTATAATTACATTCTCAGCTCTTTTCATAAACAATATGAGATAATCTAACAAATAATTTATTTGTGAGATTGATTTTTTTTTTTCATTTTAACTAGTATTATTTTTAAATTATTTTTTAAAAATAATAAAACCGGTTTTATTGCAGGAGATTATCATGCCTTTTGACTTGTACTCTTTGTTGTGGTCGAAGATTCAAGTCAATCCAAATTTTGGCTACAAACCTGACGTAACAGGATTAGGAATTGAGTGACTATTAGCAGTAGTGGACTTTCCACTTTGGCAACAAGGGACTCACGTTGTCAATTATGACAACGTAGTAAAAATACTTTAAAAACTAACTAGTAATTAAAAAGACACAGAGAACAAACTTCGGAGTAAAAAATTAAGAGAGGCAATTAGGAGTTTTTTTTTTTTTTTTTTGGGTATTACATACATTGTGATATATGATATTACAAATTAACTTTGTTTACAACCTTTACTTAGGAAGGACATTTTTTGTAAATATCCCTGCACTCGGGGGACCAATTGTAAAAACTTCTATTACCAGGGAAAGAGTTGAGATCCGAAACTTGCACTAGAAAACATATAAAATCCGCTATCACCAATTGGAATAACACCCAATTAGTGATTAGAAGCTTGTTGTACAACTTCAGCTATAACAAGGAAAATAAGACCAGCTTTTAATCAGTTCAGGGCCTGTTTGGAAGAATTTAGGAGGTTTGAATAGGATATAGAGATGCTGTTTGGAAGAATTTTGGAGGTTTGAAGAGGAAAGAGATGAAATGATAATGTAATAATGTGTATTGAAAATTTTAAAAATTTATCTCAAAAATTGAAAAAATTATTTGAAAAGATAAGAAAACTCATCCATACATGTCTCATTCCAAAACCTTACATACTTCGAAACTCATCCATGCACGTACCATTTCAAAACCTTAGCGCTGGTTTAATGCACCCGAGTGTACTTCACCTATTTTTTATTTTTTTTGAAAAAATTTTTACGCAACTGTTAATCTAAATGTATTTAATATATGTATAAATTTTTATCATTTTTTAATATTTTTATATTTTTTTAATTTTTTAAATTACTAAAAATGCCACTGATTTTGAAAAATCCGAAAAAAATCTAAAAATCTTAAAAAATGGTAAAAATTTATACACATATTAAATACACTTAAGTTAACATTTTTATGAAAAAAATTTCAAAAAAATAAAAAAAATGAGTAAAGTACACCCAGGATGCATTGACCAAGTGTCTTGAACGAGCGTCACTTCGAAACACCCTAACTCAGTTGAAAAGTCAACCCGATCGACTAAGTTTTGGATAGTGTAAGATTCACACACATAATATGCCTTGACCCCTGTCACGGCAACATATATATTCGATGCAAGCAAATTCCTTTTTGGAAATCATTATTAGCAAACAAAAAATGCCTAAAGTATGTGCAACAAAATGGCATGTAACGACTATTCGCAACTAATTAGTTGTCCCGTATAAGTTGATGCTAGTAACTATTGGCAAAGCAAAAATAGTTACTTATGGCAAATCTTTTGCAATCAAATCAAAATTTTGTTGTCTAGGTATATATGCCATGAAATATTTTCTAATTAGTAAACTTCACGTCACATTTTAATTCTTATACTATAATCAAGCTCAAAGTTTTCTACGACTTTTAAAAGTGAAACTACACACTCTTAATTATTAAAGAAGGAGACCATACACTTACAGCTATCAAGATAGAGATAAAATATTTCCACTGGATGATGGGGTTTGAACCCACGTCTCTACGATATCAACTGACACCCTTACCACTTAGGCCATATGCCATGAAATATTGGCAACAAAAAAAATTCCCCTGGCTAGATTTGAAAAAAAAATATATATTTCACCTAGCTAATTGACCTCTATGTGCATATGCAACATAACATTTGCAACTATTTAGAACAAAATTTTAACATTTCAAAATGAAATTTGGTTGCCAAATTTTAAATATTCTTTTTTAATAATTACATGAATGTCATTTATTTGGGTAGAGATATAAAATTATTTGCAAATATACTTTCGTATTTTAACATGTAGTGTGGATTTGTCTTTTAATTTTTACAAAATTTCTGAAATTATTCACAAATATACTTTCAAGTTTTAACATATATTCTAGATAGCTTATCCAGTGCAGTTAATTGCACTATAATGTATGGTGCAATTGACTTAAAATGGATCATACATGCACTTAAATGTATTAGAATGTATACAATCATTTATCCATTTATAAACTATGTCTTAGATAGTTTATATGCTGAAAAGATAACTTCAAAATTGTTATTATATCAAATTATTTTATCATGTTAAATTTGTATCGTTTTCAAATGGGGCTAATATACATACCCAATTTAGATGAAAATTAATATGTTAATAAAATAAATAATTTTAAATATAATGAGTAAAGTAGGTTATCAATTTATGATTATGTGGGGCTCATTTGAGCCGACTATAACTTACAGTATAGTTACTGCACTTGAATATTTTTTCTATATTGTAAATATATCTTTTGCCATTTACAAACTTCGAACTAGAAAATTTTGCTTTTCCTTGCCAAAAATAAGGTCAATGAACTTGGAACTAATTGTTTTCTTCCTTGCTAATAATAATATGCAGTGTAGTTATTGTAATTTCTATACCTCTGAATAAAAATGCAAATATATCCATAATATTATCAAGATTCTATTTAAATTCTTGAAAAATATTAAAATATCAAAAATAATCTTAGGCATCTTACCATAAAAAAATCTTAGGCATCTTCTTCAACATGTATGTACAACTGAAATCCAAAAAATATTCGCTTTTGCAACATAATATAGTAATGATTTGATCAAACCCTCCACCTGTATTCACCGCTTTAATTTTTTAATTTTAAATTTTAAATTTTCTGTAACATTCATTTATATGTATTTATTTATGATTATAAAATCAAATATATGAAAAGTTTTATACAAGATTTTTGTTTTAAAATTTTAATAGTTATGCATTTACTTCCAAATAAGTTAAAATTTTTACATAATTTTTCAATTGAAATAATTTTTGACATAAAAAATAAATATGTATTAATAAAAAATAAATATTTTAAGAAAATACCTTTTAAGGTTGAACAAGCAAAGGGAGATAAAAACCCTCACGCTAACATTAAAACAAAGTGTAGACTGTACAGGTATACTTGTAATATTACTTAAAATATAGGTGATAAATGGGTTAGAGTTGAGGTTTTTCAAACGAGTTAATAAATGGATTAGTGTTGAGATATTTTAAATGAGTTAGGATTAGGATTAAACTCAAACGCGTTTAACTCGATTCGTTAACACCTCCAGATATTTGTGCGGGATTGTGAGATTTGGTGGGGGTTGAAAATTGTGAGATTAATAGAAGATAATATGGATAAAGTTAAAATAAATGTGTTTAATGGAGGTAATTAGTAGTAAAAATGATTGGAATACAGAGATAAAAGTGTAAAAAAATATAATTATTGACTGCAAAATGGGTGCATTGGAAAACGTACCTGGATGCCATGCGGTGGAATCTCACTGCTCACACTTTCCGAACAACACCAAAAACCACACCGGGGCTGTCCGAGTGATTTCTTGGGCCCGGATAATTACGGTAGATGGACACAATTTTAGAAAGAAAATGCAATGTGGAAAAGGGATTTCTAACTCCCTTACCCATTAAATAAATTAAATTCTATTAATTTAAAACAACAGTTACAGGGGTGCAACCAAGCACTTGATTAATGACAGCTTAATTCCTTATTTGTCCTCTTTTCCCCATTAAAAAAAAAATCCATATTCGTCCAATTTCGTGGCAAGTGGAACTCATTTAATTCAGTGCGGACCATCAAATCCCAACTAATCCGATTCGATGGGATGAAAGGGACAAATCTTGGCTGCTGTAAGTCTGTAATTGCCATCTATTACAAGCGTGCAACTTGCCAAATGCCTCTACTTGTATAATTAATAACAGCTGAATCGATACCATTGGGACTGCATCCTTTTTTAAAGTGGATTTTTTCATTCATTGCGGCGGACTAAAATCCTAACAAACCCAAGAAAACAAAAGGCATGCTGAATCCGTGGTTTTCTGGACGTGGGAAACCCTTCCAGTTGTACACATCAGGATTTGATCATTTTTTTATTTTTTAATTGTAATTAACAGGCACATTAAAAAATTAGGTTGAATTAGTGCATGCACCGAACTTCTCATATGATTTTTGAATCGCAATTGAAATCATTAAACAAGAACCAAAAACAACATTCTTAGGTTCATATAGCATCAAATATGTCAATGACAAGTATGCAATTGATAATATCCTTTACACAATTCATAGCCTTTTTCAAACAAGTGAACAACAAACAAACAAAAAAATCATTTAAGTTTCTTCAATTCAAAACAGAAATTTCCTCCATGTTTATCATTCGTTACTTCAAAATTTCTTCAATTAAAAAATGATATAGCAATATAATCAAAACAACCTTAGACTTTAAATAGATAACGAATTTATACTTTTTGTTCCCAATGTTAGTCTTTGTGGTTAGTTTAATTAATTCCAAGTATTAATCTCATTTGCGCTAAGTAAAGATTTTTCTTCTGCTACAAATCAATCCTCAACCTTGTCTATATCATATGAAGATAATGCATTCATAATAAAGTTTTCTATTTTGCCTTATGCAAGACATAAAAACTTACATTAACATAAATTAGAATGTATGATTCAATAATTAGTACATGAAATAATAAATAGCACATTTTAGCTTATCTATCCATTAGCACAAGATTCATTAGAGTTCTGGGTCAAAGCTTAACGCTCTACTGGCCCACATCCTTCACAACCATTAGTTCCTCCCTAAAATCTACCAAAACCAACCAAGTCTAGGGAAATACAATGAACCATTTGCATTACAGTTGAACCAATACTAACTTAACAGTTACATCTCTTTGGTAATAATGAAAATTTACATTAACTTGCCCAATGTTCATTAAAAAATTTTCTAATTTCACTTTATAATTATCGTAAATTCAAGCTACCAAAATAAAAATATTTAACTTTAAATGACCATTCAAATATAAATAAATATTTAACCCAATTTTCAATGTTTTGTTGAAAATTATAACATCCTGCATCTTTTGTCTTTCCCGTTAATTGAAAAATAAAAAATTGAAATAATTCTAAGCAAACTCAGTAAGTAGAAAAGTGAATGAAAATTAATAAATACTAAAAATTAGCTCAAAAAAATAATTTAAGTATTAAAACTTTCATAAACATTTAAAATGTCAATACTCATAGTCACAGAATAATGTGACTACTCATGCTTATGTACTTAACTATTTAACTTTGCTTTCTCTTTAAAAAAAGGTTTGAAAACTCATCCAAAGTGTTTTTTTTTTTTAAAATTTCCATAGGGTACTACAATAAAAAAAATTCTGTAAACAATATATAATTCTAAATCCATATGCATTCAGTATCAACAAGAATCGAAACAATATTCAACAAAATAAAATATTATATGACCCACAATTTCATAAGAAAATTTCCAATGAAAATGACTCTGATGCCACTTGTTAGGAAATCTTATTGATCAAAATCACAATCATTCCGAGATTCTTCATGCTTAATAACCAAGAAAAATAAATAAGAAAACAAAAACATACTTTTTTTTTTGAAAATGAAACGAAAACATACTTTCTCCATAAGAATGAATGTTGTTATTAAATCTTTTATTTTTTGGTCTTCCAAGTAAGTGGCTAAAGTTTTTTGGAAAAGTAAGCTCTCTCTTTTCTAGTGATGAGGTCTTAAATAAGGAACCCACGTATAAGAACCACAACTGTTTATATGGACACCTATCTTTCTTATTTCTAATTTAGCCTATTATAAAATAAATATTAAAAATTAAGTAATATAATTTCTATGCATAGGAGACTGATATTTTATTAAATGATTTATTACATGAACCTTATAGAATAACTTTAAAATTAGATCACTCTTTATGACAACATATATACGTAACTAATATATATGTGTATTCTTTTATCAAAAAATATATTGTGTATCCAAAATCCAACATCGTCAACTTTGACTAGAAATGGAAAGGCTTAGTATAGTCTCCATCTAGGTGTTCTAACAAAATTTAAACTATCTATCTTGCTTATTTATCATATTTAACAAATTTACTATGAAATAATTATAATATATCACAAAACTAAAATCCATGTACATTACATATAAATCCGTTAAAATTTTTACCTTAGGTGCGATGCATGGTTAAGTATTTTAATATATTAAAATTATTATTTTAAATAGTATGAATAATTGAGATTTCACAAAGTCACCTTAACGGGGAATTGCATTTCCACTTTCAGTAAACGTATAGCCAATTTAACTTTTAAGGTGTGTTTCGAAGTTATCAAACTTTTGGATGAAAAGTTTTAGCCGTAAAAGTTTTTGAAGTAAAATGAAATGATGTAAAATGGTAGGGGTAGTAATGATGAGAAAAAAAAAAGTTAAAATAGATAGATTTGTTGTATGGATAGTTGTGTAGAAATGATTGAAAAGTAGAGTAGTTGTATAGGAAAATGTGAAGAAATAATTAAAAAATAGAATATTTATGAAAAATGAAAAGTTTTAAATTAAAAAAATTTAACTTAATATTTTTTATATATTACCAAATACACCCTTAGAAAAGTAATTATAAACGTTAATTTCTTAGTTCAGAGCTGGCGACAGATTCGACGTAGATACTTTTCGCTGTGCATGTCCGTTGAACGCTGAAAATTGATGTTTCTCGTCGAAAATAGGGGTGCAACTTGGTCCGGGTACCCGTGGGTCGACCCACTGGGTACTCTAAATATGGTAGGTTCGGTTCCACATAACCTACCCGTGGGGTCGGTTCGGTTCCTTGGGCGAAATACTCGTTCAATTTCGGGTAGGGGTCGGTTCCGGTTCTGGGTACCCGGAACCGACCCGAATTTCATATTATATATATTATAATACTTAATCTATTGTGTATTTATGTTGTATCCGTTTTTCAAACAGTTTTTTATTTGATTGGACAGACTTAACAGATTTCATTGTGTACACATTGCACTTTTTTAACAGATTCATGTTTTAGTATGTATAAATTGAATTTTTTTACACAGGTTGAAGCTGCAAATAGATCGTGTTCTAGGAACCGATTTTGGAACCGAACCGAAACCGACCCGCTCTTGAGAAAATTGGGTAGGGTAGGCTCCGAACCGACCCGGTCTAAAATAGGGTAGGGTAGTGATTTTTACAAAATGGGTAAGGGTAAGTTCCACCCGTACCCGGACCTACCCGACCCAAGTTGCACCCCTAGTCGAAAAAGGTTTACGTTGAAGTTTCTTCCCATGCATCTCCGTCAACTGATGTGCGTCGTAGCGGCCGTTGCAAAAGGTTTGCGTTGACCGTACACCGAGTTGGAACGTCGTTGCCACTCAGGCAGCCTTAGGCCCGGATAATTGGACTTCCGTTGTATGCTCCCGAGCGCGTACACCTATTCTTTTTTTTTTTTTGAAAATTTTTTCATAAAATTGTTAGCCCAAGTGTATTTAATCTTTGGGTAAATTTTTACCATTTTGGAGTATTTTAGATATTTATTTTTGATTTTTGAAAATTAGTGGCATTTTAGGTAATTTTAAATTACTACAATACCACTGATTTTCAAAAATCAAAAATAAATATCTAAAAATCTCAAAAAATAGTAAAAATTGATACATGCGTTAAATACACTTGGGCTAACATGTTTATAAAAAAAGTTTCAAAAAAATAATAAAAAAATAGGTGTATGCTCCCGGGAGCATATAACCAAAGTCTCAGATAATTACGGTAGCTGGAAACAATTCTAGAAAGAATATGCATATTTGGAGCAGGGATTTCTGACTCCCGTACCCATTAAATAAATTAAATTCTATTAATTTAAAGCATCTCCAATAATAATAATAATAATCATCATCATCATCATCATCATCACATGTGTATATATTATTTGCATCATTTAATTATTTCATCCCATTAAATGGGAAGTTGTTGGGTAAACTTTTTCCTAAGGAAATTAATGAAGGGATCTATCTCGGCTGCTGCAACAACTGTTACAGGGGTGCAACCATGCACTTGATAAATGACAGCTTAATTCCTTATTTGTCCTATTTTCCTATAAAAAAAATTCCATATTTGTCCAATTTCATGGCAAGTGGAACTCATTTAATTCAGTGGGAACCATCAAAATATTGGCCTCTGTAACTTGTACAACCAGTAACAGCTAAATCAATGGCAGAGAAACTGCCCTTTTTGCAACTGTTTTTTTTTTATTCGTTACAGCCGACTAAAATCCAAGAAACCGCCAAAAGAATGTCCATGTTGGGTAATAAAACTGGGGTAAATTGTAAATATATCCACTTATTTTTACCATAATTATAGATATACTTAGTTTTTAAAATTAGAAATATATTCATATAGCTTGCATATATTTGCAATGGGAACACTTTTTCTGAAACTTCTATTCCATATAACATCTTTTATAATTGATGAAAAATTCACTTCGTTTATTGTATTCAATATCATTTATATTATTATAAAAATTATTTTGTTTGTCTAATATCAACGTGTTTTGCTTTTAGCTACAAATGTATAAACAAACGTAATAAAATGATTTAAAATTATACAATGCTAAATTTTAATGTTCATTTCCTAAGTTGAAACGTCATACAGTGACAATGACAAATTAAAATCAGCAACAAAATCATGTAAACATATTTTTTAGTGCATCTGGTGGACTACTCGCTCATTAGAGACTAGATAATAAGGGTGTGCTTGGTAATTATAAAAATTTATCAATCTAAAACTTTTTACTCTTTATAAGTATCCTATTGTCAATCATTTTTTCTAATCTTTATATATAGTTATTTTACTTTTTAATTATTTTTTTAAAATTATTTACATAATTACCGTCTCTATTTTAATTTTATTCTTTTCATTACACATTATTACTCTATCATATCGCATCACTTCTCTTACTTTAAATTTTTTTATACTAAAAACTTTTATTAAATGGCAAGCACACCCTAAATAAATAGACCACCGGAAGTGCCACTCTTTGACCATCCATCGTAGTCCACATCCGATGCCAAGGCTATCTTTATATGGTGTCATTACAAACAGGGGATAGTGGACCATCCAATTTGTATTTGTTAGCCCCATCCTCTAAAATATTCTAAATGATATAATATAGTGTAATTATTCGAAGATCGAAACTATTAAAATCAAGCAATTGGGTGAGCCGTAGTAAACAATAAAAGTTAAAACCGAGTTCCCGTACCGTAGGGTACGCGTGTGTATTTTTTCGAATATTTACGAGTATCAACCTTTTTTTAACAAAAAAAAATTTTAATTACTTATTGCCACCATCCACACAAGCCGGGTACACTACGAGTATGACTTCTGAGTTTTGATAGATTTTTTTTCTTTTCAAAAGTAAACTTCGTTGTTTTAAAGGAAAAATAAAAAAGTGTTGGTGCCCAACGTCAAGTGGATTAAAAGTTAAAACACAACTTTACAAGGCTTGCCTTAAAATTCTACTCCATCGAAGATATCATAAGGGAAAGTTTATTTCTCGTGCTCCTTTCGTTGGCTGGGGCTCTGACCTTGGATAAAAGGACTAATTGTAAATCTCACTATCCAATGAAGGGTTTCTTTGAAATTTCAGTGATGTCTGCTGTTCGGTCAATAGATTAATGGATCAGATTAATTTATAAAATCCATAACATTTTTATTGATATATTATACACTACAACAACTAACTGATATTACAATTAGATATCTTTATTATCACACTATGAAAGGAATTTTCCTACAAAATACTCCATCAATCCATAGCATTTATTATGTGTAAAAATGTATTCCAACAAAGAAACGAATTTGTACGTCGATAGAAGTTTTGATAAGTCAAAAAACTAAATTAATTAATAATATATTTCAACATTTAACATATTTATATTTTATTGATTTGTACCATGGTTTGCAAAACTTTTATCAAAGTGATGGTTGCATTCTTAGCTAATCATACATTTTTAAACATAATGAGCATTTAAAATGATATTAATTCATCCATCGAGCTACTAGACTGAGTATTTCCTTTGATTCAAAGGAATAAATTCCCTTGGATCAGTCTGACGGAATAAAATATTGAAATTCTTCCAAATTCATCAGTTTATAAACCGACTGGTCATTGATAATATTTTTAACATATAAATATCACACAAAATTTTCCATTGGCAACGAAGTAAGTTCTTTGCTAAAAGTTAAATTTTAGAAAATAATTTTATTATTTGTTGCTTAAAATGTAATTTTTGATCCATGGAACTTTTTTATTATAACCTTTTTGCAGTGAAGTTATAACAATAAACTCTTATTTATAAGTTTGTTTCTAAAGCTTCATTGAGAATATTTTCAACAAAGAATAAAAAAATTTGGCTGTTAATTAAAAGGTGCAGCTCACTTACTAAATTTTCTTTTAGCAAGAGATGAAGTTCTTGAGGCATGACTATATACGATTGTACACATGCTTGAGTTACAATATTCATTTTTTATTTTATTTTTAAATTTTTCATAAATATATTTTCCTAAGTGTATTTAATCTATATACCAAGTTTTGTTATTTTATAATATTTTTACATATATTTTTTTTAAAATCAAGTTTTTTAAGGGATGAAAAACGATCTATGTGCCCCTAAAATTGATAATTTCAAAAATAATAAATAAATATATAAAAAAGATCGTAAAATGCAAAACTTGGTATATAAATTAAATACATTTAGAAAATATGTTTATAAAAAAATCAAAAAATAAAATAAAAATAAATAATCAATAAATATTATAACTTAAGCATAAACACAGTATATTGGATATAATCATGCCTCCCAATTCTTTACTAATTTCAAATTTTCTTATAGGTTGTAATGATGTAATCTACCTTGAAAATCTAACCTTTTCTATCATTTATCGTGATGGTTATCTGGTACATATGCTGGACCAATCCATGAGAATCAATTCAGCTGGAATTTCCGTAGAATCCAATGCTTTTTCATTTATGAAATCTGATTCTGTTTGAAGTGGTTTATTTTAGGAAATCCCACTTGTTGCTGTGTTTCTTACCTCCGTAAAAGTAATTATTTTAGAGGATATTGAAATATTTATTTTAGGTAATTTAGTTTTAGCTAACAATGTGTTTGGAAAGTAATAAAATTTTTAGATGAAAAATTTTTTATGTAAAAATTTTTAAAATAAAAGAAAATGATGTGATATAGTAGGATACGATGAGAAGTAAAGAGAATAAAGTTAAAGTAGATAGCTTAGTAGGTAATTATGTAGAAATGATTAAAAAGTAACATAATTGTAGAGGAAAATATAAAAAATAATTAAAAAAGATAGTTGTGGAGAGTGAAAAGTTTTTGAATTATCAAACATACCCTAAATAAATTATTATAAATATAAAATTCTGTTAGATTTGAGAAATATTAAGACATTAAAACAAGCTTCCAAGAAATTCTTTACCAAGGATCATTGCTAATATATGTTAAATGCATTAGTATTTGACTAACTTAATTACTTACTACAATATATATTTGGGGATGGGGTTTACCAACATGATGTGGTGGTGCTCATCTTAATGATAAAATTAAAATTTACTTTACCCGTTGCTTTTTTATTTTCTTGCCAATATCACTTCTATTTTGGTATAATTCAAGCCGAATTCACTCAATTTATCTTGAAATTTTTATTTTACATATTTGCTTGACAAACATAAGTTTGGACTTTTACCAACTCAGCTATACTCTTACTAGCACATTACTTGTTACTTATAAGTTTAATTCAAATCAAATATATTCAGGTTTCTTAAGTAAAAGGTTGTAAAATTAATGTAATATAATTCTTAATTTATATATCAATTTCATAATAATATTATGAGATTCTATCGCGGATATATGAATGTAATTAATTATTTTTCATATTTTAAATATAATTATATATGTCTAAGCAGGTATGGCTTGCACAAGATTTCCATTGAGATGGTGTTTAGCACCCTCATTTAAAAAAAATGTAAACAATATGAACCACTGGATTTTAACTTCACATCAAAGCAGGCTCCGTCTAAAATGTATGTTGCACAGTAGTTAGGCTGCACCATCCACGTGCGGTCCCAACTAGATAACTCCAATTTAGAAGCGTTGTGCAGTTACGGTTTGAAATCGTACCTAGCCCTACATTAGACCTTCGGTGACAAATTTAGCAACAAAATTGCGTGCATAATATTCTTTAGTTTTACGAAATTACGTCTATAATTACATTCATTGTTTCCATTACTAATATGATAAAAAAAACTATTGCAAAATAAAAATATTATTAAATAATTAAATATAGCAATAAATATTTTAATAATAAAAATAAAAATAATTGTTTTAATATAATTTCATCGAATTAAAATTATTAGAGAAAATACTTTAAATAATGTAATAAAAATTATTACATTGAATAGATTAATTTCATGTCAATCATATTTTAAGAATTTACTTAATTAATCATTTTAAAATTAATTTTATATTATAATCGAAAATAAAAAATTTTAAAAATTGCGCATCACTATGAACATAATAATTTTATCTATGTTAGATAATGAAAATTTTCATGATAAAATTATATTTAAAAAAATATATATGTCAAATTTGATTTAAAAGTTTTATTAGGTTCAATTATATGTATTGTTAAGTGATTTTTTTTTGATAAATTGTTAAGTGATTTTAATTTGTAGAACACTATAATTATTTTATGGTGAAATCTTCTTGTTTTAATTTCTAATTAAACATGTTTTGATGATTTAGATTTTGTAGAATAACCCCTGGGGCTCAAGTCAAATGTTTCCATTATTGTTAAAATTGACAAGCATTTCTACTAAATCATGCCTATATAGATATTAAAGCTAACTCACTACAAGAAGATTAACTTTTTACAACAAGCACTTCTTGTCGCTAAAGATATTATTCAGTGAGATAAATAATTATTATTGCTAAAGATTAGCTTTTAGCTATTAGTTAGAAGAAATTAACCTTTTTAACGGAAAAAATTGTCACCAAGACTATGACTTTTAGCTCAATTTTGAGGAATTATACTTCGTAAAAATAGGTTTCTTGTATCGTAGACTACGAAGTATTTTTTCTGAATCTACATAACTTTAATTTTCAAATTCAAGGCGGATGGAACCCAAAAAGTCTCTCCATTCATAAAATTCAAGAACTGAGACTTTGTTTAAGAAGAATAGACGATTGGTAAGGTGAAGCAGAGTTGAAAACACCGTTCTGCATACCTATGCCATGTAATCGAAGCCTATTATCATGGACTATACAGCACAACAGCGATATACATACATATACTTTTTCCTTCCTCTCATCTCTCGCAGTCCAGTCACAGGGCATGAAAAGTCCAATTTATTGAAATCACGGGATGTGCTGTCTGCATCCTCGTTTCTTGGCAAAATCATGTAGCCAGGAAATTCATTCCTTATAAATCCCCGGCAACCCCCAATGTACAACTCCCAACACAACCATACCACGCACCGACTCCCACTCCCCACCACTACCAGGCATGGATATGTCTGTCCAACTCCAAGCACTCTCTGCCCTCTTCATTGCCCTTGCCTGCTTCCTTTACAAGCTATCCAAGCTGCCAACTACACGTAATGCTAATGCAAAAGGCAAAAAAGTTAATAGCCCACCCGAGCCCAAAGGAAGCCTACCCATCCTTGGCCATCTCCTCATGCTCGGCGGCGATGAGCCGCTGCCTCGAAAATTAGGATCCCTGGCTGATAAATACGGTCCTGCCTTCGTGCTCAGGCTCGGGTTACGGCCGGCCTTGGTCATCAGCACCTGGGAACTCGCCAAGGAATGCTTCACCGCCAACGACAAGGCTCTGGCAGGCCGCCCCAAGTTCGAGGTTGGCACTCAGATGGCTTACAACAATGCCATGCTGGGGTTCGCCCAATACGGTGCCTACTGGCGCGACGTCCGCAAGATCACCGTCCTTGAGCTGCTCTCCTCACGCCGCCTCGACACTCTCAAGCAGGTGCGTGCCACCGAGGTGCACCTGATCATGAAGGACTTGGTCGGGCTTTGGGAAAAGAACGATAAGAGAGCGGTGAAGCTGGAGATGAGCAAGAGGTTTGGGGACATCACGTTCAACGTGATTGCCATGATGGTGATTGGGAAGAGGTGCTTTGGCAGCCTTGGCGACATGGACAACGGCGAGGCAGGCCGGTTCCGAGAGGCTATTGAGGAGTGGTTCCATCTGTTCGGGGCATTCGTACCGTCTGATATTTTTCCCTTCCTCAAGTGGTGGGACTTGAAAGGGTACAAGAAGGAGATGAGGAGGATTTTCAACGTCCTCGATTCTATGCTCTCTAAGTGGCTTGAGGAGCACCGGCGGAAGAATTTGGGTGGTGAGATGCAGCAGCAGGACTTCCTGGACGTGCTCATATCCAATGTGGACGGCTCGCAGTTCACGGACTACGATGCTGATACTATCATCAAAGCCACTACTTTGGTAGCTCACTCTACTCGATCTAGACTTCATGCTCTTGCTTGTCAGTTGCCCGTTAGGATATCAATATTAGCCTCGAACTCTTTTTTCGTTTGGATAGTTAATTCTCATGAAATACTCTGTGCTGCATCACTAATGGTTTCTTTTTCTATTTTTTGAAAAAATTTACATCTAAATCATGTAAAATATAAATTAACATGCATATATTTATGATGACAAAAATCATTTTTCTTTTTGATCGATAATTTATATACTATGAACATTGTTAAAATTTGATAACAAATATACAAGATGTCGGATTTCTCAAAATACGTGTTATTTGATACAATAACAAAATATATATATAGATGGATATTATGAGGGATTTACATATAAAAAAAATCGTAACGGAAGTTAGTATCATTTGGGTACGCGAATATGAATTTGCACCACTATCTAAGTGATTTTTTTTATGGTTCATCTCTGTCTAATTTTAGTTGAACTCGAATCGGTGTAAACTTTACAGATTTGCACCTCTACCTAAATCTGATGAGACCGATAGAATATACAATAATACTGGCCACAATTTTGATGAAAAAATTATCTTCTAAAATTCAAGCGCGGGACTCGTGCAGATAGCTCCTGATATATATACAATAATACTGGCCACACATGAAGGATTTTTACGAATAAATATGTTTTCAGATCGGAGTACGGGTTATGCTGTGATGGGCTAGTTATCTTTCCTTCCATGTGCGACGCGTACGACTGGATATTCGGAGTGCGTGCATATGATTCTGTCTACACTCACTACACTACAATTACGGGCAGTTAGTTGCAAAATCATGTATATCAAGGGGTGTTTGTATAACACTGAAACTTTTCAACTTATATAACTATTTTATTTTTTAATTATTTTTTTTATATTTTCTTGTACAATTACAATATTTTTCAATTTTTTTTTATATAATTGTCTGTACAATTATCCTATCTATTTTAATTTATCATTTTTCTCCTCATTATTATTCATATCATATCAAATCATTTTCTTTTATTTAAAAAATTTTTATAACAAAAACTTTTCATCTAATAGTTTTATTAAAATATAGGAATACATTATATATTTATTCATCCATATAAAAAATACTTTAGACGGTTTAGATATTGAAAAAACTACTTAAATTTTGATATTTATTTAAAATTATTTTATTACAATAATTTTTTGTCATTTTAAGATTAGACCTATACACATGTTTGATTTGGATGATAATTGGTATATTAATAAAATGAATAATTTTAAATATATTGGGTAAGGTAGATTTTCCATTTATGATCAAGTGGGCCCCACAATACATGCACCACATGTTGTAATTTCGTGCACTAGTATATTCAATATCGGTATTATATAGGGGTGGGAATCGGGGCGGGTCGGGGTGTGCCCAACCCTGACCCTCCTTTTCAAAAATTTTGTTTGACCCTTATTTTATACTGGGTCGGGACAATGTCGGTTTGACCCTTACTTTTTTCTACAAGGTCTCGGGACAAAATTCGGGTCGGTATCGGGTCAACGGGTCGGGTAAAAAACTGCGGGTCAAGTAAGAAATTTTTAAAATTTTATAAAACTATCAAGTATAAAGACAAATTTATATTAAATTTAACTACTATATGCTTGAATCTATTATTAATCAGTCAAAGTAAATATAAATAATTAAATAAAACATGAAAATTAGCATTGAACGAGGTTTTTTTTTTAATGTTAAATATCAGAAAACGGGTCATCAGGTAGGTCCGCCCCGACCCGCATTGACCCGCCCTGCCACCCAGTAAAAAAATCGGATTTTTGCCCCGACCCGACCCGACCCCGGTATTAAATAGGGGCGGGGCGGGTCACGGGTCGACCCGCCCCGATTCCCACGCCTAGTATTATATTCAAGGGCATGCAAAAGATTTCTTTGAATTATTATTATTAAAAAGATATCAAAACCGTAGAAAATACTATAATCATAGTTCATAATCTAAAAGCTAGCGGAACAAGATTATGCAGCTCATCCCACATAAGTGTGCAACAGCTTAAGATAATGATGACGAAGATTATAATTTATTATTATTTTTCACTTTCACAGACCGCTATGACCGGGGGCTACGACACTACATGGATATCCTTGACATGGACCCTCTCCTTGCTTTTAAACAACAGAGAAACGATTAGAAAGGCTCAAGAAGAGCTGGACAAACACGTTGGCAGGAACAGGAATGTGGAAGAATCTGACCTCGATAACCTCGTCTACCTCAAAGCCATTGTAAAGGAATCTCTGCGTCTATACCCTTCAGCTCCGCTCTCTGGCCCACACGAATCTACAGAAGACTGCTTTGTGGGTGGCTATTTCATACCCGCCGGCACGCGCTTGCTTGTCAACCTGTCGAAGCTCCACAGAGACCCTCGTGTTTGGTCAGACCCCGAAGAATTCCGGCCGGAGAGATTCTTGATGGAGCATGCGGATGTGGAGGGAAAGGGTAGCCATTTTCAATACCTTCCCTTCGGAGCTGGCCGTCGAATGTGTCCTGGTTACATAATGGCCCACCAGCTTCTCCAACTCACCTTTGCTCGTCTGCTTCATGGCTTTGAGTTGCGGACTCCTGGTGACGAGCCGGTGGACATGAGGGAGGGGTCTGGCCTGACGGCTCCCAAGGCAACTCCATTAGAAGTTCTCCTCAGCCCTCGCTTGCCTTTGGAGCTTTACCAGTGACGAGAAAGAGAGAGCTTTGTCTTTTTGTTTACGTAAGTAAAGGGACTAATTAATAAGGTTTGTCGTTATTCAGCGTTTTGAATAGCTATGCCCCATATTAGAGGTTATAGTCCTCAGAAGTCTTTCTTAGTTTCGTGTGTCCGTGTGTTCGTGTGTTCGTGTGTTTTGGCATATGACGGCTGCTCCATTAATAAAGTGAAACGCTTAATTTTTGAAAAAGAAGGTGTGTGGATGTCTCTCTCTTTCTCTGATCATTTTTCTTTCTTTCCTTCTTTCTTTTTATATTGCTCTGTTCATTTTTCTTCAGTTATTACACCTTTAATTCTCTCCTCCCCACAAGAGCTCGTATACTATTCGTTCCCAGGTAGTTGTTGATTAAAGGGTCGCATTTCAAAGCAATTGTGATTTTTTGTGGCAACCTCTTGAATGGGCCCCTATTTCGATGAGAAAATTTAAAATTCATTTGTTAACATGATTTAAAATTATCTATTTTATTATAAGATTAAAAATCATTTCAATCTAAGTGTTGAGTGGGCTTGCCTACTTAATAAATATATAAGTATCTACAAACTATAAAAATATTTACATACAATCACAAATGCATTAAAATGCCATAATAATTTACAGAATCACCATTCAGATTTTCAATTAACATCTTTGAAATTGATGTATTAATCAAATAATTTTATTATATTAATTTTATATATTTATCAAATGAGTTCCAGCACATCTTTGATTTACATTCGATCTCTTAGGTAAATGATTTTAAAAATAATGAAGGAAATTCACAATATTCTTATTCCTATGTTTGGCAAAAGTTTTTTGTAATATTTCAATGCAACTAGGTGTAAAATTCTTTTTTTAATTTTAATAAATTGTTAATTTAGGTGTATTTAATTTGTAATTAAGTTTTACCTTTTTGAGATATGTATATATTTTTTATTTTTAAAAATAGGAGATAAAGATCTTTTTAAATGATTAAAATATTTCTTTTTTAAAAAATAAATATATATACATCTCTAAGAATGATAAAATTTAATATATATATATATACGGTCCCGTTTCTACGAAACCTTTTTTTATGTAATCCCATCCATTTTTAAAATGTTGACGGTTGATGAAAAATCTACTCCATCCATTGTATTTAGCATCATTTATCGTATACTGGAAACCCTTTTATTTTTTTTAATTTTATTGCATATGGGTCCTGTTCATAAGTCTATAAAATCAACATAATAAAATAATTTGATACTAAAACATCAATTTTAAAGTAGTTTTTATCTAAACCATATTAAAATATCACTACTACGTAGATAAATGATTTTATAAAGTATCATTATATTCAAATGCAGTCGTACACATATTTGATTTGTATAAAACTTGGTCTCTTAAATAAACAAGTAATGTTATTTTAAAATTCAAAAGGTTATAAATGACCGCTTGTATATAACCTGGTTATATATATATAAGTCACATGCATCTATTACATATATTTAAATTAATTGTTTTATAAAGAATTTAAAAAAAAAAAAAAAGAGTTTTGACTCAAAAGCTTTTCCGCGTAACAAAATCCCATGCACGTCATCAAGATTATATTCCGTTGTCGTGTCTGATGTCTTAGGAGAATATGGCGGCAATATTGGTATACCAGTCAAAGTGGTTTTCATAGTTAAGGAATATCCTTAATTATTTCTGTGCCGCTATTAACTGTTAAGTCTAAGGTTGAAAATAAGAATTGGGATTGATCCAAAATTCAACGGATGAATGTTGGGATATGGCCCTTATTCTAATTAGTGCTGAAGCCATGATACATGCATCACTCTTAATTAGAGACATGACGTCATCATAATCGGAATAGTCCCATGCTGTCGACTGTACACTGTACAAAACTGGTTTCTTACACAAAAACAAAAAGATATATAATATACGAGGTTCTCACTTAGCTTAGTAACAATCCATTTTAAGAGAAGACGGTCTCAAAATATATATGTTTTGTTTGGACAAAATTAAGATTGTGAGAGGGAAAATATTAACTACTAGATATGTATACGTCTAGGCCTTTAGAAAATTAAATGAGATTTTTCTTTGAAATCTGTATTTTGCATTCAACTTCCCCAATTTTTTTTTTTTTTTAAATTCATTCAACCAAACAGGCCCGAATACATGAACCTCCTGAAGAATTGATGCTCTGCTGTTGCTAGTCCACCATATATGTGAACCAATCCTTCCTCAAAAGCCAGCTGCAAGGAATATTAATTAATTAGATTGAAAATTGTAATACAATATCTGGTATATACTCATAGAAAAGATCATATCTAACATACCATAGCCATAGAAAGGATCGGGTACAATAGAAAAGATCATTAACTGGTTATAATGTTTCTTTCATACGTTATAATGAACATTAATTTTCACTTTAATGTCATTACAACCACGTCATTATAAGTTCGTCGCAAAAAGATTTTTGTGACTTTGTGAATGCGCCATAAAAATCATACCTTTAGTGATAATTTTTATCACTAAAAAGTCATTTTTTGCAACATTTATTATGTTATTTTCATTAAAGGCTAATTTTTAGCAACCACATTTTTTTATTTCACTGAATAAATTTTTTTGAGACAAAATATTAAGTGTCGCAAAATACGTGTTATAGAAGGTAGGATCTCTTGTACCATACCCAATAGACACGACTCTTGTGTGTTGATAGTGTGAATACTGCTTTAATCCGTGCCCATTGAATATTGCCATATAGGAATTAATATTCTTTTCTAATATTTCATCACCGACGAACTTATACAGTAGCTTGTGAACAGGGAGATTTAAGGAAGGTTGGAAAAAATGTTTTATTTTAAATTTTTTTATGAATTTGTAGGGCTAGCATAGTTTGTCTCTCTGGTAAAATTTGACCATTTTTTAATATGACTCGTTTGTTTATAATAAAAAATTTTCAAACTAAAACTATTCAGTTCAAAATTTTTTATTTTCTGTAACTACCTTATTTTTTAATTATTTCTCCATATCTTCTTTTACAACAAATCTTCTTTTTAATCATTTTATTTTACTTTTTAATAATTTTTACACAATTACCTAGATAATTATCCAATCTTTTTTAACTTTATTCCTTTTACTCCTTGTTTCTTCTATCATATCACATTATTTTTTTATTAATTAAAAAACTTTTATATCAAAAATTTTTATCTAAAAGTTTTATCACTTTCTAAACACACCATATAGCTGATATTTTATTTTTACTTTTTAAAAATAGAAAAGTGCAGGGCAGAAGATTCACATAGTTTCACTTGTTTTTCTTCTACCGCTATGGATAGAAAGATTCACTATTATTATTATTTTGATAGCATATGTATTTTACAAACTTAATCAAGTACAATTTTCTCATCTAGCTCAAGAGGTACATAAGGGAGACAAACTCCCACAATCTAGCATGGAAGACATAGCTCCCGTAATGCCACAGTTTTATTATTTTAACATAAATCTGCAAAAGAAAGAAAAACTGTGGACTACTATGAGAAATATTCCTCTTAAGTAATTAATTTGCATCACATAATATTCCAAGTCATTTGTAGAGCTCCAAAGGTAGGCGTGGGCTAAGCACAACCTCCAGGGGAGTTTTTTTGGCAACAGTGATGCCTATGTCTTCCGTCATATCGACGGGCTCATCAGCTGGGGTCTTTAAGTGAAATCCGTGTAGCAAGCGTGCCAACATGAGGTGCAGGATTTGGAAGGCCATCGTGATGCCTGGACAGCTTCTGCGCCCTGACCCAAATGGGATGTACTCGAAGTACTGTCCCTTGGCGTCCACCTCGGCATGCTTGGTAAGAAATCTCTCTGGACAGAACTCGTCCGGGTCGGACCACACGCGAGGGTCACGATGAATCTTCCAGAGGTTAACCATCAGCTTGGTGCCCGCACGAATGTGGTAGCCACCCACGTCGCAGTCTTCGGTGAACTCACGGGGACCGGACATTGGAGCTGGTGGGTAGAGGCGCAAGGTTTCTTTGACGATGGCTTGGATGTAAACGAGCTTGCTGATGTCGGATTCCTCTACGTTTCGTTCCCGTCCTACGTGCTCATCCAGCTCTTCTTGTGCCTTCCTTAGTGCCTCTTTGTGGTTTAGCAGCAACGAGAGAGCCCATGTATTGGTGATCCACGAACTGTCATAGGCTCCTAGCATAACAGTCTACTCCCAAACGTATATCAAAATTACACGGGAGATATATCAACATGTGTGCTAGATCTTTAAAATTATATGGATGAGCCTAATTGAAGGGAAATTTGACTTTTCAACGTTATAACTGGTTTTCGAATAATCACGTGAAATCATCTTTAATTTCTCTTATTCTCTCCAGCACCAAAAAGAAATATATAGAAAATTAATAAAGAGTTCACATGAGAGTTGCAAGAGAAAGAAATCAATTGGCACTTCCTAATCTTTTTTTATTGGGTATATATATTATATATATCAATTTACTTCACAATTAAACCCTAAAACAGTTCTTACAAGTGTCAATAGAGAAACCACACTCCTGTATATTAAAGGGAAGACCACACACTACCAGATATTAAAGGCAAGACAAAACTCCCACACCAGGCTTCGAACTCAAGTCACTAGCCTTAAGAGGACATGTCCTCTTCGCATATGATTCATACTTCCTGATCTTAGACTAACAATTCCTTAGTATTAAAAAGCTACGCAAGTCTTTCCTAGTATGCGATGTGATCTGAAAGTAAACTGCAAGCGTGAAGCCAGCTTCGACGAGACGTCATCAAAACACCAATCATGTGGTTCCAATCCGTGGATGTGTAATTACTAGAAGTTTAAAGTAGCATGAGCAAGTATGAAGGGTTTCTAATTAATAATATTTTTTATTTAAGAAACTTACCAATACAGTGGCTTTGATAACCGTATCCGGGTCGTAATCTGAGATATCGGAACTTCGTACAGCGGATATCAGGACGTCCAGGAAGTCCCGATCGTCGCTGGCACCGCGCTGCAGTTGCCTTCTGACACGGTGCTCGTCCACCCACTTAGAAAGAAACAGGTCCAAGTCCTTGAAAACCTTCCTCATCTCCTTCTTACGCCCTTTGAAATCGAACCACCTTAGACAAGGGAACGCATCCGACGGCAGGAAGACGCCAAGGAGATGGAACCACTTGTGCAAAGAATCCCGGAACTTGAACGCCTCCGCGTTGTCGTCCCCAAGGCTGCCGAAGCATCTCTTCCCCATCACCATCATAGCAATGACATTGAAAGTGATGTCCCCGAACTTCTCGCTCATCTCCGCCTTCACAGGCATCCTCCCATTCTTCTCCCACAGCCCACATAAGTCTTCCATAATCAGTTGCACCTCCTTGACGCGTATGTGCTTTAGGGAGTCGAGGCGCTGGGTAGACAAGAGCTCGAGATTGGTCAGCTTTCGGAGGCTGCGCCAGTAGGAATCGTAGGGGCGGAAGCCGAACATAGCGTTGTTGTAGGTCATGATGATGCCAGCTTCGGACCTGGGACGGCTGGACACGGCCTTGTCGTTGCTCGTGAAGCATTCCTTGGCCAGCTCCCAGCGGCTTATGACGAGAGCAGGGCGTGAGCCGAGCCTGAGCTGGATGACATGGCCGTATTTATCTGCCATGGCTCCAAATTTCCGAACCAGCGACTCGTGGCCGACCATTAGTAAGAGATGGCCGATGATGGGCCATGCGCCAGGCGGTTCAGGCGGGTTTTGTCTCCTGCCTTTTGCGCCTGTCCTGACTAGACAGTAGTATAGAGAGATTAGGGCGACGACTCCGGCAATGGCTTGGAGCTGAAAAGGAGCATCCATGGGGGTGGGAGGGCGTGGGTAATAGTGCTATGGGAGTTGAGTTGGTTTGGATGCCACGCAGTGCCTGCTATGACCCTGGCTCCTTCTTATAATGCTGCATTAATTAAATTAATCATTTCACTTTATTGAAAATTTGGACAAAATATTACTTAGAATGCTTATAATAATACATTTTAAGTAATACAAAAACCACCAGTCACTTGTCAAGTCACCCGAATTTCTTTTAGAGTTCTGTAAATTATTATTATAAAAACGATACGTTCGGAAATATCGTATTGTGGGCACAAAGGTGGCAAGCGCAACTTTTTTTTTTTTTTTTTTTTTTAAATTGGTGGAGTCCAATGGGACTAAGGTTGGGCAGCTCGAGGGAACAGCGGTAACTCATGATGGCATGGTTGCCATCGGTCCACGAATCAAATCTCTGAAACGGAAAAATGATAGTAGGAGCTGTGTCTCCTAGTTGGTGGTGGGAGCGGTGTCTCCCGTTTAGTGGTTGGAAGCTGTGTCTTTCAGATTATTTGGTGGAGCAAGTGTCTCCAAATTTGTAAGAATGTCTCAGGCCTTCAATGTAATATGTATTGAGATGTGTGTAAATATCTCCCAATCAAAAAAAAAAGGTTGGGCAGCTCGAGGGAAAAAAAATTCAAAAAGTGAGAATATTATGAAACTTGACAAATACTGATGGGGAGAGCATAAAATTAATTTTTGGATGAAAAGAATAAAATTAAAATTGGTAAGACGCATACGAAAAATATTAAAAATAGATGAGAAGTAACGTAATTATGTAATTAAAATATATTAAAATTATTAACAAATAGGAATAAAAATGAAAAGTAGCGTTGTGGTTTAACCAAATGTAGATTACAATAGTTTTCAGTTTTAGTTAGTTTACTATCTTATTGAGCATACTAATCATCAATGTAATGGTTAACATGCTCACAAAAGTAAAATGATTGTTACTCTGGAACAGTTCATGGACTGTTCTATTATGATTTGGTTGAGGTCAAACTAGGGCTCAGTATAGTCTAGTTTTCCAAATATGTTGGTTGAATTTTCTTTTGTCTATCGTGCATGCAGCAAAAAGAAAAGTCTCTTCAAAATATTGACCATTCGGGGCTCTTTACTCTCTAGATGGCAAAACATACCCGACGATAAAATATTGATTATGCGACGTCAATTCAGCAATAATGCTTTGATTTTATCGCTACATTGGGTGGTTATTATTGTTAAAAATTTTACAAATAAAAAATCTTGCTAAAGTTATTTGCTGAAACAAATGTTATTCGCATACGTAGCTAAATTTTTTGTTGTATATATATATATATATATATATATATATAACATAATGTTGGCGATATGTAAGTGGATTTAGTTATATATTCATATTTGACTATAAATAGGATTTTGGTAATCAATTTTTATTTTTTAATAAAATAATACTTAATATAGTTACTTATATTTGACAACAAATAATAACAGAATTATTACTTACAAAAAGTAGATAAGTTGTTATAGTCAATACCATATGCAAATAAAATCAAATTTGGATGTAGAAAGATGTCTATCTTTATAAACTTTTGATGTAGTTATTTACTTATTTCGGGAATGATTTTATGAAACTCACTTTCTATATAATCTTCTTCATTTTCAACTTTTAGATGGTTGTTGAAAAATTCACTTCATTTATTATATTTAACATCGCTTATATTATTATAGAAGTTCTTTCATTTGTCTAATATCATTGTATATGGACCCCAAATATGTAAAATCAATGTAAGAAAATGATTTGATTCTAAGGGTCTATTTGGCAACGCCCAAAACTCGTGTTTTTTTTTGAAAAGTTTTCATGTCAGGGGTTTGTTTGCAAAAACCTGTCGTTTCAGGCTGTCGTCTTCAACTCTTCCACTTACGCCCGTACTATTACAGCAACAGGCCGTCCTTGGGAACGACAATGAGGGAGAAAGACGCAGCATATGTGCGCACATACCATGAGATTTTCGGTCCATCCGGCGGTCAAAAGCATGAACTATTGCGGGAGCATTTAAAGCTCTGGGCACAGTATTGCATCTGAGATGAAGGGGACGCGTCATTCGTTCCTAATGCGACAGGTTTTGACTATTTAAAAATCGTCACCCGAGTTTTCGGCGTTGCCAAACATACCCTAAATGTCAATTTTAAATAGCATTTTCAACATCTAAACAAATACATATATGAATAGATCTAAGCATTTTTTCGAATTTACACATGAATGTACCTATTTTTGAGCAAATGTGGCTTAAGCATATATTGGATTTGGATGAAACTTGGTTCCTTAACTAAACAAATGATATTAAATATAATGAATGAATTAAGTTTTTTATAAAATATCACAATTTTAAAATTTGAAGGGGTTATATATAACCGCTTCTATATAATCCAGTTATATAGATAAAGTCATATGTTACTGGATGCAATTCTGGATATATATGAGTTGAGATTCTATGCACCCGAGTATCTGAAATTTCAGTGCACTTGGGTGCAAAAATTTACTTTTATTTTTTAAATTTTTTTATAAAATCGTTAATCTAAATATATTTAACATGTATATTAAGTTTTATTATTTTTGGAAATTTGTACATATTTTTGGACTAAAATACTCCTTTTTAAAAAAATCAAAGAATATATACAAAAATTCAAAAATGAGAAATATTCAAGAGGCAGCAATTTCATAATTATTTACTAGTGACTTTTCATTTAATAAGCCAGCCTTTTCAGTTCTGCAATTACTACTGCTATGATGTTCAATTTTAAAATTATAGGATCTGTTGGAGTACAGTTTATGTATAAGACTCTTTACAGTCATAAAGAAATGAATAAACGTTCTTTTAATTTTCGCAGTAAAATCCATCATCAATCTTATCGATTTACTGCAGAAAAAGTGAAAACGTAAATATCGTTGCGTTGTGCTTCACTTTTACCCTCTCACGCGGGTCACAGTATAACATGGATCAGAAATGTGAGACCATTTTTAAGAAACTCAGTGTAATCATGCTAGAAAGAGGACTATAGGTCCAAACCTTATTTTTCGTAGCTGATAGATCTGCCAAACTTAATTTCCAGGCCATCCCACAATGTTCAAAGATTAGGTTGGAAATTTCAAGCCGATTGTCCCTGGAGTGTTGGATGGTCAAGCCCTGATTTGCCAAGCATCCCATCTATCCCTTTCGGCCAGTGCATATGTGCATATGGCGACAATACGAGAAAAACATTATTTGTGACGTGGCCTTTTCAATCTTAATCTTGAGTGCAATCCTTTCATTTTCCAATTCAATTTTTTTTGCATTTCAGCACTATTTTTTCCATTTTCATTGTATAACACTACAATATTCTCATCCAATTTCTCCATGTCAATCAAGCCTTTTGAATACTTTGGACAGCCTTTAGAAGAACTGTGTTGTATTTTTATGCAGTGATGGAGGATAATCTTATGTACTATTTTACGGAGATAACGCTTCAGCACGACCAGTGCACGATCCCATTCTTAAAATTTTTCTTTTTTGGTTTTTTTCTTTTCACCATGATGTGCGCCCAACAATAAAGATTCTACATATGTAATCCACAATTTATCATTATTTTTAAAATTTAAAAATAAAAAGTTCCACTTTTCATGTACGAAGGCACATGATGGGGAGAGCATAAAATTAATTTTTGGATGAAAAGAATAAAATTAAAATTGGTAAGATGCATACGAAAAATATTAAAAATAGATGAGAAGTAACGTAATTATGTAATTAAAATATATTAAAATTATTAACGAATAGGAATAAAAATGAAAAATAGCGTTGTGGTTTAACCAAATGTAGATTACAATAGTTTTCAGTTTTAGTTAGTTTCCTATCTTATTGAGCATACTAATCATCAATGTAATGGTTAACATGCTCACAAAAGTAAAATGATTGTTACTCTGGAACAGTTCATGGACTGTTCTATTATGATTTGGTTGAGGTCAAACTAGGGCTCAGTATGGTCTAGTTTTCCAAATATGTCGGTTGAATTTTCTTTTGTCTGTCGTGCATGCAGCAAAAAGAAAAGTCTCCTCAAAATATTGACCATTCGGGGCTCTTTACTCTCTAGATGGCAAAACATACCCGACGATAAAATATTGATTACGCGACGTCAATTCAGCAATAATGCTTTGATTTTATCGCTACATTGGGTGGTTATTATTGTTAAAAATTTTACAAATAAAAAATCTTGCTAAAGTTATTTGCTGAAACAAATGTTATTCGCATACGTAGCTAAATTTTTTGTTGTATATATATATATATATATAAAACATAATGTTGGCGATATGTAAGTGGATTTAGTTATATA
Source organism: Annona cherimola (assembly GCA_030490835.1). Lineage (NCBI taxonomy): Eukaryota > Viridiplantae > Streptophyta > Magnoliopsida > Magnoliales > Annonaceae > Annona > Annona cherimola. The sequence continues at coordinate 98,355,697 of CM059973.1, read as the reverse complement.
TTCATATTTTACTATAAATAGGGTTTTGGTAATCAATTTTTATTTTTTAATAAAATAATACTTAATATATTTACTTATATTTGACAACAAATAATACTTAATAGTGCTATGGGAGTTGAGTTGGTTTGGATGCCACGCACTGCCTGCTATGACCCTGGCTCCTTCTTATAATGCTGCAGTAATTAAATTAATCATTTCACTTTATTGAAAATTTGGACAAAATATTATTATTTTTTTTTGATGTAATACATTTTAAGTAATACAAAAACCACCAGTCACTTGTCAAGTCACCCGAATTTCTTTTAGAGTTCTATAAATTATTATTATAAAAACGATACGTTCGGAAATATCGTATTGTGGGCACAAAGGTGGCAAGCGCAACTTTTTTTTTTTTTTTTTTAAATAGGTGGAGTCCAATGGGACTAAGGTTGGGCAGCTCGAGGGAAAAAAATTCAAAAAGTGAGAATATTATGATACACGACAAATACTGATGGAGTGAGCATAAAATTAATTTTTGGATGAAAAGAATAAAATTAAAATAGGTAAGACGTATACGAAAAATATTAAAAATAGATGAGAAGTAACGTAATTAAGTAATAAAAATATATGAAAATTATTAACAAATAGGAATAAAAATGAAAAAGAGCGTTGTGGTTTAATCAAACGTAGATTACAACAGTTTTCAGTGTTAATTAGTTTACTACCTTATTGAGCATACTAATCATCAATGTAATCAATGTAATGGTTAACGTGCTGACAAAAGTAAAATAATTGTTACTCTGGAACAGTTCATGGACTGTTCTATTATGCTTTCGGTTGAGGTCGAACTCGGGTTCAGTATAGTCTAGTTTTCCAAATACGTCGGTAGAATTTCCCTTTGTCTATCGTGGATGCAGCAAAAAGAAAAGTCTCTTCAAAATATTAACCGTTCGGGGCTCTTTACTCTCTAGATGGCAAAACATACCCGACGATAAAAGAAATCAGCTACACGACGTCAATCCAGCAATAATGCTTTGATTTTATCACAAAAAGAAATCAGCTACAGGACAAAAAATTCAAAAAGTGAGAATATTATGATACACGACAAATACTGATGGAGAGAGCATAAAATTAATTTTCAGGTGAAAAGAATAAAATTAAAATTGGTAAGACAGTATACGAAAAATATTAAAAATAGATGAGAAGTAACGTAATTAAGTAATAAAAAATATATGAAAAATAATTAACATATAGAAATAAAAATGAAAAAATAGTGTTGTGGTTTAATCAAATGCAGATTACAACGGTTTTCAGTACTAATATTAATTAGTTTGCTACCTTATTGAGCGTATTAATCATCAATGTACTGGTTACCATGCTCACAGAAGTGAGATGCCTACTAAGTTTGAAAATTTTAACTTATACCTGTTAAGTATTTCATTAATTTCAAATACGTTCAATATGACAGTTAAGAACATTAAATAATTTTAAAATTCCAAAATACACTTGATTGAATTATCATTGGTGCCTTATCCAAACTGTTAAAACTTATTCTATCTAGCTTCTCTCTCAGGTTAAATGAATTTCCATCACACCGTTCAACTTCTGCTATAATTGAACAATTATTATTATTAAATAATAATAAGCATTTTAGACATTTCCTATGATGAATAATGGTGATCTTTAATTGTACTTGACAAGAATGAGTATTGATGAAATTTCACTTATAGTTAGTACGTGTATATTAAAGTTTTCAAATTTAACAAGTATATTTATAACTAAAGGCAAACATAGTAGGCATATTTGAAATTAACCCTATAATGTACTTTCCTAAGTTAAAAATATGAGGAGAAGTGATCCTATTAGCCTAGGCTAAGCAAATATTTTACTTAAGTCAACGCAAAAATCTATTTAAAACACTTTTAAAAAATATATATACACATATCTAAAAATAGTAAATTTTGGTTACATGTTAAATACGCTTACATAAATAAGTGTATAAATAAAAAAGAAAAAATATATTGTAAATAAATTTTTTTAAGATGGGTTAAGTGAGACATTTGTTTAGCTCAGGCTAACAGGATCATTTATCAAATATGTAATCCAAGTAACTAATTATACATACGAGAGATATTTTAGAGACAAGTTTCTTCGCAATTTTAGGAGTAATCGGCGTGTTCGAACAATCTTTTCTAAATATTTTTAGAGATATGTATATATACATATATATTATTCTAAAAAATAAGAGGTTTTTTATTTAAAAATCAAAACATGTGTATATAATAATAATACCCTTGTTTTTTAAAAATAAAATATATATAATCTCCAAAAATTATAAAATTTGATTTACAGATCAAATAAACTTGAATTAATATTTTATAAAAAAATTAAAAAGGGTGCATCAAAACAGAACTCTTTCGTATTCCCAAATAAAAAATCGTATTGATTAGATATTTAGATGGGCCACACAAATTAGTATCAAGCTACGTGGTTTTAATGATATTCCAAAAAGGTTATGATTACTATTCGCTCGTCCAAATATTAATCACGAGATTTTTACACACACGAATAACGTACATGAACAATTAATATGAATTTTTTACTCAATGTATTGATAAAACTTGTACGTAAATGGGAGAGGGGTTGAGGTTGGAATTATTGGCATAACAGCGTCACTGTGTCACACCACTCCTACTCCTGTGTCTAAGTCTATGATTTGATCTGCACAATTAGCCGAACTGGTCAATTCTATGATTCGAACTGGCCAATTGAATTGTTCCAAAAATGCAAATGAAAGGAAACCATTCAATTAGCTTCCAACTAGTTGTTTGTCGACAAAGCTAGCCGCCATTGTTTGCTGACTGTAAGACCAGTTAGAATGGCACGAGAAAGGAAAGAAAACTTTTAACTATACGATTAACTTTATGTTATCTTTCCATGTCATGCTCGTATATTCAAGACATGCTAAATTATGCTTTCTTTTTTTGATGAATTAAATCATGCTTCTTAAATACAAATCGAAGCTATAAAATAAATTGCTTTGTAAATGATTCAAACATAATAAACACCATATAAACAACATAATGCCCTGTCACATATATAGGAAAACATAAAAATTCTCAAAACTCGTGGTTACCTCTTGTCTGCAACCGAACCTTTCTTTCTTAAATGTTCTGCAATTAATTTTCATATATATAGGAAAAATAAAAGTTCCACTTTTCATATATGAAGGCACATGAAAATGGTTTTTATTAATTTTAAACTAAATATTAAATAAAAAATTGTATGGAAGTACATGCTTGGGCTCACATAATGATGCAAACAAATATAAAAAAATTACAAATAGAATAGTGCACTGGGCGCGGCGGATCACAGCCATTGGTTGTATTTATGGGGACAAGATCTAGTGCATTGCGTTATGCCATTTCATTTAGGGTGTGTTTGGGAATGGTTAAAAATTTTGATGAAAAGTTTTGGAAAGTAAAAGTTGTCAAATGATGTGATATGATAGGGGTAATGATGAGGAGTGAAGATGATAAAGTTAAAATAGATAGGTTAATTGTGTGGGTAGTTGTGTAGAAATGATTGAAAAATAGGATAGTTGTATGGGAAAATGTGAAAAAATGATTAAAAAATATGATAATTGTAGAGAGTGAAAAGTTTTAGGTTGAAAAGTTTTAAGTTGACATTTTTTCCTCATTGCCAAACACACCCTTACTATTTTGATTTTTTCTTTTTTGCATTATTATGCTAGCCCAACCCCGAAGAGACGCAATTTTTAATCTATTGATTTTGTTTAATATTTTTATTTCTAAAATTAAAAAAATAAATAAAAATAAATTGTAAAAATTATATACAAGCTTAGGCCCACATAATGGTGAATTTTTTTTAAAAAAACGGAGTAATGCCCCGAAAGCACTGGATCATCACCTTTTTTTAAAAAAAAAAATAAATAGAAATTTTCCCAAATATACCCACTTCGTTTGACCCTAATCCCGTATATACCTACTACGATTCAGAAATTTCAGATATACCCACTACATTTGCATGTAATCTCAAAAATGCCCACTCCATTACAGACGTTAATAAACACCGTTAGTTCATATGTGAAATTACCAATATGTCCATCAAATTTAAGATTGGATTCAAAATTTTTAATATTATAAATCATCGCCGCCCTAATTGTACAAGAGTTTTAAATATGTAGTACTCTAATTTTATTCTCATTTCATCTTATTTCATCTTTTATTATTTTACATAAGAGGTATTTTTGGCTTTTAGAAAATTGAAACCAACATTTAACCAGATGACGTTAACTTACTTAACGGCCTTTAATAGAGTAGGTATTTTTGGAAATATATGCAAACTTATTAGGTATATTTAAGATTTCTGAAACTTAGTGAGTATACTTGGTATTAATCGTATTTATGTGGGCTTGTTAGTGCAACTTAATTGGTGGAGCTTGGTCAACATAAGGCTTACAAACAGGTCTGAAGGTTACTCGTTGGAACTCCTAGAGTCTACTTGTATTTATTCTAGTAGGATGATTATATATTTTATAATATATTTTAATCTAAAATATAACATTTATTTATTTTATGTTATTTTTATTTTTATTTGGTTATTTCGTTGTAAATATATTTTTCTAATCGTATTTAATTCATATATCAATTTTTGTCATTTTACAATATTTTCTCATTTTTATTTTTGAGGCTTGAAGTAGCACCGATTAGGAAGACATAGTCTATCCAAGTAGAAGATGGTAGAAGAATGAAAGGAAGACCCAAAAAAATATGGATGAAAGTAATTAAACAATATTTAAAAATATTACAAATTATAGAAAATTTAGTCTTAAATAACCAAGAATGACGCAACAGAATCTATGCAGCCGACCCCACTTAGGTGGGAAATGACTTATGATGATGATGATGATTTTTTAAAAAATATCAATGCCAAGGGGCATTTACGTAATTTTCCACCATAAAAAAACTTGATTTAAAAATCAAAAATAAATATATAAAAGTATTGTAAATATTTGGGGATAAACTAGGGTTTACCAACATGATGTGGTGGTGCTCGTCTTGATGATAAAATTTAAATTTACTTTACCCATTGGTTTTTTATTTTTTTTGCCAATATAACTTTTATTTTGGTATAATTCAAGCTGAATTCACTGAATTTACCTGACAATTTTTATTTTACATATTTACTTTACAGACATAAGTTAGGACTTTTACAAATCGGGCTATGCTCTTGTTGGCAATTTACTTGTTACTTATAAGTTTAATTCAAATCAAATATATTCAAGTTTCTTATGTTAAAAAGTTGTAAAATTAATGTAATATAATTTTTAATTTATATATCAATTTCATAATAATATTACGAGATTTTATTGCGTATATATGAATATATTTAATTATTTTTAATATTTTAAATATAATTATATATGTCTAAGCAGGTATGGCTTGCGCAAGATTTCCATTGAGATGGTGTTTGGTACCCTAATTTAAAAAAATGTAAACAATATGAACCACTAGATTTTAACTCCACATCAAAGCAAGGACGGAACGTGGTCGTATGCTCCTGTCGAAAATGTATGTTGCACAGTAGTTAGGTTGCACCATCCACGTAAACATAATAATTTTATGGGTAATTTGCATATATACATACATAGTTCGACACTAATTATAAATATATCCACGTAGTTTCGCGAAATGCATATTACCCCTACATAGTTTCACCAAAATTGCGTATTACCCCCACCCGTTAACTGCCGTTAATATCTGCCGTTATATTTTCGAAAATAATGAAAATGCCCTCATCTTCATGGGGGCAATATGCAATTTTGGTAAAACTATGGATGAGGGCATTTTCGTCATTTTTAAAAATATAACGGCAGATATTAACGATAATTAACAGCGTGGGGATAATACGCAATTTTGGTGAAATTATGTGGGAGTAATATGCATTTTGTGAAACTACGTGGGTATATTTGCGATATCGGTGAAACTATGTGGGTATATATGCAAATTACCCAATTTTATCTATGTTAGATTTTGAAATTTTTCATGATAAAATTATATTTCAAAAAATATATATGTCAAATTTGATTTAAAAGTTTTATTAGGTTCAATTATATGTATTGTTAAGTGATTTTAATTTGTAGAACACTATAATTATTTTATGGTGAAATGTTCTTGTTTTAATTTCTAATTAAACATGTTTTGATGATTTAGATTTCGAAGAGTAACCCTTGGGGCTCAAGTCAAATGTTTCCATTTTTGTTAAAATTGACAAGCATTTCTACTAAATCATGCCTATATAGATATTCAAGCTAGCTCACTACAAGAAGATTAACTTTTTACAACAAGCACTTCTTGTCGCTAAAGATATTATTCAGTGAGATAAATAATTATTGTTGCTAAAGATTAACTTTTAGCTATTAGTTAGAAGAAATTAACCTTTTTAAAGGAAAAATTTGTCACTAAGACTATGACTTGTAGCTCAATTTTAAGAAATTATACTTAGTGAAAATAGGTTTCTTGTATCTTGTTGGGATTTTAGGCTATCCCCTTTTGTGTAGATTAAACAGGAACAATAAATATCACAAATAATAAATAATCAAACCCACAGAAAAACACACCACAATTTTACGTGGAAAACCCATTCTTTAATAAAGGGGAAAAACCACGGGACCCAGTCCAGGTAAAACTTCCACTATAGAATAATGGGATTACAAAGCAATGTCTTCTCTAGTTAAAACTAGAGGATTTCATCATCACAATACAGATGAATTTCAACATAGAAATTAATTAAAGATGGATCTCACCCAATCTGAGATAACGGCAGAATTTTCTCTCTTGATGGCCGGAAGAGATAACTGCCGTAGAAGTGGATTTGAATCCTCTCTCCGTCGGAGCTGATGCTGCTGCTGCTCTGAAGAGAACGACGACGACGGATTTTCCTGCGAGAGCTGTGATCTAAATCTCTTTCTCTGTCACACCCTTTTATTTTCCTTCCGCCGAAAACGAGCGCCGAAAGCTAATGGGAGCAGGTGAGGAAATTTCCAAATGAAGACAAAATGTCTCCCTCGCCGAAAAGCAGAAGAAGAAAAACGAGTGATGCATTCAAATGCATTCAAAATATGGTGGGGCCCCCCACTTGACTTCACGTGGGAGGAACCCACCTTACAAATCTCCCCCTTCCGACTACGTGGAGGGCTCTAGCAAACTTGCCATCTCTCTGCATACCCTTAGCTTTTCGCTAGTTACAGTTTTTGTCATCATATCTGATCCGTTGTCATCTGTGTGAATTTTCTCAAGTTGCAACATCTTCAACTCTAAGATATCACGAATCCAACAATAACGCACCTGAATATGCTTAGATCTTGAATGAAAAGTAGGATTCTTGCTGAGATGAATAGCACTCTGACTGTCACAGTATATGATGTACTTTTCCTGAGTCATTCCCAATTCTTTGAGAAATTTCTTCATCCGTAGAAGCTCTTTGCTTGCTTCTGTTATAGCAATATACTCTGCCTCAGTAGTAGACAATGCAACACACTTCTGCAATTTAGATTGCCATGACACTGCTCCCCCTGCAAATGTTACCAAGTAACCTGAAGTGGACTTTCTGGTATCTACATCACCAGCCCAGTCCGCATCTGTGTAAACTTTAAGCTCAGGTCTATCAGAACCAAAACATAAACAGGCTTTGGAGGTACCTTTGAGATATCTGAGGATCCATTTCACTGCTTCCCAATGCTCTTTTCCTGGATTTGAAAGAAACCGACTCACTACACCAACTGCGAAGGCGATGTCTGGTCTTGTACACACCATTGCATACATTAAGCTACCGACAGCAGATGAATAAGGAATTATTTTCATCTGTTTCTTCTCTTCTTCACTTGTAGGACATTGATGAGAGCCTAATTTGAAATGACCTGCAAGTGGAGTACAAACAGGTTTCGCCTCGCTCAAGTTGAACCTTTTTAATACCTTTTTAATATAGCTTTCTTGTGATAGCCAAAGCCTTTTGTTCTTTCTATCACGAATAATTTTCATGCCAAGTATTCTGTTAGCCGATCCCAAATCCTTCATAGAAAAGGATTTACTCAACTGCAATTTTAATCTCTGAACCTTGTTAGCATCATGACCAACAATCAACATATCATCCACATATAACAAAAGGATAATAAAATCATTAGTGGAGAATTTTCTGATAAATACACATGGATCAGACATACTTTTACTGTACCCGTGTTGTCTCATAAAGAACTGAAATTTTGTGTACCATTGTCTTGGTGCCTGCTTAAGTCCATATAGGCTCTTTGTTAATTTGCACACTAAATCCTCCTTTCCTTTGACCTTGTAATCTTCAGGTTGCTCCATATATACCTCTTCCTCCAAATCACCATGAAGAAATGCTGTCTTTACATCAAGCTGCTCAATCTCCAGATCCAAGCTAGCTGCCAAGCTTAGAACAACTCTAATCGAATTCATCTTCACCACGGGTGAGAAGATCTCATGAAAGTCAATACCTTTTGTTTGACCAAATCCCTTCACAACCAATCTTGCCTTGTATTTTGGCCGTGAGCTATTTTCATCTGTTTTCAATCTGAAAACCCACTTGTTCTTGAGTGCTCTTTTGCCTGCAGGTAACCTTACTAAATCATACGTATGGTTTTCATGCAAGGAATTCATCTCTTCTTGCATGGCGTCCATCCATTCTTCACTGCATTCATGGGACACTGCCTCCTGATAACTTTGAGGTTCACCTTCATCAGTAAGCATCACATATTCATGAGGAGGATACTTTTCTAATGGCCGACGTTGTCTTACAGACCTTCTCAATTGATTTTCAATTGATGGTTGTAGAGCAGCTTGCTCATCTGGTTGCTCTGGTGTAGCATTTGTTATATCTCCCCCATTTCCTGTATGCACAATAGGTGGAGTACATGAACTCAAATCAACAGGGCCTTCTACTGGAGACTTTGCTTTTTCAATTTTCTCAAAGTCTTCGATTGTTTGATCTTCGAAGAAGATTACATCCCTGCTTCTAATAATCTTCTTGTCAATAAGATCCCATAATCTATAACCAAATTCTTCATGTGCATAGCCGAGGAAGATACACTGTTTCGTTTTACTGTCCAACTTGGATCTTTCATCCTTAGAAATGTGAACAAATGCCCTGCAACCAAATCCCGTAAGTGTTCATATGAAATATCTTTTCCTCTCCATACCTTTTCTGGAATCTCACCGTCCAAAGGAGCTGAAGGAGATAGATTAATCAAATCAACCGCAGTTCTCATTGCCTCACCCCAGAAGGACTTTGATAATTTTGCATGAGAGAGCATACACCTGACTCTTTCGCAAATACTTCTGTTCATTCTCTCTGTCACACCGTTCTGTTGAGGCGTCTTGGGAACTGTCTTCTCAAGTCTGATACCACGTTCACTGCAGTATCTTTCAAACGGTCCTCTGTATTCACCACCATTGTCAGCACGAACGCATTTTAATCTCTTTCCTGTTTCTCTTTCAACAGTAGTTTGGAAGTGCTTGAAGATATTTAGAACCTCGTCTTTGGCCTTTATTGCATAAGCCCATACTTTCCTGGAATGATCATCAATGAAAGTAACAAAATATATAGCACCACCAAGAGTTCTATCACCCATAGAACACACATCAGTATGCACCAGATCAAGTAAATCATGTTTTCTATGTGGAGGGAATTTATGAAATGCAACTCTATGTTGTTTTCCAACTAAACAATCAATGCATGATTTTAGAGGTAAACCTTTAGGCAAATATTGCTTTTTAGCAAGAATATTCAAACCTTTCTCGCTTATGTGGCCAAGTCGCTTGTGCCATAGCTCTGAGGAGGATTCATGCTCCACCGCATTCACTTCTCCCTTAGCAATCTTCATATAAGATCTGTAAAGAGTGTCAGTCTTATTTCCCTTAGCGAAAATAAGAGAACCTTTCGTCAGTTTCCATTTGCTACCACCAAATTGATGACAGTATCCATCATTGTCTAACTGTCCTGCAGAGATTAAATTGAATCGAAGTTCTGGAACATGCTTGACACTTTTCAACACCAGTTTGCATCCCATGTCTGTCTCTAGCCAAACATCACCAATACCTTGAATCTTGCATCTGCCATCATTTCCCATCCTTACATAGCCAAAATCTCCGCTAGTGTAAGATGAGAAGAACTCTTTACATGGAGTAACGTGTGAAGAAGCTGCAGAATCTATTACCCATGTAGGCACATCATTGGCAAAGCAATTAACATCACAAGCTATGACAACATCATCTTCGAATGCAACTGCTGCTTTTTCTGTGTCATCTTTCTTTTCTTCATTTTTCTTTTTATATTCTTCCTCTCTTTTCAACTTTCTGCATTCTCTAATTACATGTCCAGGCTTACCACAATGATAGCATTTGACTCCTCTTGACTTTGATCTCCTTCTTGAATTATCACGATTCCATTTAGACTTGTCACGATCATTATTGCGAGAATATCTGTGCTGATTTCTCCCTCTGTTTTCTATAACTAGTGCTTCAGAATTGGCGGATGTACTTTGTTCTCTCCGTCTTGCCTCTTCATTAAACATGCTGTCTTTCACCACATCCATTGATACAACACCATTAGGAGCAGAGTTACTGAGTGAAATTACCAAGGTTTCCCAATTGTCTGGCAAGGAACTCAACAAAAGTAATGCCTGCACTTCATCAGCAAATATAATTTTCATGCTGGATAAATCATTTAAAGCTTCTTGGAAATTACTCAAATGCTCAGCAACTTTTTGTCCATCTTTATACTTCATATTAACAAGCCTTTTAATTAGAAAAGCCTTATTTACAGCTGATTTGCGTTCATATAGGCTTTCTAATGTTTCTCATAATTTGAATGCATCAGTTTCCTTAGCAACATGGTGAAAAACACTCTGATCAACCCATTGTCGGATATGCCCAACAACTTTTCTATTTAACACATCCCAATCATCTTGAGATTTATCTACTGGCTTCACTCCTTTCACTTTAATAGGCAGGTAAAGTTCTTTGCAATACAAAATATCTTCCATCCTTGTTTTCCATATTGAGTAATTTGATGATGTGAGTTTGACCATTGTGAATGAAGTTTCTTCCATCTAATCCACACAAGAAATTACGTAAAAACAGACCAGGCTCTGATACCACTTGTTGGGATTTTAGGCTATCCCCTTTTGTGTAGATTAAACAGGAACAATAAATATCACAAATAATAAATAATCAAACCCACAGAAAAACACACCACAATTTTACGTGGAAAACCCCTTCTTTAATAAAGGGGAAAAACCACGGGACCCAGTCCAGGTAAAACTTCCACTATAGAATAATGGGATTACAAAGCAATGTCTTCTCTAGTTAAAACTAGAGGATTTCATCATCACAATACAGATGGATTTCAACATAGAAATTAATTAAAGATGGATCTCACCCAATCTGAGATAACGGCAGAATTTTCTCTCTTGATGGCCGGAAGAGATAACTGCCGTAGAAGTGGATTTGAATCCTCTCTCCGTCGGAGCTGCTGCTGCTGCTGCTCTGAAGAGAACGACGACGACGGATTTTCCTGCGAGAGCTGTGATCTAAATCTCTTTCTCTCTCACACCCTTTTATTTTCCTTCCGCCGAAAACGAGCGCCGAAAGCTAATGGGAGCAGGTGAGGAAATTTCCAAATGAAGACAAAATGTCTCCCTCGCCGAAAAGCAGAAGAAGAAAAACGAGTGATGCATTCAAATGCATTCAAAATATGGTGGGGCCCCCCACTTGACTTCACGTGGGAGGAACCCACCTTACAATACCGACTACGAAGTTTTTTTTTTTTTTAATCCACATAACTTTAATTTTCAAATTCAAGCCGGATGGAACCCAAAAAGTCTTTCCATTCATAAAATTCAAGAACTGAGACTTTGCTAAAGAAGAACAGACGATTGGTAAGGTGAAGCAGAGTTGAAAACACCATTTGAAAATCTATGCCATGTAATGAAAGCCTATTATCATGGACTATACAGCACAATAGCGATATACATACATATACTTTTTCCTTCCTCTCATCTCTCGCAGTCCAGTCAGATGTGCTGTCTGCATCCTCGTTTCTTGTGACGGGGGATCGTTCCGCGGGACGTGGTACGTGTGACGGGGATCGTCCCGGAGAACGTGGTAGCTGTCTCGCGTTCCTGCATGCTTCTCACTTAGCGTTATGACGTGTATATATGTATTATTATCTATCATTTGCTATTATTTTAGCTCCGTCTTGTCACCATCAGGCGCTGGAATCATTGCATTTTTCGGTGCCGTGCTGGAGAGACGTGCCGGAGAGACGTCCTGCAGCCAGTGTTTTGAAAACCGGTTCGGTTTGACACCGGTTTTCTATTATATCCGAAAACCGTGTGAACCGGGCGGCCGAACCGTGAAAATCGGCCCGACTGCGGTTCGGTTCGTCCCTTTTTTTGTAAATAATATAAAAGAAGGAAAAATCAAACGGGCCCCGCAAACCCTTCCCTCCCTTGCCCTGCCTGTGCTGTGCCTTTCCCGCTCGTCGCAAACCCTTTTGCCCAAATCGTCGTCATCCGGCAAATCGTCGTTCGGCAATACATCATCGCAAACCCATCATCCAATATCATTCGGCGTCGAGCTCGTCGTTTTGCCCCTTTCGGGCTCTGTTTTCCTCTTCTCCGGCGTCGATTCGCTGTTTCCAATGGGCCCCGAAAACTCTTCTCTCCCAAACCCATCATCCAGCAGCGTCCGGCAGTCCAATGGGTTTCACCTCTTTCGGGCTCTGTTGTCCTCTTCTCCGGTGTCGATTCGTCATTTCCAGCGTCGATTCTCCGGCATCACAGCGTCGATTCCGGCATCACAGCATCCCTTTCATCTTCACAACCCCTTTGGTAAAGCCAAAAACTCGTCTCTATCATTAAAACTTACATTTTGCGGGTGCGTGCTTGCGTGGGTAAAAAATTTAGCCTTTCAGATGCACTGTGTTAATGTTGTGGGTTCCACACCCATCAAAGTGCAGTGTTAGATTTTTCACGGTACGGGCGTGTGCCAGAACAAAGCTTTACTTTTAAAGCTATGTATGCTGGTAGACAACCGTGAATGGTTCTCATCCACGGAAAATCATTTGTAAAAAATAAGAAATTTTTTTTTGAAAAATAATAATAATAACAAAGTATGGTGAGTGTGATCTCAATTTGCAGGGAAAACACAAAAACTAATATTTGAATGTAATATCCATTGATAGGGTCAATGCTAATTCAAGAAGATAATGAAAAAAATAGAGAAAATTGAGGAAATTCATGAAGATGCAATTGTGGCGATATTTCTTTTTTGGATATTTTGAAGATATCAACTTTGAAGTTTTTTGTTTGAATTAGATATCTCAAATATGTTCTATTCCTGCGTAGTTGTGTTTTGTACTCACTTTATACCTAAATAGTTGTCAAATTTTGCTCAAAATTGAATTATGTTCTATTCCTACTTTTTCTTATTTTTAGATGGTTAATTTCTTCAAGTAAAGTAAAATTATATTTTTTTTATAAATGTCTTATATCCTTCTATTAATATTTGTCATTTCATTGTAGATATTCTGATCAAGCATATAGGAACAAAAAAAGATGAAAGAATTGCACCTATTTCAGGTCAGCGCACTCTTCTTAAATTGTTAAAAATTTTCATTATTTTTAAAATTTCATCTTGATTAATATATGTGGTCTTATTTTTTTTCTTGATTTGCATAATAATTTTAATATGATGAACTTGAATGTATTGTTGATGCCACGTGTAATTTTTATATTACATAGAATTTATATTTATTTATTATTTAATTTAATTTTGAAATAATAAAAATAAATTAAATATAATTATTACGTCATAATTATGTCATGCTGACGTCACGGTTTAGAACGGTTTGAACCACGGTTGAACCGGTTGGACCTAAACCAGACATAAAAACGGTTGAGTTCTCGGTTCGGTTTTTAAAACGTTGACTGCAGCCCGTGCTGTTGCCATTGCCACTGGTTTGTTTGAGACAGATCCAAAGAAGCCAAAACTTGTTCGTATGGGTAATCTTTGTGTCGTTGGCAGCCATGCGGTGAATGGGGTTGCTGGGATTCATTGTGAAAGAGGAAGTCTTCAAACAGGTTCTGATTCTGTTATCCCATTAATCCGGGAAAGAAAAGATGCTGCTTGCTACTTGAAACATCACTAGTTGTCTCTTGAGATTGCAGATCATGCAGCATGGCATTTAGATCAAAGCTGTCCTCAGAATTGAAGGAGGCAAAGAAGCTGTTCTCGGCACTAGAAGAAGAAGCCTGCAAATCATTGAGTTCCATATGATGATCCTGAGGTAACTCTTCACGGTGATCTTCCTGTGAACTAGGGCCGTGGCGAAAAAGATCAAGCCTTACGTTCCGAGAACTGTTGGAGGAAACTCCACTTCGGCCATGTTGGTTGCGACCGTCGATGACCTCAGATCTATTTATAGACACCAACAAATCTGGGTTGCTTTCTTCAGCATGCAGCATATGCATCAAATATGAATCTACAGCGTCACCATCAGCATCAGCGTCACGAAGAAATGATCGACATAACAAATAGGAGCCCTGCAATAAATACGGTCAGAAGAGAACGAATCAACACAAGGTTGTGTAATACGGTAAAGCAAAAGAGGAACTATCAAGATAAAGGAAGATAAGAATACGTGCCCTTTCTTCCATCCTATACTCGTGCATAACCCATGCAGTTCTATCACCATTGGGACGCCGTCGGATGTAGAACACCCAAGTAGTTTTCCAGCCAACAGTTGAAGAACTTGCAAACCCAATGCGAATTTCCCCTGAAGCCTCCCAATATCCATCGTCTATAACTTTAGGCCCCTCCTCCTGTTCCTTCCGAGTGACAAGATAAAACACCTTCTCCGGCAAATCCCAGGGAGCAACAGTGTAGGGATTCAATTCCGAGATCACGTTCGTCGGGAGGGGCAGTCCATTTTCTATGTTTCTCAAATGCTTTAAAATCGAAACGTCATCTGCCTTGAAATCGATACCGGATCGAGAGAGAGGTGCTGGAGGACACATGGTAACGACCACCTGAAGATCGAACAAGAATCGCCAACTATCTGGGACCGAACAATCTAAAAGCCTTTAGCGTTGGAATTCCAGAAATATTCCTTCACAAATCCATCCCTCAATGAGGGAGGAAGATTAGCTTCGTTATCCAAAAGAACTGCAACATCTGTGTGCTCGAGAAGTGAATGAGTGGAGAGCACGCTGATATAGGGCTCTACAACTGTGGAGATGGATAAATGGTAAACCCCAACTTGGAAATTTTTTTTTTGTGCCGCTTTTTTTATTTTTTTTTTTGAACTTCGCGATGACATGAGACTTGCTACCCGGTGGCCAAGGCTCACTTTGCTCGAAACACGTCTTTTGCACTTTTTTTTTTCAATCATTTCATCATCATTTTTTTTGAATAAAAATCTTAAAAATCGTGGCTATTTGTGATTATCAGTTGAGAATTTTTCTTCTTCTTTTTTTTTTCTTTCTTTTTTTGTTCTTTACCATCGATTTTCCTTTTGTTGTAATTTTCTCTTTCTTCTTCTCTTTTTTTTAATACCTATGAAAGATCATATAATTTCATAAACAGAAATTAATCATATAATTGTAGTGGTCCCCGTGATTCAAAATATACTTCATCAATTTCTATATAAATACTTTCCAATTTATGACATATACAATGATATAAGTGTTAAATAATATTATTTCAAATCAATACTGTTTAGTTAATTCCTATGTATTATGTATTAATGTAAGACTATTTATTAATAATTTATTATATTGTACACTAAAATATGAAATCGGGTTGGTTCGGGTTAAAAATCATTCAAACCAAATCAACCCACTTTTAAAATCAGGTTATGAAATTTATTTTTTAAAAAATGTTTAATCCAAACTTATTATAAATCGGATTGGGTTAATCGGGATTGGGTTGAAATTAACCCTATCTACACCCATACAACCAATAAAAAAAGCACGTTTGGAGAAATGTTCTGCTTATACAGGCCCCAGATTCACCCCATCTCAGGTTTTCTCCAGGACATGAGTTTTCAGCCGATGTGCATCATTGATGTTTTTGGGTCGAGAAGCATTGCTCGTATTATATAGACATATAATGAGTTGGGCTTCTGATCCATTTCACTGCTGCTTATGGCCTTTTCATTTCTAGAGTTTGGCCCGCTAACACGTGTGGTAGTCCCATGGTAGATATATAATCGCTTAGTTTGGTGAGAACTCGAATCGACCCGTAGATTGTGAAACCATGGAATCGGTCAAAGCAGAACATGGAAAGATATGTAATTCCATTTCATAGCTTGATCAAATCAGTTTCAATTCTCTATATGAGATACGTTCTTATGCATTTACTTACACAGAAACTTATCGTACGTGTGGCTTAAATGGGCTCCGCATGTATTTAAATGTATTGATATTTTATACAATTATTTATTTATATATAAATTTTATAGCAAATAATTTACATGTTTAAAAAATAACTTTAAAATTGTTATTTACATCAAACTTTTTGATTATGTTGAATTTGTATCATTTTCAGATGGAGCTTATACATATGTCCAATTAGGATAAAAAATGATATGATAATAGAATATATAATTTTAAATATAATGGGTGGAATAGATTATAATTTTATAATCATGTAGGACCCATTTTGAGCTAGTTGCATCCTAATTTATGGTGTAGGTAACTCCATAAATTATGGTGCTGCTAGCTCAAAATGGGCCCCACATAATTATAAAATTATAATCTACTCTACCCATTGTATTTAGAATTATGTATTCTATTACCATACTAATTTTCATTCCAATTGGATATGTGTATGGACTTCATCTGAAAATGATACAAAATCAATGTAATAAAATACTTTGATGTAAATATCAAGTTTAAAGTGGTATTTTCAACATTTAAACTGTGTAAAGTATGATTCATATATGGATAAATGATCATATAAATTTTCATTGCATTTTAATGTGTGGGGTCCATTTTTTAGGCAAATGCACCGGAACAGCTCTTATATATATAGGGATATTCGGGTGCAATGCCACTGCACCATAATTATGGTGTAGTGGAGTCAAAATAGGCCCTACATAATCATAAAATTATAATATGCTCCACCCATTGTATTTAAAATAATATATGTTATTACCATATCTATTTTCATCCCAATCAGATATGTGTATGGATCTTATCTAAAAATGGTACAAATTTAACGTAATAAAATAGTTTGATGTAAATAATAATTTTAAAGTAGTATTTTTAACATGTAAACCATTTGCTATAAAATTTATATATGGATAAATGATTGTACAAAGTTTCATTGCATTTTAATATGTATAGGCTCATTTTTAGGCAAATGTACCGCTGTTCTGGTGCAATGACGCTGCACTGGAAAAACTCTTATATATATATATATATAGAGAGAGAGAGAGAGAGAGAGTCTTTCCTATACAATAAAGTTGTACCATAATTAACGATACATTTGACTCAAAATGGGCCCTACATATACTTAAATGTATTGATACTTTATACAATGATTTATCCATATATAAATTTTATAGCAAATAGTTTACATGTGGGAAAAACAACTTTAAAATTATTATTTACATCAAACTATTTTATTATATTAAATTTGTACCATTTTCAGATGAGGTCCATATATATATCTAATTGAGATGAAAATTGGTATGGTAACATAATACATAATTCTAAATACAATGGGTGAAGTAGATTATAATTTTATAATCATGTAGGGCCCATTTTGAGATAATTGTACCGTAATTATGGTGCAGTGAAGCTGCACCTGAATATTTCTTATATATATATATATATAGAACCTTTCCAGTGTAGTGAAGTTGCATTATAATTAACGGTGGATTTGACCCAAAATGGGTTCTACATGTACTTAAGTATATTGATACTTTATACAATCATTTATTCATATATAAATTTTATAGAAAATGATTCACATGTTAAAAAAATAATTTAAAGTTGTTATTTACATCAAATTATTTTATTATGTTGAATTTGTAGCATTTTTAGATAGGATCAATACGCATATCCAATTGGGATGAAAATTGGTATGGTAATAGAATATATAATTCTAAATACAATAGGTGAAGTAGATTATAATTTTATGATTATATGGGGCCCATTTTGAGGTAACTACACCATAATTATGGTGCGATGAAGCTGCACCTGAATATTTTATATATATATATGAGAACCTTTCTTGTGCAGTGAAACTGCACCATAATTAACGATGCATTTGCCCAAAATGGGCCCCGTATGTGCTTAAATATATTGATACTTTATACAATCATTTATCTATGTATAAAGTTTATAGTAAATGGTTTATATGTGAAAAAATAATTATAAAGTTGTTATTTACATAAAATTATTTTATTACGTTGAATTTATACCATTTCGGATAGGATCTATACACATATCTAATTGGTAACAAAAGTGGTATGATAATAGAATACATAATTCTAAATACAATGGGT
The DNA here is from genome assembly GCA_030490835.1 of Annona cherimola. NCBI lineage: Eukaryota > Viridiplantae > Streptophyta > Magnoliopsida > Magnoliales > Annonaceae > Annona > Annona cherimola. The sequence goes on along the minus strand of CM059973.1, from coordinate 98,337,100 downwards.
GGAGTAGATTATAATTTTATGATTATATAGGGCTCATTTTGAGGTAACTGCGCCATAATTGTGGTGCAGTGAAGAATATATATATATATATATATATATATATATAGAGAGAGAGAGAGAGAGAGATCCGATCCTGTGCAGTCTGCTGTAAAATGGGCCTCACACATATTAAATTGCAATGAAACTTTATATAATCATTTATCCATATAAAAATCATACTTTAGACGGTTTAGATGTTGAAAATACCACTTTAAACTTGATATTTACATTAAATTATTTTATTACATTGATTTTGCACCATTTTAAGAAGATGACCATACATATTTTGGATTTGAATGAAAATTTGTATGCTAATAAAGTAAATAATACTAAATACAATGGGTGGGGTAGATTTCCCATTCATGATCAAGTGGGGCCCACAGTGTATGAACTTCATGGTGTAATCGCATGCACTGAAATATTTTCCTTATATATATAGGAAGCTGTTCCGGTGCAGCACAACTGCACCGGAACAGCGGTACATTTGATAAAAAATGGGCCCCATACATATTATAATGCAATAAAACTTTATACAATAATTTATCTATATATAAATTTTATAGCAAATGGTTTACATGTTGAAAAAACCACTTTAAAGTTGTTATTTACATCAAACTATTTTGTTACGTTGAATTTGTACCATTTTCAGATGGGGCCCATATACATATCTGATTGGGATGAAAATTAATATGGTAATAGAATATATTATTCTAAATACAATGAGTGGAGTAGATTATGATTTGATGATCATGTGGGGTCTATTTCAGTGATGTTGCACCTGAATATTTCTAATATATATAGGGAGCAGCGGAACATTTGATAAAAAATGGACCTCATACATATTATAATGCAATGAAACTTTATACAATCATTTATCTATATATAAATTTTATAGCAAATGGTTTACATGTTGAAAAAATTACTTTAAAGTTGTCATTTACATCAAACTATTTTATTATATTGAATTTGTACTATTTTCAGATAGGGGTCATATACATATATGATTGGGATGAAAATTAGTATGGTAATAAAATATATTATTTTAAATACAATGGGTGGAGTTGATTATGATTTTATGATCATGTGGGGCCCATTTCAGCGTGAGATGAAATTCCGATGCAGCGACTGCACTGAATATTTCTCATATATATATATTTCAAATACAACCATCTTGAGGTTCGGGCAAAACCATGCAGAACCGAGCCTTCCAAGTTGCATCTCCAGGAAGTAGGCATGTTCCCATCATCAATTTTGCTTACCTTTGACTTAAAAAGAGAATAAATAAAAACACGCACATATAAATTAAAAATTGGAACTAAAGCCGGGCAAGATGGGATGGCCAAAAGTGGTTAGATTCGTAGTTACATCATTAACGAATACAAAATCATTTCTGTAGGCCAAAACTATTATGAGGCAAAAACAATATTATTTCGTAAGATCAATCAAACAAATAGTTGAAAACTTACTACGCATTTTCATTGCATGCAAGCTTTTAATAAGATTAAAAAAAACACTTCGGTCAATATTTAAAAAAAAAATACCGGTCAATATAAATTTTTGGCCACAAAGAAATGCAGTTATTCAACTGCTGAGATATCACTTGTAATCACTTTCACATTGTGCAAGTTTTTATTTTGTGTTAAAAAGTTAATCTAGAAAATTCATGATAAGTTGGTAGAAAAAAAAATCTAAATGCATCGTATAGTCGGTAGTAGTATTGATACGGTGTCCATATTCATTTCTGCCAGGGCATTCAGCCCTCCATGCACGGCATGCATGTACGGAGGGAGAGCGCGCGCACACAACATAAGTAGTCGTTTGAACGGTAATATTTAAACCCAGTTGTATAGAAGTAATTTTGTAATTTTTTTTTTATTTTTGAAACTTTAATTCTTGATATAAAATTCAATCTATTCATTATATTTTACATAATTTGCTTAGCTAGGAGACCTAGTTTCATCCAAATCCAATATGTAAATAGGTTACATTTGTTGAAAAATAGGTGCATTCGTGTGTAAATTATAAAAAATGCTTAGATCTATTCACACATATATTAGAATATAACGATACCTTATAGGATCATTTATCTATATATTATTGATATTTTAGATGGTTTAGATGTTGAAAAAATTACTTTAAAATTGATATTTTAATATTGAACTATTTTATCATATTGATTTTACACATTTATAGATGGGACCCATGTACAGTGAAATTAAAAAAATAAAAAGAGTTTCAAGATACTATAAATAATGCTAAATAAAATGGGTGGAGTAAATTTTCCATAAACTATCAAGATTTTAAAAATTGAGATGATTTCATAGAAGAGAGATTTTATAGATGTGTCCCCGTTTGTTAATAAATAAAACTTTTTATACTAAAATTTCTCACTTTTTACAATTATCTTATTTAAAATTATTTCTTTGCTTCTTACTATACAACTACCATACTTTTTTATCATTTTGTATATAACTGCTCATACATCTAACCTATCTTTTCAAATTTATTCTCTTCATTTCTTATCATTCGCTTATCATATTACATCATTTTCTCACATTGTAAAAAATTTTACATCAAAATTTTTTTATCAGAAGTTTTTATCACTTTCCAAGCACAATTATTCTCCCATCATCATTCTTTTCTCCTCCCGTATAAAAGCCTAGATTTATTTCTTTTATTATTTTTATTATTACTCAAATATCAATCGTTTTAAGGGGACGTCAGGGAAAGTGAAAGTTGTGAAAAATATGGGACAGGGTGGGAGTAGAAAATGGAATATTTTGAAAATTGCGTTATTAATATAAAATAATAGGGGTAAAGTTGGTGTAAATAAATTTATTGGAAGGTAGTTGATAGGAAAAATAATTGGAATATAAACATAAAAGTAAAAAAAATATGAAGATTGTTTAAGAAATGATAAATCTAAAAAACCTTGCTATTATCATTTTCCACCCGGCATTTCCCAAGCATGTTGCCAAATGTGCACTAAATGTCATGCAAAAACAGTCCCGACTGGGGCACGGAGTACACTTATGCTAATCATCATCGATCCAAGATATTCAACTGCTCATATCATGCTAAAAACGTGGCTGGGCCCCACATCTCACTAAGGGGATGTTTGGATAGGTGTAAAATAATGGGATTGTGGAAAAAGGTGGGAAATAAAAAAGAGAATTTTTTGAAAAATGTGTGATTGATAGGAAATGATAGATGTATAGTTAAAATAAATAGAGTTGTTGTATGTAGTTGGTAGGAAAAATGATTGGAATGTAGGGGTAAAAGTGGAAAAAACAATATGATTGATAGAATAATAATTAGCATTGGGAAACGAAATACCATGGAAAAACCATGGTTCCCATGGTTACACCTATCCAAACGTCCCCTAAGAAGGAGAGTTATTACTGCTACCTTGAAGCGCAACTCGACAGGTAATTTGTACTCGTCCGTGCAAGTTCGCCACGTACGCAAGCTGCTGTTATCGAAGCTGTAATATGAGTTGACAGTAGCAGATGTGCCAGGATAACTCTCGACGCTGGTTAATGAATAAAATTTTGATGAAAAATTTTGAAAAGTAAAAGTTGTTAAATGATGTAATATGATAAAGGTAATAATGAGTAGCAAAAAGATAAAGTTAAAATAGATATGTTAGTTGTGTGGATAATTGTGTAGAAATGATTGAAAAATAGAGTAGTTGTATAGCAAAATGTGAAAAAATAATTAAAAAATATGATAATTATTAAGAGTGAAAAATTTTAGATTGAAAAATTTTAACTCGGCATTTTTTATCAATTGTCATTCACTCACTTAGAGAGAAAAAGAAAAAACAACTCTCGAGGAAGTAAGAATAGCTCACGCAAATAAGTCATGCTTATCCACCTAAGTTGACAGTCGTCTGCGCGAGGCTCAAAAGAAAGGTTGGAATAAGGACAGGGAGGGCAAAACACATGCATAGCGTCCTCCCATCCCAATAAGATTGCCAGTGCTAGGCCATTCATATCAGCAACTGGGCCAGAACCACAATGTGCTTTCACTGATGATGTTATGCTGTTGCTACCCTTGCAGCAGTTGCTCGCTTGTTTCGATCACCGATATGCTAGCGAGATCAGAAGAAGTCGGCAAAGGAGGCCATCATTTCTGCCGTCATTATCATCGGTTCATTGCTTACCCTATCAATAAATGTCAGCTACTCAAGATGGACCTGCATAACTATATAACAAGGCGTGATCTCGGTGGTCCAGCTGACAAAGTGTCCACTAAAAATGTGGGCGTGTGTTATTCAAAAAGGATGAGGAGGAAAAGCATCCGCCTTCAAATTTCAATCTTAACTCGTGTTGAATGAGGAGCAGAGAAAAATCACAAAAGATACATGAATTTAGGTGGTTCAGCTACCCTACTTTATGGAGATAACCAAATTAATAGTACCATTGGGTTACCTTGTTTCCACTAGTTATAATAGTTTACAAGATACCGGCCATTTATTACATTCATTTATTCAAGGTATGAGCAGCCATATTTTGCATTTGCTCAAGGGATGGCCTGTTCACCAACTTGCTGTCAACAACTCAGTTGAACGCAGAATTGTCACCCGCCAGAGCACCTGCTTGCCCACCTTCACGAATGCGCTGAATGGGGAGCATCATGCGGCTACAACATCGAATGAGTAATTAAGGACCATGTTTAGGCCAAAAGAAATCCAAAATTAATCAGCACACATATAACTTCAAAAATCAAAACCAAGTTGAACTTCATTTTTCTGATTCGAATTTTCAGAGACAATACGACTTAGATTTATTAGAAAACAACAGTTGGTGCCCACTTACACAACACATCAATAAAACTTCTTAATTAACGCACAACAACGGCAATTGCTGAAAAAACCCATCACTGATATAGCTGCAAAGGCAGGCGTGGGCTCAGAACAACTTCCAATGGAGTAGCCTTGGGAGAGGTCAGGCCAGAGCCCTCGGTCATGTCCACCGGCCCGAGTTTATAAAATTACATTTAACCTCTCCATTTGGAAGGGCAAAAAGCCTTTAATGATTTATGTGTTGCCACTCGTGCAACGAGTTTATTTGCTGCATATGCTTGTTTGTGATCAAATGATTCAGCCGATTTTACATATTATTTGCTGTAAAATTAACCATCGCAATTAAGACAGCTTATTAATTCTTAATCTTATTCTATGTGAAAAAGCCAAAAGAAGAATTAATCGTTTGGGACGAGTGAAGAATCTAATCTTCTGCCGGTGCTCCTCCAGCCATTTGGAGAGCAGAGCGTCGATGGTGTGGAAAACTTTCCTCATCTTCTTCTTATAGCCTTTCAAGTCCCACCATTTGAGAAAGGGGAAGACATCAGACGGCACAAACGCCCCAAACAAATGAAACCATTCCTCGGTAGCCTCTCGGAATCGGACCGAGTCCCCGTCGTCGTTGTCGCTGAGGCTGCCGAAGCATCTCTTTCCAATCACCATCATGGCAATCACGTTAAACGTTATGTCCCCGAACCTCTCGCTCATCTCCACCTGCACCGCTTTCTTGCCGTTCTTCTCCCAAAGCCCATGCAAATCTTTCATGATCAGGTGAATCTCTGTGGCCCTCACCTGCGTGAGGGCGTCGAGCCGGCGAGGTGAAAGAAGCTCGAGGACTGTGATCTTGCGCATGTCGCGCCAGTAGGCACCGTAGGGGGCGAACCCCAGCACCGCATTGTTGTAGGCCATCTGAGTTCCAACCTCGAACTTGGGGCGGCCTGCTAGGACCTTGTCGTTGGCTGTGTGAAGCATTCCTTGGTAAGTTCCCAGCTGCTAATGACCAAGGCCGGGCGTGCGCCGAGCCTGATCAAGAATGCAGGGCCGTACTTATCAGCCAGGAATCCTAGTTTCCGAGTCAGTGGCTTATCATCGCCAGCCAACATGTGGAGATGGCCGAGAATGGGTAGCCCGCCTCTGGGCTGGGGTGGGCTATTTTTCTTGGCTTTCCCAGTTGCCTTGGAGAGTTTGAAGAGGAAGGCAAGCACAATGAGGGCAGTGATAATGGCTTGGAGTTGGAGGGACATCTCCATGGCTGGCGCTGGTGGTCAGTGGAGAGAGTTGGCTTTGGATGCGTTGAAGCTGTGAGGATGCCACGGATTTATAGATGCCTGCGATGCATTGCAGGTCCTCGGCCCGTGGAAATTTGGTCAAGTGGACTTTTATGGTGATACTCTGATGCTGTGCTACGGCCCACTCTTTATTTTTGCAACAAATGGTATCTTTCCAGTCCGGTCCATGTCTAATATTTAACACGGTTGACACAATCAGACTGACATGCTCTGGATAATAGAATGGCATGTATCTATTCATCTTGTGGTCCTATCCAACGGCCTCGGGCTTGTTGGAATGGAGAAATTTCATTGTAAAAATAATAATACAGGACGATCCAACTGTGCATTCCGCATGTATTCTCATTTAACTATATTTCGTATTTTAGAAGATTAGGATGTGTTTAGTATTTGATAAAAAATTTTGAAAAAAGTTTTGTAAAATTAGAGAAAGTGATATAATATCATAATGACAATAACAAGAAGTAAAAGTAATAAAGTTAAAATAGATAAAGTAATTGTATAAAAAAGTTGTAGAAAAATGATTGAAAAATAGAATAGTTATATAGATAAATTATGAAGAAAGAATTTAAAAAATATATACAGAGGAAAAATTTTTATATTAGGGTTGTATTTGACATTCCCATAAACTAGTTAATTTAAAAATTTTCACTTTTTATAAATATTCAATTTTCTATTCATTGTTCTTCACATCTTTTTATATAAATATTTTATGTTAATGATCCAAAAAAATACCTTATGTTCCAATCATTTATCTACAGCAATCTATATAATTACAGTTTATCTATTTTGATTTTATTCTTTTTCATCAACATCAAATGCACCCTAAATGGAAAGGTTATGTTTTGGCGGGTTTAAATCAAAATCACCCTTATAATCTGCAAGAAAATAGCTAGGTTCTGTAACAGGAGTTCGAAACACTATTTTAACTCATAATTAGATAGTATAGAACATTTTTCCATAAAAAAAAGATAGTATAGAACATTTGCCTAGAATGTGTCGTCTATGGACGAGCTTGTAAACATACTCTATTTACGCAAGAGATGTGTGCAGACGTACGTAGCGTGGTGTGTAGCCAATCCGTTTAACATGAGATGTTATGTAAAAAAGTGAGGTGGAGTATGCATGTGTTATTGTGCCTTAGGAGTGTGTGTTATTGTGCATTAGGAGTGTGTTTGTTTAGAGGATGAGTAAAAATGGAAAATTAGAATGGAATGAATATGGTGATAAAATGAAAATAAAGAAAAAAATATACAGAATAGTTAAGAAAAGATATTTATGGAAAAAAGTAGAATTGTTGAGGAGAATTTTGCATTCTTATTCTTCCTTTTCTATTCTTTTCCCGAGAAACACACATTAGTTAGTTAATTCCACAAATAACGAAATTAACAACTAACCTTGACAAAGCCCAACCATAGAAAACGAACTATCATAGATTAGAGGCCTGATCTTTTCAGGCGCATCCAGCCTGAAAACATATATTTTTATTTTTTTTAGGTGTATTAAATCTATAAATCAAGTTTTACCATTTTTGGATGTTTTAAAGTATTTTTTTGGATTTTTAAACACAGTGGCATTTTCATAATTTTTGGATCTCAAAAAATAACGGAAATGCCACTGTGTTTAAAAATCAAAAAATACTTAAAAACATCTAAAAATGGTAAAATTTGGTTTATAGATTTAATACACCTAGATTTACTTACCCATGAAAAAAATAAAAATAAAAATAAAAATAAAAAAATAAGTTTTCATGCCAGACGTACGCCGTGCGTCCTGCCTGAAATGATCAGGCGTCTATAGATTAAAGAGAAAGATGACACGCATGGATCACAAAGACCCGATCAACAGAAGAATGTACAGACCATTCAAAGTCAAAGAATAATTTCACAAACAAAAGGACCAGGATATGATCAACTACCATAAATACAATCAGGGTCCGTATATCTCTATGTGTCACGAGGTTATTCGTTATATATTAGTCCTTTCTTCTAGGAAATTGCACTTGGCGTGAACTCTCCTCGTTGTTTTCTTGAACATTCGAGCCATAATTAAATTAAGATGACTTAACCCTTGATTAATTCATATTGATGAGGAGAAAGAAGATGAGAAGCGAACCAAAGAAAGGAAATTAAAAAGAACACATGATTACTAATATAATGGGTTTTCTTAGATATACTTATTAGGTTTGATCCTAATTCTAAATATACTCATTAAGTTTTAAAATTTTCAAATATATCTATTACGTTTGCATTTAATATTCAAAATGCTCACTTAGTTAAAGCCCGTTAGGTAAGTTAATGAATATATATTAAAACGCTAGTTATTTTTCATAAATGCCTAAAATACCTCTAATGCAAAATAATAAAAGAAGAAATAAAATGAAAGGGTAATGAAAATTTTTGGGATGGAAAATAGGTAATGAAATTAGGACCTTACAGATTTAGAGTTCTCATGCAATCAATGGAAGAAAAAATAGTTTTGCTGCATGCAAGAGAAAATTGGTTGTATAACTACACAAGCAACAAACAGATTGCTACTAAGCTGCTATATGTGCTTTGTGGCATTTGGCTAATTGCAGCAAATTTTCACTTAAGCAACCAAAATTTCACCAAAAAAGTGTTATATAAGCAGGAGCTTCTAAATACTTATTTGCAACAAATAATGGCTGCTTATGACATTATATGCAGCATAATAAAATTATGCTACATAAAAATTGTTGCATAAAATGAATATTTTGTAGTGAATTATGGTAATTAAATCTTTAAATTCAATCCTAAATTTTGATAGCATATTGGTAATTTCACATAAAGGTTAACAGCGTTTATTAACATTTATGATGAATTGGGCACTTTTGGGATTAGATGAAAATGTAGAAGGTATTTTTAGGTAGTAAGTATTTTTAAAAGTAAGGTTAAATGTAATCAGTATATTTGGGAAAAGCCCATACTTAATTGGTGCCGTTTCAGTCCATCGGTTGGTTGATGCTTTCTACTCTTTGTGGGTATAGAGCAAAAATAGAATGGTGAAAATAAGCCAGTGTAGTTGAACCAATGTCGATGCAGATCTGCGAAACGACACTGCGTCCGATTAGTATTACCGCATGATATGGGCTTCTTCCAACCCAAAGAAAGGCCCAGTGGCTTAGCTGAGTTTAAACAAATAAAAAAAAAAAAAAAAAAAAAAAAAAAAAAAAGACTACAGGAAGAAAGTCGTTCCACGGTTCCATGTAGAGAGTTGAGCCCAGCCCATTACTTCTTCTTCGTTTTGCAAGCCTTTCATGAAGAACTCCTTCACAGGGTTTTGAAATTGGTTAATTTTTAGAACTCATGGAATAAACTATGTAAGCGGTGGACACTAGATATAGAGGTATGATCTCGTTAGTTTAGGCTCAGTAAGATTTACTTAACTTGGGCTAAAAATCTATTTAATTAAAATTTTTTTTGTTAATCTAGATATATTTAATGTAAAAATCAAATTTTACCATTTTTGAGATATGTATATATATTTTAGATTTTTTAAACATAGGATTATTTAAATAATTTTAATCATTAAAAACAGCTAAAATATCTCTATATCTAAAAGTCCACAAAATATATCCAAAAATAGTAAAATTTGATCTTTACACTAAATATATTTAAATTAATAAGTTTATAAAAAAGTAAAAAATAAGTTCATTGGTATGAGTTAAGTAAACCATTACTTAGTTCAGGCCAAGAGAATCATGCCTCCTAGATAACCGAATTTTATTATGTGCAAACTTGTTAAAAAAAATATTATTTAAAACCAAACTCTATTTGTAAGTCCAACCCGTTAAGGTCATCCAATATAGCCTAACTAACCTTTTAAAAATTTGAGTTTTTTTTTTTTTTATAAAGAAAGGATTTGAGTTGAATCTACGGTAAAGTTCGTAATTTGAACCGGCATCTTTGGTGCTAACTTAGTTTGACTTGACGCTTGAGGTGGTCCATTTTTTCGCGCACCGCATGCGAAAAGTGCTTCTTTTATTATTATTTTTTATTGGTAATGCTTCTTTTATTTTAAAAATGTAAAATTTGGGAACAAAAAGTCTTGCTTTGCCCACATTATTCAGACAAAAAATTAAAAATAGGATACAACGAGCTTGAGCATTGATCAAGCATTGAAGTGGGACTTTTTTGATTTAGATGAAACTTGATATTTTTTTATTTTTTTTTTGAGGAATAAAGTTAAAACTTGATATTGATCCCCAAATATTGATCCCCAAAATATTTTATTTACTCTCCACACTTTTTTTTCGATATTCTTAAATGTGTTTAAGAAGTAATAAAATTTTTGGATGAAAAGTTTTTGGAATAAAAGTTTTTAAAATGGAAGGAAATGATGTGATATGATATGAGTAATGATGATGAGTAAATAAAATATACAAGTTAGTCATATAGAAATGATTGAAAAAAGAAAATAATCATATAAGAAAATGTGAAGAAATAATTAAAAATAGGATAATTATGGAAAATGAAAACTTTTAAATTGAAAAGTTGTAAGGTAAGCAAATACACCTTTTAGTTAAACATATAATTTTAAATTTAATTGGTGGACTGCATTTTGATTTAACCTCTAAGTTGACCCAAAATGGAGGGACAATACAGAAATTGTCAATATTGTCGGCTCCATACGGAAGTATTCCCCAAATATAATAATGTAAAAAATGTAAGGAGGGCAGACGTTTTGATTTAGCTGGGAGATTTTTAAATACCACATAATATATTAATCAACGAAAATAATGAAATTATAAGTAATGTTTTGGCAGGTTACGACAACAGTATGGAAAAAAAAAAAAACATAATTTATGGATTACTACGACCGGAATATATCGTCTTTTAGCCCTTGAGTTCGTTAGTGAAATGCTGGAATGATAAGATAATTTGTAAATATGCTTATTTGGTCTGATTATAATTGCAAATACATTTACCTAGATTTAGAAATTGTAAATAATTTTCATATAGTTTAACCATAATTGCAAATATATTTATCTAGTTGCAGAAATTGTAAATAATCCATACATAATTTATCTATGATTGCAAGTATACTCACGCGGTTATCATGTTATTACTATACTGTCACATCGTGGGCATATTTATAAAAATACGCAAACTATAGGAGTATATTTATAATTTCAGAAATAGAGTGTATATTTTAATTTTTGCAAATATAGTTATATAATTTGTAATTTCTGAAACTATGTGAGTATATTTATAATTATATTCAAACTGTGGAGGACCCATATTTGTAAATTATCCAAAAAAAAAAAAAAAAAAAAGACCTTGAATGTTTCAGCGACAGTGACTTGTCTACCGTATAAGTTCGCCGCTACCCCATGTATATTGAATACATAATCGCTTTGAAATTTAGTCGCTCAAATTTTCAAGGCACTAGTTTGGCTCATTAGAGCTTTTTTCATGACAAGGACGATCGCTGTTAAAGCAAAGAATTCGCTACGGACAGTAGCTTTGAAACATTCAAATCTAGATAGCTAATTGGTCCGTGAAAATTTTAAATTATTTTTTAAAAATAATAAAACCGGTTTTATTGCAGGAGATTATCATGCCTTTTGACTTGTACTCTTTGTTGTGGTGGAAGATTCAAGTCAATCCAAATTTTGGCTACAAACCTGACGTAACAGGATTAGGAATTGAGTGACTATTAGCAGTAGTGGAATTTCCACTTTGGCAACAAGGGACTCACGTTGTCAATTATGACAACATAGTAAAAATACTAAAAAAACTAACTAGTAATTAAAAAGACACAGAGAACAACCTTCGGAGTAAAAAATTAAGAGAGGCAATTAGGAGTTTTTTTTTTTTGGGTATTACATACATTGTGATATATGATATTACAAATTAACTTTGTTTACAACCTTTACTTAGGAAGGACATTTTTTGTAAATATCCCTGCACTCGGGGGACCAATTGTAAAAACTTCTATTACCAGGGAAACAGATACAGAGAGATACAAAATTCTCTCACAATCTACAAGAGTTGAGATCCGAAACTTGCACTAGAAAACATATAAAATCCGCTATCACCAATTGGAATAACACCCAATTAGTGATTAGAAGCTTGTTGTACAACTTCAGCTATAACAAGGAAAATAAGACCAGCTTTTAATCAGTTCAGGGCCTGTTTGGAAGAATTTAGGAGGTTTGAATAGGATATAGAGATGCTGTTTGGAAGAATTCTGGAGGTTTGAAGAGGAAAGAGATGAAACGATAATGTAATAATGTGTATTGAAAATTTAAAAAAATTATCTCAAAAATTGAAAAAATTATTTGAAAAGATAAGAAAACTCATCCATACATGTCTCATTCCAAAACCTTACATACTTCGAAACTCATCGATGCACGTACCATTCCAAAACTTTAGCGCTGGTTTAATGCACCCAAGTGTATTTCACCCATTTTTTATTTTTTTTGAAAAAATTTTACGCAACTGTTAATCTAAGTGTATTTAACATGTGCATAAATTTTTATCATTTTTGAATATTTTTAGATTTTTTAAAAATTTTTAAATTACTAAAAATGTCACTGATTTTAAAAAATCCGAAAAAAATCTAAAAAATGGTAAAAATTTATACGCATATTAAATACACTTAAGTTAACATTTTTATGAAAAAAAATTCAAAAAACTAAAAAAATAAGTGAAGTACACCTGGATGCATTGACCGAATGTCTTGAACCAGCGTCCCTTCGAAACACCTTAACTAAGTTGAAAAGTCAAACCGATCGACTAAGTGTTGAATAGTGTAAGATTCACACACATAATATGCCTTGACCCCTGGCACGGCAACATATATATTCGATGCAAGCAAATTCCTTTTTGGAAATCATTATTAGCAAACAAAAAATGCCTAAAGTATGTGCAACAAAATGGCATGTAACGACTATTCGCAACTAATTAGTTGTCCCGTATAAGTTGATGCTAGTAACTATTGGCAAAGCAAAAATAGTTACTTATGGCAAATCTTTTGCAATCAAATCAAAATTTTGTTGTCTAGGTATATATGCCATGAAATATTTTCTAATTAGTAAACTTCACGTCACATTTTAATTCTTATACTATAATCAAGCTCAAAGTTTTCTACGACTTTTAAAAGTGAAACTACACACTCTTAATTATTAAAGAAGGAGACCATACACTTACAGCTATCAAGATAGAGATAAAATATTTCCACTGGATGATGGGGTTTGAACCCACGTCTCTACGATATCAACTGACACCCTTACCACTTAGGCCATATGCCATGAAATATTGGCAACTAAAAAAATTCCCCTGGCTAGATTTGAAAAAAAATATATATTTCACCTAGCTAATTGACCTAGCTAATTGACCTCTCTATGCATATGTAACATAACATTTGCAACTATTTAGAACAAAATTTTAACATTTCAAAATGAAATTTGGTTGCCAAATGTTAAATATTCTTTTTTAATAATTACATGAATGTCATTTATTTGGGTAGAGATATAAAATTATTTGCAAATATACTTTCGTATTTTAACATGTAGTGTGGATTTGTCTTTTAATTTTTACAAAATTTCTGAAATTATTCACAAATATACTTTCAAGTTTTAACATATATTCTAGATAGCTTATCCAGTGCAGTTAATTGCACTATAATGTATGGTGCAATTGACTTAAAATGGATCATACATGCACTTAAATGTATTAGAATGTATACAATCATTTATCCATTTATAAACTATGTCTTAGATAGTTTATATGCTGAAAAGATAACTTCAAAATTGTTATTATATCAAATTATTTTATCATGTTAAATTTGTATCGTTTTCAAATGGGGCTAATATACATACCCAATTTAGATGAAAATTAATATGTTAATAAAATAAATAATTTTAAATATAATGAGTAAAGTAGGTTATCAATTTATGATTATGTGGGGCTCATTTGAGCCGACTATAACTTACAGTATAGTTACTGCACTTGAATATTTTTTCTATATTGTAAATATATCTTTTGCCATTTACAAACTTGGAACTAGAAAATTTGGCTTTTCCTCGCCAAAAATAAGGTCAATGAACTTGGAACTAATTGTTTTCTTCCTTGCTAATAATAATTTGCAGTGTAGTTATTGTAATTTCTATACCTCTGAATAAAAATGCAAATATATCCATAATATTATCAAGATTCTATTTAAATTCTTGAAAAATATTAAAATATGTAAAATAATCTTAGGCATCTTACCATAAAAAATCTTAGGCGTCTTCTTCAAAATGTATGTATAACTGAAATCCAAAAAATATTCGCTTTTGAAACATAATATAGTAATGATTTGATTAAACCCTCCACCTGTATTCACCGCTTTAATTTTTTAATTTTTAATTTTAAATTGTCTGTAACATTCATTTATATGTATTTATTTATGATTATAAAATCAAATATATGAAAATTTTTATACAAGATTTTTGTTTTAAAATTTTAATAGTTATGCATTTACTTCCAAATAAGTTAAAATTTTTACATAATTTTCAATTGAAATAATTTTTGACATAAAAAATAAATATGTATTAATAAAAAATAAATATTTTAAGAAAATACCTTTTAAGTTTGAACAAGCAAAGGGAGATAAAAACCCCCACGCTAACATTAAAACAAAGTGTAGACTGTATAGGTATACTTGTAATATTGCTTAAAATATAGGTGATAAATGGGTTAAAGTTGAGGTTTTTCAAACGAGTTAATAAATGAATTAGTGATGAGATATTTTAAATGAGTAAGGATTAGGATTAGACTCAAACGTGTTTAACTCGATTAGTTAACATCTCTAGATATTTGTGCGGGATTGTGAGATTTGATGGGGGTTGAAAATGGTGAGATTAATAGAAGATAATATGGATAAAGTTGAAATAAATGTGTTTAATGGAGGTAATTAGTAGAAAAAATGATTGGAATACGGAGATAAAAGTGTAAAAAAATATAATTATTGACTGCAAAATGGGTGCATTGGAAAACGTACCTGGATGCCATGCGGTGGAATCTCACTGCTCACACTTTCCGAACAACACCAAAAACCACACCGGGGCTGTCCGAGTGATTTCTTGGGCCCGGATAATTACGGTAGATGGACACAATTTTAGAAAGAAAATGCAATGTGGAAAAGGGATTTCTAACTCCCTTACCCATTAAATAAATTAAATTCTATTAATTTAAAGCATCTCCAATAATAATAATTTCGTGTACATATATATCGTTTGTATCATTTAATTATTTCATGCCCTGCAACAACAATTACAGGGGTGCAACCAAGCACTTGATTAATGACATCTTAATTCCTTATTTGTCCTCTTTTCCCCATTAAAAAAATCCATAATTGTCCAATTTCGTGGCAAGTGGAACTCGTTTAATTCAGTGCGACTGCGGACCATCAAAATCCAACTAATCCGATTCGATGGGATGAAAGGGACAAATCTTGGCTGCTGTAAGTCTGTAATTGCCATCTATTACAAGCGTGCAACTTGCCAAATGCCTCTACTTGTATAATTAATAACAGCTGAATCGATACCATTGGGACTGCATCCTTTTTTAAAGTGGATTTTTTCATTCATTGCGGCGGACTAAAATCCTAACAAACCCAAGAAAACAAAAGGCATGCTGAATCCGTGGTTTTCTGGACGTGGGAAACCCTTCCAGTTGTACACATCAGGATTTGATCATTTTTTTATTTTTTAATTGTAATTAACAGGCACATTAAAAAATTAGCTTGAATTAGTGCATGCACCGAACTTCTCATATGATTTTTGAATCGCAATTGAAATCATTAAACAAGAACCAAAAACAACATTCTTAGGTTCATATAGCATCAAATATGTCAATGACAAGTATGCAATTGATAATATCCTTTACACAATTCATAGCATTTTTCAAACAAGTGAACAACAAACAAACAAACAAAAAAATCATTTAAGTTTCTTCAATTCTAAACAGAAATTTCCTCCATGTTTATCATTCGTTACTTCAAAATTTCTTCAATTAAAAAATGATATAGCAATATAATCAAAACAACCTTAGACTTTAAATAGATAACAAATTTATACTTTTTGTTCCCAATGTTAGTCTTTGTGGTTGGTTTAATTAATTCCAAGTATTAATCTCATTTGCGCTAAGTAAAGATTTTTCTTCTGCTACAAATCAATTCTCTACCTTGTCTATATCATATGAAGATAATGCATTCATAATAAAGTTTTCTATTTTGCCTTATGCAAGACATAAAAACTTACATCAACATAAATTAGAACGTATAATTCAATAATTAGTACATGAAATAATAAATAGCACATTTTAGCTTATCTATCCATTAGCACAAGATTCATTAGAGTTCTGGGTCAAAGCTTAACGCTCTACTGGCCCACATCTTTCACAACCATTAGTTCCTCCCTAAAATCTACCAAAACCAACCAAGTCTAGGGAAATACAATGAACCATTTGCATTACAGTTGAACCAATACTAACTTAACAGTTACATCTCTTTAGTAATAATGAAAATTTACATTAACTTGCCCAATGTTCATTAAAAATTTTTCTAATTTCACTTTATAATTATCGTAAATTCAAGCTACCAAAATAAAAATATTTAGCTTTAAATGACCATTCAAATATAAATAAATATTTAATTCAATGTTTTGTTGAAAACTATAACATCTTGCATCTTTTGCCTTTCCTGTTAATTGAAAAATAAAAAAATGAAATAAGTCTAAGCAAACTTAGTAAGTAGAAAAGTGAATGAAAATTAATAAATACTAAAAATTAGCTAAAAAAATAATTGAAGTATTAAAACTTTCATAAACATTTAAAATGTCAATACTCATAGTCACAGAATAATGTGACTACTCATGCTTATGTACTTAACTATTTAACTTTGCTTTCTCTTTAAAAAAAGGTTTGAAAACTCATCCAAAGTGTTTTTTTTAAAAAAAAAATTTCCATAGGGTACGACAATAAAAAAATTCTGTAGACAGTAGATAATTCTAAATCCATATGCATTCAGTATCAACAATAATCGAAACAATATTCAACAAAATAAAATATTATATGACCTGCAATTTCATAAGAAAATTTCCAATGAAAATGACTCTGATGCCACTTGTTAGGAAATCTTATTGATCAAAATCACAATCATTCCGAGATTCTTCATGCTTAATAACCAAGAAAAATAAACAAGAAAACAAAAATGTACTATTGTTTTTTTTAAAATGAAACGAAAACATACTTTCTCCATAAGAATGAATGTTGTTATTAAATCTTTTGTTTTTTGGTTTTCCAAGTAAGTGCCTAAATTTTTTTGGAAAAGTAAGCTCTCTCTTTTCTGAGGTCTTAAAAAAGGAACCCACGTATAAGAACCACAACCGTTTATATGGACACCTATTTTTCTTATTTCCAATTTAGCCTATTATAAAATAAAAATAAAAAATTAAGCAATATAATTTCTATGCATAGGAGACTGATATTTTATTAAATGATTTATATACATGAACCTTATATAATAACTTTAAAATTAGATCACTCTTTATGACAACATATATACGTAACTAATATATATGTGTATTCTTTTATCAAAAAATATATATGTGTATCCAAAATCCAACATCGTCAACTTTGACTAGAAATGGAAAGGCTTAGTATAGTCTCCATCAAGGTGTTCTAACAAAATTTAAACTATTTATCTTGCTTATTTATCATATTTAACAAATTTACTATGAAATAATTATAATATATCACAAAACTAAAATCCATGTACATTACATATAAATCCGTTAAAATTTTTACCTTAGGTGTGATGCATGGTTAAGTATTTTAATATATTAAAATTATTATTTTAAATAGTATGAATAATTGAGATTTCACAAAGTCACCTTAACGGGGAACTGCATTTCCACTTTCAGTAAACGTAGAGACAATTTAACTTTTAAAATGTGTTTGGAAGTGATCAAACTTTTGGATGAAAAGTTTTAGCAGTAAAAGTTTTTGAAGTAAAAGAAAATGATGTAAAATGGTAGGGGTAGTAATGATGAGAAAAAAAAAAGTTAAAATAGATAGATTTGTTGTATGGATAGTCGCGTATAAATGATTGAAAAGTAGAGTAATTGTATAGGAAAATGTGAAGAAATAACTAAAAAATAGAATATTTATGAAAAATGAAAAGTTTTAGATTAAAAAATTTAGCTTAATATTTTTTATATATTACCAACTACACCCTTAGAAAAGTAATTATAAACCTTAATTTCTTAGTTCAAAGCTGGCGACGGATTCGACGTATACTTTTCGCTGTGCGCGCGCTGATAAGTGATAACGTACGTTTGAGTTTGAAAAACGGATGGTAGCTCGAATGCTGAAAATGGATGTTTCTCGTCGAAAAGGATTTACGCTGAAGTTTCTTCCCATGCATGTCCGTCAACTGATGTGCGTCGTAGCGGCCGTTGCAAAAGGTTTGCGTCGACCGTACACCGAGTTGGACTTAGGCCCGGATAATTACGGCAGCCGGAAACAATTCTAGAAAGAATATGCATATTTGGAGCAGGGATTTCTGACTCCCGTACCCATTAAATAAATTAAATTCTATTAATTTAAAGCATCTCCAATAATAATAATAATAATAATAATAATAATCACGTGTGTATATATCATTTGCATCATTTAATTATTTCATCCCATTAAATGGGAAGTTGTTGGGTAAACTTTTTCCTTAGGAAATTAATAAAGGGATCTATCTCGGCTGCTGATAAATGACAGCTTAATTCCTTATTTGTCCTATTTTCCTATAAAAAAAATTCCATATTTGTCCAATTTCATGGCAAGTGGAACTCATTTAATTCAGTGCGAACCATCAAAATCTTGGCCTCTGTAACTTGTACAACCAGTAACAGCAGAATCAATGACAGAGGTACTGCCCTTTTTGCAACTGGATTTTTTTTTTTTATTCGTTACAGCCGACTAAAATCCAAGAAACCGCCAAAAGAATGTCCATGTTGGGTAATAAAAACTGGGTTAAATTGTAAATATATCCATTTATTTTTACCATAATTGCAGATATACTTAGTTTTTAAAATTAGAAATATATTCATATAGCTTGCATATATTTGCAATGGGAACACTTTTCTGAAACTTCTATTCTATATAACATCTTTTATAATTGATGAAAAATTCACTTCGTTTATTGTATTCAATATCATTTATATTATTATAAAAATTCTTTTATTTGTCTAATATCAATGTGTTTTGCTTTTAGCTACAAATGTATAAACAAATGTAATAAAATGATTTAAAATGATACAATACTAAATTTTAATGTTCATTTCCTAAGTTGAAACGTGATACAGTGACGGTGACAAAATAATTTAATCAGCAACAAAATCATGTAAACATATTTTTTAGTGCATTTGGGGGACCACTCGCTAATTAGAGACTAGATAATAAGGGTGTGCTTGGTAATTATAAAAATTTATCAATCTGAAACTTTTTACTCTTTATAAGTATCCTATTTTCAATTTTTTTTTCTAATCTTCCTATATAGTTATTTTACTTTTTACTTATTTTTTTAAAATTATTTACATAATTACCGTCTCTATTTTAATTTTATTATTTTCATTACAATTATTACTCTATCATATCGCATCGCTTCTCTTATTTTAAATTTTTTTATGCTAAAAACTTTTATTAAATGGCAAGCACACCCTAAACAAATAAATCACCGGAAGTGCCACTCTTTGACCATCCATCGTAGTCCACATCCGATGCCAAGGCTATCTTTATATGGTGTCATTACAAATAGGGGATAGTGGACCATCCAATTTGTATTTGTTAGCCCCATCCTCTAAAATATTCTAAATGATATAATATAGTGTAATTATGTGAAGATCAAAACTATTAAAATCAAGCAATTGGGTGAGCCGTAGTAAACAATAAAAGTTACGAATAACTATTAAAAGGGTACGCGTGTGTACTTTTTCGAATTTAATTACTTACTACAATATATATTTGGGGATGTGGTTTACCAACATGATGTGGTGGTGCTCATCTTAATGATAAAATTAAATTTTACTTTACCCGTTGCTTTTTTATTTTTTTGCCAATATCACTTCTATTTTGGTATAATTCAAGCCAAATTTACTCAATTTATCTTGAAATTTTTATTTTACATATTTGCTTGACAGACATAAGTTAGGACTTTTACCAACTCGGCTATGCTCTTACTAGCACATTACTTGTTACTTATAAGTTTAATTCAAATCAAATATATTCAGGTTTCTTATGTAAAATGTTGTAAAATTAATGTAATATAATTCTTAATTTATATATCAATTTCATAATAATATAATGAGATTCTATCGCGTATATATGAATGTAATTAATTATTTTTCATATTTTAAATATAATTATATATGTCTAAGCAGGTATGGCTTGCACAAGATTTCCATTGAGATGGTGTTTAGCACCCTCATTTAAAAAAAATGTAAACAATATGAACCACTGGATTTTAACTTCACATCACAGCAGGCTCCGTCTAAAATGTATGTTGTACAGTAGTTAGGCTGCACCATCCACGTGCGGTCCCAACTAGATAACTCCAATTTAGAAGCGTTGTGCAGTTACGGTTTGAAATCGTACCTAGCCCTACATCAGACCTTCGGTGACAAATTTAGCAACAAAATTGCGTGTATAATATTCTTTAGTTTTACGAAATTACATCTATAATTACATTCATTGTTTCCATTACTAATATGATAAAAAAAAGCTATTGCAAAATAAAAATATTATTAAATAATTAAATATCGCAATAAATATTTTAATAATAAAAATAAAAATAATTGTTTTAATATAATTTCATCGAATTAAAATGATTAGAGAAAATACTTTAAATAATGTAATAAAAATTATTACATTGAATAGATTAATTTCATGTCAATCATATTTTAAGAATTTACTTAATTAATCATTTTAAAATTAATTTTATATTATAATCGAAAATAAAAAATTTTAAAAATTGCGCATCACTATAAACATAATAATTTTATCTATGTTAGATAATGAAAATTTTCATGATAAAATTATATTTCAAAAAATATATATGTCAAATTTTATTTAAAAAATTTATTAGGTTCAATTATATGTATTGTTAAGTGATTTTAATTTGTAGAACACCATAATTATTTTATGGTGAAATGTTCTTGTTTTAATTTCTAATTAAACATGTTTTAATGATTTAGATTTCGTAAAATAACCCCCAGGACTCAAGTCAAATGTTTCCCTTTTTGTTAAAAGCCAGCTGTTGCTGTTGCTAGTCCACCATATATGTGAACCAATCCTTCCTCAAAAGCCAGCTGCAAGGAATATTAATTAATTAGATCCACCATATACGTAGCTCACTGGAGTTTTACAAATGTTATTCGCTTCATCTTTGGGCTCTAAGCTATGGGTTGGCTCACTGGATCCTCCTTCTGAGGCCCATCGCAACAGTTGGGCTCGTCTGCAGCTGGACTCAGCCTGGATCCAGCCCACTCCCTGAAGCCCGTACCATCTTCTGGAAATTTACAGATTCTCCTGCTGTCTTCTGATTTTACAGAAACTCCTTGACAGCTTATGATTTTCAGAAAAACCATTAGGCAGAATTGTAAAATATCCAAAAACTCAAAAATAGGCAGTAACATCCATTTTTTTCCATCCGTCCATTTATACAAGATATATATAATAATATTTTAATATTATTTTCGTATATATATCTCCTTTAAACATCTTAAATGCATTAAAATGCATTAAAAATTCATCTCATCAATAATTTGGCTAACATATTTAATTTTAGGCCATCCAAGCATAATATAACGTATATAATTTTACTCAAAATAAATTATAATTATGCCATTATGCTTTCCATCTTACCTAAAATTACCTTTATGTTATACATCCTCAAAATTATTGATAAATCATCATATAATTAGTTTAATGTAAATAATACATTTCTCAAATAATTATGTGGCATCCACTCCATATGCAATTAAGCATATAATATCTCATATCATCCCAGCATGATTAATGGTCAATAAAAATCACATATTAGTAAAACCACTAAATAATTGTGTGATAAATCCTCATTAAATCATGTCATAATTAAAGGCTAAAAAGGCAAAATCCTCCTTACTTTAAAAAAGAAAATGAAATGGATTTCTTGAACGGATTGGATCGGCCTTTTCCTTTCTCCTGCGGCAGCGTTCCTCCTCTTTCCTCTGGTATCTCCATCGAGTATCCCAAGTCGTTTATTTATAGCTCACCGAAGGATTCACCGGAGGATTTTCCGCTTGAATTCTAATTTCAATTCAAACTTGAATTTCAAGTTCACCGATCGCAATCCGATCTCAAATCCACTTCAAATTCGAATTTCAAGATCTCTGATCACAATCCAATCTTAAATCAAATTTTAAATTCGAATTTCAAACTGGTGAGGCTCACAGAGCCCAAAAAGGCAAAATACATCATTTATATACCCATGGGATTCGAACTCGAGACCTCCTCTACCAAAGACCAACACCCTAACCACTTAAGCACATTGGGCAGTTGAGTTAAATACTCGCGATATTTTATATAACTCAACCCATCATTCTAAGTGGGCTTATTTGGGTCTAGCCCAATAACCTTCCACTTATTCTTGGCCCATTGCTTGGTCAAATGGTCAATGGTCAGGATGCCACCTCAGTGGACACATCATCAGTTGAATAGTCAACTCATCAATTTTTTCCTAATTATTACAATATATATTATATATATATAGGATTCTGTTCCGGTGCTAGCATAGTTTGTCTCTCTGGTAAAATTTGACCATTTTTTAATATGACTCGTTTGTTTATAATAAAAATTTTTCAAACTAAAACTTTTCAATTCAAAATTTTTTATTTTCTGTAACTACCTTATTTTTTAATTATTTCTCCATATCTTCTTTTACAACAAATCTTCTTTTTAATCATTTTATTTTACTTTTTAATAATTTTTACACAATTACTTAGATAATTATCCAATCTTTTTTAACTTTATTCCTTTTACTCCTTGTTTCTTCTATCATATCACATTATTTTTTTATTAATTAAAAAACTTTTATATCAAAAATTTTTATCTAAAAGTTTTATCACTTTCTAAACACACCATATATCTGATATTTTATTTTTACTTTTTAAAAACAGAAAAGTGCAGGGCAGAAATTCACATAGTTTCACTTCTTTTTCTTCTACCGCTATGGGTAGAAAGATTCACTATTATTATTATTTTGATAGCATACGTATTTTACAAACTTAATCAAGTACAATTTTCTCATATAGCTCAAGAGGTACAGAAGGGAGACAAACTCCCACAATCTAGCATGGAAGACATAGCTCCCGTAATGCCACAGTTTTATTATTTTAACATAAATCTGCAAAAGAAAGAAAAACTGTGGACTACTATGAGAAATATTCCTCTTAAGTAATTAATTTGCACCACAAAATATTCCAAGTCATTTGTAGAGCTCCAAAGGCAGGCGTGGGCTAAGCACAACCTCCAGGGGAGTTTTTTTGGCAACAGTCATGCCTATGTCTTCCGTCATATCCACGGGCTCATCAGCTGGGGTCTTTAAGTGAAATCCGTGTAGCAAGCGTGCCAACGTGAGGTGCAGGATTTGGAAGGCCATCGTGATGCCAGGACAGCTTCTGCGCCCTGACCCAAATGGGATGTACTCGAAGTACTGTCCCTTGGCGTCCACCTCGGCATGCTTGGTAAGAAATCTCTCTGGACAGAACTCGTCCGGGTCGGACCACACGCGAGGGTCACGGTGAATCTTCCAGAGGTTAACCATCAGCCTGGTGCCGGCACGAATGTGGTAGCCACCCACGTCGCAGTCTTCGGTGAACTCACGGGGACCGGACATTGGAGCTGGTGGGTAGAGGCGCAAGGTTTCTTTGACGATGGCTTGGATGTAGACGAGCTTGCTGATGTCGGATTCCTCTACGTTTCGTTCCCGTCCTACGTGCTCATCCAGCTCTTCTTGTGCCTTCCTTAGTGCCTCTCTGTGGTTCAGTAGCAACGAGAGAGCCCATGTATTGGTGATCCACGAACTGTCATAGGCTCCCAACATAACAGTCTACTCCCAAACATATATCAAAATTACACGGAAGATATATCAACATGTGTGCTAGATCTTTAAAATTAGATGGAAGAGCCTAATTAAAGGGAAATTTGACTTTTCAACGTTATAACTATTTTTCGAATAATCACGTGAAATCATCTTTAATTTCTCTGATTCCCTCCAGCACCAAAAAGAAATATATAGAAAATTAATAAAGACTTCACAAGAGAGTTGCAAGAGAATGAAATCAATTGGCACTTCCTAATCTTTTTTTATTGGGTATATATTATATATATATATATATATATATATATAATATATCAATTTGCTTCACAATCAAACCCTAAAACAGTTCTTACAAGTGTCAATAGAGAAACTACACTCCAGTACATTAAAGGGAAGACCTCACACTACCAGATATTAAAGGCAAGACAAAACTCCGACACCAGGCTTCGAACTCAAGTGACTAGCCTAAGAGGACATGTATGTGGTTCACACTTGCTGATCTTAGACTAACAATTCCTTGGTATTAAAAAGCTACGCAAGTCTTTCGTAGTGTGCGATGTGATCTGAAAGTAAACTGCAAGCGGAAGCCAGCTTCGACGAGATGTCATCAAAACACCAATCATGTGGTTCCAATCCGTGCATGTGTAATTACTAGAAGTTTAAAGTAGCATGAGCAAGTATGAAGGGCTTCTAATTAATAATATTTTTTATTTGAGAAACATACCAGTACAGTGGCTTTGATAACGGTATCCGGGTCGTAATCTGAGATATCGGAACTTCCTACAGCGGATATCAGGACGTCCAGGAAGTCCCGATCGTCGTTGGCACCGCGCTGCAGTTGCCTTCTGGCACGGTGCTCGTCCACCCACTTAGAGAGAAACAGGTCCAAGTCCTTGAAAACCTTCCTCATCTCCTTCTTATGCCCTTTGAAATCGAACCACCTTAGAGAAGGGAACGCATCCGACGGCACGAAGACGCCAATGAGATGGAACCACTTGTGCAAAGAATCCCGGAACTTGAACGCCTCCGCGTTGTCGTCCCCAAGGCTGCCGAAGCATCTCTTCCCCATCACCATCATAGCAACGACGTTGAAAGTGATGTCCCCGAACTTCTCGCTCATCTCCGCCTTCACAGGCATCCTCCCATTCTTCTCCCAGAGCCCACATAAGTCTTCCATAATCAGTTGCACCTCCTTGACGCGTATGTGCTTTAGGGAGTCGAGGCGCTGGGTAGACAAGAGCTCGAGGTTGGTCAGCTTTCGGAGGCTGCGCCAGTAGGAATCGTAGGGGCGGAAGCCGAACATGGCGTTGTTGTAGTTCATGATGATGCCAGCTTCGGACCTGGGACGGCTGGACACGGCCTTGTCGTTGCTTGTGAAGCATTCCTTGGCCAGCTCCCAGCGGCTTATGACGAGTGCAGGGCGTGAGCCGAGCCTGAGCTGGAAGACATGGCCGTATTTATCTGCCATGGCTCCAAATTTCCGAACCAGCGACTCGTGGCCGATCATTAGTAAGAGATGGCCGATGATGGGCCATGCGCCAGGCGGCTCAGCCGGGTTTTGTCTCTTGCCTTTTGCTCCTGTCCTGACTAGACAATAGTATAGAAAGATTACGGCAATGACGCCGGCAATGGCTTGGAGCTGAAGAGGAGCATCCATGGGGGTGGGAGGGCGTGGGTGATAGTGCTATGGGAGTTGAGTTGGTTTGGATGCCACGCACTCTGCCTGCTGTGACCCTGGCTTCTTCTTATAATGCTGCATTAATTAAATTAATCATTTCACTTTATTGAAAATTTGGACAAAATATTACTTAGAATGCTTATAATAATACATTTTAAGTAATACAAGTCACTTGTCAAGTCACCCGAATTTCTTTTAGAGTTCTGTAAATTATTATTATAAAAACGATACGTTCGGAAATATCGTATTGTGGGCACAAAGGTGGCAAGCGCAACTTTTTTTTTTTTTAAAATTGGTGGAGTCCAATGGGACTAAGGTTGGGCAGCTCGAGGGAAAAAAAATTCAAAAAGTGAGAATATTATGAAACTCGACAAATACTGATGGGGAGAGCATAAAATTAATTTTTGGATGAAAAGAATAAAATTAAAATTGGTAAGACGCATACGAAAAATATTAAAAATAGATGAGAAGTAACGTAATTATGTAATTAAAATATATTAAAATTATTAACAAATAGGAATGAAAATGAAAAATAGCGTTGTGGTTTAACCAAATGTAGATTACAATAGTTTTCAGTTTTAGTTAGCTTCCTATCTTATTGAGCATACTAATCATCCATGTAATGGTTAACATGCTCACAAAAGTAAAATGATTGTTACTCTGGAACAGTTCATGGACTGTTCTATTATGATTTGGTTGAGGTCAAACTAGGGCTCAGTATACTCTAGTTTTCCAAATATGTCGGTTGAATTTTCTTTTGTCTATCGTGCATGCAGCAAAAAGAAAAGTCTCCTCAAAATATTGACCATTCGGGGCTCTTTACTCTCTAGATGGCAAAACATACCCGACGATAAAATATTGATTATGCGACGTCGATTCAGCAATAATGCTTTGATTTTATCGCTACATTGGGTGGTTGTTATTGTTAAAAAATTTACAAATAAAAAATCTTGCTAAAGTTATTTGCTGAAAC
This sequence comes from Annona cherimola, assembly GCA_030490835.1. Taxonomy (NCBI): domain Eukaryota; kingdom Viridiplantae; phylum Streptophyta; class Magnoliopsida; order Magnoliales; family Annonaceae; genus Annona; species Annona cherimola. The sequence goes on along the minus strand of CM059973.1, from coordinate 98,310,176 downwards.
AAATGTTATTAGCATACGTAGCTAAATTTTTTGTTGTATATATGTATAACATAATGTTGGCGATATGTTAGTGGATTTAGTTATACATTCATATTTGACTATGAATAGGTTTTTGGCAATCGATTTTTATTTTTTAATAAATTAATACTTAATATAGTTACTTATATTTGACAACAAATAATAACAGAATTTTTACTTACAAAAATTAGATAAGTTGTTATATTTAATACCATATGCAAATAAAATCAAATTTGGATGTAGAAAGATGTCTGTCTTTATAAACTTTTGCTGTAGTTATTTACTTATTTCGGGAACGCTTTTATGAAACTCACTTTCTATATAATCTTCTTCATTTTCAATTTCTAGATGGTTGATGAAAAATTCACTTCATCTATTGTATTTAATATTACTTATATTATTATAGAAGCTCTTTCATTTGTCTAATATCACTATATATGGAGCCCACAAATATGTAAAATCAAAGTAAAAAAATGATTTTATTTTAAATATCAAATTTAAATAGTATTTTCAACATCTAAACAAATACATATATGAATAGATCTAAATATTTTTTCTAATTTACACGTGAATGTACCTATTTTTGAGCAAATGTGGCTTAAGCATATATTGAATTTGGATGAAACTTAGTCCCTTAACTAAACAAATGATATTAAATATAATGAATGAATTAAATTTTTTATAAAATATCACAATCCTAAAATTTAAAGGGGTTACATATAACCACTTCTATATAATCCAGTTATATAGATAAAGTCATATGTTATTGGATGCGATACCGGATATATGTGAGTTGGGATTCTATGCACTTGAGTATATGAAATTTCAGTGCACTTGGGTGCAAAAATTTACTTTTATTTTTAAATTTTTTTATAAAATTGTTAATCTAAATATATTTAACATGTATATTAAGTTTTATTATTTTTGGAGATTTGTACATATTTTTTGACTAAAATACTCCTTTTTTAAAAAATCAAAGAATATATGCAAATATTCAAAAATGAGAAATTGACTTATAAAATTAAAAACACTTAGATTAACAGCTTTATTAAAAATTTTAAAAATAATTTTTTGCACTAGAATACACTGAAGTTCCATGCAACCGAGTAAATAGAATCACAACTCAATATAGATTTGCTTAAGACGTGAGAATGTTACCATTATCGCATAACATATAAATATAAGCTTTCGTCAAAAATAGTATGTAAGGCTTTTTTCATTATTGTTCTTTAATAGAAGAGGCAGCAATTTCATAATTATTTATCAGTGACTTTTCATTTAATAAGCCAGCCTTTTCAGTTCTGCAATTAATACTGCTGTGATGTTCAATTTTAAAATTATAGGATATGTTGGAGTACAGTTTATATATAAGAATCTTTACAGTCATAAAGAAATGAATAAACGTTCTCTTAATTTTTGCAGTAAAATCCATCATCAGTCTTATCTATTTACTGCGGAAAAAGTGAAAACGTAAATATCGTTGCGTTGTCCATCACTTTTACCCTCTCACGTGGGTCACAGTATAACATGGATAAGAAATGCGAGACAATTTTTAAGACACTCAATGTAATCATGCTAGAAAAAGGACTACAGGTCCAAACCTTATTTTTCGTTGCTGATCGATCTGCTAAGCTTAATTTCCAGGCCATCCCACGATGTTCAAAGATTAGGTTGGAAATTTCAAGCCGATTATCCCTGGAGTGTTGGATGGTCAAGTCCTGATTTGCCAAGCATCCCATCTATCCCTCTTGGCCAGTACATATGGCCACAATTCGAGAAAACATTATTTGTGACGTGGCCTTTTCAATCTTAATCTTGAGTGCAATTCTTTCATTTTCCAATTCACTTTTTTTGCATTTTAGCATTATTTTTTCCATTTTCAATGCATAACATTACAATATTCTCATCCAATATCTTCATGTCAATAAAGCCTTTTGAATACTTTGGACAGCCTTTAGAAGAACTGTGTTGCATTTTTATGCAGTGATGGAGGATAATCTTATGTACTATTTTACGGAGATAACGCTTCAGCATGACCAGTGCACGATCCCATTCTTAAAATTTTTCTTTTTTGGTTTTTTTTTTTCACCATGATGTGGCCCACCAATAAAGATTCTACATATGTAATCCACAATTTATCATTATTTTTAAATTTTAAAAATAAAAGTTCCACTTTTCATGTACGAAGGCACATGAAAATGGTTTTAGTACATGCTTGGGCTCACATAATGATGCAAAAAAATATAAAAAAATTAAAAATAGAATAGTGGACTGGGCGCATCGGCTCACAGCCCAACAATAATTGGCTGTATTTATGGGGACGAGATCCAGAGAACTGCATTATGCCATTTTACTATTTTGATTTTTTTGCATATTTTCGTTTCTAAAATTCAAAAAATAAATATAAATAAATTGTAAAAATTATATACAAGCTTAGGCCCACATAATGGTGAAAAAAAATTAAAAAAAGGAATAATACCTCAAAAACAACGGATCATCTCCTTTTTTAAAAAAAAAATTAATAAATAAATTTTTTTCCAAATATATCCACTATGTTTGGCCTTAATTCCGGATATACCTACTATGATTTAGAAATATCAGATATACCCACTAAATTTGCATATAATCCCAAAAATGCCCACTCCGTTACAAACGTTAATAAATACTGTTAGTTCATATGTGAAATTACTAATATGTCCATCAAATTTAAGATTGGATTTAAAATTTTGAATATTATAAATCACCACTGCCCTAATTGTACAAGAGTTTTAAATATGGAGAACTCTAATTTTATTCTCATTTCATCTTATTTCATCTTTTATTATTTTACATAAGGGGTATTTTTGGCATTTAGAAAATTGAAACCAACATTTAAATAGGTGACGTTAACTTACTTAACGGCCTTTAACGGAATAGGTATTTTTGGGAATATATGCAAACGTAGTTGGTATATCTGAAATTTCTGAAACATAGTGAGTATGTTTAGGAGTACCCATATTTATGTGGGCTTGTTAGTGCAACTTAATTAGTGGAGCTTGGTCAACAGAAGGCTTAGAGAAAGGTCTGAAGGTTAATTGTTGGAACTCCTAGAGTCTACGTATATTTATTAAAGTAGGATGATTATATACATTATGATATATTTTAATCTAAAATACAACATTTGATTATTTATGTTATTTTTATTTTTATTTGGTTATTTCTTGGTAAATATATTTTCCTAATTGTATTTAATTCATATATCAAGTTTTGTCATTTTACAATATTTTCACGTTTTTATTTTTCATTTTTTAAAAATATCAATGTCAAGGGCATTTAAGTAATTTTTCACCCCTTAAAAAATTTGATTTAAAAAATCAAAAATAAATATATAAAACTATTTTAAATTAGAAAAACTTTGTATATAGATTAAATACACTTAAGAAAACATATTTGTGGAGAAAAATAAAAAATATAACTAATTATAAAAATAAAGAATGTTATTTTTTAGCATAAAATACATCATCATGTATATAATTAAGCTTATTTATTATACAGTATGAAAAAAATATATTTCTTAAGATCTACTTTCTAAAAGTTAAAAAGATATGTAAGCCAACTAGCTAATTATATATGCGAGAGATTTTAAGGAGACTAGTCGCTCCATAAGTTTAGCAATAACCAGCGGGTATAAATTATCGGTTCTAAATAGTTTTTTGAGATATGTATATATTTTTTATTTTTAAAAACAGAATCTTTTTTAGTTATTTATAAGTCCGAACATGAGTATAAATATATACTCTTATTTTTAAAAATAAAAATAAATATATAAATTTTTAAAAATAATAAAACTTGATTTATAGATGAAATATACTTGGTTTAATATTCTTACAAAAAAAATTTTTTTTTTTTAAAAAGAGCTCATTGAAACAGCACTCTTTCATATTCCCACATAAAAAACCCTACTGATTAGATATTTAGATGGGCTACGCAAATTAATATTAAACTGAGTGGTTTTAATGACATTCCAAAAAGGTTATGATTACTTACTATAGCACGTCCAAATATTAGTCAAGAGATTTGGTCTAGTAAATTATTTTTTCTATTGGACACCTTGTCCGTTCCACTCATATCATCACCCTGACGTTATCATTATTATTATTGATTGGTCACCCTATCGTTTTTCGACAAAGCCAGACGCCAAGAAAAGAAAATCAGAGCCCATGATCTTCCGCTTTCAGAGCTCACTTCAGCTGCAGAAGAAATAAATTAGCGTTAGCAATGACGTTTTGAAGGCCTGACAGTTTGCACGCCTGACAGTTTGCACGCCTGACAGTATCAACTTCAAAATTTGACATGAGCGTACATTGAGTATTGGAATTATTAGGTACAAAGTTTGAACTTTGAAGTGGATACAAAATAATAGTCTCATTATCTTTATTGTTTTCTTGGAATACATTTGGGTCATATACTTAGTCATTTAAAGTGAGTCGCCAAATCAAAAATTTTTTGACAATAAGTAACGAAAATAGGAAATTTTGGTGTTCTACACTTTGCTGAAATTAATTTAAATCATCGGGGTATGTTCGCCCAACTGGATGCTAAGTTAAATAATGCCTATATATATATATATAATATCTTTGAATGGCATGTGTATTTTTATTTTCAAGACAGTTATTTTGATTCCTAAGATAATTTTTTAATTTTCAGTTAAAAATTTTATATTTCCAATAAAACTTTTATCATTCACAATATTTATTATTATATTCTCATTTTTTTCTTTATTCTATTCAAGTTTCTTCCTAACAAACCATTGTGTTACTTATTTATGACTCTACCAATGTTGTCGGACTGGTTCTACTCCATTCTGTTCAACCGTTTTTGGAAACTGAATTAAACTAGTATATTGAACTGAACCCTTTAACGAATCAATCTAAGGACTGGTTCTACTCCATTCTGTTCAACCATTTTTGGAAACTGAATTAAACTAATATATTGATCATTTATGTAAGATATATCATAGATTGATAAGATAAAAGCTTAAAAGTTTAAAGATAAAAAATGATGTAATAATTGGAATAATGATTATAATTTAGAAGTTAAAAATGGTGTAATTACCTTAGTTTTGTTGATAATATCTTTGCTAACATTGAATCATATTGTTACTTCAATTTGATCTTTGAGAATTTAAATACCTATAAAATAAAAACATAAAAGAAAATTAGAATAATTGTAGTTATATGATTAACTAAATAAATTCTGAGTCACAATTGGAACCATTAAACAAGCGCATTTGAAATCATTTAACAAGCACAGAAAACAACATTCTCAAGCTCATATAGTGTACAAAAATTTTGAAATTAATACTATCATTCACACGATTCAGAACAGTTTTCAAATAAGTGAACTACAAACAAATAATAAAACATTATTTAAAGTAATTTTCAATCCGAAATAAAAATTTCTTCCATGTTTATCATCTATCACTTCAAAATTTCTTCAAGTATCATCTTTTTTCATTAGACACTCTAAAATATATAAAATAAAATAAAAAGAAACGAATAAAAATTAATGATTAAAAATATACAAAAATATAATTTAAATAACTTTGGACTTCAAATAAATATTAAATTTTATACTTTCTCTACCAAATGTTGATGTTCGTGGTTGTTATATCTGATTCCAAGTATCAATTTCATCTGTATCAAGTAAAGGTTCTTCTTCTTCTACCGCTGAATTCTCTTACAAGCCTATATCATCCAAAGATATTGGATCATATTAAAATTTTCTATTTCTCTTCCTATAAGACAAATATATACATCAACATAAATTAAAACATGTAGAGTTTAAACTCATGGCAACAGTAGATTGACTAGATGACATATTTCAGACCTAAAAAAATTAATTTACATAATTGCAATTTATAAAAAATTTTGACAAAAAATCCAACCACCACAACAAAAACAATGACAATAACGTGACTGCTTAATAAAAAATGGACAGCCATATGTCTAAGCAATTGTATAGCAATATACCACATAAATTTGAAGGCAAAAATGTTAAAAATCCAACAACAATAGAGCTGGCCGATAATGATTAACGCATATGAAATTTAAAAATATAATAATAACAAAACTAACTAACAATGATGAATAGCAAAAAATTTGAGTTGAAATCAAAAATTATTGAAGGCGGATGAAGGTTATCATCACTGACGATGATTAAAGATACCGATGTGCCTCTGATGTTGGAATAGGAGTGCAACTCGATTTGGATTGTACTAGGTTTAAGTGAACCTAAACATTATGCCTACGGCGTTTAGGTGACTCCAACTTTAACCCTAATATTAGAATTCGAGTTCGGACTAGGTTGACATTAGTTTCAAGTTACTCTCAAACCAATAAAAGTGAAAATTATGGATAAAGATAACGAATTTTTTGAACATTATTGCATTTGTTCATGAATAATTTACATGCGAATATATTTATATGACTTTTGAAATCTTTAAGTTTGATGAAAGTTGGTCTTCTAATTAAAAAAAAATTCAATTACCCATTAACAATCAAGGTAAGAAAAATAAATGAGATTACATGAAATCACTATCTAAAGTTTAATAAATGTGAGACTTATATATCTCATATTTAATCGACGTATATGTAATAATTTTAAAATATTAATATATTTGTAATTATTTAAATATAATATATTCAACTTTTATGAACAAATATAGATGATATTTAGGTTTAAAATAAATATTTTACAGTTTCATTAAGTTATGATTACATGGAAGAATTTTTATTATAATTATAGTTAAAATACTTAATGCATAACTAAATATAATTATTTTAATAAAGCAGAAGAAATTTCAGATTCGGTCCGGATTAAGTTTTTGGTACCAAATTCATGTACATCTAGGGGTGTTAACGGATCGGGTTGGATGGGCATGAGTCTAATCCTAATCCTAACCCATTTAAAATATCTCAACCCTAATCCGTTTATTAACTCATTTAAAAAATCTCAATCTTAACCCATTTACAACCCATTTAATAAACGGGTCAGTGGATTGTTAACGGGTTGTATAGCAAATACCCTGAAAGTCTAACCTCTAGTAGATGATGATCTCTCAAGGAAAAACGAGAGGGTGTTTTAGGCGTAGGGGAAATGGAAATAGGGTAGTAACGAGAAAATGGAATTAGGACAGCAGTGAAAAATAAAAATTATGTGACTTGAGGAAGACTTAGAGAGAGAAAATAACCAAGGGGTTTACATGTATATATATAATTTTTACGAGTTAAGCGAGTTAAACGAATTGAACGAATTAAATGGGTTAAACAGATTATATGGATTAAATGAGTTACTAAATGGGTTGATGAGTTATAAAATCTCAACCCTAATCCATTTATTTAATTAAATGGTTAAACGGGTAGGCGGATCATAACTCATTTATTCAAAAATCTCAACCCAAACCCATTTATAAATTGATTGGACGAGCGGGTTGACGAGTTAACCATGACCATTAACACTCCTGTGTACATCCAGTATTTGTTTCGAGTTCTTCTTGGTCGGTTTGAAATTGAACTTATTTTGAAAATTTTTAAAAATAAAATCCAAACGTGCTTTTGAATCCGAGTCAGTCCGATAAATTGAACCCCTAGTTGGAAAAAGAAGAGGTGAGTTGCTCGTGCTGTTTGTTGTGGTGCTGCTGATTAGAGGGAAGACCGGTTAGAGGCAAGACGAAAAGGATGGGAAGATGAGCCGGCTGAAAAATCATCTATCGCTCCACCGAGCAGCTTCGTTATTGACGTCGGAAAAATTAAGTGGATGGGAAGGTGAGCTGCTAGTCCAAATCAAAAGGAAGAAATGGGTTTTCTAATGTTGGCATCGAAAAAGTAAGCTAGATGGGAAGTTGAGTTATCAGTTGAAATCGAAATTGGGACATGGGTTATTCAGTGCAAATGTCGAAAAAGTTGGATGGGAACCAAGAAGACGACTTGCTAGTCGAAATCGAAAGGGTAAGGGTGCTACTCGGGCTCATGAAACTTGGGTTTACCTCAACCCTAACTCTATTTGTAAAACTTGGGTAGGGGTGCTTATGTTGATAAATTTACATTTTATTTAAGAGTGATAGGTTTAAAATTTTATATAAATATATAATAATAATAAATTATATAAGTAAACATAATAATATACGGTCAAACAACATATTTTTAAAAAATATAACAATATAAAGAAGATGAGTGATCCTATTAGCCCAGGCTAAGCAAATGTCTTACTTCACCCACCTAAAAAAACTCATTTACAAAAACTTTTTTTTCTCTTCATGCATTTGTTTATCTAAGTGTATTTAATATATAAACTAAGTTTTACCATTTTTGGATATGTGTATATACTTTTTTGAGATTTGTAAACATTTGTGTATGTACATATTTAAATACCCTTATCTTTAAAAATCTAAAAAAATATATACATATATCTAAAAATTGTAAGACTTGTTTTATATGTTAAATATACTTAGATAAACAAGTGTTTGAAGAAAAAATAAAAAAATTGTTATAAATGAGTTTTTTGAAGTAGGCTAAGTAGGACATTTGCTTAGCTTGGACTAATAAAATTATTCATCTATAAAGAATATATTTAGAAAAATTTAACATAAAAAACAAGATAAATGAAGAAGATTATAGAAATAAAAGATAAATATAAATGAAAATAATATACTTTATTTATAATATAATTACAATATGTGAAACATGTATTTATAAATATAAATAACATAAAATACAAAAATATAAAGAAATATTGTTTAGATATTACATATAAAATATATTTTATAATACATATAAAATAGAAATTGAGCTTGGGTTCTTCGGGTTCTCTCGAACTCTAACCCTACAAATCGGATTCACCGGGTTCGGGTTATTCGGGATCGGGTTGTAGAAAAATGAGTTCTACACACTAAAAAACTTGGTTCGACGGGCAGGGTCGGGCTCAACCCGGCCCAAGTTGCACCCCTACGAAAGGGGGACATGGCAGTTCGCAGTTTCAACCCTCAACCCTCATTAGTCTTCAGCAACATGTAGTGTCGACTTTGCTCGAATCATCTGTGTTCTACTCCATCCAGCAATAGTGGAAAGTTTTCTTTTCGGGTTTTCCTTTTTTAACCACCATTAAACTAGCGAGCATCTCATACTCATTATGTTAAATAGAAACCTAGTTCCTCGAAGACAGCTTGTGTAAAAGATGCCGTTAAAATATCAGCAATCGACTTTCATAATCTGGATTTCTCTAGTTACAAATAACTAGGGGTGCAACTTGGTCCGGGTACCCGCGGGTTGACCCGCTGGGTACCCTATTTAGGGTAGGTTCGGTTCAGTTCTGGGTGTTAAATTACCCGTTCAAATTCGGGTAGGGTCAATTCCGGTACTGGGTACCTGGAACCGACCTGGATTATATATATATATATACCTAAAAATCTACCCTCTCAGTCTCAATCCCGCTTCCTCTCCCTCCTCTCCCGCATCGTCGCCTCTCCCCCCTCTCTCTCGGTCTCTCCGTCGGCGCCTCCTCTCTCTCTCTCTCTCCCCCTCCCTCTCCCTCTCCCTCTTCCTCTCCCTCTCCCTCGGCTGCCTGGCGCCTACTCCTCTGTCCGACTGTCTCTCTTGGCTTGTCCTTTCCCGCCGTCGCGTACTCTGGCGTTGCCTCTCCCTCTTTCTCTCTCCCTCGGCGTCGGCGGCTTCTCCCTTCTCTCTCTCTCTCTCTCTCTCTCCCTCCCTCCATCGACGCGCAGCTCGCCTGCCCCTCTCTTTCTCTTCCTCCCTCCCTCCCTCCCTCCCTTGACGCGCAACTCGCCTGCTCCTCTCTCTCTCTCTCTCACGCTTTTCTCCTAAACCCTAGCAGCGACGATTTGCTGGAGAAGGAGATCCTTTCCCGTCACCTATCACTCTCAACCCCATCCCAGCCGTACCTTCTCTGTTTCAATCGTAGCCTCGGAGCCTCCTCCATTTCAGTCGCTGCTACCGGAGAAGAAAAGTGTCGCCGCACGTCTGTCGCCCCCATCCCATCCATGCTACGTTGCTCATTCAGCATCTTCTTCCGCTGTTATTGTTGTCGCCGACGAGGAAAGTTGCGGAAGTTAAGGTTTTTGATTTTTTCCCCAAATCGAAAAGGGCATGCTTCAATACGTTTAGGTTTTTGCATACCATGATATTCAAATTGAATCTAAGTCATCTAGCTTGGGATTCGAGTGCAATTCATAACCTGTTTTAAGATTCGAGCATGGACAGTTAGGTAGGCTTAAACTTTTGATTTGCATGTTGTCTAAATGATTTGTTTGTATATTTCAAGTAGATCTAAGGTTGAAATGTTGTTAATTGAAGCTTAGATTGAACTAAATGGGGTGGATGAAACACGAAGTCATGGAAGACTGCCCCTTTTTATGTTGCATTATTAATTTTTAAGTCATTATTAATTCTAATGTTTAAGAATGTTGCTATGATGTTAATCATCTATCATTATGTTATTGGATAATGTTGATGGTTCTACATAACTTGATTGATTTGTTAAGTCTTTATTACTTAGAAATTTATAGTCTTTTCTATGTTAATCTGTTGTTCTTATAATAAGATGATGAGCAGGGATTAATGTTTTCAAAATAGTCATCTAAGATGGTTGTTTCTATTTGAAATTCATGTTCTTGTCTTCAGTTATTAGTGTTGCTTATTGTTATTTAACATTTTGATGGTTTAAAAAATGAAAACATTTCAGTTATAAAGTTTAAGTTTGGACTTTAGATGTTTGAGCTAAATTTTTTTATTCCTCTTATTTAATGTATTGATGATGATGATGATGATGATTTAGGAGCAATATCTGGGCAGTTTTTCACTTTTCCTAAACTTATCTTTCCTTTCATTGTTTTTGTTCCTCCAGTGATTTTGTCTTAAAGGATCAGACATGAGTCCTCTGACTCCCTTTGAAACTGCAGGTCTCGTTCATGCTAGCCAGACTACAACCTTGTGTAAATTGGAAGAAAGCTGCAATATTCGGTTGGATCCTTCACCCACATGTCTGTATAGTACAACTACTGCTTCACTGATGTCATCAGTTCAATATATTTGTTATATTTATATGCTTATGTAGGTTGATGATTGCAAAAGATCACATGTAATTAATTATTCATTTTGCAAATGTCTGGACAGTTAATTGCATGTAACATGGTTATATATTTTGTAGTGATTCATGTGTTGACAGTTTTATTTGATAGAATGTCTGGACAGTTAAGTTAATGAGGGATATATTTTGCATTGTTTCATATAGATGGTTGATTTCATGTAAAAGATTTTTTAGTTTACAAAGATTCATTTATGGACAGTTAATCATTTTGCGGTGATTTATTTTGTTGTGCTTTATGTATGAGGACAATTAAATTAACAGGTTATTCATTTTGTAGTTCATGTCTATGACTGCATATTGCATGATAATATAATTTTTTAGGAACCGATTTGGATCTGGAACCGGAACCGACCCGCCCTTAAAAAAATAGGGTAGGGTAGGCTCCGAACCGACCCGGCCTAAAATAGGGTAGAGTAGAGGTTTTCTAAAATAGGGTAAGGGTAGGTTTCACCCCTCCCCGGATCTACCTGGACCAAGTTGCACCCCTACAAATAACCGACTAAGCTGGCTGATTTTTTCAATAATTACGACACCGACTCAAGATCTTTATAGCCAATGAATTGTTGGAATTTTCCAGCTCTCAAATCAGCCGAAATTGCTGAAAAATTTTCAGCTGCAAAGCCGTTATTATTAAATGCTAAAGGCGGTGCATCATGCTTATATAAATGGGCATCCAGCCCTTCCCATGCAATGTGTTGGAGCAACGTGAGAGCATGCATCGGTTGTGTTTGAGCAAAGTGTAGTGTGTGGTGAGCATTTGGTGTTAGGTGGTGAGCTTAGTAAGTTGTGTAAGAGAAGAGTGTGTCGTGAGAGGGGTATATTTGTGGGTATAGAATGGGTAGTGTTAATGTTATAGGAAGAAACTTATAAGATAAGGATACCTAGTGTGCCCTGCTAGCGCAGTTGGCGACACATGACGGCTTATGCTCCGATTGTCAGGGATTCGAATCCCGCCTCTCACAGCCGTGTCCCGCTCTCGGCCTTGAAGCAGCCGTGCTCGGCCAAATCAATCAAAAAAAAAAAAAGATAAGGATACCTAAATTATTTTGGATGTATTATTTTTGTTGTAATATTTTATAAATAAGTTATTTTTAGAACATCCATTTTCAACAGCCGTATCATCATGGAAAATGATCAAAGAGCATAATAATGTCTAAGCATCATAAACACTACAGTGGCTTTTTGTAAGGAAACCAAATCGAAGGCAACAGACCCGCGGAAAGCAAGTCGAAATCAGCGAGAAGAGATCTTAAAATTCAGCGATCTATTGTCTTTTCTAAGAACCGAATCAAAACAGGCGGTCGGACCGTGAGCAGTTTTTATCCCGGTTTATTAGTTTTTTCAATTCAAACATGGTTCAGCCACTAGTTCGCAATGGTTGAAGTGTAAAAATTAAAAATTGATCATGAAAACAGTTCATGGCGCAGTTTGATTTTCAAAACTTCAAGATAATTTCAATTTCTTCCCCCCTCTTCCTCTCTAGCAGAACCTATCTCTCGCCACCATCCATTAATTCATGACGGAAAAAAAAAAAAAAAAGATAAATTAGGGGAGAATAAATTTTGTGCTCACGATTTCCCCTCCATTAATTCAATTGCTGCAGTCCGGCAAATCTGATGCCCTCTTTCAAAAACTAGGCAACGATCGTGAGTACAGCAGTGGCAAGCAACGACAGCGATGCGCTTTGGGGCTTCATTTCATGGATCTATCAGCGTTGTGAAGCTTGGGAAAAGACAGGGCGTGCATCGACGTGGTGATGTTTAGGTTCTCTGCTGCCGCCAGCTAGATTTTTTGCAGCAACATGGGTGGCCAGGTTTTATTTGATGAAAATGGCTGAAAGTCTTCCGGATTTCTTTACTTGTATTTTCCATTTCCCTACCCCCTTCAAATTGGTACGCCAACTCTCTTTTCCCTTTTCGCTAACAGAATCATATTGGAGTAGAGGACTTCGTTGGGGAGCATGCTGCATGCTCCGGGAGCATACAATCGGAGTCCCTTTGTTGGCGTCAACTCTGCTTTCTTCCAGTGATTGTGTGGTCGGCTTGCTTTCATCACTTTCCAGCAGCAATAGACCTTTCGTTCTCCAGCAGCAATGGAGCTTTCGTTTTGATTGCATAGATCTGGATTGGAATTCACTACTCTATTTAGATCCGGATGAATCATATTTCTGTTTCTTAAAATTCATTGTCTATTCTTATTAAAAACAAAAATAAATTCCTTGTTTATTTCTTTTTCTTGATTTCTCCGACCGCCAATTTCGCTCTTCCTGTCCCATTTTCTATTTAGATAGCGCAACTTCCCTATCTCTTCCGGCAATCATGAATTGATTTGGTTGACGACAAACAGTAAACCATCTTTTTTCCAATTGCAGTTGATTCCGCTATCCGATGACCGGACTCGAAAGAGGAAGGGGAAAATGAAAATTGCAGTGGGGAAGCTGACGAAGACGCAGCCACAGAGAAAGGCATTACAAGTCCTGAGACGGCAGCATGGGAAGAAGATATGCTTGCTCCTTTCTGCTTTTTCTTTTTTTTTTTTTTTGGCGATGGTTTTCATCATCACTGACTTTCATGGACACTGTAGCAATTTTTACCAATGTAGAATCTAATGAGTGTGGGGTGAAAAATGCCACGTCAAACGGACAAAGGAGACAGACAAACTAATGTAGAGAATCTCATTTATTTTAAATGCCTGGTGTAGCGGGCTGGTGATGCTAGTGGTGGGATGCCAAACAATTATTATCGCCTGTTCTCTGTTTTCAAACTCTTGTCTCAAGATACATGTGTATTTTTTTTTTTACCGCTTTTGGCCTCTTTCACCATTTCACACTTACTCTCCCTCCATGGAGACATCGGACACGCTGCTTAGGAGACAAACACAATATAAGAAAAATCAAATGCAGTATGGGAAGGGGAAAAAGGGAAAACATAATAGAAATGAGGAAAGTTCTACTCACTGAAGATACACGCCAACGGAGACTGAAACGACGCTGGAGATGGAGGAGAAGGCGAAAATCGACTCTAGATGACTTTGTGCAAGAAACTAGAGAAGAAATTTGGCACCAATTTTCATCGCCGGAGATGGAGCAAGGTTCTGCACATTGCCGGAGGTGGAAAAGAATGTTGGCAAGCTGATTCGACGGTACAGCGATGGGACAGTCTTGGATGGATGGAAAAACTTGGCTGTCGGCTAGTGGCTTGGAAATAAAAGGAAGAGAAATCGCTAGCTTAGGGGTTTTAATTTTGAACATATATATATATACACATAAATGATCCAGTGCATGCGACTGCACTGTGCAGTCCATGCACTGTGGGCTCCACCTGATCATTTCCCATAAATCCATTCCACCCATTGTATTTAGAATTGTTCACTTTATTACCATACCAATTTTCATCCAAATCCAACATGTGTGTAGTCTCCATCTTAAAATGGTGCAAAATCAATGTAATAAAATAGTTTAATGTAAATATCAAGTTTAAAGTTATTTTTTCAACATCTAAACCGTCTAAAGTATGATTTATATATAGATAAATGAGTATATAAAGTTTCATTACAATCTAATATGTGTGGGGTCCATTTTACAGCGGACTGCACCGTAAAACAGGATCAGTTCCCATATATATATATATAGAGGGAGGTGTTCCGGTGCAGCGTCACTGCACCGGAACAGCCTTGCAGTGGCCTCAAAATGGGGCCCACATGATCATGAAATCATGATCTACTCCATCCATTGTATTTAGAATAATGTATTCTATTACCATACCAATTTTCATCCCAATCAGATATGTATATGGGCCCCATCTGAAAATGGTACAAATCCAACGTAATAAAATAGTTTAATGTAAATAACAACTTTAAAGTATCTGATTGGGATGAAAATTGGTATGGTTATAGAATACATTATTCTAAATACAATGGGTGGAGTAGATCATGATTTCATGATCATGTGGGGCCCATTTCAGCGACGCTGCACCTGATTATTTCCCATATATATATAATATGTATATTCAGGTGCAGCATCAGATAAGTAGGCTCTACATGATCATTAAATCATAATCTACTTCACTCATTGTATTTAGAATAATGTATGCTATTATCATACCAATTTTCATCCCAATCAGATATATATATATAGGCCCCATCTGAAAATGGTACAAATTCAACGTAATAAAATAGTTTGATGCAAATAACAACTTTAAAGTAGTTTTTTTAACATCTAAACCATCTAAGGTATGATTTATATATAAATAAATGATTATATAAAGTTTCATTGCATTTCAATATGTGCGGGGCCTATTTTTTGGGCACTTGCACCGCTGCGGAACAGCTCTCTCTCTCTATATATATAGAAGGCAGTGCAGGTCGGAAATGGTATAAGCATGTTCAGGAAATACTAAAAAAATATAAAAAAATTATGAAATTATCATTGTATTTAAAAATAAAAATACTTAAAATTTTTTAAAATGATAAAACTTAGTTTAGAGATTAAAAACACTAATTTTACATGTCCATGAAAAACTAAAAATAAAAAAAGTATATTATGGTCGGACGCATGGCTACCCATAGCAAAAAAACGTAATGTTAGTGAGTTTTTTGAAGTAGATTAAGTGAAATATTTAATTAGTCTAAACTAATAGGATCACTTCTTTAAATAATAATGCATAAGTAAGAAGATTGTGGAAATATTTAAAGTACAAATGTTTTTTAATTTTCTACTTTAACGCTGAATATTGCCATAGAGGAATATACCTTCAACGCCCATGATCACATTCAGTGGCTTGTAAATGGGGCGATTTAAGGAAAGCTTAAGGCTTAGATCTTTTCTCAGGCGAAACTTGACATTTTTAAAGTATCGTTACACTTTATTTTTTAAATAAAAATAGTACTTTATTTTTTTTAATAAAAAAGGGATAACGGAGGATTCACGTAGTTTCACTTGTTTTTTTCCGACTGCTATGGGTTGCAAAATTCAAAATGAGAAAGGGAAAAGCAAAGTAGATTTTTTTTTTTTTCCAAACCTGATCTTTATGGATAAACTTGGACTGTAGATATAGAGAAAGTCACATACGTAGTAGCGCTCTACTCTTTGTAACATGCCACAGTTTTATTAAGCTAACATAAATCTGCCAAAGAAAGAAAAATCGTAACTACTACGAGAGATATTCCTCTTAATTAATTAATATGAGTCACATAATATTCAAAATCATTTGTAGAGCTCCAAAGGCAGGCGTGGGCTGAGCACAACTTCCAAAGGAGTTTCTTTAGCAACGGTCATGCCTATGCCTTCCGTCATATCCACGGGCGCATCAGCTGGGGTCCTCAGATGAAATCCATGTAGCAAGCGTGCCAATGCGAGGTGCAGGATTTGGAATGCCATGGATATTCCAGGGCAGCTTCTGCGCCCTGACCCAAATGGGAGGTACTCGAAGCACTGTCCCTTGGCATCCACGTCGGCATGCTTGGTTAGAAATCTCTCTGGGCAGAACTCGTCTGGGTTAGACCACACGCGAGGGTCGCGATGCATCTTCCAGAGGTTAACTAGGAGCTTGGTGCCAGCACGGATGTGGTAGCCACCCACGTAGCAATCTTCGGTGGCCTCATGGGGACCAGACAGAGGAGCTGGAGGGTAAAGGCGCAAGGTTTCTTTGACAATGGCTTGGATGTAGACGAGCTTGCTGATGTCGGATTCCTCCACGTTTCGTTCCCGTCCTACGTGCTCGTCTAGCTCTCCCTGAGCCTTCCTTAATGCCTCTTTGTGGTTTAGCAACAACGAGAGAGCCCATGTATTGGTGATCCACGAACTATCATAGCCTCCCAGCATAACAGTCTAGTCTCAAACATATATCAAAAGTAAACAGGAGAGAGAAAGATATGTCAGCATGTCCGCTATATCTTTAAAGTTAGATGGATGAGGGAATTGTGACTTTACAACCTTATAACTATTTTCTAATAATCTCGTAAAATCATTTTTGATTGATATATAGAAAATTAATAGAGACATGGCGTGACAGTTTCAGTACAAGAAATTATTTATTGGCACTTACGTATCTTAGATCGAGGAGAGTAAACCAATTTTTTGCCGCCCAATGAACCAATCGAATAAACAATCTTATCCGGTCGTCAACGCATGTCTTGCATTCCCCAAATACATTAATTTTTTACTGGTATTACAATTTTCCAAAAAGAAGATCACGCATTCCCCAATTATATCATGGAAGACGGGCTTGGGCCCCAGCAAGGCCGCTTACCCCTCGCCGTCCCAAACAAATTAATTAACAATTCCTCAGTATTAAAAAGCTGCGCGAGTAAATATTGAAAATAATAATAATAATAATAATAAATGTAAACTGCCTGCAAAATTATAAAAAAAAATAAAATTGTAAACTGCATGCGCTTCCACGGAAGAACTTTTCGTCGATGACGCGGTGAAGTATGTCATCAAAACACCACCAATGACGTCGTTCCAATTCAGGCATGTGTAATTACTAGAAGAATAAAGTAGCATGAGCAAGTAAGTATGCAGGGTTTCTAGTTAATAATAATTTTTATTTGAGAAACATACCAATACAGTGGCTTTGATGACCGTATCCGAGTCGTAATCTGTGAGATCGGAACTTCCTACGGCGGATATCAGGACGTCCAGGAAATCCCGATCCTCGCTGCCACCGCCCTGCAACTGCTTCCTCCAGCGGTGCTCGTCCACCCACTTAGAAAGAAGCAGGTCCAAGTCCTGGAAAAGCTTCCTCATCTCCTTCTTATACCCTTTGAAATCGAACCACCTTAGGGAAGGGAACACATCCGACGGCACGAAGACGCCAAAGAGATCGAACCACTTCTGCAATGAATCACGGAACCTGAACGCCTCCCCGTCGTCGTCCCCAAGGCTACCGAAGCATCTCTTCCCGATCACCATCATAGCAATGACGTTGAAAGTGATATCCCCGAACTTCTCGCTCATCTCCACCTTCACAGGCATCTTCCCATTCTTCTCCCACAACCCATACAAGTCTTTCATGATCAGGTCCACCTCCTTGACGCGTATGTGCTTGAGGGAATCGAGGCGCTGCGGAGACAAGAGCTCGAGGGTGGTCAGCTTTCGCAGGCTGCGCCAGTAGGAGTCGTAGGGGCGGAAGCCGAGCATGGCGTTGTTGTAGCCCATGATGATGCCAGCTTCGGACCTGGGACGGCCCGCCAGGGCCTTGTCGTTGGTGGTGAAGCATTCCTTGGCCAGCTCCCAGCGGCTTATGACGAGGGCGGGGCGTGAGCCGAGCCTGAGCTGGAACGTAGGGCCGTACTTATCGGCCATAGCTCCAAATTTCCGGACCAGCGACTCGTGTCCCACCATTAATAGGAGATGGCCAATGATGGGCCATGCGCCAGGCGGCTCAGGCGGGTTTTGTCCCTTTCCTTTGGCGCCTGTCCTGACTAGGCAGTAGTATAGAAAGATAAGCGCAATGACGCCGGCAATGGCTTGGAGCTGAAAAGAAGCATCCATGGGAGTGGGAGGGCGTGGGTGATAGAGGTATGGGAGTTGAGTTGGTTTGGATGCCACGCACTCTGCCTGTGACCATGGCTCCTTCTTATAATGCTTCAGCCTTCAGCGATTATCGCATTATGCATGCTGTGGCCTAGCCTACCCAGTCAAGAAGAATTTTCGACCGCCGGCGGACGAAGTTAGAGCCAATACAAGAAATGTAGGGACGCTCACGTTCATTATTTATGATAGTTGGACCATCAATTCCGGAAAGGCTGCTTTTCGATGTGTAGCTGGAAATGAGGATTCATGTAAACGATCTTCCTTTCTCCTTAATTCCCACACGTGCGATTCTGTCTCATGCACTATCAACATGCTGTTTCCATATCATGCATGCATGTACATACCAACTCAAAAAAAAAAAAAAAAATCCATAAAAAACTCAAATTGTTTTTTTATATATAGAATCAACAAATGTTATGTATGGTACCCACGAATACTACTTAGTTTTGAAGATGGGGCGCCATTGGTTGATTAATTTTCTTGGATTGTGGAGGAAATAGACTAGGGCAGTGCATGTGACTGTGAAGCATTAAGAAAAGAATGAAAATAAGTCTGGACTGCCCCTTTATCTAATCAAGTTTCAACACCAATGCTTAAATGCAAAACATGAAAAAAATCTATGGAATAGTATTCAAGGTATATCTCCAATAACAAGAGGAGCTACAAATTTATAAAGGGAAAAGCAAATCTAATCGTCGATATGCACGCAAACAGCTAACTATCTATATTTTGCACATCTCACTCAAAATAGTAAAAATCCAATTTACTATAAATAATAAATAAAATTATGTAAAACCTCAAGTGCCCGAATTAATGTGGAAACGATTGATTTCATCTAGATTGCCACATTTATGGACTTGAAAAATACTTTCGGTTGATACACAGTTACTCCTTTCCGTAACTCCTTCCAAATTAAAAATTATAACTTCTGTTATTTTATTACTTTTGGAGATGATCGGCACACTCCAATCAATCCTCTGTGATGTCATGCATGATCCCAATCCGTCCCCATCGATCTACCCAGCGACAGTGCACTAGGCAAAGCATGCCAGGAAGTGACGTGGATGGATTGGGAACCATGTAGAGCATGGAATGTTACAATCCTCTTCCAAATTCCAAATTCCAAATTCCAAATGGGGATCAGTGTTCAGTGTGGGCGGTCGGCTGACCAGCAGGTACATGACTCCACGCGGCGGAAAGGTAAGAACGTCGTTGTTAAAAAACTTTACGGTGAGCTCTCCGAGAACAGGTAAAGAAGTAAGAGTAAGAGAGGTAAATGGAAGCGGATCAAAATTTTAAAGGCAGGAGAGTGATTTTCGTTAGCATAATAACTAGCCGGAAAGGGAATAAAATTAAAAATATAAAAATGATTGTAATGTAATAATAATAATAATAATAATAATAAGAATAATAATAATAATAATAATAATAATAATAATAAAAGAAGTAAGGTAGTTAGAAAGGTAAGATTAAAAAAAAAAAAAAAAAAAAAAACCATATCAAAAACTATGTAAAAAGGAGTGATAATTTTTCTTTACTTTTACTTGCTTCCAGATGTACACTTAGTCTATGATTGAGACCCGACCAGTTTAACAACATTGCTTCAAACTGTGTTGAACTGTAAGATTAGCATAATATACTTATAGGTATGATCTTTCTATTCCTAGTTAAGTAATGACTTACTTAGTTTATGCCAAAACATTTAGAATTTTTTTTATTTTCACAAACTTATTAATCTAGGTGTATTTATCATATAAATTAAGTTTTCCTATTTTTGAAAATGTATATATATATTTTTACTTTTAAATAAAGGGTTAAAATATATAAATTTTTAAAAATCCAAAAATATATACATATCTCTAAAAATGATAAAACTTAGTTTATATGTTAAATGAATCTACTTCCATATAAGCAAGTTATATAAAAATGGTTCAATGTAACCTCCTTAAATTTCAAATTTTTGATATTCGATGAAAATTTCAATCCATTCATTATATTTAACATTATTTATTTTTCTAGGAGACCAAGTTTCATCTAAATCAAATATAGGCATGAGCCACATTTGCTCAAAAATGATTATATTTATGTGTAAATTGGAAAAATATTTAGATTCATTCATATATGTATTAAAATATAATAACACTTTATAAAATCATTTATACATATAGAAATGATATTTTAGATAGTTTAGATGTTGAAAATACAACTTTAAAATTAATATTTAATATTAAATTATTTTATTACGTTGATTTTTCTTATTTGTAGATGAAGTCATGCACAATGATACTAGACAAGTAAAAAAATTTTAAAATGTTATAAATGATGTTAAATAAGATAGATAGATTAGATTTTTATCAATTATTAAAATATCTAAATTCACAAGTTTATGAAAAAAAAATTGAAAAATTAGTTCATTAACACGGGTAAGTAAGCTATTGTTTAGTCTCGGCTAACAAGATCACATCATATGCAGTTATGGCATAATAATTAAATTAATTATTGAAAATTTATTGAAAATTTGGAAAAATAGTACTTATAATGCTTATATTAATAAATTTTAAGTGAAAAACATAAACCACTTGTCACATTACCCAAATTATTTAGAGTTTGATAAATTATTATTATTATTATTAAAATGATAGGTTTGGAAATAACGTATTGTGTGCATAAAGGTGGCAAGCGCAACTTTTTATTAGTCCAACCAGGCTGCTGCTGGGCAGTTTTTCTCGTTTAAGGGAAATTTTTTAAAAAAGTCAGAGAATATTATGATATAACTGGGGTATCGATTAGGTGGGAATAGAGTTAAATTAGATAAAATATGAACGGAAAAATATGAAAAAATAAATGGAAAATAACATAATTATGATGGCACATTCTATAAAAAAGGCACTTAGATTTTTCTTTGTCTAAGGTTGTGTTTATCTATAGGAGAATGGAAAATAGAAAAATATAAATAGAATGAATATGATAGGAATAAAGTGAGAATAAAAAATGAATAACATAATTACATAAAACTAGGGTACTTTGCAAATACACCCACTTAATTTGATTATAATTAAAAATATACCCACATAGTTTCAGAAATTATAAATTACTCTATATAGTTTGACTATAATAACAAATATACCAATGTTGTTATGACACTATTACTGTATCATTACGACGTAAATATATTTGCAAAGGTTTAAAAATTATTTGGGCATATTACAATTTCAAAAATTAAGAGGGCATATTTAGTTTTTGCAAATATATCCCACATAGTTTTCAAACCTTTGTAAATATACCTACACCGAAACGGTGCAATAACGATTTCATAATGGCGTGAGTATATTTGTAATTATGGTCAAACTACGTAACGTACTTTGCAATTTCTGAAACTATTGGTATATTTTTAATTATAGTCAAAATATATAAGTATATTTGCAAATTACCCTAGAAAATATAAGAAAATCATTGAAATATGGAATTAAAAATAGAAAAAGAAAGATAACGGGATTTTTACATTTACTCGTTTTTTATTCTTCATTCCTTTCTAAATGAACACATCCTAAATGACAAACATAGTGGGCCAACTAGTGGTTCAGTATAGTTTTTTAGGTAATTTGCAAACACATCAATACGGTTTCATTCTAATTGCAGATATACCCACATAGTTTCACGAATTGCATATTACTCCCACATAATTTTACTAATGAGAAAGTAGGCTCATGTGTATGCATGCAATTTTGGTAAAATTATATGGGGTAATTGCAATTTGTGAAATTATGTAGGTATATTTACAATAGGGTTCACTTCTACGTAACTGGGTTACATAGAAGTGGTTCCATGTAACCTTCTCAAATTTTAAAATTTTGATGCTTGATGCAAAATTCAATCCATTTATTATATTTAAAATCATTTGTTTAGTTAGGAGACTAAGTTTCGTCTAAATCTAATATACGCATGGCCACATTTGCTCAAAAATAGATACATGTATAAATTAGAAAAATGCTTAGATACATTCACATATGTATTAGAATATAATAATACTTTATAATATTATTTATCCATGTAGTAGTGATATTTTAGGAGTTGAAAATGCTACTTAAAAATTGATATTTGGCATTAAATTATTTTATTACGTTGATTTTACATGTTCGTGGATGAGACCTATATATAGTAATATTAAACAAATAAAAAAGTTTTCATAATAATATAAGTGATGCCCAACATAATAGATGAAGTGCATTTTTTATCAAATATTTAAATATTAAAAATCGAGGGAGCTACATAGAAAGGAAGTTTCATAGAAGCATATCTGATGCTCAATTAACATCAAACTACGTAGGTCTATTTTTGGCAAATTATCCTAATTTTCTTAACAGGTCTACTGATCTCCGATTGTCTGTCGTGTCACATTTAGTCACCTAAAAAATGATACCATGAACATGAAAAGCAACAAAAAGAAAAAGTCTCGTCAAAATAATGACCACTCAGAGCTTTGTACTTTCTGGATGGCAAAACGTACCACACGATAAACTGTTGATTATGCGAACCCATTCAGCAATAATACGTTTATTTTGTCGCAAAAAGAAATCAGCTACATTGGATGGTTATTATTGTTAAAAGTCTGACATATAAAAAATCTTGTTAAAGTCATTTACTAAAACAAATGTTTGTAGACTAGCTAATTTTTTTTTATTGTATATTTGAAAAATTCACCTCATACTCATAACATTTCTCACTAATTTCTTATACACCCACAGTGTTTCATAATTCCTCCTCTACCTATAACGTTTCATTCTAAATTCATCTCATATTTATGTTATCAATACAACTCTTATCTATCACATTGAAAAGATGATTTTACTTATTTAAAATTTTTTAATTTAGATAATTTAACCCCAATATGACTCAATTGATGACAATAAATCATTAATACATGATATTAAATAATTTTAGAGTCATATTAATATTGAATTATTTTAATTAAGAAATTTTAAAAGGGAAAAAATTATTTTTTCAATAGAGTAAATAACGATTGTGTTAATGATATTGCTATAATAGGAACTTAGGATGAAATGTTATGGGTATAAGAGAAATTTATGAAACATTATGAGCATATTAGGAATTATGCAATTGTTGTGAGTATAAAAAGAATTCTCCCTTGTATATATGTATATCACATAATATTGGCTATATGTAAATGGGTTTAGCTATATGTATATATTCATAATTGGGTATAAATATGTAGTTGTTTTAGGGTCATGGAAGAGATTTTTGAAAATATGCCTACAGGATTTGACTAATACTGCATCCATATTCCGAAGTTTACTGAAATTACAAATATACCCGTAAAATTTATATAAAATTACAAATGAGTTCCTTTTGTTAAGACACTATAAAATGGCGATAATGTCTTTTAAACCAAGTGACGAATTTGCAAAATTTTCAAATATATAGACATATTTGGTATTTTGTTATTTTATACACTTTTAAATATATCATAATTTTTCTTTTGCAAAGATGCTTATAATATTTTCGAAAATTATAAATGTATTACTTAGTTTAAAAGGTATTATCATCATTTTACATAAAATTCTAACAACGTCTTAATTAAAGAGACACATGCAATTTAATGCAAACTGTGTAAGCATATTTGCAATTTCAACAAACTTAGTAATATAGATGCAATATTGGTCAAACCTTGTAGATATATTTGCAAAAATTCCATCGTGAAATTTTCTTAAATTTAATCAATTTTTATAGGTTTAGGCTTCTATAAAACTCTTGTTTTATATAACCTCCTTCATTTTTAATGTCTTTATGATTAATAAAAAATTTACTTTATTTATTATATTTAGCATCATTTAAATTATCATAAAGATGCTTTCATTTATCTAGTATCACTGTACGTCGGCCCAATTTACAAATGTAAAATCGATGTAATAGAATTATTTAATGTTATTTTAAGTAGTATTTTAACATACAAATAATCTAAAATATCACTCCTATGTGGATAAATAAATTTATAATGTATTATTATATTATAATATATATTTTTTGAGAGATTTAATCATTTTTCCTAATTTATACATAAATATGTCAATTTTTAAGCAAACATGACCCGTGCATGTACTTGATTTTGATAAAATTTGGTCTCCTAGCTAAACAAGTGATCTTTTTTATTGGAGCTAACAAGTGTCTTAAATATAATAAATGAATCAAATTTTGCATTAATCATCAACAACTTAAAAGTTGAAGGGATTACATAAAACGCTTCTATATTACCTAGTTACATAGAAATAGAACCTATTTTTATATTTTATGTAATAAAAAATAATTCTTAATATAATTATTTATATTTGACAACAAACAATAACAGAATTTTTAGTTACAAAAATAGATAAGTGGTTGTTTTTAATACCATATGCAGATAAATTTAAATTTGATTGTAAAAAAAAATCGTCTTTATAAATTTCGCTGCAGTCATTTACTTATTCATAGTTATAACGACAAAATCGTATGTTGCTGGTTGTCATTTCTCTTGCAGCGACACCGGATATATATTTGGTTAGACACGTGAGAATATTACCATTATCGTATAACGTAAAAGTATATAATATATATAAAGTGTGTTTGACATTTGATAAAATTTCTGAAAGTAAAGTTTTTGCATTTGAACCGTCAAAAGCGAATATGATATGATAAAGATAATAATGAAGATCTAAGATAATAAATTTAAAATAGATAAGATAGTTATATAAGAAAATACGAAGAAATAATTAAAAAATAATGAAAGTGTGAAAAGTGAAAAGTTTTAGATTAATGAATTAATCTTCATGATTGTCAAACACACTAATAGCTTTTTTTTCATTATTGTTCTTCAATAGAAAAGGCATGCAGCAATTTCGTAATTATTTATGGGTCACTTTGCATTTAACAAGCCAACTTTTTCCGAATAAAAAAAAAAAAAAAACGAACTTTTTCAGTTCTGTAATTTATACTCTTATGATGTTTAATTTATAGGATCGGTTGGAGTACAGTTTAGAGAGAGAGAGAAGCCTGTAACAGTTATAAAGAAATAAACAAGCTAATTGAAGAGTAACCTTTCTTTTCATTTTCGCAGTAAAAGTAAAATCCTCCATCAATCCTGTCTATTTACTGCAGAAGAAGTAAGAACGTGTTGTTACGTTGTCCTTCATTTTTACCCTCTCACGTGGGTTACCTTTCCGTAGCTGATCGATCAGCCAGACTTTCCAGTTCACCCCACAATTTTCCAAGATTCGGTTGGAATTTTCCTGCCGATTCTCCTCGAGTGTCGGATGGTCAAAGCCCTGAATTGTTTAGCATCCAGTCCATCTCGGTGGGCGCGTAGGATCACGCCAACATAAAATTTTCTTTTTGTTTTTTTAGGTGATGTAGCCTTCTCAACTGTCAGCGCGATTTTTATCATTTTTCGATACATTTTTTGAAAATATTTTTAATGTTATTTTTTTTATTTTCATTACGTATTATATTCTGATCAATTTCTTCATTGGTAACCAGGGGAGGCCGACTTTCAGCCCAACTTGGTTCGACCCCAGCTCCATGCATGAAGGGCTTTTGCCCATTAGTTCCCATGTAGTGGGAATTTTATAATTTTCTCTTCGATGAAATTTCTATAAAAATTTTTCTGATATGGAGGTATATTTAGAAAATTTTCCTTGAAAGTGTGGAGGGTAAATGTACTTCATTATAATATCGAGATGTCACAATGTATAAATATCAAAAAAAGTCTCCATCTCAATCAAGCCCTTTAAATACTTTGGACAGCCTTTAAAAGAATTGTGTTGTATTTTTATGCAGTTATGGGGGATAATCTTGTGTACTACTTTACGGAAGATGAGTGCAACATATTTCATGTAGTAATGTAAAAAATTATTTGACTCTTGCTCAATGATAATGGATAACGATTCAGTGCAAATGGTGCACTACTATTCCATTTTTTCAATTTTTTATTTTTTTCACCATGATATGCACCCAAGCATAAAAATTCCATATATGTAATTTATAATTTATTAATTTTATTTAGTATTTTTAAATTTTAAAAATAAAAAAGTTCCACTTTTCATTTACATAGGCACATGAAAATGGGTTTTTTTAATTTTAAAATAGAAATATTAAATAAAATCAATAAATAGTAAAATTATATAAATGAACTACATGCTATTTTGTTGGGATTTATATATCATGATAACTTGTATTACAATAAAGTACATTCACAACCCTCACATCATGGTGGTAATATTTTACAAACACCTCCACATCAGAGGAATTTGTAAATACTCTCACATTAGCAGGGGGAGGGGAATTAACCCACACAGTTAGTGAGACTCAAACACTAGTGGGTTAAATAAAATTATATAAATGAATTACATGCTCGAGTTTACATAACGATGCACAAAAATTAGGAAAAATTAAAAACGGAGTAGTGCACTGCGATCACAACCCAACAATAATTGGTTGTATTTATGGGGACGAGATCCAGTGCAATCGCTGGCACTATCCCATTTCTTTTACTAATTTGATTTTTTTGCATTATTATCCTAGCCTTAAGCCTGAAGAGTTCGTATATGAAAATTTATTTTTATTTAATATTTTTATCTTTGAAATAAATAAATAAAATAAAATAACAAATTGTGAAAATTACAAGCATGCTTAGGCCCAGATAATGGTAAAAAAAATAAAAAATTTAAAAATTGGAGTGATGTGCCGAATGCACTGGATCATTGTCCGTATTTCTTTTTATAGAATATAGGGCAATCGTTATCCGTATTTATGGGGGTTTGTTAGTACAGTTTAATTGGTGCTTGGTCAACATAAGGCTTAGAGAGAGGTATGAAGGTTGGGAGATGTTCGACAATTTGAAACTTGTGGGAATTATGAGATGAGGTAGGAGTAGAAAATAAAATATTTTCAAAATCATATGGTTGATACGAAATAATATAGGTAAAGTCGGAATAAATATATTTGTTGGAGTATAGTTGATAAGAAAAATGATTAGAATATAGGAATAAAAGTGAAAAATACGATAATTAATTGATTAATGATGAGCTTTAGAATCCGTGCTCCCATAGATTCCTGCCCTATGGTTCCCATGCATATTACCAAACATATCATTACTCTTTGGAACTGTAGAGTCTACATTGATTTATTATACAGTATGAAAAAATATTATTCTTATGATGTAGGGTTAATTTCAAATATACCTACTTCATTTGCCCTTAATTACAAATATACCTACTAAGTTTGAAAATTTTCACATATACCCATTAAGTATTTCATTAATTTCAAATATGTACAATATGACAGTTAGGAACATTTGATAATTTTAAAATTCTAAAATACTCTTGATTGATCTAGCGTCCATTGTCATTAGTATCATATCCAAACCGTTAAAACTTATTTTATCTAGCTTCTCTCTCAATTTGAATGAATTTCCATCACACAATTCAACTTCTACTATAGTTGAACGACTATTATTATTAAATAGTAAGAGGCATTTTGGACATTTCCTACAATAAATAATGGTGATTTTTAATTGTGGCTGACAAGAATGATTATTGATGAAATTTCACTTATAGTTAGTACATATGAAAGTTTTCAAACTCAGTAGATATATTTATAATTAAAGGCAAATGTAGTGGATATATTTGAAACTGACCCTATGATGTACTTTCTTAAGTTTAAAATATGAGGAGAAGTAATCCTATTAGTCTAGGCTAAGAAAATGTTTTACTTAAGTCAACCCAAAAATTTATTTAGAACACTTTTTAAAAAATATATATATATACACATATACAAAAATGGTAAATTTCGTTTATATGTTAAATACGCTTAGATAAACAAGTGTATAAAGAAAAAATAAAAATGTTTGTAAATAAATTTTTTTTAAGATGGGCTTAGTGAGACATTTGCTTAGCCCAGGCTAACAGGATCATTTCTTAAATATGTAAGCCAAGTAGCTAATTATATATACGAGAGATATTTTAGAGACTAGTCTCTCCGCAATTTTAGGAGTAACCAGTGGGTATGAACAATCTTTTCTAAATATTTTTAGAGATATGTGTATATATATATTATTTTTAAAAATAAGAGGTTTTTAATCATTTAAAAATCAAAACATGTGTATATTTACCCTTGTTTTTTAAAAATGAAATATATGTAATCTCCAAAAATGATAAAATTTGATTTATAGATTAAATAAACTTGAATTAGTATTCTTATAAAATAATAAAAATAATAAAAAAGGGTGCATCAAAACAGTACTCTTTCGTATTCCCAAATAAAAAATCGTATTGATTAAATATTTAGATGGGCTACACAAATTAGTATCAAGCTACGTGGTTTTAATGATATTCCAAAAAAGTTATGATTACTACTCGCACGTCCAAGTATTAATCAAGAGATTTTTACACACACGAATAACGTACATGAACAATTAATATGAATTTTTTTACTCAATGTATTGATAAAATTTATGTAAATGGGAGAGGGGTTGAGGTTGGAATTATTGGCATACCAGCGTCACACTCCTCTGTCTAAGTCTATGATTTGATCTGCACAATTAGCCGAACTGGCCAATTGAATTGTTCCAAAAATGCAAATGAAAGGATTAGCTTACAACTAGTCGTTTGTCGACAAAGCTAGCCACCCTTCTTTGCTGACCGACCGTAAGACCAGTTAGAATGTTAGGAGAAAGGAAAGAAAATCTGATCACATGATCTTCCACTTTCAGGGCTCACCGAACTGCACCGTTTGAAATACTTTGAATGGAAACCTTTTCAAAAACTTAATTTTTTGATTTTATTTCAAAATTTTAGCCGCACGTATTATTTAAAATATGATTTTGACTGTTCATAATGAAAATAATACAAATATAATGATGATAATTAAAAAATTATGACATAAGGATATTAATGGTATATATATTTTTAGATTATAAATAATATAAAAATAATATTCGTATGATCTGAGACGTTATATACATGTATTTGGTTTCGATGAGTCTAAAAAAATCTTTTTTACTTTGATAAAATATTCTATACTAACTTTTATTTTCTAAATATATAAATTTTATCATTTTTACTTATTTAAGTCACACTAACATATGATTTTTTAAATTTTCATTATGGACAATCAAAATTATATTTTAAATAATACCTGTGATTAGATTTTTCAAACTGAATCAAAATTACTTTTTTTTTTTTTTTTTTTTTTTTCTTTTGAAGAAGTTACCTTGGATATGGTGGGAACCGAGTTGCCACCGAACCCGTCTCGAGCTCACGTCAGCCGCAGAAGAAATTAGCGTTGGCAGGTCAAGCAGCCAAAGGACTTTTCAAAGGCCTGACAGTTTGCCCACATGACTGTATCAACTTAAAAATTCCACCATTGGGTTGTCCACGACTACGCGTGTATAACCAATTGAGATTATTGTACATAAAGTATTATTAGAATAATATAATTTAAAGTTCGAAGTTGAATAGAAATAATAGTTTCATTATCCTTTCTTAGAACCAATATACTTCAGTCATATACTTAGTCATCCAAAAGTGAGCAGCTCGATCAAAAAAAATTTCGCATTGCGTACAAAAAATTGGAAAAATTGATGTTTTGTAGTTTGCAAAAATTAATTTAAATCATTGGGACATATTTGGCCAATTAGACACTAAGTTAAATAAAGCCTAAGTATATAATATCCTTGAATTGAATTTTTTATTTTCAAGACAATTATTTCAATTCTTAAGATAATTTTTTTTAAAAAACTTCCGGTAAACTTTTATATTTCTAATATGAATTTTATCATTCTGGACATCTACCATTACATTCTCATTTTATTTATCAAGTTTATTCAATTTTCTACCAAACAAACAATTATGCTAGTTTTTTTATAATTCTACTAATGTTGTCAGAACTAAACTAGTTAACAAACCGGTTAAGGGGCAAATTTTAATCCAATCGGTTCAATTGTTCTTAAAAACCAAAATGAAACAATGTATTCGTAATTTCTGTAAAAATATATCATAGGTTGATAAAATAAAAGTTTAAAATTTTAAATATAAAGACAATGCAATAATTAGGATTGTGATCATAATTTTAGAAGTTAAAAAATAGTGTACTTACTTTCAGTTTTGTTGATCATATCTTTGCCAACATTAAATCCTAGTATTATTTTAATTTGATCTTTGAAAATTTAAATATCTACAAAATAAAAACATAAAAGAAAATTAGAATAATTTTTCTTGATGAAAGGGTAAAGTAAATTTCAAACACCGGCAGAAGCCATGTCACAATACAAAATATTAACAAGAAAACGAGGTGGGTTTCCCCACCAAGTCTTACACGTATCTACATTTGTTGCAGCACAGTTCGCCGGACAGTGAGCTGCTGCATTACTCGTCCTCAGTACGTGCAGAAAAAGTGCTGAGTGAAACTTGGGAATTTGAGATTTTATCTCCTTGATTACGCTTCCCACAGATGACAGGATGGAGCACTTCTCATTTAGATACTTGCTCAAGACCAGAGAGTCCGTTTCAAACTCAATATTTTGGATCTTCATTTCAACTTCCCAGAAAACGCCATTTCGCATAGCCATTGCCTCCATCGTCAAGGTGTCAGTATCCACCTCACATCTCCATGTTCGAGCAGCCAAAAAACGACCCTCGGAGTCCCTCAGAATTGCATCCATCCCCGTGCATTTTCCCCGCAAGTTCCTCCTACTGTCCACATTCAATCTAACAAAACCTACCCCCGATTTCCTTCATCGCGGATTTAGCTCTTTTCCCATCAAACTCCATTTGCCCAGTTGATGCAATTCTTCATAATTGTCTTTGTAGGATCTGCACCACTCAACGACCTCCTTCAGGTTTGGCCAAGTACCCTGTTCTCTCAGGTGGTTTCTCAAGAACCATATCCTCCAACTAAACAACATACAAATAGCTAGCCCATCTGCATCCCCTGCAGAAGACAGGCATTTGAAAATGCAGCTAATTGCCCTTCGTGGTACCCATATGCTCCTGTAATTGTTAAGAAGTTCACATTCTGCACAAATCATTTTGCAAAACACAAAAAGATGGTTCACGTCTTCCCTGTGACTGTTGCAGAAACCGCATTTTACATCCACATTCACTCCCCTGCGTAGGAGATTGGACTTTGTTGGGAGAGTGTTTCTGAAAAGTCTCCATCCAAAAACTTTCACCTTTGCTGGAATCTTCGTTCTCCAGATGCACTTGCAAACCCTTCCCTCAGCTCGTGATTGAACCTCATGCTTGTGACTAGAGTTTTCCGAAAAAAAAAAATCAAAGTTAGCTTTTACAAACCTCTATGCAGATTTCACTCTAAAGAGCCCACCCGGTTCACACTCCCAGAACCAGGAGTCATCATTCTGCATCGAGGGTGGCTGGAGAATGGTGATCGCTTTCCATCCTTCATCACCTGCCGCAGCCAAAATCCTGTCCTTTTTCCAGGATTCGTCTGCCACATTGATGAAGTTGCTGACTTTGTCGTTTTCAGATATATCTCTGGGCACAGGTCCAGCCTTTTGCAACATCGACCTAGCCCATTTATCATGGAAAAAACTCATTGAACTTCCGTCCCCAATCTTCCACCACCTGCCGCTGGTGATCACCTCTCTTGCTTTCAGCAAGCATTTCCGGATATAAGATTCATTCCCTCGGTTTTTGCATTTCCAAACGTCCTCATTATGGAAATACTTGGCTTTTAGGATTTTTGAGTTGCAATTGAAATCATTAAATAAGAACCAAAAACAACATTCTCAAGTTCATATAGCATCAAATATGTTTATGACAAGTTTGAAATTGATAATATCCTTTACACAATTCTTAGCATTTTTCAAACAAGTAAACAACAAACAAACAAAAAAATCATTTAAGTTTCTTCAATTTGAAACAAAAATTTCTTCCATGTTTATTGTAACGTCTCGACTCAACTGTTATAATTATTGTCCACTTTGGGTCTTAACCCGCACGGTTTTGTCCTTTTGGAGTACTTTTTTATAATGCCCTGGCCCAACTGTTGTAGGTATTGTTCGTTTTAGGCCTTAGCCCGCACGATTTTGTCCTTCAAGGTATCCTAAATGTACCCCAAAATGCGCCTCGATAGAGTTACCAACGGCCTCCGCTTATAGCTCAGGCTCCCTCCTTCATCCTAACCGATATGGGATGTTACATCCTCCCTAGATGAGTTCCCGCTAGACACACCAACAAGATATTGGGAGTCAGCTTTAATACAATTTGTAACACCTCAGCCCAACTGTCGCAGGTATTGTCCACTTTGGGCCTTAGTCTGCACGATTTTGTCCTTTTGGGGTACATTTAGAGTACCCAGAAGGATAAAACCATGCGAATTAAGGCACAAAGCGGACAATACTTACAATAGTTGTGCCGGGGCGTTACATTTATCATTCGTTATTTCAAAATTTCTTCAATTAAAAAATATAGCAATATACAAAATAACCTTAGACTTTAAATAAATTACAAATTTATACTTTTTCTTCCCAATGTTAGACTTTGTGGTTAGTCTAATTAATTCCAAGTATTAATCTCATTTGCGCTAAGTAAAGATTTTTTTCTGCTACAACTCAATCCTCTACCATGTCTATATCATCTAAAGATAATGCGTTCATAATAAAGTTTTCTATTTCGCCTTATGCAAGACATAAAAATATACATCAACATAAATTAGAACATGTAATTCAATAACTAGTACATGAAATAATAAATAGCCCAATTTAGCTTATCTATCCATTAGCACGAAATTCATTAGAATTTTGGATCAAAGCTTAACGCTCTACTGGTCCACATCTTTCACAACCATCAGTTCTTCACTAAAATCTACCAAGATCAACCGAGTCTACGGAAATACAATGAACCATTTGCATTACCGTTGAAGCAATACTAACTTAATAGTTACATCTCTTTGGTAATAATGAAAATTTACATTACACTCGCCCAATGTCCATTAAAATTCTTTTCTAATTTCACTTAATAATTATTGTAAATTCAAACTACCAAAATAAAAATATTTAACTTTAAATGACTATTCAAATATAAATAAATATTTAACCCGACTTTCATTGTTTTGTCGAAAACTATAACATCCTACATCCTTTGCCTTTCCTGTTAACTAAAAAATAGAAAATTAAAATGAGTATGAGTAAATTCAATAAGTAGGAAAGTAAATGAAAACTTTTAACTACTGAAAATTAGCTCAAAAACAACCAATTGAAGTAGTAAAATTTTTATAAATATTTAATATGTCAATAATTATACTCATATAATAATGTGACTACTCGTGCTCATGCATTTAATCATTTAACTTTACTTCCTCTTTAACTAAGTAGTACATTTTATAAAAAAAAAAAAAAAAACTAAGTAGCACATGGACCGGTATAACTGTTATCATATCGGTGTAAGCTTTTAACTATACCATTAACTTTAAGTCATCTTTCCACGTCATGCTCATACATTCATGACATGCTAAATCATGCTTTCTTTTTTTGATGAATTAAATTATGCTTCGTAAATACAAATCAAAGCTATAAAATAAATTGCTTTGTAAATAATTCAAACATAATAATACCGTATAAACAACATAATGCCCTGTCACATATATAGGAAAACATGAAAATTCTCAAAACTCGTGGTTACCTCTTGTCTGCAACCGAACCTTTCTTTCTTAAATGTTCTGCAATTAATACTCTTATGATGTTCAATTTTAAAATTATAGGATCCGTTGGAGTACAGTTTATATGTAAGACTCTTTACAGTCATAAAGAAATGAATAAACGTTCTTTTAATTTTTGCAGTAAAATCCATCATCAGTCTTATCTATTTACTGCGGAAAAAGTGAAAACGTAAATATCGTTGCGTTGTCCATCACTTTTACCCTCTCACGTGGGTCACAGTATAACATGGATAAGAAATGCGAGACAATTTTTAAGGCACTCAATGTAATCATGCTAGAAAAAGGACTACAGGTCCAAACCTTATTTTTCGTTGCTGATCGATCTGCTAAGCTTAATTTCCAGGCCATCCCACAATGTTCAAGGACTGGGTTGGAAATTTCAAGCCGATTCCCCCTGGAGTGTTGGATGATCAAGCCCTGATTTGCCAAGCATCCCATATATCCCTCTTCGCCGGTGCATATGGCCACAATACGAGAAAAAACATTATTTGTGAGTGGCCTTTTCAATTTTCAGTACATTTTTTTTCAATACAATTTTTGATATTTTCAATACATATCATTAAATTTTTATCCAATCTCTCCATCTCAAATTGATCTAAAGTACTTGGGTGCACTTAGCTTCGTTAGTGCAAACATTTATTTTTTAATATTTTTTATATAATCGTTAATCTAGGTGTATTTAACATGTATATCGAGTTTTACCATTTTTGGAGATTTATAGATATTTTTTGAGTTTTTTAGAATCAACGATATTTTCATAATTTAAGGATTCCGAAAATGTCACTGATTTTAAATAATCGAAAAAAATATCTACAAACATTCAAAAAGAGTAAAATTTGATACATATATTAAATATATTTAGTTAACAGTTATAAAAAAATTTTAAAAAATTAAAAAATGGGTTAAATACACCCGAGTGCACTGAGGCTAAGTGCACCCAGGTGCATATGGAGATGAGTGTTCTACATCTCATGTAGTAATGTATTTAAAATGACTAAAATAACTTTTGTTTAAAAATACAAAATAAATATTATATATTTTTAAAATTGATAAAACTTCATTTATATAATAAATCCACATATATTTATAGTTGTATAAAATTTTCAAAAAATAAAAAAATATTTTTAGCCCGGTCACAAATGGGACCATTTGTGATCCGGCGCAAATGATCATGACTCAACTTATAAAATAACATTAAGAAAAAATTAGATCATTATAAATTATAAACTAGATTTGCATGTTGATGAGTTGAACAAACTCAGTGGGTGACTAACCTACTTAATTAAATGAATTGGGGTTGGTGAGTTGAAAGTTATCGACCATAGTTCACTAACAAGGGATACGGGTTAGATTGACCAGGTTGGGGGTTAACCTTAACTTGGTACACCCCTACATAGGCCTGGTCGTTGGTGTAACTAATGGAAAACATGGTTTTTTTAATCATTTTTTAAAAAATTTAGCCTTATATTGCACAAATCAAATAGTGTTTATTAATAGACTACAATAGAAGAACTTTAATAATATATATTTAGATTATAAATAGCATATATAGTGCTCCAATATTTATGTGGTCAGGCTTAATGTACCTAGCTTTATTTTTTATTTTTTCATGAAACTGTTTTACAAATTGTATTTAACTTATATATCAATTTCTGCAATTTTCAGGTGCCGATGATCATCCACTACTGATCGGAAGTGCCGGCCATAATACCCATTTGTTAGCTTTTTAAATTTTTATTATTTGAACTGTAAATTTAGATGTATTTTATCCATATACTAATCATTTTCGGATATACATATATTTTTAATTTCGAATACATGGATATTGAGGCCATTTTTCTACCCTTTGAAAATTTAAAAAAATTTCCACGAAACTTTTTCATACACTTTTCCATGCATAATGCAACTACCTACTTTATTTTTAACTTGGATGTCGATTCTATGGTCAACGATTATGCATAACTTGTAAAATAAGAATTAAGAGAATATTAATTTTTATTTTTATAAGATGTGAATAGGTTCTGCAGCTATGATACATTAAATAGATACAGGTTTTCTTCACAGTCCCTGTATTTAAATGCGTTATACTGATTATTTATAATCACGTTGACGAATTGCAATATTTTAATCGTAATATGCCAAAAACTTTCATGGATGTATCATAACCCGATTACACCTCTATCCCTTTATAATTCTGATCTGCATTATCAACTGGCCCGTGGAAACTTGTTGTTGATTATAAAAGCCCTAGATGTTATTGAAAAGTTATGGTAATAGGCTCTGCGGAAGCCCGATCTCACGTTGAAGACACAAGATTGTCCGAAGGAAACAAGGTGAAAAATGTGGGCTGTTAGTTTTTTTTTTTTTTTTTTTTTTTTTTAAATGGCGAGTTGTTAGTTTAGTAAAAGGAAGAGGTGGGAAAAACAGGGATAAAAAATATTTTTAAAAGGTAGTAAGCGTATATGATATGATAAAAATAAAATGAGAATAAATATAATAATTATATAAAAATAATTAAATATAGAATACAAATAAAAGAATATGACGATTAGTTAGTTAAAATGTCAAATTAATTTTAAAAAGTGTAAATGGGAGAAGTGAGGAATTGAGTTCCCGCATCCACCGTTTACAAATCTGAGTCTAAAAATTAATTACGAAAATGATGTTGTCGTAATTAAGAGAATAAAGTTAAAACAGATTAAATATTAATGACTCATCTGACTCATATTCTACGATCAAATTATTCAACCTAGAACATTATGTTTAAAGCACCAAGGTGTAAATACAAGATTTTTTATCTGAAATGTTTCCAGGAGCACCATTCTACCTTTCTTCCTCTCGGCTTTTTTTCTTTGACATTGAGGAGAACAATAACTGAAAATCCAACATTCAAACTTTGAGGACAAATTCCTAAAAAGTAAAAAAAAAAAAAGAGATCTTTATTATAAATACAGATAGAAGAACAGATAATAATTTCCGCTCTGTCAACAGAACGACTCAAATGTCATCGCCTTAAGATGTGAGCCTCGAAGGGTGACAGAGTTTTTTTCTATGAAATAAAGGCAAATATTTAATTATTAGTTTAAATAGAAAGCTATATAACTAATAATCCCCGGCCGTCCATCTTTATTATTATTTTTTGATAGAGATCTGTAATTATGTATGTATATATAGATGTGAACAATCACACATTCAAAATCATTTGTAAAGGTGCAAAGGCAGGCGAGGGCTGAGCACCACTTGCAATGGAGTTGCTTTGGGCATAGTCAAGCCTTTGCCTTCTGTCATATCCACCGGCAAATCATCTGGGGTCCTCAGATCAAATCCATGGACTAAGCGTGCTATGGTGAGGTGCACGATTTGTAATGCCATGGTGATCCCAGGGCAGACTCTTCTGCCTGACCCAAATGGGAGATACTCGAAGTGTGCTCCCCTCACATCTACGTGGGCGTGCTGAGTTAGAAATCTCTCCGGCAAGAACTTTTCTGGGTCAGACCAGATTCTAGGGTCGCGATGCATCTTCCAAAGGTTAATCATCAGCACGGTGCCAGCACGAACGCGGTAGCCGCTAACATAGCAGTCTTCAATGGCTTGGTGAGGACCAGCCATTGGAGCAGGAGGGTAGAGACGCATGGATTCCTTGACCACGGCTTGGAGGTAGGCCAGTTTGGGAATGTCAGATTCCTCAACATTTCGATCCATGCCGACGTGTTCATCTATCTCTTCCTGGACCTTCCTCAGCTTGTCTCTGTGGTTCATTAGTAACGAGAGCGTCCACGTATTTGTGATCCACGAAGTCTCATAGCCACCAAGAATAGCAGTCTAGTTGAAAACATTATTGCAGACAAAGGGAGAAAATGAGAAGAAGAACATGCAAACCCGACATACAAAATTGAATGAAAGAAATTATTATAGAAAGTGTTGGAGATAGATTTGAACCACGGCAAATCAAGTTAAACAAAGAAATTTATATTTTGTTCAAAATTTCTGTTATAGATTAGTTGTCCTTTTGACCTAATTATAAGGAAATTAACACGCACGGTTCTTTTTTTTTTATCCGTCTATGATTATTGATATTTAAAATTTTAAAAATTATATAAAATTCAAAAAAGGTAAAATTGTATATATATGTGTGTATGTGTGTGTGAGAACTAAATATACGTGAGTCCACATAAAATTAGAAAAATGAAAAAAGCAGCTCGAAACACCAGCATGTATGAAGGTTTGATGCAGATGTATACATCAATAGGGTGCGTCAGGTTAATTTGGAAAACATTGAATGGTTAAAAGCCAGTATGTACTAAAGAATTAACCAACCTCTTAGTTTAGTAACTGAACGCATTTATCAGCCGGTTAATAACCAACCAAATCAATATTTTAAAATTTTAATAAATACTTCATTCGCCTTTTATTCTTTTTTAATTATAAAGGGTAAGAGAGGGGGTCGAGGCTAAGCTTTTAATCATTTTGTAATATCTCTATATATCAATATGCTATTGGCATAATTATCAAAAAAAAAAAAAAAAGCTGTTATTGGCAAATAAATAATCAGATATGATTCTAATAATTAATAATTTCATGTTTTTATGTAAGTCAACCTAATATCAATCCCCATTATCATCAACCCGTAGTCCTACTTGACCTGCTTAAGGCTAAGGTTTAAAAAGGTAGTTGGAAATGGGTTGAGACTGAAGTTTTAATTATAAACGCTGGAGGTTAGTAGGAGTGACTTCAATTTGACTTGATTACGTTGCTAATTGCAGTTGGAAAGAGTAGAAGCTACTTGGCATCGTCGAAATGTATTTGTCATCTAATTGCAAAATAAGCACTAAATGGAAGTTCCAGAAAACATACGAAGACAGTGGCCTTGATGACGGTATCCGGATCGTATTCCTTGATATCGGAGCCACCTACTTTAGATATCAAGACGTCTAGGAAATCCCGATGTTCATCGCTACCCCCACCACGCTGCTTTCCCTCACGGCGCTCCGCCAGCCATTTGGAAAGCAACGAGTCCGACAAAAGGGAAAGCTTCGTCATCTTCTTTATATACCCTTTAATATCAAGCCACTTTAGCCAAGGGAAGGCATCCGACGGCACAAAAGTGCCGGTGATTTCTAAACCCTCGTGAACTGAATGGAGGAAGTCGTGCTCCTCACCACTTCCATTCCCACCGCCGGTGAAGCATCTCTTCCCAATCACCATCATAGCGATGACATTGAAAGTGATGTCCCCGAACCAGTCTCTCATATCCACCATCACACTCTTCTTTTCGTTCCTCTCCCACAGCCCGAACAAGTCTTTCATGATCAGGTCCACCTCCGTCATTCTTATGTGCTTGAGCGACTCGAGGCGCTGGGCGGACAACAGCTCGAGAGTGGTCAGTTTTCGAATGCTACGCCAGTAGGCATCGTGGGGGTGCAAGGGGAGCATGGCATAATTGTAACCCATGATGACAGCGACCTCGACCGTTGGACGGCCGGCCAGGGCCTTGTCGTTGGTGGTGAAACACTCCTTGGTCAATTCCCAGCTACTTATAACCAGGACTCGCATCGACCCCAGCCTGATTTGGACGGCAGGGCCGCACTGATCGGCCATGGCCGCAAATTTCCGCGGGACCGACACATTGTTGGACATTGCTAGGAAATGGCCCAGGAACGGCCATGCCCCTGGGGGCTCAGGTGGACCATCGCTCTTGCCTTTCTTCC
Source organism: Annona cherimola (assembly GCA_030490835.1). Taxonomy (NCBI): domain Eukaryota; kingdom Viridiplantae; phylum Streptophyta; class Magnoliopsida; order Magnoliales; family Annonaceae; genus Annona; species Annona cherimola. Next base: position 98,270,045 of record CM059973.1, on the reverse strand, counting down.
TGAACAAATTGTAGAGAAAGATTAGAGCAATAAGACCAGCTGCTGCAATGGCTGGCAATTGGATTGGGAGAGAAGTGTCCATGGCTGGCATGCTATGGCTACAAGGTGATGGGTCATATATAGCACAGCACAAGTATTTATAAGTATTCTTTCATGCATGCGTGCATTGCATGATCCCCGGGTCATTTGGGATGGATTCATGTTTGTTGTCTTTTTAACACAGTTGTTATTCACGACTGCATGCCCGTTACAAGCTATGATTCACGGGGTTTCGGTCCCACTGCCGATATTAGCTAGAACACGATGCCAGCTGCTTGCGTTTCCTTGCTCTCCTTGCGTTGCGCGGGTAAACTTGTTATCACTTTCTCATGGCGATCTGCTGCCAACGAAATAGAAGCCACGATGCGCAATCGTGCTATCGGCATTTAAAGGTAACTGCTGCGGATTACTCAAAGGGGAAAAAAAAATCATGATGCCTTTACACTACAACCAATTTTAACAAAGTAGCCAAATTTTCACATGCAGTGCAATAAAAAATATCGTCTATAGTAGCTACTAAAAATATCTATTTAATATAACTATGGGAAAACTCGGCTATAAATAATAATAATAATAACAAGAAAAAATTGGCTGCAATTAGTATACTATTTGGCTGCGGCTAGAAGTAACATTTAACATAATTATAAAAATTCAGCTATAAATAATACTATCATACTCGCTGAGATTAGCACAGTATTTGGCTGCATTTGATCTAATGTGGCCAAATTAGAATTTTGGCTGCAAAAGAGTTGCTGCATATGCTACATTTTTTTACAGTAGTTAATACAAATTTGTCCCAACGTAATTGATATATTTGCACGTTTGCAAGGTAAATTATGTGAGTTTGTTTTTTTGAACAAAAGAGATCCTCTAACAACATGTTTTATTTTGCAAAAATTAGAAACTTATGGAATCTAATGTATAAATATGTAAGAAAATAGGTCTAATTTTAGAAGTAAGCGGCATTTATCAGCCACGGCAAGAGATTTTTCGGGCCTGTAACTCATTGTAACCCGTTACCAGGAAATGGCAGATAATTGGCCATGCCTCTGGGAGCTAACGTGAATTATCATTACTACCCATGCCTTACTATTTTTTATTTTTTATTTTTCCCTAAAGTTGAAAGAATACCATTCATGCGTTACTTAGTAGCCACTCTAAAAGGTTATTAGACCAAAAAGGCCAGCGGCAATGGCGTGGATCTGGAGCCGCATGACTCATGGTCATGGTTTCCTATGGCTCACGTGACTCATGATCTGGAGCCGCAACGGGTCGGAACACAAGTATTCACGATTGATGCCGATCGATATGCATGCAGCCAATGGCTCAGGTGATTCTTGCACAAGCAGACTGTGTGGCTTTGGTGTCCATTTCATTTCGCTGTGAAACTTGCAATGCTTGCTTTAAAGCCTTTAGAAGAGTAATATATCTCCTGCCAACAAATGAAACGGCACTGGCAGGAAATTTAATATTCAATTGATTCATTACAGGGCATGAGCATGCAGTTGCATGCCCAGCACGTGAGGAACGCTTACTCTGTTTTTCTGTTGTGAATACATATTTAGAAATGATTGGACGAGTATTGGGCTAAAAGAAATTTGAACCTCCAAATGAAGCACGAATGAGGAATCCAAAGCATGCAATAGAAGAATGGATAAGGAGCTCTGAAATTTACGGGAAAGCTAGCGCTCGAGGGAAAACATCGATCTGCCGGATCCAAATCGTAAGAAAAACTGAGATCAAACATTTTGTCATACGCTTGTAGCGATCGATCGGATTAATTGAGTGCATGGCATTAATATTGTCAAGAAACGTATCAAGACAATCTCTTTGTGAGATGATATATAGCAACATGGCTCAGAAATATTATTATATATATTTCATATAATTAATACAAGAACATGCAGATGGCTGAGGGCTAGAAGTGCCATAAGATGTGGGCCCCTGTCGGATACGCACCACAGTTTTATTGACTTGAACACGACTACTCACATAACCACTTGAAACCCGACGACTATGCAATATATATGCGTAGTGAAACGTGGACCTGAAATCATTTGTAGAGCTGCAAAGGCAGGCGAGGGCTCAGCACAACCTGCAATGGAGTTTCTTTGGGAACAGTCATGCCAATGCCTTCCGTCATATCCACCGGCTCCTCGTCTGGGGTCTTCATTTCAAAGCCATGGAGCAAGCGTGCTAAAGCCAGGTGGAGGATTTGGAATGCCATGGAAATCCCAGGGCAAATTCTACGCCCTGACCCAAATGGGAGGTACTCGAAGTTTTTTCCCTTTGCATCTATCTCGGCATGCTCAGTTAAAAATCTCTCTGGAATGAACTTGTCAGGCTCAGACCAGATGCGAGGATCGCGATGCATCTTCCAAAGGTTGACCAGCAGCCTGGTGCCCGCACGAATGTGGTATCCACCCACACAGCAGTCTTCAGTGGCTTCGTGAGGTCCAGAGAGTGGGGCAGGAGGGAAGAGGCGCAAGGTTTCCTTGACGATGGCCTGGAGGTAGGGCAGGTTGGCGACGTCAGATTCCTCAACGTTTCGATCTTTGCCAACGTGCTTGTCTATTTCTTCCTGGGCCTTCCTCAGCTTGTCCCCGTGATTTAAGAGTAAGGAGAGAGTCCATGTATTGGTGATCCATGCTGTGTCGTAGCCTCCAAGCATAACAGTCTATATGTTTTCATGAATGATTGTACAGAGAGAGAAAGAGGAAGAAAATGTGAGATGGATATGACATATATAGATAGCTCTCTACTTAATTAATTTCCCAGTGATAATTTAACAGTTACTTGCAACTCACGCACTTACCAAGATCGTGGCTTTGATGATGGTATCCGGGTCATAATCCGAGATATCAGAACCATCTACCGTAGATATCAAGACGTCCAGGAAATCCCGATGATCGCCGCCACCAAACTTCTTCCTCGCGCGGTGCTCCTCCACCCACTTAGAAAGCAGCAAGTCCATGCCTTTGAAGAGCTTCCTCATCTCCTTCTTGTACCCTCTGATGTCAAACCAGCGCAGGCAAGGGAACAAATCCGACGGCACAAAAGCCCCGAACAGATGAAACCATTTCTGGATTGAATCCCGGAACTTGAAGGCCTCCCCATTGTCGTCACCCAGGCTGCCGAAGCATCTCTTTCCAATCACCATCATGGCAATCACGTTAAAAGTAATGTCCCCAAACTTCTCGCTCATCTCCACCGTCACAGGCATCCTCCCATTCTTCTCCCACAGCTCATACAAGTCTTTCATGATCAGGTCCACCTCCTTGACGCGTATGTGCTTCAGCGAGTCGAGGCGCTGGCTCGACAGCAGCTCGAGCATGGTCAGCTTTCGCATGCTGCGCCAGTAGGCGTCGTGGGGGTGGAAGCCAAGCATGGCATTGTTGTAGCCCATCTGGATGCCAGCCTCGGACCGAGGGCGGCCGGCCAGGACCTTGTCGTTGGTGGTGAAGCACTCCTTGGCCAACTCCCAGCAGCTTATGATTAGGGCTGGCCGTGAGCCGAGCCGAAGCACGAAGGCAGGGCCGTATTTGTCAGCCATGGCTCCAAATTTCCGGACCATTGGCTGATCACCGCCGCCCATCACGTGGAGATGGCCGATGATGGGTAATGCACCTGAGGGCTCAGGTGGATCCTTGTTCTTGCCTTTCTTCGTGCCTTCCCTGAAAAGGTTGAAGAGGAAGATGAGAGAAAGGAGAGCAGCTGTTAATAATGCAATGGCTTGGAAATACTTGAGAGATGATGAACTCATGGCTGGCTGCATGGGAGGTGATGGGAAATCGATGCAGGCATACATAGCATTGAGATGCAAAAAACACGTATTTATAGGAGTGTTTGGTAATTCATATAACTTTTCAAACTAAATTTTTTTTAACTTAAAACTTTTCACTCCACAGCTGTTTTACTTTTTAATTATTTTGCATTTTTCTTATACAACTATATTTATATATAATTATAAATACATTTAATGTTTACACTTCCCAAAAACAAGCTGAACGCATGTATTGCATTTACAGTGAGCATTTCCATACCTACGGGAAAGCTAAAACGATTGACTGAGAATTAACCAACTTCTATGACTTGTTCAAAGATACGACAATCTTGTAATTAATTAGCAATTAAAGAATAGCTGCTGCATGTATCTTGATTGAACGATGGTTCAGATCCATTTAGGAAACCTTTTTTTCCTCTTGTGAAGTCTCTTTTCTTACGTCGTTAATCTAGAAGTCTCTTTGCTTATGTCGTTAATCTGACTTTTCTTTCAGACCGCAGAGATTACTCTTATCCTAGCAAATTATGATCTATTTGGACAGCATATTGTAGAAGGTGTAATAAAAAGAATGTATACATCATACGGCTCCTCTTCCATAAAATGTTTTCTCTATGTAATCTATTTTATTTTTAATATCACGAAGATTGATAGTAAATTTATTTCATTTATTATATTTAGCATAATTTATATTATCATGAAAATTCTTATATTTCTTTAATATCATTGTATATAGCCATTCATAAATGTATGAAATCAAAAAAAAAATAAAGTAATTTAAGCAAATGTGACTCATAAATATTTTCTCCAAGTACACATAAATATATTTATTTTTAAGCGAACATGGCCTATGCACATATTTAGCTTAGACGAAATTTGGTCTTTTAGTTAAACAAACGATGCTAAATATAATAAATTAATTAAATTTTACATCAATTGTTAACATCTTAAAAATAAAAAAAATTACACAAAATCATTTGTATGCAACCCGATTACATAGAAACGGAACCCCTGATCATATATGTACTTAATTTCTTAACCTCGTAGAGTTAATAGACTTTTCAATTGAAAATGATAATAAATAATTAAAATTTTGGACAATAATAAGAAGAATAATGTTGGAAATATTAAGAAAGATAGTTAATATGCCTAATTAATTTTTTAAAAATAAGTATTGTAACAACGTATAGCATTGAATATAAAAGTGGCAACAGTCTGTTGCCCCATCGGTTGCTTTTGGGTTGCTGTTAATGCTCTGTGGAAACAAAGCGAAATTTTGTCATTTTGTTGCTACTAGGCATTAGCCTGAGGTAAGGGAAAAAATAAAAAAAGCATTAGCATGAAGCGTGGATGGACGATTTGAGAAGTCTTCTTTTTATAATAAATTTAGAAAGATGAAAGCTCGAACATTGTTTGTCAGTACAATTCATTATCATCATCTTTAAGGGTGCTTTTTGTAAATTAATTAGAGTTAGGTTGTACACATTGGTATCCCAAAGATCCCGTTGTATATATTTACTTGAAGGTACTTAGTTCTTTTCATTGGTGTATAATTATATTATATCTCAATTCATATTACATTCAAAGTTCAGAGACAATTCTTGTAATATTTTTTTCCAAAGAGAAATCTTAAGCTCCCAAATATTAAGAAGAAAGATCATGAGCTCCCAACATATTTTAGAAGGGGCTAAATGCCCCCACCCAAGATTTAATTCGAAATCCTCACAAATGGAATTCGAACACACATTGGCGCATGAACAAGAACTTTATTTCGTCACCCGGAGTAAACGAGCGCCATTCATTTGGCGAGGTGCTTAGTTGGTTGAAAAAAGATTAGAAAATAAGCAAGGTGGCGAGGTGCTTAGTTGGTTGAAAAAAGATTAGAAAATAAGCAAGGATAAAATGAATACATGTAAGATAAAAAGAATTAATAAAATAACACTACTGTATCAGCAAAAAGTTAATAAAATATGCTTTAACAAAAATTTTCAAGCTAGCACCAAATTTTCAAATTTTCATTACTACACCCTATAAGAGAAATAATGTTTTGGGACATACATTTGGCGTCACTTAACTTTTTCTTGCAAAAAGCACTACTTGACATAAATAATTATTATTGACAAAAACTAGCTTTTGGCGACAATGTTACAAAAAGTAATCAAATTATCAATAAAAATATGACTTTTAATGATAAATTGAAAAAAGCATTGCAAAAGCCTTCTTTGTGAGAAATTTGTAGTGACGTGGTTATAATAATATTGGCCATTTGCAAATATACTCACGCTAAGATGGGACGGTAATATTCTCATAACGGCGTAGATATATTTGAAATTATGGTTAAATTATGTGAATGTAATTTAAAATTTCTGAAACTATATGGGTTTATTTGCAGTTATGATTAAACTATATGAGTATATTTACAAATTATTTTATTATTTAAGGGGAAAAATATAAAAAAAGATTATAGTTTAAATTTTTTTAGGAGTTTTAAGAGCAGCATATGGCTCTTTGCCTATGTCTGCAACACGCACAACGACCTGGTCATCCACAGCATGACATTAAATACGGAAATGACAAATGCAATTTTACAAGTGTTAATTAAAAATTAAAAACAAAGGACATCAAGATTGCTTTTGTTTGATAATGCAAAACTAAGGCGTCCGATTGGTAACAGGTGGATTAGAAAGAGTATATTTTTGAAAAGTGTGAGTTAATATAATACGAAAGAGGTAAAGTAAAAATAAAAAGATAATTGTACAAGAAAATGATTAAAATAGAGGAATAAAAATAGAAAAAAAGTTAGATAGTCAGACCATTGAACTGTTCGAAAAGTGTATCAAAAAAGACGAAAGAGTTTCCTTCACAAATCTTTTTAGATTTCAGTCCTTCACTGATCTTTTTAGACAAGATAAAAATATTTTTTATTTTTCGATTTTTTTTTATAAATATGTTAATGTAGTTATATTTAATTTATAAACCAAATTTTATCATTTTTGGATATATATATATATATTTATTTATTTATTTTGAATTTTTAAAATGAGGGGTATTTAAGTCATTTTAAAAAATTCGAAAATAGTAAAATCTGATTTATAGATTAAATATAACTAGCTTAAGGTATTTATAAAAAATTAAAAAACAAAAAATATGTCTTTTGATCGGTCTAAAAAGATTGGTACTCTTACTTCCCATATATATATATATATATATATATATATATATATATATATATATATATGAGATCCGATCCTGTGCAGTCCGCTGTAAAATAGACCCCACACATATTAGATTGTAATAAAACTATATACACTCATTTATCCATATATAAATCATACTTTAGATGGTTTAGATATTGAAAAAATCACTTTAAACTTGATATTTACATTAAACTATTTTATTACGTTGATTTTGCACCATTTTAAGATGGGGACTACACACATGTTGGATTTGGATGAAAATTGGTATGCTAATAAAGTGAACAATTCTAAATACAATGGGTGGAGTGGATTTTCTATTTATGATCAAGTGGGGCCCACAGTGCATGGACTGTACCGTGCAGTCGCATGCACTAGAATATTTTCCTATATATATATATATATATATATATATGTTGCCAAACATATCCTAAAGTTATAAATTTAATGAGTTGTAAAAGAAATTAATGAAATGATAAAGGGAACAATGCTAATATTAAAAGATAAGATAACGAAGGATTGTTGTGTATCAGAAAATGAAAAAAGTAGTAATGAAAATAATAATAAAAAGGTAAGATTATTGTTACGAATGCGAAAAGAATGAACAAAATAATTGTACATTGGAAAATGAAATATCGCATTGAAACAATGAAAAGCAAAGGAGAAATCTCATCCACTCTCCGGGGATGTTTGGGAACAAATGGTGGGAAATGTGGGAGGGAAATGATGGGATCACGGATTTCAAGGCACATCATTAATCAATCAATCATCATACTTTTTTCACTTTTATCCCTATACTCTAATCATTTCCCTATCAACTACCTTCCAACAAACCTCTTTATTCCAACTTTACCGCTGTCATTTTGTATCAATCACACAATTTTCAAAATATTTCATTTTCTACTATCACCAAATACCACATTTCCTATCATTTTTACATTCCCAAACGTTCCCTTCATCTCATTTTGGATAATCCTAGAGAGCCGCAGAGTCAGGCAGCTTGTACCATGGAGATAAGGGAAGAAAATGCCACTGATTTTTAAAAATTTAAAATAAATATTTAAAAATTTCTAAAAATAGTAAAAATTGATACATATGTTAAATAAACTTAGATTAACTATTGTGTAGAAAAATTTTCAAAAAAAAAATAATAGGTGTAGTACACCCGGGTGTATTGAAGCTCAATGCACCCGGGTGCATCAGATTGCACTCCGGAAAATAGTCCCTTCATTGACAATTAGCCGCTCACCCCTTCTCGATGAAATAGATGGCTGTCGTTGACCAGTGGCCACCCACGCGCCCCGATGAAATAGATGGCCGCAGCATCACCTCTCGCTTAATTTCGTCTTTTGATTTAATATTTGAAGAAAATGGGATGATGAGGTAAGGGATTTCTATTTTGTAATTTGATTTCTTGGAAAAAAGTGTCATGTAAATGATTTGTCGGGGTCAAAATGTTAATGCATGTGTGATGGATTATCATTGGATTTCTATCTAAACATGTTTTTGTGTTTTAATCAACATCTAAATAATGCAATTATAGGATATTTTGAAATTTTGTAATAAAATTATTAATTTAGGGATATATTATTTATAAATCAAATTTTATTAATTTTGAATATGAATATATATATTTAAGTACAAGGAAATTGTGTTCATCTTTGTTCTTATGAAAATGACTATAGTATTATTGTGTTTAAAAATACAAAATACAAAAAATATTATATTAAAAAATGGTAAAACTTAATTTATAAATAATATTCATTTACATTGACAATCTTGTTAAATATTTTTTAAAAATTAAAAAAATTGTATTTACTGGTTTGAGATGAGACCATCTCAAATGGGTCTGAGAAGATCACATCCCATTGTTAATCCTTGTAATCAAGAATTTCTCTTTTCATCAACGGTAGCCTATGACTCTCCCCACACGTGTCGAGGACCATTGTTGGAGCCCAACCTCATAAAATCCAACAAAGGAAACATTTTCTTCAACGAGTGGACCTGGGCTTCCCACTTGCTCCAAATCATCTGCTGCTCGTCCGACGGCCATTTTTTAAGTTTTTAACGATGTATTTTTCATTTTTCATATAGATTAGATTAAATCTAAATAATCTAAATCGGAACTAAAGATTAATATTTATAATCTCAGACTTCGATTTTTTAAAAATGAACAACCATATAAATTTTTTAAAAATAATCAAGTATATATCAACTAATTGAGAAGATGGTAAAAAAAGAAAATTTAATTGTCATCATCATCTGAATTATAAAATAAATGATTACCACTCTCCAAGAGAAAATAGCTTTTGCAACTGGCTTGCAGTGTTATGTGCCTTCTCCAAGAGAAAAACTAGCAACCATTTTTTTTTTTTTTTTATATTGGATACTTGCAATGGAGTTACTTTAGGAACTGTCAAGCCTGTGCCTTCTGTCAAATCCACAGGCCCATCTTCCGGGGCGCTCAAATCAAAGCCATGGAGCAAGCGTGGTAAGGTGAGGTGCAGGATATGGAATGCCATGGTAATACCAGGGCACGTTCTACGGCCTGCTCCAAATGGGAGATAGTGAAAGTGCGTACCCCTTGCATCTACGTGAGCGTGGCGAGTTAGAAATCTCTCGGGGAAAAACTTGTGAGCTAGTGTCAGACCAGCGTATCTTCCAAAGGTTAAGCATGAGGACGGTGCCAGCACGAATGCGATAGCTACCCATGAAAGCAATCTTCAATGGCTTGGTGAGGGGAGAGTGGGGCAGGAGGGTAGAGGCGCAGACAATGGCCTGGAGGTAGGGCAGGTTGAGGATGTCAGATTCCTCGACTTTTCTATCCTTTCCAACCTCAACTTGTCTTTGTGGTTCAGTAGTAAGGAAACGGCCCATGTGTTGGTGATCCGTGAAGTGTCGTATGCTCCTTGAATAGCCACCTAATTCAAAACATCGTTTAATTAGAAGGGGAGGAAAACAAAACGAAAGTGAGAGGAGAATAACATCTCACGCCGACGTGGACAATCTATGAAACCCCACTTCCATCTATGCATGTGTGCATGGAAGTAATCAACAACATTTTTTGTTGTTAATTTTGGAGGCTAAAAATGAATTTTCTGAATGAAAACAATCCCAATGTATATGCATAGATTTAACTAGTGCATATAAATGCACTGTAACTTACCGTGAATTTACATTAAAATGGATCTTACATGATCATAAAATCTATATTTACTCCACCAATTATATTTAGAATTATTTTTTGGGTAATTTGCATATATACCCATATAGTTTCACCGATATTGCAGATATATTCATGTAGTTTCATGAAATGCATATTACCCCCCACATAGTTTTACCAAAATTATGTATTAACCCCACATCGTTAATCGCCGTTAATATCTACCGTTATATTTTCAAAAAGGACGAAAATGTCATCATCTTCATGGGGGTAATATATAATTTTGGTGAAACTATGTGGGGTGATATGCAATTCGTGAAATTATGAAGGAGGACATTTTCGTCATTTTTGAAAATATAACGACAGATATTAACGGCGATTAACGGCGTAGGGGTAATACGCAATTTTAGTAAAACTATATGGGGGTAATATGCATTTCGTGAAACTACGTAGATATATTTGCAATTAGCATCAAACTTGTGGATATGCAAATTACCCATATTTTTTTTATTAGTATACCAATTTTCAACCGAATTGAATATGTGTGTATAAATCCCATTTGAAACTAATACAAAATCAATGTAATAAAATAATTTAATATAAATGACAATTTTAAAGTTATTTTTTCAACAAGTAAACTATCTAAGATATAATTTATACGTTGATTAATTGTATAAATTATTAATGTATTTAAACCCATGTAGAGCTTATTTTGTGCATATAAATGCACAGTGACATATCTCATCTAATTGTGTCACCAAAATATAGGTTTTTTTTTTAGTGGAATTCAATTATGTTCAAACAATATAAACCGTCATGACAGAAATTAACCAGTTGTAAGTATAGCGACAGTATTCGATGAACGTAACGTAGCTGTTTGACGAAGTTACTCTGAAGCAAAAAATCGGATCAATCTCATGGTTTATGTAAGTTAATCTCATTTTAATTCTCTGTCAAATTTTAAGAGAACAGATTGAAAATAGGTTACGGTTGAAGTTTCAGAAAATGGGTCAATTAACATTGGGACTAATGTCTAATCGAAAAAAAAAACATTGGGATTAATGTGGATTAACTACGCAAATAAGCCATAGCAAGCAAGAAAATATATGTGCCATGACGGTGGCTCTGATTACGGTGTCCCGATCATAATCTGATGTATCAGAGGCTTCTACAGTGGACATCAAGACGTCCATGAAATCCCTATGATCATCATCTGCATCGCTGCCACCTGCCGCTGCACACTGAAGCGTCTCCGAGCAGTGTTCCTCCGCCCATCTAGAAAGCAGCGAGTCGAAGTCCTTGAAAATCCCTCATCTGCTACTTATAACCTCTCTCTCTTTGATCGTCAAGCTTCTTATGCCTTTTGATATCCAACCAACCCAGCCAAGGGAGCGTATCCGACGGCACAAAAGCCCCGGCGAGCTGAAAAAAGCCTAGGGATTGAATGCCGAAACTTCGAGGCCTCGCTGCCAACACTGTCATCGCCAAGGGCATATTTATTCACAATGGATTTTTTGCATTTGAAAAAAATTCTAAAATAATAGCATTTTCTGCCGGCGTTTCCAAAATGCCGAGAAAATAACATTTTTGCATAAGAGTTATATGTATAAATGTAAATATTTTTTATTGATTTTTATATTATTGATCTAGTTCATCATAAATAATATGAGAATGTTGAAAAAAATGGAAAATAAGGTTTAAAGATATGCTTATAATTTTTAATAAAAGAATATATATTACGTGAATTGGAATTCTTCGGACCGGGATATGGTAAATCTAACTTGATCCTATTTTTAAATTTGATAAAAATTTCAAACTCGTTCCTATTTTGAGTCATAATAATACTGATTTTACTCTATCAAGAGCAAGTTAAGTCAAGGGGGGTCATTGATTGACCTGTCTCAATTCCCACCTCTAAATTGACTGTTGTAGCTTATTTGAAGGTAAACAAAGATCAGGATTATCTGGAATTCTACTTAAGCTTGTTTTGTAGTCCACATAAGCTCGGCCCCAGTTAAGAGCAATTTAATTGAAAGAGAATCTTTTCAATAATAATTAATCAGATGGTGATAATTACATGAATGAATCATCCTTGCTCGCCCAGACGAAACATTAGATGAAAATTTTTGTAAAAGAAAAATTACCCTGAAAATCATTTTCCTTGCTACATTGCCAATAGGGGTGTTAATGGTCATGGTCAACCCGTTAACCCGCTCGTTCAACCCGTTAATAAATGGGTTTGGGTTGGGATTTTTGAATAAATGGGTTATGATCCGCCAACCCATTCAACCATTTAATTAAATAAACGGATTAGGGTTGAGGTTTCGCAACCCGTCAACCCGTCCAACCCGTTTATTTAACTCGTCCAACCCGTTCAACCCGTATAACTCATTTAATATAATATATTATAATATATATATAATATTTATAATAGGAATTGACATTAAAGAGATGACTTGAGATTGGTGCTGATGTTTTCAAGCTAAAATAAATTAAATTCAAGTATGTTAGCTTCAAATTATTTAATTTATTTAAATTTACAGATTTTATTGAAGATTTTTAGCATGAAAATTAGTAACAAACACAACCCGTTAACAATACCATTAACCCGTTTATTAAATGGGTTGTGAATGGGTTAGGGTTGAAGTTTTTTAAATGGGTTAATAAACGGATTAGGGTTAAGATATATTAAATGGGTTAGGATTAGGATTAGGCTCCAACCCGTTCAACCCGATCCGTTAACACCCCTAATTGCCAACATGTCGGGGCCAAGTGGTAGACATGTTTGTTTATTTCAATTTGTGCATGTAAATTCGTGCAGTGAAAAGGAACCTAGCGCTACAAGAAAATGTAAATGCGGCAACACCTCAAAATGGGACTTCTCCCTCCGGCCTTTTATGGGCTATTGGCTTTAATCAGTCTTTCGCAATTGGCTGGCCTTATGAAATTAAAGCTTCCACCGCTGTCTACGCTCATAGGACCACCTACAGACGGAGCCATTTAGGTTGAGTTGGTTTTGGGGGAAATCTCACCCGAATCAGAATCAGAAGGTGCCTGCTTCTTCATCTAATACATAGTTTTTTATTTTTATTTTTAAGGGAGCCCAGATGAAATATATATAAATATATACCAAAATTTGTAACATATATATATATGGGAACCGATCCTGTGCAGTCGGACTGCACCGTAATTACGGTGAAGTCCGTTGTAAAATGGACCCCACACATATTAGATTGTAATGAAACTTTATACACTCATTTATCCATATATAAATCATACTTTAGACGGTTTAGATGTTGAAAAAACCACTTTAAACTTGATATTTACATTAAACTATTTTATTACGTTGATTTTGCACCATTTTAAGATGGAGACTACACACATGTTGGATTTGGATGAAAATTGGTATGGTAATAAAGTGAACAATTCTAAATACAATTGGTGGGGTGGATTTATGGGAAATGATCAGGTGGGGCCCACAGTGCATGGACTGCACGGTGCAGTCGCATGCACTAGATCATTTCCCTATATATATATATCAAAATTTATTTCTTTGCTTTTTGTATATCTTCTTTATAAACTGTTGATTTTTAAAGCTATAAAAATATATAAGCAATACAAAATGATAAATTTTGATATACAGACTAAATACAAGATGGACCATATAAAAATGAAAAGAAAAATGAAAAAAATGAAAAAACCTTAAAACGCCTATCTATTGAGACTTGAGAGTCATGCATATATTTGTATTGAGTCATTATCTTAAAAATATTTTACTTGAAATTATTCATTTTCTTTTATAAAGTAGCACCACTATTTTAATCCAGGTTAATTTATTTACTTTCATTTCCATCCCACCGATCATGCCAAAAAAAATTTTCTCCCCTTGTACTGTTCATGCCAAAGCAAGAGCGACTGGTGGAGATGTTCTTAGAATTTTGTCTTCTACCGTTGAAGAAAGATAGTCAGACTCTGAGAGAGAGAGAGAGAGAGATGCATATGAAGTGGCAAATGGCACTTGTTCTTGGTCTCACACAATTTCAAAATAAAGGAACTGAGCAAGATTCCAGGTGTATCCTTTCTCAAACGTTCTCCTTCCTTTTTGTTCTTCTTGCTTGCATTCATCTTATCAGCCATTTGACGTTTTTTCCTTGCTTCGTATTGTTTTCACTCTTACTCATCTCATATATATATATATATATATATATATATATATATATATATATATATATATAGGGAAATGATGTGCAGTCCATGCACTGTGGGCCCCACCTGATCATTTCCCATAAATCCACCCCACCAATTGTATTTAGAATTGTTCACTTTATTACCATACCAATTTTCATCCAAATCCAACATGTGTGTAGTCTCCATCTTAAAATGGTGCAAAATCAACGTAATAAAATAGTTTAATGTAAATATCAAGTTTAAAGTGGTTTTTTCAACATCTAAACCGTCTAAAGTATGATTTATATATGGATAAATGAGTGTATAAAGTTTTATTACAATCTAATATGTGTGGGGTCCATTTTACAGCGGACTGCACAGGATCGGTTCCCATATATATATATATATATATATATATATATATATATATAGGGACTAATTCTCGTGCAGACAGAGTCCGCTGTAAAATGGGCCCCACGTATATAAGATTACAATAAAACTTTACACAATCATTTATCTATATAAAAATCATACTTTACGGGTTAGATGTTGAAAATATCACTTTAAACTTGATATTTATATTAAACTATTTTATTACTTTGATTTTGCACCATTTTAAGATGGGAATCACACATATGTTGGATTTAGATGAAAATTGGTAGTGGACAATTCTAAATACAATGGGTGGAGTGAATTTTTCATTTATGATCATATGGGCCCCATAGTACATGGACTACATAGTGCAGTCGCATGCACTAGATCATATTCCATATAAATATATATATAGCTCCGCTTCTGTGTAACCAGGTTACATAGAAGTGGTCCCATATAACCCCTTCAAATTTCAAGATATTGATCCTTAATTGAAAATCTAATCCATTCATTGTATTTAAAATTATTTATTTTGTTAGGAGACCAAGTTTCATATAAATCAAGTATTTGCATGGGCCGCATTTGCTTAAAAATATGTATATTCATCTGTAAATTATGAAAAATGCTTAGATCTATTTACATATGTATTAGAATATAATAATACTTTATAAAATTAGTTATTCACTTATAAATGATATTTTAGATGATTTAGATATCAAAAATGCTACTTTAAAATTGATATTTTAGTATTTTCATAATTTACACATGAATATATATATTTTCTAACAAATGTAGTTTATAAACATACTTGATTTGGATGAAATTTGATCTTCTAGACAAACAAATTATGTTAAATATAATGAATAGATTAGATTTTCCATTAAAGATCAAAATTTTAAATTTTGAAGAGGAATATA
Source organism: Annona cherimola (assembly GCA_030490835.1). NCBI lineage: Eukaryota > Viridiplantae > Streptophyta > Magnoliopsida > Magnoliales > Annonaceae > Annona > Annona cherimola. The sequence goes on along the minus strand of CM059973.1, from coordinate 98,254,412 downwards.
TTCAGGTGCAGCGCCACTGCACTGTAATTACAATACAATGGCGTCAAAATAGACCCCATATGATGATAAAACTATAATCTACTCCACCCATTGTATTTATAATAATGTATTTTATTACCATATTAATTTTTATCCCAATAGGATATGTGTATAGACTTCATCTAAAAATGGTATAAACTCAATGCAATGAAACTTTATATATATGTGTATGAGCCCCACACATATTAGAATGCAATGAAACTTTATACAATAATTTATCTATAAGTTTTATAGTAAATAGTTTACATGTTAAAAGAACCACTTTAAAGTTGTTATTTACATCAAACTATTTTATGACGTTAAATTTGTACCATTTTCAGATGAGGTTCATACACATATTCGATTGAGATGAAAATTAATATAGTAATAGAATACATTATTTTAAACACAATGGGTGGAGTAAATTTTGATTTTATCATCATGTGGGGCACATTTCAGCGCCCTGCACTTGAAAATATTTCATATATATATATATAGAGTTGCTCCGGTGTAGTTGCCCAAAAAAGGGCCCCACACATATTAAAATGCAATGAAACTTTATACAATCATTTATCCATATATAAATCATACTTTAGACGGTTAGATGTTGAAAAAATCACTTTAAAGTTATTATTTACATCAAACTATTTTATTATATTGAATTTGTACCATTTTCATATGAGGTCCATACACAAACTCGATTGGGATAAAAATTGACATGGTAATAGAATACATTATTCTAAATACAATTGGTAGAGTAGATTATAATTTGATCATCACGTGAGGTCCATTTCATGGCGCTGCACTTGAAAATCTCTCTCTCATATATATATATATAATCAACTTTTATGTAAATCCACGTAACCCCTTTAAAATTTAAAATTTTGATCTTTGATGAAAAATCTAATTCATTCATTGTATTTAACATCATTTGTTTATCTAGGGGGATCAAGTTTTATCTCAATCAAGTATATTTATAAGTCATATTTGTTAAATATATATTCAACGTAATAAAATAGTTTGATGTAAATAACAACTTTAAAGTGGTTTTTTCAACATGTAAATCATTCGCTATAAAATTTATATATGGATAAATAATTATATAAAATTTCATTACATTTTAATATATGTAGGATCCATTTTTGTGCAAATGTAGCACAACAACTGTACCGGAACAGCTCCCCCTTCAATTTTCCTCGGTTCTCCAAATACTTGGTCAAGCTTGTCCCGTTGCAAATGACTACACATGTGCTAGCTCATGCATGCATGTGCGGGAAATATATATTGACATGGCAGCAGGGCTGTAAAATGTCAATGGCAATCTAGCTAGCTCTCGGAAATGACTAAATCCCAGGCGGGAACTCGCGATGAGAGCCATTCAAAAATATTTTTTTTATTTTTTATTTTTTGAAAATTCAGCTGTTTATTAGATTCAAACTATAAATTTGATCATTCATAGCAAATATATATATATATATATATCAGATGGCATTAATTAATAAAATAGAACTGAAGAATTTCAAGGGAGATATATTTTTTTGGGTATAAACGGAGATATGTTTCTGATTAATTAAAAGTAACATATATAATATAATTTATAGAATCCGAAATCTTATATTTATGTAAGCGTGTGAGTTGTTTGCGCGGGCATCCGTCACAAGACGTTCTTCTGCAGTAATTAAGCCGGATTAAGCCAGTTCTGAAGTATTCCATTTCGCACGTGAAAAGAAGGCTTCTTAATTATGTTATGGCAGTCCGCGGGACGACTACAAGTAATGATGGGCTTAGCAGGCCTTTTGTCTTTTAGCTTCTATACATCTATCGTGTACAGTGCGGCCACCTGTTGACCATCCTAGTCTCCCAACAGCATAATTTTTTCCTGGGGACGATTCAGCCATGTCTAAGTAAATATCTCACTTAACCTACTTTAAAAATATTTATAATAATTTTTAATTTTTTTTCATACACTTGTTTATCTAAGTGTATTTAATATATAAATCAAATTTTACTGTTTTTTAAATATGTGTATATATTTTTTAAAATTTTTAAAAATAAGAGTTTTTTAAATACATATATACACATAGATGTTTAAAAATCTTAAAAAATAGATAAAATATTCAAAAATAGTAAAACTTAATGTAAATTTTAAATATATTTAGATAAACAAGTGCACGAAGAAAAAAGTAAAAAAAAAAATAATTGTAAATAGATTTTTTAATGTGAGCTAAGTGTGACATTTACTTAGCCTAAACTAACATGATCACTTATCATTTTTTTGCCACCAAAGCTGCAGTCAAAAGTTCTGCTTAGTTTGTTATAAAAAATAAAAAGTAGTTCCGCTTAGAATGTCTGAGGTCGAGGCTTTAAGTTCTCGCGCACGAAGAGTTCTATTGTTTCCGATATTTTAGAGTGATGTCTTCATAGCTATTATATTATTATTAACAATGTTATTAGATTTATACCTTTGAAACTAAAATTATAATATATATTTAAATTGAGTTGTAAATACAAAGAATTAAAAGATAACAGTAACATTATTTTTTTAATTACATGGTACAAATTAAGAGAGACAACGCGCCTACTATGACATGGATCAAACTCAAACTTAAACTCTGGACTTAAAGCAAGAGTAAAACTTTTATTTAACGTAGCAACAATGTAAGTGTATTTTTTTTAATGTGGATTGAATTTAAATTTAAATTAACAATTTGAGTTAGCTATATATTTTCAATTAGTAAACAAATCTTAATACATCTTTGATATCAACTTCCAATTATATAATTAAACTTTATTTACTAATTTGATATTATCATTTGTAAGATGTAAAAAAAATTATATGAACGCCATAACAAATTTCATTAATTATTTAATATGGAAAGTGATGTTTACAACCGATATTTTCTCTTATAGTTGCTAGAAATTGCTGATAGTCGTCAATTATAAAGCATCAACGATAATATAGCTATGCAATGGACATTCTTTTCATGCTTGAAGGGAAGTACTCCTATAGTTGAATGGCTGTCAACCTTTGACTGAAAAATAGGTAGACAATAGAACTAGTGCTAACAACAGATGTATTCTCATTGTCCATAAGTTGATGAATGATTCAGTACTTATGTAAGAACGGAAGAGGGAAGCCTCCTCCATGCTTCCCTTTGTTTTTTAATTTTAAATTATTTTTTGAAAAATCCAAACCATTTAACATGTTTATCCATATGTATTTATTTACGAATCCAAATATTACATGTAAGCATATATTTTTCAATTTTTTAGTGGTTATATGTTCACTCTCTAAAAATACCATTATTTACAAGAAATAAGTTTCCAATGAAAATTATTTTTGGTGGCATATTAAAACAACATGTATTAAACATGACTAATGCTTTAGATTTTAAAAAATATATTTTAAAATCTAAAAATCAAGAGTAAGTATAGAAACTTAAAATTTAAAAATCAAGAGTAAGTATAGAAACTTACATGCTTACATAAATATTCAATCATTCCTCCCGTAAGTTACCCCTTTTGTTATATATGATGATGATGTTAGTCCAAGAAAGAAAAGCATGATGAAGAAGTCTTAAATAAAATCGTGGCAATTAAACGGCCAGACTCCCTCTCCGCGTTCCTTGAAAAGCTACAGGTGATCGAAAAGGATGTTAAAGTATCGTCTTTGTCCTTTCTTCATTTTTGCCTACTCTGTACCAATTACTTACGGGAGGGCTTAAATTCTGGGCGAATCATAGATATACCCCTAAATTTTACTTATGATTCCATATATGCCTATAATATTTTAATAATTTTAAATATACCTATCTAATTTGTCCAAAATTTCATTTATACCCACACTCTTATGTGAGATGATGAATATGCCAAATTCTAGTTATAGTTTTAAGCTACAAATTTACATTGAAATAAATTTTTATTACTTTTATTACTGTAGAATTATATATCATTTGAATGTGGATCATTAGTTTAGAATTATAATAAGGATTTAGTGATATTTTAGGCAAATTATATGTATACATTCAGAAATATTGAAATATCATGAATATATTTAGAATTAGAGAAGAATTTTAGGTATATTGGATTTACCCTTAAAATTTTAAAACTGCTGCAGCCAGCACGACACTGTTCATATATTTCATGTCGTATAAATTGGAACTTTACATTTGATATCATCAGTGCTAGGCTGCTAGTCCATTTACACTTGAAATAACGAAACTTTCCCGTCTTCGGGTATCGTTGTATCAAGGTGATAATTTAATAATTAAGGGGTTTACTAATTATTTTGTAGTGAAACCAAATTTTTTATTCTTTTTACGCTTATATATAATGAATTTATAGAAAAATAAAAAACTCGTCACAAAGAGTTTATTTATTTAAGTAAATAATTAAATAGCAAAATTATTCTTTATATAGCTAGTCAGCCGTATTACATATACATGAACGAGCTATTAAAAAAGGTAATAATTCGATATACACATGTGTATGGAGACTTAAAACATATATGTATTTTTTAGCCCATTTTCTTTTATTTTTATACGAGCCCACATATAATTTTTTTACATATAGTAAAATTTATCATTTTCAAAATTTTCTATATTTTTGTAATTTCAAAACCCGTAAATTTCACCCTTTTATGAGGTGGAAATTATTTATTTTCAAAATTATAAAAAGTATATACAAAAATCCAAAAATTATAAATTTTGAGATATGAATTAAATACATGTGGGCCAGATAATAATAAAAAGAAAGCAAAATATTTTTAAAATGCTTAGAACACCTATATGCATTAAGGCTCAGTACGTGTATATATACGTATGTAGATATTGAATCATTACCTATTAAAAAAATCCTCAAATTAAATTTCATTTGCACAGAATCTATACAAAAGAATTCGGCATCAATACATTAATTTCTGAAGGCCCGATTTCTGCAATACTGATGAGATCGATAAGAGTCTGAGAATCAGAATATTGATCCATATTGCATATGATAATCAAAGAAGCCACTAATCTAGAGGATGAAATGGAAGGGCACAAGGATCAAGTTGGCAATGATCCAAAAAAAATCTGTGGGACGGCCCAGCACGTGATGACTTCTACTTATATTCCATTTTTGTGTAGTCGACTGTCGACATTTGCAATTTTTTTTTTTTTTTTTTTTTTTTTTGGTTTTGGGGGGTGAATTGGGGAAATCATGTTTCCAGGACGACCGTTCTTGGTCAGTGGGCCCCACATGACATTGCTTGGGCCGGCAATGTTTTTGGGTCCACATATATGCTTGGTCAGTAGGCCCTACTATTTAGGTACCTGCAATATGAGTCATCTAAGATCGAAAATTGCTGCAATGTAAATCCTGATGTTGATGTTTGCAGAATATTTTGATATTAAAAAAAAAAAAAAAAATCTGGTTTGAATTAAGGCTGTAATTAAAATAGATTCGAAACAACGATATTTCAAGTCATCTCATATCTATCTAAAATTGCTTCATAAAATTTATGTATAGGTCTATTTCATAGTTTATAAATAAACCACGATCGAGGTTTAATTTATAATTAAACAAATGCAGTCACTCGTTTCCTCTTCAACAGCTGTACAGTCCGATTAAAAGATCTGGTAAAACGCCACACGTTTGGCACATTAGCACGTATGAAGAGTGGGATTGGCGGGGATAGTAGATAGGATAGGACAGGTGAGGTTAGGTATAAATGTGGGGGTAGGGTTTGACTGTGGAAATTGCTAAAGATGAGGTACTGAAGTAGTGTGCGGAACAATCCAGGTTTGGAAAACAAATGCATCGCTGTTGCCGACAGTGAAAAAAGGCCTCCAGCTTTTTAACTTCAATTATTGAATTTTGATGGGGGGTTGACTGGGGCTGTTTACATACAGCACCCTATGTTATGCGCCATTTTAATTAGATGGTGCAAATCTTCATTCTTCTTCTCACGCATGGAATAAGCTCATGCGTTACTATTACCTCACCATTTCATTCGATATAATTATCATTTTCCTTTATCAGCAATGGAGCAGATTAACGCTGTAATATCCCCGAAGGCGATAAAAACCTTGACCATTTGTGTCATTTGCACACAAATTAGAACTTTTATTAATTGGGCTAAGACAGGTGTTTATTATTACTAAAGTTACATTTCATATATTTACATTTTAACTAATTTTAAAATCATTTGATTCTATCGCATCCTTGTTGCTTATTGTATTTCTTTTGTTTTATCTATTGAGATTATATTATCTGCAAACGACGGGTAAAGTATTTTGCTTAGATATATATTTAGTAATTTGATCTGTAACTAAAATGAAAAAAAATAAATAAAAACTTGAGGCCAAGTACTAATAAAAACCTATTATAATTAGATAATCATTCGTATATCTAGCTACTATGCTAACATGTTTACAATATCCCCGCGTATATCTCTAATAACATAAGTATATCTATTTGTAACTCTTTTTTAGCACCTTCCATATTAGTTTTCTTAGAACTTTCTTATATGCTTTTTTAAAATCAATAAAAATTATGTATAGGTTTTTATGTAAGAATTTCTTGGCTAAAAGTATATAAATCTAAATGAGGATGATTCCGCAATAAATATACATCATTTAAAATTCTTCTTCGGCTTGTAAAACCGTATGATTATACTTACAGATTCAAAATCCGTATATAAATGAAGACTATTAAATGCGATGATCAGAGTAGAAATTATCCAATCATGGTAGTTATGCCAAACATAAAAGTCTTATTCCCACTCAATCTATCTGTTGGATTTCTGTAAATATATTTCTAAAGTTTGATTAATATTATATCATGTTTATAAATTTGCTAAAATTATAAATATGTTCATAGGACGTTGTTAGAATTTTCAATAAAATAACAATAATGTCTTTTAAGCCAAATGATACGCTTCTAATTTTTCGAATATAATAGATCTATTTTCTATTTTATTATTTTATATATTTTTATGTATATTATTATTTTAAATTTTCTTGCAAATATGATTGTAATATTTACAAAAATTATAAGTGTATCACTTAAGTTAAAGGGTATTATCATCATTTCACTAAAAATTCTAATGATATCCTAATGGAAAGAATATACTTACAATTTCATGTGAACTTTGCGAGCACATTTATTATTTCAGCAAACGTAAAGATATAAATGTAATATTTGTTAAACTTTGTAAGCATAATTACAAAAATCCCGTTATAAAATATTTTTTTCTTAGGGGTGGTTACAATAATAAGCGTTTCGATGCTCCAACTTTATTTGCAGGTTTTAATTGAATTTTTTTATTCTTTATATTTATAACTTAATCTAAGTATATTGCTGAGAAAAATGAGAGGGAAATTTTTCTTATTATGACTCAAAGGCTAAACCCCCCCACACCCTAGAAGGGACGCTTTGCCAGCTTGTGCTAGTTAGACAGTTTTTTTCATTGAATTAAATTTGCCGGTTTCGATGCCCAAAATAAAAGTCTTATTCTCACTCATCCTCTCCGATCAATCCACTTGTACTGGTTTTGATTGAATTAGTTTGCAGGTTTGTTGGTGGGATGCGTAATTTCAGAAGTGCACAATCCACGATATTTCTCATAACTGTAGATGGATATATCACAAGTATTTTTTTAGAGCCGACGACGTAAAAGACTATACGGGAATCGAGGCCATGAGAATTAAGGCATGCTGGCTGTCGCCCTCGATTGGCGATTTCCCAAAAAAAAAAAAAAAAAGCAGACGATTATTCTTCATTTATTTCTCTAAAACGGGAAATCCCTTCTCTGCATTTTAAGCAAGTCCTTTGACTGGGATATCTCTTAGGTCCATGCATGTAAACATCTCCTCCATATATACGTACGATTGCAAGGCACTCGACAACATTCGGCGGTCTGGGGTTATGTTGTTTGCATATCTTACTCTTAAAAGAAATTATATGAGCATTTTCGCGATAATTGAAGGCTTAATTATATCTCCTTTTTTACGGTTCTTAGTTGTATTCTTTTTAAGGCAGCTTTTAGAATAATGGAAGGAGATGGAAATGAAACGAGGATAATGAAAGAGTAGTTATATATTAAAATTTAAAAAATATATAAACATAAATTTTCATTTTGTTATTATCCCATCCTTTTCTTGTCTACTTATATTCAACAATCCCTTAGAAAACAAAAAAAAATTAGGGAAAGTCACTTCTTATCCCAACATTTATTTTAATTTCTTGTGGTAAGGGATGGATAAATTAAGGATTTATTTCAATGCAACTGGACACATTGAAATTTCAATGCATTCGGCCAGAAATCTTAGAGTTCGTTTGTGGTCGTGGAATTGGAAAAAATTGTGGGATGTAGTGGAATAGAAAAAAGAATATTTCAAGAATTTTGTAATTGATAGAAAATTATAAGAATAAAGTTAAAATAAATAGGTATGATGGAGAGTAATTGGTAAAAGAAATGATTGAAAAATATAGATAAAAATGAAAAAATATAATTATTATTTGATGGATGACTGCCTTCAAAATCCATGATCCCATGTTATCCCACACATTTCCTTGTTTCTTGAATGCCAAGCAATGCCTTATTTTCTATTTTTTAAAAAAATCTTTTTTTTTTATAAAACTTTTAATCTAAGTTATTTAATATATAACCCAAGTTTTTACCATTTTTAGAAATATATAAATTTTTTATTTTTGAAAATAAGGTAGTTTAGTCATTTAAAAAGTACCAAAATTCTTCCGTTTTTAAAAATAAAAAATATATACATTCATATTTTTAAAAATGATAAAATTTGGATTATAAATTAAGTACACCTAGATTAAGAGTTTTATAGAAGAAAATTTCGGTAATAATAATAATAAATAGAATTTTCTGCCAAATGTATTAAAATTTTAATGCATCCGGTTGCATAAAAACTTTCTTTAATAAATTAACGCTAAAGCGTCATTAAAATACAATGTCAAACAAACTATAAATCATGCTGCTATACGATGTTTTCATGATTTGTGAAACCCCTCAAATCGTAGAAAGATGGAAACAACGAATTGAATTATACCAATCAAATCGGTTTACTATATTCATCTTAATAAACATTTTTAATAGTTTAAATTAATTTGGACAGGGTATATTTGAGAGAATATGTGTCTTATAAAAATACATGATTCATTAAAATAAGTAACAAGATGAGGGTGTGATTTTAAATATAATTAATATATTATATCTGTAAAAAAAAAAGAGTAAAACATTGAAAAGACACCCACTTTCACACGCATTCAAGAACATTTTTAGTGGCTCCAAAATTATAAAGCGAAGGCATTAAAAATTAACTATAGGATAGTTACATGATGCTTAACTTTGAAGTTTTACTAATCTATCATTAATGGAGAGGGTAGCTTATTTTTATTTCTTATGTCATGTTTATATTCTATGCCTACTTAAAATAATCTTACCTAGCTGTTTCCTCTCTTCCTTTGTTTTATCAGCTATTTAAACTAAATTATGTATTATATTTTTATTCGCCTCAGGTCAAATTACATTTTTTTTGTAGTAAAAAAAAAAAAAAAAAATCAACTTTCATACATTGACTAGCGAACGCATGATTTAGCGAATCCAAGCTGAAGAACATGAAGAAGCAAAGGATATATGAAAGCGATGCGCACTTGATGAAACACGTGTGGCTGGTGCGGATCATGCGGTGTCATTTGCCGATGAGAGAATTAAAAAGGCCATAGGGGGATCACTTCCCCATGACTCGACCGTATCAATCGCTGACCAGGGATTTACAAAATTATTAACAAATGATTATACCTTTTCTAGCATCCCAAGAAAATTATATCATTAACTTGGTGATCCCTAGAACAAAATTCCAAATCAAGACCGTCCAAAAGAACCCGAGCATATTCATTGGACGATTAGGATGGCGTGACAGAAGATTAGTCTCCGTAATCATTCATTTCATGTAGGAGCAGATCGCCTGGAATTAAGGCCAACAGATCAGCAGCGGCCCCCCCATGCCACTGCACGTGACGGGAGCACGTTGATGTGCAGCATCATTGACGGCTGTATTTGCGCCACGTGGTCTCGAAAGACGTAGGAATAATTCTCGCGACAGGACGGAGGGAATATTGGCGGAAAGGATCGTCCGCACGGGACAAATGCAAGCCGTTCAAACGGGTGGGTCGGGGTGGTCCACCGCGCTTCTCGCTACACATGCACGTGCCCCACAACCCCCCGTGTCCATCGCTACACAGTACGCAGTACACAGTACACACCCACTTTTATCACGATAAATTGATGCTCAAATATCGCGGATATCGCATCGCATTTTTCCCAAGTCTCAGCCCAGCGCCCCGACCTCATGTGAATTTGAACTATTACTTCCCACAAAGGAGCCTGGGCTGGGCCTGCCTATTCCGTCCAATTATCTCAGCAGATGGCGATATTTTTAACTTGATGGTTTCCCACCCCACCCCCCCCCCCCCCCCCCATCACTTCTCTCCTCTGCCAAAACAAGCCAAGAGCGCAAGATGATCTGTCACAGGTTACATCGCGTAGAACACACGCTACGGTGCAGACATTTGGCACGGTGCATGCGGAAGAATAAAAACAAAATCCAGGCTGCATAACTCATTGTTGAGTTGATTTCACAAAATACTAAAAAAAGCAACGATTAAAATTCCCAGATTCTCGTCGTCTTGCGTTGGAATCATCTTAAGTGTACGTATCATTCTAAAATATGAAAAATTCGTTCCTGTGATTTTTTATTCGAAGTACATTATCATGTTCTCATCGGAAAATATTGAATGGAAAACTTTGATAGATTGTATTGAAAAGTTTAAAAATACTAAAAAGATATGCCATCTAGCCCAAATTAATAGAAATTTATCTTAGCTAGAGTTAACAAAATCATAGCTTAACTAACTTATATTTGCAAAGCTAGAATTGAGGACTAACCTAGAGCAGATTATGAAATTAATGGAGAGACGACTTTGAAGAGCGTCCATTTTGAAACTAATGGAGAAGCAGCTTTGAGGAGCGGTTGACATGAAATAGATGGACGCAACTTTGAGGAGTAGTAGATTTGAAATCCGACGGTTGTTAGCTAACATGTAAAATTATTAGAATGCTAATGTACCACCAAAGCACCGTATGATGCATTATCTTCTTGAATCAAAGGTCAGGCATGGTTGTCCTGTTCAGAGAACCTATCGACAAGCCTTAAGTTCGTGATCCAATTTGATGTCTCAATCAATGACCAAAGCCACTTACAATAGGGCTCCATTCTTTCACCGGCAATATCTTCTATCTTCTAAGCTTCAGCAAATTTCTCCTTGAATGTCGGTTGACTGCCTTCTCAAATTTGGTGATGATAAGCATGCATCGGCAGATTTGAGTTAGTCATTTTATCGGCAGGCAAAATCCGCACATCTTCCATAGCTTCACTAGCAACGCCTTAGCTCATACAACAAACTCATGTCGTTACAAGCAACAAGAGGGGAAATTAGCTGAAGAATTTGCTCAAGCAAGTTGCAAGGATTTGGGAGTGACCAAGTGAAGCAAGAGGAGAATTGAAAAAAGCTGGGGCTACAACAGTGTCACAGCTTTAGTGGCAATGCTTATCTTTTTTGACAATTGTTGCTAGGGACAATGGCGGCGGCGGCTTCTAGGGTTTAGGATAAGGAGGGACGAAGGAAGAAAGAGGGGAATCGGTCTAGCGGCACATGATTGAGGAGTAAGGGTTAGGGAAAATAGGCATGGATATATCATATATATATTATAATAAACATATGTAATCCGGTCGGTTCTGGGTACCCAACCCCTGGAATCGACGATACCCAAATTTGGACGGGTATGTAACCTATGGAATCAAACCAAACCCTCGAGTAGATTTTTTTAGAACCTAATTGATCCTATTTAGGATACCCAGCAGGTCAATCCGCGGCTACCTTACTTGAGTTGCAGTCCTAGTTTTTGCCCATTGGCCTCGTTGCAAGGAAGGAGGAAGGCGAGTTGTGCCCGTTTCGTTATTATCCTTTGTGGTTTGGTCTGCCTCTTCCACACCTCAGTTTCGCACTCCGGTGCTGTATGTATATGTATATTGCATATTTACAACATGCGTACACAAGGGCTGTGTTCTTATGAAATCTTGTTATACACAACTTCTTCCATTTTTAATATTTTAATCCTGATTAAAAATCTATTTCATCATTATATTTAATATCATTTATTTAGTTAGAAAATTAAATTTCATTGAAATTAAATATGTTTGTAGGCCACATTTACTAAAAATATATATTTATGTATAAATTACAAAATTCTCAAATCTATTTACATATATATTAGAATATAATGATTTATAAATTATTTATCTATATAGTAATAATATTTTTATATAGTTTAGATATTGAAAATAAAATTTTAAAATTAAAATATTTTATTACATTGATTTTACACATTTATAAAGAGAACTCATGCACAATGATACTAGACAAATGAGAAAAATTTTCATAATAACATAAATTATGTTAAAAACAATGGACAAAGTAAATTTTTCATCAAGTATTAAGATGTTAAAAATGAAAAAAAATTACATACAAAAAAGATTTAATAAAAGTGAAACTGATGTCTATATAGGATGTGATATCCTATATATGTCTAAACATAAACTCGCATGTTTACTTCTGCCAAATGATCCCACTTTTAAAATTTTGTGGTGAATATGTAACCAACTTAAGATTAATCAAGTGACCAAATTTCATCATCTTTAGATAACGACTGATCATTTTAAAAAAAATTTAAAAATGAAAAAAAGAAGATGTATCCTCTTTTTTCTCATTTTTAAATTCAAGAAAAAAAATTTCAATGCATATCCAAAATGAAGAATTTTGGATAAGGATAAGAATATATAATTGGGCTCACATACCTATATGTCGAAATTCAGAAAAAAATAATTAAAGAATGAGATTATTTAGTTAGACGTATTGCGTCTAGCCACGGTAGATTACATCCCGGTGTGTACATGCATACACGTACAGGAGCACAAAATACATTTTGTGTGGACCATGGTTGCTTTGTTGCATTTAGGGGGAGGAATATGTTAGATTTTGACCGGCATGTGTAGGGGAATTTTTGTGCTTTGAATCATGTTGATAGAAAGTGGATTTCTGTGGCAATGACGTCTGTGCTGCCAATTGCACACCTTCGATTCCTACGCAGTATCGAATATTGATTAAAACTGAATCCAGACAGTGTATCAACTGCCCAGAAATAAGACGGTGATGATCGGAGAATATGAATGAATATAATCATATATATAGACATACGGTCGGCTTTGCTTTTATAAAATTTCTCTTATGTATAATTTTTTTAATTTTTAATATATTAATAGTTGATGAAAAATTCACTCAATTTATTATATATAACATCATTTGTATTATTATGTGAACACTTTCATTTATTTAGCATCACTGGATTATATTTATAAATGTATAAAATTAACGTAATAAAATTATTTAATACTAAAGATCTTTAAGTAGTATTTTTAACATTTAAATCATTTAAAATATTATTTTTATATGAATTAAAGCATTATTATAGTCTAATACATATATGAATGAATCTAAATATTTTTTTTAATTTACAGATAAATATATCTAATTTTATCAAATGTGGCGAAGCACATGTTAACTTAAATAAATTTTAGTTTTTAAACTAAAAAAATGAAATTAAATATAATAAATAAATTAAAATTTACATTAACCATCAAACTTTTAAACATTAAGAGGGTTAGAAGTGGAGCCAATATCCATATAACTGGGAACCAGGCAGGACTTCGGGGTCTCGTTGGGTCGACGTCAAGAGATGCTAAAATTCAATACGGACAAAGACCCCTTTCTTTTAACTTTCCTCCCCACTTTTTAAATCATACTTTTTATTAAATTCCCGTTTTCCAATTCATAGCTGTTGCAGTCCCACCCGGAGTTCCTGCATCGCCTGCATACATTCCCACGAAAAATCACTCACTCTCTCTCTCTCTCTACCTCTAGGCTTTTCTGGCCTAAACCCTATGCAAATCATAAGCCACTCATGATCATATAATCAGGACTGCTTCCCCATCTTTTATTCGGTCTCCCCCTCAGTCTCTTGCTTTCCTCCCAACTCCAAACTCTCTCTCTCTCTCTCTCTCATATTGCATGACTTGATCACCTGCGCTGTCTGTCCCCGCTATTCCTTGCGTCAGCTCTCTTTCAATGCAAAATACGCCAACTTTTCCTGATCTCTCCCTCCAGATCAGCCCCCCGTCCATTTCTCACCACGAATTATCCGGGAAGTCCACGATGAGAGCTTTCTTCAATGAGAGCTGGAGCTCCATTTCGGACTCCGGCAGCGGCGGAAGCGACTCAAGCCATGAACACAGGGCTCCCGAAACCCCAGCTGCTTTGTTGAGACTCGGGTGGGAAACGTCGGCATTCGATATTCAGCGGCAGCCCCGAGTGCTTTCCCACCTCTACCAACGTCCTCAGACCTACGGCTTAGAATTCAAGAGGAGCTCAAGAAATATTGGTGGTGGGGGAAGCAAGAGGAGCATCAGAGCTCCAAGAATGAGATGGACTTCCACGCTCCATGCACATTTCGTTCACGCCGTGGAGCTACTCGGAGGCCACGAAAGTAAGCAAATTAACGATTTTTTTTTTTTTTTTTGCGTTTAAATACTATTCGATTCTTGCTGCCTTGTTTTCTGCAAGCGCTTGAAAACACATCCTGATGATCATTTAGCTTTTGGTAGGAAGAGTTTAAATCCATGTTTCCACGACTGATCCAGTTCATTTTACCTGATGATTGATGAGAATGAGATTAATGTTGTTTAACTCATTCCTTTTTTTGACTTGGTCTTGGTAGGAGCAACACCCAAATCAGTTATGGAGCTAATGAATGTGAAGGACCTCACGCTAGCTCATGTGAAGAGCCACTTGCAGGTAGGAATAAAGGAAAACGTCTTCTTCCTTTTGGACTATATAGAAACCATTACTGTTACAGTTTCAGTATTTTCATAAGCATCTCTCTCTCTATATATTTGATGAGTACGCTCTTGTTTGTATATAAACGTGTGCGTATGTGCATAAAAAGATGGGGTCCCTTGACATGATGGCTATTGAAAGGCTTTTGTTGAGGGGGGATTGAGATACAAGGGCTAAGGACAAAAGGGCATCTAGCTAGGAAGTAATCTTGCCAATGTAGACTTCTGAAATTTTGTGCGGGTCGGTTTTCATGCAGATGTACAGAACAGTGAAGAGCACTGACAAAGGAGCAGGTATTTGTAATTTCCCCCGCCGCCTGCCTTTGTTGATGTAGGGTCTGATCTTCTTCTTATTCAGCTACTTTGGACAATTACTGAATGGCAGCTGGGAATGCGCTGATCATTCATCCCCACTTGAATTATTTTCTCCGTGTCTCATAAAGCCGTGGCAAATGGGCCCGTTTGTGATGAATGTTGCAGGACAAGGGCAGACGGATATGGGAGTGAAGTCAAGAGCAACGACTACACCGGAGGCCGGATTATCTTCACAGAGCTTAGACAACAGCCCTCTCTCTTCTCCCAACCCACCGCCACAACTACCATATAAATCTCCCAGGTATGAACACTACTGAACTACTGCACTTAAATCGCCAGCTAGGTGTGTCCTTTCATTTATGGATAATCACTTCATTAATTACGATATATTATAAAAGACTAAGTAATCTGTGTCTCCTACATATATTACTGTAGTTAATGAAAAAAAAATGTATCAAACTCAAGAGAAGATATGAATCTGTCCAATCTTGCCCCTGTCACGGTTGATCCGGATTTTATACATCTAATGATCACATGAAGACAGGAATCGGCGTCCGTTCAACAGTCACTTGAGACGGCTACTTTAGTCCTTGACGTCTCATTGCACTATGCCAGAATCCCAGAAAACGTGGCAAATGGTTCCCTTTGTCGTACACATATGACTCACCCGTGATCAGATATCAGTCTTTATTCAATGAAATTTCTGCGTCAGGAGGATTTTTTTTTTTTTTTGCCCCCGAGTTCAGTGTGATTTTTCTGCTTCCTAACATCACCAACATGAATATGTTTGATGTTGTCCAGAGGACAGTGGAGACCCATGGAGGAGATTGCCTCTCCATCAATTGCTCAGGGGTCTGTCAAACACCATGGTCCAAGAAAAGAACAGAAGGAGGTATTGGTTGCTTTTTACATCTTTCATATTAGTTTAGCCAAATGATTTCACATACAAGTGGCATTATCAATAGCGGTGAAATTATGACAGATAACAAACAGACAAGCTTAGGACTCAAGAGAAAGTGCCCCCATAATACATGAGACAAACACGATCTCAATCACCCACTTTTTTTTCGTTACATCCCAATACGTTGCAAAGCGCAAACACGCTACTAATTACGAATTTGAGACCCCCCCCCCGGTGATCTATTGTCTACTAAACTAAGTCGTCGATTGATTCTTAATATTCTTTTTATATAATACAGGTGAATCGTGGATACAAGGATGCCGACGACGTATCACCTGGTGGTGTTAGTAGCTTGAATCACAAGGGCTGTTTGCCACCCTCACAAAACGCTCCTAGGTTTCTTTCCACATTGCCCAATTTGGAGTTCACTCTGGGAAGAGAAAGCTGGCAAATGGATTGCGTTGAAGCGTCAAATGAGCTAACCCCACTTCAGTGTTAAATACTCGCATGTTTTCCAGCTAATTGCTTGCTGCTTGGTCTTCCATTTTGGTGTTGTGTGCGATCATTTTACAACTGCACTACGTGTGTGTGCATGCGCCCGCGCAAGATCAAGAACGTCCACGGGAAAGGCCAACCCAACCAAAAATAAAGTAATCGACAGAGATTTACGTCCAATTCATGCTCTTGTGGTCCATCACACAGTGAATCTGGACCAGATCCGAATGAACAGTAGCACTGATAGTCGTCCATCATCAGATTCACCCTATTGGGTCTGATGCTAAAAAGATACAAGTAAGGAGAATAGAGAAGTGAAATCCACAAGCAGAACTAATCAAGGTTGTCCGAATCAAAATGGG
Organism: Annona cherimola; assembly: GCA_030490835.1. Classification (NCBI taxonomy): domain Eukaryota; kingdom Viridiplantae; phylum Streptophyta; class Magnoliopsida; order Magnoliales; family Annonaceae; genus Annona; species Annona cherimola. The sequence continues at coordinate 98,237,304 of CM059973.1, read as the reverse complement.
TAGAAACTTCGAAGGAGTTACAACCATGTATGCTGGAGGTGTGAATCAGCAGTAATGCAACAGTACATGATCCCAACAACACCAAGCAGAAGCATAGTTTTTGAGGCTGTAAATCATGCCGTTGTTGCTCGGATGATATGAACCTTTAAGGCTTTCCTTCCAATCAATTCAAAAACACACGTGTCGCCGATTCTGACGTCGTGTGCCTCCTGAAAATGAAGCCAACCATCCTGCATCTTGGCACGGCCTGATGGCTCGTATCTAACTCTCAGACCCCACGCTTTCGTTCCCCGATCACCTTCGAATAGTTCAAAATTTTTTCTTTTGAGTCCATATTTTCTCGCAAATGCACCTGGAATTGTCTGGTGGGCAGAGAGGGAGGGACTGTGAGACGACGTGTTTGAAACTGGCAATCAACAGTCCATTATAAAAATGTGCCGATGCCATCCTCATGTGCATATTCTACTCTTTTATCTGAACTTTGGGACAGTATTACCAACAAGCATCTTGCAATAGTATCCTTGTAGCTGGTTGTTTTGTATCGAAACTATAGTTATATTGAGAGTTCTTCTTCTTTTTCTTTCATTTAACGTTGACAAAGAGTTCTAGAAAAGGTAAAAGGAACTCACCGTGTTAGGCGACATAGTTCGTTTTAAATGCGGGTGTTTCAGCTTCATCGGGCAGAACTTCGATTCAAACACCATGCTGTCTTTCAGTTTTAGCTCGGCAACTTCATCAAATAAAATGGAACTGTCAGTGAAATGTTGATTGTAGAGAGGGAAGGAGAGATGACGGGGAGGAAAAATGGTTTACCAGGTGAAGGCACAGCCGGTGGCTTTCTTGGGGCCTTGACAATATCCACACAGCAACATCTATCAATGACTTGGAACTGATCTTCCCTTCTTTCCTGAGGCTGATGTTTTTGATTGCTAAGTGAAACGTTGTTCTGCTTCTTACGTGTTTTTCCCAATTTCTCACATTCACCTCTCCCAAATATTATCACTTCAAGTAGAAAGCCACCTTTATAAAGAAACCGTACAAAATCTCCCGTTTCTAATGAATTGTCTTGCACAAATTCCCACCACCCATTTCCAAAGATCAAAACGCCATGGTCACTTTCCAAGTCCACACACCAATCCTCCCCAGCCTGAGTCCTCAGTAATAGCTTTTCACCTAACTTTCCAATCAAGTTCTTGGTAAATGCCGGTGGAATCCTCTGTAAAAAAAAGAAGAAAACAAATTCATATCCCTGTTTCTCTCCCTCTTCTATCTCTGAAATCAATTTAATGCAATTATACTCCTAAAAAAAATTAATGCAGTTATATGCTTTTCAGTTTATGTGTCCTGCCGCATGCTCCAGAAATTTCACTTGCAGCAATTTTCCTTTTCAGGAGAAACTATTTTTATATTGAAATGTCATACATGAGGAATTGACGGCTGATAAAGAAATCAATTTGCAAATTAATTAACGAAAATACTTGTATGTAACTTATAACATTGAAGTGCCTCATGTTGTTGCCCCATTCGAGCGTATTTTGATGATTAAATTAAAATTTCAATCTGTTTGTTGTTGTTTAAAAATATTTATTGCATCATGTACCAAAAATCATTTCAATCTAAGTTTTAGATAGATCGCACCAGCTTAAAAAGATTTACGATCATATATAAGATATGAAAATTACTAGTATATATTCATAGATTTAATAGAATATTATAATAATTTCTAGAACATTTATTTATATTGCGCGGATTTCTTAGATGGTACAGATGTTGAATTAATATTTTTGACATAGATATATAAATTAAATAATTCTGTTATGTTGGTGTCTTATTGCTTTCCTTCAGTAGGGCCTATATAAATGTTTGAAGTTCATGAAGTTAGTGCTTTAGTTAAACAAATAATTTTAAATATCATAAAACATTGAATTTTATTTTAATCATTAGGTAGGGCAATGGGGTAGCGAAACTTAAATTTTCAAAGGTGTTGATAGCATTGAAGTATTTCTAATTAAAATTTGATTATTCATTAATCAACTAGAAGTATTCCCTATTAAATTATGATTATATTTAAATTTTCATTTTAAAATCCAATTATAGATCATGTCGTTTAGAAAGTACACTTGTCTATTTTGCGATATGTCAAAACTCAAGGAGACGCGGACTTACAACCTTACGAAGTTCTGAAAATTAAGATAAACCCCTTGACGATTTTTAAATTGAAAAAACCTTGAAAAGTTGAAAATTAAAATAAACCCTTGGAATTTTGAAAAAAATATTTTCAAAATATACTTTATTTTTCCATGAATGATCAACCTCGCAGGGAGGTTAATCTGCTGAATATCTAAACCGAATATTCCAATTCTCAATTATGCAAAGATGTTACAAGATCTACTTTGCAAATACTTTTGACTAAAAAATTGTAAAAACAGAAAAGGATGAAATCTCTAAGAAAGGGATTAAAAGATAATATAATGATATTAACAAAGACGAACTATATAAATTTTTTTGGAAAAAAATTTAATGAAATTTAATGATAGAACTTTGAAAACGAGCTGCGATCTTGAAAGTTGTCCATCAATGACTGAAAATAATAATAATAATAAGTGCATTATCCCAACAAAAGCTGAAATGCTGAATATGTTGTAGCGGGTGAGTTTTATAAATATTCATGTTGCTGGGATGAAATGAACCCTCAAGGCATCCCTTCTAATCAGTTCAAAAACGCACGCATCGCCAATTCCGCTGTCGTGTGCCAGCTGAAAACGCAGCCAAGCTGCCGTATGAATAGCCCCATGGCGATAGATGATACTAGGGGTGTTATCGGATCGGGTTGGATGGGTTGGAGCTTAATCCTAATCTTAACCCATTTAAAATATTTCAACCCTAATCTGTTTATTAACTTATTTAAAAAATCTCAACTCTAACCCATTTACAGCTCATTTAATAAATAGGTTGATAGGTTGTTAACGGGTTGTATAGCAAATAACATGAAAGCATAAACTCTAGTAGATGATGATCTCGCAGGGAGAGACGATAGGGTGTTTTCAGCATATGGGAAATGAAAATAGGGCGGTAACGGGAAAATGGAATTAGGACAGTAGTGAAAAAATAAAAATTAGGTGACTTGAGAAAAACTTAAAGAGGGAAAATAACCAAGAGTTTTACATATATATATAAAACCTTAATAAGTTAAGCGAGTTAAATGGGTTGAACAAATTAAACGGGTTGAACATGTTATATAGGTTAAATGGGTTACTAAATGGGTTGACGAGTTATAAAATCTCAACCCTAATCCATTTATTTAATGAAATAGTTAAACGGGTTGGCGGATCATAACCTATTTATTCAAAAATCTCAACCTAAACCCATTTATAAACAGGTTGGACGAGCGGGTTGACGGGTTGACTATGACCATTAACACCCCCAGATGATATAACCTATATATGAATGGTGCATTGCATGCAACTCATCTCTACGTATAAAAGGTATTATTGAAACTTATTGATTATATCTAGAATATAGGCAAAAACATAATTTGGATAAATCCAAATGTAAATTTGTAACGGTCATCTGTTTTTAAGAAATAGATGGGATTTATGGGTCATGCAGGAAACGATGGAAAATTAAATCTCAGTCGTTTAGCAAATAGATTAGTATAAAAGGGGGAGATGTGAAGTGTGTTTTAGCCATTTGAAGGGAGGCAGATTGCCAAAGGAGGAAGGAAGAGTTTTTAAAGGTAAGTTGAGTAGAATAATATTTTGGTTAATCTCGTTAAGTTTATATTATATGCAATTCATTTCTCAGATCTAATCCGTTCATAATACTTCTAGCATGGTTAATTAGTCACAGGAGTATTATTGAAATATTTGATCTAGAAATTTCACTTATTTCAATGAGAAGTAACAAATAAAGGGTAAAAAATGTTATATGATAAAATAAACATACTTCTGGGCATAATCAGAGAATTTTGACCGTAAAATAACAAGATAATTATATGTTTAGCTTGTCTGCAAAATTTCAACTTGATCATACTTATATATTTTTAGATATAATAATTTTTATGAAGATTTGGAGTGGTGAATATGTATTTTAAGGATAAAATACAAAAAAATAATTACAGGAAAATACAGAAGCAAAAATAATAATCTGACCCATTACAAATATTATTTGAGGGATTTTACAGTATTAAAAATTAGTTTACATGGCTATTTGAAATGATATTTAATTTGAACCCTTTATTAAACTCTTTATGTTAAAACTGATGATAGAGATGTTATTTTGAGAAACAGACCGTCCAGATTATAAAACATAATTTTATAAGCTTACCACTAAAATTTCAGATCAAACAGACAAAAATTTTGAGAGATCTAAACTATTTTGGTTGGAAAATATAGACTGTTGAAAATAAGCGAATAAATAAATAACTAAGCTTTTGGACTAGTGGGCTAAGCCTATCTAGACAGGCCTAGTGACCAGAAAGCCCAAAAGCAAGTCTACTAGTCCCAAGCCCACATAACTAGCCCAAGTTTCAGGAACCAAGCCTAGCCCTCATAGCCCACCAGCTTGTCCACTAGCCTGGCCCAACTTCCACCATCGGAACAGCCCACCGGCGGCCAACTACTGGCCGGCCGGAAAAAAAAAATAAAAATTATAAAAAATTCTGAAAAAATTAAATTGAGTAATTAAAAATATAAAGGAGTCCAAATTGGTTTTTCTTAAAAAAAAATAAGAAATGAAGTTGTTTAAAAGTGGAATAGTATAAGAATAAATAGAAGAAAATAGAATTTTGACCGATTAAAATTATGAGAAAATTTGAAAAAATTCATAAATGAAATTTAAATAATATTTATGAAAACTAGAGTGAAATAATGAACATATTGTGATGAAAATTAGGAAAAGAGATTTGAGGCTACTACAAGAAATTGGAAAAGATGAGTTTTTAAAGTCTACTTAAAGGTAAGTAAACTTTTACCAAATCATGACTTTGAAAATATTATGTAAATATTGTGATTTGTTATGAAATGTGATTATTTATTTAAATTGAAATTTTCTTTGAAGTTGGTTTAATCAAATATGAGCATTATTATTTCAAAATCATGTTAAGTAGTGAATTTAAGTTGTGCATTAATCATAGTGCATGAGCATGATGCATAATTGCATATTGGGTTTGCCGCCAATGAATAAAGTAGTATGGTAGTACCTAGGTAGCGACTTCAGGACTACTAAAGAAGATGAATTAGCTCACGAATGTGTAGCACGGCTGCACGCGAGCACAAGTAGATGGCAATACCTACAGTGTGAATGCATGATTTAAAATTGACATATATGTGAACATGTATCAAGATGTTTTTATTAATTAGAGTTTATTGTGCATAAAAGACAATATAGATGTTGTGTTTGTTTTTTTTAAAAAAATTCAAAGTAATTGCAAAAAGAATTTTATAAAAATATATGTTTACTTACTGAACTTTTAGCTCATATAATTTTGTTTTCAATGGAAACACAGAGATACAATAATAAATTAAAGCCTTTATCAACATGGGAAAAAGAAAAAACTAGCAGAGCAAAGGACAATGAAGTTTAGATTTTTATTGAAATTATCTTATAATGTTTACTTATTTAGTTTATAGACACTGAATATGTATAATAACTTCATAAATAAGCAAACTTTAGATGTAATAGTTAAAGTTTTATGATTTTGCATCTTTGTATCTATTTATATCTTGGGAGATTTTATTCTTAGCTTGAATATAGTAAACCTTATTCGTGACACCTCAAAAAGGTGAGGTGTTAAAAAATTAGATTCATTTTTAAAAGAATAAACTGGACCCCTTTTTCAAAAAAGAATAAACGGGGCATAGGCCTTTTCTTTATATTTTCAATGATCCACAATCACATACCCATACACGCTAGCTAATTTCTCATTATCAGCACACAGATTGTAGATTGGTTTTTTTTATGGAAAAAGATGAATGATTGAAACTTGAAAGCGAGTGGAAATGATTAAGAACGATATCAGAAAAAAACAAAGTGGGGGAAGGGATGAGTGGAACTTATCTTCCACTATGTACTTGTAACCATTGATCAAAGAAGCAAAAAATGCGGGGGATATGCTTGAAAGCCGGCAAGAACTGAAAGAGAGGAAAGATTATACACCATACCAGTTTCTGTTCGAAATCCAAGACCATGACCTTGAAGAAGGATGATGACACCCTCTTTCCTCCTCCCATGTTCCTCGTGTCTCTCTTCATCATCTTGCGAAGTCTCTGGCCCGAACCTCGTCTATAAAACCAACTGTAATCAAATAAAGGGAAAAAGCGAGAGAGCGAGCAAGCATACGAAACAGAGTGGGTGATTTCAATATTTTCAATAACTGTTCAACTGAATACTCCATTGATTATCGATTGATTAGAGGATTAAGAATCTCTTCACTATCTCGCTTTTTTCTAGTTGAACGAATAGTCTCTATCAACTTTTGTTCAGGGTACGATTGAGCTATCCTTTTCTTTCTATTCGCTTCTGAAGCATTGAAGCGAGGGTCAGCAGCAGAGTTTTAAATCATTTCCATTTCCAGTTTGATATTTCTGAAGAGAATGCAGAAACTGTAGCCTGATCTGAATTATCAGACAGGAAGACAGACGGTTAGGATTCAATATATAAGATGGTTATATTTACAACGCAGTATACGGGGTTCTAGGCCAGCCGAAGCAGCTGTGTTTCCAAATTTAAGAAGATTTCCCTCTCTTACAATCTTTCTAAACACGGAAGTCCACATATGATTTTTTAATAATTTTGTATGATCTCTCTCTATATATATATATGATATATCCATTAACTGCCAAAATTGTTTTATATGTACATTTTATTAAGTCTATCTTATTTCCGTTGTCCTGAATCATTTCATAAAGTTTGATGTTAACCCTTCAAGGAATTTTTACTTTCACGTCTTTTTCTTCCATCATTTCCCACCAAGTTAAAATGATCTCCACCATGTTAATTTCATACTGAAGAATTTATGGGTGTTGCGGTTTCATCTAACACAAATTTGTTGGAACAAAATAGCCCACATTTACATCATCTGTCAGGGCGATTCTAGTTCTAAAAGGAAATTACGTAAATAGGATGTCATTCGCAAGGGTTACGCTCTTATAAGATCAGTTGTAGTTTTCATGGAGACCACCATTTTTTAGATTTTTTGAAATCTAAACTATCCGGAATGTAAATTATTATGTATCTTCTTATGATTTAAAAATCTCATAATTTGAGTGCTTTTATGTGTTGTAGAGTTATTTTCAAAATTTTAACATTTGTATGATAACTCTGAAATGCACTCAATATTTAGAACATATACAAGTTTTCGATGAAAGTTATTTTGGCGTTACAAATATTTTCATATATTAATGTATATTCAAATGCTTTGGATTTTAATCAAGCATTTTTAATACATAAAGAGGTACGAGACCGGTCATAAGACGATCAGATCCCTATTAGGAAAATCAAGATCTGCTCGCATAAATTACAGAGCGAAAAAGTCATGGGGACGCTAGGGAGGTATGTGCGAAAAGCTTTATTTTAAATCATTTCCTATATCTACGGAGAATTCACCATTTTTGAATTTAAGATCTGACGTTTCAATATTCTTATATTCTTGATGGACATGAATATTGAACAGAAGCTGTCCAGAAATCCCAACCGTCGGGACTTGGGGCATATATGAGCAGAGGACCTTAGGAAGTCGGGTTTTAACGGTAGGATTTGTTGACATTTAGGATGGATAATCCTCGGATTAGGATGGAATGTGATCTTCCATTTTCAAAATTTTTTCATTCTAAAAAAATAAATAACATATTTCTTTCATTTTCAATATAACTTTTTCCATTTCTAATACATCTTTTTTTTTTTTTGTATATAATTACATATATCTCAACACATATTATACTGAAGATTCTGAGACATTCTTACAAATTTGGGGACAGACGTGACATCCCAAAGAAATTTGGAGACAACTCCATGAAAGAATTTGAAAGACACAGCTTCCAACAGCCACCCGGGAGACAACATGCTCCCACACCTCTTCCACCCGGGAGACAACCTTGCTCCCACACCTATGTATTTGGGACCGAAATCCCATTCGGGATTCGATCCCGCGCCAACCGCGGAAATGGTTTCCGCGCCGCTGTTGACGACCAACCGAGCTAGCCTCGGTTGGTTAATACATCTTTTTTCATTCTCAATAAACCATAATAATTTATCATTGTATATTCTTATCTCATCTAACTATAGACGATTATGGATTGGGAGTCGAATTCAAAAGGAAAGCCACTATGGGATGAGGGATGCTGCCATGGGACCTATTATGCCAATTACCCATGTGATTTCATTGGGTTATTTGCAAAAATAATTCTCTAATCATTTCTTTTTTTGTTTTTTGAGCAATAAAAGTGCAACTTGAGTAGGATTTTCCTAAATTGATCGTTAATCATCTAAAAGAGGTATAATAGATTCTTATTTTTATAGTCATAAGATAGAGTAAAATGGGCATAGTGGATATCTATTTTTACTTATAAATTAGGTTACAAATAAAAAAAATACCATGTAACCATGTTCAACTAGGGTATAATAGAGTACATTTTAAGGTTCAAGTATCCAAAATCGGTTCAAATTACTAATATATATTTATACATATTTATGAAATATCATTTATAGTGAAAAACATAAATATATTTTTAAATGTATAGAAACTTATTTAATTAATTTATTATTTAGTAAATTTAATAAATATATTTTAAAAATTATATTGTTATCATCTTAACTGTAATTTTTAATTAAAAATTATAATGAAATTATAATTTTCAAACATATTATAAAAATTATTTTACAAAATTAGTTTGAAATTGAAACCGAAACCCACCCAAAACTATAGGATCAATCTCGAACTACGGTCTTGTGTTGAAATGCCCTATGTACAAACGGATGCTGTAAACCGCGTATTTTAAAAATAAATTCCGAAACAAGCTCTTGCAAAATTTGTTCAGTCGACGACTTCACCAAATCGATCAGGAAGGTCCTCTTCCCATTTCAGAAATTATCTAAATTTTCAGAAATCACCAATTTCAGAAATGCTTCCGTCTGATTTAGCAACATCAGATCGGCAAAGGCATGATATCGGATGGTAGGGGCGGTTTGCGTGGCGTATTCAGCCGGGGAGAGGAGTTCAACTGCCAGCTGTGGGAACGGCGCAGGTGTGGTAATGGGACGGTTTCCATCAATGAGGCCGTGGATTGGGAAGTCGTGGCTACCAGGTTTTTCATCGGGCTTCTTAGAGGCAGTGGTGAGGTGGGTTTTATCGCTCGCAATATCCAGCATGCGAATGAGGAATCCGGCAGAGGAGTGGCGGTATGCCGCTGCCAGATCAGTGCGTATCTGGCGATTCTTCTCCGGGCATGATGAAGATGACAACGGCACGCCGCCAACTGAGAAAAGTTGAATTTGGTTAGAACTTAGAAGGCGTCAATTTGGTGGATTTTCTGCCAGAAACAGGGCAGGTATCCGGATTAGCAACTGTTGGGGTCTTCACGAGAGAGGAGCAGGAGCAGCAGCGGCAGACATCAATGGTTCAATAAAAGAACATGAATTGCCCTTTGCATGAGAAAACCCCATCCAATGAATTTCTTTTGGCGTCATGCTTTCTTCCCCCGTCGCCTTTCAATATCTGAAAAAAATTTATATTTTTTTTTGAAAAATTTTCGAATATACCTACGAATTTTGCTCATAATTCTACTCATATTCACGAATTTTAAAATATTACTCTCTTACCCATAGAATTTTCCCAAAATGGGTATCACCGTATCACCTTTCATTGCTACTGTTAACATCCAGGTGAAAGGACTAATTTACCCTTCAAGACCTACACGTCGACCTCTACAATCGCCGGCTTCACCAAACCAATCTGGTGGATTTTCTATGAAAAAAATAAATATGGCAGATTTGTTGCCGTTTTTAACAAATCAAAATTTGACCAAGTCTGTTGTATCTAATTTTCGCCATTATCCATTTAAATTCGCAACCCCATAAAGCCTCGCTCTGGAATCCAAGGCCAACCAAGGAGCATTGATGGTGACCGGAGCTGATTTGCAGAGCTTGTTGGTTTTATAGAGGCTACCACATTAAAAATGGGACACTGGCAACCATTGTCATACATCGATGACGACTCCATGAAATTCAACTGCTATGGCATCGGCCGTGGGCAATGGCTAGATTTGAAGAAGAAAATTGGTGCCAATTGATTTGGGCGTATTAGAGTCCGTAGAGAAGAACAAGAGAAACAGGGGCGGCATGGGGTCACTGGATGTTGCAGAATCTTGAATGATTTTAATGTTTCCACGAAGCAACAATCATGGCTGGACAAATGGGAGCAGATAATTTTTTATTTTACATTTTTTGTAGCAAACGAACCTCGAATTTGGTATCGTTATCCATGTTTAGGCAGCCATTAAATCTGACCACCACACCTTTTCTCCGGCATCCTTCCAACCGTTCAAATTCAACTAGATACAATCCAACCTCTCCATCAAAACAGCGACTTCTGCAAAATTCACCCTCTATTTTTTGACCTGTTGAATCCGATTCTAGCAAGTGGATGGATGCACACAGCGATCATGAAATTCTTAATAAAATCCACTGGAGATGAGATTGTCGGGTATTGCAGAAAGGGCAGCTAGATGGGGATGAGCGGAGAGGTTGTTGAAGCTGAGATGGGAAATGGGCGTGCAATGAGATTTTGGTAGAGTGGGTCAACATTGCTGTAGCATCAAAGGGCAATCCGAGACTGTAGCCATGAGAGACACTGAGGAAGATGATAGAGCACCCTTGAACCCAGCTGCTATATCCGAGATGACTGCCGACAACAACCGAAGACAACAGCTGAAGACAACATCACACTGACGGCAACCAAAGACAGCTAGTGAGCGAGAAGACGACTTGGGAATTATAGTTAAAATTCATAGCTACGAGAGAAATATTTGAAAATTTGTAAGTATAATAGGAATTATGAGTAAAATACTTTGGTATATTTAGAAATCACCCTATTTTTTTGCTTTATTTTTGCTTTTGAGGCCATATTTTCTCACAATTGCACTTGGAAGTGTCCGGTGGGCAGAGAGGAGGGTACTGTGAGATGGCCCATTATAAAAAATGTGGCAATGCCAACGTGATATGCCTATTCCAATGATCCCAACCATGGATTTTCGAATCAATTTCAGCAAAGATTGATCTTATTAGCAGAATCAAAGATTTATAATGGAATTGCAACGAATTGCAATGGTTTCTGGAACTATTCTAAATGAAAGCTATGCTATTCTATCTACTAACTACAAATTATAGGAAAGAAATGAACAAAGAAAAAACTAAAATAATCACTAGGAGGATTTCCACGAGCAGAAGCGCAAAATATACCTTAAACTGTCCATTCTTCAGTATAAAAAAAAGTTGATTCTTTAATTCCTTCCAACGTTGAGGACAAGATTGATGATCCTCGGAGAAGAGGAATATTAGGGATGGTTGAGTATAGGATGAAAATAAGATGAAATCTTACGTTTCCAAAAAATAACAACCTACTTTTTCTAATTCTCATACAATCTTACCATTCCAAATACACAATCCAACATCTTCATTCCGTCCAAGTCATGAACACGAGTCTGCTGTTGGCAGGCAAGGGGCCTGTCTGTCCTTCCATTAAAGCAAAATAAAAAGATTTACTAAGCCACACAACTGTAGACACACACTACAAAGATTTTCTAAGCCACACATCAGTAAACACCCAGCAGAGAATAGGAGTAGCAGTTAAAATCCTTCGACATTAAACCTGTGTGACCGTGCCAATATCTCCATGCAAAGGACTATGGTTTTAGTCTTTCGCCAAAGTCAATCATGCCTAGCTATCCAAGGTGCTTAACGAGAGAATAATAACCTCAGACAGAAGCAAAATAAAAAGATTTTCTGAGCTACAGAAAGGTAAACACTAACCACAGATTTCTTGCTTTACTTGCTAGTTCTTGAACCATGAAATGTCAGAGCAGAACACTCAGAACACTACAATTCTATCACCCTACTAATTTTACTTAACCACACGGAAGATGTGTACTTGCATTTTATTTTGATTCACCAGCTTAAATGCGCACATTTCTCCTTTAACAAGATTGTTATACCTTGAAAAGGCAAGCCATCCACCAAACAGGCCTGCGTATCTATATTTAGGATAAGCAGTATAGTTGGTTTCCCACACTGTACCATCGGGACTTCGGAGGAGCATCTGCATTCTTTCGCAAGGAAGATGTTCCTTCCAGAAAAATTTTGGTAGCACCTGAAAATTTGACACTATATATCAGCAGAGGCCTGTTTTAATGAAGCAGGGTATAGAAATTAGCCATGCTTATTGTTACCTTTAATACCCAGACAAGCAATCAAAGCCGCAGGAAGAAGTCAGCCATGTGCTAACCTGGTTGAGTTCATCAACAGTTTTTTGTAGATAGACTGGGACAACAGCAGGAAATACAGAGTCGTACTATCTGAGAATACGTAATATAATGAAGATGCCAGGGAAAAAAAAAAAAAAAAGTCTGGACCCATTTCAGCAGCACTAAAACAAATCGAGGACTTGCATGAAGATTTCTATTGGAAGAAACGAGGGAGGCTATAAATTTTTGATGAAAACTGGGATTTCAAGAACTTCAATGATCCCTGCACTCTGAGGGGAAAAAAATAACTTGGCAACGCATAAAAATAGTAATAAAACATTCAAGTAAGTGCAAAAACTGGCTTCGTCAACTTACCTGGAACAACACAATTTTTAAGGTTCTCTGTCTTATCTTTGAGAGTTCTGTGATTGGACGATTTGATGGAATCCAACATCTTCTTCTTCTTCTTTGTGACTCTTTTCATTCTTTCATCATGACAACTGTAGTCACAAGGAGTTTTGTTTATACATACTTCCTTTTTCTCGCAGGCCGACTGACCATAGATTTGCACAGTCAGCTTCGCACCACCATCATATGCAAAAACTAAAAGATCATGCCTTTGTATGGCATGCACTTTTACAAATTCTTGCCATCCATTCTGCAAATAAAGTCCACTAGGCCTTTGTTGTAACTTCACGTGCCAAAGCATGCCATTAGGACAGTCTAGAGCGACTTGGGTTGCATCTTCTTTTATGTACTTCACAAAGGCAGGAGGTATTCGCTTCAATGAAAAATGAATAGAATGAGAACAATAACGAACATGATACTGAAACAGAGAAACAAGGATATGAATGCAGCGCGCGAAACACAAAAGAAATAAAATAGATGATTCTATCCAGCAGCTTGATACATTACCTACTAATATACGACATGTAATCTGCAAGCACCGTACACGAGAGGGGAATGAAGAAGAAGAAACACATCCCAGGATTTTGTGCAGACAATATTTGCTGGAAATTTTATACATGCATTGTGAAAAACCTAGTTTATTACCATGTTTCCCAGAAAGAGCAGTCAGCAGATCGAGTTCGGAGGGAAAGGGAAAGGAAAATAGACACAAAATATATATATATATATACTAACTACGCGATGCCTAAAATTCCCAATTAAGATTTTGAAGAAACAAATCTTTCTTCCCATTCTCTCTCTGCCCGAGGGGAGCATTGTGCTTTCTCCTTGATCCTATATATATATATAGACACACACACTAAAAAATGCAACGAAAAGGAGGAGGAGAGAACCTTTCTCAAGAAACCCAACGGTCAAACTGCCACTCAATACCCCTTCCAACTTCCATCTATTGGAGTTGCTTCTGAGCTTTTATCTTTCCATTCTCATTGAAAAGCGTGTTCCAACTGAATCAGGGGTGATTCTGATTCCCCATACAAAGCCGACAAGAGTTGTATGCAGATGTACTTAGTGCCTATTTGGGCTGGCAATTTATCAATAATCACCGTGTTAACCCAGGAATAATAATAATAATAATAATTACAAACAACCCCTTTTGCCTGGACTCCGCTTGATTCTTTTTCAATGGATCATGGATCCATGCGTCTCTTTGTTCTTGTTGATGTTTCTTTGCCTGCTAGTTAGGCAAGGAAAAAAAAATTGTTTGACATTCACATTTCACACACAAATAATTTTAATTATTCGAATGACTCGCTGATCGATGCGATGTTCTAATACAAACTCGTTGCATGGGAATCTCATTGCAATCCCTTAATTTTCTTTATTTTTGTTATTTTTAAAATATTCAAAACATGTAAATATAACTTTTGGACTTCCTACCTATCTAGGTGAAATAGCAGCACGGTCTAGTCTGGGCCCATCTTAGCGATTTTGTTAAATCTAATTTGTTTATTAGTTTTATCATCATATATTTAGTTATAAAAGGTTATCCCAATTCATAACTTATATTATTTTCGAAATTAAGAATTACTTAAGAATAATCTTAAAGGCACTATTTATTTTTTGTGAGGACCCCCACACGGTTCCAAAAATCCAAACCTCTAAAATATTTAATCTACTTGAAATAATAATTTTATTTTAGATGTAAATGATTTTTTTAATTTTATACATGTTTTATAATTTTTAGAAAACACGACCCACGTCGTTCCAATTTATATGACTTTTAATATTTTTAATAAAACATAATTTAAATGCAACAGACGGATTAAATTTAGCACGAATCATTAAGATGGGGGCTCAAACAAGACTTTTCTACCAATTTATTTTAGCAGGGAAGTTCGTATAGAAGTTCACCTCGATATTTATATATATTTTTTTTTTTTTTTTGTTCGAGGGTTTCACTAATTTTGGACTAACTATACGAACTGGAACCAACTGCACTAGAGTTCACCACTTTAATATTTATTACTAGATATATGTTTATGATATTAAAAACCTTTTTTAGAAGTTTGCATGTCGCAGGCATTTATAACATTTTTTTTTGAGGTTTGGCGTTTAACAACATTTGAAAGTGAATATGTATCATTAAGAAATTTTAATTACTTACTTTAGCAATAAATAGTAATGTAAAATTTTTCAAAATACGTGATTTTTGAAACTATAACTAAACACAGATAGATGAATGCCACGAAATATGAATGGCTTAGATTCTTTAAAAAATTGTATTAAATTGAAAAAATGAAGAGATATTTATTGAAATTTACATGCAATTAGTGGAATTCTATCGCTGTTTGATTACGATGGCTTAAAATGGAAGAACTCCACTAAACATTTTCAGCGTCCTCGCTCCCTGCATTGGGCTTTACAGCCTCATCAATACCAAAACCTGGATGACACAACCCAAAAGCCTATAATCTTTTTTTTTTTTCCCTCCAGAAAAAAGCTTAGAATCTTTTTTTTTCTCTTTTGCAGAAAAAGCGTATAATCTTTATTAACACTCGAAATGTGGTTCTCTCCGTGATTTTCTGTGGACATTGATTATGGTGCTGACTTGTTCATAGCTTAAATGGAATGAAGATAAGAAAAAAAACTGTTGTTGCGTATTGAGAAGGGAAAATGTGTTTTTGAGTTGAAAAAATTATATTTAAAAGGAAAAAAGTAAATTGTTATTTTTTAAGAACAAATGTGTGTGTTTGGCTAAGCTAGAAAATGTCAATAAAAATTTTTTCACTTTCCATAATTATTCTATTTTTAATTTATTTTCTCATATTTTCATACACAAACTATCATATTTTTCAATCATTTCTACACAATTATTCATACAATTTACTTATCTATTTTAACTTTATTCTCTTTACACATCATATTTAATTCTATAATATCACATAATTTTCTATCAATTCGAAAACTTTTATCTTAAAAACTTATCATAAAAAAGTTATACCCCTGAGTGAACATCCTAAAATTATTTTTTTAAAATAGAAGGTTGGATTTCATCATAATCTAATCCAAGCATCATCTCATCACAGCCGTGAACATACGAGATCACAAGAAGAATGCATACAACACGAACAACTCACCAGTCACCACGCCAAACGAGCGGCGCTCGTTTGGTCGACGGGCGCGGAAAGAAAGCTTTCGTTCCGCCCGTTGCGTGTTCGAATCCCGCATGGGATTTCGAACCAAAAAAAATTCCGTGAAGGCATGTGTGGTCCCACTTGTTCGGTTGGGAGCTTGTGGTTTCTCCATTTGATATTTGGAAGCTGGTAGTCTCCCTTTGGAAATATTGTTAGAATTGTCTCAGAACTTTTAATGTGATATGTGTTGAGATATGTTGTAAATATACTCCAATACAAAAAAAACTCACCAGTCACCACCGTTCGTTTAAAAATCCAAAAAAGACTAGCAAGTCATGTCACATAAGCATTGACACTAACCATAAAACGTTTTTTAAAATGGCTTCTCGGCTGTCAATCAGTTGAGCAGAACTACAACACCGGACAGCCGGCGGCTCTTTTTTTTTTTTTTAGTCTTGAAGACCATTTGGCTTTTCTTGAGCTGCTGCCTGCTGCATCCTGTCATTGTCCTTTTTTCATCAGACATACCACATGTTTTACTTTGACAGTTTATGCA
Source organism: Annona cherimola (assembly GCA_030490835.1). Classification (NCBI taxonomy): domain Eukaryota; kingdom Viridiplantae; phylum Streptophyta; class Magnoliopsida; order Magnoliales; family Annonaceae; genus Annona; species Annona cherimola. The sequence continues at coordinate 98,220,748 of CM059973.1, read as the reverse complement.
TATGAAGATATTCACTCATTACATTTGTCACCATCCAACTCAAAAAAATATATATATATATATATATATTTAAAATAAAAAGAAACCTTTTCAGATAATATTGGGTGAGTTTGGTTGGGGGTAAAACTGTTAATGAAAAATTTTTTAAATAGAAATTGTCAGATGGATAAAAAATGATGTGATATAATAGGGATAATGATGAGGAGTAAAAAGAATAAAATTAAAATAGATAGGTTAGTTGTATGGTTAGTTGTGTAAAAATGATTGAAAAGTATAGTAGTTTGTACAAGAAAACGTGAAAAAATAATTAAAAAATAGAGTAGTTATGGAGTATGAAAAGTTTTAGATTGAAAAGTTTTAGTTGACATTCTTTCGCCCCAAACAAACACACCCATTGTAAACTACCAAGAACCTCTTGCCCACCACAAGAATTCAGTATGTTGCCTATATAAAAGTTACTCCTCCATGTTCTCTACAGGATAGATGATTAAACGGCTCAAAAGCACCATGCCATTGATTTGGATGGCAAGAATCAGCCGCCAAGAAACGATGCAGATCCATGGTCAGAGGCTCAGAGCCAAATGGTCTCTTCAAGACAAGGGACGATTTTACTCGCTTCTGTTTGGCCAGAACAAATCAAACAAAGATGTAAAGTTGAACTTAACAAGAGAACTAAAAGGTAGTCTGAAAGCAAAAATAGGACATAATCTCACCCAGAAAATAGTATACATCTATTGTTTGTGAACCATTAACTGACATAGCAAAATCCAACTAACAAGAGCAGAGTTACAGTTCTACCATCTTGTGAACTTGGACCGCATACATAATTTATTCAACCAAATGGAAAATTTGTGCTCGCAATGTCTTTTCATCCACCAGCTCAAATGTACAAAAATCGCCTGGAGCAAGATTGTGATATCTTGAAAAGGCATTCCATCCACCAGATAGGCTTCCTTTGTGATGATTAGTAATATAATTGACTTCCCATTGTGTTCCATCGGGACTCTGGATGACCATCCGCATTCTCCCATTAGGAAAGTGCTGCTTACGGAAGCCACTTGGTATATGCTGCATTGGTGATATTACACATCAGTGACATCGGTTGCTGAAGCAGTGTCAACCATAAAATTGTACAGAAATAGACCAAGTTCATAGTTGTCACCATCAAGACTCAAGCAAAAGATCAACAATTGAACACCGACAAAGGAAACCGCATAAGCCATGTTAAGTATTTGGTAGAGTTCAAAAGCAGTTTGTTGAAATCGGGGATGGATTGTTGCAGATGGATTATTATTTCTAGACAATGGAATCCAGAAAAACAAACAATCCAAGTATTAATATGACAGGCAGGCAAAATGACAAGAAATGCAGAATACTACTATGCAAAAATACATAAGATTGTATTAATATGACAGGCTGACAGACTGGCAACAAATACAGAATGCTACCATATGGAAATGCATAAAATTGTACAGGAATCATCCAAGTTCATAGTTGCCACCATCAAAGCGGAAGATGAATGATTCAACAACAACAATGGCTACTGTAAGCTGTGCCAAGCATTTGGTTGATATGAAAAGCTCAAAATGTGATTGTATCAAACACCAAGACTCCCTTTTTGTTGTAATCCCTTTAGCCTTGGTTCGTAGCAATATACTCCCTTTCCCACTCCCCATTGAACGCCAACATCCACATTAACCTACTTTGGTGTCAATCGTAGCCCTTTTCCCCAATTATGACAGTTCCGCTCACTTACTAATAATTTTAATCTAGCCTCTAAGTTGTCCTGAACCTTAACAGAATAGTTATACTTACTTATCAATAATTTTAATCTAGCTTCCAAGTAGCCTCTTCCAAGAGTTAAATAAAGAAGCAGCACCGCCTAGTGCCGGAGTTCTCTAGAAAGTTCTAGAGAAGAATAGAGAAATCATGAAAGTGTCGGAGTTCTCTAGAAAGTTCTAGAAAAGAATAGAGAAATCATGAAGGTGTCGGAGTTCTCTAGAAAGTTCTAGAGAAGAAGAGTGTGTAGAATTCTAGAACCTTCCAGACTTCTCTTGAATCCTCTAAGAGCTCCAAGAAGATCAAGACACTTCGGGAGAGTTTTAGGGAATTCCAAAGAGGAGGTGGGAAGATTCTAGAAAGCGATCCTAACCGTCCACTCAAGGACATGTGGCGAAATCTAGAGAGCTCCAAGGGGAGGGGAGAGCCTATAAAAGGGGACAACTCTTTCCCATGGTAAAGTAGTTTGGTGTGAGTGTGATGAGTGCTTGTTGTGTGCATGTGAGTTGGAGTGGGAGCTTATAAAGTGAGAGTGTCCAAATTATTTTGTGTGTAATATTTTTGTTATAAATAATATTTTATCTTAGAGCATCCATTCTTCAACATTAAACCCATGATTTCTAAGTCCTTTGAGGCTTTCAGACCCTTGATGTGAAAAGCTTAAGTTGATGGTATAGGATAGTAGAAATACCTTTAATGTAAGATTTCAAAAGCAGTTTGTTGAAATCCAGGATGGATTGGTGCAGATGAATTATTATTTTTACATGGTAGAATCGAGAAAAATGAAAAATCTCAAAATTAATACAGCAGGGTGGCAGAATGACAAGAAATACAGAAAGCTACTATGCCAAAATACATAATAAAGCTGCAGAAACATGCATGTAGACCCCATTCATTGCTGCTAAAATAAGTTTGAGAACTTGCACTAAGAATTATACTGGAAGTTGAAGAGGGAAACTGTGAAATTTGAAGAGAAACAGTAAGCACTATTTTTTTATTGGTATATATTTTACATTCATCCCAACATCTATTACAACGAAGCCCTGAGACAATTCTTACAATTTCCCATTTTTTCCAAAGGGAGACAACAACTACATGCTCCCATCTATCTACTCAGAGGACGCTCCCTTTAATATAAGGGAGGAATGACGCCTCCACCCGAACTCATGTTGCTGCAGTGCAAGCGAATGGAGTTACCAGCACACTGCCGGTGGCAGCAAGTACTATGTAGTGTATTAACATTATTCAGTTCATGAGAATGAAATGACAATTGAGAATTGTGGTGCAGGATAGTTGCAAATGGTTTCCATCACAGCAATATGCATGCTTTCTGGTATTATTACTGTTGAAGGTGTGAGTGCTAACAAATTGAAACATAACACATGAACGGTTCAGGGTGTAATTGCTGAAGAATTGAAACATAACAGACCATATGGAACTCACCAGCAAGCCACCCTTACGGGTTGCAGCATTTGTCATCTGGCTAACAAAGTAAGGAAACTTAGAAGTAAAACAATTAGCCTTTTCACGAGCTCTCTCCACTTTATCATTCATCAGGAGTTGCCTCTGCGTCCTTATATCAACTTTTGAAGGGACAGAGCATTTAACATCCTTCGTTTTGAATTTTACACGCCCATCAGTTTGGGGTTCACCTGGGCCTGCATGGTACAACCCAGATTTTTGCTGAAGGGTCAGAACAGTGATTTTACTCTACAACTAACAATTAAGTGGCAAAAATGGGAGTGTGTTCAGATACTTAGAAAGGGCAAGAAAGGAGAAAAATGAAATTTAAAAAGAGCAAAAAGAAAGGAGATGATGTCAACCGCAAAAGAAATCAAGATAAGATAAATTGAGCTCATGATCAAATGCATAAATAATGATGATGGTTGAATAATTGAATGTTTTGACAGAAACAAGAAAAATGTAACAGAGTCAGTAGGACAAGGGGGATTGATAAGGAATAAAAAAGTGGTTTTGTCACCTCACCTTGAACAGAATCAAATAACGCTTCCCTACATGAATTTCGGCATACATGCACCTCACAATTCCTCTGGCTCTCTGTTTCACCAATGGGAATTCTGTCGTGAGACAGTTGGCTTGAATCGAATGATTTCTTCACCTTTCTGTCTTGATCCTTTCTGGCATCATCACAACTGTAGCCTGGAGAAGCTTTCTTGACGCACACATCCTTGCTTTCGCAAGCAGTTCTATCATAGATTTGAACACTAAATTGCACACCACGATCATACGCAAAGACTAAAAGATCGTAAGTCTTCAAGCAATGCTCTTTTACAAATTCTTGCCATCCACTCTCCAGATAAAGTCCAGTGGATCTTTTTTGTAACTGCACCACCCAAAGCATGCCATTTGGACACTCAAGAGTGGTTTGGGTTATGTCTTCTTTCATGTACTTGACAAAAGCGGGAGGTATCCGCTTCAATGAAAAACAAATAATAATCAGAATTACAGGAATGAGCTAACAAAACAAAAGAATTTGAAGCAGACAAACGCATGAACTAACATGACCAATGAACATAAAACTATTCATGTACCCACACGAATTCATAAAAGAATTTCAAAGGGATCTAAAAAGCAGGTCTAGAAGAGAATGGGTGGAAAACAAACACATTGATGTTACTAATTGGGAATTAGTACAAGCTGCGGAAAAACGCATGTTTTGTGAGAACAATCTTTTGTGAGCGCAACGATCACGTGATGGTAACAAACGAAAAAGCAAAATAATCAAAGAGACACCAACCAGGCGATGCACGAAATCCCCCATCAGAATTTTGAAGAAACGGATCTTCCTTTCCATCTCTCTTCCGCCGCCGCAAAGCAGCACTCCCAACTCTTTTGAGTCTTGACAAACCGCAACGGATCACCCGCCAGACCGCACCGCGTTCGTATTCCCTCTTCGCCGGTTAAGGCGTATTTACATTTATCTCCCAATAATTTTATTAATTTGTAATTTTTTATATAACTATTAATTTTGCAAAACAGCCTCATCAGCGAACATTGTTTACAAGAAATACCCCAATGTTAACTAATTGCTTGCGTCAAAGCCATAGATACGACAATGGCCTTGGCCAACTTTGACATTTAGCAAAAACTATAGCAATCATTGTCGATAGAGATATTTTTTAATGTATAGTCTGAACTTGAACAAGAGAATTTTTCCAAAATCAAGGGTTATAAGGGTCTTTTTCTATGCGGCCAGCGTTGTATGCATGCAGGCTACATTTATCTTTCCTACATGAAATTTAACAATTTTTTATTTATATCTATTTGTTATCAAATAGGATAGGTGATTAAATGCATCTGGTGTACTTAACTTTCCTTCACTCGGGTGCAAAAAATTTATTTTTTTAAATTTTTATAAAGCCTATTAACATAAGTATATTTAATCTATAAATCAATTTTTACTTTTTTGGAAACTTGTAAATTTTTTTATTTTTCAAAAATAGCTAAATAATATCTACAATGGCATTTATTTTGAAAAATAAAAAATATTTACTATCTTCAAAAATAGTAAAACTTAACACACATTTTTGATGTACTCAGAGTGTGTTTGAAAAATTATAAAACTTTTTTATGATAATTTTTTAGTGCAAAAGTTGTTAATTAATAGAAAATAATGTGATATGATGTTATGTAATAAGGGTAATAATGATATGTAAAAGAGAATATAGTTTAAATAAATAGATTAATTGTATGAAAATAATTGAAACGTAGAATAATTTGTATAGAAAAATGTGACGAAATAAAAAAAATTAAGATAGTTATAGATAATGAAAAGTTTTTTATTAAAATTCCCTTTTTTTTTTATCAATAGCTGTTCGAATTTTGAAGTCGATATCATATTTTTCCACCCTTCTTTTCTTCAATATTTAAAAAGAAAAAAAAAAACACCAGCAAATCAAACCATAAGCGTTCATATTTCACCGTAAAACACCTTCCAAACATAAAGGATAACTTGGGATTAGCAGAGCAATGTTTCATTGTCCATAGACCCTCAAAGCCATGAGTATGAGATGAGTAATGAGTTACTCCATGTCCATGGAGCGGAAGATGTGAACTTGCATTTGCTCCTCACCAACCAGTTCAAATCCGCAGATTTCTGCTTGGAAAATGTTGTAACCTTCCACAAACCTGCTCCAACCATTGACAATGAGAGCTGTACTATGGCGATAAATGTAACTGACTTCCCACGACCTTCCATCAGGACCTCGGCGAACCATATTTCTTCTTTTCTTACCCAGATGTTCCCTGGAGAAAAATCTGGATATTTTCTGCATAAGTGATCGTTCCGAGTTAGGATCAGAAAGCAATGTACCCCATGCTCACAGTTGATGTTGAAACTTGATTGAATTGGATGATTAAACTTTCCAAGAGACAAAATTTTTTTAAAATAATAAAAAAAATACCATCGTTAATAATCAGGGACATATGCTAACTATGAGAAATATGGATACTAAGCTGCAGAAAACATCATTGATAGGATAAGCTGTGTACAATGCTCATAGCTTTGAGCCTTTCATTAGCTGTGTTCATGCTAACCATGAGAAAATATGGATGCTTAGCTGCAGAAAACATCATTGATAGGATGAGCTGCGTACAATGCTCATAGCTTTGAGCCTTTGATTAGCTGTGTTCACCTCAGAACATCAGATTGTAGCAAGCAAGGGACAAGACCAATTGCATGTTGATTTATGCCATATTCTATCAGTTTACACATTAAGCTTTAGGGCATGTTTGTTAATGTATATGGGAAATATAGGATGGAAATTTATGGCATTACGGATTACTAAGCTCAATTAATAACTATATTTTACTCTTTCATACCTACATTTCAATCATTTTCTTTCTTACTACACTCCAACTACCTTATCTATTTCATCTTTACCTCTATTATTTCATATCAATCACAAAATTTCCAAAATATTCCATTTTCCAATTTCCGCTCTATCCCACATTTCCCACAACTTTTACCTTACCAAGCAAGCCCTTAGCTTCAGATATCTTGGAAGAATCCCCCATCACCTCACAGATGAAAAATGGATTCTTCTTTCCCACTTTCCGTGAAACTCTTCTCCTTAGCAAATGTCGAATGGAAAGTAGGAAAGAAGTTGGAAAAGGGGATGGTTCATTGGTCCAGAAAGAGGTGCAGAGCATCACATTTATACCATGTTATGAAATGTTTGTTAAATCTCTGTTCGTGGAAAATGAGTGTTTATAGCACAACAAAACTTTAAACAAATGTTGGATAATGTCTTGAACTCATCATAACTGCCTTCTATATCCAAGTATCGAACATGTTGTTTGGAATAAAAACAAGACAATAATTGAATAAACGACTGGCAAAGGATCCACAAAAAAAATGGGAAGCCACAAACTTTTTCCTTACATAAATGCATGCATTAAAATGAAAGATGATATTTTTTATTAATCGCATCCACTTAGTTGCTACATAAGTGCAGAATGCGGTTAATTAGAAGATCTCCCGTCATTCTGTGCCAAAACTTAGAGGTGAGAGGGTAAAATAAATAAAGAAGAGATGTTTTTTGTATTAATAAGAAAAAGGAGAAGAAAGAAAGATGGCTGTGAAAGGATATCTAACAATATTCATGCAAATCCTAGCAGGATAAACACAGAATGTCTCCAGTTAGATCAATTGAAATGCAAACAAAAGCATGAAACTCACCAGCCTGCCATCAACAATACAACTCTTCGTCATCTCTTTTGTAAAGAAAGGAAAGTCAGAGGTAAAAGCATTGGCTGCATTTTCACAAGCCGTCATTCTTCGCCTTGAGAGCCCCCTCTGGGGAAAATCATCTTCACTTGTCCCTGAATGACTCCTAGGTTTTTGGAACTCTACATCCTCTGTTTTGATCCTCACTGGACTACAAGATTCCGAAGGTGTGGATTGACCTGCATTGCAGAAAATTTGTCAGAATGTTGAAGAACAGACCAGAAAGCAGTGATGTATTAAAGATATTCATGGTAAAAGAACAGGAGGGTTTTAATTGTGAGGCTGCCAAATAAAAAGGAAGCTTAAAAAATTCGATTGCATTAGTCATAAACAGAATGTAAGGAACACATTCTAAGATTGTTTTCCATGTCAAAGTATCAGCAATATATTCTATCGCTGTCATTTTCAATTGCATAAATAAATATTTGTGATTGCCATTAGGATATAGGCTGAGCAGCTCTAAAGCTAGGAATCACATTCCATGAACCATTTTATAACACCAGTTCCAAAGATGTTTGATGACCTGCCCGCATCACTAAACATGTTTAAGCTGATGGCAATCTCCATTTACCTGGAAGGAAGTAGTATTTTACCAAGTTTGAGTACTCTAAAAACGCAAGAAATTTTGGCCAAAAAAAAAAAAGGCTTCTCCTTACCTTGAATGAAATCATCACCTCCTTCAACCTGTTTAAAGGTTTTAGTAGCTTTCTTATGGCGACACACGTCATCTCTCTCACAAGCAGTCCTATCATAAATCCACACGCCGAACTTCATTTTACCATCATATCCAAAAACCAGCAAGTCGTATTCCTCCAATGAATGGTTTTTAACAAATTCTCTCCAGCCCCTCTGCAAGAAAGCGCCCCCACTTCTCTTTTGCAATTCAACATTCCAAATCCTGCCATTGGGGCACTCCAGGACTGCATGAGTCAGATCTTTCTGAATGCTCTTCACAAAGTCAGGAGGTATCCGCTTCAATAAATGAAAAAAGAAAAAAAAAGGCCAAATAAATACAATAACAACCGTTCCATCAAAAAAAATAAAATAAAATAACGACTGATGGAACCACACCACAACAAGAGAGAATTCATGGAAATTTAGATCAGCAGAAAGACTGCAAAATAATCCAATATTTAGAAATCAATTCCATAGTTCCTATGCAGGTCAACTACTGTTTTAAGTTGTGTTACATGCATGCATGGCTAATTAATCAGGTTGCATGGCGTTTAAAATGATGATCAGCAAGAGTAAGGCCCTTGTTTTTGGATCCTACCCAAATTCATACAAACTACTCACTCTCGCTCTCGTAAGAACCACCTTCCAAATGGGGAATGCCTAAGAGGCTCAGAGAGCCTAGAAAAAGGCGTAAGGAGAATAACAGAGCATCCGTTCTTCCTGCCAGGGGCAAGCTTTTAGCTTGGTTCAGCCAAGGCAGGCTGGAAAAGCTTTGCATGGTTTCATGGGCTGGAATCACCATAAAAGCTGCTGTAGGCCCTGTCAGTGACTTCTCAGATGGGGAAAAAAATTTCAAACATCTGAATCAGCACTGCATGTGGGGTCCCAACCGCAAGATCGCATTCCATGAAATTGATATGTAGAGTCTATTCAAATTTAGAAGAGTATCCAAGTATGCGAAAAGACAGACCAGTGAACGAGAGAAGTCTCCTGTGAGAATTTTGAAGAAATGCTTTCCTCTTTCCATCTCTTTCTCTTTGTAGTGGGAAGCCGGACGAACAGCTTCTGCTCGGCTGGAGACTGGTGGCACATTTGCAGCTGCGTAGTAATAAAAATCATGTGGTAAATTGCGCTTCAGCAGAATCAAGTATACAGCAATCCATTAGAAGGCATGCTTTTGAATAGTAATAATCAATCTAAACCATGCAGTACCTTGGAATTCTTTTATTAGAACCGAATGGTTTGAAATTCTTTTTACATGAACTAGGACATGCAGTCTACACGACCACCAAAATCTCAGCTATTATGTTTTGTTTTGGGACAAGTAATGGTGAAATTTAAAGTAGGAACGGGAATTCACGGATGGATGGGTGGTCCACTCACTGCATTTCATCGCAAGAAATTGCCCACAAAAATTCAATAGCTGGCGGTGCAGGAGAAATTATACCGATTAGAAATGGTCTGCCAGCCGGTTGCAGGCTTGCAGCTGCTAATGCGGCATCATCCACGTCCTCGTGGACGCGGAACGGCTTTCAATTCGATTAGGAAAGTCTCCAGCCGCGCTTTGGACACTGGTGCGAATAAAATCCAATTCAATCGCGCAAGTGCCAGATTGAATGCAATTTGTATCTTCTTAACTTTCTATCTATCTACCGGGTTGTGAGAATGAGGAAGAGTGGCGACGCAACGGAGATAATAATTGAAAAATACAGTAGTCGTGCCAAAGATTATTAATAAATTATTAAAAATTAAAATATTAGCATAGAAAAAATGATAAAAAAAAATTTTAAAATAAAATAATTATGAAAAACGAAAAATTTTAAGTGTAAAAGCTTTACCCACTTATCAAAAAATAAACATTTCCGATTTTTAATGTGCATTGTACATTTAATTTAAGAATTTTGGATCTTATAGGTGTTCGTAGCTTGAATAGAAAAAGATTGTGAGATGGAAAAACTATTGTCATACCTTAGGAATAAAAAATGATATTGGGATTGAAAATTTATATTTAAAATAGAAAAAATAGATTATCATTTTTTAAATTGGAAAAAAGTGTTTTTGAAAAACAAGAGATTCCATCCCATATCACGTACTATTGTTGCGAGAATGTGAATATCTTTTTATAAGTGTGAAAGTTATATGGTAAAATAGAAATAAAATAAAAATAAATAAGATGTTATGCTATTTTTATCCATATAACTCTCATTTATAAAGTTAAGCCTGGTCAGATCTCACGAAGGGAAAGTTCTCTCGATGCTTATTTCTTCATTTACAGAACTTGAATCTGAATCTCCATTTATGGAAGATCAAACTCCTTACCACTTGGATTAACAAGTGTTAGTGAAATTATGTAATTAAACGACGAAACAATAAGGGTAAAAAAAAATTAAGATGGTTAAATAGTTAAAGTGGAATAATCATTTCTCATGGGAAAAAAATTTCTACTTTAGATTTTTTAAAATAAGAATATTTAAAAATAAAAGTATATATTTCTAGAAATAATAATATTTGATGTATAGGTTAAAGAGAGTTGCACTAGAATAACGCTACATTTGTCAATTTTTGGGTTCTGCATGTATTAAAATATAATAAAACTTTAGATAATTATTTATCAATATATAAATTTTATTGCAAATACTTTTCAAATTGAAAAAACCACTTTAAAATTATTATTTATATTAAACTATTTTATTATTTTAAATTTGCATTATTTTTAGATTGGGTCCATAAACATATCCGATTATGATGAAAATTAATATAATAATAGTATATATTATTCTAAATAACAGCTTTATACAAATTTTGAAAATATTTGTTTAAAAATGAGTTTGGCAAAACATTACACTTTTTGAACTAACAGCCGGAAAGGTCAAACAAGGTCTTAAAAAAAAAAAAAAAAAATTCTTAAAACCTCTCCCTCTAAAATTCTTAAGACCTCTCTCTGTCTCTCTCTCTGTCTCTCTCTCTCTGATGGGTTTGGTGGCAAAGGCGAAAAAAGAACTCGCATCTCTATTCGCCAGCTGAAGATGGGCTTCCTCTGCCAACGCCGTTTCCGAGCAGTTACTAAAGCTGCCTGCATTCTGCGCTTCGCCCATAGCAAGCCCCCAAAACCTTCGCCTCCTCCAACTCCACCCAAGCCTCCGGAGAAGCCCGTTCCCTTCACCGTCCACGGTGAGACATGGCACGATCCCTACAGTTGGATGTCCGACCTAGGTGACAAGGTCGCCATGCGCCACATGGACGTCTGCATGGAGCAGGAAGAGAAGTACACCGAAGCCGTCATGAGCGACACCGACCGTTTGCAGCGCAAGCTCCAGTCGGAGATGGCTGCTCGCATGGCTTCCTACCCCTCCACCCCGCCCCTCCGTTGGGGCCCCTGGTGGGCGATTCCCCCATTTCTCTGTTGGCACATTTTATCCGCCATTCGCTTGCATTCGTTGCTGCATGTTTTTTTTTTAATTGAATTACAGATATTTGTAGGTATTATATTGCGAAGTTTGTTTACTAGCTGGGGTATTTTTTCCATTTCGATCGTTGTAACTAGCTAGCTGGTTATATTTCACCTCCCTGATTTATTTATTTATTTATTATTGGTTCATGTCCTTGATTGTTAAAAATAGCGTGGCTATCTGAAATTTCAATTGGTGCTGTTGTAAACGTTCGTCGTGAAGTTTCTGATATAACGTTGCAGCATTGCGTACTTGCGTATCTGCTGTATGACTGGCGAGGTGAACTTCCTGAATTTACCTGCATGGTACGAGTGATGGGTGGTTCCGTGAGGATCTGTTATTGGTATTCCATTATTGCTTCCCAATTAAGAGAAACCAGCCTCCATTGTTTGGCCATATGGGCTTCCCCTGAAGATTATGAGTGGTTCCCCATTCTTCTATGCTGGCCAATATGAATCCCTTCATAAATCGAAAACCCACTCCATGACATGATTTTGGACTTCAGTTTTCAATTGCCAACATTATGCGTGCAAAAGACTTCCAGTGGGGTCATCACGCATGGCATACTCTACAGGCCTGGATAAATGAAATATAATCCTGCTTGAGTGGCTGCCTACAGAAGAATACCTCCTGTACTGCTGCCAAGCAGCGGACAGCTTCTTGATTACGTAATGCTACTGCATGCAGGTTGTATTACAGGCGTGTAGAAGAAGGAAAACAGTATCCAGTCCTGTGTCGGAGGTTGGCAAGCTTGAATGAGGAGTTCATATCATACAACGCTCCATCTGCAGGGTTTGACTTCACTGCTGGGAGGAGGATTGAGCAGAAGCTGGTTGACTATAATCAGGAGGCTGAGAGATTCGGTGGTATGAACTGTTTCATTCGTACTTTTAGAGTTTTTGTTATAATATATTTTAAGGTTTCATCAAGGGTCATACGGATCACTCCAACTGGTGTTGGTTTGCATTACAGTTCATAAAATATGATTCTCAAATCACAGCCTGAACCTTTCTGGTTATTACCAAGATCACAAGGACTCAGTAAGCATATCATTGTCAAGCAAAAATGCTTTTCTGTTAATCTCTGTTCCGGTTATAATTTTTTAAGTGCTATTTGCATGATTACACCAATTAACAGAATAGAACTGTATGGCCAGGCCCTGGATGAGTCCTCATTGATGGCGGAGCTTCTTACAATCTTATCACTCATGACCATAATTTTTCCAATCATTTGTGACAGAAATTCTTACTTTTCTTCCTGCCTTTTATTTTTAAGGTGATTTGACTACAGGATCTCATTGTGGTAGGTTTGAATGCAAAGAAAGTTGTCTGTTGACTATTGCTTGATGCTGGAGACATTCATAATGGCCATCCACATCATAGGAAATATTAGGATTATGAATGGTTTCAAACCATCTGGAATACTAGCTTGGTGAAATTTAATCCAAGCTTCTCCTTTCTTCCAGGGTATGCTTATGAAGAACTCTCAGAAGTGTCTCCTGATCACCATTACATTGCGTACACAATGTACAACAAAGATAGCAACTTCTTCACTTTATTTGTGAGAGATTTAAATATGGGTACCCTGTGCAGCAAGCCCCAAGCTGATCGAGTGGCAAATTTGGCATGGGCAATGGGTGGGAAGGCATTGCTGTACACAGTAACAAACATTGATAAGAGACCATATAGGTTGGTAGTTCCACGTCTTTTTCCACCTTCAAAAACCTCCTATCTATCACTTCTAGGAAGACAACTACAAGCTCAATTCTTTTTCTTACAGGATTTACTGTAGCATCATTGGGTCTGGAAAGAATGATATCTTACTCCTGGAAGAATCTGATGAAAATGTCTATGTCAATATCAGGAATAGCAAGGATTTTTGCTTTGTGACTGTAAATACTTTTTCACATGCTTCATCAAAGGTACATCCCTGATCAACATTTTTGCTGTTGCAGATTCATGAACCATTTTCACTAACATGAACTGAAGCATGTTCCTGTCAGGTGTACTTAATAGATGCAGCCAACCCTATGTCTGGCATGACGTTGATATGGGAATGTGAATCACAAGTACATTGCATACTTGAGCATCATCGTGGATGCCTTTATCTATTTACAGATGCTCCAAGAGGTGGCCAACCAGTCAATTCTCATTATCTATTGAGATGCCCCATCGAGGTTTCCAGTCCAAGAATTTGGGAGGTTTGCTAGTTGTGCTCATTTAGTCCTCAATAACAAAATTTAGTAAGCAATCATTTTCTGATTTTGTAGGTTTGTGCTTCTACATTCAACCTTGACATTTGCCTTTATCATCATCATCATCATCATCATTATTTGGCTCAGAAAGTGAATTTGTTTTATTATTGTATTTCTAATTAGTTGTATTTGCATGCTTCTGCAGACTGTATTTCGTGATGATCCAAATGTCATAATTGAAGATCTGGATTTCTGTGATACACATCTGGTTCTTATTTTGAGAGAAGGCCGGCAGTTGAGAATCTGCTCAATAGCTCTGCCTTTTCCCATTGATGTTGAGGTAATATAGTTTTACATTCTATTCTTCAATCTTTTTCTGCTTTCTATCTTCTAGCATGGTTAAATTACATGCCTCAACTCCACATGGGCTGAGCACATAACGTGCCACCCATGCATAAGCTTCCGATGACTATGCATGGTTATACAGATTACCTTTATGACTTTAATTCAGACAAATGACTCTTTTTAAAAGAAAATTTAGAAATCCAATGTAGAAGTCACAAGTTCAACAATTTCTTAGTATCTTTTTCAATAATAGGTTTAGTAATCTGATAATGCTCTCATATAGGTCCTAGACCTTTGGCAAACATTCTGCAGTCACAGGTGCACTTAGCTTCGGCGCACCCGAGTGTATTTAACCCATTTTTCAATTTTTTTTGAAATTTTTTTATACAACTGTTAATTTACATGTATTTAATATGTGTATCAAGTTTTGCCATTTTTGGAGATTTGTAGATTTTTTTTTTTATTTTTTAAAAAAACTTGATACACTTGTTAAATATACTTAGATTAATGGTTATATAAAAAAAATCTTTAAAAATGGGTTTTTGCACCCTAGTGCACAGTATCAGGGCCCAGCATTCTGATACTCATTTCTTCTTTGTGCTAGAAAGTATGAACATAAAATGGAATGACCTACATTTGATGAGAAAATAATAATTCTTCTTCTTTGTTGGATCAGGTAATTTTTAGTTAAGTGAGTTTAATAATACAAGCATGAGAATGATTTGACATATAATATTCTAAGAAAGGGGCATTTCCATCATTTGTGAGGTATAGGAAGGGCACGATTTATTCATCCCTACCTCTATTTTTGGATAGTCTGTTTCCACAACCCAAAAGTTGTGAAGGACTTGAGCAAAAAGCTTTACAATTGTACCAGATGCTTCCCTCTAGTGGTTGTTCTTATCCTGATTTGATAAAAATTATTTCTATTTTATTTTTCTTTGCAGGGAGCACTGAAGCTAGATGATCTTAATCCAAATTTCCTACCTCTTCCAAAACACGTTTGTGAAATCTCACCCGGACCTAACTATGATTATTACTCATCTACTATGAGATTCTCAATATCCTCACCCGTGGTATGATATTGCGTGCATAACTTTCTTCCCTAAACTTTTTGTGAATTGCCTGCTTTTGACATTTTTCATGAGTAATTTCACAACATTAGACTCTGGATGTAATTTCAACGTAACCATAATTATTTAAATTTCAGGTAACCATTTCACGTCATCTATCATCATCAACACTTCATTTCAAAGTGCTTGCATTATATTTTTTATTTCAGATACCTATTTCAACTGTTTTGTTTGTTCTTTACTTTAATGTCTCCAGAACCCAGATACACGATTGTCATTTTATGTTAGTTTTCTTTATGTGTGAACTTGCTGCAGATGCCTGATGCTGTAGTAGACTATAATTTATTGAATGGTAAGTGGGCAATTATACAACAACAAAATCTGTTGCTCGATAGGACAAGAACTTTGTATGGAAGACGCTCTTTAACTGGCCAGCCTGAGAAAGTGGTGGAATCAAGGCCCTCAGGCACTGGAACTGAAGTAGACAATGTAAATGGATCATGGAATGATCTTTCAGAGTTTTATGCCTGTGATTATTATGATGTATCTTCAAAGGATGGGGTTATGGTTCCATTGACTATAATATACTCACGCAAATTTAAGTTGGAAGGTCAGAGTCCCGGCCTGCTACATGGGCATGGTGCTTATGGGGAGTTGTTGGACAAAAGCTGGCGCAGTGAGTTAAAAAGCTTGCTCGATCGTGGCTGGGTAATAGCCTATGCTGATGTCAGGTCCAATTTTTTTTCTTCTATATTCCTTTGGCAACATTTAGGTGCATCGTTGAATTGAATTGGATTTTCAGTGACTATTCTAGCATATCAGAAATGAATTTTTTAGTATGAAAGCATTTACACTTTGGCAGCATCTTGTGCAATGCTGTATCAACTCAATTAGGTTTTGGTTAAATAAAAGTTCACCACATGTTCTAATAAGTCCTCAATTTTGTCCTGAATCTACATTTGTTTCTGACCTGCTGCAGTTAAATAGCTTCAATGCCTTTGTGGAAGTAGTAGTGCGTGTGTTTGCCTTGGAACTTGAACTTGATTGTGTTGTCCACAAAAGTATAGCTTGCTCATTATATTGTCTGGATTTTGTGCCTTAGAGGAGGCGGTGGTGGAGGTAAAAGATGGCATCAGGAAGGCATACGCACAAATAAACGTAATTCCATTGACGATTATATTTCCTGCGGAAAATTCCTAACCGAGAAGGGAATTGTTCGATCAGAGAAGCTTGCTGGTTGGGGTTATAGTGCCGGAGGACTTTTGGTTGCTGCAGCAATTAATTGTTGCCCGGATTTATTTTGCGCAGCTGTTTTGAAGGTATCACGATTGCCATTTTCTGGTTCATAATTCTGTGTTGGTTTTTTATCTACATCGTTTATTTATCATTAGAGTTTAGTTTGTATTTGTATCAGCTGAATTACTACTAACACATCTTTTCATTGATCAATTAAGCTATTACAAGTTTCAAAGTTTCTATTCTCTTCAACTACAGCCTGTTTGATTCAGCTGGAGCTTATTAGCTGACAGCCTGGTAGTTGATAAGCAGTTGAAGTCAAATAAGCAAAGAATGTTTGGTACGTGGATAAAATGACTTAAATCAACGAGTTATATTTGGTACAGCTGAAGCTAAAACTCTGGAATAGTGTAGAAAAGCTAAAACACCCTAGAACATTTTGTGGTTTAACATATAATATGTTAATTTAGATAGATATTAAAAATTTTACAATTAAATTGATTTACGAAATCTTTGAATGTTAATTCAGTTCAGAAGCATAAAAACTGAAACTGAAAATATTAACCTGAAAAAATTTTAATGAAATATTTATAAATATATTTAAATAGAAAAACATTTACTTCAATAAAAATTGTTGTGGATGTTTACACCTTTATTTTCCTATAAAAATCTTTTTTGTAGAATAAATATTGTTTGAGTTTCCAAAATAATTCCTTTTTTCCTTAAAGAAACAGATATTTATATTTTATGCAAATTAAGAAGCAAAATCTAGTAGGTAGTAATTTATATTGCATTTCAGAGGATTTTGATTTGAAGAGTCGTCGTAGAGGAATGCTCATGTAGTAGAAATGGTTGGGCTTGACACAGGATTGTGAGTAACATACTAACGTTGGTTAACACTATTTGAAAGGTTAAATAATGGGCGTTCCAATCCCAATTTTTCTTTATTTTATCATTGATGCTTTTGCTATTCTTGGCTCAGGCTAAGAGTGCCACGTGAGGTTGAGGGAATGGTTTGCATATTCAACTTTCTGAAGTTTTACATGTGTTCTTTCTTGCATTGACTGTTCTGTTTTTCATTATCCTCTCCTCTCCTCTTCCAAATGACCTCTCTCCTTTTCATCTACTAGGTTCCATTTTTGGATGCTTGTAATACTCTCCTATTCCCTGTATTGCCTCTCACACCACTTGACTATGAGGAGTTTGGATATCCTGTGGATGTAGAAGATTTTGATGCTATACGAAGATATTCCCCATACGACAACATTCAGAAAGGAGTTCTTTATCCAGCTGTCTTGGTGACATCGTCTTTCAATACAAGGTAATATGCTATAGAATTCTCATCAGGTTTAGGCCCGTTTTTTCTTTTCTTTTCTTTTTTAAAGAGGGATCCCAATCAGAATTCAGAACTGCATTTGGATCATCCCCCATAGAAAAAACTAATCCAACAGTTCGACTAGATAATGAAGTGCTCTGATCCAATTTTATTGAAGTGCTTGTTCAGATAAAATATTATGCAGATACGGCTTATGCGCCAGCTGTTTATGGAAAATGTTCTTGCAAACTGTATGAATAGCAGCCTTCTTGTATTTTTACACCAGGTTTGGAGTATGGGAAGCTGCAAAATGGGTTGCCCGGGTCCGCAAGGAGACCATCTATGACCCACAGCGACCTATTCTACTTAATTTAACAACTGATATAGTGGAGGAAAACAGGTATTTGCAATGCAAGGAATCCGCACTAGAAATAGCTTTCCTCATGAAGACAGTTACTTCCTAGGTAGTTGCCACAAATCAGCTGCTTTTTTCAGTGATGTGACATTGCGACTCGAAATTGACACCTGATGACAACCATGGTTGGGATTGAAGTTTGTCAGGTGATCTGTTGCTTGTTCATTTCAGTATTGGTTGCATCAAAGTTGGATGGGTCCTGTGCATCAGTTTGATGTATGGTCGACACAGGTAGTAACTCATCTAGTGATCTGTTTGTAGTGCTAATAGATTAGCAGAATATACATATTTGCAATAGGTTTTTTGGTCTTTCTTCTTTTTAAAGCTGTTCACATCAGAAGCAAGTTGGAACAGTTTTGTACCATTTGGGTTTTGGTGTTGTTTTTGGGGGGGAGGGAGGACATTTGGAGGTGTTGTAAATCACTGGGTACGAACTGCCCTTTGAAGTCAGTTGCACCCTGTTCTAATATGCTTCCATTTGCAACAGGGTTATTGGGAAATGGGAGGTGTCCACTTTTTTTTTCCCCCCTCCCTCATGCTGTTGTTGTTTGGTGTCTAAATGTTGTTGAACTTAATAAATTTATTGTTTGTGAGCCTTTGCCGCAAATCAATCTGGCCCATCCAAACCGCAGTTAGCATTGCCAGTTACATTTAGCCAACTGAAACGGCCATGAAGTTCTCTCTGCATCTTCTTTTGTCATTTTTCTATAAGATATTATTATTTAGTAATTCATAAAACTTGTTTGTAGCCATCAAAGCAATAACAGGTGCATGATGTGAATGAATGTTTAATAACTCAGAAACGGTGTCAATACCGAGTACCAACATGGCGGTAGCAGCTAATTCAAGGTATCTACCACTTCTATAATCAAAATTATAGCTGTGGGTGTAACCCGGGGCATAGGCTTATGTTAGCTGACTATGTATCGAAATGGGATGTGGAGCTTATGTCTTCCATTCGTGTCAGGAATGTCGTCCTATTGTTGAGTTAAATATTTATTGAGATAAAATATAAAAATATATTTTCAGATGAGTTGTAAATATGTACTAATTCAAAAAAAAAAAAAAAATTATAGATGGGTGTCATTTGCAATCGTTCCTATTTGTCATTCCTTCATTCAACTGTCACATTTTAAAATTAGTCGCAATGTCGATGACAGGCATTTTGAGGTGCTGCTTTTTCATATATATGGTTACTAAGAGTGGCAACTGTGGATGAATCCACGTCAGCTTTCATGCCACTATCGAGAATCAAGAAGTTTACTTATATTGCACATTTATGGAAGGTGACCGTCAACTCAATCCAAAAATTCTTTTCGAAGGTGATATGTAGTCCTTGTAGAACAACGCCGTTTGCAGTAAGTGCCCCGGTCGTGTTTTCTTATATATATATATATATATATATAAAGGTTCCAAAACTGAGGCGGCAAATATTAAATGCAATATGGACAGATTTCAGGAGCATGAATGCAACTTGCTACCACACACACGAAAGGCGAAAAAGTCAGAATAATAATGAGCATGCATGAAAAAAAGAAAACTCAGAAAGCAGAAGCAATGTTATAAGAACCAGTCCCGCTGGTCTGAACGGTTCATCAGCCGAAACTGTCATAGGTGCAGTCCGATTCACCCGAGCTGTTGGGGGAGGTTTATTAACGTGTAAATAATCTCCATTAGTGTTTAAAACATGCATCAATTTCCCTCATATTTTACAACAATATGAAATTAATATATATATATATATAGCTTAATATAAAAAAAATAACAATAAATTATGATATATCTTATTAACGGAAATCATATTACGGAAAAAAAAAAATCCAATTTAGATAAACCATAAAATAGGATTGAACCAAACCAGAGAATTGACCGGTTGGGTTTTGATAATATTGAAGTAGTGGTGTCACTGGCCAAAGGTGTTTCAGAGGCCGGTATGTGTTATCCGCATTTTTGAAGCCTGAGAACCCCACTCCCCCCCACCCATGATCAATTTCATAGGCGGTGCACATCATCCAAAGTCAATCCCCAACAAATCATTTTTAATTTCAATACATACATGTAACCGCATGGTGTGGTGGATCTCTGACGTGTAAATTTTACCTATTATATATTTATTTGCAAATTTTAACAGTTATATATGTTCGCCCTCAAATGATGTTAAATAATTCTGAAATCATAGTGATTTTAGGTATCATAATTATATACATATTAATTTCTATTGTCAATTTTCTATTGACCATTTTTGTAACCAGCCTAACCTAGCAACTTCGGGCATTGACATTCTGTGCAATAATAATAGTCCCTCCATTTTCAATAGGATTCAGCAGTAGGAAAAGGACAAGGAAGGTTGAAGAATCTGCTACACAAGAAAATGAAATGCGTTGGCTGCGTTTTTATATTCCACGAGGTCAGATGGCTAGAAGGAGCGATGAACTAATTATGGGACTCATAAATGTACGAAGGGGTTACCCTCCAAAAAAAAAAAAAAAAAAAAAATTATATTGTACGAAGGGGTAGTTCATGCTGCATAAATAGCCTTCAAAAGCAGATACACAGCCATGCCAACGACAGGAATGGAATAGCCATAGGCAGTTACTAAGCAAACAGACCCATTTTAATCACCAATCCGTGGAGAAAAGCAAAAAAATGTGTCGACAGACAATGACGTTAATCTATTTCCAATTTTGTATAATAAAAGGGAAAATTTACGTTCACTGCACTTAACATCGTCAAATTCTCCTCACAAACATCACATGAAAAACAACAAGAACAAATCAAAGAACTCCAAAACATAGAAAGGAGTGTACGGCTCTACAAGGACAAGCATGCCTAGAGTGACATGGAATGAAGCTCATGGTTCTAATGGGATCATTGTTCATAAATGCATCACATCCTAACTGAAGTCCAATATAAAGCCAGCCTTTTCGCATGAAAGAAGGAACCACATGGGTCCAAGGAGCATCTGAGTTACCAGAATGACAATTCCAATCTAGATTTAGAATGGAATGGAGCATCTGATTTTCCAAAAATAGCCAATGGTTTCACGTCCACCAAACAAAACCCCTGGGAGCTAGGAATTCATGGTACTGTATATTCAAATTCCCTCCTCATACAACTTTTGCTTCAATGAGCATCATCTGATTGAAGAGAGTCCCAACCGACCCTTTGAATGTTACACGTTTCTAAACAAAACTCTACATAAAGATGAGAGAGAGAGAGAGAGAGAGAGAGAGAGGAAAGAAAAATATACATACCAAAGAAATAAACAAAAGGTACAACAAGAATCAACAAATTAACCACAGATTCAACAGCCACCATCCTGTGTAGACAGCAAAAAGCTGTCATCGAAGAAGATAATGAACGCCAGGAAAAACCATACCTTGTGCAATTTCTGTTGCCAGTGTCCTAGACAAACAAACACGAAAAATCACCCTGAGAGGTGCCAGCCAACCGATCTCAAAGCACATTATCCGGAAGGATGCAAGAGGGAAGCTTTGCTTGCCTTGGTGCTCAATTAAATTGTGAAGACAGCTTCCAGTTTCATGTCTCTGAAGTCTCCGGGACAGTGGATAATCCATCATCTTCCAAAAATGATGGATCCAGAAACTTTGCCACAAATGCCCACATCCTATAAACATCTTCAAAATTTGTAAGAAACCCTAGGGATGCAGTGACAACCTCAACTCGGACCAATGTATTTTTGGTGCCATGCTGACCATTTGCCATCGGTCTGAATAATGACTTATCATCTGCATCTAATGCTCCATGAAGCTGCTTCTGGTCATCCATGATCCGAATGTGGCTAAGGAACCCAATTCCAAGAGAAATACCATTCTTCTCGGCAAACTTCAGGACAATTTCAGGATTTATGACAGACCCACTATTGTTCTTGAGATTGAAAGCCACAGCTGCACCCCTTTCATATTTGATTTTTGGGCCATAGATGTGGACTAGGGGTGTTTTGGTGCCCCCATCTGAGCCTGGAAATTGCAATTGCAGCAATGAGGTCACCAACCAATTGATTAGATACCGCAACCGGAGGGTTGTTTTGTTGAGACCCATCATGTTCACATGATCAAGATGCCTACATATTATCTCTGGTTCTCTCCGGTTCCACTCATCTGCATCCCCATCTTCTCCATCACTGATAATGTCATCATCAAATGTCGACCCTAACACTTCACCACCTTCTGAAATATGCTCTCTGCGGTTGTCCTCCAAGCTAAAGGAAACTCTTCGGCCCATGCTCATAACCCTTTCATTCTCATCCGCACCAAAAAATCTGCCCCCATCAAATCGGTTGCCTTCTCTCCTGCCCAGAAGCCTAAACTCACCTTCTGTTTCCCTCCTTATAGCGCTCTCCTTTGCTTCCACAATACTCTCCTGGCATATCTCAGATGTTGAACCACTTCTATGGCCATGATATTGGTTCCCACCTAAAGAAGTAAGTTTTGCTCCATTTGACTCTACTTCCTCTCTGATTTCAGGTTCTACCCCAATATTCTGTACATACTGGAAATCTGGATCTTTTCTGGGAGCATCTGCTTCCACGAGCTGCTCTTCTTCTGGGACTTCCTTGTCACGATCCAGCTCCTGTGACACTGACATGACAGCCACATCAAAGGACAGCACATGGTCCTCATCTGGTCTTTGGTTTATGTGCCTGTTGTCATGAAATGGACTCTTAGGTATTTTTAATATTGGTTTTGGAGAAAGTAGTTTATGATTTTTTCGACTGGTGAACCATGATGGGGGCAATGGTGATGATCCCAGTTTTTGTCTATTCAACTGGCCAGAGTTATCTGACCCATAAGGGCTTTGACCCAAATCAATCCAGAATGAGTTGTCTGAAGATTCATCCTCACTGAAAACTGGGCTCCTCATGACCTCCCCAACTGAAATGCTTTCGGCTTCTTCGAATATGGTGCTTGCCCCATCCCTGTCAGAGCTGTTCTCTTGATCCATCTCACTCTCAAACACATCCCTCACCTGAGCAGGTGTGAATGCCCCTGAGAAAGCAGGCAACTGTGACCGATGGCGGGATTCAGACATGAATTCTTCATTCCCATCATCCACATCCTCATCTCCTGTACCGGCAAACCCATCCAGCACATCCGCAGAGTCACTAAGATACTGAGGAAAAACAGGAACAATCCTCACCATCCCAGACCCTGTGAAACCACTCTGATTATGCAAGCTTCCCATCACAGATTTCTTTATGAGGAGGCATCCAAAACCAGTTGGATCTGATCCGAAAACTCTGTAGAATGATGTTATGATGAAATCTGGCCGGAAGAGTGACAGTCCAAGCGAATCCATGTCGTTGGGGCCCAAAGAGCCTGCGTCCAGCAACACATGCCAGTTGTTCTGCTGAGCCAGTGCCATCCACTGGTATGAATACTTGGCTCCTGTCACCCTCGACTGAACAGGGAAAACGAAGAGCCCAACAGCTGAATCCTTCTTTCTCCTTTTCTTATTGGCAATCTGCTTCCTCAGGTCGGAGGAGCAGAGCCTGAGAGTAGGCCATTTGAACCAAGCACTACTAATCTTAGCTCCCTTCTCCCTTGCACTCTGGGCCATCCAATTCACCGACTGGCTCTCATAATCAAACATCGTCAGCAGTTTCTTATTGGTTTGAAATGGGTAGGATTCAGTCAGCAATCTAAACGCAGACCCTCTACTGACAGTAAAAACAAGCCCATATTCATTCTCAGGAATGTTCAAGTAATCCATGATCCTAGTCTTTATGTCGTGCTCGGCAGTGCCTCTTTCAGGCCCACCGTAGAGAGCATGGTTGCTCAAATTCGCAGTAATCTCAGACAAGCTAAAGGCCGATGATTCCCAGTTTTGGAAGTTTTGAAGGTAAGAGAAGAGGCCAAAGCCGCAGTAGTCGAGACATACCTTGGCGGAGGCGTCGGAGAGATGGCTGTATTCACGATCACGCAGCTGATCAATCTGCTCTGATGATTGGAACTTCGGATACATGGTGAGGAACTTGGAGAAGGACTCCTGCAAGCTGGGAATGGCGTCATCGCAATCGAAGGTGCGATCGGCTGCAAGTGCTGTGGCGCGGAGGAATTCCCGCTGGGCGTGAAGCCGCGCCAGGGATCTGGAGCGGCCGAAGCTCCCCTCCAGGTTGGCGAAGGACTCCGAATCAATGTCTTGAGATTTCGCGAGAGACCCATCTTCCGACGCCTCCTCGAGAGCCTCACGCAGCTTGCTCTCTTGCAATTGCCGCAGGACGGAGGACTTCCTCTTGCCTTCTTCTTTCAAACCAGACCCGCTTCTTCTTCTTCTGCTGCTGCCCTTCTTTTCTAGGATCAGAGCGGCGCAATGGGATAGAGGCTTCCATAGATAAAGATGCATGAATGATCCTCCAACCGGACTGG
The DNA here is from genome assembly GCA_030490835.1 of Annona cherimola. Classification (NCBI taxonomy): domain Eukaryota; kingdom Viridiplantae; phylum Streptophyta; class Magnoliopsida; order Magnoliales; family Annonaceae; genus Annona; species Annona cherimola. The sequence goes on along the minus strand of CM059973.1, from coordinate 98,196,129 downwards.
CGAAAACCCCTTCAAGGAAAGGCCAGCAGAAAAAGGAGTCCGGCTTCAGCCCATGGAGCAGCTTAAAACCGCAAGCTACAGTTCAAAACCCGAACCCGCAAAAAGCGGAAGGCACGGCTACTTTCCCCAAATCACGACTCTCCCGGTTTTCAAAATCAAAACGGAAACTGCAAGAGGACTGGAAAAGCAAGGCACCAAAAGAATGAAAGAAAAGGAAAAGGAGAAAGAACAGAGACAGTCTAATTCCAATCTCACCTTTTACCAGATTTTTAGAACAAAAAGAAAGAGAAAACAGAGAGAGAAACCAAAAGAAAAAAAAGAAAAAAAAGAAAAAAAGAAAACAAAGAAAAGAAATCCTCCAGCCTCAAACCAAGAGCTACAGATTAAAAAAGGCAAAATCAATTAGGACGAAGCTTATCGTTGTAAAAATACCTAACTCCGTCTCAAAAGTCAAACGCGACCAATATCCGACAGCATCATATGATAACAGAACTGGAAAAAAAAAAAAAAAAAACCATAAACTTCAACCCCCAATCGAAAAACCCATCAAAATTCAAAACCCACGTCACGAAACTCCCCAAATAAGAAAAGAAGCCCAAAACTCGTCAACAAAATGTTCCAATTTCCAAATCACCAAAACCCCGTAAAAACCCAGAGACCGAACTCCACGACAACATGGGAGGAAAAGGTAAAAGAGAAGCCATTTGCACCCTCTGTTTATCTATCTCCCCCAATAACCCACCCTCCACTTCAGACGACAATTAAGATTTAAAAGCAGAGGGGGAGCGCGAGTCGAGCTTTCTTCCTCTTCCTCCCCTTCTTTACTAAACAGCTCTGCGTTCCTTCCTTCCACCTGTTGATAATGCTCCGCCAAAGTAAACTAGGTAATTAGTTAAGCGGATCAGAGATCCCGACTGTTCATTGGATTCAGTACTTCTTAATGGCCGTCTTCAATTAAAAAAAGGCTTGCCATTTGGATCTAAAATACAATTGCCAACAAATAGAAAGGTCGTATCAGTTATGAAAATAAAATTTACAAGGAGAATTAATAAGATTAAAATAAATAAATAGTATTAAAAATACAAAAAATGACAGGTGATTGATTACCTGAGGGCTAATGCTTAGTGTGGAGAAGGAGAATCCCCTGCCGGTTGCGGAGGGGACACCAAAGTGATGGCCCCGATGTCTTGTGCTATTAGAGTTTTGGGTGCACCCGCGACTACCATAATAATTCCTGTATTTAATAGTGGACGCCAGGTTAGCAGTAGGGATTTTGAAAAAGAAAGTGGTAGATCAACGCAAGGAAAGAACGTAGGAATAGTCCAGCAAAGCCAACCACCTGAAATTATGAGTATGATAGGCAGCCACAGCTACCTGAAATTGCATTGCGCACGTAGAATCGATTAGGGAAAAGAGAACTCCATCAGAGGAACTTATACAGATTATTTTTTAAAAAAAGATAATAATGTCGTTTTTAAAACGTCTTGTTTTGTGCCCTGTTGCACATTATTTTGGACGGTTCGTAAAAGATTTCAGATGACAAGTCAACAAGCTTTTTTCGCGATTTAGATAATTTGGGAATGGTAGATTAAAAAAATGAAAACTTGTTTAGTTGTGCTATCGATGTTGGGAAATGGACGGTTTGGATTTAGATTTTTGACGTTTTTAGCAGTGTAGATGTAAATGCCGGAGCATCAAATAATTCTCATAACCTGAAGTAGAAGGACAGCTCATTGACCTTTTCGGCTTTATCCCGTATTTCTAACCTCGACATGGGGAATAGAGCAATCACCTCCGTCCATCAAGTGGGCCAATTTGTCCTCCTCCATTATGTTGACATCATTCATGGGGTTCGGTTAATTCCCTGAGAATCTGCATCTATTCTAAGCTTCTAGCTTGTTTGGAGGTCTTGTGTAATTTATGGGTCCGTTTTGATAGGATGTAACAGAGAAAGCGTATCTTAGAAATTGTAAAAAAAAAAAAAAATGATTATCTCAAAAAAATAATCTTTTATCATAGGCTAGTAAAATCGAAAATTTTTAAAAAAAAGAATTGAGAAGAAAAAGGGATAATTATTGAAAGTGGTTATCACATCTCATACGTACTTTCAAATGAATCCAAGAACGCACTCCCACATGATCTGAAAAATTCTTTATTATTTTTGGGATGATTTCTTTCGTTGAGACGAAAAATCATCTGAATTAGAAAATTATGTTAGTCTAAAGAGTTAATTGGGTCGAACCAAATTTAAAATTTGGGCTTGGATTCGACACAAAATCAACAAATACAAACCGGAAATGGGGTTGGATTGAAATGAAGAAGTAATTAAAATGGTAAAGAACAATGGATAGAGACGGATTCCAATAACAAGGGTTAAATTACAGTCGTCCAATCAAGTCCTTTTACAGTGACTAATTGACTTTATACCAAAACGACTCCCTCTGATTGGACTTTTCTGGATAGACTATTGCTTAATTTATCGGGATTTGAATCTCCCGAACAAAGAATCCGATGCATTTTATATACATATATAAAGTTCCCAGTGTCGCCTCTTGAACTGCTTGATCCAACAAAGGTAGCCATAAACCCAACCTCTCCGATATACTTCGTATTTAGGTCTTCTTGGTTAAAATTTAATATAGGAAGTCTCTTTTGATTGCAACGTAAAAAAGTGCAAGAATTTTTTATTTTTTTTATTTTATTTTTTTACTTTTTAAGATCGATACGATATCCTAATGTTATTAATAATTTTATCGTTTCATTTGTATCTATATTTTATATATTTCTCTTATTTTAGTATGCATTATCCTCAACTATATATATATAATTTTTTTATTCTGCCACCTTGCAAGAATTCGAGGCTCCAATTTATGAATATATTATATATGTATATAGCATGCCATAATTTATTTATTTATTGCCAATGAGAAAGAAGTGTGACCGTGACTCATGATACATCCATAGCCACCATTTTGCATAGGAAGATAAAGCTGCACAACAACCTGGTCGGCCACATTATACATGGGCTGTCCCCATAACTGATTTTCCAATTACAAAAATAAATATTCTTTTTCCATGATTTGAGTTTAGGCATTCATGCTGCATGCACATCACATATATTCCCACCCAACGCAACTGATCACTATCCATCCCATTAATTAAGCCCGCACATGAAATGCATGATCATTTTCATGAAATTCGCATTCTATTTATTTTAATCATATAATTTACTCTAAATTTATTGAGAAAATATCAGGGTCACTGGATCATAAGCTTTTTGGATGTGACACACGTGCGACTCTCAAGGTTGTGCATGACCACGTGTTGGGAAAGACCATATATGCTCGGTGGTGACAACCATACGCATCCAACCGCAAATTAAGGGAATATTGATGATTTCAATTAATTATGATAGATTTTAAAGGAAGCGAACGGAGATTAGTCAGAGGCCACTTGGACTTTTATATTTGGAGGATAATTTGGTGCTAGGGGAATCCCAGAATTAGGACATGTTTAGGTCCCTATCAAGAATGTAACCGAAGTTGACCGCAAATCGAAAATTGGAAAAAAAAAAAAAAAAAAAAAGATAATGAAAAATAATAAATAATGAAGATTTTTTTATAAAAGAAAAGTATGTCTAAAAATAATATGTGAGAAATAAATTAAGTAATATGTCCAGGTGTGTTTAGAAAGTGGTAAAACTTTAGATAAAATTTTTTTTTTTCTAAAAGTGATTGAAATGAGTGAAAATAATGTGATATGACTGGGATAATGATAAGGAATAAAGATAATAAAGTTAAAATAGATAGGTTAATTATATGGATAATTGTGTAAAAATGATTAAAAAATAGAATTAGGTTAATTATATGGATAATTGTGTAAAAATGATTAAAAAATAGAATAGTTGTGTAGAAATACGTGAAAAAATAATTAAAAAATAAGATAGTAAATAAAATCCACTCATATCTACATTTCGCATCCTCCAAAATCGTTGCCAACAATTGCATTTTGCAAATACAATTCTTCCATATCTATTTAGGGATTTTAGAGGAGATGAAACTTAGATTTAATGTGTTTTAGTCATATTCAATTATAGCTAATGATTTTTTTGATAAATTATATATGTTTGAGATTGATAGCATATTTAGTGAGTATGGATGGAAGTTTTCAAACTTATAGTTTATGGTTTTTGTGACCGATTATGTATGTTTGGAATTAATAGCATACTTAGTAGATGTGGATGTAAGTTTTAGTATGTACGATTGAAATTTAAAATATAAGTAGTGGATATATTTATATATTTAGAACTAAACTAAGTATCACAAAATCACAACTTTGGAAAATAAGTCTTGAACTTTGCATAACTTTGTGTTAACACGTGTGGGGCCGCACCACATCCTCAAAAATAACTCAACGAAAAATTTATAAAAATGGCAAGCATGTTGTAGGATTATATTCCATCTTATGCTCTTTAATTGGCAGGCTTAAATGGAAAATCTGGTTTAATGGAACCGGAGTTTGTACCACCCAAGACAGAACCACCATTATCATTCATTTGTTCACCACTAACTACTAAAAAAGCACATAAAATATAGAATGGCCCCACAAGCAGTCAAAGACTTAAAACGCTGCAGAATGGACAGCCCACATTCCGAGGTCCCTTGGCTACTAAAAAAAAAAAAAAGTTTAAAAAGCAATATATATCCCACATCTTTAGCTTCTGAATTTTGACCAAGCTTTCTTTATCCTTCTCCATATTTTAATTAATGAGCCTTTTCCATATTATTTACAGAATTTGCATTCCTACACTTGATATTTCCAATTAAAAATCATCAAAAAAAAAAAATGCGCTGATGTTGAAATTTTGCGTTTTGTCCCCTTTGAATTCTTGAAACCAAATTCAGTAGGCAATTAGATATCAATCTGTGTCCTTGTTGAGTTTCTTGTATTTTCTTTTTTTGTGCCGACAAAATATCGATTCCGACGACTGTAAGAAAGATTTCATTCGAACTTCTTTTGATTATCAAATCATTACATGCTCCCCATCCTTTTGGAAATGATGTAGTAGTTTTTTTTTTTTTTTATTGGAGTATATTTACAACATATCTCAATTCATATCACATTCAAAACTCTAAGACAATTCTAACAATGTTTCCAAAAGGAGACAACAAGCTCCCAAATATCAACAGGGGAGATTAACAGCTCCCAACCAAATAAGGAGGATCACACATGCCCCCACTGAAAATTTGGTTCGAAATCCCCAACCGGGATTCGAACACGCGCCAGTGGGAACGAAATCTCTGTTCCACGCTTGGTGACCAAACGAGCGCAGCTAGTTTGGTGTAGCAGTTTATTTTGGTTTTTAAGAGTTAACAGATTTTTTTCCAAGCATCACCTATCCTATAAATCTCCAGAGAGACGTATAAAAGGGCCTTTAATTATACAAAGATTACTCATATGTGAGTTCGGTAAGTAATCCTACCTTGGGTCCGATTTTAATTCCAAATTAATTTCTTCACCCTAAATTAATGTAACCCTAAGTAGTCAACTTGTTTCTTCATGAGAATAAAAAAAAAATGAAAGCAGGAAGAGAATTTTAGAGGTGAAAAGGAAAATTCATTTGGGAAGGAGGAAAAATAAATAAAATAAAGATAAAAAATAAATTTAAGTGAAAATAATAGAAGCATGTTTTGCATAGATGACATTATATGTGAAAATTTATACTAATACTGCATGACTTACCTGCTAGGGTTAGTATACTAATACAACATAACTTTCCTACTAGGGTTAGTTATATGTATCCATTATATGGAACTAATAAACCATAATTGAAAATGGATGAGTAACTTTTTTATATTGCGTTGCTCAATGAGTAATTTTTCTTAACTTAGAGGAGTCATTGATTAGCTACCCAAGTTATACTCATAAATGCCACGAGTATAGCCTACTTGCATAACACTCTAGTTGTGCCCCGGCTGGCCTGAGGCAACACTTGGTAATTAAAAAGTGGAGTATAAGATGACATAGTGTGGTAGAACGGATTTTGAGGATATTTATCCATCGAATAATAACAATACTTTTTCACTTTTAGATATATATTCCAATTACTTTTCCTTCAAGTTACCCTTCATCAAACCTACAGAAGCCACTGATTAGCTATCCAAGTTATATCCATAAATGTCACGAGTATAGCCCATTTGCATAATACTTTGGCCATGCCCCAGCTGGAGTAGAAGCATTTGCCTTTCATTTATTAAGGAGAGCTCGTATCTCATATTCGAATTAGGAGAGTGTTCTTTTATTATTTGAGGTAAAAATTTATTAAATAAAATAGAAAAAATGTATTTAAAAAGAGTTCTAAATGTAACAATAGAAAAAGTGGCACTTCTAAATTATATATTAATACAGATCCTTCCAGATTTTGGTATGGAATCGATGAAAGCTCAACTCCGACCCGTCAGCATTCGGTGTCTGACGTTGAAACTGTTTAAAAACAATTCCACCTGATCACCTTCGTATCTTATTTTTAAATCCTTTCATTCATCTTCCTTCTACGTGCAATATTTTACTAGGTAGACTTTACCTTATTAAAATGGAAACGATTTGACGTCCCTTATATTAAATTGGTGCAACTTCCAAGAGTCCGAATTGGAAAATAGTTAAATATACAGTACTTAATAATTTCATATGGCAAGTTACACAGGTTTCTCGAGACGAGAAGAACATGGGCTTGACGCCGATTTTTTTATTTTTTTTCCCCCGTCAATTAAGAACGAAAATACCATTTAAGTAAAACATTACTGTCCACTGAAATTTAAATTATTTAAGGCAATATATAAATCTCATAAAATTCTTGTTCTAATTAAACAGTCTTACCTTGGCAAAATAATTTTAAAAAAATTAGATCATTTCAACATTTATCTAAATTGAACTAATTATATATAACCTGATCAACATGTCAATTAAAGCTCTAATCAAATCAATTTTTTCAGTTGTCTAATCAACCAGAATTGGTTTAATTTGAATGACATACGTATTTATCAACGTTGATAATTCCAATAATAAAAACTCTTACGGCCTAGTTAAACTTCTGATTAGATTAATTTTTGAAATATATTTATAATCCTATGGAAGGAAGAGAAGGAAGAAAAAAAAAAAGATAAAAAAAAGAGGGCCCTCAAGCAAGGAGGGGCAACGTGGAGTGCCATGCAGGAACACCATCATCAAAATGCATGGGAGAGGAGACAAGAAGGCAAATGGCCAACAAAAATCGCAGGGTGCCGCACTAATGAGATTTGCCAGAAACCTTTCTTTTTTTCTTACTCAACCTGTCTTTTCCATACTCGTCCTTCAAGTCCATACGTGGATTCGGGGGGGCACAAAAGATAGGATTGACAAATGGACGAGGACAAGCCCGCTAACAGGTTGGTTAGATGGGATATAGATGCTACATGAAAATTTTCATTTCTCAACAATTTTTTATTTTTTAAAAATAATAATTTTATTTTTATTTTTCTCGGCCCTTTGTCTACTTTTTATTTTAGGGCATGTTTGGCATGTTAAAAAATATCAAGCTAAAATTTTCTGTTCTCTATAATTATCATAATTTTTAATTATTTTTTTATTTTCTTATATAATTATTCTACTTTTAATCATTTCTACATAGCTAATTTATCTATTTTAATTTTATTATTTTTACTCATCATTATTACCTCTATCTTATCACATTATTTTCTTTTAATTTAACAACTTTTATATTAAAAAATTTTCATCTAAAAATTTTATCACTTCTTAAGCACATCCTTAATCTAACCAACTAATCAGCCTACAGCCTATGTTGGCGTTTTCATTCAAAATTTAAAAGGAGCCATATCTATATTAAAGTATTTATAATTATTTAAAATATAAAAACCACTTAAATTTATTCATAGATTTATTACCATGCTATAATAATTTATAAAATTATTTGTCTGTACAAAAAGAACATTTTAGATAATATAAATATATTTCGTACGATAAAAATGATATAAGACACGCAAAGCAGAAAGGACTCCTGGAAAAATTAAATAATAATATAACATCCTCGATATTTAGGACATCCCCGCATTTCCGGACCGTCCTAATGGACAGTAATGAAACTTTTGCAATTAGTACTCATATTTACTATCCACGTCCCCATATTTTTGCATATTTATAATTTTGACTCATAGTTATTAATTTTTATTTTTTTTAAAAAAAAAGGAACGTCCACACCATTCCCATCATTACGCTGTATAGACCATAAAATCCATTCATAATAGGATCGAGAGGTATTTTTGCAAAACTGAGCTTGTTTTGCAACCGGTAAAAGGAAAAAATTCTGAAAAAATCAGTTAACAATTAGGGATTAAGAAATAAAAAATAAAAAATAAGATAATTGTATAAAAAAAGTTCTAAAAAATAATTGAAATGTAGATGTAATAATAGAAAAAGTAGAATAATTAGGTAGTAAGAAGGAATGGTAAAGCTTTTTTTTATCATTATCGTACCCAACGGATCCTAAATTCATTCATAAATGATTTTATTACGGAATTTTTTTTTTTTTCAAAAAGAAATAGTTAACGAGTAACAATTAGAAAATCTAGAAGTCCTAAGAACGCAATCAATAGTTCTTAATATCTGAAGTACTGTAGTAGATGTTGATAGCAGTATTTTCAATCCACCAAGGAAATCGAGTTCAAGTCAAGCAAAACCGTGCAACGCTGGGACGAAAATGCAAAACAAAATGCTATCTGTAAGTCCCCAGCTCCAGTTGCTCAAAGCCAAAATGCAAAACAACATGCTATCGGTCAGTCTCCAACTCCAGTTGCTCAAAACCAAAATGCAAGGGGGGAGTTGGAAGAGGCTGAACGATCGATCGCTGGAAGGGTACGCAAAAAGCCCAGTGGCTGTTTCAAGCTTTCCAGGGAGGATGATCATCTTCAACTTCAAGACGACATGCTGCGCCGCCTTATCTTCAATCTTCCAGCAATGCTTTCACAGCTGGGACTTAGAACATGAGTCTTACTTTCTTTCCTCCGTTGGCAAGCAGCTGCTATGTCTTGGCTGCTCCCAAACTTCCCAATGCTTATAGCATCTGAAGTCAGTTCGGGGGTTTCAGGAGGTTGCAGCTCACTTTGCAGTGCAACATGCACCCCACCACCTGAACTGGAGCTTGCCTCTGGCGGCTTAGCCAGATCCAGTCCAGTCTCCAATGCAACCCCACTATCTGTCGCTCCCAATGCACCACTGTGATTCAATGCAAAAGGGATGACATCATCTGAGCCTGGATCCATTGCGCCTGCAGTTGGCTTTAGTTTGCCTGGTGATGCAACAGAAGAAATGCCATCTGAGCACAGCTGAGTTTCTGCATCCTTACTTGATACACTTATTGCAACGATACCAGTGGCTTTATATCCCAATTCACCATTGCAAATACCATTCGAGCTTGCTGTTGCTGGCATGACAGATTCTGGCCTGTAATATAATGCTGCATTGATGACATTAACTGAGCTTTGCTGTGGGATCATGCTGGGCTTTACTTCATCCTCTGATGGAATGACCGAGGCCTGTGCTCTCCCCTCACCAAAGCAGGCACTACTTGAGCAGTTTTCCTGGGCTGCAGTATGCTTTGGTGCACTTTCCCAAACACAATGGAGAACACCATCTGAGCTCAGCTGTGAGACTGCACCGGCCTTTGCATAGGCCTCATGTGCAAAATGGACCACACCATCCTCCCTTACTAGCAGGAGTACAGCACACTTCACTTCACTTGGAACTCCAGCATCATTGTCATCCTGCCTCAATCGTTTACCAAAACTAGGCTTGCTAACAGCAACCTTAATTCGCATCTTAGATTCACCTGTCATCCAACTGTTAAGACCAGCCATTGGTTGCGAGGATGCAGCAGAATTTGGTCCACTTTCTGATTTAAGTCTGGGGGCACTCTTCGAGATTGTTTGTGAAGTCAAAATCTGATTTGCCGTTTTCTTTTGTTTGTTCTTGGAAATCTCTGCTGTAGTAGAATCCTCCTCTTCCTGGTCCTTTTTACATTCTTCGCTGCTTTTAGATGTCACGCCAATAATGTTATTATTACCTTCCTTATCCACCTCATCCCCATTTTGGAAATCATTCTCCCTATCTTTATCTGCAAAGTGCAATGATCTCTTGGCAGAAGAGGAGAAAATAGCAACAGGACCTGCTGAATTTGGTACTGAACGCTGAGTTTGAATGAGAAAATGCGCAACTGACTTGAAACCTAGGCTGGAAATCTGGAAGTAGGTTAAAATATATATCTACCACAACAATAAAGAAATCAAACGAAAAAAGAAGACGAAACAGAAACACATCATGTTTTGTCCACAAACAAACTCAAAAAAAGAGAAGAAGGAAAGAAAAGAAAAACTGCCTGGCTTGAATATCTTTTCAGTGTTTTTATCAAGCATCATGATAGCTTCATTAGCATCTCATGGGTAGTTTTGATTTTGAGTTGACACCAGGATAAAAAACATGAACCAGACCCCACAACATGAGCAATTCTTACAGATGATGTTCTGCACATGCCACCACAGTGATAAATTCTAGCTGACCAGTCCATATTGTCTGTGAATAAAATGAACAGGGATGTTCGAATTGCTTCTAGCCAGCATACTTTGAAGACTAATTTGTTTGCTGGAATTGCTTCTAGCCGGCATACTTTGAAGACTAATTTGTTACACCAAGTAACATCATACAACCTCAAAAATAAAGATGATTAGCAGCCAGTGAAGTCTCAAACAGATTACTATTCTTACTTTCTTATATATAACCCCAGTCGGAACCCATCCTTTCTTAACTCTACATAAGCTGCAGTTGCAAATGCCACGACACACAGGGCAGAGCCACTCAGGGTTCTCATTGGCTTCCAACACATTTTCTCCGTATCTGCCAAGTGCCAAGAGAGCAGAGAAAGCAAATAGTCAATAGGTATCAAATCCTGTGATTTTAAACAGACTCAGAAAGTTAGGTGCAATTATCAGTTCAGTAGTCTGCTAAATCTTATATTATTTGACCAGTTTTTACAGTACTGTGAGAAAGCAACTTACCTCATGTATAAACAATCTCCACAAAACTGGCCTTGGACCATGGTGCATTTGCTGCAATGTGTGCGATGACCAAGAGTTTTCTGTCTGGAAGAAAAACGAGCCAGCCATGAGGATCAAGATAATGGAATGCAAAGCCATCAATCAAACAGCCATTGAAGAAGTTCACATGAACTGTCTTAAAACACAAACTTACTGAATAAAGAAATGATAAATAATATTAAGTTATCCATAAATTAATTGGAAACTTACAAATCAATCGTTACAAAAATTTGTTTATTAATCAGTTGTTATAAAAATTTGTTCTCCGCTTGCATCACTGTGAACTAGTTCTAGACAAAAGCAGAAACTACTTCAACTTGAACCATTTCACAAATTCTAGGTCAAAGAATTAAGAATATTTCTCAAATGCAGCAAACAGATGTTACTGATCACTGCTTTTGTTGACCTCAATATTACAGGAAGGCTAGCCAAACATACAAAAATTTGAATCTTTGTTGCAATTATAAAACCCGAAAAGTTCTTTAAGGAAAAATTAGCAAGTAGACATATAAAACTTTAAGTTTTCGTCCTCAAAGCCACAGGAGAAGCGTCCAGGGTTCCACGCACCACTACTTTAAGGCTTCAAAACAACCACTGACCATCTTTTTTTCTTATCAATCAAAATTTTAAACTTTCAAAACAGAAGCTTCTTACCTGCATTGATGACAAGTTTTCCCATTTACTGGATCATATATCCGCTTCCCATCTGCCCTATATCCATCTTTAAATAGTTCCCAAGACATCTTGCAAGTTCCCAGTAGCTTCTCATGCTCCTCTGTATAAATCTCTGGGACAGATCCCTCTTCTAACGAAACTTGTGTTTTCCATGTCGAATTCTCCCCATGTTTTCGCGAATCCGTATAGCTGACAGGAGTAACGTTCTGCAATCTACCCAAATAGATTTCAAAAATAAAAACCATTTGGAAATGAAGTCCACCAAAAGGACGCAATCAAAGAAAACTAACGCAACATTTTTTTTTTTCATAGGACAATCTGATGAGATTTTGTCAACTCCACTTTGTGATTTTTCGTTTAGCTATAGTCTTGAGAAAACCCAACTGCAAATGCCAGGAAAACTAAACTAGTTTTCTGTCGTTTCTTCCTGATTAGAAGTGTTGGAGGAAATACACTCGTCAACTTAAAAATCAAAACCTAGTGCAAGAACAGCACAAAAAATTACAGAGAAAATGCCAAAGTCAAAGAAAACGTAATCATGCCCACAACATTGCAGCAGAAAACCCACATCAAGAATGTGCCAACTTTTTTCTTTGAAAAATGCAGTGCCCTCAGAACACGCGGAGCCAAAATCAATAAAATACAGAAGAAAAAAGTGAAAAGGGAGACTTTTTTTGTGAAAATGCAGTGAATGGGAAGACGAAAGGGTGTCAAGACCTACATTACAAAATGCCTGCCAGAAAATGGCAAGTAAGAAACCCCCTCACGAACCGAAAACAGACCAACAAATCCTCCCGCAAGAGAAGGAAAAAAAAAAAAAAAAAAAAACAGCAAAAGCAAAGGCAAAAAAAGAACCATCCCCCACAAAAGCCAACATTTCCTTAAAAAGGAATCGGATCCCCAAAGGCCAAAAGGGATTGCCAGTACCTGGAAGAACGACGTCGCGGCAGAGGCGCCGAAGGCAGAGATTTCGGCTTCGGGGTCTTTTTCTGTGCTGACATAGAAGACTCGAACTGAGATTTGACTTTCCGGGTGAGATCGAGAATGCCGAGCTTCTGCATCCGGAGCAAGTTCTCCTTGATCCTTTCATCCCTCGCTTGCTCGTAGTTCTTGGACGCCGTCTCTTTGTTTTGGCGGCTGCTGCTGCTGCTGACTCTGGGTGCCTCGGGTGGGTTTTTCTCCTCCGGTCGCGTGGGATTTCCGGAGATTTCGTCGCTCCGAACCCTCTTCCTCAGCGTCACCATCTCTACTTCTACGCAATGGTCGACTTGTCCACTACCCAGCAGCAAGAAAACCAAAAATGGCGGAGTGGAACGAAAAACGACGCGACACAGAGCATGTCTCCACTCTCCAAGTACTATTGATATTATTGTCTGGAACAATGGGTGGCATGTTAGTTAATGCTGCTGGACTCCTAAATTATTTTTTAAATAATGATGCTCCTAAATTTTTTAAATAATAATTAACTACTCTTTTTACGCAATAAATAAACCGTAAAAAGCTGATTTGTGTTATTTTGCTAAAGAAATTTAATATTACTTTTCAACCGTTTATTTTCTAACAAAATGATTTTTTTTTTTTTGCAATTTCAATTAGCCACGAAATATTAGTAGTTTTACATTTATTGTGAATTTTAATAGTTTATTTTAAAATCCATCCCAGTCGTATTAAATATTCTGAGGATATCATCATGTAATCGTATTTTTAATGCGCTTTTTACGAGATGTACAGAATCTAACTGCAATCTTTAATCGTACATAAACGAGATAAAACAAGCTTACATCTACACATAAAAATGAGGCACTGGGCGTTGTTACTACCAGGTGGATCCTCTGTGGCGTTTTTTTTTCCCTCTTTTTTAAGGTACCTACAATTCTAAGTAAGGAACTATATCCCAAAAAAAAAAAAAAAAAAAAGAAATCTAAGAGAACAGCTGGAACAGCAACCAGTTCCCACGGGCTCAGTGGGAACTAATTAAATCCTTCTATTTTTTCTGTTGTGTTTCAAAATTTTAATCCTTCTATATTATAATTTAATTACATAAATTTAACCATCCAAATTTAAAAAAATCAAGTAAATCAGATAGATATTAATATTATTTTCAATGAGTAAATTAATAAAATATATATATATATTTATCACATAGAGCATAATATTTAATAATTTTTATCAATTTTTTAGACTTATCTGGTTAAAATGCATATATATAATGTTTTGAATTAGGGATTATATTATAAATGTTAATTATAAAATAACAGTATATATACTGTTAAAATGCTTATGTTATAGTTTATTAAGAGAAACTATTGCATTTGTTCGATTTTTACTTTGATCAGTTAAAACTATATTTAAAATACAATATGTAGTTGGATTTTTAAAACGCAATCGAAAAATATAAGTATTGAATTAGTTTGCTAAATGTTGTAGGAATTGGTTCCCATGAAAGCCATCTCAGGACAAGGAATGACTTACTTAGCCTACTTCATAAAATTCGTTTTAAAAACTTTGTTTTAGATTTTCTCCATAAATTTGTTAATATAAATGTATTTAATATATAAATCAAATTTTACTATTTATATATATTTTTTAAACTTTTAAACGTAAAAGTATTATAGTCATTTAAAATGGTTAAAATAACTCTGTGTTTAAAAATATTTAAAAGATATATACATATATTTAAAAATAATAAAATTTAATTTATATATTAAATACAATTAAATAAACAAGTATGCATAGAAAAAAAAAATTTAATGAATTTTATGATGTGAGCAAAGTAAGCTATTATTTAAGTTAACAGTGTCATTTCTAGTGTAGTAACCATGAACCATTTAACGGAGCGGTTGCCTGGAGAATGGGAACGGGGAGAGGGTCGGTGGGCGGGTGATTCAAATTGGCTGACACGAGCCGATTCCAGCTGGTTCGCATTGGCTGCCATATTATTATCTATATGCCTGTCTGCAAGTTGATCATCGCCTTTCTCGAGGTGCGAGACTATATCACAACCGTCCTTGAAATGAACGGAGCTGATCGAAAATAGCGAATAAGAAATGCCTCTCTCTCTCTCTCTCTCTCTCTCTCTCTCTGGAATGAGAAGGAAAAATGGTTTATTTACAATATTTTCTTTATCTTGAGAAATTATTTACATATTTTCTAATAGTCTCTTACACGTGCCCTTTCATCTCCGATCTCCCGCCAAAGTCTCCAACCTCGAGATTGTATCAATTAACAAGAGACATGTGGGAGACCCATCCATGCTGAGATCCTGAGCGAGTCGCGTCTCGGGGTCTGACTGAGTGGAGTTACGCGAGTCACGCCTCGAGGTGTAACTGAATTGTCTGGATTAAAGGCTAAACCTAATTCGTTTAAGAAATCTTGTCAAAAACCTTTAACCCTAACCTTACTCGATTTACTATACATGGATAAGGTTGCAAGTTATTATCGTATTAGTAAAATAGGTTGCTAACAGGAGGTCCGATGCATAGATTTTGTTGCATTATTCTCGATGATTTGAGACTAAATTTTCAATAATTTGTAATATTTTTATATTTTATTTAACTACTTTCATCCATATTTTTTGAATCTTTCTCTCATTCTCTTACTACCTTCAACTTAGATAAATTCTAAACTCCGCTCTCCTAGTTAATGTCATTTCCACTATGTTCATTTTAAGTGTCTATTGTTCTTTAACTGCCTAACATAATAAACTATTTAAAATAAGGTAATTTGCATGTATACTCACATAGTTTAACGCCAATTGTAGATATACCCACGTAATTTTACAAAATGCATATTACCCCCACATAGTTTCACCAAAATTGCGTATTGCCCACACGCCGTTAACTGCTATTTAATATCTGCCGTTATATTTTCAAAAATGACGAAAATATCCTCATCTTCATAGGGGTAATATGCAATTTTGACGAAACTATGGATAAGGACATTTTCGTCATTTTTGAAAATATAACGGCAGATATTAATGACAATTAACAGTGTGGAGGTAATACGCAATTTTGGTAAAACCATATGAAGGTAATATGCATTTCGTGAAACTATGTAGGTATATCTGCAATATCGGTAAAACTATGTGGGTATATATGCAAATTACCCTTTAAAATATAATCATAAAAACTCAATACTAATGCTAGCAATTTACTTCAATTTAAAAAAAATATTTTTCACATTTACTTTTAATTAGAATATTAATTCCACTGCCAGTAATTACTTATAGAATATAATCCTATAGATCGCACACGAGTAATATGGGTTGGCGGATTAACGGAATTGCATATTCAGGTTGAAAAATTGGAAAAGTTGAACTTATAACTAACCGATCGGAATAAATGAGATCATGTAAACAGGTACGCGGGGGTCGAATATATTAAATCCTAATCCACCTCAAACCCCGCTCAGTCAGCCACATCATGGGTTACCCCAGCCTAGCACGTCGTCACTTCCAACTCGTTGCAAAGTTTCATCCAAGTTTTTATACATACAAACCACTTTCAAAGAACTAAAATGTAAAAATAATAATAAAATAAAAAAATAAAAAATTGGCGAAAATTAATAAATTAGGAGAATAAAAAAACGATTGGCTCCAGAAAAATCATTTATATTTCGATTCCATCAGAGATTTGACACAGAGTGAAAATCGAGGATATACAGCATCGTCACGCAAAACAAAACCAAGAAAAAAAACTTGGCAGCTAGTTTTTCTTTCTGGATGTTCGTGGAAGACCATTTCCTCCAAATAATTTCTATACAGACTTAAATGTACAACTGTACAGCCTGGATGAGAAATTCAGAGCATCCCCAGCCCAAAAAAATTTCCACACGATTGATTGAAGACCATGTTTGGTATGCACCATCATCGTACAAATTAACACCCAATAGAAAGAGGCCATTTTCCAGCAAAAAAATGAGACTTCTTAACCTCGGTGAGCTTCAGTGCCACTTCAACTCTGGGAAGGAAAGATATATATCTGCAGTCCCGAGACACTATTTTCAAGCTGGCGGTGCACCAGGCCTCTTGTCATGGATGTCTTCGATAACATCACGCAGCTCTGGGAAAACTGAAATGAGTATCAGCTCCAACATGCAGTATGCAAGCTGCTTCACACAGACGGTTGACTGCAATGGACAGACATTAGAAAAATGCTCTCCGAAAGTAAAGGATGAAATGAAAATTTCTCTCTTTGAATTTTATTTTTTTTCTTTTTCCCAAGAAATCTCTTTGTTCATATCGTAATGTACCTGAAGGAAGTAGTAAAGGTCCTTCGCACAGCGCTGGTACTGTTTATGCCCAATCAAGCTCACTAAGGCCGTTGGGGCCCCACCTGCAACAGGGATCTTCTTCATTAGTTGCATGCATCTAAACAGCAGTACATTCATTGCAACGAAGAATCACAATGTTGACCCCCCAAGCTTTTCTTTTGCACCAGAGAGAGAGAGAGAGAGTGAGCAAAGAAAAAAGTTATAATATTGTGATGTCTCAAATAACCCTCAACAAACATGGCATAATGGTCAAGGGACAAAACATTTTAAACCAATGCACTAAAAAACAAGTTTTGGTTAGATGGTATTGGAAATGATGATTGGTTCTGAACACATTGAGCTGCAGTTTTGATCTATAGCACTTGAAGCAAACCACTTCATGCAATCTAATGGAACCAACCTAACGCACACCTTGAGATTCTCATGATACAGTTGAAATCCATGCAAAGCATTTCTAAGAACAGAACTACAAAACCCAAGTACCAATGGGTATCCCATCTCACCAAGGAGCATTTTCTTAACATCACTAGCCCTCCTCGTTGCCTCAAGTTGCTTCTCAAAGGACATAGGTCTGGAGACTTTTGCAACGCCAGACATGATTGAAGTTGGTGTTGATCTTTGATCCACCTGATCACTATCCACTTCGTCTTGACGATTCTCTAACTTCATAAAGAACGTGCCATTGGGCCAGAGAATCTGACAGAATTAGTCAAAAATAAAATTAACTAGGAGTTAATCAAACAAGAAATTTTAATCAAACATGACATTTTGCTCAAAAAAGCTTCGTAGCATTTTGATTCCTGTGTCATAAATGTAATTAGACACATGAAATTTAAGTGTGCTTGGCATAAAGTGGTGGACCTAAGACCAGTCACCTGGGAATAATGTATGCACAAAGGCAGGTGTGCACACTTTGTTCAAACCAGTATGTTTTTAGCATTATTTATCCAAAAAGTAAATGGGCTAACTTCAGAGTAAAGATTCTTGAGACATTAAGGCTTACGCATACGATGAGAAAACAATCATGGCCACACCATATGAACTTCTTTTTTCTTGTGGATGGATCCCAGTCCATTGGGAGCATCAAGTAATTTATACCAGCAATCCAAAAGAACTATCAGTTATTTTTTTACCAATGCCATATGGATATTAATCAATTGTCTTCACCC
This sequence comes from Annona cherimola, assembly GCA_030490835.1. Lineage (NCBI taxonomy): Eukaryota > Viridiplantae > Streptophyta > Magnoliopsida > Magnoliales > Annonaceae > Annona > Annona cherimola. The sequence goes on along the minus strand of CM059973.1, from coordinate 98,177,873 downwards.
AAAGGTAACAAGTTTACAGCAGATCTCACTCAAAAAGAGCAAAAGTGAAATTTTGCGTAGAATTGCTAACATAAAACTTCAGGTATAAATCATGGAACAGAAAAATAACATGACCAAGTGATCCAATCATTAAATAAAAGCTGTTTATTAAATGATCCATAAAATTTTATATCAATTTTCTGAAACCAGTTCTAGACGTTTGATTAGCCGAACCATAGAACCAAAGTAGATTCACTGTTTTCCTCTCAAAAATTTCTTTAAGTTCGCCCTGGAATGTAAAAAAATTTATACACTTCTGCCCAGAAAATATGATAGTGAATGCATTGAATAATTTGAATTTTACAGTCATAGCCAATCTTAGAAGAAGAAAGGCTTGCAGGTCATCAAGAACAGAAGGATTCCTCAAGAACTATGGGATGCAATATGCATTGACAAAATTGTACTTAAATGAGTGAAGTCATGTATAGTGATCAGTGATTTAGAGACATCCAAAAATAAATAATGGCAATTAGTTATTTCCACTAGACTATACAAGCGCAGAACAAGTTTCCCCCCTCTTATTTTCTTTTTTGAAAAAAAAAAAATGAAACCCTCAAAGAGTCAAGGTTTAATTCATGAAAAATCAGATGCATTAAGATAATGAATAAGACAAGTATGTCCAAACAATAGTGGATTTTTCCAAAAAGATTATTGGGATGTGGGTAAAACTTTTTAACAAAGGCAAAAAAAAAAAAAAAAAAAAAAAAATCAGCTTCATTCCTAAGATATAATGTATTTTTATTACAGGGTGTATTTGGGAAGTGATAAAACATTTGGAAAAAAAAAGTTCTTGGTGTAAAAGCTTTTGAAATTAGAGAAAATAATGTGATATAATAAGGGTAATTATTGAAAAATAGGATAGTTGTATGAAAAACTGTGAAGAAATAATTAAAAAGTATAGTAGTTGTGTAGAAAAGTGTGATGAAATGATTGAAAAATAGGGTAGTTGTAGAGAAAAAACAAAGTTTTAATTTGAGAAGTTTTGGGCGTAAACCAATGCGTCCTACTTTAAAAGAATATCGAAAAAGCATCATCATCATCATCATAAGCCATTTCCCACCTATGTGGGGTCGGCTGCATGGATTCTGTTACGCCATTCTTGGCGATTTAAGACTAAATTTTCAGTAATATGTAATATTTTTAAATCTTGTTTAATTACTTCCATCCATGTTTTTTTGGGTCTTCCTCTCATTCTTCTACCACCTTCTACTTGGATAAACTCTGTTTTCCTAACCGGTGCTACTTCAGGCCTCCTTTTAACATGACCAAACCATCTTAATCTATTTTCTCTCATTTTATCATTAATTGGTCTCACTTTTAAGTTTTCTCGAATTATTTCATTCCTAATTTTATCTTTTCTTGTTTTACCACTCATCCACCTTAACATTCTCATTTCCGCTACGCTGCAGTAAACATCGCATAACATGCACTAGGGTGCACTAAAAGCATTAATTGTTTGTGTTCCTACGAATTGCAAAGATAGTGATAATAGAATAAATCACAACAAAATTACATACAAATAAAAGCATTGTGACCCAACCACCTACGTGTGCATCAACACACTGCCCACGTGCACACGTGCATGCATGTCATATGGCCCCATGCAAGCATGCATGTGAAACTCAGCACAATCCAACATATACCATCCATATTACAGACAGCACCAAGGGTGTATAAAGCAGCAGTGAAGTACAAAGTTCATTAATGGTGAACGCTGCTCAGCATAAAGTACAAACATTATAAGGCTGAATTCAATAGCTAGGAAAAGTAAATGATTCTATTTTCTTCCCACTCACTAATGATAAATGAACTGAAAACAAAACCTTGATGATGTCAATAGAAAAATAAGATTATAATAAATTTTGCTTGCACAAGCATAACATTGGAAGAGAAGTGCTCAAATCTTACATCTTGGACACAGTGAATCCCTTGAGCAATCACAATATCAGTCCGAAGCCACTGAATTTGCCTGAGAAGCCAATCCTCAATAGCATCTTCCATCACTAACTGTAGAATTTGCTTCGAAATCCAGAAGACCTGTCTTCTGTAGAAATATAATAAGGCAAGGACAATTTGATCAAACTTGAGGTTACTCAAGACTAGGTTTATAAAAAAAAAGGTGGCAATAACTTCATTTGATAAAGGTCCACAGCATACCCCAGACATAACTCAATCCTCTTTACCTAAGCAGATACAACTATCAAGGACTTTTAAAAGAACAGACAGACACTATGTGTAAGAAAGTCCATCTTCATCGCCACACTATCATGAACCACACAAGAATGATAGCGTCTGCAGAACAATGTCCATAGCATGCAAAGAAAAGGCAAACACAAAGGTGCTTCAAGCCTTAAATGGCACATGGATGGGTACAAGATGTAAGATATTAGAGTGAATCACCAGCAAAATTGTATTCCTAACAATCCACAATGTAATAAGGCATCAATAGCAAATTCTAGTCCTAACAATCTACTGTAATAACTTTATATCTAGAAGACCTTGGCTATGATATTTTCAAAAGCTAACCTAAGATGAAGGAATGGGAATCTCTAAGCAGGATCCATTGTCAAGCTTCAACAATTGAAATGAACTTTTAACATGCTAGCCATGGGAGAAGCATTGTAAAGCAACCAACAAGGATGTCACCTTATCCAACCCCTTCGATTAAGCTGAAATATCTTGTCAACCAGATTCAACAATGGTACGCTTACATTAGATGGTGCCCACTGCAAGAGCAAAGAAATGAAAATAGAGAGAGGATGGATCAGAATAACGCTATTATGTCCAGGACTGAGGATTTCTTATTTTATTTTTGTCTCCTGTTAAGAGTCAATTACAGTCATAGATAAAGATAAAAACAGATTATGACAACAGCAGTGATGATGATGAATGGTAAAGGTAGAAACCCAAACCCACAAACATTAGAACTCACAGCCATTTGACACCTATCGCCTTTGCATATTTTACCAATAAAAAATATATATAAACACAATGATCTTAAAAGAGTAAATGCATTCAACATTTCTATTTATGATCATAAGAATTCAAGTTATGATTTAAAAACCAAAAATAAAAGCCAATGAGTAGAAAATAACTTTTCCTGTCAGCATTTTATGTATGTTCATTCTTCCCACTGATTTTGAGAAGCATGTGCATTATCAGTTGCAAATTTGCACTAATGTGTAGATCTAAAATTCGACAAGGCATGAATCAATTGATCTAATTATGAATAAATGAGTAACATCAGTCATAGGTTTGCAACGCGACCATCAGAAAGCCAACACAGTAACTGTAAACTAATGTGATGAGAAATACCCCACTTTGAATATTTTATTTTTCATAGTCAAATTTTCTGATGGGCGATACCTTTCTGCATCACTATTAATAATGGGCACAGAAAAGGAAGAAATAAACAGATGGGAAGATGCGAATTTTAATAGTGTGGATTATGTTTAACAATGATACACATCTATAATTTGGATTGCTAATTATTCTATATCGTATCAAGTCGGTCCACGTTGTAAAATTCATAACATGACCATTGAGAACAAAGATCAACTTACTCTAATATTTTGAATTGACTGGTTTAAATTTATTTTGAATTAACAGTTGAGCCAGTTTGAACTTTGGACCAGCCAAATAACCAATTCAGTCATCAGTCAGGTTCAGATTCATACAAAACTGATGGAAACATTAGCTTAAGGTAGTGGCCTAGAGTGATAACCCAAAATTAAGCAACTTACCCTTTTGAGCTCACGCAATGAACTACACATTATTTTTCACAAATTCTCATCATGATTATCAACCATTCAAACAACTGAGTGAATTTTTTTGTAGAAAACCATGCAGAACCATATTAATAAATGCCCGGCTTAAGTTTTTAAGTTCACTATAAACATCAAATAATAATAACAACAACAACAACAAGCAGCAGCAGCTCTAGAGAGCACGAGCAACCAGGATTTATTTCATATAAAAGAGTTAAGCATCCAAGCAGATATCAGAACAAATCAATTCCACAAAGTTAATGAACTACAATATTAGTCAATGATAGTCACCAGCCATAATCCTCGAGATAATTTTTTTAAAAAAAGAATATGTGATAAGTCAAATAAGCATCTGAGAATTTATTGTACCTCCGGTGGCACTCCAACTGAATCCACTAGACCAGACACTGACAGAGCATCCGTTGCTAAATAACCATCCGAATGTGAACTCTCAATTCTCATACCTGATTGCTGGCCTCGCTCAGAGACCAGACCCTTGGACTTCTCAACATGCTTTACCACCCGAGGTGGGAAGCTTTTTGACCTCAATTCATTGTCTGAGTGCCATCCATTATTCAAAGCGGAAGAATCCACCTCATCATGGACACCATCTTTGACACCTTCCTCATCAGATAAACTATGAGATGTCTCCATGTTACTGTTGCTTGGACTATATTTATTTATCTCATCTTCATTCCAAGCCAAAGCCAGGTGCCTTTCAGTTATTGAAGGAGATGACATATGTGGTGAACCAGAAACTTTGCGCAATATACCATCTGAAACACCTTTGAACTGACGAACAATATCATCCATGGCATCATCCACATTGACTGAAGAAAAAGGCAGAAAATTTATCAAGTTAAAGATGAAGAAATTAATTTAGCATATATTTAAAGAAAACAACATTCATCAGAATAACATATCACCATTAGATATCATGAGAACAATACATTGGTGTACAAGCAAGAAGATAAAGGGCAGCCCGGTGCATCAAGCTCCCGCTATGCGCGGGGTCCAGGGAAGGGTCGGACCACATTGGGTCTATAGTACGCAGCCTTACCTTGCATTTTTTGCAAGAGGCTGTTTCCACGACTCGAACCCGTAACCTCCAGGTCACACGGCGACAACTCTTACCGTTGCGCCAAGGCTCCCCTTCTTACAAGCAAGAAGATGCTACTTTTAAAATGCTCAACAAGCCTAGATACTAAATTACTAATTTGCAATAGTCACCCATAGGGTCAATTGGCCGACAAAGAAGGTAAAGTGACTCACTGCGAATATTACACTGGTAAAGGAAAAATAACGACAAAATGCTATATTTGGAAAATTAAGGAAAAAAAAATTACTTCTTATTCATCAAGTGATTAAGGGTGTGCTTGGGAAGTGACAAAACTTTTGGATGAAAAATTTTTTGTGTAGAAGTTTTTGAATTGATAGAACATGATGTTATATAATAGGGTAATGATGAGAAGTAAAGATAATAAAGTCAAAATAGATAAGTTAGTTGTGTAGAAATGATTGAAAAGTAAGATAGTTGTATAGGAAGATATAAAGAAATAATTAAAAATCGATAGTCATTTTCACTCTAGTTTGAAAAGTTTTTAATATAAACAAACATAGCCTAACTAAAATCTCATTTGCAATGGCATTTAATCATAATTTCTCATGCAACAAAACCTCCAACACAAACTGATTTGTTTCAAACTGTTGCTTAATATAATAAAAACCCTACACAATTTGCATCCAAAACATCAGCATTTTACCCTGTGAAAAAGTAGATGCTCAGTCAAACTACGATTTGCTAAGTCTTTGCTAACTTCAAGATAAAGTCTGAATCCCTCAGTCATATGTCCTATCAGTCCTCTCCGGAGGTTGTCCTTACCACGAAAATTCAAATTCAATAATTCCTCATCTTGCCATCACCCATTCTAGCAACCCTCTCTAAACAACACCAGATATATAGTCAGGCATTTGTTAATTGCCAATATGCTTGTCCATAAAGCACAGATGGGCTATAACCATCTCTACTAAAACTACAGAATTTTCCAGTTATTTCGCAGAAATTTGGAAATCACCTCGGTCACACCCCTTCTTCTAACCCATCTTAAAATTTTCAACTGCCAATTATCTTGCCCTCAAAAATTGTTATGACTTTCTTAGTTGAGGTGCTCGGCTAGCATTTTAACTATATCGCTGTCAAAACTAGAGTTTGAAATGGGTACCAACCTAAAAGCGACTGGAAGCCCCAGCCCCATAAAAGACAAATAGTAATTCTTGCACTCTTTGGTTAGTAGGTTGGCAGGATCCCTCCAGTCAGAGCTGGCAATGAGCATGGCTGGTTCTAATAAACTCCATGTCCTGCTATATGACAAAATTTGGTAGCTAAGAATTCAGACATGGTGCTGCCAGCTCCTACTATACTCGATTCACATACCTGAAAGCATCAATTAGCTCACCTGCTGCATGGAAAATTTTGATAGCTAGGAAGTGAAACATACTCGCATATCTTCTCATATGCTCCAGTTCATTCTCTCTCCAACTATGAATTCTTCTTTGCGAACCAACACATACATTTCCACCTCCAAAGAGACCACATGGTCTTGACATGAGGATAAGAGAAACAATCTTGGACACTTTTCCAGTAAATTAATGTGGAGAATTTAACCAGCTTTGCAAATCCATAAACATATTCCATCTAAATCTCTCTCCCGAAGTGTGAATCCCTCTAAGCAAACCAACAAACATGTGCCTTTCCATTCCACCTCCAAAGAAATTACATAATCTTGACCTGGGGACCGGATAATAATAATCTTGGATCTTCTGTGGGCAATAAATGCGGGCAATTGCCTATGGCTCTATGGCTACAAATAGAAAAGAAAAAGTCACTCGTCAACAGCTACCCTGAGTCTTTAGATTAACCCTATTAGCTGAAGTTGCCTTCTAGAAACCAGTTTCTTAGAATTTACTGTTTAGGCCTCACTTCTTTATACTAGGACCATTTTCAAAACACAAACAACTTAATATACAACCATTTTTACTTATAGTAGTACATCAGGGGTATTCTACAGTTCCAGGAGCCTGTTGCCGATATTCATGCAAGAGAAGCCCATCTCCCACCAACCAGAACTGAAGCTGCAACATTATATCCATATATCTCACTATTTCTGGAACCTAGCCCCAGAGTCCCAAACCCCATAGGTTCCAAGTTTAGGAAATTGTATGATCTGCCCACACTCCATTGGCCCACCTGACAGACATCTTGGTTTGGGGAATCTTAGTTGGGGAACGTCTCTGACCTTTGCCACTTCCACTGCTATCTCTAACCCACAGGCAGCAGAATTGCTAAACATGCTTTCCAACAACATTTTCGAGCTTCTGATTCCAATGAAATCTTAAGCACACTTGGCTTTCATATTTGAGGAGTAACTAACCGTCAGCAGTTGCACCTGACCCAAAAAGTTGCACCTCACCCAAAAACACCTTGCTGCCTGGATCCAAATACTTAGTATGAATACTTAGTAGATCCAGTGCCAGGTTCAGACCTAATTTTTCATTAGATGCCCGAGGTGCATGTTGATGGGCCAACACGGTGGCATGAGGCAAACTCGAATAAAGGTCGCACATGATCATTGACAGGATGGATCATTGGGAGATAAAATACAGTTATTGGCAGGCCATCACCGAGTAGATTTCTAGTCCCTGAGTCAGATCAGTTTAATAGTCAATTGAACTGCATTTATAAAAATCTTGAATCTGTGAAATTATGTCTGAACTGCCTTCACTTCTCTTTCTTTCTTTTTTCTTTATCCTTCTTTGTTTTTTCTTTTTCGTTTTTTTTCCTCCTGGTTGTTTCAAGAGTCAGTACTCAGTAAAAGGGTATCAGTTTCAATAGCACCAAATAGCAAATAAAAAGGAAAATAATGCACTTGAAAGTCAAGGAGAACCACTTGCCTGCTAATGTCTTCATCACAGAGGTCGATTTTCCAAATGCATAATTCTTCAACAAATGAAAAAAGAACATAAAGAATTAGAGGTGGTAACTACAATTCAATCTTCAAAAAACGTGCCTAAAGACACTAAAAATATGAATGTCTATGAAGGCTGCAAACCTTGGATGAAACGCTCAAAAAATCCCACACTTCATGCTGTTCGGCAACATTAGCTATTGACAAAAGATCCTTAGAACACCCCAAAAAAAAAAAAAAAAAAAGGTATTGGAGAGAAGCCATTAAGAAATAAGGACAATAATAGATGGAATAACAAGCAGGGCAACTAGATTATACTTGCAAATACTTATCGAGCAAAATACACCGCTGGTGAACAAAAGAATCATCAATACTTGATGAAAGAAACCTCTTTGGAGGTAAATGTAATGTATAATTTGGTATATCCTTAAGATGTCGGTGGAGCCGCTCAAAGTTTCTATATCTGCAACAGTTGGTTACAAAATAGCAATCAAAACGTCCACAATACAACCATCCAACTTAGAAATAAATTTTAGAATATACATAACATTCCATAAACCAGACTTGGAGAACCATTTGAAGACAAAATGATGAACTGAGATTGTGAGAAAAACAGGAATAGCAACATGTAAGATAGAAATAAGCAGATAAAGACAAAAATATAATGCCAAAGAAGGATCTCTAAGATGTGGAGCCCACCTTCTTTTAACAAACCAAGTCTTATTCTCTGCATCCCTCACAGCAATAGAATATACTGCAAAAGATTTTGACCCAATCTTCTCGAAATATGCTCCAACAACCTAATAAATAGTGTCAGTTGCTAAAAAATAGAGGAAAAAATGTAAATGCCACAATATTGATCAAGTAAAATGTTTCGTTTAAGACAAACATAGTTAAAGACGTGAAACCTCACTGAAAATAAGATGGAAGACATCAGAAACCTAAACTATGGTTGCAGGTTGATAAACTTGAGTGGTAAAAGCAACATCAGTTAAACTATAGAACCAACAACTGTTCTTAAAGGATGAACTTAAATCATAGACAATGGTTTTTGAAATAAATATGCACCTCAAGATAAAAAAAATGCACTTGAATTCCGACGGCTTTCAGTGAAGCATGGCATTCTTACTGAATTATAACTCCTGTTTTCTCAGCCTTCCTAAGAAAGAAGTACAATTTCAAGAAATCCATACTAAATCGTGACTCTTGTATAACTATAGTTTTCTCAACCTTCCTAAGAAAGAAGTGCAAATACAATGAATGTCTGCAAACAATTAAGAGTTTGCCAAGTAACACTAAAACAACTGATACAGGAAGCTGCTCACCCTGCATTTGAGCTTGTGGACATATAATGATCCATCACCATGGAGAAGCAAATCAGAGACATTGCTCCCAAGAGGTTCAGATTCTTTCTGCAATACCAAATGAGGGATACACAGTTCTTGGGAACCAAAAGGCTCACTGGTTCCTCCCATGAACATGTTGTTGTCGGGAGTTTTTAAGGCAGAAGTACTACTGGAACGTCTAATGGTTTTCATGTTGCCTTTGGTAGCTTGGCTGGTGTGCTCCTCATGTTTCTTGGAAAGGTGAACCCCCGCCAAAGGTGGTCCCTCATTAAATTCTTGAGATGATTGAGGTTTTACAGCCACCTCTCCACTCACTTGAGAATGGGAAGCCTCATGTATCACCTGTACTGCATATTTATCCTCAATTCCCATTGGACTTCGTTGTCTCTCCGTTAAATTGTCATTCCCCATGTTTCTGCCATTAATATCACTGCTACTAGATTCTGAAAGCTTCTTTACAGGTACTTTACTTCCAACAGCAGCATAATTATCAATTTTTTTTGTGTAATTTCTTCCTTTAGTCCACATATTTTCAAGATTTTCAGGAGCAAGTACTTGGGTCCTTCTCAGCCTTGCAGCTTCCAAACCCTTTGCCCAATCTGCTGGACGTGGTGGTATATCATGCACTGAATCAGACTGGAATGTCCCCACATGGCCATAATCTGAAATACCGAAGGATTCTCCAAGGTTAGTAATCTTTCCCAATGCCATATCACAAGATTGATTGAAAGCCACGTCTCTAAATTTCAGGTTGGGCACTACAAGTAACACCTTTTGTAACAGAATGATGAATAGTTGAATCAGATGGTTTAACATGGCCTGCCTCTTTACTCCTTTCATGAATAATGGAGTTAGTTGGCTTATCACCAGCAACCTCTTTGCTCCTTTCTTCTTTCATAGAAAGAAAAATATATTCAATTACCTCATTTATATACCTGTAAATAAAATAAATTGCATGGTTGAAGATGGATACCGAAGAAAACAAAAATTAAACAGTCGCAAAAATAGCCACAAGAAACATACGTTGAAAACAATACTTTCTGCTGCATGGTGACCCACTACATGAAATCCCTAGGTGCAAGAGAACTAGCAAGAAAATGACCAACCATGGAAGACCTACTACAGTCAGATTACTCTTTATATATATATACATATATATAGGATTATATTCAAGTGCAGTAGCGTCAAAATGGGCCCCACGTGATGATAAAATTATAATCTACACCAACCATTGTATTTAGAATAATATGTAATAAAATAGTTTGATGTAAATAATAACTTTAAAGTGATTTTTTTCAACATGTAAACCATTTGCTATAAAATTTATATATGGATAAATAATTGTATAAAGTTTCATTGCATTTTAATATATGTGGGGTTAGAGCAAATGTATCGCTATTCCGATGCAGTGGCGCTGCACGGAACAGCTCTCATATCAACAAACAGGACAATTGCCTTGATAGAGGAAAACTTCATTCGGAAACCAGTTGGATTACAAGGTGGATTTGATCTAATTAGAACCTCATGATAAGCCCAAATGAAGAGGTCAAAAAGAATACTGCAATAAAACAGACTTCGCAGAAATATTGCCCTGTACGCATACAAACATAGGGCATGCATATTAGAGACCATGCGCATGGACACAAAAATGTTTGGGTCCACTAAGGTTCATTGGGAATGAGGCAGGAAACAGCATAGAATGATGATAAATTTGCACACAGTCAACAAAACCGCATTCTTTCATTAAAAAACTAAAACGAAATATGTGTTTGAATGCAAATTGAAATGAAGCGATCATGGGAGCACTTTAATCTGTTGCACCAGGAGGCTTCCTCTTTTCCTTTATTCCCACACATTATGGATTACTTACCTATCAAGTTTTACCAGTCAAAACTTCTGTTCATGCACATTTGTCCAGTAAGAGATTTGCAAATAACATGTAAGAATATTAGAATGGTTAACTGTAGCCAAATTTTGAAAAAGAAAAAAGAGCCAGCAAGTCTCAATGAGGACACCCTTCACTTATACATGACCTTGGTGCTCTAAATAAAGATTTTAACTATCTTAACTACCCTAACAATCCAATATTTTCAATCATTATTTCTATTTTCCACCAAAAAGCTTATTTATTTTTTCATTAGTCATTTTATGGATTACATGGTTCGGTTTTCCAATTTCCTTTCATTCCTTCCACTTTGCAAATTTAAACTCATGGCTTCCCTTCAAGGTAAATTTCAAGGCAATTACCTATCATAATGTCACATCAAAAAATTGAGATATCATGAAAGAATGAAGAGAGCTCACCCAGGGCTTGCTAAGTCCATTATAGGTTGCATTACCAAGCATGTTAAAAGCTCTCTAGCAAAACAATGGACCAAAGGGCATTCAGCTTCACGTGGTCTTAAGACAACAGCCAAGACTCCTGCCATAAGACGTTGAAGAACCTACAGACATCATGAAAGAAAATATATAGTGGCAACACACTGATTAATAATTCATCTTGTCAACTGGTTCTTTTCTCTGTTCAAACCAAATTTAGAAGGATATCACTCACACCTTGTACTCACTCTCAGGAGATAGCAATGCAGGATGAAGCTCCTTGGAAGCTATAAGATGGTATCTTAGCCTTTCATCCCTTTCATCAGAAGATAGAGTACCCATAACATCTGCACCGATAGATGATTGATTCCTTCTATAGAGGTCTATGTGGTCTCCTATTAAGTCAACCATATCCCTGAGACATGGAAAACAACTTGAGTTTGATAATGAAAGGACTTAATTATTCATTTGAGTAAAGAATGCTTTTCGAAAACTTGCAAAAGTAATGTACAAGCACCTTGTTAACAAGTCGACAAGGTTGATTGCCTTAATCCTACCAGATACTTCACCAAGGACATCAGTAATTAATAAGTATATCAGTTCAGGGGCCTCTTTGTCCGGTGTGATAGCTGAATACCACAAATCTACCATAAATTCCTGTAAAATCTTATTAATAAAATCATGTATGGCCGCTTCCACGAGAGGTGAATCAATTTTCCTTTTCCACTTTCGTGCCGTTAGCAGAGTTGAAAGACGAGGATCATCAGGGGACAACTGTCTTCTCTCCAAATGAGATAGATATGATCGTTGGCGAACGGGCCTAACCTTCCAATGGAACTCCACCTTATTTGATAAGAGGCGCAAAGCAGAGAGAATAAGAATTGACATTGGGATATTTGTCCACATCGATTTACTTGTGTCTGCAATAAGCACATAGCAATTGGCATACATCACTGTGCACTTTGTGACCAGGATTAATAAAAGACAAATTGTATTTTATTGCCAATAACTATCACCAACATCACCTTTTCTTCATCGCTAAACTAAAGAAAATAAATAATGATAAATTTACATGTGGATGAAAATATAAATCTTACATTTTCAATACTAGTTTATATATATATGAATGATCTACAACAATCGACAACAGTAAAGAAAATACTTAAATTATGTTGAACTTCTTTGTTAAAATAATTAAATCAGATGCACCATAATTCACAACATACAAGAAAAGACTAGAATGGGTTTACTCTTTTCTTTTCTTGTATGTTGTGAATTATAATACAGCATAGACATTTTCTTAGTGTGTGATTCGGAAGTAACAAAACTTTTAGATGAAAAATTTTTTATGTATAAGTTTTTGAATGAGTAAAAAATGATATGATAGAAGCAATAATAATGTGTAAAGAGAATAAAGGTAAAATAGATAGGTTCATTGTATGGATAGTTTTGTAAAAATGATTGAAAAATAGAGTAGTTGTACAGGAAGATGAGAATAAATACTTAAAATATATGACATTTATAGAGAGTGACAAGTGTTTGTTATAAACAAAAATTCACTTAAATTTTTTTTAAAAAAAAATCATTATTTTGTGACCCAACACCACTTCCTCTATTCTCTACCATTTTTATTCAAATGAAGGTGGGTTTACTCTTCCAACTCAAGCTGTGACGATCACAATACTAACTGTTCGCACTACCACTTGTGCCTTGAAATCGCCAAGGCTGACATGTTTTGCATTTTTAACACAAGTTAACAAGATTTTAACAGTTTCTACCCCATTTCTCTACCAATAGCACCATGATCGATGATCATAGGTAATAAACCAATAAAAATTCAATACTGGCATGAATGACAACCTTATGCCAAACAAAATCTGTAAGCATTGAGGATTCGGAATAATTGCATAAGCAATCAGTTTAATGCAGTATCGGCCGAGACTGGAACCAGACGAAGACATGCGGCCCAAGACAATATCAAACAGTCAGAAAAGAGTTCATCTATTGTGGAACTGGGTTCAGATGGACCGCAGCAATCAACAGGAATAGAAGCAACCGGATATAGTAACTCTGCAGTAACAATTCCGTCTTATGGTAGAGTTTAAGAGTAAGGAAGTTAAAATCTGGTCAACTCCTCCCTATCCAGTCTGCTATAACAATTCAGCTCAACCGTGCCGGAGCTAAATTTCTCAAATTACGAGCTAAAGGTGGCAAAGGAAGGAACATTGCGTAATTCAAGGAAAATTCACAATTCCCCGATCCAATCCACTCCCGGTAACTCGGACATACAGCAATCCGCCTAAAATCACTAGTCTCAGTAAGACATGATCCCAAATCACGTCGATTTCAAATCAAAACCCATGTTCGAGCATCCAGACAACAAAAGAACTCCTGGCAGATGAGATGTTAAGCTAGAGAATCTTACGCGACAAGAAGTAGGTGATCGCGAAGACGCAGATGGCCCAGCACAGCGTCCGGACCTTCGCTTCCTCGATCAAATCTTGTAGCGTCTCCATCGCCCTCATGGTCGAAAAAACCCTAGGATCCTCTTCTTTTCAATTTCTCGCCTTTCCAGTGGATTCGATTCCAGGGTAAAACGCGCGGCTCCGATCGATTCGGCGGTAAGCCAGAGAAAATTTGGAGAAAAAAACCTGGGAATTTCGAGAGCGGCAGGCGAGCCAGAGAAGAAAATTCCGGCCTTGTTTCTCTCGTATCGTCGTCACAGGCGCGCACTCAGCAAGAAAGCCGGACTTCCTTACACAGGCTGTCATTTTGCCTGAGCTGCGTGCTGTCTGTGTGGATGTGCTAGCAGTCGACAGAAAACACGTGCCAAGAATTCTGGCCGTTTATCTACTGGGCCTTTATCATAATTAACGGCTAGAAATGTTTTTTCGGCACGCAGATACTGCCTATTCGTACGAGAAGCGCTCTCTCTGCTTGTAAGGAAAAGCCCGGGCGTTTTTTGAAAAAGCGAGATGGCGTGTAAGTAACGCGGGTCACGACAATGCGGTGACAATCATGCACGATGATTGGCATGCCGTATTAATTAGCATGTTAATCATTGCAGGTATATTTATTTGCAGGTGTGTTTGTGGGTCTGTGATCGTATGCACATGGGTGTACTACACTTACTTTTTAAAAAAAAAAAATTGAAAATTTTTCCATGAAGCTGTTAATTTAAGTTTATTTAACATATATGTCAATTTTTACCATTTTTGGAGATTTTTAGATTTTTGGTACTGATTTTTAAAAATCTAAAAAAAATATTTAAAAGTCTCCGAAAATGGTAAAAATTGATACATACGATAAATACACTTAGATTAACCGTTTTGTAAAAAAAATCGAAAAAAATAAAAAAAAATGGTTGAATAAAACTTATGATGAATAGTTTTAGAGAGTAAAAATTGTCAAATGATGTAATATAATAGGGGTAATGATAAGGAGTAAATAAGATAAAGTTAAAATAGATAGGTTAGTTGTGTAGAAATGATTGAAAAGTAAGATAATTGTATAAAAAAATGTGAAAAAATAATTAAAAAGTATAGTACTTGTGGAGAGTGAAGAATTTTAGATTGAAAAGTTTTAACTTGATATTTTTTATGCATTGCCAAACACACCCTTAATATAAAATTTTTTAAACGTTCCAGGGCATTCGAAGGATTAAATTTGCATCATCATTTTTAATATAGCTTTTCATCACCATTTCTAATACAATTTTTCAATTTTCAATGTAGCATTTTCAATTTTCAATCAAACTTTACTCATTTTCAATACAACTCTACTCATTTACAATGTACGTCATTACATTCTCCTTCCAAATACAAATTCAATTCGAAAATCTTGTATGATTTGGAATACGCCTTTAAGGTATTTTGTTTACATTTAAAATTTTTCAAGTACAATTTTTTCAATATAAAACTTTTTTTCTCCATAGCTACCTTGTTTTTAAATTATTTTCCATATTTCCTAAGACAACTGTCTTATTTTTCAATCATTTCTACATTATTATTTATACAACTAACTTATATATTTTAACTATATTCTCTTTAATACTCATCATTGCCACTATTATACGACATTATTTTATCTCATTTTAGAAAGTTTTACATTAAAAAACTATTCATCGAAATACTTCCCAAACACACATTAAAACTTTTTTATTTTTAATTATTTATTTATATTTTCTTATACAACTATGTTACTTTTCATTTGTATTTATGCACCTGCCTATATAAATAATTTATCTATTTTAACTTTATTTTTTGTACTTATCGTCATTACTTCTATCATATCACATCATTTTTTTTCTATTTCGAAATTTGTTCGTAAAAAAAATTTATCATTTTTTAAACACACTCTATGATAGTAATTTAGCTTTAATACCAAGTGCATCATGTTAGCGAACATCATAAATTATGATGCTACAACAATCTGCATATTGTTATAATCTATGTATGCATGGAAGCGACGAAGCCACACATTCAAACTCAAGGTTATGCTAGTGTACATCGACTTTTCAAGTTCCAAATCAAACTTTCATGCTACTAAGGGGGTGTTGTTAACAGCTTTCACTTTTCAAACTTAAGTGTTTCAAATTTCATAATTCACATATTTTCTAATTATTTATTCACTTATTTAAAATCCGTATGATTTATTTCATCTGTTTTTAATCACATGATTTTGTCATATTTTAAACTTTTTTCATTAAAAGTTTTATTATTTTCCAAACACACCACCAATAAGTATCACCCTCTGTTTGCAGTATGTTTTTCCCAATAGTATTTCCTAAATATCCCAAATTAGTGGATGCTCGTAAAAAAATTAGGAAAAGTAACATCATCACAAATTCTTCATACAAAGTGAGGCTATCTAGAGCTGAACCCAATTCGCCCAACACATGAAACATGACTCAATACCATTTTGTGACAAATATTTTACTCACAAGGTAAACAATATAAACATGTAATCTTAGAAGTATATATATATATATATATTTGCAAAAAACTTGTTATTCATTTACCTTTGTTATATCACATAATCAAATATTCCCAAGCTAGTCAAGATAACAAAACAAAAATTCATAAAATCAAATTGAATTTTTTTTAAATACTTAAAAATAAATATTTTGGATTGTAGTAATTTGAATTTATATTTTAATCCTAATACATATTCAAAAATTTAAAAAACTTCTATCATCAAACCATGGATGTTTTGGTTTTTAACAATTATTTTAATTTTTATATTACAAATGTTTTTAAGATATTTCTATAAATACGCCTACAAGGTTTGATTAACATTGTATTCATATTTCTCAGTTTGATAAAATTACAAATATATCTACAACGTTTGTATAAAATTGTAAACATATTCCTTGCATTGCGACACTGTTGGAATTTTCTATAAAATGATAATAACATCCTCTAAGTCAAATAATAAACTTGCAAATTTTCAATTATGGTGGATATATTTGTTATTTAATTATTTTTATATTTTTGCATATATTGTTATTTTAAAATTTTTGCAAATATACTTACAACATTTACATAATTAAAATGTATCACTTGATATAAGTAGTTTTATGATCATTTATATAAAATTCTAACGGCATTATAATTTTGGTAAACTTAGAGATGTAAATATAATATTGATCAAACTTATATTGGTACAAATTACTTTTTTCTGAAGGAGATATTCAGGCCAACCAAGAGAGATATGTCCACACCAACCGAGGCTAGCTCGGTTGGTCGCCAGCTGCGGCGCAGACAGCCGTAGCTGCGGCTGGCGGGGGATCGAATCCCCGTATAGGCGTGGGAGCGTGGTCTCCCGGATGGAGAGTGTGGGAGCAAGGTGGTCTCCCGGGTGGAAAGTGTGGGAGCAGGTGGTCTCCCAGGTGGCTGTTGGAAGCTGTGTCTTCCAGATTTCTTTGGGACGTTATGTGTTCCCAGATTTGTAAGAATGTCTCAGATCTTCAAGTATAATATGTGTTGAGATACATGTAATTATATACTCATCAAAAAAAAAAAAAAAAAAAGAGAGATATGTCCACATTTCCCCCGTCGCCTTCAAAGCGGTAAGAGCAAAAGCGCAAGACGATGGGCTGGCCAAGATATTTAAATTGGCACCGCCGGCTTCCTTTCCGTTCCCCGCGCGTAACATACCGTCGACTAGCTCATGCGGGTATGCGCCAAACAGAAGTTTCTTCTCAGCCTGCGTTTAGCTCATGCGAGTATAACTTCCTATTCGATTCCTTCCTGGAGCCGTTGGTTCGATGCGCCCAACGAAATCCAGATTTTCCCACGTGGCAGAGACGTTAATCCAATCCAGGCCTTACACAGCGTGGCGATGCGACCGAGCGGACGGTTGACCAAATACGCGGGTGGTTATTCTTATCCACGACTACGAGTCACTGTCCAGATTAGAACTTATCAGAACGGAAATAGAAATTAAAAATTTCAGGCATCCTTATCTGAACCTGCATGATCCCGTGTGCGATGTTGGTACCTTCTCGTTCAATCAACTTCTGCTATAAGCGTAATCTAGACCGTTCACGTTGTCCATTTTTATCTAATCTACACCGTCAATCTAGTAGAACGTCATTTTATTCTAAACTATGTGTCACAAATTCCTGAGCATTTCATTACTTTTTTACGGTTATCGGTTTTATCTCGGTGAAAGGACTAATCTTCTTAATCACTTCGTGTTATGTATATGTACTTCGGAAACCAGTTAACCTGACAGAGGATCCATAACAACGGTCCAAATCTTCCCAAGATTATACATTCGTGGATGCGATTGGGTGCAACGCACATAATTTCATCCGTCGAGATGAACCAAAATAATATCCAGCAAAAAGGCTGAATCCCTCCTCCCCAGCCGGCCTTCCATCCCGAGAAAGATGGCTGCATCCCTTCCATTCAGGGTTCCTTCTTCTTCGTCCGCTCTCTTTCTGGAATCTTCGGATCTCCCTCGACCGCGAGCCACATCTACGATCTGCAATGCGTTGAGAGACTACTCCAGCATTCCGAATCTCGGAACTTTCAGCAAGACCAGGAGCAGGATCGAGCAAGAGCTCAGCCTTCCGTTCATCCAAAGAACCGAGAATGAACTCCTTCGTCAGTTCTCCCTTTCTTACCTTCTTATTCGATATTTGCCTGTCTGAAATTCATGGATTGACTTTTCAAAAGTGGCTGGATTTTATCGATTTTTACTAGTTTTTTTTTTCCCCCTTCTCTCGCTCCTCTTTTCGAAAAACTGGTCCCGCCGTTCGCTGGAGATTTATGTCTTTCTCCAAGACGTAACAGTCTGGGAGGGAGTTTTTCGATCAGAAATTCTGTTTTCTTTTCAGTTCGTTTTTTCCCATTCGTATGGTTTTCGTGTAGAATTTTCTGGAGATCTATTGCTTTTACGAAGTTGTCTTTCAGATTGGCCCTTTATCTGGGGCCGGCAATGAGAAACTAGGATTTCTTATATTATTCCTTCTATCACGGTCCTAACCTGGCAGTATTAGTTGCTAGTGTGAAAAATCAGAAATGATGCTAGTTCTTCAAAGCCATACGTTCTCATGATTAACTGCGGCATCTGTCTGATTGGGATTTGAGAGGCCATTAGCATTACATGGAATTAAGTATTTGGCTGGCTGTTTTTTTTTTTTTTTTTTTTTTTTTTTTTTTTTTGTGGAGTCTTATTTCATGGAATCCAGAACAATTTTCTTTGGGTGCCCCTGCCAAAGATCGATCTTCCGATGCCCGCCTCTCTCTTTCAACTAATTTCTACTTTAGAAATTGTCCATTTCTTAATCTTCTGATCACTAGTAGTTAATAACAAGGAAAGATTTGGCTAAGCCGCTCTTCTACGTTTCTTAATTTTCTTCATGTTCATGGTGCTGGTGATCCAGACTACTGTTCTACGCTGGAGGGTGATGCTTGCTACGAGTGCTGGACAGCGTACTTCGAGCTGAAAGATCTTGAAGTGAGTGTTCTTCAAAGCTGAAAAGCAGTTGCTCTGATACTAATCTTAATTTTAGTTGCTAATAGTGATTAATTCGGCTTCCTTTCTTTGTTGGGGTTGTTTGAAATCATCTCAGGAAGAGGTTTCCAAAGATAAGATAGAGTGCCTGCTGAGGCAAGCTGGGGACCTCCGTTCTCTGGTTCGTCGCATACATTCCGCGTCCCGAATATACAAAAATAAAAGGAAAAACACAGAGGAGGAGGACAAGAATAACAACAAAGAAGGGGTAGGAACTGCGAAACCGTTAAATGCAGGAGAAAGAGTCACTCAGAGCGAGAGACCCAGACCTTTTCCGGTGCCCGATGGACTCCCAAAGACACAGGAGGAAATTGAAGAAGAAGAGAAGGTAAGAATGCAAGACTCGCCCTACACCAAACTCCTCAGAAGGATGGGAAAGCCTGCTGCTTGGTTTACCCCACGCCCTGATCATGAAACTGACTGATGGAAAAACCGAGGCGGCCTCCTCTTCCTCCTCCTCTTTGGTGCTTGTAGATATAATAATAATACCCCAATTTTGCGTCGTTGCCCCTGGTTTTTCTTTTAAGTTTTTAAGCTCCCTCTGCGCTAAAACAATACCATATGCTTTGGCTGGTTCTTGTTTTCTACGTTGCCGCAGACGTGATTATTCTTGTGCTTGTACCTTGTAAATTGATGTTGGTATTGTTAGAAGTTAAAACACGCCCAAATGTAGAATATATCGGTTTTCTTTTTATATCAAGTCCTGTATACTTTCGACGTATCCCCGAGTTAGTTATAATTATGGTGGAGGTGGTGTTCGTGGTATGCATTCTAGTATAATTTTATAATCGATTCGAGTGTACGAGTACGGTTTGTTTTTGGTTGGTAAGAAGTTAGAATTGGGCGACTAAAGAAGGTGTTCGATACATGAAAATCTTAAATATCTTTTGTCCGCGCATTTGTTTATGATTTTACGGTTTTTCACCGTATACTGTGGGTGTGTTTGACAATGTTTAAAAGTAGTGGTAAGTTAAAAAATTTTAAACTAAATTTTTTTACTTTCCATAATTATTTTATTTTTAATTATTTTTTTACATTTTTCTATATAAAAATTTTACTTTTGAATTATTTCTACGCAGTTATTCACACAACTAATTTATTTATTTTATTTTAATTATAATTTTTTTATTCTTTATTATTTCTCTTATCGTATTACATTATTTTATAATTTTTATTCTCTAAAACTTTCTTCAGAAATTTTATCTATTTTCAAACATTGCAAATAAAACTTCTATAAAACTTCTATCAATCACTTAAATCTTCAGCTTCAGAAAGCAGTGATATATGCAAAGAACCACCCGCTGTAGATTAGAGAAAATCTGTTAATTAACGTCGTGGTTGTCTATAGTGTTGCACCGCTTCAACTAGAACTTGGCGTCTTGTAGGGTTTATGGGACTAGCCAATACTACGATTGAAAACGTTTTTGCAGGGATTAAAGGCAGCGGTGCTACTGGGTAGGGCATCGGGTGGGATTTTATTCTTGTATTTAGGGTGGGATATATTTTCAGTAAAAAAAAATGTGTTCGTGAAGTGAGTTCTGACGTTCAGATATGAACTGATCTGAATTATTAATATATGTTTAATATATATTTTATAAATATTTTTGTGATGAAAGGTATAAATATATTTTTAAATGGATATTTAATTTATTTATTTATAAGTAAAATTAATATATATTTCAAAAATTATATTATTATCATCTTAATTATAGATTTTTAAGTAAAATTTATAATAAAATTATAGTTTTCAGATATAATATAAAATATTTTTAAAAATTATGATGAAAGGTATACACATATTTTTAAATGGTTATTCAATTAATTTATTCTTAATTAAATTTAATAAATATATTTCAAAATCATATTATTATTATTTTAATTATATATTTTAAGGAAAATTTGTAGAAAAATTATAGTTTTCAAATATAATATAAATTATTTTAAAAAATTGATTTTAAATTAAAATTCGAATTAACTCGATATTAAAAAATAATGTAGAGTAAGCTTAAAATCGATCCAACCTAAAATAAAATATATTATCGGTTTTTAGAATATGATAAGAGTAGACAATTACTTTACAGGGTCTCCATGCCATTTATTCAATGTCAAATAATCTTCCATTTTAGGTGTACTTGGGAATAATAAAAATAAAAGTTTTCTAGAAAGTTTTCTATTCAATTTTATTCCCTTGAAGTCTACTTTTTATCTTATTTTTAATATTTTCTTCACGTATTTCTATATAACTATCATATTTTTAATTATTTCTTCACATTTTTCATATAATTATCATATTTATTTTTATTTTATTCTCTCTAGTATTTATCATTACCTTTATCATATCATATTGTTCTTTTTTATTTTCAAAAATTTTTCTATTAAATTATTTGCACGATTTTTTCCAGACCCTATTAACAATAAAAAGTTTTTTATTAGAAAGGAAAATGTATATATTAGAATTTTTTTTATTTATAATACTACTTTTATAGATAAGGAAAATGTTACTTATATTGATGTTATATAAGAATTTTTTTTATTTATAATAATACTTTTATAAATAAGGAAAATGTTACTTATATTGATGTTATGGGTGCGTTTGGCAATTAATAAAACATGTCAAGTTAAAACTTTTCAATCTAAAACTTTTTAATCTCTACAACTATCATATTTTTTAATCATTTTTTCTTATTTTCCTATACAACTACCCTACTTTTTAATTATTTCTACACAACTATCCACACAACTATCCACACAACTAACCTATCTATTTTAATTTTATCCTCTTTATTATTCATCATTATCCCTATCATATCACATCATTTTACAACTTTTACTCTTCAAAACTTTTCGCCAAAAGTTTTATTCATTACCAAACACACCCTATATAAGAAATTTTTTATTTATAATAATACTTTTATGAATAAGGAAAATGTTACTTATATTGATGTTCTTATTGGTAATGAACATTTTTCTTGATTATAATGGTGCTTCTACAACCAAAATTTGATTGCCTAAATATAAAAACTATAAAATATTGACAATCAATTTATTCTTATTAGTTGTTATAAGACATATACACCAATTTGGCAATCTTATTTTAACTGTCAAAAACTAAAAATCTTGTAGCGTATATTGAATCATCTTTCTTTCATCTATTAGCTTTTTATTTATTTTAGCTGGTTACGACAAACATGAAATACCGATAGACTAAGCCATTATGCTCCAACAAAATTAAAGAAGCCTAAGTCATTTTTTATGGGTATTTATAATTATCTCGGTTGGTATTATATTTAAGGCTGAGACGTTCTTATTAAGGGTGCAAATTGAGTGGAGTTGTACTGAGTTTAGGCAAATCCTACCCTCTAAGCCTACTAAGTTTAGATGAAGTTAAACTTTAATCATAATATTAAGATTCAAGTGCAAATTGAATTTGACATTAATTTCGGTATTGGTTTCAGGTTGAAATTCGAATTACTCTCAAACAAATAGAAGTTGAAATCTACTCGTAAAAATAACAAATTCTTCGGATATTATTACATTCACACTAACTAATTTTAAAATACATTTTGATTATAATAACATATTTATTTATAATTTACATATGAATATATTTACATAACTTATGTAATTTTTTTATTGAAATAACTTATAATACCTTTGATTTTGATGAAAGTTAATCTTCTAGTTAAAAGATAATAATACTAAGTATGGTGAAATAATGAATTTATAATTAACAATCAAATTTAAAAAATAATTAGAAATATATGAAATCTATCTAAATAAGTTTAATAAAAGTGAGATTTATATTTCTTATAATTAATTGGTATATATGCAATAATTTTTAAAAGTTAGTATATTTATAATTATTTACTAATAAAGTTGTCGTAGATGCAATAAATTCAACTTTTTATAAACAAATGCAGATGACATTTATGTTTTATTTAATTAGGTTAAGACTACATGAATTTTTTTTTGTTATAATTATAGTTAAAATACTTAATACATAAACTAATATAATTCTTTTAAGAACTTAAGGGGGATATCGAGTTTGGATCTGGTTGAGTTTTGATACCGGGTTAATATAAATCCGATGTTGATTTCAAGTTCTCTGAGATCGGGTCGAAACTAGTAGGGGTGGGAATCGGGGCGGGTCGGGACGGGTCAGGGTGTGCCCAACCCTGACCCTACCTTTCAAAAATTTGGTTTGACCCTTATTTTTTTAGGGGTCGGGACAAGGTTGGTTTGACCCTTACTTTTTTTTACTAGGTATTGGGACAAAATTCGGGTCGGGAACGGGTCGGGTAAAAAATACGGGTCAAGTAAGAAATTTTTGAGAATTTATGAACCTATCAAGTATAAAGGGAAATTTATATTAAATTTAGCAACTATATGCTTCAATCTATTACTAATAAGACAAAGCAAAACATAAATACTTAAATACAACATGAATATTTATTCATCTATATAAGAACAAGTTAATGAAACATACCTCGTTCAAAATTCTGTTCGCAATTTGAATATTGAACCACTAATAGTTTGAACTCATTCCATGTCTTTTGTTGTTTACCTTCAACAAAAATAATAATGATATCACAATTAAAATTAAAATTATAACTGTTTAAGTACATAGCAAGAGAGCAGTTTTACTAGAAAAGTATAAAGAATGTTGATAATACTTTTGTATTACAAATACAAGAAGTCAAAATCTAAAAATAATACAAGCATATTACCAAATATAAATGCATATTAACATATCAAACATTTAGATAAAATCTAATCCATCAAGATATCAAACATTTGAATGCAAGTATTTAAGAATTTTGTAGAAATCTAATCCATGAGAAATTCTAACAATTAATCAATAATATGTGATTTTACCAGCTAATGAATTCAAAAATAAACAAAAACAACAAGGAATAATATTTAAAATAAAAAACAGAAATAGAAATCATCCAATCAATTGTCCTATTTGATCAGCATTCTAAAATAGAACTCAAATAGTCAAATTGCAGTAGACAACCATTCATCAATTCTAACAAGACCATCCATTCAAGCAACCAAGCACAAATCAGAACACAGAAAAATGCATCCAGAATTTCAATGTTATACCCTTGCTGGACGATAAATTTGGACCGCAGATCTCGACCGCAGATCTAGACGGTGACGATGGAGGAGACAAATGCTTGCTGGACGACAGATCTGAAGACGACGATCTGGAGAAGACGATCTGGAGGCAAATGCTTGTTGGACCGCAGATCTTGAGACGACGATGGAGGAGAGTAAGAGACGACGATGGAGGAGACAACTGCTTGCTGGACCGCAGATCTCGACCGTAGATCTGGAGACGACGATGGAGGAGAGTAAGAGACGATGATGGAGGAGACAACTGCTTGCTGGACGACAGATCTGGCTCGCCGTGGAGACGACGATGGAGGAGACGACGATGCTTGCTCGCTGTGGAGACGACGATGGAGGAGACGACGATGCAGGCTGCTCTGCTCGCCGTGGAGACGACGATGGAAGAGGCTGGCTGCTCTGGTGGCGACGGCGACGGAGACGACGCTGGATGCCGGACGCCGGACGATGCGAGGCAGCGAGAGAGAGGGGATTCAAAAATATGGAGCTCGGGCTCTTCAGTTTGGGACTTCGGGAGTTCGGGGGTAGCAGGTAGCTGCTTAGCAGCTTAGGTTTAGGTTCGCTGGGTGCGGGTCGGCGGGTCAGTAGGTATAAGCGGGTCGGGATCCGGTCGGTCCGCCCCGACCCGCATTTTGAACATCTTCTTTAACCCTCGACCCGTCCCGGTATAAAATAGGGTCGGGGCGGGTCACGGGTTGACCCGCCCTGATTCCCACCCCTAGAAACTAGGGTTATTTTTGTAAAAATTCTCAAAAAAGGCCACATATCTTTAATTTTTCTATTCGGTGAACATTCTCATGAAAATCAGGTAGACCATTGTCACCATGTTTCGAAACCACGTAACCCATTTGATAGGCAAACAGGTTACCTCAATGTGGCCTGCGTCATGGCCCAAGTTGCTCCCTTTTTATATTCTATTTCATTTCAAGTTACAATAAAACTCAACAATCCACATCGGGGACAATAAATAAGTTGCTGCCATTTATACGAGAAATAACGAGCTCATAACTCCTCAGTGTTGGAGCAAAGGTCCTACCATAAATACCGACTGCAACAGTAAGTCGAGCACAAATGCCGACTCCACCAGTGAGTCGAACGCGCGACCGCTAGGTGTGCTTCCAGCGATCACGACCAATTAGCACACGCCCAATTGGCAAGTCACTCTCTTTTGAGTGCGCTATTAAGGGTGTGTTTGGTAATGTATAAAATTTTTGATGAAAAATTTTAAAGAGTAAAAGTTGTCAAATTATGTGATATGACAGGGGTAATGATGAGTAGTAAAGAGAATAAAGTTAAAATAGATAAGTTAGTTGTGTGGATAGTTGTGTAGAAATGATGAAAAAGTATGGTAGTTGTATAGGAAAATGTGAAAAAATGATTAAAAAATATGATAGTTGTAGAGAGTGAAAAGTTTTAAATTAAAAAGTTTTAACTTACATTTTTTGTCAATTGCCAAACACACCCTAAATCTCATTTTAGCAAAACAATAAAAATAATAATCCCATTTGCCAAACACTTGTCTTTACCTTTTCCTATTAACTGTTTTTTTTTTTTTTTTTTAAAAAAAAGGATAATTGAAGACGCGGTAGTACAAAATTTCCGTCCAGCTTTATTGAAAAATGATCGCCACATAAAAATGTTTTTTAAATATAATGTTCTCTTTTTGCGACCATATCATGTTAGTGCGGCTAAAAGCTAGATTTTAACGACAATTAATGCAATAACTATCTTTCATCATAAGTTTTTTTTTTTTTTTTTTTTTCTAAGCGAAAGGCTCGTATTTAGCAAGAAATGTATGAGTGACTTATTACCAAACAATGACATTTTAATCTTCAATTCTCAAGTAAAAAAAAAAATGAAGTTAAAAGGATTATGATCATTTATATACAGCTGCAACAAAATTAATACCCGAAAAGGCAAAGTGTTTTATGTTAAAAAGGAGATGATGATTGGGAAAGCTGATAGGAACTTTACGAGTGCAAGATGTAAGGTAAGAGAAGGAGATTGTGGGGACTGGGGATTACTTTCAATCAAAAGATTGTTTATTATCTGATTTTGAATAAACTTCGCAAATTAAACACTACGTTATTAATTTTAACAATTATTAAATTTATAAATTAAATAACCAAAATCAGGAATCACGTGGCTTAGGTGATTGGCCGGTGGAGCTCGGCCTTTTTTTTTCCTCACCTTTTTTCCGAGAATTAGTTGGGCCAACGTTGGCAAGGTAGCGAAGACTGAAGAGGGAGAGAAGCACGGGAGGCCGCTAATCCAAGAAGTTGGGAGGGCAGG
Organism: Annona cherimola; assembly: GCA_030490835.1. Taxonomy (NCBI): domain Eukaryota; kingdom Viridiplantae; phylum Streptophyta; class Magnoliopsida; order Magnoliales; family Annonaceae; genus Annona; species Annona cherimola. The sequence goes on along the minus strand of CM059973.1, from coordinate 98,150,987 downwards.
AAACAGCCCTTGCGCCTCGGAGCAAGAAGACCCGCTTTCCCCGCCAAAACCAAACACTGATAACAGAAAAAACGGAAATATGAAAGAGAACGAAAAAGAGCTGAGCGAGAAGCAGGCTAAGGGCTGCCTCCTCATCTTCTTCTTCATCAACCCACCTCTCGTCCTTTCCCATGCCCTGCGAACAATGCAAGCCCTCCAACGTCTCTGCCTCTCTCTCCTTTTCCTTTCCCTCCCTACCGTCTCCATAGCCCTCTCCAATGAAGAGGCCTCCGTCATTGCCCGGCGCCAGCTGCTGACACTCCCGGAGAACGGCGACCTCCCCGACGACTATGAGCTGGAGGTGCAGGTGAACCTGCGATTCAAGAACCCGCGGCAGAGGAGAGCCTACATTGCCCTCCAGGCCTGGAAGCACTCCGTCTACTCCGACCCCAACAACGTCACCTCCAATTGGGACGGCCCGGAGGTGTGCTCCTATTCCGGCATCTTCTGCTCAGCCGCTCTCGATGAACCCAACACAGAGGTCGTCTCCGCCATCGACGTCAACGGCCTGGACATCGCCGGCTACCTCCCCGTGGAGTTCGGCCTCCTCACCGACCTTGCCTTCCTACACATCAACTCCAACCGCTTCTGCGGCATCATCCCTAAGAGTTTCTCCCGCCTCCAGCTCCTCTACGAGCTCGACCTCAGCAACAACCGCTTCGTTGGGTCCTTCCCCAAAGTGGTCCTCGGCATGCCCGCCCTCAGCTTCCTCGACATCCGCTACAACGACTTCGAGGGCCCGCTCCCGTCGGAGCTGTTCGACAAGAACCTCGACGCCATCTTCCTCAACAACAACCGCTTCTCCTCCAGCATCCCCGAAAACTTTGGCAATTCCACAGCTTCGGTCATAGTGCTCGCCTTCAACAACTTCGGCGGCTGCATCCCTGCCAGCATTGGCAGGATGACCAGCACCATGAATGAGCTTGTCATGATCAAGAACGGCCTTGTTGGGTGCTTGCCTAACGAGATTGGGGGGCTCGGAAACGCCACCGTATTCGATGTTTCTTACAACAAGCTCAGTGGTTCGCTGCCTGATTTCTCCAGCCTGCAATCCCTCTCCAGCCTGGACGTGTCAGGGAACATGCTGATAGGGGATGTAACGGACAGCATTTGCAAACTCCCCAGCCTCACGAAATTCTCCTTCTCCAACAACTACTTCAAGGCCGAGTCCAATGGTTGCCTTGCAACGTCGAGATCCAACGTCGAATTTGATGACCAGGGCAACTGCTTCTCCGACCGGCCAGAACAGAAGAATAGCACGGAATGCGATAAGGTGATGAACGTCCCTGTAGACTGCAGCAAGATCCAGTGCGGCGGCGGAGGAGGCACCTCAACTCAAACACCTTCCACCCCCCACTCGTCGCCTTCGCCCCCAACGTCGCCTCAAACGCCTGCTCCCACCCAACAACCGCCTCCGCCATCCACCCCATCCGTTTCTGTTCCCCCAACGTCGCCTCAAACGCCTGCTCCCACACAACCACCACCGCCTTCCACCCCATCGGTTTCAGTACCCCCAACCTCGCCTCAGACGCCTGCTCCCACCCAACGACCACCTCTGCCCCCCACCCCATCCGTTTCGGTCCCCCCAACCTCCTCATATCAAACGCCTCCTCCAACCCAACAGCCCACGCCGCCGCCGCCGCCTTCTTCTTCCACCCCATCCGTTGCAGTCCCTCCAACCTCCTCCTATCAGACACCTACTCCTGCCCAACAGCCCATGCCGCCGCCGCCTTCCACCCCATCCGTTGCAGTCCCTCCAACCTCCTCCTATCAAACACCTACACCTGCCCAACAGCCCATGCCTCCGCGGCCGCCGCTTTCCACCCCATCCGTTGCAGTCCCTCCAACATCCTCCTATCAAACACCTACTCCTGCCCAACAGCCCATGCCGCCGCCGCCGCCTTCCACCCCATCCGTTGCAGTCCCTCCAACCTCCTCGTATCAAACACCTACTCCTGCCCAACAGCCCATGCAGCCGCCGCAGCCTTCCACCCCATCCGTTGCAGTCCCTCCAACCTCCTCGTATCAAACACCTACTCCTGCCCAACAGCCCATGCCGCCGCCGCAGCCTTCCACCCCATCCGTTGCAGTCCCTCCAACCTCCTCGTATCAAACGCCTACTCCTGCCCAACAGCCCATGCCTCCGCCGCCGCCTCCTTCCTCCCCATCCGTTGCAGTCCCTCCAACCTCCTCGTATCAAACACCTACTCCTGCCCAACAGCCCATGCCTCCGCCGCCGCCTCCTTCCTCCCCATCCGTTGCAGTCCCTCCAACCTCCTCGTATCAAATACCTACTCCTGCCCAACAGCCCATGCCGCCGCCGCCTCCTTCCACCCCATCCGTCTCAGTCCCCCCAATCTCATCTCAAACAGCTGCTCCTCCTGCTCAGCCGCCGATGCCGCCTTCCACTCCATCCGTTTCAAACCCACCAACCACATCCCAGACGCCTCCTACTTCAGTTCCCCCCTCCCAACCCCCCGTTCAATCCACTCCTTCAGTCTCTGTTCCACCTACCTCCTCTCAAACGCCACCTTCTTCTGTTACAACTCAAGCCCCCGTGCCTCCCCCGCCTGCGACACCCTTTCTTCCTCCACCCACACCATCACAAACGCCGCCTACGGCACAAGCGCCCCAGGCCATGCCACCACCAGCTACCTCATCAACCCCTCCGCCAGCACCTCAGCCAGTCTCCAGCCCACCACCGCCATACCAGTTGGGCTCCCAGAATCCATTTCTGCCGCCTCCGCCCTCTCCCGCAGGTAGTCCCCCTCGAACCTCTCCCGTCCAAACACCCCCACCGTCCCTCTCACCTCCTCCATCTCCCGTTTTCTCCCCTCCTCCTCCGGCTCAACAAGCGGAAATCCCTGTCGCCGGGGTCTCATATGCCTCCCCGCCACCCCCTGTTTATCCAGGCTACTAAGCACCCCTTCCTCCCATCCTTCCTTCCTTCCCTGCTTCTTTCCTGCTGCTTCCTTTCACCAACACAGCAACGGGGAACGAGTTCCAGTTACAGATCGAGCCGACATGATTTTTAGTCTACACCACCCTCTTCCATCTATCCTTTCGCCTCTTGCTTCTCACCATATCATGCTGTCGTACGCCAATAATTCACTGAATGCGATGATCCATATATGCTATTTCTTTACACCAGAAATCTCTGTATTTTTTAAAAAATTTTAAAAAAGAAAAAAATGATCTTTGCCGTGTCTCATCCCAAGAGTTTCACCCAACGATGTAGGATAGTGAGAGAGAGAGTCATTTCAGGAAGATGATATTGCTTGTGCTTCAGGCGTTGATGGAAGGAGTTGGAACATCTTGAAAATGTATAACTTTCTATTAATTAATTATGAGGAAAGATGATCGAGTTTCTCAATTGTAATGATGATGACTCATGCATTCATAGATGCATTCCTTTTACTCTACATTTTTATTGTCCGTTTCTGGATTTAGTCCGTGTATTCTATCTGGCGATAATTTTTCAATAAAGCTGGAAATTTGTACATATGTCAACAATATACTGCTTATTTAATTATTATTATTATTATTTTTTTTTAACCGTGGACTGGAAAAGGTAAAGACTGGTGTTAGGCAAGTGGGGTTACTATTATTTTCTCTTTCGATGAAATGGGTTTTAGTGGCACACTCAAAATAGAGTGATTCGGGCTTCTTTGATTTTGTTGGAGCATAATGGCCTAGTCCGTAAGTATTTCTCGTTAGCCGTAAATAGCTGAAATAAATAATAAGCTAGAAAACAAAAGATAGATTGTTTGACATAAGCTACAAGATTTCTAGTTTTTGGCAATTGAGATTTTGTTATAAAAGTTAAAATAAAAATGCCATTAATTGGTGTACATGACTTATAGCAACTGATAAGAAGAAATTTAATTGTCGATATTTCATGTTTTTATATTTAGAAGTAAGAAAAATTTAAAAATTTTCGTTACCTACAAGAGCATCAATATTAGTAAATTTTTTCTTATTTATAAAAATATTATTATAAGTAAAAGAATTTTTTTTTGCAAATATATTTTTCTTTCTAATAAATACCTTCTTATTGTTGACAAGGGTTGCTAAACACTTTCTTATATAAGAAGCTGTTTTTAAGAAGTGAGAAAAATGGTTCAAAAGGTTTTAGTGGAAAATTTTTAAGGTAATATGATGTGATAAAGATAATGATGATAGATAAATAGAAGGATCCCGATCTTGTGCACCCGGATGCACTTAGCTTCAGTAAGTGCACTCGGGTGCATTAACCCATTTTTTATTTTTTTGAATTTTTTTATACAAGTGTTAATCTAAGTGTATTTAACATATGTATCAATTTTTACTATTTTTGAGTATTTTAGATATTTATTTTTTATTTTTCAAAGTCAGTGAAGTGCCACTGATTTTCAAAAATTAAAAATAAATATCTAAAATACTCCAAAAATAGTAAAAATTGATATACATATTAAATACACTTAGATTAACACTCGTATGAAAAAAAAATTAAAAAAAAATTAAAAAATGGGTTAAAATGGCTTCAGTACATCTGGCTGCACAGGATCAGAATCCTAAATAGAATAAAAGTTGTCAAGTTAAAACTTTTCGATCTAAACTTTTTACTCTCCACAACTACCCTATTTTTTAATCATTTATTTACATTTTTCTATACAATTACCTTACTTTTCAATCATTTCTACACAATTAACCTATCTATTTCAACTTTATCTTATTTATTCATCATCATTACCCATATCATAGCACATCATTTAACAACTTCTACTCTCTATAACTTTTCATCAAAAGTTTTATCCATTTCCAAACACACCCTAAAGTTAAAATAAATATGATAATTGTATGGAAATATATAAATAAATAATTGCAAAATATGATAACTAGCCCAAAGAGGGTTGAAAATATTCCTATAGGTAGTCATTCGATTTGCCATGTATAAATTAATTTTTAGTCCAAATTTGATGGATAAATCTCCTATTCATGAAACTACTTAATTTGCGGTGTATAAATTTATATGTGTAGTCGAAAATAGTTACATATAATCTTATATGGTTCCGCTTTTACGAAACTCATTTTCTATGTAATCCATTTCATTTTTAATGTCTCGATAGTTGATAAAAAAAATTCACTTCATCTATTATATTTAACACAGTTTATAGTATCTTAAAAAAAATTATTTGTCTAATATCAAAGTGTATAGGTTTGGTTGAAAATCAACGGAATAAAATGATATAATATCAAATATTAATTTTAAAATTATATTTTTAACATCTAAATTGTTTAAAATATCATTTTTATATGGATAAATAATTTTATAAAGTATTATTATATTCTAATATATGTGTAAATAGATATAAGCATTTTTCATATTCTACAAATGAATATATATTTTCAACAAATGTAGCTCATAAAGATACTTGATTTATATAAAACTTGATCTCATAGATAAATAAATGATATTATATATAATAAATGGAATAAATTTTTCATCAAAGATCAAAATCTTAAATTTTGAAGAATTTCAAGGCTTCTCTTTTATGTAACTTAGTTACATAAAAGGAAAGCCCAATCCTATATGCCCCTACTTGATGGACTATGTATCAATTTATTTGTAGATGAAAATTGCTAAATATATAAAATTCATAATTTGTATAACGATGATGAAGTTCATGCATGGAATGCTACATCCGGCTAATATATCATATTACTGCATATAACCATATGAGGTTCTAATATGAAAAATATGTGCAGTAATAGATCTTTATTTATAGAATAATTTTAACATAATTTGTAATAATGCATACGATTTACAATTCAATTAGTGAAAGGCGTTATTGAGAAAATTAATTAAAGCGCTTAGGCTTTGGCTGGAAGTGTATTTTCATGCAACAGGATTCATATGCTAGTGAGCAGTTGCAACAAAAAGGCAGCGACTTTATTTAGCTTGGTGATGGAGCTAGCATGGTGGTGGATCTTTCTCCCACCTACACAGCACCTAAGTTTCCACCAACACATGCGTAAACAAGTCTCAGCGGAGACATAAGTTTGTAACTGCATGCACCAACCGTCTTTGACTCTTCGGTATGTAAAGTGCCAAATGCCAATTGCCGAGCCCAGGAACAAAGCCAGCCACAGGCTTTTTCCCAATCCCGCAAGGAAGGAATACATCAAACACAATGTCGATAAACTACCCTTTGAATTCTCCCTAGCAACCATCTCCAATCCCCACATGAATTCCTCAAAGTGGGCTGCCGTTAAACACCAAGCTCAACTACCGCTGCCGTTTCAGTTTCATGTGCCAAGGAAGAAATGAAGATATTTCGAGCAAGGGTATAAAGTTGATCGATCCATGCGATCCTCTTCATGAGTATGAGGAGGAATGCTGAAAATGATGTTGAGAAGAACATTGGTGGCGGCGGTGGTATTGGTGCTTTTGACGGGGAGTGCCAGTGGCAGAGATGAAGGGTTGGGAGCCTCTTTCATCTTCGGAGATTCGTTGGTGGATGCAGGAAACAACAACTACTTGCCGACGCTTTCCAAGGCCAACATCCGACCCAACGGGATCGATTTCAAGGCATCGGGCGGCCAGCCCACCGGCCGATACACCAACGGCCGAACCATCGGCGACATCGTTGGTAATATTAATCTAGCCATGCGTGTTGATATGCGAATTAATGCCTGCATGGGTTTGATCCATCTCGCTCGCTCGCTCGCTTATGTTTGTTTGTGGTGGTGAGTGCGCAGGGGAGGAATTGGGTCAGACAAACTACGCCTCGCCTTTCTTGGCTCCCAACACCACTGGAAGAGCCATCCTCAGCGGAGTTAACTATGCTTCTGGTGGCGGTGGGGTTATGAATCAAACCGGCAGAATCTTTGTACGTACTTAATCAATCTCTCTGCAATTTGATAGAAAGTAAATTAAGCAAGTGTAGCCACTAATCAATCAATTAATTAATTAATTAATGCAGATCAATAGGCTTGGTATGGATATTCAAGTGGACTACTTCAACATAACTAGGAAGCAGATGGACCAGTTGCTGGGGGCAGCAGAAGCCAAACAATTCCTGATGAAGAAGGCCATCTTCTCCATCACCATCGGTGCCAACGACTTCCTCAACAACTACCTGCTCCCCGTCATCTCCACCGGCGAAAGGATTTCCGAAACCCCTGATGCCTTCATCAACCACATGATCACCAATCTCCGTTCACAGCTCACTGTAACTAGCCAGTCGACTCACTCTCATTGATCTCGCGCATGGTTAATGATTATGCACTTTTCAACGGTGCTGATCGGTCGATCAATATTGCAGCGGTTGTACAGCTTGGACGCTCGAAAATTCGTGGTGGGGAACGTGGGGCCCATTGGTTGCATCCCCTATCAAAAGACCATCAACCAGATGGGCGCAGATGAATGCGTGGAGCTGCCGAACCAGATGGCCCGCCAATACAACGCCCGCCTCAGAGATCTGCTCGCCGACCTCAACAAAAGCCTGTCCGGGGCCACCTTCGTCCTCGCCAACGTCTATGATCTGGTCATGGAACTCATCACCAATTACCAAAACTACGGTACTATTCATATTTATTTCAATAATTCGCCTCTGCTTTTCTAGTCCCTTCTTTTTAATTCAAGTGTCTATTATAAAAAGGGAATTGATTCCGCACAAAGGTGATGTTTGGCGTCTATAAAATGTGGTAAGTGGAGAAAATTTGTGGGAACACAGATTTCAAGATCAATCATTACTTAAATAATAATTATTTTTTTACTTTTATTCCTATGTTCCAATCATTTCTCCTGCCAATTACCCTCCATCATACCTATTTAGTTCAATTTTAATTATGTTATTTCCTATCAATTATACAATTCTCAAAATATTCTTTTTTCCCTTTTCACTGCATCCCACAAATTTTTCCTATTCTTCTTTTCCAAACAAAGCCTAACATTCTCATTAACATTGAATATTGTGAAATGCTCAGTTTTAGGGGACCAACAATGCTGATTTTGGGTGTGTTTGAGAAATAATACAACTTTTAAATGAAACTTTTTGAATTATGAAAAAATGATATGATATAGTAGTGGTAATGATGAGGAGTAAAGAAAATAAAATTAAAAATAAATAGATTAGTTGTATAGATAGTTGTATTGGAACGATTGAAATGTAGAATAGTTTTATGGAAAAATGTAAAAAACGATTAAAAAAATATGATATTCATGGTGAGTGAAAAGTTTTAAATAAAAAATTTTAGTTTGGAAATTTTTTGGATAAAACAAACATGCCCAATATGAAATATATAAAAAACCATTCAACATGTTTAATGCCTCATATTTAATTAGAAAACAAAATAATTTTCGTCAAAAAAGTTATCAATAGATACCATAAAAATTAAAATACTTTCGTAATATATAAACATGTTAAAACTTTTACATTAAGTTTTGCGTATTTATTTCTATTTTTAAATGATTTTTATTCATAATACATAAAAGATCATTTTAGGCAAGATGGCATTTCTGTGCTGTATTTTTTTTGTTTAAATAATGATGTATTAATTTGGAAAGTTTAGAAACCCTCTTTTGGAATATAAAAAATCAGTTGCGCTTGCATCAGTGATAAAATGAAATGAAATATAAAGATTAATATAATAATAATAATAATAATAATATGGTTATTTTTTGGAAACTCCTCGTCATGGTCATGTTCCTTGTATACATGTGTATAGGATTTGAATCGTCGAGCAAAGCATGCTGCGGGAATGGAGGGCAATTCCAGGGGATAATTCCATGCGGGCCCACCTCTTCTTTATGCGACGACCATTCCAAATACGTGTTTTGGGATCCATACCATCCAAGTGAAGCAGCCAACCTCATCATCTCGAAGCAATTGATCGATGGAGGTGCCAAATACATTTCCCCTATGAATCTACGACGACTCAAAGATTTATGATTTCTCGACTTGTGATGCTAATAATTAATTGTTGTTATTATTATTTGGTTTCTTTTTCGATCGATGTTCATGTGTAAGCTGAATGTTTTGAAATAAATTGTCAGGATCAGCATTTTGATTTTTGCATGTATTAGATGTCCTTAAAGGATTTTTAATTAGGTTCTATTTTCATAAGTTGTGGGCAAAAAAAAAAGGCTCCTCATGAAGGCCATTAACCGTCCTTGCTTCATCGTAGTGAAAATGATTCTCTTGCATTATCTAGCTAGAATTAGTCATATTTAGGAGTGTATAAACAAGGTTGGTCATAACTCAAATTCAAGTAGATCGACCCGATCTTTTATAGTGGTTGGGTTGGAGATTTGGCAAATCGTGACATAAACATTGGGTTGAACCCGACCCGATTATTAAAATCAATTTGAGCTATGTTAGGGCGTCAGTCAACCCAACCTATAGCCCTCTTCATCATACAATATATATTATATATTATATACCTAATTATAACATATCCACACCCTTGATGATTAGGGTTTCTTCTTCTCATTTCAAATCTATTGTTATCAAACTCCCTAGCTCCCATCTCATGTAGCCGACAACTCTGCATTCAATCCGATCTCACTTGTCTTCTCCTACATAAATAATTAGTATTATCGCCCAACTCTTTGCAGTACCGCCAGCTCTCTATCTCCCACCCCTTTTCTTTCCCTCTACTCCTCTCTCCCTGTACTCTTTCTATTCTCCTTGTACTTCTCTCCCATTTCTCTTCCCTTTTTTCTGTGCTTTTGTCTCATTCCCCTCCACCCCACACCCTTCCTTGTTTCCCTCTTGGTTCATATTGTAAAACCTAATCTCCCGACACTCTCTCAAGAACCCGGCAAGTCTACTACAGTTGTCCAAGTGTCCATCTCACATAAGTCTACCTCTTGAACAACCGTTGCTGCTTGCCGACTACCATCCATCTTGTGCAGCTCTTATAGATATAGGTTATGTGGTATTTTTTTTTTTTAATTCAAAATACAAATTATTTATAACATCATCATCATCATCATCATAAACTATTTTTCACGTAGGTGGGGTCGAGTGCATGAATTTTGTTGCACCATTTTTGACGATCTAAAACTAAATTTTTAGTAATCTATAATAGTTTCAAATCTTGTTTAATTACTTTCATTTATATTTTTTAGGTCTTCTCTTATTCTCCTATCGCCTTCTCTTGGATAGACTCTACTTTCATAACCGGTTTTATTTCAGGCTTCGTTTAATATGACCAAACTATCTTAATATGTTTTCCCTCATTCTACCACCTATTGGCCTCACTTTATATTTTCTTGGATTATTTCATTTCTAATTTTATTTTTTCTTGTTTTACCATTCGTACATCTTAATATTCTCATTTCTATTATATTTGTTTTATGTGTATGTTGTTTTTTAATTGCTCAACATTATGCTGCATAAAGCATATTGGGTATAATCTCTGTCTTATAAAATTTTCTTTTTAATTTATCGATGTCTTTGTTAGTCTAGAAAATTATATCAACAAACTAGCCTAACAATCATTAGTTTGAACTTTGAATGATATATGTTTCAATAATTTGTGCAACCTATTAACCCAATTCCAACCTAATCTAAGGGTTACAATACAGTTGGTTATGATGTAAAAAATAGAATTGAAAGTAGAGTTAGGTTGAAATTTTACTTAGGGATTAAGGTTAAGATTACCTCAACCTAAGTCAACCCAACCCAATCTACTCCCCTAGCCATATGTATGATATCTTGGCATCTTATGGAAATCGGAATGAAGGCAAGTTTGATATGCATCCATAACTACATAGCCAACGTACACTGAAGTAAAGAAGGCAAAAAAAATTATTCAAAAAAAGAAAAACTCCATGGTTTACAAATTTATTTAAAAAGCACCACAAAAAATTCTACCATATGAGGAAAATAAAGAACAATGATGTTCTTAGCTATGATTCCAAGGCCTTACAGATAAAATTAAGAGAAAGAGAGGAAGAGACAGAAAGAAAAAAGTCATTAGAATTATTTTAAAAAAAAACCCCTCATTTCATTGATAAATATATAGACCTCTTCTATACAATTAGGTAAATTTTTTTGAAAGTAAGGCTTAAGGAAAATTTGATATAGGATGCCAAGCAGATAAAAGTCTAGAGTATGTACGGTTATTAAAACGCAAAGTAAAAAGGTGTTTACGCAATAAAGGAACAAGACAACTTCAAAAAATTATAATTTTTTATCATAAATTAAGATAGTCACAAAATATTAACAAAAAACTATTTTGGAGGCCAACATCATAACAATTCTTATATATTCCATTTTTTATTAATTTCATTGTCTATTATTAAATTTCAAATTATTATTTTTAGTAAATCGTGTTTTTAGTAGGTTTTGTGATTTTACATAATCTTATTTGCTTAAGGTTTTCTTAGTGCTAGAGTTCGCTAGAATACTTTTATAAATATGTTATGTTCTTCTTATCTCGGAGACTTACAGATACTTTGAATAATATTCAAAAGATTTTCCCTATATTCTGTATTTGAGTTTTGGTATGAAACTCAATTATTTATCTTGAAGGCTTAGTTTTTTTGCTAGTCTTATTTTCAGTAGGCCCTTGCTTGCCTACTTGATTAAGCTATGATTCCAAAATATAAAGAAATGAAGAATGACCCTGGGACACCCTCGCTGTGCCAAAATTTTATCATATGATCATTGGAAATGATAAAATAAAATGCTTTTATCAACAAATCGAAAGATTAAAAAGACAATGTCAGATGTAGGATACCTTTTGCTTATGGTAATGTCAAATAAGCAACTAAGTTTGATGTCTTAGATGGCACAAAAACTCTAAGGTTGATCCACGTGGACAAGATATTAAGTTGCATGACCCTCTCATGGGTTATAGAAGAGGCAAATGGTAGGATCTTATGTACATTACACTAGTGTGGTAATAACTCCATATGTCAAGGTCTCACCACAAATACAAGGTGAGCGTCAGCCACTAGTCAAGGGTAAAGACGCTGGACTAAGACTTAAGAATTAACAAGAATAATTTCGCCACATCATTTTTGCCCTACAAATTTGGCTATCATAAGTTGTTGCCATGAAATAAGATGTACCAAATTTGAAAGTTTATTAGCAATAATATATATTTGATTGAGATATTCATTGATTAATTTAAGGCTTGAGGCGCTTTGATGCAAGAGGTGTTGTAATTATAACCTATAAATATGTATGGCCTAACGGACTTGACACTATTTTGTGGTTCAAGTTCCTTTATTTTCATTGGTTCCATTTTCCTTTCCTTTTTATTTTTTCTAAGATTTTATTATCATCGACAAGCAATAAGAAAGGGTTGATTTCTTTGGCGGACTTGGTGTCAATCCACCAACATTTTAAAATTTCAATTAACATGCAGATCGTTGCACCCACTCATAAAGAGTCCTACAAAGACTTTAGTCTTAACCACATTTGCATCAATAAATCCATGTTCAAGGTAGAGGCTAGGCTCCCACTTGAGTTTAATGTCTTAAATACTCTAAATGCATTTGATAAGGCATTGATTCAACTTTATGTCTAATTTATGAGATATACTTTGAGCTATATCTTAATTTAGTTAGTAGATCAGACCCTCAAGAGAGTATTAACGTGGTGAACAATATTTTGCATCCCAAATTTGATTAAGAATTACAAATTTAGGAACTTTTTTGCAAATTGGTCAGATGAAGGGTATCATCTAAGGGTGCATCGTTGATATAACGTTAGAGTTCTATTGTTTCTAAGTCAACAGGATATACAGTGTGGGACGACCAACATCTTGTGATGCCTGCACCCCACCCTCTAGCCTCTCACATGAGGCTGAACATAATTGTGCGTATGAACCATGAACCAACTTTGAAATCAATATAGGAAGGAAACAAGAGTATGGGCAACATTTAATGTTGGTTACTGCCTGTTGTTTAATTTTAACCCATTTGGTAAAGTAAAAGATGATGACTATTAAGTACTACGCTTGTTAATCAAAAACAAAAGAATTTTTTTTTTGAGTATACAATATTAAATCTCATGAGAGAGACGACAAACTCTCATTAACAAGCTCCTACCTATCTATATGAGAAATAACAAACTCTCGCCAGAAATTCAACCACACAGGGGCCTCGTACCCATCTACGCGGCCTCAATGGCCATTTTTGGTAAAAGCAAAAACAACTTCAAGAGTTGAAACCTCATCACATAGATGAGCCTAGCATTGGTCGAGGCCACAAGTTAGGGGAAAGGAATTAGGCCTTAGCCAGGATGATGAGTATTACCTGTTAAATCTTATGGGGGTGATGATCAGCTAATTAGATTTGATTAGAATTAAAATAAATAGAAAAAACCAATGCCAGCAATTAGGGGTGCAACTTGGGCCGGGTTCGGCCCGAACCCAGCCCGCCGAACCCGAAAAAATACAGTGTTGAAACTCTGATATTTTCAACCCAAACCCGAATTTGCATTTATATAAAATATATCATTTATATTATAATAATAACATATTACTCATGGATGGATGATGGACAACAGGAGTACGGCATGGCAAGCATTGACAGCTCATCGCCGAGACAATCTAACGTTTTAAGTAATTTCAACAAAATACATATTCCCAATTTACATTACGATACAGGTCCAACAGTTTTTTTAAAAAAAATTACTCTTCACGCCTTTTCTACTGAAGCCTTTTGACCAATGAAATCCTGTGATACTAAATATTAAATTTTTTTAAGATCTTTTTTTCCAAAGAAAAAATTTATGAGAACTTTAAAATTATAGTTGTAAAATAAGCTTAAAACAATAGAGGAATAAAAAAATACAATTAATGATTAATAATACAATTTTATTGACAACGTTTACACATAATCCATATTCTACTTGATACAAAGAGAATGCTCAAAACAGGTTTCTTTCTTTCTACTCTTAAGCGGTATTTGAATTTTTCTTAATTTCATACAATAAATTATTTTTTAAAATTTTTTATATAATAAATTTGTGATAAAAAAAAATTATATATAAGATGAGTAACAAAGACATATTAATAGAAGATGTCAACCCGAAACTCAACCCGAGTCCGAATTTCAAAAATAGGGTTAGGGTTGAGGTTTACAAGTAGGGTTAGGATTAGGGTTGAAATTTTACAAATAGAGTTAGGGTTGGGTTGAAGTGAATCCGAATTTCATGAGCCCGAGTTGCACACGTACCAGCAATATGGTAGGAATTATGATAAGCGATAAACTGAAGAAGGTGCACCGTGGGTGTGGCCGGCAATTGGAAAAAAGACGCGGGCTCACACGGCCCACTGCCACGCAACGCACGCATGCATGAAGAATGAGGAGCGAGACAGCGTGGTCTGAAAAGAAAGAAAGCGATGGCTCATCGCAATTCCGGAAATGTGTTTCTCTCGTTCCCAACATTCTAAGATGCTGCTTCTCTCCCCATTTTTCACAACATATAAGAAAACGTGCACTTCACTTGGATTATGGAACCATTTCCTCCGCCATACATTTAAAAAATATAAAGCGCAATAATTACGAAGATTTCACATCAATAAATTAAAATTTTCTTTCTTGTTTGTTTACATTCCAAATTCCAATCCACGGCAGTTGTGGGCCACAGGAAAATCCGAGATGATGGGCTGATGAATTGGCATTTTTGCGTAGCAGTTGGGGGAAAGAAGGACAAGGTAGGAGACTGGAATTCAAAAAGGTCGGTGGTGGTGCTGTTGGGGTTTAAAGAAAGCAACGGATGAGAGAGAGGCGCTGTTCCACCTCCAACCTCCACTCTCCAGGGCGTGCGCGTGCCAGCCGAATCCCACCCATATCCCGCTATCCCCCTTCCTCAACCAACACGTGTCATCTGAATGCATCTCTACGGTCTCCCAGCAACTTCTGACCGCAGAGGGAATCGGCACCAGAACCAGCTGCCCTGCCAAGAATCCAGGCCAGCCAGGCCGGGCAGCCATACTGCAAGCCCGAGCTTCTCCACCATCTCTCTAGCTCTGTTACAGTCATCGCTCATCAGGTCAGGTCAGGTCGGGCAGCCGCAGAGGCACGCGGCGATCGAGGAAACCGGCTGCGAAGTACGGACAGTTGGAATCTGATGCGGACTAAACGCGCCCGCGCCGAAGAGCCGGGCAGCCCAATAATTGCCCCCCACGCTGCCCGACATTAATGATGCTGTCGGTAGTCGGCCCCCTACTTCCTACTCCTCCCAACGTCTGCATGGCTTGTTCACGATTATCACATGAGCGGTTGAGATTTTTCATTTCAATTTTTTTTTTTTTTGAATATTACTTTTATTATTTTTCACAACCATATTTTTACCATTCTTAATATTAATTTTTTTCCATTTTAATATAGTTTTTACTGAATCTCACTTCATTTGCCATTCGACGCTTCCTAACAGGCTTTAGGATTCTTCCACGTCAGCTGGCAAGGAAGAGACATTTAGGATTAGAATTTCCTGTCGCGACTACAATCGCAGACACCGCATAACCCCCCACCAACGATGGCACACGCCGCGATCCACGGCATGCCATTGTCACAGTGGATAGGTGGGGCCCGCAGAAATGGATTTGGCCCCCACATCAAGCCTGCCACTTGGCAACCCAAGCAGATACGTTCAAACGGTGGCGCACGGTCAATGTCCTCCGCGCAAGGGCTGGCCGTCCGTATCCCATCTGTCCGATAGTAGGGTGTGTCCCTCGTCCTCGTGGGGCCCATCTCATTATTTGTCTTCATCTTAGCAGCGTGTGACCCGTCGATGCGCGTACGGAAGCAACCTCTCCTACTCGCGCCATCTTCTCCCCTGTGAAATCCTATTATAAAATCCCACTCTCCTCCCTCTCCTTCCAAACTCCGCTCTACTCCCGCACAACAGCAACGCAGTAAAAAAGGAGGAGGAAGAGGAGTGAGATGCCTTCAGAATCTTCCGCCGATCGACGTCCCGGCCGACCGCAGCCCGCACCGACAACGGTGGAAAACACGCCGGAGCAGCCGCCGCTGCCTTGCCCTCGCTGCGAGTCCACGCAAACCAAGTTCTGCTACTACAACAACTACAACCTGTCGCAGCCCAGGCACTTCTGCAAATCCTGCCGCCGGTATTGGACCCAAGGCGGAGCTCTCCGCAACATCCCCGTCGGCGGCGGCACGCGCAGCAGCGGCGGGAAGGCTGCCAACCACTACCACCCCAACAAGCGCTCTCGCACCAGCGACACGTCCGCTGCAGCGGCGCCGCGGTCGGCTTCCCCTGCTGTCTCCTCCGTCGCCGCCGTCCCGGTTTCGAGCTCCGAGCCCGACGTATCGGCGCAGCTCGATATCGGCGGAGTCTTGCCTGGCAGCTTCAGCTCCCTACTTGCCACGTCTTCGCCGGGGTTTCTGGCGCTGGGCGAGCCGTTCCTGAACCGGACTGGGTACGGACTAGGCGGTATCGGACTGGGGCTCGGGAGGGGGTTTTGGCCTGCTGGAGAAGTGGGGGACGGAGGGGCGAACACGTGGCAGTCGGGGATCGGGGATGGTATGGTCGACGGGGACTGCTTCTCGTGGCCGGATCTCGCTATCTCGACGCCGGGAACAGGATTGCAGTGAAAGAGCGTGGGCATGGCATTTTCGTAGATAAAGGTCCATTTCGAGGGGTTTCCTTCTCCTTCCTCAGTCTTGGATGTATCTATCAAAGGGTTGTTTCGTCTTTTTACGTTTCCATGTTCCACGTGTACGGTAAGGGCACACGGGGGTTGTAGTTTGGTAGGCTTCGGTGGTATTGTAGGGTAATGCAATGGCTGAAATATGCAACCGACGATGGGAGGAATTCGGTGCTGTTATTTTCTTGGAGAGTACTTCTTTGTTACTCTGGCTGCAGACGACGCTTCATGCGCCTAGTATTAAAAGATTTCTAGAAACCGTTTGCGAAAATGGTTCTTATTGTTCTAATGCCGCAAATTTTGGTGGGAATGTCCGCAGTTGCGCCGACAAGCTCCCAATGGCCTAAGGAATTGTGGCCGTATTTTGTCTCTTCTCACGTCCGGTCCGGCTATAGATTTCTTCCATTTTGTCGCATTGTGGGATGCGATGGTCACATGGCGTTTAGGCCCACGAGACAACGTGCATACGCTCCCGTTCAAACCTGAATCTCATACCTCTCTTCGTCTCAAGGGCCAAGGCCACTGCTTTTATATGTATAATGGTAGAAGCAAAAGAAGTCAATTTATCTTACAAAGCTCGCTAATAACTCTCTGCTGTTTCTTTCTTTATCTTCGTTCAATTCATTAATTAATATTTTTTCACCAGATTAATTAATCTTTCTTATTTTACCTTAATGGGGTTATTAAATATGTATGCAGCACCTTTGCAACCGGTCTGCCTCCACTGGAAGATCGAGGGCTTTCTCTTCACGTATAAGAGTGACGCATCAAATGCAATTTTTTAAAAAGTAAAATTGTGTAAATCAAAAAAATATCATTATCGCTTTCATCCCCTCTTGTCCAATGTTGCCCAAAAATGCAAGGCCAGGCTCTTCCCCATAAAAATCCTCGTCCAGATCAGCCTTTGGCCCCTGAAAAGTGAAAATACGCAGGATGAAAAGATAATCATCGTGGTTACTCCATTTAAGCCTCTTAAACTCACCTTACAGGTAACTATGATTCAAAAATAGGATAATGATGAAAAAAAGTAGAATACTCAAATAATTAAATGTAAAATTACATTGGTACGAAAGCGTGCCACCCCGGTTTAAGACTGATGGTTCAATGGTTAGAGCCGAAAATATGATGGGTAGTGTTGTGAATAAAAACTTAAAGCCCAAGAGAAACACGGGTAGATGCAGTAAAATGCTCACTATTTTGTCTCAGATAGAGGAACAACATGCAGGATTGATGTAATTGAATTGAGTAGTTGACCCTCAATTCTGGGTTTTAGGCTTCAATGATATACATTGCGCAATGACGATAATGGTACACAGAAGGCCCGGTTGCTAACAATAAGTCAATAATATCTTCAGAACTACGGATGAGCTGGTCTAATGCTTTTGATTGCAGGAAACTGTCCACTAGCTCAATCATTTAGAAACCCCTGATGAAGAAACTTTAGAAAAGATACAGAAAAAGACGAAAGAAAGGCCACCTTGCAGTTAAAAATATGAAAGAATGTACCAATTCGAAAAAAAAAAACACTAAAGAATGTGAGGTGGGCATCTGTAAGAGCAGAAACTCAAAATTTGGGCTCCAACTCAAAAAGTGACTGATTGGAAAAATTTGCATCGATGGGGGCGTGGAGGACACGTAGGTGGGGTAACGGGACTGAACATGAACACAATCTATCCACGTATATATATTTGTTTCATATTCCTCAAGTACCAAAAGAAAAGCAGAACTCCTAATGATCACACGGGCTCACAGAGCTAGGCTGCAGAGAATAGCCAGAGAGATATAAACAGCGAGTGCAGTGGGCCATTCGATTCGTTCAACTACTGACTAGATCTATCAAGGATAAGATAGCCTTACCTGGTTTTTGAACCACTGAAGTAACTTAAAGATACAAATAACATTACAACAATACATATCTTGGTCAAGAAACCCAATTCCTGATACAAAGCTCACCTGGTCTGACATAAAACCGATTGGGCTGTCCTGAGATCATACATGTAAGCCCCTCAGACGACTGCCTGCCAAAAAGGCAGCCAAACTGCAATTTATTTTACAATTCAGGCCATTAAAATGGTGCACTGGCAGTAGTTTTCTCAATTGTAGTATCCAATAGCTACCTTGGTATTGAGTGCAGCTGGATGGCTTAAATGGCACACGTGCATTACGTAGCATCTGTGGTGGATGTCTTGTGACTTCCATCCTCTGTCGGCCTTAGCTATGCAGGTTTAAAGAACTTAAGCTTAAGGCCATTGTTCACCATGCTCCAGGCACCACCAATGGAGAAAGCTAAGCTAAACGCGATCCCCAATATCCCAAGAGTCCAATTCAAATACCAGTTGAAGCTGAACCTGGATGGCTTCTTGATGAGGACCCACATGAAGCAAGGATAGGCAAATGTGACTGGGAGTGTGAGGCCCCCCAGCAGGCCTGCAAGGCTGGACAGGAAAGGAAGTGCCACACCAATGAAGAAGGAGACAAATCCATAGAAGACCCGGAAACCAGAACGCACCCAGATCGAGCAAGGACGGTTGGTGCGGCTGGTGTAGCCTGCTTCGAAGCTATCGAAGACGGGCATTGAGTATATCTGGAAACTGCTCAGGCAATTGAACACAACCAGGAGGAATGTGGCTGCCAGGAGTCCCCTTGGGATATCATGTTGGTGGAAACCAAACAAAGCATTCAACATACCTCCTGCAGGCATCTGCAAAAAGCAAGCAAGAGTGTATTGGAATACCAACATATGCATGGAGAAGACAAAAATGCTGTCATGGCCATTAAGATAGTTGGTGTATCCACACCCATAATAACGAATCAGGATCAGGCTTACGTATTGATAATTTTGCATCCAAGTATGTGGACAAGTGTTGCTTGCTTGAATATAGTTATGCGTTCATCTGCTCATGTGGGATCCAAAAAATATTGGAACTAGTTCACTGGGATGACACGACAAAAATACACAGAGCTGGACAAGGTAGGATCAACTTACTAGGTTGCCATAAGCCCAGAATCCACCAATAGCAATTGGGAACAAGCACATTGCAATTAGCAAGTAGGCGACCTTTGCTCCCCTCCACATGGGCACATGAGCTGGATGTTTGAAAGTTGAAGGCATCGTTGCCTGAGATATTCCAGTCCCAACTTCGTAAGAAATCCCCCCCAAGAAAAATGTTTAAACCCTAGGAAGAACAGAATTAATTTCCAAAAAAGCACTTCACTGCACTTTTTACCTGAATTTCCAAAGCAAGATTGTGCCCTCTGAAGGCAAAAGCAACAATTCCCAGTGCATTCAGAACAGAAAATGCTGAGGCAGTGGAGGAAGGGGATCTCAGAGGCTCATAAGAGATGGAAGGCGGCCTTGCCTGGCTGACAGAGAGGACCCACACCATTGTAGAGTAAGTTATTGCTGTAACTGCTCCAATCAGAGAAAGACCCGCAATCGAGTTGAGATTTGGGAGCTGAGAGAGAACAATACACAACGAAGTGAACACTAGGTACCACTCGACGGTTGATAGAGGGTTTGAAGTGCAGAGAGGACCACAAACGATCTGGAAGAAGAGCTTCATGGTCTCTCCACCAATAAGGATCAAGGCTGTTGCGGTCCCGGCTGATAGGTAAACTGTAGGAAATAGAGCTAGCCAAACCCCCAACCTCTCCCCTAGACAAATAGAAACATGGATTCAAGGTTAATGACACACAAACAATGCATATTACATTCAAATTGTTTGATGATTTGCACAGCAAACAAAAACACAATTCGAATTATCAGAAAGGCAGATTCAAAACATACCAAATGCTGCTTGTGCAAGCTCTACATATCTATTGTACCTCCTCCCAGGAACAGCTTCATGCAGCTGAACGAGAATCCACAAGGTGTAGAGTTGCCAGAAGTATGCTATCGTCAAGCATATTATTCCCCAGCTCCTGCAATATGCCCAGCAAAGGTTTGTCATAATAAACTTACTCTTAAAAATGAACTATCCAAACTATGAGCATATAACTTATAGGGTTGAAAAGGGCTTCATCTCAATTGTTCATCTATTTTCAGATCACCAGAATGCAACCAGAGTTCCAAACCCCATGGGTGGTGCTATGCATGTATTTTCATCCATTTGGAAAGAACGTAAAAGTGAAGGCAGGAAAGTGAGAATGGAAAAAATTTTGAAATAGTGAAATAGTGATGCGATATAATGAAGGTTATGATTGGGAATAAAGGGAATAAAGTTGAAGTATAGAGGGTAATTGCATATAAAATAAGTGAAAATGACTGAAATGCAGAGGTAACAATAGAAAAATAAGGTATTTAGATAGTCAAAATATCAAACCATATCAAGAGGTATGTGAAAAGAAGTAGAATTTTTTTTTTCCCTTTACGTGTTCCCAAAGGGACGAAGATAAAGGCAGACAAGGAATGGGCCCAGTTTAGTACCACATTTTCTGGAGGAGGAGATAGAAGTCATAAAACTACTTGAACTGATATGCATGAAGATGGTGATACTGTTTTTCCAAGCGCCTGGAAAGATTCTTGCAACTTCCTTCAATCCAACGCATTCCTAGTGCATGTCATCATATAAATGGTCCCAGATATTGAAAACAATCCCAATCAAATCATTTAGCTCTAGAGGCATCCAGTTGCAATGCATAGGTATCTCAAGGTGATACAAGTGAAAGAAAAGGAAAAAAAGAAACAGACCCCACTTAGAAAAGTACAGACAGCACAAGACCCAGTCTTCTGAAGAAAAGAACTTCGATGTTTTAAAAAGCTAAAAGGCCATGTGATGGAATAACTGTAAACGTCATGCCCATTGTGAGATCTAAATCCCAAATCACTAGTAATGCGAGATCTTAGGGCTCCCAGAGTTTGGCACAGGGCGGAAGCATTCTCAGTCAACTCAAAAACATGCACAAATGGCAACGGTCATGGAATACCACACGAATTCCATCGCCACCCATCACTTCTTAATCCTAACAAGATGCTTCCATTAGATCTAAGCAGTCTTTTAAATTTAGAGACGTATATTTGGATTTAAAAAATCATTTAAATTCTATAATCTACAATAGCCGCTCGGCCATGAAATAATAACACAAACAGGTAAACATCTATCTATCTACACTATTGGATTGCCAGATTGATTGAAATTATAAATTCTAATGAATCTATGTACCACGAGAGCTTCAATTTACCTGTACGTTTTTAAATGAATCCATACACATGGTGCAACCTTTTCGTTTTAACATAGCATAACGTTTTAAAGGGATCCCAACAAACCTTCGTGCTTGGCGTGATTTATTTGGTCAAGACATTAATCATTATTTCAATCGGAAGTTCCACGCTGCCTCAAATTTTATATATATAAGGGATTAGATCATATACAACACGTCAGTTTAGAATAAGACGATTACTTTTTACATGTTAAAAATATTTTACTAAAATATAAATCAATTACAATATAAATTAGAATTTGCATACTTACGATACAAAAAATTTCTTTAATCGAACATGCATATGCTATAAATATTTAGTACATTTGAGGGTCGATATAAAGGACTCAGCTTCAGGTTACATAGAAGTACTTACATGTAACCCTTAATTTTTATTCAAAAAAATGTACTCCATTCATTATACATAACATTATTTGTTTAACTAAAAAATCAAATTTCATCTAAATAAAAAATATATATGACTATTAAAATTTTAAAACTAATTATAATAAAAGTGTCAAAAATGTGTAATTTTCGAAATAATAATTAAATGCATACTAATTTATATCCTAAATAGTTTAAATTTAAAAATTATTTTTAATTTTTTCCAAAAACATAAAAAACAAACGGGTGTATAATACCATAACCATATATAATATATAATCTTGTGATTTATAACGATTTATAATCCACAAATATTTTCGATTAAAGTAATTTTCACAATAATAAAGTACAAAAAATAAACCATCGCCGCAGAATAACGAAAAGGATAACACCGGGACATTCGGTGCGCGGGGGTGTTGTGTGCCAAGTGTCAACTCGTACAAAACAACCGCACGCGAACAGCAGAGGCTGCAGCCATCACATCTAGCAAGCACAAAACAGGGAACCGAAACAGGCGCGAACCGTCAATCAAACAAGAAAGCGAGGGATTTACGCCACCCTTGACGCCGGATACGTATACGGAGCCACCGTCGTGTCTCACTGACCGATCCTGACCGTTAATCAGAGAATGGACCGCACCTAAACTTCCGATATTTCGATGATCAGAACCGTCCCTTCAGTTGGGCTTTCAAACGAAAAAAACACGGACGGTTCAGATCATCCGATCATCCCACTCTCTCAAACCAGAATAAAACGGAAGCAAGCATCGCAGAGGGAGGCATGCGGAACATAGAGAGTAAACCGACGTGCGTACCAGCCAAGGAAGGCGAATGCAACAGGCAAGACGAGCGCCTGGAAGCCGATGCCGGCATTGAGGTTGTGGAAAGCGGCGTAGTGGGCATTGCCGTTGCGGGATTCAGTGATGGGGAGCCAGGCGTCCTGAGGATTGAGCTTCGTCAGATGGCCTACCTCCTCCAGGTATCCCTTCATGTTGATCAGCACCCTCTTCATCGGCGTCCCGATCGGACTCAGGAACCGCGGCGATATCAGTGACGAAGGCGTCCAGGCCGTGGATTTCGGATTCGACGGCGGCCGCGGCGAGCGCTGGCCGGACGGCGTCAGAATCTCTGGCGTGGATGCTCGTGGCGTGGCTGGGATGGAGACCAGCTCCGTTTCCGGCCGCTCGTCCATCGCTCGCACTCGCAGGCTGCGTCTGAATTCGAGCAGTGTTGGTTGCTTTTGCAGGAGGTAGCAGCGCAGCACAGTAGACTGCGCGCGTACGTGAACGTGAAAATAATGCAGGGAGGGGTCTTGAGACCGTTTTAGTTACTTGTGTCAGCGTGAGTGGTGCGGAGACCGGAGGAGGACTGTAGAGAGGAAAAAATAATTATTATTCCAGGAAACATGTCGTGCTCTGGCGTTGCACACCAGAAAAGCAATCCGCCATATGATTTTCCATTATCATCTTTATTTCATTTCATCAAATAACATTTATTTGATTTTCTGTCCACTGATTAAAAAATATGTGCATGAATGTGCAGGAATATCGCATTTTAAAATCAGGTTATTTCAATACCAAGAGGCCCACCTCAAAAAGAAGTACAGCAAGTCGTACTCCTGGTGAGTACCATAGCGGAGGGCGATGGGACGGAGAAGCCGGTTATGGACAGAGAGAATTCCAATCAACGTCACGCGCTGCTTAGATTGGGCCTTGGGGACAAGTGAGAAGGCAGTTTGCCTGCTCCGTGAATTTTTATTGAAATGAGCCATCCGGCCCGGGAGAACTTTGACACTTCCTGCATCGACTGGATGACAACCGTTGTATCAGCACCATTCGAGAAATGGGCCTCGTAAAAATAAAAATAAAATTAAAATAAACAACCAATCAGGAGGGTAAGGCGCCGCTAAGAAGTTCCCAAAAGCAGATCTGTGAAAGCAGCTTTGCGGATATGGGCAACCTGCTGCGGGGCCCACATCACGAACGGCGGAAGACGACTTTTTCTTTTGTTTAGCGTTCTTTCCCGCGGAGACGCTATTTTGGATATTGCTGGTCGGAAATTTCAGCTTTTTGATAGATGCATGTGAGCCGTCAATCTATTTCCTCTTGTTGTTGAATTTAAAGGAACGCGAGAAAGCTTGGGCTTGAGGATGGGAATGGGCAACGAGTAATGAGGAATGTCAAAACTCAATATATTAATCATACAATAATTCTATTTTTTATTTTTATCCTTACATTCTAATTATTTTTTTATATTGTTTCTGGTAAATATTCTATTTATTTTACTTTATTTTCACTTTACTTGTAATACGATATATACTCTATTCTCCTTTACTTATTTTTATTCTCATCGTACGAACGTGCCCTTTATTTAGGTTTGGGGTGTAAATTGCGTCGGGTTGACTCAGGTTGAGGTAAACATAATTCTATTTTAACTTTAAAAATCTCAACCCAACCCTACTTCTCAAACTTTAACCCAACGCTATTTTAACCCATTGGAAATCCGTTCGGTTTGAGTTGTAAATCGAGTTAATAAATATAAAATATTTAAAATATTTTGCTTAATTAAATCTATTTTAAAATATAAATTTATATAAAAATAAAAGTTAATCCTTTTTATATGAATACTTTTCAATTTATGACTTATGCCATGATATAATTGCTAAATAATCTTATTTTAAATCAATAATGTCTCGCTAATTATTTTGTATTATGTGCTAATGTATGACTATTTATTAATAATTGATTATATTGTATACTAATATGTGAAATCGGTTCGAGTCAGGTTGACGATCATCCAATCCAAACCAACTCACTTTTGAATTCGGGGCGCTTCAAATCGGCTTGTATAATTTTTTTTTTAAATGCCCAACTCAGCCCTATTATAAATCGGGTAGGGTTAGTCGGTTCGGGTTGCAACCGACCTTATTTACACCCTTAATTTAGGTATGTTTAGGATGTGATAATTTTTTTTATGATAAGTTTTTAAAAAAAAAATAGTTTTAAAATGGAAAAAAATTGATATCGTATGATATGGATAATGATGTGAAATAAAAAATAATAAAGTTAAAATATATATATATGTGTTAGATGTACTGATAGATGTGTAAAAATAATTTAAAAATATAATAGTTGCGTGAGAATGAGTGAAAAAAGTAATTTACAGAATATGGTAGTTATGGTCAGTAAAATGTTTTAGATGAAAAAGATTTATTTAAAATATTTTTTATGTAACCAAATGTCCCCTTAAAAATATACTGTAACTAATAAAAATTCTATGAAAGATGAAAAAGGCATGCTATTACGTATTTCAAAAAGAAGAGGTAATTTTTAAGAAGAAAATTTGTATCTCACTCTGGTTCTATTTTCGTCTTGTACCAATCTTAAACTGGCACTTTTTAATAAAATATATATATCTGTTTTTGTTTTTTTTGCGATAAAGCATATATCTTCTATTTTCGATAATTGAATTATTGAGACCGAAGCTGGTGCGACAGAGGAACAACGAACATGGACTGATGGACGTGGTAGAGCGGGACCCCCTGGCATTGAAATTGTGGCCTTTATGAGTATGGTTCACTATTGCGTTTTGATGGTTGACAAAACCTTTCAATTCGATTTCAAATCCAGTCGATCAACCTTGACAGTATGCTTTTTTTTTCTTAAATATACTTCAATATGACAATATCTCCCATTTAGTCAGAGTTACCTGTGTTTTAGAATATGGCTCGAAGTGGACGTTTCCGATGCATTAGGTTAGTTTGAAAATGTACCTACTTAGACTATAATCCCTCGTCATGTAGTTTCAAAAATCATAAATAACTCGTACATAATTTAATCATAATTACAAATATATTCACATAGTTACAATAATATTGTTGTGCCATCACGAAGCAATATGTTTGCAAAAATTAAGTTTGCCCACTTGTTTTTTGAAATACAAATATATTCACATAATTTATATTTACAAATATACTTATGCAGTGACGTGCAACAATAAAGCTATAATGGTGCGGGTATATTTATAATCACAGTTAAATTATGCGAAAATTATTTATAAAATTTTAAACTATATAACTATATTTGTGATTATAGTCAAATTAAATGAATGTATTGGCAAATCACTCAATACTCTATAAGTAAATAAATCCTCCAAGCCATGAAGTCTTTGTGCATGTTGCGGCTATCTTGGGAGTTGTACTTTATTCAAGTGTACCTAAATTCTTATCTTAATCATGTGTACTGGGTTTAACATGAGTTCGTATGTATTTTGAACTTAGTTTCGTATTTGTAGTTAGATTAAACTTTAAATTTAATATTATTTTATTTATTAAATATAACTAATTCATATTCTAAAATAATATAACATACTATCAAAATCAATAAATCAAAATAGTATATTTTAAATGTAGACTATAATTTTGATTTATAAAACATTATTAATAATAATTATCTGCTAAAAATGAAAATAAACTTTTATTTCACTATATTAAATTTCAATAAATAAAATTAAAGAAATCACTGATTTATAAATTTTGTTGAAGTTAATGAATTAACATATGCCAACATTTTTAAAATACAAATAATATTATATATAATTTTGAAATCATATTTCTAATATATAAATAATATTGTATGTAATTTTGAATTCATCTTTAATAAAAATATTTAAAACGATAAAAAATAAAGAAATTTATTGCATTAGCTATTCAAGATAATTAAAACTAAATAACTTTGAATAAATATTTTCGATGATTAATAGACATGACAATTGAAAATATATTGATCGTGTAAGAGTAGATATGGGAACGCGATCCCCTACACTCGGGTGTACTTAGCTTTAGTGCACCCGGGTGCATTAAACCCATTTTAACTTATTTTTTTAAATTTTTTTTATACAAGCGTTAATCTAAAATTATCTAAAATGCTATTGATTTTCAAAAAATGGTAAAAATTGATGCACATGTTAAATACACTTAGATTAACACTTGTATAACAAAATTTAAAAAAATAAAAAAATAGTTTAATGTACCCGGGTGCACTGAAGCTAAGTGCGCCGAGTGTAGGGATCGCGTTCCGTAGATATGTACATAAATAAATTTACGAACAAATATTGTTAAAATTGGTTACGAGTTCCGACTTTTTTCAAATTGAGTTCACATTAACCCAAGACCAATCTTTTTTTTTTATGGACCCTAGCCCAATCTTGTTTTACTTTACTTAGTTGAAGCCGATCCTTTTCAAGCCAGAATTGGGTTAACCCGACTCTGGTCATGAGAGGTCCACGTTATGCTTGTGTCGTAGATTTCCGACATGTTGATGGAGTTTGCTCTATTGGACGGACCCTGACCTTCTTTGGATTCTCCTCTCTTCACGAGATTTAAGTACTGCGCATCATCATTCATTGCGTATTTCCTTCATTTTGCAGGCTGCCTGTTCATGCCTGACCTAGCCTCCTGCCCGATCTCATTAAAACTCCATCCCACCGCGTCTCAACCGTTTATTGAAGGCAGGTTCTGCATTGCGTTTGAGTAGTGCTTAAGCGCTTATCTATTCCCCTGACACGATAAATTTAATTTTTGTTTGGATAATATACAACTTATGGATATATTTGTTTCTGGAAAATATCCACAAAATAATAAAAATAACAACAACAACAACAACAACAACAACAACAACAACAACAACAACAACAACAACAACAACAACAATACTAGATAAAAATCAAATCACGTACAAACGAAACTATTTTATAAAACCGTCTTACGTCCATCAAAATTAATCCACCATTCATGTTTGTTTCGTTTCAGACATAATATGATTTTTATAGGGTTCTGATATTATGCACATGGGGTGCACTTAGTTTTAGTGCATCTGAGTGTATTTAACATACATTTAATTTTTTCGAAAGTTTTCTTTACACGATTATTAATATAATTATGTATTTGGGAAGTGATAAAATTTTAGATGAATTTTTTTTTGTGTAAAAGTTTTTAAATTGGTAGAAAATAATATAATATTATAAGAGTAACGATGATGAGTAGAAAGAATAAAGTTAAAATAGATAAGTTAATCGTACGAATAGTTGTGTAAAAATGATTGAGAAATAAGATACTTGTACCAGAAAATGTAACAAATAATTAAAAAACAAGATAGTTGTAAAGATTGAAAAATTTTGATTGGAAAATTTTTTGTATTTGCCGAACACCCCCTAAGTGTATTAAAATTACTAAAAATACCACTAATTTAAAAAAATCCAAATAAAATCTAAAAATATCAAAAAAAGTAAAATGGATACAAATGTTTAATATACTTAAATTAACGTTCATATAAAATATTTTATTTAAAAATGAATATTTACATGCAGGTGCATTGAAACTAAGTGCACCTGCGCATGAAATCAGCGTCCGTTTTTAGACTCGTGCCTACTCTCCAGTGGCTGCTGGAACTCTAACCACTGGCCAATTGGCCATGATACTTCCAACTGGCACAGAGCACGGCCCACTCGGCTTGCGGATACAGTTTCCTAGGTCTAAGCGCGTGGCACGAGCACCGCAGACGTTAACAGCAACTCGAAGCAGCAGCAGCAGCAGCAGTGTCGTTTTGCTCTCGGCATTTAACGGTGATCCCAGCCGTTGGTCTTCTTTCAGTTTGACGTGGTTTTCTTATCCCGCGCGCTTTTGAGGGAGGGACGAAGTTTGTCGGAACTCTCAGGTTCTCTTCTCTGGAATCTGGATACGCTCCGGGCTTCGCATAATTCACGGTTTTCACGGCGGTAACTTTCACGAAGTGGAAAAACCGGAAAGCTGCGTCCGTGTCACGACTCACGACTCTTCAGACAGCCACGTGCGTCCTGGCTCGCATGATGTCACCTCGGCCCGAGCACAGTGACATGCACGGTACAATCCAAACCGTCCATAAGAGCTGTCTGCTGCTGCATTCGCCTGCCCTTCGTTTTGGCAATTTTACCATTTTGCACCATGCCACTAACAGCACCTCTCTCCTGTCAGCTCTTATGGAATTTAGATACAAAGAAGATGTTTTTTAAAACACAACTTTTCAAAAAAAAATTCAATCTAAACATTTCATTCTTCATAATTATTCTTTTTTTATTTTTTTCCCTGTATAACTATTATATTTTTAATCATTTCTACACAGTTGCTGAAATATCGAACTTATATATTTCAATTTTATTATTTTCACGTCTCATAATTACCCTTATCATATCACATCATTTTTTTCTTTCAAAAACTTTTCATTAAAAGTTCTATTACTTCCCAAATACACCAAAAAATACTATGTTAATTTATAAATAAGCTTATATAGTTTAACCATAAATGTATATATACTTATTTAATTTCAAAATGTGCAAATAAATTCTACGTAGTTTGATCATGATTATTAATTTATCTACACAATCATAGCTTCATGTCATATAATCACAACATAAGTATATTTGAAAGTATATGGGAATTTATGGGTAATTTTTATAGAGAAATAATCTTGTTAGCCCGAACTAAGCAAAATGTCCCACTTAGCCTACCTTAAAAAACTTATTTAAAAATATTTTTTTATTTTTTTTCGTAAACTTGTTTATCTAAGTGTATTAACATGTAAACCAAATTTTACTATTTTTGAATAAGTGTATATATTTTTAAATATATTTAAACCTAGGGATTTTTAAACACATATATACACAAAAAATTAAAATTTTCAAAAAAATATGTATGTTTAAAATACCCTTATGTTTGAATACCTTTTAAAAATATATACACGTATTCAAAAATGGTAAAACTCAGTTTATATGTTAAAAACTTAAATATACTTCAAAAAATAAATGTATGAAGAAAAATAAAGAAATATTTTAATTGATTTTTTAAGGTACCTGAACTAACGAGATCACTTCTCATTTTTTCTACACAACTAGCCTATCTTACTTTCAATTATTTTTCACATATTGTTATACAATTAATCTATTTATTCCAACTTCATTTCTTTGGTTTGTAATTATTACTTGTGTCATATCACATAGTTTCTCTTTTAAAATATTTTTTGTGTAGAATTCCCCCTTTTAGGTTAATTGCAAATGTAACTGTAACTTATACCGATATTTACATATATGATGATGCTTTCATAAAAAAAAAAATATGAGTGGAGATATAAATTTTTTTCTTAATTTCAAATATGACAATGTAGTTATTGTGTGTTGAATAACATGGTAAATTTTTTCCAATAACAAAATTGCTTTTGCTATTTCTTTTGCAATGAGAATGTGTGTGCATATGAGTGGTTAAAAGTTTACTTTATTTTGCATTTTTCCCATTATTTATTGAGTTTAGGGTTACAAGTTGAGTCAACCTTAATCCGATCTAGAAAAATCCGTAATCCACCTAAACTTGAAATAAAACCTGGGTTGGATTAAGGTCCCAAGTTAGGTATGAAATCTAGCTCAAAGCTTTTCATATGTATTTTTTAATGTATTTTTTCATTCAATCACACATATATATTCTTATAAGTTTAATATATACTCTTAAAATATTTTTCAATTGATATATATCATTCACTGAAAATATTTAGGTGAATTTATTTATTTTTAATAACAATGTAATCATTTTTTTGTCTTTTTATTATTTAAACATTTTCATTAAATATGAATTCAAAATTATATAATATTATTTATATTTTTACAAATGTTAGGCATATGCTAATTCATTCACTTTCATACAGCTTATAAATTAACGATTTTTAATTATGGTGTGTTTGTTTACACCTAAAAGTTATCTACAACTTTTTATTTTATACAATTGACATATTTTTAATTATTTATTCATATGATCGTACGCAACTATTATATTTTTCAATCATTTTTTATGCAACTACAAATACAACTAGTTTATTTATTTTAATATTATTCTCCTTACTCTTCGTCACTATCATATTATTTCATACCGTTATATCTCATTTCAAAAATTGTTATACTAAAAATTTTCCGCCTATAATTTTTATTACTTTCTAAGCACATCGTTTATTTATTGAAATTTAATTCAGTACAACAAAATTTAATTTTATGCATTCAACAAATAATTATTATTTATATTATTTTATAAATTAAAGTTATAATATACTTTAAAAATACACTATCTCAATTTATTATTTTTAATACTATATTACAGTATTTAAAATATAAATTAGTTCAACCTAGTTACAAGTTCGCAATTCAACCCGAATTCTCAACTCAAAATCAAGTACAAAATATATATGGACTCGAAGCTAAACCCAGCCCATACATGACTACGGTTGAAGTTAGAATTTCAGTTCAAAATCAAGTTCAAAACATACATGGGCTCAAGCTAAACCCAACCCAAACATGATTAAGGTTGAGGTTAGGGTTTTAGTTCACTTGAATCGATACGATATGACCCAAGTTGCACATTAATTATGTACGCTTTATACATGAGTTAAAAATATAAATTATTTTTATTTTTTATCATGGGCAATTCTACAACTCTATATTACGTTTAACGTAAATCTTAACATTGCTATGATATTTGAAATTAGGGTTAATTTCAAATATATCGACTACATATGTCATTAATTACAACTATGTTCACTGAGTTTGAAAACTTTCGCATATACGCACTAAGTATTTTATTAATTTCAAATATACTAAATATGGCAGTTTTGAATGTTTAATAGTTTTAAAATTCTAAAATACATACGATTGATCTAGCATCAATTATCATTAGTGTCATATCTGAACCGTTAGAACTTATTCTACTGAGTTTCTCTCTCAAGTTGAATAATTTTTCATCACATCATTTAACTTCTGTCGCGGCTAAATAACTATTAAATGACAATTTTCAATTGTGACTGACGGAATAGGCGTGGATGAAATTTCGCTCGTACTTTGCGAGTGTATATGAAAATTTTCAAACTTCAGTGAGTATATTTGTAATTAAAAGGGAAAACAATAGGTATATTTGAAACTAACCCTTGAAATTACAAGTAAATTTTGCAATTATCTATGTTTTTTTTAAATTTATAAATGTGTAGTTATATTTATAAATAGAGATATAATTATGTATGAGTTTCACTTTTATGTAATCAGCTTATATAGAAGTGAGGTCATCTAACGTTTTCAAAATCTAAGATTTTGATATTTGATAGAAAATTTAATCAATTTATTGTATTTAACGTCATTTTTTTTATCTATGAAACCAAATTTCATCTCAACTAAGTATGTTTATAGACCATATTTGTTAGAAACTATATATATTCACGTATAAATTATGAAAAATGCTAAAATATCAATTTTAAGGTATAATTTCGACATTTAAACCATCTAAAATATCATTTATATGTAATTGAATAATTTTATAAAGTATTATTATATTCTAATAAATTTGTAAACGAATCTAAGCATTTTTCATAATTTACATATAAATATATATATTTACAAACAAATGTGACCCATAGACATACTTGATTGGAATAAAACTTGGTCTCTTATGGTGTAGTTCGTAACACAGAAAAATGTCAAGTTAAAACTTGTTAGTTTAAAACTTTTTCACTCTCAGTAACTACTTTATTTTTTAAAATATATTTTTTACATCTTCTCATACAGCTATCTTACTTTCAATCATATATACACAACTACTTATACAACTAACCTATTTATTTTAACTTTATTTACCATCGTTACCCCTGGTATATCACATCGTTTTCTTTCATTTTGACAACTTTTACAGTAAAAATTTTTCATTCAAAAGTTTTATCATTTCACAAACACATTCCTAGATAAACAAATGATGTTAAATATAATGACCAGATTAAATTTTTCACCAAGAATTAAAATTTTAAATTTTGAACGAATTACATGGCTCTGTTTCTATATTACTAGGTTACATAGAAGCAAGACCGATTATGTGTACATTTGAGACTAAATTTTTTCTATCAAAACACACTAAATGAAAAGTAGCTATGGAGGCTCAAGGTATATTTGGGAAGTGATGAAATTTTTTGTGCGAAAGTTCTTGAAATGAGAGAAAATGACGTAATCTAATATGCATAACGATGAGTAGTAAAGTGAATAAAGTTAAAATAAATAGATTAGATGTTAACTAGTTGAATAAAAATGATTAAAAAAGATGATAGTTTTATAAGAAGAAATGAAACAATAGTTAAAAAATAAGATAATTGTGATGAATGAAGAAGTTTAGATTGAAAAAATTTTAACCTAACAAACGCTCTCTAAACTAAAGCCATGTCCTAAATAGGGGTGCAACTTGGTACCCGGGTCGGTCCGAACCCGCCCGACCCGACCCGGTATCAAAACCAAAAATGGGTTTTGTTTTTAAGATTTTTTTCAAAATAGACTCGGTTTCAACCTGACCCCGTAGAAACCCGAAACCAAAAACCGGGTTCGCACCAACCCGGTACCAAAATCCGACCCGGTCCGAACCCGGTGTACTTTATATAAATTTTTCATCAATTATACATGCTTTTTTGTAATATTAATATATATATATATACATGTTTTAGGCATTACTAACTCTAATTCAAACAAATCACCTCTTTCTTCATTATTAAAGCATACTTGAGGTAACTTAATTTCTAGGATGATTTTTTATAATTATTATCTTTTTATTGTTAACAGTTGCATGTATTTTTTCGTCTCGGTTGATGCATATTATTTTCAAATATGTAAATCGAGGAGGAAGAACTTGACATTATAAATGTAGATGAAAATCAAGGGAGAATTTACTTGGAAGTCTTCGAATAGTTTTTTAGTTTTTTTGGAAACTTTGGAGACATGAACTCATTTAAAATTTGAATTTGTTTAAAAGTAAATATAAACTTATTTAAACTTGAGATTTGTTTATATTGTCATTTTAAATTTGGATTGCACTTAAATTAGATTGGAATGTTGAACCATTATGCTTAATGTATTTAGATTTAGTTACTTTTAATAACTGTTATGTGGATTATGTTTGAATTTGAGTCGACATGATAAATCTATTTCATATTATGTTTTCTATTAGTATGAGAAATCTGTTAGTTTGAATTTCAGATTGTAGTATAAATTTGATTCATATTTTAAGTTTATTGGTATGACAAGTGGTCAATTTTTACTTTAGCAATTTGTATGATAAATATTTAATTTGAATTCAATTTCAGCAATTTGTACGATAATGTTTAGTTTTAACTACAAAGTTGGTATGATATGTTCATTTTCTATTTGGTGTACTTGAGTTATTTCTATTAGCTATTAAATAGAAATGATCAACTAGTCATAAAACTAACTAATTTGTCATTTATTTGTGTCTATAGGGTGCTGAAAAATTGCTTGCAGAGTTCATTCAAAGAATATTGCAGAATTCAGCATGATGTTGCAGAATTTTTTGAAAGTATCTTGTAGAATTCAGCGTGAGGCTTGACTTCATAAACACATGTATGTATATTTCAGTAATTTCTTTTAAATTACAACTGAATTTGGAAAAAAATAGTTTATTGGTAACCCGAATTCTAACCCGAAACCAAACCAAAACCGACCCGAACCCGAATTACATTATTAGGGTTTGGGTTTGGGTTCACTCAAACCCGGTATAACCCGACCCGAGTTGCACCCATAGTCCTAAACATACTGCACTAGTGGCTGTTCTAAAGTATTCAGGGTTGAATAGGATGAAAAAAAATGCAAAAATCTAAACCGATTTGCGTAGCATTCGGGCCTCCTGAATATTTCGCAATGTTCGCCACCAACACCGGAGGTATAATGGCAGGGCATGTGAGCACGAGGCGCATCCGGTCTTTGGTTCAAAACTGGGGACATGCGTAGTGTGCAAAAATCGTTCCATAATGGTTGTACTAGGGACTGAAATAAAAAATAAAAAATGTTCTAATTGACTATAAAATTTAATAAAATAGAAAATAAGCATTTGAAAATAGACTCATGCGCTTGGGATTAGAATACAGACAAAATTATTTAAAGTGGATACATTACCAAAGTGATTAGAAAGGAAGATTACAAATTACGTCTTTAATAATGAGATAATAAATTATTTTAAACAAACTTGTGCACTTAGGTAAGTGGGACTTGCCTTGGTGGTTACATAAAACTGATTAAAAAGGAAAATAATAAATATATGTCATAATGAGATTACGCAAACTATAAAATGAATACAACAACAACGATGACGATAATATTATACAATTTGCACAAGAATAATAATAAAATTATAAAATTTGAAACATAGTCCAAATGATACCAAAATTCTTGGATGGCCGCATCAGTGTTCCCAGTACTGCTTTTCAATTATTAATACAATTTTTTTCATTTTCAATATAATTTTACCCGTTCCAACAACAACTTTAGGGTATGTTTGGGAATGAATAAATTTTTTAATGAAAAATTTTGAAAAATAAAAATTGTCAAATGATGTAATACGATAAGAGTAACGATGAGGAGTAAAGAAGATAAAATTAAAATAGATAGGTTAGTTGTGTGGGTAGTTGTGTAGAAATGATTGAAAAGTAGGATAATTGTATAGAAAAATGTGAAAAAATAATTAAAAAATATAATAATTTTAAATAATGAAAAGTTTTAAATTGAAAAATTTTAACTTTATATTTTCTGCATATTGACAAACATACCGTTCCTCGTTCCACTGTACATCGTTACATTCTGATTTCATGTAAAATTCGATCCGAGAATCTTGGGTCATTTCGAAGACGCCTTCCCGGAGCTAACCAAGCCGAAGTTTGAAACTAACGGTCAGTGTCAGTAGTCGAGAGTCTTTACAGTCTACACAGTCATGGACGATCCATTGACTCCCGCACATTAGGGTTTAGCTACCAGAGGTTTTCTTTCTTTTGAAAGAAGAAAAGGAGGGATTTCTCCGGAAGCAACATCGCAGAAATTCTGTTTATCTTTTTGAATTCCTGGGAGACGGCGAGAGATGGCATTCTCTTCCGTGTTTTCGCCTTCGCCTCAGCAGCAGCCGCTCTTCCAGCCCCAACCCCAGCAGCAGCCTCTTTTCCAGCAGAACAATCCCTTTCTCCAGCAGCAACAACAGCAGCAGTTTCAGCTTGTGCAGCAGCAGCAGCAGCAGCAGCAGCAACAACAACAACAGCATATGTACCTATTCACGACGGAAAAGGCTCCAGCCCACTACAACACGAAATGGAAGGATCTGCACCCCGACTCCCAGAAATTCCTCCAACAAATCGAGTATGGTTTCTACCACAACACTTTCTTCTTTTCGTTCGAGGGCATTTATTGATTTGAGTGGCCACTGGGTAACGCCGGGTAAAAAAAAATCTTCCGGTGAGGAAGAAACCCAACCCTAATGCAAATGCCTAGAAGAAAAAAGCAACGCAAAAATTTTAGTCCAGACTGACGAGGTCGAAACGGTTTATTTCTGCCGTCTTGCGATCTGTTTCTCGTGTATAGGCCATCCTGTCGGACCTTGATTTTACTTGGACCATTGAGTACTGGGTACCATTTTCTGCAAACCATGTCCCAGATGACACAGTTCATCTCAAGGTCGCCATAATTGGCCAGCAACTTGGTATTGATCAAAAACATAACGATGGTGTTAAGAGAAATGATGGACAAAATCTAGCCCTCTCGTTCGATAAAATAAAGCCTTTTGGTTAATTGGCCTTGGATGTAGGAAAATTTGGTTTGTGTGCTCTCCATCCTTCAGTCCACGACAATGTCTCCAGACAAGACCCTGGTGGTCCAGCTCGTAGGAACAATGGTACTGGGTGGAGCTTAAATGCACAAGCTTTTTAAGATTCTGGTTATCAGTGACTAATCTATGAGATGATACATCAAAGATGAGGAATAGCATTTTGGTTTTGAAAGAAGCATGGACAGAATTGATCTTTATTGTCTCTCTGTGCTTCTAAGCATGGTGAAAAATGAACATTGTAGTCTTTTGTGTAGCTAATTTGCTATATTTGTCATTCAGTTGTTGAATCAGAAGGGTTTCATTTGCAGGGAGAGAATATTGGAGTATAGGGATGAAAGTCAGAGGCTAGATCAATGTAGCCGTCTTTTTGATTCATCAGTGTCTAACGATAGTTTTGAGTTTGATGCTGGCCACATAGTGCAGGTTTGTTCTTTGCTGTTATAGTTTTTGGCTTTCTCTTATTGATATTTGAATGTTGTGCAACTGCATTTCCAAGATCACCATAAACTTTTTTTTTTTTTTTTTTTTAAATCCTAGCAAGTGTTTAATATTTTTCTTGATTGGTTAGCTATTTACTTTTTTGTCTCAGGCTGAAGATTTATCTTTTCTACAAATGCCATCATTTATTTTCACCATGTTTTAAAGATGACACTGTCATTTGGCAATGCTAAAATGTGTAAGAATGGCACTGCCATACAACGATTAAGACCTTTAGGTCTCAATCTTGTATTCCTTCACTTCTCCTTGATTTTATATGTAATAATGACACATCAATTGTGTTGTCTTCATGTTCTATATTGTCAGATGTGATGGATCTATGGTTTCAACCTTCATGGAGCTATTGTTTTGGAAGCTATTGGCACTTTCCTTTTTAAACTTCTAAGTAATTTTTTATGTACCAGTTGGGAGAAGGCTAGATGTCGATGATTCTCCTAGGGCTGTTGCTCAGGAATGTTTGGTTTATTTTCCCAGCAAGTTTTCATTCAAATGCAAGTTGTCTCATAATTAATTGAACTCATAGTGAAGTTTTATCCTCTTTCTTTCTTCTTCTATTCTCTCACTCTCTCTCTCACCTGAAACACAGAATGATTTGGAAATATTGAATTGAATGATTTGGAAATATTGAATTGACCTCAACCTGGTATGCTGGTATTATAGATGATGAAATTTGTGGTTGACAGGAGCTTGGTGGAATTAATACAGCCGTGGAAAGAGAAAAGGCTACGTTGCAAGAGCTGATGAATGTTGTTAAAGGCATGTTAAGGGACACTGAGGTTGCAGTACGTTCATTTATGATGCTTCGACCCAGATTTCTTCATCCAAACACAGGAACAGCTAAAAATTCTACTGCTGCTACTCAGACACCAAATACGGCACTGGTTCCTACCTCAAGTGCTCAGACAAAATCTACTTCCATAGTCCCCGTCTTTGATTTCTACAGCGGTGTCCCTAAGAGGCCCTCACCATTTTTACAGCTAACTGTTACCAGATTTGAGAAGTGCCTTGGTGAATGCAGGCAGTGGATTGAAGAACTAGAGCAGCTCATCTCAAATATGGATGATAATTCTTTGAGCTCGGATAATTCGCTTTTGCATTCTCTACCCAAAGTCATGTCAAATGTGCATGACTTTTTTGTCCACATTGCTGCCAAGGTACACTGCAGCCCTAGCTTTGTGGCCTGTATCTTGTTGTATTCATGGGTCAAAGTACATTGCATACAGAGAATAGGGACAGGGTATGAGCATACTGTCATGATGATGCCTTCTAGGGGCATCTTATCCCCTCTGCATTTTGTTCTTTGTGCTGTGATTTGGTTTTGTCAATTCAGATTCTATCTTGAGTTGAGTCTTAAAGGGTTTTGGCTGGATAGATTAACAGATATTGTACTCTTTCCACGAAGAGACTTAATAAATAAAAGTGTTTTAGACAAAAAGAACTTTTTAATGGTGAGGATTCATGGTTGTGGTATCTCAGCCAGTTTTAGAGTTGATTGGGTAGAAATGTGCAGCGGAAAATAAATCTGATTAAATATGGATTTCTTGAGAATTATATCATAGCAACAACTTGCATTGCTTGTCTGTTGATGTCTTTCTAATATCACATATAATTACATGCTAAATATATCCCATGTCTCTTTTTCCCTTGTGCATGATATTTTCTTCACTGGCTTGCAAATGCTGGTGAGTCCACAGGCTGCTACTCAATCCAATTTGTGAAGCTTGTATAATTGACAATAATAGGACACACGAATGAAAATTTATTCTTTCCATTGAGTTAGAGAATTTTTAAATTATATCTTCACTGCATAATCCATGCAGCTGACCTTACTTCAGTGGGAAATGACTTTCGATGATGATATCTTCACTGCATAATGTGATTATTATTGGAGTCTTTGTTAATTGCTGCAGTTTATTAGATAAAATTAATGGAGGTCTGAAGTTTTTAGAGCGATAATATTATATTAGAGAAATTTATGGCCATGGGTTTAAATCTAAAAGTCGACAATGTAGGGAGTCAGCCTTGATCAAAGTGAAAGGCTAGGCAATGTCAATGGGGGTAAGTGTGACCAAATTGATTGTGTGAAGGGCAACTAGTTGCAGTTTCACCAATATATTGTATCATATGAGGTCTGCCATATGAATTTATTTCTTAATATGATTTATTATGATTCTAATTGTATGCAGGGCATTATACAATACATATTCTAGCTTGCAAAAGTGTTCTTGATTGTGCTTAAATTTTAAAGGATGGCTTCTAGCAGCAATAGAGCTGTTGTTGTAAAATTGTCTGTTCAACTACACACAGATATTGCTATTTCCAAGCAATAGGCTAACTTAATTTTGCAGGTGGAGGGCCTTCATCAGTATATTGAGTCAATGAAAGCTGCGTATCTAGCCGATCAACGCCATCGGGGTGATGGCAGTGATCCTTTTCTTGAGGCTGATCGACGAGAAATGGCCAAACAGGAAGCAGCTGCCAGGAGGGTTCATCCTACCTTGCACCTGCCTGCAATCAAACAGACATCTGGTCAAGTTGCTGGGTTGTTTGCCACCTCTGCAGTTCCTGGAACTTTAAATGTCCCCCAGCCAACCGCAGGGTCATCTGCTGCTTCATCTTCTAGCAGCTTCTCATTTGCTAACCCGCAATCAGCATCTGCTCCTGTTGCGTCCACAACTTCATCTTTTCTCTTTTCTACCCCTACAACAGCTGCTATGTCATCTAGCCTGTTTGGATCATCAGGGTTTACTCCCCAATCTACGCCTTTTGCATCGGCAGCATCAACACCTTTATTTGGTTCTACCCACACGCCATCTGCATTTGGAGCCAGTACACCATCCTTCACCCCAACTCCTGCGATTAGTGGCTCTTCTCTTTTCTCAACACCTTTTGCTTCCGGTACACATCTTTGTCTTCTATTTAAATTTCTACGGGCTATTTCCTGACAATAGGAAATATGCTGCTCTTTCATTACTCATCTAGCTGTTAGTATGTTGTTATGTTTTTGGCTCATGTGTTGTTTGCATGCCAGTCTACCCATGATGATAGGATGCTTCTTTAAATACACCTGTCCAGTCATCAG
Source organism: Annona cherimola (assembly GCA_030490835.1). Lineage (NCBI taxonomy): Eukaryota > Viridiplantae > Streptophyta > Magnoliopsida > Magnoliales > Annonaceae > Annona > Annona cherimola. The sequence goes on along the minus strand of CM059973.1, from coordinate 98,110,471 downwards.
GCTCTCTGTTTTGCCACTGAAAACAAAAGGCTTGGAAACCTTGAAAGTCGAAGGTTAGACCATAGGAAGATAGGATCAGCTTGGTTTTCATGGACATCCAACTTTTTTGGTATGAGACACTTCTGGGCAGATTTGGCACAGACATCACTGATGGCACCACCTGCTTTGCTACTTCTAGAGGAACCGCTCTTGTTTTAAGTGTTCGCTCAACTTTCTGTCAGCGAATAGGTGGTCATGCAGTCAATATGGAGAGACATCTGACTTCACTTCCACAATTCAAGCGGCTGGGCTATCACTTGTCCCTCACGAACCTTAGCAAATGTCCCAGTTTTGGATAAAAAAGGGGGACTCAAGCATTAATGGATTCCCATGCCAAAGCTCCTTTGACATTTAGGGATGAACTTTGCCTTAAACAGTTATGCAGGCTCAAGAAAAGCAAAATTTGTTAGCTTTCCTGATCAACTTTTTTAAAATTGAATTAAAAATTTAAAGAGGTTGGAATGAGTGCGCCATTTGACCTATTAGTCCCTGATATGATAGGATTGGGTACAAATTGGTTATTGAAACATGAATCAATGATAGGTCCTAATTCTCCAGAAATTGACCATCCATTCAAGCTTCTGGAACTTGCATGGAGCACTGACTATTGAGCAGGCAACTAAGAGTCATGATACTATACAATATATTGTATATTAGCTTATCCTACAATATTTAATTTTTTTTATTTTTATTTTTATTTTATTTTTATTTTTCTTCATAAACATGTTTTCTTAGGTGTATTTAATTCATATACTAAGTTTTGCCATTTTATAATATTTTTACATATTTATTTTTTATTTTTAAAAATTAGGGGCATATAAGTCATTTTCATCCCTTAAAACATGTATTTTTAAAAATAAAAAATAAATATGTAAAAGTATTATAAAACGGAAAAACTCAGTATATGAATTAAATATACTTAAGTTAACATGTTTATGAAGAAAAATAAAAAAAAGTAAAAATAAAATGAAAAAATTGAATATTGTATGATAAGCTAATATACAATATATTATATAGTATCATGACTCGGCAACTAATTCTTGACATGCGTGCATCTGTGGGCTATTATGAAAGCAAACCATGGTAGCGTTTTGCCTAGCAACCTGAAGCTAGCCAGAAACTATCTTTTAATGGTAAAGTCGTCAACACAAGGCAGAGTCGAGTGGAGAGGTGGGTCTTTTCTGTGTGGTGTGAATTCACCTTTACCATGGGTGGCAACAAATGCTCAGGGCACAGGGGGTTATTCTCCAATGAGACAGGATAAAATGTGACTGACAGCTAAATGTTTTATGTTGTACATTACGTGCAGGAGCTTTGCTACCACGAGTTCCATAAATGATGGCTGGTGTGTTAGGTTGGCAACTGGTGTCAATTTTTTCTCCCATTTTCACTCATGTTCTGGCATGACATGACACTTTTCACTAGTTTTTTGGGACAATTGGTACTTGCTGTTGTCTCAATTTCAGCAATGCTGAGAATGATGCACGCAGCAATTCTTCCTTTGCCAGCATAAATGGGCAATCTGCATGATGTAATGTATCACATGATCTGTGACAATCCATTGCTGGAATATCTTATATTTGGCCATTGAAAAGAAATCAGTGACGTAATCACTTTCTTCACTCATTCCTAGGTGCTGCTACAGGTTCCGGAGCGAGCTTTGGAGGTGCTACGGTGAGTGGATGCTGCTAACTTTCAATATGAACTGCTTTCTTTTATTTTTTTAATAACGATAACAGCAATTGAGGGAGTGCATGAGTTTTCTCTGCTTTTGCTGATTTGACAATGAGTTGCATAATGCCCTTAGCTTTGCTTGCACATTAAGTGTCCATTTTGCACTGCTGTGTGTGTGCTACTTTTGCTTCAAACAAAATAGTTATGCACTTTTTTTGGAAGCAATAAATTAAAATTTTCGTAATATGCTTGTTGAGCTTAAATTGCCGTATAAAAAGGCAAAAAGCACATGGGCCACAATCAGTCAATCATCCATCCAAACATAGTTTTCGAATTATCTGGCTTGTATGGGAAAATGTGCAGATACCCTTCAAACAAATAACCACGTGGGCTCTAAATCTGCATTTATGGCACTTGCATTTGTGCTTGAAGACATTGACATGGCAGGCAGCACTGTGCATCTGCACAAAAAATATCCAAGAGCTAAATATCTTATCTGACTGCACATGAACTGTCTGCTGATGTTGTAGTTATGTATTCATGTAGCATATGTTGGGGTTTCAACGTGCACATGAACTGCTTGGATGATTGCATCATATGAAACAACTTTATAGTGACGGAAACTGGGGGCACTGCTAATAATGCATGTGATTTTCATCTGTAGCATCAAATCTCCTGCCGTCTACTGACCACCATCATTTCAACTTTCTGTGCAGAAGTCTGCAAAGCCAAAAACTCGATCAAGCCGGCGATAGCAGTGTGATGTGGAAGCTTTAGAAAACTAAAACACCTGCCTTCTTGGCATTCCATTTTCTGCGGAATTGACATAGAAAAGAGCCTGACTTTCATCGTGTACCACAAACGGGTTCGTGCCTAGCCCAATATCAGGTGGTGGTAATATCTCCATCGGAAAGAGACCCCTTCCATGGAATCAGGTTTGGTGGGAATCAGTTGGAATATATTACTTGTATTTGGTGGCCTGAAGCTGAATCTCTAAAGACTAAAATAGGTGGGCGCCATAATTGTAGATCCATCTGGTGGAAAAGCTGTCTCAAATAGCATTCTAACTCATTCCAGCGCCCATCAATTTTCCCATAGAACATTATCAAAAAAAAAAAAAAAAAAAAATCCCTATAGAACTAAAGATTGATAAGTCCTTGTTTTAATCTGTGTTAGTGCTCGATACAGAAAGAGTTGTCCGATTATTAACTTGTCCTTGTGCTCTCTGGGTAATGTATAGCTGGTTGATCTGGCTTTCCAGGTGGTCTACTTGTCTACGCTTTCCCATAGCAGCCTAAATCAGAGATAGAAATATGATCATGTCGCTTCTTGATCATGTGGGGAAGAGTATTTTGATTGAATGCAGGATTAAATGAATGATGAAAAGGATATAGAAAAATAAAAGTCAATAAGAAGTATTTCTTTTATTTAAAAGAGAAAAAAAAAAATTCTAATTTTAATATTTGATTCTCTGGGTTATCATGACGTAGAAATGTTTTCACCAATCACCAATTTATTTATTTATTACCATTCTGACATTCGCGTGGTGTTGAAGTGTTCAAACTTCAAACCTCTCCGATGTCTGCGAGAGAACATGGGTTCGCCCTCACGCGGCGTAATAGAAATGGACAAGATGGAAGGCCAGGTACAAGGAACCAGTTTGAGGGTGCTGGCCTATTTTTAGCAGAGGACTGGTTGTGCTGACCTATTTTTAGGAAACTCTCTGCTAGATAGTAGATACTCCAACGTGATCTGAACCGTGTGTTTACCCTGAAATTGTCGATCGAATAGTCCCTGTTGAAATGTTTGTTGGAGAGGACGTCAAAATGCGAATGGTTTCGGCATTTTGGTATAAGATAGTAAATGGGGTGGAGAGATACTGTGATGCACGTGTCATTTGACCAAAAGTAAGGAACTGGGGCAGATGATTATCCGGATTATTCGGCTAAGAAATGGTTTGAACGGCAGCAGCATACGCATGTGCTTACGTCACCCCGTGCATTTGACCGCTCTGTATCATTTCCCCACTACTCAAAATTGTTATGCTTTCCGCGTTCCTTCCCGGGGATCACTGGGGCCCGCCAACTACGAATCCTTCAGTGGTATATTCTAGTTGCGGTTGTTAATCCAAAACATCCTGTGGCCCATCAGACGAGCGGCGGATATGCAACGTGCCACCGGGGGAAGGGGAAGGATGATCGAAGCTGCCGAGTGCCGACTACTCCCCAAAGTCAACTGAAATCATCGTCCTTTCCCCATCTATTCGCGGCAACGCCGCCTCTATCTCGTTGGAGAGGCCCTGCAAGTTGCAAGTTGCAAGTTGCAACTACTACATGTCGAAACTGCCCTTGTGGCGGCTTCTTGCGTTTCGTGGCTTACCTTCACCTTCTGCTTGTCCCTCAGTTGGGAGTGTGCATATAAGTGATATAACTGAATTGCGAAATTTCAATAACAACAACATTATGTCCTTTTTTAATTGTCCGTTGAAAGAATTTCTATTTTTTGAATTTTTCTATATAATCACATGATAAATTTACTTCTACCTCAAATAATCTAAATATTTTTAAAGAATTCTTCTTTTCCCTCAAAGTAATTGATTGGTTCTAAGGGGAACGAAAGGAGACCAATAATACGTGGGATAAGTATTAAATTAGTATTTGAAAACAATAACTTTTTTGAAATCGATGGAGTCAACATGTTCAGAGTGTCTTGTGTTAGGATAATTTTGAATGTACCTGGTGGGAAACCCCACCATCATATATTTTTGATAGCTTCGGTAACAATAATAATTTGGGCGCTGTTTGGGAAGGTAGAAAGTTCTCTCCTCCACACCTTTTAAAAAATATTCGACATTTCAATTACTTGACTACTCTATTTTTCTATTTTTATTCGTATATTTAAATTATTTGCTTACACAATTATCTTGTTTTTCTCACTTTTTCCTATCCAACACATCAATATCACATTTTTCAAACACATTTTTCTCTATGGTCTCACCCTCCTTCCATATCATCCAACAATGCCTTAAACAAAGATATTTATAGTGTATCTCATCCATTCCTCCTTTTGCATCTTTGTTGTAAGGTAGTGCTCAAGGACTTTACCACCTTTTCCCCCCAAAAAAATCTAAGCTAATTTGTCTCTAGTGTGTGATGTAGTGCAAACGAGTGAACTTAACCTTAGACCTTGGTACATGGGTGCAAAAATTTATTTTTTAATATTTTAATTTTTTTTTATAAAATTGTTAATCTAAGGGTCTGTTTGGTATTTAAGAAAACTAATCCCCAAGTGCAAAAATTTTCAAAGTCCAGTGGCTTTGTGAAAAAGACGTCAAATCAACTATGCACAAGTGCGGGCAGGCGGGAGAGCCATACTGAGCATGGCCATCTGAGACCGAGAAATTGTGATGCCAATTATTTTTTAGCGCATGAAAGTCATCCACCATTCCACCCATCCGTCGCATTTGGCTATGGTGGGAAAATGTTGTGTCAGCTTTCTTCAAATATTGGCCTTGGATAGGGCAAATGCATGTATGACATCATTTCAAATATTCGAGCTGGCTCCATTAACTCCTTCCAATGCCAATTCCGATCAACTACAATGAGTTTTATGGAAATCTAAACAGACCCTAAATATATTTAACATGTGTATCAATTTTTACCAATTTTGGATATTTGTAGATTTTTTTTGAATTTTTAAAATTAGTGGCATTTTCATAACATTGATTTAAAAAAAAATCAAAAAAATCTACAAAGGACAAAAATCAATATACATGTTAAATACATTAAATTAATAGTTTTATAAAAAATTCAAAAATATAAAAAAAATGGATTAAATACGCTTGGGTGAACCAAGACTAAGTACGCCAAGGTGCATTTAGTCATTATTACACATTAAAGATTTGTTTGGTAAGATGTGAAAAACCTACACCACTACTGTCTATATATCTTTGGATACGACTTGACATTATTAAAAAATAATTTAGTTTTTTGTTATTATCTTTATGTTTTAACATTTATCTATTTTTATATAATTATCTTATTTATTTAATTCTTATTGTCTTTTCTCTGGATCATAACTATCATATCAACCCACTTTTTCACTTTTTAAAAATGTTTTACAAATTTTTTATCTTACACTGAAGAGAACCTAATTTTTGAAATAAATAAGAGATCCTTATTTTAAAAAATTAAATGCAGCCGTAGCTTTACCCGAAACAAATGAATTATTTAGAAAAAAAACTTATAATAAGTTATTATAAGGGAACCCAATCGTATGCACCCGGGTGCATTCAGCCTCAGTGCACCCGGGTGCACTGCACCTATTTTTTTTTATTTTTTTTTGAAATTTTTTTCATACAATGGTTAATCTAGGTTTATTTAACATATGTATCAATTTTTACTATTTTTGGAGACTTTTAGATATTTTTTTTAGATTTTTAAAAATCAGTGGCATTTTCGGTAATTTAAAATTACGGAAAATGACACTGATTTTTAAAAATCTAAAAAAAAATCTAAAAATCTCCAAAAATAGTAAAAATTGATACATATGTTAAATAAACTTATATTAACAGCTTCATGAAAAAATTTTCAAAAAAAAATAAAAAAAAATAGGTGCAGTGCACCCAGGTGCACTGAGGCTGAATGCACCCGGGTGCATACGATTGGGTTCCTATTATAAGTTAATTATTACCTCGAACTTTTCCATTTCCGTGTACTCCGCCGAGTGCTTGTTTGACCCTCGAGTAAAATTACTGCGTCGCTCGCATTCGAGACGTTCCGACCTTGGCTTTAACTTCGGGAAGCCTGGGCGACGGCAGCCTTGCCATGCGACCTGCGATACACAAGTCCAAACAAGCACTGAATCGGTTGCTGTGCCGAGAGAATAGCTGGGATTTTGGAGGTCATTTCCGTAGTATCCGTCGACCACGACCATCGGCTGCGGTCATCTTGCTAGGAAGCCGGCTCGTTCTTCTCACCACGATCACTCCGCTTCGCCATCCGTTTCCCAATGTCTACTTACTGGATGCCGTAAATATACAATAATTATTAAATTCAGATTATTTTATGATAATGCGATTTTAATTATTGCGATGGATTTAATCAGTTTTGAAATGATTAATGGGAAAATTTTAACGGTATAATTAATACACAAACATAAGATAGCAGCACGATATACTATAATAACCGCCTTACATAGTTTTATATTCATTTCTTTTCCGAGCAGAGCGAAATTGGACGGCTCAGATCAAAGACAGTAGGCGGCTCATAAGTTAGACGGACACAGGCCCTCAGTCGCGACGGAGAGAAACGAAAAGGATCTTTTAAAATGGCCCGCTCGCCCACTTCCGTCGCCGTTTCCCCCTTTTTGGCGCTCTCCGCCGTTTCCTTCTTAGCCCGGTCGTAGATCCTTCGTCTCTCTCTTCCTCTAGCGAGGCAGAGAAGAAGAAGAAGAACTGCCGCATAAAATCCTACCATCGTTTCTCTCTTTTGATCCTATCTCCTTTCTTCTTCCAATTTTTACCGAGCCCTAGAACTCCCATTCTTATTTCTTCCTCCGTCTCCGCAACCCTAATCGATCTTTTCTCCTCCAAATTCCTCCATCGTTTCTCCGATTCTTTTCTTCCTCATACAAAGATGTTGCTCCTCTGAATTCCGGCTCGGCCGCGTTCAATTCTCCGTCTTCCAAACCTACCCTGCGTCGAATCGCTTGTCGGTTCTTCAAGGTTGGTGTCATGGCGATTAGAATCACAGTCACCATTTCCGGCTACGTCGCTCAGAACCTTGCAGCGTCCGCCGGGATGAGATGTGGGAATTTCAGGCTGTTTCACGAGTGCAGCGGCAGCAGCCGGTCTCGGATTCTCTTCTCCAAACAGAAATCAGAAGTTGATCCATCCCCTAGGAATTTTCAGGCCGGCTTTAGCAGGTCTAGTAGATCGGTTTATTCATTTGCCGCCGGAAGTCCGTCGGTCGACAGCTGTAGGTCCACTTGTCGATTGCTTTCTGCGATGAAGATCCCGGGATTTGGATCTGGATCCTCTTCTATTTTCGGAGTTTCTTCCTCATCGATTCTCAAGCCATCTTCAATCATCCCATTTTTCCAAGGGATGAAGTGGCTTCCTTGTCACGAGTTCTTTCAGGGGCCTGTAAGTAAAGCTATTGATAAAGGGGGAACATGTTGCGATGACGTCGCAGCTGACGAGAGGTCAAGAGCGAATGTGAAGCGCCCAGAAATCAATATTAGGTCGAATGGCTGTTTCCGGCGGTGGCTCAGTTTCTGTTCGGACGACGCAAAGACGGCTTTTACGGCAGTTACTGTTAGTTTATTATATAATTCTTTCTTGGCTGAGCCTAGATCAATTCCTTCACGTTCAATGTATCCTACGTTCGACGTGGGGGATCGTATTCTGGCAGAAAAGGTAAAGAGACGATTCCTGTCTACGCTGTTTCTTTAGTCATGTCTTTTTCCTTGAGCATTCTTTACTGTTCAAGATGACAAAGAAACCCCCCATCAGCTTAAGCACTCGTGTCACGAACTCATAAAATTTGCTCCTGGTTAAATCGAAGACGAGGTCTGGTTGTGCTTTCTGTGCTTAAATGGGAGAGCGTAAATAAAAACCAATAGAATCTAAGAACGTTTACTTTCTCGAATTCTAAATGCAGTTTCTTCGTTCACAATCAATTATGTTTTGGCCTTTTCTTCGAATAAAACTTAATTTTGCTTCTCTGGCAAACCATCAGTTTCTACATGCAATTATGCTAATTAAAAGAACATTTTAAAAAAAATTGTTTGGTGATGCAGACCAATGGTTGAGGGTTTTATCATATCTTGATGATTTTTAAGCTGGCTGGTTTATACGAGAAGTGCATTTTTCTATGATCGGTATGATGCTTGAACAAATTTTTGCTTGATGAACTGAAGTACTTTTTCAAAATATAATTTAAAGGATCAACACCGTTCAAGAATTATTATCTTCAATCCCTGCTTAATTTGATTTTTCTGTTATTAGCATCGATTGCTCTTTTGTGCTGTATTTTTCATCTTCTGATTAAGCATTTCAATTCTCATTGAATTGTTTTTCATTTTTGTAATTGCTTTACGATACTCTTTATTTCTCACCCCTTTTTCTAGATACTATCAAATGGATATAATTCTTTGAATACTCTTTGTTGATGTTAAGCCTTTGAGGCCGCTACCATCATTTTAGTTGATGTGAACAATTACAAGAATTAGTCATGCTGCTCCATTCAGCTGCAGGGAATGACTTCAGAGCTCTAGGTGTTTGATTAGATTGATTGGTGGTTTTAGTTTTCCTATAATCATATAGAATTTTCTTACTTGGTGTTAATGTCGAATGTCGATCTGTTGTTGACTTGTTGTTCACATAAATGTTGCAGGTGTCATATTATTTTAAAGATCCTGATGTCACGGATATAGTGATCTTTAGGGCTCCTCCTGTCCTCCAGGTATCTGTTAATTTCTTCTTTGATATAACTCAGAAAGCCATGGATGAATAGGACAGTGTGATAAACAATCAGGCTATTGCTATTTGCAGGAAAAGGGTTTTAGTGCTGGTGATGTCTTCATCAAAAGAGTTGTAGCCAGAGCAGGAGATACTGTGGAAGTGAGTTTCCCCTTGAGCTAATTTTCTCAATTGTATTTATTGAGACTGCCTGAAGATGGGGTTCAAAGTACTTACGGACTGGCTGTGCTTCCTTTCTTTTGGTGGGCTACAAAATAGGTTCGTGGTGGAAAATTGTTGGTGAATGGAGTCAATCAAGAAGAGGATTTTATTTTGGAGCCACTTGCTTATGAAATGGATCCTGTGGTAAGCTCTCATTTCTACACTTATAATTTTTCATGGTCTACGCTGTATAATAAATTTACAACCCCACAATAGCATCATGGGGGAATATATTACATTATGAGCTCCTTAATGTGTCACTAATTGTCTGCAAAATGTTCTGCTGAAATGCTGTTTATTGGCTTGACCTGGCAAAGTCAACAAAATAAACCCTGATGAAACACAAATTGATCATTACTTGGTTGCCAAGGGCATTGAACTGAACACTGGATGGAAGATTGAAACATCAAACATAGTTCTGATTCAACCTCTTTTTTTATGTTCTGATTCTTCCCATAGTCATCAATCATGCTTTGTTTTGTTGACTTTTATTTGATCCTCAAGGTCGGTCTAGGCATAATCTAGAATAAGTTTCCTAGCTTTCTCCATTGTCAAACTGAAGAAATGAATCAGCAAAAGAGACAGAAGCTATGATGGAGAATGGAATAGGAGCTCTTGCGAAAGTTTAATCTGGTATGGCTATATTGGTACAGGTGGATATATTGCTTTTTAAATAGACGATATTGTACCTGGGGCCTGAGTGGTCCATGACTAGCTGTATGATTTCTTGAACTGCTGGGACTTAAAAGTGGTTTAACAAGGTGAAATTCACAAATAATCTAAGCTGCACAGTCCCTGCCATCTGAGTTGGCCAATCCCAGCAGCTCAACTGTCTTCTATCATTGTCCATCAGTACTCCTTATATGTTTCCAACAATACCACCCATCTATGTGGGTTCAGCCTGGTTTTGATTTGTGAGTTATCTGCTTCTTATCGTGCTTTTATGGAACTCCATTGAGCTATGATAAGTTTTCATGCTCTACATTAATGGAATTGAAATCTATTGACTGTTATATATAACAAGTAGTGTTAATTTTGCCATGACTGCCTCTCATATTTTGTTGCATGTGCAGCTTGTGCCTGCAGGCTATGTGTTTGTGATGGGAGACAACCGCAACAACAGTTTTGACTCTCATGTTTGGTATGCCCTTCATACCGATGAATTATTTTTTATTGTTTAAAATATAAGATTTTCCAAGGGATGCTTAGATGAAGGTGGTAGCAGTGGCTGATTCTAAATTGCTAATCATGACTACAATGACTAGTTGTGGCCATTAACACAGCAAGATTGTGTTTATTTATTAAGATCTGAGTTTCCAAAAGCCACTAAAATCTTTTGTGGATCTATATTATGGCCAACCTTGATGATTTTGTACTATCTAATGGACTGCCTTTCTCTTCTTATCCCTTGCTTAGTTGGGAACCTGAAGTTCATCCAAATTAAAGTTTCACGTAGGACAATTTCTTTTTGGATCATTAAATAGGACAAAAAATTAGGGTCTGGTATTTTTTTCCCACTTCATATCATTGATATAATTGTACGTTTAACTACTTAACTACCATCTTTTTTCTATTATTACCTATAAGAGTATTCCTTCCATCTCAATGAATTATTTTTTGAACTGAAAGGAAAAAGGAATGTATATCTAGACCTGCCGGTTGCAGATGGCTGAATGTTTGTCAATAATTGCATTTGCATTTTTTTTTTTTTTTAGGGGACCACTTCCCGTCAAGAACATTATTGGGAGGTCTGTGCTTCGATACTGGCCGCCACCAATGATTTCCGACACAGTGCATGAACCTCAGGTGGCACAGAAACTGTTCGCTGTTTCATGACCTACACCATTCTGAATTTGCTCTCCGGAGTAAACTCTGATATTAGGAATATCTCTTGGGATGCGTAGAAAGTCATTGCATCCGGGGGAAAGCCGTTCTTTTATGCAGCTTTGTAAATATCTTGACTCCCTGTCTCCTCTGCTGTTTTTGTTTATTGGATCATGGGTTTGCCTCTCTGGGCTCTTCTCGGTTTCCTTCCTTAATCAGGGAATGGTGGAAGTCATGAATGAATTTTGTATTGACTGCAGCATTGATTTGTTGGACGAATGCTGGAGTTCATTCATTCCGAGTTTTCTATTTTTGTTTGATGTATGTATCTCAAGAGTCTGAATAACCGCCTTTAAAATAAACGCGTCAATGAAAATGAATCAAAATTTTTTAGTTGGATGACTGGCAGATTGAAAGCGTAGTTCGTTATGTTGTTAACGTTTCATGGGATCTGTAACTCTGAATGCTGAGCGATGTAGGAGTAAAATTGTGTGCGTCAGTAAATGCTTGCAGGCTTAAAGCTCTGTTGCTCTAGACTACATGCCCATAATATCATGCAGAGATCCGATGCTTTTGATGATCTTATAATTAAATCCTTACAGGTGCTGTAAGGATAGGCGTTCATTCTGGTCTAATCTTTATGTTCTTAGCCACATTCAGTTCCAGAACTAACCTAACTTTCCCATCCAAAAAGTTCTTAAGATTCTTTTGATCAAAGGTATGAATGACTTCTTTATTGCTAAACTACCGAAGAAATAACCATTGGAGTTTTAGCTCAACAAATAATGATGGATTTGAATGTTCGTTAAAAATTGATCAATTTAAAATGAACCTTGGCTAGGTCTGCCTCGAATAATGATATTTGTCAGGATCTCTTCAATGATAATTGGGTGTGGCTGTCAACTGGTCATTCCTCCTTGATCCCGTCCCATTCCACAGTTCCTTGCTCTTTCCTCAGGTCTTTGAGCGGTATAGGGCCTTTTTGGGCTAATTTTTCTACGGTTGATTTCTGCTTCCCAAAGGAAGCTATGCCAAACAGGCCTTTTAGCTTCTATTGTCAAAACAGCTCCAATCCCCTGGCGGCTGTCTTTGCAGCAAGAAGTCGAAAGCTGAATACCAGCTTTCAATATGCTTACCTGCGTGTCTTTTTTGTTTGCAGCAGCGCTGCCACACTGCTGGATTCAACTTCCAATATGCTTGCCTCATTGCCCTGAGAACTCCAAGGCGAAGGGGCGCTAAGTCGGGCTCACGACTCATCCTTAATAAATTGCCATTTCATACTGGGCGGTCTCTCCTAAGTACCATACTTTCTTGCAACCTCTCTAATCCTGCATGGATATCGCCAACCTGTGGGTGAGATTCATCACCGGCGGAGAAGACATTTATATCACTCTGTATCTCAATCCAGCTAACCCCAGGATCCTTCTCCCCTCCCAATCCTCTTAGCCTTCTCCTCATTTCCGCCACTGCATCCCATCTTCCCGTGGCTGCATAAAGATTCGACAGCAGAGCATGCGTCGCTGTGTCTTCTGGCTCAGAGCTCAGAACCCATTCTGCTGCTCGCACTCCTATCTCCGAGTCCTTGAAAACGACGCAAGAGCTCAACAAAGTTCTCCATAATTCCGGAAAATCATCACGAAAAGGCGAGCTCTTAATCAAATCCTCTGCTTCCTCCAACAACCCAGCTCGACTCAAGAGGCTTACCATGCAAGAGTAGTGCTTTATGCCCGGTTCTACTCCTCTCTTGTTCATGGAATTCCAAAAGAACGTTCCTTCCTCCACCAGGTGGCAGTGGCTGCAAGCAGATAGCAGCGAGATGAAGGTGACCTTATCCGGCCTCTGGCCTCTTCCTTCCATCTCATCAAACAGCTTGAATGCCTCTTCCGGATTTCCATGGTGAGCATACCCGCCAAGCATTGCATTCCAGCATTTCAAATCCGGCTCCGTAACCGCAGAGAACACCAAGCGAGCAGCTTCAAGGTCGCCTGCTTTAGCATACATATCCACTAGGCTCCCACAGCTGCACATATCAGTCTCGGTTCCAGATTTCACCACAAGAGCATGCGTCGTTTCCCCTAGCCTGAGGGTTGTCAGATCCGCAGCGGAGCTCAAAATGCTGCTGAGAGAAAAGCTATCCACTCTGTGGCCTTCCGCTTGCATGCCCCGGAAGTAATAAACTGCTGCTTCGCCTTCGCACAGTCTAGCATGACCAGCAATCATCTCAGTCCACAGAATAACATCTCTCTCCACCATCGAATCGAAAAGCTTCTTTGCCGACTCTGATTCGCAGTTCTTGAAATACATGTTGATGAGAGTACTTGCGACGAAAACGCTCTTCTCGAATCCCGCTTTCTTAATCTGGGCATGAAATGGCTGCCCATATCTTGAACAAGGAAGACCCGCAGTCGCGCACACGACTGCAGCATAAGTGTAATCATCCGGATTTTCCCAACACAAATACCGGGACTGTACAAACAACTGCATCGCGTTCTCTCCATCACCAATCTCCGAATACCCAGCTATCATTGTATTCCATGAAACTTTGTCTGGCGTCTCGATCATTCTTAAAGCAGAGCACGCGGTTTCCAGGTCTCCACAACAAGAATACAGCTCGAGCAATGCATTCATCACTGCCGTATCGGCAGGATGCTCTGATTTCATGATGTGGGCGTGGATGATTTTCCCGCTAGCGTAATCCGCCAGTCGGCTACAAGCATTCAAAGCAATCGAAAAGCTGAAATTGGACGGTGCTAGACCTGTCCCTACCATGCAGCAGAACAGCTGCAGGCCTCTCTCGATCCTCCCGTTCATCGCATACCCATAAATCATCGAGTTCCATGCAATCACGTCCCTTTCAATCATCGTATCGAAAACCGCCTCCGCAGATGACAGATCCCCGCATTTCGAATACATCCCAAGAAGAGACGTCTGGACGGGGATATCACTCAGGAGGCCGCACTTCACAATCTGGGTGTGAATAATTGCAGCAGCATTGCATTGGTCTTCTGTCGAAAACAGAGATTGTAGGAGGCTGGTGAAGGTGGAGGTGTTGGGCCTGATGCCTTCTCTCCCCATGAGCTCAAATAGGCGGAGGCTGTGAACCGGGGGCTGGCGGGGAATTCGCGAGTAAGCTGCGATGAGGGCGTTGAAGGAGACTACGTTTCTACGAGGCATTTGGTCGAAGACGAGGCGCGCATCGGCGAGGGAGCCCGACCTCTCGTACATGGAGAGAATGTTGTTGTTGAGGAAGGGCCATGGGCTGAGAGCTGCTGCGGTGGTGGTGAGGACGAGTGCGTGAAGCTGGCGGGCTTTCCGCAAACACGTCGTAGCCGCGCATCGCTTCAACAGCTCGGACCCCGAATAGCTTTCACCAGATCCCATCTTCAAAGGATGAACGGCTCAGAATGATTTCGATGAGAATTCGATTTAGAGATGTACGTGGGAGATTGCATGCAACGCGATCAGATTGCTTGCTTTGATGAACGAGCCAGCATGCGATGCTTTCATATTCCAGGACCATCTTCGGGAGTCTCTGGACTGCTGCTGCTGATAGGTGGTGGGTGGATTGTGCGCCCTCGCTCAAAAACACAACAATATAAACGGTCCAGATCTACCGTTTCACAACTTATCATTGCACCGTGGAGTCACAACTTCTATGTAAGGAGCGGAAAAGAATTTTTTTCAATTACCAAAATTTAATTTTAAATATTTAAGAATGGGTTCTCATCGATTATGGCCGGATGCGTTTAGGCAGAATAATTTTATTTTTAAATTCTTTATAAATTATGCGGCGTCATGTATATTTTAGCCATGTGAAATCTGTCAAAATTTGTTAATTTATTTATTATTTTCGAATTAAGTAATAACCGGCTGCTTGTCTTTATATGGTTTTGCAAATTTGACTCATAAATAGTAATTTTGTAATTACACTCCTACTTTTGAGCAGTGAGTCACTCCTACTAAGGAGCTAAAAAATGCATTTTGGTAAAAATAAAATTTTTAATGAAAAGTTTTTAGTATAAAATTTTTTAAAATAAAAATAAATAATATGATATAATAGAGGTAATGAAGAAAAATATAAAGAATATAGTTAAAATAGATAAATTAGAAGTAATTGTATAGAAATGATTAAAAAATAAAATAATTGTATGTGAAAATGTAAAAAAATAATTAAAAGATAAAATAATTGTGAAGAATAAAAAATTTTAGGTTGAAAATTTTATGTAAATAAATACTTTCTTAAATAAGAGAAATGATTCTGGTAGTTCGAGCTAAGTAATAGTTTATCTTAAAAAGTTCGTTAATTTTTTTTACTTTATTTTTTGTAAACTTTTAATAGAGACATATTTAATATATATATATATATATCAAGTTTTTATTATTTTTATGAATAAATTTTTATCATTTTCGAATATACAAAAAAGGTAAAATTTAATTTATATATTAAATATAATTAGATAAACAAGTGTACAAAGAAATAAGAAAAAAAGTTTTAAAATAAAAATTTTATTTAGCCCGTGCTACTAGATCATTTCTCATTAAGAAATTAATCGGCTGACGTGTCTTTACATGGTTTTCCAATTTTTACTCGCAAATAATAATTTTGTAATAACTTTCATCAAAAAAAAAAAATAAAAAAAAAAATAATTTTGTAATAACACTCCTTTTGAGCAAATGCGAGAAACGGCCGTTAGATTCCAGGGGGCACCGCAATTGCCGCCGCCTTCTTGATCATGTCTTCTCGTCATCCCGATTTCTCCCGCCTCTACGCTCTCCTCCGCTCTCACATCCAACCTGATATTCTTCAAACGAAGGAAAAGGAGAAAGATATTCTAATCCTCCTTTCTCAGGTTTCTCCCTTCCTCCGCACCTCCTCCATCTCGCATGCTCCTAATCTAGTTTCGCTCGCGCGCGCTCTTTCTCTTTCTCTCTCATACAATCACTTTCTGTTTTTTCTGTTTCGCAGGTCGATGCAGAAGCTAAATCATGGACCATCGAACCGCATCATTTTGATTCCATTAAAGTGAGTTTTTCTTCCTCCTTTTTTCTGAACGTTACGGGATTGTCAGCCGTTGACGGCAAAGATGGGTTGTTCACACTGCATGAGGCACACAATTTTCTCACTGGAATGTGACAAGGAACAGGAATATCAAGTGATTATAGTCATGTTATCTTATTGCAGGCCATGGATCTGGAAGGCTTGGCTAATGTTGCATCTGTTTTGGTAAGTTTACATTAAAATGGGTTTTTGCTTTTGGTCCTGTAAACATTTGTTGCTATGCAATTCTTCCCGAAGAAAAGGATGTTCGAAGCTTGCCATTTTACCTTACTTTGTCTCTAAGTAAAGAGGTAAAGAATACAGTCATGTTTGTGAGGTTGAATTCAGGATCAAGTTAGTAGGTGGTTGATTCATACGATCCCCATCCAGAGATACATTCAAGTGCTACCCTGACAGATGGCCTATCCCGGTTAGAGATAATTAAGGCTTTTTTTTTTTTTTTGGGTAAAATGGAGAATTGATGGAGAGAGGAATAAATTATTTTTATGCCAGTCAGTGAAAAAATTTTACATAGTTGAGTTGTTTTGTACTGGGTTGTCTCATGGTGGCCTTTTTGCCGGCAGGTGGTTTTTCTGGCTGCTAGGAGTCAATACATTCAACATGTCGCTGGAAACATTATAGTTTCCTTCTCCAATTTTCTTGCTAAATCTGTATGTTCTGAATGGTTGATCAGACTTGGTTGAATAGCAATTGAATTTTTTTTTTTGGTTTACTCTTAACCCATGGGCTGATGTTTATCTCAGGGAAGCAAATTGGAGGAGTTTCTTAATTTGCTATGGGCTACCTTAGAAGCTGCAATTCTCAATATCTGTTCGTCATCATCAGTTTCTTCACCAGCTGGATCGACTATCCCTTTGGATGCAAGTAACAATATCAAACATAACATGAAAGAGGTTGCATGGACCACATGGTTAGATTGCAGTCCTGTGAACACCATTTCAGATTTGCAAAAGAGGCTGTTGAATGCCAATTGGCTTACAGTTACGTGCCTAGTGCAGGTCCTGCACAACATACTAAAATCTTTAAAGCAAGGTCATGGTGAATTTTTAGCAGCCTACTTGCGTTGTTTTGGTTCTTTTCCTGATACTCTATGGGATTTGTTGCATGAGACTTTTGTTGGTCAGAATGACGCATTTCAGATGTGCTCCAATGAGATTTCACCTATTGAAAACAATTGTGCTCCCCAGTCTAAGTATTTATTCTTAGGGGCTCTCCTTCGGCTCTTCTGTTCCATGGTGGACCAGAATGCCCTTGAGGAAACTCCAGAAACACCCTTTGATGCGCTTCCATTCCTTTCTAAGATCATCAAACTTGTTCCACTGCTTTTGCGTTGGTGTTTCACTGAGCATGCGGATCATGAAGGCAACCGAATTTCTCGTTACTTGCAGCATAAGATTCTGGTAAGAAATAACTTCTGATCTCTATCAAACAGCATTGTCAAACATTGAAGTTGTAGCTGGAACTGCATCATTTATAAGCAAACTATCACCTAAGCCCAGTGAAGGGAATGGATATTATATTTTGTACATCTGCGTGTGATTGGTGGGCTTTTTTGGGTTGTTTGTCTGTGCTCTGTTATAGGCAGCGGACCTTGCTTTCCTGGACCATGGTTCTTTAGTGTGGTACAATCATATAGGGGAAAAAACCGAAAGTACTTGTTGTGGTTGCCTAATATTTTGACATTAGGTCTAATCAGATCTTTGGGTTGTGTGTGTCGCAGATGCTGATGTTCAGGCTTGGATTTCATATCCATCAGCAATCTTCTACTCTTGTTTTGTGGTTGGAATTACTTGAGAGATATTTTGAAGATCTCTTGTACCTACCCCTCTTTGAACATAATGATCATCTTGGAGGTCATTTAGAAGAATCCCCATTCCTGACAAGTGTGTATGGAGGAGAAAAAACATGTCAATCAAATTCCCGCCACTTACAAAGGCGTGCTGTATTTCTCCTTTTCAAGTGCTCCTGCAGTTTGATTAGCCTTGATGAGGAAGGTATTAGCAATTGTTCATTTACAATGGACACTTTAATGGCAAGGAATGAGCTACAAAGCAGCAGTGAACGTTGTTGTGCAAAGGGCTTAACGGAACTTTCTAAGTGGCTTCATAGGCAGCTGCCTTCTGAGAAATTTGAAGACTCAGACACATATTCCAGAAGTTTCTGCAGCTTTGCTGTGTCTTTTTTGCAGCTATACATGGATGAGGTATGCATTTCCATTCCTTGGGTAGTCTTTCACTATCATTTCGCAGAAGTAAATTAATACCTGAAAATTTTCTCCTGCTGGAAATATCTCTGGATAAATTGTTGGTTGTTTATCATAAATGCATCCTTCCCTTTGACAAACTGTCTCTATGATTTGTGTGGTACTCCTTCTGATTAAAAGTGAAAACAGATGATTTGGGTTTTGACTAGAATTCACAAATTTGGGAATGAATCCATACGGTGTTTCTTTTTTTTGGTTTTTGTTTTGATTTTGATTTGGTGTTTCTTTTGGATGCGTCTTTCTATGATTTCTTGAAAAGCATTAACACAAGAGTTGAGAATATTTAATTGGAGAATTAGTATGAATCGAATGCAGATTTGGAAACTGAGCCTATTTGAAGCACAGAGGCTTTCTTTTTGATTACTGATATGATGCATGTATCGTAGAAAGTGACTAAATTTATCTTACCTTGGTTGTATCCTGTATAAAAATTATATTGAGAGCCAGAAGGGAATCCAAAACCTTTTGTGGAGGAGGGGGATGAGGGGGCATATAAAAAGTATTATTTAAGCAGTGGACAATCATGCCAATATAAACTATATTTTGAAATATTTTTCAAAATTTTGGACTAATTCAACTCTTCAAGTTTCAAAATTCAGGGTAACTCCGTGGAGCTTTGCCTATGTTGATTGTTGAGGGTTGGTTTAGTACATATTGGTTGTGGTTCTTCTAATTGTTCTTTGTGGTCTCCTTTTGCATTTTCTTCTTCTTTTCTTTTTTGACCCCTAACTTTGTTCTGGTTCTTGCTTTGACTGTAGGATGATTTATTACTTGAAATGTTGTTGCTGCTTTTAAAATTGTGCAGCTCAAACAATGAAAGCATCAATAATTTTAAGGAGCAGAAGGGAGATGCTCTTGTTCTTATTTCAAGCATTTTTAATCCCATTCGCCTTTTCCATATATTTCTCTCGGAGGTTGATCCATCAGTCTGGTCTTTCTTTCCTTCTATTTATCCCATGAACTTGTCTATGACTGTATCTCTTAGATACTTTAATTCATAATAAGTATGAGCAATAATATTCTTCTCACTAATAATTATTTTTATTCGAGACTGAACAGAAGTGCATTTGTAACTTAGTTTTGTTGTTTTCCCCTCAAATTTCCATCAGCCTAAAAGTTCTACACAAGTTTGTCTTTGAATGTATCATTCTAGTATTTTCTCAGTCTACAAAGTCTATGACCCTTTATGCATGAAAAATTTCTTCCCTTTTTTGGAAATTACGAATTATAAGTCTAATTTGTATAACAAATCTGAATGATCAAAGTTCAAGTTTTACCCCATTTCAGAAATTTTTATTTTTTGTATTGTATTTTACAATCAAGGTCTATTTGGTATGAGTTAATAAAGAAGTGGGGAAATTTTGTTGGGAAATTTTTTTTAAAAGTGAAAAAGTAATGTGATGTGATAGAGATAATTATTAGGAGTAAAGAGAATAAAGTTAAAATAAACATAGTAATTTTACGGAAAGATGCAAAAAAAATGATTGGACTATAGAGATAATAATGGAAAAGTAGGGTAGTTATGTGATTAAAATATAAAATGATGTATTTGTGGCCTCCATTTCATGTTATTATTTAAAGTCAAATCCTTCAAAACAGTTGTTTATGTTTGGTGTAATTTTGTTTTTTGATATCTCCATCTAAAAGTGCATTGGATGCACACATCTTGGATATGGCTTTGCTTTCGGTTTTTCGTTTTTCTGTCATTTTTATTCTTTTCTTCTCATTGTATCTTATATCTAGCTTTTGTAGTTACATTACGATCACCTGGTGCTTCTTGATTACCTTATTTCAAAAGATACAGGAGTTCATTGTGCACAATATCTACTAAGGTACTCGATATAATTTTATTTTGCTGTCCTACTTGTCTTATCCGAAGAACCTGGCTACTTTCTATTATTTGTTCTATTGTCACATTTCTTTGTGTATTTTTCTTCATGCTGCCATGTAACTCAGGTGCTTTTCTACAACTTATTTCCTTATAGGTGCTTGCGCATGATTTCAAAATCATGGCACGTTTTCGTGGAATTTTCTGCCAGTGGGGATGCAATTAATCGGTCATGGCCCCAAAATGGCAATGTTAGGATGAGTAAGCAGGGCTCTCATGAGAGGGCTGAGTTCCCAACTTCAATAGAAGAGATTGGATGCTCAAATGTGCTTGAGAGGGCTGGCAAAAGAAGATGTAGAACTGAAAGCAAGAATGGACCTTTCATACGACAGGCTTTTGAAAATGCGAAAGAATGTTTGCTTTCTTTGAAAGAATCTGTAGCAAATCTTCATCAGAAGAATTTGTTTCCATATAATCCAACAGCACTTCTAAAAAGGTTAGTTAATTCTTCTCTTCAAAAGAATTAAAACATCTGTTTAAAGCACTTGGAATTTTGTGATCCCACATTCAGTACTTAGTCCCTCTGCAAATTCTGCATAAGAGAAAAGGGGTAGCACCTCAGCATGGCGTCATGCATCCAAATAAGTAGCATGGATCGGAAGAAATGCTTTCCATCAGTTGGGCATATTTTTGACGCAGATGGGCTGCCCTCATGATCCTTCAAGGCCACTCATGGAAATTCGCATAGTGTTGGATTTAGATGAACCTTTATAACGTGAATCATCAGTCTTTCACCCAGAACTATTTTTTTTATCCCTTGTTGACACATTCTACTTTGTATTAAGGAGTATTAACATACATACTAATGAAAAACTAAGTTATTTTCATCAATACCAGTAAGTTTAAAAGTCTTTCATCAATGCCAACACTTTTCCAAATTAATTTGATTCATGCCATGAATGAAATTAATTTGAAAAAACGTTGGCATGGATGAAAATAATTCAGTTTTTCATTGGCATGAATGCTAAAGCCCCTTGTATTAAAGAATTACATTGTTTAGGTGAATTAGCATATCCATTTGTAGGGACTATTGGATACGGACCTCCTTTCATTATCAAAGCTTATTAGCTATTTAGTCATCTCTATACCATTCCATTAAATTTGGAATATAGTTGTTTATAGCGAAATTATTGGTCTTCAAGACTACAATTCCATGCCCTTTTGAGTCTTGCTAGCATTTTTGAAGTCATAAAATTGACTTCATCCACTCTTGACTGAGTGTGGAGGTTGGTTCAGGTAAAGCCAAAGCAGACCAACATAATTTCCTGTTGGGTCCACCAATCATTCCCACTAGAACCTTGCTGGAACTGCTGATCCAAATGAAGACAGAATGCCACAGGCAGCCCTGGCCTTCATTTTCAATCGCTGCTCCATCATGCTGGATGGGCTTCATATTTTTGTCTGTTCCTCTTGCTTTTATTCTTTTATGAAATCTGAATCAAATATTCGTTTTGCTAGTACCCAAGTAGCCTAAAATTTACACTCTTTATGGTACTTTTCATATCATTAAACAACAACAACAACAACAACAATAATAATAAGAAGAAGAAGAAGAAGAAGATTTGCATGGAACTTAGGTTCTTATTTTCTGTTTTTTCATGCCAGCTTGACAAGATTCCAGGAGCTCTGCTACTTGCACAAAGACACCGTCTAAGAGTAAATGCGATAACCTAAGGTTCCCCAATTTATCAACCCGAGTCTGTGTTCTAGCTTTATGAAGCATTGGATTGTCCTGCTAGGCAACGGCCAAGTTTCTACTTCTATCCCGAGTTCAGATTGATGGAGGTTGCATCTGAAACTTCAGTTCTAATATTCCAGCTTTTTGCAGTCACCTATGAAACCATGGTCGGGAAGCAATCAGAGAAATCTTAGAGGTAATGGAAAGTTTTTGGGCAGATAGCAGCAGTAAGTTAGATGACAAAGTGGCAGCAACGCTTTGGCTTTACATACCCTGTTCAAGTCCTACTGATTGAAGCCTGGTTTGTTGGATGGAAAGGAAAGGGAAAGGCTTCCTTTGGTTGAGTTATGTGTTGGATGTTTGGCTCATGGAGTACATGTTTTTGTAATTTTAGTTGGCAGCGTCTGGGACAGTCCAATGACCTCGTGACGGTGATGCCATGATAGAAGCGCCTGTCGATACACCCCAGTGGCTGCGTGTCAGGGGGGACAACGTGGGCAAGCATGGTGACTGTCCCCTTGGAAGATTCCTTGATCTGATCTGCAGTCGCTCAAGTTCCTACTTCCTAGTGTTTGTAAAGACTATTTAGCCCTCGGAAATTCGTGCAAAAGCATGGGTGAAACAGGACTTCACCCTCTAAAACACAGCCTAACAAAGGCCAAGGCAGAGTGGTATGTGTGGATAACAAGCTTGAAGGTTGGATGATTCCCTTCCAGCCTCATCACAACAAACACACATCCGATGCTCGACTACTGGATGATTCCCTTCCAACCACAACACAACAAACATACATCTACGGGTGCAACTCGGGCTCATGAAACTCGGGTTCACCTCAACCCTAACCCTAACCCTATTTGTAAAACTTCAACCCTAACCCTAACCCTATTTGTAAACCTCAACCCTAACCCTATTTTTGAAATTCGGGCTCGGGTTGAGTTTCGGGTTGACATATTCTATTAATATGTCTTTGTTACTCATTTTATATATAATTTTTATCACAAATCTATTATATAAAAAAGTTTTAAAAATAATTTATTGTATGAAATTAAGAAAAATTCAAATACCGCTTAAGAGTAAAAAGAAAGAAATTTGTTTTGAGCATTCTCTTTGTATCAAGTAGAATATGGATTATGTGTAAACGTTGTCAATAAAATTGTATTATTAATCATTAATTGTATTTTTTTACTCCTCTATTGTTTTAAGCTTATTTTACAACTATAATTTTAAAGTTCTCATAAATTTTCCTGTTGGAAAAAAAGATCTCAAAAAAATTTAATATTTAGTATCACAGGATTTCGTTGGTCAAAAGGCTTCAGTAGAAAAGGCGTGAAGAGTAATTTTTTTAAAAAAAACTGTTGGACCTGTATCGTAATGTAACTTGGGAATAAGTATTTTGTTGAAATCACTTAAGATGTTAGATTGTCTCGGCGATGAGCTGTCCATGCCTGTCATGCCGTACTCCTGTTGTCCATCATCCATCCATGAGTAATATGTTATCATTATAATATAAATTATATATTTTGGGTGTGTTTGGGAAGTTGTAAAACTTTTGATGAAAAGTTTTTTAAAACTTGTCAAATTAGTAGAAAATGATGTGATGTTGTAGGGGTAATGATGAGGAGTAAAGAGAATAAATTTAAAATAAATAGGTTAGTTGTATTGGTAGTTGTTTAGAAATGATTGAAAAGATGGTTGTTGTATAAAAAAATGTGTAAAAAATAATTTAAAAAATAATAATTATGAAAAGTGACAAGTTTTAGATTGAAAAGTTTTAACTTGACAACTTTTCTAAATTGCCAAACAGACCCTTTTATATAAATGCAAATTCGGGTTCGGGTTTACAGGGTTCGGGCTTGCCTGAACCCGAAACCGAGCCCTATTTGAATTCGGGTTCGAGTTGAAAAGTTCATAGTTTCAACACTGTATTTTTTCGGGTTCGGCGGGCCGGGTTCGGGCTGAACCCGGCCCAAGTTGCACCCCTACATACATCCTGTATGTGACGATTGGATGATTCCCCTTCAACCACGACAAGCACTCGTCGGTTGGCTACGCAATTTTTTTTTTTTTTTTTTTTTGGGGGTTCTCCCAATAGCCATGGCCCGCATATATCGCCAAATTGTCCATTCCATGTTCATAACAAATCCCTCGGTCTGTCAAATGAAGAATTCCAGTAGGATTTACAGATGTTGATGCCGACTGATGAATAAAGCACCTATCCAAATAATTTTTTTGTTTTTCAAAATTTTTTTATATAATTTTTAATTTAGATATATTTAACCTATAAAATCAAAGTTCTACTAAGTTTGGATATGTATATATATTTATTTAAATTTTTTAAATATAGAGGTATTTTAATCATGTTTCAATAATTTAAAATGATCAAAATACCTTTGTACTTAAAAATTCAAAAAAAAAAATGTAAATATCTCGAAAAATAGTAAAATTTAGTTTATAAATTAAATATATCTTTTTTTTTTTAGTTTATAAATTTAAAAAAAAATTTATTTTTTGGACCTATCTGAAATGATCAAAATCAACAAAAGGGTAGGTTGGGATGGATAGCCATTTTTTGGAATTTTCTCTCCGTTTGCATCATGCTGGTGGAATATCAGTTCGTTCATGCTAAGCTAGTCTGAAAGCTATTCTTGCAGACTACGCTACGTGTTCTACCTTCTGCGGCCAATTTTCTGCCGTACCGTGTAAGCTTGTCCATATTCGATGTATTTTTGCGCGACCCTGTGTTGCTTAATTGGTGGCCAATATAAGTAAGAAATGTCAATTGACTCCATGTGCAGTTGTGTTTCTTAAATAAAATTGTCCAGATTCAGTGTATCCGTGGCGAGTATATAACTGCTACTCCCTTTCCACCAACAGGGGAGAGAGAGATGGGTGAGGTGGATTTGGCCTTCGTTCAAGCCATAGAGCATAGGCCTACAGTCGAAGTCGTTGAGGCTGGTGGAATCCCTTTGATTGATCTCTCACCACTGAATTCCGCCAGCCCAGATGGTGTTGGTGGTCTGATTGCTGAGGTGGGTGCCGCATGTAGGGACTGGGGCTTCTTCCAAGTGATCAACCATGGTGTACCACCTCATCTTCACCGCAGAATTGAATCAGAAGCCAAAAGATTCTTCCACTTGCCTCTGGAGACCAAGCGCAGGGTGCTCCGCAATGAAGTCAATCCATTGGGCTTTTATGATACTGAGCACACAAAGAATGTGAGGGATTGGAAAGAGGTGTTTGATTACGTGTTATATGACAATACACTCATCCCACCATCTGGACCTGATGATCCACTTCAGCAGGATCTGAAGAATCAGTGGCCTGACTTCCAACCCGAGCTAAGGTAATTGAATTCTGGCATTTGGAAAGTTCTGTTGCAGCTGAAATTTCATGCATCCGCATGATCAAGGCATTAGTCTGCCTTTGTGTTTTCTTCCTAATTTATTCTTGTGTTGGGTTTTCATGGGTCAGAGAGGCGGCAATAGAATTCGCCCGAGGAGCGGAGGAGTTGTCATTCAAGTTGCTTGAGCTTATTTCATTGAGCTTGGGCTTGCCGGCAAAGAAGCTGAACGGTTTCTTCAAAGAACAAACCAGCCTAATCCGTCTCAATCGCTACCCTCCCTGCCCGAAGCCGGATCTCGCTCTGGGTGTTGGTCGCCACAAGGATTCTGGGGCACTCACCGTCCTTGCTCAAGACGATGTGGGAGGTCTGGAAGTGAGGCGAAGAAGCGACGGAGAGTGGATAATTGTCAAGCCCATCCCAGATTCCTTCATCATCAACGTCGGAGACATCGTTCAGGTGCTAAAAAAGAAAAAAAGGACTTCTACTCGTTAATAGATCAAAGACATGAAATCAGTTATTGGCGTGGCTGAGATGGATGGATTTTTTTTTTTTGGGTTGCAGGTTTGGAGCAATGACAGGTACGAGAGCCCAGAGCACAGGGTGAGAGTGAACTCGGAGAGGGAGAGATACTCCACTCCCTTCTTCTTTCACCCTGCGCACTACACGATGGTGAAACCGATAGAGGAGGTGGTGAACGAGGAAAATCCGCCCAAATACAGGGAGTATAGCTGGGGGAAATTCTTCAAGACCAGGATGCAGGGGAATTTGAAGAAGTTGAATGTTGAAAACCTTCAGATTTATCATTTCAAGATTTCTGCATAGATGTACAACGTCCTGCATGTATCAATCTCGTACGTGGTTGTGATAATAATGTAGATATACATATCATATCATCCGTTATGTTTTTCAGTTTTATGGACCGTATAGCAGTTGATTCTGATCCATATCGTTCATGTGATGGGACTTCCCCCAAAAAATAGTAATAATAATAAATAATCTTGTTTATGATTTCGACCCAAGACAATCACCAATACCGAAATACGTATATGAGTCCATGAGTTTATAAAAGTTTAATTTGTTTCTAATCTTATTAAAACTGCATGTAAAAAGGATCATTCTATAATTTACTTGAATAAAAATAAAAATAACGTTAGCACCAGTGGCTACGAAAGGCGTTACGTGGGATGCCATCACGATGATATGAAAATTTTCAACTTATAAATTAATCTGATGTGACTCCGAACAGTACTACTTATTTTAAAAAGTTAATCACGATGATGTGACTCCGATCATATTTATTTATTTATTTGAAATTTTTTCATAAAATTCTTAATTTAGGTGCATTTAATTTTTGCATTAAATTTTATCATTTTTGAAAAGTATATATTTTTAAAAATAGAGGTATTTTAGTAATTTAAAAAGACTAAAACCCTCTTATTTTTAAAAATAAAAATATATACACATTTTGGAAAATAATAAAAATTAATTTACAAATATAATATACTTAGATTAAAAAATTTATAAAAAATTTCATATATATATATATAGGGATATGATCCAGTGCAGTCTGCTGTAAAATGGGCCCCACACATATTAGATCGCAATGAAACTTTATACAATCATTTATCCATATAAAAATTATACTTTAGACGGTTTAGATGTTGAAAATACCACTTTAAACTTAATATTTACATTAAACTATTTTATTACGTTGATTTTGCACTATTTTAAGATGGGGATCACACACATGTTGATTTAGATGAAAATTAGTACGCTAATAAAGTGGACAATTCTAAATACAATGGGTGGGGAGAATTTTCCATTCATGATCATGTGGGGCCCACGGTGCATGCGACTGCACGGACTGCACGATGCAGTCGCATGCACCAAAACAAATCCTATATATATATATAAGAGCTGTTCCGGTGCAGTGATGCTGCACCGGAACAGCCGTGCAGTGGCCTCAAAATGGGGCCCCACATGATCATGAAATCATGATCTACTCCACCCATTGTATTTAGAATAATGTATTCTATTACCATACCAATTTTCATCCCAATCAGATACTATTTTATTACGTTGGATTTGTACCATTTTCAGATGGGGCCCATATACATATCCGATTGGGATGAAAATTGGTATGGTAATAGAATACATTATTCTGAATACAATGGATGGAGTAGATCATGATTTCATGATCATGTGGGCCCCATTTTGAGGCCACTGCACGGCTGTTCCGGTGCAGCATCACTGCACCGGAACAGCTCTCATATATGTATATATATATATATATATATATATATATATATATATTGCAGCTGGATGCATTGAAACATCCTCCTTTTAAGTTTGCCTCCCTTTACATGTAGTTGTCCGGTTGTCCCGTAAATCTCAAAAAAATATATATCTTTTAACTTTTTTAGTAAACATCTTCATTTAGATCTTTCATCCTTTGAAATTTTTTTAATTTATTTTTTATTTGATTGTTGAAAATTTAAAAATAGGGCATGGATACTTGGGCCTGTATATCTATGCCCTATTTTATCATGTTAGAAATATAAAATAAATTCACAAAATTATCGAATTTCATAAAGCGTAAGATTTTAAAAAAAACAAAAAGAACCCATATTTTTGTACCGGGCACTTGCACAAGTAAGTAAATAAAGATTAGTTACAGAAAGAAAGAAAGAAAGAAAGAAGCAAAATTTTGGAGTTCTCATTCACATTTCAAGCATTTTAAATCCCATTCAACTTTTTTTCCAGCTTACGCCTCCGAATGTTAATTGTCATCTAGAACCAGAGGATGAAAATTACAGCAATCCTCTCCGATTCATTCCACCGCGTGCAAAACTGCAAATACGTCCAACTTTATATTTTGTGTGTATGTGCGATAACAACTTATTGCATCTGTCTTCTTATCCAGATGTCGAAGAGCCAATGCATCCATCTGAGGTAACAGTTCTTGCGACCTTGTCTGAGTCTTAGAGAGGAGGGGCAACAGGGAAAGGGGAAGATGGGTGAGGTGGACTTGGCCTAAGCTCGAAGTGGCTGAGACTGGTGCAATCCCGTTAATCGATCTCTCGCAGCTAAATTACATTTCCATTTCCACCATACCCCAAATTGCTGAGGTGTGAGCAGCTTGCAGGGACTGGGGCTTCTTCCAAGTCATCAATCACGGCGTCCCATCCCATCTTCGAACCAGAGTCGAATCAGAAGCCAAGATTACTTATGCACACGTCTTTCGAACTTCAATAGATTCCTAAATTGCTTACGCACACGTCTTTCAATGATCAGAGAGGCGTTGGTCGTCACAAGGACGCTGGGGCCCTCACCGTCCTTTCCCAAGATGACGTCGGAGGGCATGAAGTGAAGAGCAGAACAGATAAAGAGTGGAAAGGGTCAAGCCCATCCCAGATTCCTTCATCGTCAATGTTGGAGACATACATGAAAAATACTTGAGACTCTTTAAGAAGAAGGGCATGAAATCATCAGGAACTGGTGTGTGACTGTTATGGATGGACTTTTTCTTTTCTTTTTTTTTGGGTTGCAGGTTTGGAGCAATGACAGGGAATAGTGGGATACAACTGGGGGAAATTCTTCAAGACCAGGAAGCTGAGCAATTTCAGGAAGTTGGATGTAGAAAACAACCAGATTTGTCGTTTCAACATATCTGTCTAAATCCAATTTAAAAAAAAAAAAGATGTCTGCCTAAATAAATGCATAACAGTATATGAATCTTGTTATTGTAACAACATTAATAGCAACGGTCACGTATGTGCTAATTAGGTGTAATCGTAGTTTGTGGATTGTGGTCCAAAGAGCGAGTTGCGGGGATTTTCCTTCTATATTACTGTAATCTGACTAATCACAAACAGTTTCCGTAAACACTAAGCTGATGTGATGTGGGACCAGTAGCCTGAATCAATAAAACAAAAAAAGGAGACTTCGGAAGCAAGATAGAAAATGAAAGAAGAAAAAATACAAATAGATGAATTAGGAAAAAAAAAAAAAAAAGGTTATAGAAAGACTTAAAGAAACTTAAATTCGTAAACCCTCAAAATAAGAAATCTAAATTCATAAACTAGGTGGAATGGCTTGAGGCTTCTAGTCAACCAACTATCTTTTAACACAATAGATCCAATTAAACTCATCGTGCTTGTTAATTTGCAACGTAGATATTTTAGTCACATGATATGATGCAGTGCACTCAGGTGCACCAAGCACCTAGCTTTGGTGCACCCAGGTGCAAACACTTGTTTTTTAAAAGAAATTTGAATTTTTTTTTATGCGACTAGTAATCTGGGTGTATTTAACATATATAATAATTTTTTACAATTTTTAGATACTTTTAGATATTTGTTTTTGATTTTTTAAAATTAATGATATTTTTGTAATTTGTAAATTACGGAAATGCCACTTATTTTAAAAAATCAAAGAGAAATATATAAAATTTTCAAAAATGGTAAAAATTAAAACACATGTTAAATACACCTAGATTAACAATTGTATTAAAAAAATTCAAAAAAATAAAAATAAATGGGTGAAATGTACCCAAGTGCATTGAAGCTGAATGCACCTAGTGCATTCGGTCACTCCCATATATTTTATGATCATGCACACGAAAAATGTTGCACCTATTTCTTAGAAATTAAAGTAAATTTATAAAATTTTATGTTAAAGTTTAGGGTTTGTTTGGCATTTCTTTGAACTTTTCATTTGCTATAATTATCTTATTTTTAAATTATTTTTTCACATCTTTTTATATAATTATCTTTCAATCATTTTTCTATAATTATTCAATCTATTTTAACTTTATGCTATTTACTTCTCATCATTACCCTTCTCATATCATAGTGTTTCTCTCAATTCAAAAAATTTTACATAAAAAATTTCATTAAACTTTAACTCATACCAAACGTCTATTTAGGTTTCATTTGGCATTTGGTAAAAAAAATTGCCTACCCCTTCCTACATTTGATTTAACATCTTATATATATATATATATATTCTACCTTTTCCATTATTACAATTATATTACACTCATTTTTTCTTGTTTTCTCATACAAAGTACTTATCTAGTTTATTTTAAGGTGCATTTGGTATTATGAGAATAAGAATGAGGAATGAAACGTATATAATAGAGGTAAAGTAGAAAGAAAGAAAAATAAATAGAATAGATGTAAGAAAATATGAAAAAAAGATTAAACTATTGAAGTAAAAAAGAAAAAAGTAAGATAATTATATAATTAATATATTGACTTTTGAACAATTCTCATTCTTCTTCCAATTCTCACCATACTAAACATATTCTTATTTTTTAAAATCTTCATCATTATTCCTGTTATACCACGTCATTCTATCAAATTTAAAAAATTCTCTGATTTGCTTTGTGCTACTCATGAGTCATGCCGAATGGACCCGTACTAAATTAAACTGATGTGATTCTAAACAGTTCCATTTGTTTTAAATAATGAATCATAAATGCCTACCATTTCATTGGTTAGCTATATAATTTAATTATTTCGATAGAATTATATAACAGAAAATAATATTTTATGAATTATTTGTGTAAATTGATATTTAATTGCACAAAAAAATCTTTAAATGACTATGAAAATGTAGGAACAAGGAAGTAGTTTACATGATTGCCTTTCAATCAATGATTTGTAATAAATAAAAATTTTATATTTTTCCTATTTGGTAGCCCTGCCAAATTTTATTATTATTATTTTTTCAAACAAACCGATTTTGTCCAGTGGACAGCCAGCCTGCTTCCCTGAACTCTTTGAGATTATGCCACATGGCACGCTCGGAATTGAAGTGACAATGTTTTTTATTTTTTTTGTTTTTTTGTTTTTTAAATTGAAGGTGACAAAATTGTTGCCAACTTTAAATGAGTCCGGATCTTTTCAGACCGGTCCAAATAATTTTTTTTTTGAAATTTTTTTCATAAACATGTAATCTAGTTATATTTAATCTATAAACCAAGTTTTACCATTTTTGGATATATGTATATATTTATTTTGGATTTTTAAAAATAAGGGTATTTAAGTCATTTTAAATTATTTACAATGACTTAAATACCTCTGTTTTTAAAAATCCAAAATAAATATATATATAAATATCTAAAATGGTAAAACTTAGTTTATAGATTAAATATAACTATATTAAGATATTTATAAAAAAATTTCAAAAAAATAAAAATAAATGTATTTGGACGGTTCTGAAAAGATCAACCGGCACTTTAAATTCGGGTTACACCCTGTGCAAAATTTCCAAAACAACCTCCCCCAACTATAACGGAGGTATATTTCCAAGCAGAATAACAAGTTAATTACATTTATTCAGCATTTGTACTGCAGATCTTATACTCACGCTACTCCGCGCACACTACCGCTTGGGCATACAAACGACAACAAATCTCCCAACCATTT
Source organism: Annona cherimola (assembly GCA_030490835.1). NCBI lineage: Eukaryota > Viridiplantae > Streptophyta > Magnoliopsida > Magnoliales > Annonaceae > Annona > Annona cherimola. The sequence goes on along the minus strand of CM059973.1, from coordinate 98,078,585 downwards.
AAATTTACGGCAGGCGGCAGCCCATAAATTTGCTAATATGTTTTTTCGATTTTTTATACATAACTATGAATTTTTTTAAATCTTTTGATATTTTATTTTATTTTTGAAAATAAAAAATAGAAAATGGATATACGTCCCTTTTATTTTAAAAAATCAAAATAAAAGACTAATTAAATAAATTCAAAAAATTATCAAATTTCACTAGATAAAAGATTAGACGGGGCTCATCTACGTATAAGAAAGGGTAAATTTCTTATATACTCGTGAATTTTATCACTAGTTCCACTTATACTCATACATTTTCAAAAATTCCTCTCATACCTATGAGTTTTCATCATAATTCTACTTATACCCAGTCAGGGATTTGTTAAAGAGACCCAACTCTTTAAAAAATGATGAATATGGTCATTCCTAATTATGATTTTACAGCTAAAAATATGAATTTTTAATAATTCTACAACTATAAAATTATATATTATTTAAAAATAAATCTTTAACTTTAAACAAAATAACCTCAAATTACGTTAAAGTTTGGGCATATTCGTCATTTTGTAAAGAAGATAACGACTCATTTAATGGATCCCTAACCACGTGGTTATAATTGAAATTGAGATGAAAGTTCGTGGATATGAGTGAAATTTTTGAAAATTTATGGATATAAATGAATTAAGGATAAAATTTTGAGGTATATATGAAATTTGGACTGTAAAAAATATTCTTGTTGACCGAATAGAACTGAAATCTGGCTGCCGCACAGAAAATTGACCCTTAAGTTTTAAAAACGGGTCATTGCACACGTAAGTAGATAATGACGTCCGAATTGGGACAGGAGGTAGAGAGAAAGAAGCAAAATTTTGGAGGTCCAATTTTCTTCTTTCGTATGTACGTGCGAGAACAACGTATTCCGTCTGTCTTCTTATCCAGATGTCCAGATTCAATGCATCTCAGGTAATTACTTATATCCTGGGAACCTTAGTCCCATTCTCAGAGAGGGACAGGACAGGACAGAACAGAACAGAGAGATGGGTGAGGTGGACATAGCCTTCGTTCAAGCCATAGAGCACAGGCCTAAGCTGGAAGCGGTTGAGGCTGCTGGAATCCCGCTGATCGATCTCTCGCCGCTCAATTCCATTTCCGTTTCCACCAACCCAGATGCAGATGGGCTGAGAGGCGTGATTGCTGAGGTGGGTGCAGCTTGCAGAGACTGGGGTTTCTTCCAAGTCATCAACCATGGTGTCCCATCTCATCTTCGCACCAGAATCGAATCAGAAGCCAAGAAATTCTTCGACTTGCCGATGGAGACAAAGCGCCAAGTCCGCCGCGACGAATTCAATCCATTGGGCTACTTTGACACTGAGCATACAAAGAACGTGAGGGATTGGAAGGAGGTGTTTGATTACATGCTACGTGATCCTACCTTCATCCCAGCTTCTCACGAACCCCACGATCCACATCTTCAGGAGCTGAACAATCAATGGCCTGCCCAACAACCTGAATTAAGGTTATTAAGGGAGAAAAATGATTGCTGGCGTTTTTTTTTTTTTTTTTTTTTTTTTCAAACTTGAATTGTTGTTATTATTATTATTTCAAACTTCCACTGGTTGCAACAGAAGTTGCTCACGCACACGTGCATGACTTTCAATGATCAGGGAGGCAGCGACCGAATACGCCCAAAGCGTGGAGGTGCTAGCATTCAAGTTACTTGAGCTCATCTCATTGAGCTTGGGCTTGCCGGCAAAGCGGCTTGACGGTTTCTTCGGAGACCAAACCAGCATCATCCGTCTCAATCACTACCCTCCCTGCCCAGCAGCCCACCTTGCTTTGGGCGTTGGTCGCCACAAGGACGCCGGGGCCCTCACCATCCTTGCTCAAGATGACGTCGGAGGGCTAGAAGTGAAGCGAAGAACAGATGGAGAGTGGATCAAGGTCAAGCCCATCCCAGATTCCTTCATCATCAACGTTGGAGACATCATTCAGGTAGGAATGAAAAAGACTTAAAAGACTCTTTCAGAAAAGGACATGAAATCTTCAGGTATTGGTGTGTTTATTATGGATGGATATTTTTTTAATTCAGGTTTGGAGCAACGACAGGTATGAGAGCGCAGAGCACAGGGTGAGAGTAAACTCGGAGAAGGAGAGATTCTCCATACCTTTCTTCTTCAATCCTGCACACTACACGATCGTCAAGCCTGTAGATGAGCTGGTGAGCGAGGAAAATCCGCCCAAGTACAAGGAATACAACTGGGGAAAATTTTTCAAGACCAGGAGGCTGAGCAATTTCAAGAAGTTGGATGTAGAAAACATCCAGATTTATCATTCAAGATATCTGCCTAAATAAATGAATAACAGTGTATCAATATTTTTCGTTATAATAATATTAATATTTATGGTGACGGTAGTTTGGTGTCGTCATCGTTTGTGGATTGTGAGGGAGGGACAAGAGAAGCATATTTTTGCAACGAAATAGTTTCGTTGCTAAAGGCATATATCGTTGCTAAATATCTTTACTAACGACGAAAAGTTCGTTGCCACATCATCGCAAAAAGCCAGTCGTTGAACGGTTGGGGCTGAGGTGCATTTAGCCCTTTTTTATTTTTTGAATTTTTTTTAATAAAACTGTTAATCTAAGTGTATTTAACATGTATATTAATTTTTAATATTTTATAGTATTTTATTTTTTTATTTTTTATTTTAAAAAATTAGTGACATTTTAGGTAATTTAAACGATATTTGCTCGCAAATTAACATTAGCAATTTATTCACATTCACAATTACAATTTATTTATAAAATCCTACAGTATATATTTAAGTTTTAAAAAATTTAATTTTTTATGAAACATCATGACTGTTCAACCTTTTCTAATACGCTATCCAAAAAATTTCTCTTCAGGTAAGAGAAGTAACGTTTTCAACTTAGGTTAAATGAACCCACATCAAAAAATTCATTTACAATATTTTTAAAAAAAAATTCTTTATACACTTATTTATCTAAGTATATTTAACATATAAATTAAATTTTATTATTTATGGATATATATATATATTTAGATTTTTAAAGATAGAGATATTTTAAATATGTATATATACATGAACGTTTAAAATTTTAAAAATAAAGCATCAATATAAGAGGCATATATCCATGACCTTCTATATTTTCAAAAACAAAAATAAAACTCAATAAATTAGGAAAAATTTCAAATTTCACGGGGTGATGGGTGAGACCTGGATTCATATAAAAATAAAAAAAGTTTATTTTTAGACTGCATAAAAAACTGAAATCGAGGTTGTCGCATGGAAACTAAGACTGTGTTTGACAATAGATATAAAATGTTAAGTTAAAATTTTTTAATCTAAAATTTTTCATTCTCCATAACTAATATATTTTTTAATTATTTTTTCACATTTTACAATACAATTACCTTACTTTTCAATCATTTCTACATAATTACTTATACAACTAATTTATCTATTTTAACTTTATCCTCTTTACTCCTCATCATTACTGCAATCATATCACATTATTTATCAACTTTTACTTTGCAAAACTTTTCACTAAAAATTTTATTCATTCTCAAACACACCTTAAAATTGAATCTTGCATTTGATAATCAACTTAGTCACATACTTTTTTAAAAATAATTTTATATCTTAACGAACTAACTATCTTCTTTTATTTTTACATTTATGTTTTATTATTTTCTTATGCAAGTACTATATTTATTCTTACTTTAATATTATTATATCTTACTCTGAACTTTTCAAGAATACTTCGTACCCTCCCTATCTAGGCCACGGAAAGAGGTATTCGATTGCATGCGCCTATGCAGTGTTGCATGCTCCCAGGCGCATACACTCTTTTTTTATTTTTTTTCAAAATATTTTTATAAAACTTTTAATACAAGTGTATTTGACATATGTATAAATTTTTACCATTTTAGAGTATTTTAGATATAAAATTACCTAAAATGCCATTGATTTTCAAAATAAAAAATAAATATCTAAAATACTCTAAAAATGGTAAAAATTTATACACATATTAAATAGATATAGATTAACAATATTGTAAAAAAAAATTTGAAAAAAAAAATATAGGTGTATGCGCATGCAATCGAGGTACACGGAAAGGACCCCATTTTTTACAAAGGGGGAATAACAGTTTTTTTTTTAAATAATAATAATAATAATAATAAAAGTGAAAAAAATAAAAAATAATTGAACGGGCGACTGCATGGTAACTGCCACATGGCATCGATGCAGTGTATGCGTTTGAGATAACGGCGTATTTCATCTGTCTTCTTGCAGATGTCCAGATTCAATGCATCTGAGGTAATGGCTGGTAGTTCTTGCAATCTTTTGTGTCTGGGAGGGGGAGAGGGGGAAGGGAGAAAGGGAGATGGGTGAGGTGGACTTGGCCTTCGTTCAAGCCATAGAGCACAGGCCTAAGCCCGAAGTGGTTGAGGCTGGTGGAATCCCACTAATCGATCTCTCGCCGCTCTATTCCAATTCCATTTCCTCCATCCCAGATGCAGATGGGCTGAGAGGCCTGATTGCTAAGGTGGGTGCAGCTTGCAGAGACTGGGGCTTCTTCCAAGTCATCAGTCATGGTGTCCCATCTCATCTTCGCACCAGAATCGAATCAGAAGCCAAGAAATTCTTCGACTTGCCGCTGGAGACAAAGCGCCAAGTCCGCCGTGACGAAGTCAATCCACTGGGCTACTATGACACTGAGCATACAAAGAACGTGAGGGATTGGAAGGAGGTGTTTGATTACATGCTACTTGATCCTTCCTTCATCCCAGCTTCCCATGAGCCCCATGATCCACATCTTCAGGAGCTGAACAATCAGTGGCCTGCCTACCAACCTGAGCTGAGGTTATAATTTTTTATTTCCTTGTTTTTTTCCAAACTTGAATCGATTCCTAACAAAATCTCAAACTTCAATTGATTCCAACAAAAATTACTCATGCACATGTACACGACTCTCAATGATCAGAGAGGCAGCGACCGAATACGCCCAGAGCGTGGAGGTGCTAGCATTCAAGTTACTTGAGCTCATCTCATTAAGCTTGGGCTTGCCGGCAAAGCGGCTCAATGGTTTCTTCAGAGACCAAACCAGCTTCTTCCGTCTCAATCACTACCCTCCCTGTCCAGCACCCCACCTTGCTTTGGGCGTTGGTCGTCACAAGGACGCCGGGGCCCTCACCGTCCTTTCCCAAGATGACGTCGGAGGGCTAGAAGTGAAGCGAAGAACAGATGGAAAGTGGATAAGGGTCAAGCCGATCCCAGATTCCTTCATCATCAACGTTGGGGACATCATTCAGGTACACATAAAAAAAGACATGAGACTCTTTCGGAAAAAGGGCATGCAAATATGCAATCATCAGTGTTGGTTGACTGTTATGGACGAATTTTTATTTTTTTTTAATTTTATTTTATTTCAGGTTTGGAGCAATGACAGGTATGAGAGCGCAGACCACAGGGTGAGAGTAAACTCGGAGAAGGAGAGGTTCTCCATACCCTTCTTCTTCAATCCTGCACACTACACGATGGTGAAGCCTATAGATGAGTTGCTGATCGAGAAAAATCCGGCCAAGTATAGGGAATACAACTGGGGCAAATTCTTCAAGACCAGGAAGCTGAGCAATTTCAAGAAGCTAGATGTGGAAAACGTTCAGATTTATCATTTTAAGATAACTGCCTAAATAAATGAATAGCAATATATCAATCTTGTTATTGTATTAATATAATAATAACATGTATGATTATACCATATAAAAAATATGTACGGTTATGTTGTGACAGTTAGGTGTCATCATCGTTTGTGGATTGCGATTCAAATGCAAGTTCCGGGGATTTTCCTTCTGTAGTACTGTGTCCCAAAATACTCACAAATAGTTTTCAGAAACAATTAAATGAAAGATGATGTGATGTAGGATAAGTATCCTTTTAATAAATAAAGAAGGGAAGAATGAGAAGAAAACATAAATGAAAGAATTAGGAGAAAGAAATAAGACCATAAAAAACTCAAAGAAATTTATCTGTATTCATAAACTCTCAATAAATAAGTTTCGTATGGGTTTTCTTTGTTTCCTAGGTCGGGAAGTATGGTTTTTTTTTTTTTTTTTTTCGTTTCCTAGGTCAGGGAGAATCATGGATATCTTGTTACGATCTTGATGAGATTAATGTTTTTCTTAAGATTTCTTTATATTGGTTACCTTAGTGATTTAATATTCTTAGTTTAATAATAAGATTGTCTTGAAGTTTATTTTAATTTTTAATTTTCTTATAATCAAGTTTCTTTACTACATAAGTTACATCTTTTCTTCTCATAAAAAAAAATTACATATTTTTCTTGTTGCTTAAATTTAGAGTTTACAACCTAGGCTTCGTCGTAACAACAAACGCTCCGCAACAAGCAGGCAGCGTTTCCAGTCCTGCATGTGTTTTACAATTTTCTCCCTATTGTGAAGGTTTACAATTTCCTCCTGCGGTAGAGTTTTTGGAAAAATTTCTCTTCATCATGCGTGGATGTGAATACGTTTTATTGTAAGATTCGGATGTAATGATATACATAAAAAATATCAAAAAATTTAAAATTTAATGAGACAACTTATTTTGAGAGTTTATGAATTTACGTAGATCTTTTTCAATGGTTCTCTAGCCTTATTTATTTTTCCTAATTCATTTATGTTCTCTCTCTCTCGCTCATCTTTCTCGTCTTTCCTTGTCATTCTTTCATATCTTTCCTTATCATTGGTCTGCGCTACTTTTCCTAGGTGTATTGGGCTGTAGAAGAGCCCACACGCTACCTGTTATCAAAAAGGAGGCTAAACGCTCCCAACTGGGGATGGGATTCGAACCCCCGTCCCCCACGATGCACGTGGCATCGGTTACTACCGAGTTACAGCCTGTGCAGCTATATGTAATTTATTTGGGGTTTGCAAACTTATGCGGCAAAGAAACTGGCATAATCAGAAAACTAAAAATAAAAATCACCTTAAAGACAATCTTGTTATTAAACTAAGAATATTAAATCCCTAATATAACAAATACAAAGACATTCTAAGAGAAACATTAATCTCATCACGATCGTGGTCTGCATCATTCTCCATTTCTCCCTGGCATTGGAAAGAAAAAACCCATAATAAACCTTTTTATTGATTTAGTGCTACTAGTCCTACATCACGATGCATGCGCTTTGATCAAATTTTAGAAATATCTTGATGCTCGTTCTCGAAACCAAAACTGCCAAATTATTTTTAAAAACCCATGGATGATCATGGATTGTGTTGCTGCGCAAATTAGTGCTGATCAAAAGTGGATCCGTCTATTCAGATTTAATTCAGTTAATTATCTGCTAAAATGTTAATATATCAATTTTTAATGAGAAAAGCGTTGCTAAAAAAATATTTATGCTTAATACAAATTACAACCATAACTTCATCACATGATTATGAAAATAATATTTACAGCTAATGTCATGGTGAAACAAGACCAACCCATACTGGTTTCAGCTGAATTACTGTACATATCTTGAATATTAGACAACCTTAGTATGATGAATCCGGCCCCTCCATTTTGTCGTCAGATAGTTGAGAATGCCAACATTTGCCATTCATCAGAAAGAGCTTACATTTTGGCGGGTACATAGGCAAGATTGTCAGCTAAGCATGGTCGGATGGCCAGTCTGAAGCATCCTCTTGAACATGTCCATGCCGAAAGAAGAATCAGATGAACTGGCAAATCATGCAAGAAATTCGAATTTTAGTGAAGATTCATGAGACCAACAAGCATAAGAAGGCTACGTGCATCAAAATCACGCTCAAAACAGTACTAAATGACATTCAGTAACAAATCATTTCCAAGAAAGCTTGAAAGAGGCACAAACCTTGGAATGGTGATTTCATATGGATATGTTATGCATTCTCGATTAGGTACTGGTGGAATATGATCCCTCTTTTCATTGACAAATTTTATGATTTGGAACAAGACATCCCGAAGGGCTTGCTCCAGGGCAGCCCGTCGCATGTTCCTTTCCTCCAATGCTCTTTCTACAGTAAAAGCAATAGGGGGGAAAATCACATGGAGAGAGCATTTTTCACATTTGAGAAACGAAAACATAAATTAGCAGGCCATTATTGCAAAATGAAATTGATACCTCCAGGATCTATGATCAATTTAGTATGATGGGACTTGCCGGAATGTACTTTTGAGTTCATCACATTCAAATTAATATACCACTGTTCCCAATATAAGCGTTCAATCTTGTTAGTGAACCATGTTGCCTGCTTGTTTTTCACCTCATAGAAAGATAAGCATATCTGCACATGGAAAGAAGAAAAAAGGAAAAAATAAAGTAACAGTTGATAAAGCAAAATCAAAAGGGCAATGATAAACAAGAGCCATCTAACAAGATCAAGAAAACCATTTCATAAAATCAATCAGATGCAAGCCATAGAGTTACATGGGAAAATTTCAGATATATCACGATAAACAATCCATTTCTATTCGTAATCAAAAGCAAAGCAGTAACAGAGTAGATGAACTCTGATGTTCCTAGTATTAAAAATTTGCATATGATAAGCATCTTAGCGATGGAAGGCAGCATGGGACTCCACTATGGCAATACCTAAGCCAAGAGGCAATTCGTCGTGGTGACAACACTGATGGGCAGCATGCCACGTTAGATATGAAAGCTTCGCTTAGAACCTGTTCCATAAAAGCCAAATGTGGAAGTGGAAACACTTCTTGGGGAGGCCGTTAAAATGATTCGAGAAATCTATCCCATCCATGGTGCTTGTGAAAATTCATTTTACAATAGTGCTTAAATCAGAAATCAGTGACGACCCTACAGAAAGAAAATTTATCAATGGATTTTTATTCACTACAAAACTGATTGACATTTAGAGGCCCACACAGTTCTTTTGTTTAAAAAACTAATTATGACATTTCTAAATAAACGCATTTTGTTAAGCACGATGAACGGAATATATATCATCAAAACCATTGTAACAAATCACTGCTTCAAAAGATGATTGGGAGAGAGATGACAGACAACCTGGCTTTTCTTGTTTGGATGCTTCTCCACCCAGCTAATGAAATGGTCAATTTTTTCATCTATTTTCTTCTCCAGCTCAGCATCTCCACATTGCACCTAAACAACAAAATTAGGTAGGAGTCAGAACATAACAACATCAAATCTCATCCCCAGAACATAACAACATCACAATACTCAGAAAGACAATTGCAATTTTCATGATCATAGAGCACAAAATTGCAAAGATCTTGCACAAGAGTAGCATGATAACCCAACTTGATTAAAGGTCATCATCAATTGGTACCATAGAAACCAGATATGTTGTAGGCTTGTAGCCATATAAAAAAACAATCCAATCCAGATTACCTGAACCCACAAGCAACCACCATTCAATAAATGCAAGAAGTCAAATTTGGTAATCTGTTCTGGTTACACACAGATCTACATGATACGGAGCAGCCCCACTATAAGCATGGCCCTTGCTCACGACCTTCCCAACACATGTGAATGGAATCTGTTTACTGGATAGCTTTAACTAACATATCCAACACAGAAACTGGAAAAGAAACAACATTCAATACTTACATAAGTTATTTCAAAAAGTTCAGAATCAATGTCCTTTGGCCGAACCAGGCCTAAAGCCCTGTGAAATATAATTGTATGCAATATACCTGCATTGAGTACAGATGTTTTGTTTGTTTGTTTGTTCAAGCGGAACAACAAAATAGTCAGTTGTCATATGGATATTAAATACACATACAAAATCCTACAATGATGAAAAATCTGAGCACAAATAGCATCCATTTCTAAAGCTGCGTAGGCAAGCCTATCAACTAAAAAGTGGGTATCATTAAAAGAATACAACAATTGAAGTACCTCAAACAACTGCAGAAAAAACATGAGAGATTTTTCTACTGCATGCAATTCAGACATAGATTGGGAGAGGTTAGGCTGTGGTACAAGAGTAGAAGCTGCCACCTTTAATATGAGAACTAAGGTCCTTTCAAAATGCATATGGAACATATTCCAATCGAAATAAGAAGGAAAAAAATGCACTCCTTGAAGCCTTGATATGATAACAAATGCTTTAAAAGGTTCAATAATTAACAATTCTTGAATGTGGTCATCCACACTTGGATGCTGCCTACGTACTGTTGATGGCCAACCAATGTCAGATGAATGCAACAGCATCCTTCTACCGAAAACAGTGAACCACACTTCAATCGCATAACCACCACCATCACAAATTAAATTAATAGGAAATTGGCCCATTGAAGGATGGCCACTGATTAATCTACAAAGTAGAATTCAAAAACTACCTGCCATATTTCACTCTTATCAAGACAGGAATCAAGCAATTTTCTAGATTGCACTTCATAATAAAAAGACAGGAAACATCAGTGCGTCTATTCAAAATTAGGCTCAATAGCTTTCTAAATTACACTTGGGGTTTATCTCTGCTGAAATCAAAAACAAAGGCTCACTGATAGATATCATAATCCCAAACAATTCTCCTGGTACGCACTTCATGGCTTCATTTTTATAATAGCTGCTTTCTGCATGACACATGATTTTCATAAATGAAATTATCATGCTCCAATGCATCTCATACAATCCTGGAGGTTAGACAAGTAACATGATCCAGACTTCAATTAAAGGATGTTTGCTTGAGAGTAGGAATCTTATGTTTTTAACATAGGGATAACCAACTGGCAAGGATCAATACTTTATAAAATAAGTTGCACTCTACAGCGCCCTTTCTGTGTCCTTATTTATTTATTTATACTTTTTCTCCAGTTCGACTACATAAAGTGTCCTTCTCTCCATCCTTCATCGTATATCCAGTAACTCCTCTAAAAGGAATGAAATCTTACAGCGGAGGACCTCCCGAATCTCGAAGTGTTCCACCTCCTACAATAATTCAGACGTGTAGTGTAATCAGTCAATCATCGTTAGTAGTATTTCCACAGTACATTGTAGAGAGAATGATATTACGAAACATTCGACTTTATGACGAAAACAAAAGCAGAAACAGATTTAAAATTCAAGTCCAAGCCTCAAGTTCGTCCTAAGATAATAATGAACATAAGACTCTCGACAGAAAATTTAATTGTTTCAAGGTCCAAAAAACATTGCCAATGGTTGCAAGGACAATCTCATTGACGCAGAGTTCCAACGAATATGCGATCAGGACTAGCATATAGTGAAGTTCATTCCACTGAATCCACTACAAATCATTGTTTGAGATTCACAACAGCAACAGATTCATTTCACATTCAGAACCTCACCAGTTCTTTGAGATGACATACTTCGCAATTCATCGTCTTGATATCAAAGCCAGCTTCTGCGCCTGTTTATGGCTCCTTGCCTACGAAATGCAGAAGAAGCGTATTGAACGAGATGGATTTTTTTTATTTTGCCTAAAAATGCCGAGATAGATTGCTTAAATCTCAGGTTTTATTTTTCAGATAATGGGGAAAATGCGAATTCTGGATAAAAATTAGGGTTTTGAACGAGGAGAAAAAGGAAATTACGAAAACCTGCTTTTGATCTGGAATAGGATTTCAAAAGAATCCAAAACCCACCGTGCTTCGTGAGATATAGATGCCGCCAACCCTCGCTCTCGCTCCGAGTCTCCGACTCTTCCACTGCGGGTAATTCAGAATTCAGAGCCAGAATAAAGCCGAAAGGACAGAAATTTAGAACACGGTCCCAGCTCTTTGAGTATAATTTCAAAATGTTCATCATCCGATTAAATTTTCAAAAATCAAGCTAATCGGGCGCAAATTGCAAATATTGCGACGCTTATGATAGCCATTGGCAAGCTGCTCATGGTCCACACATTGCGGTGAGGGGTGTTAACGGATCGGGTTGGACAGGTTTGAGGCTAATCCTAATCCTAACCCATTTAAAATATCTCAATCCTTATTCATTCATTAACCCATTTAAAAATCAACCCTAACCCATTTACAACTCATTTAATAAATGGGTTGGTGGGTTGTTAACAGGTTATGGGTGTATTTGGTTAGGAGTAAAACTTTTGATGAAAAGTTTTTGAAGTAAAAGTTGTCAAATTGATAGAAAATGATGTGATATAATAGGAGTAATGATGAGGAGTAAAGAGAATAAAGTTAAAATAGATAGGTTAGTTGTATGAGTAGTTGTGTAGAAATGATTGAAAAGTAGGGTAGTTTGTATTGAAAAATGTAAAAAAATAATTAAAAAGTAGAGTAGTTATGGAGAGTGAAAAGTTTTGAATTGAAAAGTTTTAGTTGACATATTTTTGCCCAAAACAAACGCACCCTGTATAGCAAATAACCTGAAAGTTTAAACTCTAGTAGATGATGATCTTGCAGAGAGAGACGAGAGGATGTTTTCGGCATAGGGGAAGTAAAAATAGGGCAGTAACGGGAAAAGGGAATTAAGGTAGTAATGGAAAAATGAAAATTAGGTGACTGGAGGAAGACTTAGAGAGGAAAAATAACCAAGTAGTTTACATGTATATATATATAATTTTAATGAGTTAAGCGAGTTAAATGAGTTGAACGAATTAAACGGGTTGAACAAGTTATATAGGTTAAATGAGTTACTAAACGGGTTAACGAGTTATAAAATCTCAACCCTGGTCCTTTTATTTAATTAAATGGTTAAATGGGTTGGCGGATCATAACCCATTTATTTAAAAATCTCAACCCAAACCCATTTATAAACGAGTTGGATGAGCGGATTGATAGGTTGACCATGACCATTAACACCCCTAATTGCGGTGCACGTGGGTTAACCCAATTCCAAACCATTTTATTTCAACCAAAATTTTAAAACTCTCTTTTATCTATAAAAAATATGCAAAGCTCTCCAACCATCATAACCCAACCCAGCACATTTCAGCACAATTGTAAATAACTTCAAAAAATTTCCAACAAAATTATATTACGATTGTCATTTAATTAAAATTATAATAATTTATATTATAATTCCCTATTTTGCTTGCATGTATTAAAAATGTTTTTGATAAAACAGAAAAAGGACTTTTTAAAATGATATGGCCATTATGTTTATTTTCAACTGATATTTTCTTTTTTACCTATGCAATATTAGAATATTATTTTTAAAATTTTAATAAAAATGTAGCAGCATGAAACGCTTATAGAAAGTAGAAATTATTGTGTATTGTTTTTTTTATGAAAATCGTGTATTATTTTATATTTGTGTACATATTTTGTAGCTTTTTAAATTTTAATATCTTTTTAATAAAAATACCGTACCACTATGCTTATTTAGGCTTCTTTAGATATATGAGTTTCTAAGTTGCTTTTATAATATTGTCCGGTTATGTGAGTGGGATTAAATAATTAAATACCACAAATGCCTCAATATGGGTGCAAGTGGGTTGAGTTAGCATCTCAAGTACCCAACTCAACCCAAATTATAAAACTTTTTTCAACCCAACTTGACCTTACCTAACCCATCATAACCCAACCCAATCTAAGCATAAACTCACTTTTCAATCTAACTTTTCATAATGATAAATAAATTTTAAATTTTCAGCAAATTATATAATAATCCTCCATTTAATTAAACTGCAATGATATAACAAAAAATGGCATACGGTGTGTTTGACATTTAGTAAAACCTTTAAAAGAATTTTTTTTGATAAAAGCAATATAATATAATAGAGATAATAATGATTAGTGGGAAAACTAACATTAGAGTAGACATGATAATTATGGAAGTATGATTGAAAGGTATAATGGATGTATATGAAGATAGGAAGAAATAATTTTCAAAAATATTAATTATAAAAAAGTGAAAATTTTAAGGGTGTGTTTGGAGAGTGATGAAACTTTTGATGGAAATTTTTAATATAAAAGTTTTTTAAATTAGGAAAAATGATGTAATATGATAGAGGTAATGGTGAGGAGTAAACACAATAAAGTTAAATATATAGGTTAAATGTATTTTGTCATGACCTCAATCCAAGGGTAATGCTCTGATATCATTTTCGTAATGCCCCGCTGACCAGGTCAGCGCCCGTTACTGCTGCACTGTGGGATCGATGATAATAGGGAGAACACACAAGTACAATAGCTTAAATCATAATATAATATTAAATATCACTGTAGGTCGCTATAAATTTGATGTCTCATCGAATTTAAATCGAGCTATTTTCAACTGCTCAAGTCTATAAAATACACCTACATTATGCCTTCCTTACATCAATCTCAAAATAAATAATTCCAAATCTAGATTCATCAAATTCTAGTCTCATCTACTAACACCATGGTGGTCTCCACCCGTACGCCTGACATCTAAAAATATGATAAGATAGGATGAGTCCAAGCAAACTCAATAAGTATGATAATTAATGAAAATTGTCAAATACTAAAAATTAGCTTACAAACATTCAGTTTAAAAAATGAAACTTTTAATATGCCAATGCTCATAGTCATGTTTTAATGCAACTGCTCGTGCTCGTGCATTTAACCATTTAATTTAATTTCTCTTTCAAATCAGTGGCTCACGGAACTCACATATCCGTCAAGCCCTCACTCATAGAACTTAAGCATCCATCTATCTCTTAATTATAACTTTAACTTTAAGTCATCTTCCTTATATCATGCTCATGTATTCAAACATCATGCTCGTGACATGCTTTCTCAAGTACAATTCAAAATTATAAACTGAAACTACTTTGCAAATAAACACCACACAAACTATATAAAATTTGTTGAACTAAAATTCATCAAATTCGCATCAAAATACATTAGCGCGGTCCGTCACATACATAGAAAAGCATAGAAAATCTTAAATTTTAATTCAAAAACTAGTGTTTATAAATCAGAAAGGATCCTACTTACCTCATACTTCAAAGTAATCCGCCAATTTGAGATCTAATAAATCTTTGCTTCACTTACCTAAAGAGATAATAGTAATCCCTTAAAATTAATCATTTATTCCACGTACACCAACTTTGAAAGTTTGTCTCAATAGGATCAAATGTTAAAGGACAAGCTTAATACTTAAAAAATTGTATTATCATCTTAATAGACCATAATCAAGTGAAATTTTCATCATTAAAATATTTCCATTAATAAATTTTAAGAATAATCTTTCATAGATAATCCAACCCTTCTAATGAATTTAGAACGTCCAAAAATATAGAAATCAATAGTTGGTTATATCAAAATCTACGTTACAAACACTTTTAACTATTCATCGGCCACCGTATACTGCCAAAATGAGCTATTACTTGCATTATACAGTACTCAAATAGGAGTATTTTATATAAAATATTTTTCAGAAGCTATTCTATGAATTTCTAGCCTATATAATACATCTTTGTAAAATATGTTATTCTTGTGGGGCTTTTTCAATTTTTATAAAATTTCTTCACAAATCAGGAGGGTATTCTGTAATAATCTTTTTAGAAATATCTCCTATAAATTTTCTAACAAGATTTAGGATTTTATGTAATTTCTTCAAAATAAGTACATTTTTGCAAAATCATAAATTCATGGGATTTTTATAAAATTTTCGTCAAAAATCGAAATTGCTAAAGTCTCTTCTTCCTCCCCTTTCTTCGCTCGCTCGTCCATTTTCGTTGATCTTCGGCAGTTGTGAAAACTACTCAAACAAGCCCAAATTTTTCCTTTGAGCACATGTTAGATTCTTTATTTAGTATAGATTCGCCTAATATTTTTCTTTTCATAAATCTAGCAAATCTATATAGTTGGAGGAAAAGGTAAATGAATTATAAAAATTTAAAATTCTCATCAACTCATCAACAATTAAGTGTATAAATTCTCACTTACCTAATTGGCGTACCCACGAAGGGATTTTCTATGATAAATCTGAAAATCTCACAAATTTTCTTAAAAATTTCAACTCGATAGCCTTCATTTACTCTTCCCTATCAAATTTTTTCTGCGTTCACACTGTTTTTAAAGAGTGTATCGCTGCTTGCCAACGCCTGCCTGCCAATGCTCACCGTTAATACTCATAAATTTTTATTATATTATATTATATATGTTTTTTGTGGCTTTTCAGTATTAGTACTAATGAATCAATAATTAAAAAACAAAAAGTTGTGAATAGTGAAAAATTTTAAATTGAAGAGTTTTAAGCCGTATTTGACAAACAATAAAAAAAAGGCAGAATAAAACTTTTCAATGTAAAACTTTTTACTCTCCATAATTAACTTAATTTTTAATCATTTATTCACATATTTCTATATAATTATCATACTTTTAAATTATTTTTACACAACTAATTTATTTATTTTAATTTTATTTTTTTACTCCTTATTATTATCCATACCATGTCACATCATTTTTTTAATTTAATAATTTTATATAAAAAAAATTCATCCAAAAATTTTATATTCCCAAACACACCCTTAAGTTAAAAATTTGTTGGGGTAAGCAAATAAAAGTTTTAAGTTGAAAAAAACCCATAAATGATTATGAATTGTATCTCTAATTCCAAATATTTATATTAATTTGATAACACGAAAAAGTACAAGAAAAGTAGCCTCTACATGATTTCGTATTCAACTATCTAATTGCTCTATTTTTATTATCATCGTTACATTTCAATTAGTTTCCATATATTTTTGAAAATTATTTTATCCTTTTTTATTTCGCTTATTTTTAATCATTATCGTTACTATATATATATTGTATTTCATCCTAAAATATTTTTTATTTCTTAAATTTTTTATAAGTGTATATATTATACTTAATTCTTCTCTGAATTGTGATAATTTTAATTTTTTATTTTTTTTTCGGAAATTAAAATTTTAAATTTTCAAGGAAGAAAATCTAAATGGAGAGCACAATTTTATTTTAAAAATTCAGCCTCGAGCAATCGTGGAGTTTTTTGCATTTTAAACTCTCTAGCTTTGCCTATTTATATTTTAAGCTCTGAAGTTTAGTTGTCTGCATTTTAAACCCTAAAAACTTTGGTTCATTTGCATTTTAAACCCTAACTTAAAACGACATTAAAAACTACCGTTAATCCATGCAAAATACATAAATACCCTTCAATATTTAAAAAAAATATTTTTTACATTTTAAACTTGACTATTAGACTTTTTTATTTTATTACTAAACACTTCAATGACATTCTTACTTTTAATATAAATTTAGGTGTTTTTTTTTAAAAAAATATTGGAGGGTATTTATATCATTTTGTATAAATTAATTGTAATTTTTAACGCCATTATGAGTTAGGGTTTAAAATGCGAAGTACTAAAATTTCAGAGTTTAAAATATAAAAAGCTAAACTTTGATATTTAAAATGCAGATAAGTAAAATTAGAGATTTTAAAATGCAAAGCACCCACAGCCGTGTGATACGTTACGAGTTGGAAAATAATCACGGCACCTCGGGAATGTTTTAGATAATCGAAGTAGCGAACTGGACCGGGCCGTCGGACGATTAGACCCTAAATCGGTCACAGCCCAGATCCAATTCCGTGGTTCGGACTTCGGAGGGCGCACGTTAGCCAGATTCCAGAATTCCAATTCTGAATTCAAACCTATTTGGAAAGTAGCCGTTGGGGATCTTTTTGAAGTTTTAAATCAGCCATAATGAACGGTGACCTGGCACCCCGTTTTTGCTCTTCAGGTCTCGATCCTGCAATGCAATCTGCCCTATTCCTTTTTGCATATTTTTGCAGAATTTATAAAATCACAAAAAGACGGAGACCTACCGGAAATTGTGCCCCGTGGATATAGTCTTTAAGAAAATTTCAAGAAATTCTTGGTTAAACTATGTAATGTTTTGATTTATTATAAGTGCGTGTTTGAAAAGTGATTAAACTTTTTAATGAAAAGTTTTTAGTATAAAAGTTCTTGAAATAAAAATTAATGCAATATTGTAAGAATAATAGGAACCCGATCGGATGCTCCCAGCAGCATGCAGCGCTGCATGCTCCCGGGCGCATACACCCTTTTTTATTTTATTTTTATAAAACTGTTAATATAAGTGTATTTAACATATTTATACATTTTTACTATTTTTTGAGTATTTTAGATATTTATTTTTTATTTTTAGAAATTAGTGGCATTTTAGGTAATTTTATACACATATTAAATACATATAGATTAACAATATTGTTAAAAAAATTTCAAAAAAAATAAAAAAGGGGTGTATGCGCTCCCGGGTTCCAGGATAATAATGAGAAATAAATAGAATAAAACGTAAAAATAAGATTGTTGTATAGAAAAATATAAATAAATAATTTAAAAACATGATTGTTGTTAATAGCGTGAAGTTTTAAATAGAATTTTTTTTTATGTTTAACTAAATACACCCTAAAATTCAAATTTGATTATGGGTGTGTTTGAAAATAATAAAATTTTTAAAGTAAGAGAAAATAATTTAATATGATATGGTAATGATAAAAAGTAAAAAAAATAAAATTAAGATGGATATTGTAGTTGTATAAGCTATTGTGTATAAATAATTAAAAAGTATGTTAGTTATATAGAAAGACATGAAAAAAATAATAAAAAATAGAGTAGTCGTAAATAATAAAAAGTTTTAAATTGAAACAAAAAATTTGTGGTAGCCAACACACCTCATATTTAAAAGTGTTTATTTAGTTAAAAAATATAATTATCATATTAGAATTTTGATTTTTGGTTGATTATAATACGGCTACACCTCAACAAAACATTTGTTTTAGTTTTCGAAAAATATATATAAACATATAGCGGAAATTTGAAAATAATCCTTCCATGAAAGCATTATTTGCAAAGGTGTTAGTCACTTCTAAGTAAGTAGGAATGTTGAAAAGAAAATATTTTTAAAAGAATATGAAATTGATATAATATAATAGAGTATAGTGAAACTAGATAGGATAGTTGTATGGAAAAGTAATTAACTATCAGTTAAAAATGAAAAATATAAACAGTTAATTAAGATATTAAATTTTTATTAAGTGCAGAGGAAAAGGATACGAAATTTTGTTTCTAACGCTTCCCCAAATGAGGCCTTGTCAGTTGAATCACCAAGAGGTATACAGGGCAAAGTTCCTCACGTGCTCACAACATGTGTAACATATGCAAAAATATTTATATTTAACGCCCATTTATTTTAAATATACAAAAAAATACTTTCATTAGGCATCATGGTCCAACTATTGTATAATTTGCACATACAAATTCTTCATCTGAAAATACTCTCTTGCATTTTTCTTACATGCGAATTCTTTTTCCCAAAATACCCCCAATTCAAAACGCAAACGCGCGCCGAGCATCTCCGTACGCCGCACCGAATCCTGTCCGTCCATCTTTCTGTCTGATAATTCAGTCGGACCAGCTGAGGTTTTCCTGCAAGAAAGAAATACAGAGATAAGCTCTCTGTCCTCAGCATATGAGAGAGAGAGAGAGAGAGCGCGCGCCAAGGATCTTGATCTTCCCGAATTGACTGACTTCTTTGTTATATTCATTTTCCCAAATCATTGAAATCAAGCAACGATTATTGCATTTCAAGTAGTTAAAGAAGATTTCAGGAATTCTTCAGCTTCGAATCCTCTTCTTGACTTCATCTTTCAGGTCGGTATGCTTTCAGCTACTGTTTCTCTCTGGATTTTGAAGTTCTTCTATATCTCAAGAAATTTCTCGTATCTCGAAGACGATTCATGTGATGTGGAATTTTGTTTTGCTTTTCTTGTTTTATTTGTAGAATGTTAAGAGATTTAAAAATCTTTCGGCGACAATCTGGAAAGAACTCTCATCTGGAGGGCAATGAAAATCTGCTGCCGAATCCTACAGATCTGGCGTGTAACCCTGCAGACGCCGATTCCACGAGGGCCCCTCTGAATGCAATTCAAGATCCTGCACAAACTAGACCTTCAACTGCAACTGCAACAGAACAGGAACTTGCTCCCAGGAGCAAGCCTGACAGAACTCCCTCCAAGACCAGAGCCAAAGGTCATGATGGACAACTTCCATTACGTACGCCGGAGAAAGTTGGGTCTGGTTCTTCTGTGCCCAAGAACAGGTTTGGGTGGGTCCAGAAAAACGATGCCAGCTCAAACTACGTGGAGACGCGCGACGAGGTGGGCCATTTGCTACCAACAGGCAACCGACTGACTGGTCATGGGATTGGGGGATTCCCCAGCATGACTCCTCGTTCAATGCGATCCTTTGGACGTGCTTCGTCTGCCCATTCTGAGGGAGGATCTGCCCAGAGTACTCCGACGAAGAGTGTCGGCAAGCCTCCAAATCCGGGTTTTGGTCCTTCTAATGGATCTCGCCCTCCTTTGTGCATCGGCGCTCGTGGGGGGAACTTTGCCCTTCTGTCCAAGGGGATTCCCACCGCAGTTGCTTCTTCAACAGTTGTCAATAGTGTAGACGTTCCTCATTTCGAGCTCAGAGAAGATCCATCATTCTGGATGGATCACAATGTCCAGGTAAATTTTATTTTTATACGTATCTTTGTTGTTATTCTAATACATGATGTACTAAATAGATTCTCTTTTCTTTTCTTTTGGTTTCAATAAGGATGCCAATTTTGTTCTCGGGAGGACAGATTAAAAATGTGATTGCAATGCACATAAGATGTTGCGTTGGTTCCCCCTCCTGGTTGCTAACTTTATTACATGTCCATGCATGTAAATTAACAATTTTTTCACTGCCCCTTTTTAACAAATATAACCTTACTGTTGGAGAATCTCAAAATTTTTTCCAAGTTAATGTCATTTAGCCTACTAGAATAGCGTCTACTGGGTTGTCAGTCAGTTTGGATGGGCTGATAGGTAATCCGGTTAAGAGCTGTGAAGAGACTGAAAATGTGGTTGGCTATTAAATTGACTGATTCTCCCTTTTTGTTAACCCACCAAGAAAGCAATAGTAAGTCTCCTTATTTTTTCAAAGAAAGAGAGTACAATTCTTACTGTTTTTCACATGGTGTCAAGGATTAATGTGTTAAGTGGAGTTAAAGATTAATTGTGTGAAATGGTGCCAAAGATTCTCAGTTAGTGGAGTTGGATTGGGCTGTATTTTGTGCTAGGGATGGTCCACCAGCATAGCCATTGGTAATTCTACTATCAGAAACCATGTCGGTATGTATGTGTTGGTCTCTTTTTTCCATTCCTCATATAAAACTTGAACATTTTCTCATGTATTTGGCTCCATTAATAGACATCATCTGTTCTAAAAAAGTTGAAATAACCAACAAATTTATAATTATTCTTCAGGTTTTAATACGCGTGCGTCCTCTCAATAGTATGGAACGGAGTTTGCATGGTTTCAATCGTTGCTTGAAGCAGGAAAGCGTCCAAAGCATAACCTGGATTGGGCAACCAGAAATGCGGTTTACTTTTGACCATGTAGCATGTGAAACTATAAACCAGGTTGGTCTCATAAATCTGGGAACAGGGAATTAAAAAAAATGTGAGATACTCTGTATCAGGTGTCCTGGACATGCTTTGACATTTGATTTATGCAGGAGATGCTGTTTCGAGTGGCAGGCCTTCCAATGGTGGAAAATTGTTTGTCAGGGTACAATAGCTGTGTGTTTGCTTATGGTCAGGTGAATTATACATCTTATATTCAATTCACAGCAATGCTACAATTGTTTTGAGGTTGATACGAGCAATGGCATTCATATTATATGGAATCATTTACTCTTTTAAATTTATTTTCCTTAGAAGGCACATCTTATTGCTGACAACTGTTCAATGAATGGTTATAACTGTAGACGGGGAGTGGGAAGACATACACAATGTTAGGTGAGATCGACGAATTGGATGTGCGATTGAGTCCTGACCGTGGTATGACACCACGAATCTTTGAGTTCTTGTTTGCTAGGATTAGAGCGGTAAGATTGTCCAGGCTTTTTATATAAAAACCTTTTTGTTCCTTACTAATTCTGCTAAAGGATCTTAGTCATTTCTTTACAATTTTCTGGATTCAGGAAGAAGAAAGTCGCAGAGATGAGAAGCTGAAATACAGTTGCAGGTGTTCATTCCTAGAAATTTACAACGAGCAGATTACAGATCTTCTTGATCCTTCATCCACTAACCTCCTTGTAAGTTTTGCTTTTCTTCTTTTTGCTGTGCCGAATGTTGTTTTTTATACTCTACGTTAGAATATTTTATTGATTTGATCTTGATTATCTCAAATATGATTTCAGCTGCGTGAGGATATAAAGAAGGGGGTTTATGTTGAGAATCTCACTGAATTTGAAGTTGAAACTGTAAATGACATCCTGAAGCTCCTAATTCAGGTACTTATGTTTTTCGATATTTTTTCAGTCCTGTATTTTTTGTATGTATTTTGATTTCTAAACTCCCTTTGGCCACAAATGCATTGAACCAACATATCAGGGGGCAGCTAACAGGAAAGTGGCAGCAACAAACATGAACAGGGAGAGCAGCCGCTCACACAGTGTTTTCACATGTGTGATTGAGAGTCAATGGGAGAAAGATTCTACCACTAATATACGATTTGCAAGACTAAACCTTGTAGACCTTGCTGGGTCGGAAAGGTAAACTGTATCATTCATGGCCATTTAAAAATTTTCCCTGATCATGTTGGGAGAATATCCTCTTATAGATCATTATCTTTAACAGGCAAAAAACATCCGGAGCTGAAGGTGAGCGTCTAAAGGAAGCTGCTAACATCAACAAATCATTATCCACACTCGGGTATGTAACTTATGCAAACTGCTTCAACAATTTCTTTGCAAGTTCATTGTCATTATCACTTACCTTGATTATCTGTACTAATGCTAAATAGGAATGCATTTCTTAATGTACTTTTAATTGAGACTATTTGATCCAACTAAAGGTCACGAAATTGACAATCTTGACCTTTATATGATGTGCAAAAAACCACCCGTAAGCTTGTTGGGTATTTAGGTATGAATCTGGTTGAGTCCGCGTCAAAGGCATACAGGCAGTTTTTTGTCACATCCAAGCGATAATTTTTTGATAGTATACTGATGGGATCCTCAGAAAGCGGAAGAAAAGTATTGGTTGGGGTGGTGGTTTGGTCTGTTTAATGCATTTTGACTATTAGAGAAATTTTAAAAGGTTTCATTAGAGCAACATTCTAGGCTGTCCAAATGGTTATCAATCCAATATTGAACAACCTGGATTTGCTTTTGGTAGGTCTCACAACACTGCTTATTTGATGTTTTCTGTTGTTGTTGGCTCCCTGCAGACATGTTCCCAGATTAATTAATTGTTAATGGATTTCAAATTCTCAGAACCAAATGGGCAACCATGCATAGGATTCATGCCTCTCTGTTGGATTAATCCGATCCTTTTCCACCAACTATATCACATTTCTAGTGAAGGATTATTGCAATAAAACAACATGCATCTTTAGAAGAGTTCAATTGTTCTTCTGTGTCAATTTCATTTTGACAGATCTTTTATCATATTTGTTTGCTGATGTATGGTTTTTCTGTTTCTGCACCTGTAGTCATGTGATAATGCTTTTAGTTGATGTGGCACATGGGAAGCAGCGTCATGTTCCTTACAGAGATTCCAGGCTGACATTTCTTCTGCAGGTTGAGTTGAGTTGGTTTTCTCATTTGTTGTTCCATATAACTGTGTGACTCCTTCCTTATGTGGGCATATCTTGTGCACGGCACAATTGTGTTTCAGGATTCTCTCGGTGGAAATTCTAAAACCATGATAGTGGCGAATGTTAGTCCTTCAATCTGGTGTGTAGTGTTACTTCATTTGCTAGTTGTGGATTATTTTCTGTTCAAATACATGCAATTCTACAGCCATTTCTTATCAAGCATCATTCTTTGTTCTGCAGCTGTGCAGGAGAAACCCTAAGCACTTTGAAGTTTGCGCAGCGCGCTAAGCTTATTCAGAATAACGTAATGGTTATTTGTGCTAATTACTGTTTTCTGAATTTCTTTTGTTGAATTTCCTTAAGTTGGCATTTGGTCTCTTAATGTTTTTCCCCAATACCAGGCTGTTGTGAATGAAGACACTTCAGGAGATGTGCTTGCACTGCAACACCAGATACGTTTATTAAAGGTGTTCATGAATTACTCTAGAAGTGTCTATTGTTGTATTTTCGATAATGCATTGAAAGTTAACTGATGGATCTTGATTAATGAAATAGGACGAACTGTCACTTCTAAAGCGGCAAAATGTTTCAAGATCTCTCTTATTCGATCCGAGAACCATTGATGAGTCTGGGAGAGAAGAATGTGATACAGCCAGTGAAGGAGATATAAAAGACATGGACATCAGCAACTCAAATGAATATGAATCTTTAGGCTTTTTAAAAGTTTCTAATAAACAGGTATACCTTCTATAATTCGTACTGGTTTTATCTGATTATAAGTTTGGAATTTATACAATTTTTTTATCAGTTTCTTCCACAAAATTTACCTTGGCATGTGTGTATGCTCCTGTTTCTGTTAATCCTGATACTTTTATTCTTCGTTCTCTATGGTTTCTATCAACTATTCTCAAGTTGGTTATACTAATGCTTTAAGCCTGCTCATTTCCTTTGATTATCAGTTGAAGTCTTTGGAAAAAATGTTGGCTGGTTCCATT
The DNA here is from genome assembly GCA_030490835.1 of Annona cherimola. Classification (NCBI taxonomy): domain Eukaryota; kingdom Viridiplantae; phylum Streptophyta; class Magnoliopsida; order Magnoliales; family Annonaceae; genus Annona; species Annona cherimola. Next base: position 98,054,008 of record CM059973.1, on the reverse strand, counting down.
AGAAGAGAACAAATGGCAGACATTGCCATCAAGCAACTTGAAGCTGAAATTGAACAGCTGAACCGTCTGGTAAACCTGATAATGGAAAGAGAGATGCTGAGCTTTGTTACATTCCTAATCAACTGTTGTTGCAAACTCAATAAATGCTCTTTAACAGGTTCATCAAAGAGAAGAGGACACCAGGTGCACAAAAATGATGCTGAGATTCCGAGAGGAAAAGATTCAGAGAATGAAGTTACATCTTGATAGTTTAATGCCACTAGATTCCTACCTGGCTGAAGAAAATAATGCTCTCACTGAAGAAATTCAGCTACTTCGTGCACGAGTTGACCGGAACCCAGAAGTAACTCGTTTCGCACTGGAGAATATCAGGCTTCTTGATCAGCTCAGAAAGTAAGCCCCTTTGCTCACTAGACAAATTTTTTTGTCACCAAATTGCCATATTTTACATTATTCTTCTTGTTGGGGGTTTAAGGTTTCAGGACTTCTACGAAGAAGGCGAGAGAGAAATTTTGTTAGCTGAAATAGCTGAACTACGAAATCAGGTGTCAATGGATGTCAGAGATCAAATTTTTGGGGTATCTTGCTCATTATCTAATTTTGTTTCTTCTATATTACAGCTTATCCAATTCCTTCAGAGAGAGTCAGAGCCAAATAATCATTCAGGTTCAATTTCAAATGTTGGTTCCCAGGTGCATTGCCTTATCACTGCATCTCTCCTTTCTTATCTGACTATACAAGTGCCATTCGAGCTGTCATTATCCTTTTTTGCTTATTCATGGAAAATCTGATACTAATAATAGTCACAGGAGGCTGTGGATATCGGAATTGCTGCTGCAACCAAGGAAAATGATTCATTGCAGATTGAGGTTTGATTGATCTCAATATTCCTGAAATTTTCTTTGTGAATGCTCTAGACATACGATTCAAGTATTCTGTCATGTTTCTCAGACATTTTTACTTCTTTTTCAGTTGAAGCAGACCTGTAAAGAGTTGGAGGATTGCAGAAATAACCTAAACTCTTGTCTAGAAATGAATGCAAACTTATCGAGGTGGCTGGTTACTTTGATTCGAATGGGGTTTCTGCTGTCGGTTTTGAATATTTGAATCCAAAAAGTGAGTTTTTGTGCTTACACGGAAGATGGCATTTTGTTTCTATTTTTTGCAGGGAGCTTGATGAATTGCGTTCTCTAATGAGTGACAATGGATCTCCATGCATGTGTCTTCATCCCAAGCTTGAATCACAGGAGGTGCACTCCTGAACACTTGGAAATTCCATTTATTTACTGTTTCTGGAATATGTTGTTAAATTGATGGGAAGAACTTCAAAGAAGGCTGATCATTAGCTCCCATGCAGCCAGTGACAAAAGCTGTTTTTTTATTTTTTTTGTGGAACTGTTATCCTAAGTGTATTTAATTAATATACTAAGTTGTGCCATTTTTGGAGATGTGTGTATAGGGTATGTTTGGCAAAGGGTAAAAGTTTTCAAACTAAAACTTTTCAATAAAAATTTTTCATACTCTGTAACTATTCTTTTTTTTTTTAAAAAATTATTTCTTCACATCCTTCTATATAACTATCCTACTTTTCAATCATTTCTACACAATTACCCATACAACTAACCTATCTATTTTAACCTTATTATTTTTACTTCTCATTATCTGTATCATATCACATCATTTTATTCTATGTTAAAAAATTTTTACACCAAAAACTTTTTCGTTCAAAAGTTTTATCATTTCCCAAACGCACCTATAATAAAAAAAATATATACACATTTCCAAACATGATAAAACTTGGTATATTAATTAAATACACTTAGGATAACAGTCTTTATAAAAAAAATAAAAAAACTAGATTTTGTGGCCAGCTGCATATTATCATTAATCAAACTCAAAATAAAGAAGTAGTCACTCTCCATGGGAAAAAGAAAAGATGAAATGTAGGATCTGAAGGTAAAAAGGAAATTTTTATAAGAAATAGAAAGGATTGTGTAGGGGAAGCATAAAAAAAATTTAGAGGAAGATGGCAAGACTCACAGATAAAAAAAATAAAATTGGAAGAGAAGACGCCAAAAAATTCGTTTTTAATAATTAAACTGAGATCTACTATTAGTAGATGTTCTAATTGAATATGAATAAGATGTTTAAGTAATGCAAAAAATAATCTAAACCACTTCGTCAAAGTTGATTGATGTTTTGACCATTGGATGCTTGGCATCAAATCCTTAATTAAATAATTAAATATTCCAAATCTCAAATAAAATATTTTTAGAAGTAAAAACTCCTGCAAACTTTTACTCATGAAAGGAAAATCACGATGCAATTATTTTTTTTCCTTTGCTCTTGAAGTTATATTGATGAGTAAAAACTTTTATTGCCAGCAAAAACCAGAAGAATGGAAACATGAAATTATGATGAAGCATGATGAAGAGATGATGAATTTGCAGCTGGAGCTGGATATACTAAAGATCATTTTAGAAGAAGAGAGGTCATCTCATGGCGAGATAGAAGAAAGGGCTTCTCATCTCAATAAACAGTATGGTGTCATGAAAAATGAACTGGAGAATGCAAAATCTGTCATTGAAGCACTTGAGTCTCAACAGTGTATGTCTATTAACGAAATGGAGGAACTAAGGGACATTAACAATCAATATGAAGATCTTTTGAAGAAACAGGAGCAGGAGGCTTCCATATTGAAAAAACAGTTAGCCAGTCTTTCTGAAGGGGAAGGAAGAATTCGTTGCGGCCATCAGGAGCTGAGAGACCACCCTTCAAAGCATCTTGATGGTGATGATTCTCCTTTGAACATAAAACTAAAAAGAATGCAAACTTCTCTTGACAAAGCCAGAAAATTAAACATAAGGTACTGGAATGATCAAGCATCTCAGGCTTCCAATGAAGAGGAAAAGGAAGAGGTTCGTTCGCAGGTAGAGGCAGAAATGGCTGAAGTGATTGTTTGCCTGCAAGAGGAGCTATTTGCCCTTCAGCAGCAAGTTGATGATAGTAATAAGCAAGAGTTACTGGCCAAGGAGAACATGATAATTTTAGAAACTGAAATGAAGAAACTGCAGAGCAGGTTGTGTTCCTTGAGCGAGGAGAACAAAAGGCTTAACAATCTTCTTGAGAAGAAGGACGGAGAAATTGCGTCATTAACTGAAGAATGGGGAAAATTGGCTTGTGATATTGCTGAAGTTCTCTCTGGCGGAAATGAGGCACTTCAGGAGGCTTCCATTCATGTTGATTCTATTGCTGATTCATGCCCACCAAGGATTTGGATTAGTGAACAGTTTGGGAGGGTGATAAGGACCATCTCTGAAAAAGAATTATTAATTGAGGACTTACAAAAGTGTCTTGAAGATGCACAAATATTGAAGAATGATATGGATTGGAAGTTGAGGTCTTTAAGGGGAGCCACATTGGCGATAACTGAAGCACACCAACAAGAAAGCAGTGAGAAAGAGAAAGAAATTCATCTATTGAGATCGCAATTGAGTGTGAAAGAGTTGATGATTCAGGAGTTTCAGGAAAAGGTTGGAATAGTGGAAAGTCAGATCCAAAGAGCAGAGCTGTGTGCAATTGTTGCATTTATAATAGTGAACAGATTCTCAGAATTGTATTCAATAAATGTGAAGGAATTGAAGCACCTAGAAATCCAGCTGAATGAGTCTGTGGAAGCAAATTTACAGAAGGCTGCTCTTTTGCAGGATCAGATTATTCTGACTAGAAAAGCAGAGAGAGAGATTGAGGAAATTCGAGTTCAATTAAAATTTTCTGAGGAAAACACTGTTCAACTGAAGCTTCAAATTGCTGAACAGCAGGGGCTTTTGTGTCCTATGGAGAAGACTCTGGAAAAGATTGAGAGGGATTCCTCTGAGTCAGAAATTGCTGATTATGTCCATAAAACAAAAGATAAACTAAATGAGTTAAAAATGGGTGTACAGACAATCAATTCATGCATGGATGAGTACATAAAGAAAGATGAATGGAAAAAACAAACATTGGGGAAACATGCCACCGTCGAGGTAAACTAGCATCTTAATTGTACTTTACTGGTAAAGTTAATATAATTTTTGGTTTCTAAGTGCCTAATTTCTGTAATATTGGCCTTTCGACAGGTCGATAACGAGGAAACTCAAGACCTTGTTAACAGGGAGTCTGAGTCTCATCCAGACACCGCAAATGGCACAGAGAGGTCAGTTCATGTGTCTCTTCATGATTATTCACCCAAAATAGGCAAGAATGTGAATGATATATCTCAGCAAGAAATGAAAGGCTTCCGCTGTGGGCAGGAAGAATTCAAATCTGGAAAAATTCCAGAAGGTGTACATGACAGAGATGTAATCATTCTTCTGAAAGAAGAAATAGAGTGCGCGCTTGAAAGTTTATGGGGAGTACAGGCTCAAATGAGCAAACTTCTTGCAGAGAAAGAGGCGATAAAGAATTCTGAGATCCAGAGCCAGAGAAGGATTGAATGTCTCACAGCTCAAGTATGTAAAATGCAAATGGATATGAATGACATGGAGAAACATTTTGAACTTCAAAGCTTAGAATTTCACCATAAGTTGGAAGACATTGAGGAAATGGTGGAAGAAGCTAATGCTTGCTACTCCATGGCTAGTGAGGTAAAAGACAAAAAAAGTTTGCCCAAGTATGTGCAGCTTAGGATGCATGCATTAGGATTACCTTTATTAACTTCTATTCTACTTTTCCATTCTGTTGTGGCATTGGATCCTTTGCAATATTGTTTGTGAGTGTGCATGTGTTTGCACAAGTTCATGGGAAGTTGTATGTTTGTGTGCATCGGTATTCAACATCAATGACCATGAAGGCTTTTCTTATTGTAATACATGTCATGCATGCAGTCTTCTTGAGCACTGACCACTTTTATCATAAGGTGGTTAGTCATTTCCCTTCTTGGAGGCCTTGTTTTCAAAACTTAACTGAATTTTGAATCAGTTAACATGATATTTTGGCCAAACCGCTTCAATTGGTTCAAACCCCCAAGATTTGAACTGAAGGCACAGTGTACTATCTGTCATCACCTTGGAGGGTTGGAAGATGAGAACAGAGGTAGTCATAACAATCCATGGTTTTATGGCCCAGTCTTTATATGAAGTTATGCAGCTGTTGGTGATGGTTGAATTGAAACATTGATTTGCCATTGCTGGTTTAGTTATCCTACAACGAACTTGTTTTTCGGGTCTCCGTTTCATTATTTTAATCAGTTTACAGAAGTGAGAGGGACTGGCTCACAGATCCAGATGGTTGAACTGGTCAGACCAGCAAATCCAGCCTGGTTCTCAAACCATTGCTTAGTGGAGAGTCGGTGACAAAAAATTTGTTTTATCGAGATGTTTTTTTTATTCAGCCTGCATTGGTAGGTTGAACCATTCATCGGATGGGATATGTCCCAATGACTATCTTATTTATTAGATTATCTTGACGTCCAATAATAGATGTGTGCTAAAACACCACATTGGGTTGAATTCTGCTAGGTTTTGGTTCACTCATGGAGGAACGCATTTTTGTATCTTCCATCTATATTTTAGTTTGAGATTGTTGATACCACTGTTGATCTGGTGGTTAGAATCTGGTTAGTTATATCCTAGCATCTCTCCTAAATATGATCCAGGCCATCATTAATGTCTTCGATGGGCTGCATCTAATGGGCTTTAATTGGTTGTACTACTCAAGCAAGAACATTTTATAATCATCTATTCTCATTGTGGACCTCCTTGGTAGGACATTCCTCCATTAACTTGCATTTTCCAGATTGATATTTATTACAAGTGAATGAATGAATACCACCTAATACTTACAGTTTTATTTGCTGATTGGAAATTTGGATTGGAATTCTTCAGGTGCTTGAACTTGAACTAGGTGAAGTCAAGGTATTCGCTGGTCAGAAAGTCTCAGAGAATTCCTGTGTGCTCTCAAAATTTGAAGAAGCTCAAGAGACTATAAAAGAAGCTGAAGAGACTATAAATGCCTTGGTGAAAGCAAATGAAACTGCCAAAGTGGAAGTAGAAAGGCTGAAAAAAATGGAGGTTTTGTTGACAGAAGAGAGAGACTTCCTAACTAATGAGGTTGAAAGCCTTCAGTCATTGAAGGATGCCAAAGAACAGCAATGTGAGAATCTTGAGAAGCAGATCCATTCTAATCTGGTCGAAACAACCAACCTAATTGATGTTGTGGATCAGATTCTTGTACAAGACTGCAAAATTTTCTTGGAAGAATTCAAGTCTGTGGTCTCTGATGTATGTTGTCTGAAGTCTGAGTTGCTGCAGTCTGTGAACTTAGCAAAAATATTGTTAGAGGAAATCTGGTCCGAGATAATTGCAAAGGATTGTGCTGTGTCTGTTCTACACCTCTGTCACATTGGGATTTTCTTGGAGACAGTAACAGGTCTGAATGCAGAAAATAGTTTCCTTCATCATGGGCTTTGTGAATCAAACTCTTTTATTGCTGATTTGAGAGAGCACAATTTTAAAGCAAAAAGGGAACTTGAGATGTGCAGCATCCTCAAAGGAAAGCTACTTCTTGACATCAAGAATAGTTTCCACCGGATTGCCAGACAGGAAAATGAAACAGGAAATCTTAGTGAGAAATTACAGTATTTTGAGAAAAGGATTTCAGACTTGCAAATACAAGAAGAATCCATGCTAGCCAGGTCAAATTCCATGGGCATTGAACTTGCTGTTCTGATGAAGGAGTTTGATCTGCGAAGCAAGGAAGCATTAATTGCTCTGTCAGACAATGAAAAACTACTAAAGGAGAATGATGAACTTCGTCATCAGCTAAGGGAATCCCTGAAAGTGCAGAAAAATGTCCAGGTTGACAATGAAATATTTATAGAATCTGTCTGCAGAGAGTTGAATGATATATGTCCAGAAAATATAAGGATGATGGAAGTTACTGACAATGACATGGATTTTGTTGCAAATATGCTTAGGCTTGTTGCAGAACATATGTATTCGAAAGATATTGAGTCTCTTGTCTTGGCATCAGAGCTGAAGCAGAGGGCTAGTGAAATGAATAAGATGGGGGCTCGAATAAGTGCTTTGGAAAAACAAAGTAACTTATTTGTTGCATTTCTTGAGGTGATGATGACAGAATTGATTTCTGCTAATGTGGACAAGGAGCTTGAGGTTGCTTTTCTGAGAGAAGAATTTCATGAAATCTATGTTCAGCTTAGAGCATCAGAGAGTGATAAACAAGACTTGTTGGTGAGGATGAAGGAAAAGAATGACAGAATTTTGGACATGGACACGGAAAGCAAAGCCCTTGAAAAGGATATTCAGTCTTTGAGGGAAGCAGTGGATAATGATAAATCAGAACTGATAAACAAAAGCATTGAACTAAATAGCTTTCGAGAAGCTTCAGAAAGGCTTCTTAAGGATTTACAGAAGAAGGAAAAAGCTTTGCAGAATTTATTGCACGAAATGTCTGCTCTTGATTTACAGAATCAAAAGTTGCTGGATGATGTTTCCTTACTTCAGTCCTCAATTTCCAGGCTTCAAACTGAACTGGACAAAAAAACTGTTGAAGCAAATGACATTCAACATTCTAGTTCTCTTGCTATGTGCGCTATTGAGTCGAAAAAGGAGAAGGAAGTGACAACTCTAACAAGCAAACTGGATGAGATGGAGAAGGAAAATGAGAAAATGAAGCATGAAATGGATAATCTGAAGGCTGAATGCTCAATGGTCTTTGAGGAACTAAAAGGAAAGCAATTGGAATTGGATTCTTCTTCTAGCTGTATTCATTCCTTAGGTCAGGAAAACCATGGGTTAAAAGAAACTGTCAGCACTTTGGAAGGTCAGATTACCGATCTGCGTTCTGATCAGGACACGAGAGTTTTACAGTTCGAGGAAGTTCAACTTCGTCTTTCTAAAGTTGTTGAGGATAATGAAATACAGAGAGCAACAACAAATATGCTGAAGTTGGAGAATGAATCCCTGGGAAAAGATCTTATGCTCATGAAACAGCACAAGGACGAATCATTGTCCTCACTTGAGTTGAGTGTTAGTTGCAGTTATGAAATAGTTGAGAAGGTGGTGAGTTTAATGGAGAAGAAAAGCAGTAAAATACAGGAAAAAATGCTTGAGGAGTTTTGTGAATACAGTGCAATGACAGTTAAGTTCATTTCAGAATTTGAAGGATTGGAGGTATCCACTAAAGAATTGATTTCAGCAAATTCATCCCTCCAGATGGATTTGGTCCGGAAAGATGAAATCTTGAAAGGATTGCTGTTTGATTTAAGCTTATTGCAGGAGTCAGCAGCAAATGCAAAGGACCAAAAGGATGAATATGAAGAAGTTGTGGCTAGATTGGAATCATTGGAAGAAGAGCTTGAAGCAAAAATAAATGAGCTTGATGAGGCTGCTTCTCATGAACAAATTCTTGAAGCCCAGTTGCTTGAAAAAGCAAAAAGGGTCACTTCTGTTGAATTGGATCTCGAAGAAGTACAGAAGTCTCTGAAACTTCTGTCACACGATAATCTTGTGATGAAAGCTCACATTGAGGACCTCTTGGTGACAGAAAATTCCCTCAATGATGAGTTGGTGGAAAAGACCAAAATGGTTGAAAGACTGGAAGAGGAGATACTTGGACTGAGTGCTTCACTTCAGCAAATGAATCATTCCTTTGAAGGTCTGAGGAGCAATCTTAGTGAAGTTTCCAACGAAAGGGATTGCCTGGTTTCTGAGGCACTTGTTTTGAAAGAGCAGTTAGAAATGGCACAAGCTGTTGCTGAAGAGAATGAAGCAATTGCTGCTGAGGCACGAGAGGTGGTTTCCCAATTTTTTTTGTCCTTTCATTATTTCTGACTTTGTTTCCTGTTGTGTTCTTCCTCAATGTTTTTTTCCTCTTGATCTCAGATGGCTGAGGCAAGGAAGAGCTATGCTGAAGAGAAAGAAGAGGAGGTGAAGCTCTTAGAGAAGTCTGTTGAAGAGCTAGAATGCACTGTGAATGTATTAGAGAACAAGGCAAGTTTATTAATTCTTGGAATATGAATCCTATTCATAATGTTCTATCTGCTTTCTTTTACTCACTCTTATCAATTAGCTGTAATTTGCAAATTTTTTGTAGGTAGAGATGATCAAAGGTGAGGCCGAAAGACAACGCTTAGAAAGAGAGGAGCTAGAAATGGAGCTTCAATCTCTGAAACATCAGATGATGACTGTTCATAAATCAGCTTCAATTGAGACTTTGCAAAAGCAAGATCTTATGAAAGAAGTAGTTGATATTAATCCAACAAGGTCTACAGCATATACTGTCTTGGGTCAGCTATTCTGAATCTACTTGCATCTAAACCTAAAATTGTTTATTTCTCTATAGGTTCAATGAAAAGAAATTACATGATCTGCAAGAAGCATACAATCAGATAAAGATTCTTCAGAATGATGTTGCGAAGAAAGAGGCTGAGGTGCATTGGCTGTCTGTTTTAGGTTTTACTTCATTTCTTGATTTTGCATAATTTATTCTGTCCTAAACATGAAAGAATGATGCAAATATATGTATTTTTTACCATTTTAGTTCTTGATGCCCATAAACTGCTTCTGTGCTTTGTGCTGCTCTTTGAACGAATGAAAATTTTGATTAGGCAAAATGCAAACAATGAACCTAGAGTTGACATTTTGTCATGGACCTGGCCGTTTCAAGGCTTAACTATGTAATCCTTGCCATTTACCTAACAAGTAGTGTTTGTTTAGTTGCATTGCAGCTTTACACGCAGATAGTGTTTGTTTAGTGGCATTGCAGCTTTGCATACAAAGTGTCAATAAAATGAAATAGGTTAAACTTTAAAGTTTCAACTCCATATGTTGAGAAGTGAAAAAATTACTACAACCAGGCAACTTGAATCTACACATATTCGCGTAAAAATGGAAAATCCATTTTGTAATCCTATCATAAGTTGTAGATAGTTGCTGGAACTGTTCAGTAAGATGCCATTTATTACTTGTCTGCAGGTTGCCCAATGCAAAGCTCACATCTCTGAACTGAACATGCATGCTGAAGCACAGGGACGTGAATACAAGCAAAAGGTAAATAGAAGTCCATATAATTTCCGTAGGGGTTATGCTCCCATGCAAACATTTTCTCCACTAATGTTCCGGCCTATGAAGAAGTATTTGTAAAATATAATGCATTTGTAATGCTTGAAATACTTTATTTAAATAAGGTTAGAAGATATTTCAGCTGGAAACTCCGGTAGACCATGAATAATGAAGGAATTTTGTAGAATGCGTGTACACCTTAAATTGAGTAAACTTTGGAGGGCTGACCTTGTGCATAGAGCTTCCCACAGATTGCGGAAAACAAGGGGCACACATATATGCAGCCTTAGTGTTGTTTTTATGCCAAGGCCCACTCTCTGCATATTCACTCTCAAATGGGATACATTTTGTAGAATCCAAGTCTTCAATTGACAAAATTATTTTCCATCTTTAGCTAATCTTAGAGAAGTAATTTCTACTTCAGAAAAAAAAAAAACAAAAAAACAAAAAACTAGACAAGTGATTTCAAGAACGATGAAGAATGATGAATGGATCAGCTTTTAAAAAATGATGAAGAGTGATGAATGGACCAGCTTTAAAAAGTCCATCTTTATGAGTGCCTGAAAGTGTATTTTCACCATGTGGCCGAACATTTATGTGTAATCATAACCTTTCATAGTACGTGTTCTTAATTTAAATCTGCTGTAGAGTTGGAAGAGTTAAGATTGTGTTTTTGCTTCTCTTTTTTGCTATCTGTAACAAATAATCTGTGGTACTGAAAAACAGTTCAGAGAGTTGGAGGCCATGGCACAGCAAGTCAAGCCTGATACTGCATCCTCCAATTTTTCAACTAACTGGATGGCAACCAAAACGGAGAAGCATGTAGTAAAGCCACGAGGATCTGGTTCTCCATTTAAATGTATTGGCTTGGGATTGACACAGCAAATAAACTCTGAGAAGGAAGAGGAGTTGACCGCAGGAAGGTGTCGAATATCAGAACTTGAAGCACTGCTTGCAACTAAACAGAAGGAGGTACACAGCTCTGCCCATTTGTCATGATTGGGGTAAAAATCCCAGTATGATTGAACATTCCAAATTTTCTTTTCAGATCTTCATGTTAAATGCCAGATTAGCAGCTGCAGAGAGCATGACTCATGATGTTATTCGGGATTTACTGGGAGTTAAGCTGGACATGGCCCACTATGCTGTAAACCACTGTTTTTCAATTTCTTTCCGCTTTTAGATGCATATTAATTATTATCCATAAACTATGCCATTGCCATTTTTTTTTTTTTTTTACGTTCATCAGCAAGTGTGAAAATGGACCACCTGCCCATACCGTATTTAGGAATTCGGCGAATCCCATTCACTGATCTGGCCCAACACCCTGAGTTTTGACAAGTTACCTTGAGTTGTTTGCCCAGTTCAAGTGGGATTTGATCAACTTGATCCCAGATGAGGTCAAGTTAGTTAATTCTTTGGGCCTTTGGCCTTGCATTTCATACATTTTTCAATTTGCTTTCATGTCATCTGAGATTTGTCTGCTTATGTACTCCCTATTTATGTCTTTTTACCACTTCTTTGTAAATTTCAGACACTGCTAGATCATCAACAGGTGTTGAAAATAACTGAGCAGGCTCAACTTCAGACTGAGGAATCTGAAGAGAAGGTTGCATTGTTCCTTATGTTAATTACTTAATTTGGTCTGTTCCATTTTTTCAATAAATTAAACATATTTGTCTTGCAGGAGAAGGAGGTTGTCAAGCTGAAGCAGCAGCTCAGTGTGTTCATTGAAGAAAGGCAAGGGTAGGGTCATAACTAATTGACTTCTTCAATAGCTAAGAGAAATCTTGTTATGACATTCCCCTTTGTTTCATGTTTAACTTTGACAATTGTTCTATAGCTGGCTGGATGAAGTGAACCGGAAACATGCAGAGATGGTGGCTGCAAGGGTTGCATTGGAAAAACTTCAGCAACAGGATCAATTTCTTACAACTGAGAACCAAATGTTGAAGGTTTGTATTTAAACTTTCTAGGCCTTGTAACTGGTGAAAGATGCTTGCCTAAGTGGATCTTATTTCTTCTATGATTTCCGTTTTGCATTAACATCGTGAACATGTCTCGTCTAGGTTGATCTTTCTGTGCACCACATGAAGTGTTCTGAAAGGTTGTACATTAAATATAGCATTTGCATACTGAGTTGGGGTGTACCTTTGCACACAAACTTCACTCTTCCATTTGATGCGCCCTGCCAAGGGTTCAGTCTTCTCTTTCTTATCTTTTCTACCACTTGAATTACCTTATGCATTGAATAGGTGGACAATGCAAATCACAAGCAGAGGGTTGTGGAACTTGAAGATGAAGTGAAGAAGCTATCTGGCCAACAAAATCTGCAGCAGCGCATACATCATCATGCTAAAATCAAGGCAGGATAAGTTTCTCTATATCCAATTTGTCATGTTAGAGGAACTGGTTTCCCATTTGTTTTTATGTTGGAAACAATTAAAATGATTTTATGCTTCAACAGGAAGAGAACAATGTTTTGAAAACTCAGAATGAAGACCTTGCTGGCAGACTGAGGCGGACAGAGGCTCTTCTTTCACGTGTAAAAGAAGAGCTTGCCTCTTATCGTGCATCTAGCGGAAAAAACCCTAACATTGATATGGATGAGGAGCAACGGTTGAAAAACAAACTAGCGGTTAGTGACTTGCTGATTGTAATACTGTATTGCCGGAATGGAATATCTGAATCTTTTCAACATATGGGCTAAAATCTTGTATTAAAAAAAAAAAAAAACATATGGACTAAAATCAGACTGCTCAGCCCTTCTATTTGCAAGTTGCGAGTATGTGATCGAAGAGGACTTTGGAGGAAGAATAGATCATTGGCTCATACTGATCCAGTGGTCATCAGACAAATGGTCTAGCCCGCTGCATATTCAGCGCTGGGTGTCATGCACATTTCATCAGCTTCCTACCAACCAGAATGAAATGGTGGGCTAACCCTCGTCTTTTGTTTTGTATTTTCGGACAGACAACTGAAGAAGAGAGAGTCCAGCTAGCACAGAAACTCTTTAGCCTGTATACGAGTATTCTAAAGGTATTAGGAGTCATCAAATCCCACCCCACACTTTGGAATTGATTCATCTGTTTTATGTAGGTGCTGACTTTTTGTGCTGTAGGCCGCAGGACTAACAATGCCTGTGACCGAGATAAGCCCATCAGTGGCAGAAAAAGCGATCATTCAACTCAAAGAACGGGTTGCTTCTTTGGAACAAGAGTTGCAGGAGACAAAGTATAAGGTGTGATATTGTCTCCCATGATTGATGGTATAAATCGTGTCCAGCAAAATTTACCATGATGGAAACTTGAAAATGTGGTCTATGTTAGGGTTAAAAATTTGAAACCCTAGCATAAGAGGAATCCGTTTGGCATGAATACTAGAGGCATGTCCTGGGGTTAGCAATCTGCACGATTGTGCCAATGAGATCCAAACAAGGGGGCTATCTAATATCTATCACGGCCTGAATGAATGCATTATCTGAAGAGATTTTTCTCTTGCAGCATAAGATCTCAGGTGAGAAGATACGCTTATCTGAGCTCAGGCAACCATCCTCACCATTCAGTGCAAGGACAGATGAGAACCGCCCGACCCCACAGCCTAGACGGACTTCCCGGGCTTCTTCCATATCGGCTTTAAGGTAAAACTGCGGACTGCAGATTGGAACAGCAGCTGTCTGTATAACACCTGTAAATGCTAACAAGGATGCACCTGTAAACTGTATAACACCTGTAAATGCTAGCAAGGATGCGGGAGGCAGGATCATCATCCTAAGGAGAAAACGCGCACCACTCTTGCTTGGTGTACAATTCATACGGATTTCTTAGCATTCTGCGGAGTGTAAAACGCCCATCATTCCGAGCCACTCTTGCGGAGTGTACAATTCATACGATTACGTTAGCATTTTGCTGACTGTTTGTCGTCTGTCTTCAGCGTAGGAGCACCTGTAAAATGGGGTGGGGGATTATACGTGAGAGTATATGATTCTCTTTGATATGGGTAGCTTGTAAAGCTCTGTATTTCGATTCTTTGTGTCAGTAACATGCAATGCAGATTTGATTTAAAATGAAGTTTACTCGAGCTGTTCAACTTCTTCCTGTTCGAATGGGGTTTGCCGGTTGTTTCTAGCTTGCCTGAGGGTGGATTGCAGAGCTCCGTCCTGATAGTGGTTACTTGTCGAAAATTGAGCCTTCGACTTTATCAAGGTTAAGATAAGATAAAAGGCCGCTGTTGCCAACCAAAAAACTAGACGTGCTGTGATTCTTCTGAAAAGGAAATTCGTGGCTTCCTGCATTTACTGCCCAACTCGAAAATGTGCTAGAAGCTACAAAACATAGTGGGCTTCGTCAAAAAGACAATTGTGGCTGATGTTGCTGCCATTAACATCATAGTGGGCCACGTCAGGAGGTGGATAATAGAAGCATTCATGCCCGATGTGGAGATTTTACTAGGAAACCACAAACATATTGCGCCACGTCAAGAGTTTTTTTTTTTTTAAAAAAAAAATTGTCAGTGGAGTGGGGCATTCTACATTCATTTTTAGGCCTCTCCCAGTATTGGTGTTTTCGTCGACTTGGAAAAGAGGATTTGGTATCTTAACTCTAATAACTCTATTTTTCTTTATTACTATCAATACCTTCAATTATTTTTGTTTTGTTACGTCTAAAAAGATTATTTATTTTTTCTTTATTTCTAATGACTGTTCCCTGTCAAATCACAACATTTTCTCTCTTCACGTTTTTATATTGCCCGAGAAGATGGCACTATATATCTAGTTCATTAAGAGCTAAGTTCGTTTATAATTATTAGTTATTACTTGCTTCGATGACCACTTGGGTCATGATTTCAGGATATTATTATGGACTCTGACGTGTCTAAAGAAAGTTCGTATGTGGGGATGTGTTTGCAAAATGAATGATTATGGGTGAAAACGGTGAAAAGATGGAGAGATGCTACAACCAAAAGTTTTAAAAAAAACACCAAGGCCTCTGTCTTAGGATTCGTCAGTGAGCATTGGAGTTGGAGAGAACTTTAAAACGGCAAAAGAAAAAAAAAGAAAAAGAAAAAAGAGCAACGGCTGGCGGCGACTTTTCCAAAACCCACCTGCCAGTTCTTTAGCGCTAGACTTTCTTCCAGGTCCAAAACCCATCGTTGATCCTTCTCTGATTGAAGCATCATATCCTCACAGGTAAATAATTCAATCAAGCATCTGATCACCAAATCTTTTCTGCTACTCTGTTACCATCCATGAACTTGAATTAGAGGAAGAAAGCGCGAATATTCGGGCATTTTCAGGGCCTCAATCGCTCTCCTAATTCGCCGCCGAAGTATTCTATGCGGGAAAATGGCATCAGATGCTCTTGTTACTTTAAGCTAACTCCCTATTTGATCTCCAGCATTTCCGACTCTAAAGGTTGCAACTTCCTCCTTTCTTCTCTTTCTAAAAGGCTTGTCCACTGCAGGGATGAGCTCGCTGTCGCTGCACTCTGCATCCATAGACGGCGGATGCTTCCTGAAGGTCAGTTTATATCTTTTTCTTGATTTGAAATTAGTTCTCTGTCATACGACGTTTGTCTTGATGGAATTGACTGCGGAAGAAAATAGAATATGTATCTAAACTATTGATTAACTGGGATCAATGTAGTTTGGCAAGAGATAGAAATTTGTCTTTTGTTATCCATTTTCGTTTGATTGCTCACTATGACAGAATTTCGGTCCCTTACTTTATACCATTTATGTATTTCTGACTAGAGAGTTAGGATAGTTTTCAGTTTGGCGTGCTGTACATTCTTGCATATTTCTTATAGGAGGGCGTCAGTCGTCATACGGTTTGAATTACATGTAATTTGGGGAATTTTCAGGAAGGAAAAAGAACTTCGAAGGGCAGGAAGTGTGATGGAAGCATTCTGCAAGTTAGATCCTCTGTGGCCCCATCACCACAGACACTGCAGCATTCACAGTCGGTGACACATAAATTGCAGGAATCAGTTCGTATTGGTGTTCTTGGGGCCAGCGGCTATACTGGTTCTGAAGTAAGCTTGTTTGGCATCAGCAGTATCAGTTTCTTAGTTTCAGCGTAGCTCAATTACCATGTTTCTTTTATTGTCTGTTGTATCATTTGCAGATGTATCTGTCATTGCCATCTGAATTTGGAGATGTTTGCAATTAGTTGATTTCTTATTTGGGTTTCTACTTCGTTAGCATCATCTTTTACCATGCTTTCTTTTTATGCTTCTCCAGATTGTTCGGCTCCTTGCAAGCCATCCACAGTTTCATATTGCATTGATGACTGCTGATAGGAAAGCTGGTCTGGCAATTGGATCAGTATTTCCACACTTGGTTACACAAGTAATGCTGATTATGCTTTGTTTAGTTCTTTATTCTCATATATCAGGATGCAATCCTTAAATCCTTTTAAAATGGCTGAGTTTTGATTTATAGGATTTGCCACATATGGTTGCCATCAAAGATGCAGATTTTTCTAAAGTGGATGCTGTGTTTTGTTGCCTGCCACATGGAACAACACAGGTCCTATCATATCCTTTGATACAGTTTTTTCAACGCAAAAGAGTCATACTATCTTAATGGGAAAACGATATTAAACCCAACCTTGGAAGGCTTGGCGTCTTCAACAAGTCGGAATCTTATTATGTTTTCAGGAAAAAAGATAAAACTAAGAATCCTTCTCTGAATCTATCTTCTGAATGCACTTGGCCACTGCTTTCTTGTTGCAGGAAATCATTAAAGGCCTTCCAAAGGAGCTAAAAATTGTTGATCTTTCTGCAGTATGCTTTGGGTGCACCTTTCTTATATATAGTTTGTCAAAATTCAGTTATATTCTATGCACTTCTTAGACAAGCTCCAAGTGGAAAGCACTCATTATGGAAAATAAATAGAACATTTTCTACAGGACTTTCGGCTGCATAACATCAATGAATATGAAGAATGGTATGGTCACCCTCACCAAGCACCGGAGTTGCAGGTAATGCAATTGTTACTCTTACCATCTTATTGCAAAATTAGAGCAAAATTTTGTCTCTTTGCAAATATCTTCATACTAGTCCAAAGATTGGCTCATTATGAGCTGCTTTGGAGTTTGGAGTTCCATTTGAGCTATTCTCTTGTGAGTATTTCTGCATTATTTTTTCTTCTAGATGAGGAAAGATCAATGTATCATATCTTAAAAATCTAATACCAGGTAATATAAAAAATACAAACTATTCGAATATCTCATTATGCTAATAGCTAATGTTTCTCCTCATTTGGATTCAGAAAGAAGCTGTATATGGCTTAACAGAGGTGTTAAGGGAAGAAATCCGGGTCGCAAGGCTTGTTGCTAACCCTGGTTGTTACCCAACATCCATTCAACTTCCACTTGTTCCCTTGATAAAGGTTTCTATTCTATCTCAATTGTTTGCTTTCTTTGTTAGCATTGAACTTTCATATCTTTGCTTGGTCCAAAAATTAGTTAGTTAGCCACTTTTAGATTATTCAAATTTCTTTCCTGAGTAAATTGTTGGTTAGGCAACATTTTTTTCTCCCCTATTGTGATACAATTTTTTTTGTTTTAACATGGTTTTTTCAGCGCTGAGATATTCATTTGTTAAACCAGAGTTAATTTGACTCGTTGTCTTTACGTAACCCTGAAATCGCTGCCTTCACCAAATTTGAGCATCTAGTTTAGTCTTTGCTTCTTTGCCTGGTTGTGTTTTATATTACTTTTCCTTCCATTCTTGCTGACTTTTTCAGATGTGGTGTGCAGGCTCATCTAATAGAATTGCAAAATATCATCATTGATGCAAAATCCGGTGTGAGTGGAGCAGGTTGTCATTCTATGTCTCATCACTTTTTTTCGAGTGTGACTTTCTTACTAGATGTGTCACTGAGCATTTTTTGAGGAGCTTTTAGATTGTGATATTGATGCATTTCAGGGCGCAGTGCCAAGGAGGCTAATCTATACACTGAAATTGCTGAAGGGATGCACGCCTATGGAATCACAAAGCATCGCCATGGTACATCCTCACGTGCATTTATGAATTTGTTGAGAACTTGATTCCCTTCTGGAATAAACCCTTTTTCTGACTATATGATGCCACTGTTGTTATCCATTAAATAGTAAACAAATCAAATCAGCATACCTAGTAGTTTTACAGTACTCCACTATGATTGTGCTAATATTCTTCCTCCAAAAACTTGCTTTTGAATAATTATTTTGGCTTAGTGTCACAAACTGAGATCATGAAGGAAAACTCTGATTCTAAGGTTGAAAAGAATAGTAAAATGGTGAATGTTCGCCGTTTCCTACTTGTTTAAAAGATCAACTATCACCTCAAGGTCTAAAAAGCCAATAGAAGATAGCTTAACAGGTAACCTAATCTCTAAGACATCTCAAGTCAAAGAATGTTATATACATGCCTAGCTTACAATATAGAAGCTTTTTTTAACACAAATATTTTAATGTCCATGTTGGACAATACTGTAGATATTCATGGCAACTGCTATGTTGTGTTGGCCAAATTTCCTTTTCTGCATACATGGGCTTATAGTAGACCTCTTAACATTAAAGTCAGTTTTTAGTTTATCCATTATATAAAAGAGTCATGATCTCGTTAGCCTACGCCAAGTAATCCATTTCTTAGCCCAAGCCCAAAAACCTATATTTTATTTTTTATTTGCTTTTTTCATAAACTTGTCAATTGATGTGTATATAATATATAAACCAATTTTTACTATTTTTGGAGATGTCTATATATTTTTTTGGATTTTAAACATGGGTATTCTAGTCATTTTCAACTATTGAAAATGACTAAAATACCCATGTTTAAATATTTAAAAAAAAACATATACCCATCTTCAAAAATGGTAAATATTAGTTTATAAGATAAATACACTTAGATTACAAGATTATTAAAAAAAATAGTGTATATAGCCCCAGCTAAGAAATGGATTACTTAGCTTGAGCTGATAAGATTATATCTTCATATAAAATTGCTGACATTTTCCGTGCTTACAGTTCCAGAAATTGAGCAAGGACTCTCTAATGCTTCGGGATCAAAAATGACAGTCAGCTTTACCCCTCATTTGATACCAATGGTAAAATCTTACTTCAATCCTAGAAAATTGGCCTTCTGAATTTCCTTTCATTATATTGCTTATCTTCAATTCTAGAAAATTGCCCTTCTGAATTTCCATTCGTTCCATTTAGCAATTTTAATTTACCATATTTGAGCAAGCCCTGTCTTAGTTGCTAACCTCTCCCTTTTTTTGTTTGTTTGTTTGATGGTCTAACCTCTCCCTATTGGTTGCTAAGCTTTTGTGCTTCTGGATCTTATAGACCCGTGGAATGCAGTCAACCATTTATGTGGAAATGGCTCCGGGAGTGACAATTGAGGATCTGTACGAAGAACTGAAGACATCATATCAGGTATCATTCCTATGCAACTTGGAATCTCAAACTGCTGTCTTCTGCAGGGATGAATGTTCTGATGCCACCGTCTGTGCTTACATATTTTTTGGATGGAAATTGTAGTTGTTACCTATTGGAGTCTGATTTCTTGAAACGCTACATGGTGTCTGTCATCAGAACAGGCTGGTGAGTGAACTGGTGACTTATCTGGCCATTGGTTCAAACCAGTCCAGCTGCCCATTCAAACTGGACTTAAATCAGTTAATTCAAACTGAAGATTAACCTGGAATTATTCGGAGAGTTAATGTGATGATTTTATCACTAGACGATCCAAATTTAAGACAAAATAAGTGGAAGCCCCTATGTAAAGATGCACATTTACCACTGAAATTAGTCAACAAACTGCAATAAAATCTTCTTTTTTCCACCTCTCCCAGTTTTCCCTTTCAAGATAGGAATTCAAGTCAATTTTGTGTCAACTTATGCTGTTACAACCAGTGTTTTCTTTGGTTGAATTCTAGAAAAAGGCATTGAAGTTTTAGAAAGTTCATAGCGATTCTAGGAATTTCAAAGGCAATAATATCAAGGGCTACCAATGTGGCAATGTTGATATCTTCCTCACCAGTGATGATGCCAACCTTGTGAATTATGGTGCAATGAGTGAAGCAAAGCCTTGATGGGTCATGGCCATAAGAACAAACCTCTTTCCATGTTTCTTGCAAGAGTTTGTGGCATGATTTTCCAACAGAACCCTGAACCTGGCAAAATAAGATCGGGAAAGGGGGTGGTTCCTAGTTGAACCAGCTGATCTGGCTTGGTTCTGATAACACTGGAAATAAGTGATGGTCAACAACCCAGGGACTGACTAATTAAAAAGGCAAAGAGGAAAGAAAATAACAGCAATAAAGGGCAACCGGAAAAGGCTTGGCCCAGACAATTCAAACCTGGCTCAAGCTAATTGCATCTGTGACAGTTGTATGGAAAATGGTTTCTAAGGATTGAGATGTGGAGGTTTATTGAGGCCAGCTGCATCCCCTTCAGGTGGAACCATTGGTTAAGGCCTTGATTTCAGCATACATGCCAGGGAAGATGTCCAAGTTATTGCATGGTGTTTTTTTTTTTTTTTTTTTGATTAAATATTGCATGGTGTTTTGAGTGTGCTGTCTAGTTGGTTATCTAAACAGAAGCGTTTCAGAACAAATGCTTAAAATTGCAGAACTGTTCTCAGTTATGCCTTTATTATTATTATTTTTTTGAAAAGAACTGCAGTATGTAAACATAGTTTCGCAAACACACAGGTCCTTACCGCTGGACCTGCAACTTTTTTTTTTTCTCTAGATGAACTACCTGGAAGTTTATTCCTTGGTTTGGAGAGTTTTAATGAATTCACCAACCAGTTTGCTGCTGATCCCTTTGGCAAATAACTTACATGCAAATATTGATGAAGTCTCCTTTGGTTCTGAAAATCTGATAGATCCTTTTGCTGTTGGGTTTCCTCCTGGAGAGATTATAAATTATACTTAAAAATATAGGGTGTGTTTGGTAATGAATAAAACTTTTGATGAAAAGTTTTGGAGAGTAAAAGTTGTCAAATGATGTGATATGATAGGAGTAATGATGAGTAGTAAAGAGGATAAAGTTAAAATAGATAGGTTAGTTGTATGGATAGTTGTGTAGAAATGATTGAAAAGGAGGGTAGTTGTATAGGAAAATGTGAAAAAATAATTAAAAAATATGATAATTATGGAGAGTGAAAAGTTTTAGATTGACTTGACATTTTTTGTCAATTGCCAAACACACCCATAATTACATTGGCCTTTGTTTGTTTGTGTTCTTTAGTCTATTTTGCAAATTTGCTTCAGATATGGAATGCGATCCTCATCTTTTATAGTTGGTGGTGTTTTTCCCCCCTGCTGACTTCTAGTATAATTAACCATTCTCCTTCCCTATGAATCTTGACTGCGGTCTTCCCTTTCTCAGGATGAAGAGTTTATTGTTTTATTGGAGAAAGGAGCTATTCCACATACTAGCCACGTCCGGGGTTCGAACTACTGTTTCATGAATGTCTTCCCTGACAGAATTCCTGGAAGGGCAATTATAGTCTCTGTTGTAAGTGTGTCTACTTTTATCAGCAATGCACACTATCAAATGTTCCTGGGCTAGCCCTACATTTTTTTTTTCCTTGCTGGAGTGTATAGAACTCATGTCTAGAATTGAGCTCCTGAAATTTGGCTTGATTTGAAATTGTTGGTTTGACTGTCTGTACTGGCTGGGGCGAGAGCATTGCTTATTAGCTAGTGTGCTGGCCTTTGTTGGGGAGGTCTTCCTCGTTTTTTGTACAGTACATGCTTTAGCCAGACTGCCCAGTCATCATCCTGATCCCTATCTGTCATAAATGCTAAAAATAAAATTTATTAAATGATTTTGCAGATAGACAATTTAGTGAAAGGGGCTTCTGGTCAAGCACTGCAGAACCTCAACTTGATGATGGGACTGCCAGAGACTGTGGGACTACTCTGCCAGCCACTGTTTCCATAGTTATTCAGGTTCCATTATAAGATATTACGTACATTTAGCAATTTGTACAACTGTTTTTAGATCGGTCATCTTTCTGTGAGAAAGCGTTATTGGTAGGAAGCTTCCTAAGACAATTCAGCGCTTCTGTCCTGCGAAATAGCTATCCAAAAGCATATTGAACAAGAAGTGACAGGAATTGAAGATTCTTATTGTAAATATTACGTACATTTAGCAATTTGTAGAACCGTTTTTAGATCGGTCATCTTTCTGTGAGAAAGCGTTATTGGTAGGAAGCTTCCTAAGACAATTCAGCATTTCTGTCCTGCGAAATAGCTATCCAAACGCATATTGAACAAGAAGTGACAGGAATTGAAGATTCTTATGGTAAATATACTGGGTGCTGATCTGAGCATTCCAGATGCTGTGGAAGCTGGATTGTTTTGATAATTTTTCTTGGTCGCAGGGATTCTTAGTAATGGGGTTACTTTACCTTGTCAGCCATATGCATTTTGATTCTTCAAGGAGACCACATAATTATATAGCACAGTGGGTCAGGTGGAACAATCTGGCTTGCATTTCTTATAAAATAATCATTTAAGATCACAAAGGTTGAAAAAGTAGATAATGGTAAGGCAGGAGGTGCCGTGTGCTTATTATCTTCTTATAACACTATCATTTAAGGTCGAAAGGAGGCAGTTTTCTCACATCACTCTGATGTTGTTGAAGGCAGAGAACGTGGCAGAGGCTGGATGCACAGGAGTGCACAGGAGTGCTCTCCTGAAATCAAGTTGCGTAGGAAACAACTTGCACTTAAGATTGCATCACTTTACCATAGATACAGGTGGAAAAATGCTTCACTGTGTATTATGTGTTGTTGAAGTTTGATAAACTCTTTTTGTATCAGATACTGGCAGGTGAACCAAATAATATGTAGTAAACTATATATGCTTAGCAAGTTGCTTGGATCTGGAATAGTTTGACAATATCATGGACCAAAAATCTGGTCAACCAAAACCCAAATTTCAGGAGATATCAGCCCTTTTCTGGCTGTTAGGGATTTAGGTTTAACATCGGTTAGAAAATGTAACCATCTTTTTAGTAATTTCACAATAGAAAAGAAAAAGAGTTCCACTTTCAATTCATCTCCTTCCATAGTTTGATCCAAGAGGTTGAACTTCAAACAAGTCTCATTATTACTCCCAGCTTTCACTGGCTGATACCACTCTTTTTAAAATAAAAAATAAAAATCCTCTGGCTGATACCACTATACTTTTAATATTATTTCTTCAAAATCTATAATATCTTTTTTTCAGATGTCATATATTTGAGAATGTTGGATTACGTTAGAGTTGATATCGGCTCTTCTTTGTGATGATTTTTTTTTCTGGGTTTCTATTTTGGGTGATCTCCCAATCTTTTTTTTTTTTAAAAAAAAAAAAATTACGAGTGGTGATTTGTTTGGGTAAATTGTTCTCTTTTTTTTCTTCCTTCAATTTGTGTGGATATAGTGTCGTTGGGGATGTTCTTGGAGGTGCTGATGTTATTTGACAAGAAATATGTGGATATGAGTGGTTTTCCTATGTTTTCCTTATATGTAGATTTTCAAACTCAGCCTAGTGTTAGTTGCGTTCGTGCTAACTCAAAAGTAAAATACATGCATTTATAGATGTCCAAAAAGCTATAAATGATAAACAAGAAAAGTTTAAGACATGGCAGGAAAATAAAAATGATGTCAACTTACAACAATACAAACTATCAAAAAAAGCTACTAAAAAGATTATTAGTGATGCTAAACACAAAGCTTATGAGAGCCTATATGACAGATTAGGAACTAGACAAGGTGAAAAAGATATTTTTAAGTTGGCTAAATTAAGAGAAAATAAGGGCAAAGATTTAACACATGTTAGATGTATTAAAAGTGAGGACCAAAGAGTTCTAGTCAAAGATGATAATATTAAGGAAAGATGGAAAACTTATTTTTATAGTTTACTAAATGATACCCCACACGAACAATTAACATTAGATGTTAGTCTAAATAGGGAAGAAAATAGGAATATCAGTTATTTCACAAAAATTCGAATATTTGAAGTAAAGGAAGCTCTAAGGAAAATGAAAACAGGAAAAGCTTTAGGCCCAGATAATATACCAATTGAGACATGGAAGTGCATGGGAGATGTAGGTGCAACATGGTTAACAAATCTTTTTAACAAGATTATAAAAACGAAGTTAATGCCAAGTGAATGGAGGAAAAGCATTATAGTTCCAATTTATAAAAATAAGGGAGATATACAAAATTGTGCAAATTATCGTGGAATAAAATTAATGAGTCATACTATGAAATTGTGGGAAAGAGTAATTGAAC
Organism: Annona cherimola; assembly: GCA_030490835.1. NCBI lineage: Eukaryota > Viridiplantae > Streptophyta > Magnoliopsida > Magnoliales > Annonaceae > Annona > Annona cherimola. Next base: position 98,029,662 of record CM059973.1, on the reverse strand, counting down.
ATAGACTAAGACGGGAAACTAATATATCTGAAAATCAATTTGGTTTTATGCCAGGAAGATCAACTATTGAAGCTATTTTCTTACGTAGACAACTATTTGAAAAGTATAGGGAGAAGAAAAAGAACTTATACATGATTTTTATTGATTTAGAAAAAGCTTATGATCGAGTACCAAGAAAGTTAATATGGCAAGTGATGAGGAAAAAAGGAATTAATGACAGATACATTGATATTATTAAAGATATGTATGAGGGGGCTGTTACAAATGTGAGAACCATTAGTGGAGATACTAATGTCTTCCCAGTTAAAATAGGTTTACATCAAGGCTCAGCCTTGAGTCCTTACCTTTTTACCTTAGTAATAAATGAAATTACTAGACATCTCCAAGAAGAAGTACCTTGGTGTATGTTATTTGCAGATGACATTGTTCTAATAGATGAAAGTAAAGAAGGACTAAATTTAAAATTGAATAGGTGGGTAGATGCTCTAGAATCTAATGGTTTTAGAATTAGTCGCACAAAAACTGAATATATGAAATGCAATTTTAATAATAGTGAGAACCCGGATGATGAACCAATTAAGATTTTATATCAAACAGTAACAAAAACTAATCACTTTCGGTACTTAGGATCAATAGTTCAAGAGAACGGGGAAATCGAGAAAGATATAATACATAGAATTCAAGCAGGATGGAAGAAATGGAGAAGTGCGTCAGGAATTTTATGTGACCGTCGAGTTCCAGTCAAATTAAAAGGAAAATTTTATAAGACTGCGATTAGACCTGCTATGCTTTATGGGGCAGAATGTTGGGCAGTTAAAGAGCAACATATACAAAAAATGAGCGTAACGGAAATGAGAATGTTAAGGTGGATGAGTGGTAAAACAAGAAAAGATAAAATTAGGAATGAAATAATTTGAGAAAACTTAAAAGTGAGACCAATTAATGATAAAATGAGAGAAAATAGATTAAGATGGTTTGGTCATGTTAAAAGGAGGCCTGAAGTAGCACCGGTTAGGAAAACAAAGTTTATCCAAGTAGAAGGTGGTAGAAGAATGAGAGGAAGACCCAAAAAAACATGGATGGAAGTAATTAAACAAGATTTAAAAATATTACATATTACTGAAAATTTAGTCTTAAATCGCCAAGAATGGCGTAACAGAATCCATGCAGCCGACCCCACATAGGTGGGAAATGGCTTATGATGATGATGATGATGATGAATTTTTTCATTTTGCATACATACCAACAATTTTTTTAAAATATTTTAAGTAGAACCTAAGTGTTGTTAACAAACCACCATGATGAGTCAAGTGGAGTTAGATCCACAAGGGTTTAAGTTGACAGTGAAGTTGACTCCTCACGAGGGGTTTGAATATTTCACAATGGAGGCAATCGATAGTGAAGCTGGAGTTGACTCCTTGAGGATCTTTTATAGATCCTTGTAGTTCCTGTCGCTAGGTTTGGTTTGATAGATTTCAGTAGTGTTAGAGACAGGCAAGAAAAATTTTTCTTATCTTTTATAAGTTTATTTTATTTTTTAATAATTTCTTCGGATCTTTTCATATAATTATCTTATTTATTTCAACTCTATTTTCTTTGTTCCTTGTCATTGCCCTGTCCATTTCAAAAGGAATTTTAAAAAAAATTATCAAAATTTTTTACCCTATATTATGACTGGATGGAGATAGTTGATGGTTGTCATAAACAGAGAAAAGTTTGATTAGGGTCAGCTCTCACTTCTCAAATACATAAATATATACATATTATAACTTAATGCGTGTGCATCAAGTGGCATGGTCTTTCCAAGTGTCAGATGAGGCAGGAGGCCAGTCTTAGGTTAGCGTGTTAGAAGTAGGGGTGCAACTCGGGTCGGGTTATACTGGGTTCGAGTGAACCCAAACCCTAAGAATTTAATTCGGGTTCGGATCGGGTTCGCATTGGTTTTGGTTTGGTTTCGGGTTACCAATAAACTGTTTTTTTTCAAATTTAGGGTGTGTTTGGTTAGGAGTAAAACTTTTGATGAAAAGTTTTTGAAGTAGAAGTTGTCAAATTGATAGAAAATGATGTGATATAATAGGAGTAATGATGAGGAGTAAAGAGAATAAAGTTAAAATAGATAGGTTAGTTGTATGGGTAGTTGTGTAGAAATGATTGAAAAGTAGGGTAGTTTGTATAGGAAAATGTGAAAAAATAATTAAAAAATAGAGTAGTTATGGAGAGTGAAAAGTTTTGGATTGAAAAGTTTTGGTTGACATTTTTTTGTGCCAAACAAACGCACCCTTAATTATAACTAAAAGAAAATTATTTGAATATACATACCTGTGTTTATGAAGCCAAGCCTTATGCTGAATTCTGCAACATCATGCTGAATTTTGCAATATTCTTTGAATGAACTCTGCAAGCAATTTTTCAGCACCTTATAGACACAAATAAATGAAAAATTAGTTAGTTTTATGACTAGTTGGTCATTTTTATTTAATAATTAATGGAAATGACTAAAGTGTAGCAAATAGCAAATGAACATATCATACCAACTATTGTAGTTGAAACTAAACATTATCATACAAATTGCTGAAATTGAATTCAAACTGAATATTTATCATACAAATTGCTAAAATAGAAATTGACCACTTGTCATACCAATAAACTTAAAATATGAATCAAATTTATACTACAATATGAAATTCAAACTAACAGATTTCTCATACTAACAAAAAGTATAATATGAAATAGATTTATCATGCCAACTCAAATTCAAACATAATCTACATAACAGTTATTCAAAGCAACTAAATCTAACTACACTAAGCATAATGGTTGAACATTCCAACCTAATTTAAGTGCAATTCAAATTTAAAATGATAATATAAACAAATATCAAGTTTAAATAAGTTTACATACACTGGCCACCTATATATTAATATTACCAAAAAACATGTATAATTTATGAAAAAATTATATAAATTACACCGGGTTCGGTCCGGGTTGGTGCGACTCAGTTTTGGTTTCGGGTTTCTACGGGTCAGGTTGAAACGGGTTTTTAAAAACAAATCCCATTTTGGGGTACCGAGTCGAGTCGGGTCGGGTGGGTTCGGATCGACCCGGTACCAAGTTGCACCCCTAGTTAGAAGTGCTGGTGGCGGAGAAAGAAAAAGAAATTTCCTATGCAACTTGGAATCACAAACTGCTGTCTTCTTCAGGGATGAATGTTCTGATGCCAGTGTCTATTGTCGCATATTTTTGGTAGGAAAATTGTAGCTGTTAACATTATCGGAGTCTGATTTCCTGAAACGCTATCAGAACCAAGCCGGTAAGTGAACCGCTGACTTGTCTGCCCATTGGCTGAAACCATCAGCTGCGCACTCAAACTGGACTTAAATCAGTTAATTCAAATTGAAGATTAACCTGGAATATGCTTGAGAGTAAGTTTGGTGATTTTAATCAGTGGACTGTCCAAACTTACGACAAAATAAGTGGAAACCCATATGCAAAGATGAACATTTGTACTATTATTACTCAATGAACCGCAACAGAATCTACTTTCTTCCACCTCTCTCAGTTTTCCCACTCAAGACAGGAAAACCTGATGGTATGAAATTCGGGTCAATTTCGTATCCTCAACCAGCATTTTGTGAAGGCTGAATTCTAGAAAATGGTACTGAAAGTTTGAAAAGTTCATGAGCAACTCTTGGAATCTCAAGGCCCAATGATAGCAGAGGCTCACAATGTAGCAAGGTTTGTATTCTTCCTCACCGGTGATGAATAATGATGCCAACTTCTGAGTGGGATCGACGTAGTGAGTTTTGGACCGCTGATGTACTTAGTGTTGAAAAGCCTTGTTGGATCATCGCCATAAGAACAAACCTCTTTCCACGATTCAATATCTTGCAAGTTGCAAGAGCTTGTGGCATGATTTTTCTAACAGGACTCTGAGCCAGGCAAAATAAGATTGAGAAAGGGGGTGGTTCCTAGTTGAGCCAGCTGATCTGGCTTGCTTTTGATAACACTGGAAATTAATGTTGGTCAACGAGCCAGGCTCTGACTAATTAGAAAAGGGACAAGGAGAGAAAAAAAGAGAGCAACGATTCAAATCTGGCTCAAGCTAATTTCATCTGTGACAGTAGTGTGGAAAATGGTTTCCAAGGATTGAGATGTGAAGGTTGTATTTAGATTTTTGTTCTTGTTGTTTGAATATTAGCGAAAATGATGTTCAAAGTTTCTAGTTATCCCAAATATATGAGGCGTGACATAGTGCACATGGGTGCAAAAATACATTTTTAATATTTTTTGAAATTTTTTTATACAACTGTTAATCTAGGTATATTTAATATGTGTATTAATTTTTATCTTTTTGGATATTTTATATTTTTATTTTGGATTTTTTTAATTCAGTACTAGTTTCGTAATTCACAAATTACAAAACTGCCATTGATTTTAAAAAATCCAAAACAAATATCTAAAAATATTTAAAAATTATAAAAATTAATACACATGTTAAATACGCCTAGATTAACAGTTGTACAAAAAAAATTTAAAAACAAATATTAAACATGGGTTGAATACACCCGGGTGCATTTAAATATATATAGGAAAATATTCCAATGCATACGACTGCACCGTGCGGTCCATTCACTGTGGGCCTCACATGATCCTGAATGGAAAATCCACCCTGCTCATTGTATTTAGAATTATTCACTTTATTAACATACCAATTTTCATCTAAATCCAACATATGTGTGATCCCTATCTTAAATGGTGCAAAATCAACGTAATAAAATATTTTAATATGAGTATTAAGTTTAAAGTGATATTTTCAACATCTAAACCGTTTAAAGTATGATTTTTATATAGATAAATAATTGTATAAAATTTCATTACGATCTAATATGTGTGGGGCCCATTTTACAGCGGACTCGTCTGCACATGAATGAATCTCATATATATATATATATATATATATATAGGTCTATGAGTTTAGGAGCTAGAATAACTGATGCTCATGCTAGCATTATGTGTTAAACATTTCCAGTTTAATTTGGGTTGGAGGGAGCTTTGTCTCTCATTTTCTAAGAGCTGTCTCTTGTGAAACATAGTCGGGTATATATTTCTTGATGAAATTTTTTTTTAAAAAAATGTATTGAGAGAATCGAGTTGTAAGATAAGAAGGGAGACATATGTTATATATAACTCCCTTAATTTTTAAGATTTTGATCATCGATTAAAAATTCAACTTATTCATTGTATTTAACATCATTTGTTTATTTATAAGACAAAGTTTCATCCTGATTAAGTATATTTAGGGGCCACATTTGTTGAAAAATATATATTCATGTGTAAATTATGAAAACACTTAAATCCATTTACTCATTAATTAGAATATAATAATACTTTATAAAATCATTTATCTATTAGAAATGATACTTTAAATCTTGAAAATACAACTTTAAAATTAATATTTAATATTAAATTATTTTATTAAGTTGATTTTCAATAACAGTGATATTAGACAAATAAAAGAGTTTCTGAAATACTATAAATGATGGTCGATACAATAGTTAAAATAGATTTTTCATCAACTATCAACACATTTGGTAACTGGTTTTCTGATGGAAGGTTGTCAGGATCCTTAGTAACTGGTTTTACTCTGCCTTTTGATTCATACGCGTTCTGATTCTTCAATAAATACCACATATCATTTGAGGCAGGTGGAATGATGTGGCTGGTATTTCTCATAAAATAATCATCTAAGATCCCGAAGGTTGAAAAGAGCAGATAAAGACCTTCAGATAATGGGCATGGTAAGGAAGGAGGTGCAATGTGCCTATTAAAACAATCATGTAAGAAGGTTGAAAGAAGATACTCTTCTTATATATATCATTCTCATGTCGTTGAAGGTGGAGAACAAGGCCAGGGCTGCGATTGCATGCAGGAGTGCTTTGCCGAAATTTGCAGAACATCTTGCGGCTAAGATTGCATCACTTTACAATGGATACAGATGAAAAAAAATGCTTCACTCTCTAGTATTTGTTGTTGAATTTTGATGAACTCTTTATGTATCGAATACTGGAAGGTGAACCAAATAATATGTAATAAACTACATATGCTTGGGACGCAATCGTATGCACCCGGGTGCATTCAGCCTCAGTGCACCCGGGTGCACTGCACCTATTTTTTTTATTTTTTTTTGAAAATTTTTTCATACAATGGTTAATCTAGGTTTATTTAACATATGTATCAATTTTTACTATTTTTGGAGATTTTTAGATATTTTTTTTAGATTTTTAAAAATCAGTGGCATTTTTGGTAATTTTATGTTAAATAAACTTATATTAACAGCTTCATGAAAAAATTTTCAAAAAAAAATAAAAAAAAATAGGTGCAGTGCACCCGGGTGCATACGATCGGGCTCCCATATGCTTAGCCAGTTTCTTGGATCTGCAATAGCTTGTCTATGTCAGGGTCCAAAAATCTGGTCAATCCAAGCCCAAACCAACTCTACCCAGATTTCATGAGATGTGAGCCCCTTTCATCGGCTGTCAAGGTTGGTTTCTGTAGAAAATGCAACCATTCTAGAACTTGGGGGAGAATGAAAAGATTTTGGTGAGAAAGTGGTGTTGTGTGTTGGAATGTGAAAAATTATATTAGAAATGAAAAAAGTGATATGACAATGAAAAATGTAGGTTGTTATGTATTTGGAATGAGGAATTTTTTTTTTTTTGGAAAAATGTGAAACACCTTACTCTACATCTATCCCATTATATAGGTAATTTGCAAATATACCCACATAGTTTGGTCGCTATTACAAATATGCATAGATAATTTTAAAAATTGCAAATAACTTTACATAGGATCACTAAAATTGAAAATCTACTCATGTCATTACTGGACCGTCACAACGTAGATATATTTATGAAAAATGCAGAGTATATAAGTATATTTGCAATTTTGAAAATTTAATTAGGTATATTTAGTCTTTGTAAATATATCTGCATAACTGAGATAGTGCAATAGCAGTGTCATAATGACACAGGAATATTTGTAATTATGGTTAATAACTCTATAATTTTCGACATTATGTGTGTATATTTGTAATTATCGTCAATATATATGGGTATATTTGCAAATCACCCCATTACATTCCACATCTTGGACACAATTTATACTTTCAATACATCTCCCATCAGTTTTGGCATACAGGTTGAACTTCAAACTTTAAGTCTCACCATTACTCCCATCTTTCACTAGCTGATACCACTCGATTTTTAATATTATTGCTTCAAGATCTATGTTTTGTAAATATCTTTTTCAAATATTTTGAAGAATGTTGGATTGGGTTTGAGTTGATATCGCCGTAACCCGATTTACAAATAGGCATAAATAATCTGACTCGATTTCCACGGTCGAGTTGTCTAGCAAAAATGCTTTTTCTGAGATTTTACCAGGCAGCGTGTGAAACCCTCGAAGATCTTGTCGGTGAGTGAAAACAACGTAAAAGAACAAAAAGAAAGTCCGGATATGGACCAAAGCAGTTTGCGAGTTAGAACTTAGAACTATGAAGTGGGGGGGTTCAATAAACCACGCCAAACAGTCCTCAGTTGTATTTTGTGGTCCACGATTAGACACGTGGTCGATGATCTAGGCCCACCATGATATTGTGACTAGATTCGAGCTAATCATTACATTTGTCTTCATACACTTTGGGACGTCATCTTAAGTTGAATATATGATTAATTTTAATCACAATTTTTAGGTCATGTACAAATGAATGATGTAGAATGGGATACGGGACGGAATGAAAATTATGTTGTTATATGCTATAAATGTGAAAATTGTATTGAAATTGAAAAAATTTGTGTGAAAAATTTATTTTTTGAAAACCAAAAATTATTTTTGAAAAATATAATATTTCATTTTATCCCCATCCCATTTCATTCGAATGACTCCTTGTACTACATTTCATTTATCAACTCAACTCCGTGTATATCAAAGGCCTTAGATAGGGGTGTTAACGGATTGGATTGGACGGGTCTGAGCATAATCTGAATTCAAATATATTAAAAATTTGCAATTTTAATCCGTTTATTAGTCCATTTAAAAACTTCAACCCTAAAATATCCTAAAAATCTCAACTCTAATCTATTCACTAAACAAGTTAAAATGTTGTTAATAGGTTGTTTGAGACATGTAGCAGGTGAAGGGAACAAGAGAGGAAACGAGGGAGGGAAAGAAATGTAGAAAGAGGGAAACATGGAGCAATAATAGATAGGAAGGTGATTTAATACACCCAAGTGTACCGAGGGGTATTTAACCCATTTTTATATTTTTCTGAAATTTTTATAAAATTATTAATCTAAATATATTAAACATCTGTATCAAGTATTACTATTTTTGGATATTTTTAGATATTTTTTTAAATTTCTTAAAATCAATAGCATTTTTGTAATTTAGAATTACTAAAATATCATCGATTTCAAGAAATTCAAAAATAATATTTAAAAATATCCAAAAATGGTAAAATTTAATACACATGTTCAATACACTTAGATTAACGGTTGTATAAAAAATTTTAAAAAATAATAAAAAATGATTTTTTGCACTCGAGTACACCTAAGCTAAGTACACATGGGTGCACAGGAACAGTTCCCAAGATAAAAAAGGAGAAAGAAAGGAAGGGACAGTCGAATGAAGAGGAAGAGGGAAATAGGGAAAACGAGAAGGGATGGTTGGACGGAGAGAGAGATTGTGGAAGATAAGAGGGAAAGAGAGATGGAAGAAGAGAAAGAGAAAGAGAAGGAAAAAAGTTATTAGTGGTTGGGATGGGATGTGAAGATGAGCAATGATGACACCGTAATAGGAAAGACAAAAGGGAGAAAATCAAAATGAAAGATCAATTCAAGATTTAAGATAACATTTATATTTTATGGGATGTAAACTAGTTGGATGAGTTCAATGGATTAGTAAAGGGGTTGGCAGATTATAAAATATCAACGTTATTTAAATAGTTAAATGAGTTCAAGGATCATAAACCATTTGTTTAAAAAGTTCGACTCATATTCATTTATAAACGAGTTAGACAAGTGGATTACGGATTAATAATAATCATTAACACCCGTAGTATTTGAGACTAAGTATCAACTATCAACTTAGTTAGGCCCCGTGAGATTCCCCTCCTGCGAAGCGACTCAAAGCATAAGAGGACAAGAAAAAATATTTCAATATCGTAACGAAACCCCACGGGTTGATTGAGATACTTTCTTCGAACACCCACCTAATGAATCATCATCATCCTCAATAACATGATGTTTGCTGATGTTAATGGGTCCATTTGTCAGCAAGTGCAGGGACATTGACCGACTAGACTCCATTGTTGGATTTCCACTGTTGAAATAGGAAGGGGTTGTGCTGCCCACAACGGTTTCGAGTCACAGTGAAGACCCATACTATGAGTTCACTCAAGCCCACTTTCAAATTTTCGACAAGGACATAAGGAGATGTGGCATTTGTATCTTGCGGGAAAAATGGCTGGATTAAACAAGAGATGAAGTTGTGGGACTCGAAGGATGGGAGAAGAGAACAGAAGGAAATTTAAAAATTACAAAAAAAAAAAAAAAAAAAAAGAGTTTGCAAAATTAGTATGGATGCAACATTTGTTAATAGTTGATATTAAAAAAAAAAAAAACTCAATACACAATGAAATTTCCTAGTTTTTTATACCATAGTATTTTAATGAGTCAAATCCATCCATATATTTGTTTCTACAAATAGTTTTATGACATCAGAAAATTCTTAATTGAATATGAGAAAAAATCATGATTGAAATTCTGTGTAGTTATATATATAGCAAATACTTGGGTTTCCTTTCCACCCTCGCCGGGGTGAAGGGAATTCTGTATAATTTTATTTATGAAAGGGAATTTTGCATAGTTAATCATGTGAAAAACTAGTATTATATATTAAACAACTAAGACGTTAAATTATATATAAAAAAAAACAAAAGTAACAAATCGTAGAGAATTTTTGTTCCACCTTCTCCTCATTCCAAACACACCTGAATGAAGAGAGTAAGGAGTATAATATTAATTATAATTATTATTATCATCATGGTCATATATAACAAACACAATAAGTGGGGGGGAATATAAGGCCAATAATGCAAAAGATAACGATAAATGATTTATAAGGAAAATATTTAATATTAACTTTGTTTCATTTGAGAACATGGAGAAGATAGTTGGTAAAAGAGATTGTAAAAGGAGGTGGAAAGACTACATGCAATCATGCATGTCCTCATGCACCCATCCAAAAAAACAAAAAAGACATGCATGGAGAACCGGCCGTGGATAAAACAGATAAGAGACACGGATTGTGATGGGAGGCCACGTGCATCATTTATGTGATAGCCATTGAATTTGAATAGAAGTAGGAGGTGAGGCGAGGTGAGGTGTTGAGACTTGAGAGTGGGTTGTGAGCTTGTGAGTTGCTTTCATGGCTATCTACCTAATCATTGAGGAAGAAACAGGGGGTAAAAGTGGGTCCCGGATCACACGCCCGTGAAAGTGATGAGCAATTATACTCGGCCCCACCGCCCACATATTCCTTGGACTCGCAGACGACCGACGACTGCAATCCACCCTCTGCTCCGCCGCACTGGTTCCATTCATACACATGCATCTGCAATCTCTCCGTTTTTTTTTTTCTTTTTCTTTCTCACAACTGCTCTGAGCCAGCAACTAATCACAGCTTTTTTAGTAATTGATACTAATTTTTTTTTTTACATTATATATTTTCAATTGCGACTTTAAATACTTTCCTTTGAAACTGAAATTATGTCGGTGGATGGGACGTGTTGGTAATTAATATATAATGCTTTGATTTTTCTTACGTGATGTTTTAAACGCTTTCCCGCAGTTTGGACGATTAAGCTCTCAAACGGGGTATGTATCCACGCGTGATGCAGAAAATGCAGTAGTATATACTAAAATATTAAAGTAATGTTTCGGTACATTAAGAATTTAAGATGCATTGGAATTTAAGATGCATTGGAATTTTAAGATGCTTTTACAATTTTTTGAAAATTATTTTTACCGAAACTATTAATCTAGTATTATTTGATCTATAAATTAAGTTTTACCATATTAAAAATAAAAAATATATATACACATCTTTAAAAATAATATAACATAAGCTAAATATACCTATTAATGATTTTATAAAAATTTCAAAAAACAACTTTTTATGGGACAAAGAACAACTTTTAAAAAATGAGTTTTGCATGTAGATATATTAAAATTTAATGCGTCCTAAAAAGGTTAACGATCTGTGAGTTAATTATGTTGGGAAGAAAGTGGGAAGGTGAGGAAGGAATTTTATTTTATTTTTTTTGAAATATGAGAGAAATAAAATGGTAATAAATAAGTTAATTGTTTAGATTCTCCCGTGAAGTGAAACGTGTGGGCGGCTGTCGCATTCGCATCAGCATGCGCAAGTCATCGGTTCACACTTCACAGCCATTGACGGTGTACGATTCTTAATGAGATGGCCACGAAGATTTTACCATTTCTATTTTTTAATCGTTATTCTTATATTTATATTAATTTTTTTCCAAGGAAGAAAGGGGATAACGAATAAAGTGAAGAAGCAGACGACCCAAATCCGATGCTGGGATTGCGACTGGAGGAAGAAACGTGTATCACGGATGGTGATCATAAACAGAGAGACGTTTGTGTCAAATACATAAATCCATATTATATAACTTAGCTGCCTGAGCATCAAGTGGCTTGGTATTTCCGAGCATCAAATAAGGCAGGACATTGGTGTTGGCGATGGAGGCAGCTGGAGCGTGACACGTTGTCTGTCTCTCCAAAATGAGCAAAGCGATCGTCGTGATTATTATGATCACATTCCACTGATTTTCAAAGGGCATGTTCGACCCTCCCACGCGAATTAAAACAGTACTGACAGTGTATGCGTATGACAATTGTGTTCATTTGGTAGCCGACTGTACAATTAGCATGCTAAAGAAAATTATTGTTTTATATACCTAATTAGTATAAGTTTGTTATTCAATATTATACACTGTTATATAAGATTATATCAACACTATTCTAATACGCCTAACAAGCCTCCAATGGCTCAAAGCACACGTACATGCCGTCAGCCAGCAACATGATCTAACGATACCCCGGCACCGGGTCTTGTCCCTCCTGCCTTTTTGTCAAACTGCTGATCGTCCAATATCCCAATGCCGACTCATCCTAGAATACATCTATCCGTACTAAATTAAATTTAACATTTTAATTAAGGGTCTGTTGGGCAAATAATAAACTTTTGATGAAAAATTTTTTTGCGCAGAAATTTTTTAAGTGGAAGAAAATAATGTGATATGGTATGGGAAACAATGGAGAGTAAAAAATATAAAATTAAAATAGATAGGTTACATATATGAGTAGTCATGTAGAAATGATTGAAAAATATAATAATTATACAGGAAAAAAGTAAAGAAATAATTAAAAAATAAAATAATTTTGAAGAATGAAACATTTTAGATTGAATATAAGAATGTTTCAATGAAACCCCTTTTCTATGTAATCCCTTTTATTTTTAATATATTAATGATTGATGAGAATTCACTTCATATATTGTATTTGACATTATTTATAGTATCCTAAAATCTTTTCATTTATCTAGTATTACCGTGCATAAGCTACATCTATAAATGTATAAAAGCAATAGAATAAAATAGTTTAATATTAAATATCAATTTTAAGTTATATTTTTAACATCTGAATTATCTAAAATATTATTTCTATATGAATAAATAATTCTATAATAATTATTATATTCTAGTACATATGTGAATGAATTTAAGTACTTTTCTAATTTAAACATGAATGTATCTATTTTTTAGCCGATGTGACCCATGTGCATATTTGATTTAGATTAAATTTAGTCTTCCAGCTAAACAAATGATGTTAAAAATAGTGAATGAATTGGATTTTTCATAAAGCATCAAAATATTAAACTTTCAAGGAGTTACGTGAAATTGCAAGCCCTATATATATGTGTGTAAGATTTGATCCAATGCAAACAAACTGCATCAAGAATTACGATGTGATATGCTATAAAATGGGCCCAATACATGTTAAAATGTAATAATACATATAGAATCATTTATCCGTATAAAACATACTTTATACAGTTTGAATGTTGAAAATACCTCTTTAAACTTGATATTTGTGCTAAATTATTTTATTAAATTAATTTTTTACCATTTTAAGTTGAAGCCCATACACACATTTGATTTAGATCAAAATCGATATGTTAATAAAGTGAATAATTTTAAAAAACAATGGTGGGGTAAATTTTTCTATTCATGATCAAGTGAACCCTAAAATGCATGGAATAATACATGGTGGAGTATCATGCACTCCATAATTTTCCTATATATATCCAAAAATGAGAGGGCATTCCCAAGAATTTTATTCATGGTCCGTTAGCAACGATAGTGGGGATCGGATTCGTAACAGCATACATGGATGGGAGGCCAGTTAAAAATAAGCGTCCAAATTGTTTTTTGTTCAGGTATGGGAGTTGCCGTCATAAGGACATATATTAGACATGAATAATGCTGCTAAGGTGGGCTACAGCTAAAGGGGAACCCTCCATTTTCCTCCTCCTTCCAAGGCCACCCTCTTCCCCTCCCCTCAATCGGCCTCAATGGGAATCATTCAAAACAAAATTGATATTTTTATTTTAGCTTTAAAATCCCACCGTACAAGTTCCTTAAAATATAATAAAAATGCGCGGCCAGATTTTTATAACAAAACAAAAATTACAAAATGTTAGGGATAGTTACCATTGAGTCTAGTGGGAACTGAGTACCCATAAAAGTCGTTCTCGTATGCAATAGCTCGCAAAAAGACTTAACATGGAATATATGTTTTATCATGGTCCTCAAATGAAAATGAACGCTCAGGATCTTTTCGCTGGTTTGCTGTCTCTAATTGTTGCGCCCCACCCAATGCGTAAAGTAGTCCGTGTGGAGTGCATAAAGAAAAACCCACTACGAGTGCTGTTTGGGCCCCTCTTTCCCCTTTCTCAATTAAACACTGCCAGTGTATGTGTATAATACAATCTTCGTATTGTGCACATTACCTCAAAACAGAAAAGTAACGACGTAAGGTAATTGGCGTACAACGCTGTGGACGCATCATCTTCCGAGATTAGTATTTCATCCTAGCCGTCCAAAAGGTGGGCCACTGCTATATTTTGCTATGCTATTAAAACAAGCCACAGCGGTCCAAGTTGCAGGCTGGAGAAATAGAAAACGGTCGGCGGTCAGGAGGACATGGCTGACAGGCTTTTTTTAAAATAAAAAAAAAAAAAAAAAGAGAGAGAGAGAGAGAAAGAATAAATAAAAACAAAAACATGGTTGTACCTTTGATGCTCCAATCCTCCGCCGCTTGCTGGCCGCATCGGGATGAGATAAACGATAGACAGCGCACAGCGCGATGAATGGTTGTAAACTGTAAACCATGCCCTATCAGAGACCTACCGTCGATGGGAAAACCCCTCGATAAAAGGCTGCATTGCCGCATAAGGGGGGACATGGCGGCCCCACGTGGAATGTGGGCATCACATCCATGCATAGGTATCATGTCATCGGCATGATGAAAGTTGTAGGCAGCTTTTTCTCTTCCTCTATTCCGGCTATGACATTCCTCTAGTATTTCATTAATTCCGAGCCGTAGTGTTTAGGCATTCGTGGATAGACGCGGATCAGTTCTACTGATTAGCATGATATACAAGTTGGTATATTAATTAATATATTATTGATTAGTATATCAATCAGTCTAATCTGCTAACCGACCACGAATTTTGGTGAATCACCCCAGCCTTTTAAATGGCTCTTCCAGGTCCCATGTAAACATAAGGGCCAGTGCAGCATCGTGGTGGGGAGGCCCGAGCAGCCAAAGAAGGCTTAAAAAAAAAAAACAGCTGGCCAGCCTGGCCTTACAGCGACGGGCCGTGGGTGCCCGGGAATCGAGGACGTCTCCCCCGGCGGACTGCGACGGCCGTATGCTGCGGCGACTGCCCGGACTGCCCTAACCGCTAAGGCTGACGCGCTGCTGGCGGGGCCTCTCCCGTCGTTGTAGCCTGCCCGCACGCTGCCCGGCCAAACCGCCCTAGTCGCGCGCATCTCACGCTCCGGACGGCACGCGCTGTCAGATGCTTTCCCGTGGGACGTCGGCCCACCCGTCGCACAGTGGCAAGTCTGGAGTGGTTCGCGTCGTCGGCTGTAACCTCGGCCGGGATGCTGACGATATCTGGAAATTACAAGAATATCGATCAGATTTTTTTTTTGTTTTTGTAAATTTAGAAGTTATAGGAAAAATAGCATTGGACAATAATCGTGCTTACAATGAATTTTTAATAATATTTATTATTTTGAAACAGTGTCATCAAAAGTTAATTCGACATGGCCAGTTCCACAAAAATATTTCATAAAACTTTCTAGAAGTCATCTTCCTTAAATTTCAGAATTTCCCACTGCAGAATATGAATGCTCCGGACTTTCGTCTATATAAATGTGCTTGAAATTCTATGACGTTATCTCATGCTATTATTTGAAACTTGACTTACTTCGAATACTCTCTAATTTTTTTTCAAAACAACAATGTAGGAGGCATGCATGACGATCCGTTAATGCAAAGAGCGCATCCCAAAAGGTCCGAGACCACCAGAGCATACTCAAGGGCGTGGTATAGAGAGAAAACTTGTATAAGGGAGTTCTCTGTGTATATACTTCTATAATTATACATGAGGATGTTTACGAGATTCTACGTGCCGTCCGTAAATGGGATTATTTATGGGCAGCCCAAATATATATATATATATATATATATATATATATATATATATATTTTAAATTTAGGGATCTCGCTAAAATTTTGTCTCACGTGAAATTCGATCATTCTTCTGTACTTGCTTATTTTGAATTTTCAAAAATATATGAAATCAACATAGATAATACTTTGAAAATACTAAACAAATTAAAAAATTGTTAAATTTCAATTAAGCAATGTTTAAATAGATCTTTTCATCAAAATTTATTTAAATATAAAAAATAACAATCAAAATTTTCGCGATTCACAAGTGACCGTGTGGGATGCAACCCAAGACGCGCGTGGCCAAAGGAAGTTAACACGTCATGGGAGGCCCCATCCACTTTTCTCGAAAATTCACCTCTTCAAATGATATAAGCAAATTAAAGCAAGCCTATGCCACCATCCACTTCCCTTGAAATTCATAATTCGCAATTATATGCAATCGGGTGCGTTGAGGCTCAATGTACTCGGGTGTAATTCATCTTTTTTATTTTTAATTTTTTTTACACAACTATTAATATAAATTTATTTAACGTGTGTATCAATTTTTATCATTTTTAGAGAATTTTAGATATTTTTTTGGATTTTTTAAAAAATAGTGACATTTTTAATAATTTAAAATGCTACTAATTTTTAAAAATTCGAAAAATATCTAAAAATTTTCAAAAATAATAAAAATTGATATGCATATTAGTGTACTGATATTAACAATTGCATAAAAAAATTTCAAAATTTTTTTCATGCACTCGAGTACATCGAGGGTCAATGTACTTAGGCGTATACAACTGCAGCCCGAAATTCATACCGTTAAGATGATCTGAGCAAAGTAGGTTCACAAACTATCCCCGTATGCCCTAAACCGCCTCCGTAAATAAACAAAAGCTTTTTACAGGAAAAAAATTAGAACCAATAGGATAGACGATAGAAAATGGGTTCGATTTAACAATATTATTTCGAAATCCATAGGATAATTATAATTCAATTGACTAATTCTAAATTAATTATTACCTTTTATTTCATTTCATAGAAATTATCTTCATAATTATCCTAACTCAAATTTTAAATGGTTCGGGCGAACAATTTTTTAAGAATAAATATGAATTTATTAAAAGATTTTAACTATTTTGAAATTTTACAATAGAGTGAATAAACATACATCATTGTATTACATTGTTATGCTCTGGTTCATGTGTTCATAATTTTAGATGAGTATAGCTTTTATGTTGCCCTGTTATATAAAAGCAATTTTATATAATCTTATTTTTTCGACACGTTGATATAAAATTTACTTAATTTATTGTATTTAGTATTATTTACTTATCATAAGAATAAGTTCATTCGAATTAAGGATGTGCACGGGTTGTAATAGCTTTAAAAATATATTTATATATAAATTATGAAAATATATAGATCTATTCACAAATATTTATAATTTAATAATATTTAATGAAATCATTTATCCACATAGCGATGATATTTTAAATAGTTTACATATTAAAAATACAAATTTGTTTGATGTTTGTCATCTAAATATTTTATTTTGTTTATTTTACACATTTATAAATGAAGCCCTTACACAATTATACTAAATAGATGATGAAATTTTTATGACAATATAAATAATGTTAAATACAATAGATAAAGTAAATGAACAATCAATCATTAAAGTGAAAAATGAATGAAATTTCATAAAAACTAAGAATCATAGAAGCCAAACACTTTTTGGATAATTGAAACACTTATATATATATATATATATCGATAAACATGAATTATTATCTGATTTTAGACATGGTACAACTCTTTAAAGTGGTCATGTCCATATAAAATTTTAATAAAAGATTAACGATTTCTTAAATCTAATTAATCATAGCATCTCCAAGGTCCAAAACTTAAAAAAACAGTATAATCATGACATTAGAAGCACTGAATCATTACTCCATCGCATTATATCCTATTGAAGCTTTTAGTTATAATACATTCATATACTTGCAAAGAATTTTGTAGCCAATGTGAGACGACGTTTCCAAACTAGCTTATTTTAGGCCATTTGTATTCGGGCCTTCCATAGTGAGTGGGTCAGCTTGATTTTGCGTAAGGCAATCATGGAATGTGGTATGGTCCACTCTTATATGCATGGCTAGGATATACTAAATCTAGGCCACAGTAGAAATTTGGCAGGTAAAGTGGGAGGTAATGTAATATATCCATAAAAACGAAACTGCATATGGGCTATCATTCTATTATGATATTCATACCCCGTTATACCTATTTTATGGCCATTTATTTTATTCTTGTAGGTGGCGGACCACCCCCATGATCGATTTCCCACTCAATAACGCCACTAATCTATATTGGTGATAATGCTGATCTCTTTGGGATTCAAAATTCCCCATCTCCCTCTCTCTCTCAATAATCAATTCAAGTGAGTGACAGAGAAGATATCTCTCTAGAAATATTTTACAGAAATTAATGATAACTTTTTTTTTTTTTTTTTTGACATCTGTTGGTAACAAGAACATTCCCTGGGGGCATGCAGGCCTTCTATATCATGAGAGACAAGCTCTTTAACAAGTTAAAAATAAAAAGGCTCTTTTAAAGTATATTTTTTTAAAATCTAGATTTGAAAGTAGATTTTAATAGTCGAATAAAGTGAGAAATTTTCCAACACTTCTTTAGCAGCCTAAAACTGCTGTACCCAGCCAATCAGAATTAAATTGTTTCTGCTTTCAATCCCAAATGCTCTCAGGAAATGGAGAAAGCGAGATGCGGACATCTACGGGAATATATGTCATAACATATATGGCCTGCTGCTCAATGCTTACGGAAGAATTGAAGCTCAATGTTTGTGTTGGACTATTTTTTTTTTTTCATGGACATGTAGGCTAAAGTAAGATATTTTCATTGTTTGAATTTTATACTTTTATTTTTAAAATATTATATAATTGAAATTTTAAAAAATTTGCATATTATATATATAATTTAAAATTTAAAAATTTTTAAAATTCCGTATGCAAAAAATCTATCGTGGGCATGCATGCTATCGAAAAATTAAAAAATTGATAAAGCTTGTGCAAACACAAAGTCTCAGTACTTCCAAGTATTAAAACTAGAACAGGTCATATATATGTGCTATACCAATGATTTTGTGAAACATAAGCCATCTAACACACTTATCTATCGCCATTTGGGCGATTGGTGGACACCTAACAAACATTTAGATAGACAAATTTGTTTATCAAAAGTCAAAACAGAAATATTTTCATCATCATCACACGTATATCTATGCTAGCAATCATTTCGTTTCAATCAATATTACTTATATTTATTTACTAAATTTTTTTTTATAATTATCTTTCCCCCAATCTCGGGCAGAAAATATTCCAATATCCAGAATCCAGCCAGAAAATAGATGGGTTGTATCATATTTTTCTTAGTCTATTTTCCGTCGTATCATAATATACTATTTTCTAATTATAATATTTGATCAGTGTATAACGGTTTGGTGAGAAATTCTAGAAGAAAAGATATATAGCATGCAAACAAAAGAAATTATGAGAAAAAAGGTAAAGGTTGTAAAGTTGCATGCATCTGCACTAGCTTCCGACCCAATAATACACCATACAAAATAGATATTTGAGTACCATCAAAAGGCTATACATCCAAAATATATAAATATATATATATATAGGATGTAATCATCCAATACATACTGATATAGACTGACATAGCGAATAAGCCAAGCGAGATGTCCTCTTCCGTATTGATATGGTCCAAAGTTATAAGGAGGAGCACGGAATAGATGGATAGAAATATATTTTCTATAAAAGTTAATAAATTAATGCGATACCTACCTATTTCTCCCATCATATAGCTTCCTCGCATAATTTCTATCACGATAAGCCAATTCATAGTTTGTGCAGTGATTTTTTATTTGTATCTATAAGGTTTACGCGAAATCGCAAATGATATATCATGGCTTTTGTGAAATTTATATCCATGTTTACAAAATTTACTTAAAATTTCAGGCGTAACTACAAATCTTAAATCCTTTTTGAAAATGATCAAAATAAAATTATAAACAATAAAATAAAATATCTTTAAAATATTACAATATTTCTTAAATATATTCTTCACATTAAATAGATCACCAGACAAACAAAACCAAAAGGAACGATTATATTCGCGGCAAGATGACACTAAAAAATTTTGATTATTGGTTATAAAATTTTAGTTGCTAAAAAACATTTTGTTGTCAATAATTAGTGATTATGTTATATGGCAATTTCCGAAAAATAATTTAGTTTCTAATAGTTTATATTTTCTTAGATAACTAAACTTTGATTTGATTAAAAAAAGAATATCATAAACAAAAAAAAGTTTTCTTTACATGTGAAGTATGACTGTAACTACGAATTTTTCTATAAGAGCATTATTGCAAGTTAAAAAAAAAATTATTGCATATATATTTTGGTTAATGAAGACTTTTTGTGGCCAATAAGGTTTTTTTTTAAAAAAAAATCAATTTTCCTGCGGATTGAATTTGTACCTAAACATATATTGGACTAGCATGATTAGTTAGGCATTTCAATTTTGTTGATTTAAGTCAGACACCATGTACATCCCATTCTTGGATAAAATTGAAGCCTAAGCGTCAATGGGCATAAGTAGCAAATTGAGAAATAAAAAGATGGGCATGTATATACTAGCAAATTAATTTGAACCATGGGCCGATGGTTGGCCAAACGAGCGGCGCTCGTTTGGTCGACGGGCGAGGAACGAAGTTTTCGTTCCGCCCGTCGCGTGTTCGAATCCCGCATGAGATTTCGAACTAAAAATTTCCATGGGGCATGTGTGGTCCTCCTTATTTAGTTGGGAGTTGATGGTCTCCCCATTTGATATTTGGGAGCTAATGGTCTCCCTTTAGAAATATTGTTAGAATTGTCTCAGAACTTTGAATGTGATATGTGTTGAGATATGCTGTAAATATACTTCAATAAAAAAAAATGGGCCGATGGTTGGTGCAAGCATCCTGCACGTGTGTGGACAGCTCAATTCAAGCCATAAGTTACGGGCGCGGGTCATTGTACGTGGGACATCAGCTTTACACGTATTTCCACATGATAAGCCTTTCTCCTTGAAGTCGTAATCATTACCTTTGAACGACACGAGACACAGCATCTTCTTCTGTTCTATTTCTAGTTTCTCCCCCGCACCCCACCCAACCCTTCGGCACACACTGAAAATTCATCCTTCTCTGCTTTCCACGTTCCCCAATGCACACTCACTCCGTTTTTTTTTCATTCCCTTCTCTTAGACACTAATTACTAATTATTACAATCATTCCCACCACCTAATTCCAGTCAACAAATTAAATACTTGCATGGGATTAATCAATGATACCAAACGTCGTCGTTAATAACTTGTTTGGTTTTGTAACGGCAGTTAATTAAATTAGTTGGAATATATGGGGCAGAAAAACATTCATTGCCGTAGATAGCCAGCTGTTGTGGGAATAAGTTAAAGCTGCATGCAAATTGGCTTTTTCCCAGATTCCCAGAAGGAATTTCAGTCCAAGCTTGTCATCCCTAATCCTAGATTGTGTTGATCCTAGGTCACCACGTTTGAATAATCGGACTTTCGATATGATGGGGATCCTAGATGACCTACGTAGACATAGACATCGGAAGGTGCCTGTTAGTTTCAAAAGATAACCAATTCTTTTTATTCGATGCTATATGCCGATATTATAACTAATTTTAATAATAATTTTACTTTTTATTGTTAATCTATATTGCTTAAAGTATCACTCCTAATTAACCTTTATCGAAAAAAGTGTACATGTTTTATCATCATACATCCCCCTTATATGTTTCTGCAGTAGCTGAAATTAATTCATTTTTCTTTTACATATTTTCTGTCTGCTATCCAAATTAGCTCAACCCACCCCCCACAATGTGCAACTAAAAGTTAAATCACGGAAGAAAACAAAGCGGAAATCTTTAACTAAAATTTGTGGTTCGTCTACTCTTCTACTAATTAGTTAACCAATAGCAAGTCCCTGTAAGTGTACTGCTTCTTATAGAATCAAGCATTATCAAATACCATGCCACACAAGGAGAATAAAATTAACTTTCATAAAATAAAAAAAAGGAGAATAAAATTAAATGGTTGTATCAAATTCCAAAAGAAAAATCAGATGGTAATTACATGACAAATTACTGCTTCCAATCAGTTCAAAAGGATAATATTTATTATCATTTCAACTAAAGTATTTTCAGTGGGATCTTCAACAATTGGAGATCACTTCCTTACAACGATCACCCGAAGGTGGGGCCCAGAAAATCTACAGTCTTCCACTCCCTTGTGATCATAGTCCTAATCGTACGGACGTGGGCATGAGCTAGATCCGCGAAGCCCTGATGATGCATAAGCGGTCTGCCTAATAACTCCTCCATCATTTCCCTCCTTACCACTTTCCCCTTCGGAAAAACCACCTCCCAAGAGCAGACAAGCGGTTTCTTTCCTCAAACAGCCATATTAAAAGCTCAACATCCCCAATCCTCTTTTCTCCTTTTCCACCTGTAGAAAAAACAGAAAACTCCTCCCATCCTCCTCATTCCACCACGAAGCGAGAGAGCAAGAGAGCACAAAACTACCAAAGACGCCCTCCAACTGAGATTGCAAAGGCAAGTCATGTATCTTGTATCTCACCATCTTTCGAATATCTTACATACGCTACAAAACCCTACTTTCTTTGGCTTGCTTTCTTTCTTCCTTCCTGCTTTTTTCCCCCACCACTTAAATTTAAATCTTACTCTCTTGCTTTTCTTGGTCTGGGTCTTGTAGACAGGAAAAAGATGATTCAAGAGCTGTTAGGAGGGGGAGTAGGAGGTGGCGGAGAGGATCGAAAAATCAACGTTAGTGGATCTGGAGTTGTCGTTGAAGGATCTTCTTCCTCCTCGTCTTCTTCCTCCGAGAACCAGAACTTGCGCTGCCCGCGCTGCGATTCATCGAACACTAAGTTCTGCTACTACAACAACTACAACCTCACGCAGCCGCGCCACTTCTGCAAGACATGCAGGCGCTACTGGACCAAGGGCGGCGCCCTTCGCAACGTCCCCATCGGAGGAGGCTGCCGGAAGAACAAGAGCACAAGCACGTCCAACTCAAACGGTGGCAAGTCCAGCGCCAGCGGCAAGGCAATCAAGCCCATGCCTTGTGAGGTTGGGAAACCAAACTTGGGCAATGGGTTCGACCATGATCACACTTCCAGCCCCCTTGTTTGGCCTTCCCCATCTCAGAATTCACCCCTGCTGGCCTTGCTTAGAGCCACCCAAAACCCTAACCCTAATCCTAATTGTCCTGCCATGTTGAAGGAAGAAAGGGTTTTGATTGGTTCCCACATGGGTTCTTCTGAGTCGCCAGGAATGCCCAGTGCATCAACTACTCGGAACCTGAACTTGGATCCTACTATTAATCAGGTTCCTTTCAGCCTCTCCAATTCCTTCTGGAGGAATAACCAACAGCAGCAGTTGCTCCAGCAGCACACCCCACATCAAAACAGCATGCTGTTTGGTGAAGCTCCAAACACTAGTGCTGGAATTCAGGACCTCTATCAAAGGATCGCAGCCACCACCACCAACTACTACAACGACCACTCGCCGGCAGTGTTGCTAAGCAATGCGTCCACTTCTGCCAGTTCTTCAATCATGGAACCGACTTCCATGACGCCGGGCCAATTAGGCTACTGGAATTTGCCGTTTTCTTCGTGGTCCGATCTACCCACCACCAATGGTGCATTCCCTTAAGAACACATCTCTATGAGCCGGTTTCTGTTGTGATCTTTGTCCGTGTTTGGGTTGTAGTACTGCTACTTTTTTTTTTTTTTTTTTTGCCCTTTCCTACTCTGTTATGCGTGTTTGATGCGTGTTTAATTAGCTTGTGAGAATGTATCATGATGTAACAAAAAAGCAAGGGATTGGGAAAATTGGTGAAATCCAAATGCTTTATTGTGGTTTATTTTTCAATGATCAAAGAAGACTAACGCTATATCTTCCATTCATGATCCATCAAATACCAATATTTTTGCATTAAGTTCAGTTATACCCCAGAAAAAATATATACAAAAAATTAAGAAATGGAAAAAGGAGGTAAAAAGAGAAGATTTCGTTTACGACAATTACTTTTTGTCTATGGTAGATGCCTTTTGACCAACATGCGGGGAGTTATGCGCATATAAACAGTAAAAAACATGCATGCTTGGACTAGCCAAAAAGGAGAAAATTCAAATACTTCCGATGTTTCCTTTTTTGCATCTAGCTACTAGAATATGCTTCACAAACGCCACAAAAATCAAAGCAAAACAATACGAGGACATAAAAAGGAAAGTCCTATTCTCAGTGGCAACATGTTTCTAAGGTGCCCTCGGAAAAGAAATTAGAGAAAAAAAATGTTGGGGTGCATGATGGTGCACAGATAGATTCTTTTATTGTATACTGTTTGGGAATGGTGAATGGAGGGGTGCAGCATCTCTCTGATATGCTTTACTAACAACAGCAAGCAGATTCGATTCTTTTGCAGGTTTGGAAGGGTGTTGTCCTTGCAGCTTTTTGAGCTAGGGAGAGGAGGAGGTTGTATGTATGCTAGCGAAAGCGCGTGGGTTTAGCTAGCTAGTAAGTTTGGTGCATGCATACTCTCGCCTTGAAACTCTCGGACATATTCCTTTTTCAGTCCTGAAACATATGTTGTACCGAGAAATATGCAAGTCATATGCTCAGATTCCAACGTGCAGATCAAAAGCTAGCTTTGGTGGGAATTGAAGGAATTTCCTACACCACCTGCATGCATCTCACTTCGAAGTTCCAACCATTAATTGCAATAAAACCTGTATATAGCAAACGCATCTCTATTCCTGCTTGTTCTTGTTCATGCTAGGCCCCGAGAGATCGAACGTGAAATGGGTCATATGCTTACGTGGTCTGATAAGGTTAATTTTGTAATGAAGCTTAAAAGTAATTATCTAATCAGTCTAATGTGGGATATTAAGCTCCACCAATTTCATAAGAGTTGAATCATTTAACTGGCCAGCTTCTATGTGACCAAGTTATATAGAAGTCGGTTTATGTAATCATCTCTAATTTTAAGTATCTTGTATTTTTAAATATAGTGGTATTTTTTTAATTTTTTTCCCGTAAAAATTAGGAAAATATTATCATGTTTAAAAATAAAAAAACTTAAAAATATTCAAAATTAGTAAAACTTGGTTTATAACGTAAACATAACTAACTTTTTGTGTTTATAAAAAAATAAAAAATGAATCCCCTAAGTGAACGCATGAGAGTCCCATGCATATGGCTACATGGGATCACACCTCAATCAAATATATGCACAAGTTCCATCTTATAATAGTATAAAGTTAACATAATAGAATATTTTAACATAAGTATCAATTTTAAAATTATAATTTCATTATTTAAATCATATAAAAATAATTTTTATATGGACGGATGATTTCATAATGTATTATAATATTTTAATATGTATATGATCCAATTTGCACTGGAATGCAACATAATTAGGTTGCATTTACGCTGTCCTTGAATGGTTCTATATACTTGTGCATGATTTTGTTAGCTTAGGATAAATAATGACTTACTTAGCTTATGGTAAAAAATCTATTTGAAAACTTTTTTATTTTTTATAGACTTGTTAATTTGTGTGTATTTAATATAGAAATCAATATCGTTTTTAGATGTATATTTGTTATCTTTAAACCTGCATATCAGCCATTCATTGGGAATGATCCGCAACCCCTCACATACTGAAATAACCTTACATTCATTGACGATTGAGCACACCGCATCGTTTTTTATAAAGGATACGTTAGGTGCTACGAGTACATCCATTTTTTTTTCCTTTTTTTTTTACAAAAAAGGAAAAAGCTGACGAAAAGATGTAACTACTTTTTCATAATATATGGGAAATTTTAGTTTTATACATATGGAAGTACGCCAATTGATTAGCTTTCCGTTAAAACAATCACGGAATCATAAGCCCTCTCTTTTCTTTATCTTCTTTTTGCTACTCTTTCCCATGACCAGCTCATTCAATGTTATCCTCCTGTATACTACGTTAGATCTATAGCCAACTTGCACTGCACACAAAATCACTTCATACTTAGGATTTCACTACGAAACAAATACAAATTCCCCCGGTTAAGGGGAAAAAATGAAAAACGAAGTGAATGCCGACCCATTCGACACAAAGTCACCCAAAACGATTAGATCTATATAGCTACCAATCTCGTCGATCGATCAGCTTCTAACGTCGCTACTATGCACCATCTTCTTTAACTCGACCTTCTTGTATTTGTACCAAGAAGCACATAACAGGTACACCCCAAAATTCAAAACGCTCAAACCAGCCAACAGCCAGTAGAAATAGTTCAACCTGCTTCTATTCAGATTGTTTCCAGCCAACCACCCGCCGCTCACCTTATTCACCACTTCCACCACTACCGAGCTGCCATAGTATCCGAAGGCGAACGAGCACCACGAGATGGCCGTCCCCAAGGACTTCATGCCGGCAGAACTCTCGGAATTGAAGAATTCAAGCAAACCCACAAACGTAAACAAGTCCGCCACCCCAAAGATGGCGTACTGGAAGCCAAGCCAGAAGACGCTCATAGGCAACGGCGCCAACGAATCTACCAACCCATGTTGCACGGCGACCGACTTTCGACGGGTCTCGACGGCGCCGGCGATCCCCATGGAGATGGCGGAGAGGACTAGTCCAACCCCAATTCGCTGGAGGAGGCGGATGCCGGTGGGGATGCTGGTGATCTTGCTGACAAGAGGGACGAAGACGCGGTCGTAGAGGGGGATGAGGATGGCCATGAAGATCAAGGGGATGACGGGCAACGAAGCAGCGGGTACCTGGAAGCCCAAGAGGTTTTTGTCCATGGTCACTCCTTGTTGGATTGTGAACGTCTGGAGCTGGGCGAGGCACGTGTTCATGAAGACCGTGCTGAGAATGATGGGGAGCATTCGGATGAGGATCTTTGTCTCTTCCACCTGGGTTACAGTGCAAAGTCTCCATGAACCAGCAGCAGCTGTGGTGGCCGCAACATCATGCGGGGCCGGAGAGGATGTGCCGTCGTTCCTGGGAATGGCTGCTCGGTCTAGAAACCTTCGGAGAGGACGTACGACATCGATCAATTACATTGGCATAAACGTAACGTACGTTTACGGCATTAATTTCATGAAAACGTATAATCACTAAGCACGTATGTACCTGAATTGATTAGTTCTTCGGAGAATTTCCACCTGTATTCCAGCTTCCTTGTCATGCAACTCATGTAACTCTTCTGCAGAATCTGGCACTGGTAACCTCCAGTTCCGAGCAGCAGCCACCAACACCTGTAATAAATATAAACAAGAAGATTATTAGAAGTTTAGAACTTAAGACAGATTGAAGTGGGCCTGGGCCTTATAGGTGGTATATGCGAACCTGTAGGACTCGGAGGATTGAACCGCCGCCAGGGATGTTGTTCCGGAAAGTAGACCTCCCCATGCAGATGAACACAAGAGCAAAGAAAACTGCAACGGTGCAGACGCCGAACCCCCAGTCCCAGCCTTCGTTGCTGCTGATCCACACCACGAACGTCACCCCCAGCGATCCGCCGATGGTGAGGCTGAAGAGGAACCAGTTGAAGAAACTGGATAGCTGGGAGGCTTCTTTTGGATTCCTCTCGTCGAACTGGTCTGCCCCGAGCGACGGCAACGCCGCTTTCACCCCGCTCGTCCCTAGTGCTACCAGATACAAGCCCGAGTAGAAGATGGCCAGCTGGCCGGCCTTTGCTGATTCACATTGGCTAGGGTTGAGAAGAGCAGTGCCTCCGCAAGATCTGGGCCGAAAGATGTGGAAGTGGGCTTGTGCGGTTAATAGAGAATATCCCTGCATGCAGGTAAAAGGAGCTAGCTAGGGTCAGAAATCAGACTCCAATAGAATCAACACGAAAAGCCTAAAATCTTTTACTATATATCTTCTTTGATCTTGGATTTTATATATATGTGTGTGTGTGATATAGCAATTGCAATTTTTGGCCTTACTATATGGAACAAACACGAAGGTATACGTATAAAACTCAAGAGTGCTAAGAACATGCATTAGTTCCAACCAACCGACTGAATAAAACTATGCCTTTAATACGAGAGGAGTGTTTGGTACTGTGATCCACGATTGGAATATTTATTAAAAATTCATGGTCGTCGTTAGACTTTCGTTTCTAATCATCTTGTGCTCTACTTTATTTATTTCAATTTATTCTTTAGTCAACCACATAAGCTCAATGTATTTTAATGGCTTCGCTCGAAAAGTAAAGGAGATTTTGGAAACATGGAGCCATGATAACAACTGGCGTTATAGATAATGATTACATAATTAATTTTATGTGCTTGCTTCAAGGCAAAATAATCACACGCACCTTTTCGGCAGTAATTAATTAGTTGTATGACAGCTAAGCAATTCAGGAAAAAGGATTGGCATTCGTTATAAAATTGATAAAAATCGTGTTGTTCTGTATTTAATATAGACTCCACAGAATTGTGCTATCTTGATTTCAAGCGTGTGACTAGCAATTATTGTAGTTTTCTTTTTTCAGTATATACAAGATAACTAGTTTTAATACAGAAAATAAAAAGCTTAATTTGATCCAAGAATTGCGAGTGTGAAGGTCTCCAAGATGGAAATCTTTTTCTTTTTGAATGATGGCACTAACGTTAGGAATCTGCATTAATTAATTGTACATATACTTGAAACGCCAACCACCCTTAAAAAAAAAAAAAAATTCCAATTTGCTAGTTCAATTACCATGCACTCCAAAAGCGAAAATGGATGAAAAGCTTCATTACCACGAGTTCGATGCATCCGAAGAGAACACATGTCTTGAATCTGGAGAGATAGGTATCTGAGATGAACCCTCCAAAGAGTGCTAACAGAAATGAAGTTCCCATGAAGTTGGTTAGTGTAGTGGCCGATTTAGTCAGCCCGAAGTTCATGTAGCCATTGAAGTAAGTCACCAGGCTAACTGCATTTGATACGAATGCCATGTTCTCAAGCCCCTCCATGGCTGCCAAAGTACACAGTCAAATCAATACAAACCCATGTCAGAAAAGCAAGATATACGCAAACTGAATTCACGAATCGAAAAGAAAGATACTAGATTGGTAGTTGAATTAACTGATAAAGGAAATTAGTATATATGATCATAGGGTAACTAGAAATTACTGACCATAGACAAAAAGAGCGGCCCTGGTTCCTCCTCGTTGTTGGAGGGGTTTGGCTGTTCCATCCTTTCGTATGCCCTGCGCGGACATGAAATTGAAGAGCCTTGGTTAAAAGCTGTGGGTGGATGGGAAGTTGGGAACAGAATTCAAGAGGAGAACTTGAGACCTTTGAGACTATCTTGTCTTACCAGCATTTTTCTCGACTTGTTCTGCTTGGGAGACGAAGCAGACAGCTTAGCTAGGAAAGGTATCTACCTCTAGTTTGATACTTGCATGATTTGATATATGTCAAATGCCTGAGTATGATGTAAGATATATATAGATAGAGAGAGAGGAGCAAGGGTATCTTTCTTGCTAACAATCCAACAAAAACAACAGGTCAGAGAAAATGTCGTTTTCAAATTTGGGTGTGGGCTTATGTGTGGATGTCTTGCACGAGTCATGGCTCATCACTAGCTCGACAAGATCAATGGATATGTTGTAGCCCTGTATATCTCTTACTAGCACCAAATTATGACCAGGAAAATCCAAACATTTGTTGTTGAAAGTAATCTCGAAAGGCTTCATTTTATTCGATTTTTTTTTTAAAAAAAGGCTTCAGTTAATTTGCACTCGGATCGAGATGAGGGCCTAGAGATGCATGGTCAAGGCATTTTCGAAAAACAAATTCAACGAGCGTTTTTCGGTAATTTTATTGCTTTAACCAGGTAATTATAAGTTGTAAAAACTTGAAATCACGCATCTGTTCATATACTGATCTAATTTTCGTTACGATCGAATTATATTTTAGTTTGATTAAATATTTTATGTTGACGATATCACAAAACCACAACAGTTTTCTCAAAATTACCACAAATGCAAGAAAAAAACATTTAAAAATCAAACGTCAGAAAAGATGGGCAGGTGTTGGAATCAAGGGTTAATTAATTTATATGGACTTTTTTTCCGGTAGATTGGGGCGAGAACTACTGTGAATATTTTTATAATTTAGAATATTAAAATATAATTACAAAAAACCTCGATACCTGCATTTATTATGGATTATATACAAAAAATAATATTTTTATATTGTACAAATATATATCCGGAGAATATAATAGGCGACTTGGATTTAAAAAACTTAAACAAATGGTTTCCGAAGCAGATTGCACCGCCACTGGAGAAAAGCCCAAATTATATAACCAATAGTTTATGAAATCAGGTCCAATTGGATTTGCTTACAGACCCTTTAATCTAACGAAATCCAAACTAATTAAAAATCAGGGTGGATTCAATCAATTTCTTAATTAATTTAAAATCTTCATTTCTTTAATCCAACTCATGATCAACTCATATATATGTCTCACGTTAACATTTGAGATCAAATCAATTTTAACCAACTCAATTTTAGGTAGTTAAGGTAAAACATGGCCAATGAATTACATGCCTATAAATGAATATATGGTCGCGAGTCTATTTCGCTGCATATATATGTGTTTATATATATATATATATATATATATATATATATATATATGGGAAATGATCCAGTGCATGCGACTGCACCGTGCAGTCCATGCACTGTGGGCCCCACCTGATCATTTCCCATAAATCCACCCCACCCATTGTATTTAGAATTGTTCACTTTATTATCATACCAATTTTCATCCAAATCCAACATGTGTGTAGTCTCCATCTTAAAATGGTGCAAAATCAACGTAATAAAATAGTTTAATGTAAATATATATGGGAACCGATCCTGTGCAGTCCGCTGTAAAATGGACCCCACACATATTAGATTGTAATGAAACTTTATACACTCATTTATCCATATATAAATCATACTTTAGACAGTTTAGATGTTGAAAAAACCACTTTAAACTTGATATTTACATTAAACTATTTTATTACGTTGATTTTGCACCATTTTAAGATGGAGACTACACACATGTTGGATTTGGATGAAAATTGGTATGGTAATAAAGTGAACAATTCTAAATACAATGGGTGGGGTGAATTTATGGGAAATGATCAGGTAGGGCCCACAGTGCATGGACTGCACGATGCAGTCGCATGCACTGGATCATTTCCCTATATATATATATATAGGATGCTGTTCCGGTGCAGTGACGCTGCACCAGAACATCGGTGCAGTGGGCCCCAAATGGGCCTCACATGATCATGAAATCATGATCTACTTCACCCATTGTATTTAGAATAATGTATTCTATTACCACAACAATTTTCATCCCAATCAGATATGTATATGGGCCCCATCTAAAAATGGTACAAAATGGGGCCCATATACATATCTGATTGGGATGAAAATTAGTATGATAATAGAATACATTATTCTAAATACAATAGGTGGAGTAGATCATGATTTCATAATCATGTGGGGCCCATTTTGAGCCCACTGCACCGCTGTTCCGGTGCAGTGATGCTGCACCGGAACATCCCTCATATATATATATATGTATGTATGTATGTATTCAATTTTCAGAAAAACATTAACTAGATAAGATGGAATTGATTGGAAATTAGTGTAATATTGTGCTGTGCGCGTAGCTTTGCAGCTGGCGTGTACGCAGCTACCGCTGGCTCACCATGCAGCGTGCACAGACACTAGATAGTAGATGTTCTTGGCTGGGAACTAATTCGGATCTCTAAATGTCTCTCTGTTGACTTGATTAAACAATGATTATCCTTATGTGAACTCTGCAATATATCTCAGGCCGGCGCATGCATGCACCTAATAAAGAATATATGCCACCCATTCCTTAATATATATCCTAATTGATCAAGACAGTTTTTTTGAAATTTCAAAAAAAAAAAAAAAAAATCTAATCGATCAAGACTTTGGTTCAACTTATAACTTGGCTCAATCTATATCTTAGTTCCAATTCCATAATAATATGCGTTAGTCTTAAGACTAAATTTCATAAATTAGCTTGTTTATCCCCTTCTCTGCGGGATCAAAAAGACACAAATGGAAGAGAGCTTTTTTATTTCCCGCACATAATTTCAAGCTACTAAGAAGAACGTGAGACATATATTATTATATATAGTCTGACTTTTGTTGCCGTGCAATCAAATTCCAGGCATTATATTGCCTACCGCCCACGTATTATACACGGAATTCGGCCAACTAGCTAATGGCTATGAATTGAAGCAGGAATTTGAAGGAACCCAACCGACCATGCATCTGGCTCTCTGCCTGCCCGCCTACAGTAGTAGTCGTTGTACACTGAATGATTCCTCACCGAACTGACCAAAGTGGTTGGAGGGATGAAGAATCCAGTCATCCAATATTCCTTTTTGAAACATTCCAAGTTCATAAATAAATATATATCATTGCTAATTGCTGTTGTTTAGGCAAGGGAGAACCTTGACAAACGCTTCTTAGCAGACATCATATTCATGGTTTTGTCTCTAATTGAACCAATTAAGATTTATAAAATAAACCAAAATGTGCAGTGGTTGTTGAAAGGGCAATTTCAGGCCTGTCTTTTAGTACTTGCCCATGGCCAATGTCCACTTGTCTGATCGATGATATGAGAAGAGAGCAAGAGTAATTTACCCACCAATAATTAATATATATGTTACTTGTGGTATACATATATACCCATTTGAATTGATTGAAAAACAGATAACAAAAGGAGAAAAAGAGTCAACACATGAAACAGTTTTTTTTTTTTTTTTTTAAGGACTAAAAAAAACAGATAACAAAAGAGGGAAAAAGTCAACACATGAAACAGTTTTATAAAAAGACTTGATCATTTTCAACCTGTCGTAAAATATATATATTTATTTATTGAAAGTACAGATTGAGATATATATTGTACATAAATCAAGATTTACAATTTTTAAATCTTTATGTATATTTTTAATTTTAAACATAAGGGTGTGGCTGTCATTTTTAACCTGTGAAAATGGCTATAATAACTTGTGTTTAAAATTAAAAATATATATTTAAAAATGATAAATCTTAGTTTACAGATAATATACATCTGAATTTACAATTTCAAAAATAAAAACTAAAAAAATGACAACCGGTCGATGTCGGAAATGCCCTCATTTACAAGGGGTCGTACATGATCAACGGCATTTAAAAAAAAATAACGGGGCATGTTAATAACTGAAGTTAATAAAATGAATGAGCATTAATTAAAAAGTAGGGTTGTTGAAATGGACAGCAACGAGCGATTGTTGCCTACCGCTGCTACATGAGAACGGAATATACCCCCCCCCCCCCACAAATTCGATATTTAATTGAAAATACCGTGCATGCGGGTGAAAATGACTGACCTGTTTCACCGGTTAAATACCGCTATATACGATTACTACTTCGATATCAAGTAGTATATCAAGTGGTTTATGTAGAATTATCTGCGACTACTAGAGCAGGTTGCGGGAGCTTTGTCTCCTTCGATGTGGTCTTGGGTTTAAAATTCAGTAAGAGTTGTATCTTGTTATTTAATTGTAGGAATTTTACTGTTCGTGTATTTGAGAGTCTGTGATTTCTTCTATTGATATTTGAGAGTTTGTAGCTATCTTTTCTTTGAAAAATTTGTAAGAATTATTTTAATGTTTGATTATAATATGAGTTAAGATGTGATATAAAGTATACACCAATAAAAAAATGATTTATGTAAGTAAGTTAAGGAGATATTGGTTTTAAAAATGGGTAGAGGTATTTATCTCATTATTCTTCATTCGGTCGGTCCTCTATTGTGTAGTCATCCAAAGTAGTTAATGTAACAAAAAAGGATAAATTCCATCTATGTTCATGAATTTTATCCTAAATTCTACTAATATGCAACCAGTTGCAATCAAGTCTAAAAATATGATAACAATCCGATAAAATTAATTCCTAGCTTTTTAGTCTAGTTAATTCCTTTTAATAGATGGAGACAGCTGCAAACTTTTAAAATATACAAGAGCCATAAAAATAGAGGTATCCATTTATCGCAACCCTATCAACACAGAGACTGGATTCAAAAGAGAGTTCTTACTTGTTACGTGGGATTAGAATCCTAACCATGAAAATTTCTATTCATGACCTTTCACACCAATACAAACAAGCTCAAAACTTTTTTCTTACAAGTGTCTTTAATGTGTAGAAGGTTTTGATCCAATTAGGGGAAAAAGTTGACAAAAGAAAAGAGAGAAAGATCCAAATCTTCAACCACAATGAGCAACATCAAAATCCAATGTTTTGCTCATAACGAGCAATACTAATGTCCAATATACTAATGAAGTAAAAAAAATAGAAAAACATATTATCAAGGAAAACATGCAATCTCTGTCGCCCCATCAAGAACCTAGAATTAGAAAGGGGAAAAATCAATGGGTCTAAGGTATGATTTTTAGGTGTCATATAATAAAGTAAATTTCTATATGATTTTGTGAAGGTGCCGAAAGGGGAAAGGAAAAAATTTAAAAATTTTGTGAATGATAAGAAATGATTAAAATAAAATAAACAGAGGAAGATCGAAGTTAAGCTTATAAGAGAAAATCGAAAGTTACAGGGGAAGATCGAAGCTTACAGGAGAGGAAGACTTGAGACGCTGGTGGGCAATGGCATTCGAAGGTATGCGATTGTGCTGGAGTGCTTGGGAGTTAAGGTTTTTAGGGACATGATTGAGAGCGGGGAGGAAAGGAAGAGAGTTGAGATGGTGGCAGACAGTGTGTAACTACATGTGTGTTGGCTTGATTGGGAGCTACGATTTTTGGAGGCATGGTTGAGAGAGGGGAGGAGAGGAAGGTTGGTCAATGTGAGGGGCTAAGGGCTATTAGGTCTAATATGATATAATAATATAATATTATATGTATAAGGAATTACAACTATCCAATTAAGGGTACTCAACGGATCAACCCGTGGGTACCCCGACTAAGTTACACTCCTATCCCCTTCTTATCTCCCTCCTCACCACATCCTCTACCTCCTTCTACAATAACCACTCAATCTCCTCCCCCATTGTTAGCTCTACTCTCTCAACCCTCTAGCAATGTTGTGATGACATTCCCATCACCAAATGTGCCTGCTGCATCTAGGTTGCCATCAACTAGCTCAGAATCCTCTGCCAGGCTTCTTGTGAGGGTCTCCATCCAACTCTAAGGTTGCTTTGTTGAGCACGATGTCTCCTTCGTCAGTCCACCCATGATTCTCTCTCCGCACCGCCTCTCACTCAAAGGTCATCTTGCTCGCACCTATGACTGCTTGCGAGAGAAAATCATTGGTCATGCAGGATGCTTTCTCTTTTCAATCCCATATTCGTCCATAGCACCCATGATCTATAATAATAACAATAACTACTCTAGGCTAAAAACTTTTTGAAGCTAGCAATAGCGAATTCGATTGCCAATAGCTTAGAACCATCCAATGGCAGAGATTGGGAGGATGAAAGGTGCAAGTTGAAAATGGAAGAGCTAGAATTAGAGCATTCATCTCTATTGGCGATCATCCAGAAGTCAAAAAATGCATATAGAGAAATTGGAATAGAGAAGAAATCCATGAAATGAAGATGGAGTCTACCGAATAGGAGGGAAACAACAACATCAGATAGTTTTGAGAGACAAATGGGTAAAAGTTTGCAAAAAGGGTCCGTTTTGAGAGGAGATGAAAATGTAGCTTTGGATGCAAGGGTGAGTTGGATGACTAACAAAGGGGGGTTAGTTTGAAACTTTTCCTTTGTTGACAAAGATGTTTGTGGACAAATTGACTACACTCAATGATTTGATAACAACTTATTTAGAATTTTTTAATTCGATGCTCCAAATCGCACTTGTTGAATCCAATAGCAAAAATGCTTAGCTTTTATGGTCGCAAAAGATTGCGATTCTTTAAGCAAAATATATGAGTATATTTAAAAATTTTAAAAGTTTATAAGTGAAATTAGGAGTAAATTTTGTAGGTATATATGAAATTTACCATAAAAGCTGCTACATAGCAATGCTAACACTACAATAGTGTGTCCAAAGTAGCACATTGATGCTTTTTTCAACATTAATGCTTCTGTTATAAAAAAATTTTAAGATAGCCTTTTAAATTAAATATATTTTTCTATTTAAGCAAATTTTTCGAGCAATTTTTTTGAAAAATCTTCTTACTTATCTGGACATGTTTTTCTTTGTATATATGCAATCGAAAAAAGATGTCT
Source organism: Annona cherimola (assembly GCA_030490835.1). Classification (NCBI taxonomy): domain Eukaryota; kingdom Viridiplantae; phylum Streptophyta; class Magnoliopsida; order Magnoliales; family Annonaceae; genus Annona; species Annona cherimola. Next base: position 97,993,344 of record CM059973.1, on the reverse strand, counting down.
GAAAAAGTATAGATTTCTTTCTCCGATAAACATCAATATGTAAATGATTATAAATATATTTGATATGGAAAAAGTTAATTAAGACTTAGTCCATGTTTGGCTTTGCTTATTATATATAAAGAATACAAAAGTTTTTTATTTTTTTATTGATGTATATTTTACGTTACATCTCAACTTATACTATAATTGAGCTCTGAAAAAATTCTTGCAAAGTTTCAAATGAAGACAACAATCTCCCAAATATCAAGAAGGGAGACCATAAGCTCCGGAATATCAATGTGGAGACAATGCTCCCAAACTACCTACACCGATACCGCATCTGGATTTTTATACAAATAGATAATAAAACACACTCACTTGGCTTCAAAGCCAAGACATATTTGAGATGAGAGACTAATCCTTACCACTGTGGTAAGATACTATGCTCAAGTTTTCTACTTTTTGAAATCGTTTGGCGTAGCTCTTACAAATTTGTAATAAAAAAGTCCTAATAAGTGCAGAATTCTTATGTTAGGAATTAACTCGTTTTAAATAACGAGGAAATTGCAGTATTTATACTTCTTTTTTTTTTTTTTTGATTGGTACAATTACATATATCTCAATACATATTATACTTGAATATCTGAGACATTCTTACAAATATAAGGGACACATATTCCCAAAGAAATCTGGAGACACAGCTCCACGAAAGAATAAGGAAGACACAGCTTCCAACAACCACCCGGGAGACCACCTGCTCCCACACTCCATCCATCCGGGAGACCACTTTTTGCTCCCACGTATATTTTTCCGCCCGAAGTCTGAGCGCGATTCGAAGCTCCACCCGTTGCCCGCGCACATTTGCGCCACTGACAGCGACCAACCGAGCTAGCCTCGGTTGCAGTATTTATACTTCTGATTACCAAAGCATATGTTCTTTTCATAAATTTATCTATTCTAAAGTATTTTAGAAGTGTTCGGACCAAACGACCAAGGCAAACATCAAATAAAATGGTACCGATTGTATTTTTGGAGAAACTGCTGCTTACAGCTCAGCCGAACACTTCTTTCTGCCTGCTAAAGCCCACATTACCGCGTCTGACTCTAGAGTATTCAGATGAAGCATGTGAAGCGTCCGTCCGTCCGTCCGTCTGACCATACTTAAATGCAGGACAACCGCCACTTTAAACGAGGCCCATGGGCATAAAAAATGGGCTTGTTTAGTTTTTGGGCCCATTCCTAGAAGATGGGCAATTTCGTAACTTGATTTGAGAATTGTGGGAGCAGACGTGTTTTGAGAAAACCCCGAGCCCTACTAGATATTAGACATAAGGAAAGGGCGGAGGCGTGGCGTGGCGTGGCGTGGCATGTGGGTGTGGGTGTGAGTGTGCAAGTGCGACGCCGTTTCCCTCCTCCCCTTGTTCTTCGAAGCCCCATCTCTCGCGCCGTCACACTCTTTTCTGCCATGGTCGAAGAAGAAGGCGGACAGCTTCGTACGGAGATGGAGAGCAGCAGCAAAAGGAAGCTCGAAGAGATCCAGATCGCCAAGCAAAAAGCTCAGGAAATCGTCGCCCGCCTCGTGAACGATGCTGAAACCAAGCGCCCTCGCTTCGACGACCCTTCTGCCATCCATGCTCCACCTTTGCCCGGTCTGTTTACTCTCTCTCCCCCCTTCTTTCCGACTCTCTTATGTATAAGTTGTTCCTTTTCACTGAAGAGGCGTTGTGTAATGAACTCGGTTCGAAGATTTTTCTTTACGCCTATGATTTGTTTGACATTTGTACAATTGTACTAATGCCTGAAACAGTATAATGTTGTTTTGGTCAGTCTAACAACTAGTCGAATGTTAAATAAAACTGCAAAACCGGCCAGAGTTATGATATGCACATTGCAACCTTGTGCCATGGGCATCGATTTTTCTTCGGTTGTCCAATCAGAGTAAATTGATTACTGGCTTGGGCCTCTATCCGGATTTCGTCATCCAGCTGTTATCCCTTAAAGTTGTCCCTAAAAAGGCCCAGATCTGTTTCATGACCTTATCCCAATTCGGCTCTGTTCCAAATATGTCAGGAATCTGAATAGAAATCAGTGCTGCTGAAAAATCATATCCAAATTATATATCATGATAACCACAGGAAAAAAGGTTTGAATAAACGCACACTTGCAGATAGAGATGCTTTACACTCATAAATGAAGTGACAAGGAGAGCATTTTTTTGGGGATCCATATAATCTCTTTATATGTTAGGATAATCTCTTTATATCATAGAATTATTCCTTAAAAAAAATTCTGCCACAAATTCGGCATTTGGTTGGGCTGGTGACAGAATACGTAAATCGAAGTCTTCACTTGTAGTGCCAGGATGTAAACGAACAGAGCTAAGATGAGCTTTTTCTGGCTCGGGCTCGGCCTCAAACTAGAAACTGGATGGCATGGAGCTAACCTTGTTTGTCATGTCAAGATGGAACTTGAGCCCAAATGTGCTAAGCCAAATTTAATTAACATACACATTTGATGTGTTATATAATGGATTATGCATTTAGTCATAGAGTTATTGTATTATTGGTATATTTGGAAATCATGAAAACTTATTAACCTAAATCTTTTTTATTTAAAATTTTTTACTCTCCACAATTATCTTATCTTTTAATCATTTTTTACATCTTCCTATACAATTGCCCTATTTTCAATCATTTCTCTACAACTATTTATATAACTACTCTATCTATTTTAACTTTATTTTCTTTATTCTTCATCATTACCTTTATTTGTCACATCTCCTATTACAAAAACTTTTACATGGAAAACTTTTATCAAATGTCAAACACATCCTCTATAGACACAAACAAGCTGAGCTTTAGGTCTATATTGTCTAAACTTTTAATTAACTAGATTGAACTAGCTTAGTGAAGCTCGCCCATGCATCGGTAGCCATTTTTCTTTCTTTCTTTCTTATTTTTTTCCAACAAAAAAAAAAAAAAAAAAAAAACACACTAAAGGTTTAGGCTTAACTTTAAATAGTTTTTTGAGCTTGGTGGCTCTGCTGGGCTGTGCAATGGAAGTGGACAAGGGATGCAACAGAAGTGGATGAGGGAACAAAGATGAAAGGTCTTACATGGTGTCATTATTTGCTTCTAGTCTTTGGGGTGTTTGATGTTTCCTGATTTTTATAAAATTTGAAACCAGTTCTAACTCTCAAAATTTATATATAACTGTTACACCTGTACTCCTCAAGCTTTCAATTCAGATCTGTGGGATTTCCAACAGTAACTTGGACTCTTTGTCTGGTTTCCTTCTCTCTTCCTCCTTCGCTGGTGATCTTCACACAGTTCTTTTCTCCTTGGAAAAAAAAGATGGGTGGGTACATCAAGTGTGTCCATTTTGTTCAAGTAGACACCATCATGGTTCGGACTTAGGTACACTAGGTTTATTCACTGCTGGATACTTTACTCTAGGTTGGACTTGGTTTGAGTGAACAATGACTTGCGAAATTCCATTGCTAATTTCAAGGGGAAAAAAAGAGAAGATGGTTTAAATCTGAAAGCTTTACTATATGCTAGAAAATTTTGCTATATGGTTTACAAATTGTGTATTTTATGTTGCTGCATGCATATCACCTATTGACACGATTCTTTTTTTTTTTTTTGGGTGGTAAAAAAATTATGCAGATTTTTCCCAAAGGCCTCCAAGCCAACCATTGGCCAATTCTCAAATTGGATCTGCTCCTTTTTCAGCACAACCAATTCCTTACAATAATTTTCAAGCCACTACTAAAAAGATGGATATACCAAATGCAAAGGTACTTACAACTGTAAACCATTGTGATTTTATGCTATCAAATGGGAATATTCATGTCACATGTAAATTCCTCTTTTGTAGGTTGGTGTTATCATTGGGAAAGGGGGAGAAACTATAAAATATCTTCAGCTTCAATCTGGGGCCAGAATTCAAGTTACCAGGGATGCAGATGCTGATCCATATTCTCAGACAAGGGATGTGGAATTGATTGGTACATCAGAGCAAGTGAGCAGAGCAGAGCAGCTGATCAAGGATGTAATTGCAGAGGTGCATTCCTGTTTCAGCCACAGAAAGTTTAATGCCGATGCACCTATAGGTTTTATGTCATTCACAAATGTTTTTCCTTGTCTTCTTTCTCTACATGGGGTGACAGAGTGAATCAGCAGCATCTGGCACAGCAGGGGCACGAGTCCCATCTGTACAACCAGGGACTGAACAATATACAATGCGAGTTCCAAACAACAAGGTATCATGTAAAATAATTCCCGAATTAGTTTGTGGGAATGTTGCTGGATTTGCAGGAAGTTCATCTATAATGGGACAGCTGTCAAATAATGATATTTGTTGTTTTTAGGTTGCTATGATCATTGGTAAAGGAGGAGAGACTATAAAGAGCATGCAAACCAAGTCTGGGGCTCGCATACAGGTTTATGTCTGTTCTTTGTGCAGAGAGTACACATACTTTCTGATAATTATGGTGTAGATTTCTGGCAAAAGTTGCTTAGATTTTTTCTCATTGAAGTTTAAGTATGGAGTTTGAAGTCTGAGTATTCCGCTGCTAAATCGAAACTATAAGCCGCCATGCATTTGTGTAATTGCCAGGGAATGACTTGCTTTTCCTATGGTGGTACTGCATATTGTTCCTTATGGATGATCCCCCTTGTAAAACAAGAACAGATGCAAATTAGACAGAAATGGGGAAGAAAAAGAAAATGTTTAGGGGAAATGGAAATTTTGGGGTATTCCTTGTGTGCATGCAGTTAAGATAAAAATGCCATAAGTGCCAATCTCTAAAAGTTAATTGATATTGTCTGCCAGCAGCTAAACACAAGTCATAATGTGGGCAAAACCTAAAACTAGTTTCCAAGCTCCAGGAAGTGGCAGAAGGCAACCCATTTTTTAAAATTTTATTATCAATGATGTCCCAAGTGTTTGTCACAACTGCAAGATGTTAGGCTTGTGCCTTAAAAGGATTAATGATGATAGATCTGTGGGTGGAATGGTTTTAAAAATGAACAATATCAAGAGTTTGCAAAAATAATTTTTCATTCAACTTTAGGTGAATGGATGGGAGACCCGAAGAAGGCTTAAGGCTGGTTTGGCACTGCATTTTCTACGTGTGCAAGTACTTATACAAGATTTGAAACCATTTGGCCAAAACTAAAATACGGTTTTCCATAGAAAAGTCTTGATAATAGTAAAATTTGTTACATTTGTGGGAAGCATCTGATTGATGCTTTTCACCAAAGTACTGGCGGTGGGATTTCGTTACCATACGTAGCTAGGCCAAACAGGCCCTTCGAATGGAGGATCCCATTCCTTAGTAAGTACCAAATGATTCCCTACTGGAATCAGAGCATTAGGCCTTCATGTCATTAAAAAAATGGATTATTATGGTTTGCCAAAGATTCTCATCACTGTCATATTATGGAAGTAGACTGCAATTGAGCAAGCACTGAATTTGATGACTGGATGTTTACATCAATGCATGCATGCTTGCATAGTAGATTTATGATTGTATAAATAATCTGTACTCTATAATTTTCTGGTCTGGCATGTCTTGCATCTGAGAATGCTTTCTGATTTATCTAATGTTGGTTTGTGCAACTCATCTCAATGCCAATCCTGATTCCTGAGGGAGTGGTGTCTCTGGTAGCCTTACAATATTTTGGTCCATTTGGTCTTTTATCAAAACAAGCCCTGTGATAAGCCCTGTTTTATCTGCTCCACCATGTGCTCCACTATGTCGGGAGTCTAGTGTCTTGGAAAGTGTTTGCTTATCACATCCCAACTCCATTGTTGTGATAATAAGAGCTTTTATTCCAGCTTTAAGGATGGCGTTGCGTCATCTGCTGTTGGTGGTATACTATCTGTTTGTAGTATTTCAGGATGTTTTAATAATGTATTAACCGAACCTACCATGTTTTATTCTTTCTTAAATGACTGCTATACTAGTTTTATGACAGTACAGAAAATTTGAGAAATTAAATGTACATATTGATTTCTAACATGCTCCTCCAGCTTTGTCGACGGCCCTTTTTATTCGATGTTTTTATAAATATTCATTATCATGGATAAGAGAAGAGCCGTTGAAGTTTAGAAATAGGCATGATTGCTGAAAAAATGTTCCATTTTTGTGATCTATTTTATTTATCAATTGGCCATATTTTGTCTTGCATTTCAGAAAGATGTATTGTATTTCATAAACTAGTGGTGGATTTACAACAGAAAATTCATGATGAGTGCACGAGATTGATCATGAGAAAGGGTTCCAACTCATATGGAGTATTATCTATTTAAGGTGTAATCATGGTGATGTCTTGAACCTTAATATCTAATTTATGAGGCTTATATTTTACTGCTATGCCATATTTTAACCATGCATAAAAGATGTGCAGTGATTTTACATCAGTAAATCAAGCAATTTACTGGCGGCCCAAAAATTTTCATTTACTTTATTTTTTAATAGATCTATGAGCTCCACATAAATCTTTCTCACTGCATAGGCGAGACCCACACATCTATAAAAAATCTAGAAAAATATCTTTTGGGCCTTCCATAAATTTTGCCCCAATTTATGGGATGTCATATGGGATATAGACCCGTAAGAGAGATTATTAGCATTGTCACTTTCATCATATGTTGTGGTTTTGGTGGTGATGTGACACAGACGTAGGAAGTATTGACATAAGTCTAACGTCGTGACATAGGCATTGACACAAGTCTAAAATTGTGATGCTGGCTACCTTAAAACTTTCAGGATGGTTTTTTGTCTTGAATTTGTGTTGTCGCCTTATAGACAAGCTTGGAAGATGCACAAAATGTGCTGTAGTTTTTGTTGTGGATCTGAATTCACATAAGAAATATTGACATAAGTCTAAAATTGTGATACCTTAAAACTGTCAGGATGATTTTGCATCTTGAATTTATGCTGTTGCCTTAAAGAGAAGCTTGGAAGATGCACACAATGTTAACCACAATGTATACGTGTTCTATGTGGTGCAGTACTTGGTATTCCCAATTGAAACACACTACTCATAGTAGTTCTGGGAAAAATGAAGACAATTATGTAAAACCAGTTGCTGATTTTTTCCCCCTGTTTTTCATCCATACGATAATTCTTGAAGAAACTGTAATATTTGTGAATTTTGATCCCATGGTTTTTGAATTGTTGGCCTCCATATGTCCCAATTGATTGGTGAATTGGTATTGAACCAGCACATCATGGTCATAAGCTAAATCATATTCCAAGTGTGTGTTGCTACAAATCGTACATCACCTATTTCATATCTCAACCAGTGCATCGTGGTCATAAGCTAAATCATATTCCAAGTAATACTATCTCAACCATGTACATCATCTGGTCTATTTGATTATGCAAATGACTTTCTTTTATTGCACCAAGTAACTTCTCTTCCTTTTTGTCTTTTTCAGGTGATACCCCTGCATCTTCCTCCAGGTGACACATCAACAGAGCGCACTGTTTATATTAGTGGAACTAATGAACAGATTGATTCTGCCAAGGAACTACTGAATGACATTATCAGTGATGTATTTCTCTCTCTCTCTCTCACACTCATTCACTCATACACATGCACGCATATGTGCGCTTGCTCATTCACTGATTTAAAATATATTAATTAATCTGGAAAATGGCATGATCTTTGCTGTCACAGACTTTGATGCACGATAAGATCTGTTGACTCCTCCTAACCTCTGATTCCTTATTTTCTAGTGACCAGGTTGTTGTGTTTTTTGTGGTTTGAGTGCTTTGTCAGCTATATTTCTCATCTGATTCTTATTGTGCAGAACCGTGTCAGAAGTGCACCTACTTCTGTTAATTACATGCAGCAAGGATATCGCACTCCTGGAAGCTGGACTCCGTCAGGGCAGCCTCCAGCTCCACAGGCCCCTTATGGATATGCACAGCCAGGTGCATATTCTACTCCCCCTCCATACTATGGAGGTTATCCCCCGCAAGCTGGATGGGATCAGGCACCACCATCAGGAGCAGCCCCACCAACTCAGCAGAGCGCTGGATACAATTACTATGGGCAGCAAGCCCAGACAGGATCAGCTGCACCTGGTGCTGAATATGGTTATGGTCAACCAGCATCAGGCCCCGGCTATGCATATGATCAGGGTTATTCGCATCAGCATCAGAATTATGGACCAGATGGCCAACAACATGATGCACAAAACCTGTATGCAACTCCAGGGAATGGACAGCCTGTTGGTACAATGCCTGGGAAGCCTGAAGGAACACCTTCGCAGGCTGCGGGAACTACTACACCACCAGTGCAAACTCCCGGTGCCACCAACTCGCAACCATATGGAAATCAAGCATCTACAGCACCACTGCCACCATCAGCAGCAGCATCTCAGCCATATGGAACTCCATCTATGCCTCCACCGCCTGCTCCATATGGTCAGCAATCTGCTGTTTCACCAGCAGGTTATAGTGGTTCTCAGTTCTATCCTGTCCCTCCAGCAGCTCAGTCCACCTATGATCAATCAGGCTACAGCCATATGGGTTATGGTGCGCAGCAACCTGCACAGATTCCTCCAACAACATCCCAACTCAGCTATGGACAACATGGGTATCCTCCACCATCTGGTTATACTCAGGGAACAAATCCTCCTGTCTATGGACAGCCGCCTGTTTCTCCGTCTGCATATGGTCAGGCTACAAATCCTCCTTATGGTCAGCCACCCATTTCTCCATCTGGTTATGGTCAAAGTGCAAATCCTCCTGCTTATGGACAGCCACCCCCTGTTTCTCCATCTGGTTATGGTCAGAGCACAAATCCCCCTGCCTATGGACAGCCACAGGTGCAACCTGCTGCTCATGGGCCTCCACAGCCACTGGCTTACGGAACTGATAAGAAAGCAGATGACAAGCCCTCATCAGCGCCTCAAAGATGAAGTTACCGCGTCTTATCTCTTTTTAGTTTGCGGTTGAATGTTGCGTAGGCATGTGAGTTTATTTAGTTGGTTAGCAATTACCCGACATCCAACAATAACTAAATATTTTGATAGACCTTTTTGGAACGTGGAACTGCATGCTCTGTATTTTGTGATGATATATCCATGGTGTTGATAGGAGGAAAGTTTTCTTCCCTTCTTTCGATGATGAGGGGCTTGTCATGGATTGATTGCCGATTAGTCTTATCTTAGTGGTGGCAACGACTGTTTGAATGCTGAAGTAGCTACTGACGCAGTGTGGGAAGCTGCTGTGGTTGGAGTTGGATAGGATCTTATTTTACTGATTCTGTTGGGCGGACTTGAATGGTTTTTGAACGGGTTACAAGACTGTGCTTGGCCAGTCACCGGAATAAAATGAAATACTTGGGAGAAAAGAAATTGCAGAAGAGTGGAAAATGATATATGTAGGCTAGTTCAACGTGGTACGGTCTTGTGATGAAACTAGTCGTCAGAGAAGTTTGGGTTGGTGGATCTCAGCCCCCCAGGTATGTCAAGTAACGGCATTGTGTTCCAGTTTCGCCATTTCCCATCGTTGAATTGAGTGTAGAAAATAATAATAAAATTATTATTATTATTATTATTATTATTATTATAAATAAATCTGTCAATAATATCGACATCATCATAATAGAGGTTTGGCGTTTACCAAGAGGCCCGTGTATTCTTAACAATGCAGCCTCTCGTTTAAATAAGGGGGTTTCTGAATATACACCTACATAACGTGGGCGAGATTGCAGGCGTAACTTTTGTTACAAATTTTGCCTACGTAATTTGGGGGAGATCGCTGGCGTTACTTTTGTTCAAAAACTTTCTTTAAACAATAAAATGCTTCTGTAAATAAATTAGGCTCTAGAATGCAAGAAAATACTTTTAGCATATTAAAGTTATTTTTAAAAATATTCTTCTTATGCAATAAATGTATTCAATATTTAAGAAATATTTTGTATTTTCTTACATTTTATAATTTTATTTGCAAATTTTAGTTTACCCAATGCAATGTACAATTTTTTTTTATTTAAATTTTTTTTTAGTATTATTATATTTTATTTTGAATTTTAAAAATTAAAAAATAAGGCATTTCTCATACGTATGTCTTTTTTAATTTTTAGAATTCAAAATAAAATATTAAAACAATAAAAAACATGTAAAAAATATATATGGGACATTCATTCTTGAGCACATATAAATATATAAAATGTTTTAAAAAAATAAAAATAAATTATGTATTGCACTCACCGAATCATTTCTCATAAATTTATTCAATGTAAGGAATATTTAAGAAATATTTTTTGTATCTTCTTACATTGTTATAATTTTATTTGTTCACAGGGATATTTTTGTCATTTAAAAAATCTCAACAAGAGGAATATAATTTCAGTTTAAGTAGACAGTGTGTAGGAGTGTGATTTTTTTTTTTTAATGCTAATGATACGGCTACAATTTCGCTTCAAAAGCTATGCATGGATGGATGCAAAAATCCCTTCAAAATAGAGCTAGAAGACTAGAAATTTCTGTCATTTGGATGACATTGGTCATAATATCGTGTGGGTACATACAACCGTATTGTAGTAATTGCATGGTATATGTAGATTATGATATGCTAGGTTTTTGAGTCTTAATCATTAAAATTCGAAAAGCTAGAGGTGGATTATGATATGTTTATAAATGTCGAAAATTTTCGAAAAAGCTATTTGATAGTTTATGGATGGATTCGAGATCTGGTTGGGTTGCGATTGTATTACAGCAATAGCCTTCCATATTCAGTCATATTTCGAGCCACGGGTAAAACCACTTTAACGAAATTAACTAATATAATGCAGTTTTAAATCATCAGCCTGGATTATTCATGCAGGAACTTTGCTATATTAAAGTAAAAATGTTGGGTTAGGGCGGAGTTCACCACATTCCTGCTCTTAGGCCAAAGTCACCCGAGTATGATGAAACAACGCCCATGTGGAAACGTCGGTGATGGGAACAACGTGGACTCTGTAGAGCAATCTCTAATTTCACATGTTTAGGCGTTAATCGCTTCCGTTCATTTCATATATGTGATTCTCATGCCTTAATTCTTAAAACGTATTTATTGGATGAGCGAGTCATTTCTATTACTGCTTCCTATATATATATATATATATACAACAGAAATTATATGGACGGTGTTGATTAAATCACCACCCTTGCATGTATTCTGTGAAGATATTGGTGCACTGCATCCCAGTGGCAGTGGCACCTCATCTGACGAATATTTCTCGGTAGCCCTCTGTCCTCACGTGCGAGTCAGTGAGGTTCGGGCCTTATTATTATTTTTCTGGGAACTCTTCAACGGCAATTCCGCGTCGTCCATTGCCGACATCAGCACGCTAATTTCCAGAATTGCGGAAATGCCACGGTTGCGCTTTCGCCCCATCTGAATGTTAGTTAGGCGCCACAAAGAAATACATAATCTTCGAGGAAAAAAGTAATACATTTCGGCTTAAAATAGAGAAACAATTGTCGTTTTTGGTAGAAATGTTACAGATAAATGGATCAGCATTAGGAGTATTTTTGCATAATCAATAGTCATATGATAATACCTGGAGAGGCGACACTTTTGTGCTGCTTATGGCCTTAGGCTCTATCAAAGGTATATAGTATAGCCTCCGTATGGATTCTAGAAGAGCTATATATTCATTATAGATAAATGATCCTGTTAGTCCCGACTAAGTAAATATCTCATTTACCCCACTTCAAAAATCCTATTTAAAACAACTTTTTTTTTCTTTATACACTTGTTTATCTATGTGTATTTAATATATAAATCAAGTTTTATTATTTTTGGATATGCGTATATATTTTTTTTAGATTTTTAAAAATAAGGTATTTTAAATACATATATACACATAGATGTTTAAAAATCTCAAAAAAATAGATAAACATATTTAAAAATAGTAAAACTTAATATATATGTTAAATACAATTACACAAACAGGTGCACGAAAAAAAAGTAAAAAAAATTGTTGTAAATAAATTTTTTAAAGTGGGCTAAGTGAAACATTTACTTCGCCTAGGCTAACAAGATCACCCTTCTTCATTATAATAATGTAATTTAAAAAAAAGCCACCTAAGTCTATTGGACTGAGCATTACGAAAACATGACAGCTCTGTATTTTTTAAAAAAAATTGAATTTCAAGCTTGTACGTTCTTTGAAGTGAAAAAAATTTAACATAAATGAAAAGCTGAGCTAAACCGGGCTTTAGTTTGATTTAAAAATCAGCCTAATGGAATCAGTCTAGTTTTTTTTATTATTGGAATATATTTATATACATCTTAACATATATTACACTGAAGGTATGAGACATTCTTACAAATCTGAAGACACTGCTCCACCAAATAATCAGAAAGACACGTCATCCAACAACCGAATGGAAGAGCGCTGTTCTCACAAACATCTAGTGAGTAATACCTCATCGGATTCTATTAAGAGTCGGCAGCATGGCAGGATGTTATTTATTACAACATGGGGGGTTGCTTCTGACGATTCAGGTTCCGCGATCTCAATGCGTCGTCTCGGCCCATACTTCCCGCTCTTCGATCCTGATCATTTGAACAAGTGCTCTCAGCCGTTCATCGGACGACCGTCCAACTCATGCCCCATGCTTCAAGTACGACGTCCTGATCCGGATCCTCCACATCCGCCGAACCGATTTTGGAAGCACACCTCTTTCTCACGGTATTCGGCGAACATGCGATTCCCCTCTAAATTGGAACTCTTGCTGCTCTAATATCGACCGTCTATCACGAAGGCTTGCTATTCGATGAGCAGATGGACGCTGGACTCGTGGCATCTTTCAAAAATGGACGACTTGGATCAATATGCATGCGTGACACGTATGGGTCAGATCAGGCATCCCATCCGGGGCAGAGAAATCAGCTTCCATAATTCCTTTCTTTCTTTTTTCTTTTTGTTTTGATCCGGCCGGGACGGTGCACTTGATATGCAGGAATGGAAAATGTACACGCGTCCGGAAGCTGGACACGCGGATAGGTTCGAGTCGCAATTTTAAAATTTTAATAGGAAGATCTTTTTTTTGTTAATCTCATATACAATCCTAACCTTCAGATCTATTGATTTTCTGCTTAAAATCGGTGCCATCGATCTTGTGTTTCAGACCATTACCGTTACTTAAAAACCGATGTCTTCCGTTTCTTGCTTCATCGCAACCGTCCACTCGATGAACCGTCCAATCGGAACCGGATGATACAAACAACGATTGATTTTTTGGTCATCCTTGATAGCAAAAGTGTATAAATTCAGAAGAAGCAACACCTACGTATTTTACTTCTACGAAAGAATGGAGCGTGCATGGTTTTGTAAGAGGTGCATGCGTACGACGTAGAGGAGGCCTCCGGAGTATCATTGTGGTAATGATGTATCGTAAACGGTAAACAATGAATTGCTGGTAAATTGAGATAAAAAGCTCTTAAGTTTCTTCATATTTTCGTGGTGAATGTGGTGGAGCTTCTAAGAAGAAGCTGGCTAAGATCGGTATAAGAGAGAGAGAAAGAGAGAGAGAGAGAGAGAGAGGTAGGTTTGTTTGGATTATAGAAGGAAGAGGTAGAAAGATCAGATTGGTTTGGTTTGGAGGAGGAAGAAGAGATGGGAGAGGGAAATGGATCAGCAGCAGCAGCAGCCGGAACTGCACCCCATCCACCGCCACAAGGAGCAGCTGCTGCAGCAGTGATACCGCCACTAGCAGCGTCAAAGGGCCCGCTCTTTCCTCCAACGGAGCAGCTCCAACAGCTCCACTACTGCATCAACTCTTATCCCGCTTGGCGTGCGTCTCTCCCTCCCTCCATCCCTCCCTCCCTTCATAAAAACAGTGCAAGATCCACGTCACGAAAGCATGAACAATTGGAGAAGACGTGATGCTGTAGCCCACCTCCTCAGAGGCCATTATCATATTCCCATGGATTGGCCTTGGGTAAAAATCCATTTCTCCACTTCCGTGGCTGCCCTGGGTCGAGTCGATCCCTCCTTTTCGTGCAGCGAATCTGGAAGTAATTCAGTGGGCCAGAAAAGGCCCAATCATACTAATTATGGGCTTTTCTGGACGTTATTTTGGGCCCAACAGTTTTTGGGCCATCAAAAAGTCTCGAGGACCCAAAAAATGATTTCCTTGTTTTTTTTTTTTTTTTTTTTTTGTTGGACATGGATGGGAAGTAAAAATGTCAAACAGATGTACATAACGTCAATTATAAAGTGACAATCATAAGAAGCAGAAGTGAATTTTGTATGGAAGATTTTTCATTTCTGTTCAAACAAGGCAATTTTCTGTTTCCGGGACTTGTCATGGATTACGCTTTTATGATTTGTATGCGCCTGCTACAGATGAAACAACTATCCTGGCCTTCCAACATTACATTGTGATGCTGGGAACCGTTGTCATGATCGCCACCATCCTTGTTCCAAGGATGGGTGGTAACAATGTAAGTCTTCCTCATTCAACAATCCGCTGGATTTTGCTTTCATTACTTCCTCACAAACGAAGAGCATTACTAAGCTGCTTCTCTCGTGTGGAATTCTCTCTGAGCAGGGTGATAAGGCCCGCGTCATTCAAACATTGCTGTTTATGAGCGGAATCAATACGCTTCTGCAGACGTTAATCGGCTCGCGGCTTCCGACTGTGATGAATTCATCTTTCGCGTTTCTCATTCCTGTAATCTCCATCACCGATGACTTCGCTTTGCGCCCGTTCACAACAGAACATGAGGTATATCAAGGACTCGAGTAGACTCTCAGCCGAGCTAATATTTCAGTTGCTTGTTCTCATCTCGTTTATCTTTGCAGAGATTCCTCCATACCATGAGAGCAATCCAAGGAGCTCTTATAGTCTCCTCCTTTCTGAATATCATCATTGGATACAGTAAAATATGGGGGAATTATTCAAGGTAGGAGGTTGCCATCGGAATCTTTGCTTTTGGCTTGTTTAACAGTGAAGTGGTTCATGCACTTGTCTGTGAAAATTTTAAAACCAAACAACTACTTTTGATTGTTTAGATGCTCAATTGAATGAGAATTACTGTCAATTCATCATTATCATCCAAGTGTTCTCCCAATTAATTGGTGTCGGCAGTCTGCCACATGAATCAATCAACTCTTTGTGCAAATAATGTGGGGAAAATCAATGAAGCAGCTAAATAATATATCAGGCTCAATCAGATTGAGCTGAACTGAGCATGATCAGAAAGTCACAGAAGGCAGCCCAGCACCACTTGACTCATAATGATAACCAAAGCGAGGCTGGACCTGATTCACAACTGGTTGTCTGCGTTCGTGCTTAATAGTGACAGAAGCAACCTTTTGAAATCTCATTTCAATCGCTTGAATACACCGGTGATTTAGGGTGTGTTTGGCAATGTGCAGAACATTTCAAGTTAAAACTTTTCAATCTAAAACTTTTCACTTTCCACAATTACCATATTTTTTAATTATTTTTTCACATTTTTCTATACAACTACTCTACTTTTCAATCATTTTTATACCACTACCCACACAACTAACCTATATATTTTAACTTTATCTTCTTTACTTCTCATCATTACTCATATCATATCACATCATTTGACAACTTTTACTCTTCAAAACTATTCATCAAAAGTTTTATATATTCCCAAACACACTTGGCAGCTGCGAAAGAAAGTTTAAGCTCCAGAGTTGCCTTCCATCCACCCTTCTACATTGCTTCTCTTAATGTATGCTTTTGCAGGTTCTTCACGCCTGTTGTGATTATTCCGGTGGTTTGTTTGGTGGGTCTTGGTCTGTTTGAGAGGGGCTTCCCCGAGGTTTTTCCCATTCAGAACTTCAATTCTAAGGCTTTAAATCGCAGGAAATTTGAATGGAAGTTCCACTGAGAGACTCCTTTTTTCCACTTTTCAGGTGGGGAAATGTGTTGAGATTGGCTTGCCTATGCTGATTTTGTTGGTTGGATGCCAGCAGGTATTTTCCCAAAAAGACAAAAAAATATATATATATTTGGAAATTTGACATTGCTCAAACACTGCTGTTGCCCACTTCCATAAATCCAATGCTTGTCTGTCTGCTGCATGACTTGAGAAATACACCTGTTTTACCTTTCAGAACAGTGTTCCATAATATGGTGGGTCCTCGACAGAGGGTCCTCACTCTCTTATGTTATGATTGGCATGCTTGCATTTCTTGCTTCAGTGATGTGTGCTTAGGCGATGCGTGATTTTTCTTGCTGCAGTATTTGAAGAACATCCATAAGCGAGTGCATGTCTTCCTGGAGAGATTTGCATTGCTGTTCTGCATTATGATAATCTGGTCTTTCGCAGCAGTTTTGACAGCTGGAGGGGCATACAACAATGTTCCTGAGAAGACCAAGGTGCATTGCCGCACCGATAGATCCCACCTTATGTCTTCTGCTCCATGGTATAGACTAGAAACAGCCGTATCTTATCTTCCACTTGTCCATCTATTTTGCTGCCAATTTAAAATGTCTGTGTCATTGTATTGATCCCAGGATCAGGATTCCTTATCCCTTCCAGTGGGGTGGGCCCATCTTTGGTGCAAGCCATGTGTTTGGAATGTTGGGTGCGGTGCTTGTGTCAGCTGCTGAGGTTAGATTTTCTACCTACATTTCCACTATACTGTTGTTTGGATTTGCTATTGGGTTCAAGCGCCAGAAATATTTCAACTGAAGAAATCAGCACTTTGTGATCTCCTTTCAATACATTTCTCACCACTCAGCCATGAAGGCGCACCTCAAGGTTCTGACTCTGAAAAACCACAGCATATTGGACCACATGAAAATTATAGGTTTGGTGCATGAGCCGAGATTTCTCCATGTACTGTACCCTGCTGAGTCAACTCTCATAGCGTCTTTTTGAGGCGCCTGATCAAATGCATATCTGCACACAGATACTCTCTTGATCATCATCATCATCATAAGCTGTTTCCTACCTATGTGTGGTCAGTTGTATTCCTGTTGTGCCCTTCTTTAAGATCATGGACTATTCTTTCAGTAATCTCTAATCATATTGGTTGATACACTCTTTCGTGCATGATATCCATGGACACAAATACTCAGGTGACCTCGCTGCACTTCAAAATTGAATCCTAATGGGGCTCTTATCAATAGAGATATATTTTGCCTGGCTCAGCTTCTCACTTTGTCTCTGTCCAGTGCAGTCAACTGGGGCATATCTCGCAGCCGCACGGATCTCAGGTGCCACACCCCCTCCTGCTCATGTGCTTAGCCGGAGTGTCGGTCTTCAGGTCTCCTTCAAATTACATGCCTTTATTTTTTACTTATTCAGTTTTGAACTTGGATATCATGAAACAATAATGATCTGTTAGCATATCCTTGAAATGGTTTCTATGTTCAAAGGCAAATTATAGATATCCAAGACCGCAACATTTATCAGGGTTTATGTTCCATGTTCAAGATCACATGTTTTGAGTCCATGGAAGTGCATCATTTGGCCCATTCAGAACAATTGACTTTATTTCTTGTTTCATGTAGGGAATAGGAATGTTGCTTGAAGGGATATTTGGTGCTGCAGTTGGTTCAACTGCATCTGTGTGCGTAACCATAGCCATGTTGCTTCAATGTCTTTATTATTTAGTCTTATGCTTAGACACACCATCCAACTGAAATTTTAGTGCAATAGGACTTTGGAGAAACTACATCCATTGGCTATTTGCCTGCATCTGAAATTTCGGGAAACTTCACTGAAGTTTGGGAGGTACTCTGAAAAAGAAACACATATATGACTCGTCTTCCATTAATGCATCTGAATGGTTCTTGTAGTGAAAATGTTGGGCTTCTTGGATTGACACGAGTGGGGAGTCGAAGGGCAGTGCAGATATCCGCCTTCTTCATGATTTTCTTCTCAATATTTGGTCTGTTTTGTGCACAAACATTTTCAGTTAATAAAGACCCACAACAAGAATAATCAACTTTTACAAATGATCTCTTGCTTCTCTCAGGGAAATTCGGAGCCTTCTTTGCATCAATTCCATTACCCATATTTGCTGCCATGTACTGCGTTCTTTTTGGGCTTGTGGGTGAGTTGGAACCGAAGGCTTCTATAATCAGCTTTCAAGCTCAATGGTCTCTGTAAAGAGACTACTCCATGAATTTCAAGTTGGAATCTTATTCAGCAACTGATTTATGCTAAATGATTTTCTCTCCTAATTTAATTTACTGCAGCTGCTGTGGGCATCTCGTTCATGCAATATGCAAACCACAGCTCTATAAGGAACCTCTACGTACTGGGCATAACGTTGTTCCTTGGTATCTCTGTTCCTGAATACTTCAAAGACTTCTCAGCCTCAGCTGGCCATGGTCCAGTGAAAACCAGTGCTGGATGGGTAAGCTATTAAAAGCTGTTTCTATGAACAATGACAACCAATTAACAAGTATTCTCGTGGGAAGAAGCAAAATTCATTCTCTCTTTTGCACGAAATCAAGCTTCCCATCATGTCTTTCTACGATATGAACTACATCTTTTCATTGCCTTGGGCAATCTAGCTTACTTTTGATGTGGGGATCCATCTTCCCCGATGCAGTTTGACGAGATCCTCAACTCCATCTTTTCGTCGCCGGTGTCTGTGGCGCTGATGGTGGGGACGCTGCTGGACAACACGCTCGAGGCCAGACGCACAGCAGCAGACCGTGGGATAGCTTGGTTGGCATCCTTCCAGATGAGGAAGGGAGATGTGAGGAACGATGAATTCTACAGCTACCCTTTGAAGATCCAAGATTACACACCATCTAGATTTCTGTAGCTACTGTTACTCCGTGTATAACCTTCTCACTCTTTTTCTTCTCCCTGCTTTGGCGAGAGCATATATCAGACGATCCTATTAAGAACAGCTTGTATATTAGGATGTTTAAGTTGTAAGAAAAACTTTTCAATCTAAAATTTTTTACTCTTTATAATTATCTTATTTTTCAATTTTTTTTTCACATTTCCATGTACAACTATTCTATTTTTCGTTTATAAAACTATTGGTACAACGAATTCATCTATTTTAATTTTATTTTCTTTAATAATCATTATTACCTTTATTATGTAACATTATTTTCTACTAATTCAAAACTTTTACACCGAAAAAATTTTTATCCAAAAGTTTTATTACCTTCTAAATATACATTAACGGTATGTTTGGGAAGTAATAAAATTTTTAGATGAAGAGTATGTTTGAGAAATCATAAAATTTTTAAATGAAAATTTTTTAATATAAAAAATTTTTAAATAGGAGAAAATGATGTGATATAATAAGGGTAATGATAAAAAATAAAGTCAATAAAGTTAAAATAAGATAAATTAATTGTACAAATAATGTAGAAATGATTGAAAAGTATAATAGTTATATAAAAAGGTATGAAAAAATAATTAAAAAATGATAGTTATGAAAAGTAAAGATCTTTATATTAAAAAGTCTTTGTGTAAATAAACATATTCAAAATGTTTTTAGCATAAGAATTTTTTAATTAAGAAAAAATAATGTGATTTGATAAAGATAGTGATGAGAAGTAAAGAGAATAAATTTGAAATAAATTAGTTAGTTATATAAGTAATTGGATAGAAATGAATGAAAAGTATAGTAATTATATAGAAAGATGTTAAGAAATGATTAAAAATGAAAATTTCTTCTTATAAACATAACATTTATTTATAATTCTTAATACATGTACAATGTTTAATAGACTTTTTTTATACACATAATATTTTACCATAAATTTCTTTTATACCTATGTTATCAATACAATCATTATTTATTTTACTGAAAGATGATTTTTCTGGTTCAAAATTTCCTAATTCAAATGGTTCAGCTAGAAATTCAAATGGGTTATTATCATGAATATATGACATTAAATAATCTAAGGATAATATTAGGGTTGAATTATTTAGTTAAAAAAATTTTAAAATGGTAAAATCGTCTTTTCAATGGAGTAAAGAATAATTGTGCTAACAACATGGGGCAAAATAGGAATTTATAATGAAATATTATAAGTATAATAGAAATTTATGAAATATTGTGGATATATTAAGAATTAATCACAAATGTTATGGATATAAGAGAAATTTTTCTTTCGTAAGTAAATAAGATAAGTGTAAAGAGTGAAAAATTTTAAATTGAAAATTTTGTTTATAAATATGCCCTTGATTTGTTGCTAGTAGAGTATTAAATTTATTGATTGAGAATACCATCAACTGTCTCGATCAAGAAAATAAAATATTAGGATAATAAGTCTTTTGTTTACTAGGAAATTTTGTTTTTTTATTTAATTATTATTCTTTATCACATTGCAATCTTTTCTGTAGCTCGTTTCACCTTGTTCATATTCTTCTCTCGCATTTTTTTCTTCGTCATAGGACTTGTAAATGAATTGAAATTTATATTACTTAAATACAATATCACAGTTAATTTAATTGCAAAGTCAGATTATTATGACAAATAATCTTAAGAGTGGGCTAGAATTTTGTACGAAATATTAATCTATTTAACCCGCCTAGTTAGATAGGCATACGTCTCTTCTAAATGGCTCAAAAGAATTATTATATTGGAACACTAATTATTAGTCATGACATTAATATTTTGAATACTTATTACCCTCTAATCACAGTACAGCTAAATTCTTTCAGAAAAATGGGGGCTAATTTTCAGGCCGGATGAAAAAAAAGCAAAGTCGCAATTGGCAAATCAACCTTGGTCTGAATAAATTAAATAAAATAAGATTCAAATAAAAAAAATTTAAAATTAAACTATGGGCGGCAATTAACCTTGAGTTTTTTGGGCGAGCTGACAGTCAAGAGTGGGTACAGGCCGTAAGCAAGTACGTGTCAAAAGCCCTCTGCAAAATGTCCTCCTTAATCCACGTGGGCCAGAGGTATGCCAGGTGTCAAGCGTCCTGGAGAGATGGCAGACATCAAAACGCTGAGCATCAGGGCAAAGCTTTTTCCACTTCCCATTGTCGATCTCATTGCCGCTTTTGCCCACTCCAGCATGTCTCGAGAACACACTCCAGCCCCACCTGCTCCACAGCCTCCACCCAAATCCAAAGGTAACACCAATTTTAATTTCCACCGCCAATTGATCCAGCGTGATATACCCCAAAAAATTAAAAAATAAAAAATTATAGTTCTCCTCGTCACTTCACTGTTTTGCAGCTACGCTGAGAGAGATAATCCAATGGAGAAGGAAGAAGCTGAGCTTCTCCATTCTGCTCGCCTCTACTGCAACATGGGTCTTGTTCCAAGTCTACCAATTCAATTTTGTTACAGTCGTTTCCTGGCTTGCAATTGCAATCATCGCTTGTTTGTTTATTTGGGCCAACTTGGTCACACTCGCTGGCAAGTAAGCATACAGATAAGCATTTCTTTCTCATGATCCTCATCTAACAATAAGAATTTCTCCTGCACGTTTTTGTTTTCTAGTAGTAGATTATAATAGACTCGAGCCGCCCGCTTGAAAACTTTTTATGGGACAATCAGAACAATGTTAATTAGCAGTGCTTGATTGGATATTTTTATAACCGTAAATAAGGAAAGCAAGGACAGAATAAATACGTGGTAGGCATCAAAATGTAGGTAATAATAAGAAAGACATACGGAGCGGTTAAGTTATACGGCTTATGTTAGAAAGGAATGCAAAAAAAAAAAAAAAAAAAAAATGAACCAAAGAGATTTTGATTGTGAGTATTATTTCTATTTGAGAAAAAATAAAGCCTACTTTTTTCGTCTCTCAGATCTCACTTTCATCACTGTTTTTGTCTTCTAATGACCCTTTTGCGTGGTTATGGTTAATGGAATGTGATTTTTACTGCCCATTTTTTTGTAAAAATAATAATAATAAATTGTAGAGATCCACGAAGTTTGTCAAATCTAGAAATCTCAGAGCAGTCAGCAGTGGAGGCAGCCGAAACGGTTCGTACATGGGCCCAGAATGGGGTGAGATGGTTGTTGGCAGTGGCAGTTGAGAGAGAATGGTATGTGTTATGTCAGGTGGTGGCTGCTCTCTTGGTCCTCTCTCTTATGTGCAGCCGCTTGGACTTCCTCACTGTCTTTTACACAAGTAAGCACTCAAAACATCTCTCTCTTTTTCTTTTCTTTTTTTCCCTTTTTGCCATTGAAGTGGTGAAAGTAAACGTTTCGCTTTTAATGCAGCAATCAATTGGGTGGACTCATTGATCATCCTTTTCATAAATAACACTGCAGTCTGCAATGATAGCCTTTGATTCTGATTTATGAATTTCAGCAATTGTGCTGGGCCTCACATTGCCCACCACTTACATAAAGTACGAAGACAAGCTGAAGGCATTCGCAGAGCGTGTGAAGATGGGCAGCCAGAGGCTATGGCAGACGGTTGATGAGAAGGTCGTGAGGAAGATTACAAAGAAAGTCGGCAAAGAGGAGAAAAACAATTGATACTAGCTGCTGCTCTTTGGAAGTTGCATTCCTTGCAGAGGATGGATTCGGCTCGGCTCGGCTCTTTTTATGGCTCTCATTTTCAAGATGATAGGACTGACGCCGCTTAAATGATTGTGTAGATATAAGTTTGCATGGATGGATGCAAGGATTTGGGTGTTAATGGTTTTGACCGTCACAAAAATAATGCTATGCAAGTGCTGTAAAACAGTGAGGATTTTGGTCCCCCTAACCTAAAATAAATCGCAGCTCTAAAAAAAATTTTCTAAAGAACTATAGCAATAAGAGAACGTATGCAAAACAAGGAGCTAAGACATTTCCATGGCCTGAATTTGCCGTTTGCTACCGAAGTTTCGTACACGCTTCTTGTCAAAAAGGTTTTGAGGGTACACGTTCCCTCATTACCTTTCAGCTACTTATAGGTGGGTCAAGCTACCCTATGATCTTGCATTGGAGCTATGCACTCGGCCCCACGGCAATCCTGGGTAAAAGCTTTGCTTTCACAAGCCCACCGAATAAAGAGGGGAAAAGAAGAGGGTTACATTGCATAGACAATCTCTCCACTGCTATCCACGTCAAGATCAGGATCTGTCTCTAGATCATCCATGTCTTCGTCGAGGTCCAGGCTTCCCGTCAGGTAGGGATTCACGCCTCGGGTTCCTGCTGCAGGAACAGTGGCTTCTGCAATGATCTGCATGATTTCGTCCACGCTCTGCATGGGTTGATCGGGTTCCTCGTACTGGCTCGTGCTCTCCTCCATGAGCTCTACAGGGAGATTCTTTAGAAACCACTCGTGCTTCTGTATCTCGGGAATGCTTATTCTCTAAAGCCCACACAAAATAATGTGCAAAAAAGACAAAAGGAAAACAGTTCGAGATTAATAAGCAGAACAGAGGATTGAAGAAAATTGATGTTCTTCGAGGCTATGAATTACTCACCAGTGCAGGATTGGCCACAAAGATCCTTGAAAGCAGGAGCTGGCATTCAGGAGAGACATGAACATAGTCTGGAATTGAGTACTGCACGCTCAAGATACGCTGCAAGAAGCAATGGCATTTAAAAACCAGCTTAGCATGAGACAAACATCGCGGTAAAAGGGGATGAAAAGGTAATAACCTGGATTGTCTTTCTGAAGTTCTTTGGTTCATCAGGATCCTCGAAAGGGTATGCACCAACTAGCATCACGTACAGAGTTACTCCACAAGACCAAACATCGGCAATCTGAGGTAGACGGTAAAGCAAGCAAGCTATTTAAGAGTCAACAAGGGAGAGCACCCAAGGGGCATTCGCAATTAAATGGCCATAGATAGAATGAGAACACAAGGACAAAAAAGAGGAACGGCTATGGACGGTAAGGTGAAAGAAGATAATTCATTGCCGGGCACTCCTGATTGTTGGGGTCAATAGCATGTGAGAGTCAACCACACAGATAACAAGTGATAAATTTAATAGCTGGGTAGAGAAGTCGGTTTTGGTTTGAATGTCAAAGTGGAATATTCACACAATGAAATAGCAGTCTCTGCCAAACTAGCTAATTTGAAGACAAAAAAGACTCCTTATATTTTAACAAGGACATCAGATATGCACGTTTTCACTAGCAACTAACACCTCACCTTGCCATCATATTCCTTCTTGAGTAGCACCTCAGGTGCAATGTAAGCGGGGGTCCCAACGGTTGACTTGGGTTGTGAATGAAGTACGGATGACTGCAAAATGTGGCAAGTCAGAATCACACAGAACACAGACACAACAGCTGAAGCTAGGAAATTTGTAGACGGGCAAGACTAACAAGACCTTATATTCGCTTTTTCTAATCAAAAGTATCGAGTTATGTTCAAGATTCTACTTGCTGTTTTCTGGGGAAGTAATATGCCTAATCAGTCGAGAGGAAACAAGATCCCATATCCAATTGCATGATCTAGGATCATGTTTTTGTTTTTAGGAACAGTTAGATGGGAAAATTAGGCACCACCAAGATACCAAGTTGTGGATCCTACGATAAAGTAAAAATATAAAAAGCGAAAATACCTTGGAGTACCCAAAATCACAAATCTTCAATCGAGGTGCAGGACTTCCATCTAATAAGGTGTTTTCCAGCTTTAAATCACGATGGCAAACTTGCTTCAATATGCAATCAAGTATATGATGGCTAAATCAGTAAGATCATTCTCAGCCAATGGCAAAGGCTAAATTTTAAATTTGAAAAAATGATGTTTTAGTTACATACCATTGAATGACAATAGCTGACCCCTGATATAAGTTGTTGGAAGAAGAACCGCGCCTGCAGGGAGAACATGATATTAAAATGGCACATATGTCAAAGAGGCAGACCAATGGATCAGATTATAACCTCATCTTCACTGAAACGACCCGCATTGCATATACGCTCAAAAAGCTCTCCGCCAGATGCATATTCCATCACAATGGCAAGATGCGTTGGTGTCAATATAACCTGCAATGGATTACAGCAGAGCTATAAAATCCTGCCACAGCCATCTTTTTCAAATAGACACAGCAAAGGAAACGTTTCAGTGAGCAAACCTCTTTGAACCTAACGATGTTGGGGTGCCTCAAGGATCTGTGGTTAATAATTTCTCGCTTCACGTTTTCATCTATCTGTAAGAAGGATATCAGGATCAGAATATATAACAGTTATTGAGACAACAGCACCAGTTGCAATCACCACTCTACCAAATGTAAATTATTCTAGATAACAAAATATATCATGTTGAACAGAACACCAGGGTTAATGTCACAGTGTCACATGGATTGGACCCACTAAAATGACTAGCCGCCAGGGAGTTTCCTTCTCCAACCTATGTCCATTCTATCAGGAGTCCATTAGGCCTCCCTTTGCTAGCCATAGTCCATCATGGCGCACAGAGGGAATAGCAAGAAATCAATTTTACATCTACTATGACTAGCTGATTTGAGGACTTCTCCACACCCATAACAAGATTTTGTGCAATGTGCAATGAACTTGAAAAAACGCCTCTAACCATCTTTGAGCCACACTTGGCAAACCCCTTGCTACATGAACCACACATCACAATTCTGTTAATCTGCACTTATATGAGTTCCCTTTTACCTTGCCTTGCATTCACCATATTCATAGACCAGTCATGGCGTTGGGGTTCCCTTGTCTGCCACATACCATAATCTATTTTAAAATATGTTTCGTTGTCAATCTTCTAATCTAGTTCATTATTGATCAAAGAAACAATCGAACTAACAGCATTTCTTAGTTTTCCTCTCAAGAAAAGTATAAAAATACATACAGCTCAAGGATCAGATAAAAGGACTTCTTCCTGATGCAACCTAGTCCTGAGTCCAAAATCACCCCATCAGCTCTCAAGAGAGGTTTGCACAGCAAGAACAAAAGAAGAAACATCTGTTTATACTCTACAGTTATTAGTGAATTGAGGCAGACTCTTCTGCATATATGATGGGCCATTCTCATTTAATCAGTCAAAGCTCTCCCAAGCCAAAATTCATGATGGTTGAAGATCCGACAGTGATTCATTGACATATATTCATTATAAATCCCGCCATCCATCTTCACACACAATCAACCCACGCAGTATATACCATTCACTCAAATGATCCCTCCTAATTAAAGCCGCCAGTTCAATGGCTATTCTTACGTTCCTGCCTCAGCTCCGGCGTACAATCAAGATGGACAGATCCTCACATGTACGATTTTGAATTCAGCATCAAATTCCGTGAATCTACAGCTTCCATCATCAATAACATATCTCCAAATTATTGGAGAAGTGAAAGGGCAGAAAGTCCTATAGACATCCATGAACTGCCGGCAAATCCGAAAACGCGTTATCCCAGTCCAAAACTCATAGCAAAGCCGAAATTTTACCATTTCGCCAATCGAAAAGGAATCCAAAGCACCATATAGCGCCAGACAAGCCATTCGAACTTGCCGATTTCAACTAACGCGGCAACTGACTATCCTCATAATTCGATAGAACAGAAGAATTAGCGCTTCAGGAACCAGAAAAATCCAAAAAACCCTGCCACGCCGAAAATTACCTTCTCACCCCTCTCGATGTACTTGACGGCGACAAGCTCCCTCGTCTGCTTATCCCGCATCAGCCGAGCGATGCCGAAGTTTCCCGATCCGATGTCCCTCACGAGCTCGTACCGATCGCTGTCGTGCATTATCGGCATGTCCATCGCCGGACCGACCGTCAGCGCCGACCGATCCATGGCTGGAATCGATCCGCCAGACGCAGCCTACCGACTCCGGTGCTGATGGTGCGACTGAGAAGCAGCTGATGCTGCTGCTGCAAGCATTACCGGCATACAAAGGGCGGTGGCGGACGGAGGACACGCGGCGGGAGGTGAGCCGTTTGATCGAGGACGGTGGGTTTGGGCGGCGGAGGTGGCGGTGGTTGGCAGAAAAAGACGGATTGAGGAGAGAAGCCCGTGACGGGCGGAGGGAGGCGATGGTATTAAATATCCAGCGGCCCACTTTCAGGTGCAACCAGTTGTACGGAAACGGAAGCCCATGGCTCATGCACAGGGATCTTGCTCCTCTTTATCTTTAAGAGTTCAGCATAATAACAATATAACATCTACCTACGATTGATTGAGGTGCGACTTAGGCAACCACCAAGCCTGCGCGTATTTTTTGGATGGGGTATGGAAAAAAAAAAATTAGTGAGGTGGGATAAAACATAAAAAATTATTAATGTCTTCCATGAATTTGTGCAAAGGTAAAAAAAAATAGTGAGAAATATTAGAAAAAAAATTAATGGTATGTTTGGCAATATATAAAAAATGTCAAATTAAAAAATTTAAATTTAAATTTTTTTATTTTCATAACTATTTTATTTTTTAATCATTTTTACACTTTTTTTATGCAATTGTCTTATTTCTCAATTATTTCTCCACAACTTTTTAAAAATCTAATTTATCTATTTTAATTTTATTTTCTTTATTCCTCTCATTACTCTTGGTGTACCATATTATTTTTTTCGTTTAAAAACTTTTATCACTTTCCAAATACATCATAAAAAATAGAAATGTTATATGGCATGATAAAGTGAAAGTAATAATTAAAAATAAAAAATATATATAATTGTATGAATAAATATATTTGTTGGAATACATAAGAAGTAATAAAAATTAAGTTTCTTAGGTAACTAAAATATCAAACTACAAAATTTGTTATAACTTATCCATAGGATACGAATAATAAGTACTCTTAACAATGTTAGTATCCTGTACCATGCAGTATATATAGATTTTAATATACGTTATCGTCCATATGAATCACGCTTTTATTTGTATGCCTTCAAAACATTTTTATTAATTTTCGTTATTCTTCATCTCTAAAGGATTTTTTTTCTTCTTGTATTTTCTTTCTAATCTCTAATTTTTTTGTTTAGATAGTAAAAATAATTCTATTATTTCAATGTGGAAGGAACTGATTTGTAAGCCTACTTAATTTTCACTAGAGGGGTTCGACTAGTGGCCAGAACTTTCACAGAACAAGGACCAGCTATGGTGGAAAAAAACAAGAAAAAAAATTGGTTGTAACGCCGACCCTTTGAACAAGAGTACTCTGATTTTACTAAATTACCCCTTGTATACTATGCTGCCTACGCAACCTACTGTTTTTTACTGGAAGTTATAAAAAATTTGGATGAAAATTTTTTTATGTAAAATTTTTTATATTAGTAAAAAATAATGTGATATAATAGAGGTAGTAATAATGAGTAAAGAGAATAAAATTAAAATAGATAAATTAATTATATAAATAGTTGTGTATAAATAATTGAAAAGTAAGATAATTGTAAAATAAAATAATTATAGAGAGCAAAAAATTTAAAATTTAAATTTTTTTATTATAAATAAATATAACTTTAATTTCCTGCCTTTATGAACAATTTTATTTTGGTTTGAATGACCATGATACTCATCCTTTGCTTTCTTCGTTATTTAGTAACAAGGTGGGGAAGTGTAGAGTGGGGTGGAAAACATCCCGTTTATCTCAATTTTTTCACAAATCATTTAATATCTTAACGTCTACATTATTCAAATTTTAGTCTTACATTTTAATTATTTTTCTTTTTAACTATTCTATTCATTTCAACTTTATTTTTATTATTTTATATCAATCACACATTTATGAAAATATTTTCCTTTTCATTCTCCACCTTCGTCCCACAAATTTCAAAAAAAAAAAAAAAATTAACGTTGCCAAAGGCTACCTTTATTGCTTCGTAATTTATATTATTTTGTATTTTTTTAATTTATGGAACCCAAAGTCCGGGACATAGCATTTACATTTTACAGCCTTTGCCGTCAGCTTTGGCATCATTGATGACCGGACTTGTACGAAATAAAAAGGCATATGTAGGGCATATTCCTGGCTACGGATCAGATGACGAGTCAGGACATTGGAAGTGTCCTTTGCTATAACGTTGGGATACTGCGTCTCGCAGGGTGGGAAGGCCAATAATTCCGCATATTAATAATCATATTTTTTATATTTATTTTTATATTTTAGTTATTTTTCTACCAATTACCTCGAACAAATCTTTTTATTCCAATTTTACCATATTATTTCACATCAATCGCGCATTTTTCAAAATAGAAAGCATTCGACAATAAGTAACACTTTTTACCTATAATTTTTCTATTTTTACGATTACTTTATTTTTAATTATTTATTCATATTTTTTATACAAATTGCTTTATTTTTTAATTATTTTAAAAAAATTATATATACAACTAACTTATCTATTTAACCTTATTCTTTTTATTTTTCATTATTACTCATATCATATTACATCATTTTTTATTAATTCAACAACTCTTACACACAAAAAAAAAATTCATTCAAAAATTTTATTACTTCCCAACACACATTTTATTTTGTATTCCTCATCCATTCCACAATCTTTAGAAAATTCAAATTACAAAATGTCCCGTGATAAAATCAGATCACTTACCGGTGATCATTACCGTCTATCACGAGAAATGATTTGGACTTTTTTTCAAAATTTTAATGCATAGAATTTATTTTTCTTCAAAATTTGTAAAATAAAAATGCACCGACATTTAAAACACTTAATAATAAAATACTCATTTACATAACTTTGTTTGAAACGGATTTGGTTAGAAAAATCAAATTAATAAATCAACCGTACAAGAAATTGTTTGAAAGTCAATTTCGTACAAACAAAACCATGCAAACGATGTGACCGTCCCAATCCCGAGTGCCCCTAATGACTAGTACTGGAAGCTTCGAGATTTTTTCCTTTAATTCTGAAAGTTGATCGCGCACGTGATGACGGCGTTCCAGTTTTGGGCCTTTGGCAAAGAAGTAAGGGCATCCGTGTAATTTAACATTTCGATCGGGCCAACCAACCGGATAAGGTCCCGAGTTCCTGTTGCCGTTAATAGAAAGCCACCAAAATGTTGCGTCTGGTCGAAACGCATGCACACCGGTAGCATGTTCGTACGTGTGTGCGTACGAACTATCACCGTCCACGCTTTGACGGTAGGGTTTAACGTAAGGTTGGAAGGCTAACTCTAATCCTATTTTATTTAAAATATATTAATTTTAATTCATTTATATCTCATTTATAAAAATTTCAACCTAATCCTAATCCATTTAACGTAAATGGATCGAGTTGCTGATAGTTAATGGGTTGGTAAACCATGTTATTAACGAATTGAATAATAAAAAATTAAAATGATAAACTATTTAAAATATAATTTTACATGATCAATAAAGAGTTATAATACTAACCATTTAATTAAATTTAAAAATATTAATTTTTATATATATTCTTCATTAGAATGTTGGTTCTGTTTTATCAAAAAATGTTGATTTCATTTTTAATAACTATGTATAACTTATAAAGTAAACATTAAAAAGTATTAATTCTCAATGCATTATAAATAGATTTTGCAAGGTTGATGAGTTAAACAAGTTAGAATATTGGATTGGTAGGTTGGATAAGCTCAACCCATGATTAATCCATTTAATTAAATAAGTTACACAGGTCATATGAACAGGTTGGTGGGTTAAAAATTATCAACACTAACCTACTAAAAATCATATTAGATTGACCATGCTCGGAATTGACTCTAACTCAATTACACCCTACTTGACGGTGCCTTTATCTATTTGGTCTAAAAAAGTATAAAAGATTTACATTTGAGCAAAAGTGTTGTAAAAGTTTTTTTTATATTTTTCTGAATACTTATTATTATATATTATGTCTTTGTAAAATTTTATGATAAAACATTGTCCTAGTAGATTGACCATGCTGGAACTCAATTACACTCTACTCGATAGTGCCTTCGTATATTTGTTCCAAAAGTGTAAAAAATTTACATTTTAGCAAAAGCATTGTAAAAGCTTTTTATTTTCTCTATTTTTTGAATACTTATTACTATATATTATATCTTTTTTAAAGTTAAAATTCTCCATAATCGGTATCTTGAATTGTACACATCCTTAAAAGTCATCTAAAGGGAAAAGAAGATAGGGCAGTTATTGGGAATAAAGATTATTATACTGAATACTATATAAAAGAAAATACTATAATAAAATTTATTATAAGTAACCACTTTTTAATGCTCAATTGTAATATGACTACATTTGGTACTAAATTCATATTAATTACAACTAAAATTATATTACTATGTACAACTAAATTTTATTAGCCGAATTATTAACGAAAATTTAGCTAGCTAAACTAAACTAAGGGTACAACTCAGGTTGAGTTGAGCTTAAATTCAACTTGTCCAGAAAAAAATATATGAAATTACTTCTATAAAGCTTAACTTGAAAAACTTGACTTCTAAGGTTAGGCTTAGGATTTAATAATAATCAATTTGATTTTTCTATTTATATTCAATATAAAATATATTTTAAACATAAAACCTAAACGATATATTCATATTTATATTGTTTACATTAATGTGTGTAGTCTTGAAAATATATTATTTGTTGGATCAAAAAGAAATTGTATTATATGTAAATTACATTATTTCATTTACAATTACATTTTTATTTTTATCTCTACATTTGTCAATTTTCTTCCTCTATTGTTTTTGGAAAAAATAAATACTTGTATATATTCTTTTCCTTGATTTAGTTAAAATATATATTATTATTTTTATTTATATGACTTCATATGAAAATTTCAACTTATCACTTTTTACCCCAAGTTAAATTTTTTCAACTTGTGTTTGAGTTCGAATTTCAATTTGAATTAGACTTATACACAGTCAAGGTTTAAATTTTATAAATAAGACTAAAGTTTAGATTGTACAAATAAAGTTAAGATTAGAATTAAGGCAAATCTTAATTTTATGAACTTAAAGTGCTATTTCTAATTTAAATATTATTTTTGGTCACATTTGATATAAAAAGTGATTATATTTAACCAAGTACTACTACTCGAAAGCAATCGCGTATATGTGGCTAAATAGTCAATCGTAGTAGAAAAATCTAATACAACCAAACATATGTCATATATGACTAAAAAATTATCTAGATAAAATAAAATTAATTGTGATGAAATCTAGCAATAACCTTGACGGTAAATAATGTTTTTGAAAAAAAATTAAGATAGAGGTAAAAGCGAATGTCAAGGCATTGATAAAATATGAATCCTTTCAAGTGATGATAAAGATTTTAAAATATGTGTATTTTTTTAAATAAATTTAATTTAAGAATTTGCTATTTCTATGTTAACTGAGATTGGAAGACAGGACACCCGATTTTACAGTCCAATGACAAATTTTTTTTTTTCAAAAAAAAAAAAAAAAAAAAAAAAAAAAAAAAAAACGGCTGCACCTGAATTTCTGGAAATCTCTGAAATGAACACAGCATCCAGAATTGCATACACCTATCAACCGCTGGCTGCACTAAGTTCAAAGTAGTATAATATTTGTAAAATCGTGTTCACTGAATACTTGAGTAATAAGCTTTCCACTGGTGATAGTGCGGTTCCGTGGATCGCGCTGACGCTTCCATTCGATCCGTCAACCCAAGGAAGTGAAAGTCTCCCCGTGGTAAATGGTAATAGCTGGTAATCCTCGAGTTAGTAGCCGGCAGAGCAGGAAATCACCGGGCAAAGTGCTTGGGTCTTCTTGCTTTTTATCCCTTGAAATTACATGCTTTGGTGGTGGTCTCATCACGAATTTCAACATATGAGAATTCTGTTTTTAGGGAAATTAGTTGTACAGAAATAATTTAAAATAATTTAGAAAATAATTTAAAAAGAAGTGGTTATTGGAGAGTGAAAAATATTTATTTTAAAAAAAATTTTAATCGTAAACAAGCACACCCTTAATTTTTTATTTTACAACTCAATTATCAAGTACAATTTTTTTTT
This sequence comes from Annona cherimola, assembly GCA_030490835.1. NCBI lineage: Eukaryota > Viridiplantae > Streptophyta > Magnoliopsida > Magnoliales > Annonaceae > Annona > Annona cherimola. The sequence goes on along the minus strand of CM059973.1, from coordinate 97,960,545 downwards.
TTTCAACTTTCCCTTAATGGATGCAGACCGAACCATGTATCACATGAGATACAACTGCTGAACGAATTAGGTGACAAAGCTCCATCTTACCCAAATCAAACTAGAAACATATATACGGGACATGAAGCCAACAGAAGCAGCAGTCGCTCAGTGCTTGGGCTCCACGCACTACTAGCTTAATGAAAAAGTAATTGTCTGTTTTTAATTAGTTGACATTGTCAGACGTTTGACACTTTTTTCTTTATTTCTTGCAACATCAAACTGCAGAAGCCACTGATCGATCGATCGTCCTTGTTTTGCCACGCACCCAGCTGCGCAGCACGCGTCAGCACCGCCTTTCCCTTTCACTCAACATCGATGGCCTCTAAACGAGCCATTTAATTCTAATTACATTTCACTATGATCTAGCTAGCTATCTAGCTAGAGATTAATTTAACAATATATATAGAAGGAAGAAATAATCAGCTTCTTGTCTTCCTCCCTCCACATCTACATACGTTGAAAATTAAGCCGATTACTTCTAAATGGGGAAATGACCTGGGCACATATCCCTGTTATATGTGCAATGACATATGCAAGTGTAATCTATTCTACACTTAGTCCATATAAGCTGCATTGCAAGCATATAGATGCATTGCTGTTCTGGACGTCATGCTGACAAGGGAAGGGAGAAAACAAATGCTACTAGCAATTGCGCAAAATTTCCACCGTACCTTGATTGCCATGCGATGCCTACGTCCCAGAATCGGGAAAAAATCGGCCCCGCATATGCGGATTAGATCAGAAAATATGACTTGGATGGTGTATTAATTATTGTTAATGAGTGGGCCATTCACTCCTTCTGGGCGGTGGTTTTTGTGATCCGCCCAACCATTTGTACGGTTCAGATGCAACACTGCAAGGCTTGAAGCTATGTGGGAGGGAGTCGAACTTGGTACGTCCGTCCGGCAACGCTGGTTGCTTGTCGGAAAAGCTTGTTGCCTGCTTGCTCGTGGGAGGCAAGAGCAACACAACTGTATTTTCCAATGGCTGGTGTTACATCTAGAAGTCAAACCGACACAACGGCTCAATTGGGGATGGAGAAGTCAGTAGCATCTTTGGAGCGTCATTGGAAAAGGGGAAAATTCTTCCGACCCTGCCCTTAATTTTTCTTATATTCGTAATATTTTAATAATTCTCTTAATATTTATAATATTTCATCCATAATTTGTTATATGCCCATACTGCCACACCCGAAAAAATGCCAATTGTTATTTTTTGACAATACCCAAATTGTCCAAAAGGAAGCAGAGAATTTGAAGAAGTAGAAGCGATGTATTTCAGCTTCCATGGACTCCATCTAATCTACGATGCTACAGAGCCCGAGGCCTTGTTGTTGCCGCCTGTGGAGCCAATAGGTTGGAGAGAGGAAGACGATGAAGATTTCAGCAATATCGCTATGCATTGATATGTCAAGGTGGACTCTGCCCGAACCGAGCTTTTGGATTCAAATTAAGCGTAGCAAGGATGGTTTGGAAGCTTGCGACTCGAGTGCGGCGTAGGGGTCCTACTCTGGTTAGGTTGTACCAGGTTCGAGTGAATTCAAATCCTAAGTCTGTTGAATTTAAGTGAACTTAAACCTTAATTCTAATATTAAAATCTATGTTCGGTCTAGGTTGACATTAGTTTCAGTTTTGATTTTGGATTGAAATTCAAGTTACTTCCAAACCAAGAAAAGTTAAAATTATTGATATAGATAATAATTTTTTAAAATATTATTGCATTCGAACATGAATATATTTATACAACCTATGATATCTTTATTTTTTTTATGAAAGTTGGTCTTCTAATTAAAATATAATTTTAAATATAATAAATGTAATGAATTTACTCGTAACAATCAATGTAAGAAAAATAAATGAGATTATGTGAAATCATAACCTAAAGTCTAATAAAAGTGAGACTTATATATCTCGTAATTAATTAGTATATATACAATAATTTTAAAAAATTAGTATATTTATAATTATTTGCAAATAAAGTTAATATAGATGTAATTCAACTTTTATGGACAAATATATATAAGATTTAGGTTTTAGAATAAATATCTTATAGTTTAATTAGGTTATGATTATATGGAAGAACTATTATCACAATTATAGTTGAAATATTTAATGCATAAATAAATATAATTATTTTAATAAATTAGGAAAATATTAAGTTTGGATCGGGTTGAGTTCTGGTATTGGGTTGATTTAAACCAAGTATTGGTTTTGGGTTTTCCTGTATCGGGTTGAAGTTGGGTCTATTTTGAAAATTTTCAAAAATAAAAACCAAATTTTGGTTTTAAAACCGAGTAGGGTCGGATGGGTTTGAACCGACCTGGTAATGGGCGATTCCATTTTTGTACGATGAAGAACATGGATGCCCTGAATGTTGATTTCAATTCTAAAGGCGATGCTAGAGGGCTGGAGCGGGAGAAATTCAACTTCGAGAAATAGAAATTAGATGATGGCAGCATTCAAGATTAGCCTAGGAAAGGGAAATGCATCTGTAAGCCCCAAATTTAACTTCATTGTTGTAAACTGAGGAAGATGACAAATGTTCCAAGAAAAATTCAACATCCCATGGTTAGCTCATGTGCTTGCTTTCACGCTACGCTACTTGCTTACGTACTCTTGGAAGCATTCCCTTGATGTGCATGTGAAATCTCGTTCGCGAGAGAAAGCGAAGGGTTCTCAGGTGGAAGTTGAAAAGGTAGATGAGAAAAGAAAGGATTTTTACAGGTTGGAGGGTTTCATTTTCGGAGACATTGGATGTGCCAAGTTAAGGAAAAGGTTCCCAGCATGGCTTGCAGGCCATTATGATCACTCCCATCCTGCAAGCTCCTGAAACAGTTCTGAATTTCTATGTCGTTGGAGCTTCTTACGTCATTTTCTCTTGACACTTTTTTTTTGAAGTGAAATGATAGCTATATTTCCATTACGGAGAGCTATACAAAAAATCTAAATAAATTGGATGTACAATGAAGTGTGGTAGGTTTCCCCACTTGTACCATTGAGATTTAGATATTTTAACAGTGTAGTCTGCAATGGCACGGGCACACAAATTTCCTGATCTAAGGACATGTTGAAAACTAACAGAGCAAAACACTTCAGTTGTTTTCTTAATTTCCTGAATCACCATTCCTAAAGGTGATAGTATAGAGCCGTCAAAAACAAAAAAATCCTTCAAGATGAGGGAGTTTGTCTCCAGCACAATGTGTTGAAAGCCTAATTCGATAGCCTATAGAATTCCCCCCCAAAACTGCTCTGGCTTCCCCATCAATTACATCCGGGAGCCCATCAGTTTTCCATCCTTTTGCTGCCATAAATTTGCCTTCAAAATTCTTGGTACAACACCAAATCCCATACAATTTTCTATAGTCGATCGCCTCCCATCTACGTTTATCTTATGGTGGCCTTCAAGTGGTCTTCTCCATCCTGGGACCAAAGCTTTGTCCAAAGAGCTGCACCCAACTAGCAAACTAGCAAATTTGCCTTCTCAATAGATTTTCAATATGCCCATCACCATTCATTTATGTCCCCCATTTCGATTTATGCTCCAAGTTCTCTACATGTGTTCCTCAAGAACCAAATACGCCAACAAAATAGGATGTAGAATTCAAACATGTTATCCTTCTCAGATGATAAAAGGAAATGAAGGATGCATAAAGTAGCTCTTCTGGGAACCTAAACATTACAATCCTTCACCGGTTCTCTTCTAGCAAGTATGACTCATTCACATAAGCCAAACAAATGATAGTCGTCGTCTGGTTTCTTTTTGCACAACATACACAATGGGTCTATCTCTAGTTCCCTTTTTGATGTTCTTCGGACACTTGGTAATGCTCATTGGAGAAGGGATAGGTGCAATAGGAGCTATGGTGAAAATGTGGATTTGAACCGAAGGAATTAGGGGAAAAGAGGAACGACATTTTGAGCACCATATGCAATTGGCGATTTTCTTGGGATTGCTTGATTAGCAATGTTGCTGGAGGCAAAAATGTCATTTCTTAGGCAGATAATGGTAGTGTAGGTTATCGACGATGGAATGGGTATATAAGGAATAATGAGTGAAATGGATATTAGATGAGTAATTGAAATGTCGTGAGTATAAAAGGAATTTTTTCTTGAAAAAATGAAGAAAACATCATAGATGGAATGAATATAGCATTGAAATTCAAGTTTCCATGCAAATTTCTTCAACTTTATCATCCAACTAATCACATTTGGAGAGTGTTTTATATTTGGAGTATGTTTGGTAAGTGATAAAACTTTTAATGAAAATTTTTTTATGTAAAAACTTTTGAAATGGAAGAAAATAATATGATATGATGAGATAATGACGGAGAGTAAAAAAATAAAGTTAAAATATATAGATCAGATGTATGAGTAATTCTGTAAAAATGATTAAAAAATAGAATAATTGTATAAATATAAGTTTAAAAAATAAAATAGTTATCCAGAGCGAAAAGTTTTAGAGTGAAGTATTTTTTGTGTAAACAAATAGCTTGAGAAAATTTTTGAAAAAAAAAGTTTTTGAAATGAAAGAAATTAATATGGTATGATTGAAGTAATAATAAGAAGTAAAGATAATAAAATTAAAATAAATAATGTAAATTAAGAAAAGTTGTAAAAAAGCTATTGAAAATTAAGATAGATATATAAAAATAATTGAAAAATAAGGCAATTATAAAGAAAAAATTTTAGATACAAATTTTTTACTTCAATTAACACAAAACACACCCTTAATCAAGTGTATAACCAAAGGTCGGAGGAGGAGTCTTTTTAATGTAATCTACAGCGCCTTCTTACGCATGACAACCATGCTTAGTTGTTGGCGTGTGATATTTTTTTCTGATTGGTATGTAATAAAAATTTCAATTATTTACCTATGCATTGTAAATTTTTTAAATCAAATAATTTATAAATCATAGATTTGAGTAATATAATTTTATAGAATAAATGGTTCTATTTAAATGTTTTATCGTATGAAAGTATAAAATTTTGATCAATAATTAAAATTAACTAAAAATTAAGTAATTTTGTATTTTAGAAATTTTTTAAAAAGGATGTAAATACATAAATGCACATATTTATTAGAATATATAATTATATTTTCGCTTATAATTTTTTTTTGTTTTATCTACTTTTCTTAAAATATTAGCCTTTACTATTGTTTTTATAATTTAAATATTTATAAATATATGCTTTTTAAAAGGTTAATTTATATTGTAGTAATAAATCAAATTTTAAATTTTAAAATATACAATTTACTCAAAGAATAATTATATATAGATTTGACCGTCAAGGAGATACTATTATTTTTAATTTTAAGGGTTAAATTAATGTTGGATATTGACCTTTTATTTGCATAGATTTGCTATGTAATTATTTATGTTTATATTAAAATTAATTAAAATATGTAAATATATGAAGTTTGATTTTTATTTTAATAATCAAATTTTCAGTTTAAAAGTATACAACACAGTAGAATAGTCCCAATTTTTAATTTATATTGATTTTATTATTAATTTCTAATTATATGTTGTTTTACAAAAAAATTTGTAAATTAAAATAAGCAATCTTGAATATTTTAAAGACAAAATATTAATATTAATTATTTATCTTTTTATTTCTATTTTACATATTACATATTATTTTTATATTTTAAAATTAATTAAATAGTTGTAAATAAATATAATTTTCAATTTTAGTTTAATTCTGAATAACATTATCCAAAATTCTGAATAACGAAATTCTTAATTTAAGAATACAAAGCACTCCTAACATCGTATTTTGAAAAATTTCCAAAATATAGAATTATCTATTTTTCTTAAGTGCTTGAAATAATATTTAATATTTAATATTTGAATAATTCAATATACATATTTATCATGTAAACATATTATTTTATATGGTTAAAAATTATAATTTAAATCATACTATACTTTTTGATATTTGCGTGTGTCGGTGAGTGTACATGCATGTGTTGGTGCCGTGCAAAGCTCTGCTGTATTATTACTATTATTACTACTATGTTATTATTATTTATTTATTTATTGTGCATGGAGGCCAACAGGCAACACCTGACTCTCAGACTCATGCACGCTCTTGTCACGGCATGTCAATTTTGGAATTTTGGAATTTCGGCCGTTTAAGAATGTGTTTGTCAAACACAAAAGATTATTTTTAGTAACTTTTCCACACACTTTTTATACAATTATGGCACTTTCAAAATATTTTTTTATACAACTATTTTTACTTTTAATTGTTCTAAAGCATTTTTTACACAAATATCTTCTACTCTTAATCATCATTCTCATTTCGTCATGTCTATTTTTCATCTTTTTCAATTTTTTCTACGTTAACTTTTCAACACCATTTTCGACATTATCAAACACATATAAATGGCGTATTGGGAAGTGATAAAACTTGTAGACAAAAAATTTTTAGTATAAAAGTTTTTAAATTAGAAGAAAATAAGGTGATATGATAGAGATAATGATAATGAGTAAATAAAGTTAAAATAAATTGATTAATTGTGTTAGTAATTGTGTTGGAGTGTGTGAAAAATATGATAGTTGAATAAAAAATATAAAATAATTTATTAAAAAATAAAATAATTACACATAGTAAAAAAAAAAAATTAACTTGATATTTTTGATTGTTGCCGCTAACACCCGAATGTTTGAGCAACCATCCTCGGAGGGAAAAAAAATTATGCAAGTTGGCGCTCAGGCCAAGTGGGGTTAGAAGCGCGGTGCCATATGCATGCCAGGCATGACTGGCCAATTGTAACACGCAAACTGCGCCCCTGCTAAGCATTGGTTGGCACTTGTCAGCAATGAAAATGTGCTTAATGATCATTTACAACAGGATTTTAGAACGGCCCAAAAATTATTTTTTTTATAAACATGTTAATCTAGTTATATTTAATCTATAAATCAAATTTTATCATTTTTGGATATTTATATATATTTATTTTGGATTTTTTAAATACATAACCAAAAATGATAAAACTTATTTAAAATGATTTAGATACTCCAGTGTTTAAAAATCCAAAATAAATATATACAAATATCCAAAAATGTTAAAACTTGATTTATAAATTAAATATAATTAAATTAACATGTTTATAAAAAAAAAATTTAAAAAATATTTGGGCCTGTCGGCCGTAAATGATCGATGCTCAAGAATGTTGCCACTTTTCATATACTCGTAAAGCTATCTGTTGTGAGATTATCTTTAAGAAATAGCGTTATACTGTTATTATCTTTTAGATTATGGTGACCAAAAGAAAAATGTGAATATGGTACAAGTCGTAAATCCAATAAATTAACATAAATAGCAAATAAGGACTAAAAATTAATATAAGTAAGATATTCCGTACATATGTACTAAACTACTATTTTTTTTATGAAAGGAAACAACCCTATTCCGTCCCATTCAATGTGGAAAGTTAACGGGATTGAGTGATCCAGAATTTTCATTCCCAAAAATTTGTCTGTAAAATTTTTTCCCAAAATGGCTTGGGTTGGAGAAAGTCAGAAAACCTGATAAAGGTGTATTTAATTTGAGGTAAAAAAAAATAAAAGGGAAACAAAATAAAAAAAGAAAATGAAATGCGTAAGAGATAATGGTACCCGTCCAAGTGATGGAATGAGATAGCCAAATAATTTTTTGCATATTTTTGGTGTATTTGGATATGAATAAAACTTTTTAAATAAAAATTTTTAGATCAAAAATTTTTTACCCTCCATAATTTTTTTTTTTTAAAAATTATTTCTTCTCATCTCTCTATACAATCATACTATTTTTCAATGATTTTCACACGACTATCTATTCAACTAACTTATTTTAGTTGTATTATATTTATTTATCATCATTATCCTTACATATCACATAATTTTCTCCCATTTTAAATTTTTTTTCAAAAGTTTTATACTTTTCAAACAAATCTTTTAAGAGATAAGTATTATTACACATGTTCTACTTTGAAAGCAAAATGATCATCTATGAATGCCATCTATGGCCGACAATAATACAGATTTTTTACTTTTTAAAATTTTTTAACAAAGCTATTATCTATATGTATATTACCTATAAACCAAATTGTATTAATTTTAAACATGACTATATATTTATTTTATATTTTTAAACTAGAGATGGTTCAATAAAACCCCTTTCTATGTAATTCTTTCATTTTTAACATCTAGATATTTAACATCTAGATAGTTGATAAAAAATTCACTCTATTCATTATATTTAATATTACTTATATTTTTATGAAAATTCTTTCATTTGTCTAATGTCACTGTATATGGGTCTAATCTATAAATATGTACAATCAATATAGTAAAATAATTTAATGTTAAATATCAATTTTAAGAAATATTTTCAACATCTAAACTGTCTAAAATATCATTACTATATGGATAAAAGATTTTATAAAGTATTACTATATTTCAATGGATATGTGAATGGATATAAGCATTTTCCTCATTACTATATATTTTCGAACAAATATAGCCTATGTACATTTGGATTTAGATGAAACTTAGTTTTCTAATTAAATAAATAATATTAAATATAATAAATGGATTAAATTTTTCATCAATAGTCAAAATCTTAAGATTTGAGAGGTTTACATGGAACCAAGCGGGTCTATTTTTAAACATGGGGATATTGTGGTCATTTTTAATATTATGAAAATGATCACGATACTTATAAAAATGACTACAATATCCTTATATTTAAAAATGCAAAATAAATATATGCATATTTGAAATTGATAAAACTTGATTTATAGATAATATATACGTAGATTAACTGTTTTATTAAAAAAGTGGGCCATCTCAGACCGTCTGAGTAGATCAGCCCTCACCTTGAAATGCTGCGTTAACATGAAAAGGAGATCAGAAATTAAAGGGAACTTTTTAGCCCCCTTGTTACTTAAAGAAATGGTTGCTACTCCTGGAGCAATTGGAATGATAGTTTAACAATGCAGCTTTTATGGCTCTTTTTTTTTTTTCAAAATCATAAATCCTGAATTATTTATTTATTTTTTTGTTGGCAAATCTTGAAGTTTTTTGAAAGAGAGGATCCAAGTATCCAACCACCATTCTCCCGATCGATGGGCAATCATTCCTAGTGAAAATTTAGACGGCCCTATCATCCAAGTATTATAATTTTTGAATAATTCGATATATATTTTTCATTAATATGTTGCATATTAACTTTTAACCTTTTAATAATATTATTTACATGTTAACTACAATCTTAAGTCATCTAATTGCAGCTCAAATTATCCACAAAAATGGCAAATCAGCAGATGGTGAGGGTGGGAACCAGACCAGAAATCGGGCTTCTGAGACACGTGGGCCAGGCCGTCATATATTCTCCAATCTGTTTTGAAAGCCTAACAAAACACTCTTTCGGCTTTCACTGTTGAAATATTCAGAGAAAGGCATGAATCGGTGCTTTTATAGAAAAGCTGTCACGTTCATCTCATGACTCGTTCAGCTGTCAAGGGTTAACAGCAACCACTGCATGCAAGATGCAACGGTGGGTCTTCCAAGTTGGAATTGGATTGATCGGCTTCCACGTTTGGCAAGTGGAACCCGTAGTTTGAGCTGTTCCCTCACTCGAAGTCCTTTTGGGGAAATAAAAGCTAACGGTTTTTTTTATTAGTGTATAATGTATATACATAGAGACATATGATATTACGATCAAGCATATTCAACCTTTCACAATGAAAAGACTTTTTTATAAAAAGCTAACAGTTTTTTTATATGTGTAAATATATATTTTTTAATTTTGAAAAATCAAAAGTTTTTGAGTATTCATTTTCACCTCCAAAAACTGTAACTCTTTTAAAATAAGAAATATATATATATATATATATATATATATATATATATATACACCCGGAGAATATTTTTATAAAAAATGCAGCTTTTTAATTCAGGGTAACATAAGCTACTGTCAACCCAAGCTAGACCCCCTTGAACAAATCGCACACTTTCACGGATGATTTGGATTTCATCCGCCTGAAAAGACGGTTGGATGGTGTTGGCTAATACCATATCTAAATGTACCCCGGCTATCCAACGTAAAATATATAACTGCCTTTTTTTCCCTTGCGTGATGCTCGTCGATTCTTAGTAATTATATATTTTCGTACTATTATCTCTTTTTGTAAAAATATTTAAAGTTGCTTTTATTCATTTTGTGGTTTACTTGGCTTTTTTGTTCTGAAGTTGGCATTTAATCCGTAACTTTAAAAGTTTACATATGAATTTTCTTTTTTCTTTTTTCTTTTTTCCCTTTTACTGACTTCACTTTGTATATTTCAGACACTCTTCCACCTTGATTTTCATTCACGTGGTAATAATCCATGGACCCACTGGCTTAGGTGATGGTCACTGGATCCAAAAGTGGGCCCATGCTGTATATTACGCCTGCCAAATACTCAAGATATATAAATATTCAAATACAATTATTTTCTGGTGGAACTCGGGTTCATTATATCTGACTTTTGAGTCAGTCTTCGGCCGTATTTGTAAAATTTAAAGGCCAATCTTAACCAATGGGTGACCGGGTGCTGTCAGCTGCAGTTTGCGTTTAACCAATTTATTTTATAAACACGTTCATTTATATATAGATATTTCATGATATTTACATATGAGAATCAATTAAGCGCAGTCCATATGCACCATAATTATGGTGCATTCCATTACAAAATGTGCTGTACATATATTAGAATGTTATAATATTTTATATAGTCATTTATCCAAATAAAAATCATATGTTTGATAGTTTAGATGTTGAAAAATGCAACTTTAAATTTGGTTTTCTGTTAAATTATTTTATTACGTTAATTTTATACCATTTTAAGATAAAGCTCATGCACTCATTTGATTTGTATGAAAATTAGTATGTTATTAAAGTAAATAATTTTAAATATACTGTGCGGGGTAGATATTGATTTCATAATCAAGTGGGCCCCATTTTGCAACAGACTGCACAATAATTATGATGTAGTTCGAATGCACTTGATTATTTTTTATATAATATTTTTATTTTTAAATCTAGAGGTATTGTAGTAATTTTCATTGAAAAACAAAAAATAAAAACTGGTTAAATTGCCCGATGTAGTTGGGGCTCAACTAAGGCCAAATGTACCTTTTATCTTAATTTTATTTGTAAAATCTAAAAAACCTAAACCTATTTGTGTAAATTGGATTTGGATTAAAATTTAAGTTGGAATTTAACAAATTTTTGCTTGAATTGAGAGTGATGAGTTTAAAATTTTATGTGAATATAAATAAAATCAACTAAATGAAAATAATAATAAAATGTTTAAGTAAAGTTAAGAAAATCGTAGTAGTATAATATATCTTCTAAAATTATCCTTTTCAAAAAAGAGAAAGGAAAAAAGTAGCATATATAAAAGTGAATAATGTAAACATAGTTATAAATATAAATGAATATGATATGATTAATCTATAACATAATTGTAGCCTAACAAACATTGACGATGGACATAAATAAAACAATAAAAATACATAAATATGAAAATATTACTTGAATTGCATGTATATAATATATTTATATTAGATCTAAACATGAAAATTATGTTCTATTTCCTATTTATGACTAAGGATACTTGTGTTTGAGTTTTGCAAAAGCAAGCCCAAAGTTTAACATGCTGGATTTGGGCTCAATTTGACCCAAATTACACCTTTAATTATTTTATTTGAATTTGGAGTGGGGGTTGGTTTATAGTAAAAAAATAATAATAATTAAAATATTTAATATAAAAATCAATTTAGGTAACTTAAATGGCACAAAACTTCAATCCCACTTTTTTCTTCTGGAGTTATGTGCGAATATATGTTCTATATTTCAATTACATTCGCCATATTTTTGCCCGTGTGGCCTACTTATGTTTTTTTTATAATATACTGTTTTGATTAGCGTTTACAAATCGCAATTCACCTCGTATTACAGTAAGGTCCAATAATCATATATAAAAGACAAAAATAAGCTCTCATAATTTACATGAAAGATAAAACACTCTTATCCATCCGCATGGAAGACTACATATTTTTATTACGAGGGAGATCAGATGCTCACATCACGGACAAATAAATTTGATAATATACTTATGCTTGGCTTGAATGATACTTATCTCTCACTCCAACAAATGAATTTGACTTGAAAGCCGTCGGATGGAGGGAGGGATCTAAAGTCCAAACAGCGTAGGTCTCACACTCTCTCTCCTCCGAGGTTGCAGACGCAATCTTAATTCCAGCCAGGGCCAGGCCATATACCACGTGCGAACTGGTTTCTATTCATGCTCCGCGTGGTCATTGATAAGCGAGGCTGCACCCTGCGAGTCTGAGCCCACCCAAAGTTAGCGTCATCCAAGCATACGAATTCAAACAAACGCCAAATGTTTGCAACAGGAACTCGGTGTCATGTCAGGTATCATATGGTATCATCCTCGTCCGTTTCAACTGTGCAATGAAATTGGTGCCATGTCAACACTAGAATGAGGATGGAATGATGGAACGAATGAACAAATTATTAAAAAATATTTCCATTCATCCAAATCTTCATCTTGAAATGATATTAAATAAATCAAAGAATAATGATCTTTAAAGAAAATATCCAAAGCTAAAAGTCAATTATTGGGATTTTGTCAAATTTTAACAGGAAATTGTACAATCAGCTATATATAACCGTTAATTTTCCACAGTTAAATATTATTTTAGAATGTATTTATTCAAAACAGTTGTTGGACAGTATTTCTTACAAGATGTTATCATGCATGATGGAAGATGTATACCCTCCTCGATGTTCGCCCTATCGGTCTTTCCCTCGCCAAATTATCCATGCTCTTTGCCTCAGAGGAGGAAACCTTCGATACACCGACGCGGACGGGCTCATAGTACACGCGCGCAAGGGAATTTGCTGACTATACGTCTATGCCTAATGCGGGTGGGTAAAATTTCAAACCACAGGCAGACTTGAGATTAAAAAAAAACATAGGTTGCGTATATGTTTTTCAATTTTGCATAAAAGGATTTCGTTCGGAAGATTGAAACGAAAATTAGAAGATTGGATTATATTCGGGTATTTCTTTGCCAACGGCTGCAAAAATATCGAAGAAGACATTTTTAAAAGGATTGATAAGTGGGCCACTTCGACAGATTCCAAATCGATCATTGGGTGGTGCATCAGATGTGGCACTCGTCCCGAGTAGGAAATCCTAACAAATTTATAGATTTCCACATCTGTCCCTCTCTAGTCTCTCCCACCATCTCCTACCCTGACGGCCTCACCTCCCGGTCCTTGTGAATTTCCTCTTTCAGGGCTCTGAAAAACCTCTCCGAAACAGAAAAACAAAATCTTCTTTCTATCCAGTCCAAAACGCCTGGAATTCCGAAATCCCAAGCGAAGGAGGGAGGGAGGAAGGAAGAAGGGAAGGAGAAATGATATCGGATTCGGAGCTCGTGGAACGGCTTCGAGAATTCCTGAAGAGCTCCGACCTCAACACCACCACAACCGCCATCGTGCGCCGGAGGTTGGAGGAGGACTTCGGAGTCGACCTTTCGGAGAAGAAGGCGTTTATCAGGGAACAGGTCGATCTTTTCCTCCAGAGCCAGCTCGAAAACGTGAAGGAGGAGGAAGAAGAGGTGGAGAACGCTGAAGGGAATGAGGAAGAAGGAGAAGAGGAGGACGAGGAGGAAGAAGACGGAAGGAGGAAAGGGTGAGTTTTCCTTTTTCCCGGCCTTCCATTTTATGTATTCTTGGGGCTGTTTGTTGCTTCCCCACGAAACGAGTTCTATTTTAATATTTGGACTCTTTTTTCTCAATGTGGATCTGCTTCTTTTCCATTTATCTGGAAGCTAGGGAACTCCTTTTCACATGCCGCTATTATAATAGCATCCCACTATTACAATAACAGCACTTGGCTATGAAAAAATCAGTCTTTGGATACTTTAGGTGTATTCTCTTCTAGGCTTGGTGTGTTAGGAGTGAAGGATATCTTAGATTGATGCTGTATGATCGGGCACTTTTGCACGGAACGGAGTAAACGGAAGCTCGATAGGGATAACCATTCGAATTATCATCATACATGCCGGAGCATGTCGAAGGCGTATATTGTTGGTATTTGCTTTTGAATAGCGTCGCATTGATTTTGAAATTTCAATGGGTATGCACTGGTTGCTCTGGGATGAGCAAGGTTGTAGTCTTAGGTCAGAGTTGTGGCTGTTTATCAGATTTGTTGGGATTTTATCAAACTTCACATGATGTGGGTTTAGAAGGGGCTTAGAAGGGAGTTCGAAGGTTGACTGATTGACAACCTGAATTGAATTCGGTTCAACACTCAGAAATGAAGAGTTGAAGAAATTGAGGTAATTAGGTAAGTTGAAGAAACAACAATCTTGCAAAGATGGGAACTATTCTATTGACAAAAACTGGTTATCGCCGTCATGTGAATTTAGAATTAAGTGTGCTACAGCATGAACTCAATGTGTTGTAGCCATGTTAAATGCATACGTCAGACAGTCAGAGCAGGTATATTATCTATAATTGTTTGTTTGTGCTCAAACCATCTGAATAACTTCATCTGTATATGTAAGTTGCTTGTCTTTTTGGAGAAGCCTAACAGCTAATTGGCTAATGCTTGGCGGAGGTCCATGAATGCTACATGTTTGGAGTTATATTGTTACAAGGTCCACTATTAAGTAACAACATGACATGTCTTCCAGAGCTGATATAGGTGTTTGCTTTAGTGTGTTTGGTTTTCTGTTACTACCAAGAATGAGCACGAGAATTCAGCACAACTATGTGATACATTTCGTTACAAATACCTCCTCTTAAGCAACTTGTCTGCTGGAGCTGATATGGCTTGGCTGCTTGTTTAACTGCTTTAGTGTGTGTGCAAGCACTGCAATTTACTTTTCTATTTGGATGACAATTAGAATCCAACACAAGGCATTTGGTGACATTTACCTTCCCTTGTTTGAGTGGAACTTATAACAAGTGCAGGGTGGCTCCCATTAGTGGCGACTGATAGCGATATAATTTCTGCCTTTGGCTGCAATACAATCATCACCCTCTCGAGTTCCTGTTGTTTCACTGATGTCAAAACCAGATTAAGAGAGCTCAGTAAGGATAATAGTCTCACTGGGACACCTGATCTTTCTTTTTTCTTTGTTCGTATGTTTTTTAAGAACTCCTCGTGACTAGGGGTGTAAATTGGGTCAAGTTGACTCGGGTTAGGGTAAATACAACCCTAACCTACATTATAAAATCTCAACCCAACCCTACTTTCAATCCCATTTTTTACATCTTAACCCAACGCTATTTTAACCCTATAAAAACTAGTTCGGTTCGGGTTAGAAATCGGGTTAATAAATATATAATGTTTAAAAATATTTTACTTAATTAAATTCATTTTAACATATAAATTTATGTGAAAGAATAAAAATTAATCCTTTTTATAGGAATACTTTTCAATTTATGACTTATACAATGATATAATTGCTAAATAATATTATTGCAAATCAATAATGTCCAGTTAATTCCTACGTATTATATGCTAATTAAGACTATTTATTAATAATTTATTATATTGTACACTAATATATGAAATCAGGTTATAAAATTTATTATTTTTTTCAAAATGCCTAAAATCGGGTTGGGTTAGTTGGGTTCGGGTTAAAATCAACCCTATTTACACCCCTACATGACTAATGTTGCAGTGGCGTGGTAGCCTTAGTCAATGTAATTTTTCAGGTCAATATTTTCAAATCTCAACAATATGCAGTAGATGTATTATTATTTCTTTCAGGCACCAATCTTAGGATTGTAAATTAGTGGAGTTTTGTTTGTATCTTAGTTCTCAACATGTGGATGCTCCAAGTCTCAGGCCTTTGTATATGAAGGTCAATCAGGTCTTGTGGGGATCATGATTTACCAACCTCCAATCAGTTTTTTCCCCCTGCATGCCTATCAGTCTCCAATCAAGATCTGCAGATCTTCTTGTTCCAGTGTTCAAGGGCATGTTGAGGCTCTCACTAGATGAATCACTAGATGAATTGGGTTTCATCTAATAGAAGCTAATTAGTCCACTACTACTAGGGTTTCGTTTGGCCGAGCTTTAGGGATGAAAAAATCTGGTATCCTGAGAGATAACCATGCTTATGTTGAAAACTTTTTTTGGTCGAAAGGTTTGGCATGATTTTAGTACATAGGCACCATTTTCCAAAAC
Source organism: Annona cherimola (assembly GCA_030490835.1). Classification (NCBI taxonomy): domain Eukaryota; kingdom Viridiplantae; phylum Streptophyta; class Magnoliopsida; order Magnoliales; family Annonaceae; genus Annona; species Annona cherimola. Next base: position 97,944,234 of record CM059973.1, on the reverse strand, counting down.
CTTTTAACTGCTGCACAAAACTCTCTTCAACATGCAATGCCAAATGCACACCCAGGCGAAACAGAGCCTAAATATCTCAGTTGCACCTTCAATCTCCAACTACGATGACATTTGATGCTCTTGTTGCGTCTTCTACAGGTACATGATGCAGCATTATGCTGTATAATCAACTTTTGGTGTAACAGATGACATTAAATAAATAATAGAAATTGTTATTATGACATCATATTTCTAAGAAACTATTACTTTGTTCCTCTTATTTTAGGATGAATCAAACAAAGTGTGCTTGGCATTAGGCTTTTACATTGGGTACATGAATTTTCTCTTGCAGAATTTTATGAAGATGCCTTTTCCTTTCTGATACTGTTTGTGTTTCCGCGTAATTGTTTTCTTTGTTGTCTAGACGGAACAACCATAACAAAGAGAATAAGAAAAAGGGTGGTGGCTTTACAAAACTATGTAGTCTGTCCCCACAGCTACAGGAATTTGTTGGTGTGTCTGAGTTGCCAAGAACAGAGGTAATAGTTGCTAAGTATGGAAGTATGAAATCCATACTATTTCAACCGTAAGAGAAAATGTTCATGACTTGATTTTTCTTCTGTGATCATAGGTTGTCAAGCAACTTTGGGCTTACATTCGCGAGAAGAATTTGCAAGATCCTAGCAATAGAAGGAATATATTATGTGATGAAACACTGCAGGCTCTTTTTCGTGTTGATTCTATTAACATGTTCCAAATGAATAAAGTTTTATCCAAGCATATTTGGCCGCTGGCTTCAGAAGAGGGTATTCTTCCAGAAAATAATCTGATTTGCATTATCTTACATATAGTTTTAGTGGGATTGATTCTTTTATCCGATGTTGTTTCGTCAGCTGAATTTTATTTCTGTTAACTAATTGTTTTTGATTACCTCTTGTAGAAGTGAATTTTGCTAGAAGCAACTAGTTCGTCCTCCTCCTCCTTGCACATTCTAAGAAGCCTTCTTGCCTTCTTGCTGTCCTCTTCTTCTTCTTCTTCTTTTTTTTTGGTTTCTTCTTTTTCATGTTATAGGCTTATAGCTTCTATAACTACTTGTATGTGGTGACTTTAGTTATTGCCATTGTCTATGTATTGATTGAATGTGATATCGGGATTCATAAAAATGCATGTAGTTCATTCATGCATCATTATCATCGTTAGTCGATCTAGCTGTTTTCTTTTAATTCATTATCTTCTGAAAATAACTCCAGAGCATGCAGGTCCTGTATGTGAACTTGTTTTTCAAGACTCCTTGTGACAACTTTAGGTGAGAAAATCAGTGTTAGAAAATTCATTGTACTCGAATGTACTTTGGACATTTATAACTTTACTTTAGGATTGGATTCTGTTTGGTACTTCATATTCACTGAAGCTTGTGAATATACGGTTAAGATTTGATCAGCAGGCTGTTCATCAAATGTTGATGTTTGGACAATAGGAATTATGAAGAAAATCATTGTAGGATCTTTTCTGTTGGCAATCATTCCTTGCCTCCTTCTGCAGGTCATCAAAGATGCTATTAGTTAGCTGATTATGTACATAATGGAATATAAATAGGTCTAACATTTTTAATATTGCTAATTATGTTGATTGAAACTGTATAAGTATTTCTGGAAGGCTTGTGTTAGTTGTGGTGATTCCTGGGGTTTTAACTATGGTGCATTGAAATGAGAATTCAGAATATAAAAGCACTTGTTAGAATGAATTTTATTTCCAAAAATTCCCTTATGCTTATTTAATATGTCATTCATGTAAGGTTGATTTTGCCTTACTCTTTGATTTCAGCTTCACTAATTTCATTAAGCATAGAAGCAAAACATTTTATTCTAATAATATAAACTTCCTAATCTATTGTCTGAATATCGATTCTTGGGAGTGTGTTTTACAAATTGAAATTTTAATGCATTTTAGGCCACCCTTTTGTAGGTCAGAGCTGTTTTGAATACAACACAATGACGAGATTTTCAGAAAGTATATTTATTTTGAAGATTCTCCATTTAGTTCTCATAGCCAAATCATTGTGGTAAGAACTGGACCGGACCGGCTGGTTCGATCGGGAACCGGTGGCTCCACTGGTTTAATTGCACTGATTTGGCTTAAACGCAAAAATCTGGACAAACCATGGTTCAACCATGCCAACCGGTTGGACCTGTTCAAGCCAGTTTAAAAAACCAAAAATGGAATCTGTCTTCCGCATGCCTGCCCGGTTATAGCTGTAAGCCTGTAATTGCATTTTTCACGGCAGTGGTGTGACCACTTCATTCTTTTTTTTTTTTTCTTTTCTTTTTTAAAAAAAATGTATATATATGTATATACATCCAATTTGCTGCATTTTAACGTCTCTGACTCTCTTCTTTTCAATTCCAAGACACTTTTCTAGTATAAAACTCTTGGCATCATTTCATTGTCATCTGATTATCAGGCCATCCAAGAAACACGCCTTAAATTTGAGAAATCATTTATATTTATATTCAAGCAGGATGGAAGAAATGAAGAATTGCATCAGGAATTTTATGTGACCGTCGAGTTCCAATCAAACTAAACGAAAAATTTTATAAGACTACGATTAGACTTGCTATGCTTTTTGGGGCAGAATGTTGGGCAGTTAAAGAACAACATATATAAAAAATGAGCGTAGCGGAAATGAGAATATTAAGGTGGATGAGTGGTAAAACAAGAAAAGATAAAATTAGGATTGAAATAATTCGAGAAAACTTAAAAGTGAGACCAATCTATGATAAAATGAGAGAAAATAGATTAAGATGATTTGATTATGTTAAAAGGAGGCCTGAAGTAGTACTGGTTAGGAGAACAGAGTCTATCCAAGTAGAAGGTGGTAGGAGAATGAGAGGGAGACAAAAAAAAAAAAAAACATGGATGGAAGTAATTAAACAAGATTTAAAAATATTACAAATTACAGAATATTTAGTCTTAAATCGCCAAGAATGGCTCAACAGAATCCATGCAGCCGACTCCACCTAGGTGGGAAATGACTTATGATGATTTATATTGAAAACATCTGTAGACGTTAAACATTCAAAATTGTATTGTCTTTGTTTGGTAATTAAACATTCAAAAACATTGAAAATGTCCATATATGTTAAAGATTCAAAAACACTGAATTTTTTTATATATGTTTTAATAATTAAAGTGAGAGATTCTAAATTTAACATATAATCTTAGAAGGTACGAATATAAATATTTACTAATAATTTAATTTATAAATAATTAAATATTTATAATGTCATAAATATTAATGCTGATGTCATCGGTTCAATCCAATTTACTAAACCGATTTAAACCAGATCAGTCACTCCACCGCTGGTTCTGTTCGAATAACATTGGGCTAAATCTATTCTACTTGATTTAGTTATTTTAAATATTCTCTGTTGTAGTCCTAGTTTTAGATGATGACTAAATGGTTTTTGTGTCAGCATATTTCTTTCCAGACAAATATCATGGTTTAGTCTCTTGCTTTTTATTGTTTGATTTTCATGCTTCGTTGTATCTCATAAATCCTCTAAATTGCTTGGGATGTTAATAACGTTGCCCACTTCTGCAATAACTAGGTTCAATCAAGACATTGACCACCAAGGAAAAAAGGAAACAGGAGAAAGGTGGGGAAAGAGAAGTGATTCCAGCTAAAGTGGTTGGCAAATGTTCGCTGTAAATTTTTATGATTTTCTCAAACAAACAAATAACATTGTGCTTTTTGAAGTCCAGATGAGTCTTCTCAAAAGGAGTCCACAGAGAGAGGGAAAAGACAGAAAGGTGGGGGTTCAGGTTTTCTTGCTCCACTCCAGCTTTCAGATGCGCTTGTAAAGTTTATTGGTACAGGTGAAATTGCATTATCAAGAGCTGAGGTGACAAAGAGAATGTGGGAGTACATAAAACAAAACAATCTTCAGGTAGTTTCAGTACTGTCTTTTTGAAATTCATAACCCGGATGACATATTTTCAAGGATGCCAATTGGTTGGTGTGGGCTATGTTCAATTATCAAGCCTGATTTGAGCCCAACCAACCCTAGGTTCAGAGGACGCTGCCTTACTGGGGTTTTTAAGTTTTAATTTCCCCCCCTTGCTGGGTCCGGCCTGGTGTTTTTGTGCCTGAAATATTCTTTGGGCACACATGTTTATTATGATATTTTTAACCGATTGCCTTCATTATGGTTGAAGGATCCTTCTAACAAGAAGATGGTTAACTGTGATGAGAAGCTGAAAGAACTGTTTGATGTTGACTCCTTCACTGGCTTCACAGTTTCAAAGCTGCTTTCTGCACATTTCATTAAAGCTGAACAGTGAGTTGATCCTATCCGTTACTTGGTGTATCCGAGGAAATGGGCAATTTTGCATGAGTGTATTTTGAAATGCCAACAATTGCTCGACTCTTCCTATTTGTTTATCCTTCTTCACAGGTTATGTGAAGAAAAAGGCAATAGAAAAGTTGAAATTGAAATCCTGTGTTTCAGATTGCAATGCTTTTTATTTTTATTTTTATTCTTCTTTTTAGCCAAGCAACTGGCATTGCTAAATTCAGAAACTGAAAGCGACCTTTGCAGTTATACAGTGGGAGAGAACTTACAGATAATTTATGGGCTTTATATCTGGCAAGAAATCAAACACGGACAACCATCTTCTAAATAGTCTTACCCCAACTATATGGGTGGGCATCATGAATAACGTATTGTCACTTCACTCGGTTGTGGACCATAAAATTAGGTGAAAATGTGAGGGATAAAAATTGAATGGTATAAAATGGTCAAATGTGTAACAGGAAGCTAGGCATAGTAGAAGTATTGAAATAAAGAGGGAAATGTTCTAAAGGAAGTCAACTGCCATCGATTTGAACTGATCTCCCCAACTTTTTGTCATTCTTCCTCATGATGGGAGTGAAGATTAGGTTTTTGTGCCTGCAGCTTTTCCTTGTCATTGTGCAAATTCAGCCAACAGAATTTCATTGATGTTTCCACTCTACCTGCTGGTAAACCCTAATTGTGGACTGTTTCAGGATTTTGACCGGCTAAAGTTATACTTAGCACAAGTTGGTTGGTTTGCATTCTTGTTTTTCCCTTGCATGGATATGACAATTTGGCTTTTTTAGTTCAAGGTGCTAACAAGGATACCTTGTTCTTGAAAGAGGAGGTCGTGTTTGGATTACATACAGATGATTCCTTCGTTCTCCTTAACCATATTTTTATTTGTGTGGGAACTTACTCCTAATGATGACAACATGTTAGATTTTGCTTTAGTTGTTATGTACCTAGTTTCTGATTCTAGGATCCTCTGGACACCTTATTAGTGACCATGCACTGGTGGGATAATTTGCAAGTCATAAATCATGTTGGCTATAAATTGCTGCTCAGCTCAAATTTGTTCAAAGGACTGAACACAGTACTTGCATGATGTAACCATTGGACATGACCCTTGTTTATGATGCTGCTGATGAGAGGATGATAGTTAAATGTGATGAAAAGATGCAAGACCTGTTTGATGTTGACTCTTCCAATGGATTCACAGTGTGTAATCTGTTTTCCGCACATTTCATCAAATCTGAACTGTGAGTTGACCTCATCCTTTATTCCGTGAACTGGAGGAAATGGGCAATTTTGCATGTGTCCTCATATCAGAGTGAATTTCTGCACTATTGCATGGCGTTTTGGCACAAAAATAGCTGAGAATCTGGATCAGGTTCGGGTGACTTGTAGTCCACCTTCAAAATGAGAGCTTTGTGCTATTGAGGGATAGCCCTCCTCTTAGGTATGAAGGTGGGCTCGCCTTTCTATTTCGTGCCCAATTTGGATGAAATTCTTCCAATCCAGGTTCTCAAGATGGGTTCTTCCCAGTGGGAGGCCTTGGCCCAGCTGTGGCCGGGTGTCGTGTCGAAGTTAGCGGTGCTCCTACAGTTTATATTTCTTTATTTTTAACATTTTTTTTTTTTTTTCGGGAAAACAAAGTAGGGAGTCAATTATCTTGTTTTGTATAAACATGTAGCATTGATTTGTTGGTGGGGATAGGGCAGCCTGAAGCTAACAGATTTTGAGATGCATGAGCCTGAACTGAACCCACTACAATTCCCGGGGGGTTGAGAAGTTTACCATTGAAGCTTTTCTGAATATATTATTTTGATGTGAATAATAAGCAAATGACGTGGCCCTCCTTACCCATGATTCAAATGAAAATTCTGGGAAGCCAACGGAATCTGGCCTTGGTCTCCAGCTATCAGCCTTTGTTGATATTTTGCTGGTGTAACGAGGAGTTGGGCGGGCAGGCTGTTAGCTTTTTGGTCATCCTTGTTAGGCCCCACTCCACTACCGAGTGGGAAAACTGTTTTTGGAATCCAAAAGAGAGAAAAATCTAATCTTGGTTCGCCTGGGAGTAAACCCTCTCTTCCGGAAAGAGAAAAAATTTTAAAAAGTAAAAAAGACTTTGGGCCTTTTAATATACTGATATATTCCAAAAGTAATTGTAGTACCATCGCAATGCTTAAATCAGTCTAGAGAAGACGAGTGCATCGACCATGTTGGGTGAGGAATGTGGACATCAAATTCCTCTAATTAGAGACGAGTGAAAGCGGGAGTATGTTCGCTGGGTGGCGCACGTTTTTCGGCGCTGGAGGATGGTGGGATTCCCAACTTGCATCCCAAGACGGAGGGCCGTTTCTCTTCCTTGCAGAAGCATTTTTGAAGATTTCGTGGCATGTGAGAAGGGCATCAATTTTTCTGAGTTCGATTATCCAAATAGCATATCACAAACGCGCTAGGTTATCGTCTCTCTCTCTCTCTCTCTCTCATGGTTGGGCCTAGCCAATAGCCACCCAAATGGCATCAGCCAGACTGCCGCCGCTGGAGTGCGCGTGGGTCATATTCTGAAGGCATCTTTCTACGTTGGGCTATTCCTATTTCAGAAACAAATGGACCCTCACCGCTTATCTTAAACTATCATCTTTTCTCCATTGAAAAAAAAGAAAAAAAGAAAAAAAGAAAAAAAAGTAAAAGAAAAAAGGAATGGAGTCTTCCGTCACATGCCTGCACTTTGGTCGCCACTAGGCATCTATAATGAGGACCACTCAATTTGTCTTGCCAGGTAGATTCGCTTCTCTTGAATAGGTATCTAGAAATCCTCCCTAATCCTTGTTCGGATGACATTAAATTTATTGATGCCAACTATTCTACTCTTTCTTGTTGTTACCCATATTTTTCATCATGGTCATCCATTGTTCTTCTAGGATGTTATTTATTTTGCTCTATTATCTTTTTTGTTAACATTATTATTCTTCTTAAGTAAAACTAAACTTATAGGAAGCAAATATATTTTTTGAAAATTTGTTTACTCAACTGTTAATCTAAATATATTTAACATGTGTGTTACTTTTTATCAATTTTGAAGATTTGTAGATATTTTTTTGAATTTTTAAAAATCAGTGTATTTTAGTAATTTTAAATTACTAAAAATGTTACTGATTTTAAAAAATTCAAAAAAATATCTAAAAATCTTCAAAAATGGTAAAAATTAATATACATGTTAAATACATATATATTAACAATTCTTTAAAAAATTTCATAAAAATATATTAAAAAATGAGTTATTTACACCTGGGTGCACCAAGCTTAAGTGCACCCGGGTGCACAGGATCAAGTTTCTAACTTATATAATCTTCTTTTATATATAGATATTCTTTCGGTCAGTGCTAATGGGCTCTTCCTTCTAGATTAGAGATGGAATAGAGGCGCAGCTTGGTCTGGTTGAATTAATTTCTTAAAAAAATGTTAAATATAAATGCTTTTATGAAACTTATCTTCTACATAACCTTTTTCGTTTTTAATATCTGATGGTTAATGGAAAATTCACTACATCTATTATATTTAGCATAATTTATATTATCATGTAAATTTTTTCATTTGTTTAATATTATTATAGATGAGCCATATCTATAAATGTATAAAATTAATGTAATAAAAATGATTTAATATTAAATATCAATTTGTAAGTAGTATTTTTAATATTTAAACCATATAAAATATCAATACTTTATGAATAAATTATTTTATAAAGTATTATTATATTTTAATATATATGTAAATATATCTAACTATTTTACTTAATTTACACATGAATATACCTATTTTTGAGCAAATGTGGCTTATGCACATGTTTGATTTATATGAAACTTAGTCCCTTAGCTAAACAAAGTGTTAAATATAGTGAATTGATTGGATTTTGTATCAATCATCAATTTTTAAAAAATGTAATGTTCTATGAAATTACTTTTATGTAACTTGGTTATATAAAAACAGAGTCCAATGCTAAATATGCATGGGTGGTCATATAATGAATTAATCAACATCATTTTCATTAAAGCTTAAGTTCTCAGAATGTTAAATTGAGTTTTATCTTGGTTTAACTATTAAAACATGCGGATTAAGCTTCGCTGTACAACCTAAATAAAAATTCAAATTTTAATGTTATTTTTCTTATCAGATTGGATGAGGATAAGATGAACAAATTAGATAAGAAGTGTTACTATGCACTGAGAATGAATAAATTTGTATTGAAATTAAGAAAAATGGTATGAAAAAAAGGAAAAGTAGGTGGTTATTTTTTTTAAAATGAGAAAAATATTTTTAGAAAGGTAGTATTCTATCCCATCTTCATCCCATTCAAGTTGTGAACAGGGATTTGATCATAATAGGAATCTCCTTTAATCCATCTTTAATTGATGTTGTACAAAATAAAAATTAACAAGAGTCCACTTTCAAGAATCTCAATGTATTATCAAAAGAGCACTACACATGACCCTTTCTGAAAACATCTCCAGCAACACGCCCATGGCCATGTGGGTGGGTCTTCCTGCAGTGTGCTATTCTTCCTCCCTCTGCGAGTCAGAGAGATGATTGCTGTATACCGTCAATCAAGCCCGTCCAATTTTTTCTTATCTATCCATTGCAGCGTTTCGACGGCTTGGATTCCACCCTAGAGCCTCTAGGGCGAAGACGCACGCATGGTTATGTACGGACAAGATGCAGCATGTGGGCCGGGTCCGGGCCCCCTACTCGGTGGAGGCAGCCCTCGAGCTGGGGAAACGGTGGATTTTTTCCTTCGAAGAAGATAGGACCACGCCAGCAAGACGTAGTGGTATGCGGCGAATCGGCTCGGCAGCGGCCACGTCAGCGAAACAAAGGCGCGGCGACACGTGGACGATAGAATCGCGAGCGGTTCGCCTCCTCGCGTGGGAATCTCTTGACGAGCGTGGCGAGCGTCAGCTGTCTCTGCGCTTTTGGACGGCAGGCGTAAAACCATCTGGTGCCCGCCGGACTACTAAAGCCTGAACTGCTCCCGCATCAGATTGGATTGCGATCCTTTGCCCTTTGTCGGCTTTCGTGACTACTACAAAGACCAGCGCTAGCCGTTGGATTTTTACTTTGATGTACGTTGCAGATTTATTTTTACATTGACGAGGGTCAGAAATAAGGGTGGATTATTTATAAAGTCAGATTTATTTTCTGTTATTTTTTCCTTGGAAGAGCGGATCCAGATGGAACACATGCAATTGCTGCCTTAAAACTTTTAAAAATGTTTTAACCCTCTTAAAAACTTAAAACTTCTTAAAAGGTAATTTTAAGATTTTTAAAAAACTTACAAATACAATATGCCTCCCTTCGATTAAAATTATCCCGCCGGCCCCAGCAAATGCCCTTGATCTGTCACTAATCATTATGACCATGGCTGAATCTAAATCGTTGATCGGTTGAGTATTTAAATGATATAGGCCCTCAATTCAACGGTTGAGATTGAATGATGGCTAGGTATGAATTCCATACACCTTTTTACGTCAACTTGTCACGGTGATGGCAGAAGGTGTACTAAGGGCGGAGGCATGCTCGCCGCATCTTTGCATTTGAAGGGCGAAAGGAAACCAGCTTTCTGAGATGCTTGTGCATGTTCTAAAACAAGAAATGCTTTTCGTATCCCATCATCATTATATGACCTGATGATCAGGAGACATTAGACACTCGAGAGGAGAGAGAGAGAGAGAGAGAGAGGATGGATCATCGTGGATGACATGGAAGCAATTCCGTGCATGTCACGACAGCTTTTTTTTTTTTTTTTTTTCTTTTCTTTTTCCAATCCCATTCCTCTTTTTTCTGTATCGAGACAAATGCCAACTTGGAAGAAATTCCGTACACTTTTTTCCAGCACGAGAGATTCTTGGGCGTCTCTCCAGATAAATATGAATCTGTCTTGTGAATCCATGCCCTGGAGACGGCATGGACGGTTGGCATTCTGGGTGTGATCAATGGTTGTAAAGTAAAAAAGCTTCTGAAATACCCAATTTAAAATGTTGGCTGATATTTATATATGGGGCTGATTACATGCGATAAAAGTATTGGAGCCCTCTATACAATATTTATTTCTTTTGATTTTTTTATATTTTTTATTTTTCTTCACAAATATATTTTACTAAACGTATTTAATCTACTATTAAGTTTTATTATTTTATAATATTTTTATATATTTATTTTTTGTTTTGAAAATCATCAATTTATCGGGTATTTTGGTCAAATTTTGCCTCTAGTAGCCCACTAGTAACTCATGCGGCCACCAATGTTGTGGACGTGAGTTCGAATGGTGTCTCCCCAATTTAATACGAGAGTATATATTATGTGTTCTCTTGGTAATGAGAATATTTATAGTTGTCATCCTAGCGTGCTGGAGTGTTTACAATGTGTCTCTTAAGAGGGTAAGAGTTGTGAAAGAGCTTGATTTGTAATATCAAATGTCATAGTGTGTATAATACTAATTTTAAAAAAAAGAAAATGGTCCAACGATAAGAATAGAACAGTCACTTAAGACCACCATAACAAATCTTCTTAAATGTAACAATTAATGTGGTTGCATTGGATGCCATTTTTTAAATTGGAATTTTATTGAAGAGAATTTTTCTATAAACACCTTCATGCATAAGGGAATCTGTAAACTACTCCCAAACTAGGGGGAAATTGTAAATTTACCCACACGTGACATGAGATTCCAGCGCTAATTAGTCGTCTAATATCCACCGGTGGCTGCATTTTGATGTTTTTTGATTGCAAATAAATACATGCAATAAACAAACTAGTATCACATTTTGCTCTATGTAAGCTATTTTCAATGAAGAAATGCAATCATTTTTAAAATACTAGACCTCATATAACATTACGCAGCAGTTTCTACTTGGTTGCAAATACTATTAAAGGTGGGTAATAAATGTTTTTAAGTTGGTTGTATTTATCATTATTTGCATCCAAATTAAATTTTACTTTAGACATATCATTGGATATAGAAATTTTGTTGTAGTGGGCCCAAGAGATCGTACAATGCGACAAAGCATATTAACATGATATCTATGGAAGATCGTTACAAATCTTGCTATTGAAAATTTTCCAAAAATGGCGATATTTATAGTTGATATTTTGTTTGATATTTGAGCGTAATACCAACGCTGTACCTTTCTCCTCCAAAATTAGCATCCACCAACTGAATTACGCACTATCTCCAGCTTGAGTTTCACCCATATTTTTCTTTTTTTAGAGCCACTTGAGTGGATTCTAATCTATTCATTTACTATGCAAATGATTTCATTTGACAACACTTGTTTATGTTTACTCTTAAAAATCAATGGAACTCTTTTTTAAGTTAATACTTGAACTTGAAACATTTCTCTCTTGTATCAGTGAATCTCGAACCCCAACTAAGGATGCACTGTCTTTAGTCATTCATTGCTCAAGAAAAATAACGCTCCATATGCACAAGAACAAATACATGTCTATTTATAGAAATTTTTCTGTAGTAGACCTCAAGAGAGATGGTACAATGTGACAAATCATATCACAGAAGTATTATTACAAATTTTATTATTTAAATTTTTATCGTAATGGCTATATATATATATATATGATTGAAATTTTGTTTAACATTTGAGCACAGTACTTGCATCATATCTTTTTTTCTTCCAAAATTAGCATCCAACAATCGAACTAAGTGCTATACTCAGCTTGAGCATCACATATGGTATTCTTAATTTGAAGCTAGTTGAGTAAATTCTAATCTGTTCATTTACTATGGGAATGAATTCATTTAGTTTTCTCTTTTTTAAGTTAATACTCAATTTGAAGCTAGTTGAGTAGATTTTAATTTGTTCATTTACTATGGGAATGAATTCATTTAGTTTACTCTTTTTTAAGTTAATACTTGAATGTGAGATATTTCTTTCTTGTATTGATGAATCTTGAACTCAACTAGTCATTCATAGCTATAGATGATCATGCCATATATATGTGACAAATTCACGTATATATTTTCCCTTGAATCTCTTGTTTTCACACCACCATATATATTTTCAATAATTTGTTCAATTAGATGATCATGCCTAAATTTAAGATAGGTAGGAGGTTTGCAAGGAATATTACTTTCACTTACCTCTTAATTTGACTTGAGTTCATCGTTATCTTACTTGAGCTTTTCTCCTCCTTTTTTTACTTGTACTTTTCAAACTCATTTAATAAATTCTCTACATCACTAAATTCATCATCTCTTTTGGAAGTTAGGTTAAATTCATTGAAAGTAACAAGTATTGATTTTCTATTACTTGTGTCTTTTTAATAAACTCTCTAAATACTTTATTATTTGAAGAGTAACCAAGGAAAATAGCTTCATCACTCTTTGCATCAAGTTTTTTCATGTTATCTTTTCCATTATTTAATACATAACATGTGCATTAAAAAAATGAAAATATGTAATATTTAGTTTTCTACTTTTTCGAAGTTTATATGGAGTTTTCTTCAATATTAATCTTATTATGACTTGATTTAGCACATGGCAAGTAGTGTTAACTATTTCACCTAAAAATTTCTTAAATAATTTACTTGTATTTAGCATAGTTGTAGTCATCTCTTGTATTATTCTATTTTTTCTTTCAACTACTTCATTTCGTTAGATCTCATATAAATTCGCATATCTATTTTGACTTTATTGTTTTTACTCCTCATCATTGTCTTAATCATTTTATATCATTGTAAAGTTCTTTTACTTCCTACACGTGTCATCTTAGATGGAGAGTAAGAGATGGATTTTTTTGATGAGGAGTAAGAGATGGAATTTTATGGCCAAAGATTTTGCAATTTTTGTCTAGGGAAAGCATCCGGTGCAAATCAACAGGTGGGCACACCTGAGACAAATCCTTTTCCCGCTATAACTTCAACATTATTTATTATTATTATTATTATTATTATTATTTGGAAGCCTCTTCAATGTACGTTATGACCACGGTAGCAAGTAAAACGCTATGTTTTCAACCTTATCAGACTACAGGTGAATGCCTCCAATTCAAAGATCCAACCTTTCTCTGGCCTCCATATGAAATATTTCTGTGAGTTTGATTGAATAATCTTAGAATCAACGGTAGAGAATTCTGGATGAAAGCTGCAAGTTCACCGTCGTCTATGGTCCTGCGGCTATTCTATGAAACCTAGATATTTTGTTGTTGTGGTAACTTGTAACACATGGCTAATAGCTACTGTGGGAGAGAAGAATCCAGCGCGTGTTTCCGATTTGCTGGATTATTTGCGGGTTCGCGTGCCTGAAAGAAATTGAAAATGTTGCAATTTGCTGGACGGGTACCGTACCCTCTGGTTTCATCCGACCAATCCCAACCGTTAATCGTGCGGCCCTAGTGACCAAAAAAGAAATCAAGTATATATGATATCGTTTCTCTTATGCATGCTAGCTAGCTTTATCTCGAGGAAGGCTAGTTTGTTATTTTCATCGCTTTTTTGGTTGAAAAAAATCAAATTTCTCCACACGTACGGTAAATAACACAATTTTCTCTCTCCTTCTCACCATCATTCAATATTTAGTTACTTAATTATTCATCTTCCCAAAAAAAAAAAAATTTAATTAATTATTCTACTTTTTTATTCACAAACATGTGAGTTATATCTATATAAATGGCATTAAATATACGTGTATCCAACTCTGTAGGTAATCAAATGTTTAAAATATCGTTATAAGTTTGTAAACTAATTATACTTGAGTTTTGATCTTCTCCGACCGGTCGTTGGAACGCTGTTTCTCCGACCATCGGTCGCAGCCGTCGGATCGTGCGCGGCGTTTTCGGACCGTTGGATCGCGAGGGGTGCAAGCCTGCGCGGAGACAGCGCATTCAATGCTGGAAAAATTCGGTCCAACCCCCGTCAGTGGGAGATTTTGCCCACTCGCCCCCCGCACCTCTCTCTCTCTCCCCTTGCCCGCCCCCGCAGCCTGCGGGGCTCCCTCGCCCGCACCTCTCTCTCCCTCTGTTCCCCCGCACCTCTGTCTCTCCCGCACCACTCTCTCTCTCCCTCTCTTCCCCGGCACCTCTCTTTCTCCCTCCCTCTCCCGCTCCTCTCCCTCTCCCTCTCTCCCGCACCTCTCTCTCTCCCGCCCTCGCCCGCACCTCTGTCTCTCCCTCTCTCCCCCGCACCTCTGTCTCTCCCTCTCTCCCCCGCACCTCTGTCTCTCCCCCGCACCTCTGTCTCTCCCTTCCTCTCCCGCACCTCTCTCTCTCCCTCCCTCTCTCGCACATCTCTCTCTCCCTCTCTCTCCCGCTCCTCTGTCTCTCCCTTCCTCTCCCGCACCTCTCTCTCTCCCTCCCTCTCTCGCACATCTCTCTCTCCCTCTCTCTCCCGCTCCTCTCTCTCCCCGCACCTCTGTCTCTCCCTCCCTCTCCCGCACCTCTCTCTCCCCCTGCTCGGTTCCGCTCGGCTCCCTCATCTGCGACAGCGCCATCGATAGCAGCATCCTCACCGGCCCCAGCTCGTGGCCTGATGTGGAGGGGCTATCAGCTGAGCATGAGGCTAATGTGGAGATCTTCTCAAACTCCATGTTTGAGCTACCTCCGGAGACCTTGCCGCTGGGGATGAGATGGCTGCAACAATTGCCCCTACCCCACCTGAAACGCAGGATCAGGCACAGCAGAAACCTGAGGAGGCTGCTGCAGAGGCCGAGAAGGATCCCTTTGCTGCAAGTGATTCAATCAACAAGCCAGAGGAGCTTGTTGGTGCTTTTAAGAAAACTAAGGATGGGGTTGCACTGCCACTCCCACCAGCTGCGGAGACACAATCAACTTTCATTGGAGTAGAAGGTTTTGAAGGTAACTGTGGAGGGATTGAATTTAGCAATGAGGAGGCTACACTGTCAGAAGGCTTTGAAGGGCTTGATAATGCATTTGGTGGAGGCTTGGATGCATCAGAATTTGTTAGTTCCACAAAGCCTGTTGCAACACAGGGTCTTAGCGGGCTAGAATTGCTACAATCCGAGCAACCCGCGGCGGCAGATGTTTCCACTGGTGGTGCTCCTGACTCACTTGAGAATATTCTAGTAAAGAAAGCGCCTGAAATGAAGGGCCCAGAAATGTACATTGCTGAAGAGATCAGTGTAGAGTTCCGGGAATCATTGCTTGCTAGAGTAGGATTGCACGGGTTAGTATATTTGAAAACACTGCCGCTAAAGCAAGCATGTGGGAAAGAGACAGAATTCTCTTTCAGATTTGATACTGTGCCCTGTGTCAAGCGGGTTGTGATGCAGGGTTCTCGAATTAGCAGCCTTGGCAGTGGACTGTTTCATATAAGGACTGCACCTGTTGAGGAGCCTGTGCCAATCTTGAAGTATAGTTTGCAGCCCCCATTCACCCCAATACCTTTGCAGGTTCGCTTGGTACAGAGCCAAATCCTGAGCTGATGACTCCATTGCAAGATGTAACATTCATTTTGAAACTTCCAGTGTTTCTCTGCGACCAGTGATTGATGAGAAATCTGACTTCTTTCAAGTGAACCATATGTATGCCAGTGGGGCCTATATTTGCATTTGACTGGGACAGATGGTTGTCTTCTTGTCCATCTTTTTTGTTTTCTTCGTATTTGTTGGTTTTGGAGAGTGGCATACTTGTGATTGTAGTATTTCCAACTCAAGACATCTTCTTGTAACAACTTTACCTCTATGTGGAAAATTTGTTCTGTGTTTGTACGAATTTTCTTTTAACCATTGAGAATGGTTCTGTTTTGTTTTCTACGTGTCTTGTCTCTTTTTTTGTACTTTTGTCATCAATACATTCAACTCTTGTTAGGCCAATATGAAGAACTTGTTTAATTGCTTGCATATATGGATGCGTTTCGAACAGGCTGATAAGGAATTGCTGAGAGGACAGTTCGACTCAGAAAATTTTACTATGGATTTACATGGTTCATTGCACATGAAACTGCGTATTATAAAAGGTGCTTAATTGAATTTCTTGAAACTATGTAAAAGTTTTTCTGATAATTTAAAGATTAATGCATGGATTAGACAAACTTAATAAATGAAAGTGCATTAGGAACTAAAAGACATCAAAGGTGCGATTGAAAAGCTCAATAGGCTCGATGGAGCCATTGATCTTGATAAAAAATCTGCCGGTTCCAAAATAAAAAATAAAAAATAACAACTGACAGGAACAACTGAGAGGTGCGGGGGAGAGAGAGAGGTGCGGGAGATGGAGGGAGAGAGAGAGAGGTGCGGGAGAGGGAGCCCAGCAGGCAGCGGGGTCGGGCAAGGGGAGAGAGAGAGAGAGAGAGAGAGAGAGGTGCGGGGAGGGGGCGAGTGGGCAAAATCTCCCACTGACAGGGGCTGGACTGACTTTTTCCAGCATTGAATGCACTGTCTCCGCGCAGGCCTGCACCCCTCGCGATCTAACGGTCCGAAAATGCCGCGCATGATCCGATGGCTGCGATCGATGGTCGGAGGAACAGCGTTCCAACGACCGGTCGGAGAAGATCAACTCCACCTAATGAAAGCGTGGGACGCCAAAAAAATCTGCTGGGATCGCAAGATCCCTGCTCTGTGCACTCACGCTCACGATTAGACCGTGGTGACGCATCCGTGCGCTCGTCCCGGTCAGCGAAAACTGTTTATATTTACAGAGTGCGTTTTAGAAGTAATAAAACTTTTAAATAAAAAAAATGACATAATATGATATGATAGGGTAATGATAAAGAGTAAAGAAAATAAAATTTAAATAGATATATTAGTTGTATGAATAATTGTGTAGAAATAATTGAAAATTAGAATAATTGTATTAGAAAATATGAAGAAATGATTAAAAAAATAAGACAGTTGTGCAAAGTAAAAAAATTTAGATTAAAAAGTTTTAGCTTTTAAACAAACACCTTTTTAGCACGCGTCCGGGAAGTGATAAAATTTTGGATGAAATATTTTTTGTGTAAAAATTTTTAAAATAGAAGAAAATAATGCAATATGATAAGGGTGATGATGATAAGTAAAAAGAATAAAGTTAAAATTGATACATTAATTGTATGAGTAGTTGTGTAAAAATGATTGAAATGTATGATAATTGCATAGGAAGATATGAAGAAATAATTATTAAAAAATGAGGATAGTTGTAAAGAGTAAAAAGTTTTAATTTGAAAAGTTTTGTCGATAAACAAACATGCTAAGTGTGTTTCATGAGTAATAAAACTTTTGATATAAAAATTCTTTGAAAAGAAAGAAAATAATGTAATATAATACAGATAATGATGAAGAATAAAGATAATAAAGTTAAAACAGATAGGTTAAATGTATAAGTAGTTGTGTAGAAATGATTAAATGGTAGAGTAGTTTTATAGAAGAAGTAGAAAATTAATTAAAATAGGATAATTGTAGATAGCGAAAAGTTTTAATTTAAAATATTTTTATGTAAACAAACACATCTGAAGAGTTTTTTAGTGAAAACAATTTTGAAATGTAAAAAAATGATGTGATATGATAGAGGTAATGATAAGGAGTAAAAAAATAAAAATAAAATAATTAAATATATAGATACTTATATAAAAATGATCGAAAAATAGGATAGTTTATAGGAAAAAGTGAAAAATACTTTTAAAATAAGATAATTGTAAAAAGTAAAAAGTTTTAATTTAAAAAATTTTAGTGTAAAAAAAACTGTGTATGTTTTGTTAGTTCATATATCAAATTATATAATTTTTTTCTTTTATATCTATATTGAAAATAAAATTTTGCGTTTTCATGCACTTGCATATGAAAATGACATTTGAAATGCAATTTTTATTTTCAAAATTCAAAAAATATGTAAAAAAAATATAAAATTTATTTAGATAAAACTCGCAGAAAAATAAGAACATTTAGGTAGCCTGAATATCACTGGATGTATGAGCACAACATGTCATTTTTTATATTTAAAATGTGGGTATATTTGGAAAGCAATAAAATTTTTGGATAAAAAATTTTCGATGTAAAAGTTTTCAAAATTGAAAAAAATTATGCAATATGATAAAGGTAATAATAAGAAATAAAGAGAATAATGTTAAATAGATACACTAGTTGTCTGAGCAGTTGTATAAAATTGATTAAAAATGTAAGAAAATTGTATAAGAATATGTGAAGAAATAATTAAAAGATAGAATAGTTAATTATTAGTGTATTTACACCACGCATTTTCATTTTATACTATAATCAAGCTAAAAAATTTCTTATAACTTTTAAGAAAAAGACTATAATCTCTCAAATATCAAAAATAAGGGAAAAACTCTTATGGTGTAAAGAACCCATGTCTCCAGCAGCATCCGTTCGGGCACTACCCGAGTGGCTGGTTTAAGAGCTTTTTGAGTGTGAACAAACACACCAATAATTTATTTTTTTTACTGTAGAAAATATGAAAATTAAACAATTAGCAGGGCCACTTTAAAAATCATACGAAATTGAATCATTGCACTACTTATTTTCGTAGGCTTAAAAATTCTAAATTACCCTTCAACTAGCTGATCACGCCATGTCGATGGAATCTCGTTACAGATTCGAGATTTTAAATCAAACAAACGGATTTCCTCGCGTGCTGATCCGTGTAAAAAGAAAACGAAACAGCTGCCGTGGATTTTTCTTTTGAATACGCGACAAATCGACTCCGCTATCTTCCGTTATTTACTCCTTAAGATTCTGGCGTTCCAAAAACCGGATTTTGGCCTTTACCCTTTGCCTGCACTGCCCCACCCAACCCTATTTTCCCTACATTCGACCACACTCAAAAGCTCCAAGTCCTTCCCATCAAAAAAAAAAAAAAGAAAAAAACTCCTAAGTCCTAAACCTTTGATTATAATTCTATATTTTTAGGATTACATTATCCGTTAGAAAATTGAAAATTTCATGCTCAATTGCTTATATTTAACTTCATAATTTCTTTTTGAGAAATTTAAATAGAAATCGGAAAGTATTTTCCAAAAATATAAGAGGAACAGTTATTTCAGTTGGATTAAAATTTTTTTTTTTAAAAAAAAGTAATCATGTGACTAGGATTAATAATTGGATTTATTTTGTCACATGAGCCATCCCCTTTCTGAGATGTGAATCTTTAATGGTTGCCATCCGAATTTCGATCATAGTTGGCAGTGTAAGTTAGAAGAACGCTCCTGTCACTCCGTATAAATTCCGCCTTCCTGTGCATGCACAGGCAAGCAGAAAAAGGAGTGCGAGGGAAGGAATAGGGGATAATAGTAGGAGAGAATGGGATCAACATCGGGTTTCAGCTTGGAATTTAGTCCGAGTTCTGCGCCGATGATGGTGTTGGGATTTCTGAGGGAGATTTCAACCACAGGGGATTGCAGGAAAAGGCTCAGGAAGCTGGCGGAGTGCTTGAAATGCTTGGAAGAAGAGCGCAGGAAGATCGACGTCTTTAAGCGCGAGCTTCCTCTCTGCATGCTCATCTTGAATGACGGTGGGAGTTTTTTCTTTCTGAATTTCTTGTGTTTTTGCGACTTGGGTCTTGGGTTTTACTGGATTTTAACAAATGAGTTTACATTTTCTTCGCATTTCGATACGTGGATTCTCCAGTTTGATGTATGGATCGTAGCTCTTGCTTTCTTTCTTTTTTTTTCTTTTTTTTTTTTTAATTTGTCTCGAAAAAATATGGGTCTTCTTTATGGAATTCTTTTCTTTTTTGTGGATTTTGGTATTTTCGGTGTTTTCTTTTTCTTGGTTCCTGATATTCTGGTTGCTGATTATTGCAGTGATTGAAGCGTTGAAGAAGGCAGAGAAGCAATGCAGGCACTACAATGGGAGTTCGGGGCCTGTTTTGGAGGAATTCATTCCAAGTAAATTCGATGAAAATGGAAGGGCAAAGAAGGAAAACGACGCCCGCGACAAGATGAACTGGATGAGCTCTGCTCAGTTGTGGAGCAGTAGTACTGACAATCGTGAAAACAATAATTCTCTTTGCATCAAGATAAATAAATCGAGTGACGGAAAAGAGGTAGACAGAGATACCAATTTATTAGTTTTTTCCCTTAAATTTTAGCATTCAATAATTGTCGGATTTATTTTTTTCTGGTTTTGATGTCTGAAGGAGAAAGAACGCCACCAAATTCTGGACGAAAGACAACTTCATTTGAGTCATTATAATGAAGGGGGATGCGTATTTTCGTCGCAGAGCAGATTGTCCAGCCAGAAGGCAGAGAAGGTGATGGCGCCAGTGCCAGACCTTTCTCTTCTTTCCCCTGGGATTAAGATTCCGAATGGTGAATCTGGCAGTGCTGGTGCCAATCTAAAGAGCGGCGTGAAAGATGTGGCGGTCCCATCTGCTACTGATCAATTAAAATCACAGCCACCAAGAAAAGCAAGACGGTGCTGGTCGCCGGAATTGCACCGCCGGTTTGTCAATGCTCTCCAGCAGCTCGGAGGTTCACAAGGTTAGCTTACTGTTATCTCATCGCGTTTGTGTTGAATTGACGGGATTGATACGAAATCAAGAAGATTAGAACTTCGATTTTTTTTTTTTTTTTTTTTGGGAGGGGGTGATTTACCCACAAATTACTCAATTATTCTTAAAGTGGAGATTGTATTTCGATAATTACAATTTCCTTTTTTGAATGGGCTAATTTGGATCGTCATAAGAATGGAAATCGTTAGAACTGATGAGAGATCATTAGTTATTTCTCCGTCTCCTCATGGAAAGAAGAATCTCTTTTCAAGGGAAAACTTCTATTTTGAGCTTTAATGACAATGCCTTTTTGGATGCGCTGGGACTCACCGGGTCGCTTCTTAAAACATGGGGAATATGAAATTGTTAAATTACTGTGCATTTCTGGCTGATTGGTTAATGCCTTTGATTTTTTGCACAGTGGCCACTCCAAAACAGATAAGAGAAGCGATGCATATTGATGGGCTTACGAATGATGAAGTGAAGAGTCATTTACAGGTTTCTATAAATCACCCTTTTTAACTTTTCTTTACTTTCCCAACTTTCCTTCTAAAGTGTGTGTGTGTGTGTGTTTTTTTTTCCCCATCATGCCAACGCAAAAAAGTGTTCTATTGTGTTTCCAGAAGTACCGATTGCATACTCGAAGGATTCCAGCTTCTGCTTCAGCTATGCCAAGCCAACCTGTTGTGGTGGTGGGAGGAGTATGGGTCCCCCACAACAATTTTGATTCATCAAAACCAATCTCTTCAGACTCAGGCTCTCCTCAAAGTCCACTTCCACTGTCTGGCAACGCCCAAGCAATCTCCCCTCTTGGTGGTGATAGTTGTGAAGACGAACAAGATAGGTCCTAAGGTTACAGTTGAGGAGCCAACTTCATTAAACAGGCATTGAAGAAACCAAATGATGGATACAGATAAATAGATAGGCTGCAGGAATTTGCAGATACCATAGTCGGGAAGTTGCGAATACTAGAATTATGATAGGATCATAGGATGGAGTCTCACAAACCGATAGAGTGACGCAGCTTTTGCCAGTGGCATTTTAAAGGCTTTGATAGATAAGTTTTTGGGTTTTGCTTTCCATTTACATCCCTAGTTAGGCCTTAAGCTGCTGTTGATAAGGAGGTTAATGTAACTTCATCCATCAGAAGAAGAGTGCCATGCCTCTAAAAAATATGAGATGCATGCTTTTCAATATATACAGTGTGCCTCCAATATTTTGCCTTGTTTCTGTCTTCAATGAATAACAAGACATTGAAATCCCAGTTCATTTCCTGTTTTTTCCGCCTGTTATAGCAGCAACCTGCTTGCCTTTTATCTCATTGCAAAGAATTCTGTGTTTAGTTTTTGAGGACAGCAATCTTCATAGTTGCCTGTGGTTTGACAGAAACTTCCTTTCTTCCATGAAATTTTGACGAGCACCTTATTCCTGCTCCAGAACTTCCCAGTGTCACTCTTTATGATTTTTCTAGAATGCACAGCTGATAGCCTGATATAAGCAAGCATTGACAGTTTTCTGTTGTAGTAGGTGCTCACATCTACACTTTCATTCATTTTAAAACCCCCCTTACCAATTTAAACAAGAATACTGATGTTGAGGACCCCAAATCCTTCTGCCTCAGGTGTTTCCCTGGCATAAAGAGTTTCTTGCCCCCGCCTGGCTGAAGTTGAGCTTCAAGAGGTATTCTGCACATCCTTCATTTTGGGTTGAATGGGGTAACAAGAATTTGAATCATCTTCATACAGATTAAAGGAACATGTATTTATTTTTCTGAAGTATAATAGAAGCTCATCAACAGAACCAATCTCTGCAGTACTAAGCCATTTTTGTTTTGAGAAAGCTGATTTACTTTCAAATGTTGGCTAAGTAGGAAGGGTGCATTTGTTACCGTAATCTATATAGAAACAGACCGAACTGTGATTGCAATGGTGAATCTAGTGATACAATGGTGGAATTACCCTTGTATGAAAGTCATAAACTTGTGCCCTAGATGTTATGGAAATTCATTTGTGGTGATTAAGTAAATGCCAGACCATGATACCTGGCTTTGCCCCTTAATCTAGCAAGAAATGCAATCAGGAGAGATGGAAGTGCTTGCCAATTAATGCAGTATGGACATACTGTAATGATTATTTTAATAGATCCAAGCTCTTGTACCCTTAACTGCTGCACATAGGAAATGAGGAGTTGCATGTTAATCCCACTGGTATGATTTCTATCCTAGCCCCAACATTTTACAACCAATGCATCAGATGCTGGACTCAAGGTAAGACTGCATTTGTTGCTGTCGCAGGGATTTTCCTATCTCGTTCTCACATTATATTATGGGTTTTTATCCCATACAGTTGCCCAGTTTACGAGCGGCCTTTTGGGATCGCGGCTGTCATTTATGATTCCACTCAGAAGAACTTCAAAATATTCTTCTCACTTTCCCCTTCCATGAGATGAATCATCACCATGTGCACAAGTATTGACAGTTTTTCAACTTTATAGGTACATGCGAAGCACGCATGACACGGTACACCTAGGTGCATTTAACCTATTTATTTATTTTTTAAAAAAAAAAAATTTATAAGCGGTTAATCTAGCGTATTTTAAAAAATATCTACAAATCTCCAAAAATGGTAAAATTTGGTATACATGTTAAATATAGTTAGATTAATAGTTATATAAAAAAATTTAAAAAAAAACTAAAAGAATGAATTTTTGCACTCAAGTACAGTAGAACTGGTCTCCATGTGAGGAGGGCTAGAATTTCAATTCCCCTTGGGATGGGATGCAGTCTGGATAGGTTTCCAATGACATGAATTGCACACAGTTTCAGAAAGGACCAGTAACTTCAGT
Source organism: Annona cherimola (assembly GCA_030490835.1). Classification (NCBI taxonomy): domain Eukaryota; kingdom Viridiplantae; phylum Streptophyta; class Magnoliopsida; order Magnoliales; family Annonaceae; genus Annona; species Annona cherimola. The sequence goes on along the minus strand of CM059973.1, from coordinate 97,920,617 downwards.
GGAGCTGCCATATAATCCACTTCCCGGGGATAATACCCAGCTTGCCCTTCATCCATATCACTATCCATTGCCAATAATTCAAGACCCTTGGCGCTTATAAGAATGATTTAGAAACTCCCAGTATTGGAATACAAGACAAAAGGGTCACTCTCCTCAGAGAGAATAAAGTTAAGAATCTATGGAGTGAGCTAGCCCCCCCCTGATTTGGATGGCACTGAATAAGAACTGCTGGTGTGATATTCAATGACAGTGATAGGCCGATTTATTTATCCCCCAAGTCTGTGGATGCTGCAAGCAAGGGATGACGCTGAAATCGGAGTTCATCGTTCTCCACAAAAGGCTGTCTGCTAACAGTGGCTGGTACGAAACTGGATGCGCTTGGAAACACCAGCAAAAACTGAGAATCTGCTAGATTCTCATTTGTGAGTAAGGCCCTGTTAGAAAACACACCACTCGTGGCATCAAGATCAGCAGTAGATGTGCCGGCGCGCGAACAGCGCCGCTGGTAACGACGACCGGGTCCATGATGCCCACCCGGGGTCAAATCCCCCGGGTGTCGTTTCTTGGAGCAGTATGTTTTTCTTTCTAAAAAAGTGAGAACAGAAAAATAAGATAAGAGCAATGTGCCTTTCCAAAAAACTGTAAGAATCTTGTAGAGCTTAAACGTATTACAAATCGAGATATTTGTAATTATATTCTTTAAAAAAATCAGCGATAGAGGTGATCAATCGTATACATCACAGAGTCACCCAAGATTTATATTTAAAAAAAGATCTTCTAACATAAAAAAGAGGGATGAAATAGGCTTTCCATGATTAAACAAAGCTAGATTGGGACCTTATAACATCTAAAATATATAAGAAATTGATCTAGTACATGTGACTGCTCTGTGTAGTCCGTCAATTATATTTAAAACTATTCACTTTATTAACATATTAATTTTCATCTAAATTTTTATCAAAAAAATTTTCATCTAAATCAACCATGTGTATGAATCACATCTTAAAATGCTGCAAAATCAATGTTATAAAATAATTTAACATAAATATCAAGTTTAAAGTGTTATTTTCAACATTTAAACCGTTTAAAGTATTTTTTATATGTATAAATGATTGTATATTGCATTATTATATTTTAATAAATGTTGGGCTCATTTTACAGCAAACTGCACATAATTATAGTGCAATCCAACTGCACATGAAAGGTTGTGTATATGAGAGATGTTCTAGTACATTTGCATGCACCGTTATTTAAGGTGCATTTGGCTCAAAACGGGCCTTCTACACATTTAAATATATTAATATTTTAAACAATCATCTATTCATGTATAGATTATATTTTAGATAGTTTACATGTTAAGAAATAATTTTAAAATTGTTATTTACATCAAACTATTTTATTACGTTGATTTTGTATTATTTTTAGATGGAGCCCATACATATAACCAATTTGGATGAAAATTGGTTATGCTAATAAAAGAAATAATTGTAAATACCATGAATGGAGTAAATGTAGATTTTATAATCATGTAAGGTCTATTGGAGTCAAATGTATCATAAGTTACGATGCATTTACATGCATTATAAAAATTTACATCTATATTATCAAGAAGATAAAAGAAAGGTTTCATATGTGATCACATGAAAAGTATAATTCGCATAAATTATTAATATACCACTATTTCTATCCTCTATGGCCCACCGTCAAATGTTTACAATAAAAAAACAATATTTAAAATCCTGAAATATCAAAATTATAGATAATTGCATTTTGTGGAAATGTTAGCCTCAAGCCTTCTCGCAAGTCGCAACTGTTATGTAACCAACCTATAGCCCATATAATTATTCTACGACTCTCCCTCGTATAATAACAAAAATTGCATCTTTGTATCGAATGAATAATGCAATATGCAAGAGTTACATGAAGGTTGTTTAAACAATTCAATTGACATATTCTAATATTTGAAAGAGTATGATGCAATATAATAGGATAATAATTAGAAATGAAGAGAATAAAGATAAAATAGATAAGTAATTATATGAGAAGATGCAAAAAATGATTTGAATATGAAGTTATAATTGAAAAGAAAAATTAAGATTTCAAATTATATAAAAAGGCATGTATGACGACGTAGTAACTTTTTTTTTTTCTTTTACCGAATACCAAATGGACCCTAGTAATATTTTTTAAAATTATAGGAAATAAACAAAACAGAATCCTAAGAATTACTAGTCCTCGTGAAAAAAAAAATTACAAGTCCTTATAATAACTCATTCAAACATGACTCGTTTTTTAGGCTTTTTTCTTTTTTTTTAAAAAAAAAAGAAGAGTCATTAAGGGTTTAAAATAAAATTAGTCGAATAAGGCCCTAAGCCAGAACGTTTAGAAACAAGAATAACTTCACATTCCAACGAATATCATATCATTTACAAAAACGTTTTTTTAAAAAAAGTACAAGGTTTTACTTCCATCCATCGAACCCTTCTTCTGTATAACTCCTTCCATTTTTAATATCCTAATTTACTTCATCCATCATATTTAACATCATTCATATTATCTTAAAAATCCTTTCATTTATATATTATCACTATGCATGAACCTTATCTACAAATGCAAAATATCAATGTAATAAAATAATTTAATGCTAAATAATAATTATAAAGTTGTAATTTCAACATCTAAACCATTTAAAGGTTTCCATAAAAAAAAATATCAATATTGTGTAGATAAACGATTCTACACAGTATTATCGCATTTCAATACAAATGTAAATTAATCTTATCATTTTTCATGATTTACACAAAAATAAATATGTAACCCATGCACATTTTTAATTTGGATGAAACTTGATCTTTTAACTAAAAGAATGATATCAAATACAATGAATACAATAAATTTTTCTATCCATTATCAAAATACTGAAAGTGGAAGGGGTCACATAGTACATAGAAGTGGAGAGTAGAGCCCAATTATTTAAAACTACCCAAGCATTCAAAGCATCTAAAGTTGAATACCACACTCACCTAGACAAGGGCTCAAGAGACTCGGACAAGGAAAAGGTCAATTGATTATGAGTTGCAAAGTTGAATAAAAAATTAGTTTCTTTTTTTCATAGGCATATATAAAGGTAAATATTATGTAAATTTATGGTAACTTAGATATAACCAAATCATTAAGTAGGCTAGCTGCAGAAGAATTCCAATTCTGAGGTTAGCATTGAATCATTTCCCATATTATATAAACAAAAGGCACAAAAAAAGAAAATAACAACTACAGGTCTCCTGATTTCTGAAGCGTAAATACGTTAGTTATTTGTTTCTTCATCATCAGTAGGTCTACAGGTTACTCGAGTACTCAACAATGAAAATAACAGCTACAGGTCTCCTGATTTCTGAAACATAAATACGTTAGCTATTTGTCTCTTCGTCATCAGTAGGTCTACAGGTTACTCGAGTACTCAACACCACCTTGTTGAGAGAGAATAGACGCTAGTCATCCAGCAACACCATGAGAGAGAGAGAGAGAGTATTGAACCAGTTGCTAATCCGATTCAGATGAAATATCAGAATGAGGATCCAATGCCATTACCATTTTTGACATCGATTCACCCATGTCTGTGACATCATCTCTTTGCAACCCCCAGCTCCGGAGCAACTCAACTCCTGGAGCTCCCCTATCAATACCAAATCTATGGAGGTCATGCAACCTTTTCTGCACATATGGAAGAATGGCACTGCTGGAACGGAGTCTTGCGGCCATGGGAATCGAACTGATGTCGAGTGAACCTCTTGGTCCAGATCCAGGGATTGGACTTCCTAACAACTCCCCATATTCACCAATATCATTTCTGAAAATTGATGGAAACGGAAGAGGTATTGGCAGAGGACAGAGAGCAATGGAGAGATGCGAGAACTGTGGCCTGGTTGAAGCACTCCAATATGCGGCATTAATTGAATCCTTCACTTGAGAAATTGAAGCCCTGCAACTTCCTGAAATGAAATTCTAGGCCTAGTTATAATAAGGTTTCACACGACTACTGCGTTCTGCAGCACAGCACCTATAATGAGCTACAGCAGTGATTGTATGAAATAGATGGTCATTGTCAGGCACATGGGGTCAAGCCTGGCTTATGCCTTAAGACCCATGACATGGACGCGCAGAAAACCATCATCAGGCACATGCACCGAAGCTCAGCTTATACATTAAAGCATCTTAAGGGGATGTGACAGTATAGAGAATACCTGAGTGAAAAGCTCCATGAATGACAGTAGATTCTACTGCTAGATTGTCCTCAACATCTTCTGCAACATCAGCAGTCAAAGAATGTAGACTTCCTGGAAGTGAGGCTTGTTTTTGTTCCCCTGGAATGGAAAATTGCTTAACTTCATGGATGTTGATGTTAATCCAAATAGGTCACATTGGAATGCTGTGCATGATATTACCAGCCAAAGGCGGAGCAGGGATCGCAGCATCAAGAATGGCTACTGTGTTTTGTCTAGCTTGATCTGCTAGCATATGCACCATCTCACCAATGTCAATGGCACCAGTAACATAATTGGAATCAACGGTAGGTCCACCTAATTCCATTCGGAATGGAAGTGACATTGAGTGTAAGGCAGCAGCATAAACTGCACTGCAGTGAAAAGGCTTTGCATCATCAATGCAGAGAAAGGAAGATGCCTTACCTGCAAAACAGAACAGGAGAAAATCAAATCATAGCATCGTCAACCATCACCAATAGCCATTTCTCAACTTCTGGACAGAAATTTCTAATGGACTAAAATTAGAAAAATGGTCATGCCAGAGCTTCACATTGGCACCAGTCAATGAGGACAGTTTCCAAGTAGAAATGCAAGGACATGCACCCCTAGGGTAAGCAAATAAAGTAGGTTCATAGTCAACCACTTGCCAATCGTATACAAGTGCATGTGAATGCTCATGCTCCAGTAGGGTCAAAGTTTGCACTAAATGTCGCTCATGCACCATGGTCAGGTGCCACATACCACCAATTCCGTTGTTTCTCAACAACAATGTGCTTGTAAAAGAACAGCTATATGCAGTGGCAAGACAAGCCCACAAGCAAGAACATGATATAAACAAGATACTCCAGAAATATTTACACAGCTAAAAAGGGATTCGTACTTGCTTTCAGGGAAGAAAATCCAATTGGCACCATCAAATTGCTAAAAGATGATAATATTGCAAAGGAGACAGCATCATGTAGAGACCTCGAAATAGACTTCTTCTGGTTAGTGGTGTTCAAATAGGAGTCTGAGCCTCTAGCATCATAAAGCAGCACTGGAGTGGTTGGGTATTCATCTACAACACTCTCTAAGAAATTTGCAGCCACACTAGAAAAACCTCCAGAGCCATCCACAATGAATTGTATGCCCTATAAAGGATGCATGTAATTCGAATAAAGAGGATAATTCCAAATCCATGTTTATGACCTCAACCCTTTAATCCTGGGTTGGTGCATAGAATAAATCTAAAAAAACTGCTTCACAATAATAATAGATGGAATTTTGAGCTTTGATAATGTAAAGCAAAGAAATGGGAGGACCCTTTAGGCATTGATTGAAAATCTTCATATGAAAGGTTTAGACAAGATCTGCCTCTGAGAAAATGCATTAATTTAAATCCATGTAAGATGATTCCTTTGCACAAATGAAGACAAGGTCAGGCAGGTGCAAGATGAGAAACAATAAAAGAATCTCACTTGATGCATCGACAGTTGGATTCTGTTGGATTTTCATTAGAACTCCCATTGGGAAGAAAATTCATCTACTAGTTTCACACCATGGTTATCTCCAACTCTATTTAGTACCTGAAGATGGTCACATTCTTCAACAAAGAACCGTAATCGCTCATTCATCTCTTCTCCATGCATGCTCCCTGATAAAGCTTCCCTCCCAATTCCATAATCATTAAATTGATTGACATCTGCCCACAACCCATTTAATTCATATAGACTTCGGGGATGATAATGCACCTTTGAAAAATCTGTCCAGTACTGAACCCCGTTTTCTAAGCATTGCACTATATCTTTTTGTTCACCATGGGGATCATCCATTTTGACATCATCAACAAGGCTAGTTGACGTCCCCTGTTCTTCTGTGTCTAAACTTTGAAGAAATAGATTCTTCTTACGAGGTTCAAATACATGCCTTGAAACCTTACCAGTCCTGCACATTGATACAAACAACTGAGCAAATACAAACGGAGCAAACAATCACATGCGAAACTGCATATGAAAGTGAGAATTATTACTGAACTAGTAATGAACCAGGTCAGGATTTGGAAAAAATAAAACTGGATTGTAAGCTGAGCCTCTTCAAAATTTTGGTTCTGCTAGGCATGGATGCCAAAGGACACAATTACAGAATATGTGTCACCAAAAGACACCAGTAATATTTCTCATGAAGGGCATTTCCAGCAATTACAACTATTCATCAGAAAAACATGATGTCGAAAAAGATCATCAAGGCCTAAACTGAACTACTCAGGTCAGATACATGAATCTGTATCATAACTTTTTTTTTATTTAAAAAAAATCTGTATTAATTTTAATTCAACATGAAAATGTCTCACCAAGTTACAATACGTGAAGGATCAGATGATGGAATGTCATTATATAATGAACCAGAAGAACTCAGTGAGCCAAGTGATCCTGGACATTAAAAGCAAAATTCCACCTTAAAGCATAAGAAAAGATAATTAAATGAGAAACCATGAGCGACAAGAGGAGAAATCATAAAGATATAACCACCACCCCGCAAGCTGCCTCTCAACTAAATGGTATCAGCTGCATGAATACTAATACTGTGCCATTCCCATTAATGATTAATCTAGACATGCTAAACATAAAGCTAAGAACATCATTCCTAATAAGTGCAGGCAGACACAATATCATTTGAGTAAAAAGAAAACCTAAAAACAAAGATAACCAACTACAGAACTGCAATAATCAGGTAAATTGATTGTAGAATCATCATGTCAGTTTTGTCCTAGTTAATTGCAAAAAAAAATTTGAAAACAAAAAATTATGTAGAATTCAATGAAAAAGGATTAGCTGCATAAAAAATAGTTGCTATTTCCTTTAGCATCAAATTTAAAAATCGAAAATATGATCCAACAGTTGGCCCAAGACCTCTACTGAGTTGCACATTGTCGATAATTGGCAATAAGGGCATCTGCAGTAATCCAAGGACAAAGACTGCAGATCAGGTTGTAAATATTTCAGCCAGATTCAATGGTTGTGCCCAATTTTACAAACAGAACAAATAGTTGACCTAACTAGTAGACCATGGTAAAATCATAGGGCTTGCAACAACTCAAACAGTAAATTCTCAGATCCAGAGTCCCCTCACCCTATATCACCTCCTATTTAGAAAAGGAAGACTTGGCTTGGCCAATACTCAAACTGGATCATTAGCACATAGTGAATCACAGAATCATTAGAATGGAAAACATCTTACTTTTGTCTTCCACTTATTATTATTATTTTATCAAACAGCAAGGTTGCTGAATCCTGGTCCATTTTCCTTAGTTTTCCAAACATATAATGAGAATTTACCAACCGGTTTGTCACGGAAACAGATTCGGAATCATCAATATACGAATTTATAATTCAGAAACCCATATAATACTACTGAAAAGATTTTATTTTTTAAATGCAGAGAGTAGAAGGAAATAACAACCACACTAGGGGAAAAAACATAATAATTACCTTGCAAATCAATTGATACCAAACGAGGTGTGTATGTAAGAATACCCTGCAAACAATTTCAGGTATAAGTATCTAAAAATGGCTATTAAAAATTGGTGAAGACATTAGCAAGGGCCATTACAAATTGAACTGGCTTCATGTAATATGAAAAACAATCATCTCAAATATGACTGGTTGAATCCGTATCATAAAAGCCAAGAAATTGATAATCACAATCATGGCATGAACTTTAATATGAATACCCTGCTGGGTCAAGTTTCGATGCACACTCAACATCATCATCATCATCAATCAAGTGATCAACTCGACACAATCAGTTTGTCAACATAGGTATTATCGAGTTGATTCAAAAGACACATACAAGGTGTGAACCTAGGCATAACCAGTGGGTTTCACGTCCTCGCTTGTAAGCCAAAGATCCAAGGTCAAAACCCTATTGGGGGAGCGTCCCCGATGTAATTTGAAAAAAAAAAAAAAAAAAAGATGCATGCAAGGCACAAACACAACTCTTATCATGGCAACCTTAATCCACCGTCATCACCACTGTGAGTAAGTTCATCACTAGTAGCCAAGTCAATCCAATGGTTTTTTTTTTTTTTTCTATTGAAAAGCAAATGTTATCAAACCAACTTAAGGACCCACCAAAGTTTGTTCCACTTATCGGTTTTAAGGAAAGTTAACAACAACATAAAATCATATTAAACCAGCTTGATAAAAAAGAATTGTGGCATTATCAGCACTCTTAGTGGCTGTTCCATGCCATTCGTCTTCGCATCACATGCATCTAGTTTTCACTCTCTCCCAGATCTACAACAAAATTAGAGCTTCTGTCTTCTTTTAAAAAAAAAAATTTCACAGACTGATAACAAAGATCAACCAATGCTTTGAATGCATTTATCTTTCCTTTTAATCAAGGGTGTTGTTTTCAAAAAACTGTAATTAAGGATCACCTTGTGATGTGGCATGTAAAGTTATTCTGAAAAGCCAAATACTCATTTAAACCTGCTTTTACATTCATCCAAATCCCTCGGGCAGATCAGGAAGGGAATTTTACTAATTGAGAGTGAGAGAAAGGAGAAACATACCTAACAAAGGTAATAAAGTATGGTTAAAAGTACATAATAATAACAATAGAAATTTGATAACGAATTGATCTTGATCCAATGGAATGAAGTGCTACATGTAAGAAAAAATATAAAATGAAAACAATTTTTCAATAATGTTAAATGAATCAGAAAATTTCCATCCATCTAATTAATTGAAAAGTTGAATATCAATTTGGTCTACCCGTTGTGTTTCACCAGTCCGATAAAGGACGTCCATATTCAGCGACTGATTCTTGTAGATAGGGTCTCCAAAGGGTTGATCCGCCAACCCAAGCAGCTCATCCTTCAAATATCAGCAAGTATGATTAAAACAAATAGATATTGAGTAGAAAAAAGATGAACGAAAAGCATCTCATAGCAGGTGTTTTTGCATGATTCAGGCACCAAGTGATGCTTTATTTCAAGCAAGTACATAACTAAGACATTGTCAGCATGAAATTGACAATTTGGACATAACAAAAATAAAGTTTACCTGGAAGTTCCAGAAGTGAGAGCCAATGTAGTTTGAGAAACCACCAACTTGAACAGTCACAATTTCCTTCATTTTTATCTGCCCAGAGAGAATACAGATGAAAACTACTGAGAATTAACTGCATGATTTTAGATACCGATGCATTCTTAGACATCGTCATCCCAAAAAACATTGCACCGCTGAAGATGAGCTGAATTGGTTTTGCGCTTTTAACCAAAAGGTGGCAACTCTTCCTGATTACATGTGGTGTCAGCTACATGACTATTAAACTTAGTCCACAAGCAAACCTAACAGTCCATATAGACTAAACAGATTTTAAAGGTAAATATCCGACAGATATGTGAAATTAGATGATTCGTATTACACTTTCCAGCTCCCCATTCAACCTTTTTCTTTGTGCTACATTGACTACAAGGTCAGTGATTTGGATAACTAGGGACTAGGAGTGCAAATGTTCGGTTTAATACGAGGTCAGGTCAACCCCATCAGCCTATCCTAAATTTATTTATAAAATCTCTCATACAACACTATGTATTATAAAAGGCTGAGTCAAGGTAAACTCAACCCTAACCCTGTTTGGAAAACAAATCAATCTTACACTAGCATCGGGTTTAACTAAAAATGGAAATGTAAGTTGCAAATCCAAGTCATGTTTAAAATATTTTCAAAAGTCATAATAGGCCGAGTCAAGGAAAACCCAACCCCAACCCTGTTCGGAAAACAAATCAATCTTGCGCTAGCATCGGGTTTAACTAAAAATGGAAATGTAAGTTGCAAATCCAAGTCATGTGGATGTTGAACTTAAACATTGACAACTAACATATTTGATTAATAAATTAAATTAAAGCATAAGTTGTGCATGATTGAAACTAAAACGAGGCATTTAATTTAATATTCTTTTTAAAAAATAAAAAACTATATGGACATGTCAGCAAGTGTTGAAATTGACTACTAAATTGTTTGATTAATAAATTAAATAACAATATAAACCATGCATAATTGGAATTGGAAATAAGGTATTTAATTTAATACTCCTTTTTAAATAAAAAAACTATACATACGAGTTTGGTTACATCGGATTGGAAGACGATTGACCAAGCTCTAACCCTATATTTAAATCGGATCAAGGTTTTCAACCCACTTAATTTTAAGTCAGCCAAGTAGTTGCCCAACCCAGTACGAAATAGCTCTGAACATAATTGACCCAATCTTAAACCTATGTTTAAATCAGGTCAAAGATTTCAACCCAACCTAGTCTTGGGCCAACCAGGTAGTTGTGCAAAATGAGCTAGGTTGGTATAAGGTCAATCCAAACCTATTTACGCCTGTAGCTGGGACTGCTTGAATAGTTCACCACCATCATTCAAATGAAAACTAAAGAGCCTTTCTCATCCTCCTCTACCAAGAAGGCCACCTTTACCTCAATTTAGATCAAAAAAGCATTTCATTTGTCCTTTTCTTCTAAATATAAATTCACAACCACTACTTTTTCAAACATTCTCTAGTCTTTTCCAATACTGCCTCTAAATTATTAGTCATGTCCTAAATTTTCGACAATCATTATGCTATTTTGTCAGTCCTCCATTGACAACCTTTCTGTCAAAACACTTTTGCATTCACTCATTTAGCCTCTTATGCCAATCCAATCAAACCCTAAAGATTTCCTAATACCACTAGGACAATGCATTAACATGATGTCTTTCATTTCGCTGATTGCAGACTAAAGGCACCATCTTGTAGAAACAAAGTAACTGATTACTAAGACACCAAATGCAACCTAAGCCACTTCAAACAAATATGTAATTGGCAGACACTTCAAATGACAACAAGCCATCTTTGAGTCCTCTCTACAAACAAGCACCGACATGTACCGAAGCTAGGGACAGGTTACATCAGTTGAGACACAATTAACCCAACCGTGACTTTATGTTTAAATTGACTCAAAGATTTCAACTCACCCAACTTCCTAATCAGCCAAGTAGCTGTGCAAAATGGGTCAGGTTGGTATCGGGTCAATCAAACCCATTTACAACCCTACGTGGGACCGCTTGTAAAGTTCACCACCATCATTCAAATGAATACAAAAGAGCAACTTGATATATGATGTATTCAGCTCCTTTCTGATTCTCTTCTACCAAGAAATACACCTTTACTAAATTTAGATCAGAAAAACATTTTATGTGTCCTTTCTTTAATATAAATTCGCAATCGCCATTTTTCAAATATTCTCTAGTCTTTTCCACTACTACGTCTAGATTGTTACTCATATCCTAATTTTTCACAAACATTGTGCTATTTTGTCAATCCTGCGTTTATAATCTTCTTTGGTCTTTTCTTCGTCACACACCCTTACTTTGTACTCATTTAGCCTTTTACCCTATCCAAATAGACCCCAAAGATAAGTTTACCTGTGATCCAATACCATCCCAACTCAATATGCACTAGGTTAGGCATGCACTTGGCTAACCCAAGACCAAAATAAATCGAAATCCTTGACCCAATCTAAAAATTAAAGTTAGGTAAGGTCAACCATGTCTCGAGCCAACCCATGCATATAATTTTTAATTTAAAAAAGAAACTTATAAATTAAATGTCTCATTTTCAATTCCAGTTATGCATAACTTATACTTTAATTTAATTTCATAATCAAATATTTTAGTATCCAATATCTAAGTTCAACATATACATGACTTGGTTTGAAGTACTGTAAAAAATATTAAAATTTTAAACATAACCCATACTTTCAACCTGCATTACCAATTCAAACCCAACACAATGCCAACCCAAGCTTGACCTGTTTCCAAATATAATGATTATAGTTGAGTTCACCTTCACCCAACCCAATATAATACATAGGTTAGATAAGGGCCTAAATAAATTTAGAGTTCGGTTGACCTCGACCCCGTATTTACCCAACCCATACAACCCTACATTAAGGTTTTGCATTAATTTGTCAAATAAGTATTTGCTAATTTTACTTATTTAAATTTAACCAAGTATCCTTATAAGATCTTCTCGAACTCATGGTAAGGGTCTAAATAGAGTTGGGTTGACTCGGTTAACATTGTTTACCTCCATCTCTATTTTTTTCAAACTTCAACTCAATCATAAAATAACCCTATAATTGGGTTAATAAATCGATCAAAATATTGGAACAATATACTATTCTAAGTAATGATAATTAGGCAAGATTGTGAAAAGAAATTTCTATGAAATACAATATCAATAAATTATATAAGGATCATTAAATCATAAGAGAAATAAGACCAACGAATAACTCAAAACCTCAAGATAGAAATAATATTGATGTTGCTGGCCTGAAAAAATTGCCTGTAGAGTTTAGAATACTTCCAAGACCAATAACATAAAGGAAAAGTTTGTTGAACTTCCAAATAGTACGCATTTTGTTAAATTACACAATTTTTTTATTGTTCCATTCTGGAGACATACTTTACAACATCTCATTTTTTTCTCCATTTATGTATTACAAATCAAACCTATGAGAATCCTTACAAATTAACCTCTCATAAATCTTTACAACTTTCCTTGACAATATCAAGGAGGAGACTAAAGCCCCTAATATAGGAAACAATGCTCCCACACCATGGGAACGACTTGAGAGTCAAACCCATGTGGGGTCCTTGCCAGCCATTGCTCCTAGCATAGCTTCGTTAGTTAAATTACACAATGTTGAAGTTGAGTATTTGTTGACAAGACCTATAAATAATGTGTCAGTATCTTGTTCAGCTGCACATATTGTGACTGAACAAATATTTTTTATTGTAGGCCACATGTGCTCACGTCTATTTTATTGATTTTTAAAAATCAAAATAAAATACCAAACACCACAGGAAGGCAAATCCATATGGGGCGCACATATTTATTAAAATATTTATATTTTTCAGCTCTGCCCTTATTATAAACAGTCTGTTTCACTCACTAAAATTTCACCACCAAACAAACAGCAAATCGTTATATAAAAGTCAACCACAATTCAATAAGCTAACAGTATATTTAACAGTTTAAAATATCTCAAGCAAACACAAACTAATATCCAAAAAACCTATTGAAATAGTAGGTACTACGTATTTTATACTCAAATACAACCTATATAAATCCATTTTGTTTTTAGACATGTAGCTTCAGATGTAGCTGTTGGTGTGGATGGTGGTTTTTTTTTTTTTTTTTTTTTGAGACGTTCTTACAATTTTCTAACAATCATCTACAGTCAACTGACCATACTGAATATTGAAAAAAAGACAGAAAATTCACAATTTTATGGCATGTTTGTTTTTAACAAAAGATTTTCAAACTAAAACTTTTCGCTCTCTATGACTACCATATTTTAAAATTATTTTTTCACTTCTTCCTATATAACTATTTTACTTTTCAATCATTTGTACACAACTACCCATACAACTAACCTATATATTTTAACTTTATTCTCTTTATACCTTATCATTACCCCAATTATACACCAAAAACACTTCCCAAACACACCCTTAATATCAATTGCAAATTCTAAAAACATAAATTCTCGACAGAAATCAACAGTAAGTCAGCAGCAATCATTTTACAACCTGGCTAGAATCATGTAACGCAGGAACATTTTTACCTAAATTCACACATGTAATTATATGGACAAAATTCAAGAAACATTCAAAAATCCAAAAGATCATTGTGTGAGCTGTACAATCTAATTAAAAAGCTATATAACTAATCCCAAATTCAACAAAACAGCAAAATTGTAATATCTGCCAAAAATCGTTTACTCAAACTGTTAAACATTGTGATATTTCTCAAAAATCCAAATGATAGAAGGGATACAACGAAAACGGTTCATGCAACAAAAATACATCAAAGGGATGCAGCTGTTAAAAGAATTTCGAAATGTATAAAACAAAAATCTAATGAAAATTGATCATGCATGCTGCAAAATGCAGACCTTAGTTTTCGAGCAGGAGCACGTTATAGAGCTGCTGAAGCATGCGGCTAAGAAACCGAGCAGCGGACACGATATAGAGCTGCGGACGATGGCCAGAGAAGAAAGATCGGAGGGAGCGATTCTCGTGATGTACGGAAGAGGGCAAGGGAGCGGGAATCAGGGACAGGGACAGTCGGTATCTGAGATGCTGTAGCAGCGGAAAGATGGCATGCCGGAAGGGAAGGAGAAAGCGGCGAGAGCGACGGAGAGTAGGGAGGCTGCAACAGAGAGACGGTGGGAATGGGACGCAGAGTGTGCTGTGACGGGACGAAAGGAAGCAATAGGGCAAGGGGAAGTACGCGGTCACGCGTTTGGTAGGAGTGAGGCTTGTTGCGATTTCGCCGCTGAGGCAGTGCCTCAATGGTGCCAAAGGCCGGTCCCGAACGTGGAGGTTTTGTATTAATTTGTTGCTGCATTGTGCGGTAGTATTATTTCTTCTCGGTGCATGGGAGATATTTGTAAGATTATTATAAACAATTTTATAATAATGTCTTAAAGCTTCCTTATAATATCAATTGAGATTATTGTAATATAATACCCATAAAAAAATTCATTACAAATGCGGTTTTTTCGGTATTTCAGTTGGAGATAAAACTTTTTTATAAAAAATTTTGGAAGCAAAAGTCGCCAAAATGATTAAAAAAATAATATGATACGATACTATGGGTAATAATGAAGTGTGTAGAAAAAAATTAAAATAAATAGATTAATTTTATAATTAATTGTGTGTGGAAATGATTAAAAAGTATAGTAATTTATATAGAAAAATAAGAAAAAATAATTAAAAAATATTGTAGTAATGAAAAATAAAAAGTTTTTAACTGACAAGTTTTTGTTGATATTTTTTTGTTCAATCAAACACACCCGAAATATGTTAACTATATTTTAGTTTCACTTTAATTCCAAATATACATTTTAAATTTTTAAAATTTCAAATATATCTATTATATTTGCAGTTAATCCCGAAAATACACATTCTAATTAAAAACATGTATTTAAATTTTTATAAATGCCCAAAGTATCCCTATTATAAAATAATAGAAGATTAAATAAAATAACAAGAAAATAAAATTAGAGCTATCCAAATTTTTTAATTATGTCAATAATTTGATGGGTACATTAGTAACTTCATATATTAACTAATTATGTTAACTCACAGATTAAGTGGTTTTGGAATCATTACAAACATAGCGAATATATCTAAAATTTTAGAAACATAATAGGTATATTTGGAATTATGACCAAATATAGTAGGTATATTTTGAATTATGATCAAATATAGTGGGTATATTTAGGAAAAGCTCGGCTTTTTTAGGATAATATTTTAGTGCAACTGGATGCAACTAAAACTTCTATTTTTGAATATTATTTTGAATTTTTTTTTATAAAACTTAGGTGCATTTAATTCTTAAATTAAGTTTTACTATATTAAAATTGTGTATATTTTTTATTTTTTAAAAAGGGGTTTTAGTACTTTTTAAATGACCAAAATACCTTATTTCAAAAAATAAAAAAATATATGTACAAATGTTCAAAAACGATAAAACTTAACGTATACGTTTGCTTAAGAATTTCATAAAAAAAAAAATTTTAAATATTAAAAATAGAATTTATAGCCAAATGCATTGAACTTTCAATGTGTCGATGTATCCCATTGCATTAAGGGTGTGTTTGTCAATTAATAAAAAATGTTAAGTTAAAACTTTTCAATCTAAAACTTTTCACTCTCCACAAATCATACTTTTTAATCATTTTTTCACATTTTTCTATACAACTACCCTACTTTTCAATCATTTCTACACAACTATCCACACAACTAACCTATCTATTTTAACTTTATTCTTTTTACTATTCATCATTACCCCTATTATATCACATCATTTGACAACTTTTACTCTTCAAAACTTTTCATCAAAAGTTTTATTCATTACTAAACACACCCTAAAACAAAATCCTTTTTTGGAAGTGTGTGCAAATGCACCTAAAATTTTTACCCCTTATAGTTATTTTATTTAAAAATTAGTTTTTCACATTGTCTTATATATATTATTCTACTTTTTAATCATTTTTACACAACTACATATACAACTAATATATATATTTTAACTTTATTCTCTTTACTCCTCATTATTACCATATCACATTTCATTATTTTTTATTATTTTAAAAAATTTTACACCATCAATTTTTTTACAAAAGTTGTGTTACTTTCCAAATATACCTTAAATAAAAACTTCTACTTTTCATTCCTAAAAAAGAGACAAGTGCAGCAAAAGATGTCAATTTATAAGGTTACTTCATTGCTCACCCTTAATACATGCAGATGTGCCAACAGTTGATGGAACATTGGTATTTTTCTTTGAGAAAACTAATCAATAACAGGGAATCATTGTCCATTTCAATGCTCAGCAATTGAAGCTCAACACTCATTTTACTGGGAACTGATCTTATGCTCCCAGGTGCACACTCATTTGTTTATAATTTTTTGAAAATTTTTTTACAAGATTGTTAATCTAAGTGTATTTAATGTGTATAAATTTTTATCATTTTTGGAGTATTTTAGATATTTATTTTTTATTTTTGAAAATCAGTGGCGTTTTTGGGAGCTCAATGCTCCCGGGAGCATACAACCAGGTCCGCATTTTACTAACATACAAACAGACTACGTTTCAAACTCGATGTCATTTTAAATGAATGATTGGAAATGTAAATCAAAATAAAATGTGATTATTATCATAAATAATCATTTTTTTCAAAATGTTAATTTTTCAATATGTGCGGCTAATCATAAAAGAACGAAAAATTCCCTTTTTTCTTTTTTTTTTTTGAAAATTAGCTATACTAATACATTTACTTCAATCACCATGAGAATTTTTTAAACTAGGATTATCAAAAAATATTTTTTTATTATATACAACCAAATAGTTGTTGCATGCAATAATGACTGGTAACTAATAATTTTATTTGCCTATAATAATTGTTTACAATTCAATCTAAAGTTTTTAATTTAGGGTTAAGGCGAAGTGCATCCGGATGCATTTAACCCATTTTTTATTTTTATTTTTAAATTATTTTATAAGATAGTTAATCTAAGTGTATTTAACATGTGTATCAATTTTTACCTTTTTTGGATTATTTTAGATATTTATTTTTATTTTAAAAATCATTGGTATTTTAGGTAATTTTTATAGTTGTATAAGAAAATTTTAAAAAATAAAAAATGGGTTAAAGCACCCGGGTGCACTGAAGCTAAGTGCACACGAGTGCACTATATCAGAACCTTTTAATTTAGGATGTGTTTGTTCAACTTAAAAACAAATTTAAACTAAAATTTTTCAATCTAGAACTTTTCAATCTCCATAATTACCTTTTTTAAAATCAATTTTCACATATATCCTATACAATTATCTTACATTTTCATAATTTATATGCAAGTATACAACTATTTGTATAACTAATCTATCTATTTTAACTTTATTCTCTTTTATTCTACGTAATTGTCTATATCATATTATATCATTTTCTTTCAATTTAAAAACTTTTATGCCAAAAATTTTTCAATCTAAAAGTTTTTATCACTTCTCAAAAATATTCTTAGTTGCCTAATCACTATATCATGAAGTATTTAGGACATGCTACTTTTACTGAGTATGGAAATGCCAAAAGCATTTTCCGCCAAACTTTTTCCCTAATTATGTGTTTTGAAAGTGATAAAACTTTTGAATGAAAATTTTTGGGATAAAAGTTATTAAATTGATATAAAATAGTATGATACAATAATGATATTGATGAAAAATAAAGAGAATAAAGTTCAAATAGATACATTAGTTATATAAGTAATCGTGTAAAAACGATTGAACATTACAGTAGTTTGTATATGAATATATAAAGAAATAATTGTTATAGAGACTAGAGAGTGAAAAGTTTTAAATTCAAAAGTTTTAAGGTTGTTTGACAATTAGAAAAAATGTAAAGCTAAAACTTTTTAATCTAAAATTTTTCACTCTCAATAACTATCATGTTTTTTAATTATTTTTTACATATTCTTGTACAACTACTCTATTTTCTAATCATTTCTTGTGATACTCAGACCCAAGTAGGCATATAAATATGATACATGTATTAGTTAAATGAATTATTGATGATTTATGATTTTTATGATTTAATGTTATTTTACAATTAGGTTATGATTAAGAATGATGATTAAGATTAATCGCCAAAGCTCAATGTGAGTCAATATGACTAAAGGGACTTAATGAGGATTAGAAAATGCTAATGTGACATGAATATTTATTTTAATTTTCATGATTTAATTAATGGAAATTGAAATGATAATTATGGAATTATGTTGAAAAATGTAGAAAATTCATAACTTGACGCCTATAAGGCGGATTGAGATGAAATTTGAAAGATAAGCTCATGACTTTGGGCTCAACCTTATGGATGGATTGGATTAAGGAAAATGTTATGGGATTAAGATGATAATCATTTATTTTCGTCTTACACCCTAAAGTTAATTTCAAATGATCATAACTTGACATATAAATGTCGTATTGAGATGAAATTCGAAACGGTTAAATAAAATTATGAAATCAACGCTATAGAAGGATTGGATTAAGCTAATTACCATAAAAATATGCTTAATTGGAAAAAGTAAGTAGCATTGACTTTGTGCACCCAAAAGCACCATAACATTTATTAAAAACCAATTGGTTTAATGACTTGGTTTAATGCCCATGAGAGGTGTCAAATGGAGATGATTTGAGCTAGATTTTTTGGATTTATTTAATGCTGAAATCCATGAAAAATTAAGGGCTTAAATGCTTGGTTTTAAATGGCTAAGGAGTAGCCTCCATGAGGCTTAGATATGTGGCAATGCATGGGACGTCCAAGGGATAATGCATGCAATTTTTTATTTTTAAAAATTTCCAAATATATATTTAAATGACCTAGGCAACTAGGGTGAGTTATAAACATGGTATGGGTTGATTTTTGTGGCAAGAAAATGTCATAAGGTCCATGACATGTGGACGTTTCTAAGTAGACAGCTTTATGACCCATTAATATGATGATTTTGATAAATTTTATATAACATAATTACCCATTTTACTAGGGTAATATTGTGTCATGCCATCGAGGGATAAGATGCCCATTAATTACCCTCCAAATGAGGTGGCAAAGTGGGCCCAAAAATCTAGAAAATGAAGGGCATAAGATACATGAGAGAGGGTTAGAGAGAGAAAGTTCCGATGAGGGAAAAATCCCCAAAAGTGGCAGCAGCTGGAATGTCCCCAATCCAACAAGAAAAGAAAGAAAAAGAGGAAGAAAAAAGAAGAATTCAAGTAGGACAACTTTGTATCAAAGTTTTCTAGAATTCAAGTAAGTATACTTCATATTTTGGATTCTTTAAACCAAGTTTTCTTCCCTCAAATTATGAGTCATTAATATGATTCATAATGAACTCTTAAAGGATGAGTTATGATGCCTTGATGAGAGTATTGAATGAGGATTGAATGGTATAAATGAAATCAAGGGTTTAAGAGGGTTAAATGGGATGTTAGGGTTAATTTTGAGATGAAACCTATCTTGAAATTTCTTAAAATCCTAAGCCAAGTTGTTGTTTAGTTTAAACATGATGATTAGGACATGATTCATGTTCTTATAAATTACATATGTTGATTTGGTTATATGTTAATGATTTTAGCAAAAATGGATCTCAGGATTTCATGTATTACCCGATTTTTCCATTTTTATGTTAAATATGATGCATGAAGTAGCTTAAATGATTCATAGGTGAATTGTAGGGTAAAGTACCCTAAATTAAGGGTACTTTGGATGTTCAAAAGGGCTTGGAAAGATTTACCCTAAATCTGATTTTTTGGGGCATATACATAAGGACGTCCAAATGGGTAAAAAACGGGTATCTTACATGTATGTTAAGTTGTTGTTTTGTAAATAACTAAATTATGGAGGATTTAGAAGGTAAAATACCCTAGGATTAAGGTACTTTGGACAGCCACAAAGTATTGGGAAGGTATGCCCTAAATCTGATTTTTAAGGATATGTAAAAGGGTGTCCAAAGAAGGGTGCAATACGATATCCAAAACATGTGTAGAAGTTGCTGTTTTGGAAGCAACTAAATTATGAATTTTAACTATGTGATAATGCCCTAAAATTGGGTTAAGAAAAACATGATTAATTGCTAAAATTTATGAATTATAAATTTATTTTGATTTAAGTATTGAAAGAAGCGTTGAAATGATGCAAAATGGGTCCTAACGTTGCTGTTTTGGAAACCAATGATGAATGGATTAAAATTCCAAAATTAAACCCTAAATTAAATGTTAATTAAGGGGTTTAATCATACTGAAATAAGATGCAAGTTGTTGTGTTAAGAAATTTTAAGAAACACATAACATATGTGTTGTAAGATGAGTATATATGAAAGGGTATGTATGGATAAGTAATAAATCATTTATGTGAGTTGCTAAAATGAAAACATGCATGAAAATGTGATGGAATATATGATTAAGGTACAATTTTGATAATTAATTATAATATCAAATTTTAAGATTAATATATGATGCCTAAGTTATCAACTACATGCCTAAAATGAGCACCGACGTATGAAAAGTGAAAATATGTTAAAAATAATAAATGAGAGGTACTGAACCTCCAAATAATGATTTAATGAATGATTATTATATGTATGAAAGTTTACCCTACATAAGGGTATTAAAAAATGAATAAATGGATGATATGATGTATATAAGCTATATTGCTATGTGAATACCCAACTTGAAATATAGGTGGGCTATGTAAGCTAATAAAAATCATATGGGATATACATATGACTTAAGAAATATGAAGTTGAGAAACCTTGCTTGACTTGATTGATAAAGTCTCAAGTAAGTGTTACCTAAGTGTTTTGAATGATTAAAAGGAGATAAATGCAAGTTGAAAACCCTATGACATATATATGTCTATGTTATTGAAATATATGAATGGAATGAAGAAAATAAACCACTAACTAAGATTATATAGTTATGTGGTTGTCAAAAGGCTTATGAGTAAGTCAATATATATATGTCCATTAATAAGGGTGAAAATGGATATACATTTCAAAGAAAGGATTGATAAGAAAACAACTTGCTACAAAAGTATGAATGCGTATCTTAATAATTTCAAGAGATTCATACACAAGATATAAGTATAGAAGGAAAAAAATAACCCATGTATTAAATTTATATAGGTATGAGGTTATTGGAAAATATAAGTGTTAATGTCAAAGAAAGAATGATATAAAGTTAATGTGTTATGGACCATATGAGATTAAACCCATATGACACGTATATGTGAATTGAAGAAAAAGATAAGGCTTACAAACACAACACATGATGAAAATGTATAAGGTAATCATGTTTACTTGTCTAGAAAAAGGCAAGGAAATGATGGAAGGTACAAAAGGATCGCCACAGGTAAGCAAACGGGACTTTTGAAAATGAGATTTATTCTCAAATGCTAATATGTTTTCAAGTGATTTTACTTGAATGTTTCTAAAGTTATTTAAGGATGGTCATCATTTCATCTCTTTGTTACGAATTGATTACTGCTTTTAATGAAATGATTGATTAAATTCTTCTCTATTTGGAAATGGCATGTTAGCATGGATTTAAACGATGTTTCATTAAACCAATGTTCAAATGAATGGTGCAAAGAATTTTCTACATGAGAATGACAAGTTGTCATGTGTAAGAGGTATATAATGCGGGGTAACTAAAAGTCATGCATGGAATGGAAATCAAGTAGGCTAGTCGAGGTAGTAAAAAGACCGGATGTCCCCCTTGACATTGCCAAGTCAGAAAGTCCGGCGTCATGGATGGAAAAGATCATGTTATGAAAGGATGTTCTCCGAGCTAGCGTACTCTCACATGAAGGATTATGTCATGAATGAAAATGATGCATTTGCACATCAAATGTTTATGAAATGCCCAAAAATTGAGATGAAACTGGTTTACATGAAAGGTTTATGAATGTTTTATGAAAAAGTTTCTGTTCCGTTGGTAGTTAATCACTTGTTAAGTGTTTTCTACCGAATGGAGAGAAATGCATTTAAACGAGAATGAAAGATATTTGCTTATTGAGTTTCGACTCATGTTTTGTTTTCCTCCCTTAGACAGGTGCAGGCAAAACAAGTGACGGAAAACATGTTCTCCCTGAGAAAAGAAAAAAAGAATTTCTAAAGGTTTGTAATCTTTTGTATGTGGAAATATGAACGAATGCCCTAATGGGATATGCTACAAATACCTTGTATAGTTATGACATGACTAAGATAAGAAATGGGTTAAATGATAAGTGCTTGTATGCTAAGAACTGATGAATGTATATATGTATGGAAGAAAAATGTCCTGATCAGGTCAAAGAACCTTTAATGTAGAAAAGCAAATTGAGATGTCATGAATGATACGTGCAATGGATTACAAGTGTATTATCGCTTATAAGCTGAATGGTGTGGAATGCAAATAAATGAAATGATGATGGATAAAAGAAATGAAACGAAAAAATATTTGGACAAGATCCAATTAAAAACTCGCCTCGTGATTAGGGCAACAATCCTGATTCACATTTACCAATCAATAAGATCTTGGAGTAAGGCTTAGGATGCGACGTCTCGGTTGGGGCGCCACATTTCTATACAATTACCCACATAATTAACCTATCTATTTTAACTTTATTATATGTACTCTTCATCATCACTCATATTATATTACATTATTCTCTTCAATTTAAAAACTTTTACACCGAAAACTTTTCATTTAAAAGTTTTATCACTTCCAAAATACATCCTTAGGTGAAAAGTTTTATTTGTTGCCAAATACTCTCTAAAACTGTATATATTTGCAATGAAGAATATTACTATTAAAAATTAAATTTGGTTTGAAATGTCCGGGCGCTACAAACAAGTTGTTGCCACTTGCCACTAACTTTTGTTCTCATCCCGTGGGGCGCGCAATTGAGGTTGAAAAATGAGGGTGTATTTGGTTAAAGATAAAACTTTTTGATGAAAAATTTTCAGAGTCAAAGTTATCAAGTGGATAGAAAATGATGTAATATGATAGATGTAATGATAATGTGTAAAAAGAATAAAGTTACAATAGATAGATTAGTTGTATGTGTAGTTGTGTAAAAATGATTAAAAAATAAGATTGTTTGTATAGAAAAATGTGAAAAATAATTAAAAATAGAGTATTTACGGAGATTGAAAAGTTGTTGTTGACATTTTTTGTGTTTAACCAAACACAGCTCGAGTTAAGGTGGGTCGGGTTAGGGTAGGGTCGAATTTCATATTTTAGAAAATAGGTTTGTTTGTTTTTTTTTTTAATAATAAGGGCTTCGGAGGTTGAACTCTCAACCCTGTGACACAGGTTTTTTTTTTCTAGGGACTAAGTTTTTTTTTTTTTTTTGATGGAAAGGATCCATCCCCGTCCCCAGCCCTTCAGTGGAAGAGGGAGTTGGGGAAAGGGGGGTCCAAGCAATGTATTGCCAAAAAATTATCTGTACAAATGTGTTCAACAATTACACGAGGTGGGTTCCCCCACCATATATGACGATCCACAAAAGATACAGAGACAAAATCAGCCAAGGAATGTGCGACCCTATTTCCTTGCCTCAAAACATGAAGAGGGCAAACCGAATTCCTGTTAGACAAAATGGATTTAATCTCCGCAATCACGTGCCCCGCCGGCGCAGCCACAGTCGAGTCAGTCAAAAGGAAATTGAAAAGAAGAAGAGAATCTGTCTCAATCTGAACTAGACCTAGACCCAGTCGGAGGGCCCACTTTATGCCCAAGAGAAACGCGTTGGCTTCCATAAGCAACGGCTCAGTCACTCCGCCTCGACGCCACCCTCGTGCCGCAACAAAAGCTCCATCCGAGTCCCGGATAACTGCCGCGTAACCAGTGTATCCCCTATCACTGTGCTTCCGTGCATCCACATTGATCTTGAACACACCCAATGGCGGCCTAGTCCAACGAGGCACCAGTGGTCTGTCAACCATCCCATCTAGACATAACAGTTTAGCCCTCCTCTGTTGCTCCAAGAAATCCTGGCACCACTCAGGAATCCCCAAGAACTCCGGGTTTTGCCCCTCCTCCCTACACCTGTTTCGCATAAACCACAGTCTCCAACAACACAGAATAAAGAAACCGAGGTCCTGCACACAGCTCCTCCTAGATAGAGAACCAAACACATCCAAGATGGTCTCCCCCGGGGGGGGGGGGGGTAGAATGACCAGGTCCAGCCCACACACCTCTCGTGCCACTACACTTGAGGAATAGATGGTCCGCATCCTCCGCCGCATTCCTGCAAAACAAACAACAGGTATCCACCCCAATACCCCTCCGCTGAAGATTGACCAGCGTTGGGAGGGCATTTCTGAGTAATCTCCATCCAAAAATGAGAATCTTACTTGGGAGCTTTGTCCTCCATACCGCCTGGTAAGCAGTCGCATCTGAGCAAACAGCATCCCTTGTCGTGAGGAATCTGTACACTGATTTGACCATGAGTACCCCACTTGGTTCGTGTTTCCAAAACAGAGTATCCTCCTCCACTACCGATTGAGGGAGTGGGATTTCGTTGATTTGTTGCCACCCATGCTCGCCCGCAACAGCCACCATTAGGTCCTTCTTCCACGAGCGCGAACTCTCATTGATAAAACTGCATACCTTCTCCTCATCCGAGATGGATGAGGGAAGGGGGCCCACCTTGGTTACCCGTGAATTCGTCCACCAATCCTTAAAGAAGAAGACCCTTCTGCCATTTCCAATTCGCCACCTGACTCCCTCTTGGATCGCGTCTCTTGCTTTCAAAATGCTTCTCCAAGTGAACGAGTCAGAGGCCCTCTCCTGGCAATACCAAATGTCAGCATTGGGAAAATATCGCGCCTTTAGAATCTTGTGGCATAAAGAGTTTGTACGGGAGGCTAATCTCCAAACTTGTTTTGCAAGGAGCGCCATGTTAAAGCGAACGAGGTCTCTGAACCCCAACCCGCCTGATAACTTCGATTTGCACATGTCTGTCCAGGCAACCCAGCTCATCTTGCGTTTGTTTCCATTTTCGCCCCACCAAAACCTACTAAGCATCCCATTGAGTGCATGACAGAACGACTTGGGCAAAAGAAAGAAGTACTCATTGAGTATGACGGTATGGCCTGAGCAACTGCCTTGATTAATATCTCTTTACCGCCCCATGACAGTAGTCTCCCCTTCCAACCCTGCAGTTTCTGCCAGATACGAGCTTTGAGATTCGCGAACACTCCCTTCTTACTCCTCCCTAGCCATGCTGGAAGGCCCAAATAATGCTGCAGCTCATTACCCCTTGAACCTAACCGAAGAGTTATTTCCCGCCTTGAAGCAGTGTCCATGTTCGAGCTGAAGAAGATCGCAGTTTTGTCGACATTGACTACCTGGCCTGATGACTCCGAGTACGTATGAAGAATATTGAGGAAGCATGTGATCTCCTGGTCCGAAGCCCGAAGGAAGATGAGGGCATCATCTGCGAACAGAAGATGCGTGATTGGAGGCCCGTTCCGACACAGGTTGATACCCCGAATGCAGCCTTGAGCAACAGCCCTGGAGATCATGGCTGAAAGCCCCTCAGCACACAGAATAAACAGATAAGGAGACAGCGGATCCCCTTGCCGTAGACCCCTTGACGGGTGGAAATAGGTAGATTTGAATCCATTTATGCTAACCCTGTATCGCACCGTCGATAAGCAGCTCCATATCCATCTGATCCAAATTGGGCTGAAATTTAGTGCCTCCATGACCTGCTTCAAGAAGACCCACTCCACCCGATCGTATGCCTTGGACATATCAAGTTTAATAGCAATCTCCCGCCTATTCCCATACCTCCGCCTCCTGAGAGAGTGGATTGCTTCGTAGGCTATCAGCATGTTGTCCGTGATAAGTCTTCCAGGTACAAATGCACTCTGCTGTTCCCCAATTATACCATCCAGCACCACCTTAATTCTGTTCGCCAAGACATTCGCCAGTATTTTGTACGCCACATTGCATAGGCTAATTGGGCGAAACTGTGAGAGATTTCGAGCACCAACCATCTTCGGGATCAAAATCAAGGTAGTCGTGTTCATAGACTGGAGATGATCATCAAGCACCTGCGAATCACGACCCTCCATAAAAGACTGGCACCATTTGAAGACATCCTGGCCCACCGTAGCCCAATGAAACCAAAAAAACCCCGCAGACATTCCATCCGGCCCCGGGGCTTTCGTAGGGCTCATAGCTTTCACCGCCGCCACGACCTCACCCATTTGGAGTGGTTTAATCATAGCCTGCCGCTGATCGTTAGAAATCTATCTCATGATGCACTCTCGTATCCACCCAGTGTTTGTCGGCCCCAATGATGAGAATATAGAGGAAAAGTGATCCACCGCCATGTTCAACATCCCATCTTGGTGCCGAATCCACCTACCCTCGGCGTCCTGCAATGCTTCAATGCCATTTGCCCTTCTGCGATTAGATGCCATCCTGTGAAAATACCCCGTGTTTCTGTCCCCCTCGTGGAGCCAGTGCGTCTTTGCACGTTGCCTCCAAACTTGCTCTTCATCCTCCAGCAGAGCGTTGATACGGATTTTGAGATTCTTTATTGCTGCATCTCTGCAATCTGATGGGCATTGACCCATACACTCCGCAAGCTCCGCCTGCGCAGACAGAATAGCTCGGCGAAGATTTCCCCTCTTCAATCGGTTCCACCTTTGAAGCACGCGGCTACACGATTGAATCTTCCGCCCCAATTTGTAATGCATAGGCGTACCCTCCAGAGAGTGGGCATGCCATTCCCGGTGAACAAGACTGTGTGCCTCTCTATCTTTTGCCCAAAACAACTCATATCTGAACTCTCTGGGAGGCCGCCTCATATTACTCAAATAGTCAAGAATTAGGAGTAGCGGGCAGTGGTCGGACGTTGAGGCAGGCACATGAAAAATCTTAGCGTGCGGGAATCGGGTAAGCCAGTTGGGTGATGCAAAACCCCTATCCAATCTTGCCTCCACCCTGTGTGCCCCACGCTTGTTATTGCTCCAAGTCATAGGAGGCCCCACAAATCCAAGGTCCAGTAGGTTGCACCTGTCGACTGTGTTGCAAAATAGATCCATCTGCCCTTGCGCTCTCATCCTCCGACTAACAAACTCAGAAGGACCCAAAACTTCGTTAAAATCTCCCATGACCATCCACGGGGTATCACTTTGCTCGCTTAGGTGGATTAGGTTAGCCCAACCTAACGGGCGCCTTTGCGTGTTCGGGTGACCATAGAATCCAGTGAAGCGCCAATCCTGAATTCCAGCATCAATGTGGTGAACTGAGAAGCTCTGGATGTTGACAGGGTCCCCATTGTTCCATAATAGCGCCAGTCCCCCCCTTCTTGCTTCCGGCTCAACTGTGAAACAACAATCAAACTTCATTAAGCGCCTAATGCCCTCCATCTCCTTTGCATTCCGCTTCGTTTCACTGAGGAACACTAGCCTGGGAACTTGCTTCCTGACCATGTCAAGAAGACACCGAATTGCACGCGGGTTCCCAAGCCCACGACAATTCCAAGCAATAAGGGCCATTTAGTATAGGCGGGGCTGAGGGCCCCCCTCAGCCTCCGCCTCCAAAGAACTTCCATTCTCGCTCCCCTTCAACCGCTTTGAGCATTGAAGAACATCCGCCGGGTCATCTACAAGCCCCCTCTTCTCCATTAAGGACGTTGAGCCACCATTCTTGCTATAGTCCCTTGAGCCCTCCCACCTCCTTGCTTTTCTTTTCCATTTTCCTTTACCTCTGTGTAGTGGTTCACCCGCATTAAGAATAGACTCCTCCATCTCACCCACCTCTCCCCTTCGATGATCGGTACCACCCCCTAGCCCCCTTCCTACTTCTTTACCCCCAATAGCATCCGCCTCCATAGAGCAACCAGAGCTCCCCTCGCCCCCCGCCATCCTTTCCAGGTCATCATATGGACTCCCCCCCACTCCTCCCTCAACTTCTTTGGATGACAGCCCCATTTCCCCCACCCCCTAGAGGCTGTGGATGTGTCGCCAACGAAGGAATCCATCATCTGGGCCGTGACAGAAATTGTCGTCCCCATGCCTCTACTAGCTGTGCCTGCCCGACCTGCATCGTCCTCCTCCCAGCCTGCCATACCCGCCCCTTCCTCCGGCCACTTCCAGTCCGTGCAATTGTCCTCTTCAGT
This sequence comes from Annona cherimola, assembly GCA_030490835.1. NCBI lineage: Eukaryota > Viridiplantae > Streptophyta > Magnoliopsida > Magnoliales > Annonaceae > Annona > Annona cherimola. The sequence continues at coordinate 97,892,073 of CM059973.1, read as the reverse complement.
TCCATCAGTTCCATGGCAGTACGTTCCACCATCCCCATCAGATATCATCCCCTCATGCCCCCCCTTGTCTGACACTCGCATCATGGAGATCGACGGGGTGGGACCTTGCTGTAGCTGCCGCGTTCTCCTCATAGCTGGGGGTTCAGTTTGATCAGTAGCATCAGACTGGTAAGCACTGAATTTGGTGTTATCCTCCTCCCTTATCCCGTATGGCGGAGACCCTACAATTCCCCCATCTCCCCTTATACCGCCCTCCTCTTGCATGGGTAAGTTGGTGAGTAAAGGCCCACCTAAATACCGCACCGGCCTCACCCTATTTCCTTGCTCCATCTCAGCCCAAAATCTGATCGGCCTGGTTCCAACCCGCAATCCGCAACCATACGGCATATCCGCTTCAACAAGTTCTTTTCTTTCCATAGCCACTGTAGGACAATCCTTAAAGCCATGTCCCATAACCCCACATTGGTAGCAGAAAAGAGGCAGCCTCTCATACTGGAAGCAGACCCATATCCTTTGCTGATTTCCTACCTTAATAAATATGCCTCTTCTCACAGGCTTGCTACAATCGATCTCCACTTTGAGCTTCAAATCCGATTCTGTGACTGCCATTTCCTCTACCTTCTCAAAAGAACCAGCAATGAAGCTGCCCAGTATCTGTTTGTCGAGTAAAAAAGGAATGCCCGTAACGTGGACCCACATGGGAGTTTTGACAAACACCAGCTGTGCAAGATCTACATCATCTTCTATATCAACTATGAGGACTAGGCTTCGCTCGTACAGCCATGGACGTCCTCCCAGAATGCGGATTTTATCACAGGAATCCAAGAATACAACCTTGAAGAGATTCTCTCCCAGCTCAAAAAAACGGACTGTCCCCTTTGTCCTCCACACACGTCGCATCAGCACCTTGAACAGCTCCCGGTTGTAAGGCTTCGAAGACCAAAGAGAGCAGAGCACGGCTTCCTCCTCCCCCTTCTGGACTTTCTTCACCGCCTCCTCCGATATCACCAGCGTTTGCAGTTCCTCCCCCAACAGTTCTGCATTACTCGGATCCATCCGTGTTTCTCTGAAGCTACCTACCCACCTGTCGTTGTCTCCTTCGCCAGCGACTTTCACCCACCCACGCTACTGCCCGGAATCTCCTCCCAACCCTCACCCGGCTCCGAGCACGACAGTTGCGCCAATCGGAACCACACAGGGACGGACTCAGCGGCGTCTTAGAAAATTAGGGACTAAGTTAGGTTGAGAAGTAGAAGTGAATGGGAAAATTAGGTTGGGTTGGGCTGAGTATGAGCGAACCAACCCCACGTGCACAGTTGCACCAAACGCTGCAGCACAGTGACGGCACGGGTGTTTTTGGAAATAGAGATCGTAAGTTAGGTTCTTTTGCAAAAATTAGAATTCGTGTGAGATAAAAAAGGGGAAAATTCTCGAAAAGAAAAAGACGAGGGAGGCAAACGCAAACAGTTTTCTAAAACGCTCGGACGCGGGCACCCAAGAAAAGCCAGTGCCCAGTAGCATTCAACTCCGGCTGAGAGGATCCCATAGAGAAGAAGGACGCTACTTCTCTTCGATTTCGTTCCTGTAGAAATGCTCGCTGCTTCAGATGTAGGTAATCTCTCCCGTATCACTCATCTTCACTTCTTGACAAGCATTCCGATTCTTTTTTCTTTTCCTGTTTGTTTTCTTGTTTCCTTTTCCCAAAAGCCAATTCCAAAACAAAAGTCGCATCGGGGCGAAATCGACCAATGCAATTTCAACGAGGTGACGAGATTTAATGTGTTTGGCCGCGTCAATATCACGCAATTTCATAACGGATGCATTTCGGATGAGATGGGAAATCGCCCAACTGCGTGCGGCCCCGGAAGAGTCGAAATAGTGCCATTTACGGCCCTGCCAGACTTTAATCGACATTTCGTTGTATTTATATTGTGGTGGAGGCATTTGACTCGACAATTGTTTCTCTGTTTCGCCAAGTTGCTGATCGTCCCGCAGCTAGTGTGCAAATAGCACGAACATTTGACTGATGGCTTGGAATATTTGTAACGCCGATTTATTTGTGGTTTGCATATGCACCAAAGGGTTATGCCTTAAACATTCCAACTCCGTGATTCCACAGATGAAGGAAAGACGGAAGTTCCTAAAAGTTTGGTTGATAGGCTTTATTGCAACTTCGCAAATGGCCTTCCTTATGCAGCGCCCCTCTCCAATGCAAGAACTAACGAATATGAACTGGTATGTATTTAGAAATAGTAGTATTTTGACTGGATAGTATGCACAATGTACTCTGGTTTTCATGTTTTGAGAGAGAGGTCCCTTTTTTATAAGCTTGCATGGTTTGTCAGACATGCTATAGATGGACACCCTAGCTGGGTCAACTACATGATCTGTATGATGCAATCTAACTTGGGCCATTGATCTTTTCAAATTGTAGGTTTGCAAGTCTATTAAATATTAACCACTTTTATCTATGTACTTTTAAGTGCTCATATGATTCCACTCTTGAAAAACAAATCAATGTTCAAGAATGCAGATCTCTACATTTTGCTTCTCTTTTCATGCTTTTTACAATGGTTTCTTTTATAGGTTCAAGGTGTGCTTCAAATGCTGCAAGGACACTCAAGTCCCTTGTTCTACTGGAATGAAAATTTGCACAGCTTTCAAACCAAGAATGGGATACATTTATCCCATCTGTCACAGACCAGTCTCCTTGGTATACTCAGTCAATTTATATATGCTGCAAGCTGCTTAACTTCAGTTGAATATTTTGTAAAGAAGGTGGAGCTATCTTCTGCAAGATCTCCTCCTACTTTGAGGGCTTTTGCGAATTCTGTTTCTGTATGGCTTAAGGTATCAATATTCCTATGGCATCTACCCCAAGTTTTAAGAAAGTCTTGTTTCTGCAATATTAATGTCCATTTCTTTTAATGAGAAGAGGCTGCGAAGTCTTGCACTGAGGGAGGAGATAATGGCAGCTGAATCTGATAACAAAGCTACTCTGACACTCCTGGGATTGGGAAAAACTTTATCAAGGTCTTATCTTTGACTTTATTGTATTCTTTGATTGTTATGAAGTCTGGTTTCAGTGGATGGGATGAATTAGCAGAAAAAGATTTATTATTTATTGTTATTATATTTTTAGAAAGTGGTTGGGAGAGAAAAAATAGAGCTTGAATTACCAATCTCATTTTCTGTCCGTTGGAACTCTGAATATATTTTTCTGATACGACCTTTTTCTGGCTTTAGTCCAAAATTGTGAGGAATTGTAGCTATCATTTGTTAAGTTTTCTCTTTAAAAGAAATCTTTTTCAAACAATGCATAAGATCTCTAATTGAATTGCTGTAAATTATGCCTAATTTACTGGCAATTTCACTGTATTCACTACAGTTTACAAATCATAATTACAGTTATCCATATCTTCACCTTTCCTACATTTTTAATCTGCCTCAGTGCCTCTACTATCAGTTTCTAGTGACGGCTTAGAGCCTGTTTGGCTACTCACAATTTGGATTTTGTTCTAAGAAAATTTTGAATTCTTTCCATTCCCTGTACAACTTCCCATTTCACCATATATAGCAACCCCATGTTTGCTTACTATTACCTATATTTCCCATCATCCAATACATGATTTAACATATACCTAACACACCAATCCTGCTTTTCCAAATTCCCATTCCCTTCCAATCCCAATTGCAGTAACCAAATAGGCTCTTACTTAATTGTCCACTCTATCATTGCTTTATATTGATATTATCCATGTGGACTAAATGGCATCATGATCTCAAATGTTTGTAGTTTGAATTGCACGGTGTTTGGCATAACTGAGATCGTCTATCACAGGATACAAAGATTGGTTGGATGTTCCCCACTTCCCACACCCCACCTCTTGTTCTTTATTCTTCCCACAAGTCTTTCTTTAATGCCTATATTTACATTTTTCTGTTTTACGAGCTTGGTGTCTATGTTAGAATGCTCCTCTAATTTTGCAGTCTTTGCTCTGGCTCGGAATTTCTTCTGCAAGTAGTGAAGGGAGCAATTCCTGGTAGTTATTTTGATGCTGAAACTGCCATGCCACCTTGCGAGATTGCAGTTCATATTCTCAACCATATTTATAAACAGTTGGATGAAATTTGTCCTGTACGAGGTGGTGAGGTTGGCCAAACATTTGGACCTATGTTAGACCTATGTTAGTCTTTTTGTAGTTTTTCTAGATGCATGCCATTACAATTCAGTGTTTTCTGCTAATTTCAGGAGGAAGCATACCATATGCTATTGATTTTATTTATTGAAACTTCGCTTCCATACATCAAGGGGCTTGATTCATGGCTTTATGATGGAACACTTGATGATCCATTTGGGGAGGTGATTTCTTTATCTGGAATTATACTTATTTGAGCTTTACCACATTATGGTTAAGGTGCAGGATTTTATATGTCTGGGTCTTTTGACTATGATATTATGAAGTCATTGTGAATGTTGGTACTGGTTTGACCAGGTATTCTAACCTTTTGAGGATCAGAGGACAGATCTTACTTTGAAAATGCCATTTATAGGCTGGCTATCAAATCATAAAATCTTAGTACCCTGTTAGTTTTTTGGTCATTCCTGTTTCCGTGGGATTTTATCAGATCAATGCCTGCACCGTCAATCTAGGATCCCTGCATTTATAAAATCCTACATCTCAGCAAACTTTCCATTCTTCAGACTCCATAGGAGATGACCATCTAAGAATTATTGATTCTCTTCTGCAATGTCTTGTTTAGGCCAGCAAGTTAAAGCCTAGTTTCATTCTCTTTCTAATACTGCATTAAAAAGAATTCATGTACCCTTATTTTCAGTTGTTCTTTTATTCCAACAATACAATTACTACAGAACAGCCAGCATTTTGGGAGAAGAGTTATCTTTTGAGATGCTTGCAACCTGGAAAATTGGGTTCTGGGATCTCACGGGTTAATGGTGGTGGTGATTCCACAAAAAGTAACACAGGAGAAGCAGGTGACAGGGAACCTGTTTCTCTCCCTAGTTATGGAGGTGGCAAAGATCAAAATGATGTGGACCATGTAGTCTGTCCTGTATTTCTGAAGCACATGGCCAGAGCCATCATCTCTGCAGGAAAATCGCTGCAGCTAATGAGTCATGTTCCAATGAAGTCTATGGAAATTCCTGATAGAGTTGATGATCTGGGGACTCAGTTTTCTCACATATCAAAAAATGTAGTGTCTGGCTCTCAGTTTTCCACAGGTAGACAGGAAGAAATTGTCAGAACTGGGGACCCAAGCTTCACAGATCTTGAAGATCCAGTGTCCAGAGACTCTGAGTACTTTCATGATGAATCAGATACTTATTCAGGAGACATGCATCGTGTACAAGGCATGGGAGGGTTGACCTTGTCAGAGGTCTTCTGTGTATCATTGGCTGGTCTAATAGAGGATGGTTGTCATGTATTTAGATACTTTGAGGAGGAGCATCCTTGTAATCCCAATCTAGTTAAAATATGCAAATCTTACATGGAACCACCACTGCCGCAAAATGAGGCATTACATGCTATGAATTTACAAAAAATATGGTATAGATTCCTGGTTGACCCCATCCTGCAGAGAAGCAATCAGGTGGGTTTTGAACCAGTCAAGAGTGAACCAGCCAAGGATTGTGGACCTGTTTTTGTTTCTGAGATAAAAGAATTGAGCAAGGTGGTAAATTTTGATTTGCGGAAATCGAACACAGATAGTGGTTGTTTGGATGAAATTCATATGGTTCATTCATTCTGCCCTGAAAACCCAGCCATTACTGTATGTAAGGAGTTGCTTTTGAAGAACAAAGGGTCCTGGTATGAACTGCACTTATCTAGAAACTTCCATCTGCCATCTTTGGATGATGGTGATCTACGAAGGGCTATTTTTGGTGCTAATGAGAGTAATGCAGAAAAAGAATTCAAGGAATTAACCAAAGGAACATTCATGGCGACAAATTATAGATTTGGTTTTCAATTCTGCAAAGCCCAGCATCTTCGTTCTGAGGATGACATAAGGACCATAGAAAGGTCGTTTCCCTTTCCAACCCTCCTTCCACGTTTACAGGTATGTTTAAGCTTCATTTGACCAGAATGGTTGCACAGCTATTTTGTGTTGCGTGGTTTTCATGCAATTCGGTATCAGTTGATTTCCTAAAATACTTGGTATTGACCTACATGAGCTCTTTCGGCAACTGGTCCTGAGGAACTTGTTGAATAAAATGAATTAGCCTACAACTCATCAATATTGAACACACCACATGGTATGATTTATTTGTGTTTTTCTATGGAAGAAAAGTGATGAGAAACTTAATGCAACATGTTACTATCATAATAAGTCAATCATATGCCTAGTTGAGTGAGTCAGTTTCCATGACATCCTTCTAAACTGTGGCTCTTAGTTCTCTTACTATCATGTTTTATAAAGCAGGAGGACCTTCCAGTTTCGGAACTTCTGCCTTTCCAGAAAAACAGTACACTTGCCTCAAGGATTCTCAAATGGGTTCAAGGTTTCAGCCCAAAGGCCACACCGCTTCCTGCAGTTATCATTCAGGAATGCCTTCTCGTGTATATCAAGAAACAGGTTAATACTTCAAATTCAATTTTTTTGCTTTTGACAGTCAGTTTAGAATCTAATGACCAGAATAAGAAATGGATTTGTTATCAACGGATTAATTCCAACAATTCAAACAAGGGTACTTCTGCATTCTTGTTTGAATAACATGGGAGAATTAGTCAACAACATGGATATATCTTCTGCAATCTTTTTTTGTATAACATGGGGGAACTCATGAGTGAAAACATGTATACAACCTCTGCATTCTTGTTGAATGACTGGGAGAAGACTGAGATTTGAATTCTGCAAAAGTGTGTCATTGTCTTGTGGAGTTCTCCAATTGTTGGATCTCTGGGAACCTTTTCCATTTCCAGAATATCCTTTCTTTTCCTTATTAGCCAGCTTGGTTTTGGTCAGTTGTATTGTTATTGTATTACTTATGCATAGTTCATTTGTATGTGCATCCTAGGTGGACTATGTTGGGAGACATATCTTGTCTAAGCTGATGAATGGTTGGAGATTGATGGATGAACTTATTGTATTACGTTCTGTTTACTTACTAGGTTCAGGTATTTCTTGATTTCTTTGAATTCCTTCTGTCTTATATTCTCAATGAGAGGTTGAACTTTGTTTTCTTCTATTCTAGAGATGGTGGTGACTCCAGTCATATTTCATGAATTTGCGATACTCAAAATTAATCAGTTGGCCACATTGTTGGATACTTGGATGTTACATGTCTCTTTGCTCTAAGCACAGCAATCCTGTCCATCTTTCCTGTTGTGATCTTGTGATTTTCAGACTTTTGGGTATCCACCAAACGCATAGGATTGGTTAGCATTGTCCAATAAGTGTGAGTCCCAGGTTATGATCCGCAACTAATAGCACTCAAATAATGGATAAATTTTTTTTGATGGAAAAATTATGGATAATTTTTACATGCCCTTGTAGTGGCTAGTGGGGACTAATCCCTCCACTCGAGGGATGATAGGAAAACTCATTGCTGACAAGTATAGCTCTGTTGATGGTTCCTTATGTACTAAATCTAAATGGAATGCCTCTTCCAGGTGACCTTCTTCAGCAGTTCTTAATCGTGCTCTTCAATAAGCTAGACAAGGGAGAGTCTTGGGATGATGATTTTGAGTTGAATACTATACTTCAGGTGTTTATAAATTGAAATCTCCTCGGAATGCATTTCTTTGTCTTATTTCATGTTTAGGTTTGTGAAAATTAATGGTTGCAGGAGTCAATTAGAAACTCTGCTGATGGAATGCTGCTAAGTACAGAAGACTCTTTGGTTATATCCATCATAAAGCCTCATGCCCCTGATGATGAAGAATGGAAAACAGGCCATGTCTCGACTCCTCGTAAGGGCCATAGAAATGCTTATAGTATTGATGCCCTTGACATTTTGCAATTCACATACATGGTATGAAGTTATCAGATAGTACGTGTTATGTGTTGACGTCAATATTGGTTCTTAAAATTCCCTCTTTGACGTGATAGGTTTCTTGGCCCCTTGAACTGATTGCTAATACTGAGGCAATTAAGAAGTATAATCAGGTATATGTTTCCTTTACACTGACAATTTCTAAGCTTGATGAGGATTTTGGGACTCAGACTGGCAAGCAGATGAACTATGACTCTCTGCTGCTCTGGAGAGTTTGCACCCTAGTTATTGGTCCCAAGTTTTCATCCAGTGAGTCCATTATTGGTAACTTGATGCAAATTGGCCCAAGATGCAATCACATTGGATAGAACCTTCAATTTGTGTTAAATGCAATGTTTGAGGAATAAATTATGACTAACAATGTATACAGAACACTGTAAAAAAATATAAAGGATTTTGATCTCTGTGACTTGATTGGCACTTTCATGGTATGGGCCATAAGATCCATGATTTAGAAACTAAGAAGCAGGCACCATGCCAAAAAGTAAGATAAGGAGTTGCAATTGTACAATTTCTGAGGTTCTAACTAGAGGTGTTAATGGATTGGGTTGGAGCTTAATCCTCATCTTACCCATTTAAAATATGTCAACCCTAATCCATTTATCAATCTATTTTAAAAATCTCAACCCTAACCCCATTAAATAAACGGGTTGACGGGATTGTTAACAGATTGTATAGTAGACGACCTAAAGACCTAGACTCTGGTAGACGATGATCTTACCAGGAGAGGCGAGATGGTGTTTTCGATGTAGAGGAAATGGAAATAGGACAATAATAGAAAAATAGAATTAAGGCAGAAACGGGAAAATGAAAATTAGATGAAGGGAGGAAGACTTAGCAGGGGAAAATAATCAAGGGACTTATATATATATAATTTTAATGAGTTAAAAAAGTTAAATGGGTTGAATGGGTTAAACAGGTTACTAAATGGGTTGACGGGTTATAAAATCTCAACCCTAATCCGTTTATTTAATTAAATGGTTGAATGAGTTGGCGGATCATAACTTATTTATTAAAAAATCTTAATCCAAATTCATTTATAAATGGGTTGGACGAGTGGATTGATAGGTTGACTATGACCATTAACACCCCTAAGAAGTTCTAACCCTTAATTTCTTGTGTCTAATCCCATCAGTAAATCTCTCCCCAGCAATGGCCATGAGATTTGCAATGTGTATACGGAATTTATGTGCCATGCTGAAACAGGCATGCATCAGATGCTCGGAAGCCATATTTCTCCACTTTAAGCTTGTCTCATATTGTTCCTTTCATGTATACTTATTTCATGTTCCCTGTAGGTGATGTGTTTCCTTTTGAAGGTGAAACGTGCAAAATTTGTCCTTGATAAAGCTAGAAGGTGGATGTGGAAGGTGGTTGCTTCATTCATTTCTTTAACACTGGCTTATGGGGATAATTTCATATAATCAATTCATTCATCATACAGTCTAACCTTTATTGGCATATTGTTTTTCCAATTGGCGTTATTTCCACTTGATTCTTCTTTCTTATCTTTAATTAGGACACCTTGATCTTTCATTTCAGAGTACCCATGTTGAACAGGGAACTGTTGGGTAGCTGTGGTATCCAAGCAATTATGTTTATAAAATTTTTGAATATAACATGTTTAAGAACTGATAAATGTTAAAAAAATGTTCCTTTTGTACATTGTTCTCCGCAACCTGAGATTTGGGAGATGAGTCTTGACAATTTACGTTGTGTCCCTCACATGATAGATGTCTCATAAGCCGCATCTTTCTTTCCTCTTTCTTTTGTTGCTAGTAAAATACGAGTTTTTCTTTCTTTGTTTTTTTCCCCTTTTTGTTTTTTTGTTTCTTTGGACAGAAAACAACGGTCTTTTTATCTCTTTCCTTCTACTACTAGAATAACAACATTGTGTTATTAAGGAAAATATTAGCCATGCCATCATGGTGACCTGAGTTACCTGATCTTTGACTGTTCCTGTAAGGAATTAAATAGATTTTCCTTAAACTAAAACCTTAGGAAGGTTATTTTTTGAGTCTTTTCCTCTATTATATTAGGATTTGATAACTAGTAAGGAAATATCTAATGGAAAATACTTCTATGAATCCCTATTTCATAGAAGATTTTGGTGAAATACCTTGATGATGATGTGAAATTCATTTCATCCATTGAATTTAGAATCATTTTACCTAGGAGACTAAGTTTCAATCAAATCAAACATGTGCATGGGCCAGACTTTAAAAAAAAAATCATGAGCCCATCTAACAAAGTGTGCAAGACTTAATAAAATGGTTTGACTTAAATATCGATTTTAAAGTTGTGTTCTCAACATTTATATTGTCCAAAAAATATCATTTTTATATAGATAAATGATTCTATGAAATATTGTATTGTAATGCTTATGTGAATGGATCTAAGCATGTCCCATATATATATATATATATATATATATATATTAAAGCAAATGTGGAGCATCTATTATTTGAATAGAACTTGGTCTCCTTGCTAATCGAGTAATGCCAAATATAATGGATGGAATGGATTTCACATCATCATCAGGGTGGGCCAAAATGGATGAGATTCCATAGAAAGCGGAACCCATATCTAATAACCTATTGTAATTCAAGATAGTGCAGCAACAGGGTATATGTTGTAAAAAGGCTCCTTGCAACCTTCCCTAGTTTGCAGAAAAGCATATTTTGATCATCTCATGTGCCAGTCTGCCATTGCCAAGGCATTTGCATCCCCAGCAGAATATCATTACATTATTCAGCTTCTCTTTGCAATTGCATTTGTTTCTGCTAGACAATTTACTTCAGAAACATTATTGCTTGATTGGTGCCTTTTACTTTCCTATATTACTTCAGTTTCTGTTCAAGGAATTAATGTTTTTTGCTGCCAGGGTGGAGGCACCTCAAGAATCAACCATAAGCGTCACTTGCTGGTTGAGCAGAAGCTTCTCCATTTTGTTGATGCTTTCCATCAGTACGTCATGGATAGGGTAAAAAACAAAAATCCTATTGCTGCTTTCAATTTGCAGTACTGACATTCTCTAATGTTGGGTTGATCATTTTATCAAATAAGCAGGTTTTCCACACTGCTTGGGTTGAACTCTGCAAAGGTATGGCTTCTGCAGGCTCTCTTGATGAAGTCATAGAAGTGCATGAGGCTTACCTTTTATCTATTCAGCGTCAGTGCTTTGTGGCTCCTGATAAGTTGGTAGTGGTCTTTAACTTCAATAATCAGTTGTTTTGAGCTTTTGCTTCTACTGATTGGATTGAAGCATGCAAAGATGCAAACTGAGATTTCTCATCCACTTGCAGTGGGCATTAATTGCTAGCCGAATCAAGAGCATTCTTGGGTTGGCACTTGATTTCTATTCCGTACAGCAGACACGCTGCAGTGGTGGTGCTATTGCTGCCATCAAGTTGAGATGTGAAAATGAAGTGGATAGGATTGAGAAGCAATTTGATGAATGCATCGCATTTCTGCTTAGGGTATTAATCTATCCTTCACCATCTCATTTAAACCTCATGATAAGCATGCAGCAGTTGACGCAGTTTTCAGCATAAGCTACACATGAATATTGTTGTACTGATTAGAAAACCAGATCGCAAATGACATCCACCAACAACGGTGGTTCATTTTCTGGGTAATAGTGGGTATATACACCCCACCACGACATTATCCTTTATTTGTCTGGTTGATCATGTGGTTTTACTTTGTAGAAAGTAAAAAAAAAAAAAAAATATCATGCAGAATGTCCATGATCTAAAAGTGGCGTTATGTAGTCAACAAAATTTGGTTGGTCCAGCATTTAATAGTTTGGGCCTATATGCATGTGTACTGGCTGGAATTTATATAGTTTTATCTGCTATTTCTGCCGTCCGTTAGGTAACTGATTTTCTTAATGAATACGTGCAGGTCCTATCATTTAAACTCAATGTGGGGCATTTCCCTCATTTGGCAGACTTGGTTACCAGGATCAATTACAATTATTTCTACATGTCTGACAATGGCAACTTGCTTACTATCCCTGGCTCAGATACTGCAACTTCTAAGCTGGGAAAAGCTTCCAGACCTGATACTTGAAGAACACCACGTTTCATAGAATAGTTACTTGTTCCGTTCTTGCTCGACTTAGCATGAATTCAGTGTTCAGCCAGATCAGACCAGCATGAAGATGATAGACATTACGCCCCTGATTATCTCGACTCTCAAAACTCACACATTAAACATACGATGAGATGTCAAGTCAAGACAGACACCAGTCAGCTAACGATTTGAATGTGCCTTGTTGAGTGTGAAAGAGCAACCAACATTGTATTTGATCCAGCTCATAGGTCTGAACGGATTCTAGATGCTGTATGTTCATTATCATGTGACATCTCCCTAGATTACACAGGAAGGTTCTCCTGGCCAATGACAGGATGGTCATTGAGGTTTGCCGATGTGTGGATACAAGAAAGCTGCCTAAAGCTGGTTCAAGTCTGGCGCGAGAGATTGATGTGTTTTATCTGAATCTCATGGTGTTGTACATAGCCCCACCAATTTAGTTTTGGGGGTTAAAATATATCGAGACCTACACAATTGAGTTTCGGTCCATGTAGAAAATATATGTCGAACACATTTTATGTTAGGCAACATGACATGACAATTCTTTGCATCGAATGTTTCTTTTCACTACTTGATGGCCGAAGCAAACGAATATAAAATTGCTGCAACAAGATCTCGGCCTTTTAAATGAAATAAAATTCCATTCTAGTTGGAAAAATTGCCCTTTGGAATAAGATCTTTAACCTCTTTATTTAATTAAAGAAACTATGTAAAGGATTTATGAAGACATTCAACCACTGTTTGAGGGGTCAAGTACATTCCCAATGAACAGAACAGCCCCACTCACCTCCTCCCTGATCAAGAACATGAAAGGTCTGTCTGCTATAAAATTAATTGGTGTTGGACGCCAACCAGCACAAGCGTAAGCTAAGAAAGCAGCAGCAGCAGCCTCAGTTCCTTCCTCATTAACCTCCACAAAGGACTTGTGGTGAATCTCCGAGACGAAAACTCCTGGTTGCCCTACCATCTCTGTGAGACCGCCTGAGAAAGGTTTAGTCAGCCCAAGTTGTGTTATAATCCTGGATGCTTCAAACCGAAATGAGATCTTGAAGCGTGGGAGGCGGACTTGGCCAGCTTCGACTTCCCAGAGGTTGAGATAATGATCCAAGAATGACGAATCGATGTTGAATTTCTCTATTAGCTTCGGCAGTCCATCCTTCTTGTGCGGGAGGAAAATACATGGCGAGACGTTTCTTGTCTTGTCCTTGTTGGTAAGGGAGCTTGAGGACTTTGAATTCGTCGAAGGAGCGAAGGAAATGCATTGCCATGGTGCTCGTCATGAATGGTGCCTGGACAGTGCTTCCACTGAGGAGGTAGAATTCTCTGTCTCGGGTTTTTGCCGTGTCAAAATTCGTATCCCAGGCACCTTTGAAGTAGATAGCATTTGCCAGAACAAGCAGGGTAGAACTATCAAGAGAGCCACGAGGGAGGAGATCTTTGATCAGGCCATTTGTGTAGCTTTCCGCCCATGAATTCACTTGGTTCACTACTTCACCAGCCTGTTAATCATCACCATCACCACAAGATTGAACTGAGGATTAGCATTATTCATCACCACAAGATTGAACCCAGGGTTAGTATTATTCTTATCAAATAGAAATGTCACGGATTTTTCAATACAAGGTGTGGAATTTTCCCAGAGTATCAATTTCGGCTCCTACACTTGAATTTGATTAGGACTAATGGCTAATTCACTCCATGTCATCGACGTCATCACCATGCTACGATTATGGCGAGCTGGGTTATGTTCTTGCAATCCATCTAGGAAAGGAGGATTATGGAAGCTAGAAAAGGAGAAGTGAGAAACGGAAACAATAAAAATACGCACTTTGTGTTTGAAATCGACTGCACGTGCCTCCGCCTTGTAGACACTATTCATTATATTTTCGAAGGCAGGTTTCAGAGGAAGTGATTGTTCCACCCAGATTCCATTGGCTAAGGATAGTATTGGACCGGTGTTAGTAGGGCCATCACCGGTCATGAGATGAATGAGATGGGATGAGAGCATGTTCAGTTCCTCAATGCTCCCAACCTTTAAGTAAGAGAGCATTTGTTCCAACGTACATCCTTCTGATCCTGCTGCAACCATGCTCAGGACAGTATATACAGATAATGGAGAGAAAACAAAATTCAGACCTTTTCTGATCTCCTCCATACCAACATGCTTTGCAATCTGCAAGCAGAAGTCAGTGTTGAAAACACAGGAGGGGAAAGAAGATGCCATTACACAAATCGCAAATCTGAAATTGGATTTCTAGTTGAGAAGTTGTCAGAAATGATCTGCTCGAGGTATCTGAAATTGTATTTGCCCAATAAATAGGGGGCGCTTTAACAAGATCCCAATCCTTTAACTGACACCAAAATCCATTCCCTTGTCGGCACTGATCTGACAACCACCCAAATCCAGTGAACACATTTCAAACCTTTCTGCTCAGACTACAAGAAATAAAAGTTTGCAAGTGTTCCACGTGTTGAAAGATTTTTTTTTTTTTCTAACACAAAAAAATCTTGCTTAGGATTGTTTTTAAGTTTCAAACAATCCGGATTCCACAATTTGAATTATGATAATGAAATTCAGCCGGCGATGGAGTTGATGTACTGCAAATACGAGGCCTGGTTCAAACAAAAGAAAATCAGCAGAGGATGACAGAGAACGTGCTTAGAATATTCTATTATGGTTGTGTATTTATCATTGGGGACATCTGGTCTAAATCGGAGATGACGACATTACCTGTTTTGTTTTATAACTGTTATTTTTTGCTATTGTTTTGTTTTCATCATCATTTTATGATCAGCAAATGACTAGTTCAAACCACATGCTCCAGCAACCATGTCTTCCATTCTGAAGACATACAGGAAAGAGTCCATTCATGTCAGCCAACATAAAAAGCAGAAGCAAAGCAAACAGGGCATGGGTGTGCTCCTCGGAGAACACAAACCGTCGATAACAACTACAACATCTCAAGGACACATCAGATGCAAGCACAGAAAAGCGCAAAAATTATGACCACATCACACCCAAAGAGCAAAAGGCCACTCATCACATTTACATTACCTTGTATTGGTTGAGAACTTGATGGGTCCATAGCAATGCAAATGAAAAAACTCAAAAGGGGTCCCTCCCAAGCCCATAAGAGGAGTGCATTAGGGAGATACTGCAGGGAAACCCGAATAGGCACTTGATTTGAGTGAGGGACCTGGTAAAACACCTGGTCAACGGATCAACAAGCTTAGAAAGCTTTGGTATGATTTATTTATTTAGCCCAATTGTAAACATCGATTTTCAGTATAAGCACATAGAGCAATTTTCATTGAATGGAATTATAATGAGACGTTCTAGTCATTACCAGCAAAGCCTTTGGCCTGCCTGCCAAAGTTGGTCAAAAGATGGATGCACAGAAATATCATAGAAAATCACATAAGTGCCAAAATTTTCAGATTCATTTACGGTCACATGCATACATTCTATCATAAATCTTACTCAAGTGAATAACAACGGATTCAGTACATGCCCAATGAACAGCACAGCTCCACTGGTTTCTTCTCTGATCATGAACATGAAGGGGTGATCAGCCACAAAGTCTATGGCCGGGGAATGTAAAGCACAACGCCATTCCGCCAGCGCCCCTGTAGCTGCAGCAGCTAGACTTCCTTCCTCATTAACCTCAACAAATGCCTTGTGGAATATATCTGAGACATAGATCTCGCCTTTGTTCTGCACACATTCTACCATCTCATGAAGCTCTGCTTCATTAGAGAAGGGAAGATGCAGTCCCAGTTCTTGGAACATCTCTTTTGCTTTGATCCCAAATGAGATCTTGAACCTTGGAATTCTAAATTCACCAACATTTTCTTCCCACAGCTTAGTGTATCTATCTGCAAACTCGGGATCAGAACTCACTTTCTGCATTAGATTTGTCAGACCATCCCTTTCATCAGGGAGGAACAAATACATTGCAAACTTGTTTTCTTCATTGTCCCTCTGGTAATGAGCTTTGAAGAAATTTTCTGGCTGACCTGTCAGGTAAGGGAATTTGAGGAAATTTTCTTGCTGGGCTGTCAGGTAAGGGAGTTTGAGGACTTTGAAACCATCAAATGAGCCTAGTAATTGCTTCTTCTTGCTGATCATGAAAGAGGCATGAACCGAGTTTCCATTCAGGAGGTAGAATTCTCTTTGAAGGGTTTCGGTACTGTCGAACGGTTTGGACCAAGATGCCTTGAAATAGAGTGCATTTGCTAGAACTAGTAAAGTCGATTCATGTACAGACCCAGCAGGAAGGAGCTCTTCAATGAGTCCATTTGTCCTGTCTCTGACCCAAGCATTCACTTCTGTTCTCACTTCATGGCCCTTCAATTATAAAAACACAATTTCATCAGTCATTATAATTTATTTTCACGTTACCAAAAACTGCCGTGATTTTCTCTGTGTATGAAAATTTTCCCAGTTGCTTTTGTGGAATTCAGACAATGCGTGGATGAAAGATGAATGGTGGTCATGGTGAAGCAGACCAAGTACACCCAATAGTCTACAAGTGCATGAGGAATAGAATGATGTATCATGTTTGAGCATTATCCCATCGATTTGTAATTCTCTGCTTTCAGGATTGCATCATGCGCAGGAAATACATCGATTGATCCTGCCATAGATGCAAATATGATGCGAGGAGGGAGGGGGGGTTGGGTGGGTGGGGGTGTTGGGTTGTATCAGATTCTTTGTTGAGTGTGTGGTACCTAGTAATAGAGGCTTTTTTTTTTTTAACCCATATTCAAGATGATCATAGTCCAGAACATGAATCTTATCAGTTCGAATCAGAATTAAGTGCCCATGCAAGAGAAATACTGACCTGGTTTTTAAAATCAACTGCACGTGCTTCTGCCTTGTAGACCCTATTCATTACATCTTTGAAGGCAGGTTTCACAGGACACAATTGCTCAACCCAGACTCCATTGACCAATGATAGAACTGGTCCTTTTGTGGCAGCTCCATTGCTGGTAATGAGATTAAGTAGCTGAGAAGAGAGCATATTCAGTTTCTCAACGCTTTCCACCTCCAAGAATGAGAGCAACTGTTCTAACGTGCGACCTTTCGATCCTGGAGCAATCATACTCAGGACAACATACATGGATAGTGGAGAGAACACCAAGTTCATTCCTTTCTCAATCTCCTTGAGGCTGATGTGCTTTGCTAACCGTAGAGAGAAATCAGTGTTGAAAACATGACGGGGTTGAGAAGATGCCATTCTTCAAGGGCTCTTTTCCCTGGGGTGATTGAATTTGGAGATGATAAGATAGTGGAATTGGCCAATTGGCCTGTTTATGTATCCTAATTGTTGGGGCAAAAGATAAAAAGAGAGAAAATTAAGGAAAGTGGGGAAAGTGAAAATAGAACCAAGTTTCACTTCAGGCGTGTTACGACGTCACTTTCCTTAAGGCCTATTTGCTGCTTAGGGTAATTTTGCAGTTGCCCCCAGGATACAAAAAGTGAAACCTGAATTAGAATAGGAAGCAACACCTTTTGTAGGTACACAAACACTTGAAACAGGATTTTTTGGTTGAATGGAGAGAATTTCAAAATATTATGGCAATCTTGCAAATCAAAAACTTAGACACACAATGTCTAAATTAAGACGAAAGCAACAATTGTCTTCAATAAGACAGTAGGATGTCTAAAGGGAAGAGAGAATGAGTGGATTATTGAGATTATGAAATCTTCCGAATGTCATCTCTATTTGTAGCTTGAATAAGGAGCCGTTTGATTGAATAGGCATACTTTTTTGCAATTAGACACATCTTTTGAAATCTGCCACATCATCCCTCAATCAGTTGCATCTCTTCAACCCAACCAAAGCCATGTCGTTTGAATGAGTCAAACATCCCAAATCGTTACATCCATTCGTTAATCATTGATTTATATAAAATTGCCAAAAAATACACACGACAACAATCGAACCCAAGACCTGTACCTGTTATATAACTGCCGAAGTCTCTGATCACTTTAGCTATATAAGTTTTGTTGTTTATCTATGAAATTATATTTTACTTATTGTAATTTTTGAAAATCCCAACACTAATAAATGGAGGCAGCTTGCATAATATCACAGATTTCCATATCCATTGCATTGACTATAATTCAGTGTTTTCGAAGTGTTAGCTAATAGACTTACACATTGATAAAAACCTATGAAAATAACATACTAATCTATAAATTCCATTAGTGATTGTCATTAGTCTCAAATTGATGCCAAATTTTTATACGATTTCTAAATTACCCATCGTGAAAGTCATTGGCAGAAGTGTACTTATAATTTCCAGAGTTAGATGGGCTTTAAAGTACATTTCCCAAGTATTTGATTACGTGTATTTGAAAGGTTATGAGTAAAAGGTAGAAGTATATCTACAAGTACATAGAAATAATCTTCCAAGAAGAATTGTTTCCAGATGTTGGTTTGTCCAAGGAGATAGTGTGAACGGCTCGTTGTCTTTTTCTACAATTCAGACCCTGAATGACGTGTACGAAAATAAAAGAATTCAAAATTCCCACATAGAAATTCACACCAGAAATTAAAAATCTGTCTTGGATCTACTGCAACAAAACCAAATAAAAGAATTGGAAACAGCAACCAAAGAAGTGTTTGTTCGAGCACGTCTTCTTTCCAGAATCGTAGGTTCTATTCTATAATCAATTGCGTAGAGACGCAGCTAGAACAAAAGATAGAAAATAAGACAAGGATAAATGGGAACATGTTTAGCATCTTGTACAGTTGTGCAGCATGGGAACATCAGGTCTGAATCAGAGAAGACAGAAATACAAGCAACAAAACAATATTTCTTGCTTTGTTTCTATAGTTGTTATTATCATCATCATTAAAATAATCTGCATATCGCCTTCAAAGACTAAACAATACCCATCGCATGACCTTGTAATGGTGGAGAACTTTCTGATGGTGTCACACACTCGAGGATTGAAGCAACAACAGTGGCATGGGCCAGGTTTTGGGTCCGACCCACGCAGGCCAACGGAAGGCATTAGTACAGGTGATAGGAAAAATCCAAATGAATCCTTATTTTAGGTGAATGAATTTCAGGGCAAACCCTACTATAGCAACCAAAGATTCAGTGTAAGAAGGCCATATTTGAGACTTTCTTCCCATGAATTCATTTAGTCATCAATTGCACCAGACTTATAGCCATTCCCATAGCCAAATCCCACGAAAGATATCTTTGTATTTGAACACCAGCATCACGGTTTCCTCTTTTGATTGGCACAATGTTTATTGCTTGATTATAATGTTGTCTGCTACACGTGGAAGTCCGGAGGGACTCAGTATTTTACAGCATAATGAGTTGTATTGGAGAATGAGGTCCAATGATCTACAGTTCAATTTTATTTTATTTTATCTTATTGAAGAAATATCTACAATTCAATTTCGATTTAATGAATACCAGCAGAAGTCTTTGGACCAACCTCCAATGGTTGGTCAAATGATGGATCACGATTAACATCAACTTCATCGAGGGTGAAGATCACATAAGAAGTAACAGAATTTCCAGAATCATTTATGGCCACACTCATACATTAGCATAATAAATATAGAAATTGCGAGATGGGAGACATTTTAAGTGACTGACAATGGATTTAGTACATGCCCAATGAACAGCACAGTTCCACTGGTTTCTTCCCTGATCATGAACATGAATGGGTGATCAGCTACAAAGTCTATGGGTGGGGCTAATAAAGCACAACACTTTATCAGATGACCCCCCGAGCTTGCAGCAGCTAGACTTCCTTCCTCGTTAACTTCAACAAATGACTTGTGGAATATATCTGAAACAAAGATCACGTCCTTGTTATGCACTAATTCTACCATATCATGAAGCTCTGCTTGCATGGAGAAGGGAAGATCCAGTCCCATTTCCTTGAACATCTCTGTTGCTTCGAAACCAAATGAAATCTTGAACTTTGGGATTCTAAATTCACCCACATTGGCTTCCCCTACCCGTGTGTACCGATCTAGGAACTCAGGATCAGAACACATATTCAGTACTAGATTCTTCAGACCGTTCCTTTCATCAGGCAGGAACAGATACATTGCAAATTGGTTTTCTTCCTTGCGACCCTGATAAGGGAGTTTGAGGACTTTGAAACCATCAAACGAGTGTAGTAATTGCTTGTGCCTGTTAGTCATGAAAGAGGCATGCACCGAGCTTCCATTCAGGAGGTAGAATTCCCTTTGACAGGTTTCTCTACTGAGGAACTTCTTGGTCCAAGTTCCCTTGAAATAGATTGCATTCACAAGAACCAGTAAAGTCGATTGAACAACGGACCCGGGGGGGAATAGCTCTCCGATGAGTCCGTGTGTCCTGTTTCTCACCCAAGCATTCACTTCCTTGCTCACTTCATCTCCCTTCATCAGCAACAACACAAAAGTTTCATTATTGTTCGTATTTGATTTTCACAAACAGCACAGAACACCACCTTGATTTTTCATGTATGTGAAAGTGGAATTCAGACAGATAATGCATGCATGAGAGATGGCATGAATTTGGGTGTCTTGTGCAATCTAATAGAAGCTTTTTAAAACCATACTCCAAGGAAATTTGAATTTTTTAAGCTTCTAATAATGAGTGTTTGGACGTGGGTTCTGTTTCTTAGAATCCATCTTTGAAAGAAGAAGAGATAAACTAACCAAGAAGAGTAATATTTACCTTGTTTTGAAAATCGACTGCGAGTGCCTCCGCCTTGTAGACCTTATTCATTGCGTCTCTGAAGGCAGGTTTGAGAGGAAACGATTGCTCGACCCATACTCCATTGACCAACGACAGAACGGGTCTTGCGGTACTGGCAGCAGCAGTTCCATCGCCTGTGATGAGATGAAGGAGATGAGAAGAGAGCCGTGTATTTAGTTCGTCGATGCTTGCGACCTTAAGGAATGAAAGCATCTGCTCCAACGTGCGTCCTGTCGATCCTGTAGCAATCATGCTGAGGACGACGTGCATGGATAGCGGCGAGAACACCAAGTTCATGCCTTTTTCGATCTCCTCAAGGCCTATGTGTTTTGCCAGCCGCAGGCAGAAATCGGTGTCGGAAACATGAGAGGGTTGAGAAAAAGCCATCACAATCCCAAAATGCTTTTGTCAAGCATCAGAGAAATTGCCTACGGTCGGCTATTATATAGATTTCGAAACAAGTACATTTATTTCTTATACGCCTTCAATAAATCTAGTCCGTTGATTAAATCCCTAGCATGGGAAAATGTCTTAAATGAATTTCCTCTTGAAATTATGTGGAATTCATATATGTTTTCTAAATGAAATGCATTTCCGACCATCAACAATAGCGAAATCATTTTTAGTCAATAGCTTGCATGATATATATATTTTTTGGAAAATTCAACCATCCGATATAAATCATACATGTGCGTCAATTTTTACTATTTTTAGATATTTGTAGATATTTTTTCGAATTTTTAAAAACTAATGATACGAATTTTAAAAAATCTACAAATATAAAAAAAATAAAAATTGACACACATGTTAAAGATGAGTGATCCTATTAACCGGGGCTAAGTAATTGCCTCACTTAGCCCACCTCAAAAATCCTATTTAAAAGAACTTTTTTTTGCTTTTTGCTTCCTACACTTGTTTATCTAAGTGTATTTAACATATAGACCAAGTTTTACCATTTTTGGATTTGTGTATATATTTTTTATAGATTTTTAAAAATAAAGGTATTTTAAATACATATATACACGTAGATATTTAAAAATTTCAAAAAAATAGATAAACATATTCAAAAATGGTAAAACTTGGTCTATATGTTAAGTACACTTAGATAAACAAGTGCACGGAGAAAAAAATAAAAAAAATTATTATAAATAGGTTTTTTAAGATGAGCTAAGTGGAGCATTTACTTAGCCCGGCCCTAACAGGATCACTCCTCCATGTTAAATACACTCAAATTAATAAATTTATAAAAAATTCAATAAAAAATACAAAAAATGAGTTAAATACACCCGAGTGCGCTGTGGCTAAGTGCACCAAAGTACATTTAGTCATTCCGGTCATATATTGTTAAAAACTTATCCCTAAATTGCAAATTGGTGGGGCTGTTGGATTGGCCAATCCGAATCGTTGAAAAATGGCTCCTATGAAGGGTTGTTGGATTCAAATATCAAGGACATTGTCACCGTGAGTCAACCCGGACAATGCGATTCCGATTCTTAAGCTCACTGATCAAAGGTATGCAAGCATATCTTAGCCCAGTTTTCAAGCCCAATATATCATGATACAATCTCAAAGCTCACATTGTCCTACCAAGTAATTCGTATGACTGTTGGTGAATTAAGATCTATACGTGTTATTTAAAAAAATAAAAAAAAAAGATCTATACATGTGGGCTAGAATTTGTATTGGAGAATGAGGTTGGATGATTGAAATGTGATGCTAAGATTTCTCCAGAAAAACAGATGTTAAATGCTCCAAGAAAATCTAAATGGGTGAATAGAATATGCAATTGATGACGGAAGAATAGCTGGAACTTTATTACCCATCTACTACCAAAAATTGTAAGTGGATCCCAATGATCTGCAATTCGATTTTGATTGCATCGGACTACGAATATCTTAATCATCACTACCAGTGGCAAAAGTCTTTGATGGATGAACAGCAAAAAGCATAGATAAGATCAAAGAAGTGCCAGACTTTTTCAGTTTTCAGATTTGTAAGTTTATAAGTACCACATGCATCTATTAGCATCATACAGCACAGGAGATGCTTTAATTGACTGACAATGGATTTAGTACATGCCCAATGAACAACACAGTTCCACTGGTTTCTTCTCTGATCATGAACATGAATGGGTGATCAGCCACAAAGTCTATGGGTGGGGCTCTTGAACCAGAGAGTAGTCTCCCTTGACCCCCTGTGCCTGCAGCAGCTAGACTTCCTTTCTCATTAACTTCAACAAATGACTTGTGGAATATATCTGAAACAAAGATCTTGTGGTTACTCTGCCCAAATTCTACCATATCATGAAGGTCTGCTCGCATGGAGAAGGGAAGATCCAATCCCATTTCCTTGAACATCTCTGTTGCTTCGAAGCCAAACGAGATCTTGAATTTTGGAATTCTATATTCACCGGTGATGACTTCCCCTAACCTTGTGTACCGATCTAGGAACTCAGGATCAGAACGCATATTCAGTACTAGATTTTTCAGACCGTCCCTTTCATCAGGGAGGAGCAAATACATTGCAAACCGGTTTTCTTCCTTGCGCCCCTGATAAGGGAGTTTCAGGACTTTGAAACCATCAAACGAGCGTAGTAATTGCTTGTGCTTGTTGGTCATGAAAGGGGCATGTACCGAGTTTCCATTCAGGAGGTAGAATTCCCTTTCACAGGTGTCTCCACTGATGAACATCTTGGTCCAAGACCCCTTAAAATAGAGTGCATTCGCAAGAACCAGTAAAGTCGATTTATCGACAGACCCAGGAGGAAGTAGCTCTCCAATGAGTCCATCCGTCCTATTTCTGACCCAAGTATTCACTTCCTTGCTCACTCCATCACCCTTCATCAGCAAGAACACAACTTTCGTTATTATTAGTTGCAACAGCAAACCACCTTGGCTTTCCATGCTTGTGAAAATTCTTTATCAATTGCATATGTAGAACTCAGATATTGCATGCATGGATGATGAATAAAGGTCATGGCACAGCAGACCGAGCACATATCATGGACTACCATACATGAGGAATATCATGATGTATCGTGTGCCATAAACCCATTGATTTGTTTCTATCAGGCATGCAGCATCCAACCATAATTGCAAAATTACATGAAGGGAATGTGCATTTCAGTGTGAATCAAAAATTGGAACTGGGTTCTATTCCTGCAATTCTCTTAAAGAAAGAATTTGCTAACAGTGGATTGTGTTGCAAACTAGACGTGGGAAAACTAAGCAAGAACAATTTTCACCTGGTTTTGGAAATCGACTGCACATGCCTCCGCCTTGTAGACCCTATTCATTACGTCTTTGAAGGCTTGTTTGAGTGGAAATAATTGCTCAATCCAGACTCCATTGACCAATGATAGAACTGGTCCTGTGGTGGCAGCTCCATCGCTGGTTGTGAGATGTAAGAGCTGGGAAGAGAGCACATTCAGTTTCTCAACGCTTTCCACCTTCAAGAATGAGAGCATCTGTTCCAACGTGCGTCCTTTTGATCCTGCAGCAATCATGCTCAGGACGACATAAACGGATAGTGGAGAGAACACTAAGTTTGAGCCTTTTTCAATCTCCTCGAGGCCAATTTTCTCAGCTAACCGCAGACAGAAATCGGTGTTGAAAACATGAGAAGGGTGAGAAGATGCCATTACACAAGTTGGAGATCCTATTCGGAGATCTGATTTTGGGACAGGTACACAAATAGAGGCAGGTAACATAATATATAGGTTTTTTTCCGCCACAGTTTTCATGATGATCTAGAATTGATGTTAATTTTGTCTTGTCCATCATGTCAGCCATCAATGGAATTAGTATAATTGCAGATTTTTCATTGGTGTCGGCAAAAGTTGGAATATATCTACAAATATTCCTTAAAAAGCTATGGGTGAGCGTTGTTGAGTTTCTAAACGTTTGTACTAAAAAATGAATGCAATTCGTGCATGGGATCCTCCTAGAAGCATTGTTTCCAGAGGTTGGTTTGTCCAGGGTGGTGATGTGAATTTTTCTATTACATGAATTCTGTTGTTGCAGTACATACCCAGAAGTGCAATGGACTTTTTCTCTATTAAGTACCGACATGTAGGCATAGAATGCAATTAAAAGTATCATGTTTATCTACTGCAACTAATCGAATAGAAGAATAAAAAATCGCCACAGAGAAATTCACACCAACAATTAACAATCTTTCTGATGAATCTACTGCGATAAAGCCAAATAACAGGATTGCAAACAGTCGTCAAGGAAGTGTTTGCTTGAACACCACTCTTGGTTGGGTTGCCGCGTAGATTCTATTCTCTTATCCAGTGGTGTGGTGAAGTTATACAACAGGACATAAACAAGGCTGAATGTGAACATATTTAGCATCTCGTATTGTGTATGGTTCTTTCCAACAGGGACATCTGGTCTGAATCAGCATACATAAGCAGAAAGAAAAAAAAATAAAAAATTTCTTCTTCAGTTTTTATAGGTGTTATCATTGTTGTCTTGTTGTTATCAGCATCATTGTTATAATCAGCAGTTCACAAGTACGAAGAATATTCTAATGATAAATAGAGAGCGTGTTCATGTCAGCCAATAGACAATACGAAGAAGCAAACATCACTAGAGAAGGGGATGCTGTTCTTTGTCGTCTTCTTTTTAATTTTGTTTGTGTTAAGGAGGCAAGAAGACGAGCATGGGCGTGGACCTTCGAAAACTGTAAGATCAAAGCCACAGCAGTGCCATGCGCTACACAAGCCATGGCCGGCCCCATGGACCTTGTTCAGTCACAAGGTAACAATCTCGTGTTGTTTGTTTATCGATTTTTTTACCCCCCTTTGTAACCAACATGGAAATGATCTTGCTTATGCCAACAATACTATTTTTTTCTTTAAAATTATTTATTTGTTCAAATGTCAGTTTCTATTTTTTCATTCAGCTAACCTTTTTATTTGATTGTTATTCACTTCCCAATTTACTTTTTCTTTAATTTTCAGAATCCAATGTTTCCTCCTTTTCTTTCTGTTCTCCTAATTTCAATCGATTACAGCGGATTAAGTACATGCCCAATGAACAACACAGCTCCACTGCTTTCTTCTCTGATCATGAACATGAATGGGTGATCAGCTACAAAGTCTATGGGTGGGGCTCTCAAAGAAGAACGTCGTAGCAGCAGACGACCTCCTGTGCCTGCAGCAGCTAGACTTCCTTCCTCATTAATTTCAATAAATGACTTATTGAATATATTCGAGACAAAGATCACATCATGCTTCGGCACGAATTCTACAATATCATGGAACTCGGCTTGAATGGAGAAGGGGAGATCCAGGCCCATTTCCTTGAACACCTCTTTTGCTTCAAACCCGAATGAGATCTTGAACTTTGGGATTCTAAATTCACCAACATTGGCTTCCCCTAGCCGTGTGTACCGATCTAGGAATTCAGGATCAGAACTCATAAGCTGCAAAAGATTTTTAAGGCCATCCCTTTCATCAGGTAGGAATAAATACATTGCAAACCAGTTTTCTTTCTGACCCCTCTTGTAGGGGAGTTTCAGGACTTTGAAACCATCAAACGAGCGCAGTAATTGCCTCTGTCTGTTAGTCATGAAAGTGGCAGGTACTGAGTTTCCATTTAGGAGGTAGAATTCCCTTCGACAGGTTTCTCTAGGGTTGAACTTCGTGGTCCAAGATCCATGGAAACAGAGCGCGTTTGCAAGAATTAGTAAAGTTGATTCGTCTACGCACCCAGGAGGAAATAGCTCTGCAATTAGTCCATGTGTCTTGTTCCTGACCCAAGCATTCACTTCCTTGCTCACCTCATCGCCCTTCATTAGCAAGCACACATTGTTCTTAGTTATTGATTGCAATTGATTTTCACATAACAGCAAACCACCTTGATTTTCCGTACAAATGGGATTCAGAAAGTACAAGTATGAAAGTTGGACGATAACGATGATAACTGAACAGCAGATCAAGTACAAATAATGGTCTACCATTGCACAAGGAACAGGAACATGTATCATATGTCATTATCCCACTGATTGTTGCCCTCAATGGCTGGAAGCATGAGTTGGGTTCCACCATACTTGAAACTATTATACAAATGCGGGTATTTACTATTAGCCAGTGGAAGGTTTTTCAACCTACACTTCGAAATAATCATTAAGAATATGAATCTCATCAGTGTAAAAATCAAAATTCAGTGTCCGTGTGATGAAGCATGTGTTGCATAATGTGTTTGAGCAAGATCTACTCTCCTAGCCAAAACTGTCTGATCATTCCGACTTTTTAAAAAATTATGACGAGTGTTTGGAACTGGATTCTTGTTTTTGCAATCCATCTTCGAAAGAAGGATTTGACAGTTTAACTGTTTGAAAAAATAGAAACGGGAAAGCTGAGCAAGAACAATAGTCACCTGGTTTTGGAAATCAACTGCACGTACGTCTGCCTTGTAGACAGTGTTCATTACATCTTTGAAGGCAGGTTTCAAAGTAAACAATTGCTCAACCCACATTCCATTGACCAATGACAGCTCTGGTCCTGTGGTAGTAGCTCCACCGCTGGTCAGGAGATGAACAAGCTGAGACGAGACCGTATTCAGTTTCTCAATGCTCTCCACCTTCAGGAACGAAAGCATCTGTTCCAACGTACATCCTCTCGATCCTGCGGCAATCATGCTCAGGGCAACATACATGGATAGTGGAGAGAACACCAAGTTCATGCCTTTTTGGATCTCCCCAAGGCTGATGTGCTTCGCCAACCGCAAACAGAAGTCATTGTTGGAAACACGAGAGGGAAGATCAGAAGAAGCCATCACACAAGTCCGAGGTTGCATTTAGCAGCTGGTTTCAGCAGAGGGATTGAATGAATTCACAGATGATGAGATGGCAGAAATTCTCCAGCTTACATATCCTATTCCACGTAAGCATAAGGGAAACGCCAATCCACTCCTAAGAAACTTACCTTCTCTCTGGTTTGAGAACAACCCCCACATGTTGATCATTCATAGTGGTCATGAGAAACAAGAGTACGAGTCCGTCAGCGAAAGTCATTTATTTATTATTATAGTAGTCAGCAAAAAGATTTAAGGTGTGTTAGTTTTTTATTTTTCAATTAACATTTTTATTTTAACTGTATTATCTTTACTCCTTATTATTATTCTTGTCGAATCACATCATTTTCTTCAATTTCAAAAACTTTTACCTTTAAAATTTTTCATTTAGAAGTTTCATCACTTCCAAAAACACACCCTTGATTAGCATTTTTTAAATGAAATTCTTCTGATGCAGTCCATACGTAGAATTGAAGTCCAGTGGCCGTCTAGCAGGGACCAACTGGACAAACGACAGCAACAAAAACAATATTATTGCTCATTTTATTTTTATTGACGTTTGTCATCGTAGTCGTCGTTTGATGTTTGTCCCCATGTTATCTTCTTCATATCGTTGTTCTTTCTGATTTTTTGTGTTGCGAGGCGGCAAACGATGCAAGGCTTTCCGCTGCAAGACTCGCACGCGTACCCTATAGTTGGGATTTCAATGTCTTGTCAAGTGTTTTGGGAATTACTTGAACGAAACTAAAAATGAATCATGAATGGGAAATACCATTCATCGCCGAGTAGGATTACTGATCGCATGCACCAGCTTGCTGGAGCTGCTCGTTGGGGCCTGCCACTGCCATCCTAATATGGACTAGCTCCTGCACATCAACAAGACCCCACCAGTGCGAGAACGGCTTTGGTGGGAACCGAGTTCCCAATCACAGTGAGAACTCTTTCAAAATCTTAATTTTTAAATTTTATTTTAAAAATCTAACCGCACATATTATTTAAAATATAATTTTAACTGCCCGTAATAAAAATAATTCAAGTATAATGGTGATAATTAAAATTTTATGATATAAGAATATTAATGGTGTATACCTTTAAATTATAAATAATAGAAAAAATAAGATTTGTATGATCTGAAACGTTAGATACATGCATTTGGTTTAGATGAGGCTACGAAATTCTTTTTTTTTTTTTTCACGAAGTATTGTACATTAATTTTTATTTGCAAAATATATAAATTTCATGATTTTTACTTATTTAAGGTCAAACTAACATCTGATTTTTAAAATTTTCATTATGAATGTCAAAATCATATTTTAAATAATATGTGCAGTTAGATTTTAAAATAAAATAAAAAAAGTAAGTTTTTCAAAGGGTTCCCATTGAGATGCGAAGCCGTTCTCCACAAGTGCCTTCACCCGTTTAACGTCAGTATCAGCAACTTGTCAGACTCAGACACAATGCCCGGGTCCAAGTACAGTAACTAACTCTCAAACAAATTGACGTGGGACGTAGGAATGTGCGTATAGGCCTATAGAATCAATTCTACTTCTACCGTTATTAGGTTGATGATAAAATTTTACATGATTCCTAAATTACCCACGTGACAGTCGCTAAGAGAATCTGTGTACTAGCAAAATTGTCACTCATGCTTGCATATTTTCTGGAATTTTAATACATGCATTTCAATAAATATGGTTAAAAAAAAAAAAAAGTTCACCTCGAAATACCCAGATTGTAATTAATCCACCGGCACCCATAAAGAAGTAATTTGCCTCCCAATAAACATATTATATACCATCCATCACAACATGCCCGAAAATCCAAATTTTGCTATTTTCATGAATTAAGGGGCCGGCTTCTTTCTGGGAGAATTGGTGCCCCTTCACAGCATAACATCAACAGATTTGCCCATCAAGCACTCCGCATAAAACATGTTGTCATATCACTATACAGATAGTGGTCATCTATGGTTTACATATCCGACATTTTTGCCAACGATAATTTGACTGGTTTAAGAATGACTATCTTCATTTCTGTTCCGCAATTGCAAATCCATCAATCTAATTTCCTGTGTCCATTCTGAGGTATCCTATGGATACACGACATATCTCGTGAATGAATCCACTTCCAAGACTCAACAGTCCAAGAAAAATGTCTTC
The DNA here is from genome assembly GCA_030490835.1 of Annona cherimola. Classification (NCBI taxonomy): domain Eukaryota; kingdom Viridiplantae; phylum Streptophyta; class Magnoliopsida; order Magnoliales; family Annonaceae; genus Annona; species Annona cherimola. The sequence goes on along the minus strand of CM059973.1, from coordinate 97,862,272 downwards.
CACTAGACATATCCTGGACGAAATTTTTGTGTGCAGTCCATCAAAAAGGAATTATTGAGGGAGAACTGGCTTCCTAATGTATCCTCTGAAGTTCATACCCTACCCCACTGAAGTCCCTGGACATAAACCTGTTGCAGGCGATGACATTGTATTGACCGTTGAGAACCCAAGGTATGGTGATCTACCAAAAAAAAAAAAAAAAAAAGTGGAGATGAAATCAACATAAGAGGATATGATACAAAGCCTAAGCTTTAAAACTGGGATTGCGTCTGAATGCATTTTCAGAAATTCCGGGACCAATGTCAGCAAAAGGTCAAATTGAGATTATTATATGTTCTTTACCTCATGAATAGATCTGGCCTTGATCAATTTTCTGTAACATTTATAACCACTTAAATACAAGCATGCATCAAATGGTGTGGCCTGCAATGCGAAACAGGAGAAGAGTAAAGTATGGAAATGCCCAAATGAACTACTAGGTAATTCATGTAACTAAATAGAGATCTGCATGACAATTGTGAGCTGTAAAAATTCATTAAAAAAGTGAAGAAATGTGCAGATCACATAAATGTACTTTTAAGAGGTGTAACTTCAGCATTTTTGTACCATGTGGTTTGCAGCAGCAGCTTCTTAACCAAAGCGTTTTTTAAACAATGTATGTCGCTTTGAAGGATCCTTAGGCTTGCTTTTGGCCTGGCCATGCCCAAGTTGCTTCCCCTTTCCAGTACTGGCACAAAATACCACATGAAATCACCATCAAGTTAGCAGCATGATATATACTATTTATGCGCTTGAAAATTGATAGATAATACACAATTCAGGCTACACGCAACTCTTTAGAGTGGGAAGCCTCTTCCTAAGTCTTAACTCCATATGGCAGTAAACCCACAGATTCCCAGGGTCAAAAAACCAAACAGGTTGCATCATAAGATATTATAAATCATGCTGTATTGGAAGGCTGTGTCGACAATGGATGCAGAAGAGTGATTTTATCAACTTTTTGTAAATATGCAATTCCAAACTTCAACAGTGAAAAAGGTATAGGTTTCAAATAAATCAAACTAACACGCCATTCACCCTGATCACTTCATGCAGTTGACATCATCAGATCAAGAAGAAGACGAACAAAAAATCAAAGAGCTCATTAGATCTAAGCCACTTTTTTGTTAAGTTGTTCCTACCAAACACTTCTCCCAGGAAGGTTGACCAAACAGGCTTTTTAGAAAATCCTAGTGTGACATCTCTTGAGTGTCAAACACCTAGTGAATTGACATCATCAGTTCAATGGAGCAGAGCAGCAAGAACATTTAACAATGCTCCCTGGCACCCGCAACATGCATCTAGTCTTCAACTTACATTTATTTTCCTTCTCAGGTACACACTAATTACTTACTGGTTGAACTATGTACTGAATTGAATAATGAATGGCAATATAGCTTTTGAAGATACTCAGCATTCTCGATTTCACTGGAAGAGAAAATTTTCACTGAGTTTAGAAGAAGACAATTTCAATTTTGGAGAAATTATTGCTAATTTTGCCAAACTATTTTGCTAAAATATAAAAAAATTAAGATTCTTAATTTTAAAAAAGCTTCAGAATAGATAATGTTAAATATAAATACATACTACAATAAAAAACAACAATTTGAATTCCAAGATATTAGTGAAAGCATCTATCATCTATGAGTCCCATGTTATGTTAATATAAAAATTTATTAAAGACATTTGGGTTGCTTTTAAAAATTAAAAGACTTTCTACCATAAAAATATTTTTCTCGCAGAAAAATAAAATCAACAAAGCCTAAAAATATTTTAAGATGCATAAAAACAAATATTTCAATAAATATATTTATTATTGTTAAATATCTCAATAAATTTAAAAGAGTAGGGGTGCGCTTGTATTTACCAAAAACATATCTTTTCCACCAAAAACTTTTTTCCTCCACAACTACCTTATTTTTCAATCATTTTTTTCACATATTCTTATCCAACTACCATACATTTCAATCACTTCTTCATAACTTTTCATACAACTTCCTTATCTTATTTTAGCTTTATTCTTTTTATTTCTCATCATTACCCCTATCATATCACAATTTAAAATTTTTATCAAATACTCCTTCCCAAAAAAAAAAAAAAAATTGTTATTAAATACACCCCAAATCAAAAACTTAGGGCTAAAATAATAAAACATTATTACCAGCAGCATGTGCTACATGTGCAGTAACTTTCTTTAACAAGAAAATATAGCATGGAAATATGTGTATAATATGTTGAAAAGGGTGGAATTGGAAGACAATTAGTATAGGAAGCCAAAAACAGTATATTCTGTAATTTATGCTAGGTCACCGTACTTATCCTCCTCCTCTGATTGTCCTCTCACAAAAAAATGAATGTACTCACTACTCCAACTTCAGAAGATTGCATGTATGGGCTTCAACATATGAGCTTTGCTGTGTTCATGTTTTTTTCCTGTTTTCCCAATTCTATTTTCTCATGATAAAATATCAATAAAACTAGTGAGAAGAAACATCCATCTCAAGATTAAAGAGAAATTCTCTCAAAATTTCAGAACTCTCTCCTAATCAGCGAGATCTGAACTTGACTAGGTGATATAATGTTGCTGGATGGCAGAATGGAATTTTCACTGATATTTTCACTGTGATTCTCGATTTGCAAACACTGCAACTACCTCTGATTATTAATTCTTACATGAAGATGGAAATAGCAATTGTGGAGAATAAAGAAAAAGAAAGGAAATAAGATAGGCGAGTTATATACTTGTATTCCATGTAAACCATCCCACTTGCTCCAGACATGGTACTCATTGAGCCTGCTGAGCGACGGGCTTTCTGCAGTGCAATATCATCTGCATCTTCATCTAGCTGCTCCAAACCAACCTGATCATCACCCGCACTCAGGACCTGACACAAAAACCACCATCATGATTTCCAAGTCATCACTTAGCATACTGCTCACATGGACATCTATCACATGTAGAAGTAAATATGGGAGAAAAACCTTGGATAGGAGTGCAAGTTGTTCATCCAGCCTGTGATAGCTCAACTCAGCTCCTGAATCAGGTGGAGGCAAGCTTGTAATGATCTGTTAACAAATTCAACCACATTATTCATGCCATGAGTAAAATGTGTAAAACATTTATGTTAAGTATGGACAAAAGATGTCCAATGTCATCAACATCCATTTTCTTTACCCATGGAACCTATCTCATCGGGACATTTTTCAATGCACTCAGGTGCACTTAGCTTCAATGTACTCAGGAGTATTTAACCCATTTTTCTTTTCTTTTCTTTTCTTTTTGAAATTTTTTAATAAAACTGTTAATCTAAGTGTATTTAATATATATATATATATCAATTTTCACCAATTTTGGAAATTTTTAGAATTTTTTTTGAGTTTTTTAAAATCAGTGGCAGTTTCGTAATTCAAAATCTAGATTAATACTTGTATAAAAAAAAATTTCAAAAAAATATATTAAAAAATAGATTTTTGCACCTGGGTACACTAGATCGGTACTCTATCTCATCAGTGGACCAGCCTGCTATCACGAATCAGGTCCAATCATCATCATCGTCATCGTCATAAGTCATTTCCTATCTAAGCGGAGTCGGCTGCATGGATTGTGCTACATCATTCTTAACAATCAACAATTAAGTTTTCAATAATTTTTTTGATGTTTTCGTATCTTGTTTAATTACTTTCATCCATGTGTTTTGGGTCCTCCTCTCATTCTCTTACCGTCTTCTATTTGAATAAACTCAATTATCCTAACTGGTGTCATTTTTTTTTAAATTAGAAAACTAGTGTCATTTCAATCTTCCATTTAACATGACCGAACTATGTTAGTTTGTTTTCCCTCATTTTATCACCTATTTGGCTTCACTTTCCGATAATCCTGAGTTACTTCATTTCTAATTATATCTTTTCTTGTTTTTTTCACTCATCTACTTTAACATTCAAATTTCTGCTACTCTCATTTTATATGTATGTTGTTATTTAACCGACTAATATGTCCATCTTATTGAGCATCTTAAAAATTGTGATGATGATATAAAATTATAGTTGGATTAAAAAACCTGGATTATATAACACATCGGATTAATATCTACAATTTTCATCCTCCATTCATTAATAGAACATACCTTAAAGCTGTAACCTTGATCAATCAAAAATTGCTGCCTCTTAGTTGAGTAGTACATCTCCTACATCCAAACAGAGCACTAAGCTTTGTCAATGATAGCATGACAAAATAACTAACCCCCGAAGGTCCATCAAAACGCTTCTTTAAACCAAGTTATTGTGTCTAACAAAATTCCAAAGACAAGATATATTGACTGACCTGTGTATCAGTGGATACTAAGGAATAGAAGAAAGCATTATACTCTTCCTTCCCTCCAGCCATCCTATCTTGAAGTCGACCCTATCAAGAGAGCGATAGATCCACCATTATTAGAAAATAATGAAAAAAATAAGAAATCACCATAGAGCATTTCTAATTATTTACCGGAAAAAAGCACATCAACTGGTCTAGAAAATAGACAATAACAAATATTAACCACACAGTATTCTGCTTCACAAAGAAGCTTTTCGTTTCTAGATGAATTTAGTAACAAAACCCAGAATGGATCGCAATCTAAACCAGGTGAATTCTTATCCTCAGAACTTGGCAGATACAATTTCTTGGAGAAGTCCGCCAAAAGAAAAAGATTTTCCACCCAAAATCAACATTGCTAGCTCCAGGTCCAATAAAAATATACATAAAATACAGGTCAAATCTGAAAATGACTTGATTCCAGTTGCCATCCCTCTAGAAATTAAAAGACCAGGCACAAGTTTCCTTTTTGCAATTTTCCTAATTTGAAGTTTTTTGAAAAAACTGCTATGAGATTTAACCAGCAGCGTACTTCACAAAGATAATAGAGTGAAAGCAACCAAGATCTAACACTTCAAAAACAGAAACCAACGGCCATAACGCATACCTTTGCTCTCAAAATTCGTCCCAGACGTTGGGCTTCTTGTCGACGTGAACCAGCATGGGATGAAATCTGGATTATCACATTAGCTTCAGGAATATCAATGGAGTTGTCGCCCACCTGAAATGAAAGGGAAGCAGTGAAACAAAAAGCAATAAATGAAGAACCAATCAGCATTGTTAGATAGTGATCATATAACAGCTTTCACAGCCATTGTAGATGATTGAAGTCCAAGAATATAATATCATGGAACAAGAGTAACAATACTTTTCACTGGAGTTATATATAGAGGTAAAGGATATGCCCACCCTGCTACCCATAATCTTTACTCGGGATAGAAAACTGACTGAAATGGGTATTACAGTGGACGGGCACCCTGCTACCCAAAATCTTCACACGGGGATATAAAACTGAATGAAATGGCTGTTACAGTGGATGGACAACCATTCAAAGCCACTATGCCCACTACCATTCTTTAAGATCCTACAAATGTACTTTTGCTGCCTTCATAGGATATATAGACTTCTAAGCTAATATCAATCAGTGCCAGGGAACTTAAATGCCACCAGGATAAACTAAACCAAACAAAATCTAAAATTGTAACTAGTTGAACAAAAGACATATTGAAGCCACTATCGTACACTGTACCTTAGAAAGGAAAATGGTGTTGACATCTGGGCTGTGTTTGAATGCATAAAGAATTCTTGTTCTCTCATTGTGACTGGAAAAAAGGTTTTAACAAAAAATTAAAAAATGATGGTTATTATTAAGGTAAAATTTGCAGAGTAAGCATTAAATAGACAGAAATAATTATGAAGTTGTAACCAAATGCAACAAGAAAACAACCTGGTTGCACCATAAATCATGGGCTTTCGAAGTTTCATTGCATATTCAGTAAGCGCAAAAAGATTATCAGCAAACACGATTATCTTGTCACCACGCTGTTGTTCATGAAACCGGATGAGAAACTCACAAGCCCTGAATTTATTCGGGTTCATCACATATAATGCCTGAAAGAACCAGATAAGTAGCAAAAAAACAAGAAAAATGAAGAAATAAGTTTTTTTTTTTTTACACAAATTTGGCACCAAAAAAATTCCTCAAAAACAAAAATGCAATTGAATTAAATTAACTCAAGGTGTGATTGGCTACTTAAAAAACTTTTCACTCTCCACAACAACCTTATTTTTTAATCATTTCTTCACATCTTCTCATACAACTACCCTACTTTTCAATCATTTCTACACAACTACCCATGCAACTAACCTATTTGTTTTAACTTTATTTACTTTACTTTTTATCATTAGCTCTATTAAATCACATCATTTTCTCCCATTTCAAAAATTTTTACATTAAAATTTTTCATCCAAAAGTTTTGTCACTTCCCAAACACACCTATAATCTTCTCTAGATGCTTAAAAAAAAAAATTCCAATCCCATCCTTATGAACAAGTTAAAAGTAATAATAATAAGACCCAATCTCATGTAACATTGTCCATCATCAAGATAATTGGTATGGAAGCATGTCACTTTTGACTCTTCAGTGAAAAGAGGAATTCCAAGCACTGAATCAACAGGAGACGTATACTTCTTATAAAGTTAATTAGTTTAAACTTTAAAGGCTAACCCATGATTAGGGCAATTGCTGTCAATGCTTCTTAAGTTTTCAGGCTCTAGTTTCTGCTATACAAGGGATCAAATGGATAAGACTTAAGAAGATGGCCTCTCACTTTTGTCGTACAAGACGATATCTCACCATCTTTATTTGCGATGTTCCATATAATTTTTGCTTTCCTTTGGTAAACCATTGTTAATTTTCAAAGCCAAAAAAGGATCATTCTGGGAAAGAGAAGAAAAGAAATTTTTAAAAAAATGCTTGACAAGGTAATGATAAACACCTGCTTCTTCTTTGAATTTTCCTTCTTCAAGTATTCTGAAAAGAATTCCTTCGTCATTGGGCACCATACTTCAGCACATTGGACATTGGCAATGAATCCTGATTTCACCAAGTCCAGCCAATTGGCTTCATATAATTTTGGACCAATGAGGAAGTTCAAATCTGTGATGCGCTCATCCTCTCTTACAAGAGTCGCTGCAACACAAACCAATCAAATCTTAAGCAAAATGACCGGGCGCCACAAACAATATTCTGAATCCACAATCAGATGGAATTAAGGACAGACCAGTAAGCCCAAGTTTACAGTGAGACTTTGTGATACTGATGACCTTTCTAAACATGTGTGCAGGGACAACATGCACCTACAAAGCCAACGAAGGGAGACATCAATATTACACCATAAAATCATACTGAAACAGAGAACTAATAGAAGTCAAGTTGGTAGTACACATTCATGGAAACCAGATTGAGAAGTTAGCATAGGAATAAAAATTATGACCCATATCTTTGGAATTCATGGCGACCTTAGCTGACTGAGAGTCATCATTAAGTGGAACATAGCATGATTCACATGATTTGCATACTACTCTCAGATGTCAATCATGAAAGCCATGAATCATCCCAGAATAGAAAATCCTGGCCATTGAATTTTTTCTCCATTGAGAATGTGGATTAATATTGTGAGGCTCCTTCCATTTTGGTGACTTAGATTCAGACTTTTGGGGAACATTTGATGTTGGGGATCACTAGATCACGATCTAACAACCCATGGTTGGAACTTGCACACATTGGGAGCATGGTAAATATCCTCAACTAAACGATCAAGGCATTCTCCTTTGGTAAATTAACATCTATAATCATAATAATGACTCGTGCCTATAATTATTTGTCATACAAATATCTAACAATTACCTCATCCATGAGAAGCAATCCCCATTCTCTATTTCTTATCTCTTCAATGATTTTCTCAGACTCCTCAGATCTTTTACCACCAAAAGCAACCATGTTATAAGTGGTCACAACAACACCAGCATTGCCACGGAATCTTTCCTTGCTATCAGATGTAAACCGACAGATTTGATCGTCACGTATGGTAGACCACAACTTGAACTGGAATGCCCATTGATCCACAGAAACAGCATTTGTAGCCAGGCAAAGACAGCTCTTTCGTATTCGACAGGCTGCAGAGACACCAACTAGAGACTTACCTGCACCACATGGGAGTACGATAATGCCAGACCTTGCTCTACCTGCAAGCCATGAACCATCAGGATCTACAGCAATGACATTCTAATTATCAGTAAGGAAGATGCCCACAAGCAAAATAGAGCTGCTAGAAAATGATTCAGAGCCTACAACTGCATGATTCTCAGGAAGTACAGCTTTTCCCTTGCAAAATGCCCTCACCATTTCCAAACATCTTGCTCAAACTCTTCTCTTGGTAGGGCCGTGGTTGTGCTTGTGGCTTCAATTCCAAATTCAAGTCAGGATTCACCTGCAGTCATTAAAGAGAGCAACACTAAAATGAGTTCATTAAGTAGTCAGAAGGAAGATCATTGAAGATGCCGTTTGTCAAGCAATAAGAGAAAATGACCACATTGTTCATGATATGTCCCAAATTTTAGGTAATATACGTCCATTTATCTCACAAATTCATGCATTGGATCAACAGACCAAACCCAAGGCAATACAGGGTATTCGCTCCATATATGCCTCACTACACAAAATAGTTAGCAGGCTAAACTCCATACTTGAGGCATTTTCAGAACCAAATTCGTATAATCTTCACAATGAATGAGCACCTGACCTTTCTATTCAAACTTAAAATATTTGAAAGTTTCACAAAGAATACTATGAGGGTCAAGGGGGAAAAAAATCATATTTGCTGCTTCATTCGCTTACTCACTGTGTCATTTCTGAAATCATATTCCTCCAGCATAGGATAATTTAAAGCATTTGGCAAGCATCGTTGCTTCACATTTTCAACCTGCCATGGAAAATGAAATTCCCAGGTAAGATAGCCTATGTGTAATGAATTCCACTTGTGCAGGATCTAGATAGTTTAAGCCAAACCTGAGCAGGATCGATTTCAAAAGAATGTGTCTCCTTTTCTTCAGCTGCAGCAGCTGCCACATCGACTCTACTCAACAGCTCCTCATGACCACCTTCTACTTCACCCATTGTTTTACTTATTGTAAATGCATCACTTCCTTGCGAACCCTGAATAAGTGACCAACCAAAGGCAATATCAAAATTCTACCTGATCAAACAGGCAGTTCTCAGAAACAACAGTATGGTCCAATTTGTAAGGAAAAAGAGCACTATTCTTTAGCTCATTTTCTTAATGATCCTTCAAGTTCTGTTTGTGCAGATCATCTTGCATAAGATCCGAGTTTCACATACATCCAAGGAGACAAAGGCAAACGCATCCTTTTACAGGTAGGCCTACTCTTTTGTTCTACGGTTAGGACCAGCAATAGGAGGAAAATTCCTACTTACGGAACCTATATGGCATCCGAATGATGAAATTATCATGCCCAACAAATGGGCAACCGCTTTACACATGCAGTCATGACTGCACATCCCATTAAAAGAACAACCCCAAAAGAGCATAAGCATGGGCAAGTGTTGGTCATACATACCTCATTAGACAAAATCCTAGCACGGGATATAACTTCATCCTTGAGCAGCTTCTTGAGTACCTGCATACACCATAAAGTCAATCAAAAAATATAATGCATTCATTGGCTGATCCGATTTAATCTTGAAAATATGAAAAGCAAGATAAGTCCATAGCATCCTCTGCTCACAATTCAGGGGTCACTCCACCATCGCATTTCACCATTTCATTTCTTTTCCTTTTTGTTTTAAAACGTTGACTGATCGGACAACGACTAAGATGGGTTTGGTACAATAGGAATACAAAATTCTATCACTCTTGCCTATGGATAGAAGTTGCATTGAAAGAGGGGGAATGTGACCATTTCCCAACCATGCTATTTTTGCTCATCATTTTCCATATTTTTAGTCATAACGATTTCAACTTTTGAAAAAAGGCCTATCCTGCTAACATCGTCCCTTATGCTGCTGAGATCAACAAGCATTTTAAATACGTATTTCCACAACGCACACTATCAAATGCATTATTTACCCTATCTAAACTCTCCGTGTGCTAACCATAGTATAATTGCATTCTAAAACTCAAATACCACCAAAGAAGTACACAATAGCTTGACGAAGTCTTACCTCAGGAAACGGCGATTCCACGAAGTAGCGATTCTTCTTGAGCACAAGCTTCACCTTCCCGTAATTCGAAGTAGAACCATATATAAAATCAATCATCTCCTTAGGAAGCTTCGTCTTGGAGAGCTTGTTCAGCACAGTGATGATGGTCTCTGTCTCAAGCCCCACAGAGACAGCCGCATACAGGGAGTGAGGGGTAAGGTTGTATTCGTGCATAGACTCCGGGCGGCAAACAGGTTCCGCAATCGCGATGAGGAAGTCGTAGGCCTGCTTGTAAAGTGGCGAGAAAGTCTCGAGAAAGATCCGGCCATCGGCGCAAGCCCACAGCGGGCGATTGGCATGGTCGGGCTTCAGCTCCAATTTGGTGAAATCGTGCTTCTTGGGAGCATCGTTGTCGTAGTCACCGCGCGAGTTGCCCTCGTCGAAGACCTCGAAATTTTCGTCTGCTGCTGCATCGATGGAGGGATTCTTGGGGGCATCCTGCGCGTGACAGAAATCTAACCGAGGTGAGGAGGAATCCCATGATTTATGAGAAGGCAATCCAAAGGGATCGGATTGAATGGGAAAAAACCTTGCTTGTGGACGATTTATGCTTTTGAAAGGTCGAGATTTTTCACCTGCATAATTCATCGCAAAAAGAAATCAGAACGGGGGGAGAGGGAGAGAGAGAGAGAGAGAGAGAGAGAGAGAGAGATTCGGATACCATGCCCCGCCATTCTTCTGTTTCTATGGAGATTGCGATCGATGCTGGGAATTAAAAAATGGGAAATTCCGCAGGGGAGAATCGTCTTCTGAGTTCTGATGCAGGGCACAGCCGCTGCTTCCCGCACGCAGGCTATCCCACTATTATAACGGAACCGCTGAATTGCATATTGCCCCTAAGTTTCAGGAAATTGCATCTTCTTCTGATCTGTTTGAATATTTTAATTGATCCTTATAAGAGTTGGGTTCGTGAATTGTGCGTGCTTGCGTTGCGCCTTCCATTGATAGTTTACTAGCGGAAATTAATCCCAAAGTTAAGCTTCTGAAATTAATTAGAAAGTAATAATGAAAAAAGTTTGAAAACCCAAATTCCATCATCTTTAATATTCAACGACCTTTTAATTCGTGTACCAGCGCAAAGCGCAATGGTAACACATTTGGGTAGGTGTGTTTGTTTTTAGGATCGATTCCCGATGGAGTTAAATCTATGTTGTAATAAAAAAATCCTTTAATTCAAATAATTGCTAATGTATGAAAATTAATTCCAGATAATTTTTTATATATTAGTATTCAGATTGTGTCCCCGCGCATTAATTAGATTGGGTTTCTTTCTATGAAAAAAAAATTCTTATGTATATAAATATTTTTAACATTGATGTACTTTAAAGTTTTAAAAATTAAGGGTTGAGATTCCAATGAAGAACAACTTCAGCAACCTCACTTTTCAGGCCCTTGATCCTATGCTCCCGGGAGCATTGCGCCTCAATGCTTCCGGGCGCATATACCTATTTTTTTTATTTTTTTAAAAAAACTTTTCATGAACTTGTTAATCTAAGTGTATTTAACGTATGTATCAATTTTTACTATTTTTGGAAATTTTAGATATTTATTTCGGATTTTTAAAAATCAGTGGCATTTTAGTAATTTAAAATTACCTAAAATGCCACTGATTTTCAAAAATCAAAAATAAATATCTAAAATACTTCAAAAATAGTAAAAATTTATACACATATTAAATACATATAGATTAACACTATTGTAAAAAAAAATTTCAAAAAAAATAAAAAAATAGGTGTATGGCTCCCGGGAGCATAGGATCAGGAGCTCACTTTTCATGCCCAGATCCAATCCACCATGTGGAATGGTGGAAAAGCCTATTGCCCAAAATCTGACACTGACACTGTGTTCATGACTTACGATAAAAGCCGATCTTACAAGTTTTTTTATTTATATTGTAATAATCTGAAACATGTGCCTTCCATTTAGACTATTGATACATTCTATCACTTTTTCCCCACAATATTATGCATATATGTAACTATTTTTATTTTTTCCACTAACAAATCTTCCTAAACTATCATTTGTAGTCGCTCCAGTAACAATATTTTTTCACTTTTGCCACTATTCAAAATAGGAAGTGTAAATCAGGTCGGTTGACTTGGGTTGGGACAAATATAATTCAAACTTACCTTATAAAATATCAACTTAACCTTATTTTCAACCCAATTTTTCTTATATTAACCTAACCTTATTTTAACTCTATAGAAATCGGTTCAGTTCGGGTTAGAAATTGGGTTAATAAATATATCTTATTTAAATTTTGCTTAATTAAATCTATTTTAAAATATAAATCTATATCAAAGAATAAAAATTAATCATTTCTATATGAATACTTTTCAAACTATGATTTATATAATGATATAGGTGCTAAGTAATATTATTTCAAATCAATAATGTCTAGTTAATTCTTACATATTATATACTAATGTAAAACTGTTTATTAATAATTTATTATATTGTACACTAATATATAAAATCGGGTCGAGCCGGGTTGAAAACCATCCAACCCAAACCAATTCACTTTTGAAATCGGGTCAATTCAAATCGGGATATAAAATTTATTTTTTTCAAAATGCCTAACCCAACCTTATTATAAATCGAGTTGGGTTAGTCGGGTTCGGATTAAAACCAACCTTATTTACACTCCTAATTCAAATGAGTACACTAGCTTGAGGCCTTATATGTTAATTTTGATTATTGTGTTTTTTAATGAACAAAATATTGTCATATATCTTGATCTATATACATATGAATTCAGCTCGAATATAACCATGTTAAATAAAAATGATTTCATGTAACCTCTTTTGTTTATCTTAAATTAATGATTGATGAAGAATTCACTTCATCTATTATATTCATTGTGTGTTCGGGAAGTGATAAAATTTTTTGATTGATATAAAACTTTTTGAATTGGAAAAAAATAATAATATGATATGAACAATGATGATGACTAAAAAAATAAAGTTAAAATATATAAGTTAGTTGTATAAGTAATTTTGTAAAAATGATTAAAAGGTAAGATAGTTGCATAAAAAATGTGATAAAATGATTAAAAAATAGATTAGTTGTGAAGAGTTAAAAGTTTTGATTTGAAATTTTTTTGTGTTACACGAACATGCCCTTAAGTAAATGGCTAAGTTTTCGTCAAAAAAGGGTTAAGTTTAATTCCTCCTAATTAAAGATATTTTAAGGTAATATCCACAACATTTTAATAATTTTACTAATACCCACGACATTTCACCCATAATTTCTCACGTGCTCGCGTTGTCGCACACAATCAAAATGACTGTTATTTGCATGTGGAAATGACATTGTTGCCCAAATTTGGTTTATGTTGGCTCCACTTGCTTCAACTTAATTTGACATCTTTTTCCACTAGAGGCTCTGCTACTCAGGAGCCTTGACATCTTTTTCCACTAGAGGCTCTTCTACTCAGGAGCCTTGGCTACCTGCATTGGCTGCTGCAATTACTACATCAAAGAAGCTGAGATGACATTAGGAGCAAAGGCGCTTGTGACGGCAAGGGGCAGAGGGGAGGCGATGGCCTACCATTTCAATCTATTGCTTCAATGTTTCTTCTTCAATGATGCTGGTAGAAAAAATGTGATGGAGCTCCTCTGCTTTAAATCCGGCAAGTTGGTGACCACAAAATCCATCTACCTTGATGAGGTGAGGAGCACTAATTATGGTGCTTTAGCAGCATGAAATAGTTGTGCATATGGCTGTTAATTAAGGCTTAGATGCTACTTGGTTTTAATGGACGCAACAATGTAGAGACTCTTCCTCCGAAGGTTCGATCTATTAGAGTTCTATGCCCATGCGAGCTTCTCATAGATAAATCCTATCAAAAGGGATTATCTTCAACTTAAACTAGAATAGTTATCATTACGGGGGAGTTATCCTTTAGGATAGCTGATGGAGAGGAATTTTCAGTAGAGAGATTTCTCAGGACTCTCCATTCCCCCTATTATAAAAGAGGGATTTGGAATCCACTTTGGAACACAAAAGAAATCTCATTGCTCACATTCCCAAATACTGTAGGCACTTAGGTGGTGAAAACGTGGTTGGTTTTCGTTTTGTGATTTCAATTCAACTAGACTAGTAAGCTAGGCGGTCTAAAGCTTGAGGCGCAACATCAATTTAGCTTCCGCAATTAATTCCGATGTGATCTCCTAAGAGTTAGGCTACCTTATAAATTTATTGGGTTAATTTCATCGTGTGTAGTTTCTCAACATTGGTATCGAAGCGTTCAGATTATGACTCGGCTTTAATTATTTGAATGGCGTAATATCTTTTTGAATAGATGAATGCATGTTTGGGCTATTGTCTTAACATGTGTATGATTATCTAAATATATACATGTCATATCTTATTTCGATTGTTGGAATTTCAAATCCTCAAATTAAAATGATCGTAGGAACTTTTTTCCCCACCCATTTAAGAGAACGATCTAAACGCACACCTTGTTTAAATAAAAAAAAAATTCACTGCCATTATGGATGATGGGTGCATGCTTGTAAATAAAAACAGGACAGAGGTGCATTAATTGAAAAATCAAAGCACTTATTAATATCACCGATCTTCAATCACCTATGCCACATACTTCTTTTTTTAAAATTTGTTGTGGCCATTAAGATACATCAAGGAACTGCAAAGGGCAGTGGAAAATAGCTATGAAAGTTGACAGTCGTCCATGCACAAATTGAATGTACATGGAACTAATAAAAATACATATATATTTTCATGTTGCATCTTATTTTGAAGAGAAATCCTTTTTAAATAATATGAACGGAATTGATCTCCAATTAATATCCACATGTGTTATAATTTTTTTTTTGGAGATTACATTCAAAAGCAAGTTTCTATTACCATGTGCTTTCTCTTTTTTTTTTTGTCTTGTTTGGTTTATGAGATAAAAGTATATATTGATTTTCAAGTCATCAATATCTAGTGATGTAATCATGGTTAACAATTTTTGAGTGTCTAATTTCCTACATGAGTCATGCCACAATTCTTTTTGTTGCAAAATAATAATTATGATGTACATGAGTTTTGAATACCATTATGATAATAATTAGATATTACTCTCATTTAACTATGAAATAATTAATTCCATATGTTAAATGTATGATTACGGAATTTTGCGATGGATTGGATCCTTAATATAACATAAATCAAATTCAAAATTAATTAAAGTGACTTGTAATGTACTTTAGATCCATTTGTCGTAGATACACCAAATCAACCTTAAAATTTTGAAAAGTAGTCTCTTGATGAAAAGTTTTTGCAAAAAAAAAAGATGTAATTATTTTGCAAAAAAGAAAAATTGATAGAAATTGCAAAAATGCTCCTGGATCAAAGATTCTCACGGTTCATTGGATTGGGCCCAAGAAAAGTCTAGGCTAGTAAGCCCAAAAATAGAATGACCAATCAGATGTGGGCTAATGCTTATGTGGTGTGAGGTGGGCTATCCGTTTTTTATTTCAATGGATCTTGACCATTCTAAGTTCAATTTTGATGATCCAATAGTCAATCCCTACTAATTTGAACATTTTAGACATAATGGTGTGGCTCATTTTCTGTTTATGACTCAATTTTGATATTTATGTAAAATACATGTGCCACATTATATATCTTGCTCATTTATGCACACATTTTATGATTAATAATTATTTTATTACATAAGAGGAAATAGGAAAATGGATTATTCAAGTGCCCACCATTAAAGCTTATATGGAATACAAGATGAATCCAAGACATACTCTTCGTGAACATTCTTAGGTCATGAAAACATTTATAGAACGATTTTATCTAAGGGGCATAAAGTCGTTCCTAAAACAAAAGCTTTATGGCTTCATTAATTCCTTATCAGAAATAATAAGAACAGAAAAGATAATCTTTCGAGAGAGAAGTGAATCATTTAAAACCATTTTTGATGCTTTTTATGCATTAGAAAAAATGAAAATGGGCAAGATCACCTCATGGATTAAAAGAATAGTTGTTTTGTCTACTTGTTTCAATTTAGGCAACGTGAAATTTGTAAGGGTCGGCGCGAGAAGGCATGCTTTCTGGTTAGAAAGGGTTACAGATAGAGCCTTAAGTATAGACAAATCCACAGCTTGGAGTGATGCCACTGAAATGCAGATGTAGGCAATTAGAAGCCTTTTTGAAAAAGGAACTAGGAATATTATATTTTTTGTAAACAAATAAAAGGGAGGATTTATGTAATTTTTCAACTCTTTTTTAGACCATTTCTTTTTTGGTATTCACTTATGGTATGAATTAAAGTTCTGTGACATGACCAATGGTTAGTGTCTAGGCTAGAGGTTATTGCGGTTCTAAGTGGACTCATGGTTATTTAATTAGGACTTTACGAAAGTAAGGAGAGCCTCTCACGACCCAACCTCTTACCTGACTGACCAACAGCAAGTGTACATAGAATTTAATAGCACTTGGGTGAATAGGTAAAAATTTTATTTTATAAATTATTTTAAAATAGAAATTTCCTTCGAGTGGGAGTTACTAAGTTGTTAGGATTCAAAGGAATTCTCACTTAGAACTAAAATTTGGCGCGATCGAACTAAATTAATGATAACCTAACACTTGTGAAACAAATGATGATTGAGAACATAGTGAAGTTTCGAATTTGTCCCTTGTGTTGTCTTACCATTAACTCCGTTAGTCTTTTGTGACAAATAAAATCTATGCTAGTATTAATTATGTGCTAATACCCCTTACAGCTGACTTGAACAAAGGCAAGAAATTTAATGGCGACAACTATGATATCTGGTACCGTAAGGTCCAGTACCTCCTGAAAGAGTAGGAGGTGCTGTAAGTGCTAATCAATGTCATGGATGAACCTGAGCGTGGAAACGTCGCTCAACATAGAAGAAATAATGAGGCTTACCAATCTTATAAGATGAAGAATAGCATTGCTCGCGTCATGTTGCTGAGCAGTGTACAGGATGACCTGATGTGCGAATTTGAACAATACATCAAGGCTCAGGATGTGTGGATTGCCCTGAAAGAAAATTTTGGCGGCACATCTACTACGAAGGTGAGAGACTCACTATCAAATTTGACACTTACAAGAGTGTCATAACCACAATATACGGTAGCATCTTCAAGACATGTCAAATATGATCTAAGAACTTAAGTCAGCAAGGCATGTTCTCATAAATGAGCAGCAGGTGCAAACAGTAATTAGGTCCTTCCCCGATAATTGGGAACATATGAAGGTTAACGTGACGCACAACGACAACATTAAGACCTTTGATGATATTGCACGTCACTTGGAATTAGAGGATGAGTGCCTAGAGGTTGTAAAATTCTCCTCTGGACAAACATATGTTGTTAGTTTTAGACCTCATAGGACTTCAGGTTCTAAATGAAGGAGAAACCAGAGGTTCTTCAACAAAAAGGAAAAGGACGATCAGGGCCCACAAAGAAGCTAAGAAGGCCCGGCGCAAGCGGAGCAAGTGCAAAGGAAAGAGGGACTTGACTCAAGTCAAATGCTACAACTATAGCAAGTTAAGACACTTTGCTAGTGATTGCACTGAGCCGAAGAAGGTATTGTCTAACCTTACCCCTGCTTCCACTTCCATTTATGTTTGCAACTCGGTTATGCTAACTAAATTGCATCCTTTGTGGATTGTAAACTTAGGAGCAACGGACCACATAGTTAAAGACCGAGGAGCATTTGTGGAGTACTGCCGAGTCCCAACAGGAACGAGGTGGATCTATGTGGAAAATAACTCCAGAGCTGAAGTTAAAGGGATAGGAACTTGCAAGGTTGAGTTGCGTGGTAGCCCAACCCTACTCCTGCATGACATCCTTTATGCTCCAGAGATCCGACCCAACTTAGTCTCTGTTTTATCTCTTCTAGATTTGGGTTTTTATTTGAATTTTTATGGTGACTGCATTGACATTAAATTGGAAACAACTTTTTATGGCTCTGATTTTATTAAAGATGGTTTCATGATATTAGACATTAATTCTGATTTTTTATATCTAGTGATGGTTGTTTTTCATTTATTTCATCTTCTTATGCATTTTGATTGAAACAGAATGAATAGGTTAGCAAGAGAAGTCCTTCTTTGCCCACTTGCTAAGATTGATTTATATACTTGTGAACATTATCTAGCTAGAAAAGCAACAAGAAAACCATTTGACAAAGCAACTAGAGCTGAGTTTCCATTGCAGTTGGTCAATTCAGACATTTGTGGTCCAATGAATGTGAGGGCAAGGCATGGGGCCTCATATTTCATCACTTTCATAGATGACTATACACGATTTGATCATGTTTTCTTAATCTCCCATAAGTAGAAGCATTAAAATGCTTTAGACGATACACGAGTATGGTTGAGAACTAATTAGATCGAAAGATCAAAGCATTGAGAATTGACTGTGGACGCGAGTATTTGTCTGATTAATTCAAAAGTTTTTATGATGAAAAGAGGATAGTTAAGCAACTAACCATTCTTAGAACTCTGCAACAAAATGGTGTTGTCGAAATAAGGAACAAGATCCTACTTGATATTGTTAGGTCTATGATGACACAGCTAAATCTTCCAATATCTTATTGGGAGATGCATTGATGACTGTTGTGCACATACTTAACCTTGTGCCCTCCAAGTCAGCTACTTTTGCTCCTTAGGAATTGTGGATAGGCCAAAAGCCTAATTTGAGCAACCTGTGACCATGGAGTAAGCAACCTTTATCCACAATCTCTCTAATAAATATGATAAATTAGGCCTGGGAGAAAAGAAATGCATCTTCATTAGATAGTCTGAACACTCTAAAAGATAAGTGTTCATAAGCGAGCATGAGGATGGAAGTATAACTGAGATTGAATCACAAAGCACCACATTCTTAGAGAATGATTTTTTAAGTCTGAATGAAATTAACAGGGATACTTCTCTCTATGAGATGGAAGATCCTGAAGAAGGTGATGCTCCCAATCTAATAGTTAAAAAAAATATTGTCACAAATCAGCATCTTGAGCTGAGTGGGAGCAATGAACCCGAAGAATAACATCTTCGGAGGAGCATCCGTGAAAATGTCCTAGTTGTTACTTTGCTATTAAGGAGGAAATTCTTATTGCTGTGTCTCAAGATGATGATGATGAGCCTAAGGAAACCTTCATGAAAATTACTTATCAAGACGATGAGGAACCTAGATTAACTCATAAAGCTCTCTCAAGACTAACTAAGGAAAAATAGAAAAAAGCAATGGAAGAAGAGTTGGAATCTATGAGGACCAATCAGGTCTGGGACTTGATTGATCTTCCATCTGGACGCAAAGTGATTGAGAACAAATAGGTTCTTAAGATTAAATACAAAGCAGATGAATCGATTGAAAGATACAAGGCTCACTTAGTAGCTAAAGGATATACTCAGCAAGAGGGCATAGGTTACGAAGAAACTTTCTCCTTAGTTGTAAGGTTTACTTCAATTCGCTTCATACTTACAATTGTCGCAAGCTTGGATTTAAAACTTTACCAAATGGATGCTAAAATAGCTTTCCCCAACAAAGAATTGGATGAAGAGATCTGCATGGAACAACCTGTAAGTTTCATAAAGGAAGGCTAAGAGTGCAAAGTTTGCAAGCTCCAGTGATCGACTTATGGCCTCAAACAATCATCTAAACAGTGGTACCTAAGATTTCATCGAGCCATAATATCGTATGGGTTTACAATGATCAACAAAGACCACTATGTCTATATAAAACGATCCAAGGGTGATTTTATAATCCTATCCCTCTATATTGATGATATCCTACTCACAGGAAGTGATCTTGCGTTTCTTGTCGCCGTTAAAGAATGACTATCCTCTAATTTTGAGATGAAGGACATAGGTAAAGCAGATTCACATACCTGGAGTAAGAATAAAAAAAGATCATTCAAAAATATTTCTTAGTCTTTCCCAAGAAAAGTATATAAACAAAGTTCTTGATTGATCTAACATGCAAAGCTGCAAACCTATAGACAACTCTTTTGCAAGAGGTGAGTCATTGAGCCTTGATATATGTCCTAAGACTCTAGCTCAAAAGAGAGAAATGAAAAACGTTCCTTATGCCAGTGCAATTGGAAGCTTGATGTATGCTATGATGTGTACTCACCCTGACATTTGTTATATTGTTAGTGTCGTAAGTCAATATCAGTCAAATCCTGGACGAGAATATTCAAATCCTAGATGAGAAAATTGGCTAGCTGTCAAGAAGATTTTTAGATATCTTAGAGGCACTGCAGACTACTCAATTTGCTATCAATGATGTGATTTGCGCTTAACGGGATACTCAGATGCTGATTGGGGCGGAGACCTAGATGAGTGAAAATTAACATCGGGTTATACTTTCTTGCTAAATAATGACATCATCTCCTACAGCAGCAAAAAAAACTTGTGTAGCTTTATCAACTTGGAGGCTGAATTTGTAGCATATTCAACAGCGATGCAAGAGGCGATTTGCCTCAAAAGGTTCTTACATCATTTAGGAGTTACAGAGAATATAGCTAGACCTGTAACCATACACTGTGATAGTCAGGAGACTCTTGCATATATGAAAGATCCCAAATATCATTGCAAAACTAAGAACATTGATGTCTAGTATAGCTTTGTAAGATACATTATAGCACAAAAGCAAGTGATTCCAACGTATATATCAACACACCTAATGTTTGCTAATCAACTCACCAAACCGATACCTAGAGATATGTTTTTATTACATGTAAAATCTTTAGGATTGCGTAGATTATGATGTACATATTGAAAACTTATAATTCTTTTTAAGACATTTATATACATATTTATTATTTAAAAAAATGCTAACATGGATAAATAATTGAATATGAAGTGAACAATCAAAAGTATGTTGACAAGGTCAGAGGTTGACCCTCTCTTATGGGCAATCGCCTCTAATGTTCTGGGAACATGTAAAGATGAGATAACTTAAGTTAAATGAATACTTTAAGTGAGCATAAAACTTAAGACATTTGTCACCTTGATGAAAGAATCAAGATGAGATTGTATCAGATCTTGACCACAGTGGGAGCCCCATGTCCCATTAGACCTTTTTTCCAGCCAAGCATAAGACCTCAATTGGCACCTGAAGGTGACGAGCACTTTGAGATTTAGGTTAGGCTCTTGATAGAGGCTGAACTAAGGCATATATAGTGTTAAAGAATTAATAATGTAAGCTCCTTATTAGTTATGAGTGCCTCCACTATAGCACGTGTTTCACGCCACGTGTTCTCAGTGACCTATAAGGAAAATGATTAGAGGTCCTTTTCTTCAGCATAATCTTTGTCTCCTCACTATGAGAGCCATTGAAGCAACAAGCGCTTCATTTTTATGCCCTATGTAACTTTCAACCATATTTTGAGATCTTAGTCTAAAGTTTCTATTTTAGCATGTTGTCTATAAGTCATAAGTGATGCGACTTTGCGGGACATGTCTAGGAAAGTAGTTAGTCTATGATTAAAGGATATAGGTGCGAGGGGAAGACTATTTTGTTTTCCATCATTTGCCTATATTCATTGGTTGACCAGTTATGTCAGTTCATGTGACTAGGGTACGTGCTCGGATATAATTATGATTATAATGTAATAAGAAGCAAAGTCAAGTATAACATTTATGAGGGATTAGGTATACTTGGATTGATGTAGCAAAATATCTAGGGCATAGTGAGATATCATTTTATTATGAGTTGTAGCTACTATGTGTCCTTAACTAGTACATAGGATTAAGCTCCCAAAATTGTAAGTTATACTCGCTGGTCAAATGACCTATTTGCCTATATGAAAAATTATAGAGTGGAGAATGGTAGAGCGGCCCATCATGTGCGAGTGGGAGATATTAGAGTTTTATGCCCATGCGGGCTTCTCATAGATAAATCCTATCGAAAATGATTATCTCCAACTTAAACTAGAATAGTTATCATTCAGGGGAGCTATCTTTTAGGATAGCTAATGGAGAGGAATCTCCCGTAGAGAAATTTCTTAGGACTCTCCATTCCCCCATTATAAAAGAGGGATCTGGGGTCCTCTTTGGAACACAAAAGAAATCTCGTTGTTCCCATTCCCAAATACTATAGGCACTTAGGTGGTGAAAACGTAGTTGATTTCTATTTTGTGATTCCAATCCGGCTAGACGAGTAAGCTAGACGGTGTAAAGCTTGAGGCGCAACGTCGATCCAGCTTTCGCAATTAATTTCGATGTGATCTCCTAAGAGGTAGGCCACCCTATGAATTTATTGGGTTAATTTCATCATGTGTAGTTTGTCAACACAATCAAATCATGTTGGCTAGATGTTCAAATTTGCATATGCTAATGTTGAATCTGTTAAGGAGTCACCGTCGTAACCATATTTGAAAAAAAAACCTTGTTGGGGCAGATTTGCGACTAAGGGTTAGATGTTGCAATAATAGTCACCATTGTTCTAAGGATGGCCGTTCTTGAAAAGCGATGGTGAGTAGCCACGATCGAACTTGTGGAAGTGAGCTATTGGTTCTGCCTTGCTTGTGTTGTTTACACTATTGCTTATTAAAAGAGAGATTTAAAGAGGAGAGACATAGCCTCCATAGTCGATTGATTTTTCCATATGTGTGATTGGAGGCGAGGGTTATGATTTTCATAGCAGCTATAGTCTTAGAGATGGCCTTTCTGGTGGATAATTTTCCATTGAAATTAATGTGTCCTTGCTGGATTTTTGTAAAAATTATTGGAGAATAGAAGTTGGTGAGATTGTGAGGTTCTCCATGGCTACATACTGTTGTTGGATTGGAGATGGTTTGCCAGTTGAATTTGTGGAGGCTGCCGCTACTTACTGTAGGCAAAGAAAAGGTCATGCATAGAATAGAAGCAAGCACAATTCGTTTTGAGAAATATTTGATGGAGATGTGAATGATAGTTGCGATTTGCATATTTCTCTTGATGTTAATGTCATCCGCATCAAAATCTGATTGCTTGATCATACCATTATGCTTAACTTGGATTGTGAGCTCTGAATTGCCTGAGAGATGGTGGTTGCATAAGAAAAAAATGGCTCATTGTATCTAAAGATCGCCACTCAAATGTGGGTCGGCCAGAGAAGAAGTTGATGCCAACAGCTTTGGACGTGCCCATTTCAGCCCATCTGGTCAATTTGGGAATAAGAAAAAAATAATGCTAGCATCTCTCGTACTCGTTAAATATAACTGACGACATGTGATGAGATGAGTATGTACAAAATTTAGGCTGAAATGTTATGGATATTAAGAGAATTATTAAAATGTTATGAGAATAAGATGAATTATGGTCAAATGTTGTGGGTATGTGAGAATTTTTTTATATTTTAAATATATAGATATTTCATTTAAAATTATTAAAATACTCCTTTATTTAAAATTCGAAAAACTATATATGCATATATCTAGAAATAATAAAACTTATCATAGAGATTAAATATACTTAGAATAAGAGTTTTGTGAAAAGAAAACCCAAAAAATTAAAAACAAATACGTTTTTGAATTATTATATCATAACACATATATGTTAGTGTATAAATTATAAATATAACTAAAGTGCTTAAATCATTTACATCCTAGAAAGATGACGGCCCCGAGAGTCTCTCTCCTTTTCTAGGTAACAGAGAAAGAAAAACTTTTGGCCAGAAAATCTAATGATTTGGGTCCTACCCTACCTGAGAGAAAATTCTGGCCTAGCCTACACGAGTTCCACGTTATCAAAAGAGAGATCATCCGTGCTTTTTCTATTTATTTATTTCAATGATTTGTTGGGCTTCATGATTTTGCTTTCTTCGAATGGAAGTCTGTCTATTCCACCCCACTCACGTCTCTTTCATTTGATTCTCATGAAGCTAGATGGGTTCTTATGATCAAGACTCTCCAGCTTTACACAAGGATGATGAATATGATGATTGACCTGAAAAACATTGAAAGCTGAACATTAATGGACATGGATCTCATATTCATGCACTGGGATCGATTGTCTGATCAGCTGGTGGGTCCAATCCTGCTCCTGTGGTGAGACAAGATGCTATTTGCTCTTGAGTAGCGATAAAGGCAAGCGTTCCAAGTCTATAAAAGCCCAATAGCAAGCAACACCCTTCTCTCTCCCTCTCTCTCTTAGTCATTTCCTCAGACAAAACCTTCCAAAGAAAGAAAACCCAAGTGTCTGCTGCCCCAAGCTGCACTGCACTTGTTTTCTAGCCTTGTTTTTGATCCTTTCTGCTAGCTTCCACTGCATAATCTCGATCGGGAGGAAGAAGTAGCTGGAGATCATGCAGCAGGATCCCGGAGGGCTTGGTGTGGCTATGGAGAATCTGGCAAGTGGGGCGTTGTTGAGGCCAATCCATGATATCTCGGCCGTGGCTGAGCACGAAGAACTGCAGGATATAAAGGCGCAGATTGTCGGCCATCCACTGTATGAGCAGCTGCTTGCTTCCCATGTCGGCTGTTTACGCGTTGCTACGCCGATCGACCATCTCCCTCTCATCGACGCCCAGCTATCGCAGTCTCATCAAATCCTCCGCTCCTATCAACCTCACATCCAATCCCAGATCCTCCCTCCTGAGGACAAACACCATCTTGATGAATTCATGGTAAGCCGCAAATCCACACCCACTCTCTCTCTCTCTCTCTCTCTCTCTCTCTCAGCGTGTCTACCAACGGACCGGTTCAAATAGGAACGCCGTATATTACGCTTGTAGCCTTTCATGCTATATATTGGATTTCTCCGGTGAATTGCACATCTGCACTAGGAATTTTCAACTAAAAAGTTCAGCCAATTACTTACCATGACTGATCAAAGAGTTCTCTTTGGGGCTGAGATTGTAGGAATTGATTTTAGTTCCATCGAATGAAAAAGTATCTTGATAGGCATCTACTTTCTATAAAGACTCTACTTTGATTCGAGTATTTCTATCATTATCCATATTTTCAATTATATAGTATCTTCGACTTAAATTTTTTTTGTTTAATTTATAATCTGCCTCTTCTCCTCGTGTGTGTATATCAATTTTTCTTTCATTCGATTCCGTGCTCCTTACAGAATACTTAATTCGTAACGTTGTAAGTTTTCTTTTCTTTATTTATTTATTTATTTATGTGACGTTGCAAGTCTTCCTTTTTTTTCCTACCAATATTATTTATTTTGACGTTGCAAGTCAAAATTATTATTTCCTCAGCTGAAATTCGAGGCGCGTAGTTTGTTGTCATTAACTGTCATTTATGCTTTTCTGTCAGTTCTTTGAAACTAATACTCTTTCTCATCCACTCTCCAGCGTCTGTCATGTCATGGGCATGTTTTGTTTTCAATTAAATTTTTCAATTTAAAATTTTTTACTCTCTATAATTATCTTATTTTTAATTATTTATTCACATCTTTATATATAACTACTTTACTTTTCAATCATTTCTATACAATTACTCATATAACTAACATATATTTTTCATCTTCATTATTACCTTTATTATATCACGTTATTTTATACTAAAAACTTTTACATTAAAATTCTTCAACTAAAAATTTTATCATTTCTCAAACACACCCCACATGTGAAACATATGATTCATCATATTTACACCAGATAGAACTTCTTTAATAGTTATGATGTAAGTCCAAATAATCAAATAATAAATGAGTAATGAATTAATTAATTAATTTCTACTCTTAATCATCTACAGTACTAATATTATTTCTCCCGTATGAAATTTCTTTCTGAAGTACAAGAAAAAATCGGAAGTTGGTTTATATATTCTATATATTAGCCGATACATGGGGTTGATCGGTTAGCCTAGCCTAATCTATATATTTTTTGAATTTTGTTTGTAAAAATATCATCATAAGTATATTTAATTCATATATTAAAATTTGCAGTTTTTAAATACGTACATGTGTTTTTAATTCTAAAATCAACAATTTTAGGGCAAGTCATTTTCACCCAACAAATGTTGATTTTAAAATTTAATAGAAATATATAATACACAAAATTATAAAATTTAATATATAAATAAAATACACTTGGAATTATTAGGCTGGACTAAAATGATCACTTTCCTTGACACGTAAGTATATCCAGGTTTAGTTGTTAATTTTTTTATTATTTCTATTTTTTGCCTCAACAATTAAGTATCGAATGTCCAAAATTCTACCAAGTTTAAACTTTTTGTGTGTGTGTGTGATTTACTTGTTTGTAGGCCCAGTATCTAGTGCTGCTGTGCACGTTCAAGGAGAAGTTACATCAGCATGTGCGAGTGCACGCCGTGGAGGCTGTGATGGCTTGCCGTGAGATCGAACAGTCATTGCAGGCTCTCACCGGTTTGCTCCTTCCTCTCTCCTTCGTTCTCCCTCATACACGGCACATACCAAATTCTTCTTTTTTAACCATCAGCTAATTCCATGCAATGATGGGTAATTAATATATTTTCTGGGTCGTATTCTATTAATTACCGTAGAATGCACTTAGATTTTATAAAATTTCCGGCAACTCTAGAGCTAGAGTCCCCCCAGTTTGAATGGTCAGGATGGAATATTGAGCCACGTGTATGGTTTATGGGAGCAAAAAGTGGGACCCATTTAAGTAGTCTTGTAGTTAGGAGAGGAGGAGGAGGTTGGGTGATAGGTAGGCAATTAGGTAGCTAGTGACAGGAAGGAAGGAAGACAAGAGTGACAGACAGACAGGGATGCGACACCAGCCATGGAAAGATGTTTTGCCTACTGCATTCATTTTCTTCGCTTCTTTTTCCTTCTGTATTTGATGATGAACATTACTTGGGAATAGTTTAGAATTCAAGATCCACGCAGAACAAATTAGAAGCTACCATGCATCAGAATCATTAATATTTGCGTCCCCCCCCCCTCATTTTCAAAGTACAACTCCCGGTGTGTCCTTACTTTGGCCTTGGAAGAAGACAGGTGGGCAATTTTATCTTCGAGTAACACCCACCCCACCCACCCACCCACCCACCAATATGCACGCGTTGGTTGATTATTCCACTCACTAAATAGCTAGCGTCTGGAAATAAACATACAAACGTGAGACGTGTGCATACCAACCGGTGGATGTATAGGTCTTAATTTTTTTTCCCCCTAATCCAGTGCATGATGGGCTGCCAACCCAATTCAATTCCCTTGAAAATAAATTGTTGTACCGACCGGATTTTCAAATCTGCCGACTGGTAGAGTACTGTTGCAAACTTGCAATCATTTCTCCTACATATAATGTATTTTTAGAGTAAAAGATGTTGGTTGCATAATAATATTTAGGTGAGTTACAATTAGCTAACGGATTCTATAATATTGCCTCGCATGTGGCGGGTTAGAAATTATTTTTTTATTTTTCATAAATATATAGGCCTTGTCTATATTTTCTTTCTTATAAATTTGATCATTTTTAAATTTATTTACTATTTTATTTTAACTTTTTTAAAAATGGTCCTTTAGAGAGTGTATACATGCGTATGACTTTAACATCCAAGCCTCAAACTTGCCGGAATTTATAAGCAATTAAGAAAATACAGGTGAAACTCATACATTTATGAAAAATGAAAAATATATCCCATGCATGCTGCCGGCCGAAGGTGATAAGCACCCTTAGTCAATAGTTCTTTTTTACTGCATCATATATATTGCATGACTTTTATTGTCCACGTCCAGGAGAAGATGAAAAAGGAATTAGAATGAAATGAAATCTTCTATTTCTTAAAAAATAATATTTTTTTTCCATTTTCAATACAATTTCTCCTAATCTTAATACATTTTTTGTTGTTCTTAATATACAACAACATTTTTTCTGTCCTCCATTCTTATCTAGTTTTCATCTTACTTAAGTTGTAAGCATGTTATACTTATGAGGGGAAAAACAATGTTGTGTGATCAATAATTCAACGGTGGGCTCGAATTAAGAATGGCTGCGTTAGGCTGGGTTGACTTAAAAAGCTTTGAATTTAAGCTGCATTCATGACCATCCTTTGCGACAGTGGGTCATATTTCGTGAAATGAAGCGAAGAAAGATATGCAGATCATAAATGGGGCAATTTACAACCAAGCCCCCCGAGCTTTGCTTATTTTGAAGTTTGATAATTTCAGATTTGCAAGCGTATCGCCGAAATTTTATCCGACTTCACAATCTTCTATATACATTATACTGTGAGCTAACGCCTAACGGGTCGGCACGAGTATCAATTACTAGTAACACGAAACATCAATATCATAATATATAAAAATTTATAAAAAATACTTTCTTAATTAAAATAAAAAGGAAAAACTTTAAGGAGATAAATATGTTTTAATCGTGAAATATATAAGAGATTAAATTATAATTTTCAAACGATAAGATAAAAATCAAAAATCAAATGTAAAAGCGACGGTGTAAAGTAAACAATTTAAAATTAAAATCTTAAATTTTAAAAAGTAAAATAAAGAAGTGTAAATGTTGAAATTCTATTTGATGATGATATTGTGTTTATTTTTCTTTAGGGGTTTCATAAAGGTGATTCTAATTTGTTAAGGATAATTGATTATGGGTGTGTTTGGGAAGTGATAAATTTTTTAGATGAAAAATTTCTGATATAAAAGTTTTCAAAATTGATAGAAAATGAAGTGATATGATAGAGGTAATGATGAAGAGGAAAGAGAATAAAATTGAAATAAGTACGTTACTCGAATGGGTAACTATGAAGAAATGATTGAAATGTAAAGTAGTTGTATATGTAAATATGAAGAAATGATTAAAACACATAATAGTTGTGGAGAGTGAAAAATTTTTAAATGAAAAAATTTTGATTTGAAAAGTTTTTATTATATCCAAACATACTCTATATTTATTATTCATTATTTAATTTGAGCAAACCCTAGCAATTTGATGAGTTTCTTATTTTTTTAGTTAAGTATTATGGATAGTTCTTTTCTTTTCTTTATTGTATTAGAGTTGAAACCTAAAAAAAATGTAACTATTGGTTCGTTTTTAAGGTTTTTATATATTGGGGTAGTGTTTGCTAAGAATCGGTTTAACGATTTAACATTGAACAAATATTGAACTGGTATAAGCGAGTTACATTTAATGGAACCCATTCTATTTATAATATTTGAAATATTATATTTAATTAAAAAATCTTAATTCTGATTTAAAGGTACAAATAGGTATAGAATAAAATAAGCATAGTCTTAAAGTGAATATAAAAACTTATTAAAATGATTTTAAGTAGTATCATACAATGGGTTCAACTTCTACTAAAAATATAGCCCACCCTAATGATGATATAAATTTCACTTCATTCATTGCTTTTAAAATCATTTGTTTAGCTATGAAATTCAATTTTATTCAAATCAAAGATACGATGAATCTTATATGATAAATGTATAAAATGAAAATAATAAAATTATTTATTCTCATATTCAAAAATTTTAATATATTTGTGACTAAATATATATTTTTCATAATTTACACAGTCATTTATTTTTAAGCTGGTAAACTTACGCAATAGGATTGAAATTTTTTTAATATTATGATCAAATACGTTATTTCAAAATAATATCAATGATTTAATTTTGATTTTTTCTTCAAAGTTGATCCTATGTAAGAGGTTCTGCAACCCTTATTAAATAAATAACAACAAAAGAACTGTACCATAAAAAAAGCAACAAAAGAAGTACTGGATGAAATGGATCCTCTTAAATGGTACAACTAGGGCCTTCTAGGACCGATTCAACTATTCATCTTAAAGTGACCAAATGCATGCAAAGATACGTACCGCAAATTTTATGTAATTTTAGGGTGTGTTTGTTTGGGGCCAAAACTTGTCAATTAAAACTTTTCAACACAAAACTTTTCACTCTTCATAACTACTCTATTTTTTAATTATTTTTTCACATTTTTCTATACAAACTACCCTACTTTTCAATCATTTCTACGCAACTGCCCATACAACTAACCTATCTATTTTAACTTTATTCTCTTTACTCCTCATCATTACCCCTATTACATCACGTCATTTTCTATCAATTTGACAACTTCTACCTCTAAAACTTTTCATCAAAAGTTTTACCTCCAACCAAACACACCCTTAAAATACTATTTTATTCATGTTATTTCTAATAATTATTGCAATTTTATGTTATTTTAAAATACTATTTTATACATGATATCGTCTAATATTTATTTTCCTTTGTTTTTTTGAAGGATTAATGTTATTATAACTTTTAACACAAAAATACTTTTGAATATTTAATATTTTAAAAAAAACTTACCATTGGACCTCATTTACTTCATAGAAAAGTAGCACATGTGCCAGAAGATGTAAATTTTCAACATATTGTATAGCATATGTGCAATAGTTACTAGGAATGCTACTTAACAAATTATATTGCCAACCACGTACATGCCATGCGTGCTGTGGTGATTGGCATGCGTGTTAAATATTTCAACCAATTAATTGGCTAGGCTTACACAGCAAAAAAAAAAAAAGATCACATGTACAAAAATGTTAGCTAATTTATATCTAATTATTATGAAAATAGACATGCTTGATAACTATCCGTGAGTTTGCCTGATTTAATGATCTGATATGTATTTCAGGAGTAACACTTGGGGAAGGATCGGGCGCAACAATGTCAGATGATGAAGATGGATTTCAAATGGATTGCTCTTTAGATAATGTATCAGATGGTCAAGATATGATGATGGGATTCGGCCCTCTACTTCCAACGGAATCGGAGAGAACTTTGATGGAAAGAGTCAGGCAAGAACTGAAGATTGAGTTGAAACAGGTGTGGAAAAGTTATTTCTAGCTAGCTAGCTGCATTTACAATACATGTGTGATATATAATTCATGCAAGGCTTGCATTCACGCATAATGCATGTGTGTGTGCATGCACACAACAATTAGTTATGAGTCTAAAGCTTGGTTGGGGAATAAAAACACACCTACTGTTGATTTCTATTCAGGGATTCAGATCGAAAATTGAAGATGTGAGGGAGGAGATAATGAGAAAGAGAAGAGCAGGGAAGCTTCCGGGAGACACCACCACAGTTTTGAAGAACTGGTGGAAAGAACATGCAAAATGGCCATACCCAACGGTATATATGCACCACCTCTCCTCCCAAAGTAGTCATTAAATGATTATGTTGATTTATATTTAGATGTTTTATATTCTGTGAGGGTGTATTGATGGGATGCACAACAAGAAAATCACTTTATGTAGCCAAGGATCTGGCCGCACGTAGCGATGAATTTGCTACAAATATTTGTATCAAATATTTTGATGCTCCAGACCAATAAATAAATTTGCTACTGTCTCTGCTGCGTATCCATGGTGGCATATATGTAGGATGCTTGCAGATAGATTTAAATGCAACAATAGCTAGTTGCATACGCTACAAGGTAGATAAAACTATTCTACGCAACAGATGGTTGGTAGCAGCATATAATGTTATAATATGCAGCAATTTTTTGTTGTATATATTATCATATGCAGATAATGAAATTGCAATTCATTGAATGCAAATTGCAACATATAGGGTGTGTTTGGCAATTTAGAAAAGTTGTCAAGTTAAAACTTTTCAATCTTAAAACTTGTCACTTTTTATAACTATTATTTTTTAAATTATTTTTTACACATTTTTCTATACAACGACCCTACTTTTCAATCATTTATACACAACTACCAATACAACTAACCTATTTATTTTAAATTTATTCTCTTTACTCCTCATCATTACCCCTACAACATCATATCATTTTCTACTGATTTGACAAGTTTTACATAAAAAACTTTTCATCAAAAGTTTTACAACTTCCCAAACACACCCATAGTTTTTCCAGCGTGAATTGATAAAAAAAACTAGAGCCATTTGAATTTATAACTTGACTATTAATTTGCAAAAACTCACCAATCGTACTGCTGAATTATCATCCTATCTATTTTAAAAACTTTTCCAAAAAAAAAAAAAATGTCTCCTTATTTTTCTCTTTTCTCAAACTCACCCCGAGGTTTTCGGAAAAAGTTAAAGTTTAATTAGTTAATTAATTTGACTTGCTTGTTGTCATATAAATGAGTTCTAATTTGATGAGATTTTATGAACCTAGGTGGCCACAAAAAGTTCAAGCAAAGTTGACATTAGTGAAGAGTATTGTTGTAAATAAAAGTCGTCAATAAAAGCTTTTTTTTTGTTAAACTAATAGTTTTAGGGTAAGAAGTACAAAATCCTAAAAAGATAGGACGTCCCTAGATTAGGTACAAATAGTCTACTTAATCTCTTAATTAGGAGCTCACAAGACTTTATCATTACTTTCAGGAAGATGACAAAGCTAAGCTAGTGGAGGAGACAGGATTGCAGCTAAAACAGATTAACAACTGGTTCATCAACCAAAGGAAGAGAAACTGGCACAGCAACTCCCAATCATCAACATCTTTGAAATCCAGACGCAAGAAGTAGATCCCCCCAATATCTCATCCGATCCATCACATGATTAAAGCTTACGATCAAGCAAATGAAATGCATATATCAAGGACCAACATCTTTTGGTAACAAAAATCTTAACTTCGAAAAGAGAAATATGCTGTAAAATCTTCTTTACTGACAATTTGTTGTAGCATTGAAGTATTCAAAATAAGCCAATCTTTATTTTGTTTTCGTACGTGTGAGTGTAATATTTGATGTAAAATGTATTAAAAAAGTGTATTTGAAATAAAAGCAAGCATCGGGATAATAGCTGGTGGTGTTTTTAATAATAAAAAAATAAAGACTGCTTGTTAAGGATGCGTCTGATAAGTGATAAAAAATTTAAAAGAAAATTTTTTAGTATAAAATTTTTTAAAATAGGAGAAAATAATATGATATGACATGGATAATGATGAAGATTAAAAAGAATAAAGTTAAAATGGATATATTAGTTACATGAGTAGTTGTGTATAAATGATTGAAAGATAAATAGTTGTACAGGAAGATGTGAAAAACGGTTAAAAAATAAAATAGTTATGAAGAACGAAAATTTTAAATTGAAAAAATTTTATTTGAAAAGTTTCATAATGTATCCAAGCTCATCTTAAAATAGAAGTATTTACTCTTATACTTATGAGAGGAGCAGAAAGCACGTGCTCAATCTAAAACATGAAACACTTCGAAAAAATTATAGCATATATCATGTATTTCTAATACCTAAATAATTAGTTGCATTTGATTTAAAATTTCATACCATAAAATCAATTTTTATTATGTAGATGATTTTTTAGAATTAAATTTGTTGAAATATTAATTTGAATTGATATTATTTTTATTAAAATTATATTATCCTAATTTTCCCAATAAGTATATTTTGTTCAATTAAACATAATGTATGAATTTGATTTAAAAATAATTAATTGATATTATAAAAATTAGTGCACATGATTTAACAGATTAAATTTTATTTCTAGATGCTAATTGCGATTGATGATAGACATATCTCACATATTTGATTCTTTGTATAATGAACATAGTATAAGAAACATGACTACTAGACTGTTCAAATCTTTTATTATATTACACAAAAATCCAATTTCAATAGTGCTCTATCGAAGAAAAAGAGCAGTGTGCTCTTCAAAATTCAAGTCCTAAACCTATAAAATTCTACATAAATTATGTTTATGCTCATAATTTAAAATTTATTGTAAATATATCTATGAATATTTAAAATAT
The DNA here is from genome assembly GCA_030490835.1 of Annona cherimola. NCBI lineage: Eukaryota > Viridiplantae > Streptophyta > Magnoliopsida > Magnoliales > Annonaceae > Annona > Annona cherimola. Next base: position 97,828,420 of record CM059973.1, on the reverse strand, counting down.
CTACAATTATACATATGGTAAGTTTCGACCTCTTATTATAAATATTATCAACTTTTGATAAATCAAAACTACTTATTGTGTTTATTAATGTGAATTTAGTAATAAATAAAAAACATCATGATTGGATTAGTTGGTGGACACTAGCTAATAAATATAAATTTATGAAATTATTTTAAAATTGATTATGGCTTACTAAGATATCTAACCAAGGTGATCTTTAAAATATTAAATAAATTCACGCTAATAAACACAAAGGAGATGGTTTGGATTTATCAAAAAGTTGATAATATTTATAAAAATTAAGAAAATGATGTTTGTCATAGATGAATATTTTAAATATCCACAAGCATATTTACAATACATTTTAAAGATAGTGTAAACTGGGTAAAAGCCATATTCAAAGTGTACTATCAAACTATTTTAAAGTGTTAATTAAACAATATGAACAAAGTGCAAGCTCTTGAGCAAATTGAAAAGGATCAATGAATTAAGATTGGAGGTCTTGTCTGGGCCAAAAAAAAAAAAAGACTAGAGGCACTGGATTAAGGGTGTAACTTGGTACCGGGTTGGTCCGAACCCGCCCGATTCGACTTGGTTTCAAAATCAAATTTGAGTTTTATTTTCGAATTTTTTTCCAAACTAGACCGAATTTCAACCCAATCCGAGAAAACCGGAAACCAACACCAAGTTTGCATCAATCCGACACTAAAATTCGACCCGGTCCAAACCCGATATTCTCCCTAATTTATTAAAATAATTTTATTTATTTATGTTTCAAATATAATTGTGATAAAAGTTATTCCATATAATTATAACCGAATTAAATTATAAAACGTTTACTTTAAAACCTAAATGTTATATACATTTGTCAATAAAAGTTAAATATATTATATCTACATTAACTTTATTTGTAAATAATTATAAATATATCAACTCTTTAAAATTCTTGCATATATACTAGTTAACTATGGGATATATATGTCTCATTTTTATTAAACTTTTTTTATTAATTTTAGATAGCGATTGCATGTTATCTCATTTATTTTCTTACCTTAATTGTTATATGTAAACTTATTATATTCATTGTATTTAGAATTATTTTTTAATTAAAATGCCAACTTTCATACAAACCAAAGATATCTTAGGTCATAAATATATTCATGTGTAAATGATTCATGTGCGAATGTAATAATGTTCAAAAATTCATTATCTTTATCAGTATTTCAACTTCTATTAGTTTAAAAGTAACCTTAATTTCAACCCAAAATCAAAACTAAAACTAATGTCAACCCGGTTCGAACTTGACCTGGACCCGAATTTTAATATTAGGGTTTTGATTTGGATTAACATAAACCTGGTAGACTTAGGGTGTGTTTGGTTGGAGGTAAAACTTTTGATGAAAAGTTTCTGGAGTAGAAGTTGTCAAATCAATAGAAAATGATGTGATATAATAGGAGTAATGATGAGGAGTAAAGAGAATAAAGTTAAAATAGATAGGTTAGTTGTATGGGTAGTTGTGTAGAAATGATTGAAAAGTAGGGTAGTTTGTATAGAAAAATGTGAAAAAATAATTTAAAAATAGAGTAATTATGGAGAGTGAAAAGTTTTAGATTGAAAAGTTTTAGTTGACACTTTTTTGCCCTAAACAAACACACCCTTAGAGTTTGGATTCACCTAAATCCAGTACAACCTGACCCGAGTTACATCCTTACCCTGGATCCGCAACTCGACCCATAGTGGAGAGTCAAACTCCTTTATTGGAATTTTTTGCATCTTGCATTGAATCATCAGCCTCTCTGCCACTCAATGGTTAAATTAATAAATTCATTGCCCCTTGGTTTGAAATTTTTCATTTTTTTTTTTTTTTGTAAGAGAGAAATTCATTCCGACCCAGTTGGATCAAATCAAAGAGAGTAAGGGTTGGGTTGAAACCTTGTAATTAAGTCTAATTTTAATTTTAACAGATGAAATTAATGCTAGCTCGTTACATGACTACTTCGGCTAGTGAAGAAAAAATGGAGAAGTTTTCCCATTTTCCCATTACATTTTTAATATTTTTAATATGATTTTATATTTTAATACCTATAACAAAAAAAATTCCCATCATTACTTATATTTTTAGTCATTATTATGTCTTTTGACATAAAGAAGATTATAAATTTGTTTTTATTGACTTTTGATCATTACTCTTGTGGCATCATATTTTCCCCTCTTTTCTCTCATTGTTCCGTATTTTTTTTACTTGCTCCTTCTTTGTATTCCTTACTTTGCGGATTCCATATATCCGTTTATACGTGTGAATAGATATAAACTCATATCTTTATTCTTGATTGAAAAGCTTAAATTACACTTGAAGTAAAACTCATCAAAATAAATATTTGAACTAAACTTTTGTGAATTTTATTCAATACTTTTAGGTCATCTTTCTTCTGATTATTACTATTATATTGAATAAATAAAAGTATTTACATTTTTATCCAAGTTTTAAAGACTAGGGTGCCAACGCCTAATAATTTTTAACCCGAATAAAACGAGAAAGGCCGCCTGTAATAGAATATTTTCGATGAAAAGGGGAAATCGATTCATCATTCGGATAATTAATACACATTGATGAGAACAGCTGTAGTACTAATTTAGAACTTATGATAACGCAAATTAAATTGAAAATAAATATAATCTATTCCTTAAACAAATTCCGAACGTACATTGAAAATATTAACCAAATCTTTCGCAGAAAATTTGATTTAAAAATGGGCTCGTGAAGCGGTTCCATGTAATTGATTCTTTTTTATTTTAGAATTTTTATTGTTTGATGGAAAATCTACTTCTTTCATTATATTATATCAGTTGGTCAACTAAGAGATCAAATTTCATCTAATTTAAGTATGTGCAAGAGTTATATTTACTAAAACATATATATTGATGTATAAATTATAAAAATCCTTAGATCCATTTAAATTTATATTATAATATAATAATATTTTATATAACTATTTATCCACATAGTAATGATATTTTAGATGGTTTATACATTAAAAATATAAATTTAAAATTTTTATTTATCATTAAACTATTTTATTATGTTGATTTTATACATTTGTAGTTGAGTCTGATATACAATAACATTAGACAAATTAAATGAATTTCATAATAATATGGATGATCTTAAACATGTTAGATGAGTGAATTTTCCATCGAACATTAAAATATTAAAAAGAAAAAATTTATATAAAAGAAAGTTTTATAGAAGCAAATTTCTTTAAAAATTAGGTTAGGCTTGAATGAAAGTATAAAAATTAATATCTAAGTCTATTTAATAATAAGGAAAGAGGGAAGCTTTTACACCACTTTCTTCACCTCTTTTAATGTAAATTGACATATTTACTATCTAATAGGCTATATTTTTCAAATATTATATATATTTCTAATTATTATTTCACATTTTTCATGTAATAAATTTATTTATTTTATCCTTATTTCACATTTTTCATATAATAAGTCTATTTATTTTATACTTATTTTTAGTTAAAGTAATTATTCTTGTCATATTAGGGGTATGTTTGGTAAGTTATAAAATTTTTGGATAAAAAATTTTAGTATAAAAATTGTTAAAATAAAAGAAAATGATGTGATATGATAGGGATCATGATGAGACATATAAAGAATAAAGTTAAATAAATAGGTTAATTGTGTAAGTGGTTGTATAGAAGTTATTGAAAAGTAATATAGTTTGTATATGAAAATACGAAGAATAATTAAAAAATAAGATAGTCACATAGAAGGAAAAATTTTAGGTAAAAAAGTTCTATCTTTAATTAAACACATCGGTTTCTCATTTTTGTTTTCAAAATTTTTTCATATACACACACAGATGTATATATATTTTTCCCTCATTACCCAATCGGATTGGAAATCAAATCATGGGCGGGTCTTTTCAGCTGACCAGAATTTCAGCTCTACTGCACAAGCATGCTAGTGAAGTTCCCCAGCCACAAACTAATATTGCACGGTTTTTCTATTCTCACCTTGGAAAATCCGGTCAAACCTCCGCATCGCAACGGTCACATGGGAAAGAGCTGATGTAGATGCAGTCTCCCACGGAATTTGGCGTGAATTATGGATTCAATCTCAAAAAACAGTTACAAAATAACTGTTACAGTGTCCCCTACGATAAACCCAACAGGGAAAAATACAAACGAGAGGGAAGAAAGAAAGAAAGAGGTAAACAGAGACAAGGAGAGAGAAAGTGGGGGAAGAGAGAGGGAGAAGGGCGGGGGGGAGATGGCACAAGCATACAGAAGAGGAGAAGACATTAACGAATCCACCGAAATAGAAGCCAAAACTACAAGCCCTTCCTCTGCAACCACACCCAATGCATCTTTCAAATTCAATGCCCAGGCACCGGAATTCGTCCCTAGATCGCAGGCCCAGGTGCCCGTTTCCGGCTACTTCTACCCCTGCTTCCATTTCATCGGCAACAGTGGGTCGGATTGGTTCTACGTGGGGGAGCAGGAACCCATTCAGTTGTTCGCCAACTCCAACGCTGTGGGCCACGATTCTTCGAAGAACGTCCTTAGCAATGATCTAAAACTGAAGATCATAAAGCAGGTCTCTCGTAGATTTTTCTGCTTTTTTGATTGTTAATGGGGTTGCTTCCATTTCTTTCCTTCCTGATGATAAAAAGCAACCCCCATCGTGGACTGAAATTGGAGGAGTTCAAAACATTCAGAATGAAGCAGAAACTCAGCTGTTGATCAATCACCAAAACATTTTCTCAGCTGTGCAGATTTATAAGCAAATTGGGGAGATGAATAAAAGAGAGCACTGCTTACTGAAGGCCCATTTAGGAGAACATGTGCATTGTGTTGCTGGGGTTTGATTTTCAATCATAACCATCATCATAAGTTGCTTCCCATTAAAATGACCTCGTTTTGCATGGATCAAACTTGTCTTATACCAGAGTAAGCCTAATGGGAATTAATTTTTCCATCAGGTGCTTTTAGTTATTCATTCGGCCTAACTTGATGGGCGATGTCAACCAGCGCAGAGTTGAGATTCAAGCTATTATCCATCAGCAGGGGTCTCCCCCACAAACATACACTAGGGCCGTCATCCACTATCCATTAAGAAAGAACATCTTCGGATTGGATGCAGGAGAATGCCCTCCGAGGATGATCATTGTTTTCCTGAATTTCGTGTGGCCAACTTGATGATTGAATAGGATTAAGCCATTAAGGATTGGTCTTCACTAAGAACTTTTGAAGCGGCTGCAACCTAGTTAATTGCTAGGATCATCTGGGCACGTAATGCTTGCCTGTTCAATCTGACATCACGTCAACAACCTTTAATTATTTGTTTTCTGTCAGTCCCTTTTTTTTTTTTTTTTTGAGTAAAAGATGGTTTATTTAACAGGCAGAATATCAATTCAGTGATGCAAGTTTAATCGCAAATGAGTCATTGACAAAGCTCATGGGCAAAGACTCAGAAGGCTACGGTGAGTATCTTTCTGAAAAAAAGAACAGTGAAAGCTTTTGTTCAATTTCCATTCGAGAATGCCATTTTTAGAACATTGTCCTATGCCTAGATATCATGAAGCTGAATGGGCTAGCTCCACCCTAAAACGACTGTGCAACTCTTTCTCGCACAAGTAACCTAAATACTCTCCAACGAATTTTTCGATTCTGTCCACGTTAGTACTCTCCCTTATGCCTACACCTAGCAACAAAGAAGACTAAAAAAGGGCTGAGACATGGACAGAATAAAAACAGATAATAAAGGGCTGGGCTCTGAGACCATGTTGAATTGGCTGATTCCACCCCGAAAATGACTAGCTGCGATAGGATGTGTTTTACTACACTCTTAATCAAGGTACGCTTCCTTACCCACGCACAAATTAACCCATGGTTCCACAATAACAATAAGAAATCAGGTGGATGCTCAACAGATTCAGATGCAACAATTCTTTTTTTTTATATATTTTTTGAGGAGCACATGCAACAATTCAATCCAAACAAAGAGGGGATGACTGTTTTATGGTTGACCCCACTCTACTTGTTTCTTTAATCATGGGGTCGGGCTTGTTCAAACTTGTTCAAACCAACTTTTGAGATGCATGGATTTGTGATAATGAATTAGTTTTTTTTTGTTGCAACCCGAAAATTTTCCATCTGTGCCTCAGTCATTCATTGCTGTACGGGGTACAATTTACAGCTTGGATAGAATTGACATCCAAGCATGCCAGGACAATTATCTACAGATTTTTCATTTTGTAACAAAACTGTTTCAGGAGTATTAAGATTAGGATCTAAATTATATTTATCTGTTTTGGATGATGTAACAGTTCCCATATCATTTATTGCATCCACGAAGAAAATGAAATCCCTCATCAATAACAATCAATTGATGGCAATAGCATTACAAGGATCTACAAAGCTTGTAAGGTTTTTTAACTCCAGTTGCTAGACAGCATTTTCTTTCTTTTTTCTTTTTCCTATTTTTTGTCCCAATCATTCAATTCTTGCTCAATTTTCTTGAAGATCTAAAATTTCTATAGATATGCAGTGAATACTCAAGAAATTAGGATAAGTATCATAGTATCCTGCACAAGCCCAGGCTGCCCTTGCTGTCATTTTGCAACGCCCCTAAACACATTTTGATTGTGAAATCAGGTAGCTACTTATGTCATAAGAATTGGATGGATGAATTAAAATGCCAGAGCTCTCTCTGCAACAAGGTTGATCCCTTGTTGACAACTGTCAAACAAGCTTGAATAGTTGAATTTAGTGGGTAAGCCATTGAAGTCCAAGCAGCTGATGTCATGTGGCATGATAATCATAATGACATGTTGTTGTGTTTAAAGCATTGAAGTCCTGCAATTGTCTAAGTATGACAAAAAATTACTTCACCTAGTTTATATATGATTGTCTCTATGATCGGTCAAGGATTAAAGGGATTTGTTCTTGAAGGGTACTTGGCAATTTTATTTTTTTTTTCTCTTTTGAGGAGGAGGGTGCCTGGCATCTTATGTGAAAAGACATCTCCAAAATTTACATATTTTGGAAATTCTGTCTCAGAGGACATGGTCGATCCTTCTTATTAGACTTTCTGGTTCATTTTTTTAAAAAATTCTCTCCAGAATGTTAGTTATGCATGGACTTCGTATATATAGAAACTCTGTTCGGAAATTAAAAGCGTACATCTTTGCCTCCAAGCTTTAAATTTGTAAATTCATTATATTTTTGAAGAGAGCTCGCAGTACTCCTCAAATTTCGCTAATATAATATTTTTAAAAAGAGAGCTAAATCTGCGTTGAGATATTAACTAATATTGTGAAGACTGAGCTCACAAATTCAGTATTATTATTTTTTGTTTTATTTATTATTTGTTTGATATTCTAATATCTTACTTTTTCTCACAGCCTCACCAGCAGTCATGCCCATTTCATTCTTTCTTGTAGGTAGTGAGTGATGACGGAAAAAAGATCAAAAGAAAACACCCCTTCACTGAAAGAGACAAAGAAGAGCTACAGGTGGTTTGCGTGAACGGAACCTCTAGAATTATCATGTTGTTATAATTGTGGGAATCTAAATTATTTTGCGTGCCTTGCAGTCTCGTATTGTTGTGGTGGAAAACTTACCTGAAGACTATTCTCACCAAAACATCGAGAAGATATTTGGGGTTGTTGGAAGGTTTGTTTTTCTTCCTCTTTGCTTGATTCTTGGATGAATTTCTTTCCAATCTCATCTCAAGAAGCTCTGGTATGGACAGTGTGAAGACCATCCGAATTTGCCATCCTCAGGAATCTAATGCATCCAGATCTTCTAAAGGAGATGTGCTTATAAGTAACAAGGTATTGTATCAGTTAAAATGGAAATTTGCAGTTCCAAGTGCTGCTTCATTTGTTTCTCTGACTCCTTCCGTCTTCTTAAAAATGGCCATCCTAAGTTGCACGCACTTGTGGAGTACGAGACAGTTGAACAAGCAGAGAAAGCGGTAGGCCCTCTTTCACTACTTGAACAATTCATGCTTCACCTGCCATTCTTCCATGCACAATCCGCATGCGATACAACCCTGATAAGCATAGGTTAAAAGGGACTTCTAGGCCTTGAACGGATATAGATCAAGCTTTTGGTATCAAAATCTCAAGTATCCCTTCAACCCATCCTTGATTCAGGTTGTGTCATGGTGTCTACCAAAATATCTGAATCTCTGAATATGCAACAGGTTGAAAAGCTCAATGATGAACGGAATTGGAGAAAAGGCCTCCGGGTTCGATTGCTGCTTAGACGCTCGGTATCCTTCATAATATCCCACTCTGATGTAACAGATTGCAAGTCCTTCAGCCCAAGTTAGAGGCAATCCCCACTAATACCCTAAAAGAACATAACTTACGTATCTTGTTGGACTAAATGAAAAACAACAATCACAGTTCAAATTCAGGCATTTTTGCGACTCTGTTGAATTGACAACTTCCATTTGAGTCCATTTGCCATATCCAAGTCAGTCTTCCAATTTTAGTTTTTGAGTCTTTGTTTGTTCTAGATCAACTGGCCTTGCAACCATTTCATGCTCATGCAATTTTGGGGTCTTTTGCCGTTGGATCACAGCCAAGGTCTGTCATGAGGAACAGAAAATCAGAGTATGACCACTTCGATGGGAACTCGGACAACGACGAAGTGCTACCGCCGCCACCATCTGAAACATTGGAGGATGTCCCTCGGCAGAACAGCTGCGAGCAACTATCACCAGAGAACATTGTAAGTGAAATTAAACCAGTTGCATGGTAAACTTCCAATGAACAAGATGAATCAAGCTTGCTTTTGTAGCAGAGAATAGTTAAAATCTCAAGCATTCATCACTCTCCAATGAACAAAGATGAATCAAGCTTGCTTTAGTAGAACATTGAACAATCTCAAGCATTCATCATGGGTGTTATAGGTTGACGATAGCACAGGCAATCCAAAGAAAGGTTGGGCTAGAGGCCGCGGGAAGGCTCGCGGGCGTAGCCAGAGTCACAATGGCCGTGGGCTGCTGCTTGCTCCCTCCCCTCAGCCAAGCAGCCTCGTTCAATCAGAAGCATCAAGCAAGCAGACCCCCCGGGGACCAAGAATGCCTGATGGAACTCGTGGGTTCACAATGGGCAGAGGGAAGCCAATGGCCTCCCCTGTCCCTCGGTTGCCTCTAGATTGATGGATTTTGTGAGCTACTACTACAATATCAACATGCAATATTGGATTTTTCACTGTTACATTGCAATGGCCTTGAAATGAAGCCATTGGATATCTATTAGTAGTAATTCATGATGTATTATACTAAGCTAGATGTTTAAGACAGAATTTATATTTCTTTTTTCTTTCTTTTTTTCTACTTATTCGAAATTCTGTTCAGCCACCTAAACACATGGCTAATAACTCTTATCTGCTTGTTGTGTATTCTTTTTTGTTAATAAGGTGAGATGCACAATCTCACACATGTATTCTCACAATAAAAATTCTGATTCAACCCTTTTCTGCTTGTCATCAAATGGAAATCTGCTCAAATTAGAAGATGTAATCAAGTTAATGAACTCCAAAATCTTTGATTTGAAGATGAGATATCCCTAGTTTTAATGCTAGGTTGCTGTTGTTGTTGCTATTATTATTATTATTATTGCATCATCCAAATGCAGTCCTACTGCATCATTTGCTGAGGCACTGTACATTTGCTTTCCCGTCTTTTTGGAGTTCTGCAATCTTTATTCCCCAACTATTGATTTTGCGAAAACGTCTCTACCTATGAATATTGTCTGTTAAAACGCTAACACGATCGAGTGGAAGACAATCTAAAGAAATTACGATATGTCTCTGGTTATATTCCTATGGGCGACAAAATCTAGTTGAAGTTGACAAAAAAGGTAAATGGAATAAGGTTGAAATAAATAGGATAATTTTACGAAAGAAAATAATTGAAAATTAAGATAGTTATATAAAAGTATTAGAAAAAATCTGGCAGAAATTTTTTTTTACTACTTTTGCAAACAGCCCCTTAATTTAAAAAAGAGATGAATCCATTAGACAATGAAGAAAGAGATGCATTTTTTATTACCCAGTTTTATGTTTACATTCAAATAGTTTGTTTTAAATTTAAAATCATTATTATTGTTTTTTATCAAACTATTTTATTTCATCTTTCTTCTTGACTTTTGTAAAATTCTACTTTTTAATCTTTTTTTTCCAAAGTCATATATCTCACTGTAATTAAGACCATTTCTTAGTATAATTAAGTCCAACTGATGGGACGAGAAACATGCATAAAGAACGAAGATGTGTTAGGTAACTATTAAATTTTTTTATGTTTTGTAACTATCTTATTTTTTAAATTATTTTCACATATTCTTATACAATTATTCTTCTTTTTTATTTTTATAACTATCCTATTAATTTTAACTTTATTCTCTTTACTTCTTATTTTTACTCTTATTTTATCATATCATTTTCTTACATGTTAAAAACATTTCTTCAAAAGTTTCATCACTTCTAAAACACACTCATTTCAATTTGAAAAAAAGTAAGAAACGAATTGAAATTTTTTTACAAAAACTGAATTGAAAATTTACAGAATTGTAAAAATAAAAATATTTGTGAAAAATTGAACAAATGTACCAAAAATAAATTAATAAAATGAAAGTAAATTGTAAAGAAATGAATTCATCGTTTCCAAATGGCAGCAACATGCTTTGACATACAGAATCATGAGGGGTTTGTTAACTACTAAAATTTTTTCCACTAAAATTTTTCAATATCTATAACCACCTTATTTTTTAATTATTTTTTTATTTTTCAATACGACTATCATATTTTTTAATCATTTCTATATAACTATCCATATATCTAATCTATCTATTTTAATTTTATTTTTTTTTACTCCAAATCATTACTCCTAATCATATCACATTATTTTCTAACATTTTAAGAACTTTTACACAAAAAAATTTCATCGAAAGTTTTATCACTTTCCAAACACACTCTTAATATTTGACCGATCATTATATGATTATTATATAAATATTTTTTTAATCAACTACGGTGGTCCATCCAAACTGTAAGGCTCAATATCCTGTCCATTTTTTTTTATCAAGAGTTTATTTGTTTCCAAATAAAACGTTTTAATCTCCTTAAGTATCTTATTTTTTAATTACTTTTTTACTTTTTCTTATATAATCATCTTAATTTTTAATTATTTCTACATACATATTTATACAATTAATTTATCTATTTTAATTCTAATCATATCATGTCACGCTACTCTTTCACCCTAAAATTGTGATCGAAAGTTTCATCACACTAGATTTTGTTCCAGCGGCCAAGCTTGTAGCATGACCCGCCTGGATTTCCAACCGACGGTAGGAAGGGGGCTGGCTCACGAATCTGACTCAAATTTGGAAAAATTCGCCTTTTCCGCAGTATCAGAGTAGAAGAATGAAGCTGTGAGGAATCAAACACCTGCGAATTCCTAGGAGGTCTAAACCTGCCGATGCAAATTCGATCAATTTCTTTTTAGAAATTGCAGGTCGATTTAGATTTTATTGTCCCGTTTCTCGCATTTGATACTCCTTGGTTTCAGTACTGTAATTTGAAACTTTTCTTCTGTCTGTCTGACTTTTTTTTTATGGAGATTGCAGTTGCCGTTTCTTGTCGTGAAGGGTTGTTGTTGTTCCTTCATGGATTTTCTTTGGTCGTATTTATTAATGGGGTAGGGATTTTTGTTGTTGTTGGCGCTTTTGAAAGTTCTTTCTGTTATTTTCGTTTTTTTTTTTTAAAAAAAAAAATCGTGATCGAGTTTCCCCTTGTCTGCATTCGTGTCTGTAGAAGGAATTGAAGAAACTTTTTTTTTTTATTTTTTTTTTATTTTTATCTTGTTTCAATTTTCAAATGATTTTTTATTTCCGTGTTATTTGGATTCTAATTCTGGTTGATAGTGAACGGTTTTGGATTCTGTTATTTTCTATTTTCACTTAATGATCTGATGTTGGTTTCTTTACGTTTTGATTCTACTTGGATGTGAATGGGATATGACTCTGATTTTTTTTTTTTTTTGGGTTCTTATACACGAAGTTGAAATTTCACTTTATACGACTTACCCATTGAATTTTTGCAGGGTCTGTTCGATGTTATTTTCTCTATTGCATTTAATCTGTTTCTTGTTGTGGCTGAATTCGTGTTTGTGTGCATTTCCTTTGCAGTAAGGATTTGGTTAGATTCTGTGTCAAATGGCCTTTGTTCATGTTCATTGTGGATTTTCATGTTTTATTGGTTGACAAGACTTCGATCTTTTTCCTTCCAACAAGTTCGAGATTCTAAGATTTTAACTAGTAGGCCTTTTGTTTTCTTACTTTATGTTACCGGTATTTTAGACCTGCAAATGTGTTTATTTGTAGACCCCTTCGAGTTCCTCTCAGCCTTCCCCCCATTCTCTGTTTTTTTGCTTTCTTCTTTGAATAGTTAATCTATTTTGATGATTCTAACTTTGATTGTTTCTGATTTAGGATTTTCACTGGTCAGACTATGGTCTTAAGATGGTTTGATTCTCCTGTCCAATGGTTTTCACACTGGCCAGAAAAAGTAGAGATATTAATTTTGATCAAGCATGCAAAAGAAGTTTGATTATAAGTTGATAAGTAGAGCTTTTTGCATATCTTTGGACGAGCTTACTTTAATGCAGTTACAACGATAGTCTTTTTGCTGATTTGCTTAGCTAGGCAGTAATTTTAGATAGGCCTGGTTACAATATTTTGGGAATGGAGGATTTTCTTCTGCTGGAGGAAGATGGCATCAGTGAATCATCGAAGGAAGGGTTTCAGGATTCATTATTCGATCACTGTATTGATGCTGGACCAACAAGATCATTGTGCCTAGTTCCGGAAATGGGTGAACCCAGTTGCTGCACTTGCGTGGCATCTTCTTCTTGTAATGGTGCTGAAGTTTCTAGTGATCTTGCTGTCAGTCAAAAAATGAAGATGGCCGTGAGTCAGGACAACAGAAAACCAGGTCAATTTGATCGTGTTGGATTGGGACGAAGGTTTCAGATTGCAGTTAGCTCTTGTGATTGGTATGTTGCTGAAATTCTGATTAAATTTACAAATGGGCAGGGTCTAAATGACTTTTTGGGTGTTGCTTTGGACGCCATTTGGCTTCTCCATGAAGAGCATGAACTGAAAGGTGTTTTAGAGTTGATCAAGAAGCTTATTGCTTGTGGTGCAAATGACTTCAGAGGAGCAATGCTCAGGACCTCATTTCTTGCCTCATGTGTCTTAGTATGTAGGTGGCAGACAATGAGCTTACAGGACACCGTAAATGTCATGGCCAAAAGGTATAATTTAATGAAATTCCCACTGCTTTTGATTTTCTGTTGGTTTTTGGGCATTGCTAAGCAAATATTCATCTGGTTAACATTTAATCAATTGAATCAAATATTATCCTTCAATTGTTTGACCCATCAGAACAGTATAGATTTTTATTTCAACTAAATGCTTTAAGATTCCCGCAAGATCTCTTATGGATCTGCTTGTGGTATATAGGAAATTGAGTGATTAATCCTTTCATGTGGCCTCCATAGAAAATTTCTGCCTCATTTTCCTTAATCTCAGTCATAAGTTGAATGCAAAAGAATGAAAGTCTATTTCTGTGCACAATTGCAGATTTGCAAATCCATTTGCCTCTTCTGCTATCTACCTCAAGGTGCCATCTTTAAAGCTTTGAAATTTGACTGTCCCTAATTATGAAATGATTTCCCTGAAATCTGAGTTGCACATGAATATGTTCTAGCTTATTGGTCACTGTGGCTCTAAAGCACTATGGAGATTTACAATTTTAACTGAATGCCTAACCTGTTCCTTTGTCAAAATCAGGGCTGGTGCCTTGTTGCTGGGTTCAAAAAATTATGTGCTGCATTTATGCAAGTGTTGCTTCCCTGTTTGTACATTAGACCTGGCTATAACTTAATGACCCGATTTAAGATTTGTATCTGTTTTACTTTGATACTGAACTTGTTTCTGTAAAAATAAAGAATTGCTGATGCTGCTGATGCATTGTTGTTACAGAAACATGCATTCCAACAGAGCTTATTACTAGATGGCCTCAATAAGAATATGCCCACGGCCCAGTCAAAAAAATAGAACTGATCGTTGAGGGGTCCATCCTTACGTGCCCAGGCCCAAGGCAGCTCAGATTTCATGGCTTAACTCAACACACCATAGATTGAGTTATTGTGCATACAGATTTAAGTTACACGTGGAAAGGAAATGACTCAATTTTTTGTATTTTTGCTGTGACTGGTGCCTTAATATTACTTGAACTGTCAGAAGCATGACAAGGTACTTATGATGTCTGAACTTTTGGACTAAATCATCCAGAAAACTTGTGAATCTAACTTCAAGAACTGAACTGCCTGCTGTTGACTTCATGATTACTGGCCAGTGCAATCATATGAGCATTGCAGATGATTCTCAGGCATTTACCAGCTTCGCATATTTTCAATGCGCAATCCTCAAATCTCTTGCATTGCTGTTTTTCTTGCAGGCTTAGTGAGCGTCTTGAAGAACGTGAAGGTGATGCTGCTCTGAACTCTGGAGCTGCTGCCAAAATTCAGGGATTTACAGATTGGGCCTTGAATTGTGTTGGTTTTTACTCATATTTCAAGCGAAAGAATGACAAGCTAATGAATGGATGGGTCGTTGAGATTCAACTCCAGCTTGCTGCATTTAGAGAACTTTTGGATCTTATTGGTCTCTACCTTACAGTGAAGGATTTCACTGAGGCCTTTGATGCCGCATGCTTTGCTCTTACCCTCTTCTTCAGTGCAATGGATCCTGGCCATGTTCCTGGGATCACATCTAGTGCAATTCAGGGCTTTCTGGAAATATTATTGGAGTGGGGTGCAAATGATTTTAATCGCTGGGTTCTTCAAGCTTCTTGTTTTGGCAGTACAGAGCTGGTTCGCATTCTCTTGCAGGTAAAGATTACATGATGAGGATTGTGGTCCATGCATCTGGGGTAGAAAGGCAATGGTCGAGATAGTGGTTTGAATCTTACTCTTCACACTCTGCATGAGTTGGTTCTTATTATTATTATTTTTATCCCTTCCAATCGCTGTTTTCACAGCATTATTTTGGCTACCCACAGTAAGGGACCAGTCCACATTCAATTTGTGTGTCTCACCCAGCAATCAGCATGACATGCCTGTTTTTCAGGTCATCCTGCATACATGGTATGCCGGACCCTGATACAGTGCGCCCGGGTGCTTTAACCCATTTTTTTTTAAATTTTTTTTAAATTTTTTATGCAACTTTTAATCTAAGTGTATTTAATACGTGTATCAGTTTTTACAATTTTTGAAGTATTTAAGATTTTTATTTTTTATTTTTGAAAATCAAGGCATTTTAGTAATTTTACCTCAAATGTCCTGATTTTCAAAAATAAAAAATAAATATCTAGAATACTCCAAAAATGGTAAAAATTGATACACGTATTAAATACACTTAGATTAACAGTTTTATAAAAAAAAATTCAAAAAAAGATTAAAAAAATGGGTTAAATGCGCCCGTGTGCACTGAGGCTAAGTGCACCCGAGTGCATTTAGCCTTAACCCTGGTATGCCCCGTCTGTTGAGAGACCTGTCTGCAACGTAAATGCTGCAGAACTTTCTGGCAAGGGGTTTTTCCCACTTATCCTTGCATCATTGCTTTTCTGTTGAGTTTTGTTAGAACAATAAAAAGAATTGATACTGGATACCTTGGATTTGGCTGCTGTATTAATGTCCTTTTGAATGACTTAATGTTTAGTGATGACCATGACAGTAGATGTGTCATCTGTTAACCTATGGACATTGTTTTTTCCCATCCATGATGGATGCAGTCCACCATATAAAGTGTCCGGATCAATGAAAGATAAAAGAGGCACATTAGCTACAGCTCCAGAACCCTATCCTGCTATTATTGTATTCTAGAAAACCTCTTCTCGTTAGTAGTCAGGTGACATTTTCTGCATTTTCTTTGCTTGGCTTCAAATTTCAGATTTCCAAGCGCAATCATCTAGATGTTGATGTGGAACTCGCTTTGGCCTTTGCTTCTCGCTTTTGTAAAATTAGCACAATTGAATGCTTGGTGGTGGAAGGGAATGCCACTGACTTCTTGGGGCCTCTGATGCGGGCCGCAGGCAAAGGCAACATTCAAGTTGTGGAATGGTTTGTTGAGAGGGGCTGCACAGATATGGATCTTTGCCTGACACTCACTGCAGCAGCTTCAGGTAGTAGAACTGAGGTCATAGACTACTTGCTGCCAAAAATGCCCCATAATGTCCTTTCAACTTTGTCTGTGGAGTTGATCAAAGCAGCTGGAGAACAGAGTGGCAATTGTTTTGAGGGCATCGGTTATTTGATGAGATCAAATTTCCTTCGAGATCCACAAGCAACTTATGCTGCTGCAGATTGGGTAGCACAATCAGATGATGAAGCTATCTTGCCTGAGCTGAGAGATTTTTTCCAGAACATGTGGTCTGAGGATGCTTTCCTGCGTGGAAGGAAATGTGGTGAGGAGCACTATGTCAATGTGATGAGAGTTTTTAAACGGGGATCATCAGATTTGCATCTGCAAGATTTACCATGGTCGCTGCAGGTATCGTTCTTTTTTTCCTGTTTGATTGTCTTGCATGGTGCTTTAAAACTAGGCAGCTGAAATCAACTTTATTTAATCCTAAATTAATTTCTAACTGATAGAGTCCGCAAAGAATTCCATTCCCAGATTCTGAATATTACACTCTTCTTGTTAGTCACCACAGCGTAATAGCACAACTGAACTTCATTATTTTTGTTTTTTTTTTTTTTTTCTAGTAGATCCGTCATTGCACTCGTGATATATTTGTTATCAATTTCATTTTTTTTTAATTACGTCACTCACATTAGATTACCAAGCAACTGACAGAGATGTATTCTAGGGAAGAGGTAAACTATACAAATGTCTCAACCCAACTTTGAACCTTGGACCTCCAACCCATACATAACCTACGTACCCTTTTGTCAACCATACCATCCAAGCAGTGACATTTCTTTGAAAGGCTTCTGATTATGCCCTTTTGCAGGTGGCAATTGCATATCTGCCATTGTTCAAGGAATGTATAGAAGCTGGAGGCCCATTGCTTCCTCAATGGCTGAGGGGGCAGCTCGTGGAGGCTGCTTGGAGGCTTGGAAAGGGTTTGTTTGACAGCATTGAACATGTTGCTGGGCAGAGCAGGGATGATCTCCTTGCAGTCCTCCAAAGTCACATCCCAGAGTTCTTGCTCTAGCAGCTGGGCCCCTGCACCTGGAAATGATCTATGTTGTTCATCATCGACTGGCGACCTCAGTCCTCACTGCTCTGTCTGGCGAACACCTCCATTAGCTGAGCCATGTGCCTTGACAATTATGGATGGTTGGATCCTGAAAATGTTCTCTCCTTTTGTACTATAACTGTCTATAATTTTCAGTCAGCCTGTGGATTGGTTCAACCGTTCAATAGATGTCCAGCAAACTAGCGCATTAGGAAGGGATGCCGAATGTCTTCCACTTGAGGCCTTTCTAGCATGAGAATTTTGATATAATGGATGATGGCTTCCTGCCTGGATGGTTAATGCAGAAGAGTCAACAGTTTGGGAATGAAACTACATCAGTTTCATACTTTAAATTAAGTTATATTTTTATATATCTAATTTTTATAAACTACTAAATATATATTTTTGGTGATTTGGTTGTGGGGTCCACCATATATTTTGTTTAGGGCAATTGTCAAATGTAACAACGAATTTTCACTTTAATTCCTTGTATATTCATTAATTTTTAAAAATTCCTCACATACTCATAAATTTTTCTCAGAATTCTTCTATACTCGGATAAGTAACAACGGATGTCAGCACTAGCCATCCCACTAGCCACAAAACCTACCACCCGTCTTCCCCAGCTCTGACTCATCTAGACCATAAAATAGTAAAATTTCACCGCCACTAGAAGGCATAACGCTTGCGGCTTGCCACCACCTTTTTCAGCTCCAATGAACCCCCAACTTGCCACCAAAAATCACTACTACCCCATCTTCCTTCAATTCCACGAAAGCCATAAGATCTACAAACCTAGCCATGAAATCCAACGTCAGCTCATCATTTTCAGCAACTCAGGGCCCCTTTCCAATATCCATTAATCCGACGACAATCTACCATGGAAGCCGAAGGGCTGGTGAATTGGATTGTAATTTGGGCATTATTAAAATATTAAAAATAAAGAAAATTAGAACTTTTAATGTAGTTGTGCAGGTATGGGACGAATTTTTTAAAATCGGTGGATATATAAGGAATTAAGGTGAAAATTCGTAGGTATATTCACAAATTCCCCTTTTGTTTATTAATTCATTCGGCATTAAAATCAAGAGATTCCTCAGAAATTTTGAGGGAAAGGACTCATTGAATTATTGCCATTTTCTAGAAAGTATCATCCGACCCTGAAGGAGAATCTGATTGAGTTGGTAGGTAGGTTCGAATTGCACGCCTACACATATTATGGAATGATGCTCAGAGCTCGTCAAAGAAACTAAAGAAAATTAACCGGAAAGCAGAGCAAACAGGCACGGGGTTTGATATTTAGAATAGGAATTTTTCTCTTCCATTATAGCATTCGTTTGTTCGAACTAACCTTCCTCGTTTGAATCTACAAGGGGCATTTCACAACTGTCGAATAAATCAGGGAGCATCCTTTCTTTGGTTGTCTTGAGGCTTCTTGATTTTGAGAAGATGCGACAGACCTGCAACCACATGCATCCTACTGGTTGGAACACCAGTTTTTGCAAGAGCCCTTCCTTGTCCATCCAGAAGCACAAAACATGGAACGTATCTGATATCATAGTGAAGAAGCTGCAAAAGGGATGAAAACATGTGAATAGAACTTCCATATTTCATCCAAATTTAACACCAGGAAGCAGATAAAGAATCTCATACATGTCCTCCTTAGGTTTCCATCCCAGATTTCCACATGCATATCAAGAACTGAGATGCTAGGTGAATTGATAAGTCAGGCTCTCCCATGAGACTTTTGTTAGAGAAACCACAAACGGCAGTTCAGCTGCACAACTGGTATCGGAAGGTCCTAAAAGCGTATTGGCATTCAGGTATGCTTGTCAATGGTTGCAAGGAGATGGATGATATGCATTCCCTAGGGAAATAAAAACTGTCTGACTATCACAACAATTATATAATCTCCAAATCATTCTGCACAATTTTAATCACCATCTTCCATCTACTTTTAACCCTATTCACTAACATAAGTACATTACATTACCATTACCGTACCCAATGCCAATGGTAGGTTTCATTAGAGAAGTCAAGCTAAACTACATAATTACAGTTGAAGCAAGCAATAGGCAATGAGGCCTATCGCCCTGTTGGAAGAAATCAAGAACAAGGAAACCATCCAACAAACATCTTCTATGATGCCTAAGGGAGCCGTAAATGTTACTTAAAGTTTTCATACATGCATAGGAATTTGCAACAAACCATCTTTCAACAGAATTCAGAGATGTCAAGTTTCAAAGGCCAAAATTACTCATGGGAATAATGCAACACTTCAACTTCACCAGAGTAAGGTAAGGGCTCATAACAAGCTACATGTATGGTCAGAAACTATCCAAACTGTCACCAAAAGCTGGAAATTTTTTCCGATGCATTTCGAACAATGACAGATCAAGTTTAGAAATCCAACGACGAAGTGCTGCATTTCCATTATGGGTGTTTTAGATTCCATGAAGCACCAAAAGAATTCTAGTTCGAATGGGGCCAAACAAGCTGCCTATCTCCATTTAAAACCCGGTCAAAAGGGAAGTAAGAAAGGAATTTACCTCAGGAAGCCATTTTTGGTTCTCTGCGTCGGCCATGACAATGCTGAGCCAATCGGAGTTCCTCGCCTCCAATTCCAACACGAGATCCAGTAGCGAGTTGCAGAGCCGGCACTTGGGAGAGTAGAACTCGATTAAAGTCGCCTGCTTCCCGCTCGCCAGCGCCGCAGCAAGGGCGCGCTGCTCGGCTTCTCCCTGCTCTTCTGGAGAGAGGGCATTCGGCTTCCTCCAGATCTTCTGATGTCGACGGTCATTGGGTTCTAGGGATTTGGAGGCGGAGTTGAGGAGATGGACAGCGAGGGAGGAGAGGTTTTGGAGGGATTTGAATATAAAAGGAACGTCGAAATTGCAGGGGCTTGGGGATTTAGGGTTTGGATTTTGAAATGGGAATTTCAACCCCAAGCAGAAAAGATTGGATTTTGGTGGGGAAGAAGATCCCATGGTTCGTGGTTTTTCTCGAAGAGCGGCCGGTAGCGAAGCTGGAGGGGGCTTTTTGGTTTTCTTACGGCGAACGAATGCCCGGAGATACTTTGATACGAAGACACTCGACCCGTAGAAAAAGATCAAACCGAGCGTTTAACTTAGGCCGGTGGGATCATAATGACATGAGAATTTAGGGTAAACATGCATTGCGAACGGTAAAAGCATATTGGATTGAGTGAGTGTATATTAAGGGGCATTTGTTTATCCACTTACTTTTCAAATTAAAAATTTTCACTCTTTAAGATTATTTAATTATTTTTTCATTTTTTTCATGTATACCTACTGTATTTTCAATCATTTTTACACCGCTACAAGTACATCTAATACATTTACTTAAACTATAGATGTGATCTTATGCATCTGACCGTGGATTTTTTTTTTTTATATTTTTTTTTTCACAAATGTGTAGAGTTGGTACTCAAAAGTTATGAAAAATGTCACTGTATTTAAAAATAAAAAATATTTAAAAATATTCAAAAATAATAAAACTTGATTTATGGGTTAAATATATTTAGTTTTACACATTTATAAAAAAATCAAAAAATATTTATAGGGCTCCGCAGGCGGAAGCATGGGTCCCATGGGGTCACCCCCTCTTTAAACTTTACTCTCTTTATTATTTATCATTATTTCTATCATATTATATTATTTTCTTCTATTTACTATTTCCCAAACACACCTTAAAATAAAAAAGTAGATTATTATTTTCAAAAATGAAAAAGAGCTTTTTAAAGAATATGAGATTCTATCCCATCTCATGATCATTCCAGTTATTAACATACATTCATTTCAAAAACTAAAAAAAAATATTTAACAAATTTTGAACATTATTAAATTTTACCGGAAGAGGATCTAAACTGAGCTGAAGCATACATTAAAAAAATAATAAATAAATATTTCAGTCGCTCAATACCTACTTCATTCAAACATAGGGTGTATTTGGTAATAAGTAAAAGTTGTCGAGTTAAAATTTTTCAATCTAAAACTTTTCACTCTCCACAACTATCCTATTTTTTAATCATTTCTTCACATTTTTCTATACAACTACTCTACTTTTCAATCATTTCTACATAACTACCAAAACAACTAACCTATGTATTTCAACTTTATCCTATTTATTCCTCATTATTACCCATATTATATCACATCATTTAACAATTTTTACTTTCTACAACTTTTCATTACAAATTTTATTCATTCCCAAACACACCCACAATGAATAGTTTGACATTTCATCTTGGAAGGAATTTGCTTCAAAGCAATGGATACAACGAAATTTCAAAGGAATCTTTTTATTTTTAAGCTAATAAGGAAAATGGATAATAATTCAACGCTGATCATTTCATGTTTACCCTTAATTTCTAACTTTAAAATATTTTTTTATAACTAAACTATTTATCATATTTATCCATGTAAATTTATTTATGATTTCACATATACTATAAACTTTTATATGCTATAAAAAATTTTAGTCACTTATCTACTTGTGTTTTTTATTTTTTAAAAAGGAAAAAATACAATTTATCTTCATTTTAAAAAATCAAAACACAAATATGGATGAGTCTAGAACTTGTGAAACAATTTGCGCAAGCCTATCCAAGTGGGCCTATAAATGAATAAAAAAACTTTTTTTAAAAATGGGATCCATGCATTTAATTGCATGGCTGCCCACATGCGATTAATTACATGGGATTGATCCGCTTTATATTAAAAGGATTTAATAGCTATATATTTACTTCAAAAATATTCTTTTTAGAAGATATAAGTTACGAATAAAAATTATAAGGTTAAAATA
Organism: Annona cherimola; assembly: GCA_030490835.1. NCBI lineage: Eukaryota > Viridiplantae > Streptophyta > Magnoliopsida > Magnoliales > Annonaceae > Annona > Annona cherimola. The sequence goes on along the minus strand of CM059973.1, from coordinate 97,806,257 downwards.
ATAGATAGTGTAATGGAGCCTCTATTATTAAGATAAGCATTGAATGATTATCCTCGAAAAATAATTAGATAAAATTCAATCCAAACCTAGCGTGGGCATCATTTAATATATACAACTGCGGAGAAATAAGAAACTGTACAAGAACTCTGTAAAAACAGCGAATTAATGTAGAAGGAAGGCTTTTAAGAGTATATATGCTTGATTATATGATAATTTTTTTTATCCTCATATATGATGATGGTTCCGCACGAAATGATAATTTGTATTTGTGGATGTGCATCGTTCGAGCTTCTGCCTTGAGGCTTCAACGCGTTGCAAGCCTGAAACTGGGCTTCAACGGCACGTGAGGGCGTCTTATTTTGCACGTGGGAGTTCGTTAGTTCAAAGGCGGGGAATTCTTCCATAAATCCCGCGAACTTCCGCTGGAGACTTGCTCGCTCTCTGTTCTAACAAAACGCTCCCATCTCTCTGTCTTTTTCATCCCTCTCTCTCTCTCTCTCTCTCTCTCTCTCTCTCTCTCTCTCTCTCCCCCCCTCCGTGCGAAATCCCCTCTCCTGCAACAGTCCTGTCACCATGGATGAGGAGTACGACGTCATTGTCCTTGGCACTGGCCTGAAAGAGTGCATTCTCAGTGGCCTTCTCTCTGTCGATGGCCTCAAGGTCATCTCTCCCCCTCTCACCTTCCTCTCGCATGATCAGCAGTAACAACCATGGTTTATTCTGTTGCTCTGCATGTATGCTACACTTGTTGGGTATTCTATTTTGAAAATGGGTAATCAATCGTTTGTCCCAATTCCTTCAATTCTGAAAATGTCGAATCAATATTTTGTCCCAATTCCCACCAATCTGTTCAATATGCAGAATTTGGAGAAGTATCAAGATCCTAGATGTGAATTTGGTTCCCATCCTTCTTCATATGTTAGTAGCATTTGGATCATTTTTCAGACATTTCTGTGTCTGATGTAATGGTTTTGGGGGTGGTGAAAGACTGCCAAAAATGTGGAAATGTTGTTTGATGCTCACCATGCCTGCACGGATCAGAAAACTAAATTTTCATGTACAGTCTATATTAGGACCTGTCATATGTTTGGACTTTAATCACATAATCATGGACCTTATGCGAACTATAAAACCACGAACAGTTTCCCTTCGTACTATTTTCATGGAAAGAGCTCCAGGAATTTCGCGACTCATTCTTAACTGACCAGAGTTCCTGGCTTTTGTCTACATCCTTCTGAAACAGGTTCTTCACATGGATAGGAATGACTATTATGGAGGAGAGTCAACTTCACTCAATCTCAGTCAGGTGTTTCTGCTGTTGATTATAATCACCAACATTATTTATTATCACGGTTTTGTTGAAATCGTCTCGTTGCTTTTTGCATATGTAGCTTTGGAAGCGATTTAGGGGTGATGATAAGCCTCCAGAAACTCTTGGCTCAAGTAGGGATTACAATGTTGATATGATCCCTAAGGTATTTGCAAGCTTCTTTTGTTCTATATTTTAGGCAAAAAGATGCACCTTTGACTCTATGGGACGAGAATACTTGGCATTTTTGTTTCTTATTATTTTTACCGTTCACACTGGTCTGACTATGAACTTACATCTGTAAGAGGTGGTTAGGTGTTTCAATATCCAATGTGCTATGGCACCATGAGATAAAATTATCCTAGCACATGACGCGCAGTGTGATCCGACAGTGTCATAGACTTATGAACAAATATGTAAAATCACACGTGAACTGAAAAGGAAACAGAATCAGATATCTGTTCTGTCAAGGTGTCCATCCTTCTTACTATTTACATTCTCAATTATTTGTGGATAGGATTATCTGATAGAAAATGTTCACTTCTGACAATCGGCAATTTGTTGGCTCCAACAAATTACCCATCTCAGAATTTCTAGCCATATTATAAAAAAATTATTATTAGCATCTGTTTTTTAAGTCACCTATTGGATGGAAGTGTCATGGAGTGTTATTCCTGCAGAGTGGTAGTGACCAGTGAACCTTGTCCTGGAGTTAATGACAACCAAGACAGCTGAGGTTGATCAACTCAACTGTCTATTATCCCAACACACGAGAAACTTTGTGAGACGAGATGATTTTCTTGTTTAGGCCTTCACTGATTAATTTTTCTGTTTTTCATTTGTCCTTCTGAACTCTGAAATCCCTTTGCTTTTACCTTTATCACGACAGTCACAAAGATTTTGCTATGGATGACAACACTTTTTTTTTCCCCTTTGTCTTTGTTTGTTATTCCAAATACCTTTTGATCTGCATAGCTGTGGATTACACAACTTGAAGTGACCAAGCATGCAACACAGCCAAGAAACTAGGGATAATAAATGTAAAAAAAGGTTAGGCTTGCAACTCTCAAGAGACTTGTCCTATGTTTGAACTTGCAAATTCATAAATGAAATCTAGTTAAAATGTTTGTAGTTGGGTATTAACAAGCCTCAAGTATATCCTTCCCACTGAATAGAACCTTTGTAATTCTCACATTGAGCCATTCAGGTGATCACCATTTTGGTAGGATGTTGTAACACTTCATGGGATCCTAACTTTTGCCATGGATAGCATGCAAGTTACATCTTCAATAAGTTCCTCTCAATCAAAGTAATTCATGCAATTTTGAATTGCGTTGCTCGCATATTCCAAATACTTCAAACATGTTGATTTCCTCTTTTTGCCACTCGTTAAATAGCCAGTGTGTATTTATCTCTTCTTACTTCCTTATTTAGCTTCAATAATCCACTATGCGGCTGTTTGACAGTTCATGATGGCCAATGGCACTCTTGTCCGTGTTCTCATCCATACTGATGTCACTAAATACCTGAACTTCAAGGCTGTTGATGGTAGTTTTGTCTATAACAAAGGGAAGGTATACTGGCCTGATTTTCAAAGTGTTATTATTAATTCAATAAATGCGGAATTTAAAATGCAGAATTTAATTTCATTCTGCTTGTTATGTGCCCTCATTCTTATTTCAATGACCAGATTTACAAAGTGCCAGCAACTGATGTGGAGGCATTAAAATCACCATTAATGGGTCTCTTTGAAAAGCGCCGTGCAAGGAAGTTTTTTATTTATGTGCAGGATTATGAGGAAAATGATCCAAAATCACATGAAGGACTGGACCTCCACAAAGTCACCACCAAAGAAGTTATTTCGTATGTAACTCACCTCTGTCCTTATTCCTTGTGTTCTATTTACGCAGGAGTATTTTCTGGACTGGGAAGATACCTACTGGTTCGATTTTATTACAACTGTGGTTTAATCTTTTTTTGGCTTACATTGAACTGAATGATGAGATAAGATGACTGATATTTGCTATCCAGGAAATATGGGCTAGAGGACAATACCGTTGATTTCATTGGGCATGCTTTGGCACTACACAGGGATGACTTGTACTTGAATGAGCCCGCAATGGATACAATAAAAAGGATGAAGGTAATATGGCAGTAATTCCTTTCTGTTAATTGTTGCTTTTGCTTTTGAAAATCTCCTTCTCTTTTATATATGAGAAATTAGCTAGTAGCATGGAGGCTGGGAAGTTTAACCACTTGAATTGTATTTCCTTCTCTCCTGCTTTCACAAATCTTAATGTGAACCTGATGAGTGAAATTTCACTCAAAAGCTAACATGATATGCACACACGGTACATTAACAATTTTCCTTTCATTATGTCCCCAGGCTTGTTCCGGTGTTTTCAAATCCCAGTTTGCAAGTTACAAGTTTACTTGTTTTAGACATTACTGAAATTAATATTTTATTGGGAAAAAATCAAAATTAGGGTGAATGCATTGAGTATCATTGTTTTTTTTTTGGTTTTTTCATATGACATTATGACCGGAGCAATACAAGACTTAATTTTGTCAAACTGCTGTTTATTTAGCTTTACGCAGAGTCCTTGGCACGTTTTCAAGGAGGATCTCCATATATTTATCCAATGTATGGATTAGGAGAACTCCCTCAGGTTTGTCTCCGTTCATGAATGCTGTAATCTGCATGATGTTTAGCAAAATGCTTTTGTTAATCTTTCATGAACTTTCAGGCATTTGCTCGTTTAAGTGCTGTTTATGGTGGAACTTACATGCTCAACAAGCCAGAGTGCAAGGTTTCCTTTTCTCCTCTTTTTCAAAACTTTCAAATTTTCACCTTTGGAGTTCTAAAAACTAGTCAGTTAGGATGGGCAATACTAAAATCTCACCCATGATCTTATAATATCATCCAACCAACTGAGTTGGCTTCCACTTTGTAAATGCCAACATTTTTTTCTCCCTATCTCTTCTCATCATAAACTCGCTAGAGCAAGCAGTGTCAGTGGATATCTGACGCCTTTTAATAGGTAGAGTTTGACGAAAATGGAAAAGCTTACGGTGTGACATCCGAGGGAGAAACCGCCAAATGTAAGAAAGTTGTGTGTGATCCGTCTTATTTGCCCGACAAGGTATAATTCCAATTAGTTCTGATTATATTAATATGTGACTTTGGTTTTTCAATAGCTGGTGCTAAACTGCGACCTGCCAACTCTAACAGGTTCGTAAAGTTGGAAAAGTTGCTCGTGCAATATGTATTATGAATCATCCCATTCCACATACAAGTGATTCTCACTCAGTGCAGGTTATTCTGCCACAGAAACAGCTGGGACGTAAATCAGACATGTATGGTTTCAGCATGTGCACAGATTGTCTTTTGGTATTTTGGTCTTTTAGTTCTTCATGTTGCAGCTAATTCCATTTATTACAGATTGTCAGATTTTCAATGTGTAGAAAATTGTAAACTTCCTATCTAGTAAATTATTGATACGGTGATTTAAAGAGTCCAAAAGGGGGAGGGGCACAAAAAGCTATGCTCCCTGATCATCCCAGCTGCCTCAATGGTTAAAGGGAGATCTCAGCATTCTCTACTGAAATCGATTATTTGATCCTCACTTCCTGAGTAGGTCTTAGCAATCATGAATCTGCAGCCTCAGCTGTCAATATCAAGCCATCCCCCTCCTAAAATTAGGCTCTCATTTTCGGAAGCCAATGTGAGCTAGCCCGCCGCATGATGTAACCAGCAAAAATGTACTACATTGCCAAAAGTTGATTACACATGAACACTTTTGGATTTAGATAGTGCTATTTTGATCGATATGAATAATATAATACCCTTTCTGATAGTGCTTTTGCAATGTCCCCCCCCATATTGGCAGGTACTTATTCTGCTGCTCCTATGCTCACAATGTAGCTCCAAAAGGGAAGTTTATTGCCTTTGTTTCAACGGAAGCTGAATCTGACAAGCCTGAGGTAGAACTGAAACCCGGAATAGATCTGCTTGGACCTGTGGAGGAGACATTCTTTGACATTTATGACAGATATGAACCCGCAAACAGAGATGATGGGGACAACTGCTTCATTTCTACTGTAAGCTTGTAAATTTTGCTTTTCTTCTTCTTTGTTTCCATACGTTTGGTGCTTGCCTTCCCCAATAAAGATAATTCAATTTAATTCCAGTGGGACTGCTATGGCTGGCCCCTAATTTTTCGAATTCAAGGTTATATTTTGCCAACCCGAATCAAGATCTTTAAGGTAAAACAAACATTTAACTAGGCTCATATCCAAATCCATTTGCAAGAGAATCCCCTCAAAAGTATTCAGAATTGTGTCCCAACATCTCAGTAGGTGCTGATGCGCTAATATAAAGAGAGGCAAATCTACACCACTTTCCATGTTTGATTTCGACTTGTTTGTCTCTTAATCTCCTTTTGCTGTCATTGGACATCCCTGCAGAGCTATGATGCAACAACACATTTTGAGTCAACTGTAGAAGATGTGATTCAGTTGTACGGACAGATAACTGGAAAGGTAATCTTTCTGTTGATTCATATATATTGCATGTTATTATGACATTAACATAGACCATCAAACATGGGAATTAAGTTTTAGACTTGGGTGCCTCTTTCCTTATCAATGAACTTGAATCAAAGCAGCTTCCAATATAAATGTTCTGCATTGTTACACCTGACTCTCATAATCTTTCTTATGGTGTATATCTCCACATATCTTGCTAAAATTAATTAAAAGCTGGACAACTTCCTGACTGTTGTTTTCACTGTTTTGTTCTGCAGGTCCTTGATTTGTCTGTGGATCTGAGTGCTGCCAGTGCTGCTGCTGATGATGGAACTTCTTAGATAGCTTCCTCTCTTGCTAGCTTGAAAATTAGAAGAAAAGACTTCCAGAATATTCATTCCTCTGTGGCTTTCATTTCATTCTTTCCATTCATTTACTGTTCAAATTCTGGAATGTGCTTCAACCATCAACTCTTTTTCCAAGAAAAAATTGTTAAAATTTTCCCTTTTATTCCTATACACCTCTCTCTATCAATAAAATTGCTGTGACATGTATTTTTGTGGGAAGAAATTCCTTGATATTCACATATGAGTTGCACCATTGTTAAAGTTCAATTTTAGAGATGTGTTTGGGAAGTAGTAAAACTTTTAGATCAAAATTTTTTTTATGTAGAAATTTTTGAATTTGAAGAAAATGATGTGATAGGATAGATGTAATAATGATGAATAAAAAGAATAAAATTAAAATAGATAAGTTAATTGTGTGAGTAGTTATACAGAAATGATTGAAAGTTAGGGTAATTTTAGAGATGTGTTTGGGAAGTAGTAAAACTTTTAGATCAAAATTTTTTTTATGTAGAAATTTTTGAATTCGAAGAAAATGATGTGATAGGATAGATGTAATAATGATGAATAAAAAGAATAAAATTAAAATAGATAAGTTAATTGTGTGAGTAGTTATACAGAAATGATTGAAAGTTAGGGTAATTGTATAGAAAGATATGAAAAAATAATTAGAAAATAGGATAATTATGGAGAATGCAAAGTTTAAAATTTTTGCTTGAAAAGTTTTCGGCTTGAAAAGTTTTTGAGTTTAACAAACTTTTCAAGCGAAAACTTGACCTTAGCACATTCTTCTCCTCTCGAAATGGGACCCTGGTTCAATGCACCCGGGTGTACTTCACCCCTTTTTTCTTTTTCTTTTTTTGAAATTTTTTTTACACTACTATTAATTTAAAAATGCTACTGATTTTAAAAAAATCCGAAAAAAATATCTAAAAATCTCCAAAAATGGTAAAAATTTATGCACATGTTAAATACACTTAGATTAACATTTTCATAAAAAAAGTAAAAAAAAAAAGTGAAGCGCACCCGGGTGCATTGAAGGATGCATTGAACCAGGGTCCCTCGAAATGGGCGGCAAATGACCTTTTATACTGCTACCGATTGTCGACTCATCATAGACACGTGTCCATGTTCCAGCTACACAAGACAGTCACGTCCTGCCGACATGGTTGCGCGACTGCCAACATTAGCTGGATCCTAACACAAACATGCCCTACATAACAATGATTATGGTTTCCAATCCGGGAAGGAGCCTGTAACCATAATTCAGTTGGATGTTTTCAGTTTTCACGACCTGAGTCATGACAAATGACTAGTAAAAAAATCAGCTGTGTGTATAGGTGCAATTCCCGACCCCTTGTTTAGACATCATTTGTCGTGTTATGTGATGGCTATTTTGTCAACTCTCGTGGAAGGAGAGGGGCTAGTTTGCAAGTTTCTAAATTTCTACAAATGTTAGGGCCTATTTGGAAAGCATCCATTCACAGCAAAATAATATCACTCTTGCTTTCGTGGAAAGCATCAATCCCTAGCTTCCCTCAAACTTAAAAAAACTTCTACTAAAATTAGCTTAATTTTTAGGGGAAATGGTACTTTTGAATTTGGTCAAACACTTTTAAATGTTTATAAATTATTCTTAATTTAAGGCAATGCATGGTCAAATGCCCTTAGGTTCTCCCAGTTAAGGCTCTATCTGTCACTCTGTTATTAGTCAGAAAAGGGAAAATTTCTTATTTCTCTTTTAGCTACTTCAATAATTTTATTAATCATTATTTTATCCATATTTCAATAATCAATCCTAATTTTTATTTGAAATTATATTTACGTTAATTTTTCTCTTTACTTTCAATTATTCCCTTTATTTTGAGATCATTTCACCTTTCTTACCTCTATTTTCTAATTTTGATCTTGGAAGTCCAATCAAGACAGCGCATTTGCAAATGCACCTATAAGTTTTATTGAATTTTAAATAGAGAAATAATCTTGTTAATCCGGGCTAAGAAATGACTTACTTAAGGCACTTTAAAAAATTTATTTAATTTATTTACTTTTTCCTATAAACTTGATTTATATATTAAATATATTTAGATAAATAAGTATACAAAGAAAAAAGTAAAAAAAGTTTTTAAAATAAATTTTTTAATAAGTCATTACTTAGCTTGACTTAACCTAGGTTAACAAGATCATTTCTCTTTTAGATTTTAGTATATGTAAATTCGTTGAAAATTTATAGTTTAAAAGAACTCTATGACCAATTTTATTTATTACAATATATCCTTAAAATAAAAGCCATCATTGTTTTTAATACAGACCGCTATAGTTTAAGCTAAGGTAGGGTGTGATTAGGAACCATTACATTACCTTAACCATTAGGGGTACAACTCGGGTCGGGTTTTACCGGGTTGGAGTGAACATAAACTCTAAGCCAACGGATTGGAGTAAACCCAAACCCAAACCCTAAGAATTTAATCCGGGTTCGAATCGGGTTCGCGTTGGTTTTGGTTTGGTTTCGGGTTAGAATTCAGGTTACTAATAAATTATTTTTTCCCAAATTTAATTGTAATCTAAAAGAAAATTATTAGAATATACATACCTGTGTTTATGAAATCAAGCCTCATGCTGAATTCTGCAACATCCTTTCAAAGGATTCTGCAACATCATGCTGAATTCTGCAATATTCTTTGAATGAACTCTGCACGCAATTTTTCAGCACCCTGTAAACACAACTAAATGTCAAATTAGTTAGTTTTATGACTAGTTGGTCATTTCTATTTAATAGCTAATGGAAATGACTCAAGTGTAGCAAATATAAAATGAACATATCATACTAACTATTGTAATTGAAACTAAATATTATCATACAAATTGTTGAAATTGAATTTAAACTGAATATTTATCGTACAAATTGCTAAAATAGAAATTAACCACTTGTCATACCAATAAACTTAAAATATGAATCAAATTTATACTACAATCTGAAATTCAAACTAACAGATTTCTCATACTAACAGAAAGTATAATATGAAATTGATTTATCATGCCAACTCGAATTCAAATATAATCCACATAACAGTTATTCAAAACAACTAAATCTAAATACACTACGCATAATGGTTCAACATTCCAATCTAATTTAAGACTTTAAGTGCAATCCAAATTTAAAATAACAATATAAACAAATCTCAAGTTTAAATAAGTTTACATCCACTTTTAAACAAATTCAAAATTCAAATGAGTTCATGTCTCCAAAGTTTCCAAAAAAACTAAAAAATTATTCGAAGACTTCCAAGTAATTTCTCCCTTGATTTCCATCTGCATTTCTAATATCAAGTTCTTCCTCCTCGATTTACATTTTCGAAAATAATATGCATCAACCTAGACAAAAAAAATTTATGTAACTGTTAACAATAAGAAAATAATAATCATAAAAAATCATCCTAAAAATTAAGTTACTTCAAACATGCTTTGGTAATGGAGGAAGAGGTGATTTGTCTGAACTCGAGTTAGTAATGCCTGAAACATTTAATCTAAATTATTATAAGAATATTAAAAATGACTTTAGAATATAAAATATGGTATCTAAAAACATAATTACCACATATAAATCTCTCAAATTCAGTAGCTTTCTCTTCATATTCAGTTATTCGAGGTGTAGCTCTAAGCCAATCTTGTGTACATATCAAACACTCAACTAATTTACAAAAAAAAATGTATAATTTATGAAAAATTATATAAATTATACTGGGTTCGGACCGGGTTGGTGTGAACCCAGTTTTGGTTTCGGGTTTATACGGGTCGGGTTGAACCGGGTCTATTTCGAAAAAAACTAAAAACTAAAACCTATTTTTTGGTTTTGGTACCGGGTCGGGTCGGGCAGGTTCGGACCGACCTGGTACCAAGTTGCACCCCTATTAACCATGTCCAGGTTGATGGACCATACAATTGTACCAAAGTTGACATTAGGAGTATTTTGTAAATACAGTTTAAAGGTTGGGGAATATTTTACAAAATCACAAGTCGTGAAACAATAACTGCAAAAATTCAGGAGGAGGTAAATGCAAAAAGCTTTCATGAAACAATCGACAGCCACGGCCGAGCTCTTTCCGTCATAAATCATAAGGGCTGTTTGGTAATTTTGTGCATTTTAAAGGCTAACTTTTTCTGGCGCTTCTGGACATCCTTCCCATGCAAGGCATCACCTGCAGAAATCCGTCGGAGTAGCTCCTCGTCTGACGCGTTGGAGAATTCCGCACCTCCAACTACTTTTTGTCGCCGTCCTTTCCTTGGATTCGCAGCCGCTATTTCGTCCATCTTCTAACATTCTTCGATCGCCTGCGATGCCGAGATCTACCCTCAAGCGATTTTCGGCTTTCGATTTCAACTCTGACGATGCGCACGTGGAATTCGCTGCGAAGCAAATGACGAAGAAATACCGGACTCTTCCAAACCCTAAACGCCAGAAGTCTCCTATCACGAAATATGCGTACTTGCAACGCTGTGAGTTTTCTTGGATTTTTGAACCCTAATGACTTCTGCTGCTGCTTCTCGTGTACTGTAGTCGCTTTACTGTGGTTTGTTTTGTGGGCAGTCCGCGTGCGCATGCTCTTCAATGCAGTTATCATTTGTATCGGAGTAATTCTTAGATGAAGATAAGATTATGATGAATCTTGCATAGTTTATCAGCATTGACTGCTTTGCATTATGCATTCCCCCATCCTTTTGGAGCCTTTGCTGAGTAATTTGTTAGGAAAATAGTTGTTTCTTGTTGTCCAGCTGGTCTGGATTGATTCCTGTCTGCTGCGTGCATGGTGAATTTTTTATATAACAGTCGTGGTCTTGGGGTATGATAGCTGTAGTCTCGTTAATTTCGTTCATTGAGCTGCAGATGGATTCTAGAAATTTAGAATAATATGTCTAGTGCCTGCTTGGACTTGTGTCTGAGAACTGGCCCAGTCCCGTCTCAGTTTGGCCGATTTGCAAACTAGTTGGCTGATGCTTGCAGAATGTAATAGTTCAGGGAAATCCCATGGAATGTGATCCTGTAGTGGATATTACAATGAAAAATGCTTTCTTAGTTCACATTTTAAGCATCTGGTGATGAGAAGTCCATCCTTTTTGTTTTTGTTAATTCCCCATGATATCTGATGATTTTGTTTTTATGTTTGGCAGTTGACCAGAAACGCGATGTTAGGAAAGCAGTAACTGATGACTTGTTTTGTATAGATATTGATGAAAAAAATGATGATGACGATCGCAATATCTTGGGTTCATGTTCTGTTGCAACATCAACGACTGTCTTCCAGGTACAAGAGACATTCCTGATGATCTAGTGGTATCGACATCAACAAATAAGAATGAGAAGAAACACATATTTCAATATGAACCCATGCATGAAAAATCATCCCTGAATGCGTAACAATGGACATCTTAAATTAAATGGCTCAGGCTTTTTAAGTTATCCCTGTCAATTGCATTTTGATTAATTTTCTCTTTCAAATGATAATTATTTAGGTATCTCCCTGGCCTAGCACTGAATATTTGAATTCACACGTTTGTAAAAGTCTTCATTGCTCAACCGTATCAGGAACTTAAGAAGGAGAATCTAGTGGATGTGATTTCAGATGATGAGGGAGGCCTTGAATTGAAGTCTCCATCATACTCTGTATTTCATATTGTAGAAAATGAAGGTACTGCTTGAACTCATGGAGTTCTCTGGCTCTTAAATATGATGGCATCACGTCTTCCTCACTGCAGTGCATAATGTTTTTTTCAGGCGATATCCAGTATCAATATTCCCATTCCGTTGATCGCTACAAAATTGTAAGTGCTTCAGCTGTCATAATCTAAATAGCAAGTGCTTCCGTTGCTTCTTTGTAAGTCCTATTTTCTTTTGAAATTTGCTGAATATTTTTGTGCTGTTGTGTTGATTCCATGGCTTTGATCGTTGGGGGAAGGAAATTTATTTACTACTGTAATGCAAAAATTTTCTTCAGAAAGAATTTCTTTATTAACATTAGCAGAAATATAAGATTGTTAATCAACATGATTAGTTGTGATTTTGATCCAAGTCTTTTTCATCGCTATATGTATGAGTTATGATCTTGTTAGCCTACGCTAAAAACCTTATTTTTGCCATAAACTTGTTAATCTAGGTGTCTTTAATATATAAACCAAAATTTACCATTTTTTGAGATTATGTATATATTTTGGATTTTTAAACAGATGGGTATTTTAGTCAGATTTATGAAAAGATAAAAATTTTAAAAAGTAGGGTTTCTAGCCCGGGTCGACAAGATCACAACTCTCTGTGCATTGTGGACATTCTCTCAATTTTTTTTTTTTTTTTTGTTATCAAATGTAGGGCCTGTTAGCACTGCAATATGGTTACAGCTTTTTATTTGTTTACTGCGATTTGTGGCCTTCTGCAGAATCTAAAATTCTAGTTTCCACCTAACAGCGCATTTAGACCTAAAATAGTATTTCGTAATTGTAGAAGTGCAAAGAAAAAAATTCCAGCCAAATAGTATTCTCGAATCTACATTTGTGCTAAGAAAAGCGTGGTTAATCTGCACACAGGGCCAAATAGGCCCATATTCTGGAGATGCGACAATCTGGTTTAGATTGAGTACATCCAAAGTTCCTACCTTGCTTATTGAATAAATTATAGAATTTCTATTTAGAGTTAAGATTATCATGCAGGTATCAGGAACGTAAGATTGTCACATTGGTATTAGTCCCTCACCCATTCATTATCAGGCAGTTACCAGTTCTTGATTCCTATGTGCAAGACCGTAGCAATGCTGTTGTGATGTTCGTGACAGAAAGGAACTTCCCTTTTCTTTTAGTATTGTAGTCTCAGGCATCTTTTGCTAATTGCCGACAACCTTCATCATTCTTTTGTTAATTGCTAGTAACCTTCATCAGTTCTTTTGCTAGTCTCAGGTTGACATATGGTGGATAGTTTAATATTTTTAGTTCATCTCTTGTGTAATTACAATCTGTTGCATGGTGTACTCATGTTCAACGTCATTTTTTCCTGTCAAGATAGATAGTTCATCATATCTATGGGTGACATAGTCCATCAAATTAGTGGGTTCACCTCCCACTTAAGTTGGATTGTGAGTCTGTGAGACCTGTGTGCTAAAGAATCAGGAATCAATACCACCCTGACCTTTTATAAATTTCTTACAGTTGGGTTTAGTACAGAAGTTATGCAAACATTCCCAATTTTCTTGTTGGTTCTTGTTGTTGAAAATTGATCATCGACCTGATTATTATTGCCCAAATCATGTATATTGGGACCTTCAGCAGTTCAGTATTGGATGTGGCCTGTTATCAGGCATAAGTCTCAGCACTGCTGGTTCACGATTCAGCTGATTGTTTTAATAATTTCTTATATTTGCAATACAAAAAATTAGTTTGTTAATTTATCTATGCTAGTGATCGTATGCACCTGGGTGCACTTAGTCTTGTTGCGATCAGGTTCGAAAAACGTAATTTTTAATTTTTTTTTTTTTTTTTTTGAAATTTTGTTATAGAACTGTTTATCTTAGTGTGTTTAATCTATAAGCCAATTTTTACTATTTTTGGAGAGCTGTAGATTTTTAAAATTTTTCGAAATAGTTGTATTTTAGTTAAAAACTTAATACATATGTTAAAATATACTTAGATTAATGGTTCTATAAAAAAAATTCAAAAAAATAGGTTTTTTTCACCCCAGGTGCATTGAAGCTAAGTGCACCCGGGTGCATAGGATCCAGGTTCATTTATCCGTACTTCAGTAGCCATGTCCCTGTTTGTCATATTCTTCATTCAGAATGACTGGCATTGTGCAATTTTTGTCATCCCAGTTTTATCTTGTGTTTCTTTCAGCTGTATCATCTCTCTCTGTTTTTTTTTTTTTTTTTGATCAACAGCTGTATCATGTTTGACTTTTTGTTTTGTTGCCAGGAGAAGAAATCAAATAATGAAGCTATTGTTTTCCCTGGTTTTGTTTTTTGTGCGAGTAAAGTTTTCACATGGTGGCAGTTAATTTTCTTTGCTGATCACATCAAACTAGAGGATTTGGGTGAATGTAGACATGATGGTCCTTCCAGTTTGGAATGGGTTACTGATGATCTAATTCGTATTAAGTGTCAGCAAATTGAAACTGTAGGTACCATGATTCTATGTTATTTGAGATTTTATGCTCTTGTGCTAACCTCTACATTCATATGATATGGTTGACCTAGTGAGCATATAGTTTTGATGTTGTGTTCCAGGGTGAACCTTTCTTTGTTAAAGTTCGTTTTAGGCAAACTGATATAATGGGAGGTTATGAAAGTGGCACTTCAGGTTGGTTAGTCTCCAATTTTATTACTCGTCTTGGTCTTAATGTTTACATTATGATTCTAGAAAAAAAAAGTTTGGTTATTCAGTTATCATTATATTCTTATTTTATAAGAAGCCCCATTATATTGATGTTTTTTAAACTAATTTGTTTGTAGTATTATTGCAATATATTTTAGATCCCATTTCTTTTTTCATTTGATCTTTCTTCTGGCCTATCTCATGCATTAATTTTGTTAACAGTCAAACTCATGATAAAAATACGACATTACATCATTTAAATGTGTTCAAAAATAAAACTGTATTTGTATGTATTTTTTCTGTTATTACAACCAAAGTTATCCTTTTGATTGGTAATTTGACTCTGCGCTGTACAGAAATGTAGATCAGCAACTTTTGTTCTTGTTGATTTGTTATGCAATTGGAACGTTGCTCTTCTCCAAATCACTATCTCAAGTTGTATCAACTTGATTGATTCTTTGAACATATTTTCTCTATAACAGTTTGGATCTATTAAATAGATGCTTTTCAGTTGGGAAGTATGGACTCAGTTAACTGAACTCTTTGGCATTGGTTAGTGGAAGCACCCAGTTATGCCCTTGTCGGCACTATCCCAAATGCTTTAATGCTGCATTTTGAGCTTTCTCCCTCCTTTTTCTTGTTCTTTTTCTTCTTTCTCATCCATTTTCTCCTTCATTTATTTTTCTGTACTATGATTGAGATATCATCTCTCAACACTAGTAAATGATAATTAGGTGGTTACTGGTTTGTTCTATGATGCCTGTTTTTGTGGCATCTACATTTTCTTAATGATGTTCTTTGTTTATCTTCCCTAGCCAAGTTGAATTTATTTATCTTCCCCATCCAACTCTACTTGAATCCTGTTGAGATTCCATTTTCTCTTTGTTGTTCTTTTCAAAACGAAGTTGCTTCTAATTTAAAAAAAAAATTTATTTTCATGCTTCTACTAAACTTCAATTCTTCCAATCAGGCAGATTGCAGATTACAATTTCATATTAAAACCATGTAGGTATTGTGAAGTTGAAGGTTGATGGTAGCAATCCGCATTGGCAAGAAAAAGTGCAAACGATCACATTATGGGCTAAAAAGTACAGGGCCAGGTGGAAAACCATGCTCAAGTAAGTTATTAAGCTAAACACTAACACTTGTATCTACTATCCATTTTGAAAACAGGTGGGCTTTCCATGACAATAAACTTAACATCCAGTCCTCCTTATGTTGTGTTTTAAAAAGGTTGGGTTTTTCTTGTATAATCATAATAGTTCTTGCTCTATAATTCAAGCATTTTAGGCATATAGATCATATTGTAAATTATTGATTTGTTTTTGTTTTTTGCTGGCATAACTTTTCTTATAAGCCATTGTTGGGGTACTTAATGATGTCTAATAGGTGCCAAAATAGTTCAAATCGAATGTTTGTGTGCACTGAAAACTGCAAAATCTAAAACTGTTTGAGAAGGTTATGAGTGGGTTTAAGACCCATAGAAAAAGTACAAACATTAAGTGTTCTTTTGGTAAGTTGTTTTTTTATTATTAAGGTTATATTATAAATTGATTGTGATGGACAGGCAAAGAATTCAGTTTTATAGTGAATATAATCACAAGCGCTCTAGAGGTTGGATAGCTAGTGTTTTCTAAACCAGAGAATTTCAAATAGTAAATATAGTGGCCGAAGATATATTTTTCTTCTCTCCTATTTGTCTCCATTCTTGCTTTAAGGTACAATTGATTGAGTTCCTTACCCCGTTCAGTCCTGAAATAGAAGGCGAAGGGGGTGACTCCATGGGGAAGGACAGCCCATTGCTCTACAAAGATCCTTTTGCTGAGTGAGTGAAATCAAGCATGTTCGATAAGTATTTCTTAAACACTTTATAAATACTCAATTTAGGGCTTGTTTCCAGTATTCTCTATACCATGAATGCATGACAGATTTCAAAATTTGCAGTTTTGATAAATCTTTTGAAGATATTGTGTATCCAGAAGGAGATCCAGACGCAGTCTCTCTTAGTAAGAGAGATGTCGAACTGTTACAACCAGGGACGTTCATCAATGATACTATCATTGACTTTTATATCAAGTAAGTGATGCAGAACTTGCATTCATGATTTCTTAGTCATGGGATGAGCATAAATTTTCCAGATTGAGAAATCTTCTTTTAGTGCTTGTTTGGTTGGATCAATCTTAGTGGCAGGATCATCTTGTAATCCTGATCTGTAAAGCTCCATGCTCCCCATTTCATATTCCTGCACTTTGAACATCAATTTTCCTTCTACTATGAGCACCATCATGGTCTAAAGGGAGAAAATCATCCTTTTCACTACAATATCTGGTTCCGATATAGAGGTCTTTGCATTCATTGGAAATGTGAAATCCACTTCACCTGTCCAAACTCCAAACTAACTATTTTATTAAAAATCTTTATTCTATTAATTTTTAATCCATTAATAATGCTGAATTCCAGTAGAATGTGGGATGTTGGAGTGATGCTTATTGTATCCTGTGCGTGTGAAGTCTGGCTTAGCTTTGTGACAATTTTCTAATAATCTCTCTCTCTCTCTCTCTCTCTCATATTTTAAGAACAATTCACAGCAGTTAACACATGGCAGAAGATAGCTGTATCTGCATCCAGATTTATTGCGACTGAAATGCTGACCTCGTTGAATGCTACTATTCTTCATTATGGCACATTGTGTCACCTGGTTCTCGACACTACCATGCATCTTTGGCCAACCGTTTGCCTACAATATGTAGTCCTTTTTTATCCAAAACTGTACTGCCCCTTTTAAGAATATGAGTTCATTACTTCTTAATCATATTAAAGTTATTATTTTAATCTCATACTCAGACATAGATTCTTTCTTATCCCTTTTCTATATCGCCTGGTCTTTGTGAATTTTTTTTGTACTGAATTAGTTTTGGTGATGTATGTGCCAACAGATACTTGCAGAACAAGATCCGACCTCAGAAAAAGCATCAATTCCACTTCTTTAACAGTTTTTTCTTTCGTAAACTAATCGATCTAGACAAGGATCAAAGGACTGCATTTAAAGGAAGAGCAGCCTTCCAGCGTGTTCGTAAATGGACACAGAAAGTTAACATCTTTGAAAAGGATTATATCTTCATACCGGTAAATTTCAAGTAAGAACTGTATTTCATATTGATTCTTTAGGAGTTAAAATTGGTTCTCACAGGCTGAAAGCATTACTGTGTTGAATGACAGTCTTCACTGGAGTTTGCTCATTATCTGTCATCCTGGAGAAGTGGCTACTTTTAGAGGCAAGTGTTGAGTGGGTAAAATTGTTCCTTTTCAGGTAAATCAGGTATTATGTCCTTTCACATAGGTTTCAGTCCTCCTATTGTCTTTCAGATGAAGAAATTGAGATGGCTATGAAAGTACCATGCATATTGCACTTGGATTCAATCAAAGGAAGTCATCGGGGTCTTAAGAATCTTGTTCAAAGGTAACACAGAACAAGCCACATGAGCATTCTTTGTACCCGAGTAAAAAGAAACAGTCTATGAACTCCTATAAAAGTTTTCATTGTAGACGGCATCTTCTTTCACAGATTTTTGCATCGTTAACTTGCTTCCATTTGAAATGAATTCAGAACTTCCAAGATATTTCTTGTTGCATCTGTGATCTCTTCCTGTCCAGTTCAGTCAAGAACTAATGCCAAAACCTTCATAAAAATCACTATGGATTCTCTGCTACCTTTAGCATCCTTGTACTTGCGCATATAATTTAGCATTGTTTGGCTGTCAGTTATTGCTATAGTTTCAACCATGGCAGCAATTCATCTTTATGCAGCTGAATCTTCAGTTTAACTTCAGATATTTTGTTCTGCATGCTTGAATTGATCAATCTTGATTTATGCGTGGACATCTGAGAGAATGCATGTGCTATCTAAAAAATTCTATGATTTGTGGCTTGATTTATTTTCTTTTCCTTGATGAAATATGATCAGAAAACATTTTTGGATGTGGTGCTGAGTACCTTACCTTTCCGTGATTTCTTACAGATTCCATTTTCTTTATTTTGAGTGACAGATACCTATGGGAGGAATGGAAAGAAAGGCACAGGGAGTCATCTGGAGCCATTTCAAAAAAATTCTTGAATTTACGATTTGTGCCCCAAGAGGTTTGTCTTTACTTGCCATATTAACTATTAGAGGAAGATGATGCTTTTGGGCACACACACACTGTCCTCTTCAAATATGTGCAATTATCACTATTCAAAATAGTACTTAAAGCATGTCATTTGATTTCATTATTTTTCAAGAAAGACAATGGAAACAAAAGGGACAGAAACGCAGGTGGAACAGGTGAATATGGATACACAGTTATCAACAAGCTAAAAAGAAACAACATCAGATAAGGACACAACATGCATCTTCATTGGTTTTGACTTGAAAAGAAAAACCTGTATCAGGACACCTCATTCAATCACCAGTTGGAATTTAACACATCCTTCTATCATTCTTCAAAAATTTACCGCAAAGGAAGGCTCAAGCTTGTTCTACACAAATATGTATCAGGACATCCTTCAACTACCAGTTGGAATTTAAACTTCTGATCCTTCTAAAAATCTACAGGAAAGGAAGGCTTAAGCTCATTTTACATGCTTAAATATTGAACCTATTTGATTCCACTGTTGCTTCTTGGCTGATGGTTGATAAGCACCTAGAGCTGATAAGCAACTGAAGTCAAATAAGCAGAGAATGTTTGGTACACAACTGAAATAAATGATTGAATATTAATTTGTTCTATGCAGCTGAAGCTGAGATGTTGAATATTGGATAGAAGACTGAAAAGCCCTCATACATTTGGGGCTCGATATATAAAATATTGATTAAAAATAATATACTAAAATACTTGAATAGATTGAAATAAAAGAATTTTCAAATCTCAATTTGACAAATAAATATGTGAAACTAAATGGACAAATTTAAATTTTGAAAAATTGAAAAATTTATTAGAAATTCAAACCAAATTAAAATTGAAAATTGAATTCAGCAAAAAGTAATTTAAATATTTCTAAACCTACAAATACGAAAGTTATTGTGGGAAGGACATGCATGGATGTCTTTGCACGGTGAGAAAATATGAACATAAAAAAGGGATGGCTATCTTTGTAATGGGTTATGCTAGGGTGTAGTTAGTTGCAAATGGGGCCCACTTGATGATCAAATCAAAATCCAGCCCATCCATTGCCTTTAAAATCATTTGTTTAACTAGAACACCAAGTTTCATCAAAATCGCCAACTAGATGTTGCCTGGTTTGTAACCTCGAAAATTGCTAGAGTGTCGACAGGGGTTTGAGTAGTGGTGGCAGCAAGTCTACCTAGTTTTTCATAGAAGTGTCGACCGAATAGGAAAATAGGGAATATTGTTCAAAGGTTTGTTAGAATATTAATGGAAATTATAAGAATGGCTCAGGACCTGATTGTAAATACAAATTGAAGTGATTGTAAAACACACACGTATAAAAAAAAAGTTTCATCAAGATCAAATATATGCATGACCCCATCTAAAAAAGTAAAAATCAATGTAATAATTTTTTTTGGTTTATATTTCAATTCAAACTCTGTTAATTCAATGTCCAAAGACTCTAAACTGTCTGAAACATCATTCCTACGTAGATAAGTTATTGTATAAAATATTATAGTATTTAATGTACATATAAAGGGATCTAAGGGTTTTTTTTTTATAATTTACGCATGAAAATCTGAATCTGTATCTTTGAGTACCCAATAATTGGGTTGGTAAATTTTTTTAAACCATGTAAGACATTCTTTTAAACCATATGAACAGTAGGATTTTGATTTCATCATCGACACAAGGCCCATTTGCATGGGTACAGTCGAGTACATTCCTTTAGCAATTATGTAACATATAGGCAGATTTTACAAATGTTTAATGTTCGATTACTTGCTTAATGTGTGGTTATTGCTTTTTTATCAAAATATACAAACTCTTCATTAAGGATGATCAAACATGATTTGTCTTTGTAGCTTCATTTTTAGGAAATAAGCGGTAACTCTTCTAAATTAGCCAAATCAAAGGTTTGTTATCCTCATGAATACACTCATTTCTATCTTTCCTGATTCTTAATACAGCTAAGGGTTATGATTCAAAATGACTTCTTTGGAGCACAGTAAAAATGTCTAAAGACCAGCCCGAAATTAAATTAAAAAAAAAAAAAGTTACAAGGTAAAGTAAAGATCAGATGGAGGTGGTGAACATATTCCCCATTCCACCGAATGTATTACCTTCCAAGTCACAACTGCTTCTGTTGACCTCCATTATCATTTTGATTCACTTGCCACCTAACCTAATTGACTTCTTCCAGCTTTGCTTGCCCTGGTAAGCTTTCCAACAATTTCCAGGCACAAGAGTATTCCAGCATTCGAATTCATCTCAGCTATATTTGGGAGTCATTCTTAAATGCTGAAGTGGCTGCATCCAAAGTGACCTGGATCATCGCTTACTTTCATATGTGATATCTACTTCCTCCTCTAATACCTCCCACTCCACCAAACATATTACCTTCCAAGGCCACAACTGCTTCTGTTGACCTTCGTTATCATTTTGATTCACTTGTCACCTAACCTAAGTGACCTCGCTTCCAGCTTTGCTTGCGCTGGTAAGCTTTCCAACATTTACAGGCATAAGTATATTCTGGCATCTGAATTCATCTCGGCTATATGTGAGAATCATTCTCAAATGCTGAAGTGGCTCCAACCAAAGTTACCTGGATCGTGGCTCACATTCATGTGTGATATCTACTTCTCAGGGCACCAGAGCTAGGGTTGTGTGTGTTTCTCTAATGTATACCATAGAATCACAAACATCATAATTCTATCCATACATTCAAGCATATCATGGTTTTGAAAGTTATCATTTTAATCTCCACATGCTTATTTTTGTCATTATAACTCCCAAAACACCATAAGTCTATCGTTTATAAGCATTGACATGCGTAAAAATATGAGTAGTAGAATATAAACCCAGAATCTGTATTGTATTGATGTGTCGCTGTTTATGGAGGTTCTTGTCTATTTTGGTTGCAATCATGATTACCTCTTTCTTATTTGAATTTGCTTTTTTTTTTTTTTACCTGATTTTTCTTGTGTACTTGCAGCTACCCAGACAGGAAAACTCATCTGATTGTGGCCTTTTTTTGCTTCATTATGTGGAACTATTTTTGGAGGAAGCACCAGTTAATTTTAGCCCAATAACAAAGGTCTCTAACTTTGTGAGTGCTCTCTTTATCTCTCAATACCCGCTACTTAACCACAAATAAATTGTTGTAATGTTGTGTTGGATATTCCACCAACATCTGTTAAATGTAACACCTTGATGCCTATTAATGAAGAAACGAAACAACTATAAAAGAAGTCTTCTCTATGCTCTACATCTACCTCACTGATGTTGCATAGAGAAATATTCTATCATTTATTAACTAATATTTTGTCACGAAATCTGGGAATTTCAATGCATGCTTATGTAGTATTCCTTGATGCAGCTTAGTATAGATTGGTTTCCTCCCATTGAGGCTTCACACAAGCGTGTCATCATCCAGCAGTTGATCCATGGACTTCTTGATGACCACGCTCAGAGAATCCCTCATGGTAACCATCTCGATAATCCCAAATCTCCAGAAGGCAGTCCTGAGAAGGAATATGCTGTGGAGCATCTTGCCATGCATTCCAGTCAGCCTACGGAGGAGCTTGGGGATTCAGTTTGCTTTACTAATAGGGGAATCGATAGCGGATTCTTGGTTCCATCAATGTCTAGTGGAAATCAAAATGACAAGGAAACACAAACACTTTCAGAGTTTCTTGAGCAAGGAACTGAAGCATCTTGCTGCAGCAGATATTGTAAACTTTTTGACCAGAATTCCCCATTGAACAGGTTTCATCCTACCATGTCACCAATACAGGTATCCAAACTCAAGCAGCTGATCTAGCATTTTGTTACCTTCATCTCTTGCAGTACACCATGCTTCATATCTATACTTGATTAGTTGACCCATACTGAAGGTTTTGTGCCTGATGTGTGTTGTTGCTAAGGTTTTTTTTTTTTTTTTTTTTTCTAAATTTTTTTTTTTGAGGCCATTGGACAACTAATTCTCACTGTTAATAGACAAACTGCTTGAGTATTACTCAAATATGATTCCCGCATGGCTTTGCATACCATCTGAAGTGCATTCCATTGGAAAATAAAATGTGAATGTCACTACACCTTTATCTGCTCTTTGTTTAGAATTTTCTTAGTTCAGTATCCTTCCTCTTACCGGTGCTTGGGATTTAATTTTGCAAGCAGGAAGAGGCAGAAATTTCCAGGCACTTTATATACCCAGAATCTGATGAACACAAACTTGCAGATGAAGTCAGAACTGTGGAATGTCCTACCTCATATTCTATCTGGGATGCATCCCCAGAGATTTCCTTGCAAACAGAGCATGAAAATGAGAACTCATTATCTGAGTCATCCGGTTGTGGTTCCCCAGATTTACCTGGAACCTTGGCAAATGAATATTCTGTATCAAGCCCAAGTGGATATTTCACAGAACACTGTGAGGAGGACGGAAGACAACCAAGATCAATCATGCACACACTAAACACAGATGATGGCTGTGAGATCCCCGTTTCAGATGCAAGCAATAGCAAGGAGCTGGAGGACTGTGTTTCAGATGGGAGCAACAGCGAGAATCTGGACGATTCTGTTTCAGTTGTGAACAACGGCAAGAATCTGGAGGACTGTGTAGTTGAAATTTCCTTGGAGGTGAAAGGGGATGCATCATCTGAGAGGAAAGAGATTGGAAACTCTCTCTCCTCCCTTCTTGAAAATCTTCCATCTTCCTGCGAGGCGGGTGGACCATCGAAAGGTTTACTGATACTTATTGATGAAGATTTGGGAAACGAGACATGCAACTCCAAGTGCACTCCTTACGGGTGCCACAGATGTACACGATGGCGTGCTCATTCATGACCTATATTGGGTATCTTGTGGATTTTGGTGTGTATAGGTTTCTTTTTCTTTTTCTACTTTGCAACTAGAAGAGAATGCTTTTGGAGCAAGTGGGCACAAGCCCTAGCAGATGTCTCTTGTAATTTTGTTTGAGATGGGAAAAGCTCATGTAAATATTACTTCAGGTTTCATTTGCAGTCGGGCAATTGATATTACGGGGGGTTAATCAGGTCAGTTTTTCTAGGTGATAGTTCCACCGTAGCCGCGGATTTCTGACGTCTGAGAACCTGTGTATTTGTAACACCCATGCCATGCCATGCCCACCTCATTCACTTTCCAAGCCTTCCTACCAGCCCGTTCCATTCCTTGCACGCGCAACTGCCGCTCTTCAAAGACTTGTAATCTCTGGTTATTCTGTTTTACGCCCATCTAATAACGGAAGGATTTGGTGGGCAGTGCGCCGAGGAGCCATCGACTACGGACAGGCGCCACTACTTATTCGACCGGAGCGAAACAGCTTTTTATTCCGGCATTTTCTCATGCGGCCGCAGTTAAAAAGATTTATGTCAGTATTTTATAAAAAGGTGGGCTCTGTCTACATTTGTTTTTATAAGAAAATTTTCAAGCGCATGTATTCTATCTTTTAATTTTTAGAACATCAAAATAGGATAAATTTCAAATATAACCGTAAGTTTTGTCCTTAATTAATTTCAAATACATATGTAGTTTGCTCAAAATCCTCTTCATGCCCACATCCCTTTGTGAAAAGAACAAATGTACTCAACTCCTAATTATAACTATAACTTAAAAGTCACATTCAAAATTTTAGTACATTAGAACTATGTAATCATACTTTTAAAATGGTAGAATTATACATCATTTGAATGTGATTTTTCAATTATAGAATCATAATTAAGGATCGAGCGTATTTGTGAATGAAGTGTAGGTATGAATGTGATTTTGGATAAATTATGAGCGTATTTAGAAAGTGATAAAACTTTTGAATGGAAAGTTTTTGATGTAGAAGTTTTTAAAATAGTATAAAATGATGTAATACGATGTAGGTAATGTTGATGAGTAAAAAAAATAAAGTTAAAATAAATAGGTTGGTTGTATGTGTAGTTGTGGAAAAATATTGAAAAATATCATAGTTATATAGAAAGATACGAAGAAATAATTAAAAATGGGAGTTTTCAAATATACCCGTGAATTTTCACCTTAATTCCTTTTATACCAATGGATTTTCAAAAATTTCTCTTATATCCACATATTTTCCATGAAATTCCTCTAGTACCCACCAACACCAACGCCGTTACCGTTATTAGCATCCGTTAGCACTAAATTAAATTACTGATTTACCCTTCCATTTCAGACCTCTTAACTTTCGTTAACCTTGTCGTGTTCTCTAGTGAATCTGTTAATGGCGGGATGGATAACTGATGATGGCTGAATCTCTTAGACTTTTTTTTTTATAGAAGAATCTCTTAGACTTAGTTCACCTAATCAAATTTGGGCAAAATCCACAACAAGAGGCAGTTGCAACGGCTAAAAATGAAGCTCCAAATGCCACTAGAAAACACGTTGCTCAAATCCGCAAATTTAAAGATACTCAACGATGGGAGTTGATGGCGAAATTTGGATGGTGGCTGTTTAAGAATTAAATCACCACTGGATGTAGCATCAAAAGAGAGCAACAGCTCCGATGGATCAAACGATGCCCAAAACTGTATTGCTAACGAAGAAGACGAATCAGCCACCTAGAATCGATTTAAATGTGATTGCCCCTAGTCAACGTAAGGATGGAATTGGAAGCTACTATGATGGATCAGATACGCCTGATCTGGAAGTCGAACCAATGAGAAGGTTGGTTTGGCGCTTGAATGAAATAAATTGTACAACCTGAAAATTCCATATCATACTTGGATTTTCAGTAGCAGATGGATGATAAATGTCCCACTTGGATTTAACGGACTCTGATATGAGATGGTTCTGTAGAGTGTTAATTTTCAATGGAGGATTTGCCATGGATTTTGCAGAAAATGTATCCTATTTGATAGTGTGTAATGTGGTTGGATTTGTAGGAGATTTCAACCAACACTAGGAGTCTAGGATCATGGAAGACAAGGTTGCAAATGATCATGGCTATTGGTGATTACGGAAGGCACCTCGTGGGGGTCGGAGTTAGAGGTGCCGACTTTTAATGGAGGAAATAAAGCACTATTGATGCAGTTTTGCACTCGGATCTGCTAATCAGATTAGATTTTGACTAGGATGTTGGTATCAAGCACATTAGAAAGATGGATTATAATTAGAAGGAGTTGTCTGGCAGCCGAGTGAAGAAGGACTCCTTTCGTCGACATTGGAGGGGAAGTACTATAGTTGGTTTCTGTTTGCCACCCGTAGGGCAACTATGAATGTCCAAACCTAGCTTGGGTGGGAGAAGATGGATGGACACTTTAGAGGTCGGCGAAATGGTCTTCTTCTGCTATTGTTGTTTGGCTAATGGGTATTAGTGAATGGGAATTGTCTGGCCACCGACTGAAGAAGATCCGTTGCCGTCTTCCCCAAAAAATTGATGCTATACGTCACTGCTCTATCTTCCTTTGATCTTAGAAATCTAGTCGAGTAGCAGTGCTTCGACGACAACCATTGAAATTGAAAGGTAGATGGTAATTTGGGCATTATTGAAAGTATTTAAAATAAGAAAAATTCAAAATTTCATTGCAGCTAATGGAACAAAATGACTTGGGTAAGAAAGGAAAATGGCGAAAAATTTATGGGTATAAGAGGAAATTTCCAAAATCCATGGGTACGAAAGGAATTAAAATAAAAATTCACGAGTATATTTAGAAATCTCCTAATTAAAAATAGAACAACTATAAAAAATGAAAAATTTTAAATTGAAAAGTTTTGGTAGGAAAAGTTTTAGCTTCATCCAAACATGCCTTATATAAAAATATTTCAAATTATTGAAACGCCATCGGCACATTTGAAAATAGTGTTAATTTTAAATATACCACTATATTTAACCTTAATTTCAGATATACATATTTTCTAAACTTACATTTATACCCGTTAGCTTTGCCATAAATCTCAAATATACCCATTCCGTCCATAACAACGGTTTGGCGTTATGTGAAATGTCTCAAATGCCCTTATTGCTCGTGAACGGCGGCAACCTTGATTTCTCCCTCGACGTTGATTTTCATGGCTGCCGGGTTGTGCGGGTGGCTGCCGAATCGTTGCTTGCTTGGCCGTTCCTGTCGATTTGGGACTTGGGAGACGTTGCTATCGCCGCCTTTCGAGGAGGGTTGAGTCACCGGTGCCACGGGAGAAAATCGATTGCAATCAGAGATCTGAAATCGATTTGCAGTTCCAGGTCTGATTGCAGTAGTTCGCTTCTTCAGCAACAGCAACTCGGGTGCCGGTTGACTGCACAGGTGCTGCTGCCCTCTTCTATTCGCCATCGATTTCTCCTGTGGTAGTCAAGATCTTCTCCACATCGAAGCCGTTGATTTTTACGAGTCACATCGTCCAGTTCTTCCAGCCATCGAGATTTTCAGATTCGGGCCCCGTGAATCAATTTCTAGCTAAGATTTACTGCAGCGCAGCTAACAGATCTTGGTGGAGATCTAGCAACGACGATCAACCTATGAGATCTGAAATCGGTTCGCAAATCCAGAATTGATTGCAGCAGCAGCATTTGGAGGTTTCGTTTTCTTCAGCAATAGCAATTGGAGCACCGGCTGACAGCGCATGTGCTGCTGCCCTCTTTTATTCCGCCATCAATTTCTCTTTTGGCAGACAAATCTTGCTTCTCCACATCGAAAGCCATCGATTTCTACAAGCGGTGCCCTGCTCGTCCAGCCACCGAGAAAATTTTTTCTTCAAAATTTACGTTCTCATTTCAATGGCTATCCAAATACTAATAGGTTTCGAGTGAGAAAATTCCAGGCCGTACATATAGATTCGTTGCTAACAAGGTGGATATTCCTGTCCGACGTTTTTTGAATTGGCGGGGGACGGCTGCTTCAGCCCGTATTAGAACGAGAATTGTAGTTTGGGGATTTTAAATTATGAAACGGCGTTAAGTGATGGAATGGGTATATTTGAAATATATGATAAATTTGGTGGGTATAAATGAAAATTTCGAAACTTAATGAATATATCTGAAATTAAGGCGAAATATAGTGCCAATATTTGAAATTAACCCTTGAAATTAAGAGCATAACTTGTGGGTATCTTAAATCTGACCCGTAAAATATATAAAAAAAGAAAAAAATTAGAAAAGTTTCCATTGTAACTAATTTAGGTGAGGCTCATCACTGGATAAAAATAAAATAAATTTTTACCAGCAGAACCGTAACGTGCATAAATCAGTATTAATTTAACCATATATTAAGCAGTCATTTAATGACCCTAGAAATGTGAATTCGGTCAAAAGATTTATGTAGATTTGTAACCGATAGTAATGGTGAAGTTTCAGAAAAATAGTAATTGTAGGTTCTGCTTGTAACGGCTGGTTGTAGAGAAGTAGATCAATATAACCGCATAGATGGGGTCCATCGCGATAATGAAATCAAAATCAAAATCAATTCCACCCATTGCATTTACAATTTTTCGTTTTACTAGGCCCCCAAGTTTCATCCGAATCAAACCGTGGCATGGAACCCATCAGTATAAAGTAAAATCAATATTATAAAACTATTTGATCTAAATATCAATTTCAAAGCCGTTCCATCCAAACCATCTAAAACATTGAAGGATTTTACAAATTACTGTAACATTCTAATGCAGATGTAAATGGATCTTAGTGTTTTTCATAATTTACGCATGAATATATATTCTAAATCAATCACAAGCTTACTATATATATATATATATTAGAAAAAAAAAAAAAAGCAGCTTACAGCCCACCCAAGATGCCGATTAATTGATGATGCTATGATAATACAAATGATATGAAACCATCTAACCGGCAAGGATGGGTTCTACTGTGACATTAAAATGACTTCTCACGACTATGCTGTAAAGCATTTTAATGGCCGAGAGTAAACAAATGAATTTTATCATTGAATTTCTCATCTAATAACAATTGATTGCATAATTACTTAACCTTGGAATATACAAATGCATGCACAACAGCCTGAAAAAACACAGCCGCATGCATTTACAACTCATCCCCCCACTCCCCCATCTCAACCTCAATGAACACAACAGCTACGACGCATCACCTGCCGCGCCCAAACTGCAACACAGCATCTGAACATGTCACCACCACCTTGCTCACCTCTCCTGACTATCCTTCTGGTCTCCAGCTGCCATGGCGCCTGGAAGAGAAACCCCTTGATTTTCTTTATTTTCCTTTGAACCATTCCCATTCCTGCACGTTGCCATCTCCTTTGTTTCCACAGGGTCCAGTTTAACGCCAGTTCCTTCATCAACTGGAAGGGTCCGCTTCGAGCCCTCTAGGGCAACACCCAACACAATGTTGTCTTCCAAGGATGCTCTGGTAGTCAAAGGTGGTGCTGCCACTGGTGGCCTCTGCTTTTCATGTTTCACATGTGATGCAGGTGTAGTAGCACCCATCTTTTTGCCCGCACAATCGAGGTCTTCCAGTGGTTTGGTTGAGGCTGATGGTGGAACAGTTGATGAGTTACCCTCGGTGAATACTTTCTCTGAAGGGGCATCTCCCGGATTTTCATGCTTGGATTGAGCTTTGCTCTTATCCTCAGTATTGATTCTCTGTGTAGGCTCAATCAACAACAAGGGACGGTGAGCTGTTGCTTTGCCATTGCTGAAAATGGTCTCCCCAAATTTAATATTTTCCACATCAGCATCAGCATAAGTCTTGTGGATAGTGCGTATTGGAGTGGCCAACCGAGCATGATGATGGCTGATAACCCTAACAAGATCCAAAAGAATGCCCTCCTGTTTTTGCCCGACAGTGATAGATTCAAGTTAGTTTGAACCATCACTTTGGAACAGTATACTAAAAACATTTCAGCTAATGCTACTTTGTGAATGCATGCTAGGGAAAATAGTAACTGATTTTCAAGTTTTCTAGAGAAGATGTTTTACTTTTTGTCATAATTTTTCGTTCTGAATTTTCTTCAGAAACTCATTTAAATAAGCACTTTGTTTGCAAAAGTGAGTACCAAACCCATACGAACTACAAGCAAGGTCAACAAATTCAAACATGGACCTTCTGGCAAGCCCCGCCATCAGGGGCTTGGCAAGCAAAGCTCTGTCAAATTCCTGGTGGGCTTCAAATGTGCTTCACTTCCAAGTGCCATCAACCCAGGTTGGCCCAAAAACACCTATATCTGTGAGAATTTATTTATTTGCTAGCTTGTAAACTGCATGAGAATATGTTAAGAAATATTAATAATTCTAATATCTAATTTTGGGAATGGCAGCAATAATTCTTTTCCAAGATCATCTAGAGTCTTGATGTATGCGAATCTGGAGTACAACTAAGTTGATTCACTCCATAGGCAGAGCCAGCTAATGTTGACAGTAGAAATGATGGGAGTACCATGGTAATTGTCTTTGCCTCCAAATGTAATCACTTGGATGCAACTTCGTGGACAGTTTTAGCAGATCCGATATTATGAGATGGCTTCAGAACATGGAAATTAAAGATCTTGATGTAGGGCATCAAGCAGATAAATCCCTAGAGTGACAACCCTTATAAATTCTTTTTTATTTTTACTATTTTTATTAAATTTTGATTCTTACTATCTTTGGTAATTGTGTTTATTATTTTTCGTAATTTTCTTTCATGATTGTGTTTGCATAGGGCTTGTTAATGTTAGGGTTTTTCTAGCACACTTCTATAAATATGTTACATTCTTCTTTATTTCAATGTGGAAAAAAAGAAGACTTCGAATAAGCTTTTGATTTTGATTCTCTCCAAATTAGAGCTTGAGTCTTTGTGTGTGAAACTTGTTTATCAATCCTAAAGGCGTAATCTTATGCTAGCCTTTGAATTCACACTTACTCACTGCATTAGATCAAGCTTCGTCAACTTAAATGGCTAACTCTGCAAAAGAGGGGAAAAAGGTCACTGGTGATGTGGCCATTAGTTTGCCTCAGGTGTAGCTTGATTTACGAACAAATTCAATCATATTAAACGTTCAACACAAGTAGCAGTCTTTCTTCAAAATCTTTACCAGAGAATGAACTTAGATGACTAAAAGTGTCTTGAGTCTCTGTACCTTGACACAGAAATACTCTTCAATGTGGGGTGTCTTCACAAAGCAGGAAACTAGAATCTGTGTCACATAGAACACATGAATAAATATTAAGGTAGGTTGAACAACAATTTGTCTGCAATCACCTACAGTACACAGGATCCCACAATCAAAAACCTGTTTTGCTCGACATCGCCTGATTAAATGAAATATTCCGAGGAGAAATCAGAACACATGATTAATTTTGTAACAGTTGGTAGAATACACTTATAGGGAAACTCAAAACAATTGCTTACCAAAAGGGACTGGTTTTCAGGATCTATAGCCTCCAAAAAAACTCTTCTGTGCAATTTTTGCTGCTCCACATGAGGATTTTTTGCCAATACCTTCCGCATATCTGCCACAATATTCTGCAGAGGGAATAAATTGATTACATAGGCAAATTAATGAGCAGATATAACCTGATTGTCACCTACATTGATCTTATTAACATCCAAGTGGCTGATGGCAAGTTGGGCTTTGATACGCCAATGAGTCCTTTGACTGATATTCCTCACAACATTAACAGTGAACCTGTGGTTTGGAACATGTACTGCTTCCCGATCATCACCTCTTATAACTGTCGGTGACCACCACCCCACGTGCTGCAACCATCAAAGACAATCAATATAGAAACAGCAATCTAAACACCATCAAAGACCAGTGAACAAATACTGAAATTCAATACTGACCTCAACCATACCAGAAACTTCATATCCATCAATGTTAGTTTGGATCCATTCATTCACAACAAAAGGTCGTGTTGCATGGATCATGACACTTGAAAGGAAATTTGTGAATATCTGTGAACATGATATGATAGAACTTATCTCCATGTGTAAACAAAGAGTTGGTAGAAACATCTAATCTTAAATACAACATGGTTGTAAGACATGATGATTGGTAAAGAGAAATAACCTCAACTGGCCGATAACCAGAAATAAGACAGTAGTACCTCACGACCAGCAAGGGTCAGTAACAGTGTTCCCAGACCTCCAGCAGTGATCCATTTCTGGGTAGAGAAACCTAGCAATTCCGTGAAGAGTGAAGCAGCAGCAATCCAGACTGCGCTGTACAGAGCTTTTCCAGCAAATTGGAAGCCCATCTATAGGAACAAAAGAGGGATCTAGCCAGATATACTAAAGATGGAACAGGAACCCAAAAAAAAAAAAGGATTGAAATGGAAAGACAAGGAACAGAAAAGGATTGTCCATGTCTTTCGCCCATGGAAACTCCCAAAGCATGATTGAGAAGGTCAACCACATGGATTAAACCAAGAGTGCCACTTTATGCTAATAGCCTAATACTCACCCAAAAATGCCTCCATTTTGTATCACTAATGATATTATTCAGCTATAAGCCTATAGCAGAAGCCAGAAAGAACTCGCATAACCATTCTTCCAATAAATCTTCAGAGTTCAATAAAGAAAGAGCAGGAAAAAATAGAAAAAGATTTCTCAAAATTTCCAGTAAAAATGAAAAGAAAAAGCATATCATGCGCAGCATGACTACAAATTTACTTACAAACTCAGAGAAGGATTATAGAATGCAAAATTCCAGATTAACGAAGTCTTTTCCTTTGCATTTAGACACTCCCCCAAACAGTTTTTTTTTTTTTTTTTCCAAGATGAAAATTCCAATTCTGCTGAACCTTAAACCAATTCATCAGTCTAGTGGTCATAGTAGTACAAAAACAGAAATTCACAAAGTCGAGGCAAGAATGGTAAAGACAAGTAATTGAAACATACATTTCGAGCATCATTTTTGGTATTATTTGAATCATTTGTCTCCATGAAGAATTGCTGGGCATGTTGCATCAAGCTGTGCATAAAATACAAAACTATGTTACGACAGATTCAACTGCCACATCAAGTAAAAAGGATAGGCAGAAAAATTTTGGAAGTTTTACAGATATCAAACAAAGACTTCCCAGAAAATAATGTAACAAGTCCAATATAATAATAAAAATGCTAGATATAGTTATTCAAAGGTTTTAAGTTATTAATCATCACTTGACAAACTGTGTGTGTGTGTGTGTGTGAGAGAGAGAGAGAGAATGGCAGATGTAAGAGAATAACAACATGAAATTCCAAAAAATAGCAAGTTAAACCTCCACTAAATGGAAAAATGCAAATTAAGGAAACTCATTGATCTAACCAAAAGTTAACAATTTACTAATTTAACACAGAGAAAAGGAGATGAAGTCAACCTCTCCCAATAATTTATCATAGAAACAAACACCACTTTGGAGCAACCACACACACCTTGATATGCAATATGCGAAGGCTAGGACAGTGGATAATGATCTTATAAAAGTCAAAAGCCGTTGCTTAACTTCTTGGCTTGCAACAGATGGTAAAGTTACTGGATCCAGTGCTCTACAGGAAACCCACCAATTTAGTTTCATAGATAGCTTTCCTAAATATAAATAACTGCACTATAAAGTAATAGATATACCTGCAAATGAGTGTTACTCCAGTCCATAGGAGTAAAGGTTGCAGATAAGAGACAAAGATATAATATGTGCTACTCTTTTTCCAAGAACCAGATCTCCGCTGTAGAAAATTAGGGAAAATATTACTTACTGTTATGAAATAACTCAAAACTTCTTATAATCTCTGGTTCAAAAAAATTTGTGGAGCAAAAGACAAGAAAGAAACAGAAAGTAATTTCACCGTTTTTTAATTTTTTTTTTAAAAAAACATATTCATTGCCTGTAATATCGTACATGAAGTAACAGGTTTCTGCAGATGCGGATGAGAGGCCCAAGACCCCACACAGAAAAAGCAACAATCCCAACCGCAGGGGCCATCCGAATCACTATAGGAGTCCCATGCAAATATTTATATGACCTGCATTGCATGGGACAGTTGAATTATTTACTTAATATGTGAACGTAGTTGTGGAAAAATGGAAGAGACTACTTATAAACAATAAAACCAAGGATAATAAAGCTAATATTGAAATTAAAATACTCAATAAAAAGTCAATATTGAAATTAAAATACTCAATGACAAGTCGTAATTTACATCAGTGACAATCATAACTGGTAAAATCAATTCCAAAGAGTGAACAATCGAAAAAAAAAATTCCAAAAAGTGTGGTATAAGTACGATACCCATATTAATACAACAAGCAGAACTAGTTTTAGTAGCGCTAGGTGGCAAACATAACTGACACCCAGACAAAATGTACAGCCATTTGGTGTAACAATCTAATTGATTTCATTAATCTAGGCAACTATCGTGAATTAAAAGAAGCAGATGTAAACCAACCATGCTGTGTAGGATGTCCATTGTCCAACATTTGACGGTCGATGAAATGGGATCTAGAGGGGGTTTAATCCTCACCATCTACAAGGAATAAATAAGCAGGAAAAAAATCGAGAGGAAATCTTTAAATACCCCCCAAACAGAGAACCTGTGTATTTAAATTTTCATGGCCAGTGAGCCTAAAGAAGGCAACATCTTGCTTTATATTTCAATGTGGACAGCTTTAAAATAACCAACCTGTACTGCCAATTAGCCAAATTACAACAAAGGCATAACTCCAGAAGATGTAACAGCATTAAGACACTAAACCTACTTGAAAAGAGCATGCAACAATACAGAGTCTTGCAATCTTCTTTTATCCATGAACAAATATAGCCATCCATTAAAAAAATACCTAGTCAAAGCTGAAGCTGCCGCTTTCCAAATGGAGGTGTCATTTGGTTGAACTGGTGTTAGAAATGACCTGCAAATAAAAATATTTTTTCTAGACGGACAACATCGTGTTGGTCTGGGTAAAATTTCTGAAACATTGGGAGTCCAAGAATCATCTTTCTGCCAATGAAACAACAATTTCAATAAGGTGTAATTTTTACAATAAGATAAAAGTAATTTTTTATATAAAAAGGGGAATTCTAAGGTGTAGTATAATTGCTCAGATCAGTGACTGCAAAAAAAATGGTAATGAAATAAAACCCTAGTCATGATGGTTGTAATTCATAATTCAACATATAAAATCCATCAAGCAGAAAAAGAGAAAAAGAAAAAGAAAAACAGGCCACATCCCATAATTCAATGCTAACCATACCAGAGCATGAGAAAAAAGGTGAAGTCTCAATAAATGCAACCTGCTGGTTCTTATCACAGGCCTCTGCAGGCAAACGATGTAATCGTTGTCAATATTATAAAAAATAAATGCGATCGAAGAAGAGATGAAAAAAATATTCAAAAAAAAAAAGCATTAATGGGAATCATAAAGCACCTTGACTTGGCCAGGATGTCTGTCTGCCCCATATTTCTTGCAAGCACCCAGTTCATGGAATAATTGCAAGGAACCAGCAGCGAACATTGTAGCAGGATGTGAGCAGAAGAAATACAGCTAGCATCAACAGGTTATGATTGTTCCCAAGTTCTGTATACCATTAACTCTTGAGAGGAATACTTGAAATGGTTCTGATTGAAATAAAGCACCAAGTGTGGACTATGTGACAACAGAAGGTTAAAAATTACAAATACCTGCTAAACTATTCAAAAGTTCAGCTACATGCACACATGATAGACACTAGCTCAACCACTGAAACATGAGAGATCTAGCAATGCTTGTAAAAGATGCAAAATAATGGTAAATTTTGCTAGGAGATTAGTACACATATTGCCACTCATATTTCCTGAGGAATGGTCAAACAGAAAGTTTCCATCTAGCCAGATGACAGATTGTGTGACTTATGCTAATAATTTTGCATAATTGCTGCAACCCTGCATATGCTCTTTTATAATCATGTGCAATGTTGCAGAGAGAAAAACACCTTCTAACATTGAAAAGGGAATAACAGTCATTTTTTCAGCCATTTTTTCTTCTGGTCTCAAGAATACAATTGTAGGTTTACAAAAGCAAGCTTACAAAGCCACTGATTACTGCTTATTACTTTTTTTCTTTTCACCAAGTCAGGCGAAGAATTGCATCTTATCAAGGAACATCCAATACATATTGAATACATCATCGTAGTTTTCTGATGATAAGTTATGTTCTTCCAAAATTTTCCCACTCTCCTTATTACCATTCAATTTTCTCAGGCCACAAGATTTTGAATAATGGATCCTCTGTAGAATCCAATTTGAGCCCTATTTCAGGCTGTCCAAACCTCCCTAAAATCAAAATCTAGATACCTTTTTTCCGTTTTCTTGTATTTCTTAACACAGTGAAAATGGACAATCGAGAATGAGGGTCATAACACCAAACGTATATGTCCAAAATCAAGGACAACTGATAGTCCTCATTTTGAATTTCATAGAAAATTTAACAGAGATAAAAACTATTCAACATCCTTCGAAAAGCAACTCATCAGGGGTTGGTTAGACAAACCAACCCAACATTCTCGGGCCAAATGACACACTGATAGATATAGTAATAGAGGAATAATGTACATGTGGGCATACGGGCAATGAGGTTGGCGGTGTTGTGTCGGTGGTGCTCTGTATAAATGGGGGGAGAGGAAGAGAGATTCGGGGCATGAAATTGTCTGTTTCAGTTGTTTAGATCCCGTAGTTCTGTAGAGGTAGCTGTAGTATAGTGAGTAGTTATGGAGAGTGCCTACGAGATCCATCCTGGTATAGATCAGCGGCAATTGACAATTGTAACAGTGAATTCCGATCTGTAATCCTCAATTCATTCAATAAGATCTGCTTGTACGATCCTTGTATAGTTTGGATGTTATCACACATCCAACCAAACCCAACCGTTTATGTTCTGTGAAAATCTGTACATATCATATCAAATCCTAAATTCTCTTTCTATTCAAAGCTAATAAAAACATACGTATCAACCTAGAAAAAATGCAAGGCAAAAGCAGAAATTTAGATGCACATCAAACAAACTTGTGCACATATCTAAAGTAATTACTCTCCCACGAATCAAAAAAAAAAAAAAAAGTAAGTACTCTCCCAAGTTCCAAAGAACAGGTAAATCCATGGGCCTGGCATATCCAAAAATAAAAATTTTAAAGAGAAACAACTTACACGAATGCTAGGAAGTTTCAAGAGCAATGCAGGCAAATTTTCGAGAAAATGAAGCATCTTGTAGTATTGAAGATCGAAACGAGAGGACATGGAAAT
This sequence comes from Annona cherimola, assembly GCA_030490835.1. Lineage (NCBI taxonomy): Eukaryota > Viridiplantae > Streptophyta > Magnoliopsida > Magnoliales > Annonaceae > Annona > Annona cherimola. The sequence continues at coordinate 97,769,420 of CM059973.1, read as the reverse complement.
GCAATGCCTTTGGATTTAGATTTTCAGATGATAACCTTACAAGAATTTCGGCAAAAAGATATCCAGCAGCAGGAGAGCGATCTGAAACTTCGGTCTGATGCGGATTTGAGTTGGGAATTGAATAGCGCGTCTGTAATTGCATCCCTGGAGAATAGAAATCTCCGATTTGGAGGCTAGAGAAGAACGGACAGAGACGGGAATGTCTAATTGTCTACACGTCACCGCGGCGCTGAGTCCGAAAGATATCTTTCCTCATCGGGAATGACACATAGCGGACGCCTTGCATTTCACGCGCCAAATGCAATCGCAACAAACATAAGTACAAAATTTGTGGTCAATGAAAAACGATTCAGTTGATTTAATTAAACCTTACTATTTTCATAAATATGAAAATTTTAACTAAATTTAATATAATTTTTATTCTTATATATTTTTGTTAGCCAAGAAAAATTCTAGAATGTGTTTAATATTTGATACAAATTTTAAATGAAAAATTTTTGATATAAAATTTTTTGAAATAAGAAAAGTTACATGATGTAATATGAGTAATAATGAAAAGTAAAGAGAATAAAGTTAAAATAGATACAACAATTGTATGAGTAACTATAAAAAATGATTGAAAAATAGAATAATTGTATAAAAAATGTTAAAAAAATGATAAGAAAATAGGATAAATGGGGAGAGTTAAAAATTTATACCCTTAATAGAAAACTTAATTTTACTAAAATAATTAAAACTGCGATATAATACACTATATAACTTATTTCGACTTAACTTTTATATTTTTCCATATTCAATAAAATTTCTAGCTAATTTATTTTTTTATTGTGTCAATTCAAAACAAAATTAGTAGAAGCTATATTCTGTAATTCTTTATCTTTTATGATTCAAAAGGATTACATCCTCAGAAAATGAATAATATATTGTGCGTATAAGTTTACCCAATATAATTGGCGATAAGATTAAATTTGCGTTTTGTTTCGCATTCGAATGTGGCGCTTGAAGGTGGGGTGCGTGGGTTTGGCTTTGGGCTCGTTCCTTCTCGCTCGCCTCCCTCGTGGTCAAATCCGAAGAGGATAATAGTACTATAGAACCGGGTGCAGGGGAATTTCGCGAGAGTTGTTAAACTATTTCCTAGGATATAAAGGAAGATCAAACAATCTAACCATTAGATCAATTCTAGTTAAAATTTTCTATTAAAATCTTCGAATACGAAATTTTCATTTATTCGATATTGTGTTATATGAATTAAATTCTTAATCTTTTATTTATTATTTAAATATAAATATAATAAAATAATTAATAAAAGTTTAATTAGCCTTACCGATTCTATGTTACGTCAGTATATTTGTACTCAGACTTGTTCACCATCAGTAATCCGATGCACCTGTCCGCACCATATTATAACGTTCAAATACCTCGTGAGGAAATGGATAAAATGTTATGATACTCTGCGGGTACAGAAGATGGTGATCATACGCTATGCGCTTATGTGAATCTGGGCACTAACATGATAAAACTTACTCACCTAGAACGATACAACTATTTTTAAACTAGTAATCCCTGACATGTATCATTTTCCAATCATCCATTTTGAAAATTCTTAATGGATAAGATAGTCTGAAAGAGGGCAGAAATCAAGGTTAAAATGTCTTGATCAATATACAAAAGTTCCATTAGTGTTTTTGACAATTCCGAATTGCTTCGCTGTTTGCTAAATAATCGCAGGACGAAATGGCCAGATCAGGAGCACCCATTTTTAGTGACTGTTGGGTCGACCCAAGCTCCCCTAACCGGGTTGCACCCCTTTGGCTTGGGGTGCCTTTTTGTATTTCTTGTTTCCATTTAATAAGATATAAATCATCACCACTTAAATGCTGGATCAGCTGCCATACGGATGTTACCCGGGGGGTAACGCCAAGGAAATTTATTTCACCCACCATAGTTTGAGTCTCACTAGCTGTGTGGTATAGGATACTTATAGATTCCCATGAGGTGTTTATAGAAAATTTCTTCCACGGTATGAGGGTTGTGAATATACCTTATTGTAATGTGAATTGTTGTCACATATAAATCTCAATAAAAAAATGTCGGATCAACTAATATGGGTGCATCGAGTAACATTAGCAGGAGGTTCATAGTTAAAATGTTAGATAAATATAATGACTTCTTTACCTTGTTCTTAAAGTACAACTCCACCAGCTGTATAGAGTAGTGTGAGCGAGAAGTCCATAAAATTGGAGGTGTTAATGAATCAAGTTGAACGAATTAGAGTCTAATCTTAATTCTAATTCATTTACAAATTTTCAGCTCTAATCCATTTATTAATCTATTTAAAAACTTAAACTATAACATATTTACAACCTATTTAATAAACAAGTTGGCAAGTTGTTAACGTGTTATATATATATATATTTTGTAAACAAGTCAAAACTAGGCTAATTTGAAGTTTAGTGTGTTATTTGTAATTGTCGTTTTAAATTGATTTATATCTTCATTAGGAAAGTGATGTATATTCAATGCATTAGCATGAATAAGGCCAACAACTTGGCGAGACAAAGAGAAAGAGGACAAAAAGGGAAATAATAACAGAGATAAAGAGAAGAATGATCGGATATGGAGAGACCGAGAGAGATGGAAAAAATAAGGAAAAATACGAAGAGATAAATAATCGAGGACAAAAGAGGAGAGAAGGAGAGAGGTAGAGATGGAAAAAATCTTAACAACGACATTCATAGGCAACGACGAGGATAGCGATGACAATGTCATGGCACACCAGTAGGGGAGATGTTGTAAAGTCACAAATGGAGTAAGGAAAGTAGAAAATCGAAATGAACAATAGACTTAAGGTTTAGAATATATATCCTTTCTTAACAAGTTGTAAATGAGTTGACGAATTAAACAAGTTAAATGAGTTAAATGGACTACTAAACAAGGTTGATAGGTTATAAAATAATAAGTCTAACCCATTTATTTATTTAAATGTTTAAATGGGTTAGTGAATCACGAACCATTAGTTCAAAAATCAAAACCTAAATTTATTTATAAATAGGTTGGATAGGCAGGTTGACAGGTTAACCATGACCATTAACATTCCTACCTAAACAAGAACTCTACCACTTGAATGTTTGATTAGCTAACATGCATGTATAGAGTAATGTGAATGAGAGGCCCGTAGTTAAAATGTTGAGTAAATATGGTAACTTCATTCCCCTCCCCTAAAGCACCACTCTTTCGAATGTTTGGTCATGTAAGATAATTACAAAATAAAAAGAAGACAAAGTGAAAGTAAACAACCTAGAACAAAATTTCTTTTAAAAAATAATGATGTAATATAATAAGGTTATAACTAAGAGTAATGAGACTAAAGCCAAAATATATCATAATTATATACAAATGGTTAAAGCGCAAGTGAAATAATGGAAAAATAAGATAGTTTTTTTTAAAAGAAAAAATAAGATAGCTAAGAATTTAATAAAATCATGTCAAAAATAAATGTGAAGGAACGGAAAATTTTTAGCTTTTACAAATTACTAAAAATAATTACTTTCTTCTACCTTTTTAAGTATTTTCCATATATGGCACCGAACAGAATCATTAGAAAAAACTACATTTATCTGGAAATAATACTATGAGATTTGTTTCATAATAAACATTTGCAAATCTTTAAATTTAAGATCATCTTAATTGTTAATATATGGTATCATCTAACTAAAAATTTTCTAATCACGTATTTACTATTTAGTTGGAAGTCAAAACTCACACTCACTGATTACAAAATTAAAATTATTAAAATATTTAAAGTAAATATAGACCCACTAAAATCTTCTAATTAATGCAACAAATTTTTTATAATTGATAGATAAATTTACAATTTTTAATCTGGCAATCCTATACTTTTTTAAACATGTTTTACAAATAAATGATTATACAAAATTTCATGATATTTTAAAAAGTAGTTGTGGTATGTCATTTTCACACAAACTGAGCGTTTGTTAATTATTAATTAGAGAAGGGGATGTTCAGGTAGAACCAGTTAGATTCTTAGATTTTGACGTGCCCATGAATCAATGTCTGGGCCGTCTATTAATTATTTGTGCTCGGTCCATGCACGCTTCCATATTAGTAGTTAATGGGCCTTAATTAGAATCACGCGTTTAATTTCACGCGTGACATAATCATCTTTGGCAACGGTGCGTCACTACTTACGTCGTTATCGAGACAAGAAAAACGCTGGCCTACTCAAGTCTAAATTACCACGTAATTAAAATAGAGAGGTTGGGTTAAGCAAATGCCCCACTCTAGCCCATCTCAAAAAATTTATTTAAAAATATTTTTTTTAGTTTTTTCTTCATACACTAATTTATCTAAATATATTTAACATATAAACTAAATTTTACTATTTTTTGATACATGTATATATATTTTTAAGATTTTTAAGTATGTGTATAGATGTGATGTTTAAAAATCTTTAAAAAAATATATACACGTATCTAAAAATGGTAAAATTTAATTTATATGTTAAATACACTTAGATAAATAAGTGTATAAAAAAAGCAAAAAATATTTTTAAATGAATTTTTTGAGTGGACTAAGTAGGTCATTTGCTTAGCCCAAGCTAGCAAGATCATTCCTGATTAAAATAAATTAATATTACAATCAAGTATACATTTATAATCCTCACAAGAAGAGAATTTTTCTATAAACCTCTATACCATGAGAAATTTGTATGAAATTCTTACAATGGGAGAAATTATAAAACCTTCACTTCTCTAACAAGGGAGGATTGTTAAACTAGGTTGCACCTTTTTTTTTTACTTTTTCATGAAATTGTTAATTTAAGTATATTTAATATATGTATCAATTTTTATCATTTTTGGCAATTTTTAGATTTATTTCGAATTTTTTTATACAACTGCCGTAGTATGTAATTAAATTTACTGGAGTGATATAAAATCAGCAAAAAAATCTACGCAATCGGCAATACAAGAAAACCGACTTTCGAGTTTCGGCCACGATAAATATCCAAGAAAATGAACCATAGGCCCGATATATTTGCACGAAGTGTGTCTATCAAATGTGGCAATAGTTTTTAGCCTTTTCAAATAGACTTTTTGCACAAACATTGTATTATTAAAAGCGTTTTGAATATAGCCTAGACTCCGTGTCTGGGCGTGTAACTCTTACATAGCATAATAAGCCATAGTCACGTGTCTTTTCAAAGAAAAGGAATCTTACCCAAGGCTCACAAGAATTTAATATCAAGGTTTGTCTTGGAAGTAATTTGGAAGTAATGAAACTTTTGATAAAAAGTTTGTAGTATAAAAGTTTTCAAAATGAGAAAAACCGATGTTATATGATAGAGAGAATGATGATAAGTAAGGAGAATAAAGTTAAAATAGATAGGTTAGATGTAAAAGTAGTTGCGTATAAATGATTGAGAAGTAAAGTAGTTGCATAGAAAGAAGTAAAAAATAATTAAAAAATAAGATAGTTATGTAGAATAAAAAATTTTATATTGAAAAGTTTTAATTTGCAAGTTTTTGGTGTTTAACAAACACCCCGAAGTAAATTACCACAATACCCTTGCAATGCAATGATGTTTTTTTATTATATTAATTCAAGTCATAATTTTTTAAAATAACATTATAACAATTTAAATCAATCAATCAATATAAAATAAATAAATTTAAACAAATAAATCAACATGAAAATAAATAATAAACCATTGAAAATAATATTTATTTATTTTTAAATTTATTTATTTACTTTAATAAATATTTGATGACTTAATTTTTAAAGAGGCATCACCTACTTTAAAGGGCATTGATGTAATTTTGTCATTTGATAATTTGTATCAATATTAACTTTTCATAGAAGTATGAAAAATTTTAATGGAAAATATACATGGTTATAACTAATATCACGTAAAGGTTACGTGCCTAAACATGTCATCCAAATTACATGTAAACCGCATCCACATTATTAATATTGCTAAATTAAAGCGAAAAAATAATTGTCTACATCACCGATGCAGCAATTGATGAAGTAAACATGCTAGCTCAAACAAAAGCCTTAGGTACTAGTTTTGGGCAAATTACACTTTACCAGTAAAGTTTATCCTTTTTTTATTTCCATGAATTTTATCATTAATTTCACTTATAATCACTAACATTTAAAATTCTAAATGTACTCGTATATTTTACCTAAAATTCCATTTATACAAACTTTATTACAAATCCATTAAAGGGAGCATTAGCCCTTTATAAAACAATAAATATATTTATCTCTAATTATGATTTTAAAGGTAAATATTCACATTCTAATAAATTTTAGAATGTAAATTTTAACTTTGAGCAAATTAACTCTAAATTATATTAGGGCTGGGACATATTTGCCATTTTACATAAAAACTAAGAATCTCTTTAACAAATCTATGACAATACAAGAATAAATAAAATATTAAGCAAAATATACAAGAAACTTTGCCCTCATAATAACAATCTCTTTAACAAATCTTTGACGGTATGAATATAAGTAAAATTTTAAACAAAATATACAACAAAGTTTGCCATCATAAAAAGGTTGCCCATTTATTATCAGATCTTTTATTTGCAGACGTTTTATTTGTCCATGCGGTCTAAGATAAGGCATGGTGAACTAGGCCCAAGGTGTAACTGATTAGTGCATATAATGGCACCTGCGTTGAAGTTCAAAAAATGGTCGCATTTACCATATGCGACAACCTTTTAGCATCAAATTGGCATTGCTTCCTAATGATTGACACCAAATGATGATGGGTTTGTTTGGCAATTTTTAAAAAATTAAGCTAAAACTTTTTACTTTTTATAATTATTTTTTATATATATTCTTATATAATCATCTTATTTTCTAATCATTTGGTACAACAATCGATATAATTAACTCATCTATTTTAATTTTATTCTCTTTATTTTTTTATCATTACTCATATCATATAACATCATTCTCTTTAAATTTAAAAACTTTTATAAAAAAAATTTTATCTAAAAGTTTTATCACTTACTAAACACACTCTTATACAACCAAATTATGTTACATAAAGCCAAATTAATGCACAAATTCATTTAAGGTTTTGTAGTGGTCTTTTGCCAAGGAAAGCTTATTATTTACTTAAAATTAACTAATTGCTGGTATTACTAGCTAAGATAGGTAAATTACCTGCCGTGTCATTATCGTAGACCATCATGCTACGACGTTCCCGTGAAAATTCCTCGATATAGTTTCGCTTCCAAGCTCAAGAAATTGACTTCCATCTCCCATTGACTCGCACACGCACCTGTGGGCGGCGTTCGAAAACGTAGTCTTGTCGGCCACCTTGGATTGCCAGCTTCGCAGAACAAAACAATTTGGTTGGGACTGCATCTAATTAAAGTAGTAATTTCGTCCAAATTTACATTTGACGGTAGGTAACAATACAAGTTGCCAACTGTCGCTAAAAGGCCCTAATTTTTTGTCACCCAAATTTCCTTGCAAAAGTTTAAATTAATCCTAGTTTTCTTTCTTGGTTGGCAATGATTTTTAACATATATTATATAACCGGAGCCGTTTTCATGAAACCTCTTTATTTTAATTTCTTCATTATTGATTGAAAATCTACTCCATTAATTGTATTTAACATCATTATTGTTGTCATAAAAATCTTTTTATTTATTTAATATCACTGAATATGGGATCCATCTATGAATGTACAAAATCAATATAATAAAATAATTTAATACTAAATATCAATTTTCAAATAGTATTTTCAGCATTTAAACAGTTTAAAATATCATTGCTAAGTAGATAAATAATTTCGTAAAATATTATTATATTCTAATACATACGAGAATAGAATAAAAAAGGTTAAATCATCAATATTTAAAAAATAAAAAAAGGTTATATAAAATCAATTTTGTATAACTTGGTCACATAGAAGCAAGTTCCTTATATAACAATCACTAATAAAAAATTTGGATGTTAATAATTTAAGATTTTATACTAAACTAAAATATAGTTATTTTGATTTAATTATTAAAACATTGTCATAAACACGAAAATTTTTCCTTATTTATGAAAGCATCACCACAACTAAGATAATCTCTTCTTGCATATTAAAATATTATCATTAGCAATTAAGATTTTCTTTGTACATAATTTTCTCGCTAAGAAGAGTTTTTAACAGCTAATGAGAGTTGTCATAAACAAATTTTTTGTAGTGTATACAGCTGATATAAACATTATATGCCAACATTCAAAAGTAGTAGAGTTGGCAACCATTATGTTAATTGAAAATATGTACAAGCAACTAAATTTCTGTTATAAATAATCAAAACTATGTTCGTATTTGAGAAAATTTTAATGTACTGATAAATAAAGTAAAGATAAATAATAATAATAATAATAATAATAATAATAATAATGATAATGATAACTAGCAGATTTGTTATGAAATTAAGATATCAAGACATATTTTTTAAAAAGTGAAAATTTTCACCCTTATTTTCTCATTACATTTTTCTTTATTGTTAAATAATTTAGTTTGACGCAAAATTTCTATGATAATGCTATTTCTGTTATTATTTATATGTTCGATTACTATCATTTACATATTTGATTTCTATATTTTATGATTGACTTCATCCCATATCATTCACATTAATTTTCCTTTATTTGACTTATATATGCCAAGTCAATATTCCGTTTCACCATAGTAGAAACTTCCGTTATCATTTTCATTTCTTCCTTCCATGCGAATAGAAAATTAGCTAACTAAAACATTTATTTTAGCGAACATATAGCCACCAACATTTGCAACTGTTTGATTTGAAGTAACACTGCTTCAATTCGCCTTTGGCTATAATTGAATCGAAAAGTTCGTATTTTTCTTATAAAACGCCTCGAAGCTTATTTCAAAACATGCGAGAAAAGAATTTCACGTGTTACATACACGATTACAAACAAAATAAAAGGGGAAAAAATTAAATACATGCGTATTGATGATATCACGAAAAAAGTAAACCTTAATATTTGTAATCCCCCACGTACGTATCCAAGATCCACGCTCTCTATCGGCTACCCATTCCTTTGAATTCCTTTCCTAGCTAATGGACAACGGACGTCTGAGATCTATAACACGAACGTGCATGTACAACCAGCTCACTGACCATCGAACTAACGGGTACGGCAGTAGAGCTCGGAGGGGAGGCGTGGCTTGAATACCAAATCCAGCGGCTCCGCTTTGGTAAGAGTATTTTGCAGGCGTTCGCTGAGATCGACGCGCCAACCCGAGGGCGTCGCCCAGTCGAAGCAGTGGATGAGGCGGGCAAGTGTGAGATGGACGACTGGCAGAGCGAGCGGCATGCCTGGGCACGACCGACGCCCCGATCCGAAGGGCATTAGCTCGAAATGCTGGCCTCGCACGTCGATGTTCGGGTGCTCCCCCTCCGGAAGGAACCTCTCCGGCCGGAATTGGTTGGGCTCCGACCACACGCGCGGATCCCGGTGTAGCCTCCACATGTTCACCATCACACGTGTGCCCTTGGGGATGTGGTAGCCGGCGATGGAGCAGTCCTCCATGGCCTCGTGCGGCACGCCCAGCGGCGACGGCGGGTACATCCGCAGCGTTTCCTTCACGACGGCGTTCAAGTACACCAAGTTCTTGACGTCGGAATCCACCACGTGCCTATCCTTGCCCACGTGCTGGTCCACCTCCTCCCGGGCCTTGGCCAGAACGTGGGGGTGGTTCATTAGCAGGGAGAGCGCCCATATCATCACCGAGCTCATCGAGTCGGACCCAGCTTCAATTAGAATCTGCATGCGTAGAGTAATTTCGAAACTTAGAATTTAATAATTTTTTTAATACTCGATACTCAGTAATAGACTCAAATTAAAAACACAGGCGGGCAAAGCAATACTTAATTTTAAGTAATTACCAATGCAGTGGCCTTGATAATAGTATCGGTGTCGTAGCTGGGAATCTGAGAACTTTCCAAGACCTGCAGCATCACGTCCATGAAGTCATGATGTTGATGGCCCGCAGAGCTCTTTTCACGGTGTTCCTGGAGCCAGCAAGAGAGAAGGGAGTCCAGCTCTTTGGCTGTTTTCTTCATGGCAGCCTCGTGTCCCTCCAGATCCATCCACTTGAGGAAGGGAAGAGCGTCGGAGACGACGAAGACCCCACCAAGAAAAGAAGCATCCTGCATGACTCGCCGCACGCGGATGATATCCTCGGTGTCGTCGGTGGTGCCGAAGAAGCGCTTGCCCACGATCATGGTGGCGACGATGTTGAAAGTGAGGCCATACAAGCACTTCTTCATGTCCACCGACGACTCACTCCCAGCTGCAGCCCAATGCCTGTAGAGGTTGTTGACGCAATGGCTGATCTCTCCCTCTCGGACGTGCATCAGGGTCTTGAGGCGGAGATTGGAGAGTAGCTCCGACGTGGCGATCTTGCGCATCTCGCGCCAGTAAGAGCCGTAGGATGCGAAACCGAACATGGCGTAGTTGTAGCTGAGGTGATCACCGTAGGCACTCTTGGGGCGAGCTGCCAAGGCTTTGTCGTTGGTGGTGAAGCAGTCTCTGGCTACCTCCGCCCCGCTGACAATGAGCATGCGGCGGGTGCCGAGACGCAGCATGAAAGCAGGGCCGTATTTATCGGCCATGGCCCCCAGAGTTCGAGGGAGCGGATCGGAGCTGGCCAACTGGTGGAGGTGGCCAATTATGGGCAGGCAACCAGCAGGCTCAGGTGGCTTTCGGCCTTTGCTGCTCTTGTTCTTTGGCCTTAATGACAGCCACAGAACGCAGAAGGCAACCACCCCGAGAAGAAGGCCTGTCGTTGCTTCCAATCTTAGTAGCAAATCCATGTCTACTCCCACGCGGGAACTCTCTCTCTCTCTCTCTCTCTCTCTCTCTCTCTCTCTGAGCAGTAGGAGGATGCTGTTTGCTCTCTGTAGCTAGCAGCTAGCTGCCTAGCGGAGATAATGCTGGATTGTTTTGTGATGAGCCAAAGCAACGGAAGGCATGGGAATTTATAGAAGCGGGTGGGGGTCAGTTCGCCCATGTTTTTTTTTTTTCGAAAAAAAATATTATTAGAGTTTGATATCCACGGTTTCATGCGGAAAACTACAAGATTCAATTCGTGGGCGTGAAGTCGTTGGATCGCATACATGCATTGTCCTGGCCTTTGCCCTCAACATGCATTTCATAGAATCTCGCCCTTTCTAGGAATTATGCATCCAATCCTACATATGGATCTTTGGGTTCAATAGATCTCACAATAACGTTGACATTAAGCTGCTGGCGACCAAATTAAGCTTCCCTTCTCATCTCCCACATGCACACAAAAAACTTTTGACCGTCCATTTGTGCATGATCCATGCAGTATCCCCACACAATCATCTCACGCAACATGGAATTAAGCTGAGGCTTAGCCTTGGTTAGGACCGTTTGACTAAGTCCTTGGCCTCTTGCCATGATTGTTTAACACATCCATAATAATAATTATTATTTTATTATAATAACTATTATTGTAAGCATTATTATTATTATCACTGTCACTATTATTAGGATTTTTCAAATATAACTATTATATTTGATCCTAATATCAAATATACTAAAATTTTTAAATATACCTACTAGGGGTGTGCTCGGAAAGTGATAAAAGTTTTTAATGTAAAATTTTTTGAATTGATAGAAAATAATATAATATAATAAAGGTAATAATAAGAAGTAAAGAGAATTAAGTTAAAATAAATATATTAGTTATATACGTAATTGTGTAAAAATAATTGAAAATAGGATAATTATATAGAAAAATATGAAGAAATAATTATGACAAGTTAAAAGTTTTAGTTATAAAAATTTTAAGGTTTGTCAAACACCCCTTACATTTATATTTAATTCCAAAATGCTCATTTTGTGATTTAACTCCATTAATTAATATGTGAAGTGACTAATATACCCATCAACTTTACAACGAGATTGGAATGATTAAATGTAATAACTTACTAATGCTCTAGTTGCATATGAACTCTAAATTTTAAGAGCAATAATTTTATTTTTTCTATTTCATTTCATTATTTATTATTTTATAACAGGATATTTTATGCATTTATAATAATTTAACTAATAATTTTTTGCAGAATCGGTATTTTTTAGACTAAATACAAATATAGTACGTATATTTGAAAATATTGTAGGCATATTTAAAATTAGATCCAAACGTAGTTGGCATATTTTAGTAAAAAATCTTATTATTATCATTTTTTTGTTGGGATATTATTACGAGGAATGATCCTGTTAGTCCAAATTAAGTAAATATATCACTTAGCTCACTTTCAAAAATTCATTTACAATACTTTTTATTATTATTTTTCATATACTTATTTATCTAAATATATTTAATATATAAACTAAGTTTTACCACTTTTGAATATGTATATATGTTTTTGAGACTTTTAAAAATAAAGATATTTCAATATATATATATGCATAGATGTTTCAAAATCTTAAAAATATATATACATATGTTCAAAAATAGTAAAATTTTATTTATATATTAAATACACTTAAATAAATAAGTGTACAAAGAAAAAATTTACAAATAATTTTTTTGAGATGGATTAATTAATGCATTTGCTTAACCCAAATTACCAGGATCACTTCTCTATCATTATTATGTCATGCTGAAGTCCAAATCGTGTAAATTTCGAGGAATGATCACAGAGAACCAATGAAGTAACGATACGACTCTACATCTCTAGTTGTATTTAGAAATAAAACATTTCAAGTTAATATAATTTGGTCGATAGGTAGACATAGCAAGCTGGAAGCCACGATGGTTTAAAAAAAAAAAAAAATCTGACTTCCGGAGATTCGCAGCAAATATCGACCATTTCTCGATCAAGGTGTAGAAGATGGGTCAATAGCTATTGGATAATGAATAATGATCATCAGGAATTACGAAAGAGACAACTGCTTAATTCCATGTTAGAGTGTCCCACGTTGCAATGACTAAGTAAATTACTTTTCGTGTCAATGTCATGCAACCCTCCCGTTGTATTTTTTGTTTTTTTTTATGGATACCCTGCCGTTGTAATTAAAATTTCTAAAGCGGGTTTCTGACTTTCTGTTCTACGGTCAAGAAATTGACTTGCGTAACTGACTGACTCATTTCCTTGTGTGGGCAGTGGGCACCGGGTCCGAAAGTCGACTCATGTCCTTATGTGGGCTGTGGGCACCCGGTCCGAAAAATCGCAGACCTGGTCCGATGTAACATATTCTTTTATTCTCAAAAATCAATAGTTTTATGTTGAAATTACTTAAATTCCCCAAAGTACTGATTTTTGAAAATAAAAACATACGATAATATCTAAAAATTAGAAAATTTAGTACAAAATTAAATATCTTGAAAAATGTTTTCATGGAAAAATAAACATAAAAAACCCACTTGTTTAGCTTGGACTCACAACATCATAACTCATATTTAATATACCCTTTATAAAATATATTGTAGTTTAAAGATATATTTTTTATCTTCTAAAGATATAGAAAATTGCTTAATTTATCTATTAATTAATAAATGGATTTCCATTCAATAGATACAATGGTTTCTGGGTCTTTTTTCATTTTTATTTCTTAGGCCGGCAAGTATTTAGTTTATAAATTAAAATTTACCATTTTAAAATTCTTGTAATTTTGCAAACGAACAATTTTTTACGCTCATTTAACATTAAATGGGGGTTTATTGGTATATTTGTCATGTTTTGTATTCATCTAGGTCATAACAAGAAATTCAACTTACTCATTTTTTTATGGGTCATTATCTAGTGCACCCGCATGCATGGAGCTTCGGCGCACTAGGGTACAGTAATTTATATTTTAAAAAATTTATGTGACTTTAATGCATGTGTATTTAACATGTATTGAGTTTTACTATTTTTGAATATTTGTAAATATTTTTTTAGATTTTTAAAAATCAGTAATATTTTAATAAAAAATTTTAAAAAATAAAAACTAGATTTTTACACTCAAATGCACCGAAACTCGTTGTACTTGCGTGCATGGAATCAGGCGCATTTTTTTATAACTATATATATAAGTAGGAAGGAAAGATTCCTATAAAATCTTTATTGGTTACAAAAAATACAAATAATTTCAGAGTAAATTCAACTGGTTAAAATTGCTTATTTACTAGAAATGAACATCTTAACCTTTTGAAGCGTTCTTATCATCTAAAGTAATAATTGTACGTAAATTTATAACATTCCATGTATTCAATTGGATTTCAAATTTGAATACACTTATAAAAATTTTAAATTCCGGCCCGTGTAGAATTCTTGATAAAACGTTTTTTCATATATCGGTTGAATGGATGATATTGAATATAATCAAGTAATTATATTTCATCAAAATGGGGGCCAAACATAAGAAATGCATTAATTCACTTTGATATGCAACGATGTACTACCGAAGTAGTGGTCATAAATTAAAAAGGCATGAAGTTTTCAAACCACCGACGCTGTCATTTGATGATATACCCATATGGCACCTCCTCCAGGTATGCGAATTCGTGGTCCAAGAGAAGCCGTGACAAGCACAAAACATCCCACGTTCGGATACACCCCGGAATGTTCTTTCTTTCTTTCTCGCTATACATACCCAAACAGTTTTTATATGAATGCCATGAATTACGTCATGCACTATTGACTTCGCAAACCATCCACTTAGTCAATTTACCTACCACATGCCATGCATCCATGTTTGGTTACAGAGCAATAAGCCCCGAGATGATTTTGTAGGTTATTAGTTTTTTAGTTTTGCAAACTTTAGTAATTGGATAAATACACTTGCTTTGACTATAATTATAAATATTTCTACATAGTTTTAAAAATTACAAATAACCCTACATATTTTGACTTTAATTACAAATATACTTAAGCCATTATAGCATCGTTACTACACAATTATGATGTGGGTATATTCACAAAAATATGCAAATTATGTGGATATTTTAGTTTTTTTGCAAATATATCCAAGTTTGTATATCTTTGCAAACATACCCACACCACATCAATGCAATATTGCGTCGTAATGGCATAGGTATATTTGCAATTATAATCAAAATGAGTATGAGTTATTTGTTATTTGTAAAATTATATAAATATATTTGTAATTGTAGTCAAACTAAGGGGGAATATTTACAAATTATTGATATATGAGCTTATAAACCACATTAATGTTGAAATTTTCTTAAATAAATAAAAATATCAAGAAAAATGAAAATAAGTATAAAACGAATTAAATAAAAAATAAAAAAGCGAAAGACTAAATTTGGCAGCGATTGATTATATATTGAGCTTCAAATATTTGTTATTTTAAGCCGCGATAATTGGTTAAAAGTAGCCATTTTTATGTTTAATGTATTATTAAATTTTGGATATAATAAAACTTTTGGCTACAATTAATACAAGATTTAAGATGTGTTTAGAAAATGATAAAACTTTTAAATGAATTTTTTTTGAAATATGTAAGAATAATATGATATAATAAAAGTAATGATAATAAGTAAAGAGAATAAATTATATCAATAGTTGTTTGTGAAGATTGAAAAATATGATAGTTATAAAAAAATGTGAGAAAATGATTAAAAAATATGATAGTTGTGAAAAGTGAAAAGTTTTAATTATAAAAATTTTTGGTAAAAACAAACTGCACCCTTTAGATACCAAATTCAGCGAAATAAAAATTTGACTTCGAAGAGGTGGCCTCATATAATAACTTTATTGTAAAGTTTCATTTCTTTTACTCCAAGATACCAATGAGTGATGCATGGTCTTTTCGTGGATTCTAGAATCAATAGGAACATAAGATATTATTGATTGACGTGGATAGAGTACACGAGAATTTTTTTAATCTCTTTACTTACATAGGAATATAATCCGTTAGCGTCTGGACTAAAAAATGTTTTATAATCTCATTAATTTAATGGTTAGATGTTATGATAATACGATTAGACTTAATTTAATTTCTAGAATAAGTTGCTTACGGAAATTCTTGTCTTCTTTAGGATTGGCTCACTCCGTTTGTGTGTGTGTGTGTTGGGGTGATTTGTACAATGACTTTTACCTATGTTAATTTGCAGCAGCAACTTCGTAGATGCATCTCTCTTGGTTCCCCACGGGCTGTCTGTGTGGAAACGACAGCAGACAGCTCAGTCGAGAGTTCGACAGAGAAGGACAAGAAATCCTTGTATTCATATGTGATGGTGCATGTGAGGATGATTGGTCAGCCGCCCAAGAGCCTGCCCAAGCGACCCGGCAGATTTGGGGGTTCCCACGACGTGTGATGGGTTGGTGTGGTTTGAAAATTGTACGCTCGTAGAGCGTTGAATACGATCTAGTTATCCTTGTGATAGTCAATTGCTCCGTGAGTACATCGCTTCTGTTGTATATACATCGAATAGGCATGGGTACGTCGTCACCCTTTAAATTTCAAAATCCGTTAGTACGCATCTCTAGAAAATCGCACGTCAATGTCGAGGTTTGCGTACAACGAAATTTACAGTAATAGATAATGAGTTCTTTCAATGGAACCATGCTTCAGGGTAACCCCTTTGGTTTTTCCACAAATCTCCTCACTTGTCCAGTGTTATTGTGCATTGTTTCATCCATAGAAAAATTTTATTTTAAACATCAATCTCATCTATAAATATATATATATATATATATATATATATATATATTTGAAACATCTAAATCATTCGGAAAGATTCAATAATCTAAAATGGGATAAAAAAGAAGTATATGAGAATATAACGAAGTATATTAGGAATAAGAAATTGTATTAAAAATTAAAAAACGTGTCTTAGAAATTAAAAAGAAAACTGCTTTGGAAATGGAGATATAGATTTCATTCAAGGATTTTGATCTTAGATTTTTTGAGATACCCCTTAAAGTATGATTACATTCCAAATCTATGTGGAAATAGATCTAAGAATTTTTATAATTTATGCATGCATATATTTTTAAACAAATATAGTCATGTAAATTTTTAATTTAGATGAAATTTGATTTCTTAACTAAATAAATTGAAATTGTGATAAATACAACTGATGAAGTGCATTTTTCTCAACAATTATCAAAATATAAAAAAATAATAAAATTATACACAAAATCACTTCTATGTAACCTGATTATATAAATTACATAAAATCAGGGCTTATAAATAATTAAATTTTTGCATGGATTCCAATGGTTGGGAATGCATTCCACCGAAATGAATGTGTGGAACACCATGTTGTTTTGGTGCTTGGATAAAAAGTTAACCTATTCTTTTAGCTATAAAATCAAATTCATATTCTTTACTAAATAAATAATACTAAATATAATAAATGAATTAGAGCTCAAACCAAACCATTCAGCCAATTCAGCCAATTCACTTGTTCCGTTAACTCAGAATACTATATATACACACACTATGAATACTTTTTTAAAAAATATAAATCATAAAATAACACCTTATAAGCCATTTGCTGTGAGAAAGGGCCTCGAAAAGTTTATTTTAATGTAAAAAAATAAGGCTTTGACTTAGTTCATGAATATGTACTAAGTCTCAACACATGTAGGTGTTTCTAGATTTTTTTCTTCTTATTTGGAGAATGATTATTTACACCATTATGTATTTTGAGCTAAAATACAATATCGTTTATTTTATCTTTTTTTTATTTTATTTGGTTTTTTCATAAATAGTTTTCCTAATTATATTTAATCTATATATCAAGTTTTGTCATTTTACAGTACTTTTACATTATTATTTTTTATTTTTTAAAAAAACCAATTGCAACGGCTTTTAGGTCATTTTTCATCCCTTAAAAACTTAATTTAAAAAATCAAAAATAAATGTATAAAAGTATCGTAAAATAGCAAAACTTTGTATATCGGTTGAATCCACTTAGAAAAACATGTTCGCGAAGAAAAAAAAAACTAATTATAAAAATAAATGAATGTTGTATTTTAGCTTAAAATACATCATAATATATATAATCAAACTTCTTCTTATTTAGGCCTAGTTTATATACTAAAATATATCACTTTCAAATATATATACTTTTTACTTTAAAAAATCAACGATTTTCAACCTCATTTAACATAGCGTGCAATTTTTTAAATTATAAAATATATCTCTATTTATATTTTGTTTCCAATTATAATCTTTTATATACAGCATTACATTTTTTTTCTTTTTTGTCGTATGCTTTTTTCCTACTTGTAAAAATTTTATTTTAATTTTCTTAGTTATCCTGCTTTTTTAACATCTCAAAGTAGGTCCTATTTGATTTATGTTATTTTTTGCTTTTAATATCCTACTCCTACGGCTGGGTGTTCTATACATGGACCTGTTGCCTTCTAATGCGTTTTAAGTTGACGTGGAGAACAGCCACGTTATGGAGTCAACTAAGACGGCTGCCTGGCTTAGCTTAAAGCCGAATATATCAACGTGCAGACCCATCCAATCAACACGAAAGCGAAGTTAATTACTACGTCTAGTAGCTGTTAATTTGCGCGCCCAGTTTCTCAACCAAGCTTGGGGATTTAAAGAAATTGAGCAAGAAAAAATAGGCAATGATGCATGCAATGCAGTGTCTTTTTATGAGGATTTCATGCTTTTTTCAACGCCCTTTCTTATAAGTTTAACCATTCAAATTGTTGTTAATTTTCAAAGTTCGGTATTTTAGCAGCCATTTTTCTGTTGGGCTTTTGTCAATATCTATATATATATATATAGTGGCTGGATAATTAATATACAACGGGTGTCATTTCAACTCATGTATGTTAAATGGATAACGACGTTGACTTGGTTTCCTTGTAGTGAAAGTTCAAAAATATTGCATGAGCTGAGTACTCTCGAGTATAAATATGTCAGTGGAAATTAAAATAATATCCATAAGGTAAAAGACAATATAATATATATATATATATTCATATAAAAAAACCAAACTCGATGAAGAAAAAAATATGTCGTTACATCTTTTTCTTATCGGAATAGGCTCGACTTGAAAGGGGAAAAATAAATGAAACCAATCACGATTAATGCTATTTCTCATGCTATAATTCCCAATGCTTCAGCGGCGTACAAGCGAAGTGCCACCACAAGAACATGGACTTTTAATTGGTTACATTGAAAATTTTCACTGTATATATGCATCGATTTGTACTATGATATATATAATTACAACTACATATAAGCTGCAAGAAGCTTTAGCCGTAATTTTTTCAAGTTCTCACTAGAAGTACAATTTTTAGCTATAAATTTTATAACTAAAAGGTTATTGTTTTCCACATCTATTATATCATTGTCATTAAAAACTAATTTTCGCAATAATAATTTTTATATCACTAATTAGTGTATTTTCCAATAAAAAACCTTAAATGTCACTAAAGGTTGTAAAATATTAATTTTCTTGTAATAATGCACATAGGGAATTCATCCATAGCCAACCTAAATTCTCAATTTGGATTAGTTCCACTACTAGAAAAACGAACTTTTAGATACACTAAAATTTGTCAATATACATGATATCAAAAAAAAAAAAGTTTTGTCAGTATATATTCATTTACTCGAAAGTGTCAATATAGTCAAATAATTTTTCAAAGTTTCCATCAAAAGTGGTCAAATTCTCTCGTGAAAAATTATTCCCATAAGAGAAAATTAAAAAGATTGCAAAGAATTAAATAACTTTTTAAATTATTTTTAGCATTATAAAGACTTATACCTAACTACCAAGCAACCGGTATTGCAGCAACTCATACAACTTTCATACAATATACATGGGTTTGAATTCCTCCTATAATAGGGATCTAACTATGTAGAGGGAGTTTTATCTCCCATATTATAAATAGGAGCTCATGTCTCATGTGAATTTATGTGAGAGCTTATGATCTTCAAATAAATATGCTAGATTGTAATATCATATGTCCATTTGTACCATATCAGTACAAAAAGACTTAAACTTTCCTTTAATCATTTACATGTAAGATGCCTTTTCTAACCATCCAAGCTACATTATTTTCTACAATAAATATTTATAGTGAAATATTTCTACTTTTGTTGCTAATACAAAGGATATTGGAAATTTAAGTATATTTATAGTTAATACAACTGTGTTATTGGAAAATCCTATACTATTTTCATATCAAAAAAAAAAGAAAAAAACATATTGAAAGGTCAACGACGAACATAGGATGGTAAAATTTTCAATAGTTAACCAATCAAACATGTAATATTAGCAGTCGATCATAATTTAATTTAGGTTAATTAAGGCACTAAATTTTTCTAAAAATATATGCTAAAATGTTGATTTTCTTGTAGTGTTGTCTGTACATGCATATGTTGTTTGCAAGTTGTGAATCGACTGTTTCTTTTCCTTTGTTTCCCCACAGACACGCACAAGTCAGTCTCCATTCGTTGACCATGGCACCCACAACAGTGACTTATGGTAGATGAGCCTCGATCGTTCCTGTTCCTGGTCCATCCAAGTATGCCCTAATTAGATAAATCTTAATAACCGTGCTGAATCACTTGCATTCATTGGCAGCTGTTATATATCGTTATAGGCCGAAGTAGACCATTTTCATGGGAATTTCAAGCTGAATCATAGTGGAATAACTTAATCTCTTTTCCTAACTTGTTTTACCGGGTCGTAATGGGCCGGGCACTCAGTGATGGAAGAACGTGCCTTTCTTTTTTTCCATCATATTAGCTCTTGACCCGACTAGTCCATGCCATCTCGAGAAATTGCTGATATATATATGCACTGAGATTTCTCGAGTTTCCATATATTAGGACTTCCTAGGTTGCCATGTCAGACCCTTTGACATCAGCTTCAGATGTTGGATTTCAAAAATACCGAGTTCTTAAAACCAACAAAGCTTTCAACATTACCACCTTAGCGATGCAAAACCGTATGTTTATGCTCGTTTTCTATTATTATCTAGAGTTTACGTGGCTTGGACTTGACCCGGCACTGGCATTCGTATTTTTTTAGCCTTTAACCTAACGGAATTATTGCCACGTTGCGTGAGACGATTGCGTCAAACATGGAAATAGTGGACCACATGGAATCGGACGGTCCAGATTGGTTGGTGAACACGTCAGGCATAAGAAGCGTATGCTGGTAGCTGGGCACTCGAGTCTGATTCCCCGTAGCATCCACACCACTGGAGAGCATTTCGTATGCGCGTGGACGTCTTCGAGTTAGAAACCTGTGTGGGTTGTAACTCGGAGCTTGCGAAGTTGTGTCAAAATAAATCCTACAAAATGTTCAATTGAGATTTGAGACCCTCAAAACTCCATTCAAATCCCCAAAATGGATAATTTGCTTGGAAGGGCGAGATTCAACGAGAAATGCGTGCAAGTGGAGAAGTCATGCGAGCGTGAATGCGAATTCTACACGCACCCTATAGATGCACCGTATGTTCCTCCTAAGATGTGACACTCCAATTAAAAACGATAGGCGTCTGCCACCCTGCATCTATAAATACCCATGTAATCTCCTGCATGGGCAAATACAGCATTCCATTTCTCTCCCGCTAGCTGCTTGCGACCCAAAAAACTAAATAGCATTCTCCTCCTGCTCTTAAAGAAAGAGAGTTACATCCCAGGCACGCGCAGTAGCCATGGATTTGCCACTAAGATTGGAAGCAATGACTGGCATTCTTCTTGGGGTTGCTGGCTTCTGCGTTCTGTGGCTGGCATTAAGGCCAAAGAACAAGAGCAGCAAATGCCGAAAGCCACCTGAGCCTGCTGGTTGCCTGCCCATAATGGGCCACCTCCACCAGTTGGCCAGCTCCGATCCGCTCCCTCGAACGCTGGGGGCCATGGCCGATAAATACGGCCCTGCTTTCATGCTGCGTCTCGGCACCCGCCGCATGCTCATTGTCAGCGGGGCGGAGGTAGCCAGAGACTGCTTCACCACCAACGATAAAGCCTTGGCAGCCCGCCCCAAGAGTGCCTACGGTGATCACCTCAGCTACAACTACGCCATGTTCGGTTTCGCATCCTACGGCTCTTACTGGCGCGAGATGCGCAAGATCGCCACGTCGGAGCTACTCTCCAATCTCCGCCTCAAGACCCTGATGCACGTCCGAGAGGGAGAGATCAGCCATTGCGTCAACAACCTCTACAGGCATTGGGCTGCAGCTGGGAGTGAGTCGTCGGTGGACATGAAGAAGTGCTTGTATGGCCTCACTTTCAACATCGTCGCCACCATGATCGTGGGCAAGCGCTTCTTCGGCACCACCGACGACACCGAGGATATCATCCGCGTGCGGCGAGTCATGCAGGATGCTTCTTTTCTTGGTGGGGTCTTCGTCGTCTCCGACGCTCTTCCCTTCCTCAAGTGGATGGATCTGGAGGGACACGAGGCTGCCATGAAGAAAACAGCCAAAGAGCTGGACTCCCTTCTCTCTTGCTGGCTCCAGGAACACCGTGAAAAGAGCTCTGCGGGCCATCAACATCATGACTTCATGGACGTGATGCTGCAGGTCTTGGAAAGTTCTCAGATTCCCAGCTACGACACCGACACTATTATCAAGGCCACTGCATTGGTAAAACTTAAAAGGCTGCCCTGCCCTGCCTGTCTATGTATTTGATTCGATTCTATTTCCGACTATAGATAAAATTCCAAGCTTTGAAATTACACTTTAATTGGCATGCAGATTCTGATTGAAGCTGGATCCGACTCCATGAGCTCGGTGATGATATGGGCGCTCTCTCTGCTAATGAACAACCGCCACGTGTTGGCCAAAGCCCGGGAGGAGGTGGACAAGCAAGTGGGTAGGGATCGACACGTGGAGGATTCAGACATCAAGAACTTGGTGTACCTAAATGCCATCGTCAAAGAAACGCTGCGGATGTACCCGCCGTCGCCGCTAGGCGTGCCGCATGAAGCCATGGAGGACTGCTCCATCGCCGGCTACAACATCTCCAAAGGTACACGTGTGATGGTGAACATGTGGAGGCTGCACCGGGACCCACGCGTGTGGTCGGAGCCCAATGAATTCCGACCAGAGAGGTTCCTGCAGGAGGGAGAGCACCCGGGCGTCGACGTCCGAGGCCAGCATTTCGAGCTGATGCCCTTCGGATCGGGGCGTCGATCTTGCCCAGGCATGCCGCTCGCTCTGCCTGTCGTCCATCTCACTCTCGCCCGCCTTATCCACTGCTTCGACTGGGAGACGCCCTCAGGTGGGCCCGTCGATCTTAGCGAACGCCTGCAGAATACTCTTACCAAAGCGGACCCGCTGGATTTGGTATTCAAACCACGCCTCAGCTCGGAGCTCTACTGCCGTTAGAACTTTTAGATCATGGATGCTAGTTGTACATGCACGTTCGTGTTATATATACATACATACATACATACATATACATACATACATATATGTGTGTGTGCGTGTGGATCTCAGGCGTCCATTGTCCATTAGCTGGGTTGTGGGACTCAAAAGGAATGGACAGCGCCGATAGACAGCAAGATTATCAAAATAAAGTTTACTTATTATGTTAGATTATCTACACTTCTGTTTTTATTTTTTATTTTTTTATATATATATGTATACATGCATGAGCGGATCTACATGTAAGTTGCCCCCACCGAAAAACTGAAGATTAATATAAATCTAATGAAAATTTAAAATTTTAAAAATACAGTTCGTTTTACCATGATTACAGCTTAACTCTCTAATTTCAAGTTGCCCCCACAGGCCAAAGGTCTTAAACCCGCCACAATATGCATGAACAGTTGGAATTCGATATTTTAAGAAATGTTAGTGAGTTTTTATCCAGTTCAAATTGGAGGTACAATAATTATATAGCTTGCGTTACTTTCGTTAAATTTGGAGGTACAATAAGCAATTTCGTGGAAAAGCTGCTTTCACTTTCGTTAAAATTTATTGGGTAATTTATTGGTATACCTATATTATTTTATGAATTGTGTATTATCGCATAAAGTTCCACTAAAATAGCTTGCGTACCTATGTTAATAACTACTATTTAACAGAAGTATAGGAGCTATTAAATTAAAAGGTTACTTTGCTATACCCACATTGTTTCATAAATTGTATAATACCCTCATAAAGTTTTACTAAAACTTCTTGCATACTCATGTTTACTGCTGCATGTTACCTCTAGGTAATCCATTCCACCCGCATAATTGGGTTTTTTTTATAAATGGTAGGATTCTAATACAATTTCAAATGGGATTATTTCTGTTATTATTTAAATTTTTAATGCATGCATTAATAGTTCTTGACGACAAGTCGGGTATGCAAGCAATTTTGTTAAAAATTTAAAAGAGAATATGCAATTTGTGAACTAATGTGGATGCATCAACAATTAGCTAAGTGGATATATATATATAAACTACCCTTTTATTTAACAACCCATGTACTTTCATTAAATGTCGGTCATTAATACATGTACGCAAGCTATTTTGGTAAAACTTTGTGGGAAAAATATGTAATTCGTGTAACAATGTGGTTATATTAGCAATTAACATCAAACTAAGTAGGTATATTAGCAAATTAAACTAAGTAGTTATATTAGCAAACTACCCGAATTTTATGAAGCAACATTATAGAACAAACAAGTCCTGACACAACGCGGTTGGATTTCTAAAATTATTTTATATGAAATATCCATGATTATAACAGGTTATTCAGCTCTTTAGATGAATGACTGACTAAATCTAAGTTTTAAATTAAGATTTACATGAGAAAGAGATTCGCTAGAAAAAAAAAACAACAACAACAACAACGTTTATCTGAGATAATATTTCTTGGTGCCCATGGGGAAGGCATTTACCATCGAGAACTTCGGCAGCAAAAAAATTTTGGGTATGTGTAATAAACTTAAAATATTTTTATTAACCAATCGAAAAATATATTTTTATTATAAAATTTTCCACACATTTTTATATATCTGTCTTATTATCTAATCATTTTTAGATATCTTTTTATATAATTATCTTAATTTTCAATCAATTTTATATATTTTTAATACAACTTGTCTTTACTTAGTTCTAATCATTACACATATAAACGCGTGTTAAACAACAATCAAACGGCTCCTAATTTGGTGACTTTAATTATTTATGTCAAATCACCTTTAATGATTCGTGAGATCTTTATTACAGCTTGTGATCAGCTTCAACCAATTAATGAGGGTTGATCTGTTTGCTTCAATAGATTTAGTTAAAATATTTTTTCAAAAAAAAATTATAGTTCAAACCCTAATTTCATATGTACTGCTACAAAAAAAATTTGCCTTTTTTCCTACGAAAGTAACCACTTGCAACTTGTACCTCGATCATGAAGGTTTCCCATTTAGTTATTTGATATTATATTTCCGATCCAAGCGTCGTACTTAAAATTATTTATTTAGTTTAAATATAAAAATCAACTTATTAGAAGCTTTAATGATATGATTCTAAAGAATCTTATACATTTGCACTTAATTGTTATGGATTATATACAAATTTTATTAAAATAATTTTTTTATTCTATAAATTTTTAATGAAAAGAATATAATCATGACCTGGATTTTAAAAAAATTAAAAATAGAAAATTTAAGTGATAGAGGTTGCACCCGGTTTCACAGTAAGATTTTTTTTTGTGGAGTATTATATTGAATCATTATTCATATGCTACTTAAACTTCTAATCATTGTCTACTCGTCTAACATTATTATTTGGCATACGGCGTCATTTCAATTAAATCACCAAGGTCATTTGATAGCTTAATTGGGCCTGGACGAAGGTTCAATGCGTTCAAGTCAAGCCCATCAAAGGGATTATCCCGAGACCCGAAGTCCCTTTGCTGTGGGACACGGGGCTACCTTTCTTTTTTCTTTTTTTCTTTTTTTGACTTCCTCACGGCTGGGAATTCTCCTGTCATTCGCCCACGCAAACCCGCGAAAGGACGCGATCGACAACGTTGCCAGAGGAGGAGAGGTAGAAGGAGATGGGAGAAACTAGGGTAAAAGAAGAAGCTCTTCGAATCATCGGACTCTTCCAAGTCCTCCCTCGACTAGTCGTCTTCGATCTCGATTACACTCTCTGGCCTTTCTATTGGTATGACATACACTCCAATTCCGTTGTTTTCTCGATTCCTCGCTAATATGCTTGTTATCTTGAAAACCGGAAGTCTTCGAATTTTTATCCTTCTTTTAATTACCTTTTTTCAATTGAGGAATTACCCATTCGGGGTTGGACTAATCTTTTATTTCCCATGTTCTTTTGTGTGTGCGTGGGGGTTATGGATTCTTAGTTATTTTTTGCAATTGTGCATCACCCATTTGGTCATGGAGAGAAAGTTTTATCCTTCGCGAGTAAGGATCGACGTGGGCTGCGTGCTTGGCTCTGCACAGCATCATGGACATTCGGCATATGACTGGAATATTTGAATTGTGTGCCACTACATTACAATATTTGATATCCAAGCTGGTCAATACAGGTCAATGCATTGCTGCATCAGTAAAAGGGCAGGCAGGAGTTGTTAATATCAATTCAGTTTGAGCAGCTTGTTGGTTCTAGGCTTCTAGCTAATAGGATCATGGTGAAACTTTGTTGCTGTATACTCAGCCATTGGTGCATTAATGGTAAAACTTTGTTACTGTATATTGTGACAAGTGCCTGCTTTTAGCAAGTTAATCGATATTCAAGATTGCACTATGAAATTTTCTAAGGAAGCTAGAGTTGTGTGTTTAAGCATGAGTGTTGAGATTTTGAATCTTATAAGTGCAAGTTATTAAAATTCTGGCCAAAAGCATATTTTAATTCCCAATTGTGGGTGTGAAATGCACAATTGGTGCAAGCCTGAGACATGTTAGGGACAATGATAGTGCTGGCGGGTGTGTGTTTCAGCTTATTTATTAGTTTGCCTGTAGAAAGGCATGCTTCAAAATTGAGGACGGCATGTACCTACCCAATTCTCTGTCAAGGAAAGATGCAGAATATAATGATTGCAAGTTATTTGTATGACATAATCATATGCACTAACTGAAGGACACAACTTTGCACGAGGAGGCTTTTGGGAGAGAGATTGTAAGGAAAACAAGAGAATTCAAAAACAACTATTGTTTGCACAGATAGCAACTCTTCTGCCAAATGTTGATAACTTCCTAGTTAATTGATTGTCCGTCGTCTATGGCAGCGAGTGCCGCTCCAGAAGGGAAATGCCATCTTTGTATCCACAGGCCAAAGGCATATTGTATGCACTTAAGGATAAGGGAATTGACATGGCCATTGCTTCTCGGTCTCCAACTCCAGACATTGCAAAAACATTTCTCAACAAATTGGAAATCCAATCCATGTTTGTAGCACAGGTGAGCATCACAAGTGATTTGTTTTCTTCTTTCCTGTATTTCCAAGTGAAATAAAGATAAACTTAGTTTTGCATGTTCAATGTTTTATCAGGCACCAGATCAGCTGTAACTGGCACCTAAACCTGTGTGTGCCACATGGACCGAAGTCCATTTTTTGACCCTCTAGATATTTTCTTTTGTGCTTGCATCTTTTTCAACCTCTTTGGTCTAGTCTGGCCTTGTGAAACCATAGGCAAATACTGCTGTCTCAAGTTGAATGCTTGGCTCTCCTTGGTTGGATCATTTTTTTAAATTGTACTGAAGAGTTCATCCATTAGGTACAACCGTCAACAAAATTGGTTGGTTGGCATGGTTCGTTGTTGGTGCATTATAAGTAATTATTTTTGCTTGCTTGCAGGAGATTTTCTCCAGTTGGACACATAAAACAGAGCATTTTCAAAGGATCCATCGGAGGACAGGGGTGCCTTTCAAGTCCATGCTCTTTTTTGATGATGAGGATAGGAATGTTAATGCGGTACACCAACTTCTCTTTTTCCTTCGCTTGCTTTTAAGGTTTAGTTACTTTCTGAAGTTGTTGTTATTGTTGTGTGAAAGGTGTTTTTAGTATGTTTATAGGCTATTACTGTTCATAATCTAGCACATCCAGGTTCCAGCGTATAAGAGATGTAAAAAGCTTTGACACCAACATAGTGGATGTCTTACCGTGTTTGGATGGCCACCACCATGGAAGAAACAGTTCAGAAATTTCCATTACAGAGAGCCAGCAATCACGGCCCCAAACTTCTCTTGAATTCATTCAGTAGATGATATGCATTTGAAAGCACTTTGCCATGCATTATCATTCTCTTTACAATCTTTCTCACATCAGTGACCTGTATCAGCCTTGTTACATGAAATAAAATAAACTAGAACTTTTCTCCTATAAAATCAGATGCAATTTGCAACCCCTCAGATTTCCCAATTTTGTTGGTTTTTTTTTTTTTTAAAGATCCAAATCATGCCTTGTGTTTAAATCTACTTGATTGAAATCTTTTATATTTTTTAATGTTCAAAAACATAATTATAAATAACCTTATGCATTTGCAGTTGCCATAGATTATATACTAATCTAATCAAAACGATTGTTCAAATTATCTAAATGTCTGTGGAGGAAGATATGATGGATGACTTGGATTTTAAAACAACTTTGAAAATTGAAAACCAAAAGGCTGCAAAGTGCACTGGTTTCATAAGAGAGAAGCCCTATAAAGAAACAGACGACTCTTTTAGTAAGGCCAAGCCAGATCTGTTACCTAGAAATACTTTGGAGCACCTAACCAGCTAACATCATGCATGATACTATTCAAGGATTTCATTGGGCTTTAGAGGTGCCTCTCTCCAATTCTGATAGTTTTACTGACACTTCTGACTTTTGAAACCTTTACAGGTCTCAGAAATGGGGGCGACATGCATTTTGGTTGGCAATGGAGTGAATCTTCAAGCTCTGAGGTCGGGGTTGACAAATTTTGCCCGCAAATCCACTGCTCCAGGCGGAAGCCAGTGAAAGTTACGCCTTGAGCTATGATCGAGATTCTATGACATGACTTACTATTCTCATTTAGATTTGTTGGAGAAACCAGCTAACTTGTTGTCCTTGGAGATGTGAGAGAGGGTTTAGGTTACACATACTATGATGTGAAACCTGCGAAGATTTTTTGTTTGAAAATTCCCCTCCCCCCATAGTTGATATTTGTATCTTATTACCGAATGCACTATGTTGTCTCTAACCTACTTTTTTGGTGCCGAAGATGAGAGCATAGTGAAATCTATCTGGTGCATCAATACTTGCTGGCAATGAACATACCATATGAATATTCAAAGCATCCATTGAAGAAGTCCTATTTACCACCCAAGAAGCAACAATTACTGGAGGTAACTAGGGGTGAGGTGGAAGAAACTGCCGTTCAGCGACGGCGTCATCAAGCCCAATACACCAGAGCTGGGTCCTCAATTGATTGGTCACGCAGTGGGTTGGAATTTCGAGTTCGGCAAAAACATGCGCAGGCAGTTAGGCCGCTCGGCTTTTTTAGCAGAAGATTAAAAGACTTGATCCGGTGTTTGGCTGAGATTTCATTCATGAGTCGCAAGGTTCAGCACATTCTTCGATTGGAATGGGTGTTAACTGATGGAGTTCTATGGGTTGGAGTTTAATCTTAATCCTAACTCATTTAAAAAAATTTAATCTTAATTCGTTTATTAATCCATTTAAAATTTTTTGATCCTAATCCATTTATAACTCATTTAATAAATGGGTTAACGAGGTTGTTAATGGGTTGTATAGCAAATGATCTGAATGTTTAAATTCTGACAGATAATAATCTTGCAGAGAAAGACAAAAGAATATTTTCGGCGCTGAGAAAATAGAAATAAGTCAATAACGATGAAATTGGATTAGGGCAGTAGTTGAAAAATAAAAATTAGATAGTGAGATGAAAATTTAGTAGGGAAAATATTCAAAGAGTTTATATTTTTATATGTAAAACTTTAGTGGGTTAAATGTGTTAGATAGGTTAAACGGATTATTAAATAGGTTGACGGTAAAAGTGCAACTCGTTTTAGGTTGTACCGGTTTGAGTGAACTCAAATTTAAGGCTATCGGGTTTATGTGAACACAAATTCTAATCCTAACATTAGAATCCGGGTTCGTACCCGGTTGACATTAGTTTTGGTCATAATTTCGAATTGAAATTTGGATTATTCTCAAACCAATAAAAATTGAAATTATCAATAGAGATAATAATTATTTTAAACATTATTCCATTAGCACATGAATAATTACATGTGAATATATTTATATGAACTATAATATATTTAATTTTGATGAAAGTTAGGCTTTTAATTAAAAGATAATTCTAAATATAATGAGCATAATAAATTTAAACATAACAATCAAGGTCATGTTATAAAAAAATCAAGGTAAAAAAAAATAAATGAGATTACATGAAATTAAAATCTATAGTTTAATAAAAGTGAGACTTGTATTTAATATAGTTAATTAATGTAAATGTAATATATTTCAACTTTTATAGACAAATGTATATAATATTTAGGTTTTAGAATAAACATCTTACAATTTAATTAAGTTATAATTATATGAAATAATTTTATTACAATTATAGTTGAAATATTTAATATATAAACAAATATAATTATTTTAATAAATTATGAAGAATATCGGGTTCTGATAAGGTCGGGTTTTAGTATCTGGTTGATGTAAACTTAGTATTAGTTTCAAATTTTCTCGGGTCACGTTGAAACTAAGTCTAATTTGAAAAATTTTCAAAAATTAAATCCAAACTTGGTTTTGAAACCCGATTTGGTCGAGCGGGTTTGAACTGACTCAGTACCAAGTTACACCCTTAGTTGACAGGTTAGAAAATGTAAACTATAATCTATTTATTTAATTAAATGGTTAAACAGTTTGGCAGATCATAACTCATTTATTCAAAAATCCCAACCTAAACTCATTTATAAATGAGTTGGACGAACAAATTGATAAGTTGACAATAACCATTACCACTCCTAGGCATGTGTCATCATCAACCATCACAATGACAAGTTGTCTAATGACTATCAATGATCCAACCAAACCAAGGAACTAATGAATATGCGGACAATTTTTTAGTAAAAGGAGAATATGCGAGTGTGGATCCAATGCACCCGGGTGCAAAAATTTATTTTTAAAATTTTTTTGAAAATTTGAATTACGAAAATATAACTGATTTTAAAAAATCAAAAACAAATATCTAAAAGTCTCCAAAAATGATAAAAATTAATACACATGTTAAATACACCTGGATTAAAAGTTATATAAAAAAATTTAAAAAAATTTAAAAAATAGGTAAAATGCACTCGGGTGAATTCAACCTGCGGCGAGAATATGCGGCCTTGACACTTACAAACTTTCCACAACATAATGCTACAACATTACACAGGGAAAAAGGAGTTAGGGATGGGGCGTGATAAGAAGAAAATTTAACAGGACAGTTGTACAAGAGGAGAAAATGTTTCACAGTAGGAGTCAGTACAAGAACATGCATAGCAAAAGAAACAAATACAACAATCTTCGGAAACATTCAACTAGTAAAAATGCCTGGAAGGAATCCATCTCCAGAGAGGAACTCATCTCTTTAGCACTGCAGGAGACGTGGAGATTTTTCCTTTTAAAAATACTGTCATCCATCCACATTCAGGGGGAAAAAAAAAAAAACCCGTCATTCACCCATGATGCAGATCATCTAATCATGAAATTCCATGGGACAAAATGACATTTTCATCTATTAGCTGTTGATGACTTTAAATGGCAATCTTTCATCACAAAGGAATTCAGTTTTCAGTTTTGAATGCAAAACGTTATTTTCTTCTTGCCTAGAAATATCATCCTTTTCAGCCTTCTGTACAATCTTCTCCAAGCTCATCATCAGTTCGGCATCTATACTCGAGAAGCAATCAATCTGGTTAGAAAATTCCATCATCTGGCACAGGAGTTCGCCTTTCTCAGATGCAAGTCTTGCATTAACTTCTAGCAGTTCTTTTGTTTCGGCTTTGAGCTCTTCAACTCGGCTCTCTAACACTTGCGTGGTAGATTCCATGCCTTTCAACTCTTCTTGCTGATGATCAATCTCCGTCTCCATTTCCAAACGTTTCAGCACTAGATCAGTTTCAATTTGCTCCACTATTTTCTTCAACCCTGACAGCGATTCATTTTCATTTTTCAGTTTCTGCCTTAGTCCATCAATTTCTTCTTCCTGTTCAGCAATGAGATAATTCTGCTGTTGAACCTGGATCTCAGATAGCAACCAATCAGTTGCAATCTTCTCCCAGACCCTGTAAAGTGTGTTAATGTCCGTGTGCTTTGCCTCTACCAGCTTAGTCATTTCTCGTTCTAGTGAAAGAATCTGTTGCTGGAGATTCTCTATTTTATTTTCCTTTTCGGCTGTGATTCTACGAAAGCCGTCTCTCTCCTTATTGAAAGTTTTGTCTGCCTCCATTTTTGCCAATCTAGCAGCTTCTGTTTCTCTTCCTACAGACTCCTGTTCTAGCAAAATAATTTTCTGTTGCAAATTCTCGATCAAAATATCTTTCTTTTCTGCAATTTGGAGAGATCTTTCTTTCTCTTTCACGAAGCCTTTCTCAGCCTCCTTCAAAAGAATAGAAGCTTCCGTTTTCCTTCTTTCGCATTCTTGCCTGAGCAGTAGAAATTGCTGCTGAAGATCTTCATTTCTCTTGTCCTTCCCTTCTATCATCTGCAGAAGCCTCTCTTTCTCTTGCATAAAGATCTTCTCGGCCTCATGTGCAAGAACAGCAGCATCTGATAATTCTGATTCTCTTATTGAATATTCCTGTTTGAGGAAATCTGAACGTTGTTGGAGGTCATTTAAGCAATTGACTTTCTCTTCCAAAATTTGGAGTAAGAGTGCTTTCTCTTGCTTCCAGGATTCTTCTGATTCCATTTTGGCCAGTAGTAGTGCTTCCAATTTCTCCTCTAGTTTCTGGTTCTCATCACGGCAAGCTTTCAGTTCAGTTTCTGCTTCCAATTTTGATGCTTCTATTCGCTCTGTAACTATTATTAACCTTTCCAATTGTGATGTAATCTCTGATATCTTATTGCCTTTCTCGGATAAAGCAGAATTTGCTTTATATAAAGCATCTGAAGCTTTTTTAAGATCCTCGTTTAGAGCTCTTTCCTTGTCCAAACCTTGTTCTTTCAGTTGCTCCTGATGGTGACCTAATTCTTGAATCGTTTCTTTACTTTTCTCAAACTCTTTGTGCATCAGAAATAGCTGCTGCACATTACAAACTGACTCAGCTGTATCTACAAATGATGATTTCATATCACACTCGTCCCCAATCTCTGTCTGGGCATCAAGCAAGGCCTTACTCTTCTTCTCCAACTGTTCCATGAGTGCAGATATCTGCTCGCCTTTCCTTTTGCTAGACCATTCTCTTTCCACTTCTAAATTCTTGAGTTCCAATTCGGATTGTGAAAATTGGGATTCCATCACCATTAGTCTCATAGAATTCTCTTCTCTCTCTGTCTTCAATTGTGTCATTGAAGAATGACAAGCATCCAGTTCCATCTGCAACTTCTTCATTTGTTTCTCTTTGCAGCATAACTCAAATTGACATTCAGCCAAATCGTTCTCCATCTTTTCGATCTTGGAATTCCATTCAGCCTCTTTGGACTTAAGAACAGATGAACAGTCTTTGTGTGCCTGCTGCAAAGCTATAAGCTTCTGGCGGATTTTTGAAAGAGAAATTGCAGTTGAATGGTTGATCTGAGCTTCTTGAAGTTCTTTTACAGATGCCAACAGTTCCTGGTTCTCTTGCTCAAGATGTGCCCTCATAAATTCCTTCTCTTTAAGAAGTGTTTCTTTCAATGCTACGGAGTCTCTCAAGGCTGCAATTTCTTTGTCCCTCCCCATTGTCAAGGTCTCAATAAGTGTTTGCGCACCTTGGAATTCCATGACAACATTCTGGTAGCATTTTTCCAATTCAGAAACTTGAATCTCGAGCAGCTTCCTTCGGCTTTCTTCCTGAGCAAGGGCTTGGTTGCACATCTGTAACTGTGAGCAGAGATCTTGGGATACCCTGGTTTGAGACTCCAAATTTGTTTGCAGCTTACAGATTGCATCCAGCAGTGATGATCTCTCCATTTCCCAGTCCTTCTTGCTCGTCTGAAACTGTTCTTGAAGCTTGTCATGTGCTTCCTTGAGATGCTTAAACTGTTCATTCCTCCATTTCAGCTGATCACTGACGTCGCCTATCTCCTGTTCCAGCTTCATCAACAAATCATCTCTTTGTTTCAGTTCCTTAGACACTTTTGATTTTTCTTCTGCATCTATACATTTCTTCTGTGAGACAGAAAGGAGGCCCTTCAGGCCCTCGATCTCTTCTTTACATGAACATATCTTCTGCTCCTGGCCTTCAACTTTTGCATTTGCTTCATCCAAGGCAGAAATCAACATCCTATTCTCCATTCCTATTGTTTGCAACTTCTCATCGCAGTTGATCCGTAATTGATCATTCACAGAACTTAGATGCCTTATAGAAGTTTCTTTCTTGCACAGATCAGCCTTTAAGTCTTCACAGAGTTGCTTCACAAGAGAGAGCTCATCCCGCTTTGCATTTAATTCACAAGCCTGGTTTTCAATCTCCCGGTTTGCGTCCTGGAACTTGATCAGCTGCTCGCTGTAGGCTTTCTT
This sequence comes from Annona cherimola, assembly GCA_030490835.1. Lineage (NCBI taxonomy): Eukaryota > Viridiplantae > Streptophyta > Magnoliopsida > Magnoliales > Annonaceae > Annona > Annona cherimola. The sequence continues at coordinate 97,734,783 of CM059973.1, read as the reverse complement.
TAAGCTCTCGGCCAATTCTGCTTTAGCTTGATAATCAGCAGTTAGCCTTCCCATCGCTTCTTTAAGTTCATCTGACTCTTTACAAACTTCATCCATTTTTAGAGACTCACTGTCTTGATCATATGTTTATCTAGGAGCAAGAGGAGGGGGAAAAAAATGAGACAATAATTCATGGGGACCTTGATTCAAGAGATGAACCAGCTACGAATGTTCCAAAATCTATGAAAAATGACACAGTTCCTAGTCCCCTAGACACATCACAACCTCGCCTATGTAAGATACACTAGGCATTAGGCAACAACCACGCTGTCCGACGTGGGGATCTCATAATATAGATCTCTTGAGATGGAGATCGAGTTTTCTACGCACAGGCAAGGGCTAATGGGCTAGTACGCTGTAGGAAGCTGTACACTGAGGCTTCGGGACTTTGCTCTGAATGTTTTCAGGACTAACAAAACCAATGCTTCCCATCCTTTGCCACATGATCCCGCCCAAGTATGACCCAAATGCCGACGATACGATGAATGAAAGCATCTTACAAGAAGAGGACATATATCTCCTTCTTCACATCATTTGTAACTAGGACGAGGACTGCATCTGGTAAATCTCGGACTGAACCACCCAAAGAAAGCAAACCCTAATCACTACGAACTATGTTTTTGTTAAAAAATAAAAAAATAAAATGTATATATTTCAACAAGAGAATCTCATAAATAGACTAAATTTGTTTGAACAGAAACGATTTTCGATGGATGACATGAGGGTTTTCTTTAATCAGAGATCAAAGTCTACTTAGAAATTTGGGTGGTAATGAGACGTAGAAAAAATACCTTTCTGGCAAAGGAGAAATTCGTGATTCCCGTTCTCAGTTTTTGCAGACGAGCAATTCGCGATTCCGGATCTCAGTTTCTGTGGACGAGAGGCTCGCCCGTCTGGATCTCAGTTCGAATGAGAGTGAGAGCTTTTTCAAACTCTTTCGAGCGGGATTTTGAAACGTGTCTTGGCAAGAAAAAGCACAATACTCCACCAGAGTATGTAAACAATGCACCGGCGTTTGAATCAGGGAGCTACGATCTCCAAATTCCAAAGTAGTAGATTATTTGTCAATGCCTGTGTGACCAAGTAGTCAACACCAATACATGTGTGTGCCTGACCTTGATGTAAATTTTTTAAAAGAAAAAATGCTTCACCTAGTGCATTTGGACTGCTTGTGTAATTCGGTTGGTCAGTGTTTTCTCAACCTTAATTTTATGAGTAAAAACTTTACATTAAACCTTATTTTTCATACCTCAGCTTAACCATAAATTAAGCTAATAGAAATTTGTTCTATTTGGATTATAAATCTATTAATCAACAATTGAAATAAGAGAAAATAAGAAACTTCGATTTAAATATTTTATATTTATGCTCTGCCTTCATTTTAGTATTCATGATTTAATATTTTAAAAAATTTATTTGATGAAATTAATCTTAAAATATAAAATTTATATGAAAGAATAAAAATTAATCGTTTTTATAAAAAGACCTTCTAGTTTATAAGTAATAATACAAGACAATTAATGAGTAATGTCATTTCAAAGCAATTAGTCTAATTACTAAGTGTATCATGAGATATAAATATATTAACCTTATAATAATATTCAATGTAGGTGATATCTTATATGATTATTTTTTAATATTTTTAATAATATATTATATTTTATATTGACAAACAAAATCAAGTCAAACAAGGTTGACCAACCCTCCAACTCACTTTCAAAATCATGTAAATTCAAAATGCTAACCCAATCTTATTACAAATTAGGTTGGGTTAGCCAAACAATTTAGATTAAAAGTAGCCCTATTTACACCATAGCAAAAAGATAGGAATGTGAAAGAAAATCGTTATTAAAAATGATTATTTTTATTCAAAAGTAAAACTTTTCCATTTATGTAACTATTTTTTATTTTTTTTTCATTTGTATCAATGATTTTTTACAACCAAGGTTGTTAAATACTCCCTGGAGAGTGAAAGCTCTTAAATATTTCTCCCGGAAAAGATTCATTTTAATATGTAAAATATATTAAAACACAGAAGTAAGAAAAAAACAAAAAAATAACTCGCTTCTTTTTTACATTTTTTTAGGATTAATTCCAAATATAACAACTATATTTTAACTTAACATCAGATATGCTAAAATCTCTCAAAGGAAAAAAAAAAAAAAAAAAAAACTCCAAATATGCTCAAGAAGTTTAAAAAATTTAAGATACGCCCACTAAGTATGTTAGAATTGTCAAATATACCAAAACAATCACTGAAATTTTATAAATTCTGAAATTACCCTTGAATTGAAGATTTTACTAATTTCAAATATATCCACTACATTTTTTCTTAATTGCAATCACTCACTAAGTCCGCTAGAAAAATCAAATATACCCAAACGGTCGTAGACATTATGAGGGTTTTTATCGCGACTGAAAATGACCATAAAACACATGAGATATCATTAAAAAAAAATACTTGTTGATATTCGAGATGCTAATTTTTCATATTTTGGTAATTAATCAAGCTAGAAGAGCTCCCCACCTTGAGAGCTTTTGTTTGCAGCAATAGCAGCTGATAGAAGTGATTTTGGAAAAAGACATTCAAACAGCAATAACAGCAGAAGTCATTGGAATGAACCAAGGCCACGTAGTCCATGGGAGGTAGAAGCGTACTAAAGAATTCAAGATAGTGGTTGCATCGAAATGCTATAGTCATTGTTAGAAATGCTGGACTGGATTCCACGGAGGTAGTGCTAGTGCTAGAATCCGGTTGCTATCTTAGTTATCTTTTTTAATTGTGAGGTACCAAAAATAAAAATACAATCTTTTATTTCAATCCATGGATAATTTTGGCTTCGGGAAAAATTAACTCATCCAGAATACCATCGTTCCCAACTTACCAGACAGTAAGGGCCTATTTCAAATTGTACAAGATTTTTTAATAGCCTCCATTTGCGTCCGATCGCTGTGAGTTGTCGGATCCCATGACGTGCTAATAGCCGTGCGATAGAAATTTTCCAGCGTCTCCCTCTATCAGACAGCGGGGGATGGGATTCTTCAAAAAACCCCACCATTTTGCCTGGGCTCCCGATCTCTCTTGCCCTCTCTGATTCCGCCTCAATCTCTCCCATTGTTGCAAGGTGCAAGATCTGTTTTTTGCCACCATTGTGAACATCTCTCCTCTCTCGTCTCTCTTCTCTGACAGTAATCTCTCCTCTCCCGCTTCTCTTCTCCGGCAGTAGGCAGCCTTAGTTCCGGCGTGCAGTAATCTTTCTTGAGCCTGAGCGTACCAATCACTCTTCAGCGTCACCCCCAAGTCTGGCTTCCAATTCCATTTCCTTGTGAAATCCTAAATAAGATCAGAGCTCTTCCGCTGTCACTCACTTCACCGCGGTCAAGCCGTTGTCTCGGCTTTTCTACAATCATCGTGCCATGGATGGAGACTGCATCTTCTTCGTTCATTCCCATTAGCAAAGCTCCTGCCGCCATCGACCCAAAGTCTCTGCACAGGAACCGAATCCTCGCCAACAAGCTCTACTTCAACAACCCTCCCACCAAAAAATCCAAAAAACGGGAAAAAAAAATTAACAGGGGGAAGAACAATGAATGATGAGATATTGAAATAGAATTCCTCTGTTGATTTTTTTTTTTTCTTTTAGGCCCCGTTGATTTACTCGCCTTTGTACAACATCTCATTTCTTCGAATAGAGAAGCTGTAAGAACTTGATTTATCTAACTTCTATAGGCTATTGATTCATTTTCAATGTTGATACTCTGGTAGAGTGTGAAAGTTCAGATGCATGCATTGGCAGTTTTTCCACACAATGTACATGGCTGGGGATGAACTGTTGGATGATGGGCATGGGTTTGCCAGTAACTAAATTAAATTCGGAAGCATTCATTAGCTGAACATGAAGGCTGCATTGTTGATTTTGGATGGTTGACTACTAGTAAAAATTTTCCACCTGCCTCTAGTAAGTCCATGAATCAGCTGGATAGGGAACAACTAATGGATGAGTTTTGGTTGTGGCTGCCTTGATTCATTTCTTCTGCTGCGGCTTTTTCTTCATTGTTGCATTTACTTTTGCATTTGTAATCATGCAGGCATCTAATTCATCAAAATGGAGTCGAGTGTGTGAGTTTTTTTATGAAGGATGGCATTTTGGCCAAAGAACGATGGGAGAAACCAGGGCGGAATGGGAGAGGGGAAGTGAGATCGAGAGCTTGGGCGGAATGGCAAAATGGGAGAGGGCAAGAGAGATTGGGAGCTCGGACGGAATGGCGGAATGGGAGAGAGATTAGAAGTAACGGTGGACTGGCGGAATGGAAGAGAGATTAGAAGTAACGGTGGAATGGCGGAATGGGAGAGGGCAAGGGAGATCAGAAGCTCAAGCGGAACGATGGGATGGGGCTTTTTGAAAATTCCCCTCAATACGCTGTGTCTGATGGAGGGAGGCGCTGGAAAATTTCCATCACGCGGCTATTAGCACGCCCGCCCCATCCTACAGCTCACAGTGACCAGATGCAAATGGAGGCTACTTAGCCCGCCGAATGATCATTACCGAGGTCGGAAATCCGGTGATTTCCGACCATTCAAAAAATATATTTTTTTGTTTTTTTTTTGAAAATATTTTTATAAACATGTTAATCTAGTTATATTTAATCTATAAACCAAGTTTTATCATTTTTGGATATATATATATATTTATTTTAGATTTATTTTAAATTTTTAAATACCCTGTATATATATTTTTAACATGTTATATGTATATATATTTTTAACATGTTTATAAAAATATTTTCAAAAACAAATAAAAAAATATATTTTTTGACCAATCCGGTAATGATCGGTGCTCACTTAGCCCGGCTGCAACAGATCACATCTCAAAATATAATGATATATATTAGAAATAGAAAATTTTGTTTTCGAAATATAAAAAATTGTATTAGAAATTGGAAAAAGTTAGGAGTTGAAAAAAATTCTTAGAAATACAGATACAGATTGAATTCCAGAATCTTATCTGACTTGAAGCAAGAATGTAGCTGGTGGAGTAGCTCTTTGGGTATATTTGGCATTTCCAACATATTTAGTGATTATATATGGAATTAAGGTCAAACATTACGCTTGGTATTAACCCAATCTAAGTGTAATTTTGGCATTTATAAAAAGTTGACTACTAGTATATTTGGTTGGACGTTGAGAACTAAACCTTCTCTTCGTATAAATAGCTCAGCTATATTATATATGGCGGTCAGGTTATGACACATCATACGCATGTTTAAATCATGCAGCAACAAATCAAGCCAGCAGAGATCCAATTAGGATCGAAGGGGGAAGTAAGAAGAAATGGAAGCTGAGCTTCTAAGTTTAAATGCGGTGAAAGCTCTGTGCTGGACGTCTTCTCCGTTCAATAAAACAGTCAAACAGCAGTATCATGCTGTGCCTTCTGTTGCTAACTGCAGGAACAAACCGTCCATCAATAATGTTTCGAAAGGAAGGCTTTGGAATCGTATTTGCAGCATAGGAAAAGGAGAAAATCAGAAGGATGATGTGACCGCTCTTTTCAGCTATACTGACCGGATGTCCTTCAGGACGAACTTGCAACTTCAGACGACCCAGTCGAAGATAACGGACTACCGTATTTCTGAATCGTTTCTTCGTCCAGAGGCCAAGATGCTCCTGCCATTACAGCTTCGATCTCCCATGTCTCACGAGGCAGATCTGTTAAGTTCTCACATCCATTTGAAGTAACATGCTGAAAAAATAAAAACAACGCCATTATGAGAAGTTCTCTTTCTGTTTTTACATATAATGGTGACAATCATATGCTTAGACATTTGCTTTGTTTGCCTCATATGCGTGCACGTGGACTTGCCAAGTTCTGCCACTGATTTTAGAGGCCTGAAAACATTTTTTTTTTTAGTTTTTTTCTTTCTTTTTTTTCATGGGCAAATAAATCTAGGTTTATTAAATCTATAAACTAAGTTTTACCATTTTTTGATGTTTTTAAGTATTTTTTTCGAATTTTTAAACATAGTGACATTTCCGTAATTTTTAGGTCTCAACAAATTACGAATTTGTCAGTGTTTAAAAATCCAAAAAAAATACTTAAAAGCATATAAAAATAGTAAAATTTGATTTATAGATTTAATACACCTAGATTTACTTACCCATTAAAAAAATAAAAAATATATATGTTTTTGGGGCCGCAAATGATCAGCCGGCCTGATTTTATTATGTTTTTGAATATCCCTCCATAAGGTGTTTACTCTGGTTTGGAAAGAGCTCTTTTCATCACAAAAGTTTTCTATGAATAATTTTGGCAATTCCATATTAAGAACTACTTTTTTTCCCGTGACCCTGTCCAGACAAATGTATTTAACCCACAAAGATTTCAAAACCCACTTGACAACAAAAGAAATGATTCCTATCTGGAGAGAACTGCGGGGCATAGGCAAGAAGACTAAATAGTTAGAGATAAGAAATGATTAAGTGATCCTAACCATTGCTTGAATGTTCACTTATGCTGGGAGTGATGGATGGGCCTGAAACCTTCAGATCCAAAGATCGTGAATGTTAGATCAATGACCAGGCAAAAATGGACAAGATATGAGTCTCGGATATTTGTCTGGAATAGAGCATCCCCCATATATGAATGAGAGGTCAGATCAACAATGTTTGCCCTTGCATACAAAATCAAGTTCCTCATTGGGAATAGCCCGGTCAGCAACATAGTTCGGCCCCTGGACATGAAAGCTTACCACACCACTCTCTATGCGAACACCACCAAATTTTCTGAATCTTTCAATTGAATCTCGATTGAAGAATTTAGATGTCTTTAGGTTCTCCATAGCAGGCATCAAAAGAACATCATTAAAATAACACCCTGGTTGAACAGCAATTACCTGCAGATTAAATATAAACAGCAGAGAATCACTTAAACCATATCCCAGAAGTGATACACAGCAGCCACAGGCATAAATCACAAAAATGATAGTTGGAAGTTAATATGAAAATGCATGTTGGATATCTTCTACGTGCAATATGAAATACAATGAAATTCTAGTACTTCCATCAATTTTCAATTAGCTAAAATTTTCTAGCTATTTGCAGGAACACTATTAAAAAGTCTTAACTTCCAATTAGCAACAATACTTGTAAAGAAACTGTTGACTGACCATGCCTTCTTTGAGTTCTCTGGTTGTTCGCAATGCCTTCAGTCCCGGCAGAGCAGGCCTCACAGTCCCCTTTTGCGGATGATCAAAATAAAAACCACTAAGTTGACATCATGTCTGTTTCTATGAACTCAACAACAATGAAGATACTGATTATTCAATCTGAATGTAACATACGAGAGGGAGTGAAGAGTAATAGCATTGAACTGACCTGAGGATAGCCTCCAGGGTCATGAGCATCAATTCCAAGAAGATGTCCAAGGCCATGGGGCATGAAGACAGCTCCCAACCTTTCTTCCATCATACTGTCGACATCTCTGAAAGAAGGAAAACAATTTCCATCACATACAATTGCTTATGTGGTAGAGATTTTCTCAAAGTTTGTGAATTTCATACCGGAAAGGGAAAAAAGAAATAACCATACCCAATAAGAATTTCTCCTGAAATCAGTGACTCCAGAATGTTTTCCTCAGCCAACCTGCTCCCACAGAAGTCATGTCACAGCCAGATCAAAAATTCACCAGAAAATTGTAAATTCTAAAAAAACAATGTGCATTAATGAACTGGAATGCCATCTCTGCTTTGGTGATCTTGAAGTCCTTGTGCAGCTTCCTGTTCACTCTCCACCCAACAGGCTGACATGCATGTGGTGAATGGAACTTTGTCACCTAGTTGGCCATCATCTTTAAGACCCTTACAAATAAGAATCCTATGGTGGTAGAACTAGGGGTGTTAACGGATTGGGTTGGACAGGTTGAAGCCTAATCCTAATCCGTTTAAAATATCACAATCCTAATCCGTTTATTAACCCATTTTAAAAACCTCAACCCTAACCCATTTACAACAAATTTAATAAATAGGTTGGCGGGTTGTTAATGGGTTGTATAGCAAACGACCTACGAGCCTAGACTTTAGCAGACAATGATCTAAAAGGGAAAGCTGAGAGTGTTTTCGGCGTAGGAAAAACGAAAATAGGGCAATAACTAGAAAATAGAATTAGGGCAACAGCAGAAAAATAAAAATTTGATGGCGGAAGGAAGACTTAACAGGGAAAAATAATCAAAGGGTTTATATTTATATATATAATTTTAATTGGTTAAACGAGTTACTAAACGGGTTTGCAGGTTATAAAATCTCCACTCTAATCTATTTATTTAATTAAATGATTGAATGGGTTAGCGGATCATAACTCATTTATTCAAAAATTTCAACTCAAACCCATTTAAAATGGGTTGAACGATCGAGTTGACGAGTACACCATGACTATTAACACCCCAAGGTAGAACTATGACCATTGCCAAGGAGTAGGAACTTTCAGAGTAGAGGTCCACATTCCACCAACAATCACCCAGGAACCTGCCTAAGCACTCGAGAAGGCTAACGCGAAGATGCAATCACCAAAACAGAATTTGTTCAAGAGATCCTCACAGCATCATTCCATGAATTAAAGGATCTGACTGGGAATGAGGAAGAGAAGTGGGTGGGTGGGTGGGGGGGAAGAAATGTGTAAAAGTGAGGGAAAAGAGAAGGAATGATGCAATGTAATAGGAGATCATGATTAGAGATAAAGTAAATAGAGAAAACAAAAGCTGTTTATATGAAAAGATGAGAAATAATGGCTGAAAATGTAGTTTAAAGTTTTAAGTCATGAATATGTCAAATCTCATTAAAAGATGTGTAAGGGGTATAGAAAGATGAGAAATAATGGCTGAAAATGTAGTTAATTGTTTTTAAGTCATGAATATGTCAAATCTCATTAAAAGATGTGTAAGGGGTATAGAAGGGAGGAAATTTTTCCTCATTACTAATTAGGATTTAAACCACACAGATTGCTTGCAACAAGAATAGGATTCAATATTTATATTAGCCACTGTTTCCCCAAGCACGATGATGAAAAATTCTTCAAAATACCAACCATATAAGACGACCAGTCAATGAGATCATACTTGTGCATGTCTACCCAGTTGACTCCTGGTTTCATTTTAGAGAGAACAGCATTATGTGCCTTCAGAACTGCCTGACAAATGGAGAAACAAATAGGAAATTTGCTTTGGTCTAACAACTATATCGAATCAATGCAACTGCTGGCAATTTGGCAGTGAACAAAAACATAGAAACTAACATTGTAAATGAGACGCTGATCATCAGTGAATTTCCCATTTACCTGCATTATGATAAAGGAAACAGCTGTGAGATGTTTAGCAGCAGAAATATTTACATGTACTTTGAATGTGAATTTGCAATTCAGGGAGTATATGAGATAGAATATTGGCTCCCCCCAGCAATGATATGACATCAGAATTTCTGTTTCTTTTTTCCTTTAGCCAGTCTCTTAGGCAGAAAAAGATTACCAGGACTATAGCAAGTCTCTTAGGCAGAAAAAAGATTACCAGGACTATGAAACAACAGATGGTATCTTTGATGGCATTAATAAGCTTGGAAGTTAGAGAACTGATCATTTTCAGCGTTTAAATTTCACTAGTGTGAAAGATATGTGTGGAGCAAAGTTTATAAGAATGCACTAGAAACACTAGATATTTCTGAGAAGTAGCTTCAGAAAACAAGATGGATAAAATGGTAAAGCATCAATATTCTCACTGATGCAGCATTTCCCTGGATAGCATTACAACACAACTTCTTGCAGAAATTAAGCTGCTAGGAAGCCTCAACAAATCTGACATCCCAGCTCCCATTTTTGTGCATTCTGCCAGCAATTTTAATGTTGTTCTACAGTCTGCAATAAAATCAATTTCAGTCATCGCAAGGATGACGATTTTTTTCTTTTTCATTCTCCGGACTCCTTTTTCCTGCTCTCCTTTTAACACGAGTCTGTGTGTGCAACCCAAAAAAAGAAACTGTTCTTCATAGATGACTCTATGCATTTGGTGCCCAGAAAGTTCAGTTTTAGATGCAATGATGAAGTAAGGGTTTCAATAAAACTTTGTCACCTAGAGATGTCCAGGCAACAGAATACTAAATGCTGTAAGATAGTTGGGTTAGTAAACCCAGCCCCATGTTGGCATTGCTTCATGGTTCTATGCCTCTCAAAGACATAAGTGAGCCCACCGATTATGGCTGGATTAGCCAGTCCTCCTAAAAGTTTTCCTGGAAATCAGATACTAGTTTTACAAGTGACCATGTGATGCAAAGCATTATGCACGTACACTCAGACAGGTTTAAAACCCGATAACACAGATAAGACAGACGGAAAAAAAGAAGAAGAAGAAGAAGAAGAAGAAAAGAAATCAAGAAAGATGCAAACGCACTGGGAATGAACATGCAACATCAGAAGCATAGAAATGATATTCTGCTCCCATATCCATCAATGCTATGTCGCCATCCTCTAGGGTCTGCCATCCAAAAAGTAGTCATGTCATAATGGAAAGTAGAAAATCAATACAGTGAAAGAAAGAAAAAAATAAAAGGTCCTGTAAGTTAACACGAAAGTGCAATGCATCGTTGCTCTCTGAGATGCAGTAGCAAGTGCTAACAGCGAAACATATAAAATAAATAAAGCATAAATATTTTATCAAAAAATAAATAAATAAGGAAGCCGAATGACTTTCCAAGATATGCAACATCATCAAATAAATTCGTCATATTGAATAGCATTATAATCATTTAAGATGAATGAATTTCAAAGATGTCTTTTCTTTCTGTGATATGAAAAAAAATGGAAAAAGAAAAAGAAAAAAAATGGACTTCATATTAAGATAACTAAAAAAAGCAGCAAAGTGAGACATGTCCAAGAAAGTATTATTGATGAATTATTTTTCCACTGTAGTCAACTAGCAAACGCTGACAAAATGAAGCCATCAATCACATTCCTCAAATGGAGAGTAAATGCTTGGGTCAGCCTACCCGATCATTTGGAGCAGCAGCATGGCCATAGTGAATAATGGCACTACAATCAAACAAAAATGTCTAAAGTCAGGAATTGTATGAATACATTGTCAAATACAACTAACTATGTTCAATTGCTAAGAATCGGCTTGAAACAAATCAGAATATCAAAGAAAAAATTCAATTGCAAAACAGAAATAGGTTTCAAAGTACATTTGTGTCTTCTTCTGTTTACAAGTGGGTAGTAATTAGGCAGCCCCACACATAGTTGGAGTTTGCTAGTGATTATTCAGTTTTTAACTTAGTTTATTCAGACAAACACCAAGAGTAATCAAGGCAATGTCAAAGAACCTAGCTCAGTTCATTTCTGAATTAACTGTATGCATTGAGCATAAAGTTTTTTCTTGGTCCGATGAAAATTCAATAGACATTGAGAATTTGTAGAAAATGGGTGCATCCATGAATCACCTGTTCTCTCCAGTAGCACATATGCATGTATATGAACAATGTCTGCAACCTCCATGCATGTATATATGGTGGAGAAATATCATCTCCAGTTGATATTCTTTCATTCCAACTTTGCATTTTTGCATCACCTGTGGATATTTAGGAAGCCTGATAAACCTAACATTACAGTTGAAAACAAAATTTTAAATATCAATAATAATACAGAACATTTATTTCCATCAAAATTCTTTTGAACAGGGATGACAATTCATCCATTTTATGCATGAGGCAATTTAAAGTGAGGCCCATAACCTCTGTTGCACATCCCTCACACACAGGTTCCAGGAGCAAACTAAAGTTGATCCTAATTTTGAGATTTTCGCACAAAGAGCAAATAGAGCCAAGGCTTCACATTCACCAATGACGGCCTTCTAGTAGGCAAGTAAAATTTCAAGACAAAATTCATTTAATCTTTTAAATGCTCAAAACTAATGTCAAACCACATTACAGAATGTGCAATCAAGATGTTTAGAGCCTTTAAACAGTACCTTTTTCATTTTTCATCCAGCATACAGAAGTTTGTACTACACAGTGGCCCATGCAACATATATCATGAAAAGGAGCAATTTTAAACAATGACAGAGAGAATATTCTCATCTTGAACTACATGAAAGAATGCAAAGGTACATACCTCTATATGTGCTGCCGAACTTACATCATTCGCATATTTAATGAGGCCAAGTTCAAGTTCAGATTTTAGAACACGATTCTCAGTTACGATGGGATGTAGAGATGTAGTTTCTACCTCAAATTCCTCAATACCCTACATATTCAACAGAAAAACCAAAATGATTCGATGTCTGAAGAGAAATAACAGCATATTTTCAGCATATGAAGGAAGCAAGCACATTCTTGGCATACATTGTCACTCATGTTAAAAATGCCAACCAGAAGTTAAATATTACTGAAATTAAATCTTCAATCAACTATTGCAGGTCACTGTTAAAATTAGAAACCAGAATCACAGATAAATGGAGTAATTCGTGGACATGCTTTTAACAAGCATTTTGTGGAAACCAACGTGCAGTCTTGAAGTACTGTCTTAGACTTGACAGACTTTGGTGTCCGTATGCTTGAGTGGACAATTACTCAATACAACGGCATCTTCCTTGAGATAAGCATCAAAATGGATGAAGTATATGGACTGTCATTTAATTAAACAGCCATTAGACTATGCACTACAATGACTCATTTATTTATCATGGATGTCTTAGGATTGGCATTCTCATAAAAAAATCCTACTTGAGAATCTTCAATAAGCACTCATGGGTACAAATCTGCAGCATGCTTAGAGGCTAGAACAACCAAGCGTGTGTGGAACGGGATGACTGATTCCACACAGCTGGTCATAGCAATATTAATTGCAATGCAAGTAAGAAAAACAGGATTACTAGAGTTGACAGAGCATAAAATATGGTGATGATGATGACAGCAATAATGGCATCCTCATCAGCAGTATATTTTCAGTGATATTCATGACAAAATAGAGTACATTATTTGTCAATTTGAATGTGATGCAGGCAAGATTACGAGTTGAAATTTGGGCTTAGCATTAGTCAAGTTCCATGATATATGGGGAAAAAAGCAACTAAACAATGCACAGAAAACGCAAAGGCACCTCGAATTTTGCTGGTATGGATAACTTATTGCTGTCGGTGTTAAGCCCATACAACTGAAATAGCACAGGTTTTCCAGAGCCGCGGTTGTGACTTTTTAACACTTGACTAATCTCGTCTTGGTAGGCTACCAAGCTCACCATATACCTTTCCTATAAAGGAATTTGGACAGCATCAGCATGCATCTCAGTCTTCATAGCAAGAGGCGATCAGTTTAAATATTTAAGAAACAGTACCTTAAAAGAGGACAAGGGTTTTATCTTCCCCGACCAAATGGCATACTCTTGTGTCAATCTAGGAGCAAAGAGAATTGACTTGCCAGTAGATACATCCTGAAGAAGACATTAGCTTAAATTTCAGAATATAAGCATGTAACGAGAATCACACCAACTGGCGTTAAGAATGACGCTTGTCCATGAACTTGAAATCAACAACACCCAAGTTTCTAACAACTCGTCTCAATACAAACGACAACGGCTGAACCACTAATAAGCCGAAGAAAGAAATAATTCAGTGAGAAACATCTTTTCGAGCCACGCATACGTATGCAGAACGCAGGCGTACTGATAATCCTCGACTTATAATACCAAGAAACATATGCAAATCTGCACATATATACAAACGTGGCACCGAAAATATGTGCAGAGAATACTCATGCAATCGATAAAAGAATAAATAAATTCATTTGGCCCTTTCCTTCCATTCATATTATGAAACAAATGCATGCTCGGTAATACAAAAACGGCAGAAATAGAAGAGGAGATCAAACATACAATAGCTCCGTAGAAACCTGGTTCTCTAACTCCGAACAGATATGCGAAATAGCTCTCCTGCCTGCACCGCCAAAGACGAACTTCGATTAATCAAACTGGCCAGAAAATGAACAGTGCCGATTGTAGCAGACATCAAGAGAGATCATCGCCGACCAAGAAGACTGCAATCCGGACAATTCCAGCAAATCAACGGACAAAATTCTCGAAATACAGGAACGCAGAGATGCAAGATGACTCACCTGAACAGCATTTCGTGATCCGAACAGTACCGCGTCTGCTCCACACCTCCCTGCCAGAAATCCAAGACTTTAATTCCAGTTTCAATCAGCGTTTGCTAAAGTTGCGATCGGAAGGGTGATTGGGACTACCTGCAGGAGGATGAAACCGAAGAGAGGGCGAGACAGACTCTTCAGATGTTGGCGGAAGGAATGCACAAGCTTGGCGCGGTTGAGGGCGTGGAGCTCCATGGCGATGTCTGGCGGGCCGTGGGTGGAAGAAGAAAACGAAGAAGCCATAGCACAGACTTCCAACCGCGGAGAACCGACCGAAGAAGCCGCTCCGGAGGACTATTTATGTCTGCAGAGCTGAGCATTTCGGAGGACTGTCGGGAAGAGACGGTTGGGAGTTGGGACTCGCGAGAAGCTCGTGGGAGACGAGCACTTACGAGATTTACAAAGAGGCGTGTGATCCCCTGCAGCGGACCCCATGCGGGGGTGCACTTGTGTGCACCTACGTGCACTGAGGCATATAACTATCTTTTTATTTTATTTTTTTGAAATTTTTTTAGTCAATTATTAATCTAAATGTATGTAATACATGTATTAATTTTTTTCATTTTTTAAGACTTTTAGATATTTTTTCGAATTTTTAAAAATTAGTGGCATTTTTAGTAATTTTACTGATTTTTTAATTTTAAAAAATCTAAAAATCTTTAAAAATAGTAAAAAATTAATATATAGATTAAATATACTTAGATTAATAGCTTTATGAAAAAAAAAAATTTAAAAATATAATACACCCAGGTACATTGAGCCTCAATGTATCTAGGTATATACCATTCCACCTCTGGCTCAATGCATCCGGGTATATACGATTTCACCTCCCATGACACGCGATTCTTTTTTTATTTATTTTTTATAAACTCAAGTTATGTATATTTAGCGTAAAAATTAAATTTTACTATTTTTTGATGCTATTAATCATTTTTTTAACTCTTAAAAATTCAAAAATACTTTAAAAATTCAAAAAAAAATGATCAAATTTGGTTTTGTAAGTTATGGGTAACGTACGAAACTTTTTGGCGTTTTTTCGCTGGTAAAATTGAGTTGCTGTCCGCTACTGTGGAGGTCGTGTGCAACATGCATGATGGTGTGTGCATCACTATAAGTTACCGGCATTAAATCCTAGTGGGCTGGTGGTGTGTGCATTACTTTAAGTTACCGGCATTAAATCCTATTGGGCAGCATCAGCCGAAAATGCATTTAATTGCTGCCAGTAATGCAACGTTGGGGAGAGGTATGCAACGGTTGAGATTACTTATTGTGTCGCACTTGCAACACGTGGGGAGGCTTGCCATCTCGATCCCTAAGCTATTCTTTCTTCTCCTCATAAATTCTCAAATTCTGCGTCCCTGACATCTTCAACACACGGACATGCTTGGTGTTAAAGCATGAAATTATGTGTTTTCCATTTCGGTGCTCGTCCTTGAAAAGTTTTACGCTCTGGGTGGAGTTTTTTGTATTTACCAAACAGACCTTAAATACACTTAACTCTATATATTTATAAAAACATCAAAAAAATAATTATAAGAAAGTCTCATGGTCGGATGCATATGATCCTCCTTCATTTATAAAACGACTCCTTTTAAAGAGAAATTTGCAAGAAGTTACCACCACTTTTTTTCCCTTGACAAGAAGCAAGTGGAGTGTATTTTGCATTTAAGAAAACTTGTCTACTCAAAAATTTTCAAGTGAGTTTGGGAGTAATAGGAAGTTTTTATATAAAAAATTTTTGAATTAATAAAAAATAATGTAGTACAGTTGGAGTAATGATAACAAGTAAATAGAATAAAGTTAAAATAGATACATTAATTATATGGGTAGTTATGCATAAATAATTAAAAAATTAAGTAATTATACATGAAGATGTGAATAAATGATTAAAGAATATAGTAATTATGAAGAAAAAAAAGTTTTAAATTGAAAAAAAAATTATTTGAAAAGTTATTCTTATAAATGAGCATATCCTGGATCTAAAATTTTACACTTTTATAATTATTTTATTTTTAATTATTTATTTATATTTTCCTACACAATTATGTTAGTGTTCAATCACTTTTCACAATTAACTACATAACTACCCTATATTTTTTAAATCTACTATTTTTATTTCTTATCATTCCTTCTAACATATTATATTAATTATCTTGTTTCATAAATTGTTACATTAATAGTTTTTCATTCAAAAGTTTATTCATTAACAAACACACCCTATTTAAAATTATTTATTTAATCAACATAAAAATTAAGTTAGTTGAAAATTTATAACTAATAATCTTAAAAAAAATAAAATTGTGAACCAGATACACTTATACTTGCTGCGGATTATGTACAAATCTAAATAATATGATTTTTGCATAGAATGTTAATATTAATGAAATAAAATGTGATAATAGTTTGAATTTAAAATAAAAATAAAAAAAGTGAAAAATACAATCGATTACATGGTGCACTAGGTGGGATTAAAGAATTTGTCCCTAGTGCCAATTCATTTGCGTGCTTAATGAAGTGATGACTTCTTTCTGGGATGGAGGTACCCTATTGAATTTCCCGTACGATCTTGTTACCCTATTAAGTGCACAAAATTTGCAGCATGTATTTACGAAATTTAAGTCCAGTTCAATGTTCCCAGGCATTAATTTGAATATGCACGTACCAACGTAAGTACCAGGGGAACGGCAGCCAAACGCAGTTTTGACTTTTGACGGACGAAAGCAAGGTTTTCGAGTGCCGGACGTTTACAGGGAATGTTTCAGTACAACTGATGCATTGAAATTTTCAATGCAAAATCTTAATTTTTTAATATATTTTTTGAACATTTTTATAAGATTATTAATTTAAGTATATTTAACTTATGTATTGAGTTTTATTATTTTTAAAGATATATAATATATTTTTTTATTTTTAAAAATAAATATATTTTAGTCACTTAAAATGGCTAAAGTACCCCTTTTAAAAAAATTTGAAAAAATATATGTACATATCTAATAACAGTAAAATTTGACTTATAAATTAAAAAGGAATGATCCTGTTAACCCAGACTAAGTAAATGTCTCACTTAGCTCACCTCAAAAATCTTATTTAAAATATTTTTTTTTACTTTTTTCTTCATACACTTGCTTATCGATGTGTATTTAATAAATAAATCAAGTTTTACCATTTTTAGACATATGTATATATTTTTTTAGATATTTAAAAATAAGGATATTTTAAATATATTAAAAAATACAACTAGATAACCGTCTTAAAAAATTTCAAAAAATATATAAAAAAATGAAGTTTTGCACATGATGCATTGAAATTTCAATACAACAAGATGCATTAAAACATTCTCCGACATTTACATGCTCTTTTTTTTCTCCCATTTTCATGAAAAAAATCAAAACAACAAACATGGCCCTGCTAGACTAGAGAGATAAAACAATGATTATATTTGGTAACAAGTATTCTCGTGGGATCATGGGATGGGGTGAGGAGTGTGAAGTTGTATATTTTGGGCATGCTTGGCAACACGCATAATTTTTTAATTTAAAATTTTTCATTTTTTATAATTATCTTATTTTTTTTAATTTTTTCACATCTTCCTATAAACTATTATACTTTTCAATCATTTCTACATAATTATTCATAAAACTAACATATCTCTCTTAACTCTATTCTCGTTATTGTTCGTTATTGTCCCAATCATATCACATCATTATCGCTCATTTCAAAAAAAATTTCATAAAAATTTTTATAAAGAAAGTTTCATTACCTCTCAAGTACGCACTTTGAAAATTGTGTAATTAATAAGAAATAATAAAGATAATATTTAAATAAATATGATGGAGGTAGTTGATAAGAGAAATAATCAGAATGTATGGATAAAAAAAATATAATTCTTAATTAGAAGAGTTATTGGCTTGGGAAACCATGCCCTCACTATTTTCCATTATTCCTCATTTCCGCAACTTTCCAAACAACCCCAAAAATCTTTTGCATGTCTTCTTTCTCTCCTCTATCTCTCTGGGCTGGAAAAATTTGTAGAAAGTAATGAAGTTGTGTAAGATGATATTAGTAATGATCAAGTAAAACAAATAAAGTTAAAATAAACAGAATATTTTAATAAAAATATATAATTGTTCAAATGTAAATATAATAACATAAAAATAGAGTAATTAAGTAGCTAATATATTAAATAATATCAAAATGTACAAGGAATAAGTGGAATTTTTTTGTGTACAGGGAATGATAAAACTTTAAATAAGATAAAATGACATGACATGGCATGAAGAATAAAAATAGAGTTAAAATAGATAAAATAATTTTATGGACAACTATGTATAAATGATTGAAAATAGGATAATTTATATAAGAATCTGTGAAGAAATAAGTTAAAAATAAGATAGTTGCAGATGGTGAAAAGTTAAGATTGAAATGTTTTGTTGAAAATTTTTGTTATAAAACAAACACACCTTAACTTTGTGTGTATTTCAGAGGTGATAAACTTTTAAATAAAACTTTTTAGTCAAACAATTTTTAAAACGTGAAAATGACGCATTATGATATGGGTAATAATTAAGGGTAAAGAAAATGAAATTAAAAAATAGATAAATTAATTGTATAGATAGTTGTGTATAAATGATTAAAAAGTTTGATAATTGTATAGAAAAACACGAATACATAATTAAAAATAAAAAATTGCTAGAGATAAAAAATTTTAGGTACAAACAAACACATTTAAAAATAGGATGTTACGACAAAGCATCCATTTTCACACATTCACTGCAGGGGTTTTTAGCCACGAAATTAACATGCCACGTGCTTGAATACAACATCCAGCAAAAAAGACTTTATGTTCTGATTTTTAATTTAGAAATGCTTTTAACTTATGTAATTTATCTGATGAATAGAATTAGAAGTAAAAAGATATTCTTTAAAGCATGCGAATGGTAAAAATTCAACTTTAAAAAATTACATGAAGAATAAATTTATTTATACATATTAAAAACCCGTTTTATAATAAAAATTATATAATTAACCGATCGGTAAAGTTGTAACTTAAATCTAATTTTATAGTAAGCTACAACAAAATGTACTTTTGTTTTTTTAAAAAAAAATGAAAGGTAAGGCAAAACATGACTTTTTAGGTCACCCATACGAATACTACTGTTACCTAAGTATATTGAGTTTTGATGAAATCTAGTGCAACAGTACTAGTATTTTTCTTTTAATATTATAATATATTATCTTAATAATTTTATTATTATCGGTATGTTTGAGTCTCATGGTAATTCGTTCTCGTGCTATATTTTACCATAATCGCATCGAAATTTAATTTGTGTTTTTAACACCTCAAAATTATATGAATGACGTGGTAATGGGTAAAAAGTTAAAAAAGAAAAGTTCTTTTCCGTTCTTAGCTAGCTAATAGCCAATAAAGAGAAAACTATTTTAAAAAAAAAAATGTTATCGTCTCTGTGTATGGCGAAATGAAAAAGAAAAAAGAAAGAGCCCATAGAGTTATTTATTTATTTATTATAATCTTTTTTATGGCATCTTGGCGCGTAGAGTTTCTTAACATTGCGAGTATGTGCTTCGCGAGTTCGCGTCTCCGACGCACTGCTTTGCGCTTTGGCCTCTCCCGTTTGCGGCTGCAGTTCACATATGCCCTTAAGCAGGTGATGGCAATCCCTTGCACATCCTCGTAACTGGTGATATTTATAGAATTTTAATCCTTGTAATTTTGTTAATTATGCTCGGGCAAATTCGTAGTTGTTATGGGATATAAGATATGTGTCCGTATTGATATTTCAGTAAAATAATAACATGCATATGGTAGCTGTTTTTTAATGTATATTTTAAAATTTTCTACTCTATTAGCAAATGTCGACGGTAGAAACCTCTATTTTTTGTCAGCATGTTTAGTGTGAAATATGAGGAAATAAACATTTTATTGTAATAAAATAAAAATAAAAGCCTTGTGGGTCGGATGTTAACGTGTAAACGTGTTACTGTGTTGGATGTGGACCACATGGTGTGGTGCAGTATCCCCGTCACGTGTACTTGTTGGTAGTCCGCTTCACAAGTGTGTTTCGTTTAACATAAAACTTTTCTACGGGAACTTTTCAATAAAAAATGTTGTTACTGTTCATAATTATCATATTTTTAAAACTATTTATCCGTTTTTTAATACAAACTATCATATTTTTCAACTATTCTTACGCAACTATCTATACAACTAATATATTTATTTTAACTTTATTCTTCTTACACATCATTATTATCTCTATTATATTACATTATTTGTTATCAATTTAATAAATTTTACACAAAAAAAATTCATCGAAATTTTTTATCACTTTACAAATACATCCTATAAGCGGTAATATGAATTCATGGGCTTCGGATGCACTTTTTTTTATTGATATTGTACATCATAATATTTGATATTTACATATCAAGCTCATTACTATAAACTCTTATTTAAATACTAATGGAGACCTAACTGCTCCGGTAACAATCAGGGATACCACAACTCCCACCTAAAAAACGACCGAAATCCAACACGGGCGGAGATTTGGGCGCGCTTTAAAATGTGAAACATACCGAAATTAAATAAAGCTGTCGTGCACGACATGCAGGAGTGGATAAAAAGATTTTTTTAAAGGAAAGTTTACCTGATTATAAATTAGACCGCCTCATTTTCCTACGAAAGGGAACATTCCACGCACGAGAATGAGAAATACAACAAAGCGTACAAATTAAGGATGTTCAGATAAGTGCGTGACCATGGATTGGGATAAGATAACAATCAGATGAGATTTTATATTTTCAAGAAGACCCTATGGATGGAAACTTATGCTCTCCTCTTAGGTCTGAAGTGGCTCATCGACATGGGGTTGCGGAAAGTTGAAGTGGAAAGTGATTCCGTGGTGCTCACCAATTGGTTGATAGGTAGCGACAACACCATATCCAACATCCGCCATTTGGTTTCTCAAATCAACAATTGTATGGGTGGGTTTGAGTTCTTATCATTCTCGTATCTTCGCATTCGCCAACCAATCGGCACACAACTTTGCAAAATTTTTGCCCTAACTACCCAACTTAAGGGATAATTTTGGGAAGAGGTTCCTCTAATTTCTCTTCTTTTGCGTTGATTTCTCCCTTTCCCCATACCTCAGCCTAACCATCTTCAAAAGGAGGATAATTGGGAAGGGATATGGGTGAAAAACCTTGTAAAAAAAAAAAGAATACTTTATTACATGTTTAAAATAATTAATGTCAAATATGATTAGAACTTATATATAGATTTACATATGGGCCTCCGCTTTTCTGTTAACTCCTTTCAATTTCAAATCTATGTGCTTCATAAAAATTCTAATCTATTTGTTGTGTTTCATAAAAATTCTAATATGCTTGCTGTATTTAACATCATTATTTAGCTAGAAGACCAACTTAGACCAAGCACGTACATAAGCTTCATTCGTTGAAATATATATATATATATATATGGATTCTGTTCCGGTGCAGCGTCACTGCACCGGAACAGCGGTGCAGTGGGCCCAAAATGGGCCCCACATGATCATGAAATCATGATCTACTCCACTCATTGTATTTAGAATAATGTATTCTATAATCATACCAATTTTCATCTCAATCAGATACTTTAAAGTTGTTATTTACATCAAACTATTTTATTACGTTGGATTTGTACCATTTTCAGATGGGGCCCATATACAAATCTGATTGGAATGAAAATTGGTGTGGTAATAGAATACATTATTCTAAATACAATTGGTGGAGTAGATCATAATTTCATGATCATGTGGGGCCCATTTTGGGCCCACTGTACCGCTGTTCCGGTGCAACATCACTGCACCGGAACAGCTCCCTATATATATATATAAATTGTGGAAAACACTTAAATCAAGATTAAGTTACATATACATTTGAATATAATAATACTTTTAGAATTATTTATCGACATAATAATGATATTTTAGATAATTTCAATGTTAAAAATATAATTTTGAAATTGATACTTAGTATCGGACCATTTTATTACATTTATTTTACACATTGGTACTTAGCATTGGATTCATCCACAATGATATTAAATAAATAAAATAATTTCTACGATGATAAGAATGATGCTAAACACCATTGATGAAGTAGTTTTTTCATTGAATATTGAGGTATTAAAATGAAATGAGTTACATAAAAGCATGACCCCTTCCAAATATGACCAATAAATGCTAAAAAAACAACAAAATCACTATAGATTCTATCCTGATTCCCAGATATGACGACTTCCAGATATGACCCATAAATGCAAAAAAACAACAAAATTACTATAGATTCTATCCCGATTCCTATATATGATGACTCCATTAGGGGTATGTTTAGTAAAAATAGATAGAGTGGTTGTATATATAATTATAAAAAATGATTAAAAAGTAAAATGATTGTATGTGAAGATAAAAAAATGATTTTAAAAAAGTAGTTATGGACAGTAAAAAAAATTTGATTAACTAATTTTATAGAATGCAAAAAACACCATACGTTCTTTTAGATAATAAGGTAAAAATTTTTCAGAATTAACAAATTGTGTTTACAATTTCTTTTAACAGGAGCAGCGCTTGATCATGAATGAAGTTGGGTCCACTGCAATTTTATATTTTGATAATTACAATAACTAATAATGGTATTGTTTTTGCTTTAGGTAGGGGTATTTTTTAATTTCATAATATTTTTAACATTAGCCGTCGATTTGGACTTAGAAATAAAATTTACTATCTGTGATATTTTTAAAAACATGTAGTCATGTTTAAAATTTTGTTTGATAAAATGAATTACTCTATCCTGACCCCTCACAATTTGAAAAGGGTTCGGGACGGAGTAATCCAAGCAATTTATTGCCAAAAAATTGTCTATATAAATTTTTTCAAAAATAGCTTTGGGGGGGGGGGGGGGGGTTTCCCCACCAAGTTTGATGATCCATAACAGAGACAAAAACCAAATCTGCTAAGGAATGGGCAGCCGCATTTTCTTGCCTTAGAACATGGTGAACCGAGAGGTGAGGATTAGCGTTGAGGATTGTTCTAATCTCAAAAATAATGTAACCCACCGGTGAGGAAATCTGGCAGTCGTTGGACAAATAGGTGCACAGAAGAAGGAAATCGGATTTAATCTGAACTTGTCTGAATTTGAGTTGGAGGGCCCACTTAGTTCCCAAAAGGAAAGCATTTGCTTCCATGATTAGTGGCTCCCCCACGTCAGTCTGTCTCCATCCTTTGGCAGCGATGAAGTAATCACGGGAGTCCCTGATGACGGCAGCAAGCCCCGTGACTTCCTTATCCTACAAGCATCGAGCATCAATATTCGAAGACTCCATCCGGAGGTTTGGTCCATCTTGGCACAAAGGGATGGTCCAAAACGCTCGCCTGGCCGAGGAGTTTGGCCCGTCGGAGTTGCTCAAGATACTCCCGACACCATGGCAGCATATTAACGAAAACTGGTTGGGCACCCTCCTCCTTGAGCTTGTTCCGCAAGAACCAGACATACCAACAGTACAAGATGAAAAAAGTCAGATCGTCAGTCCTATTTTTGGAAGCTAAAGTTTTGAGAATTTCCTGCACCGAAGCCGCCAGTGGACACGTTGTTACAGCTTCCCGAGATATCCTTGCAGTACGAGCACATCACAGATATAATTTTCTTACTTTTTAACCTTTCAAATACCATTTTTTTCATTTTAAATATGCAAAATTTTTCATCACATCTTTCTCATCCCATCCCAATCTAATGCAGCATTCCGAATAGTCTAGTTCTAGTTAAATGTAAACTGGGCGTTAAGTCTCAATGGTCAAGCTTGTGTTACCTTTTTATTTCTTCGCACGAATATGCAAGCTTAGGCAAAAACTTTTTTGTATATTAATTTTTAGTTTTCGAATTAAAAAACATCTCTTTTTAATGCTCCAACGCATGAAAAAGAGGTTATTTTTCTTTGAAATTTTAAAAATATAATTTTTTACATATAAAAATATTTGCTTGGGTCCGTATATACATGCAAAAAAAAGAAAAAGAAAAAATGAGCAATACAAGCGTTGCTCACATTTGCATTGAACTGGAACCCGAGATAATCATATATTTTTTATTCATGCTTCACGGTGTTACTCTATATTTTTATTTTTTTCTTTACATTATTATCTCATTGAACATTCTCAATTATAATTTTCCATAGAATTCTTTTTAAGCATATCCCAGCCGTATAAAAGTTGAAAAAGCCAACGATCAGAATTCGTAGAGACGGACAGAAAACCCACATCGAAGACATTGACAATCAATAACTGATAACTAATCATGTTAGCTTAGACTAAATAAATATTTCGTTTATTTCACGTCAAAAAATCTATTCACAACACTTGTTTTTCTTTTTTCTTCGTATGCTTCTCTATGTAAGTATATTTAACATATAATTAAGTTTTATCATTTGGATACATATATATATTTGAGATTTTTAAACACATATTCAAAAATGTTAAAACCCGGTAATTGTGCAATTTCGGTTGGGCTCAACCTGAACCCGACCCATTGAACACGATTTCAAGCAATGTTAAAATTACCCAATGTTGAATCATAGCCTAATTTTCCGAGTTCAACCCGAATTATATATAACATGTATATTTTATATTTATTTTATATTCTATATAAATTCAGTCCCATTTCTCTTGTAAATATTATATTTATTTTATACCATATATAAGCATTGTTCCTCCTGAAGTTCAATTATATAATATGATATTTCTATATTTTCTTTTAGGAAAGAAGAGTTTCATTTAGTGGTAGCTTCAAAATAACAAAATTGAAATATATTTTTAGAACTTAAGATGTTTTATTTTATAATATAACTTAACTACTTGTGTGGGATGTTATCATTTGATTATTTTAATACGATATTAGTGGTTAGATGTTCATTCTACTTGAAATAAATTTATCATAATCATATTTGACTTAATCCCATGATTGTTGGATTTTTTTTTATTATGATTGACATTATTAGGCTTTTCCGTATAATTAGATATAAATGCTTATGTATATAGTTATGATATTAATAGACTACTAGTCTACTCTTGTTTTTGAGAAATGACTACTAGTCTATTTAATATAAAAAGAATATTTAAATGAGATTTTTCTTCTTTATATTCTTAAGCACTCTTGAATTTTTGCTTGAAAATATAAAATTATCATTTTTGATTTTTTAATGATAGATTTAAAGTTGAATAAGTATAAGATAGATCACAAATATATAAAATAATTTCAACCCGAATTCTAGTCTGAAACTTAACCTGAGCCAAAATTTTAAAAATAGAGTTAGACCCGAGGTTTTAGAAATATGTTAGGGTTGAGGCGAAACCGAATTTCGTGAGCCCGAGTTGCACCCATCAAACCCGATTTATATGTTAAATACACTTATATAAATAAGTATATAAAAAAGAAAACAACAAGCTTGCAAATAAATTTTTTGAAGTGGGCTAAGTAATGCATTTGCTTAACTCGGGCTAACAAGATCATTAATGTAATTAAAATGCATTTGGTTCAACTATGACATCCCTGTTAAAACATTATACTCGAAGACAAAAAAGAGTCCATTCTGATATGTTTAGAAAGCCATAATTTTTTTTTGCCGTGAAAGTTGTTGAATTTGTACAAAAAGATGTGATATAACAGGGTAGTGATAAGAAATACAATAATATAATTCAAAAAAACAGGTTAATTGTGTAGAAATGATTAATTTGAATATGTGAATACATGCTTAAAAAATAAAGTATTTGTAAAAAGTGAAAAATTTTAAATTAAAATTTTTTATGATAGCCAAACATCCCTTAAGTTTCATCGAGGTGATGTCTACGGGCCTATTTGAAAAAAAAGTAAAATTAAAAATTGCTTAGTTTATATATTAATTTCAAAATTATGCTTTAGACGTCTAAACCATTATCCATGTGTGGGGAAATGATCTTATAAAATTAAAAATCATCAAATTCTAATTCACATGATGATGGATTTAAGTTTTTTTTCCCATAATTTATACTCGATTATGCGCATTTTGAAGGAGGCATGACTCACGTAAGTTTGCTATTGTAATGATTTGTGATATCTGATCAAACAAAGGATTTCAAATAATATAATGGGTTAGATTGATATTTCATTATCAATGTAGGGCTCTTTTGCACTTGTCGGCGTCATAAATGCGTGGTACCAACTTCCAACCCGCCCTCTAGCAGATCTCTTTATCTAATAATATAAAATTATATAAGATTAGATATACGTTACCTTAAATGAAAAGCGTTATGTTTTTAATGTAGGTATATTTATAAAATTATAAAGGAAAAGTGGAAAAAAAAAAGTAGCCGTAGAAATATAGCACGTAATGAAACAAGTAAGGGTTTGTTTACCGATGTTTAAAAAATGTCATTAAAACTTTTTAATTTAAAACTTTTAACTCTTCGTAACTATTATATGTTATAATTAGTTATTAACATTTTCTTATACAACTACTATACTTTTCAATTATTTTTACACAAGTAATTTATCTATTTTAATTTTAATTTGTTTATTCTTAATCATTACTCATACCATATTATATTATTTTATGATTTTTACTTGATAAATTTTTTTATCAATTTCCGAACACTAAATTACAAGAACAATGTAGGATATTAAGTGTCCCTTGGTCGGAAGGAACGAGGAAAAAGTTATAGTAAAATTTTCACTTTTTAATAATTTAAGAATTTCAGGCATTTTTATTTTTAAAAAGTCAGGCATAATATAACATGTCTGGCGCGACTGCGAAACACTGATTTCTCATCCAAATTTTTTCCTTCCACGCTTGCCACATTTTTCAATTATTTCTAGACACATTTTTATACAACTTTCATATTTTTTGATTATTTACGTACACTTTCCCATATAACTGTCCTGTCTATTTTAGTTTTATTTTCTTTAATATTTGTCATTATTTATATAGAAAAATTTGCAAATGCTAAGATAATAATATGACGTAAGGATTAATAAGAATAAAAACGAAACATAGAGGACAATTGCATGGATAATATAAGAAATTATTTAAATATACATTTAATAACGGAAAAAATTAATTACTAGTTAAAATATCAAATCACATGAAAAGGGTAGAAATGAGGGAAATTTATTTATTTCTTTTTTCGTTACTAAATATATATATTAAGGGGAAATGCTATGGATACCAATGAATTATTTCAGTGTTGTTGTCTTGTTTTGACTTATTTTGATGTTTAAATTAAATTTTAATTTAATTACTTCATTCGAAATTAATTATTTTATCATGTTATCAAATATTCAAAACTCGTTTTGATCAAATTTTAGATGAATCCCACTTATTTACAAACATTTGTAATCGGATTTGAAATATGAAGGTCACTTATGTTCGTTCCCAGGATTATTGGAACATTGCAATAATTCATATAATAATTTGTTTATACGTACGGTGTGCTTAAAATGTGACAAAACTTTTAGGGGAAAAGTTTTTGAAAATTAATTGAAAACGATTTAGTGTAATATGGGTAATGATTAAAAAATTAGGCAGTTCTATGAAAAATTGCAAAGAACCGATTGAATAGTAAGTTAATTATATTAAAAAAATGTGGTGAAAATTATTGAAAAGTACAAAGGATGGAGAAAAGTTTTACTTTTAAAAATTTTTGGGAAAACCAAAAACATCCTTAGGGTGTGTTTGGTTGGAGGTAAAACTTTTGATGAAAAATTTTTGGAGTAGAAGTTGTCAAATCAATAGAAAGTGATGTGATATAATATGAATAATGATGAGTAGTAAAGAGAATAAAGTTAAAATAGATAGGTTAATTGTATGGGTAGTTGTGTAGAAATGATTGAAAAGTAGGATCGTTTGTATAGAAAAATGTGAAAAAATAATTAAAAAATAGAATAATTATGGAGAGTGAAAAGTTTTAGATGGAAAAGTTTTAGTTGACACTTTTTTTGCCCCAAACAAACAAATACGTGAAGAGCTTTAGATGGTATACAGACTTAACGAATCTAAAATGGATATGTAAATTAAACAATTTTGTATGTTTATTTTACACTTTTTAGTTTTTACTGTATGTAATTTTAAATAAATTCGGCAGATAATTTTTTATTTAATTAGAAAATTGAGCCCATGCAAATGATTGAAATCGTTAACGGTGCTATTACTTATTAGCAAAATGACAAAAGTATTGAGTATTTGCAAAATTGACCTTCGATGTTTGCAAAATAGCGAATTTGGACGTTTAAGTTTGAATATTATCAAAACTAACCTTTAGATTTAAGAATTTTATAAAAATAATTCTTTGCAAAAAACGGCAGTTCGAATTTTTTATTTTTCCAAATTGACATTGCCCTCATTTCCATTCATAAATTTGCAAAATTAACCCTCTGCTTTTGTAAAATTATAAAAATATCCTCCTAAGTTTAAGTTTGAGAATTTAACCTATGGTAAAAACTACCATTTGCATTTTTTGTTTTATTACATCAGAATAGGAAATGCGTAAAGATATGTTCAAAATTTTCAAGATTTGAAAGACGCAAAATTGATTTATTTAATACGAGGAATGTTTATAAAAATAAAATTTTATTTAATGTTTACAAATTTTACCCTTTGGCTCTAAGGTTTTGCAATTGCTCCCTCGTAACCAGGAATAAAGAGGATAAAGTTAAGATAAATAAGTTAGTTGTGTATAAATTATTAAAAAATAAGATAGTTGTATAGAAAAATGTGAATAAATAATTAAAAATAAAATAATTATGAAGTGTAAAATATTTTAGATTGAAAAGCTTTAAATTGACATTTTTTTTTTACAGCAAAACACAAGCTTAAGTTCTGGTTGGCCTTGCGTTGAAAGGCTTTATCCACACCCTTTTGCCTTTTTTTCGGTCCAATAGCAATTTTATTGATTAAAATGGGCGTTTGGCGTAAAGCTTAAAACTTTTTTATCCGGTCGAAAATGCGAAAAATTGTTATTCCACCGAATTAGCAAATTCATGCTTCCCGAGTTTGCAAAAGCACGTCGTTGATGTAATGAGAGGATGTAATGAGAGGATATTATAAGAGGTCGAAAATGCGAAAAATTGTGATTCCACCAGATTAGCAAATTCATGCTTCTGGAATTTGCAAAAGCACATCGTTAATGTTATGAGTGGATATCATAAGAGATGAAACTAAGGTATGGTATTCATGAGTAGATGAGTATCTTAATTAAATATGATAGATTTTGATTTTTTGTATTTCTGTGGTATTATAACAGTCTAAAACCAATTTTCACGTTAAAGCGAGAGAGAATGACATATGGTTTATAAGTATGTATAAGCTTAAACACAAAGCGAAATATTTTAAAATCAGGCAACTAAGTTATCAAGCCAAAGTCTACAATATCAAATGTTGGACATATAAGCCCAAGATTGTCATATGGGTCTTTGTGTTATAAACAACATTAAAGATTCAAACTAATCTCTCTCTAATAGATGTTAGACTTAGGCTCAAAATTGAGTTGAGTTGTGGTTCAAAAATAAACCAAGTGTTAGTTGGTGGACAAACCTAAATATGATGCAAAGCGATCATGCTCGGTTCAATGAGATGATGGAAATTCAAGGTTATGGTACCTAAAAACAATATAAGTTACTAATATACGTTTAATATATATTTTATATAATTTATCTTTTATAGCGAAGGACAAAAATATATTATTAAATATATAAATTTTTTAAAATTAATTTATTATTTAGTAAATTTAATATATATAATTTAAAAATTATATTATTATCATCCTTACTATAGTTTTTAAGTAAGAATTATAATAAAATTATAGTTTTCAAATATAATATGAAGATTGTTTTAAAAACTTTGATTCGTAATAAAAAACAAAACTAGCCCTACTTTAAAAATATGAATGATAAGTTTAGAACCATCCTTAGCCTAAATGCGAAAAATTGTGATTCCACCAGATTAGCAAATTCATGCTTCTGGAATTTGCATAAGTATATAGTTAATGTTATGAGGGGATATTATAAGAGATGAAACTAAGGTAGGGTATTCACGAGTAGATGAGTATCTTAATTGAATATGATAGATTTAGATTTTTTATATTTCTGTGGTATTATAACAGTCTAAAACCAATTTTCACATTAAAGCGAGAGAGAATGACATATGGTTTATAAGTAGGTATAAGCTTAAACACGACGCGAAATATTTTAAAATCACGCAACTAAGTTATCAAGCCAAAGTCTGCAATATCAAATTGTTGGACGTATAAGCCCAAGATTGTCATATGGGTCTTGGTGTTATAAACGTTATTAAAGATTCAAACTAATCTCTCTCTATTAGATGTTAGACTTAGGCTCAAAATTGAGTTGAGTCGTGGTTCAAAAATAAACCAAGTGTTAGTTAGTGGACAAGCTTAAACACGATGCAATGTGATCATGCTTGGTTCAATGAGATGATGGAAATTCCAGGTTATGGTACCTAAAAACAATATGAATTACTAATATACATTTAATATATATTTTATATAATTTATCTTTTATAGTGAAAGATATAAATATATTATTAAATATATAAATTTTTTAAAATTAATTTATTATTTAGTAAATTTAATAAATATAATTTAAAATTTATATTATTATCATCTTGACTATAGTTTTCAAGTAAGACTTGTAATAAAATTATAGTTTTCAAATATAATATGAAGATTATTTTAAAAACTTTGATTCGTAATAAAAAACAAGACTAGCCCTACTTTAAAAATAGGAAGGATAAGTTTAGAACCATCCTATCTTAAAATATTATATGTTATGAATTTTTAATAATATGGTGACGGAAAAGTAAACTTCAAACAAAAACTACTAAACGAAGTTTCACACCTAAATGTTATACGGTGGAACAATAAAAATACCCACCCTTTGCAGACGAGCTCCGATACAATGCACTCAAGTGCACTTAGCTTTACTGCACTCGAGTGCTTTAACTTATTTTTTTGATTTTTTATAGAATTGTTAATCTACGTGTATTTAACATATGTATCAATTTTTATCATTTTTTGATATTTTAAATATTTATTTTTGATTTCGAAAATCAGTTATATTTTAGTAATTTTAAATTACCTAAAATGCCACTAGTTTTTTAAAAAATAAATATAAAAAATACTTCAAAAATGATAAAAATTGATAAACATATTAAACATATACTTAGATTAATAGTTCTGTAAAAAATTAAAAAAAAAATTAAATACCGGCTGCACTTACACCCAAACACTTCTTACATTCACAGTGAATGTACTCTGTCCATTTACACACGTCTTCAATCTCCACATTTAACTCTACTACTTTTTTTTTTTTTGCCTAAACTTGCATTCCATCCTTATGCCGTCAGTTATATTGATATTGTACATATATCAATTAATTAGCATGACAATTTTTCTATTCATATTTCTCTCGACATTAAACAAATAAAAAAAATAATATATGTATCTCTTAGATTTTCCCACTAACCCCAATATGGCAATCCATGTTATTACTTATTATTAATTTCTATTAAGGTAACGCGTCATAAATTAAAGAATTTGTACACATAGAAATTTATAAATTTTATTTACAAGGTTTTAAATCTATTTAATATTTAAGTTATTATTTTATTTATGTAAATGTATATTTTTGGAAGAAGTAAATATTTATTTATTTTTATAAAATTTAAGTTTATTTAAAAAACTCTTCACGGTTTCAATAACAATTTATTTATTTTAATTAGGGGTGCAATTGGGTCGGGTAGGTCCAGGTAGGGGTCGACCCTACCCTTACCCTATTTTAAAAAACTCCCACCCTACCCTATTTTACGTCGGGTCAGTTCGAGACATACCCTACCCTATTTTTCTAAGGCTGGGTTGATTTTGGTTCCGGTTCTAAGGCTGGGTCGATTTTGGTTCCGGTTCCAAATTGGTTCAATTTAAAATTCTTCAAGCATGCTGCCAAAATCTGTTTGCAAGTTTGGATATTTGAATATCATGACCAAGTATAAACAATTTACCAAATCTGTTTCAAACATTTGCAAAAAATTCATAAAACAGTTAACGGATGCATGGAACTTTTAATAAGAAATCAGTTAGCCATTGCAAATGGTTAAAAATCATGAGCAAGAATACATGTTGCCAAACAAATGCACAGAACTGTCCAGATATCAAGCCACACCAAACAATGAACATATATCAGAAATTCCATCCTTTACATCTTTTAACAATCACGTGCATAACAATAAATCTGAATATCAAGAAATCAAAAACAAAAAATCATTTAAACTGGGGCAAACTGAGGCAGATTTGAGGACTTACCCAAAGTAAATTTCAAACCGACAGAGAGGCAGCAGTTGAGGATCCATTCGAAATAGATTTGAAACCATTGTGGACTGAATCTCCAAATTCATTGAACCTTCGCATTTAATTAAGAAATACAATATTAAGATAGGAATTGATGAACTTGCTGCTTTCGAAGGTTCCTTTTGTACTTTGTTTTAACATTAAAATTGACTTACTCCACCATCATATCATCATCCTTTTGAAAGTAAAAAATCTGAACTGTTATCAACATTTGCTAGTACCAAAAATTCACATTTATTGTTTCTCCAAAAAAAAATTTCACATTTACCAATAAACAACTGTGCAAATGACTAGGTGTCAGATTTATTTATTTGAACATTGGATTTTGTATTTATCTGAAGATTATGAATCCAAGAAATCTAGAAAGCATTTAAATTGTAAACATGGGAAGCATTGATGAAAAACATTACCATCCACTCCAGGCTTCAATCCACAATGCTGGCTTGTATGGTTTGTTAGCATTGGAAGTATCATAGTAGAAACCATTGCAAGTATTTATCTACCATCAAAGTTCAAACGGGAGATGAAATAAGATATTAAATCATATTGTTTGCATCCTGGGGAGCGTTGGCTGCTTCTACCAAATAAGTTACATTTGCCCAAATAATAGTGACCAAGATGTCCTCTTTGCCGAGAGAGAGAGAGAGAGAGAGAGAGAGAGAGAGAGAGAGAGAGGTGATAAACTTGCAAAGTTTTCATTATAGGCCTCACCATGATGTGTTGGGCCTATGCAAGACTCAAAGATTCATTTGTTCTGGTTATCCTCGAGAGAGAGAGAGAGAGAGAGAGAGAGAGAGGTGATAAACTTGCAAAGTTTTCATTATAGGCCTCACCATGATGTGTTGGGCCTATGCAAGACTCAAAGATTCATTTGTTCTGGTTATCCTCATCTCAATCTGCAGGCCCAACTACTCACTAGATTAATCCAAAGTCAAGATCATTAGCCTGTGTAATCAGACCACAATGAGTCTCCCCACATGTTTGTACAAGTATTTTAGCATGTCATGTTAGATCGAGCTACTCACTAGATGAGCGGGCAAAAATATGCAGTGAATAAGGCTCTCTAGATAGATGGAGAAGTCAACAACACGAGGTCCTAACGGAGGTTTCTAGGTAGACTCATCACCAAATCACAGCGGCAACTGACGTTAAGGCAAGAAATACATAGGAATCGGAAAAATGGGGCATAGAGGCAAGCATCCTCTTCACCTACCACGTTATAGTTAAAAACATGCCCAGGGATATGTCCTCTTCACCTATTTGGAAGCTAGCAATAATACAGACGGGAAGCCAGGAACCTCCAAACACAATCCAAGTTGATCTAAGGCGGTAAACGGTCGATGGTGAGTGGCGTTGGCGACTCGGCGTTCCAGCGATGGTGTTGGAGAAGAGGCAGGTCGCATGCGATGGCATTAGAGAAGATTCCGGCGATAGTGTCCGAGAAGAGGCAAGCGATGACATCGGAGTCTCAGAGAAGAGGAAGGCGATGGCGTCGGAGAAGAGGCGGGCGATGGCGTTGGAGAAGAGGCAGGCCGCAGGCGATGGCGTCGGAGAAGATTCCGACGATGGTGTCCGAGAAGAGGCAAGCGATGGCATCGGAGTCTCAAAGAAGAGGCAAGTGATGGCGTCGGAGAAGAGGCGAGCGATGGCGTTAGAGAAGAGGCGGGCGATGGCGTTGGAGAAGAGGCAAGCAATGGCGCGATGCAGATTTCGGATTTGGGATTTGGGAAATTTTAGGGCGCAGAGAGAAGCACTGAAGCACCACACGAGCGGAGTGATGACTGACGAGCCCGCAAAATCGCAAACCCTATAATATATATATTTATTATAATAATATTATATAAATTTGGTTCGGTTCCGGGTACCTGTCAGCTGGAACCGACCCTATCCAAATCACCCCGGGTATTTTTAAACCGAAACCGAATCAACCCTATTTCGGGTACCCATCGGGTCGACCCGTGGGTACCCGACCCAAGTTGCACCCCTAATTTTAATGATATGCAATAAACATCTTTTATTAGTAAAATAATTTTTAAGTATCTATATGAAATCTATTATAGATTATTCCTTTATCTTTTTTTTTTTTTTGTCTATTTCACATGTCTATAAAAAAAATTATTTTTTATTATGCTATTTTAGATTTAAAATCCAAAGGCTGCCTAGCTTTTTGGCAGCATTTTTTTAAAAAATTTCATTTATAATTAAACTTAAAAAAAATAAAAGGACCGCCAAACAAAACCTTACACGGCATGAAGACTCATGCTCGACCTGAACGCGACCTAAAAATGCTGGGAGGGCGCTGATAAACCGCGTGAGCAAGGAAATGATGATACAACTGTACACTTCATCACAATCAGAACTGTATCTTAAAGTCATCTAATATTTAAAATTTGTAATATTTTATATTTTAAAGATGATTAAAGTCGAATTAACGGTACAGATATTCATTCAATATATAAATAAAAGCATTTTGGGAGGACGGTTGCAATCGCAGTGCAGGGCGAAAGGTTGCGTCGCTTGCCGACTCGCTGCCATGTCCGAGAACCACGAGACTCGTTCCGAGAACCACGAGACTCGTTCCACATCAGCAGCCAGCTATTCGAGACGTCCACTATAAAACGCACCCCATCCCTTGCAGCGCAGATTCTCTGCGCTCGCCTTTCTCGGTCTTTTCCTTCGAGAAAGGGTGGAGGGTGAAGCTTGGAGCTCTCCATCTTTTTCCCCAATCTTCTCCGACAAACTTCATAAATTTCCTCAGCTGTACAATAGACATCGCTCGATCGGCTCCAGCTCCAGCTCCAGCTCCAGCTCCGATCGCCTAACAGCTCCGGTAAGATCTCATATTCATATTTCCTCCTGCTTACCACGCGATCTAGTGATTTCGTATGTTAAAATGATTCTTATCGGCTTGGATTTTTTGCAACTTGCGATTTGGATGAGGGTCTTGACGCGTAATGATTTGGATTTTAGTTTATTTCTATGGTTTTGTTTTGCACTGTAATCAGGGTTCGGAGGCCATTGATTGGGGTTTCTACGTCTCTCTTTTTAGATTTCAGTTTCCAGGGCTCTGATTCCATCAAATTTAGGGCAGGAGTCGGTTCATCTTATATGGTGCCTATGTTTGGGACACAGTGGCGCCGTTGGTGCTGTTGTGATATAGAAGAGTTCTTGTGCTGGTTCAATTCTGGTTTGGTGGTGTTGGAGATTGTGTTGTCTGTAACTGTAGTCCTGTGTCATGGGACTTTTGTCTCAAGTCTGTAATATTGAAGATTTGTCGATACTCGTGCACTAAGATTGCATCTGATTATGCATGTTTTGGACCGTTGATTCTCATTTTAGCTGGACTAATCTTATATTTCATTGGCAGATGTACGATATTCTATGTGTGTGGGGTTAATTATAAATGAAAAAAAAAAAACGGATGAATAAGGAAAGGGTTCAATGGGGTTGATGCCTTGGCATATTCTGCGCTGTTATGACATTCACTGTGCATTGCCCTCAGAATGGGAAAAAAAAATTCTTTATTTCAAAATTAGAGATAATTTTGGTTTATTAGATATCACCAGATTCTCATCTCTGCCATGGATTAATAGAATTCAGTGCTTACGGAGTTTTGTGCTTTGATTCAGTATATTTGGATGCCTGTAATCTGTTCGTCATGTGGGTACAATGTGATACATAATGCCCCCAGTGTTTCATGGCAATGGAACTGTCCAGTATTTTCGGATTCTTGTGATGTGTTGGTCATGTGGGTACAATGTGATGCATAATGTCCCCAGTGTTTCATGGCTATGGGATTTTCTTCGGTTACATTCAACGTATTCATTCTTTGGTTTTCTTCTGTGTGATTGTCACTATCACCCATCATATATGGGATGGTACTTGGCAGGTGTCATACTACTAATACTCCTGATGGTGGGGCTAGAATTCTCTGCTGGCTGGATAAGTGGTATATTCACAAGGTTCCAGCTGGTTATAAAGAGCAGAGAATGATCTCTTCTGTCATTCACTGCTTGGACTTTAAAGTGAAGTTCGAGAGTGCCAAATCAAGCTCAAGTTGACTGAGGATCCAGGCAAGTTGAAAGACACTTCTACTGAGTGGGTTCCTTGACCTTTATCTGGGATTTGGATCTCTTCAAGTCTTATCGAGATTTAAAAAAATAAAAAAATTTCCACCAATTAGATTGGTTAATGATTTCGAGAATGCTATTGATGCATTTTTGCAGCGCTATAGTTTATCCACTAAACTTTGCCTGCCAACATTTGACAACACAAACATTTGAATCCCTTTAGTTCTCCAACTCCAGATATGATGGAATCTGTCTTGGTTTGTTCGGATCATGGGAGAGTTGCAATTGGGTCTTAGGTACCAAACTCAATTGTCTGAGGACAATGTGATGCTGAAGTGTGGGGAAAAATGGAACAACAGGTTTGATCTTTCAATGTTGTATCATGTGATGGTGTGTTGGGCTGTTGAATGAGTTTGGATTTGTCCCATTGGCACGAGCACCTTCTTTCAGGAATCAGGATGCTTTAGTCTTGTTCTTAGGCCCTTGGCGGCTTCGCCGTCTGTTTTTATTTTTATCTATGTTTAGAATTCTTCAGAAGCATTTATACTTTGAACAGGTTTTAAAAACTCATGTTTTAATTTTGCGAATAGTAATTTTTTGGTTTGATATTTGATATGAAAATGTTGATGATATGTAGCTTCATGTTAAGTAAATGACAAGCCTCCATGTTCATGTAATGTAAAATTTGGTTTCGAATGCATTCGTTGTTTATTAAAAAGAAAGTGGTTTCTGAATTGCAATGTTCTTGTGTCTTTTGTGAAGGAAGTTAGATATGGATTGTTTGAAACCTATTTCTCTATTGAAATTTTAAAGTGCCTGTGAGAATATAGCTTTACGCTTTTGTGGTACCCCATGTTTTTGTGGCATCAGGTGACCTGAATTTCTCATTCAGTGGTAGAAAATGCCTAAGGAAAGAAGAGAACGCTCCATGTCCTTTGAAAGGTCAAGGGTTTCTCCCTTCCCTTGCAGTTCTAGCCATTCTAGGCGCTCTTCATCCAGAAACCCTTCTGAAGCTCCGGAAGACGTAAAAGAATGGGAAGAAGCTAGGTGCCCCGTGTGTATGGAACATCCCCATAATGCCGTTCTCCTCTTATGTTCTTCCCATGACAAGGGTTGTCGCCCTTACATGTGTGATACGAGTTATCGCCACTCAAATTGCCTGGACCAGTTCCGCAAAGCATTCACTGAGTCTCCATCTATTCCTGAGGCTTCTTCTTTGTCATCTGGACCATTTGCTCAAAGAACGAGATTGGAAGAACAACATGCAGAACAGCACCATGAAGGTGAAGATGTCTTGCCTAGCATGCTTTGTGAGTTGCAAGATCAACCAAAACTTTCATGTCCTCTTTGCCGAGGTCAGATAAAAGGGTGGAAAACTGTCGAGGCTGCCCGCCAGTTCATGAATGCCAAGACGAGGAGTTGTGCCCAGGAATCCTGCACATTTAGTGGGACATATACTGATCTTCGGAAGCATGCAAGGCAAATGCACCCAACAGCACGTCCATCAGAAGTTGATCCAGAACGCCAACGTGATTGGAGGAGGTTGGAGCGCCAACGTGACCTTGGTGATGTGCTGAGCACATTCCAGTCAGTGTTTGGAGAGGAGAGAGATGAGGATAGCTTTTATGATAGGAGTTGGTTGACTGTGTTTCTTTTTATTCGAGTTTTCCCATCAGGGTCGAGCACAAGAACAAGCTTGTCAGTCCCTTCGAGATATAGGGGGCTATCAAGGAGTCGGAGGAGGACAACACTTTGGGGTGAGAGCTACGATGGTGAGCCTGCCAGGGATGATGAAAGCACTCCTGAGGGGGTTTCCGGTTCATGGCATCGGCATGATCGGAGTCAGCAGCAGGAAATGTCAGATGATGAACAATGAATAACGCTTGCACACATGTCACTGTTTAGGGCCATGAATCTCTGGTTCAAAAAGGTGAGTTAGGTTCCCATCAACATATCCCTCTTTCCTCCCTATTGTGTTCCTCCTTTTTGAGTTGCCGTGTTTACAATGACCAAAAGGGAGCAGGTTGCTGAAAGAAAACAGCCTTGCCTTTCCTATTGTGTCTACCCCTGTTAGGTTTGCTGTGATTACAATGACTCGAAGGGGCTAGCTTGCTGAAATAAAACAGGCTCTGGTGATTTTCTGCTTGATTTTCCAGATATTTTGACCATTAACAAATTTTTTCGGAACTCTGGATGATTTGCTTAATGCTTCTTGTTTCAAGGATAGATATTAATGGTCTGTATATTAGCTGTATAGCTGTGGTTGACCACTAATGGGTAGCATCATCAGTTAAGAGTGACAGACCTATATTTTGAACATCCAGACCCTTTCAGGATTGAAACAAGAAGTGAGGAAAAACACCAAGGCTGAATTTACTTCACATTACTTAGAATGAGTAGATTTGGAGAAAATAGGCTCAGCATGCTTTTATCTTGCCATTTATTAGGGCATTGAAAGGTAGCAAAAATGTACCCTATCCTTATTGTGGTTCTGAATTGGGTCCTTATCCGGTGTTATCTGCTACCTTTGTGTAATTTGTTTATCTGATTCTCTACCATTTCCGTTGTATATTTCAATTTTTCTTATGTCTGTGGCTAAAATCTGAAAAGGTTTGCTCTGGTAGTATTTATGGATGACATTCCTTGTGGAAGTTTTCTTTCTTTTTAGCATGTAATGGTTGGGACCATTTGTTGTCTGCTGAGTCTATTGTGGATAGTCACCTCAAGCATTTACATGATGAGTGTCATGCATTTTGTTGTACATTATCAATTGGTTTATTTGAGCTTCGAGATAAGGGTTGCATGAGAGCAATGCTAAAATTTTTTAACTAGCAATGGAATATCTGATACTTGCTAGTATGACATTTAAGGCATAATGCTGGCCTTGTGTGCAGGTGGAAATGGAGCTTGGGGACAGAAAAGCTGCATTATGGTCTTTGTTGCATTCGGGGTCTACCGTTTTGGCTCTTATGCAGTCCGCCCACCTGAGTGACTGTTAGTTTTCTTATTATAAAAATCCAAACTGGATATGGAGTGATTCAGGTTGATGCCTATTGCTCTTCACAACATTGCCTTGTACTGGTTTTAATTATTCCGAGCTTGGTCATTGTTTACGGTTGGGTGGGTGTTTCTCGGCTCCGTTTCAGTAGTTTTCTTTACTATAACTGGGTGTAAAAACCACATTCCTTTGGCTCCATCAGAGGTGTACTTCAACTGGCAGTGTTAAAAGGGTCTGATCGGTCTTTCCCTTTTTCCAAGTACTCGTAAAACATTGGAGTACCACTATTTGCAAGTCTCGGATGGTTGTTCAGCCATCCACAAGCTATTACGCGGTTGTGGTCGTTCCAGAGATTCTAAAGGCTCAAAATTTCTCCTGATAAGCCCGTCAAAACCAACCTCGACGTTACTTTGCCCCGACAGACGTTGAACCGAAACCAACGAGCAGTCCACTTTTGATGAATCCAAGCCATTTATTCGCATTGGTAGGTTTTGGATTCATCAAAAGTGGTTAGTAAAAATGGAGTGGCCCAACGTTTTGGGCTGGTTCCGCGAAGTGAACCCTTTGTAAAAAGAATTGTAAAAAAAAATATTATTATTTTTTGTATGTGACAACTTATTGGAATATCTTGTTGGCTTATTGGCAACGATATCAACTTTGTTGTGAGTGTAGTGGCTATTTGGGCGACTCAAGAATTTGCATAATTTCTAACATTTACATGCCAATGCAGATTTGGGTCTGTTTGGTTGGGAGAAATTTTTTGGCGAAAAGTTTTTTAGATAGAAAATTGTGTGACATGGTGAGGTGTAAAAAGAATAAAATTAATATAGATATGTTAGTTGTGTGAAAATAATTGAATAGTTTAGTAGTTTGTTTAGGAAAATGTGGAAAATATTAAAAAAATATGATAGTTATGGAGAGTGCAAGGTTTTAGTTGATATTTTTTAGCTAAACCAACACATCCTTAATAGAATCTTTCAGTTTGGAAGTAATAACAATAAAAATAATAGTAATAACCCCATTATTATTATAATAGATACATCAAACATGATAATTTATAAAATAAAAATTATTGTTACTAAATTGTTGACTTAATAAAAACAATTTTGATTTATGCATGCGATGCTTATTAAAAGGGACACTTATTTAGGTGCTATGGCGGTCATGAAAAGTGATTATTCTAAATTTTTTTAATATAAGATATTTCATTCTCTATAATTACTCTTTTTTCAATCATTTAGTCACCTTTTTTATATGATTGTCTTATTTTTCAATTATTTTTCTATAATTAATCACATAATTACCTTATTTATTTTGATTTTATTCTCTTTAATTCACATAATTACTCTTATTATATCATATTATTTCTTTTATTTAAAAAATGTTTACGTAAAGCGTGTGTTTAGTTAATGTTTACACAAAAAAAATTTCAATTTAAAGCTTTTCATTATCACAACTACCTTATTTTTAAATATTTATCTTTTTATAAAATTACTTTATTTTTAATCATTTTTATGTAATTGTTTATATAACTAATTTATCCATTTCAATTTTATTATTTTATCTTCTTATCATTATTCTTATTATATTATTTTTTATTTTAAAAACTTTTTATCTAGAAGTTTTATCATTTCTTAGATATATTCCAATTTTTGTTTTTCCAAAAGTTATATTAAATGCCGAACGCACCAGGCAAGTTCGCCATGCACGGACATGGAGCCCAATCGCCTGCTCCCAGGAGCAGGCAACATTCCCTGCTCCCGGGAGTTTATACCCTTTTTTTAAAATTTTTTTTTATAAAAATGTTAATCTAGGTGTATTTAACATGTGTATAAGTTTTTACCATTTTTGGAGTATTTTATATATTTATTTTTTATTTTTGAAAATCAGTGGCATTTTAAAATACACATGTTACTTAAAATGTCACTGATTTTCAAAAATAAAAAATAAATATATAAAATACTCCAAAAATGGTAAAAACTTATACACATGTTAAATACACCTGGATTAACATTTTTATAAAAAAAAATGGGTATAAACTCCCGGAGTAGACAGCGTGCCTGCTCCCGGGAGCAGGCGATCGGGCTCCCACGGACATGTGGCAGTCATAAATTGTGTGCCGCATCCCATTTAAAGATCGTGAAAAATGATGGGTCATGGCATGTGGCCGGCCACGGGACTCCATAAATACTTTTAATTTTTTTTTATAAATGTGTATATAACTTATAAATCAAGTTTTACCATTTTTTATGTTTTTAAGTATTTTTTATTTTTAAATATAATGACATTTTTCGTAATTTCTGACTCAATACACATAACTCTACATGCTTATAAAAAAAAATCAAATAAAAAAAAGGTCCCCACCAAAGTATCAGGCCTCGTGAAAAATAGGTTATATGTAAAGAATTTTTTACACTCTTTGTAATTATCTTATTTTTAAATTATTTTTACAATTTTTTATTCAACCATGTTACTTCTTAATAATTTCTTTATAAATACTTTATAAAAAATCATACTCTACTTAGTTTAGATGTTGAAAATATCTTTTTAAACTTTATGTTTATATTAAATTATTTTATTACATTGATTTTATACTATTTTAAGATGAAACACATGCACATGTTGAATTTGGATGAAAATTGATATGTCAGTAAAGTGAATAATTCTAAATACAATGAGTAGAATAAATTCCCTATTCATATCAAGTGGGCCTCATAGTGCATGAAATACATAGCTCAGTCTCATGTAGTAGAATATTTTCCATTATATAATTATTATATTTATTTTAATTTTATCTTTTTACTCCTCATCGCTATCCTTTTTATATCATGTCTTATCATATCATTTCATTTATTCCAAAAATTTTATGACTTTGTTTATTTTCGACCAATACTTTTTATAACTAAGGGTGTGTTTGGTAATGAATAAAACTTTTGGGGTGTGTTTGTTTGGGATATAAACATGTCAATCAAAACTTTTCAATCTAAAACTTTTCACTCTCCATAACTACTCTATTTTTTAATTATTTTTCACATTTTCCTATACAAACTATTCTACTTTTCAATCATTTCTACATAACTATCTATACAACTAGCCTATCTATTTTAACTTTATTCTCTTTACTTCTCATCATTACTCTTATTATATCACATCATTTTCTATCAATGTGACAACTTCTATCTCAAAAACTTTTCATCAAAAGTTTTACTCCCAACCAAACACACCCTTGATGAAAAGTTTTGGAGAGTAAAAGTTGTCAAATGATGTGATATGATAGGAGTAATGACAAGTAGTAAAGAGGATAAAGTTAAAATAGATAAGTTAGTTGTGTGGATAATTGTGTACAAATGATTGAAAAGTAGGGTAGTTGTATAGAAAAATGTGAAAAAATAATTAAAAAATATGACATTAGTGAAGAGTGAAAAGTTTTAGATTGACCTGACATTTTTTGTCAATTGCCAAACACACTCTAAAACATTTCAATATAAAAGGTGTGTTTGGGAATGAATAAAACTTTTGATGAAAAGTTGTAGAGATGAAAAGTTGTCAAATGATGTGATATGATAGGGATAATGATGATAAATAAATAGGATAAAGTTGAAATAGATAGGTTAGTTGTGTTGGTAGTTGTGTAGAAATGATTGAAAAGTAGGGTAGTTGTATAGAAAAATGTGAAGAAATGATTAAAAAATAGAGTAGTTGTGGAGATTGAAAAGTTTTAACTTGACAACTTTTTGTTGTTACCAAACACACCCAAAATTTTTCACTTTTCACAACTACCATATCTTTTAATTATTTCTTTATATATTTCTATATAATTACTCTATTTTTTAATTATTTCTAAAACTACCTATATAAGTAATATATTTATTTTAATTTTATTCTTTATGGTATTAATCTTTGTTTCTATTATATTACATTATGTTTATCAATTCAAAAGCTTTTATACTAGAGACTTTCCATTAAAATTTTTTATTACTTTCCAAACACACTCATATTAAATTTTTTTCAAAATTTTTTTATCAAATGCCAAATAAACATTCAAATAAAGAAACATTTTTAAATGCACTGAGGTGCACTTAGCCTCAGTGCACCTAGGTATATTTAACTTTTTTATTTTTTAAAATTCTTTTAATACAATTGTTTTTTTGATATTTAATACAATAGTTAATATAAGTGTATTTAACATGTTTTAAGTTTGACTTTTTTTGAGATTTGTAATTTTTTTTGGATTTTTAAAATCAGTGGCATTTTCATAATTTATGAATAAAAAAATGTCATTTATTTTAAAAAATTTAAAAAAATATTTACAAATTTTAAAAAATAGTAAATTTTAATACGTATGTTAAATATATTTAGATTAATAGTTATATAAAAAATTATCAAAAAATATAGAAGGGTAGTTGCACCCAGGTGCACTAGATTACAACTTTTCAAATAAATGGAGTATTAGCAATGCATACTGCTTTCCATAAAAAAAAAAAAAAAAAAAAGTAACGCATACAACCTTGCGTTGCGTTTTTTCTTCTAAGGGTTGGTGGAACCACACTCGCCAATCCAACTTATACTAGCCTCATCAGGTAGGCTAAAAGGCTCCCGGGCACATGCAATCGCGGTCCGGCTAAGAATTGGAGAGCGAGAAAAATTATCCACACCAACGGTCTAGATTTCGAGGATTCACAGATCTTCCTTCTTACACCTGCGAATCCCTCGTGAGTCGTGACGGCATTCTCAGCGAGTCACTTGTTATTTCTCAGTTGTCACGTGAGAGGAAACCCCGCACGTGAATCTGGTTTTTGAATTCGGAAGCCGGCGCCTTTTTCTACCAAGAAAGAATCCCATGCCATTTCCCATTCGCATTTCGTCCTTGCTTCTCCTTGTAGCCTCTCTCCTTCCCGTTCCCTTCCCATCTAAATCTCCGTCCCCTTCCCTTCCCTTACCGTTTTCTCTTCCTAATCTCAGGCTCTGCTTCACGATTCCTTCCTCTTCAAGGTAAGAAAAGTTTCTCAAAGATCTCCATGTTCTTAGATCGAATGCTCGTCTGTAACTCATTTTTTCGCTTTCTTTACTCTGACGATCTGATCCATGGGTTTGCATTTCGTTTTTTTTTTCCCGGAGGTGGGGGGTTAATTTTTTTATGAAATTCGCTATCGTTGTAACTATTTTCTACTTTAAAGTTATGTTTTCGAAGATCGGGGTTACAATTTTTTCAGATCCATCGTTTTTTAAAGAATCTTTTGAAAATTTGCAGGA
The DNA here is from genome assembly GCA_030490835.1 of Annona cherimola. Classification (NCBI taxonomy): domain Eukaryota; kingdom Viridiplantae; phylum Streptophyta; class Magnoliopsida; order Magnoliales; family Annonaceae; genus Annona; species Annona cherimola. Next base: position 97,689,811 of record CM059973.1, on the reverse strand, counting down.
TCCATCGGTTTTTTAGGGTTTTCATGACGGTTTTAATCTTCTTCTTGAGTCTTAAGGCTTAAAAAGCTGGGAAATGGAATGCTTGGAGGGAAAGTTGGCGCCTGCATATGAGAAGGACTCAACGCAGTGTGTCAGAGTAGCTGTAAATATTCGGCCGCTGATTACAGCTGAGCTTCTTGTCGGTTGCACTGATTGTATTTCGGTTGTGCCAGGAGAACCTCAGGTGATTGAATTTCTTCGGCTTTGATCTTCAAACTTATTGGGATTTGAAGATTGTGAATTGTTTTGGGCTTTTACAGGTTTCTTCAGCTTTTCTCTTCTTCTTTCTTGCTTTCTAGGCATTGATCTAGCAGCTAAAAATAGTGTTCCGAAGCTTGCCTTCATAGCTATCTACTTTTTGCCGTAATTAATGCTTTGTTGTTTTGGGCACATTCACAGATTCAAATCGGAAGTCATACATTTACATTTGATCATGTGTTTGGGAGTGGCGGGTCTCCTGCTTCCACTGTATATGATACCTGCGTAGCTCCATTGGTTGATTCTCTCTTCCATGGCTATAATGCCACTGTTCTTGCTTACGGGCAGGTTGGGTTGATCGTCGTCTCAATCTTTGCTCTTTAAGTTTTGATTTTTAATACTTAAATGCTCTTTTTTTGCATCAAATTTACCATTTCATTAATGAATTCCACACTTTTCCATTTTTTGGTGCTGTAGACGGGTTCTGGAAAGACATATACCATGGGGACAAGTTATACTGGTGAAGCAAATAGCAGTGGCATTATACCAAAAGTCATGGAAATGATATTTTCAAAGGTTGACAAGTTGAAGGACAGTACGGAGTTTCTCATCCGAGTGTCTTTTATTGAGGTAGGATTCTTCCTACCCCACTCTTCTTTTCTATTTTAGCTTGAATCGGTTCAATCTGTAGTTTTCATTTTGTTGTTTCGTCGTTAGGTTGAAATCCATGTGGTATGCCTCTGCCTTGATAAAATGGTCAGCACACATATGATCCAATTTGTAGCTTTCTGATGGATGAATCAAATAGTCAATACACACCCACTTCCCGCTTCCATGTAACCCCAGTCATTTTTCCCACCTTGATGATTGATGAAAAATCTACTTTATTTATTTTATTAACATTGACAGATGCCAGTGCTCGCAGTCTGTACTCCACCAGCGAGAATTATGATCTGGGGTTCCAAGATCGAACCACAATGCTGCTAGTTGTATCATCGAAGAGTTGCTAAGGATCATGGTCCTGAATGGATAATTATCACATCAGTTGAATCATCTCAAGAAAAGTGTATTCATGCAACTTTTATATCCCTAGTCACCATTCTCATTTATTGGGGAAGAAAAAAGAAAAAAGAAAAAAAGAAAAGGCCCAATGCCACTGAAAGCTGTTCTTTACCTTTCCTAGATTCCTTATTAATTTTTACATTCAGATATAATTTATTTTAGAAGTCTCTGAATTTTTTCCATTTATCATCGTCATCATCATCATTATTTGTGGCTGGCGACTTATTTTTTGAAGATTCCTGCTTGCAGATTTTCAAGGAAGAGGTGTTTGATCTACTTGATCAAAGTTTATCCATATCCACTAAGAGTGAAGGGGCACCTGTAACCAAGCCTAGTGCTCCTGCTAAGGTTCCCATTCAAATTAGAGAGACTGTGAATGGAGGGATTACTCTTGCAGGTGTTACAGAGGCTGAAGTTAAGTCTAAAGAGGAGATGGCAACATATTTAGCTCGAGGATCATTATCTCGTGCCACTGGAAGCACAAATATGAATAGTCAATCAAGGTCTATATTTTAACCAAACACGCAAAAAAAAAAGAAGTGTTATTTTATTGAGTTCTTGAATTTATTATGTAACTGTTGGCAAGCAATGAATTAAAGCTTCCTCTTGATTTTATTTTCCTTTTGTTCTAGTGGTTATTAATTTTGTGATCTGCAGCTAGTCTTTACTAAAAATTTGTTGCTCTTGTAGTCGATCACATGCTATATTTACAATATCCATGGAGCAAAAGAAAGTGACTGGTTACTCAAAAGCTGGTGTGAATATTGATGAGATTGGCGACGACATCTTATCCGCGAAGCTTCATTTAGTTGACTTGGCTGGTTCAGAACGTGCAAAGCGAACAGGCGCTGATGGGCTACGACTGAAAGAAGGTGATACTTCCTCTACAGTGAATCTGATGCAAAATCATAGTTTTTGCAAGATTTGTTAATCAGATGGGTCCACAGTCTTTTTTTTTTTTTTTGATGAAAGTCCAGTCTTTTAAGTTGCAGGCTAAACAATAATTATTTTTTCATGCCTAGGCATTCACATCAACAGAGGTTTGTTGGCGCTTGGCAATGTGATAAGTGCTTTGGGCGACGAGAAAAAGAGAAAGGAAGGAGCGCATGTGCCATATCGTGACAGCAAGTTGACTCGCTTATTGCAGGCATAGAAATCCTTTGCCTTTTTCTAATGAAATGCATGCCCTTTCAAATTTTTTTCATCAATCTATGAGACAAAAAGGAAGCTTCCATGCGTACGGAGAGAAAGGAATTTTCTGTATTCCATTATTCTATATGCAATGAATATTTCACAAATGAAGTGATGAAAGATCAGATTCAGTCTGATGACATGGAGTTAGAGCTATGGGGTTCCCTCAGTCTAAGTGAGATTTTTGTGGGTTCCTATCTTTGCAACAAATTGACAGGGGACTTGGATGTTTATGCATTAACATTGTACTAATTTTTTTTCGTTGTGTTGTTTGTTTGCTTTTGTTTTGAAACATCCACCATTTTTCAAGTGTCGTACATTTGAACTCCATCCACTGGAAAGTTTAAGTTGGCATTGCAGCTGCTGTGTTTCTGTAAACTCTGGAAAGTTTGTTCTTCCTTCCCAATGTAGTTGTAGAGACATTTTATTTTTACCTGATCATCATATGTCTTTTTCCGGGAACTGTAACATTATGCATTTGTTTCTGTTATTAATTTTCAGGATTCGCTTGGTGGAAACAGCAAGACTCTGATGATTGGTAGATTGCTATTGCATTTCCACTTCCTAGCCTTGCACCATCAACAATATAGTTGTATCTACTTATTTGCGACAAGAACTGTGCCTTGCTTTGACAATTACCTGTTTTTGTGGGCAGCTTGTGTAAGCCCAGCAGACACTAATGCAGAAGAAACATTAAATACTTTAAAGTATGCTAACCGTGCACGCAATATACAAAACAAAGCAATTGTAAGTAATAAGTTTACATTCACAATATGCAGGTGTCGTTGTTTTGCAACTTTTTTATTCTTAGTTGCATTTTTTCTTTATGTAGATAAATCGTGATCCTGTGGCAGCAGAGTTGCAACAAATGCGGAGCCAACTGGAACAATTGCAAACTGAGCTCCTTTATTATCGTAGTGAAGGTGCTGCTCCTTTTGAGGAGCTACAGGTAAATTCTGTTGTTTTCCATAAGTCCTGCTTTATGTTGGACTTGACACTTATGCAGCTGTTATTGCCCAGCATCTTAGGCACAAGAACTCTGTGCTTGAAACCAGCAATGCTGAACTGGAACAAGCTCTTCAAGAGCGTCAAATGGCTTGTGAACATTTACAAAAGAGTGCACTTGATGCTCAGGTTTGTTCAGTTGCTTGATAGTGCTGTTTAAATGATTATATAGCTTTGGGGAGCCTGAACGTCGTTCTTGGTTTCCATGTTAAGTTAAACAAATTGTAGCTACTGCCCTTGTCTTTGATTGCACCAAAGGATATGCTTATGAAGTCTTTTGATACAAAATGATTCGAGAATTTTTATTTGTTCTGCTTATGCATTGGTTATCATGCCAATCTACTGTAGAATTTGTGCCTACTCTGACTTTCAACAGACACTCGTTATGGCCTTTTTTTGGTCTATGGCATGTAAGGCATGTGCTAAATAACAAATTCTATGCTCTCTATTCTTTGTGCAAAATTTTAGATCTGTCCAGGATCCGAATACCATGTAAAAGACAAGGGCATGACTACCCTCTATTTTATTGCAGCAGCATTTATGTATCCCTGCAAACTATACTTTCCCATTATTATTCATATTTCCATTTATCACTCACTGTTTTTCCATCCAGTAATTATCTATCTTGTCACTAATCACATTATGATCAACACAACCTCCCATCTTGTTGACATACCTCTTGTACAAGTTCTTTTACATTCCTCATCAGTGCAACCAAACTTGTTAATATTCTGATGTTCCATATTTATGTATTATATTGTTTCGATTTTCACACAGTTACATTCAAGATAGCTAATGACCCTGATCCTTTATCTGTTATCAAATCAGGTTGAAAAGGATAAGCTAATCATGAAAATTGAATATGCTCGTAAGGGGAAATCCTGGGATGAGATTGATAGTGCTGATGGGAGCAAGGTTGTTCTCTAAGAAGTTTTCTTTAGTCTTTTGAACATTTTTTGTGTTTTTCTATTAAATAGAGTTCCTTGTCATTATTTTAAATTTACAATATTTATTGCAGGATTTTGATTTAGTGAGGACGTATGTTTTGAAGATTCAGGAGTTAGAAGGAGAATTAAGCCGACTGAGAAACTTGAATAGTTCAAAACGCAACAGTTTTATGGATTGTCTTGACTTAGAAGATGATGGGCTCCGCCCTAGAGAAGCATTTTTACAGAACGTTCATGATATTTCTCCAGTCTCTAATGATAAAACTGTGGAAATATCTGGTTAGTGGTTGTCAGCATGTATCTGCATTTTTTTCCTTCTCTGAAATCTCTTTATCAATTTCATTATTTATGTTCATATAATCTCGTAAAGCTGTATTTGGCTTGCAAATCAGAGTCATTCAAATGCATCCACAATTCTCTCAAGTGCAATTTCTGAAATGATTAGTGTCTAAAATAGAGAGATTAAAATCTGCCTTGAAAGCCTGTTGAATATGCTGCATGATTAACATCTGCCTTGGAAGCCTGATGAATATGCTGCAGTATGTGGCGAATACGTAATTATTTAGTCCGGCTGCAGTGTTTGTGGATAAATCACATGATAATTTCAAGAAATTATATTAATTAGTGATGAAATATTTTTCCTGATAATGGATGCAACAGATTCAGCCCAAAATGAAATTCTTTGTGCTGGTAAAGCAATACAGAAAATTGCCGGACCATAAAATTCAGAGACATACTGCTAAAGTTGCTTTCTAAGTCATGCATCATTTGGAAAGAAAATATGTAGATTTGTGGAAAGATCAAATGCAGCATCCATTATTCCTCATCAACTGAGATTGACACATTTTTCCATGAGAGGCAATTTAGAAAGAATTAAATTCTAAAATATTTCACGAGATTTGATGACTTTTGCTGAGGAATGTAACTACCATACTCTTAGAATAAAGCATCGGATGTCCTAGATGAGTAACATTCGCGCAATGCTGCAGTAGATTAGTTGTTTTAAGAGTTCTTAGTTATCACTTGAAGGACATTTTCATGTTGAATAAATTGCCTTTTTCAAGGTTTAATTGTCTCAGTGGTTGAAATGACCTTTTACTAGAGCAAAAAAGAATCTGATTTTTAGAGTTTTGAAAAAAATCTGCAAAGGTGATGCTGATGTAATTGAGAAGGAACTGGAGCATTCTTCTCTTCAAGACAAATTGGACAAGGAACTTCAAGAATTAGACAAAAAGCTTGAACAGAAGGAGGTTTGTGATTTTGTTTTTCTCAGCTACTATAACTAGTTATGAAAATTCACTTTCAAATTTGGCTTGTTTAGAGTATCTTCAAGAAAAAATTTGCTGATTGCTACTTCTTGTTTGTTTGCCTGGGTCCAGTTCACTAGAAATTGGCATTTTTCTATGTTTTTGTGCTCAGGGTGTTGGGCATATTTGCATATCTTGGACTATTTTTGATCTGTTTTATGCAGAGGACTTTAAAGGACTCAAAGTTTGTAACTTTCTATTGTATTACAAACTAATATAGTTGCAAGTTACATAAATTCCTTGTGCTAAGATTAAGAAATTGGATATGCTTTAGGGTCTGTTGGGATAAGGGGTAAATGTAATGATTATTTTAGGAAAACGTATTAGCACGTGTGCTCATAATCTCAGTGAAGTAGGACATGACAATAAAATATGTAAGGCTAAAAGACACGGTTTATGATAAAAAGATAAGTTTAATATGACATGTGTAGGGTTGACTAGGTAGGAAAATGTTTTATAATATAAAGAGGTTGGTTTCCAAAACCTTTCGACTATTGAGTCTTATATGAACAGCACCTTAACAAAATTGTTTTGCATCATTAATTGCTGGAATTGTAATATTGTGCTAGCTGGAGATTCTTTTTTTTTCGTTTTTTTAAAACTTAGTGAATCTACCTCAGGCGGAAATGAGACGATTTCCAAAGGTGGATACATCGGTCCTTAAGCAACACTATGAGAAGAAATTGTTGGAGCTGGAGCAAGAGAAGAAAGTCTTGCTGGTAAAGTTCTTACTCTCCTTTCATTTTGAAAGGATGAATTCTCTTCTTATAATCTTGCTTGTATTCTCTTCTTATAATCTTGCTTGTATGTGACAGATAGAGATAGAAGAGCTCCGTGGCAATCTTGCCAATATTTCATCCACCTCTGATGATGGTGCTCAAAAGCTGAAGGAAGATTATCTTCAAAAGCTGAATATTCTAGAATCTCAGGTTAGTGAGATATTGGTTCTGGATTTCCAAATGTTTATGTCATCTGAGTTGTAAAAATTTTTGTACTTGCAGGTAGCAGAGTTGAAGAGAAAGCAAGATGCACAGTCTCAGCTCTTAAGGCAAAAACAGAAAAGTGATGAAGCAGCAAAACGGTTGCAAGAAGAAATTCAGAAAATAAAATCTCAAAAGGTTCATTGACATGTCAATAAAGATTTACTTTTCAAGTTCACATTTTGGGTTTCCATGTTAACTAACAACTCGATATATTTAGGTACAACTACAACATAAAATCAAACAGGAATCCGAGCAATTTAGGGCATGGAAGGTTTTGAGAGAGAAAGAAGTTCTTCAAGTATGTGTACATTACATGTTTTACCTCTGTCTGTAATCTGTTCTTGACGTTTTATTGATTATAAAGAACTAGGTCATGGTATGAATAGTTGCGATGTCTTCACTTTTTATGGCTGGGCCATCTCTGGTGATCTTCTAGAGGTCCCACTGTATAAGTTCTAGTGGCGTTCTTTAACAAATCTGGCTCTTTTTGTGATTGATTTATTTTATATGAGTCATATGAATAAAACTTTCTTCTCTTCTTGATCCCAAATGTGATATCTGTGTAGGATAGCATTCTTCTTTTTTCTCTCCCCCTATTCCCAAGTTTATTAACCCATCTTCTAATTATTTCCATTTACACTTTATACGATTCATGTTCATTTCTTGAAATGTGAACTTGTGGATAACACAGCTTAAGAAGGAAGGTAGGCGGAATGAGTATGAGATGCACAAGCTAATGGCATTGAATCAGAGGCAAAAGATGGTAAATATATTTTATTCATATTAGCAAAGTTAATTGTACCATGACATGGGTTGAACTAAATCTCTGTCCTTTGGTTCTAGGTTTTGCAGCGGAAGACTGAAGAAGCTTCCTTGGCTACCAAAAGGTTAAAAGAGCTGTTGGAAGCAAGAAAAGCTTCATCTCGTGAAACATCAGGTATTGACACAATATGAGTTTTCACTAGTGCTGGTTTCAGAATTTGTAATTCTTACTACCTGTGGGATCTTGTGCAGGTGTTGGTAATGGTCTGAGTATTCAGGTACCGAACCCAGATAATTATATCAGACATTACATTTGGATTTGGAACTGCCTTGAGTCAGTGGATTTTTTAGCGTGTTTTTGCTGGAAATATGCATTATTTGCAAATGACGGCCCCTGATAATTGTTCATGGATTTCAATGAAGGCTCTAATGCAGGCTATTGAACAAGAGCTTGAAGTAATGGTTAGGGTGCATGAAGTTCGCTCGGAATACGAGAGGCAAATGGAAGCGTAAGGCCTCAGTTATTAACTATTATTATGTTTTATTTATTTATTTCTTTCAGATTTTTAAAAGTTTGTTGTGGAAGGAAGTAATCATGGAAATTCATGTATGGTAGATGACGACAAATTGATGTATAGTAGATGACAACAAATTGTGCCATTCTGGTCTGTTAGCAGAAGATCAAACTGTTTCATCCTTCATATGCTTTTGCCACTTATGCTTCTCAAATGCAGGGATCCACATCTACTACTACTGCTCATGATTGTCCAAAAAATAGGCAGAAATTTCTTTTTGATTACAGTTCTCTTGTGGCTATTTAGTTTACGACAATTGTGGAATGGATAGTTATGGATCCTGTAACTTCCATGTAGCCAATATTTTATGTTCTTTACTATTTCCACTGGGAGAAGAATACTTATAGTGGAAAAAATAGTTATTAAATCTTTATTAGCTTCCACCAGGCCAACACTCCAGGCCTTTTGGTATTGTTTTCTTTGACATCTCACTCTCTAGAAGCTTGCATTTTCACATCCTCCTTCTTGTAAACAGGAGGGCGGCCATGGCTAAGGAGGTAGCAAAATTGAAAGAGGAAGCAGAAATGGCTAAGCTGAAAACTTTAAGGTAAGTTTTAGATGCTCTAAAATTTCATATATAATTTTGGATTGTCTAAAATCTTGTGTTCAACTGCAGTGATTGCCCCCAGGCAATGTCACCTGGTGCAAGGAGTTCTAGAATTTTTGCACTTGAAAATATGCTGGCAACCTCTTCAAGCACCCTTGTCTCCATGGCTTCACAGTTATCAGAGGCAGAGGAGCGAGAGCGTGTCTTCAGTGGCAGGGGGCGCTGGAATCAAGTTCGATCACTTTCTGAGGCAAAAAATCTTATGAATTATTTGTTCAACTTATTGTCATCATCAAGGTAATTGGTAGCTTATGGATTTTATTGGCAGATTTCATTGGCTTTGATATCCCAGCGTTTTACTGGATTTATCATCCTATACAACCTTTAGGAAAAAACTAGAACTGCTGGAAGTTTAGACATGCTTGCGTGGAAAATTGAGCATGCAAGTTTACATGAAAGAGTATGATCAAATTTCTTATATGCTTATGACATAAATATATACTGATAAAATAAGAGAGAAATTAGATGCACTATGCTGAACTTTGGACTAATGAGATTAATATCGCACCCTAACCTTCTATTAACCATGATTTTTAGGTGTCAGCTGCGGGATAAAGAATTTGATTGCAGGGAAAAGGAATCAGTGATAAAAGAACTAAAAGAGAAGGTGGTTAGATTAAATAACATGGTTAGGCAGATGGAAGCAAGCATTGGTGAATTGCATCGCCAGGAAAAGATTCAGGTTAGTTCATTCTGCCTCCTGGAAAATTTTCACCCCTGTTTCTGAATCCAAAATTTATTGCCGCATCTGTATTTCCGAAATATTAACTCCTGAGTTTGAGCATTTGGGTTGATTTCTCATGTAGACATGTGATGTCTTAGTTAAATCAGAAAAGGGGGAAAATTTTGGATGAAACAGAGACTGACAAAGGCGCAAGAAGAGAAGGGAAGAAGATTAGTTGAATCAAGAAAAGAAATAATATTTAGATATACGAAAAGTAACCAAATGATTCAGTAATTCTTACACAAACTATTTTTCTACTGCAAAGCCAGCAATCTTCATATAAAAGAGAAACGTCCAGTTCCCAATTCTATGGATGATCAACAAATAAACCCTTGAGAATTCATAAGGTAATCCCAATCCTAGTGGGGATACAAATTGAATAACTTCAAATAAACAAATAAAATCTATAATGCAAACCATCGAGTTGATCTCTGTACTGAATACCAATTTTCTAATTAAATTATTCAGAAATCCCAAATAAAAGTATAAAACACAACTGAACCCTAACTTAGGTATTACCTCCTCATGCTTTGCATCAGCATGCAGGCATAGCCGTTAAATTAATGTTTTTTGAAATTAGAAATCCACCAAAGGGAAGAGGAATATCCCCCTTTTTCCCAGTCTCCACACCTTCACATTTCTTGATGAGAAAGAAATATTAATGTTTTAGGTGGTTGACTCTTTCATATATATATATCGACCTGCATATTTGGTTCCAGCCATAAATTTGGTTTTTTTTTAAAACTTTCCTCTATAATTTAGCATGATCTGAATCTGAGTGCATAATTAGTCTTTTATAATTTGAGAAACCAATGATGTTTCTGTTTTAATTGCATCAGAGATTAGCTTCCAAGAAAAATTTGACTGGCAGCACTAAAACTAGTGGTTCACAAATCCCACTTGTTGGTGATGAAAGGCCTTATGATCTGCGCAAGGTCTCTCTCTCTCTCTCTCTATATATATATATATATATATATATATATATATATATATTATACATGCACACCCATCCACCTATATGCAACGAGTTTTTTTTTTAAAGATTATTCCATTTTAGATATGGATTCAAATATCTGTATCAGCCATGTCCGATGCAAGATACGGGGGTGCTTTGGCTAGGGTTTTAAAAATTGAGTGTATCGGCCGATACGGGGTACATATCGGCCGTATCGATCATGGTGTATAGGCCAAATGAATAAAATTATAAAAAAAATTTATTTATTTTTCACTCTTTTGCACGTTTTCTATTCCAAAACTCTCCTTTCTCTACACTCATTTTTACACTAATATTTGTTCTTTTTTTTTTTTGATTAGGATATTCGTTCTTTTCTTGCAACTAGATAAATTTTTATTTTATTTTATATATTTATAATTTTTAGAAATCTAAAAATTTTAAAAATTATTCTGAAAAACTAAAAAGAGGAAACTTTTTATCAGTTACACAAATTTATTTGCAGTAATATAATTGATTTATGATTTATTTTATATTTTTTACTTTAGTCATATTTAATTTTGCTATTTATCATGCATGTTGAATTGTTAATGAATTTACATGTCCTTTCTATGATTTTTTTTCATATGAAATTTATACTGTATGTTTTATCATAGATATAATTATAAATTCTTGTATTTCCTAATTTTCTGATTTTTTAACATATTTTTTCATATTTTTATGGTAAAAATAAATTCTATCCAATATGGTTCGATACCGATATGATACGACCGTAACGTGTCGTTTTTAGAAGGCACCGATACACTTTCTGATACCCGTATTCTGAACCATAATTTTAGATATATACACATGCATACTTAGGGTGTGTTTGTTAACAACAAAAAGTTGTCAAGTTAAAACTTTTCAATCTAAAACTTTTCACTCTCCATAACTACCCTATTTTTTAATCATTTTTTCACATTTTTCTATACAACTACCCTACTTTTCAATCATTTCTACACAACAAACAACACAACAAACCTATCTATTTCAACTTTATTCTATTTATTCTTCATCATCACCCCTATCATATCATATCATTTGACAACTTTTCATCTCTACAATTTTTCATCAAAAGTTTTATCCATTCCCAAACACACCCTTATTATGTGTGTGTCTCATTGTTCACTAGTACAATAGGATTGCAATAATTTGCTTTCAATTTGTTAACATGTGTTTTACATATTGTAAGGTTCCACGCAACTCCTACATTTTCAGCTATGGTGGAAACAGTGGTGACTTAGAGGACATGGACACTTCAGACTCAGACTTATCTGATCCGGATAATGCCAATTTCGATGATGACAATGACAGTGATTGGGTAGAGTCAGGAAAGCTACAAGCAAAGAAGAGAGGTTCGAGAATAGGTGTTCACAAAACTGCTTCATCTATTAAAAATGATTCAAGGAATTTGGAAAATACAGGTTCAGAGAACTTGAGTGATGAGGAAGCAGTCAATAAGAAAATGAATCCTACATCAGGTTCTTGCTGTACCTGCAGCAAGTCTTCTTCATGTAAAAAGAAATGCGAGTGTCGGGCCTCTGCCAATGCTTGTGGGGAATCTTGTGGATGCAGGTCTAGTAAGTGTACCAATAGGAACCCTAACAACAAGGTCAAGGACCAAGAGGAACTGCAACTGGGAGAAGTAACAGAAGGCAGTGGGAGCGATGTGGTGCTTGATCCGATGGGAACTGACAATACTGAGCATAACAAAGAGCTTGTGTCTCACGGTGCCATGCTACTTGAAACAGCACTGAGTGACAGGCCAGTTGACTCGAAAGAGCATGATGTACAACAAAGAAAGCCCCTATCAGATATTGGCAACACACTGGTACGAGCTTATATTCATCCGAATCATGTTGAGTTTCATAACGATGATGCATTTCCTGTTATAGCAAGTTTCTGTCTAGTCAGAGGTCCTCATCTGCCATGTTTTGGATCATACTAATAAGCACATTAACCTGGCTAGATTTAATCCATGTGTTAGTGAAAAATTCATTCCGCGAAAAATTGTCACTGTGTTGCATTTACAAAGTAGATACTACTGCAGGTTAAATGCAATGCCCCAAAGCCAGGCCAGAGGAAGAAATGGCGCAAGTCGGAAATCCAACTCGTTCCCACAGCGCCACCAGCTCCTGCCCAGCCGGAGAGCAATGAAGCTCCTAGATCGACTAGTAATGCTGTAATTGAGCCCGACATCCCTCTGAAATTACCACGGGCAATGAACCCAACAACTGTAAGCAGCAATCCATTGAGAGAGAGGAACTCCCACCCCACGAATGAATCCAATGGTGAGAGAAAAACGACGGCAAATGGCCAGAGGAGCCCTGTTCGACAGCCTAGGAACTCCAACGAGAAAGAGAATACCCACTTATGAGCGATTGTTTGGATTCGTTATGCTGCTGATTCTTTAACAATCTGATTGTTTTCTCCTCCACGAATTCAGCTGCAGTATCTCGCAACTGATGTGAAGGCGAACCATCGGTCTCCGTTGGATGTCGGAATGGGGGGGGATTGATTGCTGGTGGTTATCTTGGCAAGTGATTCGATTTTCCAGAGTTGTATACGCTTCAAATGTTATGATGAGAAGGGATTGTAATTTAGTGTGCAAGGGCAGCAGTTTGTTGCCCTGCCAACATTTATGATTGTGGACACGGAGCAGCACCACTAACCATTTTGGTGTTTTCTACAAATGTTGTTTGATTAGATTGTCAAGGGTTAAGTGAGTGGTCTTTTCCTGCTTTCATCAGTTGTCCTGCAGCCTATGAATGGAATCGAAATATAAATGCAGTGCCATCAGGGTCCGCAATAAGATAGGAGTAAAAATTGAAAATAAAGTAAAAATAAATAGGAAATATGAGAAAATGATTAAAAATAAGGGTAAAAAATAAAAAGGCGGGGTAGTTAAGGAATTAACATGTCCAGCACGCGGTTACGGTCGCAGGTAAACACTTCACCAAAAAGGTTAACGGCTTGAATTAACTGAGGACCTTTCTTTGCCATTTGTCCAGCATGCCGGGTACAGGAAATCACTTTCCACGGTCTACATTTGTGTTGCTGGCCCAATTCGACATTCTCTTTGGTCCATGTTCTGCTACGGCAAAGCATCAGGCACGCTCGAATAGAGACTGTTAAGTTGCATAATGCCATCAATTTAGATTTTTTTTTTGGGATTCATGTATATATATATCAAGTCATCTGATATTATAAATCATTACATGCATAATCTTCATTATATAGAGAAATCAAATAATACCCTCATCCCTCCGGGGGTGCATAAACCCTCACCACTGGAGGGACGTAAACTATTGTTGTGAAGTTTCGAACCCACCTGCAACACTTTCAGCGCCATCAATTTAGACTTAGGGTGTGTTTGGTTGGAGGTAAAATTTTTGATGAAAAGTTTCTGGAGTAGAAGTTGTCAAATTGATAGAAAATGATGTGATATAATAGGAGTAATGATGAGGAGTAAAGAGAATAAAGTTAAAATAGATAGGTTAGTTGTATGGGTAGTTGTGTAGAAATGATTGAAAAGTAGGATAGTTTGTATAGAAAAATGTGAAAAAATAATTAAAAAATAGAATAATTATGGAGAGTGAAAAGTTTTAGATTGAAAAGTTTGAGTTGACACTTTTTTACCCTAAACAAACACACCATTAGTTGCAAGAGATTGTCTTCCAACAGGCTCTTCAATTTCTCTTGAGGCATGCATAGCCAGAAAACATTCTGTTGAACGCTCTACTAATAAACACGTTCTAGAGGAAAATAATATGAATGAACGAATTTTATGTGAAACAAAACCAGTCTACTTACATTACAAGTAAACGATCCCGGAACTACCAAACAAAAACCAACATTTGTAAGAAAATCAAACAAAAGTGCAACAAGATCACGAGTTCCGTAATTTCTGTAGAGCTTGATCTGTGCTCCCTGTAAGCTGCTATGCCCCCTCCACAACCAACAATGCTTCAAGCTCTGCTCTTCGCCGCTCCAAGTCCTGCATTGATCGAATTTTGAAGAAAACAGAGAACATCAAGACACTCGGAGTAGCATGTAGCTGCCTAAAATGAGCAACATAGGCAAAAACAAAATACATCATGCAGCAATCAGGCTCATAAGCAATGTTAACTGGGTTTTTAATATGACTGCTGACACAAATCACTGCGGTTCTGCCTTGGTCGTCTACACCTTACCCAACATGTCAGTAGAGCTAGTTGCAGCTTCCATCTGCTAAACAAAACTATCCAATGGAGCTACCATCTGCTAAACAAAACTATCCATGATATTCATCTACCATTGGCATAGATGATCCGTAACCCACCCCAGGATCATAATAACTAGAGGGAAAAAAAATGTCCGGAACCCAAAAAAATAAGAATAATAAAAAATTTACATGGACAGGGTTGAAGGGAATATGCGAAGTCAGTAAATCAGGACCATTCTACAGCCCAGTCATGGCTCCACCTGAAAATTTTGAGCCAGATTTGGAAGCACTAGAAGCTTCTGTCAAAAATATCATGGATGGGAGGGTAAAACTAGACATGCAGCTCACACCTCAGCCATGCACAAAATTTGTTCGTTGGCATGATGTTGGCCTTTACTGGTATATTGCAACTTATAAGAATACTAAGCTGTGGCAGGAAAAACTGGCCTCAAAAAATGGCCCGATATCCGCTTCAGTTGGGTGAGAAATTTTCACCCAGCTCAAGCAGTATGAGCATTGGCATCAGCTCAGCTGTTAATTTTCACCATTTATAAGCATGATTTTTAGCTGACCTCTAAATCTTTAGCTGCTTGCTCTCTTGTGACCTCTTTGTGCAGCCGAGCACGCTTCAAAAGTCCAATACAAAGAATCCCCTACAAACCAGCAATTAAATTAGGCCTACGGAAAAAGGGAATAATACGCATACAGTTTTTCACTAGAAATGAAGACCATATTATTAAAGAAATCATCATCTCACCGAGATTAAATAGGTCAACCCGCAAGCAAGGAGTAGATAGCTTGATATTTCTTGGAGGAGGACTAGATCCTTCCTCTCTTCATCAACATTAGGAAATGCTCTGGTCATCACGGCAACACTGAAAGAAATGTTTTCTAACATCAGCACATGGTTGTATAAAATAGGAAATTACAAAATCGTAACATCTACATAGAACATAGCCTAAGACCAACTTTCTTTTCTTCTTATTTTTTAATCCTTTTCGTTTTAGTGAAAAATGAATAATACATACAAGATCTGCAGCATGCCCCTTCCAGCCCAATACTCTAGTATCTGCATTATGATAATAAAAAATCCACGTTAAATCTGAAGAAAAAGTCAACAGTTGTTTTGAAGTATGGAGTACTTTGTAAAGTCCTGAATGCGTTTTTGAAAAACATACTTCACAGCATATACATACAGAACTCGCCCTCACGGCTTGGAAAGTGCACGAAAAGCTAAAAGGATTTGCCAAATTCAGTAATTCCGAAGTTTTAAATGAGTGCTGGTGTTCCACCAATTTTTAGTGGCGAAGTCAACCAACAACGAAAACCATACCTAGCGAGAAATCAAGATTACCTGAAGCATCATCACAAAAACTCACCTTGCAGAACTTGAGTATGAAACTCCACTCCGTCTCGGCGACGGCCACAAACAATGCGATCACCACCCCATAGCAACGGAAAATCCCGCCGAATATCTGCGGAAATCCACAACAACAGTTACAAATTTTTTTTTTTTAAAAAAATTAAAAAGTCGCACCGTACAAAAAGAGAGGAAGAAACGCAAGTCCAAGCATGGAAGACGTGCTGCGCATACATCAGATCTGTGCTGGAAAGAGCGGACGGCAGAGAGTGCATTGACGAAAACGCAGAGGATGGCGGTGAGGGCAGTGATGAAGCTGAAGCATCTGCAGACGACGAGAAAAGGATCTGGTCCGGATCTGATTCGGACCGGAGGGAGAGAAGGCCTCTGGATCTGAGGGGAGCCTTCCTCCCCTTCATCTCTCGCCATTTCTTGCTAGGGTTTCTTTTCCATATGACCGAACATCGTATCATAAAACGATAAGAAGCTACGAATTTTATTTTTTTTTCTTTTTTAGAAGAAGATTCTGGAATTTTTCTTTCCGTCCCTTGCCTTTTGGGAATTCTTCTCTTTGCTTCTGCTTCAGGTAATCTATCTGTTCTGTTCTGGGATTTTCCTCGTCCCCGTTGCTTCCTTTCGCCTTTCTCTTCTCTTGCCTTGATAGTTCGTTCGTTCGTTCGTTCGAAATGGCCGAGATTGGTGGGAAAGAGATCTTCCCATCCGCATTCACGCACCTGCAATTCAAAGTCAAACAATCTCTCCACACCTGACACGTGCGAAACAGAGGGGGATCGTGGACGCGTCTCACTTAGCGCTGGTGAGATCTAATCGCCATTTTAGGGGTTGGGTTTAAAATTTGGAGCCTCAAGTCCTCAACCCACCTTGAATTAAAATGGGTGTGGGTCTGGGTTGCACAGCGCACTAACCCAACTTGAAACCCAAAATC
Source organism: Annona cherimola (assembly GCA_030490835.1). Classification (NCBI taxonomy): domain Eukaryota; kingdom Viridiplantae; phylum Streptophyta; class Magnoliopsida; order Magnoliales; family Annonaceae; genus Annona; species Annona cherimola. The sequence goes on along the minus strand of CM059973.1, from coordinate 97,672,910 downwards.
GAATATTGTGTTTTTTGAATAATGATAAAGTTTTTTTGGGTGTCAAAGTTTCTGAATAAGAATGTGATGGGCTCCAATCAAAAGAATGTGATGGGCAATGCGTAAAATATGTTAGGTTAAAATTTTTAAATTTAAAACTTTTTATTTTTCATGATTATCTCATTTTTTAATAATTTCTTCACATTTCTCTATACAATTTTCCTAATTTTTTTTTTTTATCATTTTTACACAACTACTAATACAACTAATATATTTATTTTAACTTTATCTTTTTTACTTGTTGTCAGTACCCCTATTATATCACATCACTTCACAACTTTCACTTTATAAAACTTTTCATCAAAAGTTTTATCCATTCCCAAACATACCCTAAGAATAAAATAACATAATATGATATGAATAATGTTGATGAGTAAAATGAATAAAGTTAAAATAAATAGATCGATTCTACGGGTAGTTGTGTAAAAATAATTGAAAAGTAGGATAATTATATAGAAAAATACGAAAAAATAATTAAAAATAAGATAGCTACTGTTCATTAGGAAAAAGACTATGACACATGCAACCTTGGTGTGTATGCAGTTTTTTATTATATTATTCATGATTATTATCTTGGAAAAATAAACATCTAAGGTTTATTGTTTTCTGAATACCTATTTAATGTCCAGGTAGTTTAAAATTAACCATATAATCTTTATGTTTTTAATTATGAATGTAAATTAATGAAAATAATTCGAATAGAATCAGGATTAACCATAAAAAGGTTAAGAATTAATGTTCACAAGTACACTTTGAGTTAAGAGTTGGCTTCGGCTGGAGCTGAATGAGGGCATGGTTTACAACAGTTCACCATGTGATAGCTGCTACTGCCTTTCAGTCATGAATTGTTGCATCCGGATGGTCCGTGAACTATTTTAATCACCGTGCGTTGAAGGACCTCCTTAGGCAGCTTAGAAGTAATTTCTAAAACAACGCTCACGGAATCGCATTGCAGCCATCCAAATGAGAGATACGAAATTTTTTGATTTTAAAAATTCAGAAAATTCGAAGTAAATGGATCAAAATTTTTAACAAAATTATAGGAACAAATCTAGATATTTGTCATTTTTCTTTTAAAAATATCTTACATTATTATAATTTTTCTTAATTTAACTAAGTTATATATAATTGTTTTCATTTAGGTGTGTTTAATATAGAGTAAAAATTAGAAAGAAGTTCAAGAAAAAAATTTTAAAAATGAGAGAGGTAATGATTAGAACGTACGTCGGTTAGATATTAAAAAATGTGAAAAAGATTAGAACATGGATGTAATGATTGAAAAATTAGGATAGATAACTAGTTAAAAGATGATAAATCATATAAAAAGGTGTGTAAGAAGAGCGGAGAAAGTTTTTCTTTTTGCCATTTTTGTAGTATATCAAATGCAACCTCAGGTGACTAGTTAAAGGGGTATTCCAAAGTAGTAAATTTTAGTCTCACACAACTTTTTTATTTTCAATATTAACTTTTCTCATCCCCAATACGTATCCTATTTAAGCTTGTTGAATCCTTTCTAACCAACTGTTAGTTTATATTAATATAAATTTTAGATTTATCACTTTTGACTCAAACAAACACTTGCCAACCCAAGTTACGAAATCAGAGTTAAAAGTTTAAATTTTACAAATAAGGCTAGAAAAAATAATATTAGGAATCAAACCCGGGTTTTATAAACCCGTCGCACATGACGAATTAGTTGCGTATATAAGCAGAATAGCAGCAGCATCACTGCAGCGGTGGGACGAGAAAACACTCATCGAAATTCCAAGATGGGAGGGCCAAAACCTACATACATCCACCACGACAACTGGAGCATAGCGACGTCTACCGTGTTTTCCATTTCCAACATCTCATTTCCACTGTCACGGACAAACACGCAGCCGATAGATTCCGTTTGTGTTCTCTTTCGAGAGCAGCCCGGTCGTAGCTGCAGGCTGTGGCAAAACTTACCAGAACAAGGCGTGCACAACAGATTCGAAATTCAGGCATGAGGGATTTTATGTATGCATTCATGGGTAACAGTCCCCTAAAAAAAGTGATGAATTATCTGATGATAGTGGAGTACAAGCTCTAATAAGCAAACCCTAATATCGAAAATAACAACAGTGCATGCATTGGCATATAAAATGTACAAAATAAATGAAATGCTTCCCCAAAATTTAAAGTCGTTAAAGAACACTATTGCTATCAGCTCTGTGCTTTCCCATCCCTGCGGCCGTTGAGTTTGGCAACCCAGAAGCTGAGTTGCTGGGCAACACACTCTGAACCTGTTGATCCATAAGAACAGAACTTTTTTACAGAGTTCTCCGCACCGAGGAACTCGTAAACATCTTCTTCAAACACGGAATCCACGTCTCTCAGCTCCTCCAGAGTCAGGTCTGAAAGGGTGCAACCTTTGGAACAACAATAAGCAACAGACCTCCCAACGATATCATGGGAAGTCCTAAATGGTATTCCCTGCATGGAAATTGGAAGGAATGGTTGCGTAAGCATCGTCCTGGCTAGCTCAAGTAGTGGAAATATATGTGTTGATTCCCATTAAAGCTGAATGGGAAATTGTTTTATATATAAGGAATATTCAGGTAGAATAATGTATTCTATTCCCATACTAATTTATAATCTACTCCACCCATTGTATTTAGAATAATGTATTCTATTCCCATACCAATTTTCAATCGGATATGTGTATAGACCCCATCTGAAAATGGTACGAATTCAACGTAATAAAATAGTTTGATGTAAATAACAACTTTAAAGTGGTTTTTTCAACATGTAAATCATTTGCTATAAAATTTATATATGGATAAATGATTATATAAAGTTTCATTGCATTTTAATATGTGTGGGGCTCATTTTTGGGCAAATGTACAACAGTTCCAGTGCAGTTACATAAAAGGAAAAGGGAATAGGGCTGGATCATCAGGTTTGTAGACATGAAGATGTTGTTCTATGTTGCTGATTGAATTGAGAATTGGCTAGGTTTCGTGTCCTCAGATTGCAATTGCACTTGAAATATGTAAGTTAAAAGCAATCAAAATACCTTTTTTACTAAATAATCAGCGAGAGTGGTGGCATCAAGATGTCCAGCTGGTAAAGCCCTTCCTATCCTCTCATGATTGAATGTGATATTCTGTGCAAACTCCGCTGACACCTCAAGCATTGCGACAATAGTCCTAACACTATCAAAAAGAGGCTCCTTGTCTTCCTGCTCAGAAAAGAGAAGCTTTTTGAAAATCACAAAAAAGAAGAGGAAAACTTGTCCACATGAGAAACAACTGAAGCAGTGCTTATGCATTACCCATGTGAAGCATCTTGGATGGGAGCCAGCACAAGAATGATCTCCAGTTGACTTAATAGGAGCCCACTGTTTAGATAATGGACTGTAATAGCAGAAATGTATGCTGGCTGGCAAGTGCATATACATGCCTTTTGCACCACATCATATGTACTTTTTTAACCAACAGTGCCAAAATAAGGCACATGGCATGCAAAGATGCCTCCAAGTTTCAATTCAAAACATTACAAGAAAATTATACCTGCAGATCACGATTGTAAGCTTGTGGGAGTCCCTTGCATAGCACAAGAAGGCTGACAAGGCTCCCAATAACCCTAGCAGACTTCCCGCGAACAAGTTCCATGGGGTCTGGATTTTTCTTCTGAGGCATGATGCTGCTTCCTGTTGACACTGAATCACTAGGTGTCAAGAAACCAAATTCTTCTGATGCCCACAAAACCCATTCTTCGCCAAGCCGAGAAAGATGAACAGCAATGATGGAATTGGCAGACAACAACTCCAAAACAAAATCCCTATCTGACACTGCATCGATGCTGTTTGAGAAACACAGAACAAAAGAAATCACTCGCCGGTAAGTTCATCCAAAATTTAAGACAACTGCATCCCCATTGTTTTTGGACTAACTTAGGCTACTACAGTATGCTGTCAAACTGTCTGAGTAGCAATCACTCTCAATCAACTTGGACCAGAAATTAACGACTCAACAGATCTATATATCAGAAACCTAAATCCAGTGTGTGTTTTCCTTTTCTGATGGTTATAAACCCAGAGTGTTGTATCTAGGATGAATATATATATTTTTTTCACAATATTTATAATGGACTCATTGCAAAAGTTGACAGGTAACTGCAGTAGCAATCTCGCAGAAACAGAACATTTCCCAAATGTTTTTTCAAGCTTCAAGCTGTGAGAAAATTAGCCCCGGAAGAAAATGATTGAGACCATCGCATTAAAAAAGCCACACATGACATATCAAACAGGTTTATCTATTCAAGAGGTTTGATCCCATCAAAACGAATGGAACCTGAAAATCAAGCAGCCAGAATGTTTCAACTGCAAACAAGTTCAAGAATTAACAATAAATAAAGGATGGAACAGGCAGCAGAAGTGAACAAAACTAGTTGCAGGAAGGATGCAAAGCATATAATGGCACACCCGATAGTATAAGATTAAATAACAAATGCTCAAAGCATCTGTGAAGCTCACAAGTGAAATGAAAAACCTACTCTGCCCAAGATTTATAAGTTTCTCAGATCACGACTTTTGAAGTAAAACCCACTAAAAGCTTATTTGTATAAGAAATTAAGACCAAGCAGAACATAATGACAATACCATGGTTCAAACCAGTGCAAAGCTGTAGTTAAATTGGTTTGAACTTTGAAGTTTGAACAGAACTGATCAGTAGACAGATTCAATTACTAGTTTGATTCTGATCACATTGGTAGAGAAAAAGCTTGAGTCATGACAATGAACTTTGAACCTGATAATTAACAGAATAATACAAACAATTAAAACTAAATCCAACTCATCCAAGGATATTACCAACTATTGGAACCAAATAATGAAAGAAAAACTATAATTTCAACATGTATGGTTAACTTCTCATGAAACATAAATAAAGATCTACAACAGCCAATGATGTTAGATGGGGGCTAGCCAACGGTGAAAGCCAAACAGCCTTAGCAACTATGTATTTGCTATCCTAAGTCAATTATGTCCATCTTCTGTAAAATTCTGCCTCCTATTTTGCAGGTACTACAACAGCAGGGTTAATACTGTCAGTGCCTCAGTGGTCCTTTGAATGGTCATTGGATAATAAACAGAAGACCATTGCGACTGGCCATATAAATATGAATACTCTATCAAACATGAATTTTATATCAACGATCTGAAGAAATATTTTAGTTGAAGGTTCCAATTACATCATGCACCATAAGATCCAAGGATCCATTCCTTTCAAATCTATAAAACAGGTAATGTGTTTGTGGCTTGCAAGAACAGCAGCAAAAAGGTTAATTTTGACATGACCTTCTAAACATAGATATGTGAGGGTACTAATATAAACTATAAAGGCCGGGCATATGAATCAAATCAAAGAAAGGAAATTTACCTGTTTCTCATAGGCGCAGTAAATCCCAAAGCATCTGAGGTCATAAACCTATCTATTGGAAGGCTGGTACCGGCCAATGCACAAGAACCAAGGGGGCAGACATTGAGCCGATCTCTACAGCTGATTAAGCGACTGGAGTCACGTTCAAGCTACAAGAACACTGCCATTAGGAAAACCGCCATTCTGAAGGCTAAATAAAAAGTAGCACACCTTTTAACTAACAGAAGTAGGCAAAACAAAAATCCACAGCTTTCAACCTGTTCAACGTATGACAAGAGAAGATGTTGTAGCAGAACAGGCTGCGCCCTTTGTAGATGTGTATATCCAGGAACTATCAAGCCTTCATTCTTTAGAGCTAAGTTGACAAATGCTACCTGAAATTCCAAAAAACCAGGACATCCATGGTAAACACAGCTCAAAAGGGCAAAGAACTTAATATGACAGATACACAAAAAAAAAAAAAAAAAAAAAAACTAAGAACACCAGTCATGCCAAACAACAGAAATCTAAAATTAAACATGGATCAAGTGGAAATCTGCAAAGACAGAATTTTGCATACTTTACCAAATTTAATTGGCAAAAGAGAAACTTATGATCAGAAAGACATTTCAAAAGCAAACAATGATAGGGAATTCCTGCGGCAACTCGGGTGAGAAAATTCATCAAGTAGATCAAACAGCCTGTACAGATACTTCATCCGCAGCTATTTGGCAGATGTCGTAAAGAAACAGTAAACACACACTTCATTTCTTCTATTACTAACACCATTTTTTATTTTTTTTTCTGTTAGAGCTCTTCTCAGTGAACTAAAACCATTTTTTTTCTCTGTTAGAGCTCTTCTCAGTGCTAAAGTTCTAATTCACTCATGTCATGGTCACCACGCTGCAAACAAGTTTCAGAACCTATACTTCTCGAAAATTTGATCACGTTACTTCAAATTTCAATGACATTTCCCTATTGAGATTTTCTTGCCTCCAGAGACAGTTCTCAGCCTACCGGCACAGAAGTGAATCTCCATTTGAGCTACTTTTCTGGTTAAAACTGTGTGCGGACTCACTATGGTAAGAGGTTCTAAAAACACTTTCCACTCTCAAAACTTATGACATGATTTAACATCTTAATAACCTAAACACTTTACTTTTACTATTATTAACTCGACATTCCAATCAAATTTTCTAATCTTTCTGATCTACATGACAATCCTATCCCTTTTACCTTTATTTTCTTTATTAATATTCCTATTATATGACATCACTTTGCTTCAAATTTTCAACAAAAATTTTCAAGCTTTTACCAAGCGTACCCTAATCGCATGAACAAATGCCAGACAGAAGGAAAAAGAAGTTTTTTTTTTTTTTTTAATCCTGTCACACTCTTGGATGGCAGGCAACTGATGGAGGAGAACTCCATGGAGGGATAGAGGAGGCAATTATTCGAGACCTCCCACCCTACACACCCTTGCACACACTCACGTCAGTACCTTACGACTGCAAGATCAGCAGACTAACATAACGAACATCATCGTCAAAGCTGGAGTCTAAGCACAACCTGCAGCAGCTTGATTCTGGCGAGAATCTCATCTATCGCATCCCGGCACCAGAGTCGAAGATCAGTAACGACCTGATCGTTCCGACTCCGAGCAGTGTGCAACTTTTTCGCAGGCTCCCCGATCAAATCCGTCAGCGCCGCTTCGATATTCATATGCACATCCTCCCTGTCCGCCCTCCACGAGAACTCCCCCGCTTCGATTCTCCTCTCGATTTCGTCAAGCCCTTGCAAAATGCGATCCCTGTCGCCGACGCTCATCAAACCCTGCATCACCAAACACCATTAGCGACACCAGAGGCTGGGGATCAAAAACAGGGTGGGGGAAAACCTGGTGAGCTAGCATGGTGGCATGGGCTCTGCTGCCTCTTATGTCCTGCTTGTAGAGGGCTTTGTCGAAGGAGACGGACTCACTGAACTTCTCCACGGCGTCCGTGACGCTCTCCTCGAACCGCCCGCCCCAGAGCTTGTTTTCCTTCTTCTGCGGCGCTGTCGAGGTTTCGACGGAGATATCGGGCTTCATGGCATGCGAGGAGGAGGAGGAGCAGCAGCAGATTCGGGATGCAGGGAGCGATTTGCGAATGCAGAGCGCCGGGCCGGTTGGGAGCTGGGGAAGAGAGCGAGAGGACGGTCGGAGGAGCGACTGCATTGCTTACTCCCGCAGATTATCAAACGCCTGCAGTGCAGAGAAGAGACTGAGAGACAGAGAGAGAGAGGGAACGGCGATGAGAACACACTCTCGGTCTCACCCTCTTCTTTGGCCGCCCTGTACGTGATAGTGGAGATTCCTGGTCCTTGAATGACTGCATTTTAAAATAAATTTTTTTTTTTTTTTAAAAAAAGGATAATTTTCCTCGTACAAATAAGATGTACATAATTTTTTTTATACTCCTAATATTTTATAAATTTTTTTATATCCATAATATTTTATCATAAATTTTCTTATACTTATACCATTAAAACTACCATTATCTACCTATTGAAAATACGATTTTGCCCATTTAAAATTTTTTAATTAAAATAATATGACTCAAATAATGATATTAAGGGTGTGTTTGGTTGGAGGTAAAACTTTTGATGAAAAGTTTTAGAGGTAGAAGTTGTCAAATTGATAGAAAATGATGTGATATAATAGGGGTAATGATGAGGAGTAAAGAGAATAAAGTTAAAATAGATAGGTTAGTTGTATGAATAGTTGTGTAGAAATGATTGAAAAGTAGGGTAGTTTGTATAGAAAAATGTGAAAAAATAATTAAAAAATAGAGTAGTTATGAAGAGTGAAAAGTTTTATGTTGAAAAATTTTAATTGACAAGTTTTGGCCCCAAACAAACACACCCTAAATACAATATATTAAATAATTTGAAAGTTATATTAAGTTTAATTTATTTTAATTAAAAAATTAAAAAGGGTAAAATTATTTTTTCAATAGTATGGATAACGAATGATTTTAATAGTATAGGTACGAGCAAAATTTATGGCGAAATGTTATGTGTATAAAAAATTATGAAAATATTGTGGGTACGAAAAGAATAATGTGCATTTGTTGCCGTGCAAGAATTATTAAAAAAAAAAACAGTAACCGATAGATGTCACGTGCGCATCAGAGTATGTCTCTTCGCTTGGCGTCGAGATACAAATCTCATTTCAACGGTTCTTTTGACTGACAATTGGGCAGCCATTCCGCCGGTCCCGTGTTGGATCGCCCTCGAGTGTAAGGTATCGATTTTCAATTTTTTTTCATGTTACGTGGGAGTTTTACATATTTCTTCGTAGTAGGCGGGGTATTATAAAAAAACATAATTCTGTTGCATAAGGGTCGTAAAGGTACTTAATTATAATATTAGATATCGCAGCATACATTATCAATAAAAAAATATTATCATATTTATTGACCACAGAGTTTGCATGTAGGGGGTTTTACACGGAGCTTCTTACCTCCTTACATATTAGATGAGAGTTTGTCGTCTTCCTTGAGCTTGATTATTATATCTAAAATGAGTTCTACTATATACACCAAATCAAAAAAAGAGGAGGGTACTTGCAACTAGCGCAAGTGACAGGAAATGTGGTTCTTATTTCAATATCAAAGCTTGGGGATGTCTTCTTTATTATTTGGTGAGATTTTTTAAATGAAACTTATTGTCTCCCCATACGTTAAATGAGAACTTGTTGTCTTTTTCGAGCTTGATTGTAATATTTAAAATAAGTTGTAATATATACATCTAATAAAAAAAGTTTAAAAGAGGTATTTGCATTTGCCTCCCTTGCATTTTGGATTTTTACAATTTTTGTCTAATAATTATTAATTTTATAAAAGTGTCACTGTTCATCAACTTTGTTTGGAAAAAAAACATTTTTATCCTTGATTTATCATGAGGTCTAATGGTAACTGAATTAGTATCCCGGGCAAGCGAGATGAGATCAAAAAATATTATTATATGATATTAATTGTGTCTAAATAGATTATAAAATCGGGTTAAAAATCTTTCTAACTGTGTTTTTTGAACAAGGTTCATAGACACGGATATTTCTACAAAATTACGGGTGAAAATTGTAAAATAACAAAAGGTTCAGAGACAAATGCAAGCCCGGCCAAAAGTGTTTTTTTTGGAAGGCATAAATATGCATTTCTGCCTAAGTTATGTTTCAATAAAATAACACAATATACATAAAAAGAGATTTTTTTTTATCTACATTGCTGCTGCTAAGTGTCATTCACACACTATTTTGATTCTCTTAGGAGGTAGTGGACAGTAGGCTACTTCTGTTTTCTTTTTCAACGGTTAATATAATTTAGGACAAATCCCATGTATACCCACAAATTTTATTCTTAATTCCATTTATACATACGAATTTTTAAAATTCCATATATACCCACCTATTTTACTTAAAGTTTTACTTATACCCACGCAGTTAAAGATCCGTTAAAGGGGCAGTTAGCACCCTTGTAAAATGACAAAAATGCTCCTCCCTAATTATGTTTTTATTGCAAAAAATATATATATTTTAATGAATTTTTAGCACTTTTATAGTTATAAAATCACATATTATTTAAAAGTAAATTTTTAGTTTTGAGCGAACTAATCTTAAATCACAGTAGGACTTAGATATATTCACATTAATGTGTTCTTAACAGCGTTAGTATAAGTGAAATTTTATGCAAAATATGTGGGTATATGTTAAATTTTTGAAAATTGGTGGGTATAAGTGGGAATTAAGGATAGAATTCATGGGTATATATATGAGATTTGCCCTATAATTTATATATGTAAACAATTTTTAGGCTTTTTAAATAACGTGATGATGTTGGTGCTAATACAATAATAAATTAGGAATAAAAATACCGAGATACATGTGAGATAAAACAATAATACACTATAAAAATCATTGCTTACATAAATGGGATAGACAAGCAAGTCAATTACTTGGCTAAACTATTAATCTATGACTTATTCATTTAAATAAATTAATTGGCAGGTTGGAACTCATTTAAATGGGAGGTTTAGTCTTTAAAATTTAAAGTTGGATGAAGAAACTCGTCTTGGTTATCATTTAGAAATGTCAATGATCAATAATTTGATCATCTAAAAGGATAACACAGTAAAAAAAATACTAACGTGATAACAGATGAGTTAGACAAATGGGTTACCGGGTCAATCCTAATCTATTAAGTATTAACATCTTTACCTAAGAGTTAATGAGAGTAGTGAAATTTTTGAAAAAGTAATGTAATACAACAGAAGTAGGGTGAGAATAAGATATGATAGTCGTATGAAAACATACGTAAAAATAATAATAATAAAAAAATTAAATAGTTAATATTTTAAATTATTAAAAGAAATTAAATATGGATTCCATTCCATTCACACATATCGGGATGCCAGATGCTCTCTTGAACCAGAATTCATTTTATCGTCTTAAGCGGCTGAAATTTTCCATAATCCATGTGCTCGGGTGGCAGTCTGTAGTTCGAAGTCCAAACTTGAAAGTGCTTTCGCTAAAGCACCGATGTAGTTCGAAGATCCAAAAGTACATGGTGTCAATCTAAAAAATAATCTCCTTATTTTTATGGCTTGTGCTGTTGGGAATAGGATTACGACAGCGTGCAAACCGTTCCAAAATAACAGTGCGCACGCAAGAAAAGGCCACATAGAGTCCCTGCTGAAAGAGTATTATTATATATAGTATGATGTATTTTGGGGTAAAATATAACATTTATTTATTTTATTTTATTTTGATTTTATTTGAATTTTTCTTTATAAACATATTTTCCTAAGTGTATTTAATCTATATACCGAGTTTTGTCATTTTAGAATACTTTTACATATTTATTTTTTATTTTTAAAGAAATCAACAATTTCAGGGGCATTTAAGTTATTTTTCATTCCTTAAAAATTTTGATTTTTAAAAATAAAAAATAAATACATAAAATATTATAAACTTAGTATATAAATTGAATAGACTAATGAAAACATGTTTATGAAAAAATAAAATAAATGAATGTTGTATTTTAGCTTAAAAGACATCTTGATGTATATAATTGTGCTCCCCGTTGAATGCATTTAGAAGCAGGCATGTTAGGTAGGGAAATGTCAAGGTAGCACTTTTGCCCCTAGGATAGTGGACATACTGTCTTAATCTGTAGGTTGCTTAGTGGACTTGTATTTTGCCTTTCTAGCTTTTCAAATATGATGAAATAATAATTATAAAAAGGGGCATGCTTCTAGATAATCGGATTACATAATAGTGATTCCATATTAATCCCTTCATTCAAATCCAATATATGATAAGCCACATGTGCTTAAAAATAAGTACATTCATGTATAAATTAAAAATGCTTAGATTCATTCAAATATGTATTAGAAAGTAGCAATTAGTTATATAATCATTAATCCACATATTTGTGATATTTTAGATGGTTTAGATGTTAAAAATGCTATTTAAAAATTGATATTCAATATTAAATAGTTTTATTATGTTGATTTTACACATTCGTAGATAAAGCCTATATGCAGTGATATTAGACAAATGAAAGAATTTCGATAATAATATAAATAATACTAAATACAACGGATAAAACGTATTTTCCATCAACCATCTAGATGTTAAATTGAATGAAGTTATATAAAAGATGAGTTTCATAGAAGCGCTTTCGTGTAAAAAAATACAATAAAATAATAACAAATATTTTTCGCTTATAATTATATGTATAGAAAAATATTTAAGTGTAGTGAAATTGCACAATAATTATGGTATAATCTATTGTAAGATTAAGCTTACTTTATCATGAATTGTATCTAAAATTATTTACTTAAAAAAATAGTTGAATCCCATGTACCACAATGAATTTGTACCCATTGAATACATGGGATTAGGTACATGGGACTATAGGAGTGAAGTCCCCGATCATATAAGTATATTTGTTGCAGCATTTACTTTTTATTTTATTATAAAATTATTATTCCAAGTGTATTTAATTCACATACTAGTTTTACCAATTTTGAAAATATATAACATATGCATGTGTTTTTAATTTTAAACATAAGTATATTTTAGTCTTTTTAACGCCTAACTAAAATATCTTGTATTTGTTAAATTGAGATTTTTTTAAAGAAGAATTGTATTCTTTCCCAGGAAGCCAATGCTCGACCGAGGGAGGTTCTTTTGTTCTCTATATTTATAAAACAAGTTGTGGAAAAAAAATATTGTATTTGAAATTAAAAAAATATATATCTTCAAAAAGGAAAAACTCAATATATGAATTAAATATAGTTGAAATAATAGTTTTATTAAAAAAAATAAAAAATAAGTAAATGTTTAGGCTTCATGGTTGCTGCCATTTGCTGGCCTTATACAATCAGGGCTCTTTGATTATATATCATTTATTTAGTCGAGGTGTTGAATATGATTTTTTTATTGCAGTAAATTTAACCTTCAGATCCCAAAAAAAAAAAAAAAAAATTAATTGAAGAAATTATGTTAAATACGGCTCGGATTAGTGATTTGGCAAAAATAAGAAGCCAACATTCTTCCGTGACCAGTGGTGGTATAGAATCAAAAGCTTCACTTTTTTTTTTTTTTTTTCTTTTGGGGGCTGTCAAAAGCTCCACTTTTATATAACTAATTTACATACGAAAACAGTTTCATAAAAGCCAAACTGCACAATCAAATACTTCCAATTGTCGATAGAGAGGAGAGATTGAGGACACGTCAACCAAAAGATCTTTTCATTGCATGCGTGATTGATTCTGCCCCATATATAAAATGGAGAAGGAAGCGATATTAATTAATTTAACTTAAACCTAGATGGGATGGCTATGTCGTACTCATCGCGGTGGAGTTCGGAATATGCATAGCAAAGTTGTGCTATCGGTCATAAAACAAATAAAAATAAAATAGATAAGTTTTTTTAATAAAAGATTAAAAGAGCGATTATTGGGCTTGTACGTGTGTGTATATATATATTTAAGTGTAGTTAACTGCCTATTTATATACATTATTATGTAGAAGGCTTGTACACTATTTATTGTATACGGTGTATTCAAAATTAACCTTTCAGTTGTTTTTTTCTAATGATTAATACAATTGATATATCATTATATTTTTTAAGTGATTGATTTAGATGGGCACTTTATTTTTAGCGGAAAATTCAATTAAGGATGAGATTCAATACAAAAGAAATGTTAGAAGAAATGCTACTGTAATGATCCCAGCAACTTTCCTCTAATACGAATTTTTTTAAAAAAATACAATAATGCATGCTTTATTTTTTGATGAAAAATAATACATGCTTTAATTTGGCCACGTTTTCATGGAAAATTCCTTATTGCCGGAGCCCACAATTCTCAACAGACATCTTAAGTTGACAGCATCCATTACTTCCTTCTCTTCAGAAAATATTTAGCTCTGTATTCCCATAGTTTTTGCAGCGCGAGAAAATCCTGCACAGAAATAGAACAAAAGAAAGAATAAATGCATATAAAAAATATTCATAAAAAGTGGGGTTTCTGCGTCCATACTTATGTAACTTAGGAAAATTGTAGGCGTATTACTAGTACTGAAAAATTTAAATGTGTACCTATATAGTTTGCCTTAAAGTGCGGGCTTATCTTTAAAATTTTTTTAGAAAATTGCTTGTAAATAAATAAAATTATAAAATATAAGAAACTATCTTCAAAAGAAATTTTTTTTTTTTTTGAAAATATTCCTCACATGAAATAAATGTAGAAAACAAACTGTCATGGAATGTTTTGAGAACCCTGTAATCGTATCAAAACCATGTAAGTCCGGATGCAAAAGCCCTTCGAAAAATTCAAGGCAATGGATCTCAGATGGCTACCTGGGTCACATCTCACGGTGCACACGCGGTCGCAACTGTCGATCTTAGTTACTGCGGGAAATTAAAATAAGAAATGATTATTGTTCTTTCCATCACGATGCAAATGCGATCGGACGGCGCCGTGGATGGAAATAAGTTGAGATCTTACTGTCACCAGCGCAGCAATCTTTTGAGCAATCGTCGTGGCAGCTGCTATCGGCGCCGGCCAAATCCACCTGGGCCGAGACGACGAAGACAAGGACCACCAATGCTGCAATCTTCTTCATTTTTGTTGCTTTTTTGAAAAGGAAAAACTGCCTTCTTTTTTCTTATCTCTTCGCACGCCACAACATCTCCACATCCTAACACTTCATGGATTTAAATGGAAAGCATTCGTCCAGAACTAGAAAAGACTGCATTTGCTCCGTTTTCCCCGCTTCTTTCAAGGGAAGATGTTACGTAAGCTTTGCATGCTAACCACGAATAAGCAATTCAGTTGGGCCTCGGGCTTTGACCATCCAATTCATGGCAAGCCGCGTATCTTTGGCCGACGTGGTAGTGATGCATTGAGCAGAGTTTTCGCGACATGGCTCTGCAACATTGCTGATTGGTAAGTTTATGTGGTTTGGGTAGTTGCAAAGCTGACCCTCCATGTTTAATAATTTTGTAAAATAGACCTATATTATATGTTTACAAATTTAGGACTGCATTTTCTTAATCATGGTACCAAAATCTATTCCAATCAAAGTTCTGGGTGATCCATACTTGCTTAAATATATCATCATATATAAATATCAAAACACTTTCATCTATTCAAGTATCATCATTAGAATATTATAATGATTTATAGCACCATTCATTTGTATATTAAGATATTTTAGATGTTTAATTAACAACTTTTAAATCAATACGTAAAGGACTATGATTATATGCAATAGCATCGCGTGTAGCCCACGTTTGATGCTTTTTTTTTTTTTAAATTTCTTTTGACTTATCATAAACATTCTTTTTATTTAACCCATATACTAACATTTACATTGTTACACTACTTTTATATATTTTTAAAACCATCAATTTCAAGGGTATTCAAATCATTATTTACTCTTAAATACCTTCTTTTTAGAAATAAAAAATAAATATATAAAAGTATTGAAAATGGTAGAACTTAGTATATAAATTAAATACACCTAGCAAAACATGTTTATGAAAAAATAAAAAGGCTCGCATGCACGCCATAGCATAACATTATGATCAAATCAACATTTTTATTATGTTCATTTTTCGCCTTTAATAGACAGGGATTTATATATATTTGGTTTGCATGAATTTAGTTTCTTAATTAATCAAATAATTGTAATGAAATGAGTAAATCAACTTTTGATTTAATCATTAAAGTGACCCTAGATGGTGGCGTATTGAAATTTTCAGTAATATCAGTACCACTAAAGTAATTCCTAAATTAGAATATATAATGATTAATTTGCGAGTTCCGATTTAATAACCTCATGTGTGTTAAACCTTGATACATGCATGAGTGGTTTTTTGGTTTTTCTCATTTTATGTGGACGCACGTATTTAGTTCATTATCAAAATTCGTCATTTTTTAAAATCTGAATTTACTTTATAATTTAAAAATAACGGTTGTACCTCATTTAATTTTAAAAATGCAGGTTGAAGCTATTAATTTTTTAAATATAAACAAAATTTTAAAATAATAAATTTTGACATATATAAGAGATTACAAGTGGGCCCATATAAAAATGAAAAAAGTCAAAAACACCTGTATGTATTAAGTTTATGCGTGTATGAATGTGTTGAATGGAAACTAATAAATAACAACCAACATTGTTGGATCTTAATCTTTTGATATGATACACATATAATTAAGGAATATAATACAATTTTAAATACAAAAACACTTTTTCCCTTACAATCTTTACTACTTAAATAATTTTTGGTAATTACTGCAAATCTTAATTTCAAAGCACTAATTTTCAACTTGATTGAAATTTTTTATAATATGTGACATTAGAGAATATAATTTAATTAATCCCATGTATTGCGTTTTCTATGATTATATATTAAAAATAATTTTTACAAAATTTATAGAAAAATATATTGCCAACTAAAAATATGAAAAAAATGTAAAACCTATGGTGTGTTTGGGAAAGTGATAAAATTTTTGGTAAAAAGTTTTTGCAAATAAATGTTGTAAAATAATGTGACACGATATGGGTAGGAGTGTAACTCGAGCTCATGAAACTTGGGTTTACCTTAACCCTAACCCTAACCTTAACCCTATGTGTAAAACCTAAATCCTAACCCTATTTTTTAAAACCGAGTTCGGATTGGAATTTTGGTTGATAAATTTACATTTTATTTAAGAGTGATGGGTTTAAAATTTTATATGAATGTATAACAATAACAAATTATATAAGTAAACATAATAATATACGTTTAAATCACATATTTTTTTAAAAAATAATAATATAAAGAAGAAGAGTGATCCTATTAGTCCGGAATAAGCAAATGTCCCACTTAGCTCACTTCAAAAAACTCATTTACAATAATTTTTTTTGTTTTTTCTTCATACACTTGTTTATCTAAGTGTATTTAACATATAAACTAAGTTTTACCATTTTTGGATATGTGTATATATTTTTTTGAGATTTGTAAACATTTGTGTATATATGTATTTAAAATACCCTTATCTTTAAAAATCTAAAAAAATATATACATATATCCAAAAATTACAAAACTTATTTTATAAGTTAAATACACTTCGATAAATAAGTGTTTGAAGAAAAAATAAAAAAATTATTATAAATGAATTTTTTAAAGTATGCTAAGTGGGGTATTTGCTTAGCCCAGGCTAATAAATTCATTTATCTATAAAGAATATCTTTAGAAAAATTTAACATAAAAAAAGATAAATGAAGAAGATTTTAGAAATAAAAGATAAATATAAATAAAAATAATACACTTTATTTATAATATAATTACAATATGTCAAACATGTATTTATAAATATAAATAACATAAAATACAAAAAATATAAAGAAATATTGTTTAGATATTATATATAAAATATATTTTATAATACATATCAAATAGAAATCGGGCTCGGGTTCGCTCGAACCCTAACCCTATAACATTTACAAATCGGGTTCACCGGGTTCAAGTTGTAGAAAAAGAGTTCTAACACCATAAAAAATCGGGTTCGGCGGGCCGAGTTCGAGCTCAACCTAGCTCAAGTTTCACTCTTAGATATGGGTAATGATAAGGAGTAAAAAGAATAAAATTAAAATAAACAGGTTAAGTGTGAGGGTAGTTGTATAGAAATTATTAGAAAGTAGGGTAGTTGTACAGGAAAATATGAAGAAATAATTAAAAAATATGATATTTGTATAGAGTAAAAAATTTTAGGTTGAAAAGTTTTATGAATTGATAAACACCCTCGTAGTTGGAACCCACTAAATGAGAGCAAAGTCTGCCATCACATAATCCTCTAGCTATACTAATTTGTTTAGGACTTTTTTAGCTGTGCATTATGCACATGTTCCAATACTTTTAGAAATTTTTGTGGTGTTTAGCTGGATTAGAAATATTGTTTTAATGGAGAATACTCCAATTTCAGTTAATATTTTGTTGTATACGACAACTAAGCCAACCAAGGCCTCAGTGGAGGTGTTGAATATGATTTATTTAAATGTGAAAAATTAATATTTAAATAAGAATAATAAGTTATTTTTTGACTGAAAAAGTGATGTGGTACAAGTCTTGATTCATCAATTAGTCAAAATAAGAAGCAAGTATTCTTCTTTGACCTATCTGCGTTTCAACTATGAAATCTTCGACCCTTATTTTAGACTAGGGGTGGGAATCGGGGCGGGTCGGGACAGGTCAGGGTTTGCCCAACCCTGACCCTACTTTTCAAAAATCTTGTTTGACCCTTATTTTATACCGAGTCGGGACAAGGTCGGTTTGACCCTTACTTTTTTCTACCAGGTCTAGGGACAAAATTCGGGTCAGTATCGGACCGGTTTCGGGATAGCGGGTCGGGTCAAAAATACGGATCAAATAAGATAATTTTCAAAATTTATATATCTATCAAACATAAGTATACATTTATACTAAATTTAAATATTATATGTTTCAATATTTCACTAATTATTAAAAAACACATAATTAAGAAAACAAAACATTTGAAAATATAGTATACATTTATTAAAATAGGTTAATATACAATTACACATGAGGGTTATATCGTACAAATTTTTTATTGATTCTTATATTGCATTTTGAATAAATTGATTCTTCTATTATTGATAGAGTTGATTATAAAAAAGTGAAAAATTTGAAAGAAAATAATAATAATATTTCAATATAGTCTTATAATTTTTAATAAATTTATATATGCGGGGCGGGTCGGACTCTTCGGGTCGGGACATGGTTGACCCACCCCAACCCTATTTTTGAATTCGGGTCAAAATTTCTGACCCATCCTTATACCGGGTCAAAAATACATTGGTTTTACCTGGCTAAAAACGGATCGGGTCAATACCGGGTCACGGGTCGACCCGCCCCAATTCCCACCCCTATTTTAAACTATTCCACCTTCCATAATGACATGGCAATGGGTCTTTTCATTGCATTCATGGATCGATCGTGCTGATAAACTTAGATGCCTAGGGGCACTTTAATTAACATGTATTTTCGGGGGAATTTTGGAATTGTTTTATAATAACCTAGAATTGAATCCCATGTCAAATAAAAAAAGGGTTTATAAGAATTTATAAGTTAAGTCTTAAGTTAAATATTGTGTAGTTTATTAAAATTGTCCGATTTAACTGTTAAGTGAGAGTATACCTATGTCATAGTCATAATAGTTGAGTTGAAAGTATAGATAACAAAGTTGTTTTATGGGTTATAAAATAAATAAAAAATAGATATTTTTTTAAAAATAAAAGTTAGAAATGATTGGAATTGTACATATAAGAAAGAGAAAAGGCTTGTTGACATATGTAAAATACGTAAAAGGCTTTTCCTTTTTATTATGTATGGTGTATTCAAAATTAACCATCAATCGTTTTTTTTTTTTTACACGAAATGACCACTACAATTAATATATTATTTATTTGTAAGTGATGATCAATTTAGATGGATACCTTATTTTTAATTGAAAATTCAATTAAGGGATAAGATATTCAATACAAAAGAAATGTTACAAAGATATGCTAATGCATTTATTCCAGCATCTTTACTTCAATAAACGATTTTTAAAAAATACATAATACATGCCTTAATTTGGCCACATTTTCATTGAAAATTCCCTATTTTTGGAGCCTTCGATTCTCGACGAACATCTTAACTTGAGAATGCATAACTTCCTTCTCTTCAGGAAATTTTTATTTTAGTCCAATAGTCATAGAAGCACGAGAAAATCCTGCACAGAAATAGAACAAACAAGCTTTTTTACAAAATAAAAAAAAAACACATGTAAAAAAATCATTACAAGAAATTCAAGGCAAGGTATCCTTAGATGGGTTAATGAAAAAGATCGTCGAAACTAAAATAGAGTTTTATTGCTATAAAAAAAAGGAGCGCAATTCAGTGCACCCGGGTGCATTCAGCCTCAACGCACCCGGGTGCACTGCACCTATTTTTTTTATTTTTTTTTGAAAATTTTTTCATGAAGCTGTTAATATAGGTTTATTTAACATATGTATCAATTTTTACTATTTTTGGAGATTTTTAGATATTTTTTTTAGATTTTTAAAAATCAGTGGCATTTTTCGTAATTTTAAATTACCGAAAATGCCACTGATTTTTAAAAATCTAAAAAAAATATCTAAAAGTCTCCAAAAATAGTAAAAATTGATACATATGTTAAATAAACCTAAATTAACCATTGTATACAAAAATTTTCAAAAAAAATAAAAAAAAATAGGTGCAGTGCACCCGGGTGCGTTGAGGCTGAATGCACCCGGGTGCACTGAATTGCGCTCCTAAAAAAAATAGAGTTTTATTTGAATTGCTTGCATTCATTGAGAATGCTAATACCTGGATCACATTTCACGGTGCACACGCGGTCGCAACCGTCGATCTTAGTCACTGCAGGAAATTAATAAGAAAGAAATTATTATTATCTCCAAAACGACGCAAATGCTATCGGATGGAAATGGGATGAGATCTTACCGTCACCACCGCAGCACTCTTTTGTGCACTCGTCGTGGCAAGTAGCGTCTGCACTTGCCAAATCCACCTGGGCGGAGACGACGAAGAAAAGGACTACCAATGCTGCAATCTTCTTCATTTGCGCCCTCTCTCTCTTCCCTCCTTCCTTTTTCTTATTCCTTCACAACAACATCTCCGCACCCCAACTCTCCATGCTCTTAAACCGGTGGCATTCCTCCAGATTTAGAAAAAGACTGCGTTTAGAGCGTTTTCCCCCCCATCTTTCAAGGGGAGGTAGTTATTTCTCCACAAAAGAAAAAAGGGAGGTAGTTATGGAAGCTTTGAATGATTACTATTACATACGGCTTTTACCACCTAATTTATGGGAAGCCATGGATTGTTTGCCTACGCGACATATAAAAATGAAATTTTAAGGAGATTTTTTGAACCCCCCTACGTTCCCAGTGGAGGTGGGCTAAAATGGAGGGTGACACCATGATAATGTCAGTTGAGGGCTCTTAGGGTCACATTGTTCGGTGCATGCACGGTCGCAGATTTATCAATGTTGGAAATAAATTCTTATTCTTTATTTTCCATAACTTCAATGAAATGCTTACATCAATTTACACGTATATTAAAATATAATAATACTTTATAAAATTATTTATTATCATGGTAATAACATTTTAAATTGATAATTTATACATGATAATAAAAATAATTTTAAATATAATAAATAAATTAATTTTTTCATCAAACATTAAAATATTAAAAATGGAAGAAGTTATATAAAAGAGAGGTATTATACAACAAAAGCCGATAAATTTATATGTTGATTACTACAACATATTATTAATAAGTCAGGTCAAAATATTATTATCCACAAGTAGTTTAATAAATTGAAGAAAATTAGTCAAGTTGATAGCATGATGAAGTTACGTACGTTTTGAGTGGAGCTAGCTTTGAGGCCTTGGCAGATTAGTTAGTTGATCCATATATCTTGTTGATCGGTCTCTGAAGATTGGTAATTAATTTTTTTGATCTGAAGATTGGTAATTAGTTGATTGGTCTTGTTGATCGATCAGTCTCATATGAAGATTGGCGAAGTTGATCGAACTTCTTGATCGGGGCTGATCAATTTTGGGTCAATCATATATAATTTGCAAACCATAATAGACCATGCACTAAAATATTAGTGCACTGCTGAAAATATTTGTCATAGAGGAATCGGAGTGTAACATCCACATTTTCTGAAATTGTCAATGG
The DNA here is from genome assembly GCA_030490835.1 of Annona cherimola. Lineage (NCBI taxonomy): Eukaryota > Viridiplantae > Streptophyta > Magnoliopsida > Magnoliales > Annonaceae > Annona > Annona cherimola. The sequence goes on along the minus strand of CM059973.1, from coordinate 97,651,159 downwards.
GTAAATTGTCTCTTCAAAAATCCAATTTTTTTTTTGAGGTAAAAAAATTCCAATTTTTGATCTGCTCATGAATGGAAGAATTTCGAATCTGAATTCTGAGGTATATTCTGAAGGGAGCTGTGACCCAAACTATTTGATCTGTACACCTCAAAAACAAATTGACCTTTCCTTTTTCAATTTTCATTGACGGGATCACTATTACTTTGAATTAATGTACTTATTTTTAACATCATATATAATCCCTCTAGGTCACTAAAGATATATGAAACATATATTTGCCTTGTGCTGTGTATTTCTTAGTTTTAACATTTTCGTGTCATTTTTTCTCCGTTAATATTTTCAAATTTCTTTGACTAGTGACATTTTTCCTTTTTTGCGATATTTGAATATATATATTTATTAATTCCGCAATATATATATTTATTAATTAATGAGAAACGAAAAATAAGAGTGCGTCTGTGATTTTAGCTAAACATATCACTTTTCTCTACTGGTGGCCAATTAAGATAATGAGATAATAAGTTTGCTATGGAGATGGTTTGGATTGCTAGAAAAACTTTTTAGAAAAACTTGTACTTTGGTGGTGAACTCAAAACGGTCTGCATACAGTGATATTATCATCAGCCCAACCCTTTAGAATTTTTTTTTTTCCCGAGTGATCAACCTTTTAGATGTTTAGCAACAATATTAGAATAGCAAGTTGATACAGCTTAACATTTGCTCCTGGTTGCTAATTAATGTTTCTTCCATAAAAGTTTTTGTTATCACTAAATTGTCGTTGCCAATTACCGATTCGTGAGTTATTCCTGTTTAGAACATCCGACCGTATGTAATATCATTCCCTGTTCCATTTTTCCATTCTTGGGAGTCGTTCACAACTAAGATGAGATGATTCAGTAAGAGAATCTCCTGTTTCTCACAAAAAAAAAAAAAAAAAAAAAAGATATTTTACTTTTTTTCATTTTCTATAACTTTTTCTCAATCTTAGTATATCTTATCCTGTTCCCAATACATTTTCAGCGCATCACATGCTGGTATTATTGCTAGCAACCCAAGGTTAAATCCTTGATGGGAGCATATCTCTCCTTCCCCATTGTAATAAAAAAAAATCTCATGACTTGATAAGAGCTTGGGATATAATTTCTCGCTCTCAATACACTTCTTTTAGTTTATAATACATACTTCCCATTTTCTTAGTTTTAACACTCCTTTTTTCATTTTTCACGTAATTAACCATCCTTCCGTGTCTACATTAGAAAAAATTCCTTTCCTATCCAATTTTCTCATCCAAATACAATTACTTAATTTGGATGCTTACAACTAAGCCCGCAGTAAAAAAGGAATTAATAAGTGCATTTTCAAATATGCTCATCTTAAAGAGCATCGATGATTTCAGACGGGTCTAAAAGCTTACTTTTTTTGTTTTTTTTTGAAAACTTTTTTAATAAACATGTTAATCTGGTTGAATTTAGTCTATAAATCAAGTTTTACCATATATATGTGTATATATTTATTTTTAATTTTAAAAACAGAAGTATTTAAGTCATTTTAAATTATTTGAAATGACTTAAATATCTGTATTTTTAAAAATTCAAAATAAATATATACACATATCCAAAAATAGTAAAACTTAGTTTATAAATTAAATACAACTATATTAACATGTTTATAAAAAAAAATTCAAAAAAACAAAAAAAATAGGTTTTTGGACCTGTCTAATCATTTGGCCATCTTACATTAAATAGGTTTTTGGATCAGTCCCATCATTTAACCATCTTAAATTGATCTATAGCATTATAAATATTTTTAAATTTTTTAGCAGCCTTTGAATTTCGTTACCTCGTCTCATTCATGTATCACTGAAACATAGCGAACTAGGTCGTATGTAGAAAAAAAAGGATAAAGTATCTACTTTGCTTATAGAATCAATAATCAATTCATGAGATAAATACAATAATACATGCTTTCGATAGAAGTTTCATTTTTCTGTCGGGCTTACAATTTTGACCACTCCTGCAATAATTTTGGGGTGGTTAACAACATATATCTTAATCCAAGCATTAGTTCTTCGTTTTCACGGCTTTCTGAAAGTTCAATGAAGTCCCATGGTATCCGCAGCACCAGAAAAACCTGTACAAAAGTAAAATAATGATCATTGTCGCTGAGCCTTTAGTGATAATAATACCAAAGCAATTTTTTAGTTGCAAAAATTATCACTAGAATTTATAATTTCAATGGCAACAAAAAAAAAAATACCGCTAAGGCTTATGACTAACTACAACAATCTAATTTTAGCAAGATTGTAATGCCAATTTTTACATGTGCACGATTTTCCACCTTGCTAAAGGTTCACTTTCTTGTAGTATATTGCTGTTACACCTCGGAAGTAATTACAAAATAAATGTTACAAGATTTTTAAATAGAGGAATGATCTTGTTAGCCTGAGTTAACGAAATGTCTCACTTAACTTACCTTAAAAAACTCATTTACAGTAATTTTTTTAGTTTTTTTATACACTTATTTATCTAAGTGTATTTAATATATAAACTAAGTTTTACCATTTTTGGATATATGTATATATTTTTTCGATATTTTTAAACATCTATGTGTATATATATATATATATATGTATTTAAAATACTCGTATATTTAAAAATCTACAAAAATATATACACATATCCAAAAATAGTAAAACTTGGTTTATATGTTTAATATACTTAGATAAAAAAGTGTATGAAGAAAAAATTAAAAAAATTATTGTAAATAAGTTTTTAAAGTGAGCTAAGCAGAACATTTGTTTAGCCCAGACTAACATGATCACTCATCTTTTAAATATTCATTGATATATTTACTATAAATTTTAAATTATAAGCATAAATACAACTTACTTATGTAAAAATCTATACGCATACAAATAAACACCACTAATTCTAAAATATAATAATAATAATAATAATAGCTAAAAACTAAACATAGATTAAAAAAATACATGTGAAAAGGGAAGACAGATTTAGGTTCTATGGGTATTTTGGTAAAATACATAATAAAAAACTGACTGTATTTTTATATTTGTAAATATGATAAAATTGTCCATTTTCATTAATGTGGTCATATTTATATTTAATACTTTATAATATTTATAGATATGTATAAAATTATAATCAAACTAGCAAATGTAGATTTTCTTGATATTCCTCAACTAAGTAATTCAAGTCGAATATTAAATATATCTGAATCTTAAAACCAACTACGGGTGTAACTCGGGTTGGATTGTACCGGGTTTGGGTTAGATGAATCCAAATCCTAATATTAGAATTTGAGTTCAGATCGAGCTCGAACTGGATTGACATTGGTTTTGGGTTAAAATTCAAGTTACTTTCAAACCGATAAAAGTTGAAATTATCGATAGAAATATCGAATTTTTTGAACATTATTGCATTCACACATAAATAATTTACACATGAATATATTTATATGACCTATGATATCTTTGATTTGGATAAAAGTTGGTTTTTTAATTAAAAATAATTCTAAATACAATAAACATAATGAGTTTACAAATAACAATCAAGGTAAGAAAATAAATGAAATTACATGAAAACACTATCTAATGTTTAATAAAAGTACGACGCATATATCTCGTAATTAATTAATATGTATGTAATAATTTTAAGGAGTTAGTATATTTATAATTATTTGCAAATAAAGTTAATGTATATGTAATATATTCAACTTTTATGGACAAAAGTATATAACATTTAGGTTTTAGAATAAATATTTTATAATTTAATTAGGTTATGATTATATAAAATAACTTTTATTATAATTATAGTTGAAATATTTAATGCGTAAATACATATAATTATTTTAATAAATTAGGAAAAATATCGGTCTAATTGAAAAAAAATTTAAAAATAAAATCTAAATTCGGTTTTGAAACCGGGTCGAATTAGACAGGTTTGAATCAACCCGGTACCAAGTTGCACCCCTAAAACCAACCCATAATGTTCCAGTTCGTGAATAGAATGAGATGAGGATAAAGATAAGATAAAAATAGGATGAAAAATTCTTTTAAAAAAATGCTTTTCTCACCATGAAGATTACTTTTTATTATTTTTTATACAATTTTTCTCAATTCTTTTTACTATTCTTTTTCATCTCATTTTACAGCTCATTCCAGGTCCCATCCCAACCGTGAAAGGGATTCCATTCGTGACAGGAAGGATATAATCATATGAAGTGCTACCTGGATCACACTTGATGTTGCACACACGGTCGCAGATGTCGATGTTAGTCACTGCAAAAGAAAGAGAGAGAGAGAGAGAGAGAGAGAGAGAGAGAGGAATTTGTCAGTTTGCGACGCATTCTCTACTAAGGATGAGGCCCACCCAACAGCCTGATGATGAACGGTGGAGTTACGATCTTACCATCCCCAGCGCAGCACTCCTTGGTGCATGAATCGTGGCAATTAGCGTCTGAGCGGGCCACCTCCACGTGGGAGGAGATGAGGAAAAAGATCAACACCAAGACACCAAACTTCATCTTGTTATTATTGTTTTATTTTTTTAAGAAGAAAAACTATTAGACCACTTCACACGCACCACATCTCCAACGCCCAGAGTTCCATGTATTTATACCAGGGGAAGACGTTTTCAGCTTTTACCGGCCCTCCTCCTTTCACGGAATCAAGGGCGGAAGTGGTTATGGAATCTGCGAACAGTTGCAACTTTGAACCAGACAACACGCCAATCTCGCGATTAGGCTGAGAAGTCGTTTCGCTGCACCGCAGACTACCTTATTGGACTTTCGCCTGAGCAGCCAAAACGTCGACGAACCTCAGTGGAGTGGACCGGAATGTTTTGGTTCAAACCTCAAACCGACCATTAACCCGCGGCTGAACCGGAACCGTGGTTCATGGTTCGACCAGTCCAACTGACCTGTTCGGTCCAGTTCTTAAAACAGTCACTGGCCCCGTGCGTTTGTCATGGAAGATCCGACTGCTCCCACAACTCGCCAATCCCCAATTCGCTTCGGTACACGGTACACCGCAGACTACCTTATCGGGCTTTCGCCTGAGAGGCCAAACACGTCAATCGACGTCGGCGGAGTGGCCCCCACTGTGGCAGTTAGGGAAGATCTGACCGCTCCCACATGCGTCCACTAGCTGATGCTATCCACTATCCGTTATCCAAGTTGCAGAAATGAGAGCGCGGAGCGCTCATCCACCCGTGATTTCGTGTCGCATGCCGACGTCATCCAAACGATCCAAATTGGGGGGCCCGTCTCATGATCACTGTAGTGCCTAGGGGGGACAGCTCATGGCTATCTTGGCTGAGATCCATCAAATGAAAGGCTCGGATCATCATCTGAAAATGCATCGGACGCTTGTGGTCCATAGCCGTGCATTGGAGTTCTGCCCTCGGAAAAAGACTGTCTATGAACGGCGTCATAAAGGCTGGGGTGGTTCATCATCAGAGGTTGAAGAAGTTAGGCAATGTGATTTGTTTCTTTTGTCCTTGACCTGTAGTACGCATTGCAAGTTTGGCTATTGAGATACATGGGATGGGATGATAAACTATGATGTGCACCTTTTCCTACTTTTTTTTTTTTTGGATGTTTTTTCACCCCCATGATTTAACAATTTAATAACTCTATTTTCCAACTTTCCTTATATATTTTAATTATTTTTCTTTTTAACTACTCTATTTATTTTAACTTTACTATTATTATTTCATATCAATCACATAATTTTTAAAATATTTCCTCTGCCACTCTCACCCTATCCTAAAATTTCACAAACTTTTCAATTCCCAACCATCTTTCTCCATGATGATGAGCCATAAGTTCAAAAAGCCTAGGGGTGGCACTATTGTACATTTACATTCTCACAACTAATAACTCTAGACGTTGAAAAATACCTTAATTATAATCTTGTTACAACACATTTAGAATGTATATGAGAAGTGATAAAATTTTTAGATGAAAAAATTTTGGTGTAAAAGTTTCTAAAATGAAAAAATAATATGATATGATGATGATAACGATGAGAATTAAAAAAAATAAAGTTAAAATAGAAAGATAATTTATATGAACAGCTAGATATAAATGATTAAAAAGTAAAGTAGTTGTATAGTAAGATGGAAAGAAATGATTAAAAAATATAATAGTCATAAAGAATAAAAAATTTTAAATTAACGAGTTTTGATTTGAAAAGTTTTGTGGGTAAACAAATGCATCCTTATGAAAAATTCTTATCCTTAACCTTATCCATTTAACATAGGCATTGGTAAATTACATTAAATAATAAAAATAAAATGATAACTTATTTAAAATCTAACCAATCGATAGACATTTCAAATATCGATGATTTGCTTCAATTTAAAAGATTAAATTTTTATATTTATTTTAATTAAAAATATTAATTTCATTATCGATAGTTATGCATAGCATGTGAAATAAACATTAATAAAAATATCAACTATGTTATCTTATAAATTGTAAACATCACAATTTGGATGGGATGAGGACAATATCAATGTGCCATAGAAAAAGTGTTGTTATGTTGAGATCTAGAAAAGTCATATAGAAATTAAGAAAAAGTATATGATAAATAAGAAAACAGGTTGTTGTTTTTTAGAAATCGGAAAAATAATTTTGGAAGATGAGAGGTTACTTTCATCATCCCTCGTACCATCTAAGTGGATGTTAAGATGTAATTTTTTATTTCTAGTAAATAACAACATAGTTTTTTTTCTTTGTTAACATGCAATAATATTTTTTGAATTTTTTCAATTTTCATACAACTTTTTTTCCTTTTCAACATACAACAATACTTTTCCATCTCACATCCTCGTCCCATTTAAATATGGAACAAGCTGGTTTGACAAGTTAAACATTTTTCTTAATGCATGTTAAATGTTATATAGAAGTAGTGTTCTCATTACCTTACCTATGAAGTGTATCTTCTTTAGGTTTAGGATTATCCAAAGTAGATGATATGATTAAAAAAAAATTATGTTGTATCAATAGGAAACCATGACTCTGGCCCAATTGCGAGACTTTCTGCGCCTTGACATGTTCAAATGTTATCTCTAAATGTGGACAGTTGAAAACAATGAGGTTTATCTTATATGACAGCCCGTGGTGCAGGCGCAATACGAATAGCCAAAGAATTTCTTTTTTTAAAAAACTATTATTTTTGTTATATATGTATAGGCCCTACGTATGGTAATATTTTGAATTTTTTAATATTTTATTTTGATTTTTGAGCAATTTTTTAGCACATGTATCCGTGCCTGTTGATTCTAAAAAATCGAAATAAAACATAAAAATTTTGAAATTTGTCAAATTTCATAGAAACGATCAAACGAAGATTTAGCGACGTATGCACATTTAAAAAACAAAAAAATGACGAAAATATTTTTCCAGCCGCCTGACCTTATAAAATCGATGCACTTGAAATAACCATCCATGTATGCGCTTATTGAAAAGTCCATTTTACTCTTTCTTCCAAATTTCTTGATGATCTCCTTCTTATTCTAAATATAAATTCTTTTTTTAAGTTGAATTAAAAATTTATTCATCCTCACCATACTAGTGCATGTGGCTGAAAGTTTTGTATCCTTAGGTGTGGTCTTGGGTTTGAAACCCAGGGGTTATATCCCTTATTTAATTGTAGGGTTGTATGACACCACTTATTATATTTAGGAGCCTGTAGTCTTTCATGAAAATATTTGAGAACTTGTAGTCCTTTCCCTTTGTAAAATTTGTAAAAATTATTTCACACGAAAATATTTGAGAACTTGTAGTCCTTTCCCTTTGTAAAATTTGTAAAAATTATTTCAGTGCGTGATTGTAATATAAGTTAAGATGTGATGTAAAATATGCACCAATCAAAAAATTTATTCACCCTAATTAATAATCTGTATTCGCAAAATTTTAAAATATAATTTAAGCTTCCTAACTCAGCACATGTATAAAACTATGTAGATAGAAGTTCTAATTAAGTTAATAAATATAAGATCAAAAATTTTAATTAATAGACTTAAATTTTCACATATTCTAATGCATACTCTATAGGCGTGCAATACTAAAAATAAATATGGACCACAACTGCTTAACTTTGCGAAAAGAGAGAATTACAAATTACTTGTCTGAAATTTTTAAATAAAGATAATAACAAAAAATAAAATAGAAGATCAACAAATAATGAAGATCATCTTCACTAATTTTTTATAGGTTTTAGAAAATTATTATCACATTTTATATTATACAAGAAATGTTGCGCATAGTTAAGTACTTAGAACTGGTTCACATATAAGCAAATGTCGAACTAGTTAAAATGAGCCCCATTTGAAAGCAAAATTATGAAAAAATATTTATATATAGTCATAAATGCATTGATTTATAGAATCTTTATCAAAAAAAAAGATTTTGTACGATTTAGATGTTAAATTAACGGCTCTTCAAGTAATATATAATTCAATAATTTTACACATTTATCAACTAGCGTTCGTGTATATTTTTAGGGAAAATTCCATGTACGCCCATAAATCCTTAATCCTTTTTTTTAAGAGCATAAATCCCTAGTTCTATTCATACATATAAATTTTCAAAAATTTTAAATATACATATGCATTTTATCTAAAATTTCATTTACACTCATGCACCTTTCTACTCAAATTTTAATTATAATTTTAAGTTAAAAACTATTCAAAATTTTATTTTTACATTAGACGAAAAACTACCTGAACCCATCCCATTTACGTTACAAAATGTCCCCGCGACCTATTTGATTTGATGGGATTTTAGTTTGCTTCTTGGCCCTTTTATTTTTTTTAAAGAATAGGATTTTTTCCAAATATCCCTGTCACATTAGACCCTAATCTCAAATATATCATTTCGTTTTCAAAATCCTACATGTACTTGCAGTTAATTCTAAAAACACTTAACCGAGGAGTTAACACCATCAGTTAATATATGAAATTACTATTACACTTATAAGATTTTTGACTTAGTATGTGTTTAGGAAGTGGTAAAACTATTGGATGAAAAAAGTTTCATATAAAATTTTTTGAATTAGAAGAAAATGATATGATATGATAGATGTGATGATATAGAGTAAAAAGAATAAAATTAAAATAGATAGTTTGGTTGTATCGATGGTCGTGTAAAAATGATTGAAAAGTATGATAAATGTATGGAAAGATGTGAAAAAATAATTAAAAAATAGAGCAGTTGTAAAGAGTGAAAAATTTTAGTGTGAAAAGCATTTATCATTGTCAAACATCCTAGAATTAAAAAATTGAATGTCATAATTCATTAATGCCCTGATTGCATATGAGTTCTAAATTTGAAAAACTACAGTTTCATTTTTTTTATATTGTATTACATTTTTTACAGTTTGATAACAGGGATGTTTCGAGCATTTATAAAAATTTAACTAACATTTTTTTATAACCAAATTGGCATTTTGGGATCAACTGCTAACGTTTTTATAACCAAATTGGCATTTTGTGGATTAACTGCACACGAAATGGGTATATCTCAGATTTTATATGTTTGAAATATATTTCAAAAAAGACTAAATTATATATATATAGGAAGTTGTTCCGGTGCAGCGTCACTGCACCGGAACAGCGGTGCAGTGGGCCCAAAATGGGCCCCACATGATCATGAAATCATGATTTACTCCACCCATTGTATTTAGAATAATGTATTCTATTACCATACCAATTTTCATCCCAATCAGATACTTTAAAGTTGTTATTTACATCAAACTATTTTATTACGTTAGATTTGTACCATTTTCAGATGGGGCCCATATACATATCTGATTGGGATGAAAATTGGTGTGGTAATAGAATACATTATTTTAAATACAATTGGTGGAGTAGATCACGATTTCATGATCATGTAGGGCCTATTTTGAGCCCACTGTACCGCTGTTCCGGTGCAGAGTCACTGCACCCTAACAGCTCTCATATATATATATATATGGGAAATGATCCAGTGCATGCGACTGCACCGTGCAGTCCATGCACTGTGGGCCCCACATGATCATTTCCCATAAATCCACCTCACCCATTGTATTTAGAATTATTCACTTTATTACCATACCAATTTTCATCCAAATCCAACATGTGTATAGTCTCCATCTTAAATTGGTGCAAAATCAACGTAATAAAATAGTTTAATGTAAATATCAAGTTTAAAGTGGTTTTTTCAACATCTAAACCGTCTAAAGTATGATTTATATATGGATAAATGAGTGTATAAAGTTTCATTACAATCTAATATGTGTAGGGTCCATTTTACAGCGGACTGCACCGTAATTACGGTGCAGTCCGACTGCACAGGATCGGTTCCATATATATATATATATATATATATATCACAACAGCAACATGTCATAATGTCTACGGAGAAAGGGAGTAGGAAGCATGTCGGGAAGTGGAGCCCAGTTTCCTTTAGTAGTCTTTATCCACACGGATCATTCCCATTCTAATCAAATCCAATTGCACACCAGGCCGAACCTTTTATATGAGGCAAGTGTAACGTGTTACGCGTTGCGTTGCGATTTGCATGTAGCAAGCGATGATTTGCGTTTTTATCGATACCTCAAGTCCGCTTGTGTGAAAAAATCAAAAATCAGAAACGCAAGTAAAACGACGAACATATTATAGTTTATTTGGGAGAAATCATAAATTTGAAAATGGTAGATTGGGAAGATTATTAAAAATAAATATACATAATAGCATAATAGAAGATGAACTTAATATTCGTTTTGGAAGGAGGAAAACGCGTGGGAGAAATTAAGGATAACTTGCCTCTAAAGTTTAATTATAAGTGCAAGTATATTTATATAATTTAAAAAATTATAAATAATTTTCACATATTTTAATTATAATTATAAATATATCAATGTCGTTAGGAGTGAAAATAGGATCGGATTGATTTCTGCATCCCTTATCCTGCCCTCATTTTAAAGAGGGTTGGAGCACATATTTTAATCTGGTGAGGTCTTCAGTGAGGCAAAGTGGGTTAGGATTTGAGACCTATTTTTAGTTATAGAGGCGGGACGAGTCTACAATGTCTCAATGTCTCAACCCGCCAAATTATTTTTATAAACCATGTGTCTTGCTTATGTGAATGAAATTTTTTTTATATATGCGTTTAACTTTATAACTCATTAATATAGATATAGTTTATGTTTATACCTTGTTTATGTGGATAATTTTTTATTTTTTAATTGCATATTTGTTATTCAAATTATATCTTTCTCATGATTTATCAATGAAATAAAAGTATTATCAATGTTGTCTACACTTTTCAAGAATAAATATTATTATTTTGCAATTTAGTAGTTTTAATTATAATTCAGAAATTCTTATTTATATTATTTTTATTGAAGATTGTTACACATATTTATAAAAAGTCAAGTTGCACATGAAATTATAAAAAAAATATTAACGTTTTGTTATGGTAATTGTGTTTTACTCCAATAAATAATAAAATATTGAAGTATTAAACCTTTGTATTTATCATATATGTAACTTTATATTAATGTGCATATAAATTCTTAAAATATTACACTTTGACCTTTTCAACTTAACTTGTTGTCTTAATATTGAGTCAAAACCAACTCAAAATTTGTCTTTAATAGCTATTAAAAAAAGTAAGAGTTAAATCGACCATGTCGTTATTTTGTATAAAAAGGGTAAAGTAGAGTTTCTAAAAGGAAGGGTTAAGGTTCAATACATCCTAACTTGCCTTAACTTATCTCGCTTTTTACTCTTATTGCACTATTACATTGTAAGTGTATTTTCAAAAATATGCAAATTACATAAGTACATTTGCAAAAACTAAATATATCCACTTAATTTTTAAAATTATAAATATATTCATATAATTTGCATAGTTTTGCAAATATACTTACGTTGTAACGGTGTTGTAATGACACTATAAAGACATAAGTATATTTACAATTATGATTAAATTATATGAATCTTATTTGTAATTTTTAAGACTATATGAGTATATTTATAATTATAATTAACCTAGTAAGTATACGGGCAAATCACCTAAAAACCAATAAAAACTTAAGTTGGTGGAGACAAAAATACATAGTGAAGCACTCAAGCGTGTGAAGTACTAACTAGAAATATGACTATTAATAATAAAAAAAAAGGTTGCCAAAAGGTTAGAGCATAAAATCATGTTTAAACTGGTAGGGAAAGTATAGAAACATTGAAATATTTTTTAAAATTTGGTCATTGCAGCCTAATGTAAAATTATTTAAAATAATTACGATAACATGAGGAGAGGTGTATACTTTCCTATTTTAAATTCATCATAGCAATATTGTTGTTTTTCAAGTAAGCAAATGTTTTCAACCATGTGTTGAAATAGCATATTTTTTGCAAGGAGAACAAAATAACACGTGTGTTAATGGCTGGATTACGAGGTAGTTGATATCGATTGAGGTTTCAACTCGAACTGAGGTGATGTCAGTTCAAAGTAAAAAATAAAATATATTACTCCTCTTTCACATTACTTGATATGGATTGACATCTTAAATATACCTACCTATTTATTATTTACTTCATATTTAAATCAACAAATTTTCATACGCAGCTATTCTTTGTCTTTTTACTCTTAGTTTTATCTCTTAAATGTTCTTTCTCTTTCTCTCTCTATCATTTTTCTCATTTTTATTTTTTACATTTTTAGAAATATACCCAATTAAGAATTAAAAAATATGCTTTGGAAATCAACAATAATAAAAAGTAAGATTATTTATTAATTTTTCATCAAAATAAAATTCCGAAAAACCACCACGGGTGTTGAGATATTGTAACTGTATTTTCTTTAGACATGGGTGCATGGGTAATCAATCCACTTCATGAGAATTATCCGAAATAGTCCTCTACGCGGGGCCCATGAAACTGGCCTCATCGTGTAAAGTGTAAACACACGGTGTACTTCATGGTGCACCAGCGGTACACGTGTCACTGCTCCCGCCGCAAATGCACGCAATGATGGAACCTCCCCGCGCCACCTCAGCAGATATGTCGTGTAGCGACACCTAGCATCCAACGTGGCAGATTTTCGTGGCGTTTTTTAATTTTATCATGTCCGCCTCCTGTTAAGATTCCCGAGCCAGTTCAATGATTGGAGGAGCCGCGAGGATCGTACGGCGTACGATGGTCGACGACGTCTTCCGGCGATCTCGACCGTCCAATCAGGTTCGGCCGAATCATCAGAGGCCAACCAGTCCTCATAAATTGCCTGAACGAACGCCAAGCTGGACCCACTCTCTCGGCAAGGAAGACGGGCTTCCGAATTTTCGGTATTTTTTTTTTCCTACGCGGTGATTTGGAAGCCCAAGGCCGTCGATTTATCCCTCGGGGATTATGATTCTTACCGTTCGAAGCTTTTCATCGGCGATTCTTATGATTCGGAGCATTTTTGAGCAGCGGTACGGCCATCTGAAGGAGCATCCGGAATTCGATCTTAAATCGAGTTAGGGTTCCTGGAGGTTTTTACTAGGAGAGCGTTTCGAGACGCACAGGAAATTGAGGAGGAAGAGAAACAGGTGGGAAAACGATGGTGTTATGAGTAACTGTGAAGAGATTACGAAAAAGATTGGAACATTTTGAGAAAAAATTATGATTTCCCGCGAATTTAGAAGTGTTGGTGTGATATTCCGCACCTTTCCTTTTTCAAGAAATAATGATGACCGAGTCTTTTTTTCTCTTTCGGATCGGTTTTTTTTTTTTTTTTGGTGATAAAAAGGCAGCTCCTTTTAGCTTTTTGACGTTTTTTCCCGACATATCAGAAAGTTGGTTTAATCGCAGAAGGGAATTTATAATAGCCGAATTCCTGTTACTTTCTGATTCTATGAAAAAACAGTCCGTGTTTTGTGCTGTTGTAGTTTTGTTTTGATTGGATTTTTGTGGGTTCTGGTTTTCTGGATTTCTTTTTGGGGGAAATTCCGAAATTCTGATTTACTTAGTTCGTTATTTTTGCTGGATTCAGCTTCTAGTTTGAATCAATCATACGTCTCGTGAATCTTTAAGTGGATGGCATTGGCCTTTCCCCGCCTTTCTTCTTGGTGGTTCTGGGCTGGAAAAGATCACGAATCCACAGCTTCCACAGGCTCTGCCTTAAATTCGTCATCAGAATTCGGTTTGCGGGAGCCAGATTATGTGAAGTTTCCTTCGGTTAAAGGAGCCAAGATGCATTCCACACCTAGAAGAGTTAAGAGGAAGTGGCAGAGCCGGGAGCAACGGAGAATCGACAAAGAATTTGACATCGTCCTGGTACCTTCTGATGGCGGGTGTTTGTCGGGGTCGGAGTCGGATGATTCTGATTTGTCGATTGGATGGTTGGAGCCTCATGCTATTGATTTCCACAGCGACGATGAGACAGATAACAGTTTTGCTGTGCTTGTTCCATGCTATGGTCGTGACAGTGGCACTAGTCAGCTGGTGGAGAACAGAACAAACCAACTGTTGGGTGCAATTGTCTCGGCGAATCTTCAAAGTGGATACTCTTCTGGTGAGAGCTTCTATGTTTCTAAGCTATGCTTTCAATATGTGCATTTAATTGCTTATGGTTGCCTGGTAGGTCAGGAATAGTGTGTCAAATCGTCCATTGGCTATGGCATGTGTGTGGATGTGCATCTGTGATTTATGACACTGCAGTAAACATGACATGAAACAAGTAGATGGCCTATATGATCTCTGATCAGTTGGGTCATGGTCTCGGTAGAAGGCTCCATCAGACTGGTTCACAGCAATAACGTCACGAAACTTTTCATGGTTGTGTAGACCAATTGCCAAGTTAATTTCCATCACAAATGAAGCTTATGATGAAAGAAAGAATGGCAACTGAATTAGATAATATTCTTTGGAGGATATACATGTTCTGGGTTTCATCCTTTGTAAGTGTAGAGAACATTCAGTCTGGTATGGATTTGGAGAAACCTCGGTCGAGCTTCTTGCTAATGTAGGGGTTTTCCCTCTCTCTGTTTGTGCAATTCTTAAGTATAATATAAAAGATTGAGAAAGTGGCTACTTATCTTAAGGGGATGTTTGTTAACACTTAAGACTTTTCCGACTAAAACTTTTCATTCTCCATAATTACCATATTTTTTAATTATTTTTTCATTTCTTTCTATACAACTATCCTACTTTTCAATCATTTTTACACGATTAATCATACATCTAACCTATCTATTTTAACTTTACTCTCTTTACTCCTTACAATTATCCCCTATCATATTACATTATTTTCTCACATTTCAAAAACTTTTACACAAAAACTTTTCATCACATTGTGTGATTTTTTTTTAAAAAAAATGTGGATCTGTTTGCAGTTGTTGCTGTCCATTTTTAACCTGGTGCATTTGTTTTATTGGTTTAATGATTTAGTTGTCTAATGAAAAAAAGAGTCGAAAATGTTGTTCACTAAGAGAGACAATATCATTTTGTGATTTTATTGGGTCTTGGACTTTGTTAGGAGTAAACCTTTAATATGCTTTTTCAGGGAATACATTCTCAGGATTTCTGAAATTTTTGTTAAAAACCTTTTGAGAGAGATGTATTGAAATCTTCACTAGAACTGTATATCCGGATATTTAATTTCACCGTACCTGGTTACCGTGTTCGTCATGGTTGCTCTTGCTATTCCCAAAATGAAGCCAGTCTTTGCTGCCCTTTGGATTGGTTTTTCATGTCTCTGTGGTATTACTAGCGAATTGTTCTTAGATTACTCTTTATCTTTTGTAGATTTGAGCTATTTTCCTCATAAGTCACGGTTTAAGAGAAGTTTTTCTTGCAGTCTGCAAGATGGATTTAGTTTTGCTATTTACCAACATTTACACTGTTCATACGTATTTAGTCGTTACCATCTTGAGATTGAAGACTTGGCTAAGGGGCCAAGTTCTCTCATGGAATGACTAGCTGACTGGAGGTCTTCCTACTTCGTTATGTGATGAAGGATTTTTTTGACACTGCCTTTTCAGTGCAGTTGTATTCTTCGCAATAGAGATCATATAGCAAAAAACCAATGTTAATCACATTATTGTTTGACTTGCATGAAACGAACGGATAGCAAAAGAAAAAAATCTGGCAATTGCCTGGAAGGCATCCCTCTCTTTCTTCTATTTTAGTATCTTGGTAGCTGGAACAGCATATTTCACAGCTGGATCTAAAGAAAAAAGAAGTCTGGGAGTTGTCTCCAATTCGTCCTTACTTTCTTCTATTTAAGATCGAGGTAGCAATTCACAGTCCCCTCTGGCAATTGTCTCGAATGCATCCCTCATTTTTCCTAATTTAGGATCATGACGGCTGGAACAACGGAGCGCAATTCAGTGCACCCGGGTGCATTCAGCCTCAACGCACCCGGGTGCACTGCACCTATTTTTTTTTATTTTTTTTTGAAAATTTTTGTATACAATGGTTAATATAGGTTTATTTAACATATGTATCAATTTTTACTATTTTTGGAGACTTTTAGATATTTTTTTTAGATTTTTAAAAATCAGTGGCATTTTCGGTAATTTAAAATTACGAAAAATGCCACTGATTTTTAAAAATCTAAAAAAAATATCTAAAAATCTCCAAAAATAGTAAAATTGATACATATGTTAAATAAACCTATATTAACAGCTTCATGAAAAAAATTTCAAAAAAAAAATAAAAAAAAATAGGTGCAGTGCACCCGGGTGCGTTGAGGCTGAATGCACCCGGGTGCACTGAATTGCGCTCCGGAACAACATAGCTAACAGCTAGATCTTACATTGTTCCAAAAAGTTGTGCTATGTACATGGATTCCGCCTTGGCAAAAATCCTTATCACCCCGCATGCAACACCTTTTTGTATAGTCTCCCCATTGTTGATATTGTCCTTATTACTGTTTTTTGGGGTTGAATTCTACCATTAGTGTTGGTAACAATGAAACTCCTGATCAGATTATTTTTTCTGGCTCTGAACTTTTCATTCTTATTTTCACATCTTAAAATAGCCAAACCAGTTTTGAGTGAAACCTTTGTGTTTATCCTCAAATTGGTGGTTGTTTGTGGCTCAATGATGCTGAAAGTCTCCTTTACTCTGTTCGTTATCCAGATGGCAAGAGGCATATTGAAGAATGGCTGTCTTCTCTTCAGAACAGCTGACGTTGGAGCCCATCTGATCAGACTCTGGCCTCTTTATTAAACTGGTTCTATTGTCCTTGTCCACCAGAGATGTTGCAGCAAGTCCTGAGGAAAAAAAAAAAAGGAGAACGAAAGAAAGAAACAGAAAAAAGCAACAAGGATTTACAAGGAGTGGTGGAAAACGATTGCGCTTTCTTCCTCTGCCATGAGTTGTCGGGATTGGGTGCCAGCATCACGTATTCACGTGCCAGCGATTCTTTCTGTGAATAGCCCTGTACATATACTTTAATCATTGTCATTTGATGTTGTAGATATACCTGTCTGGCTCTTGTTGGTGAAAGAATTTAATTTTCTTTGTATTCTTGGTGAATTTTGCCTTTGATTTCGTATTTGGATGCGCCTGTTTTAATCTGATGTCCTGGATAGGTGTTGAAACTAGGTAGACAAGGTAAAAAGCTGTAAAGAGAAGAGACTAAGGGCTGTACTGGTGGAAAACTCTGCATTTAAGATGGGTTTTAATAAAAAGTATATTGATGATATCGGTAAGGATTTTTTTTTTTTTTTTTTGATGGGGTTAGTCCGTTAGTGGGTCACACCCTCTCAAACATATTAGCAAGGATTATTATTGGTAGGCAATGTGTCACATCCGAAAACACCTTAAATAATAATGATGATGATGATGAGAATACGATGAAAAAATGATGATGGGAATAGAATTCAAGTCCTGATCTACTTAACCAGGGATTCGTTTGTATGAGACAAGTGGAAAATAAGTTGGCTTGGTAAGACTGAAGGTACTTGGACGGTGTGTTGGCTAAAATTTAGATAACTCTGGAAGTAAAAAAAGCGAAAATTTGACATTCGTAAACGAAGAGAGTTTCTGGTTAGATCCAACAGAAACGTATGAGTTCAATTTCAGTTATATAAAAATAAATACAATAATTAGTCGAAGTTTATTAAAAGGATGGAAGTGAAACTTCCATAAACAACGTTTTAAAAGTTTCAATTAGACTGCACAGGATTGTGCCAAGGGATGGATCTTCAATTGCCCAAAATTTGTTTTTCTCATTTTTAATATAAGATATCATTTTCTAATATAAATATAAAGAGAGATATTCAGGTGTAGTTATCTCAAAATGGCCCCCACGTGATTATAAAATTATAATTTATTCTACCAATTGTATTTAGAATTATGTATTTTATTTCCATACTAATTTTCATCCTAATTGGATATGTGTATGTATCCCATCTAAAAATAATATAAATTCAACATAATAAAATAGTTTGATGTAAATAACAATTAAAATTTTTTTTTTAACATGTAAACCATTTACTATAAAATTTATATATAAATAAATGATTATATAATATATTAATACATTTAAGTACATGCGTGGCTCATTTTGAGCCAAATGTATTAGTAATTACGGCGTTGGCAAATGCACAAATGCACAGCAAAAGTTCTCATATATATAACAACTCCACTTTTCTCATTTTTAATAAAATTTTTCATTTCCTAATACTCTCTATGTACCCGCAAACATCCCCCGAATTTCAGGCCACCAAAGTTTTTTTTTCCCCCTAAAATTTCTATGCGTGTTCAACTGCATAAACAAGTACAACAGTTCCTAGAAAATGGGCTATCATTAGGGAAAGTTGTTCCATTGCTTGTAGAAAGCTGCTTACTGATGATTTTTGCGGTGGAATTTTGTTATGTAAGAACACGAAATAAGAGCTAACCCAATAGTCCCTGAACCACTCTCCATGAAAAGGGGAAAAAAAAAAAAAAAATCCCTAAACCAATGAATGCAGCAATAGTAATACTTGTATGTAGGAACCAACGAACACAGCGAAAGCAAATTTCACCTATATTGGAAGTAGAAATTGAAAATTTTTCTGACAAAAATATACACTGCTTCTAATTAAGCATATAGAAGCATACAAGTACAGCTTATGTCGATACAAATTGAAATGCATGCTTATTATTGTTCTTTCGTCGAATGCTGCGAATCTCCATTTCGGGATTCTTTTGTGGAATGCGTCGAAGAATCTCCGTCTCCTTTCCGAGAATGCGTCGAATCTCCTTTTCGGGAATGCGTCGAACCTCCTTTCCGAGAATGCGTCGAATCTCCCTTTTGAGAGTCATGGTGAGCAGCGTCGCCTGTTGAAGACGAAGATGCGAGAGTTTTTTTGGCTTTGACACCAAAGATGAAAGATCGCAGCGGAATTTTAGTAGTTTTGCCTGTTGATTGCACATGCTGATATCGATTCAGACCGTGTTTGACTCCTGATGGCCCCCCAGCATTTCCATCGCCAGTAGTACTACCAGCAGTAGTCCTAGTAGTACGAGTGCTAGTCTTTGGCAGCCTTTCAAGTTCGAATTGGAGTCCCTTCACATGATCTAATCCTTCCTTCAGCTCATCAGCAATCTTATCAGTCTCGTTTTTCATGTTTCTGATCTCCCCTTGAAATTTGGCAGCCTGATAAGGAGTAAGGTCTGAAGTATAGCAAGTCTCCAGAACTCTGGAGAGTTGTTCTTCTATGTTATGCAACGAAACCACCCTGCACTCCAGTTCTTCTTTCAGCACTTCGTTCTGTTCTAACCAAAGGAACAGCTCAGTCCTCAATTCCTTGAGTCTTTTCTTTAATGGGGCTGATTCTACTGATGAGTTGTCTGAAGCAGTACTGTCGCCCTCTTGCTTCTTGGTGTTTTTTCTCTCTCTCAAGAAGTCAGCACGCAGCTCTTGCACTTTTGGCTGGAATTTGTGTATGTTCTGAGATGATTGGCTGAACCTCAACAAGGACTGGAGATTTTCCTCCACGAGTTGGTCGATCTCGCGGCGGAATTTCTCTTCAATCGTGGAAGGGGGCCGCTTCTTGTCATATAAGAGCTCTTCCAGAATTTTGTAGCTCTTCTCGCAGGTGTTGCTCTCATCAGAGCTGGCAGGCTTTGATGTGTCTGCATCTGAATCATCTGATGCATGGGCAAAACCCAATTTCTCTCTTAGAGAACGAATCTCCTGGTCCTTGGTGGCATGGGAGCTTGTTAATTCTGTTACTTTTGCCTGGGTTTCCTTGGTTCTGGTCTCCATTTCAGACAGCTTTCTTTTTGTTTCCTTATAATTACGAAGAATCATTGTGTATTCTGTCAGTAATACCTTCTCCCGATCTTCCAATCCATTTAAGTATAGCTGCTGCCAATCCGGAGAATCTTCTTCTACTCTGTCACTTTTTGTTGAATCTTTTCTGAGAAATTTTGGGGAATGTTCATCTCCCTCTTCAATTTCAGATGAACTTGCCTCCTCTTCTTCCTGTTTGGGAGCTTGAATTTTCTGTAAAAGCCTGCCAAAAGTGAGACAAGAGTCTGTAAAGGCTATTTGAAGTTCATTATTCCCATCTTCAACAGATTGGTTTAGATCCAGAACTCCCTGTAGTTCCTTCTCCACTTCCCCTACCTTGGTGTACCATTCCTTAGATTTGGAAGACTTCCTCTCCTCTTCCAAGCTCTTCACTTGATTCTCAAGCTCTTTATTCTTGGATTTCAATGTCTCCATGTAAGCAGTCTGTGATGAAACCTTGGTTTCCAATCCAAGGACCCTAGTTACAAGTTCATCCACCTTCTCCACCAATTCTGCAACAGCCAAAGCTGAATTAGAACACATCTCAAAATATTCCCTGATTTTCTCGCATATGCTTTGCAGTTCTAGTCCCTCTTGTTTTAAGACATCACCATCTGCCTCCTCAAAATCCTCAATGGTAGAATCTAGTGGCTTAGTCCGATGCTTTCGAGATCCATCCTTGAGTGCATTCAATTTATCCTGGGCATCCTTCACTCTTTTTGATTCTTGCCTGGCATCTCCTACCAATTTCTTCTGTTTTTCACGCAAGTGGACTAACATGTCTTTGCATGACTTGAGAGCCATTGAGGTCATTAAAGCTCGAGCTTCATTGTCTTCGATGACCGTATCTTCTGCATCAACACTGAATTCTTCTTGCAAGCTGCAAACCTCATCTTGCATTTCTGTTATCTGACTCTCTATGTCCCAGTACTTTGAAAGGCCTGTTTCATAGGAGCTCTTGAAAAATTCTTTCTCTGTCTGTAAGACTAGGATCCCTTTCTGAAGCTTATCAATCTTTCCTTGTGCTTCAGCTTTGCTGTGTTGAGGGACTGTCTTTTTTTGTGGTTTCCTTGACTTTTGTCGAAATGAACTTCTTGGAGGCAATGGACTTCTTGATGGCAGTGGACATCTTGATGGTAATGGATTTCTGGGTGGTAATGGACATTTTGAATCCTTCCTTGAATGACTAGGCTTCAAACCGAAATTTGGCTTTTCAGCAGCCGGCTTTGGAATCTCATCAGGATCTAGGGACGGAGGTTTTGATGGTGGCTGTTCTTGTTCTTGTCCTTGCTCTTGCTCTTTTTCTTTCACTTTTTTCTCTTTTTCGTTCCCTTGCTCTTCCACTTTTTCTTTCACTTTTTCTCTGTTCTTTTCCTCTCTCTCTTTTTCTTGCTCTTTTTCTCTTTTCTTCTCCTCTGTCTCTTTTTCTTGCTCTTTCTCTGTCTCTTTTTCCTCTTTTTCTTGCTCTTTTTCTCTTTTCTTTTCCTCTCTCTCTTTTTCTTGCTCTTTCTCTCTCTCTTTTTCCTCTTTTTCTTGCTCTTTTTCTCTTTTCTTTTCCTCTGTCTCTTTTTCTTGCTCTTCCTCTCTCTCTTTTTGCTCTTTTTCTCTCTCTTTTTCTTGCTCTTTGTCTCTTTTCTTTTCCTCTATCCCTTTTTGCTCTTTCTCTCTCTCTGTTTCCTCTTTTTCTCTTTTCTTTTCCTCCGTCTCTTTTTCTTGCTCTTTCTCTCTCTCTCTTTCCTTTTTTTCTTTTTCTTTTTCTTGCTCTCTCTCTTTCTTTTTTCCCTCTTTATCCTTTTGTTTTTGTTTGTCTTTCTCCTTGTCTTTCTCTCTCTCCTTTGATTTCTCGTTATCTTTCACTTTTTCTTTCTTTTTCTCCTTGTGTTTCTCTTTCTCTTTCTGCTTATCTTTCCTTCTCTCTTGCTCTTTTTCCTTATCTATCTGTCTCTCTTGCTCTTCTTCTTCATCATTGTCTTCTTCTTGTTCTTCGTTGTCGTCTCGGTCATCATCTCTGTCATCTCTACTAACTCTGACATCTCTGTAACCTCTTTTATGTTTGATATCTCTGTAATCTCTATAATTTCTGTCATCAACGTCATCCATATCATCTCCATCCTCTCCCATAAACTGAACTTGGTCAGGACAGACAGTTGCAATGGTGTTGTTGGCTTTATGCAACTCTCGTGAGAGGTGATCATATCTATCAGCCAATGCTCTGTAAGCTTTGTAAGACTCTTCAACAAAGTTTATTAGTTCAGGCCTTTGCCTGTAATACATCTCTGCCCTCCTGGCAAAAGAATCCGCATCCCCTTCCATGATTTTGAGAATGCGCTTCACTCTGTCTTCCATGTCTGCAAATGCAACAAGTTTCACGCATTAAGTTATTTACAGGAACTAGCCAATTTCAGATGTCCTATTCGTCATCACAGCTGTCTAGTTTTCTGAAAGACCATGGAAAAGATACTGATTATCACGCAATTACTTTGATCTGGTTTGAGGAAAAGTCATGAGGAATTGGATGTCATTTGATTTCAGAATTCCTAAAATACAGAGTCAGTATCTTGAAGTTGACATGTTATGGTGTTGTAAGTATTTAACAGAAATTCTGCATCAACAGGCCAACAACCAATGAAGTTGCCATGATTGTATATGTCATAATTGTCGTCAATGCATGGCTTTTATTGAACTTTGGGAGGAGGAAAAAACCCAAGAAAAATTGCCAAAACTTTTCCCCTACTTTCTACATCCTTTTCTATAGATTAACAACTTAATTACCCACTCTATTTTCCTTTCAATTGTTCACATTTTTTTGCATAATTTCATACAACTACCTTATGTACTTTAACTTTATTTCCTTTAATCTTAATTATCATACCTATCACATCACATCACTCCTCACCTTTCCCAAATTTTTTTCCCATTATTTTTCATCTTTCCAAATGCACTCAAATTTTCTATCTGAAAAACACACACGCAAAAATTAGGAAACTCAAAATCATCCACGTGAATAATCATCATAATTCAGTCCTAATCCCCGTCAAGTGATTTTCTGTAGAATGAATCTCGTAGTGTCATTGATCCATCATATGTTTAGGCATCATCATGCAGTTAGTTAGGAAAGGATTTGGACTATAAAATTCCTCAGGATCTATTATCTCATTTCACCAAAAACAATCCGACCTGGTTAATCCTCCACAATTTCGGCAGTCAAAACTTTTTTTCATCAGAGCATTCATCTACAAATGAAAAAGGACAGATTTATGCATACACTAGGAAATTGATTCCACATGAAAGCTGCCCTGAAACCCAAATACGGCAACAGGGAATGTCCAAAGATTTAAGCTGCTCATACAACAACATTCCTGGGAAAAAAAAGAAAAAGACTATTTTGCCCACAGGTCAAGATGCTATCAATGAATGGCTGGGGTTACCCTTTTTGAGTTTTTTTCCAAAATAAAATATTTATTAAATTTTTCTATATAAAAAATAAAAAAGAAAAAAAATCGGATGCGTGGACTAATTCAAAATTCAGCAAAGGCATAACTAGTTGCTTTTTGTTCAGGAGAAATCAGTGGGGTCGCCCTGGTTACTCTGGGGTGAAAAGGAAGAGATACCTTTGAGACTCTCGTCCAGCCATTTTCCTTGCTTTGTCCTGATGTTGCTGGCCCACCACCAGGAAAATGCGTTGCTCGCAGCTCTCTGCAACATCTCTCTCACGCACAAACACTCTCTACATGGGTTGGAACGACAGAGACAGAGAAAGATGATAGAATTCCTCCCCCATTTTTTCCTTTTTTTTTTTTTTTCTTTTTTTGAGATTAGCAAATGGAAGGTTTGAAATGGTATGGAGCAGCGAGAGGACGTTGGAGCGGAAGTAGCGGGTGATGTTGGAGGGAATACCGGGGGCTAAACTCTCGCCACTTGGTGGCTTCCCACGTATAATTGTAAAAATTTTCACATTAGCTGGAGCGCTGCGGCTGAAATGGATGAAAAGCCTCAACTGAATTTCAAGTCCAAGTCTACATTTTTGCACATTTTATAAGCCCTCAATCCGATGAAATATATGAGAATGTAACGTGAGGCAGAAAACGCGGCTGGAATAGTGATTTTACACAATCATGAAAAATTTCTCTCCTGTACTCACAACATTCGACCGTTATTTTTTTAATAAAATTCAAATTTTATTTAGTATTTCTTTTGATACATATTAAATTTTCAAAATTATTAAATATTTTATTTTGATTTGTCAAATAATAAAGTGTCCCGGTACATGTTTTATTTTCAAAAATCAAAATAAAATATTAAATAAATTTCAAATTTTTTTCATATTTCACGAGGTGGAAGCTATTGTGTCTACATGCCTGAAGAATTTTAAAAACAGATTACTAAATGCGTTTGACGCATTGAATTGTATTTGTACTCCATTAGAAGGTTGATATTTAATTGTGATTGTTTCGAATCACGGCCAAAAAAAATATGAGAGGGAGCAGGTGGTTCCATGGAGCTGTGTCTCCAGATTTCTTTGGAGAAATATGTGTGTCCTAGATTTGTAAGAATGTCTCAAATCTTCAGTATAATATGTGTTGAGATATATGTAATAAAAAAAAGAGTATGTGAAAACCGACGAACAAGTGAGAATCACGTTATCACTATGCTCGTCTTGTAAACTTGAAAATTTTATAATTTCGTAGAAAAATTATTTTAATGACAATAATGAATATTAATAATCTACCAAACAAATTAAGAATAATATTTAAATGGAAATTGAATGAATATATTAAAAATAAATATACGACTAATTTTTAGTCATCATACATGAATAATTTTAGTTTAATCTCATGTTTTGTTAATCTTAGCTCACAATTTTAATTATAATGCATAAGACAAATCTTATAATATTCATATACAACAACGTGTGTGCCTGGGAAGTAATAATTTTCTTGATAAAAATTTTTTGGCATACAAGTTTTTGAAATGAAAGGTATGTTTGGTTGAACTAAAAAAATATCAACCAAAACTTTTCACTTTCGGTAACTATCCTATTTTTTAATTTTTTTCACATTTCTTACATAAAATACTCTATTTTTTAATTATTTACACACAATTATATATACAACTAACATATCTATTTTAACTTTATTCTCTTTATACTTTATTATTTTCTTCATCATATCATATCATTTTCTATTAATTTGACAACTTTCACGTCAAAAACTTATTATCAAAAAGTTTTACCTCCGACCATATACAACATAAAAGAAAATGATATGATATAATAGAAATAATGATTATGAGTAAAAAAAATAAAGTTAAAATAGATAAATCAGTTGTATGAGTATGTGTGTAGAAATAATTAAAAATTAATGCAGTTATATATAAAGATATGAAAAAATAATTTAAAAATATGATAGTTATGAAAAGTAAAAAGTTTTATACTTATCTAAATACACCCTATAGATTTAAGATAAGATGAAAAAGTATTATTGTGCTTTTGGAATGAAAAAAATATTTGTTTAGGATGTAAAATTTTATCCCGTTCTTTGATTGCCCTCTTTTCTTTCATTTTTCTCTTACAGGATGATGAATTATGATCTTGTGAAGCCGGTCGCAGGGGAGAGGAAATGAAACCACCCGTGGGAGCCGTTGGATGGGGCGGAAACCATCCAGCCCGTTGAGGACAAGCGCCTACTTTTTTTGGCGTCTGACAAGGGCTTTTTGCCCACAGGCCCCTCTGCGACCTATATGGAAAAATTCCAGCCAGGGCCTGGAGGCCAGCTCTTCCCCCTCAGACAACGCCTCTCTCTCTCTCTCCTCCATTTCAGCATACAGCGTTCCCGCTCCTCCCTTTCGTCCCTCTCTCTCTTCCGTCTCTGCTTCTCCTCTCGCCCGTCTCCTCCCCTAGCTCCCATCTCTTTGGCCGCCCGTCTCCTCGTCACTCTCTCATTCTCTGTATTACAGATGGAAGAGCTTCTATGAAGACGAGGATCGACCAGAGAAGCCGCGCAGATATGGGATGACGGAGATGCGAGGGCCTCACTACTCTCTCCTGATCCAGGACGGCCTTCGAGTGCGCTTCCTTCGCAATCCAGTCTCCTGATATTTTCTTCTCTTGGTTTGCGTGGAATGATAATTCTATGCGTTTGGATTTTCTCACCCAATTAGCTCCAATTTTTTATTTGATGATAGTTGCATGCGTTTGGATGTGTCATCAGAACCAATTTGTAATTTTACCTACACCCAATTCAGGAAGGACAGAAGGATTTAGCGGAGAGATGGTTGGAGGATCCATGCCCAGTCAATGAGAAGCGGTTTTGTTGTTTTTACGGTGATAAACTTCACGAGTTTCATATATCAACAAATCGCATTTTTCGATGGAAGGACAGAGCACATTGGGTGGCCACTATTTGTTTTTAGAAAATTACCAGCAAAGATATCATGGCCTGATCAGCTTCTACCGTTGATAAAATTTGTTGACATCGTCGACATAGACTTCAGTCTCTCAATTGTTATGATGAGCTGACAATCCTTCTGTAGCCATCGTCGACACAAGTGGGAATGGACCCCCCTTGGGTGAAAGAACAGCTGAAGCAAGTGAACTTCGAAAAATCCGAAATAACATCCAAATATGAAAAGCTTTCAGCTATATGCCGTTCTCAGCGACAAGAACTCCAGGAATTAAAGAATGCTCTTGCTGTCAGGACGCCATCACCAAAGGAGTCAATATTTTTATGATCGGGATTTGTTTCATTCAATGGAAATTTACCCAACTAAACAACCATTTTGGTTGTTGGTAACCTCATTCACTTTGTTGCCTTGCCTTGCCATGCCATTAATTTGTCTCATGTCATTACATAATTAGATTGTGAATAGATGTGACAATTCAGTGTTCTTGGGGCCTCATCTATCTTTTTCCTGCATTTTCTCCCCGCATGGACTGAAGCATGCACATCAAATATGCTTGATATTTAGGGTATGCAATTCTAGAAATTCATTATATTATGTGATATATGGAGATATAACATTTACATTGGCTGATCTGACATGGGAATCAGTGTTATATCCTTGGTTGGAGAGAAGGGAGCTATGAGCTGCCTGTAGTGGCACAAATAGGATATGGCTGTGAAAGCAAGGCAACTTCTTCACCTTTTTGCTTGAAAAGAAACCTTTGTCCCCTTGAAGTTCTGCATCATATTGTATATTAGATGCGGCATCATAGATTGAAACTGTGTTTTCCTGAAATTTATAAGAGCTACTATTAGATACAGAATCAGAAGCTTGGTGTAGGAGATTGTAGTCATGTCTGCTTAATTGTAAGTTGTGAATAACTGTGAATATTCTTATAGGCATGTTATGTTTTAATGTGGGATCTCCTTCTGGTCTGATACTTCCTATTGTCACAACCGAGGTTTAAAATTGAGAGATCTGTGTGGGAGCTCCAACAAGGGATGCTTACTAGCACTTCAGACTCACATACTTTGGAGTCCAAGCCATGGAAGGCTTTCAGTGATGAGGCAGCATCAGAGCAGCAGCCTATCCAAAAGAGCAACCATCCTAGATCAGTACGCACCACTAATGGTCATCGGAACAAGCAGACAACAGCAGCTGCAGGCTCTAGCTTCACCACCTGGGGTTTTGATCAAGACAAGTTTACAGCAAGCCCTACTTCCTCTCACACAGGCCATGCTTCTGACAAAGGGAGTTATTCCCAGCATTTTGGCAACCAGAAAACAGTAGAATCCAAACAATCAACTCAGCCAGCTGGATGGGCTGGTTTCTGAGTCACAGTTGAGAAAGCGTTAGCCTCCCGCTACCATTGTTATGGAGAGGGTAGTCATAGTGAGAGAATTATTTTGAATTAATATGCCATTGTCCAGACCTTGTATCAATCATTCATTGATCAGTTCACGCTTTTCTGGAGCACTGCAAATTTTGAACTGCCAATCTTTACGGTGCTAAGACAAAAATGTTAGTAAATGCAAAAGGATGTAACGAATCCGTTATTGCCAATTACAAGTGTGCTTATGCGTTCCTGCACGTTATTTTCTCTTGATGATTTGCTGTGCATTCATGATTTGGGGTTTCAAAAACTGAAGAAAGCTATCCAAACGAAGTGGATTAAAAGTTGTTCTTTGTTGAAAAAAGAGACCAAAATGAGATGAAGGGACATAGAAGGAAACAACTGATTGAGGCTTTGAGAATATTTGAATGAGCAGCTAAAGGTGACACTATATCTTTAAGGGAAAAAAAAGATATTGTACTTGAGGAACACTCTATTGGATCAGAACCTTATTTTTACACACCATGATGTTTCAGTTGATCGATCATCTCTTTATTCAGGACTTCCGCAAAAAATATGCCCAGACTAATATTGCAACTAAATTTTCGAGCTAAAAAAGGCAAATATATGAACTTTTTTAATATAAATTGCTTAATCAAAATTCTTGGAGTATAAGTTGCTTCGGCGAGGAAGGCAGGACGTACGGAGATGGAAGAGAGAGAGAGAGAGAGAGAGACGGAAGGGACACGCGGGAACGCTGTATGCTGAAAGGGAGGAGAGAGAGACGAGGAAGGGGAGGCCCTAGAGAGTGACAAGGAGATGGACATTCAAAGAGATGGGAGCTAGAGGAGGAGACGGGCAAGAGTGGAGGCGGAGACGGGCGAGAGAGAGGAGAGACAGAGAGAGAGAGGCGTCGTGCGAGGGGGAAGAGCTGGCCTCTAGGGCTTGGCTGAAATTTTTCCCTATAGGTCATAGAGGGGCCTGTGAGCAAAAAGCCCCTATCAGACGCCAGAAAAAGCAGGCGCTCATCCTCAACGGGCTGGATGCTTTCCACCCCATCCAACGGCTCCCACGGATGGTTTCATTTCTGTCTTCCCTGTGACCCGGCTTCACAAGATCATAACTCCAGGATAATTGCCCTTATTTTAGATGCTTACCAAATATCTAACGTTAGACAAATATTCATTAACTTAGGAAAAGAAGAGGGAAATTCAGCTAGGCGGTTTTAGAAGAGCTAAAATCAAAGCAGCCCAAAGGTAAGCAGACAGAGACCAAAAAAGTTTCCTTCTTTTTAATGTACGTATTCGAGTTTTGCTGTTTAGTTTTCTCTAATTGCAGCAACAATGACTTTTTAAATTTGATTCTTTGTCGTGATGTTTTGAATAATCGATTTTAATGCTTTCTTTCTAGATAGTCAAAGTTTTTGATTCCCCCAACAATGCTAGCCATGGTGCCAATCAAAAAATAATACCGAGAGCTTATTTACACCCACAACCAAACTAGAATATAAGAAGAGAACAGGAGCCAACAGATGCAATAGACGTGCATATATATATATATATATATATCTAGGATGACTGATAGCCCTCCGTACAATTTATTCTACCATGTCCTCCGTAGATATTTTCACACTGATTTAAGAGAGAATACATCATCTCTCACACGAGCATAGAGATGTAGAATCATTTACGAAGATGCATTTGTCTGGCTATTTTGATTTCAGTCGCAACCCTCATTTTTCTGAAGAGGATGAAGCCCCCTTCTAATTGACAAAGACGTGGATCAGTTACACTAACACTTCCTTTACTATCCTGGCGCCCCTTGATTTGGCCATGTAAAGGCCTACATGATGCATCACCGCCTGGATTATAAAAAGAGAGAGTGAGTGTGATATTATAGGTATGTCCTGCCAAATTGCAAATGGAAGCACAGTAGTGGAATACCATGATTTGAGATTGAATCAAACAGGGTATACAACTGGAAGCAGAAGCTTGATTAACAGAGGGAAAAAAATAAAGTCCAAGAAGGGTGTAACAGATCAATTTCTGTGTTTTTCCCTTTTACTTCTCTCTTTTCTAAATGAGCAAACAAACCTATGATATAAATGCCATCTATATCAGTCTATACCCACCTGTGGATGGGCTAATGCCCCTTTCATGTTGATAGCATCTTCAGCTGGAAAATCGAATGTAGCGCATCCACTCGAGCACAATATAACATCTTTCAAAGGGTGCAGCAAACCAAGGTTTCTTGCTGATAGTGTGGAAGAAACAAAGTCTAACACGCATATGTCTGTGCATACACCCATCACCAAGATCTGTACAAGTTGTGGTTCATCAGAATGCTCGTTTTGCACTTTGTAAAAATGAAACCCCAAAGATAATCCTACTTAATTTGATACAGAGGAGTTTTGTAGCATTATTTGAGATTACATTTTCAAGCAAGGGTAATAGAGTAAGGTGTGATGACAGAAATGGGGGTTTCTCCAAATCCCGTCATAGTCATAGCACATGCCCAATCAGTTGTTTCACTTCCCATTTTAACCTGCAGAGATCTAGGAAGAAGGGCCTCTTCATGATGAATTGGGATTGTGCGAAGCTAATATGATCATTTAATTTTATTAAATTTGAATGAGCTGCTTCTCTTTTGTTTCGCTCCACAAGAACGGTATTAGCACTTACTGTTTCAATCTCATTAGATTGCACCCAATCTATGAAAATATTTGATCCATCTTTCTCAGTTGAGCCAATGAACCCATCCATGCAGTCCTTCCGTCGTATTGTTACATTTGGTTCTCTCTCCAACCACTTCAGAGCTGCAGGTGCAATCAGAAGATAAAATACTGGTCTGTAAGAAGAAAATTATATGCTGGAAAATCACTGCAAATGAAAATATCAATCATATTAAATATTTTCAAAAGCATCAGATCAAAACAAATAAATTTGGAACTTTTCATTGCATGGAAGTAACTCACTGCTGTGGGACAAGTAAAAAAGCTTTATGAACGAATAAGGAATTCAGGGGGAAAAAAAAAAAAAAGGGGAGGGGGGGTGTGAAATCTAATACCTGGAACTAGGTCATCTTCTCCAGATCCGTTTATGCAGTGAGGGGGATACGGTGGCTCAGGTTTATGTGGATGATGGGTATCAAGGAAAGCGAGAATGGGCAATTTCCTGTCACAGAACAACCTGGCGAGCCTCACAGACTCCTGGATCATCCCAGTCATCTGGCTATTGTCCTCCCTTGGAGCCTGAAAATCATGCCAAAATTACCTATGTCACTTCTTCTGTCTAGTAAACAAAGTAACTGAAACAATCCAAATCAAGACCAACATATTTGATTCCTCAGCTAGGAATTCAATCCATAAAATACAAATTCCAGGATAATCCAACCATGATCAACTCAAAAAAAAAAAAAAAAAAAAGGAAGAAAGAAAGAAAGAAAGAGACTTCTTCTGCACTTCAAAAAAGAAACATAAATAATTGCAACAAAAGAGACATGCATAATCTGAGAAAGAAACCAAAAAAATCACTATCTTGCGCAAACGCATAAAACCCAAGCTAAATTTCATATGAGAAAATTGCAACAATCAAATATACGGGGAAAATAATCAAGTACATTCGGACTTAGAAGAGAACAGCCCAGAAAAAAAAATTTAGAATGAGATGAAAACAAAACAGAAAGCTTCTATTATCATATCATCTCCCAAAATAAGATAGCAGAAGGTACTAGGTGGAAGAAATTAGAATATGTAGACAGACTGCGTACCAGGTTTCCAGATCCAACAGTGCAGAATCCATTGATGATGTCCACAAGAACAAGACCAGGGCTCGAATCCTGTGACAGACGGAAGGCTTCTTCCTCTTCATGCAGGGGAATATCAGCCCTCAGAAAGTCTATCAGTTGAGTCCCCACCATTTTTTTCGACCTGCCGGAATTGCTGCCTGTGCAGTGTGCATGCAAGAAACTTTAATGGACACGCATGACAAAGGCATATTGACAGCAGATCATCACTCATCAGTATCTTTTCTCATCTCTTTTCGTGAGATGACAGCAGCAACAGTAGAATACCACTTGGAGACAAATTCCTAGTCCCCACATCTGCAGACACGCAATTACGTATAAGCTGCCCATACATGTTTTTTAACTTGATAAATCACAAATTCTAAGGCGAAGGCCTTTTTTTTTTTTTTTTTTTTAGTCTCGTTTAGATGGATTGGCTTTTTGAGAGTAAAACAGACACCTAAAAATTACAGTATTGTTTATCAAAAAAAATTACAGTTTTGTCATACTTGGAAAATTATTAGTCAAAATTTTCGTTTGCGTGCTTCAATAGCTTGCTTTGTGAATCCATTAACTTACAGCAAATAGCATCAAAGCTGGGAGTAAAATTCCAACCTTATTCTATATAGCATGAGTGGTTGATTTATGATAGTGTCATGCAAGAACGAAGCATTGCGAACTAGTAAACAAGCAATTTTTTTGCATTTTGGACTTTCTAAGTTTGCGTATTTGTGTTTTAAATTTTAAAATTTGTGTATTTGCTTTTTAAACTTTGTAATTTTAAATCTATTGCTTTTAGAACCAACTGTTTCACATAGTTAAAAAATCCAAGTAACATTCATTTATGTGAGGAGAAAATACTAAAATGCCCTTAAGCCAATGTCTCGCTTAGCTCATATAAAAAATTTATTTAAAATATTTTTTATTTTTTCTTCGTACAATTGTTTATCTAAGTGTATTTAACATATAAATTAAATTTTATTATTTTTAAATATGTGTATATATTTTTTAAAGATTTATCATAACAATGTCATCAAATTAGCTAACTAGAATTTATTTAACATAGCAATGTTATTTGTAGTATTAACATCATTTTCATTCTATCTCACTGCTATCCACAGTGCTAATTTGCAGCAAAAAAATGTAGCATTGCACATATACCACAGTATGTTTCCAAATTATTTTAAGGACAGCCGTTTGCTTCCAAAATTTTTCCCAGAAAAAAATATTAAAGTAGGCGGACCACGCCAGACAATACATTTCGTCAGTGAAATTTTATTTGTTATAATGACCCACAACTTATATATATTATCGGAAAGAAATTTGACAAAAAAATAGCAAAATTATATCTTAAAAAGTTTAAAACCAGAAGGACCTTTTTGTAAGTTTACCCTTACGGTTCTTCCCATATCAGGCACGCTTTTCTAAGTTTTCAACTTACTTTTTTTTATTCCCACGTGTACTGGCCTTAATTAGTGACGTCTGTTGCGTTGTATTCATTGAACCTAAGGAACGATTCCCTTTCTAACTCTGAGGTGGTGTTTCGATTTATATAAAAATTATTAACAGAAATTTTTTAATTTAAAATTTTTTATTTTTTATAATTATCTTGTTTTTAATTATTTTTTAATATTTTTTATATAAATTATCATATTTTTCAATTATTTATACACAACTACACATACGACTAATCAATCTATTTTAACTTTATTCTTCTTACACATCATCGTTACCTTTATTATATTACATTATTTTTTATCAATTTAACAACTTTTATCCTAAATATTTTTTATTAAAAAAATTTATCTTAAACCAAACGCATCATTAAAAAACAACTCAGTAATCATGACTTTGAACACATTGTTCGCTAAAGCTGAAAACTATCCCCTGAAAACTCATCATACGGGGGGCGCGTGGAGTAAAAACCCTTAGCAGCGTATTACTCGTCTTTCGGCGGGTTTTTTTGAACTTTAAACCTTTTGAATTTACTTATTTGCATTTAAAATTTCGAAATTTGACCATTTATATTTTAAACTCTGAAAACT
The DNA here is from genome assembly GCA_030490835.1 of Annona cherimola. NCBI lineage: Eukaryota > Viridiplantae > Streptophyta > Magnoliopsida > Magnoliales > Annonaceae > Annona > Annona cherimola. Next base: position 97,617,277 of record CM059973.1, on the reverse strand, counting down.
TCAGCTAATTTGTATTTTAAACCTTCGCCCCCATATCGCTGTCAAATAACACATAAGAGAAGGAAAAAAGAAAATGACGTACATAACCTTTATACAAGGGGTGTGTTTGTTTTATCTATTCTCAAACAAATTCTTAATGAAAAGTTGTAGATAGTAGAAGTTGTTAAATGATGTGATATGATAAGGGTAATGATGATAAATAAATAGAATAAAGTTGAAATAGATAAGTTAGTTGTGTTGGTAGTTGTGTAGAAGTGATTGAAAAGTATGATAGTCGTATAGAAAAATGTGAAGAAATGATTAAAAAATAAAGTAGTTATGGAGAATGAAAAATTTTAGATTAAAAAGTTTTAACTTGACAACTTTTACTTATTACCAAACACACCCAAGGTTATAACTTCCGCGCGTGGAGATGACTACAACCGGTGGCGCAGGAAGCTCCGTTCATGACACGGCCGGAAAATGATGTTCGGAAGATCCTCACCTTGTCCATAATGATGCCCAATAAAATACTGCTTGCATTTAAAATTACTTTAAACCAATGGCCAAATTTAATCGGTACCTCCTCTACGCCATCTCATGATTTTGAGAACCAGATTTCTGTAGTCATGGGTGAATCTATGACCGCACCTGTTGAGGATATCGAAAACCGAAAAGTAGGCCTTCTATGCTTCCATCCCACGAGATTTTGAATCCAATATTTCCCAACCTGACGAATGCTTTAGTTACCTATGTCAACCGATGGTTGGTTTTGATGATGTTGGAGTCGTCGAATTCTGACGGAACGAATTTCATTACCAAGCGCCGTTCTGAGGTAAGCAGCGTAAGCTCCCGGCACTACAATAGATGCTTGGGAAGACTTACAATGTAGTGAATTGACCACTCGTACCCAGAATAAAATTTGTTTATACAAACTGATGAAGCTGCAATTAGCGCGCGGAAGAATCCTTCTATGAGAATACCAGCTTGAAAGCAGTAAAAAAAAAAAAAAAAATTCCAGCAGCAAAGCCAAGATTGGATTGAGAAAGGACGTATTGAGGATTAGAGCTGAGGTCCATTGTCGTATATGTCTTTATATCCTCCTTCAAGCTGTCAATCGTGGATGACGCAGGCTCATTTTGTTGCCGTATATGCTGCATTTCTTGGCACTTGAGCTCAAGCTGCTGCCTGAGCAACCCCTTCATGGGTGTAGAGGAGCACCTGAACAATAGCATCAACAGTATGAAACGGAGTGGAATGATTTGCTCCGGTCTGAAGGCCTGGATAACACCGGTTCCTATTTGGATACAGATATCAACCATGACTATGATGACTAGAATCACCAATGCAAACAAATTCGTAATCACTTGAGAATCTTTCATCGCTCCTATCGACGGCATGAACTGGGCCATGGCAATGCAAATGAGGAAAGTCCCAGAGAGTTTTGAAACCTGTTCCAGAGCTTTAGGCATAGGGGTGCTGATATCATCTGGCAACTTTGTTGCAATTGATAGGAGAATAGAGGAAGTAGGTTTTAGAGAGAAAATTTTACAAGGGAGCCAGACTTCTCCAACCGGAAACGCTACTGGTCATCTTCTCCACCCCGGCTTCCCGGAACGGAAACTTGTTGCTCCTGCCAGTTTGCTGCTCGTTGCCACTCCACGGGCGCCCTCTAGCGCCCGCACACCCTTTGGCCAGAAACATCGTTTCCTTTTTATTAAAATTTTCAAAAACATCCTTTCCGATCTCTGGTTACAATAGAGGGTATTTATGATATTTCACGTGCATCAACAGAAATTTTAGACACCGTGAGTGCTCAAGGTTTAAAATGTAAATGGCTAAAGTTTTTAGCGTTTAAAATGCAAACAGGTAAAATTTAGTATTTAAAATGCAAATAAGAAAAATTAAAGAATTTAAAATGCAAAAGACCTGTCTTTCTGCCCTGCTGTGACCCGTACTTGCCCTGGCAGAGCATCCAGAACAAAAATAGCCCGCCAAGAAACAAACAAACAATGTGCATTTGGTCGACGACACCATTTTCCGACTCCACATGGGATGCAATTGCAGGCACATATTTCCCGGCCCCCTCAGCAATTGCGGGCACAATTGATGCGCCTATCAGCCTTAATGCAGTGATTCGGTTCTAAATTAATTGCACCAGTGTGCATTTCGGTCAAACCGATGCATTTGGATAGGTTTTGCGTGGAAAAAAATTGTCAGTGTCTTTTTCGAGTTACCAAACAGCAAGCTAGCTAATGATAAGGAATCAAGAATATAAAATTAAAATAGATAAATTAGTTATGTGAATAATTGTGTAGAAATAATTGAAAAGTAAAATAATTGTATAGTAAAATGTAAAAAAAAATTAAAAGATAATATAATTACCTTTTAGATTGAAAATTTTTAATTTAACAGTTTTTTCATATAGCCAAGTGCACCTGTACATGTGATGACTATGAAAAAATTTAAAAAAAAGAAAAAAGAAAAGAAAACTACATGCGACTTTTGTAGATGAAATACTTGGCAAGAAAGCTAAGACTCAATTAGCATACTTGTTATCTCCTTCCTTCAGCATATAGGAATGTAAATAACTATAATAAAAGTGGAATTCAAGCTTAGATAAAATAGAAAATTCATGGGATATTATTAAATGCATTTGGGTGCACTTAGTTTCAATGTACGTGGGTGTATCTAATTCATTTTCTTTATTTTTTTGAAAATTTTTTCATAAAATTGCTAACCTAAGTTTGTTTAACATATCTATTAAATTTTACCATTTGTAGAGATTTTTAGATTTTTTTTGAATTTTTAAAAATCAATAATATTTTGGTAATTTAAAAATTCAAAAAATATCTAAAAATCTTCAAAAAGTAAAAAATCAATATCGCATGTTAAATATACTTAGATTAACAATTACATAAAAAAAATGAAAATATTAAAAAATGAGTATTTACACTAAGGTATACCTTATCGGGCTCCAAAGTCACAGTTATAGCTTATTTAATATCTGTTCATAGTTTAGATAGAATGAGTAGAATATGAGAATGTGGATGAAAAAAATTACTATGTATTGAGAATAGAAAAATGCATATTAGATTGAGAAAAGTTATATTAAAAAATTAAAAAAGTAGAATTATTATTTTTAAAAAATAGAAGATTATATTTCATCGTAATCCCATTTTCAAGGGAGATGATATCTGAATATGGCTGTAACCGAGAGGAACTATATTATAGTAAAGACACGACCGTCATCCTGAAAGCATCGATATGATTTTATTTTTTTTGACTTTCGGTATGATATTCAAGGGTGGGGCCTACCATTTTTCGTAACATCGATGCTTCGTGCTTGGTAAGGACACAATCAGTTCGAATCCTTTAATAGTGGCTGCATCTATCATCTATCTGATTTCTCCGGTCCCCCTTTCGTTTGACAAAGTGGCAAGAGGCCGTCGAGGTGTTAATCTTCTGTTAGTAATTGAGAGAGAGAGAGAGAGAGAAGTCTGAATTTCAAGGCTCATTTAAGCTTGATTGGTTGCATGAAGAATGAAATGATATTAACAATAAAAGGAATAACGTGAATCAGAGAGTGTAATTAAATTAACTGTGTATATATTGGAATTTTGAGTTTTACTTCGTTCTCAAGGCAACCAATCAAAGTCTCCAGAAAAAGAAAAAAAGAAGAGGCAACCAATCAAAGTATTACTCGGAGATAATACATCCTGCCGAAATTAAAAAGTTACAGTCATCCTTGTAGTAAGTCATTAACAAACCTTGCTTCCACCAATGTGGCCCAATTCAAAGCACGGCAGGCCTTATGCTCGATGGTCTTAAGTTGGACCCATCTCCCAATAGCCATGGCTACTAATTTCGAGTCCTCATCTTTTCAGGCCGGAATTTTTTTTCTTTTTTTCATGAACAAGTAAATTTTGGTGTATTAAATCTATAAACCAAGTATTACCATTTTTGGATATTTTTAAGTATTTGTTTTAGATTTTTAAACACAGTGGCATTTCCATAATTTTTAGGTCTCCGTAAATTACGGAGACCCAAAAATTACAAAAATGCCACTATGTTTAAAAATCCAAAATAAATACTTTAAAATATCCAAAAATGTTAAAACTTAGTTTATAGATTTAATTGCCCATGAAAAAATAAAAAAATTTAAAATATATATTTTTGGACCGGATGCACGGAGACAGCCATGTGTCCGGCCTGAAAAGATTAAACGGCACTAATTTCCCCCTAATATTGGAGGTGTTATAGGAATTTTTTTTCAAATGTTGTGAGAATTATGCATATACCGGATTGTAATATCAAATGACCTGATATATATATATATATGAATTAAAAAATAATTAACAAAACTTATTTTACTATTATTATTATTAGGATTAGTTCAAATCTACCGAAAGTTCTGCCCCTATTTCACATACATTTTCGAAAACGATGACTACATTTTCACTATGTTTCCAAAAAAAATAAGGGAAATGATTCAAATTAAATTTTCGTATAAAAGAGGATTTTTTTTTTCCATTCCCCCATAAGGTATTTTTACTATCTAAACCTTTTATAATAGTCAACTGTAAATATTTAGTTATGATACAAAAATCAATTATTTTGAAAACTTTTACATACCATATATTTATCTACAAATTTTAATGATTTCATATTAGCTATCAAATGATGTTAAATGTTTATAACAAATAAGTTTCCAATAAAAGTAAATTTTGACATTATAAAATTTTGACATAATAAATATGTATATGGTGCAACATATTTAGATATGAGCCTTAATTCTATGTAACAATGTTATATAACGGTAAATTCAAGTAACTCCTTTCATTTCTCCACATTAATAATTGATAAAAATTCATTTCATTCATTATATTTAACAAGATTTGTTAAAGAGCTACAATCCTTTACAGTCAACTGCAACTCCAACCAAGTAACACCATATAACACTTTGAGTTCATTTTTTAGAAATTTTTTATTTATATGTGGGTCCCACCTATATCTTACTCCCAGTAAAATTTCACAAAATTTAAGACATTTACACTCATTTTATCCATTTTCAAAATTCGAAATAAAAAACTAAATAAATTTCTAATTTTGTAAATCTTTACCTAAATATAGTCAAGGCACATATGGATTAAAAAAAAATTAAAATTTTAAAAAAGGTATCATATGGCCGGACGCAACTTCTGCATTTAAGGATCACAATTCTTGTTAAACTAATGATTTTCATCAAAATCAAAAATAATACATGAACCAAAAAACAAAAAGAAAAATACATGAACCACACATTTATTTAAAAGTATATATATTCATGCATAAATTATGAAAAATGTTTAGATACATTTATATATGCATTACAATGTAATAATACTTTATAGAATAATTTATCTGCACATTTATATAAAGAAATCCAAAATTTTGAAAAATATTTTTCAATCACCTGTAAATCACCCTATTCACTGACAACTACACAAGAAACAGACCTTTAATGGAACATAGGCAATGTGTAAAAAGAAGAGTATACACTGACTTAATTAGAAGTTTAAAAACAGACGCTATAGAAAATAGATACAATTTTTAGTTTTTTTTCTAAAAAAGAAAGAAATAAAGAAAACATAACGATTGAGAGAGTAGGGCAGGCTTGAGAGAGAAGATGCTTTTCAGTGGTCCACTGCGAGTTTTCAAGGTGAGTGATCCAAAGCAAATAACGTGCGCGGAACCTTAGATGACGAAAGTGCCCAGCCATCTCAATTGCGTTGGCCCGCTGAAGAAAATTTCCTACCCGAGACAATAAAGAACAGGCCGCATCGACTTAAAACAAAATGAATGTGGGATTCCAAATTCGATTCATGCTTATATCGTTTATTTTTTTATTTTATTTTTTTATGAAAACGGACACTCCCTGTCCCCTCTCCCCACAACTGTGATGGGAGGATGAGATAAGAGAGTCCGATCAATTCATTGCTAAAAAATTATCTGTACAGAGTTTTCCAAAAGAACAGGAGGAGGGTTGCCCCACCATTCTTGACAATCCAAAAAAGACATAGATACAAAATCTGCAAGAAAATGAGCCACAGCGTTGTCATGTCTCAACACATGATGAGTGGTGAAAAGTGGGGAGGAAGCTAGGAGGGATTTGATTTCCGCTATGATAGCCCTAGCCGGTGAAAAAATCTGGTCTTCCTCCAAAATGTATTTGACTAAAAGAAGGGAATCCATTTCAAATTGAATATTCCTAAGTCTTTGTTGAATAGCCCATTTGAGACCCAAAATGAAGGTCGTCACCTCCCTACACAGAGGTTCCATGATACCGCTTCTTTTCCATCCCTTTGCAGCAATGAAGCTTCCATTGGAGTCCCGAATGATAGCAGCAAACCCCAAAGCGTGATTGTCGTCATGTTTCCTCGCATCGACATTCATCTTGAGGACACCCCAGGGTGGTTTGGTCCATCTAGCCACCAGAGGCCTATCAATCCACCCATCAATAATAAGAAATTTTGCCTTCGAATATTGCTCAAGGTAGTCCATGCACCATACCACAATATTACCAAAGCTCGGTTGAACCCCCTCTTTCCAAAGTTTGTTGCGCATATGCCACACCCGCCAACAATATAGAATGAAGAAACCCAAACCTCCTTGTCGGTTTGAAGAGACCATACACCGAAAAATATCCTAAATCGAGTCCCCAAGATCCGTGATTGGGACCACACTCAGAAAGATATTCCTTGTGTGTTGGCAACCTGTGAATACATGAGTAGCATCTTCCAACTCAGTTCTACAAAAAAGGCATGTAGGATCCACATCGATGCTCCTACGCAATAAGTTTTGCTTTGTTGGTAAGGCATCTCGGTAGAGTCTCCACCCAAAGACCATAATTTTGCTCGGCAACTTTGTCTTCCAAATAGCTTTATAAATTGTCATGTTTGTCGTATTGTCCATTACCGCCCTCATGACTCTGTATGCAGATTTCACTGAATAATTACCATTTGGTTCATGAATCCAAAATATGTTATCTTCCGTGTCCATATAGAGCCGTGGTACTTGATTGATTCGTTGCCAACCCATCTCCCCAACGGCCGCCATGACTCTCTCCATATTCCATGAGTTCGCCGTATCATCAATAAAGTAATTGACTGACACATCTTCCGAGATTGCCCGTGGAAGGGGTCCCGCTTTTGTCAACCGGTCCTCCAGCCATGTATCGTTGAAGAATTGTACCCGTCTGCCATTTCCAATCCGCCACCTGCATCCATTCTGGATCATCTCCTTTGCTTTCATGATACTTTTCCAGGTAAATGAATCAGAAGGTTTAACTTTGGAGCTCCAAATGTCGCCATGCGGAAAGTATTTAGCTTTAAGTACCCTGTGGCATAGTGAGTTTGCTTGCGAAATGAGGCGCCAGATTTGTTTGCCTAAAAGAGCAAGATTAAAAGCATGTAGCTCCCTGAAGCCCAGACCTCCCGAGAGTTTCGGTGTGCACATGTCCTTCCACGCAACCCAACAAATTTTCCGCTTATTTTCTTGCTCCCCCCACCAGAATCTGCTTAGCATGCTATTAATTTCCATACAAAAAGACTTCGGTAGCAGAAAAATGCTCATCGTATAGGTCGGAATAGCTTGGGCAACCGCTTTGATGAGAACCTCTTTTCCTCCCCAAGAGAGCATTCTACCCTTCCAGCCTTGTATCTTATTCCATATGCGCTGCTTAAGACCACTGAACATGCGTTTTTTTGGCCCGGCCAAGCCATGCAGGAAGCCCCAGATATTGGTGAAAGTCCTGACCCATAGATCCAATCAAGTGGGTGAGTTCGCTTTTCACATCACTTCTAACATTTGAGCTGAAATACATTGCAGTTTTATCAACATTCACCACTTGACCCGATGCCTCCGAGTATTGTTGGAGAATTGCCATGAAATTCTGGAGATCCCGCCTCACTGCACGAATGAAAATTATAGCATCGTCCGCAAAAAGAGCTTATATCGTATATTGGATTATGTACAATATTTATTTTTTTATTTTTTATTTGCTATTTGTTTCAGTTTTTTCATGAATTCGTTTTAAAAAATGTATTTAGTCTATATGCCAAATTTTACCATTTTACAATTATTTTACGTATTTTTTATTTTTAAAAATCATCAATTTGAGGGGTATTTCAGTCAATTTCACCACTTACAAATTTTAATTTTTAAATGTTAAAAATAAATATATAAAAATATTATAAATATGATAAAACTTGATATGTTGATTAAATACATTTACAAAAACATATTTATAAAGAAAAATAAAAAATAAATATTGTATAAATAACCTATATACATACCATGAGTCGTATATAATCATGAGTCGTATATAATCATGGCTCTTTTAATTGTTGAAGACGTAACTAAAATATCGATAATCCTGTCATTATAATTTTTTAAATAAGGATACAATTAGTTATTAAATTCATTGCCATCACCATCCAAAGTAAATTTTTTTAAAATTGTATAATAATATACGCGAAATACAAACATTCAAATTAATTCACAAAAATATAAAAAACGTTAACAGTATTTCATATAATTAGTTCACACGAGAAGGAGAAATATTTTTTATACATCCTTATTTACCCCCGAATTATATTAATATCATCCAAGTATTGCATCAAAATGAATTTTTTGCTAGTTAGGAAATGTTCAAAATAACTCCTGCTCATCATCTCCTCAAATTCATCGCCAGGCGGTTTGGTTCCATTTCCACAGATGAGTCCTCTGAAGGTGCAGGTCCAAGATGGCAACATCTAAGACATTAACGCCTGCATCCTAATTGAATGCCAGGAGAGAGTAACCACAAAATCTATGAAAGTTTAGAAGAATTTGCGCAAAACTATATGTTACACCGAGATTAGAGAACTTGGGTGAGAAGAAGAGTTGTATTGACATGGCAGTACTGTAATCTGTCTTACTAGTAAGGCTGCAGCAACGAGTGATGCAGACGCCATCTATCAAATCAAAGCAGCTCACAGAAAATTTTCTTCAAAAAAGAAAAGGAGAAAAAATAAACAAAAGGAGAAGCGTAGGGGTGTGTCGCCACAGAAGAAGTGGATTATCTATCCTTCCTTGCATCCTGAGGAAGTTGCAAGCCCATGAGTCCAAGCAAATTTGAGGCAGGACCTGGAAGGCCCTGTTGGGAAGAGAAGGAATCAAGGAGGCCCTTTACAAGGTTCATGTCAACATCCACAGGGCTGAAATCCTCCTCCATGTCCTCCTTTGCTGCAGTTGATGTTCCCTGCAGCCAAATTTCACATCAGTTGAACACCAGAGAATAGAAATCAGTCAACACATGCACCCAAAACAGTAATAACGCATTTGGGAGCTAGACAACTTTTGATTTAGTTCTCTGATGCTTACACAAGCCAAGCTGGCCATTGCAATGGAAAGTATCAGAAACAGAAGATAGTGGCTTGGCGGTGTGAACATCTCAGACCCCTCAAGCATGTCTGCTCTATGCAAACTTTCAAGGGTTCCTGCATGTTCCTGCAGCATCTTACACGTTTCCATTCCAATGTCCTTGAGGCTTGAAATGCGTAGAAGGTAACCTGAGGACAACGCATGAAATGCAAATGCAAACACATGTACTTATTATTTGTAAGCATTCCATGATACACAGCAGGTCAGTCCTCTGGTTTCAACAGCTCCTGCTACATGACAAAAGTTCAAGCAGGATAGCCTAGAATAAGGTTTCCTAAGTTTATTTTTTGTTTGCACGATGGTATCCTAGAAACAACAGAAAGGGAATGATAAAAAAATAAAAACAAAAAAAAATTCGAAAAAAAAAAAAAAGAAACAACGGAAAGGCATAACAATAACTTGGTAAGTTTCTAATAAGTCATCCAGCAGAGAGTAATCAGTTCAACTCTTTTTAAAAACTACAAGGATTTCATTAGAAATTAGAACCATTAGTTTAAACATGCATGCTGATTATAATAACAGAGGAAAGCAGCTCTATGAAAGTAAGTGACACATTAAAGGGATGGCATTTATATGGAAATGCCAACAAGCATAATCAGGTAATAGAAAGGAGAATAGGCACATGTGTGCATATCTATGTTCAACAGCATTTGGACAGTAAAAGAAGAGAAGGAGAGAAACCCACCGCATCATCATTCCCTGCAGGCTGTTCATTTGCTCGTATGAAGCTTTTCTTAAGAGTGGTATCCTTCATTTGCTCTTTGAGTGCTTCAGAATAGGAATCCATAAAACCATCCCCTGCATCCTCGTCTAATGGAGCATCAACATCACTCTCACCTTCAGAATCATCTGGAAGATAGAAGCCACTAAAATTGAATAAACAATGTAGCAGCAAGATCAAAGGGAAACACAAGCATAGCTGAAAATTTACTGTGCATACATCGCAATGCAAATTCCACAAGCATCCTTGCCTCCATCATCCACATGCATAATGAATGCCAGTTACCACCACCCATCTATGGGAATTTTCATAACGAACATGGCCAGACTTCTAAACAAGATGGAACTAGTATGCATATAACAAATGAATTCATGAAAAACTATAAATCAAACAACATATTGTATCAATATCCTTTCTCCATAGAAGAGATAAAAGTCGTATCACATCTAGGGACCAAAATTTATTTTGCGGCATTAGGCTTTTTTCTATGAGATGCAATGCTAACTTTTTAAGCTGCCTGACCTAGATGATAACAAAGTCATTTACTGCATAAAGTATTCTTGTCACAAATTACTAAACCTTGTTGGCTCGCATGGAGCTTACTTTGCAGAGTTCCTAAAAGAGGCAGAAATTTTTGGCTCCTTCAATTCCCCTAAAGAACATAAGTTTGAGATAACTGCCCTGGTCAATTTTCAGAAGAAATTACCTAGGCAGATAACGCAAACAAAGGGCATGAAAATAAACATTTAAGAAGAGAATTACCAAAATCCATATCCAATGATGAAGTATTAAGAAGAGAAGTACCAAAATGCATTTCCAATGATGAAGTATCAAGAAGGGAAGTACCAAAATCCATATCCAATGATGAAGTGGAGCCTTCCTCAGAATCAGAACCATTAGCAGTGTCCTTGTAATCCACACGACCTAAGACTGATTCCAAGTCTTTGAAAAAGCGATCTGTGTCAAGATCCACTTCTTTTGAGAGACTTCACAATCAAAACAAAAAATTTTGTCAAATTTGTGAGCCATTTCACTAGTAGAAAAATAAGCAAACACAGAACTCTCATAGTTATCTACATCCCCAGTGTGGTAGGTCCATCTAGATATCCAAAATTCCAGTTGGGCTGCAGCTTCATCTGCAACCCAAAAATGAGGAAAATCACAAAAACAAAGGCACTTTGCAGGTTAAAAAACACATCCAGATGACAAACATGGCAACATTCCACCACGTGGAGCTGAAGGGGGGCTGTTGCGCCCCCTGCATTTTTTAAAATTAAAAATCCCCCTTGAAATTATTTCAAAAATATAGCTTAATTTTACGTGGCTGACTCTGCCACTAGCAACATGACCAGCAGATATAGACAAATGTGAAAATAAATACCAGTTTTGAGGAATCTCTGCTCCTTCATAACTCGAAACCTTATTGACAAATGCCTGCATTGTCTTTGCCATGTCACCAAGATTAAAATCATCCAAATGCTTGTCTGAAGAAGATCCATTCTGTGCCTTCGACTTCTGTTTTTGACTACGACGTGACTCATAAATCTCCATTTCTTTCTGTCTCTCCATCACAGCTGAGTTTAATTCAGCCTCTCCGTTGTAAAGCCACGAATCATCATCTGAAGCAGGAAGATCAAGGCCCCTAAAATCATCAATGGAATGGGGCAACATGAGAATGTCATCGATGCGTCTCACAGGAGCATTCATTGTCTCCCTGTAGCCCAATAACACCACAAAAGGGTCAGCAAGATGACAAAATGAACATATTTTCTTGTTTAATTAACCACTAAAAAAAGTAATGAAACAAAAGCATAGCCTTCATTACATTCTATAAAACAAAAGGATAAGAAATAAGAAAGAAAATGGCAGAGCAACAAGTGAAGACACATCTACAAAGATAGAATCAATCAATTACTTCACGAAGTGTCACAGATGTACCCTATCCAGGTAATCAACCTATTCCACCCCCATCAAGTGGACAGTCCGTACCTGGGAGTCGTAATTAGCTGTTCGTTCTTAATATCCATCTATTTGTAAATAAACACTAAGAGATACGACTCAATTACAGCCATCATAACACTAAAAAAAAATACATAGCACATCATCTTATACCGATGCCATATATCTCAACCACTGGGTCATGTTAGAAAAGAGTGAAATCCTCCAAGCATAACCCCTTCAACAAGTAGCATTACTACGGCGAAGAGAACATATACAACATAGATAGTTTTAGAGCCGCAGAAAAGCAAAGAGCAATACCTCATCTGGGAAAATGCACCACTTTTTCTGAAGTACGCCAATGCATTGTCCATGCGCTGCCGATATTCTTTTGAACCAGGCAACAACCCTTCGAAGTACCCACTACTCTCAAGACTCTGCTTATAAGCATCAAAGCCGCCTCCTATCCCTTCCTCCCCAGCCCGCTTCCTCTCTTGATAAGCCATCTCAAACCCGCAGGCTATCTTCATCCCAAGCTCCGCCTCCATATAGGCCCGCCTATCGGTCCTCGGCGGCATTGGGTAAACCTTTGGAGCTTGAAACGTCTGCCGCACCAGCTGCGCGTACATGGCCCTCGACATCCGGACCGAGACCCTCACCATCTCCTCCTCCCTCACGCCGAATTTCTCCATCCGCGCCGCGTACTTCATCGTATCCACATCTCTGTCATAGAAGCCCTCCACTGCCAGCGCAATCAAGCACGGCTCGTGCTTCAGTACCTGCGCGACAGGGAGCGGGAGCCGGACATTCACCCGGTGAATGTTCGACAAGGCACGCTGGGGATTCTCCGACAGCCGACGGCCCAAGGCAGCCTGCACGGCATCCGAAGCCCTAGACTCGTCTGGATGATCAATCACGAAACGCAGAGCTTCAAGCAAGGTGGGATTCAAGGCGCGAGCTTTCGGCACAATATGAAGAGCCCCTTGACGAATGAAGACGCGATTCGCGCTGGTGTCGGGATTAACCCAGCGGGGGAGGTAATAGGCAGCTTCGATCAGGAGGAACTCGCCATCGGAGTCGTAGACGCGTACGGAGAGGGAGGGAAATCGTTTAGAGACCTCGAAAAGGAGGAATACGATGAACCATTCGTCTTCGAGGTTGTCGCCGAACTTTGATTTCCCACGGAGGCAGGGAATCGGAGACTCCGGTGAGACGGATAGGTGGAAAGGCTCGTGCTGCCAGATGTAGCCAGAGACGAAGGGCGCCACGAAGTCTAGGATGTCCAGATGGAGAGCGACGAGAGCATCGGCGGCGTCTGCTGGGGATTTCGCGTGGGAGAAGTCTGGGTAGATTGAATAGAAGACAGTGTCGTCGGGTATTCGGGAAGAAGAAGAAGATGAAGAAAAGGGATTGGCATGCGGAACCGATTCTGATACGGTTTCCATGTTCTGGTAGCAGCTTCGTAAAGGTTCTCGAATGGGAGCTAACGAAGGCAGTGAGACGAGGAGCTGAGTGGTTTATATAGCTTTTGGGAACGATTAAGGGGGGTTTTAGAGGCAGCTAAGAATAAAACAATGGGTTAAGGTATCTTTGTTTCAACCAAAAGAAAAAATTATTTAAAATTTTTCGTGCTGTATAGTTATCTTATTTTTTCATATATTCCTATATAATTATCATACTTTTCAATTTTTTACATACAATGTATTTATTTTAAGTTTATTATCATTACTCATCATCCTTACCTGTACCATATCACATTTTTTCTCTCCATTTAAGAACTTTACACAAAAAAATTTTAGATCTGAAACTTTTCCATATGAAATGTTTGTACCTCTATCCAACTATCATATTTTTAATTATTTTTTCACTTTTTCTAATATAACTATCCTATTTTTTAATTATTTCTACACAATTACCTGTACATTTAACTTATCTATTTTGAGATGTGATTGAATACACACTAATGCACTTAGGCTTAGTGCACCCGAGTGTATTTAACCTATTTTTATTATTTTTTTGAAAAAAAATTATATAATTATTAATATAAGTATATTTAATATATATATATATCAAGTTTTATCATTTTTTGAAAATTTGTAAATATTTATCGGAGTTTTTTAAAAATACAACTGATTTTAAGAATTCAAAAAAATATATATACAAATTTTCAAAAAATGGTAAAACTTATACACATGTTAAATATACTTAGATTAATGATTATATAAAAAAATTTAAAAATGAATTTTTGCATAAAAACGAATCTAATTTATTTTAACTTTATTTTCTTTACTTTTCATTATGATATCACATTATTCTCTCATATTTCAAAGACTTTTACGCCGAAAATTTTTCATTAAAAATTTTATTACTTCCTATATACGCCTTAAAAATTTTATTACTTTACAAACACATCATAAATTAATGTTTTTATTTTATAAATCTACTATTAACAAATAACAGATTACATTTTTTATTTACTCTGAGGCATTTGGCTTGAGCTTATTTATCAAAAAGCAACTCGAATGATCCGTATGCGAGAATATACTGCAGCAATTTTTCCATAGTCACGTTTGATGTGATTATGCCTGAAATGCTAAAATAACTAAGAGAAAGTTAAATTATCTTTATGAAAATCTAAATATATGAAATAAACAACTTTCTGTTCATTTATTTAAGAAAGTATGTACAAATTTAAATTTTTAGAAAGTACGCATATTTGAAATTATATAGTAATCACAAAAACATTTTACTGGGCCTAGTAACTCGTCTGATTTATTAATTTTTTGGAAGCCCTTAAACAGGACTTATTTGCTGAGTTTAGAATTATCTATGCTTTTAAAGTATGCAATTAAGCCAAAACAATCAGTATAACAATTCTGGATAATCCGAATCTTAAATATATATTTAAAATTAGATGGGAATAAAATAGGAAAATATATATACAAGTTTTTAGACTAACTCTTATCTAATTTTATTAGCTATTCTGGATAACCTTAACCTTAAAATGTATGTTTAATCTTTTCAAGAAATGTATATTCAAAAATTAACTCTTGTCTAATTTTATTAGCTATTCTGACTTCTGAGTAATTGTAATCTTAAAATGCATATTTAAAATATTAACTCTTGCCTGAATAATTTAATTTTAAAATGCATATTTTAGATTTCAGAAAATAAAATAAAATGCATGTATATTTAAAATATTGACTATTGCCTGAGTAACCTTAATTTTAGAATCCATATTTTATATTTTTTTTAAATGCATATTTTAGATTTTAGAAAATAAAATAAAATGCATGTATATTTAAAATATCGACTCTTGCCTGAGTGATCTTAATTTTAGAATGCATATTAAAAAATAAAATTTAAAAAATGCGCTAGAAGGAGGGCTTGAACCTCCGACCTTGTGGTTAACAGCCACACGCTCTAACCAACTGAGCTATTCCAGCTTTATAGATTATTATAAAGAATTTATAATATATTATTATAGATAAACTTTTTTGGGGAAACGACTTAATATAATTCCGAATTTTAGCTGACTGTTAAGAAAAGAAGAAGATGGTAATCATCGAGGGGAAATGCAAGAGATGTGCACAGAGAAAAACAAAAGAGTCTTCACAGAGCAACCATCTAAAATAGATATGAACAAAGAAATGATCATGAAGTGTCATTCCTAAAAGCTACTGCGACCTACATGTTCAAAAAAACTCTGGCAGAAGCTTGATTCCAGTTGATGGCGTGAAATTCTTTCATGCTCTCCTAGCAATGGGGGCAACTGAATGAGAATTAAAGCTACGTTAGCACTACATAACAAGATGAAATTCATCTAAATCCTGAGAAGGATCTCAAACTTTTCAATTTTTTAAATACTTGACAAGCTCGATTGGAGGAAAAGAAACAAACCACCCACGTATTCTCATTAGTTTGATTTCTGAAAGGGCAAGTTCCAGGAAAAGAAAAAGAGAACTTCAACCTTCGCCAGAGATGCTCTGAAAGGCCAAGTTCCCAAAGAATAAATTCCTGGTTCCTTTTATCCATCCAGAAGGCGGAAAAGAATTCTCATATATTGATGTTTGAGTCCATGGCCGAAAATTCAAAACTAAAAGAAAAGTTGAACTCCAATGTACCAGGCATCTGCCCGATACAGACGACGTGCATGCAAGAAGTCAAAGCATTTGTTTATATAAAAAAAACATAAATCATTTAAGTGATCCCTTTCTACGAAACCTTCTTCTGTGTAATTTTTTTTTTAAATATTTTGATGAAAAATTTATTCCTTTTAATCTATTTAGCATTATTTATATTCTTATTTAGGGTGTGTTTGGCAATCCACAAAAAATGTCAAGTTAAAACTTTTCAATTTAAAACTTTTTACTCTCCATAACTATCATATTTTTTAATTATTTTTTCACATTTTCCTATACAACTGCCCTACTTTTCAATCATTTATACACAACTATCCACACAACTAGCCTATCTATTTTAACTTTATCCTCTTTACTACTCATCATTACCCCTATCATATCACATCATTTGACAATTTTTACTTTCTAAAACTTTTCATCAAAAGTTTTATTCATTACCAAACACACCCTTAAACTCTTTTGTTTATTTACGGTATATTTGGGAAGTAATAAAACTTTTCGATAAACATTTTTTGTTGTAAACGTTGTTAAATTAATAAAAAATAATGTCATATGATAGAGGTAATAGTGGGGTGTAAAGAGAATAAGATTAAAATAGATAAATTAATTGTATGGATGGTTGTGTATAAATGATTAGAAAATAGGATAGTCGTATAAAGAAATGTGAAGAACTAATTTTAAAATATGATAATTATGGAGAGTGAAAAATTTTAGCTTGATATTTTTTTCATATTGTTAAACACATCCTTAAAATCATTATGTACAGGCCCTATTTAGAAATGTGTGAAATCAATATAATAAAATAATAACACTACAAATTATAAATTAAGTAGTATTTTCAATATTTAAATTATCTAAAATACATCTATTATGTAAATAAATAATTTTATAAAATATTACTACATTATAATATATAAGAATATTTTTTTAATTTACACATGAATACATCTATTTTTGAGCAAATGTAACCTATGCACATACTTTTTTATGAGTATTTTACATTATAATCATCTTTCTCAACTTGTAATGCATTCAAGGTATTGAGACATTTTTTCAATTTCCTTACAACTCCCTTACAACATTTTACAGAATCTTAACAATATTCCATTTTTGCTAACAATATTTTATAACTTCTCCCTATTGGTAAACTCTCTCACAAAATAAGGGAGAAAAATACCACCAATAACACTTGAATTCTCGTCATTAGTGTAGCTGTAATAAGAGTTACCATGACGATAGAACTGTCATGGCGCCTATGGCCCCTATGCACATATTCAATTTTGATGAAACTTAGTTTTATAATTAAATGTAATAAAAGTTTGAATTTTGCATCAATTATTAATATTTTAAAAACAAAAGAATTTACATGAAAATCATTTGCATATAACCTATATATGTAAGAAAAACCTGTCATATAATCAGACATAATGATGATACTAAATACATTTTGACCGTAAATTAAAAACTAGGGCCCTTATGTTCATGTGTGCCCATGGCTTGCACAGGTCACTAGGGTTCCTAAGCCTAAAGTCATGCAGAGATGTACAAAAATAGTAAAAAGATTAATAGAATTTATGGTAAATTTCAATTATACTTGTTAATTTTATACTTAATTTTATTTATACTCATAAATTTTTTAAATTTTCAAATATATTTACCTAAAATTTTATTTATATTTATGTTAGGAAGGATCCACCAAAGAAGTCCGTTGGCCCCATAACTATAAAATCATATATTATTTAAATGTGATTTTTTTACTTTATACAAACCAACCTCAAAGTATATTAGGATTTTGGCATATTTATCATTTTATATAAGACTAACGACTAATTTAATGGACCCTAACAACATAAGTATGAGCAAAATTGTAAGCAGAATACATAAGTATATTTGAAACTTTTAAAATTTTTTAAAAATAATAAAATTAGGATAAAATTTGCTGCTATTCATGAATTTGTTAGCTTGTAGACTTTACACATGATATCATCTTTGGCTTTTGCGGCCGAGGCATGCCAAGAACTTAAGAACCGGAGGAGGGCCAAGCTGGAAGGGCAATGATTAAGCATGTAAAGATAGTACGATCTCGCTTTTTTGAAACCATCTTTATATATAATCTCATTCATTTTTAAAATCTTGATGGTTAATGAAAAATTCAATTCGTTTATTGTGTTTAACATCATTTTTAGTATTATGAAAGCCCTTTAATTTTTTTAGTTTCAGTTTATAGGAGTCTCATTTATAAAAGTGTAAAATCAACCTAATAAAATAGTTTAATATTAAAATATCAACTTTAAAGTAATTTTTTCAACATCTAAACTATCTTAAATATCAATAATATGTGAATAAATGATTTTATAAAGTCTTGTTATATTCTAATACATGTGTGAATGAATTTAATCATTTTTCATAATTTACACATTAATATACATATTTTTGAGTAAATATGGCTCATGCACATACCCAATTTATACTAAACTTGGTTTCTTAGCAAAACAAATAGTGTTAAATACAGTGAATGGATTAAATTTTCTATTAATGATTAATATCTTAAAATTCCATAGGATTATATGAGACTACTTCTAAGTGGAGCCTAAGATAGTAAACTTTATATATATATATAGGATTTATTCAGGTGCATTCAGACTGCACGCGAATTACCCTATAGATGCCTCATCCGCCTGTTCATTTCAGCGGGCGAAATCTGCGCCGCTTTGTTCGATTGTGCGTGTAGAGAGACGGCGAGCCGAACGGAGACGCACATACACGCGCACAAAAATTCGGAGGATGCATTTTCCCGCTCGGTGGACTAAAAATCCACAAAAATCCACCCGAAATATTTTCTCTTTCATCTTGCCAAAAGTAGCACAGTGTTTGGGAGCCTGCTCATCCCTTCCATTTCAAAAACGGAGACGCCACTGCTGCTGCTACTGCCGCCGCTGCTCCCAAATCTCCTTCTCTGTCGAGATTTTGAAGATCTCCGTCGATTTCAAAGTTCTTCGTCGATTTTGAAGTTCTGTGATCGATTCTGAAGTTCTGCATTGACGGAAGGTACGGTGTTTATTTTCGCTTTCGTCGTCTTTTCCAAAAATCCGCATGCGGATTATAACTGCAAAAGCAAACGTACATCCCATCCGCATCTCTCTAACGTGAAAATCTGCATGCGAATTATAACTGCGCAGCAAACGTACCTCCAATCCGCATATCTCTGACGCGAAAATCCGCACGCAGATTATAACTGCGCAGCAAACGTACCGCTCAATGGGATTCAGAATCCGCATGCGGATTTTCGCATTGGAGGTACGTTTGATGCGCAGTTATAATCCGCATGCGAATTCAGAATCCGCATGCAGATTTTCACGTCAGAGAGATGAGGATTGGAGGTACGTTTGATGCGCAGTTATAATCCGCATGCGAATTCTCACGTCAGAGAGATGAGGATTGGAGGTACGTTTGCTGCGCAGTTATAATCCGCATGCGAATTCAGAATCCGCATGCGGATTTTCGCGTCAGAGAGATGCGGATTGGAGGTACGTTTGCTGCACAGTTATAATCCGCATACGGATTTTCGGAGAAGACGACGAAAGCGAAAATAAACATCGTACCTTCCGTTGACGCAGAACTTCGGAATCGATCACAGAATTTCGAAATCGACGGAGAACTTTGAAATTGACGGATATCTTCAAAATCTCAACGGAGAAGGAGATTTGGGAGCAGCAGCGGCAGCAGTGGCGTCTCCGTTTTCGAAATGGGACGAATGAGCGGACTCTCTTTTTGTAGATTTTTAGTCCACCGAGCGGAAAAATGCATCTTCCGAATTTTTGCGCGTGTGTACGTGTGTCTCCGTTCGGCTCGTCGTCTCTCTTTACACGCACAATCGAACAAGCGGTGCAGATTTCGCCCGCTGAAATGAACGGGCGGATGGGGCGTCTGCAGGGTAATTCGCATGCAGTCTGAATGCACATGAATAAATCCCTATATATATAGGTATTTACGGCAACTCGTACAGGTTCAAATGTAAATTTGTAGAGTTCGTCGAATGTCATGCCATTTCAAGTTAGATTAGAACAGAAGAAAGTGTCATGAATATTTTTCCTTTAACTAATACGCACTTCTAGGGGTCTAATTCATATTTTCCAAGCTATTGAATTTTTTTTGTATTTTTTTCACCCCTTCGGCCAGCTTTCACGTGAACGTCAACCTTTTTACTGTGATATGTATATGTCATTTAACTATTTTAGTGATAATAATAAAAATCATAATAATATTAAAATATAATAATAGCACATAAACACAACAACGGATCATTAGAATGGGGGGAATGACAAGTCAATGCGAACTGTAGCATGTTAGTTCACGTCAACGGTGATTATTTAAATATGAGGTGGTCAGAGGCTTGGCCTTGTTAGCGCAAGCCCAGAATTCGAATTTCGGTTTTGGTGATTCAGAGAAGTTTTTTCTCTCCACCTTCTTTTATTCTCTTTTGTTGATATTTGTAGCCTGTGATTTTTCTCTAAAATATTATAAGATTTTTCTCAATGTTGATTGTAATATACGTTAAGATACACAAATCTGAAAAATATAAGGGTGTGTTCCGCAACATCTAAAATTTTTTAAATCAAAACTTTTCAATTGAAAATTTTCATTCCCTACTATTACTCCATTTTTAATCATTTTTCACATATTTTTATACAACTACATTATTTTTTGATCATTTATATACATTACTTATATAACTACCAAATTTGTTTTATCTTTATTTTCTTCACTCATAATCATTACTTCTATTATATTGCATCATTTTTTTCTATTTCAAAATTTTTTAAAATTAAAATATTTTCTTTTAAAAATTTTATCACTTTCCAGACGCACCCTAAAAATTATCGAACAAAAATATAGATTTTTTAAGAAACTTTAGGAAACAAATTCAAGAATAAAAAAAGCATTGTTATACCATTAAACAAAATCTATCCGAAAGCGACAAAACGATTTAAAGCATGTTTCATTATAAATAAAACTAGTTAAACCAATGTTTTTCGATATAAAAGTTTTCACTCTTCATAAATATCTTACTTTTTAAATCATTTTTTTACATTTTCTTGTAAAAGTATTCTACTTTTCAATTATTTTTATACTTCTACTTATATAAATAATCTATTTATTTTAGCCTTATTCCTTTTACTCTTCATTATTATTTATATCATATCGCATTATTTTCTTTAATAAAAAAATTTTTAATAAAAAAATTTTCATTCAAAAGTTTTATAATTTCTCAAATACACCCATAAATGTTAGGATAACCTAAAAAAGATTATTTGCATTTTGATCTATGTAACTATGCATATTTGTTTTTTAACTTACGAACTTTATACATTACTTTTTAAATCCTATAAATTTGCCTTGTTTGCATTTTTAAACCTTGCTATTATTGCAAGCTACAATATGAGTGAAAAAATTATTAATAGCTAACGTACAAATTTGAATAACAATATTATCCTTAAAAGGAGTCAATTCATGAAATAAGTCAACTCAACAATAACAATCGCAATATTTGCAAGTTTAAATTGATTTATTTTCATGTTCATAAGTTGACTCAACTAGACCATATGAAATTATCTTGTTTGCATAGATGAATCAACTCAATTAAGCCACAAGAGTATTTTAGACTTTTCATTTATAAAAAAAGCCGTTAGTTAGGTATTTTGACAATAAGATTTAAAAATACAAAGAGGGCAAACTTATGAGATTTTAAAAGTAAATAAGAAAAATTTGTAGATTAAAAAGCAAATACGTATAGTTAGAGTGACTAAAATACAAATAAAAATTTAAAAATGTAGATCTCCGTATCTGATGGTCTGTATACTTTTGGCCAGGGGTGCAACTTGGGTAAGGTATTCGTGAGTCAACCCGTTGAGTACTCTAAAATGAATAAGATATGTTCCTATTTTTATACTTATAAAGTAGGGCAGATTTCAAGTAAAAAAATACTCTATTAAGTTAGGTTAGTGTAGGTTTCAAAGTTAGAGTACTCAGAACTAACATAAATTATTAATATATATATTTAATAATTTTATAAAATATCTTTTACAATGAAAGACATAAATATATTTTTTAAATACATAGAAACTTATTTAATTTATCAATTATTTAGCAAATTTAATGAGTGTATCTCAAAAATTATATGATTATCATCTTGGTTTTAGGTTTTAAGTAAGATTTATAATAAAATTGTAATTTTTAAATATAAGATAAAGACTATTTTAAATAACTAGAACCAAAATTGAAACCGACCCAACCTTTAAAAATAAGGCAGGATATACTTAAAATTAACTTATTTTAAAATAAAGTTGAGTAAGAGATTTTAGGACTAAAATACAGGTGAGATTAACTTGAAACTGAACCTACCCGGACATAAGTTGCAACTCTACTCTTAGGCGGCCCTATGCGGCTGGCACGAGTAAAAACTACAGCGCTCCGCCAGAGTATGCTACCAAATATTCGTCCACCCATGACCCAACCGCCTTCTCACTCGCTGAGCATGGGGAAATCCTTCCCACGATATTCCAAATCGAGCGTGGGCGGAAACGGGTAAAAAAGGAAAAAAGCCGGATTGGCTTGGTCGGCGTACGAGCACTGCGCCAATCGGCGCACATTAGCTCAGTGTCTCGACAGAAATTTGATTCTCTGAAGCACGCTTACGTTCTGCAGCTGCAGCAGCGAGACGAGAACCGCGTGAAATCTCTTCGAAAGAGGAAAACCGGAACTTGACTACAATCGTGTATTTTTTTTCTCATCATCTTTCAAGATAATGTCCAACGGCAATGCATTTGCTGGTATGAGTTTCCTTCTTCGCCATAATCCTTTCATCTTCCATGACAGATATCATTATTACCTTTTCTTGTACGAGTTTCTTCTACGAGGTTTTCTTTTTTAGTTCCTGAGCCTCAGGTATATTTTGTGCTATTTTTTGGGTATCTTTGAGATCAGTATTTGTTCTTTTTTGGTTTTTGGTTTTTTATTTTCGTTTTGTTTTCGTTTTTTTTTTTTTTTTTTTTTTTTCGGGGTTTAGGTTTTTGTATATTGACGCGTTTTAATGGAGAGAGTCGACTTTTTTCCTTCGGTTATTCTCTTGTTTTGCTTTATCTCTAACTAGCAAATATCAGAGCTGGATGACGCACCGGCTGTTGTGTTTTGGTGGAAAGCAGGAACTGGTTTTCTTTTCCTTTTCGTTTCTGTTTTCTTCATTGGATTCATTTGAATTCTAGAGGCTTCGGTTTTGCTGTATTCCCATTTTTTTTCTAGATTTCTTTCATCGTGTTCATCGTCTAATGCCGATGTTCGTTTTGATTTTATCTGATTTTCTTTAGGAAGATGCCTGATGATTTTAAGCACTTGAACTCTATCCTCCTATTTCTTATTTCCTCAAGCAATGAGTTAGATTGCTGAAAAACCCCCCCACATTTTTAATTCAGACTAAGAAAGAACTACTTCAACCGCAACATGCACCCACCCCCCCAACCCAGTTGCTAGACTGGCAAAATGATTGAAGTTCTTTATAATTTATTCCTGTGATGCTATTTCTCTGGTCAGAGGGAATTTTACGCTAGCAAAATACTGCTATGGCTAACTAGTCTATTCCTTTGGAACGGAGAGGGCAATTTTGCATTTTAACCTAGGCATCCCGTGGACGGTGTATGACAGTATGAGAGGATCAACAGCTTTGGAATTGCTGATAGCCTTTTTTCTTGTGGCTGATGTGAAGGAGTGCACAACGTTTTCTTGTAATGTTGTGGGCCGTGTTCAAGTTAACCATGGATCTTAAATATTTCCATAGTTGGAATTGGAGAATTTTGGATGGGGTGTCCCTAACCCCTATGCGAATATTTTGAAGCATGATTTATCTTCTTGCTTAGTGCATCTGCTTTATTTTATTTCTGCGGGGAATATGTGAACTGTCCTTTAGGGGAAGACGATGTTTTTTCTCAATGCAAATTCATGGTTCTTCGGGATTTGACGGGAACACACAGGAAAAGATTGCATGGGTTGAAGTGAGAATTGCAATTTCATTGACTGATTCACAGCCTGTTTTGGATGGAGGTTAAGGTGTGAAATAAACATGTTGAAAACTTGTTTCAATTATTACTTAGAAAACTTGTAAGGTAAAAAGAGAAGGTGTCTGGAAGGACTTGAAGAAAACATCTGATACCCTGGACAGCTTGCTTGGTAGATCTTAGGAAAGAAAAGATAAATACGAATGTCAATTTTATAGGATGTTTGTGATCATTTATGTTGGATTGGATAGTTCAGGAATGAACTTAAAAGTAACACTCGTGGAGGTTAAGATGTTAACAGGCAATCTTTTATGATTTAATCATTTGTGTAGACACCATGATTAGTCCTGTTTAGCTTGTGTAATCAGTTTTTACATGTAAGGGAAAGCTCAAAGGATACCAGTGGGGGTACTGGGGATGCATGAAGAAAGTGTGGAGGACCCACGTTTTAGCTGAAATGGTTCTTGATGGATTTGAATCTTATGGTTGTAGAGAAGTCACCCAATTATTTAGATAAGTGCCACTGGCTTGGTTTTTTGGTATTTTTCTTTTGACAAGTATGATTTTTTCTATTTGCTTTCACAGTCTAGGAGGAGGCATAAATTAACTTCTGTTTCCAAAGGTGCATTAAAATTGCAAGAAGACAGGGATCTTACTTCATCTTATTTCCTAATGCCTTCTTCTCCTTTGGCGATTTAAAAGCATGATATTATATGTTCACTTTGGGCCCATTTTTTTTCTTTTTCTTTTTAAATCTAAAATTCAAAATTCATCCAACCGCAACCCCCTCCCCTCTCTCTTGCTCGCCGAGTCTAAGCTGTGCGAAATCAGACTAATCCTGTTTAGAAAATGAAAGCCTGAATCTGAAATCAGGGAGATTGCATAGACAGAGATCCAATCTGGTCAAAAGCTGATGCTAAGCAATTTCTGCATACACCAGGGCACTCTCAAAACTAGTTTTTAAAATTATAGGACACTCTCAAAACTAGTTTTTAAAATTATTAGTCGTGGTTTGGCCCTTTGCTTTGTAAAAGGAAATATGCTCAAAATTAAATTGCTTGACCAACATTAGCATCAGCATCAAATTTGTGAGTGATAGACCCTGACAGTTTATTATCAAATCTCATTGTCTAATGTAGGATACATTGGCAGATAATATCTTCTAGTTGGGTCCCCAGTGTTGTCAATTGAGTAGTTTATGGAAAAAGAAAGAAAAATCAGAAGGAAGTTAAATGCTTAAGGATAGGCATGCAGGTAAGTGAAAAATTTTAACATGAAAATTTGGCTAAATTGCTTCTTAGTCTCTTTTTGGTTTTATTTAAAAGATGTGCATGTGGGATAGTTAATGTATAAGTGGTGCAAAAGAGACCAATAAAATAGTAATTGTCGGTCAAGTAATGGAATAAAGGTGAAATATAAGATAGAAGACAATTTCTCCTTACAGATGATCTCTCGGGATTCCAATTTGACATGTTGAAATTATAGTGAAATGTTTCTCAAATCTATTTTCAGGTAAATTTTGTTTTTTGTTAAATTTTGGCATAGGAAGTGAGCTAAATGCCTGTTGGAGATGTCTGCCACCCTGTCCATTGTGGGCTTTCAACTGCATTACATGCCTTCATGATTGTGGATTCTTTTGCATCAATTCACTGCCAACTTGTATGGGGTACTCGCATCAAGGTCACCTCAAGAGTTCCTCAACGAGGATGCAACCAACCTGTGTGTGATGGGATCATGAGACCTGTACTGTGATGTTGCTAAGCCATATGGCAGTGATCTCACTACCCCGAGCAACATCATGGTGCCCCTGAGTTTGCTTTCTTGCTGAATATGGCATTATCCTGCTTCAATTCTTGTATGACTAGCTTCACATCTTTCTGTACCCGTTTATATGCTTAAATGTCTCCGGATTATTGCTTAATAATGGACTCAGAATGCTTTCATACAAATTTGACAATAGGCAGGTAGGATGCTGCCAGAACTTCCGATGAAAGCAATGTTGTGCCTCTGAAGGGTTAGCATCCATGTTTTTTTACCTGTTGCCCCAATGATTCAATACTGGTAGATGCCTTTTGGATAAGCACCTAACTGCTTTTCATTGAATATTACCAAGTGAAACTAAAATGACTTGAGGATGGGCACTTAGTTTTGCTTTAGTGTGTTTCTGTTCAGCATGCAAATAGATGCATAGCCTTAATATCTCTGGGAAGGATGTGTTCAAAACCTTCACAAATGGCTGAATCTTCAGAATAGAGGAGAATACCTTTAGGATGGACATTTAGTCGCATTCCCCAATAATTTTCATGTGAAACTGAGTTCAATGCATTGTACGGATTATGAGTTTTTTGAAAACTTTGATTCTTTAAAATTGCAAGTTCCATGGATGCAAAGGCAAATCTGGTAGCCAGAGTCCCGACTCTCTCTTACGCTGGATCTGGTTGGTAATTTCCATGTATATTCACAGTGGATTGTAATCAGAGCAGTTGATTGCCAAAAGTGATGGAAACATGTATGTGATTCTGTTGTAAAGCAGCTCCATATTTGACTGGAAATTTGACAAGGTTTTTATTTCTTCTCTGGGTTTCTAATCGAATTTTTATTATAATTCAAATATTGTAGTTTAGATGTGTCCAAGCCTTCAAGGCTTCAAGAAATACTTCGTTTTCTCTTTTTTCCCCCTTTCTATCTTGCATAGTGTTGTGGCCATCGTGTACCTAAATATCATTTTTTCTGGTCTTGTTGCTATTTTTCATTATTAAGTTTCTTATGCAGATTATTTATGGCAGCTTTTCTAACCATCAAAATACTGTGATTGCATGCATCATTTCCTAAATTCTCGCTTACTGTGCAGTTACCAATATAATTGATGAGAATAAAGTGGGGTAAACTGGTTTTGGTGCACATTATCAGATGATGACTGTTTTATGGTGCTATTCTACTGTGAATCTGTGATGCATCATCCACAGAAGTGTGGTGGTTTGGACCTCTATGTTGGCATACAACTCTCGTATGCATGTTGGAGAGTCATGAATTTTTCGAAGTAGCTCTAAGCTATATAGCATTTGAAACTGCATTTTTGTTATAACTTCTTTGTCTTGAGTACTTCTTTTATATATACTTATATTGCCCCATCTTTTTTTTTAATTTTTTATAAATGAGATAGGAATCTTTACCAAGTTAACACTTACAGGTCTGACCTTTAGTTTCAGGAGTTTCAAATTGCTACGTATTCAAAAGTCGGTTACAAGAATATGCGCAGAAAGCAGGCATTCCTACTCCTGTGTATGAAACTGTTAAGGAAGGTCCTTCTCATGAACCTGTTTTCAGGTCGACTGTGATTGTAAACAATGTGAGATATGATTCTCTACCTGGGTTTTACAATCGCAAGGCAGCAGAGCAGTCAGCAGCTGAAGTAGCCCTTTCTGAATTACTTAAATCAGGCAGCATGACTGAGTGCATCCCTCAACCAGTTGTACGTCCTTTTTACTTTTTATCGTTCATGACCTTTTCTGAAAGAATCCTGTTGACTGTCAGCTTTGAAGAGGCAATGCGATGCCATTAAACAGCGGGATGATTTTTTACTTTAGACATACATTTTCATCCAAGAATATCATTCGATGGACCAATGTTAGGATTGTATTCATAAGGCCAAGATAGTTTAGGCCAGTGTTGTCAAAATCGGATCGGGCCTGCCATCTGGTAGCATTTGCCTCACCTATTGATTGGCACAATCGGTTCAACCAGAAAAACCAGTGGTTTGACTGGAAAAACCAAGAACCGGTTGGAATACTGGTTCAAAACCTGACTGGATTCTGCATCGTTGGTTTGAACTTTGATGTTCGCTGGTGTTTTGGTATTGTATATGTGTTTTCTTTATCAAATTCATTCCCTATCTGCATTAGTGTTTCAGCTCATTTTGAAGTTCCATTATCATGAATGCCATGTTGGATGGCAGATACATGGCTAACATGACTTTGCCTTTTCTCTCTTTATTCTTTTTTTTTTTTCTGAAAAAAAAGGGGATCCCCTTTTCTTGACGGCATTATTTCACAGCATGAAACAGGTCTCTGCAAAAATCTACTACAGGAGTATGCTCAGAAAATGAACTATGCCATCCCTTCCTACATATGCAACAAGCAGGCCTTGCCAGGGAAGCTGCCCTATTCATGCACTGTTGAGATTGGTGGAATTCAATATATTGGAGCTGCTGCAAAAACCAAAAAAGAAGCTGAAATTAAAGCTGCCCGGACAGCTCTTTTGGCAATCCAATCAAATACATGTACGTAGTGAACATGCTCGTGGCTACTTTCAGTTGAGTAGAATTGTGGAGGCAATTTTTGTGGTGATATGAAGATAAATTAGGGCTTTATTTGGGTGTCCAAGCTTGCATTATGGAATATTAATTAGGTGGGGGTTGATGTGTGACAAACCTTGGGTGCAAGAATCAGGCTGTTTCATTCATTCAACTGGACCATGTTTAATCCTCTAATCATTCTTCCTTTAAAAGATCAAGCTGATTATTGGAGTTGCCTGATTTTGGTGGTTTGTTCATTTGCCTCATTGAGGCAACAGCTTAAATCTGTACATCAAGCCATGTGAGAAAATCCTTGGACCTTTCTAAGTTGTTTTCCTTAACTCGATCTTTGAAGTTGATGCTCAATAATGAATCTTTTTCCTCAGGCAATCGGTTTGCAAATCCAGATGGCGGGCCTACCTATACTGTTATCCCTTGCAAGAAGAAAGGGAGGGAGTCAGCAGATACACAAACTGAAACCCCAAAACCTCTCAAGACAAAGAAGAGCGATTTCAAGAAGAGATGGAAGAGGAGATTCCCTCGCAAGAAGGGTGATGTGTCAAAGACAAACCAAAATGAGCCAGAAAACGCTGATAAGGAAAATGGTTCTGTGGCCCCAGCTGAGGATTACTTGATGTCAGAGATGAACAACAATTTTTTCAATGTGGAAAATCATGTATCAGAGGTTGATCAGAATGCTCAAGAAAAGTCACAGGTGGACAATGCACACGATAACCAAGTCAAAGATCCAGGGTCCATAACGGAGATTGGCAAGCATTCTGGAAATGGCATTCCAAAAGCCAACAGCATTGGCCAGCATGGACCAGGAGCCAACGATGTAGGAGATATGGCTGGAGCCCAAACATTTTGTTGGGATATGGCTGTGGCCGAAACCACAAATCCAGCTTCATCCATCCAAACGACCATTGTGAACACCATCACACAAAATGTGCTGCCACAGGTGCAGTTCCATGAGAGAGTAACGAAAGAAGATGGACAGTGGCAAGGTCAGGTCTACCAAGATGGAAATGCACCAACACAAGTTGATGCATCGCAGCCGATATTTGCCGCAGCCACTGCCAGCAGCCATGGTCAAGTTGCTGTAGTTAGGCAAGATGCCAACAGTGGGATTTGGAGATTAGATGACAACCACAGATGTTGACACCCATGGAGCAAACAGTATAGACAACCTGCTACTTCATTATTACCCTGATTTAATCTATAATTATGGGTCATTGTCATTTACAGAGTCAGATAGATCATATCGCTGTTTAGGCTTTTGATTGCATTGGAGAAAGGCACGACAGAATATTGTTCTTCTGTAGCCCATTAATGATGGTGTTGGTGGTAGCTCTTAGTCTGCTATTTTTCCAAGTTTAGTTGACCATTGATAGGTCCCGATACAGCAATCAGTTCAATCATGTGTTTCATAAAAGAATATAATGTTGCACTTTTTGCGGTTTTGCAGTGTCGTCTCCATGTGACGATACTGTAGCCGATTATAGTCTGGATCATGTTTTAACCCTTTTTTTTATATTTTTTTTGGGATGGAGATCATGTTTTGACTTTGAATTAGCTTGTAATCTCAGATGGATGTTTTTGGACGGGAAGCTGGCATAAATAAATAAATCAATCATGTATTAAAATACCACAGTATTCGTCGTCAGGTGGAATGCTTCCTTCTACTCAGAACTGAGTAAAAGCTATTTGCTTAATATTGATGTAATGTTTAATTCTTTACAATTACTCCCTTTTCCATGGTAATATTTCAGCAGAGTTTTTATTTCGTTTTTATTTGCTTTGGGAATGTTTGGCAACCATCATAAAACTTTTCAAACGAAAACTTTTAATTCTCTACAATTATTTTATTTTTTAATCATTTCTACATAACCATTAATACATTGAACTTATCTATTTTAACTTTATTCTTTTAACTCTTCATCAATTTTTTTTTTTTTTGAAATCACACTTTTCATCGTTATTTCTATTATACTACATTGCCTTTTTGCCACTTGATTGTCTTAGATTAGATTTCAAACCGGTTCAAAAAAATATTTTTTTGCTTTTTTTGAATTTTTTTTTATAAACACATTAATTTAGTTGTAGTTAACTTATAAATTAAGTTTTACTATTTTTGGATATGTGTATAAATTTATTTGGGATTTTTAAAAGCAAGAATATTTAAGTCATTTTAAAATTTTAAAGTAAATGTATACACATCAAAAAATGGTGAAATTGAATTTATTTGTTAAATACAACTAGATTAACATGTTTATAAAAAAAATTTCAAAAAAAAATATATTTTTGGAATTTTCTGATAAGATCAGAACTCCGTTTTTTTACGTTTTTAAAACTTTCATATTTAAAAAAAAAACCTCATAAAACAAAAACTTCATAAATTTTTTTATCACTTTCTAAATACACTCTGTGTTACTGCTCGTATACTCGTATTGGGACGAAATGTGTTTGAATCCAAATGAAACCATGGGCAGGAGACAGAGACTTGATTTTATATATACTGAAAACGGCAATAACTTATACCTGATTGGCTTCTGAAAAGTCTATTTTAAAAAAGCAACAATAATCAAGTCGAGGGAATCAGGTTCCTTAGCAGTGCGGTTTTTCTTTTTCTTTCTTTCTTTCTTTTTTTTTTTTTTTTTCACTCGGTAATTATACCGCGCTTTACGGTTTAGAGAGAGAGAGAACTTATCAGTCCAACCAGTTGGCTCAATATGTATTTAAATGTATTAATATTTTTTATAATTATTTTTTGATAGAAGTATAATAATTTATTTATATATAAATTTCTTAAATAATTTACATGTTAGAAAATAATTTTGAAATGATTATTTACATCGAATTATTTTATTACATTGAATTTGTACTATTTTCATATAAAGCCCATGCACAACAAATTTGGATGAAAATTAATATGCCGATAAAATAAATTTTTTAATATAATAGGTGAAATATATTATAATTTTATGATCACGTGAGGCTCATTTTGAGCCAACTGTATATGTCTCATCTGAAAATTATATAAAATCAACGTAATAAAAAAATTATTATAAATAATAACTTTAAAGTTATTTTTCAACATGTAAACTATCTAAGATATGACTGATACATGATAAATTATTTTATAAAGTATCAACACAATTAAGTGAATACAAGGCTTATTTTGAGTCAAATGTATTGTAACTTACAACACATGTAAATTTACTATATCATTTATATACACATGGGGCTTTACTTTTATGTATTGAGGTTACATATAAATGGTTCTATGTAATTCCTTCAAATTTTAAGATACTCATGATTGATGCAAAATTTTATTTATTCATCATATTTAACATCACTTATTTAGCTAGCAAACCAAGTTTATATACATAGAACACATTTGCTTTAAAATAGAGATATTTGTGTATAAATTAGGAAAAATGATTAGATCCATTCATATATATTATATTAAAATATAATAATAATTTACAAAATTATTCATTAACACAGTAATAATATTTTAGATGGTTTAGATATTGAAATTATTATTGAAAAATTGACATTTAATATTAAATAATTTTATTATGTTCATTTTACGTATTTATAATGATGCCCATATAAGTGATATTAAATAAATGAAAGAGTTTGTATAATAATATAAATTATTCTAAATATACTGAATTTTTTTTTATCAACTATCAAGATTTAAAATGAATGTGTATCTCTATCGAAATAAAAAAGAATGAGGTTACATGCAAGAAGGTTTTTATATAAATGGTGCTTGCTTGATTTTATTATTATTATTTAGTCATTTCGGCTCTTGATAGTTGATACACAGCCCTTGAAGAATCCGCAGAAAGAAATAAAATTCTCGGCAACGAATATTGTCAACATCTTGGTTTGGCTTATTTCCCGGACACGGCCGTGCTGCCTGTATATATATTGCTTGTCACATTCCGCCCGAGCATCGAGGCTTTTATGAATTCGGATTTCCGTTGTGGGATCATGGCCCACTCATCTCTGCACTACTGCCTACTGCCTACTGCCTAGTCATTTTGGTGGGCCACCAGACAACGTCGACCGGTCCAGCTACGAGGGGAAGCATCCTTTTGTTTGTTTTATAATAATAATAATTATTTTTATTTTATTTTATTTTTCACCCGTCAGTTTTAGGATTTAGGGCCTGTTTGGCCTGTTCGGCCAGACTGCAGAGTTATGGTGTCCATTGCTTTAAAAACTGTACCGGACCATTCAGTAGGACCCGTCCGACAGCGAACTGAAAAGTTAACAGTCCGATTTACATATTGGTTCGATTTTCACTATTAAAATGTTAAAATAAAATAAAATAAAAATGTAGCCTTTTTGCTTCTCGCTGTGCACCCCTTAAATTATATATGTGTGACTTATCATAATTCTGAGATAAAAATATATTTTATTTGAATAATCAAATTAAATATTGAATTTTAATAGTGTTGATAATGATAATTATTTCATATTAACATCACCGTTCAAAGCTGTTTAAACCAAGAAATTAAACCAGTCCAACCTAAACTTGATATAAAAAATCTGATTCACAGTTCAATTTTGATAACATTGATGTCCATACAACGGTTTTTGCGGCTTTTTACTGTGAAAAATAACAACTACGCCTGACCAAACATGCCCAAAAATGAAAAGACTTGGTGCCTTTTGGTACAAACACCATTACTTAGCAGAGGGTATAGCTTCTTTCCGGCGAACCTGCCCTAGTTTGTAAGGTGCTGATTAATTTAACTTTGAACAAATATAGATATTCTAATTTTTTAAGTTTTAGACATTGGGCACGTTTGCAAATAATAAAAATTTCCAAACTAAAACATTTTAATCTTCACAATCAGCATACTTGTTAATCGTTTTTCATAACTTTCTATACAATTATCATACTTTTTAATAGTCTTACGTAACTATTCATACAATTAACTTATCTATTTTAATTTTATTCTATTTATTTATCATTATTATCTGTAATATATTATATTATTTTCTACTCATTCAAAATTTTTTACTCAAAATTTTTATCACTTTACAAACATACACATTATTATGAATTTAGGAATTAACAAATGCCCAAGAAAGGTCATGAACTGACTTTTAGCACATCTTCGACGGGCGGGCCTCAATTTGGAGGGCATCTTTCCGGTTGGTTAATGACCAGATCAGGTGGGACTGCCGCCTATTTTTCTTCTGTTTCACTCACCCTAGCATGTATTGTATTTTAAATATGAATGTCAAGAACAATTCAATTTAGATATCATTGCGGGGCCATACTAGACATAAGTTATAGAAATTAATACTTTTATTTTGCAATAAATACGATATGGCCAACTCATAAGAGAGTCTATTGTTTATAAGTCGCGTGGTGTTGTTTGTTTCATGTGGGGCTTACCTTTATAGGTGTACAGAATTCAAGTTGTTCATTGTATATAAAATCGTGCCTTCTAAAATATATTCAAGCTTTTGTAAAATCCAAAATTCACTTAGATTCATTCATTTAAACAATAAAATCTCTTAAATCCTTATATAATAATTTTCACAAATACATGTTTTCAAATGCTCGAATATTTTCGTAGAATGTCTTGGTCCTTATTATAATTAAATAATTCCACTGGGTTAATATTTGCAAACAAATTCAATTTCTTCGTCAGTAGAAGTCTTTTATTATAGAGTAATCTTTGGTTTCTAGTTCTGTCTATAATGATTAAATTAATAGCCAATTATGCATTGGCAAGGCCAAAAAAATAAAATAAAATAAATTGCGTGCATTAACTTATGCACAATCTATCTAATTAAATACGCCCAAAATAGAAAAATTCAAGTGGACCCCTCATGGCTGTCCAAATGGTTTGTTATGCTAGACATGATTGGGAAGCTCATCATGAGAAGCTATGTTAGATTAATATAATGAGATGGAAGGTGCTTAGTGGGGTATGCTGTCTGCATGTGACAATATGATAGAAAGGGATCATCAAGAACCGTTTCCTTAAATAATTAGACAAAAAAAGGGCTGCATGATAAGCTGCTTTAAGCATGTTTTGAAAACTGACTCAGCTAAAATTGGGTGATTCAGTCCATTGAACCCGGTTGGTGATATCAAGGCTGTCTTCTCTCTCTATTCATTCATGCATGTTTTCGATTGATGCTTCTATGATCAAAGCTCCAAAGGATATACTATTAAAATTTTAAAACCAACCCATCCAGGCATCTACCATGCCCACTTACCATTGCTTGTATTCGCACACGTCCCCTCATCCAACAATTGGTATTGGCATTGAATTCCATGATATTATGATTAAATATAATTTATAATTTTATAATATACGTTTGTATTGAATACCTATATGGAAATAAGTATTAGCTGACATTACGTTCTCTTCTATATTTGACCCTTCTTGGGTTTTGTTTGGGAATTTGATATGTAAGGTAAAATAAACACGAGGAAGCTTCTGTGAAACTCTTCTGTCATGAAATTTTTTTCATTTTAAAAATCTTGATGGCTGATAGAAAATCTATTTCATCTATTATATTCAGCATCATTTATAATATGTTGAAAACCTTTGTATACGGGTCACATCTATAAATGTGTAAAATCAATGTAACAAAATGATTTAATATTAAAATATCAACTTTAAAGTAATTTTTTCAACATCTAAACCATCTAAAATATCAATAATATATAGATAAATGATTCTATGAAGTATTGTTACATTCTAATATATGTGTGAATGGATCTAAGCGTTTTTCACAATTTACACATGAATGTACCTATTTTTGAGCAAATATGGCCTATTTACATATTAATTTGGGATGAAACTTGACATCGTAGCTAAACAAATGGTGTAAAATACAATGAATGAATTGAATTTTCTATCGAAGATCAACATTTTAAAAATAAAAAAGATTTCACGAAATCACTTCTATGAAATCCAGTTTCGTAGAACTATTCCCGAAATAAATACACGACAATAATGACGTGTATGTTAACCATAAAAATTAAAAACCATCAAAAACTAATGAAATAGATTAAGATAGTGTTGTTGATTTTGACATTTTCATTGCGATTATTTCCCATTTCTATTTGCTTGGATAGACTCTTTGTCTAGTTCAATGGAATGCAGAAAATGTGTCGTGTGAGGAGAATGATCATTCGATTTTAATAGAAAGATACCCCATCAATCCACCAAAGTCCAAAAAACTTGTTAATTTTCCAATTACACAATCATAGGAGACCGCCATCGCAGTTTGGCCATTCAATTCCGGAAATCAATGGCATAAAAAAACAAGCTGGGCAACAGTTTAGCCAGAATTCTCGGTGACCGCAATTTCCAACTCGCTTTTCTGTCAACTGTTCAAACTTAGGATTCTTTCCGCTCTTCTTCCTTCGGTAGGAAATACTTAAGAAAAAAAATTATAAGGTGGATTGTGCACGTATTGTAACAAAAAAGAGAAATATTATTAAAAAAAACTTTAGTTATGTCATTTACAAAAAATGCAAATTTTTATAATTTATGGCGTCTATTTGGAGCTTGGGCAAGGTGTAGCAGAGGTACCTATTAAAAAGTTGTAAAAGAAGAGAACGTGATTACTCATTAAAATATATTTTTAATAACAATTAAAAAAGAGGCAACAATATATAAATAGTGATGAGAAAAATTACCTTGCTTAAAAATTTGAAATATCATGTCAATATAAAAATTGGTTTTAAAGGAATATATTTAAATTAAATTACACACTACTCGTGGATGCCTCCAAGTCTATAATCTATAAAAAAAAAAATGCAATTGTATTAATTCCTTGGATGATTTTCACGACAAATATTTAGGAGTTATATATAAATAAATTAACATTTATTTTATTTTGGATTAATGCTCGACACAGAAATCAGCATACTTACAGATTTTTTAATTTATAGACATTTATTTTTAATAAATAAGTATGTATTGGTAGCATCATGGCGTGTATCTCCCTCTCTGATTCAGGGAATGAAGCTGTGTGCTGTGAATTCGTCGGAGGTATACGGCCCCCGCAAGGCAGTGCCTGGCCCTACTACTTCCACGCCCGCATAGAGCTCCCCACCCAGCCTTGAAATTGACACATGCAGCTGGCATGGAAGCATGGGGCCACAGGACAGTGCACAAACTGCCTTACTCTGCGGAATTCAACCGATGATTCCTTGCACAAGCGGATCTCTATTCTATACATTAAGAGTTGCCCTATGAAATTTTGAAAATTAGAATGCTCGGTTGAAATTTCGAAAAAAAAATATTTCGAATTTTTTTTATTTTTCTGTTCTCAAAAAATCAAACAGTAAGTTTTGTTTGATTGTCTGATCTTCCTTTTTGTATTTTTTTTTTTAAAGTTACCTTTTATAACTCTTTTATTTATTTATTTTCTATCCAATACTCTTTTTACTCGGAACGAACGCTAGGAGACAATTGAGGATTCCAATCTTATGCACCCGGGAGCACTGAAGCCTTCATGCTCCCAGGTGCATATACTCATTTTTTTTAATTGTTTTTGAAATTTTTTTTATAAAATTATTAATCTATGTGTATTTAACGTGTGTATAAATTTTTACCATTTTTGAAGTATTTTAGATTTTTATTTTTAAAAATCAGTGACATTTTAGTAATTTTAATAGTTTTATTAAAAAATTTTAAAAAATGGGTACATACACCCGAGAGCATGAAAGCTTCTATGCTTTTAAGAGCATACGATTGGAATCCGACAATTGGCGACCTTTGCGTTTACTTGTTTGAAACCTGGTCGTATGCTCTCAGGTGTATACACCTATTTTTTTTTAAAATTTTTTTTTTTATAAAACTGTTAATCTAAGTATATTTAATATATGTATTAATTTTTACCATTTTGGAGTATTTTATATATTTATTTTTAATTTTTGAAAATCAGTGGCTTCAGTACGCTACTTGTTTTGCCTGACATGATAGACGTGAAACGTTGTGCATGCACGTGAATCATCGGCAACATGTATGCCCATCACATCCGTTGGTATGTTGGGGTCCCACCACAGTTCAAGCTGCCTTGCAAATCTCTAGTTTCATGTGTGAATTCTTCCCATCCGACGTGGCTAATAAATGGTCCACTCGTTTGCTGTCGACTATTGACTGTGGATTCTAATCCTCCCTCGCACTCCACGGTTATGCTGCTTAGCCATTTTTCACATTCGATTCCGCAATTAATTAAATCATCAAATTTCGCATATGACCTTTATAGGATACATAAGCATTAATCGTTTATGTATGAAGAAAAAGGTGATAATATCATCTCAAAAAAAAAAAAAAAAACTTTTGGGTTTGGGTTCTTAGCTAGGAAAATAATAAAATTTAGAAAGTATAGAATGACGTCCGCCATAAAATAAATAAGCAAAACAGAATGATAGTAGTAATTAAAATATAAATAATAGTATTAATAATATAATGAAGATATATATGTTAAGGCGATCTATCGAAGAATAAAAAAATTTATGAACATCTATTTTTTAAAATTCCTTTCGCCCAGCCGAGCGGCCATTTTTTTTAATTAAAAAATAATAAGGGGTCTTTGGGAAAAAAGAAACTTTAGGAGGCAGGAGGCTCATATTTGAGGTTATCTCTAACTTGAGGGGGCATTTGATGATTTTGCAAGTTAGTTTTTTTTTTTAATATTAAAGAATTACTTATTTATTTATTTAAATAGTTGTATTGAAGGCAACTGCTCAGTGCGACAATGCAGGGGCCTTGCTGCCCACGTGGCAGACAGCTTCGTTTCTCTCTCTACGTGGGTCCACGGTCCTGGCAGATCGGATGACCATATTGGCCCATCACGTGGGCCCCCTGTTCTTGCATCATCGGCAGAAGCTGTTTCCCCACCTAATTCCCACCATTAATTGCCCAGTAAGGGCACAGCACCTGGTAGGTATATCCTCCCATGCTGAAGATCTTGGCCGTCCATGAATGTGGGCAGATATTACAGCCCTCCATTCCAGTGTCCTGGATCGGCTCCATTCATTTTGTGGGTTCAGGTAAATGGAACGTTTCTCTTGGCTTTCGTTTAGAAATATACATTTCAAAATTTTAGTTATCATTTTATTATGTGAGAATTTTCAAAAGAAATTGCATTTGTAAAAAGATATAAATAATGAGTTAAAAAACGCAAAAGATTTTAGAAGCAATGACCGAAAAATATAATAATGCGTAAAAGTATGAATGATAATTAAAACAATGTTTTTTTTGTTGTTTTTATTGCATCTTCTTCTTATTGAATACAACAAAACCTTTAATAAAACTACGATGGGAAGTGATCCCTTGCAAACGTTTACATGAAGTGGTTTGTATAAATGCCATTTTTCTCTATTTTAAAATTCTGTCAAATGTAAATTAAATAAAATATTATTTACTATTTTTATTATATAAAAAATTACTTTAATTGAAAATCAATGGAGGTCAAATTGGGCATGCCACGGTGACAAAAGAAGTGACGGAAGTAATTCGGGTGTATTTGGAAAATAATAAATTTTTTGGATGAAAAGTTTTTTGTGTAAAAGTTGTTCAATTGATAAAATATGATATGATATGATAGGGGTAATGATGAGGTGTAAAGATAATAATGTTTAAATAAATAAATTAGATGTATAAACACTTGTGTAAGAATGATTAGAAAATAGAGTAGTTGTATATGAAGATGTAAAAATAATTTTAAAATAAGATAGCTATGAAGAGTGAAAAATTTTAAATTGAAAAATTTTAACTTGACATTTTTTTTTTGCATTACCAAACACATTTTGCATTACCAAACACATTAAAAAAATGGAGGAAATATTTATATTGAAAAGAAGGGCTCCATGAGGTTCCATGAGTCCAAGATTATACTAAAGAAGATGATGGAAGTTCCACAAAGTGATTTTCTATAAGGAAAGATGATTTAACTAAAGAAAAGTGAGAATAATATCCCCAAATGCTATTTATGGAGGAGGCCAAAACCTTGCAAGTATGAGATAAGTATTGGGGGGGGAGAGTAGGAATTATTCTTAACAAAGAAAGCAAGAGAGGAACATCGCAAGGCTATGAAGTACTACTTACATAAGCATATTTTGTTTGCCAAATGATCTTTTCAGACCAGGATTTCCAATCGGTCTGAGAAGATCGAGGCTCATTTTGTTTTGATGGACATGATTTCCTTAGTTGCAAGATTTGATGAAAATCTCTCCATATGGTCGAGTGTAATCTTGCATTAGACAGCTTTATCAACAGACCAGTGGTCTATTAGAGTAGTTTATTGACGTAGCTTTCTGTGAAAGAGGTGGCTGAGTCTGGCAATTAGAGTAAAGAAGGAATTGGCCTAGGTGACCTCTTTCTTGGACATGTATAGGGGTGGGAATCGGGGCGGGTCAGGGTGTGCCCAACCCTGACCCTCCTTTTCAAAAATCTTGTTTGACCCTTATTTTATACCGGGTCGGGACAAGGTCGGTTTGACCCTTACTTTTTTCTACTAGGTCTCGAGACAAAATTTGGCTCGATATCGGGTCAACGGGTCGGGTAAAAAACTGCGGGTCAAGTAAGAAGTTTTTAAAAATTTATAAAACTACCAAGTATAAAGACAAATTTATATTAAAGTTAACTACTATATGCTTGAATCTATTATTAATCAGTCAAAGTAAATATAAATAATTAAATAAAACATAAATATTAGTATTGAATGAGGTTTTTCTTTTTAATGTAAAATATCAGAAAACGGGTCAGCAGGTAGGTCCGCCCCGACCCGCCCTGCCATATTGTTAAAAACCGAATTTTTGCCCCGACCCGCCTTTCTTTAAAATCATCAACGACCCGACCCGACCCGGTATTAAACAGGGGTGGGTCACGGGTCGACCCGCCCCGATTCCCACCCCTAGACATGTAATAGAAGAGTGATTTGACATATGGTAGACCAGCACGGTTTACAAACTTTGCCTCTGTAGTCAGTAGAGGTCAGCTGACACATTGGGACAGAATAGAGGCCTTAATCCGAAGCCAAGACCTGAGCTCGAGTTGTTTGGTTGAGGCCTCGGACAAACCCTTATCACCGCATCACCTGTTCCCGCAAATTCAATCATCCCAAAGGATTTAATGTACACAGTAATTACGGGGTGACGTCTTTCTAATCAATGCATCTCTTGATTAGCTTGATGCGTGAAGCACATTAATGCCGCAATGTGGAAATCATACCGTTAGTTGCCTATAAATTGGTTTGTTCTTTTAGGCTTAGCATCTTTTATCTTTCTGTGCCTCGCTATTGTGAATTTTAGCTATTGTTTTCTTATTTTCTTTTTATTTCATTGGCATTTTTGCAAATCAATGGCAGATGAAAATGATGGAATTTTCGTAGTCAATCTAGCTTCTATCCACCAACACCACAAGATGCCGAATTGTTTGTAGCTTACCTCAATGACATTCCCCAAAGTTCTAAGCCGGATGCCTTTGCATTATTGAGTTTAAACTCAAGGTCAGTGGTGCAGAGGTACCAAAAGGTGGTACCATGTGACCTCATATATAGAATTGAGCCGTGTAGCGTCTTTCTCAAACATGTAAAGGTTTCGAAAACATTGGTTTTCAACATTATAACATATTTGGATATATATTGAAAATTTTAGATAGATATTAGAAAAATCACCTGAAAAAGTTTTAAAAAAAAATAATTTACAAACTATTATATGCAATCATTCGAAGGAAATCACTCATCAACACACGATTGTATATTTAAGTATCAATATCGAAATGAAACACTACCAATTGAAGTAGGCCAGCAGCAGCTCCTGTAAGCTGGACTCTTGCCATCCGTGTCCAAGAGAATAAAACAGAATAACGGGTTCGAATTAGATTTCCACCTTTTCCTCCGTTGAAAGGCAACACATATGTATCAATAGTTTGGGCGGTCCATGTTCCTAGGACAATTAGGTGAACCGAAATGTCTTCCGAGATGATAAAAGTTTATTAATTTTTCAATGAGTTCGGGAATCGGAGAAAAGTAATTAAAAAAGAAGAGGTCGGCTGCACATCGAATCGGATCCGTGTACTATGCTGCTTTCGGCCACTTACTATTGGGGGTTAACGAGGGTTGCCAATCATACACGCACGTTTCATTTTCTCAATCTCCAAGTGCGACGCCACGCTGCATATAATTTCGTCAGCAATCATCAGCGAGATAGACTGAAATGAATCGCTGCACTTTTTCATCGCAGTTGCAATGATCCAACGGAAATATAAATAAGAAATTATCTGGATTGAATATTAAGATTCCAATTAAAATAGTACTTAAAATTGTTATGATCATGTGCTTCTTGGAACCGTAACGTTTGAAACTTCATATTATCTATCCAAATACGGAATTATTGGATTGCTATTTCTGATGTCTTAAAACAGAGCGATGTCAAGTGAAATCTAATGTTTTTATATTATTTTGAAATGTATGAACCACAAAAGATCGTATCAAAATAATTTTTCATATTTTGACTAAACACATAATGCTAAAAATATTAGTCAGCTTAGATTTTGTAAATTTATCGAGTATTATAATAATTCCTTAAAAAAAAATACTTGATCATGTATAGAAGTATTTCCCTAGTCTTCGTCGATTCATAGATAAGTTCGGCTACATACAAAAATGTTAGAATATAATACATAATGCGACAATAAATATAAGGTAATAATTAAATGGATATTAGGGAGCACCATATTGCACCCTAGTTAAGATGCATTATTGATAAAATGTTGCTTACATTAATGACAAAATCAGAGTCTAATTGATCATATGGTTTTAATTGCTTGTTTTCTCATAATATCAAAAATCAACTTAATTAAAATGTTTAATTGTGAAAAATACTTGTATTAGTTTTTCTATTAAATATTCATTTTTAAATACACTAAAATATTATAATATTTTATCGTATCATTTACACATAGGTACAGTATTTGAAGGATTTAAATGTTGTATTAACGACTTTA
This sequence comes from Annona cherimola, assembly GCA_030490835.1. NCBI lineage: Eukaryota > Viridiplantae > Streptophyta > Magnoliopsida > Magnoliales > Annonaceae > Annona > Annona cherimola. The sequence continues at coordinate 97,574,675 of CM059973.1, read as the reverse complement.
AATTTTGATTTCATACCTTTTTTAGATGAGACCCATGCCCATATTTGATCTTGTCGAAATTTGGTACATTAATTAAATAAATAAGATCAATTACAAAGGTTGAGGTTGATTTTGTTTTTATTATCAAAATAGTCCTTATTCAATCGTTTTGCACCTTAATGCTCAAACATGGTGCATGTTAGCAAATTCTATAATTAAATTTAAATAAGGACGGAAAATTATAATCATTCTATAAATTACATCTCAAATCAGCTGCGGCAAAAATGAAAATTACAAAGACCCAATTCGATTCCCCACTTTAATTTCGTGTGCTCCAAGTATAGTCGATGTAACAAGATCTGCATGCCGCGTTGTTCTTGCCGACGAAGATGCCGGTCTTCGTACTCCGCGGCGTACTGAAACTACGATTTTATCTCTCATGATCCATGGCTGATTTCCATATCGTTATCATTCGATCCTAATAATAAGAGACCAGTGACCGGTTCTCATCCAATGCTTGGATAATTCCTGGCGAGCGTGGATAAACTTGTAGAAAGTGACTGCTATGCCTATGCACGTGGCTCGGAATTTCTATCTTTCGGTACCCTGCTGGTGAAAGTCAATGGTGGTTGTTGACTTCGGAAACTGCGAACCATTTTTTTTTTTTTTTTGATGAAAAAACTGCGAACCATTGATATACGCAACGAGGGGACGAAAGGCCAGGGTAAGTTCGTAAACGGCTTATAATAGTGGGAAAGAATATTTCTATAATAACAATGCCTTATTCGAACTAGGTCGGTTTGGTAATAAAAAAGGTAAAAAATTATCCACTTAATTAACGATGTGATTTATCATTTTAATTTTCTTGTAATTTTTATTATTAACTCTACACGTCAATTTTTAATCCATTCAAATAATTATCCTCTATATATATGTTTTGAGAATCTTACTTAGGGGGTGTTTGGACACTAGCATATTCAGAAATTAATTTTGAATAAAAGTTTTGGTGTAAAATTTTTAAAATTAGATAAGATAATATGGATAATAACAAACGGTCAAAAGAGTAAGGTTAAAATAGATAGGTTAATTATATATGTAATTACATATGACTAATTAAAAAGTAGAAAAAATGCATAGGTAGATGTAAAAAAAGATTAAAAAAAGATAATTATAAAAATAAAAAAAAATTTGTCAAAAAATTTTAGTGCTAATCAAACACCATAAAAACTTTCTAAGTAAAAACTTTTTATTATTCACAATTATCTTTTTTTAATCATTTTTGTACACATTCCTATATAATTATTATATTTTTAATTATTTTTACGCAATTATTTACATAACTAACCTATTTACTTTAACTTTTTGTATCTTTCGCCTCATTATTTTTATCACATCACATCATTTTCTCTTATTTTAAAATTTTTACACCAAAAATATTTAATATAAAAATTTTATTATTTTCCAAACACTCTTTGCAATATCATATTTTTCTTATGTTATCCTACAAATTAAGTTTAAAAATCAATACAAATTTTTCAATAGCCAACCTCATATTAGAGATAGTTAAAATGTATTATAAGAAGAAGTTCAAAGCTCTTAAAATGAAAAATAAAACTCCCACCCGAGAGATATAGCTATCACTCGGGAATTGCATTATATTTCTCTTCATTTTCAAAATTTTAATTATTTTTTCTTAACCATTGTCTTTATTCTTATCATATTTGTCTTTTTTTTTTTCCGGAAAATTTAACTTTCTTTTCCCCACGTTACGGACCCGGAGCAACTCTACCCACCGACAGCTCGCCGTTAATACCTCCTCTCATCTTCCTACCGCTAACACCGATTCCCCGTAAAACGACTCGGCTTCGGACGCCACGTCATCAGCGGCACTCGAAATGACGAAAATGTCCATTCCTCCCTCAACTCCGCCACGTTAAAAGCCTCCGATGGGCGGTATTTTCTTCGTCGTATCACACACTTCCCACCACATCGGAGCAATGAAAGTCTCGGACACAGCGATGGACGAAAATGGCTTCTCCTTCCCGTCCGACTCCGACCTCGACTTCAGCTTCACGAGCTTCGCCTCCAACACCTCTACTGAGCGGACATTCGCATCCTCAAGCGCGCGCAGCAGCAGCGTCAGCGTCTCGGACCGCCCCCTCGACCGAAGGGCCCAACCCCACCGCCGCTCCGACCGCAGATGGACCGCCGTCGATGCCGCCTCCCGCCTCTCCCCCGACGGCTTCCTCCGTATACGCGATCTCCGCCTCATCCGCCTCGTCGGCAGCGGCAACCTCGGCCGCGTCTATCTCTGCCAGCTCCGCGACTCGCCGCTGGAGGCTGACGCCCCGTCCTTCGCTCTCAAGGTCGTCGACCGCAACACCCTGTCGGAGAAGAAGCTCGCGCACGTGCAGACGGAGGCGCACGTGCTCTCCACCTTTGACCACCCGTTCCTTCCCACGCTCTACGCGCGCCTGGAGGCCTCGCACTACACGTGCCTCCTCATGGATTACTGCTCAGGCGGGGACCTCCATGGGCTTCTACGACGGCAGCCAGGCAACCGGCTACCGCTGCCGTCGGTGCGCTTCTACGCGGCAGAGGTTCTGGTGGCTTTCGAGTACCTGCACGCTATGGGGATCGTTTACCGGGACCTGAAGCCGGAGAACGTGCTCCTCCGGGATGACGGCCACGTCATGCTTTCCGACTTCGATCTCTGCTTCCGGGCCGAGGTGGCTCCCACATTGTGCCGGAGGACGCGCGCTGGCCCCGCCGGATCTGGGGGCGGATGCTTCCGCTCCGGCGCGGCGGAGGTGGATTGTGGGGACCAGGCGGTAGAGTTCGTGGCGGAGCCGGCGGCGGCCTTCTCGAAGGCGTGCGTGGGCACGCACGAGTATCTGGCGCCGGAGGTAGTGGACGGGGCCGGCCACGGCAGCGGCGTTGACTGGTGGGCTTTTGGGGTGTTCGTTTACGAGTTGATGTACGGGAGGACCCCGTTCAAGGGGGAGAGCAAGGAGGCCACCCTGCGCAATATAGCGTCGAGCAGGGGTGTGTGGTTTCCGGAGCTGGTGAGTGCGGAAGTGGGGATGGAGGAGGCGGCGAGGGACCTGGTGGAGAAGCTGCTGGTGAGGGATCCGCGCAGGAGGCTAGGATGCGCCAGAGGCGCGACGGAGGTTAAGCGGCACCCCTTCTTTGAAGGGATCAACTGGCCCTTGATCCGCTGCTACCGTCCGCCGGGAGCTGATGGTCGTCCTCGTGATGGGCACGCGGTTAGGAGGAGATGGAGCTGGAAGGGGTTTGGTTGTTTCGGTAAAGGAAGGTTCAAGCTTGGGCTAAACCGTAAAAGGAATGGTAGAACATGGGATTGAATTTTACTACCTTTTTTCCTTGTAAAATCTTCGGATTTGTATAAAGAGTAGGAGGGAAGAGATTTTACATTTTTTTCCCTTTTTTGTAAATTTTTGGTTTTGCAGAATTTCTCCGTTTGATACGTAGGTCGGATTTGGAAAATGTTGGATTATTTTGAGGTAAATCTGTGAAATTTTGAGCAAAGCATTGTGAAACGGCGTTGGATGGTTGGTGGAGAAGAGAAGAAAATGTTGGGTAGGCAAAAGAACTCGGGCTTACCAGGTCTTCACATGTGACGTGGGTAGAGCACTAAAGCTGTCATCGAACTGAGTCCGTTCGGAATGCTTGTGGGTGCTCCAATAAATGATTGAATATGAGCCGTAGATTAAGGGCATGTGATACACTACAAACTTGTCAGTTCAAAATTTTTCAATATAAAATTTTTTATTTTTGATATTTGTTTTATTTTTAATTATTTTTTCATATTTTTATACATAATTATTTTATTTTTTAATTATTTCTTTGTACCTATTCCTATATTACAGAATACAGATATATTTATTTTAATTTTATTTCGTTGACTTCTCGTTATTTAACATATTGTATCATTTTACTCCTGTTTTTAAAAATTTGTAATGTGATTTTTTTGAAATTATGATATGAGATGGAGAATGAAAAATAAATTATTTTGAGATTTGTGAGATCGATATAAAATGATATGGTAAAGTTCGAATCAACAGAATTATTGAAAGATAATTGTAAATAAAAATGATTAAAATATATTAGTAAAGTTAAAAAAATAGAATGATTGAATAAAGAAATGACGGGCAAAAAAGCGGAAAGGAGGGAACGTTTACCCCGTCGTCCCGCATTCATGGTTTTCCAACCCCTGAGTGGGATCAGCTGAGATGAGAGATCTACGAAATCATCAAACCCCTCCCAAATTGGTTGAATGTCACTGTCAAATTTATCCACATGTCACCCCGCATTTTTGATGACCTAGTCAAGTGAATCCTCTTGGACGTTGATGTTGACCCAAAGTGGGTTGCACCCGATGTTTGTACATGGAAACGAAATTTTAAGAGATTCTCCTCCCATAATGTTATAATGTTTGAATAGCTAATTTTCGGGAGATATTGCACTATTAGTTTATAATCAAACATTTATTGGATTTTTGAAGGAATTTCTACTTGTACTCAAAATATTTACTTTTAATTCCTAATATACCTTCAAAATTTTAAATTTTTTTTTTTATATTTATAACACCTACCAACGACCTTACTCTTTCAAAAATTTTCTAATTAGATTGATTTAGCCTTAATTATAATATTTAAATCACTTGATGTGACAAATTTATAGTTTATTAATATTGTTTTTGAATAAATATAAGAGTAATTTGCATATATACTATCATAGTTTAATCGAAATTTCAGATATACCTATATAATTTCATAAATTGTATATTATCCTCACGTAATTTCATCAAAATTCCATATTACTTTCATATTATCGGTTGCGACGTTAGTTAATTATTTACTTTCAGAAAATACCTTCTTGGGTTGATGACATAGGCCGCAAGCCAACCAGCCAACGAATCCATTGTCTTTGAGTCCGGCGATCCCAAACTTCAGTCCTCCTCATCTCCTCCCAACACCTCGCGCGCTCCTCCAAACCTTCGTTAGATTCTCAAGCTCAAATAGATTTGAGCTGGAACAGCTGCAGGCGTCGTCATCGTTGTCTTCTTCTTCGTCATCAGCGACATCTTTGTGGCTGTGATGGACGGCTGGAATTCTTTCAACATCTCCTTCGCCGCCTGCTCCACCCTCTTGCTCTTCTCCACTGTGTGGATTTCCAGGTCGTCTTTGCTGCTTGAGCACAGCCAGGCGACCTCGTCGATGATGAGGAAGTGGGCAGAGATTGTCGTTAAGGCAGTGCAGAGATCATTGGGGATGTTGTCGACGGGCTCAACACCTGAGCCGTTCTTTGGGTAGATATGGTGCCAAAAATCGCCATCCGAATCCAGCATCACCCGCTGCTGGTAATCCTCCAGCAAGAGCATGTTCAGATTCTCAAATGAGATGTCGATGTTGCTCGTGTTCGTTCAAGTTACTTAGTTGCACCACCCCTGTAATCTCATTACATGAATCTAGCTCTTTGTCGATCACTGATCTTCTTAGGTCGTCAGCAGCAATACCGGATGCATGCAACTCCGACCACCAACCCTATCATAGATGCAACAGCCGAGTCCTGCTTTGGTGCATCCAGGAGGACAAGTGCATTGCTACCATCACCTAACTCCCATGCCATCTCATTGCTTGCCTCAGGGGAGACAAGTGCATTGCTGCCGCGAACCCCTGATTTTCTTAAGTCGTTCCAGCCACGGATGCGGTCTCCCACTTCTTCGTGGTACCTAAGATAGCTACTATAGAAAAGGCGCTGCTCTCACATGTAACATTGTAACTGCCTCTCCGAGAGGGCCGGAGTGCACCTCTCTAGTTTCTTGAAGAACATTGAAATTCATCATTGAATTACCATGAATCTCGAGTCGACTATCCACTTCTACCAGGGCCGCTCAAATATTTTTCCACCCATTCGTAGGCCTCCAGTCGACGCTTGTGCTCCATAGGTCTTCTCGGGCCCCACAAAATGCAACACAGGGGCTTCCCTCCATGGATTGGGTTGCCGTAAATTCTCTATGGCCGACATTTTTCCCACTCCGGATCGCCGTCTACCTAGATGCGAAGCAAGAATCGTCTGGCCGAGTTGTTGGAGTCCGTGAGGTGGGAGGAGAGTTGGGAGCCCAATCAAAGCACCTGCGATGGTAGACAGGGGTGCAACTCGGGCTCATGAAACTCGGGTTCACCTCAACCCCAACCCTAACCCTATTTGTAAAACTTCAACCCTAACCCTAACCCTAACCCTATTTGTAAACCTCAACCCTAACCCTATTTTTGAAATTCGGGCTCGGGTTGAGTTTCGGGTTGACATCTTCTATTAATATGTCTTTGTTACTCATCTTATATATAATTTTTTTTATCACAAATCTATTATATAAAAAAATTTTAAAAATAATTTATTGTATGAAATTAAGAAAAATTCAAATACCGCTTAAGAGTAGAAAGAAAGAAACTTGTTTTGAGCATTCTCTTTGTATCAAGTAGAATATGGATTATGTGTAAACGTTGTCAATAAAATTGTATTATTAATCGTTAATTGTATTTTTTTACTCCTCTATTGTTTTAAGCTTATTTTACAACTATAATTTTAAAGTTCTCATAAATTTTCCTGTTGGAAAAAAAGATCTCAAAAAAATTTAATATTTAGTATCACAGGATTTCGTTGGTCAAAAGGCTTCAGTAGAAAAGGCGTGAAGAGTAATTTAAAAAAAAAAACTGTTGGACCTATATCGTAATGTAAATTGGGAATAAGTATTTTGTTGAAATCACTTAAGATGTTAGATTGTCTCGGCGATGAGCTGTCCATGCCTGCCATGCCGTACTCTTGTTGTCCATCATCCATCCATGAGTAATATGTTATCATTATAATATAAATTATATATTTTATATAAATTATATATTTTGGGTGTGTTTGGGAAGTTGTAAAACTTTTGATGAAAAGTTTTTTAAAACTTGTCAAATTAGTAGAAAATGATGTGATGTTGTAAGGGTAATGATGAGGAGTAAATAGAATAAATTTAAAATAAATAGGTTAGTTGTATTGGTAGTTGTGTAGAAATGATTGAAAAGTAGGGTTGTTGTATAGAAAAATGTGTAAAAAATAATTTAAAAAATAATAATTATGAAAAGTGACAAGTTTTAGATTGAAAAGTTTTAACTTGACAACTTTTCTAAATTGCCAAACAGACCCTTTATATAAATGCAATTCGGGTTCGGGTTTACAGGGTTTGGGCTTGCCTGAACCCGAAACCGAGCCCTATTTGAATTCAATTTCGGGCTCGGGCTCAAAAATCGGGTTCGGGTTGAAAAGTTAAGAGTTTCAACACTATATTTTTTCGGGTTCGGCGGGCCGGACCCGGCCCAAGTTGCACCCCTAATGGTAGATAAGGTGTCCCATACTGTTTCCTTCTTCGGCATTGGGTTTTTAGATTTTTTTTCCTTTTTGCCAAGTTTCTTCTCTGGCCATAGCTTGGTGTGCATGCCTGATTTCAGAAGTTTCTCTATGAGAGTTTCAGTGTGAATGTTGCCAGGGATGGTGACCTTCTATTACTAGGAATCTACACAACTGGCCCCCAAAAAACAAGTGAAACAAGGGACTGAAAAATATTACATCTGATTCGACAGATGTTGGGGGTCTAACAAGCTAAAAGAAGAAAACCTGAGAAAAGTTTGAACCAAAACCAATGAGAAGACCCAAGAACGACAATGTTCTGTGCTGCTAAGAGAGCTAAGGACACAGATGCAGTCATGGAGAGCAGTGGGGGCTATGAGTAGAAGCAGAGATGATATCAACGACGTCCATGCGAGCGGAGAGTTGGAGGATAGAGGGGCGCATGGCTGAGGGTATTTTCACAAATCAAATAATCCATTAATGTCCCATTATCTTCCATCTAATGTCAACCATTAATACAGGAGTTATATGTAATTTTAGCAAAATTATTTGGAGAATAATATGCAATTCGTAAAACTATGTGAGTATATTATCAATTTTCGCCAAACTATGTAGGTATAAATGCAAATTATCCTACATATAATTTACCAATGTTAATTGAGTTATATTATGATTAAATCATTTCAATTAAGAAAGTATAGATGATCAAAATTATCTTTTCAATAGAGTAGTCAACTGTTGTTTTAACTATATGAATGTAATAAGAATTTAAAATAAAATGTTTTTAGTATAAAAAGAATTTTTAAAACATTATAAGATATATCAGAAATTATATATAAATGTTATGGTTATATGAGAAATTTTTTCAAGTTTTACCGACAGTAGCTAATAATAGCTATTTTACAATATTTGTGTAACCGTTTTGTAGGATTCTAGCTAGGTTGTGAAACGATTATTTCTTCCGATAAACTTGCTGACGGATTGACAGAGAGGGAGGGAGAGAGAGAGAGCACTATTTGGATTGCTTGCATTTCTGAACCTCTTAACTCGTGGCATTCATGGCTGATAAGGATTGCCTGAAAATTCTCCAGTATTGGAAGAGCACAGCAAAGACCTCTTTTTAGGTTGCTTTTCGTAACCAGAAGTGATTAAATATTTACGTAAGTATAGAAGCTTCCATACTTACCTTTTTTAATTTTTAAATATTTTTTAAAGAATCTAAACCATTTATCATGTTTATCCATGTAAATTTATTTACGTTTTCAAAACCTACATGCATTTCAACTTTTGCATACTATATTAATACTATACATTTTTTGAATTTTATAGTTATTAGATATTCACTCTTAATAGATACTATTTCTTATAAGACATAAATTTTCAATAAAAATTATTTTTAGCAGTATGATAAAACAAGATGTATTAAATATCATCGATGATTTAAAATTTAAAAATTATAATTTAAAATTTAAAATTTAAAACTTAAAACTGAAGAGTAAGTATGGAGGCTTACCTACCTACATAAATATTGAATTATCCCTCTCTTTGGTAATTTGGTGGGGGATTTTGTGGATTTTAACCTTGTAAGTTTGGGAAGTACTTGTTACTTCGTGGTCTAAACTTTAGCAACTCTAGCCTTCCAATTACAGACTTGCGAATATAGCCTTGAGGGTTAATGTCGTCATATAGAATCCTGTAACTTTAGGAAATGATGACATTAGTCTCATTCTAAAATATATTTTTTTTTTTAAAAAAAAAAAAACAGAATGCCGTTCTAAATAAAGACATTAATTTCAGCTATTATAATTAATGGACTAAACAAGCAGCCCGTTGGCCACCTAATAAGTGCGCCACAAAGATTTATCGAATGACCAAGACATGCTTATATTTCATAATCATTTAATTTGACCTTTTGATATTATTGACCTGAATGCTTAATATGGATGAATTTAAAAATAAAATATCAAAGTGACTATAAATTTAACCAATAAAATAATTTTGATATTTTTTATAAATTTTTAATTTATATGTGGCGGGGACTGCCATTTGTAATGAAATGATTTTTACAGCCTGATCCTTTCAAAGAGAGATTTAGCGCATTTAATTATCAGCTGCTGGGAACAATCGTGTCTTCGTTTAAGATTATTGACTGACCTACAAAACACGCTGTTTATTCTTCCTAATTTTCCACTGGGTTCTTCTCGAGCGATGGGAAAAGCGGTTAAAAAACGCCTAGAGTAAAAACAATTTAAGGGATCGAAAATTATAATTAGAAGTAAAATATATAAAGATAAATTCGAAACTTATAAAATGGATATTTCTTGTCTGAAAAAGGTGGAGATTGGTCATTGGAAGTATAGGAAAATAATATGGAAAATTTTGAAATGTTACTTAAAACGTCTATTAGTTGAAGAGTGTTGTTTAAAATGTTAGTTAGAATATGAAATGGATGAAAAGGACGAGAGATGTGGAAACATACTAATTTGAGTTTCAGGTTTCGAAGGATTATAATTCTTCGTGGCATTGAATTGGGCTCTTTTAAGGACGCTTTCATAACGAAGTTCTTGGACACCGTGGGCCGTTGTATTATCATTTTTCTCTGTCCCAACCATCCAGCATGGAAGAGGGAGTCGGCTAATTTCATATAATTTTAGTAAAAATTATTCAAATTAAACATTTAACACTTGGGATTCGACATTTACGTAGGGCTCGTGTAATATATTATCAATAATGAATTTTGGAATTTTTGCATACATGTTTACAAGGTTTAATATTGCTTTCACGTCCCTTAGTTTGCCAACATTGAAAGTATAAAATCAAGAAAATGCCTTTTAAGTTAAGTGAATGTTTGCAAATGCTGTATGTATATTTTTTTTATTTCATCAATATATTATATTATTATTATATTTTTTTTTTACAAATATGTCTACAAAATTTGTATAAATTGTAAGTGCATCCCCTAATTTAAAGTGCATTCTTATTTTATAGAAAGATTAAAGACATCTTAACAAAAAGGACATGTTTGTAACTTCATACAAATTTTGTAGGTACTTTTATAATTTTTGCATAATTAGGAACATATACGACAACACTGGTCAAACTTTGTTTGCTTATTTGCAAAAAATTCATTCATACTAGGGTCTAATAACAAAAGAAAGTGGTAGCTTTTTCATAATCTCAATTTAATCAATATGATATTTATTCTTATGCAAGTTGGTAGTTTTATTTTCTCATTAAGCCGCAGACGGGGCCCACATTTATGAAGAAATAAAAAATTCTACTGGTCATGTATTTTAAAAGTATTTATTTTGTCATGATATTAAAAATTGTTTCAATTGAAGTCTTAGGTGATATATAAGTTTTTAATGGAAAATTTTTTAAAATAAAAAAAACAATGTGATATAATAAAAGTAACATGGAGAAGTAAAGATATACAATTAAAATAAATGGAGTGGTGTATGAAAATTTGTAAAAATTAATTGAAAAATATGGTAATTTTATAAAAAAAAAATGTGAATAGATGATTGAAAAATATGATTGTTGTGGAGAAAAAATTTTAGATGAAAAATACATTTTAGCATATGACTAGAATGTTAAAATTAAATTATTAAATTATTTTTTATGGAAATTATATTCAATTAGTTGTATATATGCTTAATTTACAATATTTATTATTTATTACTTTTTCATAAACATGTTTTTCTAAGTATATTTAATTCATATATAGAGTTTGTCATTTTATAATACTTTTATATATGGGTCAGAATTTGGTCCGGATTTGCCTAACATTGACCGTATTTTTTAAAAATTCTATTTAGCTATATTTTTATATTGATTGGGACGAGTTCGGTTTGACCCTTATCATTTTTCAATAAGTCTCAGGACAAACTTTGGGTTGATATCAGATCGATTTCAGAACAACGAGTCAAGTAAAAAATCAGGTCAGATAAGATTATTTTAAAAATTTATATACATGCAAAACATAAAAAATACATCCACGCTGAATCTAAACGTTTTATACTTCAATATTTTACTAATATCAAAAACCCATCATCACTAAAACAAAATAAGAGAAAATATAGTTTAACTTTATTAAAATAGGTTAATATACAATTACATATTAGATTTATATATATGCAAAATTCTCTTGTTGATTATTATATTGTTTTTTGGATAAATTGATTCTTATATTGTTAGCATGGTTAATTATAAAAAATGTAAAAATTCTAAAAGAAAATGATAAGAAGATTTAACTATAAACTTATAATTTTTAATAAATGAATAATCTGAGCGAGTCGAGAGTCAGGACATGGTTGACTCACCTGACTTTATTTTGAATTCGAATCAAAATTTATAACTCATTCTTATACCATGTCAAAACGGGTCCAGTTACCAGTCGAATCAAACCAATTCTTGCCTCTACTTTTACATATTTTTTATTTTTAAAAATGAAAATTTTTGATGGGATAAAAATGAATTAAATATTCTAAGATTGATGATTTCTAAAAATAAAAAATAGGCGAAAATATTATAAAATGGCAATGCTTGGTATATTGATTGAATATACTTAGAAAAATATTTTTATGAAAAAATAAAAAATAAACAAAAAATTTTGCAAGTTAATTATATACTACTAGTTATGTATAATCGATTCTTATACTTTATAAAATCATTTATGGACATAGAATTAATATTTAAGACCTTTTTTATGTTGATTTTATATGGTTTTTTAACTGAGTCATGCTCAATTTGATTTTTATGAAACTTGGTAATAAATAGGTTGAATTTCGTTATCATTAAGTGGGCCCTATTTGCATCCAGTGCAATGGGCCGCATCTTAGCATAACCTGTACTCATTAACCCCTTCTGGTTTTATGTCTCCGTATTTCGTTTTTCGTTCACGTTAACTTTGTTTTCTTTCTTGGAAATCACGTTGATTCGAATTTAATATTTTTAAATTTTTGCATAATTGAAAATCTAAGTTTGCGATTTCTCGCCCAGTTTTGAATATTTGCAGAATTAACCTTCTAAGTTAAAGGAGTTTTTACCAATCGAATCTTCAGAAAACGATTATTTTCTTTTGGGTGACATGGCACCAATTATTTGTGCAAATAAAATAAAATGTTTAGCAAATATCGTTTTACCGGACATCTAAAAATAAACTCGAGGCAATTTAATACAAAAGAAAAATATTTTCAAAATCAAGGCAATTTTATCCGACACCATTCCTGGACGGTTGCGGGACTCCTACACTTTAAAAGGATTAGCTTTTTAAATATTCAAATCACGTCAATTATGCAAAAATTCTGAAATTTTTTTATTGCCTCACTCACCTTGAATGACCAGGCATTTGACCAATGTATACTCTATGGGCAAGATAACAAGGCCACTAAGTAGTTGAGGTCATTGTCTCTAACCAACATTTAAATTTTAGACCTCTTTTACGCTATTTTGCAAGCTTATGTTAGCCGCTTGGGCATCCAAACAGTAATAAATCTTATAATTTCTAGTCAAATGGTCAGTTGGTATGAGATTAAAAAAATGAAGAAATTTTGTAGTAAAAATGAGAGTTGCATGATATAATAGGATAATAATTAAAAGGAAAAAATAAGATAAAATAGATAAAGTAATTATATGAAAAGATAATTAAGATATAAGATCATGTAAAAAGTATACAGTAAGAAGTGAGAAACTGTTTTTTCTTTATTTTTTTACTTCATCCAGAACAAATCCTAAGCATGAAATTTGCTATACTTGTTTAAGTATGATGTACGTTCACATTTAATTAAATATTTTTAATTATGAAAAGGAAATGGCTTGTGGATTTTTCTTCCCGTCTATTTTTTGTTTTGTGAGGTTTTCTTTAAATATCAATTCAGTGAATCCCTTGGTTATAACCTTTCTTTGCAAAAATACTGATATTCTTATACAAAATTTATGAACCTTTTGGATGGAAAAAATAATATTGAAAATTAAAAAAGTAAAATTGATATGTAGTTGTTGTTGCGTTTAAAAATATAGTTTATTCTTATATGACTGCCCTCCTAAATGACAAATCCACCCCCTCTTTTAGCTTCGCCACCGTTAGAGACTTGGTGGAAGCGTACTTGAAGAGAAGATCATTGCTTCTGCTAGATATTTGAATCATAAAACTCCCACTCACAGTATTCCATGCACTCTACATTGACACGAAAAAAAGCTTTTTAAAGTGAAATTTTTAACCGATCCTCTTCACGTATCTTTTTTCATCTGCTTATCTTGAATAGGCTTTTCTCAAGTGATATTAAATATTTATAAAAGCGTAATCCTGTTATGCGGACATAGTTTTCCGAAGATTTTTTTTAGAATGTAGACTAAGTATTTAATTTATATATACTAAATGTCATAAATCTTGAATATATATTTTTTGAAATATTGAATATATATTTTGAATTTAAAAAATAGTTTTAGGAGTATTTAAGAAATTTTTGAGAAAATTATATTATATTCACAAAATTTACCCATAATTTCACATATATTTGCGAATTTTGAAAAAATCTACATATATCAACTTATTTTACTTAAAATTCTACTAATAGCTGTGTCGTTATGGATTTCTTAAATGGGTTGTTAGCTTATTGTAAAATGACGAATATGCCTAACCCTACTATAATTTAAGGTTAATTTGCTTAAAAGTAAAGATTTATATCTAAATAATATATGATTTTATAGTTTAGAATTACTAAAAATTCATTACAATATGAATTTTTAGCTATAAATCATAATTAAAGATGAACATATTCGTCATTTCATAGAAGATTAACGACTCTTTTAATGAATTTATAACTGCATAAGTATAAGTGAAATTTTAGGCAAAATACATGGGTATATTTGAAAATTTTTAAAATCCGTAGTTATAAGTGGATTTAGAAGTAAAATTCATGAATATATGTGAAATTTACCTTTATTTTTATCTTAAAAATTTTATTTTTAAAATATAAAAATTATATGCACATGTCTAAATATTATAAAACTCGATATGTGAATTAAATATACATTTTCATAAAAAATATAAATTCACAATGACTAGTAGGATGCCTGCTAGTTGGAGTTAAGAAGATCATTAACTATATTTATACACATCAGTATCTAATTAAAGTGATTTTTGTCATCATAAACATGTACATATTTGTTTATGTTATGAAAAATTTACATTAAAAATAAATCCAACCGATTGTTTAAAGGATTTTCCAACAAGGAAATAGAGCCAAATGCATAAATCTCTTAATTTTTTTTTAATATTTATACATTGTCATATCTTGATATTAGAATGGAATACATTTACACCTTTCATACCTTAGAGGGAAATTTCCTAAATGCACCCCTGTGCCAGAAGAAAATCTGTAGAAACTCGCATTCTAGGAAAATTTATAAAGCTCCACTACAGCAAAACTAATGGACAAAAAACCTTCACACATGGAGAGAGTTGAACCAGGTTTAGGCCGACAGGCCCGTGGCAAATCTCTTTAAAATTTTAAATATGCATGAATAAAATAATAATAATATTATGCAGTATGAATAGGTTATTTGGATTTTGGACTTCCCTCGAAGATCTGCAGTCCGCACTCCGCACGTGGCAACCGGGCGACGTAAGATGATAAAAGAGAATACTCCGAAAAGGAACGGAATAGCACGGATTTTTTAAAAAATAAAATTCTGCCGGAAAATCTTGTTCCCCACGTCTGGATCTCGTTCGTTGTTGTTAATCACCAATCACGTGGGGGTTTAAATGGGCGGGCGGATTCCCACGTTAATCTGAGAACCAACGGCGTGCTCTTGCGATCAGGGGAGGTGACTAGGTGAGCTCCTCCGTCCGGGACTCGTACGGCCGTCGCCATGCAAACACACCGGCAGCACACCGGGGCGTGGGCGAGGCCTGCTTTCGTCCGTGGTCGCTTTTGGAAAAATGTCTCATGCATCCGATCCGTTAACATGACGATTCTGAAACGGCCCGCCGCTTCGCTTGAGAACGCCATCGTCTTGTGGCGAGGACGAGCCACTCCAGTCGGCCAATCAGCCATGCGCAGCAACAACTGCAACTGCTAGCGTGATATCAGGGAGAAACAGATTTCATTTCCGGGATTATAGACTACGGTCGGCTGCCGACGCTAGAATACAGTGCACCCATCTCTCTCTAGAATGTCAAGTGGATGGCTCGACTCGCCGCTCGTGCAATTGCATGCAACTGAATTTTCTTTTCCTTACATTGGATGATGTCAGCCAAGGTGCTGCACATAGTTGAAACTACTAACGAAAAAAGTGAGATATGATTAACACACGTAGGTTCTACCATATATTCCTTGGTGAGGGTGCAACTCCGGTTGGTTGTACCGGGGTTTAGGTAAATCTTAACCTTAAGTGTATATAAATTCAAATTCTAATATTCGAATCTTGGTTCATGTTGGGTTGACTTTGGTTTTAGGTTAAAATTCAAAATTACTCTAAAATTAGCAGAAGTTTAAACCTACTAATAAAAATAACAAACTCCTTGAATATTATTATATTCGCATCAACAAATTTTAAAATACACTTTTGGTTGTAATAACTTATTTATTCATAATTTACACATGAATATATTTCTATGGCCTATAATATCTTTGATTTTGATGAAAATTATTTTTCTAATTAAAAGACAATACTAAGTGCAATGAAATAATAATATTATTTTATCGTCAACAACCAAGGTAACAAAAATAATTAGAATTATATAAAATCGTTATTTAAATCAGTTTAATAAAATTCTGATTAATAAAAGTTTGACTTATATATCTTATAGTTAATTAGTATGTATGCAATAATTTTAAAAATTGAAATATTTGAGAAATTATTTTGTTAATCCAGATTAAGTAACCACCTCAAAAACTTCTTCATATACTTATTTATCTAGTTGTATTTAATATATAAATAAAATTTTACTATTTTTGAATATATGTATTTTTTAAAGATTTTTAAATGCGGGGATATTTTAGCCATTTTTTAAAAATGGCTAAAATATCCCTATATTTAAAAATCTAAAAAATATATATATCCAAAATGGTAAAACTTGGTTTATATGTTAAATATATATATTAAAAATTTATGAAAAAATATAAAAAAGATTTTTAAATGAAACCATTATTTAGACTGTGTTAACGGAATCATTTCTCGGAATATTTGTAATCATTTATGAATTAAGTTAATGTAGATTCAATTAATTCAACTTTTTATGGACAAACGTAAATAATATTTACGTTTTGAAATAAACATTTTATAGTTTAATTATATCGTGATTGCATGGAAGAATTATTATTATTATAGTTAAAATACTTAATATATAAATCAATATAATTATCAGCTGGGCATCATCCGAGTTGGTGGCAGCAAGTTTTATATGTTGTCCAGTGCAAAGTTTGAACTTCAGCCCTTGCAGGTTATGTGAGAATTTTGTATCTTTTTATATGTTCCCCAGGTAATAGGCATTTTTACAACTGGTCCCCTTGAGTGTGGGTGTATTTACAAAAAATGTCTCTCCTGAATGAGGGTTGTTAATGAAGTTGATTTGTCAATAAAAAATAATATTATTCTCATTTAGGATTTTTGCAAATATGTCTACAAGGTTTGACCAATATTGCATCAGTGTCCCTAAGTTTGCCGAATTTGCAAATACATCCACAAAAATTATATAAAATTGCAATCATGTCCCTTCTGTTATGATGCTGTTACATTTTATGTATACACTTTCAATTATTGAAAATATTATAAGCATTTTTGAAAAATCTAAAATAATAACATATGTAAACTATATAAAATAATGAAATAGCAAATATATTTACAATATTTGAAAAAATTACAAGTTTATCACTTGGGTTAAAGGGCATTATCGTCATTTTACATAAAAATTTATCGGTATCCTAACAGAAGGGACAATTTGTAATTTTACATAAACTTTGTAGGCATATTTGCAGATTCAGCAAACTTAGAGATACAGATGCAACATTGGTCAAACATAGTAAACATATTTATAAAAATCCCTTCTCTTTTAGGGTGTGTTTGTTTAGGATAAAAAAGTGTCAACTAAAACTTTTTAATCTAAAACTTTTCACTCTCCATAATTATTTTATTTTTTAATTATTTTTTTACATTTTTCTACACAAACTACCATACTTTTCAATCATTTATACACAACTACCCATACAACTAACCTATCTATTTTAACTTTATTCTCTTTACTCTTCATCATTACTCCTATTATATCACATCACTTTCTGTTGATTTGACAACTTCTACTTTAAAAATTTTTCATCAAAAGTTTTACCTCCAACCAAACACACCCTTAATAACTTAGGAAAGATATCAAGTTTGAACAGGTTAGATTTTGGTATTATATTGACGGAAATTTAATATTAATTTTAGTTTCTCCAGAGTTGGATTGAAATTAAATTTATTTTCAAAAATTCTCAAAAAATAATATTCAAACAGTGGATTGGGCCGGTGAGTTCAGACCATGTCAGTGGCAAGTTGCACTTTTAACCCCTTGCACACCTTTCAAAATCGATTTTCACGTCCTTACTTTTTTTTATCATTATATTACAATTTGTTTCGTACATACGTACCTTGTTTAGTCCTATTTTATCATCATCATGTGTATTTTTCTTCACGCCTCTTGACTTCCTCGTAACAAACGGTGCCGTAGGCGCAGGGTGATGAGTGAGGGCAAATTCGTAATCGGGAGATTCAATAGACAAGCTGGCGCACGTCTCTTTCCCAGCATAAAACCAAGCCTCCACAACTTCCTTTTTCTACTCGCCGCCCGAATTTCCGCGACACTGCTCCAGCGCAAGACAGATTTTCTCACATATGCGCAGCACGCAACAGGGCCAAGCGAAAAAGAGAGGCGAGATTCGAGAGTGAGAGAGAAAAAATCAGAAGAAAAGAGAGAATGATGTGAAAGCCCAGCAAATATCTCTCCCTCTGCGGTCCTCCTCTCACCTGGTACCCTCAAAAAAGATTTAAAAAAATAAAAAATCCACCTCCCTGCAACCTGCTCGCCCTCTCGTCACTCCATCTGAAATCTCACTCGGCTCTTTTTGCCTATTTGCAGCAGAAGCCGCCGGTTCTGGAGCTGTTCGCGATCTTCTTCTCGTTTTCAAAACCCTGCCCGACAGATGAAGCATAAAAACGCGGTTTGCGGTTTGCGGAGTTGTTTTTCGGTGGAAATGGTATGAAATCTATCGGGTTGGGTTGAAGTTGCGGACGCTTGTGCGTACGGGGACAGTTGGATACGGATGACGCGTGTTTGAAGTGGTTTGGGGTGATTCGGACGGCTAGGGGGAGAAGGAGACATGGCGCCCGGCAATGGCGGTGGCTGGCTCTCGTTCTCCGTCTCGCCGCTTGAAATGCTGCCGACTTGCCACCAGTCCCAGCTGTGGCCGGGGAAGGCGATGATGCTGTACGGATCCTCTTATCCCGACTTATCATCAACATCTTCCTCTCAGAAACGCTTCTCCGACGCCTTCCGTGGAGATCGTGAGTAGAAAAATCCCTATTATTGACATGTTCGTCTGCCGATTTCTCCCTTACTGGGAGTAAGTACAAAAAAAAAAAAAGAGAGTAAAAAAGTAGCATATGCTGTCCACAAAAACGGACCATCTGACGATCATCTAGAAGTTTCTGTATCTGTTGATGAGAAATCACTGATTCGTTTGATTTTTCGTGCTGTTTTCTTGCGTCTGTTTAGAACACAGCTTATCTCAACTACATTATATGCATTGCAGAATGGCCGACTGCCGGAGCTCCTATTCCTTGCAAGGAAGGAAATGCAGCAGAAATCGACCACCCACTGCCGAAGGTGGAAGATTTTCTGGCTAACCATATCCCTTCCATGGCCCAGTATCCCCGTACTATAGCCGACACTGCAGCTGCAGCTACGAGTGACCCGTTGCTGTGCTCTATGTACGGTCGGGACGTGATGATGATTACTGCAGCCGCGAGGACGAAGGTTGGCTTCGCCGAGTTCCCGGCTAGCTCTAGTTCGGAGGGCGACGACTCTACGTCAGCGACCGGAAACAGACCACAGGGATACAGTTTCTCAGACTGCTCTCCCGAGTCCGGAACCGAGCCGGCACTCTCCGATGCTGCCCGTGGTTTAACTTTGGTTGCATCTCAGGCGTTTGAGAAAACCAGCGAGGTTGCGCTCAAGAAGGTGGCAGCCGATTCGTCTGTGCAGAGAACTTCAGTCTACAGAGGGGTAACAAGGTAATCTTTTTTTTTTTTTTTCTGTATATATATTTTTATATATTTTCGTTTTCATGTGTCTGCGTGATTGACTGACGCAGACACAGATGGACTGGACGATACGAAGCGCATCTGTGGGATAACAGCTGCAGGAGGGAGGGCCAAGTCAGGAAAGGACGACAAGGTATATGGCTTCTATTTCCAATCCATCGTTTTTCGTCTGTGGCTTTACCTGCTCGTGTGAGATCAAAGCCGTTCATTTTGTTCGGGCTGGAGTGGTGGGGAGGATATTCACACGTGGGCACGGCGCCTATGAAAAAGAAGGCCAAGCTGTCTGCTTTCCGGACTTTTCCTCCTAGTTCTCATGGGAAAAAAAAAAAAAAGAAAGCTGGGAAGCATGCAGCGCTTTTGGGGCTTTTTGGGGTGACTGATGGAATGAGATGGTTCTGAGGTGCCGCCACTCCATTTAGGTTCAAATGCTGAGCCATTAATGGCGTGCAGGACTTGGGAGGGCTTTTTGAAGTGCGACGGGCACCAGGATCCGTGAAATGACTGGTGGATCCCAGCATTTCCATCAATGGGACGTGGATTTCAGCCTTTCTGCGGGCTGGTGGGGGTGCCGGTAGCCCTCTCCGTCCGTTGCGGTTGTAGGGCGTGGTTCTCTCCAGCTGATCAGGAAGCAGATCCTTCTTGCTCCTACTTACTCCTATCCTCAGCCAAATCATCTGGAGCACCTTGGGTGTGTCCTTTTCTTTTCAAAGAGGGGACTGATTCCATGAAAGCCGCAATGGAGTGATTGCGTTTTATTTTATCTTTTAAAAATCCGGTGCCATCAAATATACTGATTCAAGACTCTGAAAATCTCATATGTTAGAAACTCCTAGATGCCGACTAGTTTCCAATCGAAATAGTTATTGGCAGATAAATAAGTACGTATGGGCCTTGGAATTTTTTTGATAAAATTTTTGAATAAAAAAATTTTGATGAAAGAGTTTTTAAATTGAGAGAAAAATGATGTAATATGATAAGAATAATAACGGAGAGTTAAGAGAATAAAGTTAAAATAAATAGATTAGTTATATGAGTAATTGTATATAAGTAATTGAAATTTAGAATAATTTATATAGGAAAATGTGAAAAAAATAATTTAAAAATAGAATAATTGTGAAATTATTAAAAAATAAAGTAGTTTTAACATAATTTTTTTTATTTTTTTTATAACTATTATATTTTTCAAATTATTTCTTTATATTTTCCTATACAACCACCTTACTTTTCAATCATTTTTATGTAACTACCTATAAAACTAACCTATTTATTTTAATTACTTTAGGGAGTGTTTGTTAACATTTAAAACTTTTTAAACTAAAATTATTCAATCTAAAATTTTCACTCTCCACAACTACTCTATTATAAATTATTTTTTCTTTTATACAACTATTATACTTTTTAATCTTTTTACATATCTATCAATACATTTGGTATATTTATTTTAATTTTATTTTCTTTACTCTTCATCATTACTCCTATCATATCACATAATTCTCTTTCATATTTCTAAAAATTTTATATAAAAAATTTTTCATTGAAAACTTTATCACTTTCGAAACACATTCCATGTTGGACTATGCATAGTGTGTCTGATAAGTTATTAAAATTTTGATGTAAAGTTTTTGAAGTGTGATTAAATGATGTAATATGATAAGAGCAATGATGAGAAATAAGAGAATAAAGTTCGAATAGATAGGTTAGATATATGGGTAGTTGTGTGAAAACGATTGAAAAGTAGATAGTTGTTTAGAAAGAAGCGAAGAAATAATTAAAAAATAAGGTAGTTATGGAGAGTAAAAAGTTTTAATTTAAAAAGTTTTAGTCGTTAATAAACACTTCCTAAGGTAGTTAAAATAGATAGGTTAGTTATATGATAGTTAAAATATATAGGTTAGTTATATGTGTAGTTATATATAAATAATAAAAAATATGATAGTTATATAGGAAGATGTGAAAAATAATTCAAAAAATATGATAGTAATGGAGAGTGAAAAGTTTTATGTTAAAAAATTTTAATTTGAAAAAGTTTTATTGTAAACAAACATGCCTATAATATCTTTAATCGATCCTTTACCCTTGTCTTTTCATTTTATAATGTTTCCTCTATTTGCTCAAATACACCCAGTGTGTTTGGTTGCGTGCTGTAATAGGTTTTCTTTACAATTAGCTACACACTATCATCCGGTCAAATATGTGACACTCTTTACATTAACCAAAAAGTGCACTGCACCTCTCTTTTTCTTATTTTTCTACTATGCAAAAGCTCTGGCTATAACATCACACGAATTTTTACACTATCAAACACATCCCAATCAATGAGATATCTGATTAATCATACTTCTATAAATTGCTTTTTCATATCGCAATCATTAAACTATTTATTTTGAAGCTTGTTGTTGTGGCGGTTGCAATTCCATATAACCCTCTTCATTTTTTTAGATGCTGATAATTAATATAAAATTTAATATATTTACTACATTTAACATTATTTGTTTAGCTAAAAAATTAAGTTTTAACCAAATTTCATCCAAATCAAGTACGTACATGGGCCACATTTACTAAAAAATGGGGGTATATTTATACGTAAATGATGGAAAATGCTTATATTCATTCTCATATAGATTGCTTTATAAAATCATCTATCCACATAGTAGTAATATTTTAGATAATTTCAATGTTGAAAATGCTACTTAAAATTGACAGTTAGTATTAAATCATTTTACTATATTGATTTTATGCATTTATAGATGAGACTCATATACAATAATACTAAAAATGAAAAAGTTTTCATGATAATATAAATGATACTAAATACATAAATGAAGTAAAATTTTCATTAACTAATATTATAATATAAGAAGTTACTTAGAATAGGAGTTTCATAGAAGCATTAATGGTAGTTTGGCGCTAAATAGAAATTCTCTGTCATATCCTGCTATAACTACGTTCGTAGCTGATGTGGTTTTGTCTTGTGTGCCTTATGGGTACCGGGGGCTGCGAAAATGGTTGACAACCAGTTTATCTAGGTAATCTCTCTCTCCAAGACTTTCTTATCTCTGGGGTCTTTGGTTATTGGTATTGAACTTCTTTGCATGAGAAATCTTGTATTAATAATGCTAAATTCACTTCTTGATGCATTTTTATATGCCACTTCTCACTTTCCAGATTCCAAATCTCTGAGGTTTCGATGAATGAAAGGGTCTGATGCAAATGGGAGGGAATTTGTATCACTAGGCTTAAGTTGTATCAAATCCAGCTTAACAAATAATTGAAAGCTTAAGCAGTATCAAATCCAGCCTAACAAGCAATTTTCAATTGCTGATCAGCTGGCAGTAGCTAACCCATTTGATGTTCATTCAACTGAACCTGTTGTTGGGTGCAAATCCAGCAAGGGAAAGCGTTGCCTCTTTAAATGGAGTTGTTGAGGATACCTTTGCAATTGTTTCTTTCAGGTGGGTATGACAAGGAAGAAAAGGCGGCAAGGGCATACGATCTTGCTGCACTTAAGTACTGGGGAATGACTGCCACCACCAACTTCCTGGTGAGCTATTATGTAATAGTGTTCTGCGTACGGTTGCCTTGTACGTGCCCAACTCATCCTACTAATCACTCCACTTGATACGTGTACTGCCAAAATCTATTTAAATTATCTGCTACTGGAAGTTACAAAATGACAAGCATATATTCATTTATACTTACCACTTATCATAGGATGATTCAGTCGAGGGCCGCAATGTGATTTTGTTATCACTCGAAATATTATCAAATGCCTTTAAATTTCTCAAGAAATGGCTACACTCTTTTTAGGATGAAAAATTGGAAGTTGCAAATATCGTCTGCATGGTTGAATTTGAACTGTGACTGCTGTCTCCATTGGCGTTCCCTTCTGTTGTTTCCCATCTAATGGACGCATTTGGGCGAACATTTTGCAGGTTTCAGACTACAACAGAGAAATTGAAGAGATGAAGAACGTATCTAAACAAGAGTTCATAGCATCTCTAAGAAGGTACTCCACGTTAATCACACCCAACTAACATCTTAAAGGTTTTCAAGCAAAACAGTTGCACTCTTGGGAATCACATCGCATCATCCAGTGGTCGATACTGTTGATCTATGAGCTCCTACCATAGAAGGCCACACGATTTGCAGCAAAAGCTGATGATGATAGTAGATCTTTGGCGTGATACATGGTAAAAAATTCAATAGAAACAACGGGAATATTGCGTTGTGGCTCATCCCTATTTGAGTGCAAGTAACTGTAGTTCTTAATGTTAGAAAAACAACCATTGATTAAATCCATAATCAATGCAGGATCTGTCTCATGCTAGAATTATCAAGAAATTAAAACCATAAGCGGAAGCGTACCTGAATCCATGGATGCTAATGATCTTTGGCTTAGGGTCTTCCAAGTTAGTGCACCCAGGTTTTGGAGAGTGTAGCTCCTCTTCCTTTCTGCTGATGGATGGCAGAGAGAAAACCAACCGGTGCATAACTCGGGGACCACAACCCATTTTATAGGAAGCCAGTTTCCTATTTCCAATTTAGTCCATCATAAAACTAGAAATTGGAATTTAGGCTATATGGTTTCTACGCATAGGAGATCCATGCTTTATTAAATGATTTAGGTCCATAAATTCTTATAAGATCACTTTTATGATTTGGACCATTAATTTATGATAGCACATATATATAAATAATATATGTATGTCCAGAAATTCCAACAATCTCCCACTTGGACTACATGTATTTTATAATTATATATATGACCATATGAGCTCAAAACCTTATGCTATCGTATCAAAATCATTTCCGAACAATCTCGTCCATTAATTATGCCAACATAGAACCAAGGCGGCCTTTGTTACATTTATCGTAACTAGACCCATCCAAGATCACATATATCAAACATAACTAAACGACATAGATCAAGCATGGATGCGTAGCATGGAAATTACATGTAACGTGATCTAACATGCCTATTTCCAACTGGTCCACCTTATTTGGTGAGATCAAACCAATACCAAAAGTACTGAAAAATCAAAAATACTGAATTCTTTATTTCTGCAGAAAATATCCATAACCATAGTAAAGTGTCTAAACCAGAAAAGCAAATAAATACAAACTCCCACTTAACTAGCATATCATTAAATGATACAACACCTGTGTGAGCAGTATGCTCATGAAAGACCATAAGGTGTTACTCTTAGTAAGCGGATCCGCAATTTTGGAGTTTGTCGCAATATGCTTTATAGACACTTTATTTTCCTGAATCCTTTCCTTAACAACCAGGAACATTGCTGAACTCCTGTTGTTGTTGGAATATTAGACTGACTACTAATTTATTGTCACGAAATAACTTAAGTGGTCTTTCAATGTTATTTATATTTTGCAGCCCTGTGACAATATTCTGTAGTCATATTCCATAATTGGATGCCCTATAATATGCTATAAACTCTGTTGTCATGGTCGAATAAGCTATAAGTGTCTGCTAAGCACTTTTTCCTGATATAGCTTTTCCAACAAACAGATAAATATAGCCTGAAGTGGATCTCAAACTGTATTTGCATCCAATAAAGTAATAATCTGAATACCAAATGATCTCTTACTTATATGAATTTCTGTATGTGAACATATAATATTTTGTTTTCTAAAAATGTTTTAAAAAATCTGTTTGGCTGCATCTTAAAGATCCATTCCTGAATTACTTAAAATATCTGCCCAACATCCCAATAATGTACGCTGTAACCGAATACATACATCTTGAGATTCAAAACCCGAACATAAATCAAACTTCTCACTGCTAAAGCATAGGGAGTCTTTTGCATTTCCTTAGACTTAAAATCATTCTTGGAACATTGATTTAGATAAAATTAATTTTGTCTTCCTTAGCAAGGAGGTATTCTTAATTTGCAATCCTGCATATCAAGTATCTTAAATATTTTCTTAATATAGGTATTTTGTAATAATCCAAGAATACATCTAGAATAATCTTGATATATCTGAATTCTTAATACAAAAGACATATTTCTTTTCAAAATTCTTTGACAAAAATATCTTAAGTTTATGCAATAAACTTATCTTGATGTTGGGAAACAGTATATCTGTGTTAATCCCACTGAAAATATGATTACTCCCACTGAAATTATAGTATATGCAATCATCAACCGAATTCATTTCAAGACCAAATGAAATGATAATTTGATGACATTTGCAATACCATTATTAGGAAACTTGCTTAAGCTTGTAGATGGATCTTTTTATCTTAAAAACTGAAAATTTATTATAAATGTTATCTTTACATCCATTTACCATAGCTCAAGGTTAAAACCCATTATTAAAACCATTTATCTTGAAAGAAATTTTCAATAAAACCGGAGAGAAAATTTCTTTGTAATCTATGCCTTCCTTTTGAGTAAAGTTCATTGAGACAAGACAAGCCTTATGCCTTTCCACATTACCTTCCTTCTTGGTTTTAAATATCCATTTATAACCAATCAATTTTATACCTTTAGGTAATAGAATAGGCTACCAAAACATCATTGTCTTTCATGAACTTAATCACATACTTATGGCATCAATCTACTTTTGAAAAGTTTTACTTTGCATTGTTTGATGAAATCGCCTTCCACCATTCCAATGTCATCCTTACGTATTGGCAAAATCTGATGCAATCATCAGAAACCGCATTTTCCTTTCTCTAGTAGATCACTTCAATGACATCCATTCTTGAGGTTGTTGAGCTTGATCATCAGGAATGTCCTGTTTATCAACGATGTCTTATATATTTCTCTTTAAAGACATAGTCCCTAACTATATCTCCCCCTCAAGCTCAATTTCCTCAAAGAATTGACATTTTTGGTCTCAATAGAACTGAATGTGGGATCATAGGATTTACATCTTGATATTGTTCAGCATATCCAATAATATTTAAATTCAAAAGAAGGAACTAAAATGACTATTTCCAAATGAATAAAAATAACTAAATTTATTCAATACAGAAATAGAAACCGAATTCCATTTAAAAAATGGTACCATATATCTCTTCTGAATTTAAATAAAATTTAGTTTTTAACAATAATAATAACTTAAATGACCATATAGCCTCAATAGTATTTGATTTGCTATCGCCTCCATCGATGAATCTTTCATCATCATTTGGCCTTTTAGCAACTCAAGTAACCTCACATAGACACCCTTACATGAATAGCAATACCAAATCTATTCATAAAAAAATGTGTCTTGGGTCTAAGGCTAAATTAATACTGAACAAATCAAAGTGAAAAATGTACCCATTATTAGTACAATTCTCCTCTATGTGTCCAAGAACCTGTCAAAAGTAATAACCAAATTTGTATTGGACCATCCGTAGTTTATTTATCATTTTTCATGTCCTTAAAGGTACTTGCCAAGTGAATACTTTTAGTATATTCTTACTTTAATTTATTCTCCTTTTGCACATAATAAAAATAAACTCATCAAGAGATCATTTATCCTTTTGTCAGTTATAATTAACTTTAAACTGACCAAATTGTGTTTAGGAGAATCAAAACTAAATGCACAAGCAAATCCGCTTTATCCTTAGTGCCTTTAGTTTCAAAGTAAGAAGAGATAAGTACTCCCTTATAATTCCTTTAACTTTATACCTTATTGAAATCAAGTTCGAACGAATCGTACTTGTTTCAGCTTTATTACCTTTAGCAATACTTTAGAATTTTCTGAATATAAATTTTGGCATTAGTTACCCTTTTGGACATGATACCCCCTTGAAAGTTTTCAAATTTTATACTTTATAATCATAAAACACATGCAATTTTAACAATCTCACTTATTAAAGTTCCATTTTTTCTTATTAGAACTTTTAACCACAAGAGTAGTGAATCGTTCAATCCTTAGTGCATGGTTTAGATTCATAATGCCTAGAATGATCATAATATTTTATTTTCATTACTCAATATGAAAATAGAATAAATGCTGGCAGATATAGCACAAGCAGATAAGTTAACCAAAAATTAAACAAAACAATATGTTCACATAACTTTTATATAGAACTTTAGCAATTCAAATAATGGTAGGGCCCATCACAAGATACCTAGCACAACATTAATACTTAGTCTTTGGACAAAAGTATTAATTTGTAAGTGGTACTCTTGGTGCAGTGATCAAATATTGATAATAAAGTCCTGTCAAACAATAAGCCTTTCTTTGGACCGACTATTGTTCACATGGAATGTCTAATAATTATCACATATTTATCACCGCATGTGTCTATGTAATCCGGCCAAATATTAATCTTCCTTTGGGCCGATTAATATCCGCATAATTACATATCCACAATATTTTAGTGTAGTAATCAAATATTTAACAATAAAATCCTGTCAAATAACAAGCCTTTCTTTGGACCGACTTGTTATTCACATGGAGTACCAAATAATTGTTGTATATTTATTACCATAAGTGTGTACGCAATTCGGCCAAATATTAATCTTCCTTTGGGCCGATGAATATTCGCATGAATTACATACACACAATTATCTTAATGTCTTAAAAATAAATTAACTTACACAAGAGAGGCTACTTTGGTAGCATGTTGTTGCAATCAATTTATTTTAAAACATTAGACATCCATAAAAATACTTGTACCATTATTTGAATTTAATAAAAAATCCAAAATATTGAACTTATTTCTGAATTCCAAACATAAAACTTTAGTAAAAATTCAAATAATGGCAAGACCCATCACAAGATACCTAGCACAACATTAATATTTAGTCTTTGGACAGAAATATTAACTTGTAAATGGTACTCTTGTTGTAGTAATCAAATATTGATAATAAAATCCTGTCAGATAATAAGCCTTTCTTTGGACCGACTTATTATTCACATGGAAAACCAAATAATTATCACATATTTATTACCACATGTGTGAATATAATTCGGCCAAAAATTAACCTTCCTTTGGGCCGATTAAAATTCGCATGAATTACATCACACAATCATCTTAATATTTCAAAAATAAATTAATCTACACAATAGAGGCTACTTTGGCAGCATGTTGTTTCAATTAATTTATTTTAAAATATCAGACATTCATAAAGAATATTTATACCATTATTTGAAATTTTAATTCCAAAAGATCCAAAAATAAAATTTTGCATGACAATTGGTTAATTTAAAATCTTAATAGAAAGCAATAAATTATAAACATATGCATTTATACATAATTTGCTTTCTAAACATTCATAAACCAACCACATGAATTAATTGTAATTCAAACATTCGTATGCATATATGTTAATTTCACAAAAATAATATTTCTGGACCTATTTAGGTTAATCTGACCCTTCCATTCAATCCAGAATGTCCAAAAATATAGAAAACCACTATTGGATCGTCCAAATCGGATAAAGGGATCATAAGATATGTGCATTTTAATTTGGACGGTTATTGGGCTGCCACGTGTCCTTTTCTGGTGGGCTGTACTGTGGGTGGGCTGAAACGGGCTTAACTGAATAGGCTGGGCTTTTAGATCTGGGCTGACTCTGCCTGGGCTTGAAAACAAGCCCGTCCAGACACAAGTGGGCTTAGCTTACTGGGCTGATTCTGGGCCTGCTTGAACTGGGCTGTTTCCACCTGGGCCTGTTTCACAGGCCCGCCCAGGTACAAAGGAGGAGTTTAGCTATGGGCCTGATGAATTGGGCTCAGGCCTGGCCCAGCTCGAAAATTTCTGTGGCCTATTTGTAATTTCCACAAAGGGGGCGGTTTGCAAATTTCTGCAAAGGAGTTTTATACAATTTATCTAGCCAGGGGGTTTTCTGTAAAAGTTCATCTCCTCCCTTAAAAACAAAAAACCCTAACCTTAGCTACCATTTCCCCGTGCCGCCGCAGCCTACACAAGCCACCCTACTGCCCCCATCCCGCCGCAGCCTACACAATGCCCCTATGCCGCCGCAGCCTACACAACCCACCCCACTGCCCCTATGCCGCCGCAGCCTACACACTGCCCCTATGCCGCCGCACACCGTGCTGCCTTGCAGCCGAACCCGCCAGCCAAGGCGCTGTCGCCAGCAACAGCCGCCCGGACACTGCTGATCGTCTTCTTCGGCAGCCAGTCCGTTCGGAACGCAAGCCGCCCAGCAGAAGCATCCAGCGGCCCCGTCCAGTGCCGTCGCTGATCCACCTTGGATTCCAGCTCCCAAAACGCTGTCATCACTGCCAGCCAGCGTCTAAATCCCAGAAGCCGGATCGCAAACGGAAACCCAACACTGGCTGAATCCAGCGAAAACAAGCAGAAAACGGTGCGATTTCCAATTGTCTTTTGTTTTAATAATAAAGAAGAAGACAACGATCATGAATACTGCTTTTGACTTTCCATCCCTTTCATTTTTATTTTATTCATTTGCATCAAGATTCAAAACCAAAAATGGAGAAGAGGACAACGATCATGAATCCTACCTTTCATTTTTTTAATATGAAAATCAAAAGGATACAGCGATATCATGAATCGTCCCTTTCATTTTTTTTAATATAAAAATCAAAAGGAAATGTGGCAAAGTAATTCAAACTCTGCGGCAACAAAACCAGCAGTGAAACATCTAAGATCCGGCGGCGACAAAACCGGCAGCGCAACTCCAGATCTGAATCCAGATACTCGGCAGCTCTTTTTCCAGCGGCACAAAGCACCAGATCCGGCATCCGAGTGGCAAACCCAATCTCGACGGCGACGGCAAAAATCCAGGCAGCAAGATTTTTTTTTTTTTTTTTTTGATAAATTCCAAATGAACTGTGGCAGCCGTAACTAGGTTTTTGATTTTCTATAAATCCTTTACATGCATTCAAACAGCATACATGAATTCGTAAATCTGAATCTCAATAATCTAACATGAAGATTAGGCTCTGATACCACTTGTTAGAAAAACAACCATTGATTAAATCCATAATCAATGCAGGATCTGTCTCATGCTAGAATTATCAAGAAATTAAAACCATAAGCGGAAGCGTACCTGAATCCATGGATGCTAATGATCTTTGGCTTAGGGTCTTCCAAGTTAGTGCACCCAGGTTTTGGAGAGTGTAGCTCCTCTTCCTTTCTGCTGATGGATGGCAGAGAGAAAACCAACCGGTGCATAACTCGGGGACCACAACCCATTTTATAGGAAGCCTAGTTTCCTATTTCCAATTTAGTCCATCATAAAACTAGAAATTGGAATTTAGGCTATATGGTTTCTACGCATAGGAGATCCATGCTTTATTAAATGATTTAGGCCCATAAATTCTTATAAGATCACTTTTATGATTTGGACCATTAATTTATGATAGCACATATATATAAATAATATATGTATGTCCAGAAATTCCAACACTTAATGCATGTCACAGGTGTTTTCTTGGTGGATCATCATGTAGGAGTCATGCATGTATTCAAAACTAACATGACATCATCGGATTTTTTAATTTCCCAATTCCTGAATAATAATAGTTCTTCTTATTCTTCTTACACGTGCATCCCTCAAATTTCAGGAAAAGCAGCGGGTTTTCAAGGGGTGCTTCCATTTACCGAGGAGTGACAAGGTAAAAGCAGTGCAGATCGCGTTGAGAAAAGCCATCCCCCGATGCTTTACGTGAAAAGCTGCTGGAGCAGCGAGTTCTGTCCGGGAGAGGATAATAATCACCGTTCTAAAACGGAAGAGAATGCTGCATTTGACATTTTTACACGTAGATTTCAATTCTATCTGCATGCTCCCGAGTGCATACACTTATTTTTATTTTTATTTTTATTGAAATTTTTTTTATAAACTTGTTAGCCCAAGTGTATTTAACGTATATATCAATTTTTATCATTTTTGGAGTATTTTAGATATTTATTTTTAATTTTTGAAAATCAGTGGCATTTTAGTAATTTAAAATTACCTAAAATGCCACTGATTTTTAAAAATAAAAAATAAATATCTAAAATACTCCAAAAATGATAAAAATTTACATACAGATTAAATACACTTGGGCTAATAATTTTATAAAAAAAATTTAAAAAAAAAAAAAAAGTATATGCGGGCATGCAGCACGGGAGCATAGTACTGAAGTCCTTTACACATACTGTTTTTTTATCTCTTGTTTTCTTCTCAAGTTTTTATTTTTCCATGCTTTAAGAAAAATAAAAATAAATCGAAGGCATCTGTAGCTACATCTCATCAAAATTTGTTAGTTCAAACCATGAGCAGGCGACCCCTATGGATTGGTTATATACCTTCACTGTAGCATGGCATAATGACGGGGTTTGCTAGGAACAAAACAAGGAGCTATTTGGAGAATCCAATTATCCAAAGAGTAGAAAATGTTTCACTGAGTCACCATTCCATAATATTTCAGAATCATTCCTGACCATTGGCGATTAATGCTCTGGATATCATATTCTGGCGTTTCATCTGTCTATACGCGTCTTCATCGAAGCTCACGGATTGCACTTTCTGGAAAAAATTTCAGGCATCACCAACAGGGTCGATGGCAAGCAAGGATTGGCCGAGTCGCAGGCAACAAAGATCTCTATCTGGGAACCTTTGGTGAACCATGAATTCTCTCTGCCCCTGCCTTTGCATTTCATTCTTTTTTGTTTTTTTGTCACTTCTAATCCAATCCATCAGATCCTAAAGAGCGGATGGGATTTATTTATTTAAAGTCAGACTAATAGTTGAACTAGTTGAAACCCTCTTTCAA
The DNA here is from genome assembly GCA_030490835.1 of Annona cherimola. Taxonomy (NCBI): domain Eukaryota; kingdom Viridiplantae; phylum Streptophyta; class Magnoliopsida; order Magnoliales; family Annonaceae; genus Annona; species Annona cherimola. The sequence goes on along the minus strand of CM059973.1, from coordinate 97,542,272 downwards.
ATCTTGAAGGAAATAATAGTAGTAATAAATGAATCTGCTTCTTTTGGTCAGCTACTGAAGAGGAAGCTGCAGAGGCTTATGACATTGCAGCCATCAAGTTCAGGGGCGTGAATGCAGTGACCAACTTCGAGATAAGCCGGTACAACATCGAAGCCATCGCCAACAGCGCCCTCCCCATTGGTGCTGCTGCCAAGCGCCTGAAGCAGCACCACGCGCAGTCGCTTCAAACTGAAGAAGAACATCGTCAGCACCACTTGCACACACTTCAAACTGAAGAAGAACATCATCATCATCATCATCATCTAGCGGCGGCAGCAGCAGCAGCAGCAGCCCCTAATGCATCACCCCCTGATTGTCTTTCTCCTACGTTATTTTCCGGGGAGCCCACGGCCACGCCCCCGTTCCAGAATCTGTTTCAGCACCATCATCCGATGGACTCTGCTGTTGGCTCTTTTACATTTGGGTCCATAGGGCCCAACGTTGTAATGTACCCTCCTTATGGCTGCCTCACCACAGCATGTGATATAACACAGCAACAACTAACGCAAATCAACTGCGGAGTGCGTCGATGCATTCAATCTACTAATGCCGATGATGCAGCAGCAACAGCAGCCAACTGATTTTTCTCCCCGTTGATGAGGTATGGTAATATCTTCCTGACGCACCTATGCAACCGGTCTCTGAATGTATTTTTTTTGTTTTTGTTTTTGCTTTTGACGCTGGATATCCTTTGCCCTGAAGTTACTCTTTTTTTCTCGTTGACGACCTTACTGAAATTGTCGCTAACAAGGGGAGGCTTTGGCCGGGTTGTGGAGGCTGGAGCTCTCTGTGGAAATCCAATCAGTTTGAATTTTGATTCCGTAATGTACTTGGGTTAATCACCTCTATCGTCCACTGTTCGGTCGAGGAATTGTGCTGACCTGAAATTTAAATTCTCTCATATCTGCTACTAATTTTGCCAACCATCTACTTCAATTCTTTGCAATGTAACAACTAATAATATGCTGCCTGATCTTCATCAACAAATTCCCAGACTGAAGTCGTAACTGGCGCATATATGCTGGTATCGTGACGGTTTGGACTTGTATAGCGGATAACATACCAATGCCAAATCGGCGGAAAAACAGTGGTTATGAGGGCTAATCTCTCTTTAGGATGCCAGCACGCAAATGGAAATGTTTATTTTGGAACCAAGGAACAGTAAATTTATTGACGCTCTTAAGGAATTATCATAATTTCAAAATTTTATTGGCCACTATGTATGCATAAGTACCCTATATGGGATTTTCTCTCATGCGATTGTAACATGGAACCTACATTTTTAAAATCCTTTGTATTTAAAACTACTCGTTTGGCCTAAACAGAAAAAATCAACTTGATTAAAAACTTAATGCTTTTTTTGGATAACGAAAACCCAATGCTTTAAATAGTAAAAAATATAATTATAGAAAATTTCATGCATTTACACGTGAAATATATACAAATCCACTCGCTGCATTTAGAATCATTAATTTTAGTAACACAATCATGTGCCATTTGAAAATGATGCAAAATCATTTGAATTAAAATATCATTACTCTGATTGAGATAACTTTATTATCGATTCGGGCTCCATTTGCAGCTGGAAGCACCGTAAAATAAACTGCACCCCATTTCCAATATATGAATATGCATCCCTCAAAACTTTCCTCCTCGTTGCATGTGGCCAATGGCCCCACATAAACAGGACAGATTAGACGTTACAGGTACATCTTTTGAGGGCTCCTAAAAGACATTTTGGGCACAATGGTGGTGAAAAATATTTCTAGGTAAAAAGCATTATTTACACGGGCTGGTGCACTTGCACAGAACACGTACGCTAAACCTCCTGCCGCTCTCAACAAAGCAATGCTAAGTAAGAGCACCAGAGATGAATATCTGTTTAGTAGTGCTACAAAGGAGATGAGGGAGAACCACCACCATCAAGCCATAAAAAATGTTGAGTCAGGCCATGGAGCCATGTGACTGGAAATGTCGTTAAGCAATGAAGGCAAAGAAGCATGTACCCTTTTTTAAATTTATTTTGAAGGGGAAGTTAGTTTGTGCTCCTCCGATTCATGCTTTGATGATGAATCACCACCCATCAATTCTTGGAAACCCTCTACCTTGACAGGTGGTATCCTCACACTAAACATGCCCCTGTACAGTGGAAAAAGCAATCAGCATCCTCGTCGTGAGAGTCTAGAAAAATCCTTACATGGCTCGGTTTTGATTGTTTGGTTGGACCTAATCATGTCCAGCATCCCACATCTAACCCAAGCTCAGGCAAGCCATGGATCACAACTATAAGCTATGACTCCACACTCAGCTCAGGTTGAAGCAGCTGATCCAAGTTTCTGAGATTATAAGGCTAAAAGCCTCGGACCCTGCAACTCCTATGACCAAGAGTGTCCAACCAATGCATGTATCTAAAGCGTTATTTGAGAGGGGGCAAAAAACAAAACGAAACAAAAAAAAAAAAAAAAACCAAAAAAAAAAAAAAGAAGAAAAGAGAGAAAAAAAAAGCTGCAACTGGCCATTCCCACCCCTGCGATGAATGGGCCTTTTGATTTTTTCCAACTGTTGATTTGAACTTCTCCTGACTGCACACAGAAGGGCTACTGGAGCTAGCAGGTGGAATTTCTTTTTATCCATTACCAGGGCCAAGGCCATTTCTTATTCAAGTAGGGGAGTCCACTAAGCAGATGGTCCAGATACATCTCTGGAATGACCAACTAAAGGGGTTGCATTGGTTTCTAGAAGAGATCGTTTCCCTCTAGGTGAGCTTTTGGAGCCTTACGGTGTTTGAAGTTGAGGAATTTGCAGAGATGAAAGCTGTTTAAGCTGATGGCCAGGTTGTGGATGGTGGTTTGCAATTGCCATCTGCTGATGCCTGAGATGAAGTTGTTGCCTACTGATGGCGCTGAATGTGCCATCCATTGGTATTTCTGAGTTGTTCTCAAGTTTAACTTCCACCATGGGCCTGTCCTTGTCAGAAGCCATGGTGGGAGCACCACGTGGAGTGGATGGTTGCCGCCGTTGCAATTTGTTCCACTGATGTTGCTGCAAAGCTAAGTTGTGAGGATGAAGCATATGCATTTGGGATTGCATTTGTCGTACCTGCAGCATGCATTGGAAAATTTAGCAAAGCATGTTGGGAGGCCAGATATGATACCGTTTAAGAGAGTTGAATTTATTTAAATAAAAGACAGAGAATAAAAGGAAGACTCAAAAATATGAATAGAAACTAATCAAACAACATATGAAAAGTCACAGATTACTGAAAATATAGTTCATAATCATAAAGAATGGCACAACAAGATCCATGCAGTTGAACCTACATAGGTAGGAAACAACTTATGACGGTGTGAAACAAAGCAATGCAATCTCAGGTATCTTTGCATAAAAAAAGAGTTAAAAATTGCTGACTACAGCAGTGAAGGGAAGTAATGCACTACATTAATTCTATTGTAGGAAGAATTTGATGCCAAGGCTTTGAAAACAACAGGTTCCCCTCACAACTCCTTGCCTACATTCACAGTCACGGATGAGCTTCAGTGTTTTTTTTCAGTAAAAAAATTAAATTTAGATGAGCATTACATCTATTCACGGCTCCCCCCACTTAAATTTTACATTGATCAGACAGAGCCACTACATGTTACAATCTCTAGACAATTAAAATTCTGGTGACTGACTTGAAGCATCTGTTGGCAACGAGGACAACCTCGACCAAACCTGACTAACTTAGACAAGGTTCAGGATGGCACACCATATGCCAAACTAAGACTGACCAGTTGAAATCTCAAGCTATAAATGCTAAAATTCTGAAGGAAATAGCACACTTGACAGGAAAAAGTGGGATCCTTACTTGCTGGGCTTGTAAGAGTGCAGTTTGATGCTGTGATATAGGTCCTCGTACTTGTTGGGTTTGGTGTGCCAGAACCTTGCTACCACCATCCATCAGATAATCCGATAGCAAGCCAAGATTCCTGGTGAATCTCAAAAGAAACATATTTTGACATAAATTCAATTAAAAAGTGAGTTGTATAGAATAGCCTTTTTAAATAATGCAGATATGACAAAGGTGTTAACCAAATTACTACAGCAGCTTGAAGAGAAAGCAAATAATGACCAGATTACACATATCAAGAAAAATAACCAGTTGTAGCCCTTGAATTTCAAAATCCACCTGGTGAGAGGACTGACTTTGAATTTGGACAATGCAAAAAAGTGGATAATCAGCTTGAATATCAGAGATATAACATTTCTGGCCAACAAAAATAGCATCTCAGATGCTGTTTTTGTGGTTACAGACATGCTAAAGCACAGTCTATTTTTGTTCTGACAAATAACTACAAGAAAATTAAGTGGTCCATTTAAGTATAAGGGAGGATAATTTTTTGCTTTTGGCTTTACTTTCCTTGGTAGCCAGGCCATAGTAATCAGAACTTGAAGGTTCTCCCCATTCTTGTAATTTGGAAGCACCAAATGGGTGTGTGGTAAAAAGGAGATGTATAAAAAACATGAAGAGAAATCTAGAGAAAAAGCTCAAAATTTAAAGAATCTCACCCGTATCCAGCCATTTGCAGGAACATTTTAATGAGTTCTGTAGCTGAACATTGTTTTCTGTAACTGTCAGAGAGGACTTTCAATATCCGACCCAGTTTATCAATATGACAACTGAGAAATTGTGAAAGAACTTCCATAGAAAGTTCAGTAGCACCTTCAACACCAACAGTTGCCAGCACACGAGCTATTACCTTTTTAGTCATCTGAGAAGCTTGTTCTTGGCTAAGAGATTTCCTATTTCCCTCAAGCCCATTCTTTCCCCTAATGCTTCTTCTCATTCCCATCCTATGGTAGTCTGGCATGACCCCAAACCTCTCAATCATCGCAGCATTCCGGTTTGTAACATGAGGTAAGTTATCAAGAACACCATAAAATTCTACTTTAGCATCATCTTCTCGTCTATTTATAGGTGGAAGTGCACTATCAGGTACACAATCATATGGGAACATTACCTCTGGGATGAAACAAATTTCATCCTCAACTGCATTACTCGCATCTGAAACAACATTTGGATAAAGGTGGGATCCATTTCCCCAACTAGGATTGCCCAAGCCAGTGTATTGATCCTCCTTAAATATTTGTCGCCTTCTCTTATGTTTCTCAAGAAGTCGAAGGTAAGTAGACATTCCTTCAGGTGTGCGCTTGTATGGAATTTTGTCCCCTGAATGGAGCCTTTGTTGTCTGCTTGTTCTGTACTTCTCAATGCACTGGTCGTACCATGTCTCTGGCAACATATTTTCCACCTCAGCTTCATCATATCTTGACCCAACAATAGAAGCTCGATCAAATGAATGTTCACCTGGTTTGCCAAGAGCAGATGCAGCTCTAGATTGAGCCTGTATCGCCTGTATCGCCTGTATCATTGGTTCACCAGTGAAGGATGATCAGTGACAAGAAATTTTTTTTGGTAAAATCATTCAGAGGGATTATTAATTTGGAATGATATTTTGATAATACAATTAACTGCATTTCTGACTATAGTAAGTCTATAGTAAGTCAAATCTCTTCTGAAACAAAGTACATACTGATGCTATTATCATAAATCAAGTCAAACCTTCGATTGAACTGAGCTTGAGAGAGCTACGTGTTCCTGATTGGCACCATCCTGCGCCTCTTCTAAGGAAAAATAAACATCATCCACATGCAATTGCAGATCTGAAATGACGACACAAGACCAAATAAATAACCACAGCCTTCAAAGAAATGCAGCATGACTATATCTTAGTGACGTGGGTGAGTTGGTCTAGGCCACACAATTAATATAAAAATTAACAGATCAATGGATTTGCACCATAAATCATTTCCACAGACACATTTCTAGAGGAAATTCCCAATCGCAAGAAGCAAGATGAACTCAATTCAATCACACGTGAAGCATCACATCTGCGATCATGCCTACAAATCCTTTGTGTTTAACCTGAATTTCTCCAAAAATCCACAGGCTTCTTCAGAACCGACCACACCAGCCTTCTCTAAGGGAGTGGTCACTTGAACAAAACATTGTCTACAGCTATAAAATTCTTTTACATACCGTGATCCAGATACAACGTTTGGGGATTCTTGATGAAATTGGGAAAAATAAAAGCCATAATACCTAAATACCTGTGCACTAGTGTCAAAATTTCAGGATTATTGATGAAATTGCATGAAATAAAAACCCTAAAACCTAAGCAGCTCAAGTTTGAATGATCGATCCAAAAAAAAGAAAAACAATGACGCAATCTTAGAAATTTTCACCAGAATGAGGAAAAGAAAGTAAGAAATGGAAAAAACCAAACAAATGCATGGGCTAATCACAGAGAAAGCTGCTTCATCAGAAATCTGGGGCGGCCTATACGACTGCGCATCTAGAAGTAGCGTAGCTGACAAGCGGTTGCAAGCCAGATGCTGAGACATCAACCAGTATCAGTCGCAGCTACTTGCACGTATGAACATAGAAAACTGAATTCGTCCTCATATATGGTCGGGAGATCCAATTAAAGGAGAGAGGAAGAGGCTTACAGGCGGGATTGAGCTTGGAAAGAGCGGCGGAAGAAGCGGAGCGGAGGAAGAGGGAGACAGAAGCTTTGTCGTAGAGGAGGGCTCTGGCCCTAAGCTGGAGGTGGAGGTGGACTCTGCTGCAGGGGCTGCTGTTGTTGAAGAAGGAATCCCAGGAGGAGGGAGAGGAGAGATAATGAAGGAAGGTTGCGTAGCTGGATTCTCCCAGCCACGATCGCCAAACGCCACAAGCTTCAAGCTTTCGAGCGAGCTCGTAGCCGCGGCCGTCTTCTCCCAGCAGCATCGCCATCAACGTCACCCGTAGAGAAGTGCAACGCCCGCGGACGTGAAATTATAGGGGCTAGAGTGCGAGAGGCCTGAGTCTGCGGGAGAACGTTTCGGTGTAACCCGGGTGCATGGAAATTTTAATGCGTCTAGCTAGTAGCTACAACTTTTATTAGTGTGTGGACATATTTGTTATTTTTGCCGACAATTAATGACTATTTAAGGGATCCTCAATGGCGTAGATATAAGCAAATTAGGATAATAATTCATGACTTAGAGAGGAATTTTCAAAATTTCATGAGTAAGTAGAATTGAAGATAAAAATTTTGTGTATATATGGAATTTACTCAGAGTTGTGTCTAGAAAGTGAATAAAATTTTTGTATGAAAAGTTTTTGGTGTAAAAGTTGTTAAATTGGTAAAAAAAAATGATGTAATATGATAGAGATAATGATGATGTATAAAGAAAATAAAGTTAAAATAAATATGTTGGTTATATGAGTAGTTGTGTAAAATTAATTTGAAATTAAGATAATTTATAGGAAGGTGTAAAAAAATAATTTTAAAATAAGATAATTATAGAAAATGAAAGTTTTAGATTAAAAAATGTTAGCTTGGCATTTTCTTGTCGTTCTCAAACATACCCTAAAACTTTTAGGGTATATTTGGTAATCTGTAGAAGTTGTCAAAGTTAAAACTTTTCACTTTCTATAACTACTTCTTTTTTAATTATTTTTTATGTATCTTTCTATACAACAACCATACTTTTCAATCATTTCTACCTAACTACCAATACAACTAACCTATTTATTTTAAATTTATTCTCTTTACTCCTCATCATTACCCCTACAATATCACATTATTTCTACTAATTTAACAACTTTTACATAAAAAAAAACTTTTCATCAAAAGTTTTATAACTTCCCAAACACAACCTTAATTTCATTGTTATTAAAACCGGACCGGACCGGCCGGTCGGACCGGTTCGACCGGGAACCGGTCCCGTGTCCGGTTCGATTCACTACGGTTCGGTTCAATAGCAAAAAACCGGTCGAACCGGTAAACCGGCGGTCGAACCGGAAAACCGGTTCAACCGGGTTAGACCGGTCGGATAATAAACTAATAATAAATTAATATATTAAAAAAAAATGAACGATATATAAATATATCAAATTTTCAACACTTACTGATTTGTTTTATTTCTTATTTTTTCAGTTATGTTTATAGCGATTCATCAAGGTACCGAGATAAAGAGGAAGAATTCAAGTAACAACAACCAAGCAACAAAGATCATAGCTTATTATAAGTTTAAGTCTTTCAGGTCAGTTAATGTAGTTAATTATTTAAAACTCACTATTAATTTTTTTCCTGCATGTTTTGTTCTTGTATTGTGGTCCTTAAAATTCAACATATATATTTAGGATTTATAAAAATATAAGTTTTATCAATATATTTATTTAAAATTTTAAAAATTTTAATATTTATGATATCATAAATATGTCATGCTGACGTCATCGGTTCGAACCGGTTTGATTAACCGGTCGAACCGGTTCGAACCAGACCAGTTCTTTTACCGGTTCAATCACCGGTTCGGTTCTGACAACATTGCTTAATTTAGATATAGTTTAGAAAAAAAATTCCTTTTATATCATGACAAATAACACTAATTCCTTTTATATTCACGACAAATAACACTAATTTCTAAGATATTCCTACCCACGCAGCAAATAAGCCTAAATTGCCAAGGTACCTCCGCCGTTGCTCCCCGGCAGTTAAGCTTAGCAGTAGGTTTTGTACAAGGCGTTTTTTTCTTAAATGTCAAAATTGCCCATCCATGGATGGACCAAAAATGGCATGGAAACTAAATCGCAGAGAACTTGCTTTGCACGTCATGCTGTCACCTTTCTTGCCGCTATTGGAGCCTAGAAACTGCTAGGATTGAGCATGAATTAAGACCCTAGGTGTCGGGGTTTTGAGATGATCATGGACGATCGAGATCCCTACTACCTTATGAGATGGAAGATGCGATGGATAGTTGGATCTGCAAAGATGGGTTTCGTTGCTAGTTAATGAGATGGAATAGACGGTCGAATCTGCAAAGATGGTTGTTGCCGAAAACAGGGAAGACAAGAATGCTGCCAGTAGCTCTGGATGCTGCTTTCTAGAGAAGAGAACAACCGATCTCCAAGGTTTTCCATCCCCGATTGAATGGTCGGTTCCAATCGGTGCAAATTACATCTATCAATATCGGATTTAGGGAAGATAGTGGAGCCCTCTCCAATTGGTTTTCATGGCAGAAGACGCCGGCTTGAAAGATGAGAATGCTACCGTCCATGATTGCTACTGCAATCCAAATAGATGGCTAAATTCAAAGAGTTGGGTCGTCGCCAGCCATAGATATGGATGGTGGGTTCCCGAGACTGATATCCATGGCCTTTTCCCGCAGGATGTGTTTGGTTGGGGGTAAAATTTTTGATGAAAAGTTTTTGAGATAGAAGTTGTCACATTGATAGAAAATGATGTGATATAACATGAATAATGATGAGAAGTAAAGAGAATAAAGTTAAAATAGATAGGTTAGTTGTATAGATAGTTGTGTAAAAATGATTGAAAAGTAAGGTAGTTTGTATAGGAAAATATAAAAAAATAATTAAAAAATAGAGTAGTTATGGAGAGTGAAAAGTTTTAGATTGAAAAGTTTTAATTGACATGTTTATATCCCAAACAAACAAACCCTAAGTCGAATATGATGGAGCATCGTATATGGTGCTCCGGAAGTATAAACTCTTCTCTACATACTCCCGAAATAAATCACTCTAGACCTGATATAAATTTTATCCTCGTTATTTTAGTGGATCCTACTACATGCCATCTTCTCCTCACCATCTTCTTTCTTCAAAGGGGCAACTTGGACAAGGAGGGCTGCGGTGGCCATGGAGAAGGGAAGATGGGAAAATGGAATTAGGGCATGTTCAATCAGGGAATTAGAAAATGGCATATTTTTCTTTTCAAACCGCAACTGATGGCCATTGATAACGTCTGTGACGTCACCGGCGTCTTACGAAAATGGGATCATTTGCTACGGATACAAGAGATAATAATGAAACTACACAGGTGCCTTAAGAATTAAAAGTATTTATTATGGATAGGGGGAATTTTATTTATAGTTTATATATAAACTAAGTTTTACTATTTTTAAAAATATGTATATATATTTTTATTTTTAAAAAGGTTAATTTCAAATATACCCATGACATTTGTCCTTAATTATAAATATACTCACTAAATTTGAAAATTTCTACATGTACTCACTAAGTATGAGTGAAATTTCAAATATACTCACCATGACAGTTATAAATGTCTAAAAATTTTAAAATCCCAAAATACCTCCGATTAATCTAATATTCATGATGATTTGTGCAATATCCAGATCGTTAAAACTTATTCTGTCTGGTGTTTCTCTCACAGTAGATGTGTTTCCATTATATTGTTCAACTTCTATATAGTTGAATGAGTATTATTATTAAATAATAAAGAACATTTTAGACATTTACTTTTAATTATACTTGACGAAATGAGTATTGATGAAATTTTACCTATACTTAGTAGGTATATATGAAAGTTTTCGAACTTAGTAGATATATTTGTAATTAAAAGTAAATGTACTGAGTATATTTGAAATTAATCCTTTTTAAAAATAGAAGAGTTATAGTACTTTTAAATGACTAAAATATATACAAAATTTCAAAAAGGTAAAACTTAATACATAAATTAGACGTTAAATACATGTAGATTAAGAATTTTATAAAAAATTTAAAAAATAAAACTTCAAGTCAAATGTATTGAAATTTCAATGCTTGCCGTTGCATTTAAATACAACCAGAGCCTTCGGCAAGCAAGCCGGATTTTTGTTACTCAGGTCGCCACGAAACATGTGCTTCATACGCAAGCAGACATGTCCCTTCTCTCGCGGTTGCTATCTGCGGTCGTTCAACCTGCCAGAGTCGTGTTCGCGGCCTACTTATAGGCTTATAGTGAGATATTACATGGACTCCAACATCACAGAGATAAAATTCAAATTTTAGATATATGAATTTTTGAACTAAAGTGTAATTAAAGGTCCATTTTTTCTATAAAAGCTTTCTTGAAATTATTTGATTTTTATGTGGGTATGTGTCAAATTTGTTATTTTTTTGAATTTCTTTGGTTTTTTATTTCATTCATTTTGAAAAATAACATACTGAACAAAATTCAAAAAATTTCAAATTCCATGTTGAAAAAGATTTATATGACGTCTACCTATTTATATGTATTAAAAAAAAATCAAGGATCTCTTGTGAACCACCCGATTATGTATCCATTTATTATCTTATTTCATTTCGCATCTGACAATTATCTACGTCCCGGCCCAGTTTGAATCATCAAATGAAAATGTATTTGGACGAAGAGAAAATATTGTGTAGTTGGAATAAAAGATTATACTAGAACAAGAAACATAATATTGAAAATGGAAAAAAAAAAAAACTGTTATGTATTGAAAAATGAATTTCATCAAAAAAAGAAAAAAAATATTGAAAGTGGACAAATTTTTGGAAAAAATAGTATCAGAAAAGAAAAAATAAAAAGTAAGAAAATAAACATGAAAAATAAAAAATGAGAAGGGAATATGGGTGAAACTTGGGTCAGGTAAATCTAGGTAGGGGTAAAACTTACCCTTACTCATTTTTAAACAAGTCTAACCTCCTTTATTTTAGGTTAGGTTAGTTTGGTGCCTACCATACTCTATTTTTCAAAGATGGGACAGTTCTAATTATAATTACAAATTGATTCCAAAAATATCATATAACACATCACCATTAACAATTCCTTAAATGGAATATGTTGTTATCTATTACATGTGATCTGTTGAATCTATTTCCCTGCAATAACTTATTACATGCAACCTATAATAATAATAACCTCTACAATTTCATTAATATGTAACAATAATCCATAACATGTAATAATAATTCGTAATATTTAACAATAATAATCTACGACATGCAATCAGTAATATGCAACAATTTCAAGTACGAAAATCAAAGTTCGACCTCATTTTGCTAGATCAAGCTGTAATATGCAATCTATTATAATCAAGTCTAAAAATCTGATAATTATCCAATAAAATTACAATCTAAAAATGTCAAGTATGAAAATTTAATAGGTCTGAAAATTGACCATCAACTCAACAACTATTAACACATAATAACAAACCTAGTACCAATATATTAAAATGGCTTGTTTATCTTGAGCCATTTTATAATAAAGCTCTTGAGCCTTTTTATTATTTCATAGTTAAAATGGTTTATCTGTCTTGTTTGATAGCTCAAGTTGGACACAACAAAATGGTTAAAACAGGGATGTAGCTCAAGCTAAACACATGCGCAACTCATCATAAGAAGCGAAGATGCAAAATGCAAAGATGAGAAGCAAAGAAAGCACAACTAAAATTTCAAGATTTAAAATGGAGAAGTGAAAAACTCCAACAAGCCCATCAAAATGGTTGAAACTGCTAGTGAATCGTAGGAAAGGTAGAGATGATGACATTGGTACAAAGTGTAGAAGGCGGAGAAGCTTTAGAGAAGGAGAGGAAAGGGGGGAGTGGAAGTAGGCAGAATGCTGGAATGGGAGGAGAAGCTAGTGGGTGCCTGAGACTAACTCTCAGAGGAAAGAGGAGGGCAGTCGGAAGTAGGGTTGTGGAGGCAACAAGTGATGACGACACTCTTCTTTTCTATCAGATAGCTCTCAAGAGCTGCAACGGCTGCTAAGGTTTGGGAGTGAGAGAGGAGAGTCGAGAGAGGGTTGGAAGACTCGAAACTCAATTTAGGGTTGTTAACAATTTATGTATTATATATACAATGAGAGATATTCCGGTGTAGGATGGGTCTCCATCTGAAAAATGGTATAAATTCAACGTAATAAAATAGTTTGATGTAAATAATAATTTTAAAATTATTATTTTTAACATGTAAGCTATCTCCTATATAATTTATATATGGATAAATTATTGTATAAAGTATTAATACAATTTAAGTACATATGAAACCTATTTTGAGGCAATTGCATAGTAACTTATGGTGCAGTTGCTTACATAGTAATATATCTCTATATATGATAATGATATAATAATAATATACAATTCGAGTTGGTTTCAGGTATTTGACATTGGAACCAAACTTACCCGATGTAGGGTACCCACCAAGTCAACTTGTTGGTACTAGGACTGAATTGTATCCTTATAAGGGAAGAGAGAAGTTGGGTTGATGTGACAAGATGAGGCACTCTTTTTACTCCCTTTTCCTTCCAACCCGCAGCTAACAAGATGAGACACTATTTTTATCTCCTTTACCCTTTATCCGACAACTGCTATTGTGTGAGAGGGCTACGATTCTTAGGGAGTGTTTGTGGATTATTAATTTGGTAAGAATGAAGTAAATTTTGAAAAGTAAGAAAATTATGCAATATAATAAGGTAAAATGAGAATAAATAAACAGTTGTATGAAAATAAAAAAAATAAAACAATTAGATAATTAGAATTTCATATCATAACAAAAGGTAAAGAAATATTACACTTATTTAGGGTACGTATAAATGCCTAAAAGATGAAACGTGTACATATAGATGCCTTTTTCTATTTTTTATATCATGAACATACTTTCTATTCAATTCAAAATTAATTTAGCTTTCCTCGAGTTCTCATTGAAATCATATTTATTATGAGCTCAAATCCTATTCACTCGAGTGTGCGAAATCTTAGTGCACCATGGTGCAAAAGCTTTTTTTTTTTAAATTTTTTGTATGAAACTATTAACCTAAGTATCTTTAATCTATAAGCTAATTTTTACCTTATTGAAGATTTGTAGTTTTTTTATTTTAAAAGATCAAATTTAAAATAAAAATATGTTGAAATCTTCAAAAATTGTAAAAACTTAATGTATAAATTAAATATACTTAGGTTAATAGTTTATAAAAAAAATTCAAAAAATAAAAAATAAAATTTTGCACCCATGTGCATGGGATCAAAATTCATTTGTTCTACATACCTTCTCTTTATTATTGAAATTATCTCTACAGCATGTCATTTTGTCGCATCTTTATTTTATTATTATTTTTTGATCAAAGAACCTTGCTAGTAAGAATTTTCATCTTACTGCCGGTCTCAAACTCGAATAAAAAGCAAAAATTGGCATGTTAGATTGGCTTTTCTGTAAGCTACATACGGCAGCAGAACCTGATTGTAATAATAAATGAGCAAGGATTGTTAGAGCATTTTGCTGGAAGTGATATCTATATCAGAGCTCAAATGATGTGAGAAATAGGCAAAAGTTGCTAGATATTTTCTCAAAAACAACTCATTAGAGAAGTCGGTGAAAGCTTTCACACCTTTGTAGATGTAGCTCAAGGAAGAAAGTGGCGTCAAAACATAAAGTCTATTTTGCCTTTATGAAAGGTTAACTCTTTTAGGAATAAAATATGAAAGTAATAGATGTTGTGAGAATGAGAAGAATCAATATAGTTTGTCTTCAAAAGATTAGGTGGATAGGAGAAAAAGCTAGAGAGGTCAATAGATTTAAATTATGATATATAAGAAATGATGGTAAGAAAGTGTAGGAATAATAATAGAAAATAAATTCATAGATAAAATTGTAAATATTCAAAGAGTAAATGACAAAATTTTTCAAATAAAACTTGTGCTGAGTGTAGAGGTTGTAAATGTGACTAATGTTTATACATCACAGGTTGGATTAAACCATAAAATAAAATAAAATTTTTTTGGGATAGGTTTAGATAGTATAATACAAAGAATACGTAACTAAGAATAGATTATTATTAGAAGAGATTTAAATAGACATATAAGTTTATAAAAAAATGGGCATATAGGATGAGATAATATAAGATATGAGAGAATTCATGGAGATTTAACTTGGAAATAAGGAATGAAATGAGAATTGTCATTTTAAATTTTACGGTATATGATTTAGTTATAGAAAATATCTTATTTTTTTTAAAAAGCGAATTCTTATTAGAAAATTTGATAGATCTCTCTGTATTAATTGTAAGATTATCTTAGGTGAGAATTTTTCTATGCAACATAGATTACAAGTAACAAAAATATATATAGAGACACACACACACACAAAAAGAGTCGACAAAAGATAAATGTAATATAATTCTAAAAATTAAATGGTGAAATTTAAAGGGTAATAATATGAAAAAAAAATTAGTAAAAGAATGATAAAAGAAGAAAAAAGAGACATACAAGAAGGTGAAGTAAAATCAATATGGAATAAAATGACAATTAGCATATAAGAAGTTGGACGAAGTATTATAGGATTATATAAAAATAGTAAATCATTATATAGGAATAACTTAATGGTAAAATGAGGATGTTCAAAAAGCTATAAATGTTAAAGAAGAAATTTTTTTAAAATAATAGACTAACAAAAATAATACAAATCTATAACAATACAAACTATAAAAAAAAACTATTAAAAAGATTATTAACAATGTTAAATATAAAACTTATAACAATTTATATAACAGATTAAGAGCTAGAGAAAGAAGAAGAAAATAGATTTAAGTTGACAAAATTAAGATAAAATAAAGTCAAGAATTTAGCGCATGTTAGATGCATTATAAGTAAGAACCAAAAAAATTTAATTAAAGATGATGAAATCAAAGAAAGATGAAAAACTTATTTTTAAATTTTTTTTTTTTGTCTATTGAATAATATCCCACCAAAACATTTAACATTAAATATCAGTTTAAATATAAAAGAAGTTAAAAATATTAGTTACTTTCAAAAAATTCAAACATATAAGTAAAGAAAACTCTTGAAAAATTTTAAAAAAAAAAATCCTTAGGACCAAATAATATACCAATTGAGACATGAAAATGCATGAGAAATGTAGGTGTAACATGATCAACAAATTTCTTTAATAAAATTATAAAAACAAAATTAATGCTAAGCAAATGGATAAAAAACACCATATTCCCAATTTACAGAAATAAGAGAGATTCAAAATTGTAAAAATTATCATGGAATAACACTAATAAGTTATATATAAAATTATGAAAAAAAAGTAATTGAATATTAACTAAGATGAAAAATTGATCTCTGCAAATCAATTTAATTTTATCACATGAAGATAAACCACTGAAGCCATTTTCTAACGTAGACAATCATTTTTGAGAAATATATAGGGAAGAAAAAGAACTTACATATGATTTTTATTGATTCAGATAAAACATACAATTAAGTTCTAAAAAAGTTAATATGAAAAATGATGAAAAAGAAAGAAATTAATAACAAATATATTGATATTATTAAGGATATGTGTAGGAAGACTGTAACAAAGGTGAGGACCTTGGATGAAAAAACTAATATTTTCTAAATTAAAATAAATTTAGATCATGGCTCAATCTTGACTCCTTTCCTTTTTCAATTTAGTGATAAATGAAATTACTTAATATATAAGATGTAATACTTTGGTACATGTTATTTACAGAAGATATTGTTCTAATAAATGAAACTAAAAGAGTAAATGTAAAATTAAATAATTGCATATATGACTTAAAAACTAATTGTTTTCAAAGTAGTTGCACAACAACTAAATATGAAATGCGATTTTAATAATAATGAACACATGACTTTAAGATCAATAATAATAAAATAACAAGAACTAATCACTTATGATATTTAGGATCAATATTTCTAAAGAACAGGATAATTAAGATAGATATAATACATATAATTCAAACAAGATGGAAAAAATGACGAATTGTGTCAGGAATTTTATATGAGTGTCAAATCTCAATTAAATTAAAATAAAAAATTTTAAAAACTGATTAAACTAGTTATGCTTTATGGTATATAATGTTGAGCAATTAAAGAACAACATATACATAGAATAAACTTAGTAAAATAGAAAATATTAAGATAGATGAGCAATAAAATAAGAAAAGACAATAAAAAATGAAGTATGAAAAAATCTCAAAGTAAACCCAATATGTAATAAAATAAGAAAAAATAAATAAGATAGTTTGTTCATGTTAAATGCAGGCATGAAAAACTTAAAAAAACATGAATGAATGTAATTGAATAAAACATAAAAATATTAAAGATTACTCAAAATATAGTCTAAGATCGTCAAGAAGGGCGCAATAGAATCAATGTAGTCAAGAAGGGTGCAATAGAATCAATGTAGTGAACCCCACCGAAGTGAGAAATGACTTATGATGATGATAATTTTTTAATCAAAGCATCTCTATTTACTATATGGGGACTGCTATGGTCCCGCTGTGTGGCGTACCTATTGGATTTTGCATTCTTTGAAATTTTATTGAGATCAAATCCATAAATTGATTGAGAACTTTTAATTTTTATTTAGAGAATGATTCTCGCCTTAGAAGTAAGCGATAGTGCAGCATTTACAACCGAATAAATGGATATGCTTGAGGTAACTTATACAGGCCAGAAAAATCAATTTGAAGAGATCCTCACTAATTTCCGACTTGTTGGCATTAGTTGGTATTCCCTCTATTTGTACACGAAACCAACTCAGAAAACACTGAAATTGATTGACTGAATTGGCCAAACAAGGACCGCAGCATATATAATACAGGATATACAGATGATAAAGAATTACAAAGCCTCACATTGTGGGTGATCTAGCAGATTATGGGGTGATTTATGGGTTTATCGAACGGCCTACAGATGTCCAATAGAGTCTGCTGGTACAGGTGAGTCCTCCATGTGCATGTATAGTGACGCCGAGATCCATATATAACCCAGGCACAATTCCCTGCAAATGCCAAAAAAATGCAACCTTTCAAAAACATAGCAGTTGAAAAAATAGACAACTTGAATCCTCCGGCTGTCCACACCATGGATGCAGGTCACGACTTATAAGGCATCTCACCTACATCATGCAAATGCTAAACAAATAATGTTAAATACAATGAATTGAGCGGATTCCCCATCAATCATCAAGATAGGATTTAGGAAAATAAAACAAATCTGCGCTTTAAGAGAGAATTGTGAAAGGTGCACCTGGGCACACATCAAGGCCCAAGGTATGCTCAGGCACACCCTATGCATCTACAAAGCACTCAAGGCACACCCATTTGATAAGTTCCACCCAAGGCATGCGCCTATGGGTTAGGCCTAAGGCACCTGCCTAGGAGCTTTATCAAAAAACCTAATTTTTTAAAATGATGAACTTTGAATTTCTTTTGCATTATGAATCTAATGATACTTTTGAATCATACTAATTTGTTGAATTGGAATTAATTATTGTTATATAGTAGGTTTCAATTGTGTTTATACTTGCCTTTAATCCTATTTTTTACTTATTAGTATTAGGCACTACTAATTTTTAGATAAATTTTATATAAGCTTTGCTTTGATCAAGCCCACGCCCGGAAAATGCACTTTGCGCCTTTGCCCCAGGACCTCTTGCACCTTGAGCCTCTAAAAGCTATGCTTCAAGATCTCTGGAATGTTTCAGCTGTCAACATCTCTAGGAAAAATTTGAAGATTGGACAAGAAACATAAATTGTATTCAGATGAAAAATAAAAACCGTATATATACATGCAAGGATGAAGTCCTCCCTTGGCAGTAAGTCTTTTTTTACCCCCCTAAGCCAAGGAAGCAAAGACACTGTATTTTTTATCAGGAGGAACATGCAAAAAGAATGCTCACTGAACAAAGCTCTCATCATCTCCACTTTCAATGAAGTTTCACATCCAAGTGGGACTACTAGAGCTCTTCTAATGGGAATTCATATTCAGTAAAACCTATGCAGAAGGAGCTTTGCATATTCTTTGGGTGCGTTTGAAAAGTGAAAATTTTTAGATAAAAAGTTTTTGAGGTAAAAGTTATTGAAATGAGAGAAAATGTTGTGACATGACAGGGGTAATGATGAGAAATATTGTATGAGTAGTTGTGTAAAAATTACTGAAAAGTAGGGTAGTTTAAATAAGAAGATATGAAGAAATGATTTAAAAATAAAATAATTGTAGAGAATGAAAAGTTTTAAGATTTAAGATGAAAAAGTTTTAGGCGAAAAGTTTTAACTTTAACCAAACACACCCTTTATCAGGATAATTTATAATCCGACCAAAATATGTTTTGTAGCATTAATCATCAATTAAAGCATTGTGTAAATGTTTATAAGAAAGCATTACGAAAATTAGAGGGAACATCAAGCAGAGGCAAGAAGCGTGGTGACTGACAATCCATGCGAAGAAAGTCAAAAAGACAAAAAAAGATAGAATAGTAGGACTATGGATCCATGCAGCGCCCTCAAAGCACATTTAATTTCAAGGGAATGATTTTTTTGCCATTAATGGATGAACAACGGTATTTGTCATTAATGAAAATTTTGACTGGCATTTGAAATGGTGGTTTTTCAATCCAAAGTATCAGCAAATTTAATTATTCTCTTGCATCAAAGGACGAAGTGATCCTTTGGTAGCAAGTGGTCGTTGTCTTCTTCTTCTTTTTTTTATTTTTTATTTATTTTTATTTTTTTTAAGCCAAGGAAAGTAAGACATTGCATTTTTTATCTGGAGGAACATGCAAACGGAATGCTCAATGAACAAAGCTCTCATCATCTCCACTTTCCTTGAGCAGCAATTGCACTTCGATGAAATTTCACATCCAAGTGGGAGTACTAGAGCTCTTTTAATGGGAATTCGTATTCAGTAAAACCTATCCAGAAGGAGCTTCACATATTCTTTATCTGGATGATTTATAATCCAGCCAAAATATGATTTGTAGCATTAATCATCAATTAAAGCATTGTGAAAATGAGAGGGAACATCAAGCAGAGGCAAGAAGAGTTGTGACTGACAATGCATGCTGAGAAAGTCGAAAAGACAGAGATTGAACAGTAGGACCATGGATCCGTGTGGCGCCCTCAAAGCACATTTAATTTCAAGGGAATATATATATATATATATATATATATATATATATATATTTATTTATTTATATTTATATATTTGCCATAAGTGGACGAACTGTGGTATTTGTCATTAATGAAAACGTTAACTGGCATTTGAAAGGGTGGTTTTTCAATCCAAAGTATCAGCAAATTTGTATTCAACATTAAAAATGGGGTAAATTTGCATAAATCTATTGCTAGTTTTATAAACAAATGCAAGAATAGTGAGGAACTCAGTTCTAAGTGGCTAGTGACAGTGACATACTCCACTTGTTGAAACCATTTATGCATAAATTGCAGACCAAAAATCATCCTGGAGTAGGATCCATGTACGGCAGGCCCAAGCTGATGGCGAGTTGCTCTTCTCTGACCAAAACTGAAACAACTGCATTGAATATGATTAAGAATGATTAGAATAAGAAATTCATGCTAACTGAAAAAGAATGTCAAAGTTTTGCTTTAGCAACAGGATGAAGAAAAAAAATGATCCCCGTGAAAGCAAAATACTAGAGCTCTTACTGACAGAATTCAAACACTGGATTCATAAAAGAAGGCATATTACGACTGTCTTAAATGTTCATCAATTTGATCCAGCTGTCGGAAGTTTGCAGGCACCATGCATAAATATGTGTGAGACCACAAAAAGATTTTGAAATGATTCCATGTCTGAAATGAACCATCCCATATGCCTTGGACTGTTAAAATTCTATCCCTGAATCTTCTATGATCTAGCCTTTACAGAGAAGTAATGTTCATTGTTTTTATATGAACTGCAATTTAGAAATAAATGAATAATCAAAAGTTTTGATTAGTCCAGTGTGTATAGGGCATGGAAAACAGTGTGCATGCAGGCTAGATACGCATTCCTTCCCCCTCTTAACTCCTGCACCACAACAATGGTAATCAGCACCATCAATGATGGCAACTGCTCATAGTAATTAAAATTTCAGTGTGATTTAAAACGAATACCTAAAAATCACAAGGCTATTGACATCGGGCATAATGTTAAACATGCTACGCACAAACTGTCATTTAAAATTCACAATTTATAGCTTACTTCAAATCAGATATAATATTAACTATGCTACTTGCAATTGTCATTTCCAAATTGATCTGAAAATTTGAGCACTTTCTCGCTAATGAGTTTAAAATTCCACATAACATAATATACACGGCTCATGCCTCAAATCTGTGGACTATATGAAAAATTCTATAGTTTTTTCTTTTGTTGTTGTTGGTGGTGGTGGTGTTGGTGGTGGTGTTGGTGTTGGTGTTGGTGTTGTTCCACGTTTTGGTGCATATCAATGAGAAATGTGATACTTATTTGCTTCATGATCTTCCTAGTCTGATAATTCCCAATAGCATATTTGCTTCATTATCTTAATAGTCCAATAATTCCCAATAGCGCTTGTTTACTATGACGTGTTCATATCTAGTGAATTTCCCCATTATCAATGACATCCTTTTCATAAAAGAGCCCATGTATATTTCTCTTTGTTTGCTGGTTTACAAATTATGCTAAGAAATCATTTCTTATCATTAGCTGACGTAAACTCATATACCATTTGTTCAAATGGGCCTAGATGGATCTACATTACTAGCAGCTGAGATCTTCTAGTTGCGTTTGACGATCTAAAAGGATATAGAAATGGGAGTGACTGGATGGAGAATTGAGATGCGCTATAGATGTGGAAATTTCATTTATTCATCTACTTCCAAAAGGAAAGTAGGAATCTTTGCTAGGAAGCACCAATGTCCATGTAATATGGTATTGACCTGAACATTCAGAAAATGAATTTTAACCAAACAGAGGAAATGAATAAACAAGATAATGTCATGATTGAACAAAATACCTTGGAGCTACAGCATTAGTCAATGCTGAGACTAAGTTTTAGTGCTTTAATATACATCTCTTGATCATCCTGTTGCAGTAGATTTGTACTTCACATTTCGAGGAAGGCTACTTCTTCGGAACTGAGGATTTTCAATAGAATATACAAGAAGGCCCCCATCTTTTGTGCCCACCAAGAAGCATTCTTCTGGAGTCACAGTTAAAGACGTAATTATCTTCCCAACTCCATCATATCTCCTAACAGCCTCAAGTGAGTGCATGGAACGCAGAACTATTTGACCTTGGTCACCTGCACAGACAAGGAACTCACCACAACTGCTGAGTTCAATACAGTTGAGGCGGCCATTGGATTCACAATTGGCAAGATGCTTGCCATTAATAGAATACAAGTGGAGGCTGAGATCATTATCGGCGTAAACGACCAGTCGCCCATGCTGAGAAGCAACCAATTTTGACATGGGGCAACCAGAAGGATGCTGGATGGATCTTACATATTTTCCTTCTCGCAATGTATGAAAAATACAGGTTGCATCTTTTGACCCACTGATAACAATATCAAGTTCCACACTAACAAATAAACATGTGATAATATCATCATGACCACAGAGGATGTGGAAAGGATTTTCAGTTATCACATAGTCTTTTCTGGGTGTCTCTATTTGTGTACTTCGAACTCTTTTGTCTATTGCTCTGACACGGAAAACATCCCAAACCATTACAGTCGTGTCGTAACTTCCAGTAGCAAGTATACTTCCATCAGATGCCACTGTAGCATAAACAGATATAAATTAAAGGCTAGAGCTTGGCTCAATTGATTAGCAAATAACAGATGAAATAAAAACAGAAGAATTCAACTCTAACAAGTGTCGTAGCAAGTCTGTTTATTGCATATGCGAATTAAATAGAGAGTGGCTGATATAAGCTTGGCACGAAAGATGTTTCATTGATCATGTTCGTTTTAATAATTCGTCAAAACTTTGAGAAAAAATAGAGTTAAATGGCTTGTTCATCATTGAAGACATAATGTTAAATAGGAAAGTGGTTAGTGGATCTTTGAGATACCTGCAACACAGCTGACCACGTCTTTGTGCTGTCTGATGCTCTGCACTATTCTGCCATCATTCAGGGATATAACCTGGAAGCTATTCTCCCAATTACCGCATGAGATCAGGAAATTTTCATTAGATGTTTGCAATGTAGCCAAGCATTGTCTCCCAAGCTCAACATTTTGAGCCAAAGGAGCCGCTATTTTGCGAGGTGAAAGAACATCAGAGCCAATTCCGAAAAAGGGATCCTACAAAATTACAAAGGATTATCATCAACATATATAAGCATATTCCATCAATATGAAAACATTAAGAAGAGACGTGGCAACTCAAGCCGTAAATTAATTAGCAGAGTATATCCAACCTGTGATCCAGAGAAAGTGAAGTTGCCACCTGATTGCAGTTGGGTTGTCAACCACATCTTTACTGACATTGTCAGGCCCTGGTTTACAACAACGATGTTCGAATCCAACACCGCAATAAATAATACAGCAGATGGTGGGTGTGTTGTATTAGGAATGATAGAAGTCAAAGTGATAGATGCAGGAGCAAAGTATAGAGGATGAGCAATGGGAATCGGTGGCCCTCTCCGAGGATGTTTTTTACGGAAGATCTGAATTGGTGTCTGGCCAAAATTAGCTATCTGATCTTCAATGGCAGATCGTTGCAATTCATCGTCCATGGCATCCAAATCAACAGCATTTTCATATGTCAGGTAATAAAATACATTTGCTGCCTGCAGCCCGACATATCAAAAAAGTTAGATGATCTTAATCTCCGAATGAAGAACCTAATCACTGAATGGACATTTAGTGAGTTCCTTCGTTTTTTAATGAAAAAAGCTATCTTATTATACAGGGATCCACAAAACATACCTCCACAGCAGGTTTGCCACGCTGCTTGTAGCCAAATATAAGATCAATCCAGTGGTGAAGATTAGAGCTTACATATTCGCTTTCCAAGGCTTCACGGTTTCTGTGTATGAACTCTTCAGGAGAACCCTTAGGTATTGAATTCAAATTCATCAAGGAAAAAGGTTTTCAGTTAAGCCTCCCAAAAGCGGAAAAAAAATTAAAGAGACTGCTGAATTTCCAGTATGATTTCAAGCAAAGAATGATCATGGCTTAAACATGGATGAATGAGGAAAAAGAAGAAAGATAAATATTAAAATTGAGTACATCCCAGGGAATATATGGGCGGCCCACAAGTGGTAAGACGAACAAAATTAGATTTACAGGGTTCAACCATTTGCAATGTAAGCCTAGAAATACAATGCTCAGCATTTGATTCTAGTTGAAAGACCTAATAAAGGAATGGGAAGCGCCAAAAAAGAGGTGTAGAACTGGTTCACAAAGTGTAGAAACCAATGGTTGGAATTAGGGGCGTTGACAGATCGGGTTGGAGCCTAATCCGTTTATTAACCCATTTAAAATATCTCAATCATAATCCGTTTATTAACCCATTTAAAAAACCTCAACCCTGACCCATTTACAACCCATTTAATAAACGGGTTGGTGGGTTGTTAACGGGTTGTATAGCAAATAACCTGAACGCCTAAACTCTAGTAGATGATGATCTCGCAGAAAGAGACGAGAGGGTGTTTTCGGCGTAGGGAAAATGGAAATAGGGCAGTATCGAGAAAATAGAATTAGGGCAGCAGTGGAAAAATGAAAATTACATGACTTGAGGAAGACTTAGTGAGAGAAAATAACCAAGGGGTTTACATGTATATATATATATATCTAACTTTAATGAATTAAGCGAGTTAAATGAGTTGAACGAATTAAATGGGTTGAACAGGTTATATGGGTTAAATGAGTTGCTAAACGGGTTGACAAGTTATAAAATCTCAACCCTAATCCATTTATTTAATTAAATGGTTAAACGGGTTGGCGGATCATAACCCATTTATTCAAAAATCCCAACCCAAACCCATTTATAAACGGGTTGGACGAGCGAGTTGACGGTTTGACCATTAACACCCCTAGTTGGAATCATAGAAATAGTCCATAATAGATTTTGATGCCACTGCACTCTCCAAGTAGCTGACCCAATTTTGTTTACAAAAATAAAGATAATTGGTTATGAGCTTGTTTTCTGAGGTTGTCTACAATTTAAAATAAAAAAATAAAAACAAAAACTTATCGGTGTCAATGTTTGAGGAAGAGATGGAGAGGAATGGATACTGGAAAAAATCTAAAATCTATTGGTAGTTGTAGATGGTTCATCATGTAGTTATCATCAACAATAATGTGAGAGGGCAATTGCATTCCCATAATCCTAAGACCAAGCAAACAGAGCATGTAACCATGCTGATGCTGCAAGCATTGTTTCTAACTTATTCAAATGCAAAAAGACATACACACCTTTGCCCAAGGTGGAAGTGCAACATCTCCCAAAGGTTCACCATCCTGCTTCACACCTAGATGATAAGAGTTGGAATTCAAAAGAAATTCAGGCATGTAGAAGAATTCTGGTATAAGCTCCTTCACATCACTCGTATTTGTGAGACAATTCCGATATGTGCCCTCAATGCTTTGAAAAAGACGGTCTGCATGGTCAAACTTACCGCCCTGTACAAAAAGGCAAACAAAGGTGAGATTGGTGGTACTCCAAACTGAGGGAAGAAGAGTTGCAACGGATGATAAACTGAACTGTTCTTCTGGATCATATTACCTGCAAATTACGGTGAAGAGCTGTAAATGGCTCTAGCCTCAGCAAGTAATACAGGACAATCCCCATGCTCGAATAATGAGACCCATAGTAAAAACTGAGGGGTGAAGAAAAAAATTGGTGTTATTGCAGTACTCTATAGCACCAAAGCAAATAATATGGTGCCAGAAATCTCATACAAACAGAACATATCAATCTTGGGATGATTACCTTGGGATGTCGGGATCACAGAAATTACGGTATCTATCCTCAAAAACCTGACAGATAAAGCAAAGAAATTACCACATAAAAATGCACTGAAGAAAATAGGGTATTGAATATCTAATCAAGTTTACGAGATGATAGAAACGCTGTAATGGCCAAAACTGAAAGAATAAGCACCTCAAATCTTTTTGAATCCAAAGCACCAACAGGTTGTAAAAGGTCTCTGAAGGTTGAGGACTTGTTAAAATCAAGTTTTTCAGAGGAATAATCAGCCAATACCCAAGGAAAGATAGGATATTGAGTCAAATCATTGTAGGATCTTCCAGCAAGAGTATTGAGTAACATAAGATATTCAAAATTGCTCATTTCTCTTCTTCGCCAGCTCTCCCTAGCATTTTCTGCCATTTCCTGCGCTATCCGTCTATCCACAAAAACAATGGCTCCATTTCTATCCTTTGCATTTCCCTTTGGGAACAACAGCTCGTTTCTTGTGGAGACTATAAGTGTTCCAACATCTTTGGCATCCTTTTGCGAAGCAAAATTAAGAAACGCAGGAGCAACAGAATCATTGAAGAATATCTCTATTGCTGTATAGCGTAGTAAATACCGAGTCCAATGAACAGCTTTTATCTGCCGATGAAACAAGATATAAATATATAACAGAAGGTCAGGTCCACAAAAAGAGGGAGAAAACAAGAGACTCAAGACGTACAGATGTACAGAATTTTACCTTGCTAATATTCCATCTGCGAAAGCGCTTCATCTTAGCCAGCTGCTTTGGAAACATGGTTTCAGAGCCAGTGCCAACACTATCCATAATTCCTTTATCAAAGTCCGTATCAGCACCTTTATGTATCTTTGGGACATTGGGATTGCTAACAGCACAAAATTTGTTAAAGACTGATGATCCTCCAGTTCCCTCCACCAAAACTTCTCCATAGAAATGAATAGAACTTTTCATGACTGCAAGACTTCCAGCCAATTTCCTTTTTGGTGTCACTAGAACACTAGGAATAGACAAGAGAACCTACAATTTGAGGAAATAAAGTCATTTCTGCTTTCATGGAACTTGTTCAATATGTATAAAAAGCAGTGAGAACATCATGAAAAATAAAAGATTACAAAATCCACCCTGATTCCTAAATTCATCCAGATGCAGCACATGTCAGATCCAAGACAGAGATCTGATGGTTTTCAGCAAACTACTTCCACCGGACCGAGTGATGATTGGAAACAGGCCCTACATATTGAAGAGCTTGGATATTATATCATGCAAGATCAGCAATTCAGCATATGGTTAACATCTGTGCAAACCATCAGATCACTGGCCTGCAGTATTAAAAAATAGCTTTTAGAGATATAAACAGAAACTTGTGCAGAACTATTTCCAATATATTGTCAAGGATGAGTGTTCCTCAGGAAGCGGACTGCATGTCATTGTTTCATACCTCACTTGTTTCCATATCTACCACACGAGATGATGGATCCTTGATATCCTGAATAACATCCTTTTGATCTGTGGAGTCTTTTGAATACTCGATATGTTGCTTATCTGAAGAGTCATCATGGTCAGTCACTGCCTTCCTGCTTGATTCATTTTCTGTTTCAGTTGGGTCCAGCGTTCCCTCTTCTGTAATACCACGTATACCTTTCAAGAGAAACTGCTTCATTTTCTCAGGCATGTGGCTCCCTGTTGTAGTATAACCCTCATTCACAACACTGTTTGTTTCGCTATAAGATGCTGTGGATGGAGGAAGACAGAGCTGTCCATTAAAATGATAATTCCTTCTCAGTTTTATTCTCTTTCGCCATCTGTCTTCTGTCTTATCAAGCTTCCAGTGTGTAACAATGCTATTAGGGAAAGGATTTGCTGACCATGGACCTCTCTCATCAACCAAAGCCCGAAACATATGCACCCATTTTTCCTGTTTATAAATAAAAAGAACGTCAGATCGCAATAAAAACTTCATTTTGGATGTCCAACAAGGATGATGTCCATAAGCACGATAAAGAGAGGCATCAGTTCAAATAGAAAACCATGTTGTCAAAAGTGTGCCCAGGTGCACAGGTTCTGTGCCTAGTATACAAACGACATGCACCTTTTCAAGGAGGCACGCACAACCATTTGTGTGTACCTATTGTGTCAGGCACAAGGCATGGGCTGGAGTGCATGCTGAAATTTCTGTGAAACAATGTTTTATTTTAAAAGCCTGCCTCTCAATTAGGCTTATGCTCCTTTCCATATCATATTTCTGTCATGAGATAAAAAAAAAACCAGAGCTGCTGACCATTTTTTTTCCTTTCCATTTTCAGCTTCAAGCCATGAATCTTGTGTCCCAGATGGCAGACCCACCGCCTGTGCGCTTTTTTCCCCCCTGGGCTGCTCTCCTGTCTTTTCTTATTAATGTTATATTAGGTGCTGTTTGCTGCTGCTGTTGAATTTCTGTCAATTTATTTCATTCAGATTTTTTTTACTTCTTTTGTTTTTTTGGGCATTAGATGAAAGTTGATTTGTTGTATTCAAAGTGTTTTTGTTGTTGTGTTTGTTTTAGATGATTGCTGCTGTCTTTTAACGCTGTCAATTTATTTTATTCTCTTTGCTCTTGATGATTGCAATTTAAGAAATATTAGCATTTTCCATAAAAAATATTAGCCTTTTGAATAATACTGTTATATTCTACATACAAGTTTTAGGCACTAATATCTATATATATAAATTTTATTTAAGGAGCACCATCTTTTAAGAATGCCTATGCCTTGCCTGTGTGCCTAGGCGCCAGGACCCTATTGAGTCTTAAACAACTATGCAGAAAACAATATCTTACAGCAACAGTCTGTTGGTCTGCTTCATAATCAAAGTGGGAAATGGTTCTCCTTAAGTTCTCAGAAGCAAGTATGGAGCTTAAGTTAGTTTGGAGCTCATCTTCGAAAGCTTTCTTCTGGATGAACTCTGCAGAAGAAGCTTCATCCATCCTAGCACGAAGCTCTTGCAACTGCCTCAAACGATCAGCTTTTGAACCCTTCATGTATTTGGCCTCATCGATAACCTTAATGAACATTAAGATGAAATAATTAAATATATATATATATAATGCAATAGATGCTTAATCACCGTGATACCAAACTAAATATAAGAATCAGAGCACTTCAAATAATTTCACCCAGCTTTTAAAGATAAATGCAGGTTGGCTCACACAGAGACTTTTATAGTATTAGAAGAAAAACAGCAGAACGAAATTGTGGTACCATTAATGAGTTATAAGGAAAAGGGGATAGGAAATTGACAAAATATTGGTACAAAGTTAGACATACCGCAGCAAGAATTCTTTCCTTCTGAATTAAATTGTCAATAGAACCAGCTTCCTTTATATTGCTACCTGAATCTGAAGAATCATCTCTTCCTGAGATAGAGGTAGCAAGCATTGACTTCCCACAATTAACGGTTTCCCGAATTAAGTGTGATATAACATGAAAACGAGCCCCGTCATCCAATGTTCCATATTGTGACCTCACAATAAGCAAGCACCTGAAAAGAGTAATTGGAAAACATACCCTAATAAGATAAAAACCACACGAACAAACTTAACAATCTCCTAAGGCAATCTGCAGATATCAAGCTTTCAAATTCGTATGTTCTATGTCAAAATTTCCAGCCATAACTGAGTCTACAGAAGTAATGTACCAGATAAAAAGTTGCAGCCTGCTCTTATTTTGCTCATCTTCAGCGGCGAGAAGACAAGGAAGAAGTGAGATGAACTGTTGCACACATTTTGATGCTCGTTCTAGACTAGATTCACAAAGATATAGAATGACAAGCCTGAAAACAAGCCTTGGGCACTTTTCTCCCCGTAACAGCATTGCTTTATCAACATACTTATTAGGTTTCCCACCCAAGGCATTGCCAATTCCTCCTGAGACGACAACTGCTGCCATTTCAGCAGCAGGAATATTCAAGGACTCCACCAAGCCACGCGCTCTTTGGCCAAAAGATGGGCCAGCTGTGGTTGAAACTTTCAGAGACATCTTACTAGGACCCCTGTCATTGATCTCACTAATAAGAATCCACATCTTATCATACAAACTCCACCACCCATCATCCATTATATCTTCATCCAACAAAGTTCTCTTTCCCTGTGGATTCCTGAAAGGTACATGACTCCAAATCGTAAATGGACTGACTAAAGTAAACAATCATGTGAAAAAATGGCTGAAACAATTGCATGTATGTGCAGATAATATAATAAAATATGGCAAGTCAAATAAACTAGATGATGATTTTTAAATTTCAAGGAGAGCAAAAAAAAAATGTTGGCTACTAGCATTTTTAACATCAAAAGAAATCATGAATGCCATCCAGAAACAAAACCAACCCATCCATTCAATATCTCAAATTTTCATGAAAATTGGTATCATCTTGTTGCCATATTGAAGTGCTCTTATAGCATTCACAACTTCATCAGACTGTGTAATGAAGTAAAGGCAAGAGCTCATTTAGTGCACAGCGGAGCTGCATTAGACGACCTCAAAAAATCCTTAGAAAGCCTAAGAAGCTCAGATGGCTCAGTTATTCTGGAGATGACAAGATAAAGACAAAATGCAGGGTGGAAACAAGTAGTCTAGATATAACGTAGATGTTTCTTGATTGATCGACTGATAGTGCAGGCAAGAAAGCTAGGTAATGAACTGGTGCCACCCAACTTCACATAAAATGATTTTACCTCACCTAGCCTCATTACAGACATAAAAAGTGGCCATTGCCATAACTGCGTCCTAGGCATCCAAGACATATTTCATCTCCAGGGACCCAGTAAGAAGCCAGATAAAGCTTGCATTTCTTAGAAAGCTCTGTCCTAAGCCTCCGGCAATAAGTCAGGTGGACTAAGTCAAAGATTCTAGTAGAGTAGAGAAGATCCCGGAGGGCACGTGTTGAAACGGTGAAAATGACTCCGGGTACTGTGTTTTAGATGTGACACAAACCAAGATAGAGGAACATGGTATACCATACCTCATAATTTCATGTAGCTGACCTGAAATAGCTGGTATAAAGCTTAGATGATGATGTGTGATCATGGAAAATATTCATGCAAAAGCCACTAGTTCAAGAGTGTACTTAGCAGAGCTGAAAATGAAAAATAGTTGTCCAAGTAGGTCATCATAATTCCAAATAAGAGACATCATAAAGAGATCTAACATTTTCGTTCCAAGTCAGTCTCATAAGCATCTTTGTCAACCAAAGGTGCACACATAGGTCCCTGTGCAAACTCCATAAAGGTGCACATATAGGTCCCTGCACAATCCCCATAAGACTCTTCACGCCATCGACAGGCAGGGCAGGGAGAAAATAATATATTTTCATATGTTCAACGACAAGGGTCCATCTTGAAAATCAGAAAAAAAAATGGTAAAGGCATTGAAGACAAAAGATGAAATGATGTAATACAATGAGGGCGAGAAGTTAAAAAGAGGAAATCATGTGATAGAGGGTGAAGATTGGAAATAAAATGAGTAAAGATAATTCAAGACAAAATAAGAACTGTTATGTAGTCACCTGTGAAGTTGGCTATCATCTTCTTGCATAGCTTCAGTTGCTGCATCGCTGATGTCCTTGAAACTTTCTAATTCTGGCTGATCAAGAGTATTACCAGAAGAGAAGCTACCTTCGGGAAACTGCAAAAACATTAATGAAAAAATCAACAGAATGCACAAGATCTCATAAGAAAGTGGTGAAAAATAATTCTTGGCAATTGGGGAATATTTAAATTATTAAACTGGTAATATGTGCACAAAAGAAAGAAGAAGATCACAGATCAGATAAGATTACCGGAAGCTTGTGACCTCTTTCATTAATAAGAAACTCGTCGACCAATCTAAGAAGGTATAATGTATTGTCTCGGCATGGTTGAGAGAGAAAAATATTTTCCTCAGATGAAAATGCTAAGAGTCTGTCTACTAAATCCTCAAAAATATCGCGAAGTAAGCAGAGATGGGAGTGATCCACCTGTAACCATGACAATGAGCATCATAAAAACAGAACCCTATGTGCAATGAGTTATAAATAAGAATATTTCGAAAAATAGCATTAAGCAAAGGAGAGTTCAACATACTAGTTCAGAGTCCAGAAGCAAGAAATTTACTGTTTCTTCTAGTTGTTGCCAGCCACCTTTCACAGAACAAATATAGTGCGAAAGAACAGAAGAGAATAAACTTCTCACAATATTCTGCTCAACTTTTAAAGAACTATCAGCTTGAACTTGTGACTTTGCTTTGTAGTTTTTAAATGCATAAAGCCTCACAGATGTCTCTAACCAAGATAACCACCCATGTTCCTATTTAGAAGTTCAAATAATTAGACACTGCTGTCAAAGATTGAATCCAAAAGAAAAAATTCAAATAATTAGACACGGCTGTCAAACATTGAAATTTGTTTAACAATGGAAAACTCATACCATCAGAGCTTCAGTATTAGAAGGATTTGAATCAACCAAATCAAGTAGATCCTTTAAGATCTTCCATCTTCTAGAATGATCCTCACAGCTTGACACAATCTTGAAAATGAGACCTAAGATCTGAGGAAGAAAGAAGTGTGACGAGGAGCCACTGGAACCATTTCTTTTATTCTTTTGCTTTTCAGGTTGGCTCTGATTTTGTAATACCTGTTACCAAAATGATTTAATAACTTATTTTTGTTAAAAATTACTCTTCCAGACAGTTTCGTAGTGATAGGAACAAACTAAATAATAATTACTGACTGAAACCAAAACAAAAAATTACCATCATATTATTACCTGTTTAGGACTGGCGCCACCAAGTAGCACATCAAACAATGTGGCACATAAAAGGTCAGTTTGTGGAAACATAAAAAGTCTATCAGAGATTGCAGAAAGAATTGACTGAAATCTTGCATGAGCTTTCCTCTGACTCTCTGAAAGAGATTTAGCACGTCCAACAGCAAGATTAAAAAATCTTCCACCCTTTTTCTCGGATGGAAGACCAACTAAAAGTTTCCCCAAGAACTGCAGACCCAGCAATCTAATTGGCTCTATTTCTCTGAGATAAAAAAAATAACATTAGAATACAACAATTGGTATCCCAAAGAATCTATACTGTCATGCATGTACAAAATGTGGTACCGAAGCATTGCTGTAATGCATCTTCCATTCATCAAAGTGAGAAGAAACTATAGAATAATTCAAATCCTATATGAATCTCCAATGAGTTGAATTGCGTGATGTTAATAAATTTCTTGTGAGTTCTACAAAGAACATCAGTGGCCTTATAAACCCATGACTGAATATTCTACAGAAGCACAAATTTGACAATTACAGCAGAACCAGTTTGGTGGGTCCTGGGGACTTGCAAACAATCAGATCAACCAATAACAACAACAAAAACAACATTAAATAGTAATTTATTCACGTAATGGATCATTACGGGTAGCAAGATCCAAGAAACACAAAAAAGACCACAAAGGACTAAATATCAACTATGGCATGCTTGGGGATGAATGTTCCCCACCATGCTTGAGCATAAACATGATAAACACATAGGCTGACTTTCTGATAGCATAATCCTGCAGCAGAAAAGAAAATAAGGCAAACAAGAAGAATGACAAGAAGAAGAAGAAACTTGATTCAGCTGTCTTACGCCATTGGAAACAAAGTCTATCTACAACACATTTGATGAATTATGTATATCACATCATCACCAACACATTTGAGGCACAAGGGTCTCTTAGGGTATTGGCGCATCCTTTGAATGTTATAGATAGTTGTAAAAATATTTTAGACAAAAGAATGTCATAGTACCTACTGATCCCCAACCCATATAAAACAGATTGGCAACCAGTGTCAATATTTTTTTCTATTTGCAACCAGTTGCAATATTTTTTGTTTACTTGAACCATGAAGTTGAAGTGACATTCTTAGTTTCTAAGGTTATGTCATTTGCCTTAAGTGGCATCAACACCCAAACGCAACAAGAAATGGGCAAAACATGCTAGGACATTTTTGTGAAGCAACATTCTACAACAATGCTCAATTGTGGTAGAAGGCAGAAAAGGGTTCTCACATCATCTGGACATCCACAGGCAAAGAATTTTGTCAAAAACACAAGATAAGTTTTGCTTATTGGAATGTAGGAACTATATCAGAAAAAGATATGGTATTTGTGAAAAAAATTACAGTTTTTTTCATTTTGCTGTTTGATCGGAAAATGCATATTCTTGTCTCCTTTGTATCAAAATAAATAAATAAATAAATAGAAAATTCACTGTTTATTTCAGAGAGTTCATTTTTTTTTTTTTTTCAAATTTAAGTCACCAACCTAGTGATATCAACGAATTATGGCTAGATTTTCAATGACTGGAAGTCATTTCATGTTTAATACCTTCATCTTAGTGACAAATTGTAGCGCCCAATAAAATGAAGAAACAAGGAGTTGTAATACAACTGATAATGAAACCATTATTTTATTGACGGTTTTATAGTACTGCAGCTGGTCAAGAAGTAAGGAATTGTGATACAACTGATTCTGAAACCATTTATTTTAGGGTGTGTTTAAGAAATGGTAAAACTTTTGATAAAATGTTTTGGTGTAAAAGATTTTGAATTGGTAGAAAATGATGTGATATAATAGGAGTAATGATGATACGTAAAGAAAATAAAGTTAAAATATATAGGTTAATTGTGCAGAAATGATTGAAAAGTAAGGTAGTTGTATGGGAAAATGTAAAAAAAAAATAATTAAAAAATAGAATAGGTGTGGAGATTAAAAAGTTTTAGTTTGAAAATTTTTTTGTTTGCCAAACACCCCCTTAGTTGATAGTTTAAATAGCACTACAGCTTGTCTCTTTCATTGCCTTCATCTTAGTGACAAGCCATAGTGTCCAATAAAAATGAAGAAACAAGGAATTGTTATACAACTGACACTGAAAGCTGTACATGGGATGAGAAATCAGTACCTCTGGAGAAGATTAATAAAAATGTGACAGCCACCCAACAAATTTACTTGCTCCAGAAAAGATACCAGCAACGGTTTCTGAGAAATTGCACGAATAACCATATTCAGTACATCCTCAATGCATGCCATGTCCTGGCTTCTCTCAAAGAAGGCCACAAGGGCCTTTATGTCAGATGGTGCAACAATCTGCCTGCAGTTAAATTTATTAATAGTAAGTGTACAAAAGTTGATTATAATTGTGGTCTTTTGAACGAACGATCTTAAAAGACTACATGACGGGTAAGTAAGAGTAAGCCACAATGCCACAAAAACAGGTGGCGCCATTTGAGATGGCATCATACAAGTCAACCTGTCCATGTTGACTTTTTGAGACCTATGGTTGGACCTGCCTGAGTTTTACCTCTGCAGACAATTAGAGGCCATGAACAGGTCCCGGTTCCTGGACTCATGTCGCAATTTCATCAACATAAAGCAAAAAGGAACAGATGCCGATGAAAGACGTGTAGCAAAGAGAATCTTCCAGATGAATCAATTTGCAAATATTTTTACCTTAAACTCACTTCAGCAAGACTCAATAAAAGAACACGGAGTTTGTGAAGTTCTTCCTGACCTGGTCTCTTCCCAATCACCTGCCCAGTCACAGGATGCAAAAGTGGTTTTCTGCCAAAAGCATATTTACATGTCAATTTATCCCAGTAGAATTGACGAATTACATCAATAACCCGTGGGAACTCGCACTGACTTGCCAAAAGCCTTGGATCATCTTCAAAGTATTGGATGAGAAACATATACAGTTCACGTTGCACATAGTAATCCGCATACACCCAGATATGGGGATTCAGATATATCCTTGAAATGGCATCCTTCACCAGCAGCTCTGACATGCCAGAGAAAATGAATTTTTAATGATACATAGGGTGTGTTTGTTTAGGGCAAAAAAGTGTCAACTAAAACTTTTCAATCTAAAACTTTTCACTCTCCATAATTACTCTAATTTTAATTATTTTTTCACATTTTTCTATACAAACTACCCTACTTTTCAATCATTTCTACACAACTACCCATACAACTAACCTATCTATTTTAACTTTATTCTCTTTACTCCTCATCATTACTCTCATTATATCACATCACTTTCTATTGATTTGACAACTTCTACTCTAAAAACTTTTCATCAAAAGTTTTACCTCCAACCAAACACACCCATAAGAGCAATGGTATATTGCATTGAGAATAAAGAGCTAATGCGATAAGCAAATTCAAAAAAGACAACTGCAAGCAACTACAATAAGACTCAGATGATGGTAGTGATAGTGTGATGATCAAGATCATGACATGTATGGTGAGATAAACAAGAAAAGACAATGCTGCTTACCGCAATTTCCCACAATATTTAGCATGTGTTTCAGAGCTGAAAGAAGTTCTAGATTAAGCTGTTGTGGGGGAACTGATTGAAGCAAAAATCCAAGGATTAAAAATCCTGAAAGAAGATGCATCTGCTGCTGATTTGCTAAATTCTCATCTAACACAGAAGCAACAAGTTCAATGACTTCAGCAGCAAGTCTGTCCTTTGTAATAGACCTCAGCAAAGTAAATTCGGAATGTCCATCTTCTGATTCTTCAGACCTATCAAACTGAGTCAACAGCGGAAAGAACACAGAGATGCCCCCAACACAGTAAATAATATGTTGAAGCAACCGGCGTGAACACAGCTGAGTACCATCCATAACCATGGCTTTAAACAAATTCTTATCCGATGCATGGTCAAGTACTGGAGACACATTAAACAAAGTCCTACCATGACTAGCCTGTGAAAATAAAGGGCAAGAACGCTTGGTCAGTAGAAACCCCAGCCCCCAAGAAAAAAAAATTTACTTGAATGTAGTGAATGTTTCCAGAAAAGGAAGGTAACCTGTGCATTGAGACCAAAAATAATTTTTGATGCAAGACCATCTTTCACATCTAGCATTCCACTAGGAAGGGGGCTATAGGAGGCAAGGGCAATGTCATTATCAAGGAAAGAATACATGTAGCTTGGTCCTAGGCAGTATATACCCTTCATTTGCTCAGAAGAAATTGCATCACCAAACATATAAATTGGACCAATTTGCCCAAGGAAAGGAAATGATTCTTTCATTTGAGAGAGAGAGTTGTCATTTTCATTCGGAGGAGGAACTACTTTAGCTCCAATTGAACATCGTGTCAACACATCATTAATCTTGACATATCTGTGAATACAATAAAATTGAAATTGACTGTTATCATCAGGAGTGTTTGCCTTGGTGTGAAACAAACATGAAGGAATGTAAAAATCTACACTACCTGCATTTTTCAAAGGACACCAAATCACCATCCATATAGCAACGCAGAAGGCTTCCTCCAGAAAAAGCTCTTCCAATGCTATGAGTTATACAAAGGAAATGCCATTTTTTCTCCACAAGATTGAGATCCAAAGAAACAATTTGTCGTTTCTGGTTGACAGACTGCAAAGCACGATACAACTATTATTCATTCACTGAGTGAAATTTCCACTACCTCCTTCCACTTCCCCTCTTCCTCTTCTCTTTATCATTAGTTTAGTTGTATAATTGTGAGCATTATAATTCTACTATACATGGATCAATTAAATGATAAAGACTACTGAACGTTATAATTCCACCACGTCTACACATGGATCAAAAACACCATCAAACCTAATGCACATCTCTGATCCTGCTCTATATTTCTGCAAATAAGGAAAAGGGAATGAAAAAGTGGAATAAAAGGAAATACCATCAACAGGAAAAGAATAGACGACAACCAGAAATGGATAAAAATAACAAGTACTCTCCACAGGTTAACACTCTTTAGGGAAAAATAACACGCAAGCTTAACACTAGTGAAAATACATCTAATACTGGGGATTATATGATTTAGATGCTGATCGGGGTGCTCATAAGGATGTCAGGACCTTTTGAGGTGGTTCAAATCCACTTCGAAGAGGCCCGATAGTAGTAGTACCTACAAATTGTTCTATACAGACGCTACTACAACAAAGTAGTGTTGCATAGGAAAAAGGCCCATAAAGAAGAAAAAAAGACTAATGATATGGCACTAATAAAACTCCTCTTGTTAAACAGTTGCTGACAATAGAGAGAAGCCCTTTTGCCCGAACACATAATCAATGACGAAGAACATAGAGTTTTGATGTCACATCGGCTAAAGATGTGAAAAATTGGTGTCATCAAAAGGTGTAAATGTCACGTTTGCTTAAAACCTGGAAAAATTACTGTTATCAGAGGCAGGTAAATGCTTATCAAACAAACAGACACGTCTCGGAAAGAAGAAAAAAAAATTTTGAGATGGATATTTCTTCTAAGTTGTCAAAGAAGGATGCATTTAATGCTACAAAGTTTGAATAGGAAGCAAGCAGAAAAGTGCCATGTTTCAAAAGGATCACTGAGGTGGGTTTGTCAATATTTGTACTTACAATCTCAGCAACTAAAGCTGGGATTCTAACAAGCATCTAGCACATTATTTCTAGACAGAGATCATGCATTGATCGCATGCAATTGGTGTTCGGCAATCAGTGATTAAGGATATTTTGGTGGCCCAGAAACCATAATATTGCCTTTATAAGGGAAAATATCATTTTATTATGGAACACCAGCAGAAATTGGGAAAATTTTGAGGACAAAAAAAAGAAAAAAATTAAAAAGTTCTCTACGAAACTCAACAATAAATAAAGACAAATGTAAGTAAGCATTTAAACCAAAATATTAATTAATGCCAACAATTATTGACCAATGGAAAGGCATATGAGAACTGTACACATAACCCCAGAACATCAAGTATACGATTATACATTGTTTATCAAAAGTCAAGTATATGGTTATATATTGATACAAACAATACACGTTAAATGCAAATAATTTTTTAATGCAAAAGTTATCACAGTTATTTGAAAGGAAACAAAAAAGGAAATTGTCAAAGGGGGATCAGCAACAATTTATAATAAATAGAAGATAATATCAATAATCTCTAATATAATCAACAAACCAAGCTATTATTACCATATAAATATCCAACCAACAAAAAGAAATCATCAATAAAACAAGGAATAAACTAATATCAATTTTCTAAACAAAAAATAATAGGTCACCTCCCAAAACGACATTATCATTGATGCCAACAATTTCAATTCTGCAAAAAACTTGCTGATAAATAACATTATCATTGATGCCAATATTTCAAATTTGCAAAGTAGAAATTTATATCTCATTTGCTATGCAAGTAGGAGTAATACCTCAAATATGAGTTTCCCTTTAGAAAGTAAAGCAGAGCACCCTCTTCCATTCTCAGTGAAGAAACTAAAAAGACCCATCATTCCATTCTCAGGGAAGTTTTCTACTCGGACCCAACAAGAAAATGAAAAGCCTTTATTGCAAGGCCATTGCATTGGGGTTTTTATAATGATTCCCTACAAGACAAGGCAGGAATCTACTTGTCAATATCAGCCATAGTCTGAAGGTAAAATGAAAGAATATTTACAGTCAACAATATAAATGATATGAAAGCAAAAATTAAATCAAGAAGAAGAAGAAGAAACCAATTCCGTTTTTCAATAGTGAGAAATTAGATACTCACTAGAGCTACACATAGTTTTGTAGCACCTCCTATCTCCTGCTTTCCACATTTCAATACAAATGGTTTCTTTCTTCTGGCCCTCAAAACATTACTGGAAATTCAAGGGTGATCAAATCATTTTTTTTTTCTCTTTTTCCTTCCAGTGGAAAACTTCATAGGTTCGCACAAGTTATAGAACAACATGAGGTGACAAGGCTCCATTTTCTTGTCCTTCGAAAATTTAAGTAAGACTCATGCTTTTCCTCTCAGTATCTTTTACGGTTCAATCATCCGCGTAGTATTTGCATACCATATAACAGCAAATTTATCCAACACAAGTAGTCCACTATGACCCTAGCAGCAGCAGTTTTAATGTTCCTGCTCCCACTAAAATTTTTTATCAGTCAACCATCAAAGGTGTCAGCCACTGGCCACGAAATCAGCCTGACTGGAAACTTCGGTAGGCAAAGCAAAAGTGACAGTTGATATTGACGCCCTTGATTTTTTAGATGGACCACAAGGTTTTACATGTAACAACTAATGGTGGATGTCTCTGGGCTCACATATCCGCCTGTCCCTTCATGCCATGTCCTACCTGAGTTTTTGAGTGAGACATTCTCTTCCTACTTTGCAGGATGTGCAGGTGGGTGGAGTGGCCATCATACAAGGAACATTGTAATAACCAAAACTGAAATCAAGACCTGAAATCCATTTTTAAATAAAGGATTACGACAATAACCAAAACTGAAATCCAATCGACAAAATAATCCCTCAAAGTCCAATTTTTCCATTTTTAAATCATCCTTTAATTTTCCACAATAAAAACTGTAGACCATTTATTTGAAGAGAAGATTGGATGTCATCGATGCAACAAAAAATGCAAAAGATATTTCCACTTTTGATATGAGCTTGTCTAATATATTATTGAAAACCCTGACACTCTTGGAAGCTTGTTAAATAGTGAAGTTTGAACAACAGGTTCACATAGGAAGATTTTTTTATTCCAATTACATCAAAACACTGAACACAAGTGATCATGTTATCAAAAACGAAGGAAAGATGTGCCCAATAAAATTAGCAGCACAAATGCTAAAAGCCTTCCTATCATCAAAAGAAATGCATGTCACGCCTTCATCATCAAACGAACAATCACTGGTGTAGCGATACTAGTCAGCAGAAACTCAGCAACAACAAAATTTAATGCAAATAACAATGCAAGGAAATTTCAAAACATCTCATAGATTACCAAACAAACCAAGGAACTAATGAAAAATGCTAGCTGCCTGATAAAGAGAGCTACAAGCACCAGTCAAGAACCGATTATCAACTGTTCTCTCTTTCGACAAAATAAACTGTCAGAAGATAGTGTGCCCCATCAAGAACTCGTGTTCAGCATAATTTAGCTAGAAAACAAGCTCAATTTAGGAAGAGATAAGATAAGATCATCAGAGAACATACAGAGTCATCTCCGTTAAGTTCAAAAAATGCAGTGGGTCCTTTTTCCTTTAGCATAGACTGAACACTAGTCAACAGCAATGAACAATGCTTCTGGCTGGATCCAATTTTTTCGCTGCGCAGAAGAGCGAATATTTTACGAATGTCTGTTCCAGATATACTATGCCCTCCCACAACCTGAATTAACTGTGCAATCTTGGAAATAACATCGTCATTTTCTTCAAGAGAAAACCAACCAAGGAGAAAACCAAGCATTCCTGCTCTGACACATGAAGCTCTATTTGTAATGGAATCTTTCAGAAGATGCTGAAGAACATCAAGCCCATAATGCCGCAATGAGCCACTGCTCTGCCCAACCACAATAAACACAAAAAACAAAATTACTAAGACAACTATATATTCAAGAAAGATACAGTACACAGGGAACAAAGTACACATCCACAATAAACACAGCAAAAGCAAAAAATTACTAAGACAACTGCATATTCAAGAAAGATAAAATACACAGGGAACCTATAGTACACACCTTCTGGAGGACACTCAGGAAAAGAATAATCACATCTTCATTCTGTTGTTAGAAGGAAAAATAACCATGTCAGTAATGTAGAATTCAGAGTGGCCCAAAATGATATTTAAATATTAAATCTTGCAGGAAGTGCCCACGAAGAAAATAATTGAGGCAGCAACAAATAATGAACAACTGATATCTTGAGATGAGGAAAAAAAAAAAAAACATTCTACAAACACCCATTTTGATAGTCAATTTTGACATGTAATCAAGGGTTGCTTAAGTTCAACTTGACCTAAAGCCTATTAGATCTTACGCCCAAACTAAAAATTTGGGGTGCATTAAACAGAAATTCCAAAAATAATAATAATAAATTCAAAATCTTATAAGCAACCCAAAACCTCTTTGTAGATTTCAAAACATTAACCATTAAACAATTTACCCGTTGAGTAATTTAGAACTCATTTAAAATATAATTTAAGACTGGAATCATTAGTTTGAATTTCATTTTGATCATTATCCCCAGTTAAAATACGATATCGACCTTGATTTTCTGAAAGGGCATCCCCCCTTTACAAGACCATTAAAAATCACCGCCGGTGCTATTAAAAATCACCGTCGCATCCCTTATGGATTCTGAAAATATACTAAAAGTTATTAACGCTAGGGCGTCCCCTGTAAGCGACGCGCCACGGCGGAGCCCAGCTGTAGTGAGAAATGAGCAAAGGTTGCTAGGGCATTTCCCCAGAAGCGACGCGCTACATCGAAGCCCAAATGTACTGAGAAATGGGCAAGGGTTGCTAGGGCGTCTCCCCGGAAGCGACGCGCCACAACAACATCCGGTTGTGACGAGAAGTCGGCAAAGGCTCTCATGCCTTTATGGACGTGGTTTAAAGAAGAAGGTAGTACCAAAATACAAAGTCCGTTTTGCCTCATGGAATGTTGGGACTCTTTCAGGTTAAAGTATGGAAGTAGTAGATGTTATG
The DNA here is from genome assembly GCA_030490835.1 of Annona cherimola. Classification (NCBI taxonomy): domain Eukaryota; kingdom Viridiplantae; phylum Streptophyta; class Magnoliopsida; order Magnoliales; family Annonaceae; genus Annona; species Annona cherimola. Next base: position 97,500,147 of record CM059973.1, on the reverse strand, counting down.
AGACGGAGAAGAATTAATATAGCATGCCTTCAAGAGACTAGGTAATGCGGGACATGAAGATATTTTCATAAATTTGGGTTTAGATTGTTTTTAGGATGTTTATTTCTATTTTGGAAGATCTCCTAGATATATTTAGAAGATCTCAAAGAATATTTTAGAATCTGTTTAAAATAAGCATGCATATATTTTAAGTTTACTTCCTAAGAAGTTTACTTAAAATATACAATTTTCTTTTCTAGAAAGATTTTCTTAAAATATTTTAGAATCTGTTTAAAATAAGCATGTATTTATTTTAAGTTTACTTCCTTAAGAAGTTTACTTAAAATATACAATTTCTTTTTCTAGAAGGATTTCATTTGCTAAGATTGGGTGGTATGTTCACCTATAAATACAACCCTTGTAAACTCTAAAGGGAGATCAGTTTTGAGAATTATAAAGAAGTGTTTCTTGGTTTTTCCCTTCTACTCCTCTTTTCTTTATCTTTCTCCTTGTTCTTCTACTCCTTCTACCTTCCTTCTTCTATTCTCATCTCTTTAGAGGTTCCTTCCTTTTTCTTCTATTTTCTTCTCTACCCATCCTACATCACTAGGTGAAAAGGAAAGAAACCTAAAGAGATTAATGGATTCAAATTATGGTATATACGAAAGGATGGTAATAGAAATGGTATAGGGATAATAGTAGATAACAAATTCATAAATAAAGTTGTAGATATCAATAGAGTAAATGATAGAATTATTCAAATAAAACTTGTATTAGGTGTAGAGGTCATAAATGTGATTAATGCTTATGCACCACAAGTAAGATTAAATAATAGAATCAAGAAACAATTTTGGGATGACTTAGATAGTGTAATGCAAAAGATACCTAACCAGGAAAAGGTGGTAATAGATGGAGATTTAAATGGACATGTAGGAAAGGAAAATGTATGATATGAGAGAAGTCATGGAGGTTTCGGCTTTGGAATAAGGAATGAAATGGAGAATGTCATTTTGGACTTTGCTATAGCATATGATTTGGTTATAGTAAAAACCTTATTTCAAAAACAAGATGAACACTTGCTAATTTTCAAGAGTGGGACTAATTCTAGCTAAATAGATTTCTTCCTTATAAGAAAATTGAATAGATCTCTTTGCATTAATTGTAAGGTTATCCCAGGTGAGAGCTTAGCTATGCAGCATACATTATTAGTGATGGATATATACACACAAAAAGAGTCAACAAAAACTAAAGACAATATAATTCCAAAAATTAAATGATAGAATTTAAAGGGAAACAACATAGAACTTTTTAATGAAAGAATGATAGAAGAAAGAAAATCAGGGACACAAGAAGATGGAGTAGAATCAATGTGGGATAAAATGACAACTAATATAATAAAAAGTATGACAAAGCATTGTAGGTCTATATAAAAATCATAGATCCTCACAAAGGGAAACTTGGTGTAGGAATGAGAATGTTCAAAAAGCTATAAATGCTAAACAAGAACAGTTTAAAACATAGCAGAAAAATAAAAATGATACAAATTTACAACAATACAAACTATCAAAAAAAACTACTAAAAAGATTATTAGTGATGCTAAACATAAAGTTTATGACAACTTATATGACAGATTAGGAACTAAACAAGGTGAAAATGATATTTTTAAGTAGGCTAAATTAAGAGAAAATAAAGGCAAAGATTTAACACATGTTCGATGTATTAAAAGTGATGACCAAAGAGTTCTAGTCAAAGATGATGATATTAAAGAAATATGGAAAACTTATTTTTATAGTTTACTAAATTATACCCCACACGAACATTTAACATTATATGTTAGTTTAAATAGAGAAGAAAATAGGAATATTAGTTATTTCCCAGAAATTCAAATATCTGAAGTAAAGGAAGCTCTAAGGAAAATAAAAACAGGAAAAGTCTTGGGCCCAGATAATATTCCAATTGAGGCATGGAAGTGCATGGGAGATGTAGGTGCAACATGGTTAACAATTTTTTTTAATAAGATTATAAAAACAAAGTTAATGCCAAGTGAATGGAAGAAAAGCATTAAAGTTTCAATCTATAAAAATAAGGGAGATATTCAAAATTGTGCAAATTATTGTGGAATAAAACTAATGAGTCATACTATGAAATTATGGGAAAGAGTAATTGAACATAGACTAAGACGGGAAATTAATGTATCTGAAAATCAATTTGGCTTTATGTCAAGAAGATCAACCACTGAAGCTATTTTCTTACTGAGACAACTATTTGAAAAGTATAGGGAGAAGAAAAAGAACTTATACATGATTTTTATTGATTTAGAAAAAGCATATGATTGAGTACCAAGAAAGTTAATATGGCAAGTGATGAAAAAAAAAAGAATTAATAACAGAAACATTGATATTATTAAAAATATGTACGAGGAGGGTTGTTGCGAATGTGAGGACCATTAGTGGAGATATTAATATCTTCCCATTTAAAATAAATTTACATCAAGACTCAGCCTTGAGTCCTTACCTTTTTACCTTAGTAATAAATGAAATTATTAGACATCTCTAAGAAGAAGTACTTTGGTGTATGTTATTTGCAAATGACATTGTTCTAATAGATGAAACTAAAGAATGACTAAATTTAAAATTGAATAGGTGGGTAGATGCTTTAGAATCTAATGGTTTCAAAATTCGTCGCACAAAAACTGAATATATGAAATGCAATTTTAACAATAGAGAGAACCCAGATGAGGAACCAATTAAGATTTTAGATCAAGTAGTAACAAGAACTAATCACTTCCGGTACCTAGGATCAATAGTTCAAGAGAGTGGAAATTGAGAAAGATATAATACATAGAATTCAAAAGGGATGGAAAAAATGGAGAAGTGTGCCAAGAATTTTATGTGACCGTCGAGTTCCAATCAAACTAGAAGGAAAATTTTATAAGACTGCAATTAGACCTGTTATGCTTTATGGGGCAGAATGTTGGGCAGTTAAAGAACAACATATACAAAAAATAAGCGTAGCGGAAATGAGAATGTTAACAAGGATGAGTGGTAAAACAAGAAAAATAACATTGTGAATGAAATAATTCGAGAAAACTTAAAAGTGAGGCCAATTTATGATAACATGAGAGAAAATAGATTAAGATGGTTTGGTCATGTTAAAAGGAGGCCTAAAGCAGCATCGGTTAGGAGAACAGAGTCTATCCAAGTAGAATGTGGCAGGAGAATGAGAAAAAGACCCAAAAAAACATGGATGAAAGTAATTAAACAATATTTAAAAATATTACAAATTACAGAAAATTTATTCTTAAATCACCAAGAATGGCACAACAGAATCCATGCAGCCGACCCCACCTAGGTGGGAAATGGCTTACAATTATGATGATGGCGATGTTGGTTGTGATCTCCAATTATAATCCTTCTGCTAGTCAAGCCCGTTAAGAAAGTGGTGGGTGCAATAAAAATTGAAGATTTGAGTTTGCCAACATTCCCTAATAGAAACAACATACACCATTCATCATTTTATTTTATTTTTATTTAGCAGATTTCTCATCATTCATTCTATTTATATTGCATCACACATATATTTACAGTCAATTGGAGACCAATTTTGTCACCATGATTGGAGTCTGACGCCTATCCCATAACTGGACAGGGCCTCTCATCTTAAAAGTGGGCCAGTTGATTTTCAAATTTTGGCTTTTATGTAGTTGAAGACCCCATCGTTTACTTTCAATATACTCCTGGAGATTAATAGAGATGTTGGGATAGAGAATGGTCAATGCAGCACATGTCAGCATTGATCATGGAAGATCAGAAGAACCCATTAATTTGTTCAATGACTTGGACAATCTTTCATATTTAACTGTCATTCATAGTTTGCCCTTATTATGGAGTTTCCTCCGACAAATGTCTTTCTTTGTTGTTCATGTTCTTCCTTTATACCACTGTAATATCTGCAATTATGGGTGTGCTAGATTTTCAAAGAAACCTATCTAAAGTTTTTCTTTCTAAAGTTTTTCTCTCTCCACAACTACCTTATTTCCTAGTCATTTCTTCACATCTTCCTCCACAACCACCCTATTTTCAGTTATTTCTCCATAACTTTTCAAACAACTGCCCTATCTATTTTAACTTTATTCTCTTTACTTATCACCATTACCTCTATCATATCACATCACTTCAAAAACTTTTCATTCAAAAGTTTTATCAAATACAAAAACACACCCTATGATACTTAGAAAAGTGACAAAACATTAAAGTCGCTACATGTCTCATCACCATCATCACAAGCTCTTTCCCACCTCTGTGGGGAAGTCACTACTTGTCTACTACCATATAATTCTTCTTTAGTTCCCTTCTTTTCATTCAGTAGAAATATAAAGTGATTGTTGGATGAGATACCTTTATGATAGGGACATTTTTAGTGTCAAACTTCCCATCGACAAGCATATCAAGCAGAGAATCCAAAAGTCCCAGACCAGGTCGCCACTGGCAAAAGTCTAAAAGCAAACTCTGCAATGTTTGATAGCCCACACCAACAAGTGATCTGAATGCTGACTGCAAAAATCAAAAAGAAAATGATCATCTTAATGGAAGAAAATAAATAGTAGACATCAGACTTCAAAGTGGTCGAATACAAGCATGCCAGCTGAAGAAGACTTGAAATCACGCGTGCAGCAATTTTTTTCCACTTTTCAATACCCCGTGGAAAACGGTCCAAAATTCACTATAGCAGCTAGCCAGTGAATGAACGTAGCATTGATGAAATTTGCACAAAGAAAATTAGGAATGCTAGTAAAGAAAGGAATTTTCTATCAATGTGGAGGAGAACACTTTGGCGCCTTGTAACATTGTTGGACTTGTCCAAGTCTTTTTTATTCTCTCTCTTTTTTTCTTCTTGTTTTTTCTTTTTGAAAGATTATAAATATGATTTCTGTTTTTTCGACTTGCTTTTCTGTTTGAAAGGTTTTGACATGATTTCCATTTTCTTTTACTATTACTCCTCTAATTAATTCCTTTCACAGGTTTGAGGATAGGGAGTGAAAATGAAAAATAAATGGAAGGAGTAACAAATTGCCTTCAACTTCTCAGTAATATGCACTGCAATGCTACAAACTTTTCCTATGATGAAATAGAAATGGAGACTGAGAAGAAGGACAGAAGCCTGATATCAATTCTGAAAAAATGGTTAAGAGTACCTTTGAGGTATCATTTCCGCTGAGCAAAGATGTCAATGTTTGGAGGACGTTCAGGACCAATTGCTCTCCAGTTTTCTCATCAAGAGTCCCATTCAGCAAAGATACAATATGCAAAAAGCACTCACCATCACGGAACAAGGTCTGATAGTACTGAAAAGAAGTATGTATAACATCAGAACATGTGTAGACAAGCACCAAGCAAATGAAATTCGAGACTTCCATGGTTATTGACAAGCAGAAAACAAGGCCGCCTTAGAATGTGGAATCTTTATTTCCAAGCATGACGAAGTGGAGGTCGTTGATTGCAATACTAAATAATAGTTCTCAAACTCACATGTCACAGAAGAATTAGAAAGCTATAGTATCAAATTTAGAACCTTCACGCATCATTCCATATATGAATGTATGCAGTAGAGTTGCATGAATTGAAAGAAAGTCCAAAACATGATAACTTCCTAAGGCATGTTCAGAGAAAGTGCACTACATGACAATTAGAATTTTTCTTGAAACTTTTGCAGCATTAAAAAGAAGTGAGACAATTATTCATATCTTACCTTTGAGAAACAATTTAGATGTGATATTACCTGCCAATCATTCAACTCTCACATTTGAACGATTCATCTATAAATTTATTTCAAAAAGCAACAGCTGACGGATTCTCATGAAATCACAAAGGATTCACATCCCAACTCAATATAACTGGCATGCAAGTCCAAGGCTACAGGAATGGCATCAGCTTAAATAGCCTTATGGAATCAATCAACCATCATGGAGGATTCAATTTTCATGAACTGAAAAAAAAAAAGCATGGAAAAAGGATAATCATATTCACGCAGCAGACGTGAGTTTATGATGACCACCATAAGTGCTCCTACATGCTTGTTCGTTTCAACGAAATGCTCAAAATCAAAGGAAAAATTCATAACAAAGAGCAAGAATTTCAAGAGAAAAGACATGACAAGATCATGAAAATAATGCCACCACTCATCAAATATGCGATAGCATTCCAATTTTCTCACCGCAGACAGAAAAGAATCCATATGTTACATTCAACATCATCCAAAGAAGAAAGTCACACCATGAGAGCCATAAGGGAATGTCTCCATCACTTTGTTTCTAAAATTAACTTTTCGTGCCCCATTTCTGCGAACTTATTGCTAAATTTTTGCCTTACTATATTACGTAGTGCTGGTGCTAGTAAGACTTAAAACTAAGAATATATTGTAAAGAATTACTTGGTTAACAACATAATATGTTTACCATTTGGTCAATCAGAAGCAAATCCCTCATGCCAGTCAACAGATCGATTGATAGTTCTGCAAAACTGTTCTCTCTTTCCTTTGCGCGAGTAAATGTTTCCAAATATTTAGAACATAACTGCAACTTTGCAACTTGGTCTTCCTCAGAACATGGCAGTAGCTGCAAGTAATGGTTGGTCAGCAAAATTCACTAAACTAAACTTGGAAAAACTTGATCATAGAATTTTTTTTAGAGAGTTTTTACGGTAACATTTAAATCTAAATTCATCGTGGAAAACTCATGGTTGGAGTGATTAAACTTCTGACACATTATGACCAGCCAAGTTCCATTTGTATTTAAAAAAAAAAAATTCAAAATGCATGCACAGAATCAATGACATTAAAAAACCACAAACGTAATTTGAACTTTTTCTTGAAAGCAGTGAGACCCAAACCTCAGTCACCAATGCCAGACATCTCTATATAATTAAGACCAACTTTTCAGACCACTGCTATGTGCCTTACTTCCCCTCATATATCACAATCTCTGATACTATATAGCCAGCCACACTGTGCAGCAATACATCCAACCAGAAAATTAATTTTTTTTTTTTTTTTTATAAAAACGCAGGCGCAGCATATATATTTCTCCCTGTGAAACTTGATAATTTTTTTTAAATTTGTTCGGTATTTGTTTTGATTTTTGAAAATCCAAAAATAGGGAGTGAATACCTTCACCACCTATATCTTCCTACTTGTGAAATTTGGCAATTTTTTTGAATTTGTTTGGTACATCGTCCTACGGGGAAAAAGATATAGGTGGGGCCCACATACTTATGAAAACAAAAAATTAAAAATTAATTTTCTGGCTAGACACATTGCTGGAGCAATACAGCCAGCCATATAGTTTCAGAACCCCATGTGTACAAGGCATTAAATATGATTGCGACTGGATGAAGCTGCTCCACTATTAAGCAGTATCAGTTGTTCTGAGTGGACACTCAACTTGAACATTTGATACAACACTAATAGAGACTAAAAGGGTCAATTACCTTCATCAAGCCCAGAACATGATCCAGCACATGTTTTCTTAAATCTTTTTCCCAGAATAATTCAAATAAGCAGTCAATACATTTGGAATTATGCAAAACAGAACTTTTCACATCATCTGCAATCAAAATATATTCAGTGAAGAGCTCCAGGCAGTCCTGCATGCATTTAATCCAATTTTTGCCTGCCTCTGTTGAATTCTGCCAATTTTGATTCAGGACCCCTTCATGGGACTTGCTTTCAGCAAGAGGGCTTAAATTGACTAGTCTCCCTAACTCTTGCGCTTGAATGCAAGCAACTTTAAGCACTCGAGCACTAGCATCCAGTGTCTTAAAGGAAGCAAGAGTTTGCTCAGTTGCAAGTTGTAGGATCCTTTGTAAGCTCTTTGCAAGAACAGTTGTGATCTCAGGATTACAGGCAGATTGCTCGAAAGCATCTAATAGAGCTGAACACTCTGGCTGCCACAAAGTGAAAACAAGTTAAATGTTAGCACTAAAAGATCCAACACTAATCCAGCAAACATAAGAATTGACGATGCACATCACAAGAATTGCAATTGACCATGAAACTATTGAAAAACATAGTGAGAAAAAAAAAAAGGCATAGACCAATAATTCTGTGACCCCTAAAACAGTGAAAACATAAAGGAGCACTTTCCTGCAAAATTACTAATAGCGTTAAAAATATAGTGCAGAAAGCACAAAGACTTCAGAAACAAAACTATAAATTAAGAACTTCTGAAGAAGAGAACAGCCAAGCTCCCAAGAAACTATTAAATTGTTCTGAAAGGCTTTTGTTATTTTGCAGAATCACAAATTCCTGGAGCTCAGTGGACTGATTTGTCGAAAGCGCAGCTTCAAGGGCCAAAAAAAATAGTAGGGGTGGGGGAGGGTTAGAGGACTTTTTCCAGCAATCCTGTGCAAACATACCGGCTTAGAGTATGGCCTCGCACTAATCTTAAAATCCTCCTTTCTGTAGGTTTGGTTCTAGAAATAGTCTTCAACATTAAATGGCATCAAACTAATTTGTGCATCAACCAATATTGATATGGGATCCCACAATATTCACAGTATCACATGATTTTCAATGAGAACATATGGAAATTATCCGCGGTAACACAAGATTCAGCTGTATTCAAGATATTGTATAATCCTAGTCTCAATGGCTCACCAGCAAGTATTGGCTATATCTGACATAACAACATAAGGACGACAACAGACATTGTTATTCTTCTTTCTGGGCACAAAACATGTAATACAAATGATAGCAGATTAGGAGAAGGAAGAGATGAAGCGCTAGGAATGTGTCAGGGGAAGTTTACGAACACATAACCTACTGAGATGGATCTAGTGAGCTAATAAAGGAATGACAAGTGGTTATATCTTGCAAGAGACCACTATAAATGCTGGTGTGCAATGGAATTTGGTATCATTTGCCATTTTGAGAACTCAGTTCCTAATTCTAATAGCATAGCTTGGATTTCTCTCCTCTATCTACTTTTGCCCAAATCCCTATTTCCCTTCTCAATCCCCTTGCATGGGACTGGTTACCTGCAATTTGATAGACAGTCATCTTCACAGCATGATCAACGGCTTTGATACCAAATCGCGGAAACCAGTCTCATGCAAGGAAACTTAGAAAGTGAGAGACAGACGAGACAAGACAACAGACAAAAGACAGGCGCATGCGCACGCGCGCACACACACACACAGAGAGAGATCTAAATTAGCTAATCTAGAAATAGGTAATGAATTCTCAGTTAGGTACACAAAGGCAACTGCATTGCACATCAGAATTTATAGCAATCACTTACAAGCCATAGCCACCTCTTGCTCATTGATTGGCTCACAATATCCAATCAGCAGGTGATTAGGAGCTTGCCAACTCCTCTTACTTGGAGGCAAGTAATTTAATAAGCAAGTGATTCTCGACAAACAGAAAATAAAAGAAAACTAACTCAGTGAAATGGACAGTCACCTGATTGACTTAACCAAGTGACTAGCCCGGTTAAAGCTGAGACATTGTTTGCAAACTTTCCAAAAGAAAACATCCTCCAAAAATTCAATGATTCTGGCACCAGTAGAATCATGAAAAACAAAGAGAATGGTTGAGCTTATTTTCACCTCCCTTGTACCTCAAAGGTCATGGTGAAGGCTAAAGGGTGTGTCAAATCAATTATGGCGATTACCAAGGTTAAAATAAAGCTTGTCTGTATGGGTAATTAAGTTTTGAAAGGCTGCTAAAAGCAAGGATTGTAGAGTTTCCTGCCCAAACAACTCTCTATGAACCACAACAATGAGATCAGCCCAGCAATCATTCCAGAACAATAAATTCAGTATTCAACCTACTTGCTAGGAACATACAAATAACTAGGGGTGCAACTTGGGTTTATGAAACTCGGGTTCAGCTCAACCCTAACCCCAACCTTACTTGTTAAATCTAAATCCCAACCTTAACCTGAGCCTTATTTGTAAAACCTGAACCTCGACCCTATTTATATATACCAGATTTGGGTAAGAATTCAGTTTGACAAATTTTTGTTTAAGTTTAGAGTGACAAGTTAAATTTTCATGTCAATGTAAATTAATAAGTCATCTACATGAAAATAATAATATATTGCCCAATTAAATTTAAGAAAAATATAGTAATATAATATACTTTAAAAAAAAAATTCAAAATAGGAAGAAAACCAACAAATTTGAAAGTAAATAATACATAAATGAAAATGATATAATGTAAATGTAAAAGTAAATAATATAAACATAAATGTAAATACAAATGGAAAATGATATAATATATACTTCCAACATTACAAATATCTATGCAAACATAAATAATGGAAAAGGAAGCAACAAATGTAAAAGTACATAAACATAAATGTAAATATAAGGGTGTGTTTGGCAATTAATAAAAAATGTCAAGTTAAAACTTTTCAATCTAAAACTTTTCACTCTCCACAGCTATCATACTTTTTAATCATTTTTTCACATTTTCCTATACAACTACCCTACTTTTCAATCATTTCTACACAACTATCCACACAACTAACCTATCTATTTTAACTTTATCATCTTTACTACTCATCATTACCCCTATCATATCACATCATCTGACAACTTTTACTCTCCAAAACTTTTCATCAAAAGTTTTATTTATTACCAAACACACCCTAAATGAAAATGATATAATTTACCAATAATTAATTTCAGGGTATGTTTGGCAATGAGTAAAAAATGTCAACTTAAAACTTTTCAATATAAAACTTTTCACTCTCTACGACTATCATATTTTTTAATCATTTTTCACATTTTCCTATACAACTACCCTACTTTTCAATCATTTCTACACAACTACCCACACAATTAACCTATTTATTTTAACTTTATCATCTTTACTCCTCATCATTACCCTCATCATATCACATCATTTGACAACTTTTACTCTCCAAAACTTTTCATCAAAAGTTTTATCCATTCCCAAACACACACTCAATATAACAAATATCTAAGCAAACATAAATATCAATAATATAAAATACATCAATATGAAATATTATTCAGAATTTATATATTTGTCTTTAAATATAGACAAGGAAATTGGGTTTGGATTCCTCTAGCCCAGGCTTTGTAAAAGTGAGCCCACGTACTAATTTCCTCGGGGTTCAGTGGGCCAGGTACAAGCTCAACCCAGCCCAACTTGAACCCCTACAAATAGCTAGCTGTCATTGGGATATTTAAAAATTTGTACCAGAATGGACAATCATACACTTCTCAATCCTCTCTCCTCTTGGCTGCTACTAGTAACCATATTATGAAGGACAATTGGATAAGGTGGTCATAAAGATTCAAAAAACGTATTTGAGAGAGAGGTCTTTAAGGATATTTCAGCATTACAACAAACAACATCGTGCAACAAACATTCATAAAATAGGTGAAAAGTAATGATCTATGATGACAAAATGCCGCCATTATTTGTTATATTCCAAATTTTAACTTCTGTAAAAAATCTAGTAGTGCATGTAATTTCCAAAAAAAAAAAATTCTAGCACTGTAGGAGGTAAAATAACTAACATGGTCTACCACCCATTAAACGAAGTTAGAAAGGACATTCCGTTTCTTCGACTAAATATAATTTTTTAAAAATTATATAGATGGTTCTTTGACCATCTCAGACGAATAAGTACAGGAAATGATTTAGATTAATAGAATAACTAAAAAGGTATATTCTAAAAATTTGCAGGAGTAAGATTTCCAAAGTTGTAAAAGAATAAATACCAGGTTATGTGAATTCCCATTTAGTGTCGCAGCAAACTCCACAAATGAAATTACTTCCACTTGTAGAATTTCAATTTCACAGTGCTTTATCTGCCCCTTGATCGAATTAGAGCGCACATTGAAGTTTTCAGGAACGAAATCAGGATATGTAATGTTCTCCTCAGAAACTTCTTCTAAAGCTGATCCAAAGTAGAAAAAATTCTCAGAGAAGATAAGGTCCCATATTCCTTTCCCACGAAATACTTCCAGTAATCTTGGTGAGGAGACTAGAACCTTTCTAAATGCATAAAGGACATAGTGTTGCAAACTGTAGGCTAAAACCCTGCAGAAAAGATCGGTTTAATGCATAAGCAAAAAGATTCAAATAAGAAACAACAACAGCATTCATGCACATCCCAAAGATGGATCAGATGGTTGTTGAAAATATTTTGAACCTGGTAGTGGCAACTAAGTGCATCAGATGACACAGATAGTAGTAGTAGAGGATAAGCATGGTGTAAGTTGCAGCAATTTCTAAATATTAGCTTCCAACCATAGAAAATTTTAATTGATACAGAAATGAAGACAAGAACAAGAATCTAAACATAATCCTTACAAATTTAGAGAAAGCATATGGTAGGATCCCAAGGAAACTAATGTGAGGGCTAGTAACAAAGAAATAAAGCTTGTTTGGATAGAGGAAAAGAAAGAAAAAAATATCTTTACTCACGCTTTAATTACTAAAGAGATACTTCTATGGTGTGAGCCATGTTAGGCCAACCTCCATAATTAACCTCCATGATTAAATCAAATCCAATTCACTGATCGTATCTAACATCATTTGTTTATCATGACACCAAAAAATTACTCTAATTGAAATCTTGGGTGAGTTGTACCTGCTTTAAAATATTCATAGTCATATGTCAAATATGAACATCACTTAGATTTATTCACGGATGTACTAAAATGTTATGATAATTTACAGAGTTATTTGCGCTCATGACTATGACCTTCTACCTAATTACACCTACGCCAATGACATAAATTTTATTGCATATGTGCCAATGGACTTCTAAATTTTTCTTTTTCTCTATTTCCCAAATTGTCCTATGTATATCTTCCTCCAAAACCCTAGCCAACAGCAACCTAGCAGCCATATTTGCCTTCTAAGAGCCGGCTCACATCATGGTTCCAAAGGTGGCCATCAGAAGTTCCTTTGCACAGCAAAGCAGGAGAGAGAGGTGGTTGGAAGCATGAGTTTTTGTAGATTCCTCACATTGGAGTTGAGTTCCGACATGACAAGGGGGCCAGTGTTCGAATGGGGAGAACTCGGTTTGGCAGAGCTAATTAGCAAATTGATGATCGGCTGATGATAAGTCGAGGGTGTTGGGTTTCCAATGCGGAGGCGCAGGTTTCAAGATTAATGGTCGAGCTTGGAGCAGAGAGGGTGTTGCAGGAGTTGAAGTGTGCATTGATGACGAGGAACAAGATGCAAGTGCCAATGGTCGTTTCTCAGAGATTTCTGGTGATCAAAGTAAAAATCTAGCGCATTGGGTCAGAATCAAAACAACGATTAGATGTTGTTGACAAGAGCACATGAACTGTTAGAAGCTCACATGGCGAGCACATATGATGGGCAGCAGTGGCAGAAAGGATTAAGGCCAGAGCTTCTACTTGAGGAAGAAGATCCACTGGCAAGGTGCATCAGCTGTATACTGAAACATGTGATATCTAAGGGAATTTTAGGTAATAAAAAAATGAGAAATGGACAGAATAGGCATGGATGTGAATACTTCAAAAATCCTTAGGCACATAAGCAATAAAGTTTACGTCATTGGCAAAGGTGCAATTTATGTAAAATGTCACGGCTATGAGCACAAATAACTCTTTTAACTTATAAAATCATCTATATATGCACATTGGATAACATGCAACTGAACACGTGGAATATTCCTTTGAACTGTATGTTTTGTTACATCATATCCCCAAATACCTCTTGATATTTTTACTGAAAGAATACACAAGTTTCTAATGTTTCCGTACAACTTATCAAACATAGATTTTATTATCTGATTTGATATATCCTTTGGGATGTCAATATACTCCATGCTAAGGTGTCAACATATCCACAATATCAATACTCCAAACACTGGTTACAACTATGCTAAGGTGTCAACATATCCACAATATCAATACTCCAAACATTGGTTACAACTATGTCATCTGCAAGTAAAATGAACCAGGGGTATCTCCTTGCAAATGCCTTGGTAGCTGGTCCACAACTTACATAAAAGGATATGAGCTCCATGTTGTATTTTATGTAACCTAAATTAATTGGAAACTTATGGATGTCACTTTTGTTATGGCTCTCTAGAATGTATCCTTAATACTGTTAAGAGAATGGTCAAGCTTTACTGGGAGGAATATGAGCAATTCGAGCATGCCAGTTGTTGGAGGTCCGGACTTCACATCTGGAAATTTTTGAATTTTTTGAAAACTTATATATTCCCCAGACAAAATCTCATCTTACGATACATAACATCTATTTTTCTTCATCATTACCTAGATTTCCCATCTTCCACTATATGCTTTGAGACATGTACATACTACAACAACCCACCTTTCCAAATTCACAATGCTTTTCAATTCCACCAACCAAACACTAAAGGAACAACACATAAAAATAATGCACAAAGGACCTCAACTTGGTCCGTTTGGAAAAAGAGAAAAAAAAAAATTTCAGACTACAACGAAGAAAATACAAGATCAGGAATACAAGCAGTCAATTCATTCATAAGAATCAAAATTACTATTTCCATTCTAAAATTCCGAGAACCTTGCATGGGACAGACTCCACAGTCCTTGTATCTGCAAAATGACTGTCACCAAAACTAGTATATTAAGGTGAAGTGGCCAGTTATGTAATGGAATTCAGGGACAATGTCAAAAGTTAGTAAGAAAAGGGTAAACAAACTAATGTGTACATTCAAGTAGAAAGCCCGGGCATTTTGCATTTTAAACCCTCTAACTTTGCCTATTCACATTTTAAGCTCCGAAGTTTGGCCATTGGCATTTTAAACCCTGAAAATTTTGGTTCACTTGCATTTTAAACCTTAACCCATAACGGCGTTAAAAACAACCGTTAATTCATGCAAAATAACATAAATACTCTCCAATATTTAAAAAAAAAAAAAAAAAAAAACTCAAATCTGTACTAAATAGAAAATGTTGTTGAATCAATTAAGAACAAAATAGAGAAAGCCTAATAGTCAAGTTTAAAATGTAAAAAAAAATTCTTTTTTTTTAAATATTAGAGTGCATTTATGTCATTTTACATGGATTAATGGTAATTTTTAATGTCGTTACGGGTCGAGGTTTAAAATGGAAAAGAACCAAAGTTTTCAAGGTTTAAAATGCAAATGGCCAAACTTTGAGGTTTAAAATGGAAATAGACAAACTAAGAAGGTTTAAAAAAAAAAAAAAAAAAACAAACAAACAAACAAGCAAGCAAACTTAGAAAGCGCTAACAGAGTCAGGAAATACCTAAAAATACATGTTCAAGGTGGTGACCTATAACCCAGGGGCCTAAATTGTCCACGACAAGAACAACATGGAAGGGTTAATTGCACTAACCTCGAAGAGGATTGAGCTAACACTTTGATGATGATGATGGGGAAACATATGCAAATGGCCCACCACCATAAAATCAGTACATGGATTAAAAGATAGATGGACTGACACCAACAGGAACAAACAGGCGAATGCAAGGTAGCTAGAAAGATAGTGGATGGTTGAACTGATGGACGCATATATAGGAAGTCATAATTACCAGAATCAAATAAACACCTAAGCCAAGATTTAAAAATGCAAAACATTGAAATAAGCTCAGAAGAATAGTAGCAGATTTTGATGATGCTCAGTAGTTGAAATGATTAGACTAGGATTTAATAAAACAAAATGGGATCATTCACCTCAAATGGCTTGGAAGCTCATTCTGATTAGAACAAGCTTTGATACATGGAAATAGAGTATGAACAACCCTCATGATCCATTTAACTGAAAGTTCCCAGTACACAAAAGAGACAGGCACAGCACTTCGTCCAACTGATGCTTGCAAGCAATGAAATTCCATGTCTTCCGGTGCAAGGAGAAATGAACAGAGTACCCTGCTTAGTTTAACTGCATAGTCATTCCAATTTTGCAAGTTATAACACCGCTGTGATTTTTCCCCAATAGATTCCTCAAGTTCCACACAAAAAACAGTTTCCATTGACAAATTCACCCTCCGTTGTTCCAGTTCCTGAAGCATGAAAGCAGGCCAACAGATATTGTTGGCAAATTTATGCACTCGGCCAATTTCACAGAGGAATTGCAAATTATTCAGATTCCCGAATCTAGACAGCAGTTAAGGACCCGGTAACAGTTAGCACAGAGGTAGAAGACAACATAGAAATGAGGAGTATGATCTCCGGAGAACAGAAATAGAAAACTTTTATTACTGGTCACATGAATTAGTAGAGAAATATATGCATGTGCATTTTCATCCACAATAAATACCAACCAATGCATGCTTGAAGTCATAAACTAGAAGAATGCCTTTCAAAGGATACACAGCTTCTCTCAAAACTTCCAAGGAAAGTATCTGGATCTGGAATACATAATAAAAAGGATTTCCACATCTGAAAAGAACCATTTTGAGCATCAGTTTCCAGAAATAATGTAACTTAAAAGCATGAAAACGCGTTACAAATATGCTCAAGACCAGAGATATTAGAGCCAATTTACAGGTCATCTTTTTATTTCTTTCAATAGTTAAATGTGTAATTCATACATCATGTCTGTACATATTCCTGCATTGTTTCCCAGGGAAAAAATCCATCATATTGTTAAAAGATATAAATTACAATAGCATGTGGAAAAACAGTCAAAACAGTTCAAGGCAATGTTGTATGACCTATTGAGTCCAAAGAGGAAAATGCATCTGGTAAGAAATGGCCACTCCCAATACAGTGCCATGACTTGTTGAGGAATGTTTGAATAGTATGCTGGGAAAAATTAGCGCAACTTGAGCTCATAAAACTCGGGTTTGCCTCAATCATAGCCCTAATCCTACCCTATTTGTAAAACTTAGACCCTAACACTACGCGTACATATTTGACACTCAAGTAAAGAGTGACAAGTTTAAAATTTTCTATGAACATAAAATAACTAAAAAATTATGTAAGACAAAATAATAATTCATAACCTAAATAAGTTTAGGAAAAGTACTGTAGAATACTTCTTCTAGAAGAAAATTTACCTTTTTGAAATATAATAGAAGGGAAGAAATCTAACCATTTCTAAATATTTTATTCAATGAAAATATAGCAAATCTGAACCCAAACAGACCCAATTTACTAATTGGAACAGGTTGAACCCAGGTTCTTTGGGTTCAGGTAGTTAAGAGACCAGATAGAGTATCGGTAGAGTATCGGTTTTTCTTGGGGTACGGCAAGCCAAGATCGAGCTCAACCCCACTCGAGCTGCACCCTATGTGAAATGGTTGTCAGAAACAGATGTGGTGCTGGGAATTAGGGAAATGTTTAAATCTTATATGTGAAACACTGTAAGCAAGACTAAGTCAATCAAATCACTCACTAAAAACGATGTCAAAGCTTTCAATTGAGAGCTAAACCCAAAGTTCGAGAAATCTAAAATTCAGCATATCAGTCAAATCAAGCTCAATACAAATTGTTTACAGCAGATTTAAAGACATTATCAGCTATTTTCTGCAACCAACAACACTTGATGAAACTTCTCATTTTTTCAAGCACCCCGCACAAATGGAGGTGGGATTGTGCAATGATAAAAGCTGCTTCCTTAGCAACCAAAGGTTGTAGATTCGAATCATTGGAAATACCCTTTTGTAACAAAGGGAGGGAAAGGCTGCATACATGGACACCTCTCCCCGGACCCCTGGTAGCTCTGGGCAGCAGGTTGGCCCTTTCCTGTCTCAGAAAATTAAACTGCCTAAAGAAGCTCACAGTTACTCCACAACCCACACAGCAAAGAATCGACCAGCATTACCAAGGTCACCTTTACTTTTGTTTTTCATTACAATAAACAACAAAGGGATATTCACAAAGAATTGCCAACATATATTGAAACAGCAATCAGATAAACAAATTTTAACCAGAATAAGGTACTCATATGCTAAAGAAGAAGATTTCATAGCTACCTCTCCACATCAGCGTACAGTGCATGTACTGATGATAGTGCATTGTTAGATGGAAAACTAAGTCCATCCAGTAGAACTTCAAGCCCCCCAATACTTTTAAAATGATTTTGCGACCGTGGGTTTTCAGTTAAAGCTAATTTCAAGGTGTTCAAAGTCAAATACTGAACAGGTAACTCTGTCCTTTGTTCCCTCAAACCAAGCCTTCTGATAACTCGTAAAAGCTCTACAGTCAAACAACCAGCTTTTGTCACCAACGTAATCCAAGAACAAGATGCCAGAAATATAGAAGACTGTTACCAACATGTAATCAGCTTTCAAAGATGCAACAGTTTTTTGAAACATCAAACAAGCAATTCCTTTGATAATTTTTTCTTCAGTACATCAGAGGAGAAACCCATACTAGGAGGCAGAATGTGACAAAGTACCATCAATAAGAGAGACCATGATGTTGACATACAACATTCAAAAATCATTGTATTTGATGAGAAGCAAACAATTTCTTCGTAATAATCCACATGTATGAATAGGGAAACAATTCCTAATATAGATTTAATTTAAACCTTGCACAGTAGAAACACCAATCTCACCAGGTTAACATGAACTCAATATTGATAATCATAACAACAAAAATAAACCAAACATCAAAATAAGATGCTATGATAGCCATGATTAGCTGCGCACTCATACTTGTTCGCCACTTGTAATATGCAGACTTTAGCCATGCCATGAAATAGCTTCTTGTAAACCAATAGAAAATTGCCGTGTGGCATGGGATGTAAAACATATAAATGATGGATGTGGAAAGAATTGGTGTACGCCCATTTGATACAAATTTCTCTCTAGATTGTTCTCTCTCCTCTCTCCTCCCTTCTCTCTTTTCTACTTCTCTTCCTACCCGTCCTGTCAGCCAAGCTTCCTCAAGAAGCCATCCCTAAAATCCTCATTGCAAGAATCCTCTTGAATAACTACCACCATATAAACGAGGATTTTTTATACAACATCAACCACTTGCTCTATAGTCTGTGCCTCTTCTTCAAGGCAACCAAAACAACTAAGTTTCATTAGTGAAAAGGTAAGTGAATATGATTATAGAACTATTAAGGAACACCAATTAAAAGAAAAGATTGGTCCGACTATAACATGCAAACCCCAAGACTGTCAATAAAGGGTATATTTGGGAAGTGATAAAACTTTTGTTGAAAATTTTTGCCATAAAAGTTTTTCAAACAAGAGAGAATGATGTGATATGATAGGGGTAATGATGAGGAATAAAGAGAATAAAGTTAAAATAAATAAGTTTGTTCTATAAATATGTGAAAATGATTGAAAAATATAGCAGTTTTTATAAGAAGATGAGAAGAAATTATTAGAAAAAAGAATAGATGTAGAGAATGAAAAGTTTTTAATTGAAAAATTTTAGGTGAAAAGTTATATCTTTAAACAAACACACCCTAAGTATCACAATGGAGGCGTTGGGCACACTTTTTAAGGGAACTACTAGACATGAAGCATAACGCATAAGAAAAATTGATAATCAAATGTTTGGACATGAAACACAACAAGAAACAGACAAAAAGATTACCAAAAAAATCAAGGCATGACAAAGCCATCAACATATCACTATCCGATAAATTTATTTTTCAGAACATCGTAACTGAGAGGTGAGTCCATTAAGGCTTCGAGCGGGGAAATTTTTAAGTGTCTGAATAAGGACAGCACAATAGCTCTTTTGTAATACAAAATAAGCAGATAGCAGAAAATATACATGGAAATGTCTCAAGGGTGTTAATGATCATGGTCAACCCGTTAACCCGCTCGTTCAACTCGTTTATAAATGGGTTTGAGTTCGGATTTTTGAATAAATAGGTAATGATCCGCCAACTCATTTAACCATTTAATTAAATAAATGGATTAAGGTTAAGTTTTTATAACCCGTCAACCCGTTTAGTAATCCATTTCACCCATATAACCTGTTCAACCCGTTTAATCTAATCAACTCATTTAACTCGCTTAACTCATTAAAGCTTTATATATATAAATGTAAACTCCTTGGTTATTTTCCTTCTTTAAGTTTTCTTCCCGTCACCTAATTTTCATTTTTCCACTGTTGCCCCAAGTCCATTTTCTCATTGTTGCCCTATTTCCATTTCCCCTATGCCGAAAACACCCACTCGTCTCTCCCTGAGAGATCATCATCTACTAGAGTCTAGGCTTTCAGGTTATTTGTTATACAACCCGTTAACAACCCGCCAACCCATTTATTAAATGGATTGTAAATGGATTAGGGTTGATGTTTTGTAAATGAGTTAATAAACAGATTAGGGTGAGATATTTTAAATGGGTTAGGATTAAGATTAGGCTCCAACCCGATCCATTAACACCCCTACTCAAGTTCCATAACAGCCGACTAGTAGAAAGTATACATGGAAATGTCTCAAGTTCCATAATAGTCAAAACCAATATAAAAAATAAGAGGAGGATGGCATACCTTACCTACTAACCAATTAAGACCACCTGCTTCCAAAACCGACACAATTGCTCTCTGCTGCCATCGAGACTTTGCATCGGAAATAGAAACCTTCAAGCTGCTTGAAGGATCAACAGTACATGCTGAGTCCTTTGGAACAGAAGTCACAGAAGAATCCACAGAACTGGAGCACAGCTGGGACTTCTCCTCTACATTTGCATTCCCATCTATGAAGGTAGAAATTATTGAAACAACACCTAAAAGTATCTTCTGCAAAAGCTTAGTTTTCTCTATGCAAGGAAGTGATGTATGTTCGTCAGCAGCAAATGCACCAGTCACCAACTTAAGATGAACAACAGCAGCTGAAGAAACCAAATTTCTACAATCAGAGATCTAGACATGAAAGACCAGTGAAAAATTATAATTGGCCTGAAAGTATTCAATAGAAACAAACTAGAGTTACAGAAATTACTGTCCAAGAAACCACAACTGATGATACAGACTTATTGACCAAGGACCTGCCTGACCTCAGAAACCAGAACGTATCATCCTTTTTTTCCTTAACACAGCTATATTTAAGTTATTTTTTAGGATTCCGACCCACAAAATATAAGCACATGTATGCATATGCATATGCATATATCTGTATGTAGCTTTAGTGGTTGAACTAAAAGTAAATCTTTTCCCCAGGAAAATATTGTGAGGCGGAAACTGCTGAACTTGAATCTGGCTGCCGTAGGAACTCGTAATTGACATGCACATATTAAAATCTTCTAAAAATTCTCTCATTATATAATTATTGAAATCAGGAACCAATCTAGGTAAGAATATGTGAGCATCAAACAGGACATGACCAAGACACATGCAATGCAATGAGACTAGAAACAATGTAGTCTGTTGGAACTTGTTCAGCATAGCCACTTCAAAGTGCAGAATTTTCTTCCCCTTCCACTCTCCTTGTAAATTGTATCAGAGTCGAAAGACAAATACAATAACAAACCTCGCTACCCTCTTAAGAAGAATGACTTGAATCCAACATTGTCATACATTTTCTAAAGTAGACTCATGCAAGCAAGGCGTTAGATTAAGGAATGGTGTGCAAAAATTAACAACATCAAAGGACCCTACACGTGTAATGCTGTGTGTATAAAAACAGTCTCTGCAGTATAAAAACTAACAACAGCAACCAATCTAACAACTTCTCTGATTTATCTGATAACAGTGCAGGGTGGTAGTTGAATGCCACGCACATGCGGGCCCCATTCATCGGATAACAGTATAGGTGATAGTTGAACACAGTGCACAAGTGCGTCCCACTATACCTCAAATGGCTACTTATAAGGAAAGGGATGATGTCATTAGGAGTTTGCTTGCATAGAACCTTTCTGGTGTTTTAGGTACTCTCAAGATTATAAGTTGCTAGTTTAAGATTACGGCGCTACTGAACTGAAGACTCAAACTAGAATGCAAGACAAAATCATATCTCAGACAGCGGTAAAAAAATGAAAAAGACAAAAAGAAGTCACAGGACAAGAAATTGATATTTTGAACAATTTCCAAATGGTTGCAATTTGTGACATTATATCTCAGTCACAACATTTTCATTGTCTCTGACAGCCATTATACTCATCTTCCTTTTTTTTTTTTTTTTGGTAGTTCCCAGTACCAACAATCATTTCAATCATACACTTACGTGGCCAATGCCATAATGAAAATATTACATTTAGTGGCAGCAAATTTCTATTTTATGTGAATTACCAAAGATATTAATTGAGATGATTTTTGTGATCACAGGCAAATAAATCTAGAAAAGATAAGTGCAAAGTGAGTCTCCAACCGTAAATTCCTTGAAGCACAGGACCACACGATCAATTCTTGCACCATAATCATTGGCTCTAACAACACAAACAAAAAAAATGTGTCAAATAATAAATAAAAAGAAGAATACCTTTCATTAGTGCAGTGAGCTTTTGCAAACCCCCATAGTAGCTAAAAACTCTGCAGTTGTGTACTGAACGGGTTACTATTGTTAAAGCATCCAAGGCAGGTAACCCCTCTGTGCCAATACTCAACATCATGGAATTCCCAGTTTTATCTGGAACAGACTGCGCTGTAAAGATTAAACTAATTTTAATTTCTTTGTTAATATTTCACAAGATCATGATCAAGAGGTAATTGAATAGTAGATTGCACAAGACACAGACAAACGACGCCAACAAACCTTGAGACACAAGCTTATATAGATGTCCTTCAAGAAGTCAAAGTTTAGGGTGTGTTTGGCAATTTGAAAAACTTATCAAGTTAAAACTTTTCACTCTTCATAACTACTCCTTTTTTAATTATTTTTTACACATCTTTCTATACAACAACCCTACTTTTCAATCACTTCTACACAACTACCAATATAACTAACCTATTTATTTTAAATTTATTCTTTTTACCCCACATTATTACCCCTACAATATCACATCATTTTCTACTGATTTAATAACTTTTACATACAAAACTTTTCATCAAAACTTTTACAACTTCCCAAACACACCCTTAGTGTAACACCATCTTCTAACGACCCCCCCCCCCCCCAAACCAAAAAAAAAAGGATCTGATATGTAGATACGATGAAAGAAGGCTGGAGCCCAGCAAAGCCTGCCATTACTGACATCATATTGGAAACATAAAACTAGCATATCCGTCATTTAAGAAGTTACCATTTCCTATATTAATGACAGGAGTTACCGCCTTCTATATCAACTCCTAATAAAAAAGATCAAAGACATAGTGTGCTTAGATAGTAGCGACCAGGGAGGTTCAGATGACCTCAGCGGCAGAAGATTATGATGTTGGCATTTTTAGTGGAAGATGACAAAAAAATAAAGATTGTGTGTTTGGTATGGTGCAGAAATTCAGAAAAGTGGGAAAAAACTTTCCCACTTCTTCCTACACACCTTTTAATATAATTTGACATCTTAACTATCTAACTACCCTTCTTTTCAATCATTACCTCTATATTTTAATAATTTTTCTCATCTTTCCATACAACTACACTCCCTAATTTAACTTTATTCCCTTTGCCCTCAATCATTACCACTATGATATCACATCGTTCTCTCACACTTCAAAATTTCCCAATAAATTTTTCCCAATTTTTACATCATCCCACACACACCCTATAATGGGAAAAGTTGGATTACTAGGAAGACGTCACATCAAGTAGAGGCTTTGCTATATCCTTTGAAAGAAAACTAATACTATTACCTGAAGTCCTCTAAAGATGTTTTGAGCAATATTTTGAAAATTGGACCACTCTACTGAACTGACCAGCAACTGGTCATGGCTTCAATCAGCATTGACCATTTCAAAATTTTGAAAAAGAAATTAAGAGTGTGTTTGTTTTGGGCAAAAAAATGTCAACCAAAATTTTTCAATTCAAAACTTTTCACTCTCCATAACTACTCTATTTTTTAATTATTTTTTCACATTTTCCTATATAAACTATCATACTTTTCAAACATTTCTACACAACTACCCATACAACTAACCTATCTATTTTAACTTTATTTTCTTTACTCCTCATCGTTACCCCTATTATATCATATCATTTTCTATTAATTTGACAACTTCTACCTCAAAAACTTTTCATCAAAAAGTTTTACCCCCAACCAAGCAGACCCTAAATAATGGATGTGAATGTAGGAAATTAGCTCTAGGCATAGATTTGAAAATACAGATCTGGTTCACGCCTCAAATTTTGGTTTTTTTTCCAACGCCACCAATATATATAAAATCTTAAATGAAACACTAACCGAAGTAACCAAACTAGATTTGTAAGTGCTGGGTTTTTAACATTCCAGTTCAAGGTCAACGGCGTCAAACTAGATGGACCATCTGGTTGAATTTTAAAAGGCACTAGTTTCTTAAATGATGAAAGACAAGAAAAATATGAAGAAAAAGGTAATGAAAACACATGGTGCTGGTAATTAATCGAACATTCTGTTCAACACTAACTTTTTCACAAAAACAGCATGCATAGTATTTCCCATATTCTTCTGCAAAGCTATCAAAACAGCAGAGTTGAGCAAACAAACACCTGGAAAAATGCAAGGACCCTGGTAAAACAGAACATAGATTGGATCTTGCCAAGATTAAAAGCGCAAATATTTAAATTTCTGGAGCAGCAGCAAGTAACAGAAGTTATGTAAAGTTACCTGTCTTTCAATGGACCCAACAAATCAAATAAACAGAGAAAAAGAAATGGGACTATGCTAGTAAAAGTGAAAAAAAGCCTTTACCATCTGTAACAAGAACACTCATCCTCTGAATCTCCTGAATTATAGCAAGTATAATTTCAGCAGGATGTCCAACAGAGCACCCAACAAGAACATCTTCAGAACCTGATGAAGATGATGCAGCCTCTAACTGCACAGAATATGTCGGCTCCCATTTATTAAACACACGCAAGAAGTGCATGAGAAAAACTTGAAACAGCTTCCTCTTTTCCTCCTGCATATCGAAAGCGTGACACATATAATTAACTGACAATTAGATTATTTATGCTTAAAGCATCAATAGCAAAGGACCTTGAACCAACTGTAAAAAGAAAGCATTGCAAATCAAGCAATTCATGCTGTACAAGACAACTCAATAAGCACAGTAGTCTCAATCAGGAACTAGTCTGCAGTTTAAAAAAATGTTGTGAGATCAAATTTCACATTTAATATTTTAGTGCCCAATCTCAAATCAGCACTTTCAAACTAATTTGGACATAAGAGCTAGTTTCACAAGATTTATCATGTGTTGAGCCGAGCATATATACAACTTTGCACAAAAGAAACAAAATTTATTGATTTGTATTTTAAAAAAAAAGCCATCCAAATGGAAATACAACATCTCATGCTTATCTCATATCAAAAGGAAATAAAAGAAAAACATGGTCATCGTCTCCAAGAAATAGGCCATCATAAACTGTGCTCATAAGACAACTCAATAAGCACAGTAGTCTCAATCAGGAACTAGTATGCAGTTTAAAAAAAAATTGTGAGATTAAATTTCACATTAATATTTTAGTGCCCAATCTCAAAATCAGCACTTTCAAACTAATTTGGACATAGAGCTTGTTTCCCAAGATTTATCATGCGTTGGGCCGAGAATATCTACAAATTTGCACAAAAGAATCCAAATTTATTGATTTGCATTAAATAAAAAAGCCATCCAAATGCAAATACATCATCTCAATCATCTTATATCAAAAAGGAAATAAAAGCAAAACATGGTCATCATCTCCAAGAAATAGGCCATCATAAACCGCATATTACCAGGTCTGGGAGACAACAACAACAACACACACAAGTAACTCAATGAGCAAGCATATTGTGAAACAAACGTGTCACGTGCATTTCATGCTAAATGCAAGGTACTGTAGACACACTTGACCTTGTCGCATAATCTTTAGATCTAAGCTTAATACCGCCATACAAAGCTTATAGCATAGGATTCACGTACTTCACCTTAAGTGGGTCATGATCTGATGATTGATCACCATTTATAGGATTGGCAATGTAGATCTCATGATCCTGAACTCGAGTGGCTGATCCAACCCTCCCAATTGATTCATAACGTCAAAAATATAGGAATTGGCCGATGAATCACCTAAATAGTACATCCTACCATTATTTACATTATGATGAAAACGAGCGGCTCTAGATGGACCATGTGGCACATCAGACAGGCTGTGGTCATTGGCGTTGGGCCAACTGGTTGGGTTGCAACTACCACCCAACCTACCTAAGCTTATCCATTAGGATTGTTTTCTTATGATACCTGCCTGAGCCCAACCCAACGCTATTGCCACTGGTCATTATTATTGCTACCGTCTCCCGCCGTTGCCACTGATCTACTGGGTCCAACCCATTACGCAGGCCTATCTGACTAGCACCACACTAAGGCTTGCACCCAAGGCCTAGCACCTAGTGCAGCAGCGCTTGGGAGAGGGTAAAGGATTCTGTGCAAAATTCCATATGAGGACTACATTGCAAAAATTATTCTGTGGCATTTTTTGGAAAATTTTCTAAAAGAAATCCAAAAATCCCACCTGTCTTCTTCTCATTCAATGGTGGGTTCAACAATGTCAGTTGCGCCTGCCCAATAATATATTTTTTATATTAATGCACTTCCAAGTATTTACACACCATTTGTATGCGTGCGAACACAAAAATAAATATATTTGAACAATCCACATGCATAAAGCATGAAATCATTCCCTACATGTTATTCGCTATTTTAACTGGGGCTGCAATTTAGGTTTATGAAACTCAGGATTGCCTCAATGTAAAACTTAAACCTTTTTTTGTTAAACCTAAACCTTAATCTTATTTATATTAATCAAGTTCGAGTTAAAATTCTCGGGTTGGCAACTTTTGTTTAAGTTAAAAATTACGGTTCAAAATTTAATATAAATATATAAACTAACATCTAAACAAAAATAATAATACATAGCATAATTAAATTAATGAAAAGCATAATAATGTAATATATTTCTAAAAGAAATTTTATCTTTTCAAAAGAATCGGGAAGAAAAATAATAAATGTTGAAGTAAATAATATAAATATAAATGAAAATGATATAATTTACCTATAAAATAATTTCAATATGATAAACATCTTTTTTTTTGGGGTCTAGATGGAGGTTAATGCCCCAATCCAGTCTCAAACCCTAGACCTCGCACACGTAAAAACTCACACGTACTAGTGTCAAATACCCAGTCATCTAGTGTATAAACATTTTATCAAGCTTAAATATAAATTAAATAAAACACAAATATTAAATTAATATCATTTAGGTTTTACATATATAATATATATTCTGTGTTAAATGTAAACAAAATCATGTTCGGATTCCTCAAGTTTGCTTGAACCCTAATCATAAATCTAATCCTACTTACAAATCATGTTCATTGGATTTCGTTCCTCAAGTTCGGATTTTGCAAAAGCATGCCCCAACATAGTTTATTTTAGGGTTCACCGAGTTGAGTTTAGTTCAACCCAACCCAAATTGCTACCCTAGTTTCAACCCATTCCCAAAATAAAACAAAAAATCACGACAAAATAATTTAAGCATGAAAATAATGAATAAATTTCACTATTGTTATCATTAATTGAATAACTCACTTAGGCTTGTATGTTTGAGAAAAATACAAGAACTAATTTCTCAAATAAATTTCTACTTGCCTCTTGATTGATGGATGCAAATGCAAAACTGACTTCTTCTTTTTTATTCATATTTATACATCAGTCATCTAATATTACAAATCAGTACATGCAAAGTCCTCACAACATAAAGGAACAAGATAACACCCCTACCACTTGGGGGGAAATTAATGCTCCCACAATGGGGAGACAAGAATTGAACCTGGGACCTGGAGGGCAGTACGCCCCCATGATTTCCACCACGACATCAGCACTGGAAGCCAAAACTGACTTCTTTGGTTTCTCAATGACCCTTCTTCCACCTATTGACACAGCACAGCAGCATTTTTCCTTCTCTGAATCACAAGGAATTCCCTTCCTATTATAAAGAACCTTACTCAAAACCTCCCACACGATTTGTCCACATCGCAATACCACTTCACCAGGTAAGTTTTAAGCAGAGTAAGGCTTGGCCTTGCAAGTATAGTTGGGGCCCAAGCCAAAAAGGAAATTTTGGCAAAAAGAATTATTTTCACACTCTTTGCCAATCCAAAGCACAACCTTTGGGTAACAAACCATCCTTCAATGCAAACAACCAAAACCCAACCATGATTGGGCACATGCCATGTACACCAGAAGCAAATTATATTCCTCCCTCTGCTTGAAAATAATGGGAGAATCTTCAACAACAGGTATCAAACTCATGTAAAATCTTTGCTGTTCCCTAAAACCGGAACAAGACATGCTACAAATTATTGACTATTGAGAGGTAACTCCTTTTGCAAGTGCAAGCAGAAAACTCCTACCAGACATTTCAAAGTATCTTCAAGATGTTCAAATAGGATTGTCATCCACTGATCAAATTGATTGAATGAAAATAAATTTTCCAGAAGAAAAATTCATATGACCCCTGATCATAAAATCATATTCAGACAGATTCGAAAACAAATGTCCATTGCATAGTCACCTTTTGAAGCATGAATGCACACAACTGTAACAACCATAAAATCATATTCAGACAGATTGGAAAATAAATGTCCATTGCATGGTCACCTTTGGAGTACGGGTGCACGCAACGGTTCAAAGAAATGCAACAGCCATAAAACCTCATCCTTCTATTTTATTGTACAAAACTGCATAGTGGCTGCAATTTTTTAGCGGCACAACTTTAACCAAAAATTTGCTGAAGTCCACTAATTGCAACTAGTACTTTTATATGAGGAGCAACAGAACCAAATACTTGAAAGATAAATGAAGTACCTTATCAGTGGCATTCTCATATTTCTCCCAGAGTGTATTCAGAACTGCCTCATCATTTGTTTCACTGGAAAAAGTACACGAGGAGCACTAAGAATAGGAGTTCCAAAATTTTCAAGATCAAACTCTGGTGCAAGAGCAACTCTTATCTAAAGAGAATATTTTCACATTTGAATACTCATCAGCAGTGAGAAATCTTCACCATAGAAGAAGATGATAATATCATTAAAGGCTCAGACAAAGGAAAAGGTCAGCCTCAATTTTATAAACAAGGGTAAATTATTGATTATATATTTCTATGTATAATATGGGAAGTTGAATGGATAGTGATGCATTAATCAAAGCCTTTTCTTTGGCAAGTTCATTGTAATTTATGGCAGCTACTCTAGCGTCGTAAGAAATTTTTCAGCTGTACATTTAGTTAAAATTTGCATGGGAAGGATACCTAAAGCATATTCTTGGAAAAGGTGCAGTGAATTTCTCTCCTTGGGCCCATGAGGTTGCTTCTCCTGTATGGCCACCAGATGATCTTCGAAGAAGGTCGGCCACGCCCTTGACAATGTTCATGCTTCCCACCCAGACGTAGGATACATTAGACTTTCCAAGCAAGTCACGCAGTATTCCTCTTTCTTGTTCAAACCAAGAGTAGAACCATATTGTCCATCACAGCATAAAAATCCTGTGACAAAATATCAAAATAAAGATAAGCGTCGCAAAAAAAACCCTGGCTAGCAATGCGCATGTGAAATTGAAATATGGGATTCACTATTCTGTTCATATAGAAAACAGAAGATGGAAGAAATCAACACCTGAAATCTTCACGTTCATGCGTTAAAACCTGCTGCAAAAGCCTGATTATGCAATTCGGCTTTTTTGAGCTTTTGCTCCCAGCACCAACATTCATTTTGCATAAAGTTTGGATAGTTTCATCAAGCTAGCACTACCAGCCACTATTAAATTTAGGCCATAGCTAATGTGATTAATACCTAGAAACTTAGTCAGTGCCATGAAACTAGTTGGAACTTGAATCAGTGTCATGCAAATATACAGTAATTTTGATATTTTCAATCATTTACATACAATTAGCCATATAACTCACCTATATATTTTAACTTTATTTTATTTACACCTCATCATTACTCCGTTATATCACATCATTTCTCCCATTTTAAGATCTTTTGTACCAAAAATTTTTCATTTAAAAGTCTTATCACTTTCCAAACACGCGCATGAAAAATAAACAATTAATGTTACAAAAAACAATACATATAAATTTACGGTTTAAATTTATTCCTGAAAGCTAGTTATAACTATAACCAACCAATTATGCACATAGTCGATACTTTTAGGAAGTGTTTGTTAACACTTAAAATTTATCAAACTAAAACTTTTCAATCTAAAATTTTCACTCTCCACTACTATCCTATTTTTAACTGTTTTTTCACTTCTTTCTATACAACTACCATACTTTTCAATTATTTCTACAAAACTAATCATACATCTATTTTAACATCTAACCTATCTATTTTAACTTTATTCTCTTTACTCATCATCATTACCCCTATCATATCGCATCATTTTCTCATATTTCGAAAACTTTTACACAAACGGAATGTGTGTTTATACCAAAAATATTTCAAACTAAAACTTTTCAATCTACAACTTTTTACTCTCCACAACTATTTTATTTTTAAATTATTTTCACTTCTTCCAATACAACCACTTTACTTTTCAATCATTTCTACACAGTTACCTATACATATAATTTATCCATTTTAACTCTATTCTCTGAACTCTCCATCATTATTTATATTATATCACATCATTTTTTCTTATTTCAAAAACTTTTCATTAAAAGTTTAATCACTTCCCAAACACACCCAAAATAATTTTCATCCAAAAGTTTTATCGCAATCCAAACACACCCTCAATATTTTATATAGTAATTTTAATATAAAAATCATGGCTAATAAACGGCTAAGATATTAGATTACACAAGCAATCAATTCTACGAGTGCTTCATGCCTAAGTGAAAGCACAGCACCCATAAAATTCAGGTTAGCGTAAGTCACAGGCTGTCCGAGGAAAAAAAAAATTCGTGTTGGCAGCTGGGAGCACAAGAAATTGGCACCAATCTTTTTTTGTCTAAGAAATTATCTTAATATTTCCCTTTTTACTCTGGTTTTCATTTTCTTCTCATTCAGCATTCTCCTATGCGATTGATTCTGTTTGTTTTGAACTAAATTTTGATTGGATTTGATTATGATAACTCTTCCGGGGTTTTTTAATTGGCCGCATGTGTGTTTGCACGGTCAAAATATTGTTAGATTAGAACATTTGCACGTAGTTAATTATGGTCGTTTGTACATTGCATTAGGCTATACCAAGTGCATTGTAAGCGGACGCTCGAAGAAATGATCCACATTATGTAGTTTGAGTTACGTAGGGAGGAAAGAAAGTTCTTATTAAAATGGCTGCCTCCAACTGTTCAATCGGTGTTCAATGCCGAATGGAGAAAGGTTGACGCATTGGATCTTTAGGAATTAGGATTTTTCAGTCCATGTAGTCACCAAATTGGTAACATCAATAGCGGAGATCATTCCGTAACCGAATTTACACTTTCTGTATCAGGTGTATTGATTTGGTGTTGTCAGCAGTACGGTTGCCCAAATGGTATAATTATTTAAACCTGCCTTCAAGTTCCAACTAGTTGCATGGCACTGACTAAGTTTCTAGGAATCAATCGCATTAGCTATGGCCTAAATTTATCCATATCCAAATGCTTAACAAAAAGATAGAGAGTAATAGAAATTTTGAAAAGATCATATATACCAGGTTGTCTTGAATTGCAGTGTGATTCCAGTCTATAATGAGGCTACCTCCACGAATCAAAACTCCTACTAGTTAAAGGAAAATTTTAGAAAACTAACAAACTAAACATAGGATCGGAATTTTTCATCTGATACACAGAGTTGAAATGCAAAGGACCCATAAATAATCTCAGTTTCTGGCTTTAAAACTTGAGGATTTTTAACCATATTATCTCCATATAATTTTAAACTAATACATTTATCATTTTCAAGCTGGATTAGATGCCAATAAGATTGTATACAGTGCTACCCTGTGACGACCACCATGTCCAGAGGTATTTCAACATTCTCATAGCTTAAAAATCATACATAAAACACTACGTAAACAAATAACGAATACGCCCTATGCCAATCCACAATTTCCGTATCCGTACGCTGGTTAGGACCTGGTGGGAAGTTAAATATTTTCCTAAACTCGTGATTTAGCAAAGGAAAATTAAAATGTATTCATTCCTGGCACGAATCACATTATTCCAAGATTTGAATGGATTTTTTCGGAACCCAGATATACCCCCATGGCAATGCAACCAAACCTAAGGTATAGAGTTCGATTTAGATTCTTATTTCATGATTTTAACCCCATGTACGATTACCTACCTGGATTTAACAAAAGCCCTAATATTTCCACATGCTTTGGGAGAAATTTCAAAAACCCCACAATTTTCATCTCCCTTACCTCCGACGGCAACCGGTTGTGACAAAGGTGAGGTGCTTCCGCGTCAAAGTCGTGGGCAAGCAGCGAAGGGAAGTGTCGGACGGCCACTTCTCTCTTTCCTTCTTCCCTCTTCTCCTCCTCTTTTATTATTTTTGTCGTGCGAAAGAGCAAAGGGCGCGGCCTCTTCGTGGCCCACTTCCTTATTAGGCGGCTGCCACACTTGCTACTTGCCTGACAGTTTCTTTTATGATGTATGTGTTGCATTAATATTGGACTTTCATCCATCCAATATTTTTATTAATATTTCGTCTTCAGGCCATTAAATTTTTATATTTTTATAACTAGTTTTATTTAATTAATGGCAATAATTAAATTATTTAATATTATTAAATAAGTTCTTCATATTATTTTCCCCTCGTATTAAATATCTTCCAGCCATTAAATTATTTAATATTACTAAATAAGCTCTCCATATTATTTTCCCCTCGTATTAAATATCTTCCAGCCATTAAATTATTTAATATTATTAAATAAGCTCTCCATATTATTTTCCCTCGTATTAAATATCTTCCAATGTAATATATGTGTTGCACGTTTAATATAGGACTTTCGTCCATCCAATATTTTTATTAATATTTCGTCTTCAGGCCATTAATTTTTTATAACTAGTTTTATTTAATTAATGGCATTAATTAAATTATTTAATATTATTAAATAAGTTCTCCATATTATTTTCCCCTCGTGTTGAATATCTTCCAATAAAAAATCATGGCAATTGTTCGCTGCAATTTTCCGGCCATTGGCGATTAGGTTGCAATTTTAATTCATCTATGTTTTCCACTAATTTACCCCATTTATTTTCATTAAAATTTAAGGCTATTGGCACCTTAATTTCTTTTCATGAACCTTAGTGTATCAAATTTCCCTTCCTTGTAATTTTGGGCCATAGTACAATTAATAACCCAATTCTTTATTTATAGGTGCAGCATGCCAAGTGTACAATTAGAAGTTTCCGGGGTTCCATAGGCTGTCACATGTGCCAGTACACGTGTTAGCCCCAATATGTATTTTTTTTTAGTTTTGGTATATATAACCATATTTATTTATATATCTCGAATCATAAAATTTTAAATTTTATAACATAACTTGAACCAATAATATGTATTCAAGTCATTAAATTATGGCCATTTATCATCGTGAATAATTAAATTTATTAAATTATTTATGTAGGATCATTTAGCCATAACTAATACATTTAAGGTTAATTGATACACTTTACTATTGTTCCATTTAATAATGACACTTTAACTTATGGTTAGTTATTTATTAATTACCTCTTATTTTAATTTATAATTTCAGGGTGTGTTTGGCGATGGAAGTAAAATATCAAGTTAAAACTTTTCGCTCTTTATTACTACTATATTTTTAATCATTTTTTCACAATTTCTTATGCAACTATCGTACTTTTCAATCATTTCTACACAATTACCTATACAATGAAGCTATCTATTTTAACTTTATCATTTTTATCGTCATTACACTTAACATATCACATTATTTAACAACTTTTACTATTTTGAAACTTGTCACCAAAATTTTTATCCATTCACAAACACATCCTTAGACTATTAACTTGTATTCAGCTTTACTATTTTTATAGTCTAAAGTTTCCACTTATACATGCTGCAAGGGACTTTGATCGTGTGCGCACGAGAGCATTGAGAGCTCAATGCTCCCATAAGCATACACCATTTTTTAAAAAAAAAATTTGAATTTTTGTTACGATATTGTTAATCTAAATGTATTTAATATATGTATACATTTTTACAATTTTTTGAGTACTTCAGATATTTATTTTTAATTTTTGAAAATTAGTGACATTTTAGGTAATTTATTACTAACATGCCACTGGTTTTCAAAAATAAAAAATAAATATATAAAATACTCTAAAAATGGTAAAAATTAATATAGATGTTAAATACACTTAGATTTATAGTTTAATAAAAAAAAAATTTAAAAAAATGTGTATGTGCCCGGGAGCATTGAGAGCTCAATGCTCCCGGCGCACAGGATCAAGCTGCAAGCTTTAGCCTATAATGAAAAGCTTACACGTGTTGCATATCTACTCTCTCATTCATTTTTCCTTCTCACCTTATTTTCCTCTTATTATTTATGAAGAGTGTGTTTGACAATAACAAAAAAAATATCAGCTTAAAACTTTTCATTATAAACAACTGTCTTATTTTTTTACTCGTTTGTTCACATCTTAGATACAATTATTTTTTACTTTTCAATTATTTATACACAAGTAATCCATCTATTTTAATATTATTTTATTTATTCACCATCATTACTTTTGATGAAATTTTTCAACAACGAAATTTTTAGAATGCGAAAAAATGATATACTACGATATACCAGGGATAATGACAAAAAATATAGATAATATAGTTAAAATAATATATCTGATGTATAATAATTGTGTATAAATAATTGAAAATTATGATAGTTTTATATGAATATGTGAATAAACGATTTTAAAATGGTAGTTGCGGAGAATAAAAAATTTTAAGTTTTATCAAACACTCCCTTAAATCAATGGTTTTTAAATATTTTAAAAATAATTATTTGTCTAAACCAAGTTGTGATTTGCTTAGCGATGACTAAGAAGATGATTACTCACAAAGGAATATAATGGAAAAATACATATATATAATAAATATGAGCAAATTACAATGCTCATGCTACACTTAGAATTATTATTTATCAAAGCTTCTATCCAAATCAATTATTATGATTGATTAATTTACATAATCATCTTAAAACTATATATTTTACATTTAAATAATCTAAAATATAATTGTTATATGGATTAATTTTTTTATCAAGTATCATATATAATGTTTTTATATAACTGGGCCGAATAAAAGCTGTTTTATGTAACCCATATATTTTTGAATTTTTGATATTTAATAAAAATTTAATCTATTTATTATATTTAATATCATTTGTTTAGCCACGATATCAAGTTTTATCAAAATGTAATATGTGCACGTGCTACATTTGCTAAAAAATTAGCACATTTATGTGTAAATTATAGAAAATACTTAGATCTATTTATATATATATATTAAAATATATCGATACATTATAGAATAATTTATCTACGTACTCATGATAATTTAGATAGTTTAAATGTTAAGAAAAGTACTTAAATTTTAAAATTTAATATTAAATAATTTTATTACGTTGATTTTATATATTTGTAGATAGGGCTAACATACAATAATACTAAACAAATGAGAAAGTTTCAATAATAATATAAGTAATACTAAATATAATAAATTGAATGGATTTCTATCAACCACCTTGATCTTAAAAATATAATAAATCATGTAAAATAATAGTTTCAATATATGACGCATGCTGTCACGCACAGACCCAGAAAAGCAACCATTGGGTCTGACGCGCAGAGCACACAAACCCAGAAAACGTCCATTGGGCCCGCGGGCTATGACTCACAGTGTGATATTGTCCGCTCTGGCCTGGCAGCTTAGCCGCATGACTTTAAAACGCGTTACACCATATTGAACTTGAGACCCATTTATAAACTATCAGGAACTTTCTCCCATTTTCGATGTGGGATTCGGTTCTGGGCTATTACAAACCCACCAGCTTCCGCCTGGTTCGTCCCCGAATCACAACCCAACTCTTGGCTTCTGCCTGCAGCATTGACTTTCACTGGTTCAACTCTCCAAACCACATCTACTAGAGGGGGAGCCGCTCTGATATCACTGTCACGCACAGACCCAAAAAAGCAACCATTAGGTCTGACGCACAGAGCACACAAACCCAGAAAACGTCCATTGGGCCTGTGGGCTATGGCCTCACAGTGTAATATTGTCCGCTCTGGCCCGGCAGCTTAGTCGCACGGCTTTAAAACGCGTCACACCATATTGAACTTGAGACCCATTTATAAACAACCAGGAACTTTCTCCCTTTTTCGATGTGGAATTTGGTTCTGGGCTATTACACATGCAAACTCTGGTTGAAGTGGGGTTTTTTGTTGCATGATAAAACAATCCACGTGAAATAACGTGACCGCTCAAAATGATTTTTTCTCACATGCATTAAGCTGCATTGTAACATATCCCTGCAAAAATTTACGTAAGATAGGTTTCATTTACTGAAATGTCATACAGAAGTCAGGAGCACACGTTTATTTGCAAACAAACCTATGTGACTGCAGTGATAAGAAATTTTGTAAAGGCATTTGTTGATCTTCCCGAAGTTATACTGTGATCCATTTTGCAGCATCTGTCATCTGATCACTAACAGGGTTTTCCGCACATAGTTAAAATACGATAAATAATTTACAATTATATAATAATATTATATAAAATTTCCCACAAATAATTAACCGAACAAAATACATGAAGTTGAACATTTTCAAGACTTGATGCTTTCCATTTTATAAAAGGTCACACTCTCATGGGGCTGGGCCGGCTGGCTACCTGCCTATTCGAAGATGATTGGGAATTGGGATAACTTCATTATAACAATACAAGGAGGGAGAAGGGCACAAAAATTCCATCAGAACATGACCAACAGGCCTGCGCACGCAATGGCATCCGCCAATCAAGAAAGCTGCGTTCGAACACGACACGCACATACGCCACAAAACGGTCGAAGTGGCAAGTCGCTCACTGCACGGCCACGCCGCTATAAAAGGGCACGCCCGTCATGCTCAGCCACCAAGCTCCGGCGATGAACTCGTCGACGGTAAACTTAGCCACCTCCGCCGCATCGCTCAAAACGCGGTGCGCGGGCCACGCGACTCGCTGGAGGACGCTGGCGCCGGGGCCCCGGTTCTCGAACTCCGCCAGAAACGCCGACTCAGTGGAGTTGGAGCTGACGGCTCCATCGTCCGGCGGCTCCGCCCATCCCTCCGACCTGATCACGTCCGCGATCATTGACTGCATGATTACCGCCACCGAGAACTCCTCCGCGGGCCTTCCCAGGTACGAGTACGACGCCGTCTCATCATTGGCTGGAACGAGCTCGGCGGCTGGCGCGACGGTACAGTTCTGCATCACT
Organism: Annona cherimola; assembly: GCA_030490835.1. Taxonomy (NCBI): domain Eukaryota; kingdom Viridiplantae; phylum Streptophyta; class Magnoliopsida; order Magnoliales; family Annonaceae; genus Annona; species Annona cherimola. Next base: position 97,462,687 of record CM059973.1, on the reverse strand, counting down.
ATTCCGGTGGGCTCGTTGCGGTCGACTCGGGCGTGTGCCGTGATAGTGTTGCTCTGGTTCGCCAGCGGCTTCTTGAGCATGATGTTGCAGTTCTGGAAGAGCGCTGCCGCGTCGCCGGAAATGATATCGACGGTGCCGGAGATAAGGCAGTTGCGGTAGAACTGGCGGTGGGCGAGAGCGAGTAGGGTGTTCTCGTAGCCGTCGATGCAGCAGTTGTAGAAGACGGAAAGGTCGGAGTCCACCCGGAGAGCGACGGCCTGGGCCTTTTCGGGCCCTGCATTGTTTTTGAAGCCAATGTCTCTTGCCATGAACGCCGGCCCGGACACAGCTAAGTAAGAGAAATGGCGGGAGGAACGAGTGTCTCGTCAGCATCTCCCCAACAAAGTCATGCAACGAAAGTAGGGAAGACCCTTATTAAGTTTTGCTTTCCTTTCTTTTTAAAATTTTGTTTTTTTTTTTTTAATTATGATCATATTTGGCAAACATGAAAAATTTTCCAACCAAAACTTACAAATCTCTACAATTATTTTATATTTTAATTATTTTTTTACATCTACCCATGCAACTGCCTTCCGTCCACTCAATTTTAAATAATTTTCTATATGAAAATTTTATCTATTTTAACTTTATTTTCTCTACTCTTACTTCTTATTATTATCTTTATCATAATATATCATTTCTATAATTTCAAAACTTTTACATTGAGATTTTTTCATACAATGATTTTATTTAGAATCTCCAACAATGTTACCATTCATTTATTTATTTCCTAGATATCTTTTTAAAATTACTACATTTAGTTGCAAATACTTTATTACTTTGGATTAGTGATATTTAAGTATTAAATATACTAAAATGTTTTTTGATTATAATTAATTATTTGTTAGCAAACACTTTATTATTTAGGAGTTCATGCTGAATCCAGGACAAAATAATGTTTAATGAAGTTGTCAAAATTTGATTACAAACAACAATAGAACTCAGGTTGTGAGGCATGTTTAGCATTCCATAAAATGTTTCAATGTAAAACTTTGATCTCACCGGCTCTGTTTTTTATTTTTATAATATTTTATTGTACAATTGTCATATTTTTAATCATTTTTCAATTACCTATCATATAATCATTATATCTGTTTCAAATTTATTTTCCTTACTCTTATTGTTATTTTTATCATATCATATAATTTTTTTCATTTCAAAAACTTCTATACTAACATTTTTCATTAAAAAATTAATGAACATTAAACACACTTTCTTTTGCCTTGGATATCTAAAATTTGATGTAAATGCGGGAGTCTTGCACTGATCTTTAATCGTATAAGTAAAACCGTAAACATAAAATAAAAAAGTTTCAATACACTAGTAGCATTGCAATTTTTTTTAAAAAAATTAATAAATATGTAGGCTTTACTCACATCTTTGACCTAATAAAAAAATAAAATATAAAAAAGTTCCCATTTGCGAGACATATTGAGAACTGTGCATCGAATCGCAACCAATGGACTATAGTCCTGGTTAGTACAAGAGTTAGCTGTATTTGTTACCAAATGCAGTCAAAATTTAATTCGCTATAAAAAGGAAAGGTCACGCTTAGGAAATTCTACCTCTACCGCTACCTTTAAAAGGTTGATGACGTTAATTGATAATATTAAAATGGAGTATTCATGTTATACCCTTTTTATGATAAATGTTAATTAGGAGAACATGAAGTAAAATTATAAATGGAGATGGAAATATTTATTATAAATATTCATCATAAGTTTTCACAAACAATATGCAAAAGCTAAACCGAAAAGTGGGTTAAATAAAAACAAATATAATTCATAGTGTTTTGTTTATATGTACATCATAATTCTTTTAAATATCAATAAAATTGAATGAAAGAACTACATCGTAGACAGGCACATGACTTGGTCGGATGAAGATGTGAAGAAGATATGATGTTAAAAAAAGTATTATTGTACAATAGGGAAAAAATTATATCAAAATTAAAGCGTGATTGTTTAACTACAAAACATTTTAGACTATAACTTCTTAATATAATTTTTTTATTATTCACAACTGTCATATTTTTTTAATTATACATTTATCTCTCCAGATGCAATTGCTTTACTTTTAAATCACTTTTACGCAATTGCTAATGCAGTTAACTTATCTTTTTTAACTGTATTTTATTTGATCTCTATCAATACTCTTATCATATCATATTATTTTATTTTATTTTAAAAAATCTTAAACAAATACTTGTTCATCTAAAAGTTTTATTACTTTATATATTATTTTTTATTACTTTCCAACGCACATTGTACAAAAATAAATTGTTACTTGCCGTGTGATACTCAATAAAAATTGAAAATAATTTTAAGAACGTGAATATTGCGGGGAAATTTAGGGTATGTTTGGTTAGAGATAAAACTTTTTAATAAAAATTTTGCAATGTAAAAGTTATAAGTTAATAGAAAATTATATGATATGATGATGTATAAAGAGAATAAAGTTAAAATAAATAATTTAATTGTATAAAAATTGTGTAAAAATGATTGAAAAGTATAGTTATTTATGTAAAAAAATAATTAAAAAGTAAAATAGTCACCAGAAGTAAAAAGTCTTAACCCTCGGTAAGCCTTGATAAATTTCTAAAAACGAAGATGCAGAGGTAAAATACCGAAAGTGGCAGTTGCATAGACAGTGTCCCCGTCGCCGAACGCCTTGCTTCCAGCGACCACCGTCCTCTCCATCCCGTCGCCGTGTATGGTCACGCCCTTCATTTCCCTCGTCACCTCTACGTTTTCATTATACACCCCTTCTTTAACGTAAATTACGAACCTGTCATCCCTCGGCTTGGTTGCTTCCCTCAACGCCTCTCCAATCGTCCGATAATTTCCCGATCCGTCCTGCGCCACCACTACCGTCGGCGATTTCCCGCCCGCCTGCCACAGAGACTCCTCGACGGCCTCTTCCAGAAGCCTTCTGTTGTTGCCATGTGTCATTATCGACGGGTATCCGCTGATAATGGAAAGATTGTTACGGGTCTCCTCCGTCGCGTTCTTCACCAGCTCCCTCATCCGGGCCACCGGGTCGCTCCCGGTGCTCGCCAACCCATCGAAGCATGTCCGCTGGAAGGAGATGGAGGCGCTGATCGACGACCGCGTGCCCGGCATCTTAAAGGGGGCCGACCCTGACGTCATGGAGTCGATGCTGGCGCAGGAGGACTGGAGCTCAGCCTCAGCGTTCATCAGCAGCTCTTCGCAGTCTCGGAACGCCGCCGCCGCCCTCCCACCCATGCCCTCCTTTGCCAGGCTCGCGGAGTAGTTGTAGGCCTTCTCGATGGCCGCGATTGCCCCTTGCATGGAGATTAGAACAAGCGCTTTGTTGTTGTGGCCGTCGTTGTCGGGCCCGATGCGCTCTTCGATGCTCGAGACGCAGACGTCTTCGAACTCGGTGAGAGAGCATAAGGCCTGGATACTCGCCCTAACGACGGAGGCGTCGCGGCCTTTGGAGTCGTTGGTCTCCAACCCGAAGAAAATGTTGAACATGCCAGATTGGATCATGACAACGGTCGAGGTGACGAGGATGACGGAGGAAATTGCGAGGATAATGTATCGCTTCTTGGCTCTGCGCCGCTCATACGCGTCGACTTCCGAGGTCGACGTCGTCTCGTGGTCGGAGAAAGCATCACCGTCATCGCCTGTGTCGACGTGGGCGACCGACGAGGTTCGGGACGGTTCCGGCGGCATCGAGGGCCAGCTTCAGGATTTCGGGTGGACGATCGGTTACATGCAGTGAGAGAAGGAGAGAGAGGACGGGGGTTCCTCTTCCTCCCAAGTCCTAATTGCGGACGACGATCGAGGACGAAGATCGAATTTTTGCTTTGCAACCGGAAGTGAATTTGCGGCAATTTCGTCGCTTCACGTGCCAATTCACGATTACTACGTAGGATTGCGGAAAAGGAAGCACGTGGGTGAAACGAAAGCCAATGAAATGGGAAGGAAAGGCAGGTACCGGAGCAGCTCTCCTCAGACTTTCATCTTACAGTCAAATAATGCTCACTCAGAACCTTTATATAAAATACCAGTTAAAAAAAAACTTTATATAAAATTCTATCCAAACCCCATAAAAAATTTCTATAAAAAAATACCTTTTACATAAAATTTAGTTTTCTCTAAACCCAATTGGCAATCGCCTCGGCCAATCACCCGGTTCTGTATGAACGGCTTCAATAACTTGTTTAAAATGTAACGAACCGTATTATCGTGAGTACTTTCGGTAAACAGACTTTTCTGTACAACTACGTACTTTTACAATAACTTATCCACGTATTTTTATAAAATTACCCAATTTTTTTAGTTTTATTTGGTTCATTCCTAACCATTGTGGCTTTTATTTCACATTATTACCTTGCTTATTTCAAAAACTTCTTTGTCAACTTTTTTTACGTATTTTTTTATCTTATCAAACACATTTGTATCTATAAAATTATATTATTAATATATTATTTTTATTAATTTAAATTCGACGAAGTCTTGGATATCAAAATCACGGAGGAGAAGCTTCAGCAGGATGGTTGAGGCCCAGGAGTAAATAAGAAAATTTTTATGTACATAGTTACTTTGCGTTGTAGTTTCAAGATTTAAAAAAGATCAAAATCATGAAAGAACAGTTGCAGAACGACATCGTAAAAAAGTCAGTATTCAAAATGGTTTGCCAAATGGGTGTCCCAATGGGGGAGTGTTCACTGAATGCCTAGAGCTATAATTTGACGAAGAACTCTAAAATCTTCAACCACTACTGAGGGGAGAGAGCGAAAATAGCTTAGTGCTAATGGTGTTTTATTGGTGATAAATGAGAAGGTAAAGATTGTCTTCTCAACAGTGTAGATAAAATAATAGGAGCCTTATAATAGGGAAGAAAATTTTTAAGAAAATACAACAGATGTATTTAAGTTAAATTATCAAATTTTCTATTATTCTCTTTATATTCTAATTACTATTCATATTTTTTATACGATTACTTTCTTAGAATTACTTTTACTTTCTTGACAGTAACTTACTTTTTCAATTTTTTGTAAGCAGAAAATTTTCTTTGTTCTTTTCCCTCTTGCCAAATGAAACTTACCCAGCAAAAATAGGATTTCGACTACAATTAATCCCTAATTGATCTAATTCCTGGGTTTGAATCGACACCTCATAGGCATGTTGGCCTTACCTACAATTTTTTTCAAGAATATATATGCATAATGATCTTGTGTATTCTTTTATCCAAAAAATGATCTTGTGCACTCTATCTTGTGGAATTTATATATTTTTTTTATAATCTTTATACTTTTTATGCCAATCAACATGTTTTATTTTGTATACCAAACTTTATTATTTTCATATTTTAATAAAATGTTTAAAATAAAAAATGTATTATTTTTATATGCAAGAGAGTAAGATATCGGTGAAATTTTATAAAGAACACATATATTAAAAAGAAAATTTTGCAAATATACATACAAAGTTTGACTAATATTACACTTGTGTTCTTTAAGTTTGTCAAAAATACAAATATGTCACAAGAATTACATAAAATTGTAAGTTTGTCTCTTATGTTAGAATGTCATTGGATTTTGTTACAAAACGATGAAAATGTCATTTAAACTAAATAATACACTTATAAGTTCCAACTAATGAAGTCGTATTTGCTATTTTATTATTTTATATATTTTTGCACATTTTATTATTTTAGTTTTTTTTACATATGTTTACTACATTTGCAAAAATTGCAAATGTATTACTTGACTTACAGAGCATTATCGTTATTTCACATAATAAAATTTAAGTATGTAATAATAAAAGAAATGCTTATAATTTTAAGCAAATCTGATAGATATATTTATAATTTTGAAAAAACTTAACGACGGATGCAATATTAGTTAAATTTTGTAGATATATTTGTAAAAATTTATATTAAAATTAATAAAATCTGATAAATGAAATAAATACACATAAATTTGCATAAGAATACATAAATAATAGATACAACAGATTAAAATTACAAGAGATCCAGTGGACATGATCACGGTGTTATTGGATATATTTTTCTCGACAGCTCTTAGCTGACCACTCACCGCCGACGTCGGTTATCGGAAACGGCTTCTCTCTCCCACGCGTTTCAGCAGTTCTACCAGATGTACACAAGCCACTTTTTTCGCTAATCCGATTCCAGCTTTCATGCAGCCAGGACTAGAGTCTTCCGAGCACCGACCTAGACAATATTGATATTTATGCAAGTAAAGTCGGTTTTTTTATTTTTGGTAGGCGATGGAAATTTTTAGATGAATTATTTTTGCGTAAAAATTTCTGAATATTTAAAAAATAACATTGCGTGATAGAAGTAATTAGCAAGAGTAAAATAATAATGTTAAAATAGAAAAGTTAATTTTATGGATAATTATATATAAATAATTAAAAAAATATGGCAATTGTATGAAAAAATACAGTAGTGGAAAATAAAAAATTTTAATTTGAAAAATTCTACGTAAATATATAAGCATGTTTATCCGGGCGGTGTTTTAGGACTTCAGTTTGTCGTTTTCAAAAAGCTCATTTGTTGTCGTTAATTGAAAGCTCCGTTAAATTGCCGGTAGACGCAAGCAGTCAGCTTTGTCGACAGTTCTTCAGATTTTTTCTGGGCGGGTTTTGTTTCAGCGGGGAGAAAAGGTGAGGAAATGCTGGTAGATGACAGTGTTCGGAAGGTTCGATCCCGTGATGCCTGTGAGAATGCCACAGTATGGTCAGAATCCCGCTTTCCGGACTCAACGCGAAGGCCGACGTCTCGTTTTCGCCCCGAAAACTATCGAAGTTCACGTGAAGAAACTTAATTTCTAGATCGTGATTCAGTGCGGAAAGTGACGGAGGAGACGTCTCCAATTACGACGGAAGCCGTCGATCGCCAGAATCCAATCATATCGAATCTTTTCACGGGCCGCACTTTCCATCTTTCGGGAAAGATTGTCTTTTGGGGAAGGGAAGGCCAATCGAGCGGTCTGGTTTTTCTTCCGCTGAGGCCGGATGATGACGAAGGCTTGGAGGCATTGATCGGGGCGGCGATGATCGACGCTCGGGATCATGCTCTTCGCCGTCAGGTTTCGTTGCAGAGGTTTTCAAGTGGGAGTATCTATGGGGGGAGCGTGTTCTCGCTGGTGGATGGGAATGCATCAACGGAGATCATAAAGAGGTGCGTGTTTTCGAAGAGGTTGCATGGGGAATCAGGAGGATCAAGCGCGGAAGGGAACAGGAAGCGATGGGTGCAGAAGATGAGAGAGGGCTACAGCTTGCAGCTTGCGCTTGCTGCGCGCCTGGTCTCTCAGGCTTCTCTAGCGGATGAGAATGAGATGCATCTCTTGCAGCAGGGCGTGCTGGAGATTTGCGGTTTTTCTTCCGATGCTGAGAGGATCTCCTACTGCCTCTGGGTATGCTCCTGTGACAAAAGCTCAATTAATCCTCACCTTCTCTTTTACTCCAACAAAAAAAAAAAAAAAAAAAAAAAAAATTCAGTTCTCACCTTCTCTTCTTCTGAGCGGAGCTAAATGGTGAACTGGCAACAAAATGTTAAATTATAAAGGAAACCACCAGCCTATCCTTGCGTGAAAATTAAAGGAAACAGTCGGGGTTTTGGTAATTTCAATGATGGCTGGACGCTATAATTATAGACTTATTTGTCAATATCTCGATCTCGATCTTAATGGCCTATCTTCGATCACTTAAAATTTGTACTTTTTATAATATATTTTAAGTCTTTGATAGGGTGTGCATGATAAAAAGCAAAAGTCAACACTAAACTACCTCCCCTCTTTGTACTCTTATCTTGTATTTCAATTATTTTTTTATCTTTTTAATTATTTTATCATATATTTGTAGGGTTTGGCTTTTATGTTTATATAACCATTTTTACTTTTAAAATTTTAATATTTGATAAAAAAATTTCTGTATCCATTGTATTTAACCTCATTTATATTATTATAAAAACCACTTCAATTATTTAGTATTATTATATAGAAGTGACTTCTATAAATGTGTAAAATTATTGAAATAAAATATTTAATATTAAATTTTCAACATCTAAACCAATTAAAATATCATTAATATGTGATAAATATTCTATAAAATACTATTATATGCTAATATACATATGAATGAATCTAATTATTTTTCTTAATTTACACATAAATATCTATCTTTAAAAGAAACGTGACCTACTTATACGCTCCACTTATATGATACTTGGTTTCTTAGTTAGACAACTGAGTAAATATGATGAATATATTGGATTTTTTATCCATCAATAACATATTAAAAATTAAAACGGTTACCAATGAAAAGTTAAGAATGTTATATGACACCACTTTTATAAATTTATTTACATAGAAACCAAAATCATATTTTTACACAACTGCCAATTATTTTATTATATATTTTTATATAACTACCCTTCTAAGTTTTTTTATTTTACCACCTCCCAAGTTGACCAATTTAAGAAAGTTTCGCTCGCTTTTGCAACCTTTTGACCTAAGTTATGAGTTTTGACTGGTTTTATTAATTAAAATTTGAAATATTAGATGGTTTTCAAAATGACTCGTCAAACTTAATTGGGTTTGATAATTTTTTCATGGGTTTGGATTTCAATGGTAGCATTCGGGTTTGAGGTAAATTTGTTGGCCGGCCACATTTAAGGAACAACTTTTGGGATGTGGAAGTTTGGCGGAGAAGACAGACGGGTACTACTAACATGGTGGTTCCCAGTGTAGGTGTAAATTGGGCTGGATATTAGATAGCTTATCATATAAAATCTCAATATAATCCTATTTTCAATCTTATTTTTCACATTTTAGCTCAACTTTATTTTAATCCTATAAAAATCCGTATAATTTGGGTTAGAAATTGGGTTAATAAATGTACAATATTTAAAAATATTTTGCTTAATTAAATCTATTTTAAAATATAAATTTATATGAAATAATAATAATTAATATTTTTATAGAAATACTTTTCAATTTATGACTTATACAATGATATAATTACTAAATAACCTCATTTCAAAGTAATAATGTATGATTGATATGTAATAATTTGACTAGTTATTAATAATTTATTATACTATACAGTAATATATGAAATTAGGTCAGGTCGAGTTGATAGTCATCAAACTCAAACCAACCCACTTTTAAAATGGGGTCAGATCGAGCTGGGTTATATAATTTATTTTTTTCAAAATATCTAACCCAATACTATTATAAGTCGAGTTAGGTTAATCAGGTCCGGATTGAAACTAACTCTATTTATACCTTAGGTGGCTGAAGGTGAAAGAGGTAAATTGGTCATTTTATCTATATATTAACTGTCATTGCTATTGATAAGGGTAAGTGTACGGGAATTAGGGAAAATTTGGAGTATTATAGGAAATTTTAAAAAGACACGAGTGTTCAAGGGACTACGGAGGGGAATTTGCGTTATAAATTCTCTAACTTTGCGTATTTGCATTTTAGACCTTCATATTTGCATATTAATATTATAAACTCTCTAAAATTCACTTATTTGCATTTTAGGCATTAGAAAGTGCCATTAAAATGTTGTAAAATATGTAAAATGCCATTTATAGGATAATTTGCATTTTAAATCCTCTAACTTTGTATATTTGCATTTCAAATACTGAAGTTTGCGAATTAGTATTTTGAACCCTATGAAATTTAGTTTTTTCACATTTTAGATCCTTGGCCCACAAAACATTAAAAATACTATTAAAATCTTGTAAAATATCTAAAATAACATTTGCATTTTAAATCCTATAGCTTTACATATTTACATTTAAAAATGGTCATAGTTGAATTATAAAGATAATTGGATTTTATATTGCAAAAATCGGTCAATATGTGCCCAAAGTGCAATATATCACTGGACCACTAGAAAATTAACATTTTTCCTTGTTCTTGGAATCAAACATGGCCACCAAAAAATTAAGAAAAAAAAGATAGATTGTTGCCTGAAATATGAGAAGGTACCGACACTAAGATCTAATGTCAAAGTTTTGTTTGATGTTTGATTTGTTCAATATTCAAAGGAAAAAAATAGTGAGTTTTTTTTCTTAAATTCTCGACAGCCATAGTTGATTCCATGAAAGAGATAAGGTTAAATTTTTTGATGATTCAATGGTTTACTACACCTCGTGCACACATAGGCTTGTTACCACGACGTGGAATCAATTTTTTTTACAATTCAATGCTAATTCTTTTGAAATGCAAATGTATAAAGTTGGAGCATTTAAAATGAAAATAACATTTTAGATATTTTATAAAATTTTACTGGTATTTTTTAATGTTGTAAGGGCAATGGTCTAAAATGTAAAGAAATAAACTTTACCATGTTTAAAATGCGAATACGTATACTTAGAGAATTTAAAACACAAAATCCTTTAGAGGGGGCATTTTAGACATCATATAAGACCGTAGTGATTTTTTTAACGACGTCAAGGCCAAGGGCCTAAAATACAAATAATTAAATTTTATACAGTTTAAAATGCTAATAAGTAAATACTGAGATTTAAAATGCAAATTCTCAAAGTCAGAGAACTTAAACACAAATTCCCACAAAATTCACAGGTAGAAAGGTGTTTTTCACTTTTCACTAGATTGACCGGTTGAATTTCTATACAATGATGGTCTTTCACTTTCTTTGAAAGGAATAGTCTGAAAACAATGAAAAATTGTTACGAGAGTAAAGATGGCATGTTCTTCCTAATAATTAAGGGCGTGTTCCAAATGTACTTAGAACGAGAATGTAACGATATGCATTGAGAATGAGTAAAATTGAATTGAAAAATAGGTAAAATTTATTAAGAATTGAAAAAGCTGTATTGAAAATTAAAAAGTTATTTTAAAAATAGTGATACAGATTCAAGCCAAAAATCTGTATCATTTGTAACATGCCCGAATAAATATTTGTTTGAAACGTCTCACAACAAAGAGATTCATTTACTGACATTTGCAGGTTAATGGATACCTATCATATGCTGACAAGATTTCTGATGGTTTCTACAATATTCTGGGAATGAATCCATATATGTGGGCAATGTGCAATGAACTAGAAGAAGGAAGACGACTGCCATCTTTGGCGGCACTTCGAGCCGTTGATCCACGTGATTCGCCCATGGAGGTCGTCCTTTTTGATAAACGCGAAGACGTGCACCTCAGAGGGCTTGAAGATAAAGCACTACAACTTCAACACTGTTTAGGCTATACGCTAGAATTAGTTGATAAACTTGCGGAGCTTGTTTCTAATTTCATGGGGTAAGTTACTAAGCGAGCCCTCTTCAACCAACACACGGGGGTGCAACTCGGGTCGGTTCGATTCAGGTAGTAGTCTATTTTATCCGTACCTTATTTCGGTTCGATTCAGGTAGTAGTCTATTTTATCCGTACCTTATTTATAAAATACCTATCCTACTCTACCCATTTGTCGGTTCGGTTCATAGTATATTTTACCATACCTATTACCCATAGCGTCGGTTTCGGTTATAAACTGGTTCTTTTAATACTCAAATACAATATTTTTTAAAAATTTATGTGTTATTTTAAATAATATAAAATAATACTCATTTATGTTTTAAAATTACAAGTAGATATATTATTATTTATACTATTATATAAAAATATGAAGTATAGACCATCATGACTCGATCATTAAAACTATTAATATATTATAATCATAAGTTCCGAACGTATTTATAAGAGTTTTTTGGAAGTCAGTGATGTATATATAAATTCATTTAAATTTATACTTCACAAGGTACAAAATTAATTTAAATTTGAATTTTTAAAAATATGTGTTCTCATAAGATGTCAAAGACAAAGCATAATACATACTATATAATATATATTATACATATATATATATATATAATTATGCATATAATTAATTACTCATATGAGTACCTATGCAAGTCGGTTTTGAGTACATAGCGTTAGAGGTGAGAATTGGGGTGGGTCAACCTATGGTCCGACTTTAATCGGACTCGTTTTTGGCCTGATAAAACTAAAATATTTTTACCCGATATACGAATGAGTCAGAAACTTTGACCCGAATTCAAAAATAAGGTTAGGGTGGGTCGACTATGTCCCTACCCGCTCTGCATATATTAATTTATTAAAAATTATAAGCTTATGTTTAATTATTATTATTATTTTCTTTCAAAATGTTTTCTTTTTTATAATAAACTCTATCAACAATAGAAAAATCAATTTATTTAGAAAGCAATATAAGAATCAATAAAAAAAATTTATACACATATAACCCCTATGTGTAATTGTATATTAACCTATTTTAATAAATTTATACTATATTTTCAAATGTTTTGTTTTCTTAATTATGTGTTTTTTAATAATTAGTAAAATATTGAAACATATAGTATTTAAATTTAGTATAGATGTATACTTATATTTAATAAGTATATAAATTATTAAAATTATCTTTTTTTATCTGTATTTTTGACCCAACCCACGATGCCGAAACCGGTCCGATACCAACCCGAAGTTTGTCCCGAAACTTATTAAAAAAAAATTAGGGTCAAACCGACCTTGTCCCGACTCGATATAAAAAAAATATCAAACTCAATTTTTAAAAAGTAGGGTCAGTATTGGGTAAACCTTGACCCTGTATGGCCTGCTCCGATTCCCACTTCTACCCAGCATATCTATCCTACCTGTATCCTATTTGAAAAGACATGTAATAATTTGTACTCTACCCATGCCTACGGGTAATATTTTTTATCCTATCATACTTAAATTAGAGTCGGGTTGGTAGGTACCCTACCCAAGTTGCACCTTTATGACCACATGAAGAAGCAGATTGCTTTCGCCTCATTACTTCTAATATATCAAGGTTTTGTGCGTGTGCGTGTTTGCGTGCGTGGAATTTGAAGGGGTGCCTTCCCAACGGAGCACAGGGATCTCTTCATCCAGTGGAAAAATTGCAGCAAAAAGTATAGAGATTGTCAAAAATGTGTTGTGCTTCCTGTTAGCATGCTATCTGTGGGGCTTTGTAGGCATCGAACCGTTCTTTTCAAGGTGATTGCCCCATTTAGCTTGCTGAAATTATTGATTATTATTATGCGCGTTATCACCTAATGGTTTTTTTCCCACATTTTTAAATGCGTTTTTGCTGACGAGGTTAAGTTCATAGCTTAATTTAAGAAGCTAAGGCAGGGGATGAAGAAGGGATTGCGGATTAGTTTTGAGGAGGATTGGGATTATTTTCGTATTTCAAGCTTCATTGTCGAAGACGACACTGTTAACAACGGGAAGAAGTTCTCTAAGCAAGGGCTGAACAAAATGTGGCGGCTTGGCTAAATTTTATTTCATCGGAAGGGGGACTAAAGGGGTTAGGAGGAAGAACGGAGCATCATTCAAATTCTACTGAGCATTTCTAGAGATTGTTTGCAAACATGAAAGCTTTATAAATAATAAAAAAAGAAACCTGGACAAATCCAACTTACTCTTTATGCCAACGTGGAGGAGGTAACCATATATCCGTTGCCTGTTGCATGGTTCTAATCAATTGGCCTTAGGAGCGATAACTTGGAGGTACTCCCCCTCTAATTTTGTTTTGTACCATACTCAGGTGGCATCATGATGGGTATGGCCTCTTTTTTTTTTTTATGATTAAAAAAACCTCTTTTGGTTTTTTTTTTTTTAAAAAAAAACTTCTTTTGGCATCAAACATGAAGCAAACGCTATTTTTTGATGCCAAGACTAAGCAATCTTGAAGATTCTTCACCTGGTGGGATATTATGCATGCAGAAGTTGGCTGACTACATTGGCTTGCCATGTCGGATAGCTCAAGGCTGCAAGTACTGTGTATCGGAATCTCCCTCATCTTGTCTTGTCAAAATTGGAGATGACATGCAGTCATTGAGGTCTGCCATTTCTTGTCTTCCCGAGCATAATCTTGCTATAATTTTTGTTTTCAGTAGGTTGGGTATTTACTTTGTATTATCTGCACCTTATCCGATCCTCGCAGAAGTGAAACTTGTTCTTTGTTGGTACATTTTTCTAGTCCAAGCCACCAGACCCAAAAATTCCTTCCACAAATCCCTAATTGCTACTGATATCATTTTTTTAATAGAATACAGTTTTCTTTAATTCATTCGCGGAAATAAGCAAAGTGAACATTATCAATGTAGGACCATTTGACAGGAATGTCTGTTTTCTACTGTTTAAGAGCATTTTTTGAGATAAACTTTTGATCACAAATTATGTCTCTAGCCATCCTAAATGTTGATTATTTGTGGGATGTATATGATCGAAAGTTAGCAAATGAAAATCATGGCATTCTTATCAGATTCAATCAATTTCTTAAAGTTTGGTAGCTTATATCAAAAGCTTTGTCCGTTTGTTACTTTTCTTGTCTCTATTTTCAATAGGGAGTATGTAGTGGACCTGGTTGCGGAACCTGGGAATGTCTACTATCCAGATTCTTCTATCAACGGTCGAGTGCTTTCATCAATCTCTTCACCCTTTCAAATTTCCCTCAGAAGAAGTTGTCAAGAATACTGCACAGATGATGCTCCCTTGCACTGTAAGATAAATTCTGAGCAACAAGCAGATGCATTCCTCATGGATATTCTACATTTTTTGTGCATGCATAGTAAGCGCATTAAAGATGGCACTTTATCTTTGAGCTACTTTGTCTGATGTTTCGTATCTGCCTGAGCTCACATATCTCATCACCTTCCATTTATTAATTTCTTGGTACAATTTGTTTACATGAGACTCTTTAGCTTGTGCATTTGAAATATGTTATCCAAAAAAAGATCTATTATATTGCTTTTTCTATATAATTGTCCGAACTTAATATGCCAGATTTCTAGATGATTTATTTGTTTTGGAAATAAATTTGTCGAGGATGCATATGAAAGCACTAAATTCAGCTAGATAATGGTCACTGTACTGATTCTGAATAATTCTTCAAATGATTTTTGCAGATGAAATTGACAAACCACACATTGAATCACATGGTCTTTCTCTAGGGAATACTAATACCAACAGTTCCCTTCTGGCAATCAATAATGGTGTGAACAAAGCTGGTTCATTTTTGAGAAAAGACTTTGGCCCAGTTCATTGTCTGGAATGGCAAGAAAATGTGTGTGTTCCTTTTTACTCTCCAACTACTGAAGTACCAGGAATAATGGAAGTTCCAGTCCTGCCTTTGGAACTTGAAAATGAAAGGGGTTGGAGTGGTCAAAGCAGGATCTTGCAACCTGATGAAGAGACCCAATCAAAATATCTGGATATTATTCCATGTGTACGTTTAAGAGGAACTTCTGGGGTTGATGGGAACGCAAATTATGTCAAAGAATCCTATGCAGAACACCTTGTTTCATGCAATAGACAAACTGCAAAAAAGGGTGGCAAAGAATCTAAAGTTGAAGGATTATGTGAAATGAAACCAAGAGAGGCTGAGAATACAATTGGGCTTAGAACATGCTTGCCCGGTATCTCCATTGCAAGTTATGTGAATCTTGAACCTTCTCTTGCTATGGATTGGCTTGAGATACCATGGGAAGAATTGCAAATCAAGGAACTTATTGGTGCTGGTATGTTTTACTGTTTATGAAATGCCACTATATATGTATCCATCAAAGGTTAATATGAATAAACATTTATCTTGAAGCTTCTTAACTGCTTTATTGTTGCTAATACCGATGTAACTGTTTCTTGGTTTGCAGGTTCATTTGGGACTGTGCACCGTGCTGAATGGCATGGATCGGTTGGTATTCTTTGCCTTGATTGTCATCTATATTCTCTTTATTTGCTGATGGCAACTATAATAGATATCTAAAATGATCTTTGAGTGGGTCTGTGGAAGTTTGCTCACTTGATGGTTCAGCCTGTTTTGCCCCTTGTTGGTGCAGAATTCTACTGTATTGATTTCTTGTTATTCAAATCACATGCTGACATCTGATTTGTTGTCATTGTAGTTGTCTTTTGCTTCCATGCAAAAGTTTTTCAATTTGTGTTGATATCGCTGCTGTAAGGGTCATTGATCCATTTTTTTCTTCTGGTTGAATTCTTCGAGTGGCCAGTTCACTCCAGGTTTTGAAATTCAAAACAACAATTTTTCTGCAACTGACTGGTCAAGTAATTTCATTTACAAGAATTATATTGGATGGCAAAATGTTGAAAGTGGAAACAACTATCTATGAATGCTATTTTTGATAACACAAGTAAATGAGTTCCCAGCTGGTAATCTTTTACGAATTCAAAGGCTACCAGCTTTTTTGTTCTGTTTGTATAGCACAGGCATTTGACACATGCTTTGTTTGTTGGTTTTGTTTAACTCATTCATGTAATATGGGTCAACTCATTTATTCATGCATTGCTACAGGATGTTGCTGTTAAGGTTCTTAAAGATCAGGACTTTCATGAGGACCAATTGAAGGAATTTCTGAGGGAGGTATGTATTTGAAAGATTGCTAATGATGCCCTCAGCAGCGATTGATATTTCTGGATCACACATTTACTGATTAAAATGCAGAAAGAGAGGTATCCTTTTTTTAGCACTCATACTTGAAGGCAAACACATTCTAGAAACCGGTTAGATGGGGAACAGCATTCTGAGTATTTTTTTAAAATTTTTTGGGGTAATGAATTGCTGATGTCTACTTCTTCTATTTTCCCACAAGTTAACAGGATTGTTTCAGGTGCATTTTTCACTGTTAGTCATTACTTGCTAGACTTATTTTATTCTTAGTCATTTCAAATCCAGCAGATGATTTAGTACTCAGGCGAGTCCAAAGTAGTCTCCAGTTAATCCTACTTGGTTTGAGGTTCCCAATCCATTCTAAGTTGCAGTTCTGAACCTTAGCCAAGCACCGAGTCTACTGATTCTCTATTCAGATTTCTATACATAGTTTGCCCACTGTAAACTATGAGGATCCAATTGGCATTTCAATGCCAAACATATTCTCTTTCATCAACAATTGAACTTGTGCATATGCGTTAGCCTGCATTACTTTAGTCTAATCAAAAGTTTATTCTGACTCCAAACTAGCCCCTCCTACCAACTCTGAAGTTGTAGTTCCCTTGGCTGCAGCATGAGGCTGTGATGCCACCTTTTTAGCCTTTGTGCTTTGATCATATTTGCATTATGATTTCTGTTAAGCCATCCGTTGTTCCTCCTTCACACATGTTTCTTTTAACAATCCATAGGTTGCAATAATGAAACGTGCGCGTCATCCAAATGTTGTACTCTTTATGGGTGCTGTTACAAAGCCCCCTCTTTCAATTGTAACTGAGTGCCTTCCAAGGTTTGCCTTCTTGTTGCTGCTTTATATTTTCTCTGTGCTGGGCCAGCTGTCGAACTTACTCGATATCCTGTCTGTGTGAATTCTTTGATTATTGTGTATAGGGGTAGCCTTTATGGCCTCATTCATAGAGCAGCTGCAGGAGAAATCTTGGATAAAAGAAGGCGGTTACGGATGGCATTAGATGTGGTTTGTATTTCAAGTTTTTATGTTCTCTTTTCAACTGTATCACTGCACTTGAAAATGTATTTTGAAGTTTGCATTGACATCTACCACACATTCAGGCAAAGGGTATCAATTATCTTCATTGCCTTAGCCCTCCTATAGTTCATTGGGATCTCAAGTCTCCTAACCTGTTGGTTGACAAGAACTGGACTGTGAAGGTCTGACACAAACTTCCTGAGATTGCCACTGTTTTTTCCTTTCACAACTAGATGTTGATTTGTTTATTCTTGTGTTTCTCGCATGCAGGTGTGTGATTTTGGCTTGTCTCGATTCAAGGCAAACACTTTCATACCATCCAAATCTGTTGCTGGAACGGTAAGTGTTTAATTAAATGTCATCACTTATCCGTCCTAGAGTTTTTTTTTTTTTTTTTTGATATCCAGAGTCCTAGAGGTTTTGCATAGAGAGACATCGTGTGGTGTTAAAAACCAAGGGTGTTTGATGAATGTCTAATATATGTCCTATCCATCCTAGCAAAACAGTCAACGGAGCCTTCTGATGATCTTGCGTTTGTGCCACCCCTCTCCATAATGGCAATATATCTTCCAAAACTTAGGAGATGGGCCTGGCCAGTGGTCAGATAAACCATTCTGGTTATTAAGGGGACGTTTGGAAATCTCATGTGGAAACATGGGAGGGAATTTGTGGGAGCACGGGTTTTAAGGCACATCATCCATCAATCAAGCATCATATTTTTCCACTTTTACCCCTATATTCTAATCATTTTTCCTATCAACTACTTTCTAACAAACCTATTTATTCCAACTTTACCCCTATCATTTCATATTAATCACACAACTTCCAAAATATTCCATTTTCTACACCCACCAAATACCATATTTCCCACAACTTTTACATTCCCAAACGTCCCCTAACTATCTGATGTTGGCTAAGCCATTGAAACTGTCAAGTGACGTGTTTCAAGCGCCTGTTACAAGGCCATGAGTTGTGAGGTTGATTGCAATGATTTATGTGGTCTGCTGTGATCATAGAGATGCTCCATCCTGGCTTCTACCAAGTTGCCTCATGACATGTATGGTGGCTGAGTCACTATCTTCGGGTAAATAGATTAAAACTGACTGATCAACCACAAAATAGGCAGTTATTTGTTTCTGAGTCAATGTTTGTTGGACGTTTCAAAGTCTTCAGGCCAGGCGATTAAATCCAGTGGTTAATATCTGTTTTACAGGCGTATCTTTGGCAGTTGAACTGAACATATACATTGTTTAAAGCATCGAAATGGGAATGCTATCTCTGAATATGTTATTTCTTTCCTATGTACAGCCAGAATGGATGGCTCCTGAATTTCTTCGTGGAGAACCCATGAATGAAAAATCTGATGTTTATAGCTTTGGAGTTATCTTATGGGAGCTTGTGACAATGCAGCAGCCTTGGAGTGGATTAAGCCCTGCGCAGGTAGCATCTTTTCATACTTGGAATATGCAAAGCCATTTGGATTATGCTTAAATCACTTTGTTTTACTTCAAAAAGGATTGGATCAAGTGATACATTTGTATTTTTTATCCATATCATTTTCCATGAAATTTCAGGTTGTTGGAGCAGTTGCTTTCCAGAACAGGAGACTAGCAATCCCTCCAAATACCTGTCCTGCGTTGACTGCACTCATGGAGTCTTGTTGGGCAGAGTAAGAAATGTGTCTTAGACTTGTGGCCTTTTTATGGCATTAACCTGTTTTAATTGATCTTTCAACTAAAATCAATCTTTGCGTTGGGATGGGGACAAGGACATAGTCTTCTTCACTTGGTTCTTTCCGGACAGTTCCAGCCATTCAAATTTGACGTGGGGATCAACAGGGATGATGGGAACACTAGAATTCCACTGCATGATTTTGGCCTTTCAATCTGTGAGCTTCATGATGAATGCCTAGCGACCATGAAAAAACATTACAGAGTTTGGCTTTCTGTAACTTTGTTTAAAATGATGAGTTCAGGCTCCTGCCATAAAGTGGAAATCTGTTTGCTCTCTAAGCGTTCAATCACCTCATAGAATTTTCAGTTACCTTCAAAATGGAGGTTCCTTTCACACTAACTGCATTCATCTGACTTTATCTGTTGATTGGCAGTGACCCCAATCAGCGGCCAGCATCCGGGAGTATCGTGAACTCACTGAAGAAGCTGCTGAAGACTCCATTGCAGTTAATGCAGATGGGAACCCCGTAGATGGAGAGGAATGTGAACAGACCTAGCAAGTACATGCTTTAGTGTCTTTGCCTCGGGCAAATTGTGATGGTTGTTCTATTGACCATGACAAACCAGCCCCCGCGATCAATCATACTCTCTTTTCTTTTCTAATAATGCTTTTTTGGCGTCTCCTTTAGGTGATATCTTTTTCTGCCGGTTATCATGGAATTTTTATTTTATTTTATTTTTGTGATTGGTTTTTATCATGGATTTAACTCGTAGGTTTTTGTACTGCTTTTGTCAAGTTGAGTTCACTTCAAAGCGAGGGTGGCTGATCTCTTGTGGCCGCAAGATTGTGTTTCAGGAAGCCGTTCCGGATTCATGAAAATGTAAACAGATATTTAGGTTTTTGATTAGATGCTGGCAGTATATGTGTCCATGAATAAAAAAAGGGGGTTTGCATCAAACCTTTGACTGGCAGCTAATATTAACCGTTTTTTATTGGGTTTGGAAAGTTTAATAATGTATTCTTGTTCATTTGCTGGCTTTAATGATGTTTGTTTTTTCACTGTTTTTTCTTTTTGTAGCTGCAGAAAATGTATAAAATAGTGTTGTTTAGTGGTAGAAATGACCATCGGCTTGGATTTCAGGAGAAATGGGTGGAATACCAAAACAAAGGGGTTTTGTCGGAATTTGAATATCATATTATTGCATCTATATAGTGCTTAAGCTCGCACGGAAAAAGGTTAAACCATAATTATCAGAAAACATTTAGCATTGGAGTGCATTCATTATTGTTGATGGTGAAAATTAAGATATTATTTTTTGGGTGTGTTTGGGGAATGATAAAACTTTTTACGAAAAGTTTTTGAAATAAGAGAAAATAATGTGATACAATAAGAGTAATGATGAAAATTAAAGATAATTAAAGTTAAAATAGATAAGTTAGATGTATTGGTAGTTATGTAGAAAAATGATTAAAAAAAGATAGTTGTACATGAAGAAATGAAAAAATAATTAAAAAATAGGGCAGTTGTGTTAGGTAAAAGGTTTTGGATTGAAAAATTATTATAAAAGATAAACACTCCATTAATTTGTAGTTTCATAAATCATAAACAGAAGATTTTTATCTCATTGAAGGATAAATTTGCACATTCAAATTCTCTTTAAAACAAGCATCAACAACGATGATGAGTGGATTAGATTACATAAACAAATAATTGTGCTCATTAAAGTTTAAACAAGCATAAAATTAGTAGTTTGTATACTTAAAAAATAAAATTCATAAAGACGGGAAGGCGAATGTAAAAAGTTGCTGGCTGACCAAAGAGCCGGCAAATATCTTGTTCTGCCAGACCATCGGCTTCAATACTAGTCAACAGGCCGCTCGCAGTGTCAGGCACCTAGCTTGGACGCCAGGGCCAGAGCACCCCATGTAGAGGCGGAAATAGAGCTGTAAGCACGCCGCAAGGCAGCGAAAGTCGGGAAGCAAAGTAATACATCCTTTTCCAGACATTGTAGTTCGGGTGTAAATCGGGTCGGGTTGACTCGGGTTGGGACAAATACAATCATAATTCACCTTGTAAAATCTCAACCTAACCCTACTTTCAACCCTACTTTTCATACCTTAACTCAACCCTATTTCAACCTACCTCAAATCGATTCGGTTCGGGTTAGAAATCGGGCTAATAGATTACATATATTATCAATGTTAGTTAAGCTTTTGTTCACCCAAATTTCTAAAATAACAAAAAAGAAATGATAATTATAAAAACAATAAGTACTAAAAAGTTCTACGTAACTCAAAAGTGGAGGATAAGTTTTGTAATTGATTTATTTTTTTGCTTTTGTATTCTTTGAGCAATTGATGTCCCCTGCAAGTCAAAAAGTGAAAGCCAAGTAAAAGTATTGCAGTAAATTATGCAAAATGAAAAACGAATATCATAGTCTTACTTACATTCTTAGTTGGCTTCCAATCAAAGTTACAAACATCTCAAATTCCCAATTGACCTGTTCGTTATTTCAAATCACCAATGTAAGCGAACATCTAAACAACCTATTTACAATGCAATATAGGGTATGTTTGGCAATTGAAAGAAAAAGTCAATTAAAACTTTTCAATCTAAAATTTTCACTCTCTACAATTATCATATTTTTAACTATCATATTTTTTAATTATTTTTTCACATTTTCCTATACAACTACCCTACTTTTCAATCATTTATATACAACTATCCACACAACTAACCTATCTATTTTAACTTTATTCTCTTTATTACTCATCATTACCCTTATCATATCACATCAGTTGATAACTTTTACTCTCCAAAACTTTTCATCAAAAGTTTTATTCATTACTAAACACACTCATAACCAAATAATCCAAACATAATTTCACAACTAATTAACCAAATATATTTCCAAACAAAATAAATTCAAACAACATTTCACAACCAAATTGTCAAACATATTTCCAAACTCCATACAATTTTATTTAAATATCCAAACAACATGAATGAAATACATTCTCATAAATATATCCAAATACATATCTTATGAAAATCGGGTCTACCAAACCCCCTAACCCGGCCCAAATCGATTTTGAAAATCGGGTAGGGTTGAACCAGATTTTCAAAAACCGAATTTCCAAAACATCAACCCAACCATGGTATAAATCGGTCGGTGTTGATGTGGGCTCGGGTTGAACCCGACCCTATTTACACCCCTAGTTCAGGCAGCCTCTCTCCTCCTGGCACTCGCCCTCCGTTGCTTCCCCAATCACGCCCTCGCCAACCTTCGCCGCCACGGCCGCTCTGCCCTCCAAGCCAAGCGTCACTTTGTCGCCGGCGCCCAGCTCCTCGCTCGCTCCCGCTTCTTCCCCAACCCCAATACCCGCCCCTCTCTCGCCGCCGAGGCCGCCCTCGCCATCGACCCCCGTGACGCTGCCCCCCACGTCCTCAAATCCCTCGCCCTCCACCTCATTGGCCACAAAACCTCCACCCTCCGTTCCCTCGACGCTGCCCTCTCCCTTCCCGCCTCCAAATCCATCCTCGACGCTGAGAGCGCCGAGCTCCAGATCGAGATCAACCGCCGCTGCCGTATCGACGCCGCTGTTTCCGACCTCGTTGACGCCCTGCGCCGGCAAGAATTCCAAGGTCTACTGCCTGCTTGGAAGCTGCTACGAGACGAAGGGAATGAAGGAGGAGGCGCGGAAGGCATACGAATCGGCGTTGGGTATCGATGCGACCTCTTCCGAAACTCGTGACGGCTTGAAGCGGCTGGCGTCCGATTGACAATCAGATCAGCTGTCCGTATGAAGCATCACGCCAAGGTTATAGCCTTTCTTCAGATGCATTTGGAATGCGCTTGCGTCTTCCCGTGTTTTCATTTCTGCCTAATTCGACCTAGTGGAGAATGCTTGCTGAGGAATTCCATGAAAATCGCCAACTTGTTTGCATCTCTTGTCACTCCAAACATCTTGAACTTGCATTGATTATCCGAATGTTTGTTGTCATTTGTGCCTTTGTTGCAAATGCCTTGTGAACTTGCATAGAAGCGTGCGATCGCAGTAATCATGCCTGCCGGTCTGCATCAGATTGCAAGGTGGTTTTGCCTAAGCAACCATGACAATGGCTTCGGTGCAATTTGAAATCGTCAGTGCAATCTTGATTCAATTTGGAGAAAGTCATGCTACTTGTGTTCTACAACAGCTAAGCTAGCTGCTTGTATGATTCGACCAGGAGTATCA
The DNA here is from genome assembly GCA_030490835.1 of Annona cherimola. Classification (NCBI taxonomy): domain Eukaryota; kingdom Viridiplantae; phylum Streptophyta; class Magnoliopsida; order Magnoliales; family Annonaceae; genus Annona; species Annona cherimola. Next base: position 97,439,236 of record CM059973.1, on the reverse strand, counting down.
GGTGTGCAGAGCCTCCTCTTCACAGACGAATGTTGCCGTCACAGTCGTGTAAGAAAATATTCTAGCTAGTTCTGGAAGAAAAAACTTTTAACTAGAACAAATAGGAACACCAATCTCTTCAAGTGGAAAAATCGTGGGTTTTCATGTATTGATGAATCTAAACTCTTCTGAAATTCTTGGCATTGGTATGCATACTGTGTTTTTTTGCCTTTTTGATTGCCACATGAGACCCACCTTCCAACTTCTACCCATCGACGTTTTATTAATACGATCACCTGTTATTCACATGACTGGAAGAGATGTTCCTGATCTAGATCTGCATGGGTGGTGGTATGCATTTTGTGAAATATTGTTAGGGAAGACAGGAGTTTCGAGAGACCATATGGCTATTTCTGATTTTTGAGAGAACGGTTGACGTTTTTCGAATCTAGCTTTTTCACGAGGGTCATTTCTATTTGCATCACGATCTTGATTTTTCTTTTTTTATTTGGTACTTCTTACGGCCCGGAACAAAATTCATACTTTAAAAATGATGATATCATTTGGACATAGCTCTATTTCAAATGGTAGGCATCACTTTGGTTCACATTCCGTCCCTGTTGTATAGCAATTAGTACCAATGTGTTTGTCCTGAGCAGCTTTCGATCTCGTTAAGATCGAAAGAGAAAATTTTGCTAATTTGCTGACATATAAATTTTTTATTGAAACGTTGAATAAATAATAGTAATTATCACTTTAATGAAAATTTTGTAAGAATTATTTTTTCTAACTAGTTCTAAATAATTTTAAAACACAATAAAGCTTTTATGTTATTTTAACTCTATAAACATAAAAACCATGCGTAATATTTGTTACTTACAATGTCAAAAATCACTTTAATTAGAAATTAATAAAAATAAAAATTTCCCCATCTTTGATGATGTACAAATGGAGTGGGTTACATAGAAGAGAGGTTATATAAAAGCAAAACTCTTTATGAAAAACACTAATTGATTATATTCAAAAAAAAAAAAAAACACTAATTGAGAGTAAATACATAGAATTCTCCTAAATTTCGAGAATGGATATATCCATGTATAAAAAGTCTAAAATTTGAGATTTTGGGCATCATAGGTAAATATACATGGATTGTTCAAAATGGTTTAGATTTATAAAATAACTTCGAAAATGGAAAAAGAATTTCAACACAACCAGTTGCATTGTATTACTTCCTTTCACTTCTTTTATATATATATATATATATATAAAATTTATCATGCTACCAAATGCTTCGGACGCGGACCTCAGATGGAACCGACATCTACTGACCCACACCACTGATCACCCTTGTTGGCAGGTTTTGCAGTTTCTACTTTCTGGATCATATTCATTCTGGGAAGTAATCGTCTCACTGCCACAGATATGGGCTTTGGCCCATTAGGTTTCCCTGTTTAATAAGTCGTGACCCAGTTGGCAAGCTGAAGACCCACCTCCATAAGGCTTGGATCGGATCCCATGCAAGAAATTAGAAATGAGACGATTAGGTGTCTGAGAATAATCATACGCATCAGATGGGTCGTGACTCGATATTAGAAATCATGATAGAGGAATCTTAATGGGAGATTTGTTTTTTGTAGCATAACTGGATCGTTAAATTTCGGTTTTTACCAGATACATATATACTGTTTCTATTCTAAAATTAAGATTTTCTTTTAAAAATTAATAGCTTAAATTTTGTTTTAAATTTTATTTAGGGTGAGATTTTTATGAAAATGATGTGAATCGTTTCCCACATCGCATGCGACCTAAGCTACTCCCTATGGCATTGACCACTCATCTTGCTTGATCGAGAGATTGGGCCTAATCAACAACTCATCATCTATATATATATATATAATATAGGGATTTAATCATGTGCATTCGGACTGCACCCGAATACCCTGCAGACACCTCATCCGCCCGTTCGTTTCAGCGGGAGAAATTTACGCCGTTCGTTCAATTATGCGTGTAGAGAGATGACGAGCCGAACGGAGACGCACGTACATGCGCGCAAAAATTCGGATAATGCATTTTCCCGCTCGGTGGACTGAAAATCCACAAAAACCCACCCGCTCATCTCTCCCATTTCGAAAACAGAGACCCCACCGCTGCCGCTGCTACTGCTGCAGCCGCCGTTGCTGCTCCCAAATCTCCTTCTCCGTCGATTTTGAAGTTCTATGATCGATTATGATTGATTCTGAAGTTCTGTGTCGACAGAAGGTATTGTGCGCAGGTCGTCTTCTCCGAAAATCAGAATCTGCATGCGGATTATAACTGCGCAGCAAACGCGCCTCCCATCTACATCTCTCTGACGCGAAATCCGCATGCGGATTCTAAATCCGCATGTGGAAAACAACACTTATGGGAGGTACGTTTGCTGCAGATTCAGAATCCGCATGCGGATTTTCGTGTAAGAGAGATGCAGATGGGAGGCGCGTTTGCTGCGCAGTTATAATCCGTATGCGGATTCTGAATTCGCATGCGGATTTTCGGAGAAGACGATACGCGCAAATAGGAGACCTTTTGCTGCGCAGTTATAATCCGCATGCGGATTTTCGGAGAAGACGATCAGCGCGAAATCCGTCGAAGCAGAACTTCGGAATTCATTCACAGAACTTCGAAATCGACGGTTTCCGTCGATGCAGAACTTCGGAATTGATCACAGAACTTCGGGGGGTGCCGCGATTTAGGGATTGAGGAGGGACGAGGGACGCCAGAGAGGAGGAGGAGGCGAGATTTCTGTTTTTGTTTTTAGCTGCCGAGCGGGAAAATTTTCCCAACATTCACCGCGTGTACGTCCCGCCCAACGCAACACAACACGCGCACCAACTCTCGACGGACAGGATTCATCCCGCCGAAATAGACGGCCGGATGAGCCGTCTGCACGGTAGTTTCCGTGCAGTCCGAATGCACATGATTAAATCCCTATATATATATATGCTCGAAGACCACGGGAAAAGCTACCGTGGCTTGGATCAGCAACATTCCTGCCAGTTCGCTTTCTCTGGCAGAGAAAATTGCCCGATGCAATGTAGTCGGGGCCGATAAACAACCTTTCATAAAATTAACTTTCATTTACAATCCAAAGCCTCGGCATAAGCAAAGTAATTTGTTTCATGATGATTTTTTCTGTTTAAATTCCTCGGGTGTCGGGAATAGGCTTAAGCCATCCATGATTTAAATAAATTTCATCCGTTTGGTGCAACGAGTTGGGTGTGATCGTAGCCCATTTTGAAATGCATATTTATCATATAAAAGTTTTTAATATACATGTATTTTGGAATTGTAAATAAACACGTGAATCTATAACAAAGTGTTTGAATTTTTTCCCCCCCTAAGAAATCTTTTTGAAAATCAACCGTTTGCATATGATCATAGCCTGTACATATTGATATTCACCTTAAGGAAATGATGCTAACATGACACTCATGTGGGCCATATTATCTAAAATATATATATTATTAGCCCACATAAGTAAACATTTTTTTTTATATTGGTATTGTGAATTAATAAAATTAAACGGTTTAAATTTTTAAAAAGAAAAGGGCGGATTAGGCCAAGTGCTCTGTATGCCATGCAACGTTCCTCGTGCTCCGGCGTTGATTAATAATTTTCCCAGGTGCTGAGATGTCAAGGGCAGGCAGATTCATGAACCTTCCCTATTAGTATCAGCATTCTCCAAGCCAAGTCGCCACTCGCCAACATTCATTGGACCAGTCTCATCCCTACAGTTGGCCCAGATCCAAACCTCTAAATTCGAGAGGACACGTAGCCACAGCTGACAGCTTCATCATTGGCTAATTATGTTGCATAGCCCCACCGTATTTATCTAAACACGCAAAATAGCATTCTTGTAATAGTTTAAAACGACAACGAAATGACTAGTTTCTATGTAATTCTTAAATAATATATGGAAAAGATATATAATAGATGAAATATAAAATAATGTATTCAAAAGGAAAGGATGTTAACTTGATTTTATTGTGTGAACTGAATTGCTCGTGTCTTGTATATTGAAGCCTCGGTTTGTATTTCAATCATTCTGGTTATACAGATCTTATTTTCTTAAGAAGGCGACAGAAGTGGCTTAAAAGGAATGTCATTCCACTAGTGGTGGCTCCATTGGTGGAGGCAATGGTTTGAAGGGTATGTTATTCTGTTGGTGGTGAATGGCCCTCCGAAGGGACCATAGTAATATGGCAAGATAACTTAGAGGTTTCAACAATGTGGAAAGAACTGACCTTCTCTAAAGGGCCATTTAAGACAACTCAATAACCTAGAAGTTTATTGTTGGAAACAACCTTTCTTAAGAACCCGAGGGAAAGTGATAGATGAGGAGACGTGATGGTTAAGCAATCCAAAGGCTTCATTAATGGAAAAGACCTTCTTCCAGAGGCTATTGAAAGATTGGTAGTCGTAGAGTAATATGAAAAGAGAGTATTATGACTTTACCACAAGTTATAACTTATGAAGAGTGCATTGTGGATAAGAAAGCTATATCACCCTGTAAAGGAAGTGAAATGGAGTAAAGTAACTAATTTCCATGTATGAGTCACTTAAGAATTTGAGTACATTGTCACCGCTTGGATGCCTAAGTGACTAAGGTGAATGTGTATAGAATAGTGAAAGTGGAAGGTTCAGAGTTCAACTATTGAGTAGAGATAATGACTTTGTTACACCTTCATTGAGTGTTTGTTCGTTTAAGATGAGTGACACAATGACACAATAACAAAAAAAGAATTTGAGTGTATTATATTGGCTCCCACTAGCTGAATGGTCATTTTATCTAGTTAGATCACGATGACTCTCATAGGATCTTAGCCTGAGCCGAGCAAAAGGATGTCTTATGACTAATTTGAAGTATAATAACCTAATCCTTATCGAGATCTAACAAGTGTTCAAACCTTAACCACTTGACAAGTTATCCTATACTTATATGTTTAGCAAAGGATATAAGCTATGGACCATGATAGTCTCTAACTTTACAAGGTAAGGCTAAAGTTTTATCATAAGCTTTAATTGCTCAAAGCATGAAAGTTAATATGAGTGTGATCATTTTAGTAGAAGGATAGTTCTATTTTAGTGGAGTGACGACATTAAATGGGTAAATCTTAAGAGGGATAGTGTGTTCTTGTTAGTTTAATCAACCCATTAGCAAGGGATCTCTTGAAAGAGAATAAAGTGGAGGGAAAGGGTCGAGAGCTTAAGAGATCACAAAGAGGAGCAAGGAGAGAAAAAAGGGAGTTTAAGCTTCCTTAAGAGATTTTAGAATGACTACTCAAGTACCTCTATTTATAAGCTCTGAAGTATAGAAATTGCAAGTTCAAATGAATGTACTTGCTTTACTCAAAAAAAAGGAGGGTAATTGCAAACTTAGGATTGTGGTAAACTTATAATTGGGTTAGACATTAACTTGCGATTGAGGTATAGTCATGACAACTGTTTTTCTTTTTTTTATGTAGATATAAGTTTTTATATTTGATCGTGATTATTGATGGTGTTCTTCCATCAATAATGAAGCTATACGTTAGATTAAAATACACGTTTTTTTGTTATGTTTTTAGTTAATTAAGGTTATCTTCAACTTATTGTTACATTTTTAATTAATTAAGGTTGTCTTGAACTTATCACTACATTTTTAATTATTGAAGGTTATCTTGAATTTATTAATCTTCTCACTATTGATTTATGTTTTTATTTACTTTATTTCAACTAGCATCCTCTTTTTATTCTTTCCTTCAATTTCCCCTCATATGTTTTCATTCGCTTTTGCACTTTTCTTTTCCAAAGTTCAAATTGATGGTTTACCTCGCCAGACAAGAGTATAAGATCCAACCATATTCAAGTATGTGATGTTGCCGCGTGTGATGTAGGAGGCAACTGTTACGAATTATTTGTCTTCCAGAGATAGATTAAAACAAAGCTATCTATTCCTACCTAACTTCATGTCGAGTATTTAAAATTGCATTATTCCTATTCCACTTGCTCATGTGGGAATACTATATACATCAGTGCACGGTTAAGCTAGCATTGCTCTGGCGCGTCCATTCTACTTCCTGCATCTGCACATTTACCCGCATGTTTTTTATCCACGTTTTTTTTATATTTTTAATTATTATTCTCTAGTTTTTCAGAACAAAATTACCTACTTCTAGTTATTCAATCACCACATGCAATTCTATCACAGCGTTCTCATTTTTTTTCATTTATTTTATTTTATTTTTAAAAAAAACCTCTTTTACTCATTTGCCCAAAAAAATGCAATATGTACCTGAAGTTTTTCTAGTCTCGAAACTTTTGCTTCATAAGTTGAACTTTGCACAAGATAATTAGGACAAAGTTTTGAAATCTGGATAGATTCATTATTAAAAAAAAATAGACCTTTAGCGAGATAATTTGCACCTAGATGTCGACATATATAACTTAGTCACAAAAAATTTTAGCAACGATTTTTTAAAGTTGCCATTAAAAGTTTCTTGTGATGAAAATATATATATAGAGAACCCATCACATGGAGACCAGCCCACTGTAAAACGAGTCTCACATATATTAAAATGCAATGAAACTTTATATAATTATTTATTCATATAAAAAATATACTTTAGACAGTTTAAATTTTAAAAATATCACTTTAAACAGTTTAAATTTTAAAAATATCACTTTAAACATGATATTTACGTTAAACTATTTTATTACTTTGATTTTACACTATTTTAAGATGGAGACCATATATATGCTGGATTTGAATAAAAATTAACATGCTAATAAAGTGAACAATTTTAAATATAATGGGTGAGTTAAACTTCTCATTCATGATCAAGTGGAGCCAACAATGCATAGACTGCATAATGCAATCGCATGCACTGAATTATTTTTCATATATATAACCTTATCTGTAAAATTTAGGGGAAGTAAGGTAAATTTTTATCAATGCCTTTTGCAACAAAGAATTAATCAACGGTAAAACCATATTGTAAAATATTGATTTTCCTATAGGTATTTCATGTTCTTAGTGTAATTTATTTCTAAATGTAGATATGATTAAAATGAATCAATAATTAAAAAGGATTAGTTGTAAATATACTTACTTTATTTATCCTTAATTACAAATATACTCGTTAAGTTTGAAAACTTTCATATATACCTAATATTATAGTTAGGAACGTTTAAGAATTTTAAAATTCCAAAATACACATAATTGATCTAACATCCATTGCCATTAGTGTTATATTCAGACTGTCAAAACTTATTTTGTCTTGCTTCTCTCTCAAGTCGGATGGGTTTCCATCACACCGTTTAATTTATGTCATAGCTAAATGATGATTATTATTAAATAATAAGGGGTATTTTGGACATTTCTTATGATAAATAACAGTAATTTTAATTGAGCATGATGAAATGAGTATGGACGAAATTTTACCAATATTTAGTGGGTATTTGCGAAAATTTTCAAACTTAGTAAGTATATTTATAATTAAGGACAAATATAATAGGTATATTTGAAATTAACTTTTAAAAAATAGATCAAGATAAAAAATTCATTAAGAAAATATATGTTAATGTTCCATAACTGAACATTCTATAAAAACCTTTTTTATTACTGAATTGTCACATTATGAAAAATTGTAAAATTTTCTGAAGCCGTGTTTAATTAGATACCAGCGAGACCTTTTACTACAAAGCCAAGAAAATTTAGTGCTTCAAATTTTCTAATAACTTAAGGGCTTATTCAAAATGAAAAAGAGTAGATATAGGAAAGGAATGAGATGAGGATAGTACGAATTTTCATTCCAGGCCCAAGAAGAATTTTTTATTTTCGATATGTGATAACCTTACTTTTTAATTTTCAAAACGAACTTATCACATTCTAATACACAATAATATTTTTTTCATCGAATGCCCTCGTTTCATATATCCTCATTGCATTCTACCACCCTGAACAGAAAAAAAAAAAAATAGAACTAAAAGCACGGCCTAAGATGAAACCATGATAATCTATTAATTACGACCTCGTACGACCTCGTATGTACTTTATTCAAAATCTCTGTCCTTCGATGCAAATTCTTAATTCTCTAGGTAAAATAAACAAACAGCATAACCAACAGGGGTGAATATGAAAAATAATCGTATCCAAAGAAAAGAGGGGCCCGCTGGTTCTTTCCAAATCTGGCAACGGTGAAGCTCCTTTCGCGTCAGCGCAAGCCGCACAACGCCAGCAACGAAAGATATATTTCCATATTTAGAAACGTGTACGGGAAGTCTGACTCCACAGTTGCAGGGAACCCGATCAGTGGAAAGAAGAATCCCATTCCAATCATTCACGCCCTTGGTGACATGCTGACCGTCCAAGTGTTCCAAAAATACAAGATCTCTCACCCCATCTGACACGTGCTAGTTTTTTTTTCCGTCTCTAGCATGACTATTTTATTGTGGAATTAAAAATCGACTAATGAATTTTTAGAAATATCTGTCATTTCGAAAATTTAATTCTATTATTATGCCCGCCAAAATTTCTAATCAAACTAAATTTTTTGGAGTCGTTGTTGATCACTCGCCAGGAAAATGAGTCAGAGAAGATGGCCCTGGAAAATTTTCAAAACAGGAAGAATGTCTAAATTCGAAGGTGGACACGGTAGGGGGAAAAACAATGTTAAAAAGGGAAAAATGATACAATGAAATAAAGATAATAATTAAAAATAAGAGAGTACTACAATATGTTATGCTAATAATAAAAAAGGCATAAGATACCGGATTAGAGATGAAAATTCCCTTTTTTCACCTGGTAGAAGAATGGGACAGGAAGAATTATACATCTTTATTGACATTCTGATGTCCATGCCTTTTATCATAAATCTTACAATTTTTACTCATTTTTTAAAAATATTTATACAAGTATTAATTTCTTGTCGAAATAATTTAGAAATTCAAAATGGTAAGTTTTCTAAGATAATTTTAACGTAATTAGATTTGATGGACATATATTTTTTTTTTTAAAGGCAAGCATTCCACTAAATCTTTTCTAATAGGGTAAGACGGTTTATGAATTTGAAAAGTAAATTTCTTTTGCATTTTAAAAATATTTAGTAATTATCTTTATTATATATTCGTATCATTACACGTATATCTATTGCTTCGTCGTTCACGCCAATATTTGTATTTGTATTTAGATTTTTGTTCGGATTCTGAATTAATTACCCATGCAGGAAGAAACGTCTAGATTTCTCAGATGCTGCGGACGTGTACAAAAAGTGGGGTCGTGTTGTAAAAGCACGAGCATTTGGTCATTTGTTTATGTGTTTATACAGATGGAATTAGGAAGAGAGCTATATATGAGTTCATGCATCAATGTCATTCCCAGCACAGCAGTGGATTCCGGCTGCTCTGCCCTCCAGTCTCCCGGAATTAACCAAAAATGCCACTGCTTGGTTCCCAGCTTGTGATGGTAAGTTCAATTCAAGAAAAGAATATTTAGTATGAGTCAGGGTCTAAGTATCAAATCCTACAAGATTCTTACATGGAATCTCTTTATATGGAATGAAAATGCAATAATATATATTGAGAATTAAAAAAGGTGAAAATATAAAAAGTTATATTGAAAATTAAAAAATTGTCTTGAACATTGAAAAACTGTCTTAAGAATAGAGATACATAATTTATAAAAAATCTTATATCATTTGAAATAAGCTCTAGGATATGAAAGTAATAAGAAAGCAAAACTTTCAAATTATTTTTATACACTTTTTTGTACGATTGGGTGACTTAATTATTTAACTATCCTAATTTTTCTATTATTAACTCGATATTATCATTATTTCATACTACTACTTTATTTTAATTTTATTTTCTTTATTTCTAATCATTACTCCTACCATATTAAATTATTTATTACTTCTTAAATTTTTTCCCTTCTTACTTTCTCATTTTAATTTTATATTTTCTCAATTTTTTCTTTTTTTACTTTGACGCCTTCCAGAATGGACCTTATTCTAATTTTATTTTTCCTTTTCATGTAAAAAGCATATATTTTATTTCTTGTTTTATTTTGGATTATTCCTTATATAGCTTTACATTTATTTATCATTTTCTTTAATTTTTAATGATTCTTGAACACCTTAATACTCATGGCGTTTAAGTGAATATTTTTTATTTATATCTAAAATGATTTTAACTATAGTTATTAATTTTCTTAAAATATAATCATTACACCTATGCTATTCAAGTATTCGGTTATCTGAGGTGGGTGGCCTGAACAAAAATTATATGGACAATTATAACTACGGTTATAATTTTTTTTCCATTCTCACCTAACTTTTAATTAAAATTTTCAATTTGAATTTAAATTGGAACTTTTAATTTGCATAGTTACAAATAGTTTACTAAATATTAGGAAAGTAGCTTACTAGAGATAGTTTCACAAAAATGAATTAGTACACTTATTATATTTGGGCAAATCCATTGGTTACATCCAATACAATTCATGCAAAGAATATAGAAAAAAACATTTTGATCACACTCTTATGGGGATTATAACTTTAAAATTTTAAAAGTTGTGTAAAATTGAAATATTATAAAATTATGTATATACATTATTTCGGATGAAATAAATACTTCAAGAGGTTTAGATATTTAATTTATAAACTTTGTGAAGATTTTCGACAAGTAAATAATTTTAATGAGTTAAGGTTCTTTTTAAAATTATTTCTATTTTTTTCAACGCCAATTTTTGGCAGTGTTATCAGAACCGGACCGGATCGGCCGGTCGGACCGGTCCAACCGGGAACCGGTCCAGGTTCCGGTTCGGTCCACACTGGTTCCGTCGGATTATATAAAACCGTCCGAACCGGTGAACCGGCGGTCGAACCGTAATTTCCGGTTCGACCGGATTCGACCGGTCGGACGATAACCCTTAAACAGCTAACCCTAAAACTAAAGGGAAAAAAAAACGATCTCTGCGACGCCAACTCTGCTTCGTCTGTTCGTCGTCCCACAGCCGCAGCAGGCACTGCCCTTGCCGGATCGCCGTCGCCCTCGCTTGTCGTCGTCGTCCCGCAGCCAGTGAGCCAGCTCGTCGTCCCGCAGCCGGCAGCCCTCGCCCTCGCACGCCGTCTTGCCGAGTTGCCCCAACCCTTCTCGCCGCATGCCGTTTTGCCTCAGTGGCGCCGACGATCTGCCGCTAACGATCTGCTGCAGCGGCGCCGACGATCTGCCGCACGCTGTCTTGCCGCTGCTCTGTGCTGTCTCCTCTCCCGGCACCGGCGCCGTCTTGCCGCACGACTGCTAAGTGCTATCTCCTCTCCCAGCGCCGACGACGACTGCTGTCTCGTCTCCCGGTGCCGACGACTGTCTCCTCTCCTCCCGTGGCCGAATCGCCGGCAGCATCAAAATTCAAACGGCAAAAAACAAAAAACAGTACTCATTATTTATTTATTTAGCCCTTTTTTATTTAGCCTAATTTTTTTTTGCTTGCATATCTTAAGAATTAGTAATTATCAATGATTCAATTATGCTATTAAACAATCCTATAATATCAATTATGTCATTAAATAAATCTAAAATCTTACGTAATTATTAAAAAAATCAATATAGCAATGATGATTATTAACTCCCATATATTCAAAATTTTAAGAAATTTTGGACCTACAAAAATACTTCATATAATCAATCCATTCTAATTAATCATACGTATCATAATATGCAACTCATGTAATTAATATCACTCTCATAATTAATTGTATGATACAAATCTCTTCAAATAATTAATGTAGCAAATAAAAATTATAATATAACTAAAAAAATATTATAATTAGTTAAATGGTATCTCATGTTGCGTAAATATACAGTCACTATTGCGATTACTTGTATGGTTTATGTTAGCATTGATTTTCTGTGTTTATAAGCTTCACCTATAACACTTATAGCATTGATTTATGAAATTCATTGCATGATTTTTTGTTGATTGTTTATATGCTAATATTAGGAAAATTATTTTAATTGTCTATTTGAGAAAATTTTGTTAAATGCATGGTAAATGAATTTTGGTAAATGCATCGTAGCTTATTATAAGTTTAAGTCTTTCAGGTCAGTTAATGTACTTAATTTTTTAAAACTCGCTATTAATTTTTTCCTGCATGTTTTGTTCTTATATTGTGGTCATTAAAATCCAACATATATATTTTGGATTTATAAGAACATAAGTTTATCAATATATTTATTTAAAATTTTTAAAATTTTAATATTTATGATGTCATAAATATGTCATGCTGACGTCACCGGTTCGAACCAGACCAGTTCCTTTACCGGTTCGATCACCGATTCGGTTCTGACAACATTGATTTTTTGTGAGAATAAATAGGCATAAAAAATAGATGCACCAATTTTGGTGCTACATTATGCTTCCGATTATAATTTTAAATGATCATAAATTGTAAAAGGAAAATTTTTTCTTATACCCCTAAAATTTACTTTTAATTACTAATATACTCATATTCATAACATTTTAACCTAAGTTTCTATTATACTTATATCATCAATGTAGTCATTATCTACTTCCAAATGATGATTTTGCTAATTTAAAATTTTCTTATTGAAACAATGCAGTCCTAATATAACTCGATCAATAATATTAAATAATCATTTTGTAATTGTATTTCCAATTGATAGATAATGGTTGTGTGTGTTATAATATGATAAGAATTTAGGATGAAATATTCAGATCATGAGAGTAATAAGTTAAACAATATAAGAATAATTTTCCCATTATAAAATCTTTAAGGTTTTTTTATTAGTAATCTTTAAGTTGAAATTGTCATGAATTGTAAAATTTTTCGTCTCCATTTACTCTCAACTTGAGTGTCATAAAATTTATACATTTACTCTATACATTTACTCTCAACTTGAGTGTCATAAAATTTATACATTTACTCTACACATTTACTCTCAACCTGAGTGTCATAAAATTTATACCCTTAAATGGTTGCTAAGTGCTAAGCATCTACGTAAATGGTACTTTGGAAGAATTATTAGTTGGGGATTTTCGAAATCTCGATTAAAATTTTCTTTTTATTTAATATGATAATTTATCTACCTTGAGTAATTACACTTATATGATTGTATTTTATATTTTTTCTTTATCGAAACTTTCGTTATATAAAAAATTACTACATTTATTTTTGTAATGTTTAAATCATAATTTGGTATTGGAAAGGTATAAAAAAACACCTTCCTAATCACTAAGTGCACTTGCATTGCATAAATAACTAAAAGGACAAGCATCATCGTAGCATTTGATATTAATTTCAACCCAAAAAAAAACAACCCTCCCTCCTCGCAATTAAATCAACTGGGCCATAATTCATGTTTTGCAATTGTTATTCTACAAATAGCAAGAACCAACATCCTCATCTACTATAGGGGTCTGCTCCCATGCATTTTGGCCAAATAAATAGGCAATATAAGATGAAGGTAATCTCATTTTTCTAGTTACAATTGAAAATAAAAAACAATTCATGAAAATTACTATCCAAAATTTCAATTTTCCAGGGCCATTATGAACATAAGTTTCCTTAACCTTTTATGGATGTGTGATACACAAGTATAATATGGGGTTGTTGCACTAAAGTAGCAAGTTGATGGTTGGCCAAAAATATTTTTTTATTTTTTTCAAAAAATTTTAGACAACTATTAGTATATGCATATTTAACCTATAAGTCAAGTTTTATCATTTTAAAATATGTGTATACTTATTTTTTATTTTTAAACATTGAGTATTTTCGTTATTTTAAATAATAAAATGACTAAAATATCACTGTATTAAAAATACAAAATAAATATATTCACATTTTCAAGAGTGATAAAACTCTATTTAAATATTATTAACAGTTGTATAAAAATTTTCAAAAAATAAAAAATATATTTTTTGCCTAGTCAAGACCAGGCACGAACGATCATGCCTTGTTAAAGTATTTTGGTGGAAAACAGTAAAAGAAACTGGATATACGGATGGATGTGTTTGCTAAAAGGTAGAAGTAAAAGCAGGAAAATTAAAATGTGAGATGATGGTTTGATATGTCAGAAGTAATTATTAGAAATTTAAAAATAAAGTTAAAATAAATAAAATAATTATATGAAAATAACAAAAATATAAAGATAATAATAGCAAAATAAATTCACATAAGGATGCAAAAGAAGCGTTTTCTTTACTTTTTACATGCGGACGCAGTTCGCTGGGGAAAAAGCTACCTCCGCCTCTATGCCTCTAAGCGAAATAGTGGCATATTTGTAAAATGTACATATCCCAAGGGCATAAGTGCATTTTAAGTCTTTCCAAGAACAGCATTATAACGGCCAGCTCTCCAACCAGTCAACAGGAAGCAGCAAGACGAGAGAGAGAGAGAGAGAGAGACGCAGAGAATGGAATCGGAGGGGAGTGAAACTTACAGAGAATGCATCCGGAATCACGCAGCAACGCTCGGAAGCTACGCGACAGACGGATGCGGGGAGTTCACCGCCGACGAATCCAGCGCCGGGGGCCTAAACTGCGCCGCCTGCGGATGCCACCGGAACTTCCACCGGAAGGTCTACCTGACGGCCCGATCCGATTCCCCGATGTTCGTTGGATTCGGCCGAGCGTGGTCGGCTGAGCCGCCGGAGGCCGACCGGTCCGGGAAGAAACGATCGAGGACTAAGTTCTCTGCGGAACAGAAAGAGAAAATGCTGAGATTTGCTGAGAAGATCGGATGGAGGATACAGAGAGGGGACGGAGATGGGGAGGAGATCGGCCGTTTCTGCAAAGAGATTGGAGTGAGTAGGCAGGTTTTCAAGGTTTGGATGCACAATCACAAGAACACCGCCTCGTCCTCGTCCTGCACCGGAGGAAATCATTCTTCTGCGCTGACGCAATGACTTGTTATTTTCATCCTCTGCTTTCTCTTTTTACGTTCTTTGTTTCTTTGCAAATTTTGGAGGCCGATGTGTTAGTTATCATTTTTTTCCTTTGTTCTTTCTTTTTTTAAAAAAAAAGAAAAAGAAATACAAATACTATAGTAAGAAAGTGTTGATAATACGCTCTTACGCAGGCTAGCTAGGCATGGGAAAGCACGGATGATAAAGTTTCTACGTCAACGACCAAGTACCTAAACGCCATTATCTCTATTTTAACTTTGTCCTTCTATCATTTTCTCCATTTTTCTATTGATATTTCTATTTTTCAAAAGTATATATAATTTTCATGTTTAATCTATTTTATATAACTAATTTGTAAATGTTTGCATAAGACGGTGATCCATACTCAATGGTGTTGGATTACTAATATCTGCTTTGTATAAAACAAAATAATTACATGATCTATACCTTGTTGATATTGTAAACTTCGTTATCGTTTTTTTTAATTTTATAAATTTATTTTCCCATCATTTTTGCCTTTAATATTAGACCAAGTTTGCCTAGATCAATATTTTCGTTTCGCAAGAATATTGCGGTCTTTTAGGTCATCGTGTCAGTAAAAGTAGACATAACCAGTGCCTTACCATTTTTAATTACGTAAAACAATTGCTTAACCTGATCATTCTAAATACCGGCTAGTGGTACTCATGGTAATTTTTACTTTCCTGATTTTTTCCTGGTAAAAAAAAAAAGGCGACCCCACGTAAGGTTCCATTCGGATCACGTGGAAGTTTTTACTTTTATGCCACTATCTCCGCACAATGAAAGAATACCAATAAATGATTTTTGTACGGGTCAAAAAACTAGCGAGGTTGCGTTGGTCAACCTTATAATCTCAATTATTATTTATCCCTATTTCATTCTACTGATGTTTGGATCTGTTTTATCATATGCCATCGATAATATATAAATACTTCTACACGTTTTTGGAGTTGTGGGATTTTTATTATTCAAATATCAAATAAGCTTTACTAGTACACTGGATACGGACGTTTTAAGCTTATTCTGCATCTGACAGAGACTGATTAAAACCAATTAGTCCAGGGCCAACTCAAATACAAAATAACAAGACCTGAGCCCATTTCAAATGGATTGGTACTTAGGTTCATCGGTTGAATGGACCGCCTACTCGTTCGACTTAGTCCTAGCCTGTCATCATAAAATGCTTGGGTTAGGCCTCCTTTGTGTCCAGAGTTGCCTGTAATTTTGTTTTTCTTTTTATCCTGCACGAGAAAATACAGTTGTGCTGCTTCTCGTACATGGAAGAGGTTCCTGGGTTCCCCGCTAGGCCTCTCATGGAAAACATGTCGTTTGTATTAATTTTAAAGAAAGAGCCATTATCCATTTGAAAATGCCTTCAATCATATCAATCAATCAATCTAAGTATGCAACAAAGATAATTTGACAGAAAATTACATTATTCACTCATAAATGTCCTAAAATCTATCTAAATCGCATATTTGTTTAAATTCATATATTATATCTTTGAAAGAGTATATAACTAAAAGATTATGGGTATATTTGATAAGTGATAAAATTTTTAGTGTGAAAGTTATATAGTGAGAGAAAATAATATGATATGATGAGGGTAATTATGAGAAGTAAAGAGAATACAATTAAAACAGATAAATTAATTATATTGATAATCGTGTAAAAATAATTAAAAAGTATGTTAGTTGCATAGGAAAATGTGAAGAAATAATTAAAAATAAAATACTTATAAAGAATAAGAAGTTTTAAATTGCAAAGTTTTTATTTGAAAAGTTTCCCGTGTAAACAAACACTCCTTAAGGCTTGAAAGGGTGACAGCACAGGGCTTAGGTAGCGTAAATGAAGAAGATGTTCATATTATTTTAAAGTCGAGGATACCAACCCTGGATGATTCTGAATGAGGAGGTTATCTATCTTTGATATTTCTAAATGAGTAACTTACCGACCCCTTTTGTTCAGGTCTCCTAGGCTCAGTGATCTAATACCATTGATGGTCTGGACTAGTGCACCCCTTTCGTTCGAGTCTTCCAGGCTCAGCGATCTAATACCATTAATGGTCTCGACTAGTGCATTTGGTTGTATCCTAAAGTGAATGCGAAGTTGCAAACCCATCGATTCACATTGCACTTGGTTGACCAATATGGTTGCTTGTACCCGTTTGTTTGGAGAGAACCTAGGTACTTCGATCTCATGACATAAAAGCATAAAGCCAACTTTCGTAGGGGACCATTGTGGATGTTACCCAATTGTGAAAAACCAACCGTGCACTCGAAGGCTTCACAGATTAGAAAAAATGACCTTCCTTAGGGAGCCATTGGAAGTTTCTAATGATAAACCAAAAAAAGCATTGCGACTCTATGAGAGATTGTGGAAGGTGTAACATGAACTCGGACAATTGTGAGCCTTAAAAGGACTGAACGACATGAGAGTGGAGTAGATCGTAAGGTCGAAAGTGATGCAGACTGGAACAAGGTGACATTTATGATCATTATAGGATAGATGATTGTGTATATGTAGAGTATACCATTGGGAGTACCAGCCCCAGCGATGGCAATGATAGGGAGGGAATGCCCAGCGTTGATGTAGGGCATACCAACCCCTAATAGTATAGAACAGGGGATGTTGACTCCAGGCAGCGTGCATCTGAGGGATTTTAGCCCCCGGTGATGGTTGTAGATTGGAAGGGATGTCGCCCAGGTAGGGTGCATACAGAGGATACTATTCGAAGAGGCAAGAAAGAAAAGTAAGAACTAATTTTGGGAGGCAAAAAAATCCATTGAACCCAAAGAAAACTCGAATTTACTAACGGGGATGGTGGCTTTAAGGTGAAGCAGCTGCAGATTTCCAAATTCCCCTTTATGTACGCTGGCATTTTGCCCTCTGCAATGCT
Organism: Annona cherimola; assembly: GCA_030490835.1. Lineage (NCBI taxonomy): Eukaryota > Viridiplantae > Streptophyta > Magnoliopsida > Magnoliales > Annonaceae > Annona > Annona cherimola. The sequence continues at coordinate 97,421,397 of CM059973.1, read as the reverse complement.
CTCTAAGCAAAATTGTATTACAAAATACTGTCCTTTCGTGACAGTTCTGATGTTACATATGTAATTTATTGGGTAAGATTGAAAGAATGGGAACCTCAGTACAATTATAAAAACAAATAAATATAACGAAAATGCAGCATAAGAACCCCATTTTGCGGGCGGGTTTCTCAATCTCTCACAACATTCAGGAATTCCTTTATGATGGGGAAATTGTTTTTTTTTTTAATGGGTATTTGTTGCTTTGTAAAATAAGATTAGGAGGCTTCCATAAGCAGTTGTTCAACTTTTCGCTTCATTTGGCTGATTCACATCATCATAATCAACATCTATGCCTCAGGTGTCACAACAAAATCTGGCTCTGCCAACACGTCAATTATTACCTAGCACTCACAAAGAGCACCAACCAGCGGCTTCCTGCAAAGCCAAAACAATGGGAAAGAATAAGGAGCAAGCCACGACAAATCCATGGAAATGATATAGCAGTGAGAATCTTCTATACAACAGGAACAAGCATCAATAAGATACCACTTCTGAGATTGTTTACCAAATTTATTTGAATTTGAACTCCACACCTAAAAATTGAAAAGGACTTTCTCCTTTAACCAGACAATTCTAAGCTAATCTGTATTAATGCAAGTACAATTCATGTTACAAAATGAGGGTACCTTGTGTAATTTCTCAGTGTCCATGTGTACCAAACAAATTGCAACTGGAGTCACCAGACCGCAAAACAAGGAGAAAAAAATCTGATCTCTCTCCATAAGATGCCAATAAGATTCGTCTCATCACCTTAAGATGAAAAGACAAGTTACTTAGCACAGCCAACAATCATCAAGGAAAATAATAAGCAATCAACAAATGTGCTAATAAAAGTAACTTCACATTAGCATCAAAAGACTAGGAGGAAATAAGAATCATTATAACCGATATTCATTTATTTTAATGAAGCAGAGCGAATAAAAGAGGGCTCAGAAGAAAAGAAAAATACCATCAATAAATGAATTGTAAACAATGTAAAAAAGCCAAATAAATGAAATATGAACAATGTAAAAAAATCTCATATGTAATACAAAGTATGAACGGAACTAAAAACGCCCTCACTATGGTCCATGCAGCAGCTCAGCTTATTTGGCACATTTGATTATATATTAAAAAATATGTGGTTTCAACATTACATATATTTCATGTATCATCTGATCTACGAACAAAATGACATGGCTTTGCACAAACTATTTCCCAGCAGTTCACCAACACATTTAAGGTGTCGATATATAATATTCACTATTGGAAGCCAGTCTTTAGCATTTTCTTCCCTGCAAATAAACCCTCAGAGGCCCAATCCAACATTACCAACTCAGCAAATCTTCGAAAAACAAACAAACGGTGTACAAAAATGATGATTAAGCACTTCTGGTTGCAGGTAACACTTAGATACCAATGGAACTTGATACTTAATGGCAGTGGTTTTCAATGCCTGTCTTTCAAGGAAATTAGCACACTGATCAATCAGATAACAACTGAAAATTACTCAAAACTTGCCATGTATCCTGTACCATATGCATTGCTATAAAATAGCAACCTCATTTCTACACAAGTGGGTTGATGTACAAAGGGGATAAGAGTTTAGGGCTCATGCGGCTAATTAAAAGTTGTTGAATTTTCTCCCTTCAACATGCAAGCTCTCATTTCCAAATAGATAACAACTCTATTTTTCTTCATTACTACTTATATTTTCATCTCGTAAAACATGATTTAACATATACCTACCACAACAACCCCAATTTCCAATTCCCCACCAACCGAACAAGCCCTCAAGGAACAAATTTTGAACAGGAAGAATGAGAAATTATTTATCAAAATTCAGAAGAGCATCAACAGTTCAGTATAGAAGAGGCTTGCATACCTATAGTGAAACTAGTGGCAACTTGAGTGCACGGCAGCAATCCATTCCTGGGAACCACTGAAATAGCCCAAGAATTCTTCTTGTCTTTCCAAATGACTTTGGGTAGTAACACATTATTGAACTGTGAAAGCCTATCATTTTGCAAATCAAGCAAAATAACGGCATAGTGTACAGTCTAAAGATATAAGCTTTGACAAAGAAACTTCCATGGAGCTACAGCAGCCACTGTACATCATTTTCAGTTTTAGTGGATTCCTCCAGCCAAAGGCAAAAGCAGTGAGGAAGACTTTTCATTGTCAAGATGCCCTCCAGTAGTTCAAGTGATCATTCTATGCACCATCCCTTTCAACAGGAAGCTCCTCAATCAGTAAATCATATGCACGAGAACTTGGCTTAAAACCCTTTTCCTCCATGATGTCTAACATTTCCGAGCATCGTTCAACATGACCCTTTTTAAGTAGACCATCTATAAGAATTGTCCACGTCACCTCATCAATATTATATCCACCCTGAAGCAAATAATGGAAAGCAAATTTTGCACGTTCAATGTTTCCTTCATCACAAAACCCACAAATTAGGAGCTTGTATGATTCTAGGTTTGGCTGATGACCACATTTATGCATTGTCTCCAGCAATGTTAATGCTTCACCATAGATTCCCAATTTGCAGCAACAATTAACTAGGGAAGTATACATATCCTCGTTGGGAGACAGTCCTTTTTCATTCATTTGGCATACTAATAGCTGAGCCTCTTCCAGTCTCCCCTCTTTGCATAATCCTGCAGTCAACGCATCATATGTTTTGGTATTAGGAGTGCAACCAATGGCAGTCATTCTTTCCAATAGCTTTGATATTGTTTCCATGTCCAACACTTTCCACACATCAGGAGTACCAATGGAAGGATTGTTTGTGGCAGAATCAGTGCTTACCCCATTGCTTGATTTCTTTGCCACAGTCTCATGATAAATATGCTTGAGCAAAATGTAATATGTCTGGTGATCAGGTTCACATCCTGCATCCATTAATTGCTTAAAAACAGCAAAGGCACGCTCAATGAAACCCATGTTTCCACACCCATCCATTAAAGTGGTATAAGTCATCAAATCTGGCGGAATCCCTTCCAGACTCATCTTAGCAATCAAGTTCTCAGCTTCCTCCAACCTACCCTCACAGCAGTAGGCACGGATGAAAGCAGTGTAAGTGCAGGCATCAGGATGACATCCAGATGAAATCATTTGTTCCAAAATTCTAAGAGCATGACTGAAACCACCTTCTTTCAGCATGTCATCTATAAGAATCGTGTAGGTGAAACTATCAGGTTTGATTCCTGCCTCCACCATTCTGTCCAGCAAAGCTGCAGCTTCATGGGTTTTTTTCTCTCTGCAAAGTCCATCTATCAAGACATTGTAAGAATGAGCTTTTGGCAAGCAGCCTTCATCAGCCATTTTCTCAAACAGGACACAGGCTCTATCAATATTCCCAGCTTTGCAGTTCCCATCAATCAAAGCAGTATATATAACAGCATTTGCTTTCAAATTTTTCTCTGCAAGGGAATCAAATACCCGATGAGCTTCCTCAAGTCTTCCATCTTTGCAAAGGGAGTCTATTAGAACAGAGTAACTCCACTGGTCAGCAACCAAACCATTACTGGTCATCAAATCGAGTAACCTAAAAGCAATGCCTATATGGCCTTCCCTGCACTGCCCATGGATCAATGAGTTGTAAGTGACTTGATTTGGTTCTAGACCTCTCTCAACCATTTTATTCAACAGCCCCATTGCTTTGTGCACTTTCCGGCCATTACAAAGCCCACATATCAACTCGTTATAAGTGCGGGCATTAGGTTCACATCCATTCAATTCCATGGACCCCAAAACCACATGTGCAGCATCAAACTTTCCTTGCTTGCAGTAGCCATCGATCAAAGCATTGAAGGTGACAACATTTGGGGTCAAACCTTTCTCCAACATTTCATTCAAGAGCCCCTCAGCATCCTCGGTCTTGTTCTCCTTGCAAAAGCTGTCTATTAGCACAGTATATGTATGTACATTTGGCTCGCAACCTTTTTGTGGCATTCCTCTAAACAAATCAAATGCCTGACTTCTCCTGCCCAACCCACACAACGCATTTATAAGAACCGTGAATGTTCTCACAGTTGGTTGACATCCATCGGCTCCCATCTGGAAATACAAAACAAAAGCCTCGTCTATCCTGCCAACCTCACATAAACCATGTATCAGGACAGTATACGAAACCTCGTTCCTCGGGCAACCTTTCTCTGGCATCAACCAAAAAACTTGATATGCTCCATCCACATCACTGCTACGGCAGTGGCCCAGGATGAAAGAAGTGTAGGTAAATGTATCAGGCTTCAACCCATCGCGCAAAATATAGCTCAGATACGACCTCGCCTCTGCAAGATTCGCAGCCTTGCAATATGCATTGATCATAGTATTGTAAGTATATATGTTGGGTGCAATATGGTCACCCAAAATCTCCAAAAAAACATTTTTCATCGCATCGATCATCATGAACCTCGACAACGACATCAACAGCGTGTTGTAGCATCTAAGCGACAGTTTGAATTTAAAATTATCGATGCCTATTCGGCTCATCCGCCGGACGAAATCCAACACGAAGCACATTTCACCTGCAGACGCGCAGGATTTAATCATTGACATCCTGATCTTCACAGCAGCAGGCAACAAGCGTGCTCGGATGAGGACATTAAGGAGAGAAGCATGGGATTGAGCGTCGTGGCGGAAGCCGGGCTGACGGGCTATCCAGTCGAAGAATCCGAGGGCGGTTCTGGCGTCGAGAGGAGTATTGAAAAGAGCGGAGACGAGGGATGGAGTCAGGAAGGAGGCGATTTTTTTCAGGGAGGGGTTCTTCTGCCAACTGGGGCGAGAGAGGATGGAGAGGATTTGGGAATTTAGAGAGGCGAAATTGGAGTCCAGGGTAAGCGTTTGGGGGAGAGATACGAGAGAAGAGAGATGGTTTTGGCAGAAAAGTTGGAATAGAGGAGCTCTGAAGGTGTTGAGAGGGAGAGGGAGAGGGAGAGGGAGGAGGAGGACGAAGCACTGGCCTGGATTGATCGCGGCCGTCGATCTTAACATTGTCGGGGATCGGATGCTGGGAAGGAATCCATCCAAGAATGCGGTGGGAGGAGGAGGAGGAGGAGGAGGAGGAGGAGGAGGAGCGGATGGGAACGGGAGGGTGGAGTGGCTGGCTCGCCTGGCTTTGGTGAAGCAGAGAGTAGGGATTTGCTAACTTGCGCACGTGGCTGCGCGAGCGGGCGGGAAGTTTTGCTAACTTACGCAGGTGGCGCCGTGCGTTGAGCCACCTCGGTGACTCTGGATTGCGGAGCCCAGGCCCTTTGAGATCAACTGAGCCAGGTACCACGAACTCAAGTAAGACGATCAGATCATGTGAAGGATAACTTTCCAGCAGTTGATATTTGACGGGCAGCTACTAGTTCAGAAAAATGTAATTACAAATCCGCTAAAATCAAGAACATTGATTTGTATCTTATTTATCATCCGATGTAGTACATGATTTTTGCAAGTATTCTTCCAAACACGGTACGTCGTTATATATGCAATTAAAATTCAAAATTTGCAAACGCTATTATCATATTTTTGAAATTATGAAATACATGAGACTTTTCAGATTTTTTTTTTTTTAAAGAAAAAAATTTGTGTCGCAGGGTTCAAGAGTCCTGCAGTCGGGCACAAGGCGCATCCTGGACCTCGAGCTAATAAGCTCGGATGAGTTGTCAGGTGGCCTGAGCCAGGGTCGCGAGACTTCACATATACAGGGTGTGCATGAGAAATTATAAAAATTTTGTATACAAAGTTTTTAGTGTGGAAGTTTTAAAATAGACAGAAATAATACGATATAATAAAGATAATGATGAAAATTAAAAAAAATAAAGTTAAAATAAACAGGTTAATTATAATGATAGTTGTGTATAAATAATTAAAATGTAAAATAATTATATAGAAAAATGTAAAAAAATAATAAATAAAGTAATTGTGGAGATTAAAATGTTTATGTTTGCCAAACATGCCCTCAGTTATGTATTATTAGTGAGACTACTTTGGATCAATTAAAAAATGTGCCGTGGAATGAACCTTATATTTAATTTTCAACACAGTGGCTTGATGTTTCTTCCTTTAAAATTTATTCTTTAAAATGTAGACCATGCAGGATACTCATTATTAGATATACATTTAATGATGTTAAAAATCAATTTAATTGGAAACTTATAGATTATCGATACATGATACCATTTGAGAGTGGATATTAAACTACAGTATTTTGATAAATTTTGGAAATAAATGCATTATATTTAAAGAAGCATGACCAGATGCAGCTGGACTCAATTGGGCCTCAACTGCATCTTGCTTTTTAACATTTTTTTTGGTTTTTTATAAATATATTAATTCAATGGTATTTAATCTATAATCCAAGTTTTACTATATCTTAACATATTTGTATTTTGTATTTTTAAACATTGGGGCACTGTGATGATTTTTTGCATAAAATGGTAAATTTTTAATTATATGTTCAATAGACCTAAATCAACGCCTTTATTAAAAAAAATTACCCCAGCTATGGTCACCGCATATGATCCCACACCCCTCTTATTTAAAAGTTTTAAAAATATATATTATTTTTTAACGATAGATGAGCGCATAAAGATAAATGATATGGATAGTATAGATTTGGGGTGTGTTTGTCATTTGTTAAAAACTCTGGAATGATAAAATTTTGGGTAGGTCAGATTTGAATGACAAATAAATTACTTTGTGCTATAATATGTTTCATTGGGCTATTAATAGATTGAGTTTGGTGGGTTAAACTTAATCCGGTCTTAATTTATTAAAAAATGTCAACTTTAATTTGTTTAAAAATCTCAATTGTATACCGTTTATAGCAATAGGTCAACAAATTGTTAATGAGTTGTAAATTTGTAATCAAGTTAAATTTTAATATTAATATATAAAATAGGACTCTGCGTCTATGTAAATGGGTTACATAAAAGCGAAGTCATATAACTTATCGATTTTTAATATTTTGATCATTAATAAAAAATTCAAATCATTCATTATGTTTAGCATCATTTGTTTCTTTATAATGTCAAATTTCATCTCAATCAAGTATTTTAATAAGCCACGTTTGTTAAAAAAATATGTATATTTATGTTTAAATTACGAAAACACTTAAATATATCTATACATTATTATTATAATGTAATGATACTTTGTAAAATCATTTATCCACATATAAATGATATTTTAGACAGTTTAGATGTTGAAAATTACGACTTTAAAAAGTGATATTTAATATCAAACTATTTTATTGTATTGGTTTTCAATGGAGCCCTTGCACAGCGATATTTGACAAATAAGGAGGTTTCTAATGTACTATGAATGACACTTTATACAATAGATGGAGTGAATTTTTCATAAACCATTAATATATTATAGACGAAAGGAGTTACATGCAAAGAATGTTTCATAGAACCAATATTGTAAAAAATAATTAAACCCAATAACAAATAAAATGTTGATAACTTAAAGCATATCTAATTAACTTATAAACAAATGCTCCAATATGAATGTTTGTTTAATAATTTTCTAAACAATCCAGTATAGTGTTTGTTTGTTTTCAATTTAAGACACAAGTAATAATTTATTTTGTTTCAATCGAGCAACTAAATTTAAGACGAGAATGCACGCGCGAAACTGAAAAACATGTATATAATATGAGAATGTGCTAAGAAGAACTTTATATTGTGAAAAAAAACTCAATAATCATAGATCAAATAGCACCTACTGTCATACACTTATTGGCTTTAATGGGTCGTTGGCAGGCTAGCAAGTTGAGCAAGTTCAATTGATCATTAATTCAGTTATTGGGCAAGTAAGTTGATAGATCATCATTTATTTATTAAAAAAACGCAAATGTAGTTCATCATGAATAGGCTGGACAAACAAGTTTACGAGTTGACTCGACTCATTAACACCCCTAGTTTCATGTAGTATTAAAAAAATGCAAATGTAGTTCATCATAAATAGGCTGGACGAACAAGTTTATGAGTTGACTCAACTCATTAACACCCCTAATTTCATGTAGATTTATCTAAATTTTGATCTTCACCGACGGGTCAGTAAAACCGAATGTTTTCGACCAATGCTCCCAACTGTTGATGACTGGGCTCATGTTGGATTGCTTGGGCTCGTTTTAGGCGGTTGACCAATGCTCCCAATTGTTGATGGCTTGGGCTCGTATTGGATTGATTGGGCTCGTTTGGGCAGTTGGATGAGATACCGAAAATGCGGCGTGGGGGAGACAAATTAATGTTTGTTGGGCTTGTTGGGAATGCACAGACCCTTGTTAGGCTGGAATTTTCTGCGCAGCCCCCTCCCTCATCTATGTCTCTCCTTTATGTCTCTCTCTCTCTCTCCCGATGTCGTTGCTCCACCATTCCGATAGCGGCGCCCTCCCTCCTTAGTCGAAAGCTAGCAATGCTCATAAAAAGCGCGTTTATGTTGTCTTGCTATCGTCTTTTTCATCGGAAGAAGAAGGCGGTGATGTGGGACTATCGAAATTTTTTATGGCCACTGATAAAAAAATGAAAAGGGGAGATTGAATAGAAGGATGAGTTGTTGGAGGAAGACGAGCTTCTGCAATTCTAAAGTCATACGTGTCTGTAAATGAGCCAGTTGGAACTCCATAAACATGTCATGAAGTTAAATTCGGTGACAAATGCCATCTCCAAAAATAAAAAGGAGTTGGATATGATTTTCAAGAAAAAATGTGGCATGCAAAAAAATGGGAAGCCCGAAAGGAAAAAATGCAGAATGGGCAAAGAGCTAAAACTTCGCTGTTGTAAGATCTTGCACGAGCCAAAGTTCCCATTCGTGGCATCATTAGAAATACAAAAAAAATATATATATATATGGTATAGATGGTCATATGATGTGCCCGGATATCTGGACTAGAAGAAGACAAGCAAATCATGACTTGATATGTAAAAAAATTTGCACAATCTTGTTCGTCTAGAAGAAAACCCACGAAAAAATCTGCCATCACCAACAAAAATCAACTGCAGATGGCGAATGTTTCAGGTGTAGATGCCGACAAAAAATTTTGAAATGTGAGAAAATCTGTAATTGCAAATCGTTGAGCTGAAATGGGCAAGCTGCTGAAATCTAAAATGGCAAAAAGATGCAGCTAGATGGTGGTTTGCTTCATCGTAGAATCTACAATGATCATGAAAAGAATATGCAAAAGGAATGGCTAAATGTCTTTAATGTTGTCAAGATCAAAGCAGCGGTACTTGCAACAACAACAAAAAAATGCGGTGACAGATCCAACGCGTAGAGTGATCGACCAGTGATGAGGAGTGGGAGGGAGGGAGAGGAGAGAGAGGAGGGAGAGACGCGAGGTAGGGATGGGACTGAAGTAGGCATGGCACCTGCCTGACGGGGCCTGCCCGCAAAAATCCAGTGGCATTAATTACACTTCCAAGGGCTGCATTTTTTAATCTGATCGGACGGCTGAAAACACGCCCATGCGATTGAACGGTGAAGAGGTGTAGTCGAAAACAGCACCCATCTCCGACGGTCGGAGAAGATCACACTTCGATTCATCTAGGTAAAGTCTACGACTATTATCCTTTTTAAAATAATAAAGGCCTGAAGAACTAGCTAACCACATGTAATCAATCACCTGCTAAAAACCTCTATTCGATATAGTATTGTGGCTTTAAACAAACGTGCTAAATAATAAATAAATCAAATAAATTTTTTACTTTTGAAATATTATATTTTATATATTTAAATATATAATATATATTATTAATTTGGGTTGATTTAGAGTACATAAATCTTATACACTACCGTACCTTGATTAAATCGGCTATTTTATTTTTTTTCATCTGAACGAACCCAGCCACACGAATAGAAATATAGGAACTTTTTTTTGACGAAAAGAGTAGCTCCTACACCGACCAAGAAATATAGGAACTTACTCTGCTTATCATTTTACGTTATCCAATCGGTTAAACCGATACCCTGCCGGACGTACACTCCAGGCTCCAAGTTGCAAATAGCTTAGGTGGCGGGAAACATGAAGATAGTCAGTACTGTACTATGTAACTTTGGCAATCCCACGAGCTTATTTACTTCAACACATTTTTAAATACGTCAGAATTATTTGAATCGTCCAATGGGTTTATGTTTTGCAGATATGCAGGTTTTCACCTGTGATGCTGGATTCTGTTTTCATTGACGGTGATTTGGAGCGGTCAAACGCTTGCAAGATGATGGATTTCTTCAATCGCAACGGTGGCTGGATTTAATGAAAAGGTGGGCGACGATCGCAGTTTGTGAAACAGCGATAACTCCGACGGCGGTTGATGAGTCGAAAAGAGGGTAGCCATCAACCGAGCGTTGCTGGGTTGGAAGACGCAGCATTGGATTTTTATGCTCGGGCAGTGCTCTTGAACCTATACACGTGCGGGCTCGAGTCGTTCGATCGGCTTGAAATTTGCAGGGCGTCTTGGTAATTTGCCGTATTAGTGAACCGTTTTTTTTTATTATTGGTATCAGATACACAGTCAGAAATTACAATTTACACTCATTCAGAATTCTTATACTTGAATAGACTTTTTTTTTAAAAAAAATATCCTTACACTTGAGAAGGCAATAATAAATACTCTCAAACTAAGGGAAAGACAATTGTACAATACTGGAAATGACGTGTCACGCACACACGTATAGCACCTGCAATAACTAGCTAGAAATAACGCTCGCAAAAAATGTTGCTGGGAGTGATGCGAGGTTGATTCAAGCTCTCATCCACGGTTATTGGTGGAAATACGAGCTACCATTGGTGGCATGAACCGTGTTATATACGTACGTTCATCTTAACTTCTATGACAATAGTCGAGATAAATAAATTAAGGGATTACATGTTTAAAAAATAACGAGATTAAAAATGGAAAATGCCAAAAATATAATTTATAATCACATGACTATTTTTTCTAGTTCTACTTTTACATTCTAATCACTATCTTACATCTTTTCTTCTAACTATCCTATCTATTTTTATTATATATTTTTTTCTATTTCCACTCTCGTTTTCATTGTACTGTTTATATATATATATGTATGAATTTTATTCATAATTTCATTTATGCTTGTGAATTTTTAAAAATTTCAAATATATTCATATTCGTTACATAAAAATCCACTTATTCTCAAACTTTTAGGGATGACATTATCCCCTTATAAAATGATGAATATTTTCGTCCTTCCATATGAACTAGAAATTGATATTACAATAAAATTTTGTTACTTGCATCATTATAAAATCATTTGTTATTTAAGGATATATCCGATAAGTGATAAATTTTTTAGAAAAAAAATTAAAAATAAAAGATAACAGTGTATTATGATAGGGGCAATGAATACGGGTATAAAAAATAATTTTAATAAATAGGTTAGTTCTATAAGTAATCACATATAAATCACAAGTGTAGCTTTGATAGGGTATGTGCAAACTTGATCCTAATATGAGTAAGGTGTTATGCAAAACATTATCCATATTTTGTTTATAACATCTTGTGTGCAAACCCATTTTAACAAATTTGAATTCAAAAATATGTTATATCTTTTAAACACGTGGATCGTAAAGTAAGAAATAACTTACAAAAGTCTTTTATAAATAAGCTCGTGAATTGCGATTAATATATTGATAATTTTAATGATTGAGTTGTGAAAATCTATACTTTATCTTTTGTATGTAATAATGTAAACAGTAGCATGTGTACATGCGTGATTTTGAAATGTAAATGGATATTGCTTTATATTTTTTAAAATAACATAAAAATATTTTTAAAATATTATATTTAAATATTAAATAAACTGATTTGAAACTGGTCATATGAGTAATGAGTAAGATAAGGTACGTAGAAGTTAAATTGACAAATGGGTAGAGTAAGATGAGCCATTTGCAAATAAGATACGGTAAGAAATACTATTATCCAAATTGAACCGACCTGAGTTGTATTTATTGTAAAAATAATTGAAAACAAAATATTTATATAAGAATATATGAAAAATAATTACAAATATAATAATTATGAAGACTGAAACATTAGGTCAATAAATACCTCTAAATATCAATATTTAAGTTTGAGCAAACAAACTATAAATTATGTTAGGACTCTGACATATTGGTTGTTTCATAATGAGCTATTGATTCCTTTAACGAATTTCCAATGATATAGATATAAATATAATTTAAAGCAAAATACATAAATGCCTATAAGTGAAACTAAGTTAAAATTAGCAAATACAAGTGAAATTTACCCTAAATATTATGCATAAAATTATATATACATTAAAAAAATTTCAAATGAAAATTTTATATCTAAAATTATTCACATTCTACAACTATCGTACTTATAAATCATTTTATTATTATTTTTATATAGCTATCTTATTTTTAAATTATTTTTTCATAAATTTTCATACAAGAATCACATGTTTTAATCATTATTTATGTCATATTATATTATTTTTAAAAAATTTACACCAAGGACATGTTTGGCAAAACAAAAAACTTTTAAATCATATTAACGATAACCATATTTTTAACATTTTTCTACATAACTATCGTATATTTTAATAACTTATACACAACTAATATATATATATATTAACTTTATTCTATTTATTTATCATTACTTCAATTATATCACATATATTTGTTTTAAATTTAAAAACTTTCATGGCAAAAATTTTTCATCTATATTTTTTTATCATTTCTCGAACATACCGAGACTTTTTGATAAAATTTTATTGAAGTAAAATTTTTTGAATTGACAAAAATAATGTAAAGTGACCGGAAGAATTATACATAAGTAAAAAAAATAAAGTTAAAATGTACATATTAGTTGGATAAACATTTGTATATAGATGATTAAAAAATAAAATAGTTATATAGAAACATCTAAAAATGATTAAAAATAAAATTATTATGAAGAGTAAAAATATTAAATTAAAAAATTGATTTAAATTTTTTTAATAAAAAAAAAAATGCGGCAGAGGCTTTACATCCTCCAATTTTTTCACTCTCCAAAAGCACCGACAAATTCTAAGCGAAAAGCGAAACCGGCCGGCCAAGCGAAGCATAAATCACCGAATCCTGCCGACTGTACCTTTGACTGAATTCGGCTGGTTTTGACCGTGATTCGTCTTTGTCCCCGAAACGAGTGCAGTAGAAAACTAGCATGCAGGGCAGTCAACCCCCCTTCCCTCCCTGGTGTAGGTTAGCGAATACTTCTCGTCGAAGGAACGAAAGTGCGCTTATTCCCCCTCATCGCTTGCTGAAAAGGGAGACAGAGAGGACGGGAGTGGTAGCCAAACGCTCCAATCGAAAAATAGAAGGGGATAATAGATAGCAGAGGGAGGGAGAAAGCGAAAGTAGAAGCGATTTTCGAAGCCAAGCCCTGGAGATGGAACTTCCGTTCCTGTCCAGCACTCCGGCCAAACGGCCCTTCGAGGCTCATGATAGCATTCCTCCAAGCTTTAATCCACCCCATGCGCCCAGCGGCAACGGCGCATTCAAGCGCCGGCCCATGCCCCCTCCTCCGGCCACCGTCGTCTCCCCGGGCCACGCTTCCTTCCGCCTCCTATGCCCTGCCTCAAAGACCGGCGTTATCATTGGCAAGTCCGGCAGCGTTGTCAACCTCATCCGCCAGGAGACCGGAGCCAAGATCCGCATCCAGGATCCGGTTCACGCTTGCGATGAGCGAGTCATCCTAGTTGCCGGTCCCACTGCCAGGATGGCTGCTGCGTGGTCCCGTTCTGCCGGCGGCGATGAAGCGGATGATTGGGATGGCGGCGTGTCGCCGGTGCAGGAGGCTCTAGTTAGGGTTTTCGACAGGGTTTTAGAAGCAGAGACGGAGGGGCCCGGGTCAGGTGGAGCGGTTGCTTGTAGGTTGCTGGTGCCGACGGGGCAGGTGGGGCCGGTGATGGGGAAAGGTGGGAGGGTTATTGAGAAGATTCGGAAGGGGACTGGTGCAAAGGTTAGGGTTCTTCCGAGACATCAGCTTCCGGCTTGTGCATCGCTGTCGGATGAAGTTATGCAGGCGAGTACTTCCCCAAAATTTTTGCTGCTGTAGTTTTTTTTAAATAAAGGGTGTGTTTGGTTGGGGTTAAAACTTTTGATGAAAAGTTTTTGAGGTAGAAGTTGTTACATTGATAGAAAATGATGTGATATAATAGGAGTAATGATGAGAAGTAAAGAGAATAAAGTTAAAATAGATAGGTTAGTTGTATGGATAGTTGTGTAGAAATGATTGAAAAGTAAGGTAGTTTGTATAGGAAAATGTGAAAAAATAATTAAAAAATAGAGTAGTTATGGAGAGTGAAAAGTTTTAGATTGAAAAGTTTTGGTTGACATGTTTATATCCCAAACAAACACACTAAAAAATTTTAGTTTAGTTTAGTTTAGTTTAGTTTCATTTATTATTTTTATTATTTGTAAATCATGCTTTAAGAGGCATTAGCCTATTTTATAGAAAAATTTCCCCATAGCTTCGAATGTCAGAACTGTGCAATTTTATTTCGTATGTACTATCATTCCAGTTTACCATTCACGCAGGGTTGTGCTGGATATCCAGCGCGCCTAATTTTTTAACTTTTGAAATTCTTGATGCGAACTTGATATGATTCTTGCAGATGCATATGCGTTTTCTGTGCAAATTTGTCCATGAATATAACGTTAGGGGTTATAGGTCAATGCAAGTGTTTGATAGTAACTGCTTAGTCGTTGCATTAGGTCTGGGTTTGAGAATCTCCTTCTAGTGAATTGCATCATCTTGGTTGTCTGGAACTGCAGTTGGTGCAGTGCTCCTTTGTTCTAGAGTTTTTGCCATTGAGGCCTGTGGATGATTGATCTAGCAATTGCGGTATGTGTATACAAGACATACAAAATGGAAGACCGCTCAATCCTTGACTAGGTGTTGCATAAGGACTATAGTGATTAGGAAAGGGATACAGCTGTTTTTCTTGTTCAACAAAGAAAGATCTAAATTTTGTGTACCCATAATGGATGGCAGTTTGGGTCTTTGAATTCTTTGCTCCGCTAGCATGGTATGAGGGCTTTTGTTGAGCACATGCAGATAGGTTATGTTCTTGCTGTAGGCATGATCTCAAGTTGGCTTCCATTGTTATTTAGCACAAAATGGCTTCAGCAGTTGACAAGGGGATGCTAGAACATGACACATAAAAACAAACAATGCTGATTAGGAGTGGCAACAGTGGTATAGACTAAGGATGGTGATGATGCTTTGATCGGCTCAAAGAAGATGGTGTGCACATGTTGCCTTTGCTACCGCTTATCTTCTACTAGTAGTAGTGGGAGGATGCAGTGGCTTAATTTCTCTATATTGGGTTAATCCAATCATCACATAGGTCCTTCCTATTTTATTTTGTTATATATATTGTGTTGGGTAGCACTGGGGAGTGAGCAAATTGGTTGATAAGTCATATTCTATCCATTCACCACTTGTTGTGTCCTTTGATGATACCTAGGGTTGCAATTTGAGCGGGTTTTACTTGACCCGACCCGGACTCGATTCTATATGTTAGGGCCCAACCTGAACTTGGTACTAAATCCTATATACCCAAGTTTAAACTGAGTTAGAACCGGGTCAGGGTGGGTTTTGTAGTGTACAATCTCCCCCACTAAATGATGCATCAGAGCAAGGAAGCCACTTGGATGGGGACGACCCTAGAATAAAAATTATAAAATGCAATTCTTTTATTCATAATAATCAAAAATAAAAAGATCAAAACATCTTTGCAGTTGTATCTTTTTATATACTATATTGAGCTGATTAGTTTCTACAAAAAGACGGTCTTCTCCACAGACCTACCAAATCCTAATAAAATAAAAAATTAAAAAAAGCATAAGATCATTGTAAAACATAATTGCGGACCTACCTAATTCAAAGGAAGCAAGGCACAAGAAGACAACCATCTTCCTAATGTTCGATTCCACATCTGTCAGATTTCTGATGCAAATTAGGCGGATGGATGATCACAATGCAATCCTGCAATCCGCTATGCTAATCCAACTGTAATCCATCATGCAAATCCATCAGATTTCTGGCCTAAATCCGCCATCCAAGCAGATGGAAGAAGCTGGACCAGAGCAATTCTGACTGCTGGCCTGCTTGCAATCTGCCATGCTAATATTCACGACTGATCATTGCAAGTTAGCCAGGAGATGGATAATGTCATTAGGGAGCTAAAAGATGGATGCCCTCGAGCAAACCAACGACAGGCTTCCCAAGACAAACTCCCCCCAAATGAGAAAAATAGAGAATAGGAGGGATTTGCCTAACCTAGAAGAAATCCAAGAGCTGAATTGACTACTGCACTATAGTTTCTGCTAAGAAAATCGTGGCATCACAACGAGTCTTCGAGTACAAAGTAGACCCACATGAGGAGGAATGATGGAAAGCTTTGATTTTTACAGCTCTTGGTGCCCAAATCTGCATTGCTTTCATGCAAAAACCATGGCAGGAGAAGGGGGTGAGAGAAATAAGGGATGTGGGTGTCGGGTGGGTTGGCTTCACGGGAAAGGTTTTGTTTTTTCTACAGGTTGGTTTTAAACCAACCCAATACCAGTCCAGCTTCGGGTTAAAATCAGGTTTAAATGCATATTGGGTATTTATTTTAACTGGTTTTGAGGGTCAGACTGTGCGGGTTTTGGTTGCTCCCTTAATGATACCTGCTATAGAGGTCTGCGTTGGTGATAGCTATTTTGTTAGGAATGCCTATATAACCAGTCTCACTATAGTCTCACTATGATGATAAGATTGAACTATCCTAAATTTATGAATGCAAATTGTTGCCTGTTTTCATGTTTTCAGATTACAGGAGATGTTAGTGCTGTTCAGAAGGCACTCCTTGCTGTTTCCCGTTGCATTCTAGAGAGTCCACCAACTGACAAAGTACAAGTGGTTGTTGGCCGCCCTAGTACTACTGCTTCTCCTGGGACCTATACAAATGCACAGGAGGAGTTTTTCTTGAGTAGGGGTAGCTATGCCAATTATGGTGCCAGGGTCCAGCCATTGCCAATACCAGTTGAGAGAAATCCAATGCCAGATCTCAAGAAGGCACAGCAAGAGGTTTCTTTTAGATTATTATGTTCTAACGATAGGGTTGGGGGTGTGATTGGCAGGGGTGGGGCCATTGTAAAGGCATTGCAGAATGAAACTGGAGCTGCTATATGTGTTGCCTCATCGGTAGCTGAGTCAGAGGAGCGCGTCATCACCATTTTTGCCATGGAGGTTTTTGTTGTTTGGGCTCGTCCATATTATTATCTAACATTCATATTTACTTTCTATATGCGTAGGCCAGGTCATAACCTTCGAGCTTTCTGTTTGTCTCCCTGAATTTCCCTTGATTTCGTGCAGGATCTAGAATCAGATTTCTCCCCTGCACAAAAGGCTGTTCTACGCGTTTTTACTAGGTCCATTGAAGCAGGTATGGAGAAAGGGCTTGATTCAGGCTCGAGGAAGGGAACACATATTTCCGGAAGGCTTCTCGTACCAGCTAACCAAATTGGTTGTTTGATGGGTAAAGGAGGCGCGATAATAGCAGAAATGAGGAAGGCAACAGGTGCAGGCATATGGATCATAGCTGGCGATCAGGTTCCAAAATGTGCTTCTGAAAATGATGAAGTGGTTCAGGTATGTAGGATCTTCCATTTAATTGCCTGATTGATTTGATTTAAGAGGCTTCTGGCTTGTCTGCCTGAGAAAAGCTAGTGCGAGAGATAAGCTGCAGTTTATGGAGCTTATAAAAAGGTCTTATGAGCCGTCTTTGGACATTTTTTGCTTATTAAAAATTCTATTTCTTAAAAACCTATGTCTTTTTTAGATAATTCTCAAATTGTCTGTCCCTTCTGTCAAAACATTTAAAGTTTAAAATTTAGCTATTTTACTTTTTATACTTATTTCTCAAATATGTATTTGGTAAACTTATTTGTTTTAGTTTATTTGTCTAAATATTTCGCTAGGTTCTTTCAAGCAATGCATTCTATAACTTCTCAAATATATATATTTGGTAAAATTATTTATTTTAGTTTATTTGTGTAAATATTTCGGTATGTTCTTTCAAGCGATGCATTCTATAACTTTGGAGATATAAGGGTAATCTAGTCTTTGGTTAATGATTATTTCAGCACTTCAGCCTTATCCATGTCAAACACATTTAACAATTTCAAGCCATAAATTGTAGTTGAGCAAGCTATCCCTGCTTATTTGATTGTGGTTGCTTATTAGCTTCGACTACTTATCGACTATTGCAATATGCTCCAGCCAAATGAAACACGCCCTAAGTTTCTTTGTAAGTATCACCAAGTATTTGAGGGATGTTTATGTTCAGTCCCTCATCTAGTGGTCCTTGCAACTTTTTTGAGCTTAGCAAATAGGCTCTCTTTCCATAATTGATTAATACGCAATTTTGGGATGATTGTACTTAGACGTGTCCACTTGAACGATCTACAACTAATTCCTAGTTATCTCTTGTGGATAGATTGGTTGTTAAGTACTGAATGTTCCTTTTAAAAATGAAATTTGTGCCAAAATTATGTAGAAATTGCTGTTTAGTTTAAACAAAATCGTTTCCCTTAGCAGATAACTATGTTTTCCAGCCCTTTTGTCTTTCTGAAATTCTGCTTCTGTTGGTACCAAAAGGAGGTTTTCATCGATACTGATTACATATACATTCCTGTTAATGATGCTGATCCTTTGTAGAGTTGGCTTGCATTCATCTGCAACCTCTTCTTTTCCTTGCAACAATATAGGTTACCTGATGGTGACAGACTAAGTTGCTTTAATTTGCAGATAAATGGTGATTTTGGGGCTGTTCAGGATGCTTTAATTCATGTTACTGGTAGACTACGTGATAACATGATGTCCTCAAAAGCAATGAATGGTCCAGAGACTGCTTCATATGGAAGAGCAAGGGAGCCCACCTCTCCTAGGCAGTACCCATCACTGGGCTTTTCAAATATCATTGATCATCATGCTAGTTTAGCACATGGCGTTGATCATCTTGGGCTTTCTCACAACATTGACCGTCCCTTATCCCCAGAAATATGGTCATCACATGTAAGACATTGTTTTCCCTTCTTTATTATTCATTTATAGCGGGTGAGCTTTTATCTAGTTTCAGCGCTCAGATGAAGGCTTAAAAGATGCATAGCTAGAGGGTATAAATGACTACAAATTAAAGCTCATTTGCTTGTTGATATTTCTAAACATATGATTACAGTGAGCTTGAATGGCCATAATGAACATACCTATACAGACTACTTGGATAATCTGGTGAAAGATCCTGTGTTTGGCTTGTTCCACTTATGCTACCAAAATTTCAGTCCTCCATAGAGGATGATGTTTGATCTTTTGTGTTCATATATTTTACGCGCGGCATATTCTTAAGTGTGAACTGAAACTATGCCATGCAAGTAATATTCCAAGAAATTTGATCTCTCTTAAAAAAAGTTCAAACAAATACTTTTCCTAAGTAATAAAAGAATTGATTTCCTATCTGGCTGATAGACAGATGATTAGTGGGATGAAGTATGGATCACTATGGCCTAAACAAACTATTGAATGACTATTCTCTCCTCTTCCTCTTCTTTTCTCTCTCTTAAGCTTAGCTTAGCCTTCAATTAGTTCTTTTGCTGTTATCAACACTCATCATCATCATCATCATAAGCCATTTCCCACCTATGTGGGGTCGGCTGCATGGATTCTGTTACGCCATTCTTGGCGATTTAAGACTAAATTTTCAGTAATATGTAATATTTTAAAATCTTGTTTAATTACTTCCATCCATGTTTTTTTGGGTCTTCCTCTCATTCTTCTACCACCTTCTACTTGGATAAACTCTGTTTTCCTAACCGGTGCTACTTCAGGCCTCCTTTTAACATGACCAAACCATCTTAATCTATTTTCTCTCATTTTATCATTAATTGGTCTCACTTTTAAGTTTTCTCGAATTATTTCATTCCTAATTTTATCTTTTCTTGTTTTACCACTCATCCACCTTAACATTCTCATTTCCGCTACGCTCATTTTTTGTATATGTTGTTCTTTAACTGCCCAACATTCTGCCCCATAAAGCATAGCAGGTCTAATCGCAGTCTTATAAAATTTTCCTTTTAATTTGACTGGAACTCGACGGTCACATAAAATTCCTGACGCACTTCTCCATTTCTTCCATCCTGCTTGAATTCTATGTATTATATCTTTCTCGATTTCCCCGTTCTCTTGAACTATTGATCCTAAGTACCGAAAGTGATTAGTTTTTGTTACTATTTGATCTAAAATCTTAATTGGTTCATCATCCGGGTTCTCACTATTATTAAAATTGCATTTCATATATTCAGTTTTTGAGCGACTAATTCTAAAACCATTAGATTCTAGAGCATCTACCCACCTATTCAATTTTAAATTTAGTCCTTCTTTACTTTCATCTATTAGAACAATGTCATCTGCAAATAACATACACCAAGGTATTTCTTCTTGGAGATGTCTAGTAATTTCATCTATTACTAAGGTAAAAAGGTGAGGACTCAAGGCTGAGCCTTGATGTAAACCTATTTTAACTAGGAAGACATTAGTATCTCCACTAATGGTTCTCACATTTGTAACAGCCCCCTCATACATATCTTTAATAATATCAATGTATCTATCATTAATTCCTTTTTTCCTCATCACTTGCCATATTAACTTTCTTGGTACTCGATCATAAGCTTTTTCTAAATCAATAAAAATCATGTATAAGTTCTTTTTCTTCTCCCTATACTTTTCAAATAGTTGTCTAAGTAAGAAAATAGCTTCAATAGTTGATCTTCCTGGCATAAAACCAAATTGATTTTCAGATATATTAGTTTCCCGTCTTAGTCTATGTTCAATTACTCTTTCCCACAATTTCATAGTATGACTCATTAATTTTATTCCACGATAATTTGCACAATTTTGAATATCTCCCTTATTTTTATAAATTGGAACTATAATGCTTTTCCTCCATTCACTTGGCATTAACTTCGTTTTTATAATCTTGTTAAAAAGATTTGTTAACCATGTTGCACCTACATCTCCCATGCACTTCCATGTCTCAATTGGTATATTATCTGGGCCTAAAGCTTTTCCTGTTTTCATTTTCCTTAGAGCTTCCTTTACTTCAGATATTCGAATTTTTGTGAAATAACTGATATTCCTATTTTCTTCCCTATTTAGACTAACATCTAATGTTAATTGTTCGTGTGGGGTATCATTTAGTAAACTATAAAAATAAGTTTTCCATCTTTCCTTAATATTATCATCTTTGACTAGAACTCTTTGGTCCTCACTTTTAATACATCTAACATGTGTTAAATCTTTGCCCTTATTTTCTCTTAATTTAGCCAACTTAAAAATATCTTTTTCACCTTGTCTAGTTCCTAATCTGTCATATAGGCTCTCATAAGCTTTGTGTTTAGCATCACTAATAATCTTTTTAGTAGCTTTTTTTGATAGTTTGTATTGTTGTAAGTTGACATCATTTTTATTTTCCTGCCATGTCTTAAACTTTTCTTGTTTATCATTTATAGCTTTTTGGACATCTTCATTCCACCACCAAGTTTCTCTATGTGGGGATCTACGATTTTTATATACACCTACAATACTTTGTCCTACTTCTTTTATGTTAATTGCCATTTTATCCCACATCGATTCTACTCCATCTTCTTGTGTGTCCCATTTAACTTCTTCTATCATTCTTTTTCTAAAAAGTTCTATTTTGTTTCCTTTTAAATTCCACCATTTAATCAAGTGATAAAATTTAAAATTTGAATACAAAAATATTGTTGAGGAAAAGAGCCCAAGTTCATTCTAGTAGATTTCTCACTTTCTCGTGGGCTTATTTTGGGTGTGTTTGGGAATTGATAAAACTTTTGATGAAAAGTTTTGGAGAGTAAAAGTTGTCAAATGATGTGATATGATAGGGGTAATGATGATGAGTAAAGATGATAAAGTTAAAATAGATAGGTTAATTGTGTAGGTAGTTGTGTAGAAATGATTGAAAAGTAGGGTAGTTGTATGTGAAAATGTGAAAAAATGATTAAAAAATATGATAATTGTAGAGAGTGAAAAGTTTTAGATTGAAAAGTTTTAAGTTGACATTTTTTCCTCATTGCCAAACACACCCTTTATAGTCTTGCAAGACTTATTTGCATAAATTGTTATTTATTCAAAATTTGTGTGACGAATATGATTATTTCTGTTGCAGAAGTCTTTTGCATACAGTGCTATCCATTCAAAATTTGTGTCTCATGAATATGTTTGGTGCTGTTGCAGAGATCCAGACTTCCTGATCCAAGGAGTATACCAATCACTGACCTTGGAAGATCATTGCCAAGGTCGAGAGGCGGGATAGAACTTGGGAGGTATTTTCACCATTGGACCAAAATGGAATCATTCTGTTAGATGTTGATTGGTTCTACCTAGTCTTACTAGATTTCTTGTCTCTGTTACTGAATGAGAAATAATTTTATGGGACCATTCCATCAAAATTCTGAAGGAACCTCTCCATTTTGTGTTTGCAAATGTAGTTCAATGAAAAGAGTAATTTGATCATTATTCTGAGCACCACTTAGCTAGAAGCCTAGAGATCATTGTCATAAAAGAGTTGAGAGTTGACCATGAAGCAACACAAGGCCAGCTGCGCTTCAGACTGCTTAAGTTTTTTTTTTTTTTTTCGCAGTGATATTGGAATGCCACAGACCTCAATTCCTTAAGATGTTGAATGGTTCTGCTTATTCTTGGTGTATTTTTTTCTTCCTACCATTGAAGAATGAGAAATAATTTCCTTGATTTTTCCATGAAACCTCTCTATTGTATTCCCACAATTATAATGCGATGAAATCTTATCTGGTCATCATTCTTAGCAATATTTTGTTTAACTATAAAGGTTTTTTTTTGAGACAAGTTTAATTATAAAGACTAAACAGAATATTAATTAACATACTTTGAGAATGAATTGTGCCCTTCAGATTCTCTCCTTGTTTGTGAGTCCTATAGATTTTTAATAAGATGTGTAAGCCTTCGAAAGTTTTCCTTCCTATAGATTTTTAATAAGATGTGTAAGGCTTTGAAAGTTTTCCTTCTTTACGAATGCATGAATGCTCAATTCTATGACATTCCAATAATCGGCAGATAACCTATGCAATTTTCAATTTTCAATATTAAAATATTATTCATTTGCAAATTTTGTCGCCTATATGAGCTTTTCATTGAAATAAATTTTAGTATTTATTTACTTACAGTGTATGGTAGTAAGTATGATGGCCAGATTTGATTTCTTCAAGTTATCTTTGTGGGCACAATTGAAGGGCTCCATAGAAATTTCAATGAACAGTTCCATAAGATTGTTTCTCTTGAAAAATAAGCAATTGTTTGGGGATTTTTTTTTTTTTTTTTTGAAATGTGGTGTAAAACAATTTTTAGATTAATATTGTTACTATGGAAGCTAGACATCTTTCAAAATTCGTAGTGGTTGTTTAATCTTGCGTATTGCTAAGATATTGAATAAGATAAATACAGACCTTTCTACCATCAGCGGTTTCTGTTATGTGCATCAACATTTTTGCGCTTGGGAGAAGTGGGTAAAAATTTCCCTTCTGGCAAAGTGCAATATGCAGGTTTGGCTAAACTCCATTTCTCTGCAGTGAAGTTACCCTTCTCATTTAGGTGATGGCTGCATAGGCTATTCTTCACATTGACTGATACAAGCTGACTCTTCCACCCTTCACTACGTTCCAATATAGTCTGTTGGATGTTCTTTGCATCAGAACAGCTGTGTACTTGCAAGAATTGGCTTTTATGTTTTCAGATCTGATACACTATTCTGTTTGATGCTTATGTTTGGATTTGCAGTGGAAGTAAATCTACAATGATGATGAACACTACTGTGGAGATAATAATTCCCGAGCATGTTATTGCTTCAGTCTATGGAGAAAATGGTATTAATCTGAGTCGTATGAGACAGGTATGTCCATATTCACTGTACTAAGGCTTTTATTAGCATGTTTTCGCATGGTATGGTACCCTTCTTACATTTTTCTTATAAGAAAATGATAAATAAATGACTTAAATGCTCCTCCAGTTACATATTAATACTAGCACAGGTTGATCCATTTGCGAATCTCATATCATATGCTCAATTAATATTAATTGCATATGGTGGTTAACATATTGATCAGGCAAGCCATCTGGTTATCCTCAATGATCCGCATAACCTGAAAAAGATCAATCTAATCTCCAACCTGTGATTTATGCAATCAGAGTGCAAGCTGAACAGTGTATCTCCGCCTTCAACATAAGCACCAAATGTTGGAATCAATCTTGTTGACAGGGATTTGGCTATATAATACAAAGGGCATGTTGGACTAGCAGGGAAGGGGCTAACAGAGCTTCCGTGTTAATCTCTTGGCAGAAAATAAGGAATGCACTTTTCCTTCTTTTTCTTCACCTGCTGCGCCCCCTGTCCTAACTCCTATATGCCTCTATTTTTCTTCATCTTCTTCTTCTTCATCACTGTTTAGCGCAGCAGAGTACTGGATCCATCTGTAATTTTTTTTTCTTTTTAAATTCTTCTTGCTTAATCTTCTGCCTCATGTGGGTGACAGACTCACTCTGTTGAGAAGTTTAAACTTTGAATTTCTTTGCAGCTCTTTTGTTATTGCCGTCGCATTTTATTTATTTATTTATTCATTTTCATTATATATTTTTTTATTACATTGGGGTGAAGGGTCAAACCCTTGACATGAGGCATGCAAGCCACCATTTGCAACCATCGGGCTATGCCTGGGTTCATCATTCATGTTCATATTTAATTGTTAATAAAATCTCAATGGCTGCTGTGCAATTGGCGCTGTTTCTGCTTTTTTCATCTTGCTGTCAACTTATTTTATTCAAATTGTTTTTATGTTGATGTCAGTTTACTTTATTTGTATTCTGAATTGGGTTTTTGCTCTGCTTTATTTGTATTCTGAGTTTGGTTTTTACTCTTGACGATTGTAATTTAGGATATATTTGTCTTTTGAATGGTATCCATTATTCTCTAATTATAAATTTTAGGCAGTATTATCTTTTTAAATAAATTTTATATAGTTGCCTGTTTAATCAGTTACACGTTCTCATTGGTATCATTGTGGACCATGCTATCAGATATCTGGTGCAAAAGTTGTAGTGCACGATCCACGGCCAGGCACACGAGATGGGATGGTGATAATATCCGGGACACCCGATCAGACGCAAGCTGCAGAGAGCCTTCTTCAAGCTTTCATTCTAGGCTGACGCTGCTGGGTTTGGATTACTCACTGACTTCTCCTATGTGGAAAAGTTATAGGTTGCTGCTGTCCTATGACCAATCTTGATTGCACAGGGAAGGGAAGTCGTTCGGTGACTGGCGTGCTTGCTCAAGACATGTTGTAAAGTTAAATGGAGTCCTGGCACGCAGCATCTTGAGCCTGCAGGGATTTTGCAATAAGATGATCATTTAAGAAGCAAAGGCAAGGCAAGGGGCATACTTGATTTTCTTGATTGTCTTGATTTTATTCCCTACGCTGTCCTGCATCATCGCTTGAAGATTAGATGGGGCAAATGGCCTAAGCAGCGATGCACGTTTTTGAAAATGTAGATTGAAAACTGATTGGAACCGACAATGTGTTCTTCTAATTGCTGCTGAAAGACTCTCTGCACGGCTTGGCTTGATGGTGCCTCTATCCAAGCCTGTCAATGTAACTCACTTTCTGGGTCGCTGGATATGGTGTATCAAATGAATTATATGGAAAAGACTGTAATTTGCTTCCTCGGTCTTGAACCAGTTGAAATCGAATCGGGATGGGTTTCATTTGTGTGTATCTTTGTTTTGTTTTGTTTTCTTAACCCTTGCGTGGGAATTACTAAACTGAATAATCTTGGTTCGGATTAGATATGTAAAATTTTACCTTGTCCAAGGTAGACTAAACTAAAGCATACCTTCCACCTACCAAAGGAGCAAAAACGCCAAAGATTTTAAAAAAGTGATGTGCTAAAAACTTTTTCGACTACAAATAAATATGTTACAAGATTATGTATAAACGCATGAATCCAATGGAAAGGTGATACTTAAATCGCATTGTTTCTCATAAATATGTTAATTTAAAGTCATTTTCCACTCGATCTGAATGAGTACGGAAACGGGATTATTTGGCAAAAGCCTGCCCGTCCGGAAAATGGACGCGGGAAGCAGGCTGCCCTGGCAAGGCCCATCGCACTGACGCCGTTTGAGGGCTCGTTGGTAAATGGCCAAACATTGCTTATGCTTACGTGGAGGGCAAAGGCGAAGGCGAAGGCGAACGACGGATTAACATTTCGATGCGAGCGCCTGAGCTCTTACAGTCCCCGTTTCCCTTCTTCCTTCCTCGGCAGCCAAAACACCGTTTGGTCGAAATCTCACTGGGAGCTCCCTGTTCATGACGAATTATATTAAGAAAAAAAAAGGGTGGCATGAGGCGTAAATCCTTCGAGTCTCAGGCCCAAACAGCTATGTTTCGTCATTTTTAATTTCGTTCCGCTTTCGTTGCCATTCCAATATAGGTTTTGGTACAATGAAAGGTTTGAGTTCTAACAGATTCTTCCGACGTTAGGGCTTTGGAATTTGATTTTCGCGTGTTACGGCAAGGCCTTCCCCGAAGATGTCTGAGGACAACGATTCAGAGCCGCTGGATTCTGGGTCCCCGCCGGAGGATCACGCCATGTACGGCGATGAAGATGGAGATAGCCATTACATGCAAGGGATGCATCTCCCCGGCCACATCGATGGCGATTCGGGTGATCCTCCTGGCTTCCGTTACGGCAATGGAGGCGCAGGGGTCGGTGGAAGCGGCGGTGAGGAGATGATGGGCGGCGGCGGCGAGGAAAGGGCAATCAACGGGGAGAACGTTGCTGTTCCCAATTTAGCTGGGGCATTGAAGACGCAAGACATGAATCAGTTGATGCTCTCGTTTCAGGGCGAAGTCTATGTTTTCCACTCCGTCACGCCGGAAAAGGTTCATATATTTAGTTTTTGATGCTTTTGGTTGTATCTGATAAAAATACCCAAATCTGTGATAAGCGTTGCTCGATGAATCCGTGGGGAGGGTTGGAACAGGGCAGGATTCATATCGCCCTAATGCCCGCCAAAATTATTAGAAGATTTTACCTGAATGTGCAATTTTTATTTTGGAAATTTCAATCTATCGTATTTACTTATGTGATATATTCTAAAAGATAGGATTTGAGAGGAGAAATCTTAGCTTGATATTCGTTCTTAATTTTTGATGGATATTCAGTTCTTCACTAGCCCTTTTTTCTTTTCTTTTTTTTAAAGCTTTGGAATGATTCTTTTGGTTGGCTGTGATATAGGTGCAAGCTGTACTGTTACTTTTGGGAGGACGGGAAGTACCTTTCCCAGGAGCTGATCCTCCGGACAACAAGGTCTTCCAACAGCTTTGCTGGTTCTCTTATGATGGTTGTGGTTTTTATGTTCCATAACTGTATTTTGTGCATCTTTTGTAGGCTGTTAGCTTTCCACAACGATCAAATCTTCCACAGAGACTTGCTTCTTTAATCAGGTTCCGTGAGAAACGGAAAGAAAGAAATTTCGGGAAGAAAATTCGCTACTCTGTACGCAAGGAGGTTGCTTTGAGGTAAATTGGGAAATTATTATGTGTTCTAAATAAACAAGATCTCTTTGAATGCTCTAGCAGAAGGATGAAATGTTTATAAAAATGCATTCACGTTATTCACATCATTCTTATTTTCATGGTGGAGCATCACATGCCAGTGGTGTTTCTCTTACTTTTGATTTAGTGCTTTGATGTGATCTTCTGATGTAAATGTCCTTTTCCTTATCTTATGATCAATTCAGGATGCGCCGCAAAAGAGGTCAATTTGCATCAAAAGACGAAAGTTCTGAGGAAGTGTTGTCAGCTTCCTCCAGTTGGGATCCTGCACAAAACTCATTACAAGATGTTCATGAAGCAACTACGTGAGTTCCAAACATCATTTTCCCATGCCGGGGATCCTTCTGTTGACAACAGGTAATTGTTTAGCTGTATTATGGATATAGAGCCTGGTTAATCTATTTTTGTTTGTGCTCTTGTATGTTGTTTGCTGGTCTCTTCAGATGTAATCATTGTGGCATCAGTGCAAAATCCACCCCCATGATGCGTCGAGGTCCAGCTGGTCCAAGGACACTGTGCAATGCGTGTGGACTGAAATGGGCTAACAAGGTTGGTAGCTTTTTTTTTAAATAATATTGAATACCGTAAGCAATATTTATGAATTCTATTTCTCAGTTTGGATTATCAGTTTTAAGTGTATTTTCTCATGTTGAGTTGCTAACTGAGGTTGCTAATATGTTTACAGGGACGGAATGAAGAGAGCGGCAATAACTATGGCCATCTAATTACCTCCTTTGTAATTTCTTTAATCTCTATTTTTTTCTTATGTTTTTTCTTGGGTTGTGCAGAATTACTGGTTCTTTCTTCTATTTCTTGTCTTTTTGAATTTCAGTCTGGAAACATTTCCATTCTTTGCAGAATGGAGATGTGTTTTTATGCTTATTGCATATATCATCCATTGGCCATTTTAGTTGATCCTCTCTGCAAGATGAATGATGCTTCAATTCATGAGATGAAGGTTTGGTAGTTTGCTGAACCCACCAGTCAACTTGGGATACGCAAACGAGATTTTTAGCCTTTGCAGTTAGGAGCCGGATGAATATTCTTGGCCTAAAAAATAGATTCCGTATCCTGAGAGGTTTTGTGTTTAATTTACCTGTATCCTGAGAGGCATGATTTGCCTTGCCATTCTTCCCAATAAACTACTCCTAGTCTACCTGAAATGCAGTTGTAGTTTTCTTATTGATATTAAACTGTGGCGAAGTCAAGGAGATGAACAACATAGTTTGGTGGTCCATGAAAGATGCAAGAAAAATTGATCGGCTCATGCCACTGAGCTACCCATCAAGATCTTTCAGATACAGTGAATGTTAATCCGTGGTAGTGGAGTGTAGGTTAAGCATAAAAAGGGAACACTATCTGTTGCAATTAGTGGGATATGTGGATCTGTTTGCATTGCTGGGCCTTAATATTTCCTCTGGATTCTTGGTTGTTTCTTATTTTCTTTATTTATGTTCATACAATGGGATTCTTGAATTAAGTTGTGCGGTGCTTCTAAGATACCTTCTAGATGGAGATCATATTGACATGCGGCCGCTCCGTACCCATTTGAGGCACAATCGTAGAAATTAGGTTTATTTTTTATGAACAGTTCAGATTATGGGTTTTTTTTTTTTCTAAAAAATTATTTCTTAGGGCACAAGTTACTTCTCTATGACTGTTGGGGAATTTCTATTGTACATTGTTTTCGGTTAAGAGATAATCACCTCAATGGCTCCAGTTTATGGATTGCGTTGTTACGCCAAGGGAAACTTGGAGCCAGTGTTTGGCCCCTCCTAAACGCTTATCTTTGCCAACTCCTGGAAGGTCCACTTAATATTGCTTTGCTAGGCAGACATGAACCATTTTGCGTGCCCTTATCCCTAGCTAAGTGCATAACACTGCTATTAATTCACAACATATTCTTAATTATCAAATTTTCAACCCTTTCATCTCTTCAAGCCTCAGATTGTTATGAATCCTTCTCATGTTGTTTTATAGATGGCTAACAGTAAAGAGCTACCGGGTGCCATATTGACTTCACATATTGACTTTTTCAATCTACTTGTGGAATTCGCAGGGAATTTTGAGAGGTATCTGTAAAGAAAACGAACAGGTAGAATTATTGTGCATTGGAATAATCGCTGTTTATAACTCTCAATAGAGACTGCAATCATTCTCATATGCCTGAGGTTTTACAAATATAAGGCTGCTATTTTGGAATCCAAAAGTTTGTAACTGACTGAAGAAGACACCTCTAGCAGCTTAACTCGTTGAGTCATTCACCTTAGGTTTGCCCATCCAATGCAAGAAGAGAGATATTCACCTTAAATGTGGATCTGCAGGGGACTTTGCCAGATCAGACCAAGGCTGCAACTGGAGAAGCTCAGAACTCAAATCCAATTGTGCAGGTACAAGTTTTTTATTTTTAGCAATCACAAAAGTTTTTGAACAAGAATGACAATTAGGACAACAGGTGACTTGTCATGTCCTGTGATCTGCACTACTGAATGAATTGGTAATCAAATTGCACTTGTAAAGGGTGATGGATATGCTGTGCATTTTCTTTTTCCTTTTGTTTAGTGGGTAAGAAAAACAGAAATCTTAAGTGTTGGAATGCTTGAAAGAAGTTTGGTAATTAGTGCAAGGAAGATCAGTTCCTGGTCACAGTGGATTGTATTGTCATCATACTTGGTGCTTTTGTGTACATGAACCAATCTTGTTTAGTCCACTAGGCATTTGATTGCGCTTTTTTTGGACCTGTTTCACATAGCTCGTGAATTTCCTGAGATACTTTCCTATGAGTTGCTTCATCTAGGAGATTCCATGCATGTCAAGTTAGTGGAATTAACCACATTTACAGATTGTTAACTTTCATGCTTCAAATCTTCATCCAAGAACAAAGCGATTGGTTTAAAATGGACATCTACTTTCTTTCTTTTCCTGCTTGGCTTTGAGTAACCTGCTTTTGCTCATGATTGAGTTTCCTGTGGCATTAATCATGAAAAATTACCCGGTGCACCTAACCTGGGTTATATCTACTCTGTTGTTTACCCTGAAAGTTTCAGATGCTAATAAGAATGTTGTTTGATCTTCCATCGATGGCATATTTCCTCACACTTGCCTTGTCTGCCAGTGGGAATTTTTTTAATGCTACTGGGAAGAAATCACTGGAAGGAGAAGAATGATGCAAGGAAAAAAAATGATGGTTGTGCACTGGGGATAACAGGAGACTATCCAATAAATAGCAATAAATTCATTATTGGCTATAATATCTCACATGACACTTAAAACCTGAGCCATTGTTCTGGACTGAGCTCTGAATTATAAATGCATGGTCTTTTGACCATGGGCCATCCAAATGTGCACCATTTATAATATGGAAACTGACTTTGAATGTTAAGAAGTGCTTTTAAGTGATAAAGAAAGAGAAGAAGGAAAACAAACAAAAAAATGGTGGTTTGTCTCTTGCACTAGCGGACATGTAGCTTTGTATGCCAGGATATTACTCATCTCGGGTGCGTTTGTTTGGCACAAAAAAATGTCAACCAAAACTTTCCAATCCAAAACTTTTCACTCTTCGTAACTACTTTATTTTTTAATTATTTTTTCACATTTTCCTATACAAACTATCCTACTTTTCAATCATTTCTACACAACTACCTATACAACTAACCTATCTATTTTAACTTTATTCTCTTTACTCCTCATCATTACTCCTATTATATCACATCATTTTCTATCAATTTGACAACTTCTACTTCAAAAACTTTTCATCAAAAGTTTTACTCCTAACCAAACACACCCCTTATTTCATTGATTTCTTGCAGAGCGGCAGGTGACATTTTCAACAAGGATAGGGTTGCCTCTAGTGCTGATGTCTCAATTATGGCAGTATGAAGGCGAAAGGTATTCAGGTTGCATAGTGATGATTAATGCATAATGGGGTTTTGCCACAATGCTGGAAATAAGCTTTCCAAAGGAATCCGGGTTGCATTGGATAGTTAATGCAATGCAGGGTTTTTAGCTACTCTGAATCTATGATGGTAGCAATCTCTTTCTTGTTTCTGATTGTCTGATGCAGAGAAATGTATGTTGGTCTAGGTGGGTTGTATAGATTCTGAAATCATCAACCCAGCTTTCATTGGGTTATGTTGATATGATTCCTCAAGTTTGCTTGGTCCAGTAGATTTGCTGTCGTAAACATGTAAGGAACTCACAGGGCAGCTTTCACATAATCATACGAGAGATGTATGGCTATTCTTTCAATCAGAGATGTGATTCAGTTTACCACGGTGAACTGAGTGATGAGCTCTTACTGCTGATCGGCGGCACTAACATGCTGGCTTTTGGATCCTGCCTTTCAACATGAGGCTGTCGCTGCAAAAAAAAAATCTCGCATTATAGCTGCTGGAGATGCATGCGATTAACTGTCTCTGGTCTGGGTTGAGCTGGGCACCGAATTTTCACCACGGGCGGAAGTCCTTGCATTTGATTAACTGTCTTTGTAGACGGATGAAGATGGAACGCGATCCCCTGCAGCTAAGTGCACTCGGGTGGATTAAATTATTTTAATTTTTTTTTTATACAAGTGTTAATCTAAGTTTATTTAACATGTGTATCAATTTTTATCATTTTAGAGTATTTTAGATATTTATTTTTAATTTTTGAAAATCAATGGCATTTTAGTAATATAAAATTACTTAAAATGCTACTATTTTCAAAAATAAAAAATACATATCTAAAATACTCCAAAAAGGGTAAAAATCGATATACATGTTAAATACACTTAGATTAACACTTGTATAAAAAAATAAAAAAAAAGTTAAAATGAGTTTAATGCACTCGGGTGCATTGAAGCTAAGTGCACCCATGCAGGGGATAGCGTTCCGTTGAAGATCCAATGTGCTAAAAACATTGCCTTTATCGAGTATCGATCACCATTGAATTCTTCTATGAAAGAGGAGTTAAGATTTATATCCAAGTGCGTCCATGGTTGTAGGCTAGATGATTATGCATGCGAGCGTCACCGCCTCTTGTTGGGTTGTGATTTCTTGCGCTTGGGTGCATTAACCTATTTATTTTTTTATATAAAAGTATTAATCTAAGTGTATTTAACATGTGTATCAATTTTTACTATTTTTGGAGTATTTTAGATAGGGGTGCAACTCGGGTCGGGTTATACCGGGTTTGAGTGATCCTAAGCCAACCGGGTTGGAGTAAACTCAAACCCTAAGAATGCAATTCGGGTTCGGACCGGGTTCGCATTGGTTTTGGTTTGGTTTCGGGTTTGAATTCGGGTTACCAATAAACTATTTTTTTCCAAATTCAGTTGTAATCTAAAAGAAAATTATTGAAATATACATACATGTGTTTATGAAGTCAAGCTTTACGCTGAATTCTACAAGATACTTTCAAAGAATTCTGCAACATCATGTTAAATTCTACAATATTCTTTGAATGAACTCTGCAAGTAATTTTTCAGCACCCTATAGACACAAATAAATGACAAATTAGTTAGTTTTATGACTAGTTGGTCATTTCTATTTAATAGCTAATGGAAATGACTCAAGTATACCAAATAGAAAATGAACATATCATACCAACTTTGTAGTTGAAACTAAACATTATCGTACAAATTGCTGAATTGAATTCAAACTGAATATTTATCATACAAATTGCTAAAGTAAAAATTGACCACTTGTCATACCAATAAACTTAAAATATGAATCAAATTTATACTACAATCTGAAATTCAAATTAACAGATTTCTTGTACTAATAGAAAGCATAATATGAAATAGATTTATCATGTCGACTCAAATTAAAATATAATCC
The DNA here is from genome assembly GCA_030490835.1 of Annona cherimola. NCBI lineage: Eukaryota > Viridiplantae > Streptophyta > Magnoliopsida > Magnoliales > Annonaceae > Annona > Annona cherimola. Next base: position 97,387,824 of record CM059973.1, on the reverse strand, counting down.
ACATAACAGTTATTCAAAGTAACTAAATCTAAATACATTAAGCATAATGGTTCAACATTCCAATCTAATTTAAGTGCAATTCAAATTTAAAATGACAATATAAACAAATCTCAAGTTTAAATAAGTTTATATCTACTTTTAAACAAATTCAAATTTCAAATGAGTTCATGTCTTCAAAGTTTTCAAAAAAACTAAAAAACTATTCGAAGATTTCCAAGTAATTTCTCCCTTGATTTTCATCTACATTTCTAATGTCAAGTTCTTCCTCCTCGATTTACATATTTGAAAATAATATGCATCAACCGAGATGAAAAAATACATGCAACTGTTAATAATAAGAAGATAATAATTATAAAAAATCATCCTAGAAATTAAGTTACCTCAAGTATGCTTTGATAATGAAGAAAGATGTGATTTGTCTGAATTAGAGTTAGTAATGCCTAAAACATGTATATATATATTAATATTTTACAAAAAAGCATGTATAATTGATGAAAAAATTATATAAACTACACCGGGTTTGGACCGGGTCGGGTTTTGGTATCGGGTTTCTACGGGTCGGTTGAAACCGGGTCTATTTTTGAAAAAAATCTTAAAAATAAAACCCATTTTTTGTTTTGATACCGGGTCGGGTCGGGCGGGTTCGGACCGACCCGGTACCAAGTTGCACCCCTAATTTTAGATATTTATTTTTTATTTTTAAAAATTAGTGGCATTTTAGGTAATTTAAAATTACTAAAATGCCATTGATTTTTGAAAATAAAAAATAAATATTTAAAATACTCCGAAAATGGTAAAAATTGATACACATGTTAAATACACTAACACTTGTATAAAAGAAATTTCAAAAAAAAAATAAAAAAAAGGTTTAATGCACCTGGGTGTACTGAAGCTTAGTGCATTAAGGTGCAGGAGATTGCGATTGGGGGTTTATCCCCCTCAATGCAAATTCTCTTCAGCCGTCAGCAGTGGGCTCCGGATCATCAAAAGATTTGTATCCAAGCAAAAAAAAATTTACTTCAAACAAACACGGAATTCGGAAAACCTGTTCAGCATATAAATTTTTTCAATAAAAAACTAATATATAATGCAGCTTTCATGGTTAATCTATGGTACTCAATTTTTATTTTTATTTAGAAGTTTATTTTGAAAGGCTACCTTGTTTGTTGGTAATGTGGGACTGAGAATGGAGAATGAAATAGGTATGATAGGATAAAATATAAATAAAGTAAAAATAATTAGATATGAGAAAATAATTAGAATATGAGAATAAAATGAAGAATAGAGTAATTGGATAATTAACTTAACTTTTGGCATTATTTATTCTCCATTTTCATTCTCGCTGTATTATGAAACACACCCTATAATCGTTCCATGATCTACCGAAGTCAACTGGTACACTTATCGGGTCCTATTTTGGTGATTATATAAAATCAAACACATTTATTGATTTTACTATTATGTATAGAGATGAGATTCATGTTCATCAAAAGTAAGATCATTTCAAAGTGAATTTCTTTTGATTGATTGATCGATGTTTCAAAGTGAATTTTAATCCGCTAAATCTGTTTATTTTTTAAAAATGCTTTCCTAATTATTTACTAAATGTCTAACTTCTAAAGTGTTCATCCTACCTAATTGTGCACCGGTTACGATCATAGATATCCTGAGCGCCTGCCTATCAAGCATCGCCGACTGCCTTAGTTTTCGATTGCTCGCACAGTTGCACATCCGACACGGAACTGAAGCGAAAGAAATACCGTAAAGAGGTATGAAGTCGCGGCTGGAACGGCCACGTCAAACGTAGCACGAATATCTTATGGGTGTGTTTGGTAATGAATAAAACTTTTGATGAAAACTTTTAAAGAGTAAAAGTTGTCAAGTGATGTGATATGATAGGGGTAATGATGAGTAGTAAAGAGGATAAAGTTAAAATAGATAGGTTAGTTGTGTGGATAGTTGTGTAGAAATAATTGAAAAGTAGGGTAGTTGTATAGAAAAATGTGAAAAAATAATTAAAAAATATGATAGTTATGGAGTGTGAAAAGTTTTAGATTAAAAAGTTTTCAGTTGATGTTTTTTATGGATTGCCAAACGCACCCTATGTTTTTTTTTTCCGCTTCCGTTTCGCTCCTTATCTTTTTGTATTTCGTCGGGCATCTGGCGGGCGTGATAAGGTGATTCGGGAATCAGCATGATTTTCGCCTGCTCCGTTTTCCATTTCCCATGCAGTTGGCGTTGTCACTTGGAATACTCAGCAGGAAACAGATTCTTTCCTTCCTATCTTCTTCACGGAAAGCCTTCAAATGCGCCCCACGGCTATCATTTTCTTAGATATTCTCATCCTCGCTGTGGTAAATCTGCTCGTCGCGTGGTGATGGCTCCTCCTCTTGGCTGCTTGCGTGATGCAAAACGTGAAATCACCGAAGAGGAGGTCCATGAGCCAAGAGGTGATAGAAGAGAACTGGGCAAAGATCAGAGAGGAGTAGCGTTGCCAACAACAACGACACCAAACATTATCCCTCCAGAGGGTCTAGCAGTAATCAGTGCTTGCGTAGTTGGTCTCCTGACTGGCATTTGCGTAGTTCTCTTCAACAACTCTGTATGCTTCTACTTCGCTTCTCTCCCTTTCTCACATTTCTATCTTTTTTATATTTCGTTCTCTTTAGGTTTCTTTTTTCTGAAAATCCATATCCTTCCATATCAGCTGTTGATGATATGTCAGTCCAAAACTTGGAAGGAGGAGATGGCAGCAACCATTAGATTGTGAAGATTCCAATGGATTCATTTATCAGCTTGAATTAGATATTCTCAATCGGCATTCGATTTTATTTGATGGAGCTTTTCGACGCAAATTGCACACATTAGACATGCTTGAGTTTTGTCTTGCACCTATTTAATCGCTTGTTCATACCACTATCCCCAAAATTAACAGCCCATCTTAGACGTGCTTTTCGACTCAAATTTATAGGTTCAAGAAATAAGAGATTTGTTTTGGGATGGAATACCTGCACGAGGTGCTTCATGGTTGAGGGAGGAGCCCATTGGAGAAATCTGGCAAAGGGTGATTCTAGTACCTGTCTGTGGGGGTGTGATGGTAGGCATGTTGAATTCCTTACGAAGTGCACTTGACACCGATGTTGGAGGTATTTTCCCATCCAAAGTAAGATCTACACTGCAACCCTTTTTCAAGGCATTGGCTGCTTCCATCACCCTTGGAACTGGGAATTCATTGGGTCCTGAAGGCCCTAGTGTTGAGATAGGCACATCCATGGCAAGGGGATTAAGTCATTTATTTGGGAGAAGTGCTGAAAGAAGGCTGTCTCTCGTGGCTGCAGGATCAGCAGCTGGAATTTCATCAGGTTAGCATCTCTCCATAAGGTGTACTTGATTCAAATCCTGCTTCTGGTAGTTTGTAGATTCAATAACCATATGCTTTTTCTCTTGGTGTAAAAAATGATAAGTTGAAAGCAGATGGGAACTTTGCAATTACTATGATAGAAGCTATCCAGGATGTTTGCAAGAACTGCACAGTAAAAAATAAGCCAGTAAAGGCTCATCGTGTAGCTGAATGGTCTTAGTGTTTAAGGATTGTGCATCCAGAAACCACCATTGCAAGTGATGGGGATTGTTGCTAAAAAATGATTTACAGCTGGTCCTACTTCTCAAGAATCAAGATTCAGTGGGGTTACAAAGTCAAATTAATAATATCAAAAACAAGGAAAAATCAATCAGGGCCTTGCAATCAAAAAGTTTCTCCCTTTTCTTGTTCTCAATGCAAAGAGCAACAAAAATTGTTGTTCCATCAATGAGCTGGGCAGGGTCCTTTTTGCGCGGAATAAGAGAAAGGGGGCCAATCTTCTTCAAAATTCATCATGAAATGTGAAATACCCATACAAATGTTGGAGAGATAAAAAAAAGATTCAGGGCTGTTCATCTTCTTGTTTAGTCAAGCATGAACCAGTTCATAGATCTTTAGTTTTGATTACCAAGGAATAGAAAATTTACAAATAAAGTCCAAGGATGGTATTCCATTGCTTCATTTTATACATAAATGATCACATTAATTGATGTTTCCAGTGTACCTATGATGTAGTGCCGGGCGGGTTGTTAGTTAGTGTATATCATCTTACAAAAATAGTGTGGTGAGTGGTGTAGATCAATCTGATATGCATAGAAGTATTTTTCCATGATTTATTTCATTAAATCATGCTTGCCTTTGACTTCCATGCTTGTAGGGTTCAATGCTGCCGTTGCTGGCTGTTTTTTTGCTGTGGAGTCTGTCCTTTGGCCATCAACCACAGACTCTTCCTCATCCCTTACAAATGCTACCTCTATGGTGATACTCAGTGCTGTCATAGCATCTGTTGTATCAGAAGTTGGTCTTGGTTCAGACCCAGCTTTCACTGTACCAGAATATGATTTCCGTTCTCCAAGCGGTAAGTTTCCACTATTTAACTTTACAGTGCAATCAAAGAGAACTTGAAACTTTTCCTGCATTAAATTCTAGTTCAAGTAGAATTCAGATTGGAATATGTCACACAATTGTTCTTGTTTCAAAACTTTTTCTTTGTGCCTATGTTTTCTCTATGATTTGTGCTCAACTATTCTTCAGGTTCATTATGTCAACTTTTTCATATAGTATCTCTTTTAAATAAAGTTAAATAGGTTCCATTGTTAATGATTTTTCTAGGTACAGTTATGAATTTCATGTTTTAAAGAATTACTTCTCTTCATGTGTTCCCAGAGCTTGAAAAAATTCTGATGGTCTGTATCTGATTCGATACATCTTCAGAACTTCCGTTGTATCTTTTGCTGGGTGTACTCTGCGGGCTGATTTCATTAATGTTATCTAAGTGTACTTCGTATACACTGAAGTCTGTAGAAAATGCACAGAAGGCAACAGGAATGCCGAAGGCTGTATTTCCTGTGCTGGGTGGTTTGGCTGTTGGAATAATGGCTTTGGCTTATCCCGAGGTTCTTTATTGGGGTTTTGAGAATGTTGACATTTTAATTGAATCAAGGCCATTTGTGAAAGGCCTCCCAGCTGACCTGTTAGTTCAGCTAGTGGGAGTAAAGATAGTTGCAACCTCCTTATGCCGGGCTTGTGGATTGGTTGGTGGTTATTATGCACCATCTCTCTTCATAGGTGCAGCAACAGGTATGGCATATGGAAAATTTGCTACCTACATAATATCTCAGTCAGATCCGACATTTCATCTCTCTATCTTGGAAGTGGCATCACCTCAAGCATATGGCCTGGTAATGTTAACATTTTTTGTTAGTTAAAAATGTTTTTGCTATCATAAAGAAATATATTTGTGTGGATGTCTTTTTTTTTTTTTTTTTTTAAAAAAAAAAAATCTACCTAATGATGCACTCTCCAATGCAGTTCTGCAACTGGTCATGTGCAGAGAGAATCTTATTATTTTATGTCACAAGCAACTGTTCTAACATGTCTATGGACAAGACAAAGTTGTCGTCATCATCATAAACCGTTTCCCACCTATGTGGGGTTAGCTAATCTAAGGGCAACAAAGTGCAGGCAGAAAATGACCGCTAAAATAGCTGGCTGCCTGGTTGTGTATTAGCTGAAAATGCAAGCATAAAATGTGAAACCCTCATCACTTTGTTCTCTTTGATTGGCCTGGCCAAAAGAGTTCTGGTCTGAAGCACATTTTATGGTGCATAATTGTCACAGCATGGTAAGATTGTGAAGCCAAACAGGCCCTAAATCGTCTAGAATAGGTCAAGCTCTGGGTTGACAGATTTCTTTTCTTTATGCAGCCAAGTCCCAGTCGAATAAGGATATTTTCACATCCCACGGCAATTAATTTAATACGGGAACAAAATCCATGCGGCAGACATTTCATTTTTTTTTTTATTTGGAGACCTCACATAGTGGAAAACAGCTTATGATGATGTCATCATGATGACAATTAATTTAGTACTGTATCAAAGATTCTAAATGTATTTACATCACTGGCCGGAAAATGGGGTCCATTGGATGATCAATAATTCTGCTAAAATAGAAGAATAAAAGATGAACCTAAGGGTGGTAGAGTATCTACTTGTGCCAGATGTGTCATCTGACATGGCGACTGTTGCCTTTTCTGGGTAATGAAATTCAAAATACTCTTTTTTTTTTTTTTTTTTGGACTTCCTAGTCAAGTTAACCCTTTATGTAAGTACATTTAAATTCTGTGGCCATAGACTGCGGTTGTATTTAGATACCAGCTGGTTGTCTCTGACATTGATATTTTGATGCTTCAAATGTATATGATTTTTTATGCACATCCATCTTGGAATAAAACTGCCGTTAACACGCATATTCTGATTTCTTTACATGCGTTTGTACTCTGGCTTGTATATGCAGGTGGGGATGGCTGCCACTCTTGCAGGTGTGTGTCAGGTGCCTTTGACGTCAGTCTTACTACTTTTTGAGCTGACATGGGACTACCGCATAGTTCTACCACTGCTAGGGGCTGTAGGATTATCATCATGGGTCACATCTTTTGACACAAGAAAGAAGCAAGATGGTGATAAAATTCCATCTTCAAATGAAAATCCCAATGTCATGCAGACACCAAAAGCGTCTTCCTTGTTTTCAAGTCAAATATTGGTTGGTTCTGGAAACAGAGATTATATGAATGATCTATGTGAACTGGAGAGCTCACTCTGTCTAGATGACTGCAGTGCTGAAACAATGACCTTGGAAGAGAGAATTTCTGTTTCACAGGCGATGAGAACAAAGTTCGTTACAGTATTGAGGGGCACTTTGTTAACGGAAGCAGTGACTCTCATGCTTGCAGAAAAGCAGTCATGTGCAGTCATAGTTGATGATGACAACTTTGTGATAGGATTGGTGACACTTAGAGACGTGCAGGAGTTCAGCAAAGTGGTAAGAACCAGATGGAAGAAACCACAGGTAAAATTAAAATCACCATTTCTCTAATCATCATCACCATACTTTGAAATGAGGATTTCCATGATTGCTTGTCTAGATTATTGTGAACAACCACAGACTTGAAACCCACCCCTTAACTCTTGTTTCCTTTTTATTCACAGAGAAAAACAATGGATCTTGCAACCAAAAATTTTTTTTTTTTTTATTAAGAATAGAAACTTTCAGTATAATTAATTCATAGCAACTAATTTTGATCAGCTTATAAAAAGGAGGCCAACCTGATGCATAGCTCCCACACATTGCGAGTCCACGTATGCAGCCTTGTCCTTGTCTTTAGAAAGAGGCTGATTCGCATGATTCGAACCCATGGCAGCAACTCTTATCATTGTGCCTAGGCCTGCCCTCTTTGATAAGCTAAAGGAATCTTTCTTGGTCGTCTTCTTTTTTTGTCTGAGGATGATCTGCAGTTTGAACTATAGGTCAGCATGCCTGTTTCTTAAAGCCTCAACTTCCCCTTACTTTTTATAGATTTTAATCTAAAAAATTTGTTCCTCATCAGTACGGATCTCAGTAGCCATAACCATCTTTTTAAAACTTTCTTGTTGATGCTATTTTTGCTACTCCCAGATTTCCTTGAAGGCATTCATTAAGCCTGTTTGGACCATCATATTAGTGAATGGCAATTATACAAAATATCTCAATTTATGTTGCCACATCTAGAGGTTCTCCTCTTCGATAACGGCTGTGGAAGAATCAATTCGAAAACTCAGACAAGTGTAAGATTTGCCAAGTTCATCAGATACATGCTTGTCTTGGAAGCACACATCCCAGCCAAAATATCCCAAGTAAAACCAATTTATAGGTCAAATTGTAATGAATAATTTGTGCTTGTGCTTTTACATAAGAAAACCTGCCTGGTGGGATCCTTGCGCTCTTGGTTCAGAAGCAGTAACAAAATTGCCAGGATGCAACTTTTTAACTGATATAATTTTTTTTTTTTTCCCAAGCTTGATACTGGAAACATAGCATACTGGTTTTTCTTTAACCTTTATATTTGTCCTTTTTTCCAGACACTTCCAGAAACATTCGTACAGTTTATTAATTTTAAAGAATGTTCGGCAGGTACAGAAACTTCTGGTTTCTGAAATGTGCTACCTAGATGATGAGAAATGTACAGAAGTCTGGACTATAACTCCGAGCATGAATCTCCTTGTTGCTGAAAGGATAATGAATAGATACGGCGTTAATCAACTTCCTGTTGTGTCAGAACATATTGAAAACTGTGGGGGTGGACACCTTGTTGGCCTACTAGACCGAGAATGTATTAATCTTACTTGCAGGTTTTATTACCTTCTTCCACCAATTCTTTCTTATTTTTCTAAACTAAAATGTAGAGCTTTGCGGGTCCCCAATGCGAACAAATGAGAAGGTGAAGTCCAACAGGTAAACATGAGATCCAATCACATGTATGGTTGCCTTGTACCGACTTTGGCATGTGAATTGGTAGTATTTTGGTATGGGAATCTCCACCAGCCAACTTATGACCCGTGCCTCTGCAGTAGTAAGATAGATGCGAAGCGCCCTGTGTATTCGTGGACCTAGCAAAGCTCTACATTTTATGTGGGTTGCTCCGGAGGCCAATGAACATAATGTTAAAGACTTAATTTGTTTTCCTCTTTTTGATGTTATTAAGGGCATTCACTGCCAAGGAATCTCTGAGTTTATCATCTACGGTGGATTTGCCTAATTCGTAGTACCACAGAAAGTTATACTTATGGAAATCATTCAAGTGAAGTACAATGAAGATGATTTGGGTGCACCAAGCAGAGGTTTCACCTGTGGATATGCTCATACTGTATAAATAATAGCAAGAGCTGTATCCAGCGCTACAGGGCAATGAGAAATATGGAAGCTGTTCTGAGATGATATGTGCAGTAACAATTCAGTGCTAGTGACATGGCCACCATATACGACATAGGATTGTCCTCTAGAAATATGCTGCTGGCAGTTTTTGTTCTTAGTTCCAACATGGTGAATTGAGAGGTGGATTTCGCCTCGTTACAGGTTTTGCGCTGATCTTTCGTGTGTTTGTCTGAATTTATTATATTTTATGTACTTGGGCGATTTACAGGCTGCCTAAATATTATATATATAAATGTATGAGCCCATTTAAATCTTGTGAAATTTGTCAGGTGTTAAATTTGTTTGGTATTTTTCATTAATAAAAAAAATTACTCCCTGCCAATAAAATTTGTTTTGAACTCTAGCATGCGTATTTTCAATTAATGTTTTTATTCACTCGATTCAATTATCATTCGGTAATAATTTCAACCATCAACTTATATAGTTTCAATAGAAGATCAAAGATTCAGGTATTGGCCTTGCTCAGTCTCTCGCAAATGCACCGTCACCGAGAAGTACTGCGCGTTGTTAATTAATTAGGCATATCCCAGAGACGAATTCGCTCACTTGCAACCAAAAAGCGAGAAATATAGCTGCTCCCATTTTGCAGGCCATTTATTAACCTGAGCAGATACACCGTATTTGCAGAAACACAGCAATTATATTATCATTATTATTCTCATTATTATACAGTGGCAGCTGATATCCGATTTCCATCCACCTCTCCAAATCATCAGCTAGGAAGGCACAAACTAGAAAAAGCATGCTTTCTTTCCTTCCAGAAAAATAAAACAATTGCACGGTAACTAAAGAATAAATGACTAGGACATTTGGTGACTTACAAATATCTAAGTTGCCACAAAACAAAATATGGACTAGACTCCATAGTGATTTCCACCCCCATTGGCATCCACAGTTGATGGAAACGGTGATTGTAGCTCGCCTGAATGGGCTCTACGGGAACGTGTACTCTTATTAGCTGAAGCCTGATAGAATGAATTGTAATATGTGCTTGATTTGGACGGTGCCCCAGCTGGATCATTGGATCCAACACCGTAACTTTTGTCCACGCTTTCACCTTCAAGTGGCAACTCTTCAAGCGTCTGCTCAGGAAAAAAAAAATGCAAGTTTAGAAGAGGATAGAGAAAATTGATGATGCAGATTTTCAGCCTACTGATATTCAGAAACAAAGAGTAATTCCTGAATGATGAGATGAGGGGAATTTTTAATCACACCTACCACCTTCAGCATTCAAATTTGGATCGGATGATAGTAACCACTGTTTGATCAAAGGAATCACTCCACAAATCACAGACAGACAGGCAAACACAGACTTACCCGGAATGCCTGGTTCAAGACTTTAAGCATTTCTCTAGTGTGCTTCCTTTTTGTTGCTATTTCCTCGGGTTCTTGCAGCATCTCTTCAAAGAAGTCATCCCTGGTTGAAGAAAAACAAAATCAAGCATTTTATTGGATGGAAGAATTTGCCATACAGACGGATGGGAAACAGTGACACCAGCTCGAGAAAACCAATGGACTGCTGACAAATAAACTGATAGGGCATAAGGAAAATAGATAGCAGTAACTCGATAAAATGGGCTGCCTATCATCACACCTGTACAGTTCTTCAATAAAGACATTGTGCAACTCTCGTCTTGCATGATTAACCTGCATGCACACAAACACAGTTGAATACATGTTTGCGAATTCTGAATCAACCTAATCCAATGGAATCGTTATTTGTGATTTGATGTTTAATCTAAGCTGCATTTTCCCCCAGACGAAGGACAGCAAAAATTTCATTATTCTGCTCAAGGGATGGCAACTATTGTGCTGTGTGTAGTTGGCATTTCATACTCACTCCAGTCGTTATCCAGAATTTTCCCAGGTTGAGCCCAAACAAGGAACTACTGGCTACTGCTTATAAAAACGAATGGAAATACTTACCAGGAAGTGCATAACAGCTTTGGGCACAGAGTCTTCAATGTTCTTCCTAACAATGTCATAATATGATCTCAATAGCAACTTTGTGACAGCTATTTCAACTTCCTCCTCAAATGTGTGTGTTTCTGAGGGCCTTAGGACAGTGGGTGGCTGGTTCATGATGATAACGAGGGCATTATGCAACATAGTACAGAGCTGGATCAATCCAATAAACAACAGTGTCTAGTTCATGTACCTCTTTCAATTGGATCACAGAAAGTGTCCGCTCCATGCTTGGAACTGGTTCACCATGCAGCCTGCCTACTGAGGCCTCCTTAGCAGGAGTACGGTTTTCACTACCATGGCTACTACTGAAAATCAATGGAATGCCCCAGCTTGACACAGAACCATTGCCTGACAGAAGGCAATATGCAATTAGAAAAATCATGAAATTAACAGTTTTTTTACATATGATGTGCATTGAAGAGTCAGATTCACATTGTTCCACAATTTTGGGCATGGAATGGCTCCGTATGTTTTCAATTTTGACCAATGATTCACCAAAATGTGTGCGCGCCAATGTGTGCAATGAAGGTCCTCAGACTATGAAAGAGTCCATTAAATTATATAGCTTGGAAATGGTGAAGTGATGAGAAAGTTCATCTAAGACACTGCTAGTTGCTATATCATCTAGGACATTTGAATTAGAGGTGGTCTTAAAGATCTCAAAGAAATGGCATTCCTTTGGGATAAAAAATTACCAGCTGATTCAGGATTGTCGACATCTGCAACAGGTCTTACTCCCTATAAGATATCCAAAAGAAGACATGAGAAAAAGAAAGCAAGTTAAATCATTGATTCACAATCCAAAATTAGAAATACAATCCAACATTTTTTATTATTGAGAAAATTCTCTTAAAGTCCTAGATTATCAAGGATCACTAGTCCATGTTAGCATTGTTAACAGCTTAGAGGAAATTGTTAACAGCTTAGAGGAAACTAGGCTATTTTTGCAGACTATTGTGTTCATCAAGCAAGAATAACATGTGCATTTTAATACATAATAGTCCCCTAAAGCAAAGACTTCCAAAAGAAGGAGCTAGCTGAGTATCCCTTAAATTAGTTATTTATTTGTTGAGAAGTTCTGATATACCTCTACTTCCATGAAGATTTTACTAATATTATAATTCAAAACAGAAAAAATATTCATACACATACATATACATGACAAGGGATATGGCCACCATGTTGCATCTGTGTTTGGGTGGAAGATTAATGAAATGGGACCCATATGATGAAATCAGAATCAAACCAGTTGCATAGTTTAAAATAATTTATTTTATCATGAAATCAAAAACCAGCTCAATTGGAATCTTTGGTGGGCCACGTTTGCTTAGACATACATAGTCAAGTGTAAATTATGAAAAACACTCAGATCTGTTCATAAATGGATTAAAATATTACAATATTTTATAGACTAATTTATCCACACAGGAATCACATTTTCAACGGCTTAGATATTGTTTTAACACCTTTAAAATTTATGTGTAAACCAAAAAAATTATATTAGGTTTGATTTTACCACTTTTCTAGATGAGGCCCATGCACGTATTTGATTACATGGAACTTAGTACCCTAATTGAATAAATGATACCAAAGGTCCATTTGGGAAGATGTAAAAGTACAAGTCAGAAAGGGGAAAAAAATTTTAAAATGAGAACACGGCGTGTTAAAATGAGAACATGACGTGATACAATAGAGATAATAATTAGGATTAAAGAGAATAAAGTTAAATTTGATAAGGCAGTTATATGAAAAAGATGCGAAAGATTGGACTATAAACATGATTTATATACCTGAACTATTCATCATTGATATCTTACTTCAACGAAATGCTTTGATAAATATAAAATAATTCTAGCTTTGACGAACACCCTAAAATTCATGTTTATCCTTCATGATTTAATCTTGTTTCAAATATCAAGGCATATAGAAGTTTTAAGTTTTTGAGTGTTTTTCAGAAAATATTCATAGAATTCTCTATTAGATGTTATATGTTATACATGCATTATAACATAATCATTGCAAACTGAACCTTTAGAAAGTAAGGTTGAACTCATTGAACAATTTTCATATACGGGTATACTAGGGTGTAGCAAGTTGCACATAATTTGAGCGCACCTTCATTAAACGGGCCCCCTTTGATAATGAAATCAGAATCCAGTCCACTTATTGCATTCAGGGCCTATCTGGGAATTGGTAGAAGTGTTTTAAAAACACACACACACTTCCTGCACACTTTTTTTTTTATATGATTTGACATCTAAACTACCCACCCATTTTTCCCATTATTTTCAGTGGCTACAAAATTAATTCTAAAAATTCTAACGGATCAAATAAACTCTTAATTATTTAGTTCTGAAGATCAAAGAAACTCTTAATTGTTTCCATTATTTTGCCTTACTTATTTCACTTATTGAGATTATTTTTGGCATTTGGGCTTAACATGAGAAGCTGTATTTAATAAATGAGCAGCTCATTGATATGAACTATAGTTTATGACTGATTAAACTTGAACTTACTTTAGCTCAAGTACGGCCGACCTCTTAAAAAGCAGGACATTTTGCATTAGAAAACTGACATTTCCCTGGACGTCATTCATCAGAGTAATGAATCTCCAAATCGGTACACCAAGTCTGACGGATATGATAGATACACTGGATACCACAGGCATGCTAAGCCAGGGCAAAAAGAGTCAATAAAATAGAACCATCACTAGTAAATCCCCGAATAATGAAAAATATCTATGGTGATAAAGGTCTATACCAGAAAGACTAAATACAATTAACTACTGAAATCATATGCTGTCATCTTAATGGTAATAAAGCATTATCAAAACGATATGTGAGCTATCTCATTTACAAAATATCACTCACAAAAAAATTAATGAAGATTGATTATTCGCAGGTAAGTGTTCCTTGATCCCAGGTTAACTCAAACAACGGTAGATTAATATTGGACCTACTATTGTTATCAATATATATATATATATAGGACCTACGAAATTCAAACTAATCTGAAAATAAAATAGAAAGTCCACTGAAAATCATCATGATACCAAATTCTAGATAGTCTCAAAATGAAACTGACTAGTCCAGTGAAAACAGTATTGCCTAATCTAGAAAGCACCACCATTTATCAGAATCTATCCCATACCTGTTCAGCAACAATTCCATTTGCACCAGATCTGGAAAAAATAGCTCGAGATTTCAGACTTTTTTCTGATGGCTGTTTATCAGGATTTACTGCATCCTGGAAAATGGAAGTTGCCAGTAAAATAAATTTTAAAACAAATATTTAGCGTAGAACAATGGTGAAAAAGCATACCTTTGTTTTAGGAAGAGAAACTGTTAACCTAGCAGACTTAACTTGCTGAGTTGCAAGCTCGATAGCTTTACTCCCACCAATAAAGTTTGGATGTGAAGTGTTTATGTAATCTAGCTACAAAACAACTTAAATCAGTGTACTGCTCAAAAACAGGACATATGAACTTTCAATTTTGATGACAACCGACAAATATGAGCAAGAAGCCTTTTTTTCTGGTGCGCTCAATTGGACCCTCAATACTGTATTCGTGCGTAAGGGCATCAACCGGAGTACAACCGAGCAGTGACAGGCAAGCTCAATCTCAACACTGGAAGAGTTACCCTTGACAGAGTAATAAATCAAGATATGCACTGAGATCAGAAAAAAGATGACCTCAGTGTCACTGATGCCATTGAGACCAGAAAAATATGTGGATTAACCGCATTCTATCGTGCTTTGACATGACAGAACTGAAAATTACCACTAGGAAACACGTCACCCAAAAACTGAAAGGAAGAGAGTAAAAACAGGAAACCTTCACCAAAATGGATCAATGCTCAATGAAATTAGTGTAGGCGTGGAAATGGGTCTAGGTTTACGCATAACCTATAACAATCCGTTTCGCCTAGGGTTGGGCAGATACTTGGCTGTCTGAAACTAAGGTAGTTTTTTATCAAAAAAAAGGAAAAAAGAAACTAAGGTGGTTGGATAAGGATTGGGTCAACCCTATAACCCTGGTCCAACTCAGGGTGACCCAACCCACACCTATAGCATTTTATAATGAAATTACAGAACTCCTAAACACTTATCCCCTGTTCCAGCCATGAAAATTTATACACTTTAATTTAATTTGTTAATCAATTTTAGTTCAACATCAACATTGTTGTAGTTTATGATATGTGAAGAGATTAAATCTCTTTATATGTAGACCTGCATTTCCAACCCATATTATAAACTTAAACTCAACATGATGACAACCTGGACTTGATCCATTTTCCAAAGATTAGGGTCCGGGTTGGGTTGACCTTGATCCAATCTCGTATAATATAGGATTAGGCAAGGGTTTTCTAAATAGGGTTAGGGTCACCCCAACACGTTTACACCCTAAAATTAGGAAAAACAAAGTGGTCTATTGATTCACGAACTAGATCAGATGCTGGCCATATACTTGTATGAACTGTGGTAGATAGCAATATCATAAAGACAATGGCAAGCTTCCTACGATTTTGTGCTGCTCTAGAAAACATTATTTAGTCAATGAATAGAAATTTTCAGATTTGAAGATCATACCTCCATTTCAATAATGTGTCCTATCATTGTCTCCGAAGGTCCAAGGCCTTCTCCTAAAAATTTTCTAACGACTTCGTCCATCCTCTTTCTGAGTACAGGAAACCGTTGCAGTTCACCAGGCATGCACTGGTGGCTCATCTGGAATCCAAACAATTTAGTGAACCAGAAATGTACTTGCACATAAACTCTCTCTCTACTAAAAATCATTCTGGTTGCTGCTCAATGTGGACCACACTTTTTGTAAAATATAAAATCACCAAACAATTTGAGAATCACTTGAATTCACGAGTTCAAGTATTGGAATGTTACAAAATTTTAAGCAATCTCCGATTTCAGAAAATAATTATATTGAGTTTTATAATGTTCCATTATTTCATCGAGCAGATTCAAGTAATTTTATCTATTTGACAAAGACACTAAAAAACATTCTGGTTGATGCTCAATGTGGGCCACACTTTCTGTAAAATATAAAATCACTGCATAATTCAAGAATCACTTGAACCCGCTATTTCAAGTTATAACATTTTAAACAAACTCCAATTTCACAAAATGATTGTATTGAGTTTTATGATGATCCGATACTTCATTGAGCAGATTCAAGTAATTTTATGAGTACACGACATTTTAAAAATGACAATTTGATTGAGAATAATTTCTTCCAATTTCGCATTTGTATGGTTACAAATATTTTTTTGGAATTGTGTGTCGGTAATAACCTCTTTTCTTTTTTTGCAATTTTGAATGTGAGATTGCAGATTTGTTTTCCTATTTGGTATATCTGCACATGCCTGCAGAAAGCAGGTTGGGTTAAGATGTTCACATGCCATACTGACCTCAATTAATTCATCATAAATGAACCTTGCACACTGGATGCTTGGAACTAACAGATGTGATATCTGCCTTCGGATCAGAACTTCAAACGGAACCTAAAGATGTAGTTCACCGATATCAATCACAGATAAAGGGAAAAGTCATGCCTTTCAAAATCATTAGAAGCCCACATCTAGAAATCAATAAGTCTTAAAAAGCTTGCCTGAGGAACAAATAAGGCATTCTTAGGACCAGTAGCATTCTGAATTGCCGTGCGGATGTCATCATCAGTCAAACCATCACATGGATCCACTTCCTGAAAGAAATACAAACATGAATAAAGCCACGGGCACCAAGTACATGCTACAGGCAACAAATGAAATTAATGACAGCGTCAGTCGAGAAATATTCTAAAATTACAGTAGAAAATTACAAAAAAGTATTGGGGGAAAAACTAGGTGGTAACAAGGTAAAGCTGTATCATAAAAAAAAAACAAAAAAAAAAAGATAAAGCTGTAGAAACTGAAGGACACATTGCTAAGGGCGTGTTTAGAAAATAAGATTTCATTATGAAGGAAAATGAAATTCCTCATAACATGACACCTAGTTAGCCCACCAGCCTTCCTTTTTCCACATCATTACCTTTCTCACTAAAAAACTTCCTGGGTGAGTACGGTTGACATCACCCCACCTGGTGCTGAAATCATTTCCACCCATTCACAAAAGAAACAAAATATCT
Organism: Annona cherimola; assembly: GCA_030490835.1. Classification (NCBI taxonomy): domain Eukaryota; kingdom Viridiplantae; phylum Streptophyta; class Magnoliopsida; order Magnoliales; family Annonaceae; genus Annona; species Annona cherimola. Next base: position 97,370,887 of record CM059973.1, on the reverse strand, counting down.
CTATATCCGAATCTCATAATTTCCATTAGGACATAAAAAGTGACGCACCTCCAATCTCTTGACAAAGATTGATTGAAAAATATAGTGAATTCGTGCACCACCGGAAAGCTCCAATGTTGTCAGTTCATCATGTTTCCCCTCCAACGTTGAAGAAAAAGCTGTCATTAACATAACACATGAGTTTCCACCCATGCATCCAATCAATGACAAAAATAACTGTCATAAACATAACAATATAACATATGAATGGCACCTCGGAAAATAGGTCTTATGTGTTTTCCTTCTGATTTTTGAACATATTCAAAAAATAAAAACAAATAGGAAAAAAGTAAATTAAGTTTGAAATCGCAACATGTTAACAATAGCTTTTACCTTCAGAATATTTAGAAAGAATCTTCAAGATAAGTGCTCCCTGACCCGCCTGCATAATAAATAAAGAAAGAAATAAATCATAAAAGAGAGCTACAAGTAACAATGGCAGAAAATTTTAATGAATCGTGCATCTCTCTCCCAGTCGACACGAGAACAGCAGCATTAAAATAATGATTCGAAAAACCCTCCAGATATCAGAGAGAAAGAGTTCCTTTTGTTGACATCTGACTTCAAGGGCTTAAGCAATGTTCCGAGTTCACTTTTAATAGTAGAAGCCAAAACATCAGGCTTCATTTGGCGACAGTTTGGAAGGAAGGCTTTTGGTTCTGAGAAATTTGAGGTTTGAGTAGAAGCAATACTTTCGCACTTCTTTATGCACTTTTGGGAATTAAACTTCTCCTACAAATTGTTTACACCACATAGCCAAGAGACTAGTTCAATTCATCATGAAGGGTTATCCAAAAGTGCATATTGCCTCTGCATAAGCATAGCCAAACAGTACCCAAGTCTTCAGTCAAACCAATAGCCAAGATATTCAGAAATCAATAAGCTCGTGTTAGACATACAAGAAGCAATTAAACTTAATGCCAGGAAGATGGAGGCACTACAAAGAGATTGGACAACCGTACAGTATAGGCTGTTTCCAAAATATTTTGTAGAAAAATATTGAAAGATGAGGATGAAACCAAGGCCATGCCAAGGACAGCCTATAAGCAAATGCAATATAAGTTTATGTAATCAGGGAGGTTATCTGGATGGCAGACTGTAAAGTTGGAGGAAGCAAAATTTTGTAGAAAAATATTGAAAGATGAGGATGAAACCAAGGCCATTCTAAGGACAGCCTATAAGCAAATGCAATATAAGTTTATGTAATCAGGAAGGTTATCTAGATGGCAGATTGTAAAGTCGGAGGAAGCAATATTTTGTAGAAAAATATTGACAGATGAGGATGAAACCAAGGCCATGCTAAGGACAGCCTATAAGCAAATGCAATATAACTTTATGTAATCAGGGAGGTTATCTAGATGGCAGACTGTAAAGTCAGAGGAAGCCCAATAAAGCAAGGAAATTGGAAATAGTTAGGCCTTTAAAGAAGGAACCAACTCTTCGGAAAAGCTGTTCCATGGAATGAACATGTTATTAAATAAATAGTACCAATACAGCTTCTGATACTGTTCAGATATCCATACGTAATCTAGGAATCACTATGAACTAAAGCCTAAAATACCTTTGATTCTGCAATTTCCCCATATGCAGCATTCTCCTTTGCTACTGCCATCAATTGAGAACTTATGCGAGCCTTCAATGCAGGAAGAACTGCCCTGATGTGCTGTATCAGAATCTACGAATAACAAAAAAATAACCAAAACATCAGCAGTTTGTAACATAGAAGAAGATAAATAATAATAATAATAATAAAAAGTCAAGCTGCACCTAGTGCAACAACAATTACCGAAATAATATTGCCAAATAACCTCACAGCCTTTCTTCAGTGCCATATTATTTTCCAGTAAATAGGTAATGCAGCAACAGAAGTTGGGATTACAACAGGGAAGAATTGACAACATGACTGCTGAGGAAATATCTGTGAATTTCTATCATTTCCCTTAACAATTTGAAATCACGATCTTGCCAAAAAGGCAATATCCCTTTATGGCCCATTGCACTTCACTCTACCTAGATCATTGATTAATGGGTAATCAATTGAACTAACATGTCAAATCAAGCAATCCTGTAACCACATAGGAAATAAAAAGCTGTAACTTCAAGCCCACAGGTGATAAAACAAAAGAAATACAGAGATACTCCATCATTAGCAAGCTAGCAGCTATATGGTTGACTGCAGCAAAGACACCAACAAGGGCTTTAACTAATCTTGAAAACATCCATTTCAATAGAAAGTTGCAGATTTCCACAGAAGAGTGCAGTGACCGAAAATAGCATTACCTCCTAGAAATCCTACCTGATTCAACTTCTTGGCTAACTGGGGTATGCCACAGCGGTCTGAAAGGCCACGGTACACCTGCAATCCACATCAAACTTACATTTCCCAACTTGAAAACTCGATGTAGGAATAGAAACAAGAACTCTGAAGAAAGTAATAAGCTCATACTAATTTTTTTCGAAAGAATTCCTCTTCATAAGCAAGGGCTTCCTTAATACTGCGGTTGTAAATAATATCCTGAGGAAATTTAGCAAAAAAGGGTAAAAGATCTCAGAAGTTCCTAATGATAGAAGTGCATGCATAAACCAAATGGACCAAAACTCTCTAAAGACAAACCATTTGCCAATATAGAAATTTTTTTTTATAAAAACACAAAATAATAAAGTAATGTTTAAATTTTAATAATCAAAATAAATTGCATAGGATGTATTTTTTGGGGAATATCCAATATCATAGAATGTAGTTACAAGGATATGTGTGGTGTTATGTGCAAGGATAACACATTTACTCTAAGTTTGTATGATTCTGGAAGATTGCATGAATGTAGAAAGAGATTACAGTGAACATCCAATATTCGGTGATAGAGTTACCTCCTGACTACGATTCACAACACCAATATAACCAAGTCGAAGAGGAATCACATTTCCAAGTAAAAAATTGCGTGCATCAGTACCTCTATCCATGATATCCAACTGCAAAATGATAAGTATACAAGATGTCTCAAGGAAAAATTGTTGGGTATGTATAATTATATATTACTAAAATATTAGAATTGTATGTAAAAAGCCCGCAAAAGGTCTCTGACCTTAGTAATAACTCCAATTGTTCGTGAACCTGTCAAAAAAATTTCACATCAAATTTTATATTCCAGTTACTCAACCATTAAATTCAAAAAATTACATGCCATTGTGAAATTAAGCATGGACATCACATAATCAAAGCAAATTTGAAGAATTTACCATCAGGATCAGCAATCCTTGCCATCGAAAGAGCATCTGAATTTGCCAAGTCAGCATTTGCTGGTGTAACAGCTAAAATTATGCAGGTCCCATGTTTAATATATGACAATATCATATTTCTGATCCTCAGCTCAATGTCTGTAGGCTGATCGCCAACAGGAACCTTTGTAATCCCAGGCAAATCCACCAAAGTAATATTGAGAACATTTGGAGAGAAGACCTTTAAACGAATCTGCTTGTCTGAGACTCCCTTGTTTCCTCCTGCTTCCCTGTCAGTTTCAACCTACAACATGAAGTTTAATCCACACTTTTTAGTTAACAAATGAACATCAATGGTCAACTCATACTGAAGTATGACAAAGTAAAAGATTAAAAAATAAATAATTGATAAATCTGCACCATCTGATGGTGATTGTGAGTCATGGTGTTTTTTTATCAGAAAATATATAAAAGTGAATCATTAAAACTCCCCACTAAGAACCTCAAAGTAGTTTCCTGAAATGTTTCCTTTCATCCTAAGAAAGGAAAAATACTCAGGAGGTGATTGGTCCAATGAATATGGAAAGTAAAACAGATGATAAGACAATTATTATGAATAATAATAAAAAAAAAAGATAAAAGGGTGTCTTCGTATAAACACAAAACTTTTCAATTTAAAACTTTTCACTCTCCATAGTTATCCTATTTTTTTAATTATTTCTTTACATTTTCCTATACAACTACCCTAATTTTTAAATCATTTCTACACAACTACCTTATCTATTTTAACTTCATCCTCTTTACTCCTCATCATTATCCATATCATATCACATTATTTTATATTATTTCAAAAACTTTTACACCATAAACTTTTTATCTAAAAGTTTTATCACTTCCCAAATACACCTAACAACTAAAAGGCAAGGATTTTAAAGATGCGCCCACACACACATACGATCCTAGAATAGCTCATGCAATTTAGCACATCCTTTGTTATCAAAAAGCCTTCCTATAGAGGTTTGCTTTCTTCCCCCCATTGACAAGGACTAGCAAATAACATATCTCCTCCCCCGTGTCTCCCCCTGTTTCTCTAGACACCCATCCTTTTTATATTCCTTGACTTCCCTAATAACAACGCCCATGGTAGAGTTCCGTTAAGTAAACATGTGCTCAATCTACATGCCTTACTGTATAATCTTACAGAAATTTTCCTCAGGCAAGCAGTCAGCGTAAGCTAAATAATCTCCATGACCTTATTTTAAATATGGTCAATAACGTGAGGTGGAAAACTAGCAATTCAACCCATGAATGGTTACATAATTAGAGTACGAAGCTCAACTCTACAGTTTGAACTTCTCCAATATCATTTACATTATTAATCCTCAATGTGAGCTCCGCAAATTCAGTCTAATTCGCGATATGAACACACCTTTTCTTCCATCCAAAATCCAGGCATTAGATAAGCCCTAGTCTAAAATCTACCTTCAGCATTTTCTTGACTCTCTTCTCGGGTCACAAAAGCAACAAGCGAGAGACTTACGAAACAACTTCGAACGTGATTTCTAGAGCTGTGAGCATGCATTTCCCTCCTTACGTCACTACACAAACATGCTCAGCGTGCAAACAGCCGCATGCACTTCGGCCGTCACCCACCAAAAACACATTAAAATAATCCAGAGAGAACTCGAAGCAACATGATCGCTGTCAGAGCCCAGGCATTGATTGACGGGAGCCAAAAGGGCACCATCAGCATACTTGACAATCTGCTCCCGCTGGAAATGAGTAAATCATTGAAGAATCCTCACCTGAATCTCCCTTCTAATTTCCGCAAAATCAAAGAATTTCCTCCCAGGCAGGTGGAGAAACTCCCCCCACTCCGCGCCCTCCTCCCCCGCTCTCGGCTGCACGTTCACGAGCTGGAGCACGAGCGGGCGCCGTGTGCAGATGTCGGAGCCCCGCGGCAAGAAGTCCCTCCCCACCAGGGCCTCCAAGACGCTGGACTTGCCGCTGCTCTGGCTCCCGACCACCGCCACCTGCGGCACATCAATGGTCGAGGCGCTGCCGAGCTGCGAGAAGATGTCTTGTAGCTTGTTGACCATCGGAATCACCGCGTGGCCAAGAGGATTCGCCGCGGGATGAGACGAAGAGGAAGGGATCTGATCGTCCCCCATGGATCTTCCCAAGATCGAGCTATCAAGGGTTCTCTGGCGCGACGGTGGAATTGGGTTTTCCGCACCAGCGATGTCCTCCTTATGTCGTAGCAGAGACTAGCGGAGGAAGGAAGACGATCTTGCCATCTTGGGCTAAAAGAAAGCTCATCATTCAATTCTACACGCTTGTACGTCCTTCGAGACACCACCGCACGTGCCATGTTTCCCGCGTGCATGTTATTGAAGACGTCCATCAACGACATGACCGGATTACGTGCTCTCCCGCACGCATTCGGTGCGCGTAGAGTCGCCGTCGTTGGCAGCGAAATGAGTGGTGAGCTTGCATTCGTGAGCTCGTTTCACCGTTTTATTCACCGTTTCTACAAAATCCTATTTCCTCTTGGGCCCACCTGCGGTGGCAAAGCGATGATCAAGACCGTCCAAATTACTGTCATGATTTCATGATCATTCCTTCTAAGCAGTGGATGGCCCACAAGTAATGTCGATGAGATTTTTGATGGTCCGCCAGGGTATGAAGATTGACAGGAACTGGCCCTCCACTGAATCTGCCGGCCTTTTCCCTTGTAAAGTGGGTCAATGCAATTTCTCTTCCGTCTGCTCGATTTTGAAAATCTTCGCCAAAGGGCTTTTCTCCGGACACGAGTGGGCCGCATCGAAAGTGGTATGAATCATCGCCATATGGTCTTGCATGCCGTAAGCACTTTCATAAGTTCCGAAATTATTTACTATTTAACCTTGTCTAAAAGTGATCTCCTAGAACATAATCTAATTTTCGTAAAAGTTAGCATAATTGTAGGAAGCTGGTAGTTGATGCTTCCAACAGAAGCACTACCTGTGAAATTTTGCTGCACATGACACTTCGCCAAATAATCCCTCAGCCAACCCACCGTGCTTGTTTCCAGCTCGGTGCTATTTATGCTTTCAATGATTTTAAGAGTGCTTTATATTACTGATTACGAGATGATGGTGATCATCATAATAATAACAATAAAATAGTAACGAACATAGAATAATCAAAATTTAGTTGTAAGGCATAAATTATGATCAGTATGGATGATATATGAATCTAGCTAAACGGATAAATGAATCATAACCACGAATTGCTCTTCTTCGTGGAATGCATATTAGGACGACTTGCTACTCTAAATCATGCATTATATTTGTCAATACACATTTACCTAAAATATCAAGAATCACTTTATGCTCTGTTCGGATATATCTAAAAATTTTCAAAAAAAAAAAACCTAAAATTTTCAATCTCCACAATTGTTTTATTTTTTAATCATTTATTCATATGTTTCATTTATCCAATTTTTCAATTATTTTTATACGACCATTCATAAACTAAATTATTTATTTTAACTCTATTCTATTTATTCTTCGTCATCACTCATATCATATCATATTAATTTATTTTATTTTAAATAAACTTATACTAAAAACTTTTCTTTTAGTAATTTTACACTTCTCAAACACATCTTTAGTTGAAAACTTGTGTATAACATATTTTCTATATATTTTTAAATTTTGAGTGTTCCTGGGGATACTTAAATTTTTTCAATACGAAACTTTTTACTCTTCATAATTATCATATTTTTTAAATCATTTATTCATATCTTTGTATGCAGCTGTCATACTTTTCAATTATTTTTACACGACTTCCATAACAACCAACCTGCCTGTTTTAAGTTTATTTTTTTTATGTTTCGTCATTATCAATATCACATCATATCATTTTTTTGTATTTCAAAAAATTTTATTCTAATTTTTTTAAAGAATTATATCACTTCCAAACACACCTTTTACTCTTATAAATTCTAAAATTATACCAAAATAAGGTTTTAAGTGAGAATAATTCTCGGCATTTTATTTGGATTTTAAAAGGTGCAGTTAGAATAATAAAACCAAACCAGGTATGTGAAAGTGTTAATGCAATTCAATTATTATTTTTTTTATACTAGATTACAATGGAGACCACGCTCCCACCAATGGCACTCAGGCACCCTGACATCTCATATCACTTAGTTATTCTCTAGTTGATCATGCAATTGGTTAACCCCGACATTGTAATATTAGTTGGCTATTCCCCAGTTGATAGCACAATTCAACCAATTTAGTTTAGTTTTAATCTCATCGTCTCCTATTACTTTCAAATAAATTACTTTTGCAAGTGCCAACATGTCCTTTCATATGTTAAATTGTTCGCCTTCAAGGCCATTTTATACAAGAAAGCCTATTTGAACTCTCTTTTTTTAACATGAAAAAATTATGATTATTAAAATTTCATAAAGGATATGTTTGGTATTTTGGAAAACAACTGTGAAAAAGGATGCTAAGGCAAAATTTTACAATTATTATAATTAAAGAGCGGTTGTATAAAAGAATATGTAAAATAATAAAAAAGTAAGGTAATCATAAGAATAATGTGTAAAATTATTAGAAAAGTATGATAATTATATGAAAAAGTGTATAGAAAATTTTATGATTTACTGAATACACCCAAATTTACAATGTGAGTGTTTAGTTTTAAAAAGAACATCTCCACGTTGGGACGTAGGGGGGACATTTGTCTAACGCAAAATCTTTTCATTCTAAAACGTTTTACGATCCACGACTACTATATTTTTAATTATTTTTTCACTTTTTTTATATAACCATCATATTTTTTAATCATTTGTCCATAACTATTTATACATTTAACACATCTATTTTAATTTTATTTTTGTACTCATCGTCTTTGTCTTATCATATCTCATATTTGTCTCTATCATATCACATCGTTTTTTTTTTTTACTTTAAAAATTTTATGCTCAAAATTTTGTATGGAAATTTTTATCACTTCTTCCCAAACACACCCATAGTTAAGAAAAGTATGCGAAAAGAATTTTTGATGTCTAATTAATTCAGAGCTTTTCATATTAATGATGTCTAATTAACTTAAGTTTTTCACATCGACGGTATCGATAAACTTGAAAAATGACCCAATTTCAATTCCAAGCTCGAGCAACAGTCTTCATTTGTATCAAAAAATAAACTTAAAAGTGTGGATTCAACTCCCATATAAATACAGTCAATCTAGAAACTCAATTTATTATCAACGACGGTCTTATACAAGACATCATTTTTAAGCTATTTTACGATACTCTCTCCATCACTGGTTGATGGAGTGTGAATATCAATCGGTAGTTATCCATTAAATGCGCCGCATACATGACACATTTTCATCAAAAGTTTTCATCAAAAGTTTTATTCATTCCCAAGGGTGTGTTTAGTAATGAATAAAACTTTTAATGAAAAGTTTTGAAGAGTAAAAGTTGTCAAATGATGTGATATGATAGAGATAATGATGAGTAGTAAAGATGATAGAGTTAAAATAGATAGGTTAGTTGTGTGGATAGTTGTGTAGAAATGATTGAAAAGTGGGGTAGTTATATAAGAAAATGTGAAAAAATGATTAAAAATATGATAGTTGTAGAGATTGAAAAGTTTTAACTTGACATTTTTTGTCAATTGTCAAACACACCCTTAGAGCAGCAATGCTGGCATGGATGGGGCTGAGTTATTGCAAATTGACGACTAGAAAGAAAGACTGCTTAAATGAGGAGTCTAGCTACACCAAGTTAGACGTTACAGAGACAATGTTGCCAAAGGAGATTTCCACGTCTTCTTTCTTGTTTTCCTTCCTGAGCTTCACTTATCTCTTTCCCATCTCTATTAATTAATTCATATTTATATATAATGAAACAAATACGAAAAACGCTTCGCCTTTAATGTGGAAACAATGATGAGGAAGAAAGTACGCAAAAGAAGAGAAGAAGAACCATCTTTTTCTCTCTCGATTACCTAAGATTACAATATCATAAACCACGACAACAATGCAAATGTGATTTCAATTAGAAAACTATATTTGATATTTATTTCTATAGCTGATATTCGCACCGTGTCAACCAACATTGTAGATTACGTGTCTTAAAATATCCTAAAAATGACACGTCACGTAAAATCATAATCAATTTATTATTTGGCGATCATATATAAGCTTTCATGTGTACACCGGATGAACCTCGAACTAGATTATGAAGAAACGAAAATTGGTCTACACTAGCAAAACCTACCCTCATTTGTTGCTTTCTTAGTACTCACGTTCAAAAAATTACTAGCTATGTGAGCATTCAACCTACTCTATTGAAAAATCAGAATAAATATTGAATTATAGCGTTCATGATATTCATTTTTTTTAATTTACATTTTTCTTATATACATTTCATTTTATGCTTACATAATATAATATTACATATAAATATTCGACATTTTAAATAAATTTAGAATAAACAATAAATTGAAAATATTACGATTATTTGATATTATTATCACTACTCAAAATAATTCAAATCATCGGTTGAACATAGGACAGTACAATTCATGGTTTGTTTTCGAAAATATGAGTTGTAACTTGTAATATACTTTCACACTCGAATTTGAGACCACTAAATAAAAGAGAAAAGTTGAATTAGTTATTGCAAAATATCATTTTGTTCAGTCACTTGAGTAATAACAGTGTCAGTCAAGGTTGACGCTGCCGAGGTGTGAGTTCTAATGTTGTTCTTATCATGTGAGTCTCTAGTATTTTTTCTTAATATTTGGGAGTTTATAATTTTTTTCTTAATAACGTATGGTCTTTTTCTTGAAAATTATATATTTTTTTGAGATCTAAGTACGTTGGTTGATTTTCTCACATCGGTCTAAAATTCGGTAATTTCAAACTGGTCCATAAATATATATTTTTTATTTTTTGATAAATATGTTAATCTAATTATATTTAACCTATAAGCAAAGTTTTACTATTTTTGAATATGTGTATATATTTATTTTATATTTTTAAAAACATGAGTATTTAAGTCATTTTAAAATAAATTAACATGTTTACAAAAAAAAATTTAAAAACAACAAAAATTTTTAAACCGATACAAAATCACCGAATTTTAGACGTCCTAGAAAATTGAAAACTATTAAAAGGAAGATAGTTACAATCTTCATAAACCGGTCTGAAGTCCGATAATTTTAGATTGGTCCAAAAATACTTTCTTACAAATATGCTAATTTAATTATATTTAATATAAAAACCAAATTTACTATTTTTGAATATGTAAATATATTTATTTTTAAAAATTTTAAATCAGAGATATTTTCCGAAATAAGACCGGCCCGAGAAGATAGACCGGCCATCCGAGAAGATAACCGGCCAAATGGAAATACCTTTTTGTCGAGAATATTCTTGAGGTAATTTATATATCTAGGACGAATTTCAAATTCTAATGCATCAAATAAAAATGATTCATAATTTCTAGCAGAACGTATATGCCACAAAAGATCATTCAAAGCTTTCATTAAATATAAACAAAGAGAGAAGTTTCTTACAGAAGAGAGTTGAAGCAACTCGGATGAACCTCAAAGAAACACTCAAGAAGAGAGAACACACCACTCTATTTTTACAACTAATTTAGAGCTCGACTTCTTCGATGATTTCCCAATCGATGATTTACAAACTGACTTAAGACTCTATATATAGACTTGAAAGGGTACAAGCGGATTTCAACATCTCTTGAATCCGCGGATTTAACTGGGAGTGAAGTCCGGAAAGTGAACTTCGGATAAGAGAGCGCCGAAAGCAGAGTTGACGTGTCCTTGAACTTGGAGTCGAACAGTATCTGCTTTTAGAAAAGAAGGCGACACCTGTCTTTAACTTTAGCAAAAGCGAATCTTTTAACGAATCTTCCTGTAGACCTTTTGACTTTAGCTGGGAGAGGATAAGGATGGAATGGAAATCTCCATATCACTATCCTGTTCATCTTCCATCTGGCTTTCGAACATAATTTCAAAAGCCTTTTTCTTTAATTCTTTCCCTGACAACGTTGGGAATAATCTTTTAGCAGACTCCATGGCTTGTTTGAAAGTAGTCTTGACTTCTTCAGTTTCTTTCAAATCTTGCAAAGTGGTGAAGCTTGAAGGACTACCGATGAGGGATTCGGAGATTTTGGAAGCTCTTTCAGCTGCTTTCTTTTTCTTATAATCTTCCGAATAGGAAATATGCTCAATGTCGAATTTTGGCCACCACTTTAAGTGAGAGGTATAGGCAATATAGCTTGTTGAGGAGGTATCAATATAAAAGGAAAAATCCCAGCGGACAATCCAAGGGATAGACTCTTTTATAACAAATTTATTGAGTTTAACAGAATCATTAGGATCAAAGGACAAATAGGGTAAAAGGTCTTCAGAGAGAATGGATTGATGAAAACCCCAATGATCCCAGAACTTTTCAAGAAACCAGATGGGAATGGTTTGGTTTAGCTTTTGAAGGTTAAACCTTATCCACCATGAGTGTGAAAAGATAAGATTTTGGCGAAGGAAAATTTTATGTCAGGCATCTTGGTAATCCCAATAATTATATTTCTGATATGGAAAGGACTCGAGTTCAAGTTGAGATGGTTTGGGAAAAGAAAGATATTTATTTGGATTATAACAAGGTCATTCTTCAAGAGGGATAATCCTCTGAATGAATAACTTGGAATATTGAATAGCATCACTTGTTTTAGCTTTAACATGATCAAGTGTAACTGAACCAGTTACCAAGAGGATTTTTTCATAGTAATGAATATCTTTACCAGGAATATGTGGAATAAACCACTCAAATCTCGGTAAATACTTTTGATATAGCGTTTTTGCAATCTCTTTAATACCTTTATCAACCTTTTCACTTGAAGAGAAAAACGGTATACCGGGAATTTTGAAAATACAAAGATTATAATCGGATTCTTCTAAGTACAAAAATATTTGTTCATGATGAAAGACAAAATTATAATTTTTTGATGGAGCAGAATCTGGAGAAGAAGGGATTTCTATGGGAATTATAGCAGGATTTTTATCAGGATTTTTCTCTGAATTTTTAGCAGGAGATTTAACTGGTGCTGAGCTTGATGAGGCCATGCTATATTGATCTTCCCTGCAAAAATTCTCTAGTCAAGAAATCAGGCAGAGCATTGTTATCCCCTTTGATAAATTCTATATCAAAATCAAATTCTGCTAAAATAGCTTGCCATCTTGCAAACATGTGTTTAGCAACTTCATTTTTAACATCTTTTTATAAGATATGTTTAGCTGCTTTACAATCTACTATAAGAAGAAATCTTTTGTTTAATAAATCACTTTGAAATTTTTGAATGCATATAACAATAGCAAGTATTTCTTGTTTTGTGGTAGGTATTTTTGTCTGGTCTCATTCCATAGTCCTGAAGTAAATCGGACTATAACTTCTTTACCTTATTCTGTTTTTTGCTTTAGTATTCCTCCATATCCTTTGTCCGATGCATCTGTTTCAACTATTTTAAAGAGATTAGGATCCGCAAGGTGTAGGCATGGAAGATATTTTACCTTAGCTTTTATGTTTTGAACTGCCTTAGTACATTCTTCTGTCCAAGGCGGAGGGTTTTTTCTAAGTCTTTTAAGAAGAAACATAGTTCAAACATCCTAGAAATCTTTGTAGTTGTTTTTTATCTTTTATAACATCAGGGAATTTATCAGCAAAAACTATAGCTCTATTAACTGGCTGAATGGTTTTATTTTTTATTTGAAATCCCAAAAAGGTTATTTCTATCTGAAACAATTTTATTTTTCTTTCAGATAAAAATAATCCATTTTGAAAAATTATATTTCTGAATGTTTTTAAATGTTTCCAGTGTTGCTGAAGGGAATCAGAAAACACTAAAACATCATCAATATATACAATTATAAAATCACTATAGTTATAAAATATATCATTCATAATTTTTTGGAATTCTGAAGGGGCATTTTTTAATCCAAATGGCATAACATTCCATTCGAATTGTCCAAAAGGGACATTAAATGCCGTTTTATATTTATCTTCTTCAGATATTTGAATTTGCTAATATCCAGATTTTAAATCGAACTTTGAGAATTATTTAGCCTTTATGATTCTGTTTAATAAGTCATTTTTATTAGGCAAAGGATATCTTATCCATTCTAAAACTTTATTTAGAGGTTTATAATTTATTACTAGTCTGGGAGCTCCTCTTTCTAATTCAGCTGCATTATTAACATAAAAAGCAGAACAGCTCCAAGGAGATTTACTGGATCTTATTAAATTTTTATCAAGTAGTCCTTTTATTTCTTTTCTACAATAATCTAGAAGGTCTTTATTCATTTGAATTGGCCGGGCTTTAGTTGGAATTTTCTCTTCTTTAAATTCTTTTATATAAGGCAATTTCACCGTATGCTGTTTTCTTTTCCAAAAAGCGTTTGGAATTTCCGAACATACTTCTTTAATTAGTTTATTTTTGAATTCTTCAATGTGGGGTTTTAGTGGACCATTAATTTCCTTCTCTATATATTTTATAGTATTTTGGTCTTGCAAATAGCACAGAAAATTCCTTTTATAATTTAAAGTGTCTTTTAGTTCTGATAATAAGGAGACTTCAGGTGGTTTTATGAAGGCGAATAATGTCTCATTTGTTTGAATTCCTTCATCTGTTACAAAAAATGGTTTTATTAACCGCATGAAGGGTGTTCCTAAAATAATTTTTTGTTGCATATTTTTTATTAGGATAAAGGAGGTTTGTAAACATAATTTTTTATTGCAAATATGAGCAGAAGATAATTTGTATTTAACAATCATGTCCGTGCCATCAGCAGTGGCTATGGATGAGTTAGTTGACTCAAAATATTTTGGTGGAATTATACCTTCATTTATACAATTTAAATCGGCTCCTGAATCTACAAGAGCAGTTGTAGTTATAGTAAAGTCTTCAGGGAAGTCTTTTATTTTTAAAGTAATTTTTATATACCATTTTTGTGATATTACTTTTGTTGTTTCATTACAAAGTTCTGTTACAACATTTTCTTGTTCTATTATTTTTAATTGTGAGGATTCCGCTTTATTTTCTCTTAAGATTTCTTTGAAATGTTGTTCAAATTCATCCTCAATATGTTCTTCCTGGTTGTCATTTATTGATAATTCTTTTAATTCAAGATTTTGAATTCTTCTTTTTAACTCAACAATTTCTTTTTTCATTTCTTTTATTTCTTGAGATAATTCATGATTTGTTGTCGGCTTTGGTATGCCTTGCGGATCCTAATCTCTTTAAAATAGTTGAAACAGATGCATCAGACAAAGGATATGGAGGAATACTAAAGCAAAAAACAGAAGAAGGTAAAGAAGTTATAGTCCGATTTACTTCAGGACTATGGAATGAGACCAGACAAAAATACCCTACCACAAAACAAAAAATACTTGCTATTGTTATATGCATTCAAAAATTTCAAAGTGATTTATTAAACAAAAGATTTCTTCTTAGAGTAGATTGTAAAGCAGCTAAACATATCTTAGAAAAAAATGTTAAAAATGAAGTTGCTAAACACATGTTTGCAAGATGGCAAGCTATTTTAGCAGAATTTGATTTTGATATAGAATTTATCAAAGGGGATAACAATGCTCTGCCTGATTTCTTGACTAGAGAATTTTTGCAGGGAAGATCAATATAGCATGGCCTCATCAAGCTCAGCACCAGTTAAATCTCCTGCTAAAAATTCAGAGAAAAATCCTGATAAAAATCCTGCTATAATTCCCATAGAAATCCCTTCTTCTCCAGATTCTGCTCCATCAAAAAATTATAATTTTGTCTTTCATCGTGAACAAATATTTTTGTACTTAGAAGAATCCGATTATAATCTTTGTATTTTCAAAATTCCCGGTATACCGTTTTTCTCTTCAAGTGAAAAGGTTGATAAAGGTATTAAAGAGATTGCAAAAACGCTATATCAAAAGTATTTACCGAGATTTGAGTGGTTTATTCCACATATTCCTGGTAAAGATATTCATTACTATGAAAAAATTCTCTTGGTAACTGGTTCAGTTACACTTGATCATGTTAAAGCTAAAACAAGTGATGCTATTCAATATTCCAAGTTATTCATTCAGAGGATTATCCCTCTTGAAGAATGGCCTTGTTATAATCCAAATAAATATCTTTCTTTTCCCAAACCATCTCAACTTGAACTCGAGTCCTTTCCATATCAGAAATATAATTATTGGGATTACCAAGATGCCTGGCATAAAATTTTCCTTCGCCAAAATCTTATCTTTTCACACTCGTGGTGGATAAGGTTTAACCTTCAAAAGCTAAACCAAACCATTCCCATCTGGTTTCTTGAAAAGTTCTGGGATCATTGGGGTTTTCATCAATCCATTCTCTCTGAAGACCTTTTACCCTATTTGTCCTTTGATCCTAATGATTCTGTTAAACTCAATAAATTTGTTATAAAAGAGTCTATCCCTTGGATTGTCCGCTGGGATTTTTCCTTTTATATTGATACCTCCTCAACAAGCTATATTGCCTATACCTCTCACTTAAAGTGGTGGCCAAAATTCGACATTGAGCATATTTCCTATTCGGAAGATTATAAGAAAAAGAAAGCAGCTGAAAGAGCTTCCAAAATCTCCGAATCCCTCATCGGTAGTCCTTCAAGCTTCACCACTTTGCAAGAGTTGAAAGAAACTGAAGAAGCCAAGACTACTTTCAAACAAGCCATGGAGTCTGCTAAAAGATTATTCCCAACTAGGGGTGCAACTTGGGCCGGGTTCGACCCGAACCCGGCCAGGAGCAGTGCTGAAACTCAGCATTTCCCAGCCCGAACCCGATTTCTCAGCCCGAACCCGGACCGAATTCAAATAACTCTCGGTTTCGGGTTCAGGTAAACCCGAACCCGAGGTTATATTTGAAAATATTAATATTTTATTATAATATATCAACATCAGCAGCTGTCGTCCCTGACTCGCTGTGGACCCTGTCCTTGCCAGGAGCGCCAACCTTTCAAGTTTTCGCCCATTCCGCCTTTCGTCGGTTTCCCGCGTTTCTGCCGTTCTGCAGGGATTTCAAGTTCTGCCATTCTCGACTTCTCGCCGTTTCTAGCTTTTCTGCCGTTCCGCAAGGATTTCTGCCATTATTGACTTCTCGCCGTTTCTAGCTTTTCTCGGCCTTCTCAGTTCTGCTGTTGTTCTGCTCATCTGCTTTCTTTGTTTGCTCAAGCTTCTCTCGTTCTTCTGCCTATTTGCTGCGATGCTACCGTTTCAAGCTTTTCTCGTTCACGGACATGAAGGGGACATGCCACTTCCCCACCACGATGCTGGTTGAATGCTTGTTGGAGATTAGGAAATCAAACGGCGGCAGACACGAACGGAGATCATGATCCACCCCATGCGCCTCGCTGAGTTGGAAATCTTTGGGAGTAGATGCATCCAGACTCCAGCCTTTCCTTCGTAAGAAGTCGGGAGGAAACCCATCAGGAGCAACCGATTTTGCAGCAAAAGTGCCCCATTTGCGAGGAACGATCTCCACTTGCTGATACACGTCTCTGTGATCTAGAGGTCTTGACTTCACATCTTTGACATAGGTACAAAACAGCAGGTCTCCATATCCTCCTCTCTTGAGCAAGTGAATGCATTCCTAAAAAGAAATCAATTGAAATCGAAAGGATTCCTAAAAATTTGGGAATTAGGCAAGTACAAAGTCATCTTGTCTCGCATCGGCCTGTCCCTGCCCTCGTCCTTGCACCGGTAGCAGCCCTACGTCCCGGTAACAGCGGAATCACGCACAGGTAACAGTTTTGTTCTTGATTTTTCTTAGAAAAAATCATTGCTTATTATTTAGTATACAAATTAATAGTATATGATTAATTATTGAAAGCTGGTGCAATGAAATCGTATTTGAAAATAAGAGCAGAAGAAAGGGGGAAAGATTTATGTAATGTGATTATGTATTGGTAGAATCAATTTTTAGAAATAAACAAATGAAAACAATATTAATTATCTAAGAATTAATTGTTAGAAATAAAATAAATAGAAATTGTGTAAATGGTAATTTAGAAATATATTTTTTGAGTTAGCATACAGAATCATTCAAATTTCAAACTTTGTAAATAGTAATTTAGAAACGTGTGCTTTAGTGTTGAAAAAATGCGTTTGTTTTGCATTTTTTGAAAAGTATTCCTGTATCTTGAATGCTTGCATTTCAAATATTTTTGCAATTCCAAAAAATTATTTCATTTATTTGTGTTTATGTTAGTTGTTGATAACTTAATGCACATTGGTTAATATTTTGATTTTAAAATTAGTTTGTTATTGCTCTGGAATGCGTAGAAAATTTGTTGTAATTTGGTTATC
The DNA here is from genome assembly GCA_030490835.1 of Annona cherimola. Classification (NCBI taxonomy): domain Eukaryota; kingdom Viridiplantae; phylum Streptophyta; class Magnoliopsida; order Magnoliales; family Annonaceae; genus Annona; species Annona cherimola. The sequence continues at coordinate 97,353,229 of CM059973.1, read as the reverse complement.
CAAACTTAAGACTCGTGTTGTAGACTTGGAGGTAACTTGGATGTTGTGATTTGGAGGTTGATGCTTGAATTAATATAATCTTATTGGACTTGTATTTTGTGCTTTTTGGATGATTTTATTTTATTGCAATTGATATGATAAGGTTTATCTTACAATTGGATGGTAATATTGATGTATATTATTGTAATATTGGTGTTAAATTGCAGAATGGAAAGCGATTGTGCTTCTACATTCTCCAAAATACAGCTATTATTCTATTTGATACAAAGAGAAGGCTCAAAATAGGTTTTTTTCTTTCTACTCTTAAGTGGTATTTGAAATTTTCTTGCTTTCGTATAATAAATTGTTTTTTAAACTTTTTTATACAATAGGTTTGTGATAAAAACTATATATATACGATGAGTGACAAAGACATATTAATAGGAGAATGTTAACCCGAAACTCAACCCGAGCCCGAATTTCAAAAATAGGGTTAGGGTTGAGGTTTACAAATAGGGTTAGGGTTAGGGTTAGGGTTGAAGTTTTACAAATAGGGTTAGGGTTAGGGTTGAGGTGAACCCGAGTTTTATGAGTCCGAGTTGCACCCCTATTCCCAACGTTGTCAGGGAAAGATTTAAAGAAAAAGGCTTTTGAAATTATGTTCGAAAGCCAGATGGAAGATGAACAGGATAGTGATATGGAGATTTTCACTCCATCCTTATCCTCTCCCAGCTAAAGTCAAAAGGTCTACAGGAAGATTCGTTAAAAGATTCGCTTTTGCTAAAGTTAAAGACAGGTGTCGCATTCTTTTCTAAAAGCAGATACTGTTCGACTCCAAGTTCAAGGACACGTCAACTCTGCTTTCGGCGCTCTCTTATCCGAAGTTCACTTTCCGGACTTCACTCCCAGTTAAATCCGCGGATTCAAGAGATGTTGAAATCCGCTTGTACCCTTTCAAGTCTATATATAGAGTCTTAAGTCAGTTTGTAAATCATCGATTGGGAAATCATCGAAGAAGTCGAGCTCTAAATTAGTTGTAAAAATAGAGTGGTGTGTTCTCTCTTCTTTAGTGTTTCTTTGAGGTTCATCCGAGTTGCTTCAACTCTCTTCTGTAAGAAACTTCTCTCTTTGTTTATATTTAATGAAAGCTTTGAATGATCTTTTGTGGCATATACGTTCTGCTAGAGATTATGAATCATTTTTATTTGATGCATTAGAATTTGAAATTCGTCCTAGATATATAAATTATTATAAAGAACAACTTGAATGGACTCAATCTGAGATAAAAGCTTTGTCAAAACAGATTTCAATCTTCCTAGCATAAGTTAATTTCTGAAAATTGTCCTGGGTCGAAAATTGGTACAAAATCACCGAATTTTAGACGTCCTAGAAAATTGAAAACTATCAAAAGGAAGATAGTTACAATCTTCATAAACCGGTCTGAAGTCCGATAATTTTAGATTGGTCCAAAAATACTTTCTTACAAATATGCTAATTTAATTATATTTAATATAAAAACTAAATTTATTATTTTTGAATATGTAAATATATTTATTTTTAAAAATTTTAAATCAGAGATATTTTCCGAAATAAGACCGGCCCGAGAAGATAGACCGGCCATACGAGAAGATAACCGGCCAAATGGAAATACCTTTTTGTCGAGAATATTCTTGAGGCTTCACTTGGTTCGTCGCGATTGAGAAAATTCGTTGCTTTGACTCGGTTACGGTTGTACCCGGGGCTCTTGTAGAGGCGACGATACGAAAGCATACCAGCAGACGATAGCCGCGATACTAATGGTTACCATCAAGGGCCGAAAAGATGTACCGATGAAGAAAGGAGGGCTCGTATAACGCTGCCAATAAAATAACGATCCTAATTCTGTTGTTTGAATTTAACGATTTTTACATCTCCAAAGGATGGAATATGATTTTGAAATAATATTTTTCTGAATATTAGCAAATTAGACGGTTTAGATTTTCTGCAATAGCATTAAACCCGTGTGAGAATGACACGATGCACGGTAGTATGAAGCCTCGTGATGTAACAGAACACATCCTTTCGTATAAATGTCCCCCAAAGCCAGCCTCAGCCGCCTTCGTTTCTTGCTTGCGTATTGGCTAGGGTTTTCTTCGAAAGCTTCGTAGTTCCTGTTTTTGTCTTTCATCGACGATGCCTCGTCGCAGCTCCGGAGGTATATCTCCATTTTTACTGATTTATAGCTTTTGGATTTCTGTTGGCGTGCCACACTTTTTTAAGATTGGGATAAGGGATTGCTAGCCTTGGATCCTCTTCTCATCGTAGATTTACGTTGTTGTTGACTTGTTGTTTGAACTTTATTATTATTTTTTTAAAAATGGGCCTTGATTCTCTGGATGTCGTGGTCCCGGCCATCTCATTGCTTTTGATTGTTGAAAGATGATCTGTGCATCGTTGAAATTCCCATTTAATGGCTTGTAGTTTTAGAAAGGATGAGCTTTTCTGAGAGATATTTTAGAAAGGATAATGGAGGTTTCCCAGATTGCTGGCTGCTTCTTGTTGCCACTTATGTCGTAAGGATTGCGAACGCAATGGTATTTTGCTTGGGAGATTGCGCTCCCATATAAAAATGGAATAATGTGTCTAAGATTATTTATATCTTCCAGAGTATGATTGCTGGAGTGTAATATTTATGGTAAGTGGTGGATAATAAGCATTCTTATAGTGAGGTGCAGTCATTTAGACAACGACAATATAGGGAAAATGATAGTAGGATATACTGGTGATGAGCTGACAGTTGGCGCAAGTAATGTGGGATACAGTGGCTTTGTCAAAGCGATAGGAGGAAAGGGTATTTATGCAAGTTGATGTAGGCAGCTAGAAGAAAGGGTAGAGCGATGATGCAGATAAGAAACATGGATAGTATTTAATTGGATTGAAGCTTAATGGCAGAGTTTTCACAAGTTTTTGCTATTCGTTTGTCCTTGGTCCTGAGTTGACTCTGCTTTGCTGGTCGGTTGAATTAGAAACACGTCGTCTAGTCTTTTCAATGCTCTCATAGCGAAGATGGACAGGAAAGTAATGATTTGTGCCATGATGCTTTCATTTGCTGATTATTAAGGAGGTGACTTTATCTTAGGTACTTGCTTTTTTGAGCCTTGTGGTGCTATTGACGATTTTTCGTTAAGATAGGCTGTGGATTTTGCATTAGAGTGAGTTTTCCTATCTTTTGTAACAAATGTTTGCACATACAAATATACAATTAATTTTGGTTAAGTACCACCATACACAATCCATATAGTGGTCCTTGGATTGAGTCTCACATGCGATCAAGTTTTGCTCAATTCCCCTTTGGATGGACAGAAAGTACTGTGATTTGCACTGTACCACAGCTTATTCTGTTATGATCCTTATCTGCTATCGTCTAGGCCAGTGGTGCAGTGCAAGATACTATGTGCTTCATGTATTGAAGAGAATTATTGTCAGTTTTTAATCTATGCAGGAAATGATTTTATTTCATTCTTTTGAGAGAGCTGTAAACTAGGCTGATGATATAGCCAGATGAAGATCATATTAGATATCTGGGATGTCTGGGGTCTGTATCCAAAAGATTTGATTCTAGGGCACTTTTGTGATATATATTATGTTTCAAAACCATAAAATGATAGACGCCAAGAAGTGTTGCTTTAATTTTATCTTAGATAGGCTGTCCATAGAAATCATAGGGGACTATTGCGGTATTATCTAATGTGATGAAAATGCTATTTTGGAAAAAAATTGGAACACTCATTTATTACAGTTATTTAATGGTGTTGCCCTTTTGAATCACTCACCTCTGCCATGGCAGACTTCCTTGGACGGTGTCTGGGGCATCGATTGCTGGCTCAACTGTGCTCATTCCTGTATATTTTTGGTTAATAATAATTACTTACTCAATAATAGTTTTCATTGCAAGTTGGTGTTTTATGTGTCAATTTTGAGATTGCTTTTCTATTGTAATTTCATATGTTTTCTTTATGGTTGGTTATTGTAGCGGCTATAAATTTCCATGTTGTAATTTTTTCCTCATAAAATGTGTAGGATGGCCTTCATATATGCCATTAATACAGAATGTTTTGATTAATAGTATTTTTCACTTCCTGTAGTAAGCATTCTCTGATTTGTATGTCAATGTGTAGCTCTGGTGTTATAAATGTTTTGTGGTCAATCATTGACGCAGTGTTCTTTGTCATTTTTGCAGGACGGTCGGCCCCTCGTCCTGCTGCTCGTCCTGCTCCCGTGCGCAACCCACCTCAACCAGGTAACTTGACTATTTATGTGTTTCTGAGGCACTACAGGTTGCTGAAGATTATTTTCAATATTCTTTCCAACCTCTGAGATGGATTGGCATCAGTGCCATTTGCAGAGGACATGGAATCCTGGTTTAAAACTATTAGCTGTGAGAGAATTCATTTTGGATCTCAGTGTTGTTTCATGTAGGTAGTAAATAGTTGCAGAACAATCATTATCTTTCAGATGGAACCTTAATCAATGCTACATGGGGGTCCTATGTTCCCTTTCTCTTCAGTACATATTATGCAGATAAATTGCTTTCAGTATATATCCAATGAGCTTTGCTTGGCTTTTTGAAATCGATACAGTATTGCAGGAAGCATCCATTTTGTGTATTTTATTGATAAGTTTCCTTCTGACACTTCCTAATCTGTTCTTGAAGCTAGCCATGCCCCTCCTCCTGCACCTGTTCAGAGCGGTGGCGGTGGCGGTATGCTCAGTGGAATTGGTTCTACCATAGCTCAAGGTAAACGATGTGCTGTGTTTTATTCATCCATGCATTGCCGTGCTGTTTCTTTCGTTCATCATGGATGCTTTATCTGGAAGCTTTTATGGTGTACCTGATTCTGGTTTCATGTTCTTCGAACTGTTCACAGGGATGGCTTTTGGCACTGGAAGTGCAGTGGCACACAGGGCTGTTGATGCAGTTCTTGGTCCCCGGACCGTCCAACATGAGACTGTTGTTAGTGAAGCAGCTGCTGCCCCAGCGCCTGCTATGGGAAGTATGACTGGTTCTGATGCTTGTGGCATCCACTCTAAAGCTTTCCAAGATGTAAGTAATTGATCTCTTTATCTGCCAAGCATCTTATTAGCAGCTGCTCGCATGTAAGTAGTTGCTGCATCTGGTAGGGGAATCCTGCCTTGGCATTTCGTCTGTCAAGGTCAAGCATTCGACTGGTGGATCGGATTTCTGCTACTGCCAGTGCAATTTTGAGACTCGTCATTCTGTGATCAATTTAACCAAAAAGGCTTCTGATATACTTCTCCATGCTTAATTGTTGCAGTGTGTCAACAACTTCGGCAGCGACCTCAGCAAGTGCCAGTTTTATATTGATATGCTGAATGAATGCCGCAGGAACTCCGGTAGTTTCATGGGCGCGTAAAATTCTCGTTGCAGCTGCTGGTTTTTTTTTTGAATTTGTGGGGACTCAAATTATCTTTTTCTTGAAATTTTTGAACCTAGATATTTGCATGATCCCTGAACGAATATTTATGGTGTTGCTGCTGACAGATTGTTATCAATAATCTTCATAACAGACCTAAAGAGACTTGATTTTCTTGTCTGGGTTATTTCTTGAAAGAGTAGGTTGCTTTGTTGCTGCTTGCTACTTGGTTGATGCCTTGGTTTGTTCACGTGTGATGATGGGGAGTTTATCCCACCTATAATTGAGAGCTGAGCCAAGGTCAGGGCACCCGCTAGAAAAAGTGGGTCTTACGTTTGCATGTGAATGACGTATAATTAAAATCAACTTGCGGCAGATGTTAGTAAAATAATTTGAGTATGGATATGGTCATTTGAACTTGTCTGCATCTGCAGCATTCATTTGCATTTCATGTGAAAGCAGCAGCCCCTGGAGGGGGCATAGAGAAGTGAATCAGCCTTTCCATAAGCTGATGGTTGCGGACATCATTTCATTTATAAAGAAAGCTTCCTACTGCTCAGCTTGCTGGATCTCTTGTTGGAAATCCTCGCTTATGAGTTTTTTGTGAAAGGCTTGAATTTATCGATTTTGCAATCAATTCTTGTTATTAAAATGTTTTTTTTAATGGTTTGTTTAAAATGTTTATTTAAATAAGGGAACTCCCTTTCCTATCGGAATGTTTATGGGATTCTCCTAGAATAAAATCCTTAGTAGGTCGAGGATATAATCAGTTTCCTGTAAGATGATTATTATGGGTTCCCCTAGAATAAAATTCTTAATAGATGAAAGAGAATCATTTTTGTTAACTTGTCGCATGGACATTGGCTCATTTCGAAGTGACTAGTGGTATGTTGGTTTTTGGTTTTTTGTTTTCACCGGATGGTGTTTCCTTCGTTTTAAGGTAGGACTAAAAAAGCGGGAAATGTAAATGAACGAAGACTACATGTAACATGGGACATGTTTGTATGCACTCGGGTGCATTTAGCATTGGTGCATCTAGGCGCAAATATTTATATTTTTGTTTTTTGCGAAATTTTTTATATATTTATTAATTTGAGTATATTTAACGTGTGTATTAATTTTTATTATTTTTGAAGTTTTTAAGATTTTTTTGAATTTTTAAAAATTATTGCATTTTAGTAAATTAACTAAAATGCTATTGATTTTTAAAAATAAAAAATCTAAAAATTTTCAAAATGTTAAAAATTAATGCACATGTTAAAGACGAGTGATTCTTTTAGCTTGGGATAAGTAAATATCCTACTTAGCCCACCTTAAAAAATCTATTTACAATAATTTTTTTAAACTTTTTTCTTCGTGCACTTGTTTATCTAAGTGTATTTAATATATAGATTAAGTTTTATCATTTTTGAATATGTTTATCTATTTTTTTGAGATTTTTAAACATCTATGTGTATATATGTATTTAAAATGCTCTTATTTTTAAAAATCTAAAAAAAATATATACACATATCAAAAAATGGTAAAACTTGATTTATATATTAAATACACTTAGATAACACAAGTGTATGAAGAAAAAAAATAAAAAAAGTTGTTTTAAATAGAATTTTTGAGGTGAGTTAATTGAGATATTTACTTAGTCCGGGCTAATAGGATCATTCCTCCATGTTAAATATACTTAGGGTGTGTTTGGCAATTGACAGAAAACGTCAAGTTAAAACTTTTCATTCTCCACAATTATTATATTTTTTAATCATTTTTTCACATTTCTTATACAACTACTATACTTTTCAATAATTTATACACAACTATTCACACAACTAACCTATCTATTTTAATTTTATCATCTTTATTATTCATCATTACTCCTATCATATCACATCATTTGATAACTTTTACTCTTTAAAACTTTTCATCAAAAGTTTTATTCATTACCAAACACACTCTTAGATTAATACTCTTATGAAAAAAGTTTTAAAAATAAATAAAAAGTGAGCTAAATAAGGCCGAGTGCACCAAACTTAAGTGCAAGGGTTCAACAAATTAAGTGCCATGTACCAGTCCTACCTTGCATCAGTCTAGATCAATGGAGTTTGGATAGGAACAATATTTGTATAGATGGCGTGTCTATGGTTTTAGCCAATAAAAATCAGCGTTATCATTATCACATTTGCAAGCTAAACCTGTCTGGTCCGGTCCTGTTAGTTCCATTATCAACTGTTCTTTTTATTTTTTATTTTTTGGATGTAAAATCAACTGTTCTAAATCTACAATATTTTATTAGATAATTTTTTTGAAGTTTAAATAAAACTTCAAATGTTGGTTGAAGTATTAAACTCTATATCTTGGAGGGAAGACGATAACTTAGGCCGGCTTAAAAAATATATTTTTAGGCATTTGTTTTTCAGTTTTTTCTTTATAAACATGTTAAACTAGGTGTATTGAATTTATAAACTGTCTTAACATTTCTGAATATTTTTAAGTATTTTTAAATACGGTGGCATTGTGATAATTTTCTGTCATTTAAAAATTACGACAATGCCATTATGTTTAAATTTTTTTAAAAAATACTTAAAAGTATTCAAAAATGGTAAAAATTGATTTATAGATTTAATACACCTAGTTTAACATATTTGTAAAAAAAGAAATTGAAAAAAGTGCCTAAAAATATGTTTTTTAGGCAGGATCAGCCCCATCTTAGAGCTGCTGCTTTTCTGTCGTCCGTACATATTCTTAAAAGCTGAAAGATCACTTGCATGCAATTCAGATGGTTTGCTAAGAACCACCGGCTTTGGTTTATTTAATTCAAAATGGCTTGAATTGCATCCCCTCTAGTTGATCCAGCCATTGAATTTAATGGTTTGTATCTACAAAGAAACTCGGAATTCCTCAACAGAGATCGCTAGTATTTCATGTTAAAGGCCAGTTAGTTTAGGGGAGTGCTGTTGGCAGATATAATGTTTTCGTTGCTTGGAGATGTTTTATATTGATTTATTACGTGCATGATCACTTGCCTTGGATAGAATACAATATATGGTTTGTGTGTCTCCTAACTCATGAAGCCAGTAGACCCATCTTTTCCATAATCCCTTTTATTTTAAATATTTTGAGGGATGAACGTTCGCATAAATAATCCAATTCCAATTTCGAATCCTGTCACTGGTAAGCATTTTCTTTTACCAATAGTGTCCGTCTCTTTATTGATGTAAAAATCATAGACGGTGGTCAATAAATCACGACTTGAGAAATGCCCTGCACAGTTTCTTCCAAGACTCGCTGTCAGGCTCGCTGCCCTCCATGCTCGCTTTTGCTTTCTCTACATGCTCCTCCTGCACCCAAACCACTTCCTTCTTAATCTTAAAAATAACAATATTAGTACAGTTATTCCATTTTAATTTCACCCTACGTGTTTGATTGAATGCCCATCTGATTCCATTCAACAAGAAAATGAACAGAGACTCATCACCTTCGTGATCGCATTCTCCCCCTCGATGCATTTGTGAGAGTAGAAACTAAAAAGAGCACGACTAAAAGAAACAGACCCACAGAAGAGGAAGTGGTCACCTGTATGAGATTGCGTTGGACAAGCCTATCCATGAGGTGCGTTAGGATGTCTTTCGTGTATTCGGGATGGCCCTGGATGCCCATCAGGTGATCTCCATACCTAAACATCTCAATGCCCGTTTTCTCCGACCAACCCAGCACCTCCCCCGACGACGGCATCTCCCACACCTGCATTTCCCATGCCCGTAGTGCACACACTGTTAGCAACCAACCAGCCATTAATTGTCTCATACCAATTACCATTTATTTCATTTACTGTTTTTCCACCTTTTCATCTCATCTCTCCATCCAAAAAGAACTTCTTCATCTATTCTATTTCTATCACATCATCGGTGAAATTTTTTTCCCCTTCTTCTTTCCCTTTATCCCAAAAAAAGTTCTGTGGAGTTCAGTTAAAGTAAACAGACCTCATCTTGATGGCATTCGAGCACTTTCAGCCGAGAAGGAATTTGCAGGGGAGATGATGAATGTGAGGTCGATAGATTGATAGTCCTCATGCCAATATCCCATCCACTTGCTGCTCGGCCTGTTTTCCCACCTAATGCTCGACACAAGATCTGCAAACACACCCACACATTTTTTAATCAGTCGAAAAGAAAAAAGTACTGCAACTAGAAACGCAAAACATAGGTGGCCTCCCTCCCCACATCCCCAACAACACACAAAACCACAAGAACCAATAACGAGCATCCAAAAGACCCCAAAATCAGGCAGGGACATTGACATGCCTGGTGTCCGAAGCAGATGCCCAGTACTTTCTTATGCATGGAATCCAATCTCCTGAGCAGCGACATGAGCCTGCAGATCCAACTCGCATTGCTGTGGGCGTCGTTGGGGCTGCCCGTCAACACGAACCCATCATAGCTCCCTATCTCTCCGTCCATGGGAAACTCACCTTGGCACACGCGATAGCAGTCCCACCTCTCTCCTTCCTCCCCCAGCATTGACACAAACACCCCAAAATACCCACCGTATCTCTTCTTCACATACTCCGAGTCTTCTGCACAAAGCAGCAGCGCAAATCGCTTCTCTTCCATTGCTCTTTCCGTACCTCAAAAATCCGAAATTTCCTTTTTTTTTTTTTCCCCTCGTTTTTCCCCCACCTTCTCTACGAGAATTCCTTGAAAATGCTGGGTTGCTTGAGGTGGGATTTAAAAAAGAGGCCAGTCAGCAGTGTAAATAACCAGGGATCTTAGACTGAGATGAGAATCGAAGTTCCTAGCCAGCTGATTGTGGCAGTGACGAATTTCGGCGAATCAGGATTTAGGTGAGAGAATTGCGGACGTTTTGTTTGTGGAAAGGGAAGATCGAGTGCATTGCTGTCCTGATCCAATCATCTTGGCCGTTAAAACTCATTCATTGAAGGTCAATTGAAGGACCTTCGATATTAATTAAAAATTACCGCCCGTTTTGTTGCAGATTTTGGAATTTTTTCAGAAAATCAGACAACCTGCGTCAAGCATCTATTGCTGTTGGCTTCAGACCACCGGATCTTATGATTTTTACTTGCAAAGATGCTTATTTGGTCGAAAGAATCACCTTTTGTTCAAATAAAGAAGCGCGGTGGAATAAGATCTTACACAGATTGACGTTGGGTTTCTATTGGAAATCCTTCCCAATCTTTAGGAAAGTACTTCAAAATTCTTCTAAGGCAAATTTCAAGTGTACTTGTAAATTTTATACTTAATTTCACTTATATATATGGACTTCTAAAAATTTTCAATGTATACAAATATTTCGTCTAAAATTTCATTTATACATGCACTAATAGAAATTTATTAGAGAGGTTGCTAGCTCCTTGTGAAATGATGAATATACTCAAGTTTTAATTATTATTCTATAAGTTAATTTCAAATATGCCAATTATATTTGTCCTTAATAACAAGTTTACCCACTAAATCTGGAAAGTTTTATGTACACCTACTAAGTATCATGTTAATTTGAAATATAGCTAACTTGGCAATTAGGAAGGTTCAATAATTTTAATACCCAAAAACTCCTAATTGATCTATTATTCATTATTATTATTGCCATATCTAAACCATCAAAACCTATTCCACCTAACTTTTCTCTTAATATCACACTACATAGCTTACATCATAGTTGAAAGATTACTATTATCAAATTATAAATGGTATTTGGAACATTTTTTATAATAGAGAATAATGATTTTTAATCATTCCTGATAGAATAGATATGAATAAAATTTCATCTATACTTAGTGAATATATTTAAAACTTTTGAAATTTAGTGGATGTTTTGTAATTAAGAACAAATGCAGCAGGTATGTTTAAAATTAACTCTTATTCTATTGCTAAAAATTCACACTCTAATTAATTTTTTAGTACTTTTATCAGCATAAACTTATATATCATTTGAATATTAATTTTTAACTTTTGAGTAAATTTATCTCAAGTTATATTAGGGCTTATGTGTACTTGTCATTTCATGCAAGCTAATAGTACATCAGTATAAATAAAAATTTGGACAAAATATTTTGGTATGTTTTGAAAATTTTAAAATACATGATTATAAGTGGAATTAGGGATAAATTTCATGAGTACATATAAAATTTGCCATTCTTTTTAGAACGAAAGTTGAGGTAGAATTGAGTCATGTGAATGTTGATCATCTTTACCAAACATAAATTGACATTAATTAAGAATTAAGTAAAATTATGTGACTACTCGGCTGCCAAAGAGTCCGGCTTAGGTGCGGAAACTTCGAATTTTAAGTTTCTGCTAAGGAAATTTATCTCATATTTTTTGAAGCAATGTTTACTTGGGTTAATTTGTAAATACGAGAATTAGGTTAAGTTGTAAATATAAGAGTTAAACAATTCAGTACAATTACCAGCGATTTATGTTAATTGACTGTATATAAATTAGCCAATCTTGGGAATGCGGTTAAACGAAATTGGGTTCAACTCCAACCATTAAAAATTGATCTTATGCAACCTGTCGTAGTTTCCACTGGTTGCTTTTATTCTTTTCAGGAATTGTTTCTAAATATGAACTATTTAGAATATAAATTATTATATATTTCGCCATAATTTTAAAAATCACATGTTTGAGAAATTTTATATATAATATATTTATTTTCAAAAATTAAACCATCGCAAATTAACTTTTAAATGAATTAAATATTTAGAACATATCCATTTCAATTAAATTGATTTTAAAAAAATATTTTTACATCCATATGTTAATTTATGTTCTAAATGGTTTAAATTTTAATAAATATTTGTAAACCATAAAAGTTGACCAGTAGTAGTTAAAAAAAAAAAAAAAAAACTGCAACTGGGCGTATGTTATGACTTCGTATGAGTTATGACTTGGTTGTTTTCAAAATCCTATAGACTTTCTATACTAATTCATAGTAAGAAAATTTCTGATTTAATAGCCGAGATTAACTCAGTTCTAAACATTAAACCAGTTGAATGAATTTTTAAAGCAATCATGTTTTCTTTTGTAGAAAGTCTCAATTACGTGGTAAGCGAAGAAACATTAGTTGGCGTTCCTCATTATTACCCCTATTATATCACATCATTTGATAACTTTTATTTTCTAAAATTTTTCACCAAAAGTTTTATCTATTCCCAAACACACCCTATGTCTATGTACATGATATTTCAGGATGAGGTGGGTCGAATTGATTCGCATTTTATTAATTGAATATTTGCTAGAATTGGCAAAAATTATTTAGCTATCTTAGTAAAATGGGGGCCTTGGGATGAGATAGCATAAATTTTGGATTGCTTTTTACATTTTAAATATCAAATTTTCAATTTTTATATAATTTTTCATCTTTTTCAATATATAATGACCCATTTTCATAAAGAGTCCATCTTGAGTGTAGAAGATCTGTATTTCGAGTATTGGTACAGGGAGTTCATTTTTCATTTTTTAGGAGCAATATCTCTATAACTGTTTTGTTAACAATATTATTAAATTATTGTATTCCTGAAATTAGGACTCGAATACATACTTGGTTGAATTATAAGTACAAGAATTTTAAAAAAAAAAATTTCATTCCTAACAGGTCCTGATTCCTGAATGCATTTGATGCTATTAAACAATTTCTAATTATGTTGTAACATGAGGATTGTGGATGACGATGGACGAAAGTGGATTCTCCCAGTCTCACTGGACAAAAATTGAATGTAAAGGAAGGGATGAGCAGGAATAATGCTCGATCCGAGCCAAGTGCTTTTCATTCTAAATTATAACAAACTATCGTGCTTTAATTGTGGACGGTAATGCGCATTTCATAATGGACACGAATAAGAACAAGCTTTATTTTTCTCTCTTCATTTGAAAAATTGTTGGAATATATATGTATATATAATTACTGTATATTCATTAGTCCCTTCATCATATGTGACCAACACATTCAGCGTTGCATGTTCGACCAAAAAAATATTATATATATATATGCAGAACTAAAACATTTTAATTTTTAAAATTTAGCAATTTTTACAATTTATTCGACATTTTATTTAAAGTTTAGAAAATGAATAAAATTAATTCACGTCCATTTTATCTTGTTTCGAAATTCAAAATAAAATACCAAATAAAAATTTAAAATTATTAAATTTCACAGCATTAAATATTTAAGTACGCATGGAATGCTGCACGCGGCCTGTTCCGGGACCGTATTTATTTTTGAATGATTTTAATTTCTTGGAATACACGACCAATAAGATTATGGAAAAATTGTCCCTTTTGTTGACTGTATATCTATTTCTGAATGATTTTCATTTCTTGGAATATATATAATCAATAAGATTACGGATGACATGGGTCCGACAAAGACATTATTTTTCACTGAAATAGATAGATTTCATGAGGTTGCTTTGTATTTTAAGCAATTATTATGTTTATTTTATTGAAATAATAATATTATTAAGCTATTATGATGAGCCGAATTAGCTTGGAGTACTCCACTAAATTAATGTCATCAGTAGTGCTGTGCTGCCTTCACCGAAAGGTCCGAAACCAAACCCATCACGTAAAGCATTTTTTTTTTCAAAAAAAAACTATTTCAACGTAATTTCCGGGAACTCCGTGTGCGGTTGATTGTTCTAGTCACACTGTTTTTAAAGGTCTCATCGATCCCCGATGAGTAATCGATCTAATTATAATACTAGTTGACTGTCGATTCGGCATGGAGGAGGGCCAAGAATATAAAATTAATGGCCAGGAGTCAAATCCGGAAAATTTCAGATGAAAGGTAAATGATATCCAACTTCAAACCCTAACACTCTCATCCCACATGCTCTTACATATTTAAATTTTCAGAAAAAAAGGAATTTAATAAGATAAGTGAATAATATGAAATTGGGCTAGCTTTATTTTGAATTACATGTCGATCGGACCGATGCATTCCATTTGTGAATCGACGATATTGTTTCTTTCCACCTTATTTTAATTATTTTTTTAAAAAAAAAGAATTACGATAAAAAAATTTCACGATTGTCTTTGACATTTTGATTTGCACTTTCGTCTTCAGATATTTTAGGAGCTCTTTACGAAATTTTATTGGAAGCCTTGAGTGATCGCACGCTAGAGCCTGCTGGTGGGCTTTTGTAGATCTATTCTCATGTTGATCTGCCATTTTATGTTTGTTTCTTAGTAAAATTTTTTAACTTAAAACTTTTCAATATAAAACTTTTTAACTTTACATAACTAGCATATTTCCTATTATTATTTTTTATATATTGTTACAAAACTACTTTATTTTTCGATTATTTCTACACAATTACTCATACAATTAATATACTTATTTTAATTTTATTTTCTTTACTCCTGATTACTAATCCAATGATATCACACAATTTTTTATCAATTCAACAATTTTTTTTTACCAAAAACTTCTCGTCTAAAAGTTTTATCATTTCTCAATCACACCCTAAATAAAAAATTCTCCTTAGAAATGATGCTGAATAATGTGAGCATTAAAAAGAAAAGAAGATGAAATTATCCATAAAACAGATAAATAAAATATATAACATTTTAATAAAAATCAAATAACTATAAAAAAAAGTGAAGTACCCACTTTTTTTTTTTTTTTTCCGTCTGGCGGGCATGTTAGAGGAGACACTTTTGCGTACGCAGGTCGCGTTAGCATTCACAGGCTTTAAAATGGGAGATGAATGGACGCTAACGCGCGTGTTCTCCGCCAGGACGGAAAAGCAACCGAAGACGTGTGCACTTAAACCGCTCAAAGCCTCAAAGCTCTAATTACAAGCATTCCGAAAAGATTATTTTACTAGGCCAAACACTTGTGCCCTAACGACTTATCTAGAACCCGAGTTAATTGTAGTTAGTCACTATCGTTTATTTAATCATAACACTGAAAAACCATTTCGTCGGAGTTTTATAGTTATACCGTCCACACATTTTAGTTAATATAAAAACTCTCTAACAATAATACAGTTAGCCGAAGAAGTATTTTCCCCTTAACAATGACACTACAATTTTTCCCCCCTCTATTTTCTCAAATCGCTTAAGAGCTTCGCTGGGCAGCCAACGTCATTCATGCAAGCTGACGATTGCCTACTAATACAAACAATAATATTATAAGCATTTCCATGCATCTTCGCAATATATTCCTCATCAATTTTGCACTTGGTTGAATCTTCGTTAACGTATGTTCATGAAAATCACGGACACGGAAGGTGGTCCGGTAACTGCAGCAACCATCCTAATGCCACTTGGCTTGGCACGCACAATTCTCAAGCTGGGACCTGGGAATATATTAGAAGTATTAAATTATTATGATTCAGCTTATTTCAAGCTTAAGCTAAGATTAGATTCGGATGCGTTTTGACTGGGAGTGACCGTTTTGTATTCGGATCAGAAGACATGAGCTCGTTCTAAAAGACTGTATATATGGTTAAAATGGAGAAAAAATGGCGACTGATGATTTTTGAAAAACAGCTATTTTCTTTTTGACTATTAACCTTACTTTCCAATTGTTATTTTTTGAAAATTCAATTATTAACTTATATGCATTTCGGTTTTAAAGCGTGAATGCTCGTTTAAAATATTCCCTCGTTACAGATATGTTCGTTTGGATGCATTACAAGTGTACTCAGGTATAGTGGTACTACCTAGGGTGCAACTCAACCCAGCCCACCGAACCGGAAGAACCTAAATCCGAGCTCAATTTTCTATTTTTATGTTTATTATAAGACACATTTATATATAATATTTTAAAAAATATTCCTTCATATATGCGTATTTTATATTATTTATATTTATGATAAAATAAATGTTTGTCATGTTACGATTATATTATTTTCATTTAGGTTTATCTTGATGTCTCTGTTATTCACTTTTATGTTTATTAATTTTCTTTCTTTATCTTGTTTTTAATATTAAACTTTCTTCTACAAATACATTACATAATTTTAAAAAAAATGTAATTTATTATTTTTGCTTACATAATTTATTGTTATTGTATATTCATATAAACTTCTAATGCCAATCTTAAATGTAAAATTTTCAACTTCAATTTCGACCCAAAGCTCAGTCTGAACCCGGTTTTCGCAAATAAAGTTAAAGTCTAAATTTTATGAATAGAATTAAAATTAAAGTTAAGGCAAACCTAAGCTCCACCCCTACTAGTAACCTCTATCACACTCCACTCTACATTCCAACAAAACGAGATATTATCCTTTTTCTTTCATAACTTATTTTTACATTTTCAACTATTAGGCTTACGTATTTTTTGTCTTTCAATCATTCAATTACCCAATAAAAAAAAACATTCAATTACAAAGGGGCAACGTCTTGATCAGGTCACTCTTCGGTGTTCATGCTGCAGCATAAATAAGAAAATCCCACCAGCAACAGATACATTGAGAGACTCGAACTTGCCGGCCATTGGGATGCTTACAAGCTTGCATGCCAACTTAGATTCCTCTGACAGGCCATGGCCTTCACTTCCCAGGACCAAGCAAAGCGGCTGACCAGCTAATGCACCAGCAAGCTCTCGAGAGAGAAACAGTGAATCCTTTTGTTCTTCATCATAGATTGGATGGCCAGCCATCATTGTCATTTGGAATTGTTGTGTTAAAGATTGTAAATGTGCCCACTTACCGGAGACTATAGGAAGCTGAAAGGAAGCTCCCCGAGCAGCCCGGAGCGCTTTGTCATTGAAAGGATCACAGCAACCAGAAAGTAGAAAAACACCATCCTGCCAATAATCGGAGTAGAAAGGTGGGTCCAGGTCCTCCAGGTGGCAGAAATGTTCTAAGGAATTCAGACTGATGGAATATAACACCACTAAATAGCTGCCTACTGGGGACCATGAAATACACCAAAATTGATCCAGCAACCTTGCAGCATAATTTGGCCAATTCCATGCGGAAGTGTGCTTCAAAAGAAGGTAAGAATCTGCTTCAACTGAAGATCAGATACGATGGTCAACATCAAAGCAAGTCAGCAAGGGAAATGTTTCTTCTTCTCCAAATTAATGGTCAATCAATTTCCCGGTAGGGAAGAGTTTTCTGCTGACAAAACGTCTCATTGGAGAGGCTGTGGAAGAAACAATCACAGTTCTAGAAGTAAGATCTTACCCAGTTGAATGCCATAGCAGATCTTAGCAATGTGCCAAGGTTACCAGGGTCCTGCAAAAATCAAGTTGAATAAATTATAATTGCACTGTGTGCTAGAGCTAGCTTGCAAGATCATTTACAGAAGAGAGATTCTCATACAGAATCAACCAAGGCTGACAAGCAGTAAAAACCGATCACATGTGAGTGTGACAAGAACTAATCCACCAAGGTTGTAGTCCACAACTGTTTCAAGATTGCCAGGGTTTTTCAGTTTACCCCAGCCCATGCACCACATATTAAAAACACATCTATGGTGGTCCAGGAACAAAATCCCATGCCAAAACTGTTTCCCTGAATTTCATTTTTTCGAGAAATTTGAAACAAATGAACCTTTTTCTTTTATGTTTGAATGTCCAGTGTGGATGCATTGTATCTGTACCATCGATCTTCTAGTCATAAACATGGGTCATCTATGTTTGGTTCAGTGACACTGCTTATTATTAATAAGCCCTCTGCAGGGAAATCTTAACTAGAAATTGATAGTCACTGTGTATGAAACCCAGGCAGACCATAAAAGAGCATACGTTTTGATGAGGATTGTGGACTAATACAGTTTGCAAACAGTCAGTCATGAGCTAACCACACAAGACTGGAATTTTCAGAAGTCATCAGATCTTTAGCCCAGAAGGTCTGTTAGAAAACCAAAAGCCCTCCTGTAACCTTTTCTGAGATGTAAATTCCCTATCTTTCCCCATACCAGATTTCCCACGGAGAGCTGTGCTCAAGGCCTCAACTGTTTTTAAAACATCGTCCCAGATAGATGTAAATTGTGAGAATGGAATGAAGTGATATAGTAGGAGTAAAGTAGGGATAAGGTGGGAATAGATTGTTAGTTGTATGGAAAATATGAGAAATGATTAAAATATAAAGGTAACAAAGGAAAAAAGTAAAATCATTAAGCAATTAATTTCTTTGACTTTTCTATTATCACTCACTCCCTCCCATTTGCAGAATACCAAACACACCATACTGAATGGATTAATGGAAGTACCTGAATTCCATCAAGAGCTAATATTCGATGCGGAGAAGAAAACCAACTCTCGCAATTACCTACCCCTTCACTGTTGTCCAGGTTGCAAAAACTCGTTGGAATTCTCATGAGGGCAACAGCTTCGGTGGAGTCTATTGATTGCAACCCCGAAAGTTTTTTCATCACACCAGAGCTCACACGCACAATACGAGTGAATGGGCCATGTAACCCTTCGGGAACATCGACAGCGTCAAGTAAGAGTAGACAATCAAGTATGCTGGAACCCCCTCCCCGTGATTCTTGAAAACTAGATATCTCCCTGAACATGAAGAGAGCTCTGTTAATTTCTCAACTAGTTTAGCAGTCGCGGCTGAAAAATCCATATGTCCATTGTGCTAGTTTGGTTTGGTGCAATCCGAACGAAATTACGAAATTTTTGCGAATGCTAAACCCTCAAAATCCATAGAGACAAAAGCTCGAACAGGTAACAATGGCTGCAGAGCAAACAATAGAGAAATGGACAAAAGTCAAGCTACCTTATGGGAGTGAGGCCAACGAC
Organism: Annona cherimola; assembly: GCA_030490835.1. NCBI lineage: Eukaryota > Viridiplantae > Streptophyta > Magnoliopsida > Magnoliales > Annonaceae > Annona > Annona cherimola. The sequence goes on along the minus strand of CM059973.1, from coordinate 97,334,120 downwards.
AACAACGGAAGAATGAAAATGGCGATACGAAGAGCTCTGGCGAAGCTTGAGGCAGTGCTTTATGAAGGAATTTGAAGGGCTGGAAATAAGCGGAGCAACGCTGTTGCGAGAATTTTGGGCGTGGAATTTGGAACTGCTTCGGATCCCAGCGCAGCAACGGGGAGCGCTTCGGAGCTCAGAGCTGGAGATCAAGCGATTATGGATGTCGGGACTGAAATTGTTGAGGTCTACAAGCGTCCGTTGCATGCTGTTTTCGTGGGTTTCCCTCGTTCCCGAGCGGCCGACTGCGATTTGGTTTTCCTAAGGGCGGGAACTTTGTCGTTCCCCGGTGGGTCGGCTGAGATCCTCATCGTTGATCTGGAAGGCAGACTTCAGATATGGTTGTCGGCCGAGATCCTCACCGTTGATCTAGAATAGCAGTCTCCAGATGTCGTTGCCTGCCTTTTCCGCGATGGGCGGGCTGAGACCCTCATCGTTGATCTAGAAGGGTAAACTTCAGATGTGGTTGGCTGAAAAACATTTTCAAATCGCTTTCAACGAAACTACTGGCGGTCGATTATGAGCTTTTAGGGGATGGTACGTCAACCAATGAGGGATTGATGGCCCACTTCCATTTGAGAGTTTTTTTCATTTTTTTAGGTGGAATGACAGTCCCTTCTCTTAATTTCCACACTTCCAAATCATAATGAATACCTAAGATATGTTCAATTAGAAGTAAAACTTTTGATGAAAATTTTTTAAGATAAAAATTGTCAAATTGATAGCAAATGAAATGATATAATAGGATAATGACGTGAAATAAAGAAAATAAAATTAAAATAGATAAGTTAATTGTATGGGTAATTGTGTAGAAATGATCGAAAAGTAAAATAGCTTGTACAAGAAAATGTAAAAAAATAATTAAAAAATAGAATAATTATGGAGAATGAAAAGTTTTAGATTTAGGGTGTGTTTGTTTAGGCAAAAAAAGTGTCAACTAAAACTTTTCAATCTAAAACTTTTCACTCTCCATAATTATTTTATTTTTTAATTATTTTTTTACATTTTTCTATACAAACTACCCTACTTTTCAATCATTTCTACGCAACTACCCATACAACTAACCTATCTATTTTAACTTTATTCTCTTTACTCCTCGTCATTACTCCTATTATATCACATCACTTTCTATTGATTTGACAACTTCTACTCCAAAAACTTTTCATCAAAAGTTTTACCTAAGGGTGTGTTTGTTTGGGATATAAACATGTCAACCAAAACTTTTCAATCTAAAACTTTTCACTCTCCATAACTACTATATTTTTTAATTATTTTTTCACATTTTCCTATACAAACTACCCTACTTTTCAATCATTTCTATACAACTATCTATACAACTAACTTATCTATTTTAACTTTATTCTCTTTACTTCTCATCGTTACTCCTATTATATCACATCATTTTCTATCAATGTGACAACTTCTATCTCAAAAAATTTTCATCAAAAGTTTTACCCCTAACTAAACACACCCTAAAAGTTTTAGTTGACTTTTTTTTTGCCCCAAACAAAACACACACCTATTATCCATCTATTTGCCAGTATTTAGCTGATTTGTTTTATTCTTTAAGCCCTTTTTTTTTTGTCATGCCTTACATAAATTTTCTCTGCCCATGAAGATTCCAGCACGCACTTCAAATTTTCAAACAGGCCACCATTAACCTTAACTAATTAAAGTGAAAAAATCAATTGTTGCCAACTTGCCATTAGCGTTCACCCTGCAAGATTCGGCGACGTAGCTACACGCCTGCACCTTTCATTCGGGTTATATTCCTAGCTCAGTGATTTGACACTCCTGTTCTGGCCAGCTATCGTTCATTTTCCAAAAGGGTATCTTCCTCGCAGGCGTGAACCGAGGGCACTGCCGTACGTTGACAATATCACCAAATACCAACCAGAGATCCAAGCTCCTACAGATGAAGCCATGCGGAACCATAGAAATGAAGAAAAGGACCATGCAATTACCATACGGAAGGAAATATAAGGGAGTCACATTACATTACAAATTGATTTGTTTACTCTTATTTTTTTGGCACATCAAACTCCTACAACAATGATCAGACGAAGGTATGAAATTTATTATGCTTTTTGGGATGTGGGCATGGCCAGTGAGACTCCTTGGCCTGGCAAATCCTTCCATTGTTGAGTCACAGTTTTGATTTGGGTGTAAAACTGTACACCAGCCTTACCTGCCATCAAAGCAACATATTCAGCGGGGCTAATGCAGGCAACAGGCAACCATAACTGATGAAACCTATGAGAGCCGAATTATTAAAATGATAGATGGCAAATTCAGCCGATCTTAGATAAATTAGACTGCGCTCAATGATCCAGATCTGAAATACCATCTGGCCAACAAAGAACTATGGGGCCTTATTTGGAGAATTTCTTAGTTAAACCTGGCTATTTAATGCAAATAAACAAATCTAATAAAAAAATGCAAGTAACAAAGAATTTGATAACGCAGAAATCCCGCTCTGATCCACTGTTAATTCCTGGACATTGCTAGACAAATATAAAATATAGTGGCATTGACCTTCAGCCTTTTCTAAATAAGCAGATACCTCCGGTTGTTTTATCTTTCAAGCATGTAATAATCTATCTCAATGTTACAAGATACTCAGGTAGAAGCACTGAGTGGTGGAACTGAAATAAATAATTGGTATTAACAGATCCAGCACCCCACTTATCAGAACTGAATATCTATGTATGCCATATGGTAATCAAGTCACACGCACACACACAAACACTTCTTCTAAGGATGAATAATAATCGATTGTTATACACATCTTACCATAGAAATTCAGATCGCCTGCAAAAGATGCTTTTGATCCGGTGAAAGAGAAGAAGGGCAATGGGACTGGTATGGGAACATTAATGCCAACCTAGAATACCATCATACCAAAAAAAAAAGAATGGCTGAATTTAGATCAAACGGTGTGTTAAATGCTTTAAGCAGAATCAGTAAAATTTTGTATTAACTGTGCTGGAAACTAGTATGTACATGCGAATATAGCAGCGTTTTCGCTGAAACCATGCTGAAGATTATACCATATTTCTTCAGCCATCAGCATTTAAGGCATTTTTTTTTTTTTTTCATAAATTTTCATAAGAACTCTGAGTATGGAAAAGAATTTGCATACCTGCCCAGCTTCAATCTCGTGCTGGAACTTCCTTGCAGCAGCACCGGATGATGTAAATATTGATGCCCCATTTCCATATCTGTACAACAGGATAAGAAGTAAATAGTAAATGATGGTTCCGAATTCAGCGCCCAGTAAGAGGCCTAGGCCTTCATAAATGGCAGTACAAAATTACTTGTTTCCAAATATCTGGCTTGCTTTTTTCACTCTAAACATCTGAATTGATTAATTACCAAAACAAGTTTTCAGAAATGCCTTCTAATAATGGTTGGGAACTTTCTAGTGCTTGTTTGCAAAAAAGTAACATCTCATGGTTTTGCATCAAATTAGGCAGCTTAGTGAAGAAACATCCTTGAATTTCATAATATTCAGTACAGCCAAGATACATGGTGTACCAAAAACAAAAACAAAACCAAACGAAAAAAAAAATAAAAATACATGGAGTACCACCTAGCATTAGAATTAAAATCATTGCTAACTGAACAAGAAAGATGAGAGAGAGAGAGAGAGAGAGAGAGAGAGAGAGAGGAATTTACTTATTTCTGTTGACGATGTCAATGGCCTCATCCAGGCTGTCAGCCTGACAAACATATGAAAAGAAATTACCATAGATTCAGGGCACGTTAATTACCAGTAGAATACATGAAAGGCAGACACAAGAATACCTGCATGCAACCCTCAAAAAGGAAAGGAAAAAAAAAAAGAAAAAAAGAAGAAGGAATACCTGCATGCAAAGGAGAACTGGGCCAAAAATTTCCTCCTGAATAATGCCACAACAACACTGTTAATTTCTTCAGAAAACCATTAAAGTATTTATCACGCCACAATAATTTAGATGACTAGTGAGTAGCTTGCAAACAATCATTATTATTCAAAATCATCCCTTGGCTCTGCACAAACCAATCAGGCCTCAACAGAAAGGCCACTTAAGCCTGCATCCTCTGGCAGTTCATTAATGCAGGTAAATATTGGACTGAGCATGAAGACCAGCGCAACCTGCTAAGAAGGGGTAACGGTTATGGACAGAAATCATACCTCATAACACTCCATGTTACTTGTCACATCAGCCAAAAGAGTGGGGCCGACAAAGTTGCCATCCTTGTAGCCTGGCACCTATTGAAATTCAAAGCAGCTCAATGCATCGTCCCCACCCCCCCTCCCCCCGCCCCCCAAAAAAAATATGATAAGCAAGAAAAGAAAATCCATGGAATACAATCTGCATATTCATAGAATACTGGGTTGGTGCTTTTAGAGACCGAAATGCAAATCATGTATATTGCCAACAAATGAGGTCTGGAAGCACGCTAATCCCACAAGCCATGCTTGCATCTTAAAGCATTGTGCTGATACATCTTAAAGCACATGCAATAAGTAGAACTACCCCCCCTAAATTTCATCTATTCTTTCTTTATCCTTTTTTTTTTGTCTCCCTACTCAGTGGATGAGAGTAACAATATGTTGGGGTGAGAGCGATATGATGAGAAAACAGATCCATCAGTAAGCAGTTTCAAGACTCCTGTCAGCTTTCCAGAGGATAAAAAGTATCATAAGTTCTGATGCTGCAAATTTATCATCATACTGAATATTTTTCTCAAAGGAGAATTGTCATTCCAACTCTAAAAGCACCACCAGAAAGGGAAGGGTCTGCTACATATTTGCTTATCTTTTCAAAAAAAAAAAAAAAAAAAAAAAAAACCTGTGAAAATAGTGCCTAAACAAAGAGAACCCACTAACTTTAGCATAATATGAAGATAAAGCCATCTAGCAGGATGAACTACACTTAGGGTGTGTTCTGAATGATATGAGATTCTTGGATCGAAGTTGTATCTGGGATAAGAATGTAATTATGTGTATTGAGAATGGGTAAAACTGTATTGGAAATTGAAAAAGCTGTATTGAGAATTGAAAAGCTGTACTGGGAATGGTGATACAGATTCAATCCAAGAATCTCGTATCATTGGGAACACGTTAGCAATCAATCATCCAGCGTAGTCAGCTACATTCAACAATAAAAGCAAAAGAAAAGAGAGATGCATGTCAAAGGCATACCACAATATTTCTTCCATCAAGCACTAGCCTAGCACCATTTTCAGCCCCACTTTGGATCAATCTGCAGATGCGGTCCTTCGCCTATAGTAAAGAAAGTGTTGGAAACAGAAGAGAAGTACAAGACCCTAAGTAAAATGCAAGCAGCTTTGATCTGTAGGTTGAATAAGACAAATAATGAACCACCCAATCAAGTGAAATTCTAACAATTTTCTGTTTAGAAATATGAATAACAAAAGAAAAAAGGCAGTGAAAAGAACATGCAAGTTCTGCAAAATGCAAGTTGTTCTTGTTGCAAAAGTTTGTGACGTTAAAAGTTTGAAACTTAATTTGTTTAAAATAATAGTAATAAAATAAAATATAAACTTTGCAAAGTAGATGAAAAGAAAAGGAGAACAAAGAAGAGCATGAATTACGCATAACTAAAATTTGCTTGTTATTAAAGGGATACTGCAGATGCTCCCACTAACAAATAGAATTTTTTACGATCATCACATTGAAATTTTCAAGAAGACCCACTATGCTTTACGGGACAGAATGTTGGGCAGTTAAAGAACAATATACACATAAAATGAACGTAGCGGAAATGAGAATATTAAGGTGGATGAGTAGTAAAACAAGAAAAGACAAAATTAGGAATGAAATAATTCGAAAAAATTTAAAAGTAAGACCAATAAGTGATAAAATAAGAAAAAATAGATTAAGATGGTTTAGTCATGTTAAACGGAGGCCTGAAATGACACTAGTTAGGAGAGCAGAGTCTATCCAAGTAGAAAGTGGTAGGAGAATGAGAGGAAGACCCAAAAAAACATGTATGAAAGTAATTAAACAAGATTTGAACATATTACAAATTACTGAAAATTTAGTCTGTAATCGCCAAGAATAGGGCAACAGAATTCATGCAGCCGGCCCCGCCTAGGTGGGAGATGGCTTATGATGATGATGATTCACTTCAACTTGAGAAAGCCCTACATGTTAGTACAGCACAGTTTTTTGTTGTCTAGACATTAGCAACATACCTGTTTGCTTATCACTGGACCAAGGTCTGTACCAGGCTCAATGCCAGCATTTACTTTAAGTGCTTTTGCCCGCTCCACAAGACCCTCTTCCCTGGACAAAGAAGTTTATTAGATGTGATCTGGATTACTGACCAGTAACTCTTGATTCAGCATTTTGTGGATAGACCAACTTAACTACCACATAGAATCTAAGGAGCCAGACTTGAGCCAGATCTCTTTCCAGTTGAACAGAAAGTGGATCCTCAACAAAAATTAGTCCATTCATTTGTTGCCAAACAATGAGCCAGACTTTAGTACAATTTTATCAAACATAATTTCATCACATCAGCCTCTTTAGAGATTTCACGGCATAATTTGCTCAGACCAACTATTGATTGAAGAGGACTAAATTTGAAAACATTCTGTTATCTTGCAGTCTGGGATTTGATACTCTCATCAACTACGCTCATGCCTCAAGACATACAATCCATGTAGCAGAAAAGTGCCAGTTAGCCAAGGAAGCCCAGGTTAGTGATGGTAACAATAGAAAAGACAAACAGAATAAGGCTTCATATGGTGTTGCATATTGAGAGCAACTTATGCAGAAGAGCATTTATGAAAGCAATTTTTGCAGAAGCGATATTTGATGCTTCCATTGTATTTGCTTTTGAGCACTAATTTTCCCCAAAAATAGGGAAAAACAAGTACTTGCACAAACCAGCCATCCAAACACCTTTTTAAATATCGTGGCACTAAAAGGACACAAAAATTAGAGCCAAACCCACTTACCATGATTTTGATCCTCCAACAAAAACAGCGGTACTAAGTGCCATGCACCTTTGCCCTGCAGCACCAAAGCCAGCTGCAACCAAAGCATTCAATGTAGCATCGACATTCGCATCAGGCATGATTATTGCATGGTTCTTTGCACCCATGTTTGACTGAAAGCACAGCCAAGTAAGCTGGTTAATGGCTTAATGCATGTAAGCTGGTAATAACTTCTTATTTCTAGAAAAAAGGACCACATACTACTTCCATGGAAGGACATATTACCTGAACACGTTTCCCCTTAGCTGCAGCTCTAGCATAAATGTGCATTCCTGCCTAGAAATGGAGAGCAACAGCATTCATAAATTAAAGAAAGCTGTGATTTCCTCATGCAATAGTTTAGATTCAGAATGTTCCATGGCAATTCGTAAATTACATCCAAACTGAACAGATAATGAATGGTCCAAAAGAAATCTGTCAACATTTTGGTTTTGTCCAAACCCATTTGACAAATATGACAAGAAAAGGAATAATGTTTCCCAATGCAAGATGCGTAAAAACTTCAAAAATTTTTTTGAACTTCTACAACATGTAAGATGATTGACATTATTTCTCAACAAGATCGCATCATAAAGCACCTCTATGTAGGCACCTGTGCCAGTGAACTTGTAACATTTATTGTACTTGCCTAGATGCCTTAACAGAAATGTCAGAATATCTGAGACATGAAACAGATTTTTAGTCTATCATCTAGATATTCATTGAGTGGAGCACAACCTAGCAATTGACACTCAGAATGACAATGGAAGAACTCACTGTATTTGAACCAACAAATGAAATAGCCTTGATATCTTCCTCGTCACAAATGTTATTGACAACATCCTACACATTCAACCAAAAAGGAGGGATCACAGAAAGTAAAAAAATAAGAAAGAATAAACAAAAGGAAAAGTGATATGATAACCAAACCACAAGGATCATCTATATTGAAAGGCAGAAAGCAAAGAAGGTGAAATAAGTGAAATGAGGGATCTGATGGAGAAGACAAATATGTCATAACAAGTGAACATATTGGATAATCTCCAGTGCTCTGGACTTGGAACTGATGAATGAGCCCAGCAAGGAGTAGAACGAAGCATTCCCTTCCTTCATGAGGCCAGATAATGCAGCTCTTTCTTGGTTAACAATATGTGAAGGATCATTTTGGGAAGTGATAAAACTTTTGATGAAAAGTTTTTGAAAGGAGAGAAAATAATGTGATATGATAGGGTTAATGATGATGGATAAAAAGAATGAAGTTAAAATAGATAGGTTCGTTGTATGGGTAGTTGTGTAGAAATGATCAAAAAGTAGGGTAGTTATATAGAAATATGTGAAAAAATAATTAAAAAATAGGATAGTTGAGTGAAATGTTTTAGATTGAAAAGTTTTAAGTGAAAAGTTTTATCTTTTAACAAACACACCTGAAACGTTAAAGGACTGAGCATATGGAAACAAACAAAGAAAGAAAACAGACATTGGTGCCATGCACAATATTTAAAACACCATTGGGTAAGCCAGCCTCCATTGCTAGCTCCGCAAGCATCATAGCAGCACCTACAAGAACACTGCCGCAGATTATTTAGCTGTAAATGTTTATTTAGAAGGTTAGTTTATACTCTCAACAATTGAAAATAATGATTCATCCGAGGATCCTTAAGGAAGTTGACATTTCTTTCGATATGCTAAGCAATTAAATATAATCATGATGCCACATAAGTAACTTCTGTCACTTTAAAATACATGACTTATTTTCCCGAAATATCTCTATATACTTTATTCCTCAAAATCAGACTCCAGGCACCATCCAGACAGAAAAGTTCAGGGCTCCCAATTCTTTGTGTAAAAGATATTACAACAACACGGCGCTAGGGTCAAGCTCATAAACTGGTAAAGAATGTATTGCCGATCCAAAACCAACCAGGTTTTTAGACAACCATGCCCATAATTAGATTAACTTCAAAAAATAAGCAGCTTACATGTGAACTGCAAGTTCTTCAATATGCTACTGTATGAACAAGATGATGACATATTCCAACGTCATAATTGTGCCGATTTATTTGCCACATGATGAATTCTAATGGTTAGTAGTTTTAGAACAAGTCGCAGCAGCCCATGTTCCATAAAATTCTATCCACCAACAGAAATGATTGGAAAAAATCAAACTTGTCCTTGAAAGACCTTCATGTAGTTCCCTAAGGCTAACTTAATGAAAAAGAGGGTTCATATACATGCAAGAAGAAGAAGGAAACCACCTGGATCTTTCTCTGATGGCTTCAAAACAAATGTATTTCCACACGTCACTGCCACTGGGAACATCTACAAAAAGCATAAAACAAATAATCAGGAAAAAAGCTAATGAGCCTATCTAGATTTGAGTGTGTTTGTGATCACATGTAATCTGTTTGCCAGTAATCTATCTCAGGCTCTTAGCATCTTCCATAGCAATGATTGTTGGGAAAGTTGTATAGAATCATCCTAAACCACCAAATGAATAGCTTATCACATAGGAAAAAAGAATTAATAAATGAAGAAAATACAAAAAGCTTACCCATAAGGGTATCATAGCAGGAAAATTGAATGGACATATCCCAGCACAAACACCAAGGGGTTCTCTAATGCTAAATGTGTCAATGCCACTTGATACATTGGAAACAAATCCCCCCATCTGCAGAGTAGCCATTCCACAAGCGTGTTCGACCACCTCTGCAAAACAAAATCCAATAATGCACTTACGCACATGACCTATCACTGAGTGAACCTAACATTCTGATTAATGACAAATGATAAATTCTATCAACATGTAATCCCAGAATATGAGTTGAGATATTCATAAGAAGCCCTTCCAATAGTCAGTCTAAAGAAAGATCAACCGATATTCACCATTTTCTGCTTGTGTGTGCGTGTGCATGCATGGCTTATCAATGGTGAAGTTCAGCATAAGAAAGATCAAAGAACCTATCCATAGATTTAAACAAACAGAAAATCATATGAACTAAGCACAAAAAAAAAAGGAGAAAAAGGTGCCATGCTCTTACCTAATCCACGGAATACATCACCCTGTGCATCACGTATTGTTTTCCCTTGTTCAGTAGTAATATTCAAGGCAAGTTTATCCTGATATGTAGCATAGAAATATTATACAGCTGATCCAATATTAAGAGAACATTATAGTATAGCATTTGTTAAATACTAACCATGTCTCTACGAATGAGTTCTTGGAGCTTGAACATGACACGTTGGCGAGCAGTGACTGGTGTATTCCTCCATGAACGAAAAGCCTGCTTTGCCGCAGTCACTGCAGCTTTGAACTCTTCATTGGTAGTTAATGGTACTTGAGAAACAACCTCCTGTGTAGCCTACAGAAGAAATAAGATAGCTTAACAACTCCCCGAATATAGCTTAACAACTCCCTGTATATCTTTCTAATCACAGTGCCATATGACCAATGGACGTCCCCGCCACCATATCCATAGCCAGATAGTTCCTATTAAGGATGCTAGGAAGGGAAACACTGATCAGGGAATTTCAACAAACCCAGTTCACTTCTTTGACAATTTCTATGAATGTAGCGGTTGTCCAACAGCATAGTTCTCATAACCTGCCAACTAAGAGATTACATCGAGGTAAATCCTGCTATTAGTTGGGAGATACAAGTCGCATGCGGGATACCCATCTAATCCAGTCCATCCCCATCGCGGATGATGTTTATTACTAAGATAATTTTTTGGTCCGTTTGCGTTGAACAGTTCCTGTTCAATTTGATAATGCAACAAGAAAGTAGAGATCACTCCAACAGCTCGATGATTGCATATTAAAAAGCATGTCGATCATAACTACGAGTGCGCCGCTGATGAGAACAAACATTTGCTGCGCATAGCTAATTCCAATAACCACGTCCTAAGGAGAAACGGGTATGAATCAAATACTTACAGGATTGAGAACATCGATTGTGACATTCGACTGAGAATCCACGAACTCACCTCCGATGAGATTCCGAAGCCTCGCCTACAATGGAATAAAAAATACACAAAAAAAAGGAATAATAATAATAATCCTCACGAACTGCAAAAATCTCCACATCACAGCTCCTAGCCGGATCATTACAGATATCAAAAAGAACTGACAAAGTGCACGTTCTAATCAATTACAATAATTAAAGGGGGACAATCATTTCAGCATGGAAGCAGCAATATTTGGGAGTCTAAACAAGTTCGAATTCTGCGACAGTGGATTTCAATAAGAAATCCACAAACTTGAATAAGAAATCGAAATAAAAAACGCTTTTAATGCACGCAATGATTACCGGAGAGGAGCGTCGGCTGATCGGTGATGTATCGGTGGCGGTGGAGAAACGCAAGACTCCAGAAGCGAAAACCAGCGGCTTCCATGGCTGGAAGCTTTTTCTTGCTGCAGCATAGACGGAGGATTACAAATAAAGAATCGAAAAGGAAGAGTTCAGGGAAATTTTTTCCTACCTTTCCCAAGCGAAGTTCGCAACATCTCTCTGTTGCTAAGCGATTATTTAGGAAGGATCCTGAGTTGGACGCCCAATAGCACAAGACACTGAAGAGAGTGCGACAGTAGAAATGAAAAATAATATCAATACAGTAGACACAGTCAACCGTCTGCAAGTTGCAGCCATTGCCTCTTCTTTTTTTCCTTTTGAGGCCGTTCCGTTGTCTTTTTTTTTTTTTTGATAAAAGCCGTTCCGTTGTCTTTGGCGCAACCAGAAGCGTGCAAAGCTATCCGACTGCCAAAGGTGGGAGACCCTAGCACGCTCCCGAAACCGGCTGAGGCCTATCCCGATCATCGCGATGTAGACAGGATGAGGTCCATTTATAATGTGAGCGATCTTTCATTTTTAAATCTTAACAATTTTACTTTTGGGTGTGTTTGGAAATGGATAAAACTTTTGATGAAAAATTTTGAAGAGTAAAAGTTGGCAAATAATTTGATATGATAGGGGTAATCATGAGAAGTAAAGATGATAAAGTTAAAATAGATAAGTTAGTTGTGTGTGTAGTTGTGTAGAAATGATTGAAAAGTAGGATAGTGATGGAGAATGAAAAGTTTTAGATTGAAAAGTTTTAACATGACACTTTTTAACCATGGGTATGTTTGACAATGGTTAAAAAGTGTCAAGTTAAAACTTTTCAAGCTAAAACTTTTCATTCTCCACAACTATCACATTTTTTAATTATTTTTTTCACATTTTCCTATACAACTATTCTACTTTTTAATTATTTATACACAACTACCCACACAACTAACCTATTTATTTTAACTTTATCATCTTTACTACTAATCATTACTCCTATCATATCATATCATTTGACAACTTTTACTCTTCAAAACTTTTCATCAAAAGTTTTACCTATTCCCAAACACTTCCCATATGTGTTTGTCATATGTCAAAACTTTTTGAATTAACATGTCACTTTTATCATTTCTACACCGTGTGTTTGTCATCTGTCAAAACTTTTTGAATTAAAACTTTTTAATATAAAATTTTTTAAACTATATAATTATCTTATTTTTAAATTATTTCTTCACATTTTCCTGTACAATTATTCTACTTTTCAATTATCCATACAATTAACTTATCTATTTTAATTTTATTCTTTTTACTCTTCCTCATCACCTCTGTTATATCATATTAATTTCTCTTATACCAAAAATTTTTCATCCAAAATTTTATTACTCCTCAAACATACGCCTAATATAACTTATTATTTCTAAGTATTCAATCCATTTCGATGATCTTAAACTTGCTTTAGCTCTATTTGATTATATTCGAATTTGAATTACTTTTTTATCTTAATTGCAAAATCATGTTTTTTACTAACAATTCTATTTTTATATTGTAAATTTTTATAATTACCTCTTTTTATTGGTTTTGATAATGACAAACATTGTGCATTTGTGCTATTGATTTTGATTTTGTGAAGTTGTGTTTGGTGCTTTTGGACAAGATTTTGAAAAATATGATGTGTTTGTATAATTATTATTTTAAGTTTATAACACAAATTATAATAAGATAAGAATGAACTTCATAAATAACTTAAGAATAGAATATGCATGTTGAAATGCTTAAAATAATCTTGGAATATGCTTAACTGATAGCTTTACTTGGAATATAATATGAAATATGCTTAATATTGAGCAAAGATTGGTATATTTGTTTATGATTATCTTGAGTTGATTAACATGCTTGAAGTAGGATTTTTCCCCAAATTTTGTAAAATCAGAAAAAAGGTTGACTTTCTGTCTGAAAAAGGTCAACTTTTTCATGGTGAAAACTCTTTGACCCGTTTGGAGCACAAAATAGTCAACCTTCTGACAAAAAAAAAAACATCTAATGTTTTATGGGTAGCAGATTTTCAAATTTTAATGAGTTATGATATACATAAAGACTCTTTAGCCTATCTTTTATGTCATGTTTCAAGTGATCAAGCGATTATAAAGAAAAACTTGGAATAGCTAGAAGGCATCAGAAAATTAAGAAAAAAAACCCACATGCAAATTTGAAAGATTCCAAAAGACTTCATTGTCAGATAGCTTCTGTAGAAGTTGAAATGTGAAACTAAACTGCTAAAGTTGTAAATTCTTGAAAATACTGTTGTTGAGAATTCAAAGCTATAAAGTGTTGATTAATTTAAGAGTAGCTGCTCTTGCATAAGTGCTAAACTAGTTTGCTTTTTATTTAAAGTTTTGTTCTTTGTATTATCTTAGTGTTGATGGTGATCAAACTAAGAGAAAAGTTGTAATACCTTGGCGTTGATAGTGATCAAATCAAGACGAAGTGAATCAAAGTGAATTAAAGTATTGATTACTTTACAAGCCCACATGGAGTTTAATACCAATTCAGAAGATAGATAAACAAATTATACTATTGTCACTTGTGTGTTAAAATTGATTAGTAGAACCAAAGTCGTTATGCTTTGACAGTGAAGTATGATAGAGATGTTAGAACTACTATCTACGTTATTGTCTTTATGGTTTGATTTTATTATTGTATTTGTATTTTTACTTAATTTACATCATTTGAATAATTATCACATGGGACCAACATCCATCATTGTCTACATTTCTTACCTTCTAATATATAATTTAATATATATGCTATCAATTTCTATGTTACTAGGTTACATAGAGGTACTTTCAAGTAATCCCTCTATTTTTCATACATTCATTATCAATGCAAAATACAACCTATTTATTTTATTTAATGTTATTTATTTGCTAAGAGTCAGTTTCATCTAAATCAAATATGTACATGGGTTAGATTTGTTAAAAATAAATATGTTTATGCGTAAATTTGAAAAAATATTTAGATTCATTCACATGCGTACTAGAATATAGTAATATGTTATAAAATATCTACATGATAATGATATTTTAGATAATTTAGATATTAAAAATACTATTTTAAAAGTGATATTTAATACTAAATTATTTATTACGTTAAATTTTATACATTTGTAGATAGGTTCAAGCACATTGATATTAGATAAATAAAAGAATTTTCATAATAATAAAAATGATGTTAAATACAATAAATGAAGTGAATTTTTTATCAATAATCAAAATATTAAAAATAAATAGAGTTACATTGAAGAATGGGTTTATAAAAGCCTTCTTGGAAGAACCTAATCTATTTAAATTTTCTTTAAGGGGTTGGTTTGGTATTTGGTAAAAGAAACTAAAAGAAAATTCAGTAATTTTTTGGAAGATAGATATAAGCATTGACATTAAGAACCTTTGCATATGAATATATTATGGGTGTGTTTGGGAAGTTGTAAAACTTTCGATGAAAAGTTTTTTATGTAAAAGTTGTCAAATCAGTAGAAAATGAGGTGATATTGTAGGGGTAATGATAAGGAATAAAGAGAATAAATTTAAAATAAATAGGTTAGTTGTATTGGTTGTTGTGTAGAAATGATTGAAAAGTATGGTTGTGGTATAGAAAGATGTGTAAAAAATAATTTAAAAAAGAGTAGTTATGGAGATTGAAAAGTTTTAGATTGAAAAGTTTTAACTTGACGTTTTTTTCAAATTGTCAAACACACCCTATATCTTCAATTTTGTTTTCTTTACTTTTAATCATTGTGCTGTTATATTACATCACTCTCCTGTGCTTTTATCTCTTGTTTTATATATTATATTTATATGATATCTTAACTTTCTAATTACTTTGCTTTGCAATTATTTTTAGAACTTTTGCATATTAATATATTATATCTTCAATTTTATTTTCTTTACTTTTAATCATTGTGTTGTTATATTACATCACTCTCCTGTGCTTTTATCTCTTGTTTTATATATTATATTTATATGATATCTTAACTTTCTAATTACTTTGCTTTGCAATTAGTTTTAGAACCTTTGCATATGAATATATTATATCTTCAATTTTGTTTTCTTTACTTTTAATCATTGTGCTGTTATATTACATCACTCTCCTGTGCTTTTATCTCTTGTTTTATATATTATATTTATATGATATCTTAACTTTCTAATTACTTTGCTTTGCAATTATTTTTAGAACTTTTGCATATTAATATATTATATCTTCAATTTTATTTTCTTTACTTTTAATCATTGTGCTGATATAATCACTCTCTTGTTTTAAATTTTTTTTCCAAAAACTTATCTCGTTTTTCTCAGTAGCAAACAGACCGATATTTTGTTTATAAAAAAAAATTGATAGTTTTTCTTAGCTACCTTTTTTTACTATTATATATACATTTCAATTATTTTTCGCATATGTTTATATACCCGCTTTATCTATTTTGTTTTTCCATAATAGTCATCCCTATTATATCACATCGCACCCTCATTTTTTCAAAAAAAATTGCACAGTTTTTTCACTTTTAAAATCTAATTACATTGGATGATTCCACGTAATAGTTTCTTAAGACGAGAGATTTGAGGATCTTAGAAGCTCCGTTACTTAAGTAAAAATATCGATTCAGAAATAATTAATATGAACCTATTGAAGGATTCCAGCGTAAATATCAATAAAAAAACGTGATGTGTTTTTGAGCATAGAATTGGCCTGGGTTATGCATGTACCAATTATATGTGGTAAAATAAAAGTGAAAAACACTCGAAAATCAATGGACTAGCTAAGGGCCGTGCGTAATAGGATTTGTTTGATATTTGATAAAATTTTAAATGATTTTTTTTTAAATGAAAGAAACGAGGGTTTTTTGCATTTTGGCCCCTATAACTTAGCTTATTTGCTTTATAGCCCATGAGTTTCATTAATTTGCTTTTTAGATCATGTAAGTTTACTTTATTTGTATTTTAGTCCTTTCCGTTAAGTGCATATATAAGTCAACTCGTGCTCATGAGTCGACTCATAAACATGAGTGGAACGTAAGTTGACTTATGAGCATGAGTCGATTAACCTTACTGTTAATCGCGTATATGAGTTGACTCATGCTCATGAGTCGACTCAAAAGCATGAAAACAAGAGTTGACTCATATTCATGAGTTGCACTTTACGACAGAGTTTTAATAGTAGGGACTAAAATGCAAATAGGACAAACTTATAGGATTTAAAAAGCAAATACGTGAAACTCGTGAGCTAAAAAGCAAATACGCTAAGTTAAAAAGACCAAAATGCAAAAAGTTAGAGAAGTGTTGCAATATGATGGAGTAATGATAATAAGTAAAGAAAGTAAAATCAAAATAGAAGGTAGTTGATTCGGATGACTAGGGAAATAATTAACAAGTAAAATAATTGTATAAAGTAAAAAATAATAATTATACAAAGTGAAAGGCTTTAGATTAAAATTTTTAAAATTATAAATTACATAAAATATCCAACACACAATAAATTTTTTTGTTCTACTTTTGCTCTAGTTCCATGAATTTTTTTTTTTTATAGTATGTTTGGGAAATAATAAAATTTTTGATAAAAAATTTTTACCCCGAAAGTTTTTAAAGTGGAAGAAAAATATGTTAAAGTAATAATAATGAAAAAAGAGAATAAAGTTAAAACAGATAAGTTAGATGTATAAAAAATTATGTAAAAATGATTAAAAAGTATAACGGTTGTATAAGAAGAAGTGAAAAAATAATTAAAATAAAATAATTTGAGAGAATAAAAAGTTTTAGATTAAAAATTTTAGTTTAAAAGATTTTAGGCGTAGATAAGTACCCCAAAACGAAGTTTACTTGGGCTGGAAGCCTCGAACTACTATGGTCATGCATGGTAATTGTTGGCATGCATCGAACGTTGTGTATGGTGACTCAAGCATGGTCATCGTAATTCATGCCATCATCAATCGATGATGCCAGACAAAATGGAAACAAACCATCTATTGCCCATGAAGCTGGCTGCCATATTACACTTGTACGTCACCAACTGACAGGAGAAGCGTTTTAATTTTTTACTGCTGATCAGTCCATAATTACAACTGACCCCACAGTTCTGATCTGGTGCTCCAACTTGCCCAGTAGGCCTGCTTACGAAACCGATTTGCCAGTTCCATTCCTCCTGCCTAGCTGCAAGTCTGCAACCACGAACTAAACAAACCATACAAATTTTAAATGACCGTTTCACTTCGTGGACCTGGCTAGCTCAGCCTCTCTTAGACGACGAGCAAGGAGGGAGAGAGGATCCACAGAAAAAAAAAAAAAAAGGCAGGCAGGCAGAGAGGAACATGCTGGGTCCATTGGCTATTGCATGCATGTGCTGGCACGTGTTACCAGTCATCAATATACGTATATACTATCTCTTTACTCAAATTTTAAACTACGGTGTTTCGACTCTCCTAAATGCAAAATAATTTTAAGAGCATAGCTATCGTAATAAAGCTATATTATATATTTTCATTTATTATCCATCTGTCTTTCTAACTTTATTAACGTTGTGTTCACGTGCTGCCATGTACATATAATTTTTTTTCAAATGGATTTTGGTACTATCTAGGAACTTGAATTTTTGTAGAACTTTGGAAGGGTGTTAAAATGAAAAAAAATATTTTGAAAATTGTATGCTTGATATATAATGATAGAGTTATTGCTGGAACAAATAAAGTAATCGTAAGGAAAAATGATTGAAGCATATGAGTAAAGTTGAAAAATAAAATTATTAAGTAATTAAATAATTTAGGAAAAATTCATTTCACGCCCCATAACATTTGCTTCAAATTCATTATATATCCATAATATTTTGAAATTCCTCAAATATCTATAATATTTTACTAGAAATTTTTTGCATGCCCATACCATCAATACAACCGTTATCTACTTTATTAAAAAGATAATTTTATCTATTCGAAATTTCCCAATTAAGATCGTTCAACCCTAATATAACTTAATTAATGATAGTAATTCATTAATACGTGACATTAAATAATTCAAGAATCATATCAAAATTGAATTATTTTATTTAAGAAAAATATAAATTTACAAAATTGTCTTTTTAATGGGATAAACAATGATTGTATTAACGACGTGAGTATAATAAGAATTGAATGTGAAATATTATAAGTATAAGAGAAATTTGTGAAATATTACGTCTATATTAAAAATTAGGTAAAAATATTGTAAATATAGAATGAATTTTTCCAACAATTGTGCAGTAAATAGAGCAAAATCATAGAAAACCACTAATGCCCTTTGTTTGAGCCAAAGCCACGTAAACGACCAAGTTTTGGAAAATGCCCTGCAGACAAAAGAGGTCAACATGTTGGACTGCCACGGCACTGCGGCAGGCAATCCCCGGGTGTTGGGCTATCGGCAGGGACGGCCTATAGCGACGCGGCAGAGAGTGTGAGAAGATGCTCACACGCATCAAATGAGGAGAAAAAAAGAAGCTCTAGTACAGACACATTTAATCTTTCTGTGCGTCGGGCCAAAGACCTTATTCCAACAGTATAGATTAAATTAGATTTGAGAATGACGTTCAAATGCATGTAAATTAAACGGTAGTTTGACTGGACGCGGGGCAAAGGCCTTAGTCCAACGGCATAGATTAAGGGTGTATTTAGAAGATGATAAATTTTTTGAAGAACGGTTTTGCGTTCAAAAGTTTTTGAAATAAAAAGTTATAAAAATGTGAAAAATAATTAAAAGATAATGTAACTATAAAATGGTAAAGTTTTAAATGGTAAAGTTTTGGTTGAAAAATTTTGTCATGAAAGAAATGTACCCTAAGTTATACTTGAGATTGACATTCAAATCCTGGATGTAAATAAATTAAACAATAATTTGACCGGACGTTTCGTGCATGTGTGGAAAGAAGAAGGAGAGTTTTATCCGTGCGTGTGGAGAAAGGAGTGCGCACTGCGCAGACGGGACCTGTGGTTGGCAGCGCAGTAGCAGTGGAAGCTGCTGGAAACGTTGGCATGCATGTCATAAATATAGTTACCTGCACGATAACGATTTGACCTGGACATGCTGCATACATGGTAGATACTCTGTCAACGATGCCGCTCTGATATTCGAGCTCGAGAAACTCGATCAACGAAGTACGTACCAATATGTACGAATGTCTGTTTAGCTGGATGAGGATGCAACCGCGTGCACGTTTTTTAACAAATTATTTAAGGTGTCCTTGAAAAGGGCCAAAATTTTTGGTGCTCGTTTATTTTAACAACAATTATTTTCCAACTCCGCAACTACCTTATTTTAGAAGATTTCTTCACATATTTTTATACAATTATTTTATACTTTAATTTTTTTGTGTAATTATCCATATAATTAACTTATTTTTTTTACACGTCATCATTACCCTTATCATATTATATCATTTTTCTACCAACTTAATAACTTTTACACTAAAAAATTTTCATTCAAAAGTTTTATCATTCCAAACACATCCTTAATATAAAAAGTTTTGGTACAAAAGTTTTTGAAAGAAGATAAAATAATGTGATATAATAAGGGTAATGATGATGAGTAAAGAAAATAAAATTTAAATAGATAGATTAAATATATGGGTAGTTGCATGTAAATGATTAAAAAGTATGGTAGTTATATAAGAAGAGTAAAAAATAATTAAAAATTAGGATAGTTGTATAAAATAAAAAGTTTTAGAGGTCATTTGGTAATGAATATTTTTTAGAATTTTGCGGTGGGGTGGGGTGGAGAATGAAAAATGGAATTTTTGAAAAATATGTGAAATAAAATAGTATGGATAAAGTAGAAATAAATAGAGTAATTGAAGAAAAATGATTGTATTACAAAGATAAAGTTGGAGAAATATAACTATTGTGTTATTAAATGGTGCGTTGAAAAATAAAATAGATTGCAATTTTTCATCGTTTCCCATAGTTTACCATACATGCATGTTAACAAATGTTCCTTGAGCTTGAAATATTTTTGGTATAAATAAATATTCTTTTAGTAACACAACAACTATATTCCAACTTTGCCCTTGTACATTAATCATTTTGTTATCGATTCAATTTATTTCAACTTTATTCTCATCATTTCATATTAATCACATAATTCTCAAAATATTTTATTTTTCACTCTCCAACTCATCCCACAATCCCATCACAACTTATCATACAAAACATCCCCATAATTTCAAACATTTTCTATTGCACATGTGTTCTACTCATTTTTCTATTTTTAGACAATTATACAGTTTATAGTATCTATTTATTGTATTTTCCTTTTTAGATAGGTGACAAATATCTCTTATACATACTTTTTTAAAAATAATTTTTTTATGCATAACTACTTTTTTTTTTATATTCTAATTTTTTTACGGTACTAACATTTTTTATCCTTATGATTGAGTAATTGAGGTATGGAAGTACATGGGAGATGTAGGTGCAACATAGTTAACAAATTTTTTTAATAAGATTATAAAAACAACTTTAATGCCAAGTGAATGGAGGAAAAATATTATAGTTCTAATATATAAAAATAAGGGAGATATTCAAAATTGTGCAAATTATCGTGGAATAAAATTAATGAGTCATACTATGAAATTATGGGAAAGAGTAATTAAATATAGACTAAGACGGGAAACTAATGTATCTGAAAATCAATTTGGTTTTATGTCAGGAAGATCAACCACTGAAGCTATTTTCTTACTTAGACAACTATTTGAAAAGTATAGGGAGAAGAAAAAGAACTTATACATGATTTTTATTGATTTAGAAAAAGCTTATGATCAAGTACCAAGAAAGTTAATATGACAAGTGATGAGAAAAAAAGGAATTAATGACAAATACATTGATATTATTAAAGATATGTATGAAGGGACTGTTACGAATGTGAGGACCATTAATGGAGATACTAATGTCTTCCCAGTTAAAATAGGTCTACATCAAAGCTCAGCTTTGAGTCCTTATCTTTTTACCTTAGTAATAGATGAAATTACTAAACATCTCCAAAAAGAAGTACCTTGATGTATGTTATTTGCAGATGACATTGTTCTAATATATGAAACTAAAGAAAGACTAAATTTTAAATTGAATAGGTGGGTAGATGCTTTAAAATCTAATGGTTTTAGAATTAGTCGCACTAAAACTAAATATATGAAATGCAATTTTAATAATCGTGAGAATCCGGATGAGGAACCAATTAAGATTTTAGATCAAGTAATAACAAGAACTAATCACTTTCGGTACTTAGGATCAATAGTTCAAAAGAATGGGAAAGTTGAAAAAAATATAATATATAGAATTCAAGCAAGATGGAAGAAATGAAGAAGTGTGTCAGAAATTTTATATGACCGTCGAGTTCCAATCAAATTAAAAGAAAAATTTTATAAGACCGCGATTAGACCTGCCATGCTTTATGGGGCAGAATGTTGGGCAGTTAAAGAACAACATATATAAAAAATGAACATAGCGGAAATGACAATGTTAAGGTGGATGGGTAGTAAAATAAGAAAAGATAAAATTAAGAATGAAATAATTCGAGAAAACTTAAAAGTCAGACTGATTTGTGATAAAATGAGAGAAAATAGATTAAGATGGTTTGGTCATGTTAAAAGGAGGCATGAAATAGCACCGGTTAGGAAAACAGAGTCTATCCAAGTAGAAGGTGGTAAGAGAATGAGAGGAAAACCCAAAAAACGTGGATGAAAGTAATTAAACAAGATTTAAAAATATTATAAATTATAGAAAATTTAGTCTTAAATCACCAAGAATGGCGTAACAGAATCCATGCAGCCGACCCCACCTAGGTGGGAAATGGCTTATGATGATGATGATAATATCACGTTATGTTCATAATTTTTAAAAATATTTTTTCTCCACTTCCCTCCTTACTTTATCATTGCCAAGATAGTTTTAATATTCTTAAGATATATTTTTCAATTTTTAATATAATTTTTTACATTTATAATACAATTTCGTCTATTCTCATTACACATAATTGTATTTTCATCTCATTTCTCATCCTATTTAAGCATCTCAAATCCTTCAAAACAAGCCCTTGAAAAACCTTATTGTAAAAAAAAAAAAGTTCAACACACAATACGTTTTTAAAAAATTAATAATTCAAACTTTACGCAAGAATCAAAATCTAATTTTTAAGCACATAACTTAGCAAAAAGTGGTTTTTTTAAGAACCCATAAAAATACAAATATGCATCCCTTGAAATAAACAAGCATAGAATTTTGTCCGCGCTGCCCGCCTCAATGGGCCCCTCATCATCGTCTCTATTGCATTATATAACACTCTTAGCTTTAAGTAGTATTCAATGTACTCAGGTGTATTGAAATTTAAGTGTTGTTAGGGTATAAAATTCATTTTAAAATTTTTTGAAATTTTTAAATAAAATCGTACATTTAAGTGTATTTAACATATCCAATAAAAAAAAAGTGTATTTAACATATGTATTAAGTTTTTTTAAATTTAAGTTTTCTTATTTTTGGAGATGTATATATATTTTTGGTTTTAAAAATAAGTTGGTTTTAGTCATTTTTAATGACTAAAATACCCTTTTTTAAAAATAACAAAACATATATTTTCAAAAATAATAAAACTTGGCTTATATATTAAATATATCTAGATTAGTGGTTGTATAAAAAAAAATTTAAAAAATTAAAATATAAGTTTTGCACCCGGAGGTACTTAAATTTACAACTTCTTACCTTTTCAAAAAAATTAATATTTTTCACCAATTTTTTACGGATCGTCAGACAACCGTTTAACATACTACAAGTCTTTTCTATAATACTCATCCAAACAAATATATAGTATGCCCTCTTTTTCTTGTTCAAAAAATATTTATTTTATTCTTATATGTTTTTTATGGGTATTCATATATCACATCATGTAAATTTGTATTGCATGTAAATTTGTATTGCAATAGATCCTAGGCCATTCTTACAATATTTGAATACCGTTCTATAAATATCTTACTAATATTTCAATTTTTCGGCCATTCTTAAAATATTTGAATACCGTTCTATAAATATCTTACTAATATTTCAATTTTTCCTACACTATTTCCTAACTCCCACAAAAGTTTCGGCAGAAATACGCCACCATTGAACACTTGAAAATTCTATATTTGAATGAAATTTATATTAGGATGAGAATGCAATGATGTATATTGGAAATAAAAAAAAAATTGTGTTACAAATATAAGAAATTGCCTTGAAAATTGAAAAAAATCATCTTTAAAATAAAAAATACAAATTTCATTCAAATAATTCACTGCATTTTGTTCGTCATGACATTTTAAGTTTCATTTTGTAAAGCACACATGTATGATGTACCATCCTTTTACAAGAGTAAAAATTCAAGTAAAATATATACTAAAATAAGTTCAAATTTTTTTTTATTTAAATGACTATAACTGAAAATGAGAAAAGATAAAATAACGGTATACAAATATTAAATCCGAAACATCCTTGGAGGCTATCTTTTTAATTATTTATTTTTATAACAGACTGTCCTTTTATTTTAACTTATCCGTATTGTTCAAATTTTATGGGATGTGTCCGTAGAGACCTTTCTATCTTAACTTCTAAACGGCCCACCTCAGTGTTGAATTTTTTCCTTTATATATTTATATGTTAATTTGATGCAGCCCGGCCCATAAAATTCGTTTGCAAATATGATCCAGTAACGAAATAAGGGCTGTAAAGAAGCTACTTCTCGCTAGGGGTTTTAGACGCTAACATTACCTTAAATTTCTGTAAAGTTGATAAATAGTTCAATGATCTATTGATCTTGCATATCCATTTATTACTTCGTTAAGTAATTGACAAGTCCAAAATTAACTAGTTTAGCTAAATCAAATTAAGAACTTAAATCATCAAATGTATAATATAAAGCAATGAAGACACCAAATTTTCATGAAAAATGAGTGATTCATGAACACAAGATCGCCTGCAAAACTATGATCCAATTAGACAGTGATTCTACTACTGAGAGTTTGAAGTTGCAACCCAATATGAGTAAAAGGCTAGCATGTTTTTTCTCTACGTGGAGATCCCCTTTCATAAAGATGCCTCCTAATTTTAAACACAGTTTTTGAGGTCGTCGCATGTGCTTAGCATTAAGGGTGTACATGTAATCATCGCCATCGAATCTTTGATTGGTAGAGTGCAAGACGAGAACTTATGTGGGCGGCTTATGATGAGCGAGCTGGCTCTAGCCTTTGTAACCGTCCATGTCGCATTTAATACCGAGCGATTTTATTCAGCTCAAGAACTATTGCATTAATTGGCTTTATTTTGGGTGGAAAGATATAAACGAGGGCTGCTCTTACGTGTGAGAGAGTCAATTCGTCCTCTATCAATAATGATTTATATAATTTTTTCGTTTTCTTCTTGTGTGCATTGATTTCTCTGTGTTTAGTCCTTTTCTACGAGGAGGGTGTGGGTATGCAAATATATAGCCTTAAATTTCTATAAACTTGTTATATAATATGCCATTTTGAATCATAATAATATAATCTAGTAATTTTATTATTTATATTTATTTTATCAAGACTGAACTGCCTATCAAAACTACACCATATTTTTTAAATTTTAAATTAAATACATCTAAGGGTAGTGGTGAACCTATCAAGTGACTGGGTAAATGTGTAGCTATCCCGAGAATTTTCTACCATCCTTTAGCATTCAATTAGCATGGTCTAGCATTAGTCGGAAAGGCAACTGTCATTCTTTGAAGAGTGGTGAAACTTAAGTGCACTTAAGTGCAAAACTTATTTTTAAAAGTTTTACTTGTATATTAAATTTTATCATTTTTGGATATATGTATATATTTTTTATTTTTTAAAAAACAAGAGAGTTTTGGTCATTTTTTTATGGTAGAGGGTTTTAGTCATTTTAAATGACTAAAATACTACTATTTTTAAAAATAAAAATGTGTATACATATCTCCAAAAATAATCAAGCTTAGTTTATAAATTAAATACGCCTAGATTAAAACTTTTAAAAATAGGTTTGCACCCAAGTTCACTAAAATTTCTTTAATGTTTCATCAATTCGGATACAAATTTTAAAAAAAACCGGCGCTAAGCCGGACTACTTTCCTACGGTTAGACCAGTCCAGCCGGTCCAGTTTTTAAAACACTCAGGCAAAGTATTTCATATAATGTTTTTTGAACCGCAAGGTGTATCAACGCAAGTGGGGTAAAAACTTTAGCACGTGATCAGGTTGGTATCTTTGAAATTGGATGCAACGCAATATACCAGCTCGTCTTTCTTCTCTAGTGCCGGGGTAGTACAGCAGGTGTCTGCGGCAGATGATGACCAATATATATACGTGACAGGCGAGGGCAAGCGCATGATTCCACCGATGCAATTGCATGCATGGCGAGGGCGTCGACGACGCTGGAAGAAAAGATGACTGACCGCAAAACGCATTACGTTTCACGTGGAATCCAACTCGTCGAGGCTCGCTTGCTCCTCGTGTTCGTGTAATCGGGTTACATATCAGTAATTTTATGCAACTTATTCAATTTTTAATATATATTCATTGTATTTAATATTATTTATTTAAAAATAATATAAATTTTATCAAAATTAAATATGCACATGAGCCATATTTGTTAAAAAATAAATATATTTGTGTGTGTATACAGGACTCTACTTCTATATAACCAACTTACACAGAAGCCGTCTCATATAATTCCTTCAATTTTTACGATATTGATGATTGATTTAAAATTTAATTTATTAATTATATTTAATATCACTTGTTTATCTAAGATATTATATTATATTTCATCCGAAGCAAGTATGTGCATGAGCCATATTTGCTCATATACATATATTCATGTGTAAATTACAAAAAATACTTAGATACATCATACACATATTAGAATGTAATAGTGCTTTATAAAATCATTTATCGATACAGTGACGATATTTTAGATAATTTAGATATTAGAAAAACTATTTTAAAGTTGATATTTTAGCATTGAATTATTTTATTATGTTGATTTTATACATTTATCGATAAAACTTATATACAATGAAATATAAAAATAAAAGAATTTTTAAGATGCTATAAATGATGCTAAATACAATTGATGTAATAAATCTTCCATCAACAATCAAGGATCCTTTTTAACAATGGAGAAGGTTACATCCTTTTTAAAAGTGGAGAAGGTTACATCCTTTTTGAAAATGGAAAAGATTGCGTATAAGCAGGGACAATATATATAGACAAGTATACATATCCTTGCATTATTCATTGCATGCATGCTATAAGAGACGCACGTTCTATTGATTATTGTAAAAGGTATTTCATTAGGACGTTCGATGTACATAATTAACTTACTGAATAATATGTTGCTTGCATTGGTATCTATATATCTATGCGCTGCATGCATGCAAGGATCATTTTTAAACTTAGTTGAAAGGGATTACACTGATCATCATCCATTCATTTAAAATACCGTAAGTATCACTGAATTGATCTTAAAAACTTAATTAGCACGTGCTTTGTGTTCGTTGGTTCTCTTCTGATTCTGAGTCTTTGTGATGATTTAATTTGGCACATAAATATATAGAATTTGCGTGTTTCATGATTATCCTACTATTAAGGGTTTGTCTTTGACAGTTAACTAAGTTTAGACATTTAATGGTAATGGTGTTGCATAAAATCTTAGTGCAAGCTGTTCCTTGAAATTCATTTATCATCCTGCCACGACTTAAACGTCCTCTTATAGTCTTAATAAAAGACATACCACAACATTGAAATAACTGGAAAGTGAATATGATTTTTTTTGTTTTTAAAAAAAATTCCGTATGTCTATCGAATCCAAAGATATTAAAGAAGCATTCGTACCTGACTGTGTATTTTTGTCATAGATGAATAATTCGATAAACTTCTACAGTAGTTTCGTTCCTCTACGGATGGAATTGAATATTGATCCTTTTTAGATTATACGTATAATACGAAAATTTTAATATGATGTCTTGGAATCCTGGTCAGTGAAACTTAGATGCATAGTTTTAAAGATGATAATTAATGCTCGAATATCATCAAGCAAATTGCCCGAGAATGCAACAAGCTGATCATGCATGTTCTGGACCTCACATCAGCCCTCGAGAGTCAGGGCACATGAATTAATATAACTTCCCCACGTGTGCCTTGTGAGATGGATTAGATGATTGCTGGTTTTCCTTCTCATAAATGCTAGATCTATCCAACTTCGTTGGAGGGTAATTAACTTATTGGCCTCTCGATCCACACAAAATTTTGCTCGCAATGACATATTCGCATGTGACATCTTACCCATCTTGTTCGTGGCTTGAATGAGATGAAGATGTGATAAGGACGCGGGATGTAAAATATGTTATTCTGTATTGGGAAAAGATAAAGTTGAAAAATTGAAGAAGTTGTATAAAAATGAAAAAGTAAATTATTATTTTTACTAAGAAAAGTTATTGGGAAAAAAGAGAAAGGGAGATGATCTAGTACACATAGCTTTGGTTCATTTGAGTGCGAAAATTCATTTTTTAAATTTTAAATATTTTTTATAGAATTATTGATTTAAGTGTATTTAACAAATTACAAAAATATCACTGATTTTAAAAAATTCAAAAAATATCTACAAATTTTCAGTAATAGTAAAACTTGATATACATGTTAAATACATTTAGATTAACAATTGTGTAAAAAAATTTAAAAAAATAAAAAATGAGTTAAATACACCCGGATACATCAAGGCTGAGTGTACCTAGGTGCATTTAAAAAGTTCCCAAAGAAAATTTTCATTCTATACTCATCTCGTCCTTGTTCAAAGGTTGGAATTGAACTTAATGCAAATCAGTACCATTTACAATTCTTCTGATTGTTAATATATTATGAATATGATAATAATAAATAATTATTTAGTTTTTTATAAATGAGTAATTATCTAGTTAAACTTATTCTTCAAAGAAATTAACTAAAAAATAGTTTGATACTAGATACTGATGATGTGTTTGAGAAATAATAAAACTTTTGGATAAAAAGTTTTTAGTATAAAAGTATTTGGAATGGGAGAAAATGAAGTAATATAATTGAGGTAACGATGAATAGTACCGAGAATAAAGTTAAAATAGATAAGTTAGTTATATGGATAATTGTATAAAAATAATTTGAAAAAGTGGAATAGTTGAATAAGAAAATACGAAAAAATTAAAAATATGATATTTATGAAGAGTGAAAAGTTTTAGATTAAAAAAATTTGATTTGAAAAATTTTATATATAGCTAAACATACCCTTAAACTAAATATGATGTTCATCGATATTTGTTTAATTGAGATATAAAAAGCTATCTTAATCTAAACATATATCGACCCAAATGATTTGATTCACGATAATTTACTAATTTTTACGAGTAATTTTTTCACAATCTCTCCTAGAATATCTAATTTTAAATGGTTTACGGTATTACAAAATTGTGTGTAGAGAAATTTTAATTGATGATGACGATAAATTACAGTTAAAATTATCTCCATCGTAAAACCTTTCAATTTTCTCGATATACTATTTCGATTAAATTCAAATCTAATATTATATTTGTTACTAGCGACGCAGGCTCATTAAGGAATGATATGTTGACCAAAATATTGAAAACGGTGATTTAAAGAAACTTATAAGTTTGAAAAATATTATTGTGACTCACACTCACCGATTAAAATTGTTTTAACATAAAAACTGTAAACAGAGAAGGTACGATAAATAATATGTATTAAATTAGTATTAGTAATAATAATAATTATTATTTAGTGAATTGGAGTTTACATGAAGGTGGCACGTGAGGCGTGGCGTTGATGAGAGAGTATCAGTTTGGTTTTTCTCACGGGATTCCAGCCACCCCTCTCACGAGCTTCCAACACTCTCCTCCCTCCCGCCACCTATTTTGTCTTTTCCGCCGCTACACGTTTCTCCAGTGCCAGCCCACTACCCGCTCCTTCCGTCCATCCAACGGTTTTTGGCGGTGAATTGAGGACCTCCCCCGTGGTAGTTCACCACCGTTCTAAAAACAGTACTATCTCTGCCCACGCCTGCAATCTTCTTCTCCAGGCCGAGCGTCAATCTAGCCACTGTACTTCGCAACTTGATGGTGAAGGCTGATTGTTGATTTACTTATTTCCCCTCTCTCATTTACAATCGTATGGTGATTATTGCAGACTGTGTGAAAGCCTTTTGACGTATTTTGAAAATTTATTATTATCTATATTTAAATAATAATTTTGGCAAGATATTTTTTCACTACATGGATAATAATCCTGGACAGCGGCCAGCGGTTGCAACTTAACCAAGTTGTGGCCAACTGTATCGGGCTCTTTTTATTTTTACTTTTTATTTAATTCCAATTGTATTAAGTTTATGTGTCATATTTTTGAATTGTCTGCATTTTGTTTATAAAATTTCAAAAATCAACATATTTCACAGGGAATTTGCAGATTCCTACCTTAAGTTTCAGAAATGGATACTTTTTGCCCCTTAATTTTACAATTAGCAAAAAATGGCTCTAGTTTCGATCCCTCCTGGCAACGACGGTTGCAGCAATGGAGTTTTATGTGAAGTCCTTTTAAAATGGCAATATTACGCATCCCAGTTGGTGGCAGCAATATTCTTGCACCCTATCTTCATGGGTTCCAGACTCACTCGTATAGTTCCCATGGAAATTTTTATATTTTTTTGGGTGTGCCTGAGAATGGATAAAACTTTTAATGAAAAGTTGTAAAGATAAGAAATTGTCAAATGATGTGGGGGGTTTTACAGTCGGTTCCCCTGAGCGTGGGGTCTTTATAAAATGTCTATCCCTAATGAGGGTTGTGAATGTGGCTCCTCCTAAGGGTGGGATTTTTATAAAATGTCCATCCCTGATGAGGGTTGTGAATGTAGCTGATTTGTAATATCAAATGTTGCAGTATATATAATACAAATAAAATAACAATATTACCCATATATGTCTTACAAAAAAAAAATGTAATTGATCATCTCATTCAAGCACGCATGAAATCCTCTCATTCTAGCAATAAAGTTGAAACAACCTTATTTCAGCAAGAACATCCCAACAACCATTGCCACGGGTAACTTAAGATAATTATTTATTTTGATAATATATATTTAAATTTGAATTTTCATATTTTCACTTAAACTATTATTGGTATGTTGTGATATTAATTAAAAAGTCATTTTTAAAGATGTTACCTTAGATTTCCACTGTCATCTTGTAATATTTTTAACAAATTAATTTTTTATTTTTTGATAAAAAAATAAATACATTTCCAACTCCATCTAGGTGGAAATAGCTTAGATGATGATGATAAAAAATAAATACATTTAAAATTTTAAATATCATTTTTGATTTTAGATTATTATTGGAGTATTATAATATAATTAAAAAGTCATTTTTACGTTGTCGCCATCAATTATTATTATTTTTTATTCCATCCAAAATTTTATACTTTATAATATCGCATTTTTTATATAATGTTACAAATCAAGCCATTAGTTTTTACAAATTTTCTTACAAATAAAGTCCATAAATTCTTATTAATTCTCTAACAGTATCCTAGATAAGACCAAAATTCCTCATGTAGGAGACTAACCTACCATAAATAGGATCAATTAACCACCCAACCTAGGTTTTGAAATCCCAATCGGTGCATGCAGCGGTAACAACACATTACCTTGATCAACCGAGCTTGGTATAGATTATTATTATTATATTGTAATATATTCAACAAATTATTTTTATTTCTTATGGTAATAAAAATACATATTTTAAGATTTGTCTTTTCATTTTAGATATTCTAGGCAAGTTGTAAAATAATTAAAAATATTTTTGCCACCTTACATTATTAATAAAATTAATGTTGTAATATCTTAATAAAAAATTTTATTTTCATGGTAGTATTTAAAATTTTAGTAAATTACTTGCCTTTGACATTACACTTGAAGGAGTTTTGGTCCTTTTAATGATGTTAGAAACGGAATGTAGCACCCGTTTAGTAGTAGGGACTGAAACTTTACGTTGCAAAAGCTTAAGGGTAAAGTGCCCATTTCCAAAACTTGAGGTAGGAATCTGCAAATCCCCCTGTATTTTACCCTATTTAATGGTTTAATATATGTGTATATGTATATATATATATATACAAATATGTTGATCTTCTAAATTTTATAGAAATATATAAAAATTATTTTCAACATAAAATCTATTTCATGGAAGTTATGACCTACTATGCTCTTTATCACATCTACTCTACTGAATGATATAACAAAAATATATAGAAAATGATATGCCTAATATAAGTGTCTGTTTTAATAAAACTAAGAATAAATAATTCTAATCTATACTTAACTTAGCTTCAACACGTATATTGCGCATGGTTATTTTAGTTTTCGTATGCTATGAGAATTAGTTAGGTTGATACAAATGACGTTTTATTTGAACATTATTTTATTCATGCTTTTATATTTCCAGATCCAATGCTCTAAATAGTTATTGTTAAATAATGCATTTTTTAAATATTTTATACATGCAGATGTTGAATAGTAAGAAGGTGGGAAATAAGAATTTAGAAATTCACTGTAATTGTTTGTAAATTGTTATAATTAGGGGTTCGAATTGAGTTAGGTTGGTTTGTGATCCTGCCTCATTTTTAGCCACTTGGCCTAATAGCTAAATAAACAGAATTGAAAATTTTTGTGGCTAAAGATCGTTGGCAACACTGGCAAGTGAGCTTTGGCCACAGGATTATAATTTGTTTGCAAAAGTTTTATCACAAATCTTTATTTTATACTGCATTAGCACTCGTGCCTATAAAAATTAAATTATTTTTATCTATGCCTACTACATTAAGAATCTTTCATCCATATTAACACTTTTCAAACAAATTTCATTCATGTTATGACTAATAGTTGCCAA
Source organism: Annona cherimola (assembly GCA_030490835.1). Taxonomy (NCBI): domain Eukaryota; kingdom Viridiplantae; phylum Streptophyta; class Magnoliopsida; order Magnoliales; family Annonaceae; genus Annona; species Annona cherimola. The sequence goes on along the minus strand of CM059973.1, from coordinate 97,301,760 downwards.
TAAATTTCAAATTTAAATAGGCTAACACGAATAAAATTAATTTGAAAAAGGTTGACATATAAAAATAAAATTTAAATAATTGATATGAGGATAAATAATTTAATTTTTCGTTAACATACATAGAGTGCACCTTATTTTATCCTAACAATTCCGTCAACATCATCTATGTTTGATGTGTTTTTTTAATATTCTGTGTATCATGGACATTAATCCTATTCAGCCGATTGCAACTTAACCTAAGTTGTAGCCTACTATATGGTGCTTTTATATTATTTATTTATTTGATTTTATGTGGGCTGATTTGTATTCAATTTATCTGCGACAAATGATATTTTATTGTCAGTTAATTTCACGACAAAAATAAAAATGTACTGCAGTGAGAAAACTCAAACCATGGTTCTAAACAAGACCAAAATGGGGTTGAATTCAAACCCGCACCCGTGGCTTTTACAGCCTTCTGGCAATGCCCGGTCACGCTCTACGCCGGTGAAAATGGCCATGCGCAGGCGCAGCAGGTAAGCCCCATCCTCCGCATTGTACGATTCCTGTTTCATAAAGAAGAAGCAAGCAACTGGTCGACCGCAACGGATCTGCGCCGTTTAAAAAAGCAATGCCCTCGTGGGCCCCCCGTGAGACTCGGCCATGCCCTTCCAGCTACCTCCTTCGTAATTCGTACTCGCTCCCCTTCCCAGTATTTTCCACCAGACTACATAATTTCCTCATTAAAAAAAAAAAAACAAAAAAGCAAATTAATGGCCGAAATCATGACCGTTAAATTCCTGGGCCCGAAGACTAAAAAGAGAAGAGGGGCATCTTTGCAGTTTAAGGGTCTTCTCATACGTACTTCCTCTGCATCCCTGACCCATACATTCTGTCTTTGGCAATACACACTACACAGCATCTAATCTCTGATTTTAACTTTATTTCCTACAAAACAATTCTTGGAAATTTTGAAATTCAATCCTTTTCCACGTGTCAGTCCTTGGATTGCGTGCCTACATGACCGTCGTACCCTCTACATGTAGCTGCGACGCAGCTATACGTAGGCCTATTTTCTCGCGTATATAAAATACTTTTCCTGGATTACGGATCACTATACACATCCCTATTCCTCTCGTTCAACAAAAAAAAAAAAAAAAAAAAAAAGTTATAAAAAAATCTGGACCGTCTAAATTTTCTAGATTCATTGGATTTGGTATGGAAAGTTTATTATCTAGAAATGGGAATTTTATCGATATGGGTGGTTTCTATAAAAGATAATACCGAAAAGTTACTGCGAATAAAAATTCAATTATTGGGTGGTCAGGATTTTTCCTATTTGATTTTACTACGATGGGATGGATGATTTGAGTGGTTGAGATCAGGTAACATTAATGTGCCGATCGGTTGTCCGGATTGCTTGGTGCTCGCTCCCCACCATGCTGTGTATTAACGTCGCGGCAGAGTACGTTGCCTTCGCCTGTTTCGGACACGTGTGGAGAGTTCTAACACGTGTGGAAGGCACATGCCGGACATGGTGTACATTGGGGTGGTTCTGTGAAAAAAAGGGACCTAACATGGGAAGGAATAGACAAGGCTGCTGCAGTTTTTGCTCTGCAGCTCAACAGGGTCTGTTGCTGCGCGTCCCCCCACCCCGGCCTCGTTACTGACCAGAGCCCTACTATCACTGTCGTTGCTGCCACCTCTGCTGCTACTATCTATTTATGCATGTGTATGGCCCATGCTCACTTTCCATGCATGCATGTCAACATGCAACGTAACGCACATCATGTGCCCATAACATATTGCATGGGCGTCTTTGGTAACTGTCACCATGCACTGCATTTCCATTTGTGGTTCATTGAGCTTTTTAAGCAGTTTTCATTTGTCTTTGGTAGAAAGGAAATTGAAGTAGCGCAAATATTTTACATTTTTCCAATTGTTTGAATTAAGATAATATTTTTCGCCACCGTTACCTATTTTTAAATATACTTATTATCTTTTCACTTTAGAAGCTTATTTATTTTATGCGTTTTTATTTATTAATTGCATTTAACCTCATTATTATCTTCTTCGCTAAGTTTTTCCACTTTTCCTTTCTTTTCTTTCTTTTTTTTTTCTTAGTAGCTTTTTGTTGTTCTTAGAATTAGTGGGGCCAAAGTGGCAAACCATCAACCTAGTCTTTCATCTATGTTTATTTAAAAAGCCTTTTCCAACTATGACAGTTTAAACGTAAAATATTTTTACTCGTGTCAATAATTTCAAATTTGCTGTATCCATCCTGAGAATTTTTGAAACATTGAATCTATGTCAACACCAGAGCCCCGATCATAAATGCCGAAACTCGCAAGGATATTTATTACATTAAATAAATTTGGCTTATAATTGATTTTGCAAATTCCTAATAAAATTTAATTTTATAATAAAAATATGATGAAAACAAATATTTTTGGTATAGATGCAAAACGGTCTTAAAAAATAGTTGCCGTGAACATAATAAAATTAAAAATCATTGATATTGCAGGCATCATGGTAACACCCCTGTCCTGTTCAACGTATGGCGTGTGTGTGATTCTTGCATCATACAGGTATCATAGGTAATATTTTACTATTTAGTTTTCCGGAAATGGGGTTCTATAATTTCTGCCTTATAGCTAGCGGTTGCAATTTTCTCTCTGTGTGGGGTTTAGGAAAAAATTCCTTCATAGTGTGAGGATGTAAATGCACTTTATTATGATATTTGAATGTCATGATGCGTACAGAAATATAAAAAAATTCATTGATATTAATGTAAATATTTTACTTTTGAATTAGCAAAGACGCAAATAACCCTTATTTTGAAAATAAAAGTTCCGGTCACTTAGTGTGAAAATTTCCAAATGTTAAAAAAAAAAAAAATCTTACTAAGAAGTAAATAGCTTAGCCATTAGAATTAATACGGTTATTACCTTGTTATTACTGTTCACATTTTCAAATTTATCAAAAGCCAAGCCAATACTTTTTTTTTTTTATCACGAAAACCAATAAAAAAACAGTCAGGTTCCTACTTTTTTTCAACTTATATGTGCGTGAGATGATTAAATTCCACAATAAGATACACGATAAGAAATCGTGTGCTTATGCGTTCATATCATGTACTCAAAGATGGGACTTCTGCTCACAATATAACGTGATTATTTCCTGAGGGGTTAGACATTTCCTGTCTAGCTTCCCTGATCAGGACGATGGGCAGGATGCAAGGGACTGTTATTTCAAGAAAATAATTTTCTTTTATTCTTAAAATATATCATAGATGTATGAAGAGAAAATTCAGCAATCATAACAATTACTACACATAAAAATAGCGCCTCGTATTTGATATAAAATTTTTAACATTTCTCGTGTTCTCAACTCCTTGTGGTCAAAAAGATAATATGGGAATTGTAAACTTGGCCCCAGGACTCAACTCGCGATTAGCCAGTTGAATCTGTGCCACGTGTATTGGTAATGCAGGGCAAGTGTATGAAATATGTGCATGCTAGATCATCAATGGATAATACATGGCCACTCACATACACCAGCTCCTATTCCAGATCAATTCCCAACTCTTCTAGATTTCCATCTATTTAGCTTCTAGCTCCTCCCTGGAGAGATCAGAATGACATCCATCTCTGCTATCTGTTCGTTTTTTCTTTTGTTTGTTGTCTCTACTGCAGCTCTCTCTTTCTCTTTCTTGCATCCATATATGCCAGCACTCGCCTTTCTGCGAACAACATCTCCATCTCTCTAGCTCTCTGCCCCTCAAACACAAACCATCTGGAAAAGGTAATTCATTTCCCACATTTGCCACCCTCTTTTGATGACAATCACAAGCTCCCATCAACATCTTCCCTCTCTCTCTCTCTCTCCCATGCACCAAACCATTGAATTGATCTCCTCCTCCTTCCATTCCCTGGTCTCAAAGCAATTCAAGTTGCCATAAAAGCCAGCAGAACCGAAAAAAAAACATCTCGGTTACCCCAAAACACAAAAATCTCGAGAGAGAGAGAGAGAGAGAGAGAGGAGAAGACGACATCTCGAGAGAAGAAAAAGAAGAAGAAAACAAGAACTCTCAAATAAAGAAGGGTGCAAGCACTTCTCGTCCGTCTATATATCTCTATCCTTCTTGCAAGGTAAGATGGACAACCACCCAGCGAAGCCGAGCGCCCCAGACGAAAGCCCATCTGCGGCGGCAGGCACGCCTGCCCAGCGGCCTCCGGATCAAGCCCTGAAATGCCCCAGGTGTGACTCCCCAAACACCAAATTCTGCTATTACAACAACTACAGCCTCACCCAGCCCCGCCACTTCTGCAAGACATGCCGTCGGTACTGGACCAAAGGCGGCGCCCTCAGGAACGTCCCCATCGGCGGAGGATGCCGCAAGAGCAAGAAATCCAAGTCATCATCCTCTAATTCGTCTTCCAAAGACGCCTCCGGCACCGCCTTTCCCTCGGATTCCATCCTCAGCAGCATCGGTGGCGGAGCCAGCGGCATGAAGTTCTTCCCCGGCCTATCCCCCGCCATGGAATTGCAGCTCGGTGGCCTCCCTTTCTCCAGGCTGCATTCCCCCACGCCCCGCAGCGTCTTCAATCAGTTCTTTTCCTTTGGCGATCTTTCTTCTAATGCCGCTCCGCCTCTGTCCACAAATTCTCCTCCTCCTGCTTTCGAGCCCGCCGGTGCAAGCTCTAGCTCCTTTATGGGATTCCACTACCCCATTTCTTCTGCTCTCCGGCACGGTGAAAGCGGCGTTTTTGGCTCCGCAGGAATTCAAGATGTGGGTTGCTCGTCTTCGTCTTCGTCGACTTCTTCCATCAATCTGCACAGCAGCCTCGCATCTTCTATCGAGTCTCTGAGTTCTATAAACCAAGACCTGCACTGGAAGCTGCAGCAGCAGAGGCTGGCAATGCTTTTTGGAAATGAAAACCAGAAGGACAGCGGGGTTTCTGCCATCCAGACTCCTCTAATCGATAATCAGCATCAACCCATTTCGTTTCAGATGCCAGAGAGCTCGAAAACGGAAGCTGGACTGAGCAATTCCAAAAAAGGGTGCAGTGGAGAGAATGCGAGCGAGTGGTTTTTGGAGAGTTCTTATGGCGCGGGCAACGGGTCGAACAGCAGTGCCAACAACGCGGGCAACTGGAATGAAATACAGGCGTGGAACGATCTGCATCAATACAGCACATTGCCATAGCTAAAGGGATGGAAGCAAAGTTCACAGTGAAAAAAACAGAAAAGAAAGAAACCCAAGTCAGAAACCATTCTTTTGTTGTAGTATTCGCTGTTGCTGTTTCTGCTCTTTTCCTTCTAATGCACTGCCACTATTTTAATTTTTTAATGTTGTTTTTCATCTCATCTCATCTGTCAAAGAAAAGAGAGGAAAGCAGTGTCGTCTTTTTTTCTTCTAACTTATTTTTCTTGAGAGGCGATTGATGGATGTTGCCAGTTGCTTTTTGTTGTGCTTGTTGTTCTATTTTACGGGTTTTCTATTCCTTCAAAGACGCAGGACAACTGCTGTTTATGGTTGAAATAAAAGTAAAGGTCACAGCAGAAGATGGTGGCAATCTAATGGCAACTTGTATGCATTGTGCAATATTATTTCTTCTCTCAATTCAGAGGTATGTTTTTTTTTGTTTTTTGTTTTATCGAACTATTGTGGATCCATATGATATCTGTATATATACATACATTCAGCGCGACAAAACAACAGGCGCTATCTATGATTTGAGTGTTAAAAATCGCATTAATGGGTGCTATATCAGAGATTAAATTGGCCGAGAAAGGTGTAAAAATCATTCTAGGCCTCTAGGGTGTGTAACTTGTGTTTCTGCGTGTATGTGTTGATATTTCTAAATATACAAATTGAAATCTGTTATGGATTTTTTTTCGAGACACAGATCTGTTATGGATTTGAGACTGTTGACGAGTAGACTTCATGGAAATATATAGCATAGTTTTTTTTTTTTTCTTTGATGTAAATATATAGCATAGTTTTGATTTGTTAATGTTGGGTCAGTTTTCAGAACTCTCACATCTCTCTCACGCTCGAAACAGGAGCTGAGTCCCAGGCCCTGTGGTACTGAATAAAATATAAAACAGCAGCTGCAGAAGGCTGTGAGAAGTGACTGTAGTGCTCTAGACCTGTGCACTCTAATACCTGTCTCTCTTGCGTAGGGCTTTTCATAATAATTAGTTGCAGAGTAGTATGATTTGGTGGTGTCTGAAAAAGTGGTGGTTTGAAAGGTTATTGAATATGGGACTGGCATACATGTTACTAGATGGATATATGAGAGAGGGTGAGAGAGAGGCATCTTTGGGGGCCATTTGTTTTGCATATTGGCTTTTTGCAGCATTGGAGAGTGAGCCAGACATGCTGCTGCTGCTGCTGAGAGCATCTCACGATCGAGTTGCTGAGATCGCTTTTCCTTTTCCATTCCTTGCTTTCTTCTTGTCTATAGTTATGCTTCTTGGTTGAGATGCATGTTATCTTCCCCATTCTCCTCTGCTGCCCTCCTTAATTATTGGCTCCCAGAGTCAGGGAAAAGAAACCGTATAAATTGCGAGTTAAAAACAGTAATTTCTTACTTAAAAAAAAAAAAAAACAGTAATTTCAATCACTGTGGCTAACTTACCACTTGATGGTGGAGATTTAATTAGATTTAAGAGGGTCTGTTGACAATGCCTTCTGCAATGCCTTCTGCATGTGTTTATACACGATACAGCCATTTCTGTCAGTTAAAAACAGCAATCTATTCACTTCAGGAAAAAAAAAAAAAAACAGTAATCTAGATAGCACTACGGTCAATTGACCGCCTTATGAGGGAGATGCAGATTTAAGTGGGTCCGTCAACAATTCATTGAAATGTCTTCTCCTTGTGTACGTTCATACATCCATTTCTGTGAATTAAAGACACTAATTAGATCACTGTAGCTAACTTCTTTTGATGGGAGATGCAGCTAACCATGTTTTCAAAAGGTCTTCTACTTGATAAGCGCAATATTTTCGTTGGCACATGCAATGGCCGCCCTCATGAAATGAGATTTTCCTTCACTCTTAACACGCCGGATATGAATATTTGTTGATGTATATATATATTTTTATTGCCGTGGCATGTGGTTAATATTTTGTAGTACGTAGGAATCTCTCTGTGGCGGGGCAGATGACAATGCAATAGTAAATGCGTCACTTTGCAAGAGGGGAGGGGGAGGTGGCTCAGCTGGTACCCGCACAGCTGCTCTACCAAAGTACTCATTTAGCTAGAGATCCAGTACAAGCTCTAGCCACCCTGCATGAATCCCTCGTCACCTTTACATCCTCATGGATTCACCACATAAAGGCATAGATCTCATCCTCGCCATCTCCTAAACCTTTCTCCACTTTCATATTTCGCAACCTCCCGCTTATGCTGCAATATTCCATTAGTCTGTTTCTACTGGAAAAAGACAATGGCACACGATGGTTGATAGCCTACACCATCTTTTTTTTTTTTTTTTTTTTTTAAATTTTATTACTAGCTATGTACTTCTCTTCTCAACCCCCATATCTTTTGTTACTAGGTACATAACTTTTTCTTCCACACCCCCTGACTCCTCATTACTAACTCCTTCTCCTTCTCTCCACACACATTTCATACGCAAGCATGCAAACATTGCATAATCAAGCAAAATGCACCATATCATGGTCAACCCCAATATTTGTAATAGGAAGAAGTTTTCTGACATGCACATAGTTTCCATCAACGATTTCTTTCACCCGTTCGTAACAGTCCACGTGCTCATCACTGCCAGTTAATTTTCATGCTCCTCATGAAATTCCTGTTTGAACACAAACATCTGTCCAGAATACCAAACATGGCAGATGAAAATACCAACCTTTAGAAGGCTAAATTCATTAGCCCCCTCTAGCCTGTCCTTATTCAGGAGATAGGCGTCATCATGCTGATGGACGCTTGATCCAAGCAAATATTCCAAATCCCCAAAAAATGCAAACGTCTAATGATGGATTTCCAGGGTGTCATTCAACCCATGTTGTCATCTTATGCTTGCTTATGGTTTCAACGGTCTGGATTCGTAGAACTCGTGCGTCGGTTAGTGGAGCGGAACCGTTTATACACCGGAGTTGGGTGCATAGTCGATGATGCGCATGGCCTTTCCACACTCCCAAAGAAAAACCGTCGCTGGCCTGAGGACGCGTGACTTTCGTGAAACCTCAACCAAATCTTTCGTTGCATGCGAGAAGCCCATGACACATGCTAGCTATGTTAAGGTACACCCTGGAATTACCGCAAATCTGTATACCCTCATCATTTCACATGGGTTGCTCCTCCTACGGATTTGATCCAACTTAAAAAAAAAAAAAAAAAGGAAGAAGGAAGAAAGAAAAAAAAAAACGTAGCCATATAAATACAATTGACTTTTCCAATAATCTTACTACTTCTGCTTAAATATATATTTATAGGGTTACATTTGCTTATATATTTATATGCAAATTATGAAGATATTTATATCCGTTCATTAATTTATTATGATGCAATAATGCCTTATTTAATCACTTATCAATGTTTTAACATGTTTAGATGTTGAAAATCTATTTTCAAAATTGACATATATTTAAGTTAAACTAATTTATTGCGTTGATTTTACACTATTTTTAGATGAGACACATATCTAAGTTAGACAAGACTTTTATCATTAATTTAATAAATAAACGATTAGAAATACAATCAATGAGTTAGAATTTAAATTTATCATTAATGCAGATCCTATTTACACTGGAATACACCCCAACATTTCCCATAGTGTTAATTGCTATTTCACCCACATCAAAACTCGGGTAATAATTGAGTCCGGCGCTCTAGGGCAGCGGTAACTCATGGTGGCATGGTTGCCATCGATCCAGGGATCAAATATTTGAAACAGCAAAAAGAAAAGATCCGATAAAAAACTTGGGTAATAATCGTTCCGAAAAAAAAAAAAACTCGGGTAATAATCCCGTACATACGTGTGTATCGAAATCTCAATACATATTTATCGTTTGAGATTCTTTTTAAAATTTTTTCCATTCTTATGTGACCTCACAATAATTTAGTTATAATACCAAAAGTTATCATTTTAAAATTTTGAATGTATTTTTTGATAATTTAAAAATTCGATAATTTTAACCTCATAAAAATGAGAACGAAGATTATATTATTTTGAAACTATAAAAATATATAAATCTAAAAATGATAAATTTTGAAATATAAAGATTACATATAGACTCGCATAAAAATGAAGAGATAATAAGCAATAGTGAAGAGTCGAACCATATATATGTATTGAGATTTCAATACATAATTATTACTGTCATAACATATTCTAAATACGCTTTTTAATATGGCTGCAATCACTTTTCAGCATATATATACGACTAATACTCTACTTACAAATAAAGATCTAAATAATACTTGCAAGCAAATAGAGGTTGCTACATAAACTATGTAAATTTTTTAAAAATTGCCCATATTGGAGAGCCCATATGTAGCCAAATATTCAACCAACTTGTTTCTTGCATGTACTTATTTGCAACCAAATTCATGTTATATACAATTAAATTAATGCGTGTTACCAATTTAATGACTAATTGATTTACATGAGTGAGATAAGAGTGCATAGGGTGAAAGGCATTGAGTTTGAAATTAGGTAGAAGTATTTGCCTCATCACCCTTCCTTTGGATTTGTCTTCCACAACCATTTATCTCCCTACATATTTATATATCTACTATGACCATTTTAACATGTGAAAATAACCATAATATGCTTGTGTTGAAAATTAAAAAAATACACAAATCCAAAAATGATAAAATTTTATTTATGGATAATATATATCTAGATTTAATCATTTACAATTTCAAAAAATAAAAACTAAAAATTGTAAAAAGTGGGTTTTATAATTGATTGGAAATGGGAGATGATGACAACCCTATATATGTATATTAAATAGAGGCTGTACATTTCGTCTTGCCAACGTGAATTGGCATGAATGGTCAGTTTGGGCCTCATCTTAATAATTGATATCAAGTTGTTGCATTTAAAACTCTTTATTTCATTAAAAATATAAAAATCATATCAATCAAATTTGTGTGTGAGCTACATCTTCTAAAAGTGTTAAAAACATGTATAAATCTAGAAAAATATTTAAATTTATGCACTAAAGTTTTAAAATGTTGTGAAATTAAAAGAAATCATTACTTTAAATAGGATAGATGTTTAGATAGTTTAGATGCTTTGGTACCTTGTAGGTATTTATAATAAAATACACTTCTAATTTTTAATGAATTCAAAATTACTTTTAATTAAGTTTAAAACTAATGCAAGTCTTGCATTAAGAGGGTTTTTATTTCTTAACAAAATATAGGACGATAAAACCATCGAATAAATTAGATTTGATAAATCATTAAGATAAGACTCAAACTAAACCATCCAAATAATTTATTTTTGTGAGACAGGATGTATTGAAGTTGGCTTTCTTAAAAGATGCTATAACCCACATGCACATGATGAATGAGGCCGGCATGTAGAGCCCCTGCTGAACATGTAGAAGATCTGAACTTCGAGTAGTTAGGAGCGTTTGTTTTTCATTTTAGGAATAATGTTTCATGTAGATATATTGTTGGTTATATGGTTAGATTTGCCATTCAGCAATAATTTGAAAAAATATGTATTTAGGTTGAATTGAGTTGTAATATAAGAAATAAAAAACATTTAATAACATTTATTGTAGCGCAAAGGTAATAATTTTTACTATTATAAACTAAGTTCAGTTTTCAAAATGGCCACTTGTAAATTGGGTATTTACAGTTGACCTAATTTTTTTAAAATTTTTCATAAATGTGTGAGTCATACCAAGACCAACACATATACCTGAATTCTTTGATTTTAAAATAAAAACATCAAATATATTCGAAACACTAACTATTTCACAAAGACAAGATCTGTGCGAGGCTTATATATTTATAAAAATAAAAATATTTTTAGGAAACTTTTAAACTGCTTGATTTACAGGCTGCCATATGGGATGATCAAATTTTAATAGTGGAATCTTAGTTTCCATTTTCACAAAACAATAATCCTAGTAGTTGGAAAATGAGTTAAGCTCAAATGAATTGTATATTTTAAAAATGTAGGTATGTTTCAAAGATTTAATATATTTAATACATGCTTGAACAACTATCCAGATATCGAAACTTAAATATCAATTATTAAAATATTTAATAAATGAATAAATAAAATATAAATTGTAATAATTAAAATTGAAGATGAGATATTTAATTTAGAAATCTTTCTTTTTCTAATCGAAAATTACATGCACGGATTAGATTGATTTGGGAAAGGTTTGACCTAATCCTAACTTTGTCATTGAAGTATTGGGTCGAGGATTCCAACCTATCCCGTCTTGGAGGCCAACCTAGTGCAAAATAGATTATGTTTGAACTTGGCCATCCGTCAACTCCGACCCATTTACATCCCTAGAGATTATTTACTTAAGGTAATAACTATACTCTAATTGAAAATTTTATCGGCAACCATATAAAAAGCAATATCTAAGAACTTTTTTGGAGTTCTGATTTATCCAAGTTTTTTAGTATTATAGTTTCTCGATCTTAAAAATATATAGAAATAATCTAAGTGATTAATTTGAATACGTATAAAATGATAAGAAAAATTACGAAAGTGTAAAAATAATGCAATTACAATCTTCAGGCCACGTAATTAGGAAAAGGTGAAAAAGTCTCTTTTATTCACTTTTTTATATAATGTGATATTTTAATTACCTAATAAACTTAATTTTCAATCACTTTTTCACTTCCTCTCAATTAAGTAATAAAATTATTTTTTATAATTTTTCATACCGCTACCACATTTATTTTAACATTATTATTTTTGCTCTTCATCATTATATTTAGTATATTATGTCACTTTTTCTTTTTTAGAAAAAAAATTCTCCCAAATTTTTTTCCTATTTTCCCCTCGTTAACAAATGCACCGCCATGGTTTTTTTTTTATAATAAATATTTCTGATGCTTCACTACAAAACAATATTACCCTTCAAAGTGGGTGGGTAACACAAAAATACATCTACTTTTATTCAAGTAGGGTTTGTTTGGGAATGAATAAAATTTTTGATGAAAAGTTGTAGAGATGAGAAGTTGTCAAATGATGTGATATGATAGGGGTAATGATGATGAATAAATATGAAAAAAATGAAATAAATAGGTTAGTTGTGTTAGTAGTTGTGTAGAAAATGATTGAAAAGTAGGGTAGTTGTATAGAAAAATGTGAAGAAATAATTAAAAAATATGGTAGTTGTGGAGAGTGAAAAATTTTAAATTGAAAAGTTTTAACTTGACAACTTCTTGTTGTTACCAAACACACCCGTAATAAACTGTAAAACTTGCAGATTTTTTGAGAGATACAACAGGAAACAATCATGCCACAGATTGAGACTATCCAGACTCAAAATTTTCCCCTCTCGTTAACAAACGCACCCACCGTATTTTCTTCCCCCTCGTTAACAAACTCGCCCGCGTGTTAGCAGCAGACGTTGGTAAGATCTGCAGTGACGCGGTTGGATGAGTTGAATTTTTAATGCTCGCAGGCCGCATTTGTATCCAGTACCATCTAGGGGTGTAAATCGGGTCAGGTTGACTCGGGTTGGCACAAATACAACCCAACCCTACTTTCAACCATACTTTTCACATCTTAACCCAACCCTATTTCAACCCACCTCAAATAGGTTCGGTTCGGGTTAGAAATCGGGCTAATAGATTACACATGTTATCAATGCTAGTTAAAGTTTTGTTCACCTGAATTTCTAAAATAATAAAAATAATTATAATTATAAAAACAATAAGTACCAATAAAAGTTCTACATAACTCAAAAGTGGAGGATAAGTTTAGTAATTGATTCGTTTTTTTGTTTTTGTATTTTTGAGCAATCGATGTCTTCTGCAAGTCAAAAAGTGAAAGCCAAGTAAAATTATTACAGTAAATTATGCAAAATAGAAAAATGAATATTATAGTCTTACTTACCTTCTTAGTTGGCTTCCAATCAAAGCTACAAACATCTTAAGTTCTCAGTTGACCTGTTATGTTATTCTAAATCATCAATGCGAGCAAATATCTAAACAACCTATTTACGATGCAATATAACCAAATAATCCAAACACAATTTCACAACTAATTAACCAAATATATTTCCAAACCAAATAAATTCAAATAACATTTGACAACCAAATAGTCAAACAAATTTCCAAACTCAACACAATTTTATTTAAATATCTAAGCAATATGAATGAAATACACTCTCATAAATATATGTAAATACATATCTTATGAAATCGGGTCGGGTCGGGTTGACCGACCCCTAACCCAACCCAACCCATTTTTTAAAAACCAAATTTCCAAAACCTCAACCCAACCATGGTATAAATCGGTTCGGGTTGATGCGGGCTCGGGTTGAACCCAACCCTATTTACACCCCTAGTACCATCTCCCATCAGAGTAACGTACAATCTTCATATCGACGGGTACGTGCGAGTCCACCATTGTTACAGATGCTTTACCTCCATCAATCGTAAAAGGATTCCAGTTTCCAAGCAATCCAGGCAGGCAACTTCGTTGCAGCTGGATAAGAAGGGTCGGGTACGTACATTTTTAAAAATGACCTTGCATTTCAACTGTTTTATCATGTAGTTGACAAGTCATGAAACTTTTGTACGGAAATCTTTTGGTATAAAATTTTTATAATGAGAAAAAATGATATAATATAATAAAAGTAACGATGAGAAGTAAAGAGGATAAAATTAAATTAAATATATTAATTATATGGGCGGATGTGTAAAAATGATTAAATAACAAAATATTGTATAAGAAGATGTGAAGAAATAATAAAAAATATGCCAATTATGGAGAGTAAAAAGTTTTAAACTAAAAAAATCTTTTTTTTTCCAAACATGCCCTTAATTATCTTTTTTTTTAATAAAAATTTATCATTATATTTTAATTATTTTTAATACAATTTTCTCACTATTAACTTTACTCCTTTCATATCACTCTCATATTTTTTGAAAATATTTTGTTCTCCGTTTTCTCTTCTTTTATAATTCACGTTACCAAGTAGTGCCTAAACCATGCCTAAGGCTCCTTTTGGTAACGAATATGGTAGAAAGCAAACTCTCAAATCTCTTCTTGCACATTTTTCAAAAAATAATTTAAGATTCTAATTATCTAATTACCCTATTTTGTATTTTTATCCTTAGATTTCGATCATTTCATTACAAAAATATCCTATTTATTCCCACATTATCTTATCATATAATATCACTTTTGCACATTTTAAAAATATTCTCTTTCTCATCTCCCCACCCGCTCATTACTTACATCACCAAATAGTGACTAAGGAATGCATCGTGAAAAAGCAATGATGATTTTAATTATAAAAAGTCAAAAATATTTTTCCATTTATTTTCTCAATCATACAAAATTTTTTCACATCTATAAATAAATTGAGATTTAATTTCCTATATATAAGGATTTCTTTCATATACTTAGAATGCTTGGATGATCAATTACCACAGTTTTGCACATTGAGTGATTTCCTTAACTTGTTGTCTACTTTAGGGTCTATTTGATAACATATATACGTGGGAAGCAAACTCTCACGTATCTTTTTACATACTTTTTAGAAAATAATTTGACACTCTAACTATCTAATGATCTAATTTTTTCATTTTACCTCTTTGTTTCAATTATTTTCTCACCAATCACTCTATCTTTTCCCACCTTACAAAATGGTGCTTACAAGAATCATAAGAGAATTAAATGTTCTCCTAGAGCGACCACTATTTATGAGGACGACTGTGTCTACAGCAAGAAAGTTTAGTCCTCTAATTCTTTAAACATTTTCCAAGTAAATAATATTTTTTAGCTTTCTATTTACACGTTTTAAAGCTTAAATTATCGTAATGACATCCATGTTAAACAAGATTTAAATATACTTGGTGTGTTTGACATTTAATAGAATTTTTAAAAGAAAACTTTTGGTATAAATTTTTTTAAAAGTAATGTGATATAATAAGGGTAATGATGAGGAGTAAAGAAAATAAAATTAAAATAGATAAGACAGTTGTATGGATAGTTGTGGAAAAATGATTGAGAAGTAAGATAGTAATATAATAAAATGTAAAGAAATAATTAAAAAATAGAATGACCATGAAAGGTAAAAAGTTTTAGATTGACAACTATTCCTGATTGCCAAGCACACCAGTTATGTTATATTTTTTTATAAGCACAGATTTATGCATTGACGCGTAGCCAAATTAACTCTTAATGCACAAGTTATGATTCAAACATGCTTCTCTTTGATCATTTAAATTTTGAAAGAAAATTACATTATTGCCTCTAATGTGACGAAGTTGTCCTAGTTGATGTCTAAACCTTGGCAAACACCTTTAGGTCTTTATTGACCTTGACCTTGTTACAAAGATGAGGCCTTGACTTACAGAGTTATTATTATACTTGATCTACATTTGCAGGACGTGTTTAATCGCCCGCCTTAAGCAGAGCTTATATGAAGGCCTTGTAGACTAATGGTTTATCCACATGCAAGGCCACATAGATTAGCTTTAGAGTTTCATTTTATCCAATCCTACGACACCTTCCTTGAGTGTACTTTTGCATCGCGTTTCACAAATATAGTAGAGCGTTCCCTCTCTTGATTTTTCATAAAAATTTTGAAGCAACCAAAATTTCTTTTCTACCATAAAAATCCTAATCTCTTTTGCTTTTCCATCAGTCGCCTTAATGAAAAATAAATATTTTGTAATACGATGTAAAACCTTTCCACTATAACAACCTTATGTTTTTATTTTCATGCTGAAGTATAATTTTTTTTTTAAGTGCATGGCATGGCGCGTTCATCATCATCATCTCGACCAAAAGATCGGCACCAAGTGTTGGCCCACGTTGGCCCACGTTCTGAAATAATTGTTTGTCCATGTTCTTGTTTTTGGGTGTGTTCGGGAATGAGTAAAACTTTTGATGAAAAATTTCGAAGAGTAAAAATTGTCAAATGATGTGATATGATAGAGGTAATGATGAGTAGTAAAGATGATAAAGTTAAAATAGATAGGTTAGTTGTGTGGGTAGTTGTGTAGAAATGATTGAAAAGTAGGGTAGTTGTATAGGAAAATGTAAAAAAATAATTAAAAAATATGATAGTTGTGGAGAGTGAAAAGTTTTAGATTGAAAAGTTTTAACTTGAAATTTTTTAACCATTGCCAAACATACCTTTATCGTGAGAAAGGATTTCCTATCCATTTCGACGAAAGCAGCAATGCGGTACATGGCCAATTTCAACATGGCTGCTCGGAATGGCCAAACACCATGGTCATGGTCATTCTATTTCGCTACTCTGCCAAAATCTCAGTACTCGTCCAATTAACATTCCGTTTATTGACTGAAGATTCTAAATGGATATTTTCATAGAAATTTATTATTTATGATAAGAATATATGATGGTTAAAATGTTATTTTGAATGGAACTATGCAATAACAGTCCTATTTACGTTTCTTGGAGCGCGCGCATATCAACCGCCTTGGCATTGCAGAGTACATCTGCGAAACGAAACCGAAAATGGCGCCAGCGAGAGAAAAATGAGGGCATCCCCAACTCTTGCGTCACCCACGATTTAATTGATTGATCGTGAATGGTGATTGCAAAGAATATGACAGGAAATTACAAAAAAAATAGTTAAGCAAATATAATTCCATTTTAGGAGATCATTTGAGATACAGTCAGCGTAACAACTGTATTTTTTATTTGCAAATACTATTTCAACTTTAAAAGCACAATGAATATCAATAAATAGAGTTATTTATCAGGCAGTGATCATTTCATATTGGTCCTGAACTGAGATGAGGTCACTTGAGATCGGTCCAAAAATATATTTTTAATTTTAATTTTTTTTATAAAACTGTTAAATTCTCAAAAGCTCAAATAAATGATAATTCCCTTTTCGTTATGATATTAAATTTTTAAATAGAATAATACGATTAATTTAGATATTAAAAATAAATTTTATATAATATGTTTTTTGCAAATGCTGCACCTGTTGGAGAGAGCAAGATCCTTTCTCATCCATAATTCCCTGTTTTATTGTTATGAATAGTGTCAATCATTTTTATAAAAAACCAATATTATTGATGCAATTGCAAATTAAAATTTTCCGATAGACTTTTTTTTCCCCCCTAGTATACTTTCTTCATATCAACACAAAGGCTGTTTGCAAATAGCCCCTCTAATATAATATGCTAACATATATCAATTTTTATATTAGTCAAATACAATTATCAGTGCAACGATGGCGCTGAGGAATAATATTAATAACAAATAACAATAAGATGGACCTGTGAATCTGGTTCCAGTTCCAATGGAAGCAATAAGATTCCTTTGTAAATGAGAAACGCTTGCAAGTGTGCATGTCGGTACTGTGTGGGTGGCAACAAAATGAATTGCGGCGGCTGATGCATGGATGTGTGTATGAGCATGCATGCCGAGACAAAATAGATAATCAAGGGGAGATGGAGTTGCCAATCAAAATGGTCAAGACATTTTGGCTACACTGTAGAAACTTCCATTTACATTTAATGATGCAAGAACTGCAGTAATATTGCATCATAATACGGTGCATTGCGCTGTAAGATGGATTTCATATATATATATATATATATATATTAAAATGTAATAATATTTTTATATAATTATTTATTTATATAAAAATTATATTTTGAACCTTTCAGAGTTTAGAAATACAACTGGAAATTAATATTCACAAGAAATTATTTTATTATGTTGATACTATATTGTTTTTAGATGAAACACATACATATGTTTGATTTATATAAAAATTAATATGCTATCAAGATAAATAATTCTAACTATAATTGATGAATTAGATAACAATTTAATGCTTGGACTCCATTTGGAGCAGACTACGTTATAATTATCGTGCAGTTGGAAATGCGCTTGGAAATTTTCCTTTGAATGCCTTGGATTATTGAAGATGGAGTGTGTGGAACCGCTCTCTTGGATGCGACAAAAATAAATCAATAAATGAGGAAGGAGCCATGAAAGAAAACGACGCATTGGCTGGCCTGTTCTATCAGCAATATTCCTCTGCTGTGATCGATCTACAGCTTCCAAGGACTACGTACGCACGCAGCCAATTAAGCAAGCTGGCCATTGCCAAACAATCTCGACTGGCACATGATCAGCAGGGTCCGTCCACGCATGTTTCAGATGACCCACGTTATCATCAACGTAACATATGTCATCGTCCTAATGCGGGTGCATGCTAAGCTACCTCAGCTTTTTCCAGCTGCTCTGCTGGGTTGACCTGCAGGGACTGTCCTTGGGGACGCATAAAAGCAGCACAAGAATCTTGTACCCAGTAAATTTCATGCATACCCATAAATTTTGCTCACGATTCCACTTGTACCCAAGAAATTTAAAAAATTCTTACTATAACCATGTATTTTGTCTGAAATTTTATTTATACTCACGTCGTTAGAGATTCGTTAAAGGGATTATTAGGATTCTTGTTAAATGACAAATATGCCCAAACCCTAATATAATTTGAGGTTAGTTTTCTCAAAACTAAAATCTAAGAAATATTATATAAATTTATATACAATATGTTCTAGATTAATATAAATAAGGAAATTGGATTTATATTCCTTATATATGAGTTTGCTTGAACCTTACATTAGTTTTGAGTTTTAAAAAAGTAAACTTAAAGATTGATTTTTTTATTGGATTATCCATCTTGGATGATCAAGTATGTGATAGAAGTGTAATCCAAAAGAGAAGTAATAAGGTCACTACCTTTGCCTAACTTTGAACCTTAAACTTTCCTACTTTAATACTCACACTCATACTAGCCACTTCATTGCACCTTATTCATGCCAAGTTGAAAAAACAAAATCATTTATTGGGTGAATGCAGATCACAAATTAATGTGCAACCGAAAAATAGAAAAAAATCCATGAACGGGTTTTCCTTTCTATTTCGAAATGAACCGGAGCTATTTAGCAGTAGCTTCACATGGCATGCCTAGCTGTATGTAGGCTGCTGGTACAATAATGAATTCAGATTTTAGATTATCAATCGAGCCAGCCAAAGGATCTTGGAGATGATACAGAACACACATTTGGATGGATGGATCGATCCCCACGTACATGCATGAATATGATACAGCAGTTTGTAGGGTAATTGAAAGTGGTGATGGGCAGATGTTTGCATTTTTGAGGCATGTCTGGGAATGTGAAATGGAAAAATGATTATGGTATTTTGGGAATTATGTGATTAATGAAAAATGATTTTGGTAAAATTGAAACAAATAGGTTTGATGAAGAGTAGTAGTAGGAAAAATGATTGGAATATAAAGATAAAAGTAGAAAAATGTGATTATTATTTGATGGATGATTGTCCTCGGAATCCATGTTCCCACACCATACCTTCCCGTTCCACATTGTGGATTACCAAAGAGGACATGACTGGTTGACTCGTGCACCTCTTCACCAGCTTTCTATATGCTAAGATAACTTGTCTGTGACCACTTATACTAGCAATAGGAGGTTGAACCTCTTTCTACCTGATTCGACCTCCCAAACTGACATCATTCAGTATAGGGATGTTAATCGTCATAATTGACTCATTAACCTGTCTGTCCAACTTGTTTATAAATGGATTTGTGTTAAAAAATTTTGAGTAAATGATTTATTGTCTTTTAACCTGTTCAACCATTTAAATAAATAAATAGATTCAAATTAAAATTTTATGATTCATCAACCCGTTTATTAATCCATTCAATCAGTCAACTTATTTACAACCTACCAAGAGAGGGCATATACTTGTTACCTTAAATTTTAAATCAATCTCCTCCCTTTGTCTCCCTTGTCTTCTTTGCTATAACATTGTCATTACTCACTTTCACATAGTCCCTGCCACCGCTCGCCATTGCCGCAAGTAAACTTCTTCCTTCTCTCTTTCTCTTCCTTTCCGTCTCTGATTATCTCTCGCCACTCCTTTGGTCCTCTATGTTTTTCTTAATTTCTCTTTCTATCTCCTCACCCCTTCCCTTCTGTTCGACCATCCTCATGTCTCTCTCCCTATTTTCCTCTCTTTTTATCTAATTGTCCCCTTCTCTCTCTCTCATCTTCTCCATTCGACTGTCATACTCTTTCTCTATTTCGATATTCTTTGTTTCCTTCTTTCTTTCTTCTATCTCTCCCCCTCTCTCTTTGTTCCCTTCACTTATTATATGACTTTACATAATTTGTTAATAATCAACTAACTCATTTATTAAATGAGTTGTAAATGAGTTAGAATTAAGATTTTTTAAATAGATTAATCAATATATTAGAATTGATATTTTTAAATGGGTTAGAATTGCGATTAGACTCTAACCTGTCTAACCAAATCCATCAAACCCCTAGTCCAACAAAAGTAAGAAGGGGAGTTGAAAAGGAGGATTACAATAAGTGCATCTACAATGACCAATTTCAAAGTTTCCATGTCTTCGACAACAGGATTAGTAGTGCAATTGGATGTTGATGCCATTTCAACGTAAGATGCCATCATTGATCAATAGTAGCCTTACTCATCAATCATCACAGAACAACAAATGAAAAATTAGTCTAAATCTTAATGTAGATGGGCCAAAAAAATAAATCTATCTATATTTCTTTTGCATGGAGGTAGTGGGGTGAGTTTCATGGATCATCTAGCCCAACCACTCATTTTGCATGCCCATCCAATGTCTTCGTGGGATTAACCTCAACATAGGCATGACATTTATTCATGACACAAGAGTGTTCTTTTTTTAAATTTACTCTATTCGTCTTACAATTTTTGTCTTACATTATTCAAAACTTAGATGAGATGAGAATTTAGGGAGACGTTTGGCAATAGCAAAATGTGAAATGAGAGAAAATTTGTGGGAACATGGATTTCAAAATCAATCATCACTTAAATAACAACCATATTTTTTCACTTTTATCTTTATATTTCAATCATTTTTCATACTAATTACTTTCTGTCATACCTATTTATTCCAACATTATCTCTATCATTTACTATCAATCACTTAAATTTCAAAAGATATATTTTTTTTCATTCTACAACGTCTCATAATTTTTTCTCATTCTACATTCCCGAACTAGCCCTAGGACGAAGGTGTATTAGAAATGGAAAAAGGTGTATTGGGATTGGGTAAAAGTGTATTAGAAAATAGAAAATTCCATTTTAGGATGATCCCAGATATGATCTTAGTTGTGAACATGTTATTTGATAGTCACAACAATATACATGCTGGTACATTAATAGGGAGGAGACTAGCAGAGAGGAGGTCGACACTCCTCAAATGGGAAACACAATCATCCCAACAGGGAACAAAACCTTGACTTTCTAGACATAAGTTGGGACTTTTACCAACGGTGCTATGCTTATGTTGGTGCACATGATTCTCCTTGATTAGCTGCCATATTCACCGTTTCATTTCTAATTTAAGATGGATTTAATTACTGATGGTTTAGTTCACAACTTACACACTTTCCAGCTTAATTAACGACTGGTGATCAATCGTGATTATTTGCAAATTCACGTTCTCGTTCTTACTTCTGATACCAAACCAGGCCGGTCTTATCAGACAAATATATACGAAGAAAATACACGGCAAAAAATGTGATGTTTAGTGAGATGATTAGAAGAAGTGAGGAGCCCACCACAATGAAATATATGGTAAAGCCCCTGTCATTTTCGGGCCAGGGAATCCCCCGTGGGCATAATTAATTATTAAAAATTTTAGCTGATAGATAGAGAATTAGTACTCTGTATTAGTAATTGGAATGACTAATTAATTAGGATGTAGTAAGTGTATGTATATAGTGGCCGAATGATCATCTGGGCCTGCCATTTACAACTAGTCACAACACCCATTTTTTATTTTTTTATTTTTTTAATAAAACCATTAATCTAGATGCATATTACTTATAGACCAAGTTTTATTAATTTTGAAAAAATATATATTTATTTTGTATTTTTATTCACATAGGTATGTCGTCATTTTCGCCCATACGAAAATGATTACAATGCCTCTATGTTTAAAAATATACACATATTTAAAAATAGTAAAATTTTGTTTACAGATAATATACACTGAGATTAATAGTCTTATTTAAAGATTTTCAAATTTTTTTTTTAAAATAATATTTTAAACTCGTCTAAAATGACATAATCTTAGACAGGTTCGAGAAGATCGCAGTCCTATATAGTGTACCTCTATATCTAATATTTCTTGTATGCAATATATTACATCACGTATATAGCCACTAGCCAGGATAGTTAGCTTATTACAAGCTTAAGAAGCCTTCAGAGTATTGGCCACATCAATGACGAAGCGGTATTTGACGTCTGCCTTGGCGAGCCGCTCCATGGCTGTGTTGACATACTCTATGGGAATCACCTCCACGTCCGAAGTTATGTTGTGGGCTTCTGCAAAATCTATCATTTCTTGAGTCTCCTTCATTCCTCCTATACCACTTCCGGCTACTGTCTTCCTCCCTTCATAATCAAGTACAGGTCCAACATGGATAAATATATCCGCTTAAATTTAGATCAGCGTAACTACTTATAGAAATATATTTGTCTAAATATTGTAATTTTACAGAAAAAGACACGAAATATCATTCATTATAAAATTACAGTATTGATACAAATGGAAATTATTAATTATGATCTCATAATATTTCACTTCTAATTTCAAGTAATTTTGGATATCCTTGGTAATATTTCATAAACCAACCAACATAATAATAGGAATTCGTAATCTTAAACTCGTTCATTAATTAATCTAGTAACAGAGTCCAACCCGATTGGACTTGGTTACGAATGATGCCTAACACCTCAATGTCACATGGGGTATATATGATTTGGAAATTTAGTTAGGGTTAATTTGTCCCTTACTAGTGGTAAGTAAAGTAAATCCTTTAGTAAGAAATATTTTTTGTTTTTTTGCAAAAAATATTGTACAAGAGCTTTAGCAATATACTCTCAAAAGGTAAATTTCAAGTATCACCGTAATTTATCTCTAATTACAGATATGGTCACACGTCTAGTAAAATTGGCATAAATGATCATACATGTTGTTCCTAACTCCAATCAGGACAAGAAAATATGATAAAAATTTTCTAAAATGACAAAATAGCTCATGCCTTATCTTCTCTAGTAGAGCTTCACCATGGTTGCTCTTGCAACTAGTCACCATCCGCACTTATATTCATCCAACATTACTTTTAATGATTTAGAATTGAATTACATATTGAAAAAAGATTTTTTTAGGAATTTATAAGTGAATCTCAAATTAAATATAATGTTAAAAATTTTAAAATTATATTTTGATGATAGCCCATGGTCCAAGGATTGATCGTTTTTCTCTGTCACCTGTTACATTGCTGCTATCATTTGCCACTGTCTTATTCATCACGAAAATGCAAGGTTCATGTAGTCATCAATGGAGAACTAGGAAGGTGCAAATTAAGTAGAGTATTCTAAAATGGGTAAGATAGGTTTTTATTTTTCTACACATACGGTATGATTTGAAATTAATATCAGAACTGATCTAATGTTAAAAAATAGGATTAGGCGAGTCTACCGATCGTACCAAAAATAAGATAAAATAAAGATTTTTGAAAATAAGAGGAGAATATGTTCTATCCAAAAGCGAATTACTAGACCCAAATTGCACACGCGTGCAGCACCGTAGCTGCTGACTGGCCAGGTCAACGCCGGCCACTTGATGGATGCAATGCTGCTGTCGGCACCTGATTAGACTAATGGACGGGAGCTGCCTTCGACGGGTGCATGTAGGCTTGCTGTTGGAATTAGGTGGTGCGTGGCCGATTTGGAGTTGTTGGCGGAAAAAACAAGCAGACCCAGGGTGCCGCTGGCCGATCGATTTAGATCATAGGCGTTAGATTCATGCCGAATTGATGGGGGGTATTGCTGCTGTTGCCATCCGCCGGATCTGAGATAGAATTAGGAACCGGCGATGATTTCATCAGGACAAAAGCAGGGGTCGACGTTCGATTTTTCTATCGCTGGATCAAAGCACGCTGCAGATCTGATTGGTTAGGCCTAAAGTCGTCGGTGGCAGCAGAACCGCAAACAAGGTAACGGATTAATGGAGGCAACACCTGGATTTTGCTGCTGCAGATTGGCATTGAAGACGAATAAGGCTCTGCTGTCGATTTATTTGAAGGCATCGGCTGGAAATGATTGTATTAGATGCCGGCATCGGATTTGCAGAGGAAGACCGAAGATCATTTGAATGCTTGAGGGGTTTCCGCTGGCTGGTTTTGCAGCAGATTTAATTAGGGAAGTTTTGCTGGAACCGTCGATGACTCTGTTGGATTGACGGCCACGGCGATCGGAATCGTGGTACTGGTCAATTTCAGCCTGCTTGGATTTTGGAAAGCTGCGGTCGGATTTCATGGTTGGAGACGAGAGGCTTGGTGGGAGCTGCCAGCTGGATTTGTGATTGGTAGGAGTTTGTCAGATTGTTGGAGGGGTAGCCGCCGTAGCTGCCAGATCTTGCGGTCGCTGGATTTCATGGCTGACGTTCTGTTGAAGAAGGAGCGCTGAAAGATAGTGCTGTGGCAGTGCACGGAGATAAGTGCACAGGCTGGCGCCGCTGGCCCCGCGTTTTTACCTTTTTTTTTTGCCCTTTTACCAAGGGCAATTTTGCAACTTCGCAGTAGAGAGAGAGAGAGAGAGAGAGAGAGAGAGATTCACTTCACAATCTCTCTCTCGAAAAAAAAAAGAGATTCACTTCACAATATTTTTAAAGTTAGCATTAACAGAATTGCCGTATTTAAAAATAAAAATACCGGATCATCTATATTAATTTTATAAACGTGTGGTCATATTTATAAATAGAAGTATGAATTATGGTCATATTTAGGATTAATCCACTTTTAAAATAAAATTAACTAGTTGATATGACTTCATTGTAGAAAATATTAAAGATTTTTCTTGCAAAATGAACCAAAAATTACTTTAATTTTTAGCAATACAGTTAAATGTGTATTTTTAATTTCCTATTTCAAAGTTAAATTAATTTTTCTTAAAAGTTGCAATTTAAAAATAATTTGTTAAAACTAACCAAAAGTATCCACAAATTTATAGATAAAGTAGAAAATTAACATAGTAACAAATGAATTAATTTTCATCACAAATATATGTATTTATACATACATATCCACAAATCTATAACAGTAGAAACATCATTTTACCAAAATTTGATTATATTAATAAATTAATGAAGATGATTAAAAATTTTATTACTTACGAACCGAAATTCACATTGTTAATTTACTTAACCCAATGTATTACTTTTTACGGATTAGGTTGAAATTATAGAAGTAAAGTTGAAGTTTGCATGGGCTGAGTTTTAATTAGAAAACATAAAAGTCACTATAATATAATATTTCACGCTTACGATTAACATTAACTAACATATTGAAATTGCTGACCTGCGAGTAAAGGAAAAACCGGCAGCTCCAGTGGCCTTTGGGGTGCCCCCACCATAACTAGCTTACCATTGGTCTTAAGCAGGGAGATCAACGGCACCAATGGATGAACGGCTGAGACTGTATCAATGACACCATCCATGGTGCCAACGGCCGCCTGCATGTCCAAACCAAAAGCCTTGAGAAATTAATTAAGCTAACACATATGACATGTGATCAACTAAACTCATGTGATCAACCAAACTAATTCTTTCATGATTATCTATTTTTTACAAAAGTATATGCTAATACTTCTTTTTTTCCTTAATTTCTTTTCAACTATATATGGGTGGCTATATAATATATGATACCATCCACGACCAAAAGTATTACATTAAAAGGATTTTTGGAGCTTTTAGCAGCTTTTCATTATAATGATATTAGTTTTTGGCAATGGATCTAGTCTTCTAGAGGTCATACGTTTTATTCACAGAAGGGACATCTAAAGGTCATATTAAAATTACTAGTAGTTAAGTGGAGCCATCTCGTGAAAAGTGAAGAAGCTGACCTAGAGGCTCCTAAAGTGAAACACCACTAAGGAAAAAGATTAAAAAAGATAAATATAAATAATAGATTTTATTTATAATATAATTACAATACGTCAAACATGTACTCAAATATAAATATAGATAATATAAATATGCAAAATATAAAGAAATATTGTTTAGATAGTATGCATATAATACATTTTATAATAAACGCGAAATGAGAAATTGGGCTCGGGTTCTTTCAATTTAGGTTCACTTGAATTCTAACCCTAGTATATTTATAAATTGGGTTCCTCGGATTCGGGCTAGGAAAAAGCAAGTTCAAACACTGTTGGAAATTGGGTTTGGACTCAACTTAGCCCAAATTGCACATGTAAACCTGCTAAATTTTCTTGTAAATCTATTGTATATGGAGTTTTTGTACTCTTTGTAGGTCTTTTGGAATACAACCTAACTTTTCAAAAAAAATGATTAGATCTATTTATATATATATTAGAATGTAATAATACTTTATCAGACTATTTATAAAAAAATAGTAATATTTTAAATGATTTAGATATTAAAAAAACTACTTACAAATTGATATTAGCATTAGTCATTTTTTACCATTGTAAATATGACTTATATACAGTAATACTAAATAAATGAAAGAATTTTTATAATAATATAAATGAAGCTAAATGTAACATAACAGATGGAATAGATATTTTTTTTTTCCAAACTACTAATATACGAAAATGAAGAAGATTGGATTGAAGAGCAGTTTCGTAAAAGCATACCACGTGGATAGAAGAGCCAGTTAGTAAACAGCGCCTTACCTGCATGTGCTCCGGGTTACAGCTGATGAGGAAGGCGTCCGCGCCGAGCCGTTCCATCGCATCCTTCTCCTTGCTGGGGGAAGTGCTGATCACCGTCACCTTCGCTCCGAATGCTTTGCCGAACTTGACAGCCATGTGGCCGAGGCCGCCCAGCCCCACCACCCCTACATGCATCCCTTTCTCAGCCAGCCCGAAGTACTTCATGGGGCTGTAGACCGTGATCCCAGCACAGAGCAACGGCGTTGCTGCCTGCAGCGGGAGATTCTCAGGGAAACGGACGACGAAGTGCTCGTCCACCACCACGTGATCGGAATAGCCGCCGTAGGTGGTGGTGCCGTCGTAGTAGATGCCGTTGTAGGTGAGGATGATCTCCGGGCAGTAGTTCTCTAGGTCCGTCTTGCAGTTGGAGCACGAAAAGCATGATCCAACCATGCATCCTACCCCTACCTTGTCACCCACTTCGAATTTCTTTACACTCGGCCCAACCTCGGTCACTACACCTGCAATCTCGTGCCTGTAGTAAAGTAGTAAGTAATTTCTGGAGTCAATTAATTAGGCATTGCAACCGATTACAATATATCAACTAAATACGGTCTTCACATATCAGCACGTCTTTTAATTTTCTAAGTCTTAATTCGATATGTTTTTCGTGTTAATTCTATATTTTATGTTTTGATAAGTACATCTTCTTTTCTTTTCTTTTCATTCCATTCTAAGTAAAATTAAGAAAAAGATGAAGTATAGAGAATCAAAGAAGATGAAAACAAGCTACTAGAATAAGGATAACGACTATAAGGAAAATGAACAAAACGAAGATATATAAAGTCAAGAGGCAAGGAATTATGAGAACATTTAGGCAAATAATAAAACAATTAAAATAATTAAACAACACATTAATTAGTCGAATAGAAAAGACGAGAAAAAGGGACTTATGTATCTGTAAAGGCCAACCCAAAATGCAGAAAATCATTAAAAATTCATCAACTTGGAGTGTATTTGGGAAGTGATAAAATTTTTGGAAGAAAAGTTTTTATGGTAAAAATTTTTGAAATGGAAGAAAATGATATTATATAATAGGGGTAATAATGAAAAGTGAAGAGAATAAAATTAAAATAGATAAGCTAGTTGTATTGGTAATTTTGTTTATAAATGATTTAAAAGTAAGGTTGTTAGTTATATAAGAATACGTAAAAAAATTATTAAAAAATAAGATTGTTATGGATAATAAAAAGATTTTAGTTTGAGAAGTTTATGTATAACCAGCCATGCCCCAAATTAGCTAAATCGGTTGGTGGTACGTGTTAATTTCTATGGTGGTGGAGGAGGCTGGGAACAAAGGCCTGCCGGAGAATAATGGATGTCCTGGTTTTGAAGGAATTGATTAATGGTGGGCCAGAAATAAAGTAAAATGGTGGTTAAGGCCTGCCTAAATTATTTCGATCCCAGGCCAATATCAAAGGCAAATGCCACTTTAGATTCGTTAATTGGACAAAGTTGCTGAGTGTGTCATTGCTCACGTCATGACACTAATTATAATTAAACAGCCCACTAACTAAATTCTCGCTACCCTTGCCATATACACCAGCTACAATATCACCGGCCACCAATACCACTAACCATTGACTTTGTAGAAGATGCTTGGCGCAGAGTAATATCCACGTATTAACTATTAAAAGATGGTGGTTGAGTATTTGTTTTTGTGTTGGCACTGTCGCGTGTAGTATTATTAGTTAACAGTTTTATGATGAGCATATTAACCAGTCTAGCTTGCCAACCAATGAAGACAACACTGTCAACACTGTCCCCAATTTAGTGATAAAATTTTCTGAGTTGATTGGTAATACCGTAATAGTCTTTTGCAATATATTTTTAAAAGTTTTATATATGACTTGAAGAACAATAATAATATACCTTTTCGAAATTATACTATTCATTGGGATATAGTGATGTTGTAAAGCAAAAGAGGATATATAGGACGACTTACCCAGGAACCACGGGATAGATTGAAGATTTCCATTCATTTTTGATGTAATGAAGGTCCGTATGACAAATTCCACAATATAATACTTTCAACAAGACGTCCTTCTCCCCGACTGCCCTGAAAAACAATTGAATTAAAAATTAAGTGAAATAGATTTTTTTTAATAAATAAATAATGTGTAATATGTATGATGATAAAAAAAAGGATTATCAATTTATCATCATCTCATATATGGAAATTTATTGTTTTCATTTGGGTTGAATTTATTTCATGTTGATTATCCACAGAGGGTTGAAATTCATTACCCTCTAAAACTAGCTTTACACAGATCGCTCAGAAGTCAGAAAGTCTCCATCTTCTACTGTAAATATAATCGAGATCCTCTCTCTCACCCCAACCGCACGCCATGCGGAGATGACTAACAAAAAAGCGAAAATGGGACCAACGTCAACCCACTCTATCCCATGCGGTGGTAAGCTGTAGATCTCGCATGGGACTGATTGTCGTGGGCTTTTTGATGAGCCTGGACTCATGTGATTTCTGGTCTTTTTGGTGTTTGATGCTCCGGAAAACGTAAAGAGAAAATCAGTCTACTCAAGCCTCGAGGGAATCAAGAACGAGGAGGAAAGAAAGGGTTTCGTCCGACATACCTTCTAAAGAATGTGAAAGGGGAGAGAATGCCAGATGGATCAGTGGCAGCCCATCCAAAGGCCCTGCGTGGCTGTTCTTCCTCGGGAGATTTGGACATCTTTCTTCGTCGCTCTGAACTAAAGTCTGGAGCTAACTTTTTTTTTTCCTTTTTAAATTCATTCCAAGCATTGCATGCTCTGCCTCGTACATATAGTGACTACGAAGGACAAGGAAGATTACGGGCGTATTTCGCATTTAATAAAAATTTTAAAATAGAAGAAGTGGTATGATACTGATGAGAAATAGAAATAATAAAATTAAAATAGATAAGATAATTATATGAATCACTGTAAAAAAAATAATTGAAAAGTAAGTAATTGTATTTAAAGTTGTTAAAAAATAATTAGAAAATAGTGCAAGGCATTTCTCTTAAACAGTCATACCAACTAGCAGTGGACCTACGATTTTTTAAAAAAAAAGAAAAAGAAAAAGAAAGAGAAAAATCAGTGCACCTACAACAATGCTAGTAGTACAGTATCGGATCCCCGTTACTTTTCACTTAATTAAGTTATGTGTGCTTAGCGAGGAAATTGGTAAAAGCTCCCGCGTGATAAACAGTCAAATTTTCACTAAAAAAATTCCTCATAAAAATGCAAATTAATGACAAGAAATTAATACGTATAATAATGAACCAAAAAAGACTTACAAGAATAACTAAGAACTGTCAGAATAACCAGACATGTTAAATCACATTAATGAAGGGTGGGTTCCAAAAGTAATAAAGCTTTTGAAGAAAAAATTTTAGCTAAAAAAAAGTCTTTGAAACAAGAAAAATGATATGATGTGATAGAGATAACGATGAAAAGTAAAAAAAAATAAAATTAAAATAATAAGTTAGTGGTATAAATGGTTATTTAGAAATGATTAAAAAGTAAAATAATTATTTAGAAAAAAATGATTAAAAAATAAAATAACAGTAACCAGTGAAAACTTTTATATTGAAAATTTTGGTGGAAAACTGTTAATGATTACCAATCACGCCTTAAATCAAAATGCCTTTCATCGTTGGAAAACATATGGGACTCCTATTTATATAAGAGGTGATGCTAAATTAATTAAGGAAGGGAATTAATTTGCCAATAGGTTTGGTTCCACGGTAGGAGGAGACTATTTATAACCAAAAAGTTCCAGCTTCGGATCCATTTACTAAACGAGAAATCAATGGGCTGACGATAAACTTGGTACAACTGGCTAATATTTTGGTTTTTTTATAAAAGTTACAGGCCTTCATTAACACCGAATACAAATTTAATTTCCTAATTTCTTTATCAACATATATGCTTAGAAAGATCAGAAATTGAATAATGTTGAGCTTATAAGCGGAGAGCTTTTATGAATTCACTTGAATAAAGTGAATCAACATGATTTGCTTTTTAATATGGAATTAATTATACATTGAATTGTAATTTGGGTTAGATAGGTTGAGTTTAGAATGAGCTTTACTTTTATCTTATTATCGAAAACTTCTACCTTATCTTACTTTAGGTAGGGTCGGTTGCATGTACTATCTTATTTTTAAAAATCAAATTTATTTAGGTTTTTGATTTTAAATCAGTTTCTTAAAATGATCTTATATTATATTTAAAAATTAGAATTTTATTATAAGTCTTATTTAAAAACCTAAAATCAAGATAATAATAATATAAATTTTGAAATACATTCATTAAATTTTCTAAATAATTGAAATATATTCATTAAATTTACTAAATAATTAATAAATTAAATAATTTTCTGTATATTTAAAGAATATATTTATGTTTTTACTGTAAAAGATATTTTTTATAAAACCTATATTAAGCATATATTAATCATTTGAGTTAGTCCCGGTACTTAGACCTTAAAATTTACCTTATCTTAATTGAACTGGGTTTTTTAACCTACAACTTACCATACTATATAGTTATAAAAATAAAAACTTATTCAATATTTATGTTAAAATATTCAATAGATCGCCCTACTGAAATTGCACCATAAGCATTTTCGGCACGCGTCATTTTGGCCGGGCCGCTACGGCTGTTCTCGCGGCCGAAAGATTACAACAGGCCTATCATTTAAAATGGAAAACGCCACGCGGTGACAGAGTAACACTTGGCAACGCGTACTGGTGCATGCGTTTGACATCTTTTTTCCGCTTCCAGCTGGCCCTGGCCGTAACTCTTGCCATACACGAGTAATAGGAAAAATCTCGGCTGATATGATATGGCAGACCGAGTATTCTCATAGGTTTGCATTTTTTTTATTGGTATTTTATAACAATTAGTGAGTATATTTATAACTGCACACTATAAAATAATAATTTTGTAAATATCCTCGTACTCAAAGAAAATTTATAAAATCCTTATACAAGAAGAATATTATAAAAAAATTTCAAATGCACCCGCAGAAGACGGGACTTGAACCTGTGCCTGCCTCTTACGGGCCAGACGAGATTACCCCGTCATGGCAGGTATGTACCTTAAGTGTATTGCATGAAACTTATTTTTAATATTTAAACTATATTTAACTTAAAATTTATTAAATATTTATTTTTGAATAATATTAGTTCCATGACAATTATATTATCATAATATTTTTATTATAAATACATTTTATTGCATTGGATATAATGTATAAAATTGATTTTAAAAATAAGTACTTAATGTTAGGAAAATCAGCATTTATGTATTTAATAGTTTAAATTTCATTCTTAAGCATGAATTATAATAAATTATAAACATATTAAATAAATTTAATTTTCATATTGTAATTTTAATATAAAATTATGACTAATAAACAGTTTAAAATTTTCATTAAACATCACGGGAAGCTAATTTTAAATGTGCTCTTTACGTTCAGCGCGGCTGGCGTGGGACTGTGTTCCGTTTGGGATAAGTCTGGGTTCGATCCCAAGCCAACCATCCGTAAGTGGAGCTGTGGTGCTTCGTGTTTTATGAGTAGAGCAATATGTCTTCATATTCGTTGTGTGCGATTTATGTCTTCGTTACCCATGAACTTTAATATAAATTTAATATGTTATATGAAGTATTTTGTATATATATATAACTTGAATAAAAAACATGTACTCTTTTAGAGTTACCTTGGATGGCTTTGATATATAGATATATGAATAGAAAAATATATATTTCAAACTCTATTTTGTGTGGATGCCCAGCTTCGCCTTCTGCCAGAGTAGCAAATGGCATCCTTGGATGAAAGAATCAGGGACGGTGCAGAAGAAAAGCGAGTAAGGGAGAAGGGAGAGCTGATGGAGATGAACGGTGGCAGCAGCTCTCCGCGACGAACAGGGCCATCCAACGGCCGAGGAAGGCTCGCTGTGATGTCTCCGCTGAAGAACGCATGTCTATCTTTTGCTGTTTCCGTGCAAGAAGGTTTTCGTCACATCAAAGCCTCTGCCGTTGGCATGGTACTTATGGGCTCTCTCTTCTTGCTTGAGAAAATCTCACAACCGTCCGTTTTTAGTTCCAAAATGTCGAGAAATCCTCGCCGATCAGTACTGACCTTTCTACGACCATTCTCTGTTGATTAGGAGGGCTGATATTGTTATTCATATTCTTGTTATTTTTCTTTGATATAATAGTCTCCTATTTTTATAAAATAATAATTTTATTGAAGCAGGCGAAGAAGGCGACGGCTAAAGATGAGAAGGAAGCAACCGAAGCAGATCTTCAGGCCGCAAAGCTGCAAGTGGAAGCATCTGATGAAGCTGAGCGTACTAAGAAGCAACTGGAGTCATAATTTCTATTTTCCCCCCTTCTTCGTCTTTTTCGCTCTTCTTTCCTTCTTTTGCTTGTACCATCGCCAAGTAGACTGGAATTTCGTATCTGTAGACGACTATGAGTAAGCCATTTCCCTGCCCTTGCTACAGCTGTGTTGCTAATCCTCCTCCAGCCACCCACGAATATAAGAGCGGAAAATCAAAATCGAGACATCTAATGTTACCCTAAGGAAGCTGAAAAATTACAATTCTTTCAAAATATATCTCTTATAATGAGATTAACATTGATATCCGAGAGAATTTGACACACATAGCTTCACAGCTTAGCACATATCTCACAAGCTCACTTCATCACAGTCACACACACGACTTCTCAAGGCTTCTGACACACTCAACCTGCTTACAACTAAGCAGCAAGGCTCCTTCGATAGGCACCAAGGTCGGTTCTCAACCAACATGTCGGTAATGGATTTTGGCTTTATTGCAATCATCCATTTAAGATATGAAATAAAATATGGCACTGGTTGAACCTTCTGGAGAGCGGTAGAGATCTGAGTTATAGCGGACTCCAGGTCATCCTTTGAGTGGGTGATGCCTTTTCTTGTCAGGAGAAGATATGGCAATGGTTGAGTTTTCTAGAGAGTCGGTTGTAGAGTTCTCTACTGAATTCCAAGATATTCTCGAGTCGGTGATGACTCCCATCCAAAGCAGCTGCAATCCCAGCAATATGCCATCCGATTGCTCGATTTCGGTATGACTGTCATGTGGATCACAGGTGTGGTGTCTCTCCTCCTTCCGACTTCGAGCTGACTTCCATTCATGAATGAATTCTATGCAACTATGCATGTGTTGTAATCTGAATTTAAGCAATTCACGACATAAGAAAAGCAAATGTTTAGAAGTTGTCTATCAGAGCTCTAGCTCCATGTTTGCATGAAAGTTTTTTGATCATCACTAGATAGTCACATGAAAGTCCCCTTTTCAGGTGGTGTTGTATGTATGGATTCAAATATCGGCCAGGGGCGTATTAGTCGTATTGTATCCATATCGGCCATGTACAATACAGGACACGGGGTGTTTCAGCTAAGATTTTAAAAAATTGAGTATATCCATCAATACGGGGGCGCATCAGCCATATCGGGGCTATATCAGCCAAATGAATAAAATTATAAAAAAATTTATTTTTTCACTCTTTTGCACATATTTTCTTTTCCAAAACTCTCTCCTTCCTTTACACTAATATTCATTACTTTTATTGCAACTAGATAAATTTTTATATTATTTTATATATTTTTAATATTTAGAAATCTAAAATTTTTTAAAATTATTCTGAAAAGTAAAAAGGGAAAACTTTTTATTAGTTACATAAATTTTTTATTGTAATATAATTGATTTTTTTGCAATTTAAGCAAAATTCGAGGTCGTTTTTAATTTATAAAATTTTTTAAAATCTAGAAGTAATCGTGAACACCATAAAAATAAAAAGTTATCAACTTTTCAAGGAGTTTCTATCTTGTGTTTACGTAAATATATTTTATTTGTAAATTGTAATTAATTAATTTATGATTTATTTTATTTTTTTTACTTTAGTCGTATTTAATTTTGCTATGTATCATGTTTGGTGAATTGTTGATGAGAATTTACATGTCTAGTATATGATTTTTTTCATTTAAAATTCATACTATTTATTTTAACATAGAAAGAAAATAAATGGATACATCATCCTATATATAGGCAAAATATATATAGGCAAAATGCTAAGTAATTATATATTCTTGTATTTTTCAATTTTTTTTATTTTTTACATATTTTTTAGTGTTAAAAAATAAATTCCGACTGATATAGTCCAATACCAATACAATACGACCACACTGTTTTCAGAGAGGACTGATATGTCTTTCGATACTGATATGTCTTTCGATACTGATATTTCGAACCATGATTGTATAATGTAGATTTATGAGGCTTTCACCATGTGCTATTAATATTCAAGGTTGTAGCATGGGGTGTATGTTATATTTATTTGCCACTTATTAAGTGGCGAGAAAATCTTACATTATTAAGTGTCTTGAAGAGTTCCTGGTTTATATGTATAAGAATAGGTTTTTTAACTTGACTAGTCATTTTTGGTTTTATTTTTTAACTTGACTAGTCATTTTTGGAATAAAACCGGCTTATTTTCAACATAATATCAGAGCCAGATCTAAGCCCATTTTTGTTTGTCCCAGATATGTCCATGTCTTGCTTAAGAATATATTTCTTAGTTTTTCATTTATATGTATAAGAATATGTTTCTTAGCTTGGCTAGTCATTTTAGAATATAACCGGCCATTTTCAACACCACCCTTCTACAAGAATAAGCACTACGTCCTCTTTTTTTAAAATTTTTTTTTTAATAAGCACTACATCTTTTTTTGGATTTCATTGGGTTTGGAAGGGTGGAGTGTCGAACCCTCACCCCGTGGCAACATGCCACTGCGTGCTACCATGGCAGCAGGCCACACAATAAGCACTACATCTTAAATTCGAACAAAAACATATTGAATCCATCTTTCCTGTTGTTGTTGCATCTACTTTCTCAATATAATTACTGTCTATCAGTATTCTATACTCCTTTTTACGCCCCTTCAATTTTATCAATGGTCATTTAGTAGAGAGCAGTTGATTTTAGTTGTTTTATTTTCCTCTTTTTGCTAGTCTTCATCCAATTACCTTTGTAAAAATACATTAATTGTAATTAAAACAGACCCTTCTAACTCCAGTCTTTCCCCTGCCCCGCAAGGCAAGTAGAAGCACCGAAGGAGATGAGCAGCAGCTTTAGACAATTAAAATGTGATTTGACAAAGAAAATGGATTATTTCATTCCTAGCGGAAAGTAACTTCAAGCCCTGTGGAGCACCTGGGCTACAAACGATATAGAAAACGTACAACTACGATAATCTGCATCACCGGCTGTATATATTCATGTATACGAACATCTGCATCTCCAGTTATTCACGCATGTAATCCCATAATACGCAGGTTTGCAGTCTACATCTGTGCTCCTTTAGCAGGCTCCACACCAGAGGATTTCTGAGGCCAGATTCCCCTATACGAATCGTTAGTAGTCCATGTGTCGCAAGTAGTTTCCCCTGTTTCCCCTGCTGTTGCGTTGCTATCCCTCCTCAAACTCAGCCAAAAGACAAGAATCAAGGCAAAGATTAGCAACGCACCCACGAAAACCATTACACCAACTAACCATTTGATTTTTTTATTCTGATTGGAGCTCCCAATCAAAGCAACGGTTGGGCTGGTTTCATTTCGCCGTAATCTGGAATTGGGTCGAGTTCCTTCTAACGTGGAATTGAATTCCCAGGAAAGAATGAAATGAGACTCTGTATTCATTCCAGTCGCTGCTGAGAATCCAATCTTAACCCACTCTGGTAAGATTTCCCCCAAATCGATATTGTAAGAGCCTTTGTAGATCTCAGGAGAACGATCGTACGTGAGACGGAAGTGCAGCATCTTAGTGCTGGCATCGTAGCCAATCCACGCATTACCGACTTCTGAGCTATGTAAGCCTGCGTTCCAGGGCACAAACGCAGGGGAAAACGGCGAATTGAGGATGATGCCGACGTGTTGGACAGGAGGATCCCAGTCAGCATTCGCGAATGAATCGAACTCCACTCCCAGGATCCCAGTGCTGGTGGGCGACTCGACGGTGGTTGTGTTGAATAGGCCGAGGAAGCCACCAGCGGAGTTGGGTGGGATTTCGGTGTCTGAGGAAGCGAGGAAGAATACAAGCCCATGGCCATAGAAAGGCGATTGGTGAGTGTCGATCGTGAAGGAGAAGCGAGTGGTGAAGTCAGCGAGCTGGTGGGTGGAGGGATCCCAGATACGGACGTCCTCAAAGTAAGTGGCGCGGCCAACCCGGCTGAGGAAGTCGTTTCGATTCAGGCGGATGGCTCTGTCGCACGGGGCTGCGTCACCTTCGTAGACCATGTTGATGTTATCATTTTCGAAGCAAGGGAATTGAAAGGAAAGGGAGTTTGCAGAGGTGGGAAGAAGCAAGAGGATGGTGAGAAGGATGGAAGCGAAGAGGAGGTTTGAAGGTTGGGATGTAGTTACGGGTTTGGCGAAGAACATTGTTGCAGAGAGAGAGAGAGAGAGAGAGTATAGCTATGTAGCAGTGGTGGTGGTGGAGGGAGGCGGCAGCCCTTTTTTATGTCTTGAAATTACGTCTGAGATGAACGTAGATGTTCAAGTCCAAGTCAATGCATATGAAACCATTGGCCTTGGCATGACTAATGAATTGACGATGACCAGCTGAGGTCTTCCTTCAAACGTACCATGCGCGCCACGGGGACGCGGACGTGAGCCTCGGTGGTGAAAATAGGGTTGAGTTTACCTGTGACCTATCCGTATCACTTACAGAATTATATAAAGGATAAAGCCAAAAATTAACCTGGTGAAGTAAGTTGGTTCAGGATTTTAGATTTATATTTTAATTCTAAAAGAAGTAGTAGGTTGACCATGTCTTGACTAACCTCAACATGTAATATGTAAATTATTTTTATAAATTGTATGACTTATGTT
The DNA here is from genome assembly GCA_030490835.1 of Annona cherimola. Lineage (NCBI taxonomy): Eukaryota > Viridiplantae > Streptophyta > Magnoliopsida > Magnoliales > Annonaceae > Annona > Annona cherimola. Next base: position 97,263,831 of record CM059973.1, on the reverse strand, counting down.
AATTTTGTTTTGTTGAATAAATATGTTACGTTGATGTACGTTTAATTTTATAATTTATTTATATTTATAAATTTTTATTTTTTAATTGCATATATGTTGTTCAAATTATCTCATTAATATATTTATCAATAAAATAAAATATATTATTTATGTTATTTATATCTTACAAGAACGAATATTATTATTTTACAATTTAACAGTTTTAATTATAATTCAAAATTTACATTATTGTATTTTTAAGGTTGATATACATATTTATCAAGGTTAAGTTGTAAACGAAATTATTAAAAAAATTTACTAATGCTTTGTTATGGCAATTGTGTTTTACTCACTAAATAGTAAAATATTGAATTATTTAATATTTAAATTTATTGTTGATATGTATATAAAATTTTAAACTTTGACCTGCTTTTTTAATCCCACTCATTGTCCTGATACTGACATGAAATCAATCCAAAATTTGTCCTAAGACCTATTAAAGAAATGTGTGGGTTTGACCGATTTTGTCTTGAATCTGTATAAAAAGCAGAATCAAACAAGAATTTTTTTAAATATAGAGTTAGAGTTGAGCACATCTTAACCCACTCCGATTTTCATCCCTACTTGAGATTATTTTATCAAAAGGGCTCTGCAGGTTATATGGAAGTGTTTTCCATATAATCTCTTTTATTTTTTAAAATTTTGATGATTAATGTAAAATCAATTTATTCATTATATTTAATATCATTCAATTAGTTAGAAAATCAAATTTCATCAAATAAAACTATACATAGATCACATTTGCTAAAAATACATATGTTTACATGTAAACTAGGGAAAATGCTTAGATACATTCCTATATGTATTAAAATATAATAATATTTTGTAAAATCATTTATGCACATAGAATTGATATTTTAGATGGTTTAAATATTGAAAATATTACTTAAAAATTGATATTTAACTTTAAATTTTTTATTATGTTAATATTATACATCTATGAATGGTTTGTATAGACTGTGATAAAAAACAAATGAAAGAATTTTCATAATAATATAAATGATAGTAAATACAAAAGATGAAGTAGATTTTTATCAACAATTAAGATATTAAAATTGGAGTAGGTTATATATATAACAAGGGTTTCATAAAAGTATGCCCATTTATTAAATAAGTTCTTATAAAATTCCTTTACGTTAGTATGCAAGTTATTAATTGTATGTTATATTATTCTATCTTTTTTGCAACATATTCTCAATTACATAACACGATAAAATATAAACCTTTCAACTCAGACACCTACGCTGTGTTTTTGGTTGTGTAAGAAGAGTAACTTTATATGATCAACTGGATTAATTAATTAATGGAAAAAGAGTGTACTATTGCAGAAATATAAAGGTATTACTGATCAATGAGATACCGCTGGATGTGTATTTTGAAAAAAGAGAAATAATTAAAATGACAAAAATAAATGATTATAAAGTAAAGATTATATTATATAAGAAAAATACACGATTAAAAAATATGGATAAGAATAGTGAATAATAAACATCACGATAAATTTCATTTCATGTAGCTGACTTTTTAATCACATATAACATATATGTGATTGCATTCGATGTGTTTTTGGTTACCATTGATTATTTAACTACAAAAACTGAGTTGCATTCGAGTTATGATATTTAGTTAAATATAGTTAATTTAAAATTAAATATAATAAGAATAATATTTAACTTTCAAAATTTGGTTGTAAATAATATTAAAGTTTGACTGCAATTAATATAGAACTTAGCTTGCTATAAAAAAGCGCTATAGAAGATGTAGGACTTCGCTGCATTTAATTTAATTTTTTTTTGAAGATTTCGCTGCATTTAATTTGGTTGCAAAAACTTTCAAAGAAACTTGGTTGCAAATGTAACCATATTTAAAATGTCATATTATTCTTTGAAAAATACGTGAGGAGAGGTCTTAAATTTGCTTCCCTCCCTACCCCAAATGATACCCCAAATGATACCTTATTGTTCTCATGAATTATTCTAATGAGAACTTTATATGCCCATTTCTGGGGACCCTGATCGCCTGCTCCCGGGAGTAGGCAGCGTTCCCTGCTCCCGGGAGCTTATACCCATTTTTTTTTATTTTTTTTTTGAAAATTTCTCTTAAATAGTGTTAATCTATGTGTATTTAACATGTGTATAAGTTTTTACCATTTTTGGAGTATTTTAGATATTTATTTTTTATTTTTGAAAATCAGTGGCATTTTAAGTAATTTAAAATTACTAAAATGCCACTGATTTTCAAAAATCACAAATAAATATCTATAATACTCCAAAAATGGTAAAAACTTATACACATGTTAAATACACCTGGATTAATATTTTTATAAAAAAAAAATTCAAAAAAAATAAAAAAAAATAAGTATAAGCTCCCGGGAGCAGGGAACGCTGCCTGCTTCCGATCAGGCTCCCATTTCCGGAGGGAAGAACCCAGAAGTAACCCAGAAATCGTAGAGCCCAATCCAGTGCACCCGGGTGCATTCAGCCTCAATGCACCCGGGTGCATTGCACCTATTTTTTTTTACTTTTTTTTTAAAAAAATTTCATGAAGCTGTTAATATAGGTTTATTTAACATATGTATCAATTTTTACTATTTTTGGAGATTTTTAGATATTTTTTTTAGATTTTTTAAAATCAGTGGCATTTTTCGTAATTTTAAATTACCGAAAATGTCACTCATTTTTAAAAATCTAAAAAAAATATCTAAAAGTCTCCAAAAATAGTAAAAATTGATACATATGTTAAATAAACCTAGATTAACCATTTTATAAAAAAAAATTTTAAAAAAAATAAAAAAAAATAGGTGCGGTGCACCCGGGTGCATTGAGGCTGAATGCACCCGGGTGCACTGGATTGGGCTCCGAAGTCGTAGCCTTAGCACTTACGATTTTTTTATAAGATGTGACGTCTCATCCCATCCTATACTCACTGTATGGGCCTCACCGGGTGATGCACGTATACGGTGCATGTTGCTGGGACAATCCGAGCCCAAACCGTTCCCATTGGCTGTTGAGTTTTATATGAAAATTGCAACAGATTATTAATTAAGTTAAACTACATTATTTATTTTTTAAAATTAGTTGTGTTTTTTAATTTTTCTTCATAAACATATTTTTGTTAGTGTATTTAATACATATACCAATTTTTGCTACTTTATAATATTTTTACATCTTAATTTTTTGTTTTAAAAAATTAAACTTTTTAAAGAGTGAAAAACAACTTAAATGCCCCTAAAATTGATATTTTCGAAAATAAAAAATAAAAATGTAAAATATGTTTATGAAATAGTAAAAAAATATAAAAATAAAAAGAATAATGTATTTTAGCTTTAATACATTATAATATATATAATCAGGCTTATATATATATATATAAGAGCAATGATTTTGTCAGCTCTGGCTAAGTAGTCCATTTCTTATCCCCAATTCAAAAAACTATTTTTTACTTTTTGGAAAAGTTTTTTCTCATGCCGATGACATTTATCTCTTATTTCTAAGATACCACAATGTTTTGAAATTTTCTCTTATATTCATAATAATTCATCATAAATTCTTATCATACCAATGTAATTAAAACAACCATTACTTTTCCCATTGAAAAGATTATTTTTCCTCTTCATAATTCCTTAACTAAAACAATTTAATCCTAATATGACTTAATTAATGTTAGTAAATTATTAATTTGTGACATCAAATGATTCAAATATCATATTAGGATTGAATAATTTTAATTTAGAAAATTTTTAAGGATAAAAATTATCTTTTCAATGGGATAGTTAATAATTATTTTAATTACACGAGTACAATATGAATTTAGAGTGAATGTTATGAGTATAAGAAAATTGTTTTGAAAACGTTGTAGGTATATTAAAAATTAAGGGTAAATATTGTGGATATAAAAGAAATTTTCTTATTTTTCCGCAAACTTGTTAATCTAAATTTATTTAATGTATAAATCAAAATTTTCAATTTCTAGAGATGTCCAAAAAATATATAAAGACCTTCAAAAATAGTAAAAATTGTTTCATGAATTAAATACACCTAAATCAACAAATCTATACAAAACAACTAAAAAAGTGGTGTATATTCGGGCTGACAAGATCATGTCCCCATATTAACTAACAGCTCAAAGACTAGAAGATAAATATGCATAACATATACTAACACAGGTGGAAAAGAAGTAAACATTACAAAAAGAGATCCAGTTATGTAAAACTACAAGAGCTAAAGCTGAATAAACCTATGCATGCCATGCCCTGCCCTGCCCTGCCAAAGTCAAATTAACGGCCCTCAGTGATGTTGGAGGTTGTGATGGTTGCCTGGCTAAAATTCCCTTCTGGGATTGGTAGAAGGTATATGGGGACAGGCGTTTTGTGGGGAAGTTTAGGCAGTGGGGCTTCAAAAGCAAGTACCTGAGTTGCTTGCTTCAAACAGGGCCTGTGATTGAGATCTGGGTGGGAACACCACAGCCCAACACTCATCAAACACTCCATTTCCTTCTCATCGAAATTCCCATTCAATCTCCCGTCTGCAGCATCCATCAGCCTTCCTGTGCCGTAAAGATCCCACGCCCAATCCACCAACCTCACCTTAGATTCATGCATGCTATGTTCCACTGTCTTCCTCCCACAAGCAATCTCCAACGCCACAATCCCAAAGATATAAACATCTGATTCTTTACTGAATTTGCCTCTAGTAAGGCATTCAGGGGCCAAGTAGCCGAATGTTCCAGCCAAGGCCGTTGTTCGCGTGCCTAGCTCATGGTCCATCAACTTGGCTAATCCAAAATCACCGAGCTTAGCATTGAAATTGGAATCCAACATCACGTTGCTTGATTTGATGTCTCTATGCACCACATACTGCTCGCCTTCTTCGTGGAGATAGAGCAGAGCAGAGGCGAGGCCAAGTGAAATCTTGTATCTGATAGCCCATGCCAATGGATTTCTTTGTCCGAAGATGTGGGAATCAAGGCTTCCGTTGGGCACGAACTCAGAGACTAGTAGGAATTCGCCTCTTTCATGGCACCATCCCATGAGTTGCACTAAGTTCCGATGCCTCAGCCTGCTGATGATCTTGACTTCAGCGATGTATTCTTTTTTCCCCTGTTTCGACCCTTCGGAGATTTTTTTTACTGCTATAGCGAGATTCGGACCACTCGAATAGCCCATGAAAACGCCTCCGAATCCTCGTTGTCCCAGCTTTCTTTCATTGGAGAAGTTGTTCGTGGCCAGCACCAGCTCTTCATAAGAGAACTTCTTGGGCCAAGTTCCCCTTTCAAGATCGCCATTTATTGATGGATGAGTGACCATTTCTTCACCCTCCTTTCTGTTTCTCATTCTTCTCAAGAGCGCTAAAAACATAAAGTTGGAGGTGCAAAACAAAATACCCAAAGCAACAACCCCACCCAACAGCCACTTGTTTCTTTGGTTTTGACTGTGACTATTCGCCTGGGAGACTGTTTGTTTCGGTTCTGTTCCTCCCAACGTGGAGCAGAATTCCCATGAATGGATTGAGTTTAGCTGTATATTTTGTCCCGTGGCTGCTGAGAATCCAATCTTAACCCACTCAGGTAAGATTTTCCTCAAATCGACATCGTGGAAAACAGTATAACTATCATTTGGCGAATCATCATATGTCAGACTCACCTTTCGGTCTCTTAGTACTAGCGCTATAATTGATACAGGCATTGACGGGTGTTAAGCTATGCATGCTTGCATTCCAAGGCACATAATCAGCTGATGAGAATGAATTGATGTTGATGCCCACATGTTCGACCGGCGGATCCCATCCTTCATTGGAGTATGAATCAAACTCCACGCCCACAATCTGGTTGCTGGATGGAGAGATGAGACTAGTGGTGTTGTATAGTTTACCGGAATTGGGAGGTCTACAGGAGCAAGGGAGAAAACGATTCCGTGGCCATAATTGGAGTAATTAAAGGTATCTATGGTGAATGAGAAGCGCGTGGTGAAGTCCGTGAGCTCCTGCGTGAAGTGATCCCAAACGTGGGCATGTTCGGAGTAGGTGGCACGGCCGACGCGCGTGATATAGTCGAATCGATTGAGCCGAATGTCTCCATTGAAAGGAACTGCATCACCTGCGTAGACCATGTTGCTTGCTTTGAGGTCAAAGCGAGAGATTTGAAAGGCAATTGAATTGGTAGCGGTGGGATGGACGGTGAACGTAATATACAACAAGCACAAGAGCTTTGGCTCTGGAGGTTTAATATTTTCACTTGCTGGCTTGCAAAGAGCATTGTTGGCTTGTTGCAAAGCAAAGAGAGCAGCGGAGCGGACAATGCGCTCATCAAATTCTGCACTTCTATTTTTTTGCAAACCGTGGATTTTGTACTTTGCTTAGGCAAAAAAGTCAAAAATCTTTTTTTATTTTTTAAATTGTAGGTAAAATAATGCAAAAAAAAAAAAGAAAAAAGAAAAAACTACAGATGTTAGGCCAGGTCGAACTAAGGCCGTCAGGATTGAGGGTGTATAAAAGCAGTCACTTTTTCAGCCAAATCATTTAGTATAAAGTGCGGCTATCTATTTACTTTTTACGGCTACAAATTCTATCGTTATTTAGTACCGAATTTAAATGACTGAATTAAATAGATGCATGTAATTAAATCCATTTATATAGACAAAAATTTAGTTACTTAAACTAACATTTCGTTGTAAGAACCTATCCGATCCTCACCAACTGATGTTAATTGTAATATATAGCGTTTTTAATTTTTGAAGAACTCTGTTTTTTCTTTTTTTTCGTATTTATCTTGTCGAACAGACTGGGATTCATCACGCGGGGATGAATATTCGATTTTTAGGTTACATAGGGCTGTGATCATGTAAATTTGGTTGTTCCTTGCGCTAATTAACAAACAACCTCGTGCATTATACATATTTTAAATTTTTTAAATTTTCTTTTTACGCAGGCCCACGTTTATTTATAGACGAAAATTTGCCCTGTTTCATTACTCTCCAAATCAAATCACGAACAAAAAAGGGATAATGATATGAGGGTTACATCCAAGATTTTGATTCTTGCACCTCGGTGCACTTAGCTTCGGTGTACAATGGCGCAAAAACTCATTTTTAATATTATTTTTTGAAACTATTTTTACGTAATTATTAATCTAAGCTTATTAACATGTGTATCAATTTTTACCATTTTTGGAGATTTTTTATATATTTATTTTGAATTTTTAAGAATTGGTGGCATTTTATTAAATTTAAATTACTAAAATTCCATTGATTTTTAAAAATCTAAAATAAATATTTAAAAATCTCCAAAAATGAGAAAAATTGATACACATGTTAAATACACATAGATTAATAGTTTTGTAAAAAATTTCAAAAAATACATAAAAAATGAATATTTGCACCCGGGTGCACCAGAGCTAAGTGCACCCGGGTGCATAAGATCAATTTCCTTAAACCCACCGCAAAGTCCCCTGCAAAAACAATCAGTAAGGGCTAAATGCACCCAAGTGCACCTGAGTGTATTTAACCCGTTTTCTTTTATTTTTTAAAGATTTTTTATAGAACTATTAATCTAAGTGTATTTAACATGTGTATCAATTTTTACCATTTTTGGAGTATTTTATATATTTATTTTTAATTTTTGAAATCAATGGCATTTTAGGTAATTTAAAATTACTAAAACGTCACTAATTTTCAAAAATAAAAAATAAATACCTAAAATACTTCAAAATTAGTAAAAATTAATATATATGTTAAATATACTTAGATTAACAATTCTATAAAAAATTCTAAACATTTTAAAAAATGGATTAAAGTACCCAGGTGCACTAAGTCTAAGTGTACTTGGGTTCATTGTTTCATATCCCACAACTGCAACAACAACATATATCTCCAATGGATCTGAACACTAAAGTCATAAGCAAAACCTTCTTCAAGGAATATATAAATAGTTCTAAATAGTTTTAATTGAGTTGTGATAACCTATACTATATAAGAATATGATCCAGTGCATGCGACTGCACATGCAGTCGCATGCACTGTGGGCCCCACATGATCATGAATAGAAAATTCATCCCACCTATTTTATTTAGAATTATTCACTTTATTAGCATACTAATTTTATCTAAATCCAACATGTGTGTGATCCCCATCTTAAAATGGTGCAAAATCAATGTAATAAAATAGTTTAATATAAATATCGAGTTAAAGAGGTATTTTTAACATCTAAACTGTCTAAAGTATGATTGTTATATAGATAAATAATTGTATAAAATTTCATTGCAATCTAATATGTGTAGGGCCCATTTTACAGCGGACTTGCATGGTAATGGGTTCCTACTATGTATTTTGTTTGCGTAGTAATATAAACAGTAAATATCTAAATGATAAGCCTATGATTTTAAAATACAAATAAATATTGTTTTATATTATTTAAAATAATTTTTAAAAAATATTGTATTTAAATAAAACTGATTTACTACCAAACTTGGAACCAACCTTGTGGATAATAGGTATGATAAATTACATTAGAAATTGAACCGAACAATGAGTACGGTAAGATAAACTTTTTATAAATTGAGTATAGGCAGGAACAGACCATTACCTGAATCGAATTTACCAGGGTTATACCCCTACCGTACCCACAAAACTAACCCAAACGCCAATCAAACACTCGTCGTAGCGCAGAAGTGAACATGACAAGTTGAATGGGTAGATATATGCAGAGTCCAAACAAGCAAGCCTGTTCAATTCAAGAAATTTAGGCCCCAACTGGATTTATAATTCACTTGAAAAAGATGTCGTCCGAATATTTTGGAATGTCAGTTATTAAAGAATTAGCCTATTCTAACTGGTAATTTATATATGGGCCTGCAACAATCTTGGGGGTTATCAATTTATAGTCTCCTTCACAATCTTTTCCTGTTCTTCTCTAATTTGACTGCAGTGAACCAAATATATATGAGAAAAATATTTCGTTATTTGTTATTTGTACCTAACTAAACTAATATCTCATAATAATATTTATTTTTTTCAATCTCCTTCTAAGCAACTTGTTTGGGGTATCGTAAAGGGCATGGTCTTAAATTAAGACAACAATTCTTCTGTTTGAGCCAAGGCCCACGAAAGGAAATGCAAAGGTGAAAGAAAATATAAGAAGATGACATAAAGTGAGTAAGCAAATACATTTACATCCATTACCTTAATTCCATGAACGAAATGCACAAATACTAGAAAAGGAGTAAAAAAAACATCATGCAGAATCTTTACATGAGGGGTCGCTACAATGCAAGAGAAATCGAGATGAATATACCAACAAAGGCCAAGTCCCCACACATTAGCAAGCCACATCAACGGCCTTCAGTGAGAATCGAGGTCGTTATAGATTGGCTAGAACTCGCGGATGGGATTGGGGGAAGATATGTGGGAACAGGCATTTGGTTTGGAAGCTGAGGCAAGGGTGCCTCAAAGCTAAGTACTTGAATTGCTTGTTTTATAGAAGGCCCATGATTGATATCTGGGTGAGAACACCACATCCCAACATTCAACAAACACAATATCTGTTTCTGATCGAATTCAGCGTTCAATCTCTCATCCGCTGCCTCGATCAGCCGTCCCCTGCCGTAGAGACCCCACACCCAATTCACCAACCTCATATCACGTTCCTCCCTGCGGGGTTCTATTGCTTTCCTTCCACATGCAATCTCCAGCAACACGACCCCGAAGCTATAAACATCTGATTCTTTGCTGGATTTGCCTGTGGCAATGCATTCAGGCGCCAGGTAGCCCAACGTCCCAGCTACAACTGTTGTTCGCGGCCCCAATTCGTGGTCCATCAATCTGGCTAATCCAAAATCGCCCAGCTTAGCATTGAAATTAGAATCCAGCATCACATTGCTGGATTTGATATCTCTGTGCACAACGCATTGCTCGCCTTCCTCGTGGAGATAGAGCAAAGCAGAGGCCAGACCAAGCGAAATCTTGTATCTAGCAGCCCATGCCAGTGGACCTCTCCGTCCGAAGATGTGCGTATCGAGGCTTCCGTTGGGCATGAATTCATAGATGAGTAGGAATTCTCCTTGGTCATGGCACCAGCCGATGAGCTGCACTAGGTTCCGATGCCTTAGCCGGCTGATGATCTTGACTTCGGTCGCGTATTCTCTTTTCCCCTGTTTCGATCCTTGCGAGATTTTTTTCACCGCCACTGCAAGATTCAAGCTGCTCAAATAGCCCATGTAAACGCCTCCAAAACCCCCTTCCCCCAACTTCCTTTCATCAGAGAAGTTGTTTGTGGCCACGACAAGCTCTTCGTAAGAGAATTTCTTTGGCCAGGTTCCCCTTTCAAAATCATCATTCATTGATGCATGAACAATCATTTCACCTGCTTTTTCTGGTCTGTTTTTCTTCCTTCCTAACATCACCCAAATTAAAAACATGGAAGCACAACAAAACAAGACACCCAAAACAACGATCGCACCCACCAACCATCTGATTGTTCGATTTTTGCTCTGAATGTTTGCTGTAGGTATCGTCCGTTTGGATTCGACTCCTTCCAATGTCGAACTGAATTCCCATGAATGGATTAAATGTATCTCTACATTTGATCCTGTCGCTGCGGAGAATCCGATTTCAACCCACTCAGGCAAGATTTTCCTCAAATCAACATCATAAGAAACGTTATAATTGCTATCAGGAGACTGCATGTATGTCAAACTAACATTCAGTCTCTTACTACGGGCGTTGTAATTGATCCAGACGTTACCCAGTTCTAAGCTATGCAAGTTTGCATTCCAAGGCACATAGGCAGCTGATGAGAGTGAATTGACATTGATACCCACATGTTCGACAGGCGGGTCCCATTCTGGGTTGGAGAATGAATCGAGCTCGATCCCCACGATTTGATTGCTGGATGGGGAGACTAGGCTGGTGGTGTTGTACAAGCCCAAGAAGCCACCCGGTGAATTGGGTGGAATTTGGGAGTCTACAGGGGCGAGAAAGAAGACGATTCCATGGCCGTAGATTGCCGAGTCACGAGTGTCGATGGTGAAGGAGAAGCGCGTGGTGAAGTCTGTGAGCTCTTGCGTTGAGAGGTCCCAAATGCGGATATGTTGAGAATAGGTGGCTCGCCCAACTCTAGTGAGGAAGTCGACTCGATTGAGACGGATATCGCCATTGAAAGTAACCGCGTCGCCTTCGTAGATTATGTTAGTGGCATTGGGATCAAAGCGAGGGATTTGGAAGGAAATTGAATTGGTAGATGCTTACGACCCGTTCGATTATTCCAGAAGCGTTCGAATGTTCATCAAATCAATGGGATAGAGAAATGGATGGTTTGGATCGATTGATCTTGAGTGTCAACAAGACTAGATGGAATTGTATGCTTGGAGAGTTCATACACCTTTGAAAGCACAGTGTTCATGACCGGTGAATTTGGTCCAATTGGGAATCCATATAATTACCAAAAAGGATAGACATGATATTCGGCGTAGATGTGGAGTTGGTTGATTTTAAAAGAAGTATCTTCCTGCTGATCGAAGGGTCAAAGGGACTGTTCATTGGATTTTGGGCTCTTCATTTTTTAAAAATTAAATTCCAGATCCAATCCGCCCTACAACGTATTAAACAACTGGAGATGACTTTTAATGAATTCGAAATACCTTTGTGATGAAAATATTAAAAGCAATTAAGACGTATTCCTATATTCGTCTATAAAAATTGATGAAATATACTTTAGTTTTGCTATTTAGTCCTTATAATTAACATGCACATGCATAAATAATAAGAGAGGCAGGACTTTCAATAAGTGGAGACTACGCCTAAAATACACAGATTGAGCAGACAAGATCTTAATTAAAGGGGATGGTATATGAATTGTTGGTTGCAGACGTCGGGTGCACTTAAGCTCAGTACACTCAAGAGGATTTAACCTTTTTTATTTTTAAAATTTTTTTTGACACAACCATTCATCTAAATATATTTAAAATGCGTATCAAGTTTTACCATTTTTTAAGATTTTAAGATTTTTCTGAATTTTTTAAAATCAGTAGCATTTTAAGTAATTTGAAATTATGAAAATGTTCCTAATTTTAAAAAATCTAAAAATATTTAAAAATGGTAAAAATTGATACATATGTTAAATACACTTGAATTAACAGTTGTATAAAAATTTTTTAAAAAAATAATTAAAAAATAAATATTTATACCTAAGTTAACCGAACCAAAGTGTATCCATGTGCATAAGATCAATTTCCGTAGAAGAAGTCTCAACTTCCTTAACTTAGAAGGACGACGTCAGCATGTTAGTGACGATTTTTGCCTATTCCTGTTCGGAAGCATCCAAAGTACTAAGGTTCGGACGAAGAGACTGGATAAGAAGAGATTATATTTATTAAAAAATGGAAAAATGTATTGAAAATCAGAAAAGTAATATTTAGAAATGTGAAAAGTAGGCTTGCCATGAAATAATAAACGAGAGATTGCATGGATAATAAGAAAAGTAATTCAATCCTCATCCCATTCCATCCAATGAGATGCTCTAAACAGGCTAGTAAATGCCGTAATCCTGTATGCCGGGCCTTTCAGCAGTTTTACTTGCCTCATTTTGAATTAAGCTACATTAGGCTTCATGAAGTCTCGGATCCGAAGACTCTTTGGAACACAGAATAGAAAAAACTTCTTGAGTATTTTGGAGCTCTTTCTAACACAGAACTAGAAAAAAACTTCTTGGGTATTTTGGAGCTCTTTAGCATATTTTTGGGATGCTGATACCATCAATTCAATTAAGGTTAAAAGAGACACTAAAAGGATTTTTGATATCCTTAATGAGTATCAGAGCCTCTCAGGCTTTTGTGGCTGTTTTGTATGAATTGTATCTGAGCCTATGTATACGGCCTTTTATCCTTGATTTGTTATAGCAGGTCAACGTACCTATTAAAAAGATGTCCCAAATGTATACTGCTGGTTAGCTTTATTCTTATAACTTAGATATTGTCATAAAAGTTATGACCCAAATGTATAGCGATGGCCTCTTTGCATTTTGAAAAAACAAGACGCAGGAATTAATCCTACTGACATGAATGCTACTGGTAAATGCAGAGCCAAGCTGAAGCCGCGTGAGAGAGGCTATTGAAATTCTCAGTCGGGTAAATATCGAATGCATAGAAACATAGAATGCGGCTAACAAGCAAGAGCGGTATCGGCTGGCTCATCCTCACTGGGGTCAGGGTCGAGCACTTGCGTGGAATTACAGTTGGAAGTTGTTAAATATTTTTGGGTGCTTACGATATACCAATTACTTTTTACCATAATTTTAAATATACTTACTACGTTTTCAAAATCTCAGATATACTTACTATATTTATAATTAATCCAAAAAATGCTCATTCCATTAAAAACCTTTTGTTAAATTTTTATAAATGCTCAAAATACCTCTGTTATGAAACAATAAAAAATAAAATAAAATAGAAAAATGAAAAATTAAAGTTTTCTAAATTTAAAGCTCATGTGCAATTAAGGCATTGATGAGTTATAACGTTAGCTAATAGTATTAGCTCACGAATTGAGTGTTTTGAGGATTAACTACAAATGTAGTAGGTATATCTGGAATTTTGAAAACATAGTGGGTATATTTGAGACTAGAGTCAAATGTAATGAGTATATTTAGGAAAAACTCAATATTTTTTTAATCACAAAACACAATTTTATACATTTATCCACACAAAATATAGTAGTAACGTCATTTTTAAAAAAAAGTGGATCATATGTTCGTAATTAAATTAATGAAGCTAACATAAATTTATTAGCTAGGAATCAACCCATGATGGTTATCCTGGTTTCAATTAAATTTTTAAAAATTAAATTAGCATTATAATTAGGGTGAGAATTGGAATAGGTTGACCTATGATCTATTCCTGACCAAACCGGTTTTTGCTTGGGTAAAATCAATATTTTTTTTACCCAATATAGGGATGAGTTAGAAATTTTGACTCGAATTCAAAAATAAGGTCAGTTATGTCCCGACCCACTCTGCATATATTAATTTATTAAAAATTATAAGCTTATGATTAAATCTTATTATTATTATTTTAAAAAATTCTCACATCATAAGAACTAATAAGAGGAATTTGCACACACATATAACTTTTACGTATATTATAATTGTATATTGACTTATTTTAATAAAGTTATACTATAGTTTTTCATGTTTTGGTTTAGTAATGTTGTGTTTTTAATAATTAGTAAAATATTGAAACACATAACATTTAAATTTACCATAGATATATCTTTATATTTAATAGGTATATAAATTATTAAAATCATCTTATTTGACTTGCATTTTTTCCTAACCTACTGTCCCAACATCAGTCCAATACTAATTCGAAGTTTGTCTTGAGACCTATTAAAAAAAAAGTAAAAGTAAAACTAACATTATCCTAATCCGGTATAAAAATAAGGTCAAATAAAATTTTTTAAAAATATGGTCAATATTGTGCAAACTTTGACCGGATATGGCCTGCCCCTATTCGCCGAATGATCTTTTACGGTTACGACCTGTCAAAAAATATATTTTTTTAAAAAAAATTTTGAATTTTTTTTTATAAATATGTTAATCTAGTTATATTTAATCTATAAACTAAATTTTATCATTTTTAGATGTGTATATATATTTATTTTGGATTTTTAAATACAGGGGTATTTAAGTCATTTTAAATATTCTTAAAATGACTTAAATACCCCTGTATTTAAAAATCCAAAATAAATATATATACACATCCAAAAATGGTAAAACTTGATTTATAGATTAAATATAATTAGATTAACATGTTTATAAAAATATTTTTCAAAAAAAAAAACAAAAAAATATATTGTTTGACCGGTCGGAAATCACCGATCGGTATTCCCCCTATTCCCACCCTAATTATAGTGGATTGACATATCAACCCACAGCAAGCTAGCTGGATTTACACCGTTGGCTGTGCGTGTATATGAGGTTGAGTTGTTGGCCCAATGCTATGTATTGGGCTTCTTTGGAGGGGATTGTATATTGAGCCCAAGTTGCTTTTTGCCTTCAAACCCTATATAATAATATTTTATTTTTAGGGTTGCGACTCGGGTGATTTGGATTCAGGAAAGGTGCAGCATGTACACTTTAACCGTAACCTTAATCCTAACCCATCCTATTTTAAAACCTAAATTCTAACCACGCTTTAATAAGTCAGGTTCAAAACGAGTTTGGGTTAAAGTCGGTTGTAAATTTAATTGAGAATTCGTATGGAACTGAGTTAGAATTGTGGTGATTCTCATTAATTGATATTCAAATTTGAAAAATATAAAGATTACATTGCTAACTTCGAACTACGCGTGCATTAAATAGCTATTCACAAAAAAATAGGTTTAGAATACTTTACTTCATTTAAGATAATAATCATGGATGACATAACAAAAAACCGAAAAAATACCCATACCAAAGCTTGTGTAATCATTGATTTTTTCTTTATATCATATGTTAGTTAGAAAGGTTGGCCTACGGGTACGATCTATTGATTCCCCATCTCTATCCAATCCCAATGAGAATAGAAGTGAGCTGAAAAATGGCTGCGTGCAGCGATTCTTTTCCTAGGATACGCATATTAAAATTTCGGTTTAGCTCCTACAAACTAACCCAAGTTTAATTTGGATTGGTTTCAGCACTAATAATTTCTAAACACAAGTTACTAAATCATCGAAAGCAAATCTTAAAAGGAGGCCTCATTATTTCAGACGGATCTGAAATGAGGTCATTTCATAACAGTTCAAAACATATTTTTTTACAAAATTTTTATTTTAACTATGTTTAATCTATAAATTAATTTTTTTCAATTTCGAAGATGTGTATATATTAATTTGAAAATTTTAAATATAGATATATTTTAGTCATTTTAAATTGTTAAAACATGACTAAAATATCTCTATGTTTAAAAATCCAAAATAAATAAATATATACATCTTCAAAATTAGTAAAAATTAATTGATAGAATTAACATAACTAAATTAACTGTTTTGAAAAAAAATATGTTTTTAGACCCGTCTAAAATGAAGACGGGTCTGAAATGATCATTTTGCTCTTAAAAATAACTGGCTGGGTCGGTTTGGTTTGGTTCAAGACAACCCAAGTTACACGACCTTATATGCATGCAGCAGACTCCTAAGCTGTCAACGTCTCTGAACGTTATTGACCTACTACGCCTTTTTGCCCAACCCCCATGAACTGTTCAATTTTCATTGATTTTTTCAGCATAATCAGGTGTTCACCATGATCATATTCTTTGATTTTGATCGACTGAGAAACTACTGAATAATTGTCTTCTTCATTCAAAGAATTTTACAAATTCGAGTAAAATTATAATTTCGGAATTTGAGGATGTGTCGCTTGCATTTCACTGTGTACACTTTTATGAATTTAATCAGGCTTGACCGGATTTAGTTGAAATTTAGTATATTTTAAATTCATTTGAAATATATGATAAATATAAACAAGTCTTGTCAGCACTAAACAGATATTTATGGTCTTTATCCAAATATTAGCATAACAGGATTATTGAATGCGGGCTTATGGGTCTGACAGGCCTTTACAGGGTCATTGAATTTCGTTGTTGGGCTTAAATGAGGTTTTAAAGATTATTAAACCCGGTCATTGCTGCTACAATGGCAGAGTTGTGCTAAAACCTGCTGCCATCAAACGCCACGCCGTGGGTTCGAACAACAACCTTGATGAGACTGTTTTTATAAAAAGAGTCTTCCCTGAGTTGTAGAGGCTTTTACAATTTCATGCAGTGTTGGGTTTCATATAAATTTTCCCTAGTGTAGGGGGGTTTGTAAAAAAAAAAAAAAAAAAAAAAATTATATGAGGGTTATAAATGTAGTTGATTGTAATATTAGTTGTTATATTGTATAAATTCTAATAAAAAAAACTCGGTCATGCCAGTTTTGTTATATTTTTATTTTAGTATGCTAGACATATTTAAGGGGGCGTGATCTTCTCTGGCAGGCTGAAAATAACTAAAATATTTCTGATTTTGAAATTAAAAAAATATTTATATATCTCTAAAAATCTTAAAACTTGACCTGTGAATTAAAGATATTTGAGAAAATAATTTTATGAAAAACTAAAAAAAAAATAATTAGAAAAAGGTTTGTAGGCCAACGGGCTGCTTGAAGAAACTTGACAAACTTAAATAATAAGTTTGACCAGTTTTATGGAGCTTGACCAAGCTCATGATATGGAAATGACGGTCTTACCCATATGCATTTCAACCGTACATCTCATGTGGATGAAGCTTTTAACGGCATACATTTGCAGCATATGGTGCGCTGATGGGTCCCATCTGTGCCCTACTCAATTACAAAGTCGTTCCACGCGAAAGTGAAATCACGATCCCACGTCTACAACTACGGGTGCAATTGAAGTAGAAAATTAAGGTGAGGTAGGATTCAAGATTCGGGCAGCTAAAGCCAATCTAAATTTCTAATATATATTCAATATCTCTTTTATAAAATATATTATATTTTTAAATATATAAAATATAGAAACTTTTTTAATTCATTTGTTATTTAGTATATTTAATAAATGTATTTTAAAACCATGCTATTATTATATTAATTATAAGTTTTAAGAAAAATATATATTAGAATTATGATTTTCAAATATAATATAAAAATTAATGTGAAGAACCAATTTATAACTCAAATTGAGAATCAATCTTAAAAAAATAAGGTAATTTAAGTATAGACACAACTGTATCTAAAGTAGAATATGGTAAAAGTTTTTAAAAACTAGGGTAAAGGTAGCTTCATCTCTGAATCGGACCTACCTAACCCAAGTTATACTCTTAACTACAACCAACATTGTCGCATTTTAGTCTTGCCTGTGTGCAAATTTTTTCTTTATTTTTTCTCTTTGTAAGTAGGGGTGGTTTATTTGTTTTCTCCCGGTAAGTAAGGGTATTTTATAGAAAAAATTTCTTCATTGTGTGAGAATTGTAAAAGTGTCTAATTGTAATATCAATTGTTATAAAGTATAAAATATCAATAAAAAAGTCTCCGAATGAATGGCCTAAAAATCTTCAAGATTTATTTAATTACTTTTATTTGTCTGATTTTATTGGTAAGTTTACGACAGACATTGACAGGAAAAGGTTGCAAGTCAGAGACATCATGAGAAAATGATATTAATTATAAGCAAATTGCTAATAAATTGACTATGTACTACAATCGATGATGGCAAAATAAAATGAATCAAATATTGCATGCATACCAATTGCCGAATGGGCTGATTATCTTGTTTGAATATGCAAATCGAAGTGATAAAATTGTGCCATCCTAACATGGGAGATTGACTGTGCCAGTTTTTTTTCAGATATGTTTCCCAGCATCTGATAAGTCCTAATTTTAAAACACTAATAAAAAAGCTAATCATCTACAAAAGTACAATGTTTTGTTAAAATATTCTTAGGATTAAGGAATGGTATGATACATGAATTGGGTTAAAATAATTACATTACAAGACATGAATTAGGCTTTGTGGCCAGGAGCAGAAATATTAATTAATTAATTAAGGTATAGGAGACCAGTTCGGCAAGTAGAGCACTAGTACTGTAGATATGTGTGTGTGTGGAGAAATTAGATACGTATGTGAGAAATTCTTTTATACAACCGGTTGCACTATGTAATCCGTTGAATCTTTTTATTTTTGATGTTTTATTTTAATCCAAGCCATCCATTAAATTTTACTCCATTGGTATTTGCACAAAATAAAAAATCATGTTATTTAGATTTATAATTGGTATTTATATATTACGAAAAATCATATTAATTAGATTTATATAATCCATAACAAGCATAAATGTATAAGATTCTTCATAATTATATTTTTTAAGGTTATCAACTATAAAAATGTTCGATTCTGTTGAATGTTTTGACAGAAAATTCCGTCGATTTTTTATATATAGGCTAGATAAATAATTTTACATATAGCACATGGATCGGATGCAAAAAATAAGATAAAATATCAAGGAATTGCATAATACAATTAGTTGCATGGGGGAACTGCTCTACATGGCATTGTTCCAAACAAATGTTTGAATTGTCCAAGCGTTTTCTTTGGATCACTTCTCCGATTTTTATAAATATCTGTCACTAAAAATATTCATGTATGTGTTATCAAAAAAATATATATATTCATCTATGTGTATGTAGTCGTTAAATATATATATATATATATATATATATATATATATATATATATATGAGGACTGATCTTTTCAGACCGGTCGGAAATCCGGTGATTTCCGACCGGTCCAAAAATATATTTTTTTAATTTTTTTTTGAAAAATAATTTTATAAACTTGTTAATCTAGTTATATTTAATTTATAAACCAAGTTTTATCATTTTTAGATATGTATATATATTTATTTTGGATTTTTAAAAACAGGGGTATTTAAGTCATTTTAAATATTCTTAAAATAACTTAAATACCTCTGTTTTTAAAAATCAAAAATAAATATATAGATATATTCAAAAATGATAAAACTTGGTTTATAAAATAAATATAACTAGATTAACAAGTTTATAAAATTATTTTTCAAAAAAAAAATAAAAAAAATATATTTTTGGATCGGTCGGAAATCACCGGATTTCCGACCGGTCGTAGAAGATCATGCGTCTATATATATATATATATATATATGAGACCTGATCTTTTACCGGTCAAAAAATATTTTTTTTATATTTTTTTTGAAAAATAATTTTATAAACATGTTAATCTAGTTATATTTAATCTATAAACCAAATTTTACCATTTTTGGATATGTATATATATTTATTTTGGATTTTTAAATACAGGGGTATTTAAGTCATTTTAAGAATATTTAAAATGACTTAAATACCCCTGTATTTAAAAATTCAAAATAAATATATATACATATCCAAAAATGGTAAAATTTGGTTTATAGATTAAATATAACTAGCTTAACATGTTTATAAAATTATTTTTCAAAAAAAATAAAAAAAATATATATTTTTTGACCGGTCGGAAATCACCGGATTTCCGACCGGTCGTAAATGATCAGTCGTCTATATATATATATATATATATATCCACATATACACATACCCTTCGCATCAATTCTCATTTAAGTTTTAACCTTCAGCTAACATGTCTTTGTCTCCTCACCGAATTAAGAAAGATGAAATTGGAGAGGTCGTTTTCTATCTCCAACCATCCTTATTTATTTATACATAAAAAGCTAGCCTCATTAATCAACCCAAATATATGAGAGTACAGCTGCATATGAGTTGGGCCACCGTTAACATCCACGCACTCATTATCTCTCTCTCTCTCTCTCTCGGACACTCTCTCTCTCTCGGACACTCTCTCTCTCGGACCATGTACATTCAGCGCAGATTTTTATTTTCGCCCATAAAGCTGGGCATCGAATCAGACCAACCCCATAACATGTCCTACAAAAATGGATAGTTTTCTGTCATTTTCTCTGGACTACTTAAAACCCAGCTTTATTATAGAAAAAACCTCATCACCCACTGTATTTCCATCAATTCCATCCGCCGCACTTAGGATCTGTTGGGGATTATACTAAGGAGATGGGATATGTGCAGATGAATTGGGACTCAGACTAAAAAAAATTTCTTATTTTCAATATAATCATTTATTTTCTAATATATAACCATCTTACTTTTTCATTTTCAATAAAATTTGCTACATTCTCAACCTAATTTTTTTCTAATCCAATTTCTTATCTCACTATAGTTTAGTCTTTCTTGGACTCTCGAATTCTCCTTAGCTAAAGGAGTTAACAATCGAGTTTGTTTTTTATGTTTTTGGATATCTGTGGCAGAATATTGGAGACCTCTATGAACATTAATTGTCGACCGGAATGCTTATGCGAAATTAGGTTTTATAAAAGTAATTTTGTAAAACTCCATCTATTTTAAGATGTTAATGATTGATACAAAATTCAATATATTCATTGTATTTAATATTATTTATTTAATTAGAAAATCAAGTTTCATCCAAATTTGATATGTGCATAACCGCGTATACTACACTTGATGAACAATAAATATATTCATGTGTAGATTAAGAAAAATACTTAAATTCATTCACGTATATATTAGAATATAATAATACTTTATAAAATCATTTATCAACATAATAATGATATTTTAAATGATTTAAATGTTTAGAATACTATTTAAAAATTAAAATTTAACATTAGATTATTTTATTATATTGATTTTACATATATGTACATGAGCCCCATATATAATGACACTAAATAAATGAAAGAAATTTCTATAATAATATAAATGATGTTAAATATAGTAGATAGAATGAATTTTTTATCAACTATCTAAATGTTAAAAATAAAGAAAATTACATAAAAAGAGTTTTATAGAAGTATTTCCGAATTCTTGCTATCGTTTATCATATTGGAACTTAAATTCCCAAGTACTAATTAATTTGTCATCCGACCCAAGACTAGCTAGCAGCTAGCAGTAGAAAACTGAAACCACACTTCTCGTTCAATATTAATTGTCGACACTATATATCGTATAATTTCAACACTAATTCCAGCCAAAGGTATATACCTTCCGTGCATCCACCCGTACACTCTTTGTTCGTCATACTCACATAGGTTCTGATGGTCTGAAAGTGCAAGCCCGAGGTCTGCCATCCAACCTGTTCGCAGGGCTATCCAAACCCGGACATTAATTATTTTGGGCATGCATGCACCAAGGCTGAACACCGTTGGGTATACATATCAGTGCTTATACATATAATTGAATATATTTTAAGCAAGTATAATTCACTCAAGACTTCAATTGAAATAATTTTCAGTACCATAATAAAATAAATAATATTAAAAAAAATAAGTAATTGAATATTAGTTAATGAGGAGTGATTCTATTAGCCCAGAGTAAGTAATGGCCCACTTAGCCCACCTCAAAAAACCTATTTAAAATAATTTTTTTTTGTTTTTTTCTTCATACACTTGTTTATCTAAGTGTATTTAACATATAGACCAAGTTTTAACATTTTTGGAAATGTGCATATATTTTTTTAGATTTTTGAAAATAAGGGTATTTTAAATGCATATATACACAAAGATGTTTGAAAATCTCAAAAAAATAGATAAATATATTCAAAAATGGTAAAACTTGGTTTATATGTTAAATACACTTAGATAAACAAGTACATGAAAAAAAAAAGTAAAAAAAATTATTGCAAATAGGTTTTTTGAGGTGGGCTAAGTGGGCCATTTACTTAGCCCGGGCTAATAGAATCACTCCTCTTAATTAATTTAACCGTCAAAGTGGGCCACAACGGGCGAAACATATATTGGTGTTTTCGACAACACTGAAGCACTGCCCCGCATGTATTATGTTCTTTATCCCAAGTTACTTCATGGTTGTGATTGCCTAAATGTGCCATAAAGAAAAGCCCAACGTGCTGCATGTGCAGCTGTTGATGATTTATTGTATGTCTTAGTGCATGGGACATGAAGTGTTTTAAAAGACCTGAGTAGGCTTCAGTCGTTTTCTATTGTTTGCACCCATCGTGCGTTTCTGGTGGAGGCTTTAACCAGACATGCCTTTTCTTAGCTAATTCCAAACAAAGAAATTAAGCACAGTCCTCCACTGGATTCTGCCGCCGTGGAATTGACAATCGCCCTGGCCATGCACAGCCCTTCATTTTTCTTATTGATTTATTTACATCCATCTCAATATTTCTCACAATGAAATCTTAAAATACTCTTACCAATTAGAGAAGACAAAATGCTCAATTTAAAAAATCTGAAAACACAACTCAGTTAAAGAAATCAAACAAACACCACTTCCGAAGAAATGGCGGGGGACAATGCCCCCACCGTTCAAAACAATACCAGTAGCACAGCTCACCACCAAGGTGGCGACCTGGTGGCAACCTTTTGTTTGAATCTTCCAAACGTGTACCATCACCATCGACTAGCACCATATCTCAGCCACACATGCATGCACCTTGGAAAACTTCTCCTAATGAACATACCAAAGAGTCATGGGCAAGAAATTCTCCCCATACATGCATGCTATTAATTATCTCTAATGCAACAATTAACAGCTACAAAATAGCCTCATATTACATGGAACAACAAATAGATCAGCTTGATTCATTCGTGCCCTCTGATCCACAGAAAGATGATCAAGTGCATGTGAACCCAAAACGTCAGGCTAGCACTTGTAACACACATGCATGTCAAGGTGCGTGGAGGTTGCCTATGAGGCCACCAAGTAACAATCTTCATGTCAGAAGAAAGGTCACTGCTCTAGCTTCTCCCCTTTCTATTGTTGTGTATGCATGATCGCATCACCACATCTGAGCAACTTTCAATGGGGAGAGGGGCCCAAAAAAAAAAGTGGATTATTAATGAACAGAAATAAGAGAGCAGATTGGCTTTTTTTCCTTGATCTAAGTAGATACATTATTTGGCGATGATTGACACTTGGCCTTGCTCTTAGATCTAGAAATTGAGGTTCCATTTTTTTACTCAAATCCATTGATTGATTGGATTTCTTAATCTTAAAGGGCCCAATTTTTGGAGGGATGCCATCTCATTGACTTTACATGGGCCCCCCAATCATGTGGCATGAGCCAATTGGGAAAACAGCTCGTGATTTCCTTTGTCTCACACATTTCTCGACCACTGTATAAATATTCATTTAAAAATGTAATATGCCACCTAAATGCCACCAAACCTGGATGTCGATATCCCAAATTTAGTGTGGTGGATGAATGTTCAAGTGGAATTTCTTGTACACTCCGCCCTTCAATAAGGATCTCTAGTGGTTAATCAATTTTCGCATTAAAGTTTCGGTTAGTATGAGGTTTTTTCACAAAAAAAGTAGAGAAATTTAATTTGTTGGAAAATTTTTGGAAAAATTGAAGAAGTGATATGATAATATGATAGAGGTAATTCTTAGTGTAAAAAGAATAAAAATAAATAAATGGAATAATTTTATGAAAAACGTAAAAATAATTAAAATATCAAGATAATAATAAAAAAATGAATATAAATAGTTAAGATGCAGATGGAAGATAAAGATGAATATACTTTATGGATTTAGAAACCATTATCATCGTGATGTGCCACCATCAGTTGGAATTCTTTTTCCAAGGACTAACTGTTTAATTGTCTATGGAAAATTGATTAGCTAACATTATTTTACTGATATCATATTTTTTAAAAAAAAAAATCGTCAATCCATCCAATATTGGTGCTTTATCTTTCTTAGAGGAGTATTTGATTAGAGATTAAAAAAATAGAAAGAAATTATTTTTTTTTAAAATTGGTTTCTCATGATAACGGTTGGGTAAATCTAGTTGCATGGAGACATTTTTCATGGAGGAATCCCCAACTTTTAAGCCGGAAATTACCTTAATCACTCTGCCATCACGTGGGCTGAGCCCCACAAAGACGTGTGAGGGAATTCCTCGATTGGTGCATTGAAACTTTTGGGTCGTCACGTGCTTGGCCGTCAGTGGACTGTTGACACGTGCCGTCGGATTCCCACGCGCATGTCGGCTGATCAGGAGGGATTTTCTAAGTCTGATCGGCTTGGAAAGTCGGTTACTCTGGCAGAGCCTCAGTAGGTGGGACCGATATGCATGGGGATGTGACCATATAAGGCTAATTTCATACCAGTCTAAAATAATTTTTTATTTTTTATAAAATTATTAATTTAGATATATTTAATCTATAAACTAGATTTTATCGTTTTTACAAATGTGTATATATTTAGTTTGAATTTTAAATATAAAGATATTTTAGCCATTTTAAATTATTAAAACATGACTAAAATAGCTCTATATTTAAAATTTTAAAATAAATATATACATATATCCAAAAGTAGTAAAACATAGTTTATAGATTAAATATTACCTAGTTTAATATTTTATAAAAATTTTGAAAATAAATTTTAAAAAGTGTATTTTTTTGGACTGATTCGAAACTATCATTTGCCGGTATATATTTGGGAGCTAAAAATTGTTGGTTGCAAGAATACATTTCACCAAAGTCCATTTAAGTAATAAATAATGACTTGGTATATTTACATAATAAATTTCATCTAAATTAAAATTTTAACGGATCATTAACATTGTATAGTTAATATTAACATATTAAAATTATTTTTATTATATTAATTTTAAACTTTAATTAAATATTTTGGCCTTTTAAAACGATCTTTACAAATTTAAATTTAGTGAATGGTTTAGATTTTAACATAGTTGTCAATATAGCTCAAATGAGGTCATTCCTCCAATTTACCTTTTGTGGAATGAGTTTCACTTATGAGTGTAAATTTTCTTATCAAATCTTATGACTTCTATTGGGTAAGTCAAGATGAACTTAACTTTAACCCTAAATATTTGAAAAATAAGTTATGTAAATTTTCTTATCAAATCTTATGACTTTTACTAGGTAAGTTAAGATGAGCTTAACTTAACCCTAAATTTTTGAAAAATAAGTTAAGATAGGTTGGCATTAGGTAGGATTCAAACTAGTAATGCAGGTTTAAAATACAAGTCAAATTTAAAATATTTACTATTCTTTATAATATTCTAAAATAACACACCAGTTGGTAGTAAGTTCGGTGAGAAGCACACTCACACTTTTATCATGCATTTTTCAAAAAATAAATTTATATCTTAATTAACTGACTACTCTATTTTTTATTTTTACCTTTATATTCTAATTATTTATCACACGATTATCATATTTATTCTCACTTTACCCCTATCATATTATAACACTATCATATTTTTCAAAAATATTTTTTCTCCATTTTTTCACTCTCCTCCATACCTATATTTCTAAACCATGTCTACAGTTATGTAAATGTTGAATTTAAATACTAAATACTAAAATATTTGACTATTAAATTCCTAAAATATAAGTTTTCAAATTTTAGAATTTTCTTTTTTAATAAAAATTGCACTTATATAAGGTTACATTGGGTTAAGATATGGTCTACCAAAGACTAACCCTATTTTTAGATGTTCTTTTTTTACTTTATCCTTATCATAATTTTTCAACTATTATATTTATTCTTACTTTGTCATTATTATATCATAATATTTTTATGCTTTATAAAAATATTCTTTTTTTGTTTTTCCACTCTCCTCCCTACCTATATTACTAAACCATGTCTAAAGTTCATAGATGTTGAATTTACATATTAAATAATAAAATATTTGATTAATAAATTCTTAAAATATTACTTTTAAATCTTAGAATTTTCTTTTTTAATAAAAAAATTACATGTATAAATTAGGTTACATTGGGTTAAAATATAGTTAATCAAAGATTAACCTTGTTTTTAAATTGGGTCAAGAATTATGGAGCTTGATTATACATAGCATGATGTATTTTAGGCTAAAATACAACATTCATTCATTTTTATAATTATTTTTATTTTTATTTTTCTTCATAAACATGTTTTTCCTAAGTGTATTCAATCTATTTGTTATTTTATAATTTTATAATTTTTATTTTTTAAATCAAGTTCTTTAAAGGATGAAAAATGACTCAAATGCCCTTGAAATTGATTACTTTTTAAAAAATAAAAAATAAATATTTAAAATTATTTTAAAATGATTGTAAAATGACAAAACTTGATATATATATATATATTAAATACAATTAGAAAAACATAATTATGAAGAAAAACCAAATAAAAATAAAAATAAAATAAATAAATTGTATTTTAGCTTAAAATACTTCATAATATATGTAACCATGCTCCAATAATTATAGCCCAACCTAGTGTAAAATAGGTTAAGTTGGTATAGGGTCACTGATTGACCTAAATAAATTAGGAGTGTTAACGGATCAGGTTGGACAAGTTGGAGCCAAATCTTAATCCTAATTCATTTAAAATATTTCAACTCTAATCTGTTTATTAACACATTTGAAAAATCTTAACACTAACTCATTTATAACTCATTTAATAAACAGGTTGGTAAGTTGTTGTCTTAGCTAGCAAGAGCCAAGATGTAACACCTCATTTCTAAATATTCACAATAACTAGTCAAAAGGGTACCATATGACCTACGAAAAATTCGACAGCATCTCCCCATAATATGTATGAGGTAGTATGTAATACACAACCTGTTATTCATAAACAATTCAATTTCATTTCAATATGTGACCTTCAACTCTATATTTATATATTTGTATCTTCATATGATAAGGGCATTCATATGGAAGGAAATCGTTAAAATTTATCCATACACAACAAGCAAACCAAATGATCATATCTACATGCATCCACATAAATCGTAATCCAATTCGAAATACTAAATACAATATATTTGTCAAGGTCAAATCTAGCTCAATAACTGTCTACATAATGCTAATGTCAAAAGAGCATAAATTTCAAATAACTTTAATTAGAGATGTTCTAATGGTCTCCAAGATTTGGTCTTCCACTTACCCCATCTTGAGGTTCCCCACCTGACCTGAGATCTAAAGAAAAAATAACAAACCATGTGAATCTAAATAGACTCAGTAAGTAGATAATGGTTAGCACAAAATGAAATAAGCAAAGTTTTGGATGCGCATGTCATGATCAAAATAAAATATATGGGTTTGATACTCATTTCCAAGATCGTATGCATATAACCACGTATAAATAGGACATGAACAATCATCCACTCATGTCAATCAAGGGTCCTGAACAACCCTCTCCTCATGTCAATCAAGGGCCATGAACAACCCTCTTTTAACCAACCATTTTAAATAACACATCATACATGACAGACAAGAATACATGTCACAAACTTTCAATTCAATGTACAAAACTGCCACACGAGCATTTTAACAAACACATGGTAGGCGCAGAAAGGGAAAACCTCTAGTTCGTACTCTCATTTGAACCGAATCAACTAACATCATATTTTAAGAATACAAAAACTGTTAACGAGTCCTCTACTTCATAAAATCACTTATTCACGGCAAATTCCCTACAAACATTGCTTACCCTAACTGTTACAAACACTACGCCCTATACCATGAATTTGTTGGGTGTTACTTATTTCCACCAGTTTCATATCATGTTTAATACGAGATTTCATCATTCAATCAAGAAAGGGCGGCATCTACTTACCTCGATCGCAATTTTTTCCTAAGAACAGTGACCTTAAACTCGGATCTTTGGGATTTCAAGCTTCGTTGAGATGAATCGTTGATCTGCAAAGAGCTTAGAAGAGCTTTTGACGTGGTTTAGGGCTAGATCGACACAAAGAAGAAGAAGAAAGAGAAAGAGGAAGAAACAGTGGGAGAGAGGAGGAGAAGAGAAAAAGACGGGCGCACAAATAGAACCTTAACGGGTCTATTCTCATTTTAACTAAGTCCTCGTCGAGATGGGCCAGTCCCGAGCATGGGCTGAGCCTAAACACCATTTGCAACTTGCTTTTCCATTCCTATGACTTAACAATTTAAAAATATTCATAGCACTCAACAATGGGACACTAATCATATGCTTTTAAATCTATACCTAATGTGCTAAGATCATAGTATATGCATATCAGCATTATAAGTCCCTTAGATGTTACGTCCATATATGTTATGCATCTATTTACATCATAAATTCCTAGTAGCATGATCGCAAATTACCTCATACACATGGAAGAGTTATAATGAAAATAAAAATAAAATAAAATACTTGGTCGTCACACAAGAGATTATGAACAAAACTTGAGATGTGTAGATAATTATCTTATAGTTAGTTTCAATTTTATAACTAATGGTGTAAAATTCAATTTGTTTTGGTAATGAAGTTGAACATTTTTTGTTTGAGTGAAGTTTGATTATATTTTTTTGGGTTGAGAGTTTATTTTTTAAATTTATATTGATACTATTGAATATTGAATTTAAATTAGATATAAATACCAAAATTTTATGATGTATTTTATATCCAATAAAATTTTATTGCTCATCTCCATAGATGTAATAAAGTTTTAATACATGTGCGGTGAAAATTTGTTGCATATCTCTAATATATGCAGCAAAATTTTGTTGCTTATATTTAGCATATGTAGCAAAATTTTGCTAATTATATTTGGTATATGCAGCTAAATGTTGTTGCTTTTTCATATTACATGTAGCAAAAATCTACTGCCAATTCATATATGATGCAAAAAAATACTGCAAATAGTGGTTGCGTTAAGCGGTAGTATAAACAACAATTTGTAAAGTTATCATGTATAAGTATATGCGACAAGGCATATGTAGCAGATTAGCAAAGACTTTTTTTGCTGCATATATTTTTACGCAGCAAATTTGAGGCCTAATGCAGTGAATTTGGTTGTTGCGAAAAGTGAATTTTCTTATAGTAGGTTGACCATGACCATTAACACCCCTAAAATGAATTTACTTCCTTAGTTCTATCAAACTAAAACCAATAATTCTTTATTGAAAAAGACAACCTCAATTTTAAATATTTTTCCATTTTACATGTGAATTTTTCCTAAAATAGAAAATTTTGAATCGAGGTATTTTACGTCTATCTCAATTTATATTATAATTAAGCTCTAAGAAATAAAAGATAATAAGCTCTCACCTATGATTTCGAGAGACGTAGCTCCCTTTCGAACTCACGTCGGTAACTTCGTTGTCATGAAATATGACCAACTAAGCCTAAAATAGAAAATTCTCTATTAAAGAAAAGCCTAAAATAGAAAATTTTAATTGAACTTATATGACGTAGCGAGTTTTGATATTATCCAACAAAAAAGGTGATCAATGTAATCCAAGAGCATCAACTGTCACGTCAAACGGAGTATTGAAAGTATCCACTAGCTTTTAGATGGGAGGAAGATGCTTGCGTAGTTGTTGTCTACAGATGCGGGGCCGTGGATGAGACAAGTTCGGACGGGCCATGCTCGACTGGTGCTGCAAGCTATGGCTCTCGGGTCGAGTCAGACCAAACGCAGCCCGGGTTAGCATGAGGATTTATAAAGTCCTTATTTTCCGCTTGAATGTTCCCAATGATATCATCATGTTGATATGCAGGACCACATTTTTTGTTGGTTTTATTCAAGATGCAAGGATTCCTTGTTCAAGGATTAAAATAGCTTATCTGTAAGATAAAGCAATAAAATATTTAAGGTGGGATGAGCTAAACTGACCTGAACCCAGCTTTAGCCTATTAACGATCCCTCACGCCTTGGAAATCAGCCCAAGGCGAGGGTTGTATCTTCTTCTTTTTTCCTTTTTTTTTGCGAGGGTTGTGTCTTGGATGAATATAATTAATGTTCAATCCCACTCACATTAAATTTCCAAGAAGAGTATACAAACTAGACTCAGATTTGTAGTCTAAAGAGTATACAAACTAGACTCGGATTTGTAGTGTAATCTGATTATTACTCTGATAATATATAATGTCATCTTGGTTGAATACTTTGGATCCATTTAGATGGGTTGTGCATTAGAAAGAGGATGTACTTGATAGTTGGTAATTAGTAAAATATTTTGTGCATATTTTGAATCAATTTGGTGGGTAATATTTGATTTTATTGTGAAATTTGCTTTAAAATATATTTTGGCAATATTTAAATGATTTTATAATATTTTGGATTGAAATTTAAATTATTAAAATTTTTTAATGCAGTTGCCGAGAAGTGGGTCGTACTTGTATAGACAACTCAAAATAAAAATTTTAAAAAAAAAAGGCAACAGAAAATCATAATGCAGGTCACCGTCCATTAATTCCAATATGCAACATCCAAGCATCAAGCTTCAAAAATTACGTGGCCAGAAACAAATCTCAGCATCGTTATTTACTTGGCCAAATTTTATTTTATTTTTCCACGGCTACATATTCAAGATATGTTTTCCATAAAAGTTACAACGTGCTGGAGGCAAAGAGCTAGCCCGTCCATCAAGATTTTGTATCCAAAGCAATTTCTATATCAAGCATAGAGGGTTCATGCAAAACCATGAACACGAAAGCAACACGGATCGTGAAAGCGCAAATATCATCTAGACCGTTCAAAATACGCAATGCAGAAGAAAAATCAATGGCCAGAAATTTATGAAAAAACTGAACCGCTCACATCAGCAGAAAATTCAGCCATCCAAGTGACGGATATTAATAGCAAGCAGCACCAGTTGGAGAGAAATTGCAATGCTAAGATGAAGTGACAAGATGGACGATATAATTTCATCCAAAGATTGAACGCAGAACGCACGATCAATGCGCAATCACTGTGCGCAAGGCTGGTTTCAGGGTATTTTGCACTCTTATAAATTGGTGATTCGGCCACACAATTCATAACATAGAAATTCGGAGAGGGGGAGATGTGCAACAACGTGGAAACTTCAAGCGTGAAAGCAAGGATCAAGCCTAAAGGAATAGATTTTTCTTCTATTTTATTTTTGATTTTCTGTTTATCCGAGATAATTTTCTATTTCTTGAGTTGCAATGGATCTTGTTTTGAAGCATGATTAAATTTTAGTTTTTTCTTTGATTTTATATTATTAATATTGGATTATTTATTTAAC
Organism: Annona cherimola; assembly: GCA_030490835.1. NCBI lineage: Eukaryota > Viridiplantae > Streptophyta > Magnoliopsida > Magnoliales > Annonaceae > Annona > Annona cherimola. Next base: position 97,232,222 of record CM059973.1, on the reverse strand, counting down.
CCGTTCTTAGTGCTTTTATGAGATTGGCCACCTTATAAATTAACTTGGGAATTTTATGTGATGCTTGAAAGAAATGACATGAAATTAGACAACAAGGTTAAATAGCACATGATCTATGCATAATTTTGAGATGAAATCATCTCGTTGGATGCACACAATTTGCTAATATGAATAAAAATATCTATTATCTGTGTGTAGTCAATATTAGAGATGTAATTAATACTACTTATTATTTTAATTTCTTATGGTTTGTATTGGAAGTTAAAATCAACATGCTAGATTTATGCAGTCATCAAAAGAGGAGTATAATTAATATTGCCTTAGACTAATAATTCATATTAATAAAATAAATCAAGAAATTATAATAAATGTATGGGGATAAATAAGTGAAGTCGTAACCCTAGACTCATCCGTCGGTAAGAGTTTCCCGTTTAGTTTACTCTTATTCACAACAACCAATATTTTTTCAATCTTCTATTCTATCTATTCTCTTTTTATTTTACCCATCTTAATTTTTATTCCTCTAATTAAATTTTAATTCTTAGTATTTAGTAATTAGAAAATATTTTTAGTTTTCAAGTTCTCATGGAACGATACTCTACTCATTTATATATTACTTGTGAGACCCATACACTTGCAGAAAAATAGGAAACATTACTAACTACCATTATATGTCTTTTAAGATTAATATGACCTGTTAACTGCTTATGACAGTATTAATAATCTTTCATGTGCTCATTATTATTTATAATTTATTATTTTTCTTTTCAATTAAAGAAACTATTGTTGACATCGGTTTTTCTTACAAATTTTTTAATAAATTCAAACGCAAATATTGATTAGCCAAAATGAATTATTTGATCATTTTGGTGTCATTTTGGTGTTTAGCCTTTATTTTGACATAGTAGTCATTGCAAAAGACTTCCTAAAGTAGACTGATGATCGTTGAAGAGTCCAAAAAGGAGCACACCAACTTCAATTGACTATAACTTTTGATTTGGAAGGAGTTACTGAAGCCATAGCATATCAACAAAAAAATATTTTTCAAGTCCATCAATATGGCGACCAGGATATACCCGATTGAGTACTTTTTCAATGTTAAAATCTACCATTTCTGTATTATTCAAGGCCATTGAAATTTTACATGATTTTATTTATTTGTTACAGTAAATCATGTGTTTTACTATTTTTAGTAAAGTGTACACAATATGGATGACTAGAGTTTGCTTGCGTTTACTTGCATATGGGCGGTTAACATAGGGTTTTGTTTTTCTCTATAAATTCATAACTTCTCTTGTTATTAGACAGATACTCTTGAATAATGCTCTTTAGTTTTTCCTAAATTTTGTGTTTGAGTTTCCATGAGAGATTTGTTTATGATTTTCAATGCATAGTCTTGTGCTAGTTTTATTTTCACTTTCCTCATCGCTTCATATTTTTTTATTGGGGTTTATACAACATTATAACTGATATTATAATAAAGTATATTCATAACCCTCACGACATGGAGGAAATTTCTTCTGTAAAACCCCTATATGATGGAAAATTTGTATAAAACTCACACACTGGGAGGAAATATAAAACCCTCACTAGCTAGAAGGCAGTGAAAATCACCCACACCAAAGTAGTTTGGAGAGTTGAACCCATGTCATATGCACATTAGGGCGGCGGGTATACCATGATGGCACCTCGCTGCGTCATATTTGATCAATCATAAATAATTTTTCGTCAATCATCAAGATCTTAAAATTGAAAAGAATTACATGTAACCACTTACCATTTGATCAAAACATCATACTAAACCAAAACTTGAGTTTTAACTTGAAACCGATTTCATTAAAGATCAACCTAGCTAGCCGATTTACATTTTTTAAGAGCTTATTTGTATTGAATTTTGGAATTTCAGCTGAGATAGTCGTCCCTTCCATAAGATCAAATTTTGTTGGTCACGCGGGTTCGAATAAAGTCATCCACATTAAGTATAAGTGCTGCTTTTCATATATTAAAAAATTATTGTACTGTCAAAAGAGAGATGCTAGTGATGATAAAGCACCATAGATACAGTTCTTCTATTCCCATCCTAGAAAGAAGTGACTCATGAGAGAGAGAGAGAAGCTTTCTCCAAGTCTGACCCAATTTTCCAAAAACGAGCCATTTCCGATATTAATCTGAACATCAACAAGATATACCATGAGGAATCATAATTGCATTTTTGCGATTTACGATTTTTTGATTTGTATGCAATCAGTTGAGTGCTCGTTTGAATGTCCAGTAATTTTATTTAAATTCGAAAGTAATAAAGGTTACCTTGAAGGCAACCATTTTTCATAATTTAAATTATGATGAATGATATTTTGGCCGCCTCCGACTTTTTTATTAGTATGATTCTAAGAGAGTCGGGGAAAGCAGACCATTAAAAAACTCTTAAAGATAATCAAAAAAAAAAAAAAAAAAAACTCTTCACGAAATTCTTTGCTAAAAGTAATTAGTTTTAAAAAAGAATTTTACATTTAAAATTTTTCTTTACGGTAACCTTTTCTGTAATGAGGTTTTTTGTGGCAATTTTCTGTAATGAGATTATAGTAACAAATCCTTATTAATGCATTTGTTGCTACGCTTTCTGGCAAAATATTTCTAGTAAAAAAATTGTTGTTGATGAAAGACAAACTTTACTCGACATTGGTAAGGAAGTAAGATTTCTCTACTAAAATTCAAATTTTGACAACCAATCGTCCTTTACTAATTCTAAATTTTCTCATAGAAATATGGATGTTGATTGCTCTTTCCAGTTTTCAAAATTACCTTGAATAAAATGTATAACTTTTTAGGGTTAGCATGAATACAAAAATCATGATGAACTTGTAGGTGATAATAAAATTCCTCAATAGCAAGCTTAGTTAATTAAGAAGCAGTTTATCAAGAAAATAGTGAAAATGGTCAATAGAAAATTCCTTATATATGACATTCACTTATTTTAATTAACTCTTCTCATAATAAGCTTAGCACTCTTAATTCCTCGATGGAGTACATGAAGTATTATTCTTAGAAAATTACAAAAATCAAAGTTACTGAGAAATCTTGCGTGATGATGTACTACGTACTCAAACAAAACTTTTGGGCTGACTAAGCACATTGAGGGCTGAGGTTGCAAACATTATACACTCAATTATGCACACTAATTCAGGAAAGGATACTCACTATATATATATATATATATAAATATATATAATAGAGTTGTTAATTTAGTAACAACATTGTGCTTCTTATATTTAAAAAATATTTTTAAATATGAATAATTAAAACTATTCTCCTATGTACATATATTTATGATATTAAAATTCAGTTTAAAAATATAGACGATCAACATCCTTCATAAGAATAGAATGTGTAGGAGATTGTGAGAATTTGCATGCAAATTTGTTGAATGGAAGAATTTAGATTCCAGGGATGATGGTAGACAGTTCTACCTGCGACCGCCAACCAACATGGGAGGAGAGAGATGGAGACAGAAGAGAAGGCACGGAAAAAAGGTATTTTTTCGGCATTTGGATTTGCATGCATGAAATCCCAGCCGGGATTGCCTAATTTGGAAAGCTCCTCAAGTCGCCAAATAACGAAGAAATCCCTTCCATTTCTTTTCCTGCATCTTTCTTTCTGAATTTGGTCGTTTGTCGCCCTGTCGTTTCTCTCTCTTCCATCGTGCGTCAGGGACACGTGGAACTCCTTTCATTCACCTCGAGTACACTCGCCCTTGCTCCGCCATTACATTTCTCCCTGAACCAACCAATCCGAAGGCTGGAAAATTTTAAAGGACATAAATGCCACTATCAATATGCAAATGACAAATCACGTCCAAGTCTCTCTCCCCGACGGTTCGGGCGCGGTGTGGTTTTGTAAATTCTTAACGGGCTCGCTTCGCTGAAATGATGTTTCAACTTTCAAGTGGGTTAGATGTGGAGATACAGTTTAGAAATCAATATGTAACTTAAAGTGTTATTATATTCAGTTTATAAATGTTTTAAATTTAAATAAAACTTAATTTTTCTAGTTAAATACATAATTCTAACTACAATAAGTGAGAAGAGTCAATTTTATATCATTATCAAGATATTCCAAAATAGGCAAGGTTACGCTAAAGACTTGTGACCCTATTACGCAGAGAAATGAAACTATTGTTAGTTTACTTCTTATTTTTTCTGCACTTAATTTCCACTTAAATCACTTTTTACTTATTGTATTATTTTATTTCATTCCATACCTTCGTCTTTTGTTCAATCAATCAATCGCCCTGGAATAAGGTAACCAAATAGGATATTTGCAGAGTAAGTTGTTAACTTTGTTTGATTACAAATTAATCTCTATAATTTCAATATTTGCAAATTGATCTTCTAAATTTTAAGCTGTTGCAAAACAACTCCTAGTACCGTCAAGTGCAAGATTATTTTTAGGTACAAATTTTTAAACTAGGCCGATTGCCGTTATGAATGTATTCTAAACCATGTTCACATCACAAGAGAATATACATTTAGTAATAATGAAAATTGTAGCTATACGTATAGCTTTTGCGCTGCCATGTTGTCGTAGCTCAGTAGATGTAACTTGGTTTGGAAATAATAATTGGATTTGGGCTAGAAGTCTACTTTTTGCAAGAATACTTACTTTCTCAACAAAAAACAGAGTTAAGTGTGGTTAAATATATTTGAAAATCATTATTTTCCTAATAGTATTAAAATCAAGCTTAACTCATTTTGTAGGAAAAATTCCTTTCATAGCCTCAATGTTTGCATATAATTTGTATTATATTCACAACGTTTCATAAATTTCTCTTGTACCCATAACTTTTTACCATAAATTTCTATTATACACACACCGTTAACATAACTGTTATCTACCCCATTGAAAAAACGAATTTGTCAGGTATAAAATTTTTCTAATTAAAATAATTCAACTTTAATATGACTCTTGAGTCATTTAATGTCACGTATTAATGATTTGATATCATTAATTGAGTCATATTAAGGTTGAATTGTCTCGTGTAGGAAATTTTGAATTGGCAAAATCATCTTTTCAAATAGAGTAAATAACGGTTGTGTTGATGACATGGACGTAAGAGAAATGTAAGATAAAATGTAATGGATACAAATGAAATTTATAAAATATTATTGGTATAGAAAAATTATGGGCAAACCTTATTAGTGCGAAACGAATTTTTCTTATTTTATAAAATTATTTAAATGCCATTATTTTCAAAATAAAAAATTATAAATCTCCAAAAATGATAAAACTTGATATGCATATTAAATATACTTATATTCACTTCAAAAAAATACACTTAAATTAACAATTGTATAAAAAAATTCATAAAAAATAGGTAAAAGCACCCGGATGCACTAAAGCTAAGTGCACCCAAATGCACAGTATTAGTACCCAAATATATGACTACAAGTCTATATAAGCCATTTAGTTGCAAATGATATAAAAATTGACTGCACTTGTAACTACGCCACCACCCTTAGGCAATCAAATATTTGCAACTAAATAAAGTCTGTGTCCAAACAAATATTTATAGAACCAATTTCAATTTGTATATATCTAAAAAACTAATTATATCTGTTAACATTTATTGTGGTTATCTATTGTCCTCAACCATGTATACCTTGAAAGACCTGAACCATCATGAAGTTGTAATTCATCAGTCACGTCATATGGTGCATGAAGAGAGATTTCTCATTGGTGATATGATGAGACGTCGTAGCGTCGAGAAGCCATTGTGAGTCAAAAAATTTATTGTAGGCGGTAGTGTAATTTGCCTGTGGAGTTTAGGACGAAAATATTTTTTCACTTGATGCCAATATTTGTCACAAAATTGACATTGAACCTTGGTTCGAGAGTTAGAATTACGAGATTGAGAATGAGTCCTCAACGTGAAATGAGAGTTGTTGAAACCTGATGAACTGTCTAAAAATGCAGCATTGCTATTAGCAGACTGAAACTGATGAGAAGGTTTATTGTAATTACTTTGCCGCTGATGATATGATGACTTAGCAGGAGGCTCCTTGCGAACATGGTTGGCTGTGACAGGAGAAGGATCAAAGTTGGGGTCAATTTGCTTGAGATATAATTCATGAGCTAGCAGTTTGTCTTGAAGTTCTTCGAAGGAAATAATGGAGTCTCGGGCATGGATTCCCGCTGCAATATTGCAAAACTCAGAGCCGATTCCACCTAGTACATGGACTACAAGATCGATATCATTGACCAAGCTACGATAGAGGGAAAGTTCTTCAGCGGTGGATTTGATTAGCTGAAGATACTCAGCCACAGGACGCGAATCACATTTGGTGCGTGATAATTTTTCACGCAAGGACATAATTCTAGTTGTGGATTTATTAGCAAACACGACTTGAAGTTTTTTCCATGCCTCCACTGAGGTTTTTGCATCTGCAATGGTGTTCATGACGGAGAAGGTGACTGAAGCAATGATGCCGGCGAGAATCAATTGATCCTGACATTCCCAAAATTCAAAATTGGGATTGAAAGTTGAAGACCATCTTTCTCAATAAACTGAGGTTGAGGTGCAGTAGAGCCGGTGACATAACTCATGAGACTGTGGCCTTGAAAGAGGGACGCGACTTGCGCTCACAATATAGAATAGTTTTGTGTTGTAAGTTTGAGCGGGAGTTGAGCACCGTTGATGGCAATGAGTGATTTACTAGAAGAATGAGTTATGTTGCTTGGGCTGGATGAAGCCATGATATGTAGGGGAAAGAAAATTATATATATATAAAAAAAAGAATGGATCAATGCTCTCATACTATGAAAGAGAAATAGCAAAGAATAAGTTTGGAAATTAAAAGCTACAATTGCATTACTTCAGTCACCAGTATAAATACAAGAGAGGAATAGTTACACATGACCCTCTAAACAAGCGTTTGAATTTGAACTAGTATATTTAATTAGTTAGTGTATCTAATTAGTTACAATTTTCAACTTTAAATGAGAAGTAGGAGAAGGCTTAACATACCTTAGGAAATCTCTTATTTGTTAAGGCTCGGTTACCGATGATTCATACACGCCAGTGGTTCAAGCATATAATAATAACCAAGATGATCATGACCAAAAAAAGCCAATCGTCACATTTCGAAAATAGTATACATTCTCCAGCAAAGAAGCCCGGCTATCCAACCATCGGTCCCAGCACATGCTTCGAATTAATATAATTTTTATAATTAGAAAATAAATTATATTTGCAATATTCCGTATGGTGGATGTAAAACTAAATTTCTATACAGCAACGTGAATGGAAAGGAATAAGTTGCTACGATAAGAAGTAATCATTGGAATAAATAGAATAAAATTGCTAAAAATTAAAATTTACAATAAAACGAGTGTGCTGATTATTAACAATAATAATGGTAATGATAATAGTGCAAAGGCATGATTATTAAATGAGTAAAAACGAGCGAAGAATCATGTTTGTAACTTTTAAATGTGTAGATTTATGCATAGTCGTTTTTAAGAAGTAAGGCATTGATTAGGTGGAAATATTTTTTACTTTCTACAAAAGCAAAGAATTTTTGGTTTGAGCCTTATCAAATAATTTTGTGAAATCTAAACCATTTATCTTATGTGAAATAATTTATAAAAAATTATGCCATATTTATACACATCAAACTTGATTTAAAATTTTTACCTAATTTGTATATATTATTCCAAAAATTTTAATTTTATAATACTCAAAAAAGTAATTTTAATTGTTTTGTATAGTGTAACTGTCTTAAGAAAAATTTATGTTTTCTAAACAAATATGGTACATTAAGCATTTATAGAACTTTGGTGGCAAATGAGAGTTTTTTTGCATTTTAAAACTTCTAACTTTGCCTATTTTCATTTTAAACTTTAATGTTTAAATTTTTGCATTTAAAATCATGAAAACTTTAGTTCATCGCATTTTAAATTCTGACCCATAACGTCATTAAATACTGTTATTAATTCATGCAAAATGACACAAATACTCTCGAATATTTTTAAAAAGAACTTTTTTATATTTTAAATTTGACTATTAGAATTTTTCTGTTTTGTTCTTGAAGACTCCAACCACATTTTCACCTCTAATATAGATTTATATTTTTAAAAAATATTAAAATGTATTTAAAATGCAAAGTGTCAAACTTTAAAGTTTAAAATGTAAATATACAAAATTAAAAAGTTTAAAATAGAAAAAACCCCAAATGTGTAGAGTGGGAGGGCCAAAGTAGCGGCAAGTATTTTGAGTGGATATTCCCGCGGAAATATCATATATTTTAGACGCACGCGTATGAGTAGCAGCGCCATGTCCGAGCATGACAGCAGCCCCACCGCTCAAATCAAAAACCAAACCTCGGATACGCTGGTCATTTCAAGAACGAAGCAAGGACAGAAGCGACCTTGAGCCCCACCTTCCTCGTACGGCCTACGTATTGCGTTCCCCACGTGTCGGCAATCGAAATGCCTGGCGGCGAATTTAAAATACGCGACTCGAAAACCGCCAAACCGCTCTACCATTCTCTGGGAGTGCCTCTCCTCCTCAAAACCGCCTCTCCCTGCATAAATCCCCTATAAATCCACCAAAATCTCCTCCCTATGTAAAAGAACCACAGGAAAACAAAAAAGAGTAATAACCTTCCATCTCCGTCAACAGGTTATTTCTTTCCAAAAATCGTAATCCTTCTCCTCTCTCTCTCTCTCTCTCTCTCTCTCTCCGCGTTTCCCCATTCTCGTCTTCCCTACCGGATTGATCTCCTCTTATCCGAGTCGTCCCTTTCTCTTCCTGATCTCAGATCCTCGCAGCCGGTCTCGATGGGGAGGGGGAAGATCGTGATCCGTCGCATAGACAATTCCACAAGCAGGCAGGTGACGTTCTCGAAGCGCCGCAACGGGCTGCTGAAGAAAGCAAAGGAGCTCGCGATTCTCTGCGACGCCGAGGTCGGCCTCATTATCTTCTCCAGCACCGGAAAGCTCTACGATTTCGCCAGCACCAGGTTCATCTTCTTCTCTTCCTCTCCCAGCTTCGCGTTTTCCTTTCGTTATCCTACGGCCGAGATCGGACGCTTTTTTATTTTCTTTTTTGGCTTTTGGTTTCTATTTTTTGGTCGAAGATAATAAAATAATTATCATGGGATTGACGAAACTTTTGAATTTGTAAGCCCACTGAAGCGAGAGAAAACCCCACATTCATTACTTTTTGGGCGTAAAAATGGCACCAAGTTCGGAAATCTTGCATTGCGTGCAACCTTACATGGTGACCAATATCTTCAGCACTACTAGTGAAACTTAATTTCTCTATATGGGGAGAGATTTGGATTGGTTAGCAAACGATATATTCTTTTAGTGTAGTGTTGTGCTAATGAAACTCGCTCTGCTGGTGTTTGCGGTGGCTTATTTTTTTGGTTTTCAGTAGGAATATTGTTGGTTTTGGTGTTTGATAATGGGACCGTCGAGTCTAGGAAGTGAAGTAGCCTAGGACGACGTGGGTGTGGAAGCATTCCTAATATTACCGTGGGACCTTCGAGTCTAAGAAGTGATGTAGCCTAGGACGTGGGTGTTGAAGCATTCCTAATATTACCGAGTAACAATAGTTGAATTGCTCATTCATCAAAAATTAAAAATTAAAAATTAACTACTCAAGTAGCAAAAGGCGCCAAAAGATTCATACACTTTTGGGTTGGGGATGTTGCTTGATTGGCATGAGATACCCTTTGATAATGTTTTTCTTAAAAACATGGCCCGATTGGTTGAGAAATACTTGGGAGGACTTGGCTGTACGTTCTTCTTTGCATTTGATGCTTGCAAGATGCTTTAAAGTGTTTGTTCCATCCGTCAGTCGCCAGCATTCAACTCATGCACATGCATCATGAAACACATTTCATTTTTTACTTGAATCATTACCTTTTTTTAATCATTCAATGCACACATATGCATGGAGCCTCAATGCATATTGGCGTTTTGAATTTTTTCCATTTTTATGCAGGTGTATATATAATCTTTATATATATCTCTTTTTTTTCATTTATTATATTTTTTAATTTCAAAAATCAATAAACTCTCATAAATGGGAATGAAAATGATTGATTTTCGAAATTTTTAAAAAATTATAAAAACTTAGAAATGGTAAATTTTAATATATAAACAAAGTACATGTTAATCCTCAAAATTAAATAAAAATACAAATGAAAAAGGTTTAAATTACTTATATATATTAAGGTTCGGTGCATATACATGCATTGAACCATTATCCTTTTTCCTTTTCTTTTTTTGTTGTTTTAAATTTCGAATAATGCCTCTAATCATTTGCCTTTTCTCTTCTAAGAAGACAAGCACGTCCTTCTTTGTGAATAAGAGAAAGATAATTAGGCGAGAGTGGTTTTAGTTAAATCACTGATATAAATGCGGTTTAGAAAAATTGCATTCAAGTGGAAAAAAATTTCCCACTTTTTTCATGTTTTTAGCATTAGACATCTTAGCTACGAAGAACTATTTATTTATATAATTTACTATATCTTTAATTTTTTATCTTTTCCATATAAGAATGTACTTATCTTTATTTATTTTATTTCTAATCATATTTTTCCTTTTCTTGTTTTTGTGTGCGCTTTTTCTTTCATGACCTTTTTTTTTCCATTCTTAAGCGGACATCGTTGGAAGACAGGATAAAGATATATGGGTTCAGAGCATGCAGGCCTGCCACTTAATAAACATGCCAGCTAACGTAAAATAAATAAACATGTTAGCTGTCTAGAACATAGAGGTCCCATTCTCTCTAGAACTTAGCTTTAGATTGTCTATCCTCGATAGCATCACCCAACACATAGTAAAAGGAAAAAGAAAAAAAAAAAAAAAAATTTCTAAGAGAAAAGCTATTTCCCCACCAAAAGTGAGTTAAATACTAGGATATCCAGTACCTTCTTACATAGTGACTGCTTCGCTTCTTGCATGAGGTCGTCATATCCATTGAGAATCTTGTTCTAAAGTGACTACTGTTTTTTTGTGTTTTTTTATTAGGTGATTGTGACGCTAGTATCTTCTTATAAACAGCTATTGGCTCTTCCACAAGTTGCAGATATAGGATAGGATTTTTCCTATAGAATTACCATTTCGCGTGTGGGTATTCGGAAGGCATGTAGTCTTGGTATTAATAATGCTGGGATAATTACATATTTAGAAAAGTGCGCACTTTTGCAAGATTTTATTAAAAAAGGTTAAACAGATGTTCTTTCTTGGAATCATATCCTCGTGCTTGCTAATTTGGTTGCTCAATAGGTTGAAGCCATATTGCTGGCGTAACAATCCAAGCGGATATAACAAGCTTGAAAACGAACACACACATACATATGATCTTTTGCATTTGGAGACTGGCAATTGAATCCCTAAACCTCTGGGCCATCTATATACTTGTTTTCTTAAAAAGGTTAAGAAGCTGGCCGTTGGTGGCATGTGATATTAATAGGAGTACAAGTTGGTATTAGAATAATAGAGGATAACGTAGAGTATAAAATAAATAATGAGATGATTAATGTTTTTCTTTTCTTTCTTTTTTTTTTTTTTTTTTGATAGAAAGTAGAAGAATAATATAAGATACAAATAATGATGAATAGGTTTTTTGAATAGAAAGATGTGTGGAAAATATGAGGTGATAAAAAAGAAATTTTTTTGGAGAGACACGGCATAAGAGAAAAATGGGAGGCTTTCACCTCACTAACTCTCAAGTTGCACATGATGCATTCAAACACATGGGAGGCTTTTACCTCAATAGTGACTTTTAACTTTCGTATTTTGTATTCAAATACATCACTTGCTAACACTTTTTCTAGTCTGATTTATACAATTAAATGCATATATGTGGGAACTTTTAAAATGGCTACATTTTCCTAATACAACCAATACTTTTAACACTACAAATTTTTTTTTTCTCAATGATATCCATCAAGGGTATCACAATGATATCGGTAAATATCGGTTTTAATATCAAAACTAAAAATGATTAGAGTGGTGCTACTAGCTAGTTGGCCCGATGGTAATCCGGAAGGCTATCATACAGTTAACTGGGTTTCGACTCTTCTCTTGCCCATGGGTAAGGGTTTTATAATATAATCCCTTTAAAATAGGGGTTTATGGCAGTGGGGAGTTTTTAGAAATTTTTCTTTGGTATGGGAATGTTTATAAGAAAATTTTTCCATAGTGTAAGGGTTATAAATATGCTTCATTATAATATTAAGATGTTACAATGTATAAAATACCAATCAAAAAATTTATTGGAATGATAAGTATCGGTTTTTAATAACATCCTCAAAACTAAAAATTATTGTAGCCTGTAGTAATGGTAGATTTGAGAATTTTGGCCAATAGGGGCAATTCAACATAAAAAGATTATTTTATTATTGAGTGGACACAATCATGGTAAAATAAATATCTTTTCAAATTATTATAAAAAATTCTGTAATTTTTGAAATTTCAGCGGGGGCTAATGCGTACATGGATCTACCTGCGGTCTATGTAGTGAAGTATTTTTATAACCAAATTTATATTACACATTGCTATAATACTAGTTGCATTTAGAGCCCATTCAACTGCTTTGGGTTTGTATTTCATTCTTAGAAAAATTGAATTTTCTCCAATCCCCATACAAACTTAGAGCCTGTTGAACCATTTGCATTTGTATTTCATTCTTAGAAAAATTGAATTTTCTACATTCTGCGTACAAACTTCGTAGTTACAACACATAAAAATCTTAGAGGACATTTGTTATTAAGCCTGCATGGGTGGGCGGCGGGGCAGCACAATTTTCAAGATCAATGATTAATCAACTAATAATTATATTTTTTCAATTTTATCCATATATTCCAATCATTTTTCTTTCCAATAACCTAATTAATTCAACTTTACCTCTATCATTTCATATCATTCACACAATTCTCAAAAATATTTCATTTTTTACTCCTCATGTCATACCACAGTCCCACAAAAATTCATCTAACCAATCGTCTCCTGATTTTCCTTGCTGTATACATATATATTTCTTACTTTCCAATGTATAATTTGAAATACACTTACCATATTACAACAAAAGTTATTGCGTGTGGTTCCCTTTTTTGTTGCAAAGTTTCAATTTTACTTATATTTGACTAGATATAGCCAAATTTCAATACTACTAGTAGTTAAATAATCATCACAATTTGCTGCTAAATATAAATTACTATAAATAATCTGAAATTTGGCTGTAATAAACATGAAATTTGGTTGCATTTGACCGCATGTAACCACCTGCAAATTGACTTACGCGTAAGCAAATTTGCTTTATGGGCATCCAAAAATGTGGCTGCCTTCATTAGCATTTGTTGTAGTGTCATAACGAAAAGTGATCATGTTAGTCCGGGCTAAGTAAATGTCCCACTTAGCCCACTTCAAAAAACACATTTAAAAATACTTTTTTTGGTTTTTTCTCCACACACTTGTTTATGTAAGTGTATTTAACATATAAACCAAGTTTTACCATTTTTAGATATGTGTATATATTTTTTGAGATTTTTAAATATTTATATGTACACATATGTTTAAAATACTCCTATGTTTGAAAATCTTAAAAAAATATATACACATATCTAAAAATAATAAAATTTAATTTATATGTTAAATATACTTAGATAAATAAGTATGCAGAGAAAAAAGCAAAAAAAAAATTTTAAATGTGTTTTTTGAGGTGGGCTAAGTGGGGCATTTGCTTAGCCCTGACTAACAGGATCATTCATCTATCATAATACCCTAATCGAACTAGCTTTTAAGCATGTTTACAGAGGTTACTCATAAACAAAAGAAAACTTTGTTTACTGCCTTCAACATCTACTTTTGATTAAACCCAATGCAATTATTTCCTTGCAACCTAGTTCTCTTTAATATAGCCATCTCGGCAATACTCACTTTGACGTCATCATCCAATACTCCTTTCCTTATACGAGTGGAAGCTCGAGTTCTCCCACTCAAAATGCTACATCTTTTTGAGTTTTTTCAGTTTTTTCTAAGCTACCCTTTATTACTTGATCGAGTAGCTTTGTTATAGAGTCGATGGGGGTGATGTGCAGTATGTATGTCACATTATTTTTCAACGGATTCTTCAGTCCCACTGAAATTCACTACAAAAAAATTTAATTATCGACAACTAAAATTTTCTCGGAAAAAAATTAACATTTGATTACTAAGGTAGAACTTTAATTTATGGCATGCGTTGTCTCTCAACCACTAAGAGGAAGTTTGGTTGCCAAGTTCACTGCAACCAATTCTATCAATGGCAACAAAAATATTTGTTGCCCATAGCTTAGAGTTGTTGCCTTAAATAATTGCAAGAAATTTTTTGTTGCAATATTCCTTGCTGAAAAGATTGTCACTTTTAGCCAATGGCAACACTATTCCAGCATGAAATTCATTGCCAGAAGAGTTGTAGTGGTCAACTGTCTGCGACGACTTCCAATGAAAAGACTCCACTGGCAACAACAGAAAAAAAAATTTATTGCTATTTTTTGTCATATTAACATAGCTTTACTGTAGTAGTTCCTAGTTTTGTTTTTAGGCAACTAAAATTTGATTTGGTTGCTGAAACATTATTGTAAGCAATTAAAATTTTCTTATCTATGAAGCATCACTATAAGCAAGAAAATATTTCCTTGACTATAAAAGTGTTATCATAAGCAAGAAATTTTTTTTGCATATGGATTTTCTTTATTAAAAAAAGATTTTTTATAGACAATAAGTTTTTTTATAGTGAAAGTATGTTGCAAAAATTGTCAAAGTTAAAACTTTTCAATCTAAAACTTTTCACTCTTCATAACTACTCCTCTTTTGATTATTTTTTACACATCTTTCTATACAACAACCCTACTTTTCAATCATTTCTACACAACTACCAATACAACTAACGTATTTATTTTAAATTTATTCTCTTTGCTCCTCATCATTACTCCTACAAATATCACACCATTTTCTACTAATTTAACAACTTTTACATAAAAAAAATTTCATTAAAAGTTTTACAACTTCCCAAACACACCCTGTGTAGGATGTACCCAAATAATCATTTGTTAGTGCCCATAAGATTGCTCCAACTCTTCACTGGCAACACTAAGGGTATGTTTGGCAATGGTTAAAAAATGTTAAGTTAAAATTTTTCAATTTAAAACTTTTCACTCTCCACAATTATCATATTTTTTAATTATTTTTTCACATTTTCATATACAACTACCCTACTTTTCAATCATTTCTACACAACTACTCACACAATTATCCTATTTATTTTAACTTTATCATATTTACTACTCATTATTATCTCTATCATATCACATCATTTGACAACTTTTACTCTTCAAAACTTTTCATCAAAAGTTTTACCCATTCCCAAACACACCCTAAATATTGTGGCTATATCACGAGTATTTTACTTTGATGCGTAATAAGTTTATTTTAGCAACAATTTTTAAGATAAAGAGAGTTATTTATGCTCATACCCATGACCTTTTACATAAATTGAATTATACCTATTATAAGAAACTTTTGGCCAATGTACCTATGAATCTTCAAAGATATTTGCAGCGGCACTCCTGGAAACTGTGAATCTCATGGCTTATATGAAACATAATACTTTTAATATATTCGAGTCAGTCATTATATTTATTAATGTGAATTTTGTTAAGATGCAAAAAATCATCTTGATTTAATGCCTAGGTGGGCCAAAATCAATTTTGAAGTAATTTCATGAGTTTAGATTCATTAAGGCTCCACCAAATTATCTAATTAATGTGATTTTTGATACCTTAAGTAAATACGTATAAGTGTAATAGGTTTATCAAAAGAGAAAATTCATACTTAAAGTATGTTGCAAATATTTTTATATATTTATAAGCACATTTACAATAACTTTTGCTTTATAAACATAAGTACGATTTATGAAAAAAGAGAAAATTCATACTTAAAGTATATTGCAAATATTTTTATATATTTATAAGCACATTTATAATAACTTTTGCTTTATAAACATAAGTACAATTTAAGAAAAAAGTCATGCACCCTACTAGACAGCTAACATTTTACGATGTACTTTTAATGACAGCATTTTTGTGCAAAAGATATTATTTAGCAATATAAATAATTATTATCATTAAAAATTAACTTCTAACTATGATAATATAAAAGATTTTGCAAAAAGTAATCTTTTAGAGACAAAATTTATCATTGAAAGCTTAAATTTTAGCGACAACTTTAAAAAATTACAACTAAAGTCTTTTCTGACTAATTTATAGTAATTTAGCTTTAGTAGTATTGCAATATAAATTGATGTGTGTGATAATAAAACTTAATGTGACTAAAAGATCATCTTCTTATAAAGGTAAGTTAGCAACAAATTTTTTCTTATTATCAATAAAAAAATTACTTTTTGCTGCAAGCATTAGGTTATAATATTATAACTAAAAGCTCACAAAACCATCATTATTGGCATTCCTAGTTATTTTGTGATAAAAAATTGCTCTTTGATATAACCATATTCCAAATTATCAATTTGTGTTGGAACATTAACACTGACATCTAAGGTCAATCTTTTATCGAGAATTGAGTACTTCTATTGTCTTTAAATGCATTTAACATTTTACTTTCATATGACAAATTTTAGTACAAATATATGAATATTGCACATATCTACAAACATTTATATAAACTACTTATTTAGCTCTAAATATTTAGCTACTCAAGGGAGGAGGCATCTAATCCAATATAGCTACATATAACAGTATTTGTAATCAAATATAATAAGAATTGGATTTACTGCTCAACCAGTCCATGAAGCAAGTTATTTTTATTTTTTAAAATTTTTATATATTATGTGGGTCCAAGCATAAATGTATCATATATTTTTACATTTTTTATTATTTTTAATATTTTATTTCAAATTTTAAAAAATAAAATGTAAAAAACTATATATTAGACATTCATGCTTGGGTCCATATAATTTTTTTAAAAAAACTTTAAAGATTTAAAAAAATAGTTATGCACTCAGGTAAACTAAAGCTAAATACACTCAAGAGCACTAGATCGATAGTCAATATAATATGTAACTACTTACATTTAATTGCAAATAACTGACTTCGGCTATGAGTAATATTTAGTTACATTAATAGTATATTGTATGCATAGAACTACTCATCATCATCAAATCAAGCATCTCAAGCCATCTAATATTAATAAAACTTATGAGAGTTTAGACATCTCACATGAGGAAGTCAATACTTGTCTACTCAAGTTGCAATTATCTATGTGAGTTGCAGCATGAAACCTATAAATACTAAACTTGGACTATATACACAACATACCACGCAACCAACTCCTTGCCCTTGTTGTGCTCACTTGTTTCTGCTCTTACTCTATGCAATTTCCTCCCTTTCTAGAATTAGTTCAATAAGTCTCTTAATCTACCCCTTTGTAGTGATCTTTTATTGAAAAATGAACTTCTAAAGGAAATTAGTTGATCAATTTCTCCCCAATGTCCTTTAGGAAAATAAACTTTCAAAGGAGGTTAGTCAATTAATTTCTCCCTAATGAACTTCCAAAAGGAAGTTAATCAATTAATTTCTTCCATATTTCACTTTCAATTTAGTTGTACGTGGAAGTTCTTTAGCTAGTAAATGAACCCAAGTGTAAGACTAAGCATCTAACTCTCTCACGCCTATCCTCGCTTAACCTTACATATTGTGATCCTTAATGAGAAGGGCAAACTAATGTGAGATTAAGTAGTTAAACCCTTTTTACCATCAACTTACTCTCATCCATAGTATTATGTTACCTAATTTTAAGTCATTATCTTATCTAATTCATCAAATATCATTTGGTTTTCCTAACCTGCATAATTAGATTATGATAGATTTTAACGATCAATCCTAGCCTTTGATATGAGTTATCATGACTAACTACACACTTGCATTTTACCTCTTAAACTAAGATGACAATGGGACAAATTAACAGACGCTAACCAAGGGCATGTATAACCTTGTAGTAGTAAATTGCATAGCACTGAGTTAGTCATGAGATGTTTTCACTAAGCTAAGATTAGGATCCTACAAGATATTTTGTAATCTGAATGCACATGATCCAGGTACCTTATCCTTAAGCAATTTCATACCGAAAGAAATTCAAAAAAAATACTAGGAATTCCCAAACAACTTAAACATGAAAATTTACTTTATCAAAACCACCATCATATCTCCTTCGTGCACACCATCAATTAGGGGTGTTAACGGATCGGGTTGGATAGGTTGGAGCCTAATCCTAATCCTAACCCATTTAAAATATCTCAACTCTAATCCGTTTATTAACTCATTTAAAAAACCTTAACACTGACCCATTTACAACCCATTTAATAAACAGGTTGGTGGGTTATTACCGGGTTGTATAGGGAATAACCTAAAAGCCTAGACTCTAGTAGATAATGATCTTGCAGGGAGAGATGAAAGGGTCATAGGGCAGTAAGGAAAAAATAGAATTAGAACAGCAATGAAAAAATAAAAATTAGATGATTGGAGGAAGACTTAGGGGAAATAATCAAGAGATTTACATGTATATATATATAATTTTAATGAGTTAAACGAGTTAAATGGGTTGAACAGGTTACATAGGTTAAACGGGTTGCTAAACGGGTTGACGAGTTATAAAATCTCAACCCTAATCTATTTATTTAATTACATGGTTAAACGGGTTGGCGGATCATAACCCATTGATTCAAAAATTTCAACCCAAACTTATTTATAAACAATTAGATGAGCGAGTTGACGGGTTGACCATACATATTAACACCCCTAACACCAAGGGTTGATATCCTTTTTATGCACATTACTCGGAGTTGATATCCCTTTCATATACACTACTAGCTAGCATTTATACCGAGGGGTGAAAATAGATCAGGTTGGGTGGCTTGAATCTTAAACTTAGTTCTATTTCATTTATAAAGTCGCACATGATCTAGGTACCTTACCCTTAAGCGATTTCTTACCTAAAGAAATTCAAAAAGATACTAGGAATTCCCAAACAACTTAAACATGAAAATTTACTTCATCAAAACCACCATCATATCTCCTTCGTGCACACCACCAAGGGTTGATATCCCTTTCATATACACTACTAGCCAGCATTTATACCTAGGGGTGAAAATAAGTTAAGTTGGGTGGCTTGAATCTTAAACTTAGTTCTATTTCATTTATAAAGTCTCAACCCTAATCCATATATTTACCCATTTACAATTCTCAATCCTATTTTGCTTATTACTCATTTAATTGATGAGTTAGTAAGTTGTTAATATATTGCTAACAGGTTATCTAAACAAATTGATTATTAAAACTACTTGAAATAAATCAAAACTAAGCTTTTAAATGATAAAAAATATTGATAGTTTACAAATATACCTAATAATCCTAAGTAGCGGCATACAATTGATCCAAGTCAAAAGAGTTAAAACATTTCAAGCTTGATTTTTTCTTAATGAGTTAATGAGTTAGGCAGGTTATATAAGTCAAATGGATCACTAAACGATTGTTGGATTACCAAAAATCAACCTTAATTTGCTTATTTGGCTTAAAGGTACATTTGGGAAGTGATAAACTTTTAATAAAAAAAATTTTATGTAAAAATTTTTGAAATAAGAGAAAATGATGTAATATGATAGAGGTAATGATGAGAAGTAAAAAAATAAAATTAAAATAGATTAGTTAAATGCATAGATTGTTATGTAAAAATGATTCAAAAATAGGATAGTTGTATAGGAAAAAATAAAAATAATAATAATTAAATGATAAGGTAGTTGGTGGAGAGCAAAAAATTTTAGATAAAAAATTTTTACAGGAAAACAAACATCCACTAAATGGATTGTTAACTACGTGTGACTATTATAAATAGGTTGGATAAATGGGTTGTAAAGTTAACTCATTTATTGTGCACCCCTACTTATACCCCGGTCTCTCTCTCTCTCTGTATATATATATATATATATATATATATATATATATATATATATATATATATATATGAGAAATTTTCAAGTGCAGTTTTACTGCACCACAATTACGATACAGTTACCTCAAAATGAGCCCCATATGATCATAAAATTATAATCTACTTCACTCATCATATTTAGAATTATGTATTCTATTATCATACCAATTTCATCTCAATTGGATATGTATATAAACCCCTTCTAAAAATAGTACAAATTCAATATAATAAAATAGTTTAATATTAACCTTTTATGTGCAATGAAGCTAAGTCATAATTTAACTAACAATTTTTAAACAAAATGCACATTTTTAGGATTAACTACAAACATAGTAAGTATATTTGAGATTTTAAAAACGTAGTGAATATATTTGAAATTAGATTCAAACATAGTCAATATACGAGAAAAAAAACTAAAAAATAAGTGTGGAGAGTGAAAAGGATTAAATTGAAAAGTCTTAATGTGAAATTTTTTTTTAGGTAAACAAACACCCCCTAAATCATTACCCTTCAAAAAAAAAAAAACAATAATGATTACCCTTCTTTTGTTTTTTACAATACATGTTGTGCATATAAGGCTCTTAGGGCATGCTTGGCCACATATAAAACTTTTGAAACCAAAATTTTGATGTTCCACTACTATCTTATTGTTAATTATTTCTTCATATCTTTTTATACAATTATCCTCTTTTTCAATCATTTCTATATAATTATCCATACAATTAGCTTATACATTTTGACTTGTTTTATTTATTCTTCATCATTACACTATCATATCACATCATTTTCTCCTATTTAAAAGACTTTTACATCAAAAAATTTTAATTCAAAAATTTTATCACTTCTGAAACATACACTTGAAAACTTGCCAAAGCCCGCCAGCCTTGCTTAAGTTGAACTCCAACCATTTCATTGGTGGGTTTGAATCATGAGAAATCTTGCTCAGCTACACGAAAGGATCCTATTAACTAGAAATATAAAAGTGCCAGCTCCCACATGCGGAATGAGTCCTTTCACACTTCGATAAAATGTTAGTTTTCCCACACTAATTGTTTTCTTGAGATAATTCTTTTCTTCGTCAAGCCATATCCTTAAGGGAAAGTGTAATTCTAGAAAGTCAAGTGCTCATGCATTGTTATCACACTTAAGACTAAAGTCAAGTACTCATGCATTATTATCGCGCTTAAGACTCAAGGTACTGAGTCGAGGTAGTTCACATTCCATTATAGACCTTAAATCATGAAGATCACCCACCTTGTCGCCTTATCTATGAGATTTATTAAAGGGTTATTTGCAATTAACTATCCATTTCTTTACAAGTACGTAACTCTCGCTCTTAACTATTGAATATGCAAGAAAGGGCCTGCTATGTAATATTAAATGCCGCGGTGTATGATACCTATCAAAAAAAAAAAAAAAACTATTGAATATGCAAAACCACCACCGTCGATGTAAGACATCTCATTTTCGACGATGGTGTAATTTTTAAAGAGTCAAAATTGAACAAGTCAGTCACTGCTCGGATGTACAAGCTGCCAATGTGAGCATGTTTAAAATAGTATGAATAAAAGTGGAGGTCTAAGGTTAGAATACTGAATAGAGATAATTACCTCATTACATTGCCCCCCTTTAGATGCTTGGTCATTGACAAGATTAAAAAAAATTGAACTTTTGTTATGGCAGTAGTCACAAGATCAAATCAAATATGATCTTGAATTATATTATCAATATAAAAAAAAATTAAGCGATACTTTTAAGTTCATTTGGAAAGAGGTAAAAAAAAAAGAGTAATAAAAAAAAGCAGCTAAGTCATCTGAAGAGCCTACTTTAGCTAAGGCCTAGAGAATAATGGTGCACAATAAATAGATCAACGCACTAACTAAAGGCGTAACTTCGGGAGAGTATCCACTGACTCAACCTTAATGTTGATAGAACAAGATAGAAAATATTATCTATCGATATAAATAGGATACAAATTATTATCCACTTCTCGAATAAAGTATGAGTAGGATAGGTACATTGGATATCCGGAATAACCCACATAAGTACTCATATAAGTAATTTTTTTAATTAGAGAGTAATTAATTTTATATATGATACATATATTTTTATAAAATATATTATATAGTATATGTTGTTTGGATCCCAATCATATACACCCGGGTGCATTCAGCCTCAATTGATTTTTAAAAATCTTAAAAAAATATCTAAAAGTCTCCAAAAATAGTAAAAATTGATACATATGTTAAATAAACCTAGATTAACCATTGTGTAAAAAAATTTTCAAAAAAAAATAAAAAAAAATGGGTGTAGTACACCCGGGTGCATTGAGGAATAGAGGAAGTTTTTTTCACAAATACAATATAAATAGGATAGACCACTATCTAAACTGAACCGAATGAATCGAACTCCTGCTAACCTAGTTGTCAAACCCATTTATGAATTAGGGTACCTTTTTAGCTAAATAGATTACAACACATTAATCCGACAATCCATTTAAGCCAAGGGTTTAATTGTCGGTAACCATCAACCCATTCAGTGATCTATATATCTTACCCAATCCTTTAACCGGCCATGTAACCTAAGAATATAATTCAAGCCTGAAATGCTCTCACCTTTAACTAAAACCAACTATATGCTACTATTTAAGATGATTATGTTTATTAGGTAAAAAAAATTATTATTCAAGAGCCTAATTTTGATTAATTTCTTGTGGTTTTAACAAATCAATTTGTTTAAAAACCCGTTAACAACTTATTTAGACAGCCTAATAGTAATCGACTAACTAAATGAATCATAAACATATTACAATTGAGATTTATAAATGGATTAGGATTAAATTTAAAGAAGCACCACGATCACATGAATGTTTAAACCTCAAATAACTAAGGATATTAACAAATCCAGCTGGACAAGTTAAAGTAATTTCATTTCTAATTAATTTAAAAATCTCAAACCTAATGTCTAAACTTAATAGTTAAAAGGTGTTAACAAATCGAGTTGAACGGATTAAGGCCTAATTCCAATTCCAACCACTTTAAAAAAAAATCAACCGTAATTTGTTTATTAATTCATTTAAAAATTTTGACATTAATCCACTTATAACTCATTTAATAAACCGGTTGGTGGGTTATTAACAAATTATGTAAGACCATGCAATAGGTGAAACGAACAAGCAGGGAAAGAGACGAAAGAAGAAAAAGAAAAGAGCAACAAAATAAAGATAAGGAAACAGAGAGCAACAATATATATATATATATATATATAAAGAGAGAGAGAGAGAGAATCCGAGAGAGATCGAGATAGAGAAATGAGAGAGTGGTCAGATGAAGAAAGAGATAACAGGGAAACAAGGAAAGAGAAAAGAGAGAGAGAGAGAGAAGAAGGGACAAATGGAAAGGAAGTGAGGGGAATGGTCAAAGAGAGAGGAAGAGGGTACGAAAATATGAAAAATCATAAGAACGACAAGAGAGAAAAAAAAGAACAGTTGCAAACGCATGCAAAGAAAGAGAGAGAGGAGAGGAGAAGAGGTAGATGAGGAAGTAGAGAGAGAAAAATCTTACCTACAACACCGGCAAGTGGGGTGATAAAGACCATGTAAAGGTGAGTAATAATAACGCCACAATAGAAAAAACCAAGAAGACGACAAAGGAAGTCAAAATCGAAAATCACTTTAGATCTTCAAGTAACATTTATATACCCCTCTTAGGGTGTGTTTGGAAAGTTGTAAAACTTTTGATGAAAAATTTTTATGTAAAAATTGTTAAATTAGTAGAAAATGATGTGATATTGTAGAATAATGATCAGGAGTAAAGAGACTAAATTTAAAATAAATAAGTTAGTTGTATTATTAGTTGTGTAAAAATGATTGAAAATTACAATTGTTGTATAGAAAAATATGTAAAAAATAATTAAAAAAAGAATAGTTATGAAGAATGAAAAGTTTTAAATTAAAAAGTTTTAACTTGACAACTTTTGCAAATTGCCAAACACACCCTTAACCGGTTCGTAAATAGGTTGACAAATTAAATAGATTAGGTGGGTTAAACGAATTAACAAATAGTAAAATCTCAACTCTAATTCTAAATAGCATAAACTATTTATTTAAAAATCTCAACTCAAACCCACTTATGAATCAGTTGACAGGGCAAATTGACGTATTGTCCATAACCATTAATATTGTCCATAACCATTAATATTGTCCATAACCATTAATAGACCCAATAACGATGCTAGCAAAGCAACTTTTTTTTTTTTTTTTTTTTTGAGTAGACGAAAGCAGGGTCCTAACAAAAGAGAATGCGGACAATTTCGGAAGTAAGATCAAGAAATGAAAAATGTTGATGTAGCGTTAAGATCTGAGCAAGTAAAGTCATCTAGAGGCAAGGCTCAGTTAAATATTTTTACAAAAGAGGCCGAGTAATGGGCTTGTTGAAAATTTTAAAAAGAATTAACTTCTCCTGTTTTAACGTAGAGGACTACATGATAAAATTTGTTATATAAATTACATACAACTAGATTCATAATTTTATAAAAAAAAATCAATAAAAAATAAAAATGAACACCAAAGTGTATAGAAAGCCCAGTGCACCCGAATGCACTCCACTCAAGATTAATGGCAAAGTCATCCAGTGAGCCCGCTCAAGATTAGTAGCCAAGTCAACCAAGGAGCCCACCCAGCCAAGGCCTAGAGAATCGTTAAGATTATGCATATCTGGATCTTTAACAACGCTAACGAGGCAAGGTTCAAACAAGTAGGAGCATGGACAGTTTCAGAAGATGGGACAGCAATGAAGAAGATTGATGCAGTGAAGTTGCAAGCAAGCGAAGCCTGTTACAGGTAAGGGTTCAAGTAACTTTTTTGTGTGAAAGGGGCTGACATTGCGTAATGGGTCGTTGAGAATTCTACGATTGTTTCTACTTCTGTAGTCGCTTGGATGTTACTAGAATTCTCCGTGTTGTTAGGCTACTCAAGAACAGTTCGAAAACAGAGATGCCGACCTAGGCTCTCTGTCATCTAGTTATTTTACTGAAAATTCTTTCCATAACCTAGGTTCCATCTTTTATTCATTTGAGCGGTATATTGTTTAGATACTCTACTTGATTCATTAAAACTTGATTTCCAAACAGAACAGATTTCTGTTATTTCATTTTAAGGTTGGATAGAGGTTAAAAATATGGGTTGAAGAAAGGGTTGGCTCGAGATTTTAGACAGTTGAGGTTTAAAAACCCCCTCCGTGGTCAGACAACTCTCTATAAAAGGTAAGGCAAGGCAAGGCAAGGCAGCTTAAGTGTGTTGAGAATTCTGCAATTTGTCTGTCTCTAATTCAAAGGGGAATTCCTTCCTCAAGGGGAACCTTGCCGAATCCGCAGTTTGCTCGTTGTCAAGTTCGCATCCTTAGCTGTAGACCCACCAACAAAACAAATGAATGAGTAAATAGAACGAAAATGAAATAGATAAGAATTGTTGCATGTTACAAATGATTGAAATGCTGATATGATAATAAAACAAGGCAGTGTAAGTAGTTAAAATGTCAAAACAATCTTTTACAAAACGCAGCCGTACTTTACAGAAGGGTAAAACCTCGCAGTCGGCACTGAAAAAAACAAAAACACAAGTTTTACTTCTTGTTACTTCCAAACTTATATTCACTAGAACCCTCAGGTCACTACTGTTTCCTGAAACTTTCAGAAAAATATTTCATCGCAATCTGTATGACTTTCACAAAATAGCCTCGTATTTTTTCTTACACAAGGCATGAACATTTACAAGCTAAATTTTCAAATGTCAAAAAATGTTGCAAAACTAACTTCAACAGGCAGATCTCCACGTGGTTCTTCCCTTCCCTGGAAAATTCTTTCACCACAAGCCTTAGAACGTTGTGTAGTGAAAGTAGAGTGTAGTGAAATTGCACCATAATTAACAGTACACTTGGACCAAAATGAGTCCCACATGTACTTAAATGTGACGAAATTTTATACAATTATTTATCCATATATAAATTTTATAACGAATAGTTTACATGTTGAACAAATCACTTTAAAGTTACTTACATCAAACGCCTTTTTAGATAAGATTCATACACATCCAATTGGGATGAAAATTGAT
This sequence comes from Annona cherimola, assembly GCA_030490835.1. Classification (NCBI taxonomy): domain Eukaryota; kingdom Viridiplantae; phylum Streptophyta; class Magnoliopsida; order Magnoliales; family Annonaceae; genus Annona; species Annona cherimola. The sequence continues at coordinate 97,206,061 of CM059973.1, read as the reverse complement.
ATAATAATAGAATATATCATTCTAAATACAATAAGTAGAGTAAATTATAATTTTATGATTATGTGGAGCCCATTTTGAAGTAACTAGAAGAGAAGTCCATATATATGAGAAATATTTAAGTGCAGCTTCACTACACCACAATTACAGTGCAATTACCTCAAAATGAGCCTCATATGATCATAAAATTATAATTTACTCCACCCATTGTATTTATAATGATGCATTCTATTATCGTACTAATTTTCATCCCAATTGAATGTGCATTGACTTTATCTGAAAATTATACAAATTTAACGTAATAAAATAATTTAATATAGATAACTATAAATTTATTTGTTCAATGTGTAAACCATTTGCTATGATTATATAAAATTTCATTTCTAATATGTGTAGAGCCTTTTTTTGTGGGCAAATGTATCGCTCTTCCGCACCCCCCCCCCCCCCCCCCTTCTCTCTCTCTCTATATATATATAAGATCTTTTCCTATACAGTAAAGTTGTACCATAATTAACGGTGCACTTGACCCAAAATAGGCCTCACATGTACTTAAATGTATTAATACTTTATACAATCATTGATCCATATATAAATTTTATAGCTAATGGTTTACATATTTAAAAAAACTATTTTAAAATTGTTATTTATATCAAACTATTTTATTACGTTGAATTTGTACAATTTTTAAATGGAGAATTTGAATTCTCTCTCTCTCCCTCTCTATAACCCTCTTGCACGTGACCCCCATCATTTTTGATATTTTGATATTCGATGAAAAATTCACTACGTTTATTATATTTTGCATCATTTATATTATAAAAAAAACCCTTTTATTTATTTAGTATCACCATATAGGGGCTCCATTTAAAAATGTTTAAAATCAACATAATAAAATAATTTAATAATAAATATCAATTGTAAATATTTTCAACATCTAAACCATCTAAAATATCACTACTATACAGACAAACAATTCTATAAAGTATTCTTACATTCTAATATATACGTGAATAGATCTAAACATTTTCATTAATTTACATATGAATATACTTATTTTAAGCAAATGTGGCCCACGCACATATTTGATTTGAATGACACTTTGATCTCCTAGCTAAACAAATTATGTTACATCTAATGAATTAAATTTCGCATTAACCATCAACATCAAAAACAAAATTGGGTCAAACGGAATTGCTTTTATGTAACTAGGTTACGTAGAAGCATTCCGAGTCGCATCTAAAAACCTGAAAATAAAGGTAAAACACATTAGGACTTCTTTTTATAGTAATACTGGAAACCTTTGCTGGCATGTTGCTGGGCTATTCAAGGTACATAAGGTTAAACAAACAATTATTTGAGTGTGAAATAATAATCAAAAGCACGGACATGAAATGAATGTTGATACTGTTAACAACCTTCTTCTTGTGGCTGCTGGAGGGACTTCCTTCTGGCCAAGGTTTTCACAAAGAGAAATGATGCTTCCTTGCCAGTAAGGTAAGAATCGGCAGTTCATTGCATCCCAATAGAAAAAAGAATGGTCCCTCACTGTTAATTCGTCATCATTAAGAACAAGAAATTAAGCCTTAAACTGAAGGTACTAGACAGTAGACTAGGTAATCCAACATTACTTAGGGAGAAATGACCATAAAGATAACACACTGTCATAGACTGCAAAACTCGATGATCAATTTCGTTTACCTGTCAACCAGCATATCATGAGCTCCTTGCTCTAGCACAAACTGGAATACTTTTGCATTCATCCTCGATTTCAAAAAAAAAAAAACAAAAAAACAAACCAACCAACCTAAAATGAACATGCAGCCATAGTATGGGCAATGGCAGTGGCAGCAGACTGCACCCCTCCAAAGCATGCATAATGTCATCGACTAGAAAGGAACACGCAGTAGCATTTGTTCAAAGAATTGAACTTACCTTGCATTGCACTCCCATAAGACTGAACATAATCATTCGAAAGATATAGATGATGACGAGGACCAATTTCTTCATGATATTCATCTATGCCATGGCAGACAACCACGAGTTCCCAAAGGTCCTGGACACAAGCCCCATTAGGATGGAATTGAGATCTTCACATTGAATTTGTGAAAAATGGAAGAGACCAAAGCTGTTTGTTACCTTGAGAATTTGCATTCCACAGAGATATAATAGGTGCTAATCTGGCAAAGATGGCCCAATCGACTTTCAAGCTAATTGGGCATTCAACAAATGTCAAATTATGTTCTTACAAGGCTATCACTTATCTTAAAATACAAGTTTCCCAAGGCATAACTTGAATCTCTTTGAAAGATGATCATAGTGCCAGTTTTTTTAACAAGATTTTACAAGACACGCAGTTCTGCTTGGTTGACTCCATAAACAAGCCTTTGGGCTATTTTCTCCATGATACGTCCAACGTATAGTTGTAAGGCTACTGTTTCTCAAATTGCAAAGTATAAGCTATAACTGCATTTTGAATGGTTAATGCCATAAGGATTAAGCATTTTGAATCAAGTACTGCATACAATGTGGAGAGTTGCGCATGATACTTTCACCTAGTTGCATGAACGTCTGTTTTGTTGATGTTCTAATGGCACTTCGGGAGCAAAATTCATTTTTTATTTTAAATGCAAGATTTGATATTCTTTTCATCAACATCCTAGATTCTAATAAATTGTCCCTCTACTTTTTCACCAATGTGCTAAAAACAATAATCTTACTCGGCTTTTGTTCTCAGCATGAAATCGGTGATTGATCGATACAACAAATCAAAAGAGGAACATCATCAAGCATTAAGTTCAACCACAGAAGTCAAGGTATCCTCCTTCCAAAGCATTTAGTTTTCTTCAGAAAGGTATTCTGGGTATATGTTTATCTTTGCAATACAAGTTTGCAGCATTAAAAAAATCATCAAAAAAAAATTGCAGTACTTAAATTATGATAATAGCTTTATGCATGCGTTATCCATCCTTCATTAAGTAAATCAGAAAAATAATAAAGAGCAGCAGTACAAGCCTGACAAACTTTATTCCACAAAGATCAAGTTTCAAAAACAATTATTCCACAGAAAGGCACTTGTTTCTGGAGCAATGACCTGGAGGGGCAATGACAACTGGTCTACATACTGTGGATACAAAGTTGAATTAAGAAATTAATAATATCTCATTGATTCATGCCAAATTATAAAAGGGAAGTGCAAATGCTATACAAATCAACATCAGAAAATTCAACAGAAGACTCATTAGCAATTTGTATGCGTCTCTGCAAACAGAAGAGTTACAGAAAAATTATTACTTGTGTTAGCGTCCGTAGAAACTTCCATCTCTTGATGCTAATTGCTTCAACTTTTCGTTTTGATGATTTCGATTTATTTCCAAGCCAAGGTCAACTACTAGAACAATACTGATACAACTCAGGACCATAAAAAACTGTCATTTTTTTTAATCAATTATTCTAGGTCCCTTCATTCATTCCCTTCTTTTATTTCAGATTGGCCAATTACAGGATCAAAACAAAGCACTTGCATAGAATAGACTTTGCTTGCTTTTCTTCTAAATTTTTAATTGTAGATCACGCACGTGCACCTTTTCATTAAGGGTGGAAGTCAAAGCAGCTTCGGGTGGCTTAAATGTGCTCAACTCTAACCCTATTTTTAAAAATTCTATCTCACTCGATTTTCTATATCAGTTTGGGATAAGGTCATGTCAAACACTCGCAAACTTCAAGTCAGTTTCTGGTCGATATTGGAACAACAAGTCAAGTTGAAAAGATGGTCAAAGTTCAATAATTTTAAGATTTTATATACATATCAATATATATTCACGTGTGACAAATTTAAAAGTTGAATACTTCAACATTTTACTATTTAGTAAAAATAAACACAATTATCATAACAAATGTTGGTAAAACATTTTTTTATAATCCTATTTGCAATATGACTTTGATGTATATGTGTGTTTACCTTCAACAAAAATAATATAATATAAAACTTTGATTATAATTAAAACTACTAAAAATGCAAAATGATAATATTCATTCTTAAAAAGTATAAACAACATTGATAATATTTTTTATTTCATTGAGAAAAAATAAAAATATATCCACATAAACAAATCATAAAGTTAAATGACATAGACCATATTCACATTAACAAATAATAAAGTTAAACGCATATATCCAACAAAACTACATTCAATTAAATAAGTCATATGATTTATTAAAAGCATTCGCATTTATGCAGGCGTGTTCAGTCAAGACAGGTCGGGACATGATCAACCTGCCTCATCCCCAAAATTGAAGAACAAGTCTTAAATCCTAACTTGCCCCGCCCTATCTAGGTCAAAATCCTTACACTACCCTCGTGTAAAATTAGGGCGAGTCTGGAAGAATCATGGGTCAACCCGCCCATATTTTCGCCCTTACTTTTCATCATCTCTAAATGCCCAACAAGTAGATCATGATCTCACAAATTTTGAGTCTTTCAATTGAAAATGGATGACCTTGTTTACCATTTTAATCTCCCAAAGCCAAGCATTTGATCTCTTCTAATTGAATAATGTTACATTAGTAACCTTAAACATGCAATAGTTTGCTTGTGACAGTTTTCTCTACAAGCATGTCCAATGTAATTAAGTGCTGCCTATACCAAAGCAAAAAACAATATAAAACTATAGGACTATAGGTAGAAACCACTCATTCTCAAACAAGTTCCAGCTTGGATTTGTTTTATCAGTACTTCCAAGATAATATTTGGAATATACGAATTGCAAAAACAAAAGAGATCGATACGTACAAAATGAAATTAAAATACATAGCACATTTAAGGTGACCATATAGTTACAGATAAATAATCTCTACGTATTATTGACAACGGCGAACAAATCTCTTTCATAATTCTATAATACAGCCACCGAGGACATTCCTCGCGGCAAATCATATTTTATATCTATGGAGCAATTTGCAATTACCTTCCTATCTTTTTTGCAATTTTTAACCCCATTACTAAATTGGCACAAACACCCTACTATAAACATTGGACTACAGTTTTTTATGGAAGTCAAAAGTTTTGACTCATTAAGACAAACTTGTTTCAAGATCAAGTTGCTCACGTTCTAAGGGTGCTAATGGATTGGGTTAAAAGGATTAGAGTCTAGTCCTAATTCTAATCCATTTAAAAAATCATAACCTTAGGTCTTCATTAACTCATTTAAAAAACTTCCACCCTAACTCATTTACAACCAATTAGTAAACCAGTTGATGGGTTGATAATGGGTTGTGTGATCGTGCAACAAGTAAAGGGAACAAGGGGACAAGGATACGAGAAAGGAGAGTGATGGGAGAAAAAGAGAAGAAAACAAGGAGCAACGAGATAGAAGTAGAAGAGACCGAGAGAGAGGGAGACGGTCAAATAGAGAAGAAGGGAGAGGAGGGAACGACTAGAGAGAGAGAGAGAGAGAGAGAGAGAGGACAGTCTAATGAAGGAGGGAGAGAGACAACATGATAGTCGAACACACAGAGAGAAGGAAGGATACAGAGAGAGACAATCAGAGACGGAGGAGGAGGGGGCAAAGAGGGAAAAAGCTTACTTGCGATAACAAGTGGCAGCAAGGACAGTGTGAAAGTGAGCAATGATAACACCACAACAAAAAAGACAAAGGGAGGAAATCAAATTGAGAAATTGATTTATGATTTATGGTAACATTTTTATATTTCGTCTTAACTGATTGTAAAATCTCAATCCTAATCTATTTATTTATTTAAATGATTGAATGGGTTAGTAAATCATAAACTATTAACTTGAAAATCGCAACCCAAGCTCATTTATAAACATGTTAAACGAGCACGTGGACGAGTCAACCATGACCATTAACCCCCCCCCCCAAATACTAACCCTTAAATGGCTTTGATTTAATATGTAAAAGCATAAAAAATGATAGTAGAAAATTTATACAAAATAATAGTTAGGGGTAATTTTTTGCAAAATTGGTGGGTGGGTGGGTGTGTGTGTTGTCTGAGAAAGACACAGAGAGAGAGAGAGAGCCTAGCAGGAGGTTGTATTATTCGTGGTGTAAATAACCTCATCTCCATTAATTTGGATAAGTTGGAACAATTTCCCAAAAGAGTGGATTAAGATGCTCACCACGTGCAAACCACATTCAATTCCCAGTATTCAAGAATGGTATACTTAAAATCATCCATTTAAGGTACTAAAAGATAAATGTTCCCCATGAATTGAAACTATTGAATGCCATGCAATATCATGCTCCATATGTAACCAAAACAAAGAATATATATATTGTTATTAAGTAGGAATTTTTGACACCACCAGTGACCAAATGGACAGAAATTTTAAACTTCCAATAAGGCTTGGCTACAAATGACTTGCAGCTTGACAACTAATGCCAATAAATTGTTTCCAATGAAGTTGAAATTGTACGTCCAATTGTATTACAATGCATTTGACCATACATTGCACAAACTAACATCATTTACTGCATTTGCTAGTTTTGGCAACGAGAGGCAACAAGCTTGAGGCAACAACTACAACTTCTCCAAGAAAATCACCGGTATCATCTTTCAGTTCACTTCTCTTTTTCTTTGGATAAATTATGTCCAATTCCAAAAAATAAAGGCCACCTTAAATGTCATTTGTACACATATAAATGCAAATAGCAACACTTCCTCACCAAGTGCCTCTAGTTGATTCTAAACAAATATGAAAACACACAATGAAAGTTATAACGTAGCTTAAAATTTTCTCATACATATTGCACCCACACACATTGTCTTAAGTCATAGCAAAAAAATAGAAGCCCAAATCTCCACAGGACAAATATAATTTCCATTAAACATTTTGATAATATCAAGATTTCAAAATATGCTAATTATGTAAGCATGATAATTCCCCCAACAACATCCAACAATGAATATTGTAATCAGATAAATTTTAGTGATACAGTAGTTAATTGGATCCATTTTACAGGTTTATAATTTAAGACTTACTATATGTAATTAAAACATAGATCAATTGTTCTCTGTGATCGCCTTTTATCTAGCTCATTTCTGCACCTGTGCAAATGGAAATCAAGATTCTTTGCTAGATATCAGCAAGTCAACAAATAGGTCACCAGTTTTACAAATTTCAATTGCTAATAGATAAGAAATAAACTACTCTCTCTCAACATTTTTACTCATCATTTTCCTTGAATTCTATCTTCATCAATCCTTATTGAAAGAACTCTTCCTTTCTTTTCTGTTGGACATGTTTGGCTACTTGGATTTGGATGCCAAAGTCCAAACCTAGAAAATTTTTAAGTTCCTCCATTCCCTTTATAAAATTCAAAATTCCCTTTTTAAGTTCCTCCATGCCAGCAACAGCAATCCAAAATTCCACTAAAGCTTGTTTGGTTGGTTGATTATGGATTCAGAATGGATTTTGATTTTGAAAAAGTAGGGCTGATAGGGTCAAATTGCATATTGGAAGACAAGAAATATAAATAACGAAGAAAAATCGAAGGGTTTTTATGTATTGGGATACGAGAGATTGTACTTGAATGGAGGAAATTTTCAAAATTTCAAATTTCTTCCAGAGCTGAATGCATCACACAATCTAGAACAGATTCCTGAGTGGGGATGTTTTTGTTGAAGCTTCTTCCTCATGCTTCCAGTCCAATGCTGTTGCCATGAAAACCAATAAAGTCAGCATCTCATCAGAAATAATAAATTTCAAAAAAGAAACACACTTTTGGCTCCTCTCATCAACAATCACTAGTAATCTACAAACAACAAACAACCTCATTGCACACCATCTTATATATTAGTGCCTTATTCTTGGGATCATTCCATTACCATTGACATGAAAACCATGACAGCACCATCAAGTCAAACCACATCTACCGAAAGAAAAAATGCAGAAACAAAAACTTTTAGTGACCAAATGCAGTAATGTAAGCATCCATTAGTCAACAACTATATAACGATGAGCTTAATTTCACAGCAACTCAAATTAAATGTGCTAGCCAAGTGTTTTTCCATAAAACCATCTCTCGGTGACAGTTTCAGTGCAACTTCATGGCAACAAAATCTTAATAGGACAAAAACATCAAATAAATGGGAAAAAATTCAAAGGAAAACTGATATCCTAGTAAATCACGAAATCCATATGTAGTAATATACAATAAATTGTCCCCCAACAAACATGTAGAAACACCACACCAAAGTAATTATCGGTCACATTAAAGGCAGAGATTGAATTTAAATTAGTATGTCAAGAATGTACAGACTACAGAAATCAAAAAATAAAAAGTACAGAATACCGACGATAAAATTTTAGATGCACTCAGGAAGATTGATATCATCTTCTATTTTAATAATTGCAGGCAACTGATGGGGGAAGAACTTTCGGGCCTGAGCGTGAAGGAACTGCAAAATCTAGAAAATCAATTGGAAATGAGCTTGCATGGTGTTCGAATGAAGAAGGTCAGAAGAAGTTTGTCTTGTGCAGTTCTTTTCCTTCATTTCATCAAAGACAATTATAATAAAAAGTTTATTTGTCTTCAACTTTTGCAGGATCAACTTTTAACTGATGAAATTCAGGAACTAAAACGAAAGGTCTGTGAAAAACAGCTGCTAACATTTCATTAAATATCTCGAATTTTTAAGATATGCTTCAAATAGCTAATGATTAATAAATTTCTCTAAGGTCATATGCTTCAAAATGCTGACTTTGAATCATTTGCAGGGGAATCTTATTCACCAAGAGAACATGGAGCTATATAAAAAGGTAAACCTACTTGATAGAAAAAAAAAATGGAATTGTTTAGGATAAAATGTTCAGTGATGGAATGGAATGAGGATGGGATAAGAATTGGCAGTGGAAATGTATTGGGACTGAGTAAAGGTGTGTTAGAAATAGGTAAAGGTATATTGGGAATTGTGACATCTCATCCCATCCTATTCTTATCCCATGTGTGAATGGGAATGGGTTAAGGTTTCTTGATGACAACTAATACAAACTCAACAATTGACATAAAACTTATTTTTGGAATGAAATACGTTACTCTTTTACTTCTCTTTGGATACATGCTTTTTTGCACTAGACAGCTTCATAATGAACTTGAGCATCCCAGGTTTACGCCACTCGAGAATTAAATGGAGCAAACCACAATCCCTTCCTGGCAAATGGATTTACTGCAGGAAAGGATTTGCATGCACCCATCCACCTCCAACTAAGCCAACCACAACAACAAAGCTATGAGCCACCAGCAAGGCCTGTGAAACTGGGGTAACTTTTCCTATTCATGAATGTTATGTAAATATTTTGCAAGTCAATATTCCTACTATTCTAATGTTCACAACCAACATGTCCTTGACAACTTGCAGCAGACTCCAGCTGCAATAACAAAGAAGAATCATGGATTGTGCAGTGATACAACAAGGCCACCCATCACTATCAAGTCCATAGCAACTAGTAATATAGTAAAGATTGTAATATCAGGCAAAATCAGTATCCAGCTAAACATCCTTCAGGTATCGTGCGACTTGATTAAAGGATCCCAAGATCCATGAAAAGCCATGTAGCAATAAAGGCACAAACCATGCCTAGTTCTTTGTTACTTGGGAAATCTTTTTCCTGGAAAGCTACTTCCAACTGTAGCATTGTGATTAGTTTTAGTATTTGTATTTGTGTACCACGTGCCCACATAAAATTAAACACCTAAAACTAGACTCCAAAACTCTCAGTTCGACAATCACATGCAGCTGTATACATAACAGGTAGGTTTCTGATATCAAACAAAAAGAAAAACAAAAGCAACTTCCAGGATCTCTCCCTCTTTCTTCTTTTCGATTGGTGGAGTGAGGAATGGGATTAAAAAGAATGCGCCAAAGGCAATGATTATAGTAAGCATGCCTGTTACTTTTGGATTCCTGTTACTTTTGCTACCTGAATCCATTTCTGTTGGCGTGGGTTGGAGAATGAGATTAAAAAGAACACACCAAAAAGCAAAGATTATGGTAAGCATGACCTTTCGCTTGATTTGAATGAGATATATTAATTTTCAAACATATCCCAGCTTTTGTTTCCTATCTTCTCCAGATACACAAATGTCTGCAACTTGAAGGAGCTATACTATGGTTCCGAGAGACTAAATATCAAACAGTCACAATGAAACGAAAGCTAATGCTAAGATCCCGAGAACCATACTTGATCATATCGTCCGTGATTAAGAAGCCATATGTTTGGGAACAATATCAAGAATTGAAACTAAGCAGAAGATGAGATATAACCATGGACTAAATGAAGTCGATCAAATTCACCAGCCAGCTACTATCAGGGAACCTAAAGACAATGAATTCCAATTCACCAGGAAAAATAAGCCTTAAACTTGCTGTGGGGGTGAAGAAAGGAATCCAGGGACAAAAAAATGACTGAAGAAAAAAAAATAGAAAATGTTAACCACATGGAAACAATGAAGAGAATTTCAAGGGGATTGCCAAGGACCAAGGTCAGTAGTTTATGTAAAGAATAGGTTAGAACAATGTAAACCTGCACACTCTTTTCCAATAAAAGCAATAAGGAGATAATGTAGAGTATTATAACCCCAAGATACAGAGTCGCTGATAATGTCATAATGTCAAGAAAGGCTATCACCAAAAAAGCAATGCAAAGTTAAATACAAGTTGTAAATCTCACCTTCAAAACCTCAAGAGGATCATTCCAATGAAGCCCGCTAATACTGGGTAATAAAGAGATGAGCTCAACTCACACTTTGCCCAAACATTTCGTTACATCAATGGTAAACACTAAGTTTTATCAAACATTGATGTATATTAAGGCCCAACTAAGAGAAAAGAAGCAGAATCATTAGCAACAACATATCTTCATAAGGTCACAAAGACAATTGCTTTATCTCACAGATTAAAAAGCCAAAACTACAGTTCTCTTATCTGATCTGTTCAGGATAATCGATTCGAACAAGGATAGGATGATAAGGAGATCTGATGAAAAAAGTTGTATGTTAGGATGTGAGAAATCATATTGGAATATTAGCACGGAGATAGGAGAAGTAAGGTTGTTATGTATTGAAATTGAGAGAAAAAATATAGGAATACAAAGTATTTTGGGATTGGCAAATCTCATCCCATCTCTTTCTCATCTAATCATTTTGACCGGGCAAAGTTTTTCCTAGATCAAACTTTGAATATGAAGAAGATAATCTAAAAGTTAAGCTATCAACCAAAAAGGAAGAAATTATAGGTAAAACAACAATCATCATCATCATCATAAGCCATTTCCCACCTATGTGGGGTCGGCTGCATGGATTCTGTTACGCCATTCTTGGCGATTTAAGACTAAATTTTCAGTAATATGTAATATTTTTAAATCTTGTTTAATTACTTCCATCCATGTTTTTTTGGGTCTTCCTCTCATTCTTCTACCACCTTCTACTTGGATAAACTCTGTTTTCCTAACCAGTGCTACTTCGGGCCTCCTTTTAACATGACCAAACCATCTTAATCTATTTTCTCTCATTTTATCATTAATTGGTCTCACTTTTAAGTTTTCTCGAATTATTTCATTCCTAATTTTATCTTTTCTTGTTTTACCACTCATCCACCTTAACATTCTCATTTCCGCTACGCTCATTTTTTGTATATGTTGCTCTTTAACTGCCCAACATTCTGCCCCATAAAGCATAGCAGGTCTAATCGCAGTCTTATAAAATTTTCCTTTTAATTTGACTGGAACTCGACGGTCACATAAAATTCCTGACGCACTTCTCCATTTCTTCCATCCTGCTTGAATTCTATGTATTATATCTTTCTCGATTTCCCCGTTCTCTTGAACTATTGATCCTAAGTACCGAAAGTGATTAGTTTTTGTTATTGTTTGATCTAAAATCTTAATTGGTTCATCATCCGGGTTCTCACTATTATTAAAATTGCATTTCATATATTCAGTTTTTGTGCGACTAATTCTAAAACCATTAGATTCTAGAGCATCTACCCACCTATTCAATTTTAAATTTAGTCCTTCTTTACTTTCATCTATTAGAACAATGTCATCTGCAAATAACATACACCAAGGTACTTCTTCTTGGAGATGTCTAGTAATTTCATCTATTACTAAGGTAAAAAGGTAAGGACTCAAGGCTGAGCCTTGATGTAAACCTATTTTAACTGGGAAGACATTAGTATCTCCACTAATGGTTCTCACATTTGTAACAGCCCCCTCATACATATCTTTAATAATATCAATGTATCTGTCATTAATTCCTTTTTTCCTCATCACTTGCCATATTAACTTTCTTGGTACTCGATCATAAGCTTTTTCTAAATCAATAAAAATCATGTATAAGTTCTTTTTCTTCTCCCTATACTTTTCAAATAGTTGTCTAAGTAAAACAACAATATCATCACAAATATATATCATCATATTTTTCTTTCCCACACCATAACCACCAGCATAAGGAAGATTAATAATTTCTGTGATTGTTGAAGAACTAAACTGTCACCACCCTTCACCATATAAAAATTAATTGAACCACTTTACCATGAAAACAAATAAACAAATGGAACTTCATAGGGAGACCAACACACAGACTAGACATACGTTCAGAATCATTAGCTCAAAGTGCCATTTGCCAAATACCAATCATTAGATTAAAACTCTAAATTTTATGCTGAACCACCTTGAAACCTTGTAGTTGATCAGCGAAACGCCTTCCGCATCAAAAACATTACAATGTTGTAGGTAGGCATCCACCTGAATGTACAGGATTGCAGTGCCGCACAAAATGAGTGATCAACAAGCCATTGAGCTATATTTGAAATTGACACACCTGAAGCATTAAGATTGAAAGGATGGCACAGAATATGAATTGGAAATCTAAACAACATGAAACAGAGATTGTGCTAGAATTTAATCTGACACTATCTTCAATTGCATTCTGATCATTGGAACAACTACGCTCATGAATACAACACTCGTAACAAAGCCAATCTTGTCAGCACAATTTCCAACATGCACTGGCATCCAATAATAGTACAAGAAAGGTGAAAGAAGTTAACCACTTAAGCCCATTTGGAATTGCATGTTTGGAATGACACAGACAACAATGACAGAACCAAAAACAAACCATTTACGGAACAAACACAAATCTTTATGTATGTCAAGGCATGCCCACAAAATAGTCATGATTCACAACTACTTTAAAAGAGAAAAAAAAAAAAACTGTGTCTTTCCATCTAGAACCCTATCCCAATTAACCATGACAAGGCTGCCTCCATTTTTATTTTTGGTTGACGTCAGCAACTGAGGTAGTGATTCATGAACATGTGGGGCCAGACAAGCCAATGAATTATGAATCACACAAACTTCATAGCAAAAGATATCTAAATGCAGAATCTGTACAGAACCTAAACCCTGAAAAACAAACCTCCACTCCATTCTATATCAGAATTCAGAGACTTGCACTCCAACACCTTGATCCAATAATAAGGTGGTGATTCTTGAACAGTTGGGAGTGGACAAGCCAATGAATAATGAATCACACAAACTTCATAGCAAAAGAAACTAAATGTGGAATATGCACAGAACCTAAATACTGAAAACAAACCTCCACTATATTTTACATCCAAATGCAGAGACTTGCACTCCAGTGCCTTTTTTCGGTATAATACTAATATCAGTCTAGTACAATTTAACTTTGACAAGCCAGCGTCATCAACCTAAACCTCAAGTGGAAGTAATTAACAATAACAAGAAAGGTCATGACCAATGATCAGATGATTCAGATCATCACTTCTCACCTAAGTTTTTGAATTTTATAATGATTTGTGTCTTCTTGATTCTGAGAACTTTAAAACTGGAAAACAAATTTCGAGATTTTTTTTCCCAAGAAAATGATATAATCTATAAGAAAGGTACGGCAACATCTTTCATCATCAAAAGGTTACATCCTTATCTCGTTTCCATGACTTTCTACAAAAGAAGAGAAATTGGACTGCACGCTACTCATTTCAGGGCAATTAGGGAAATTATGAACACCCTGAGATCACTCTTATATCATTCTGCCTGCCTTTCGTGAGAAAGATAAGCATAACTATAAGGACAAGCCATTCCTCTTTCTAGCAATTATAGAAATTTTGCATATCCTACTTAGAAAGCAGACAACGAGTGCCTAGAATATAAAAACTTTGCTGGAAATATTGAAGAGACAAATTTCAATGGTTTCCAAAACTGCCTTTGCATTCACAACACAAAAAAGTTCATTTCCCTTCATCCAAAACAGTGCGTTGATCAAAGAAAACTTTAAAAAAATATATATTCCAGATTGAGAAAGCACTACTAAATAGTCATGTTGCGTACATAACATCAACACCATACTAAATCCTTTACATACACAAGGAAAGAATCAGGGATCAGAAATGTCATTCTCAAACTTTATTACCCCTCGACCAATATGCAGTAAAATTTAATATCTCATGTAGACATGAACAGTAGACATCAAAGAATGAATTCATTAACGTCTGTTCAGGAATAGGGTTGAAAAGAAAATTATGAATATGAAAGGGCAGAGGAAAAGAAACTGTATTACACATGGGATCCAGTCCAATGAAACCAATTTCACCAAAGAATTTGACTGAAACCTCTCCATGTGAGCCCCACCTTGATGATCACACAAAATTCCGGATCATCTCAATCAAATATTGACACAGGTCATTCTCATTTAAAGAGTCAATATCAACGTAATAAAATTCTTTGATTATTTTGTCATTTAATGCTTTAAACTAAAACTCCATACCTTCTAAGATTTTCTTCCTATATAGATAAAATGTTTCTCAAAATTATTCTAACATGCTAACACTTCAGCTAATGGATCCAAGTGATCATAGTACCTTCCAGATAATTTTCTCTTTTCAACTTTACAACCTACATAGAACTGTAATTGAAATAATTTTTTGAAGCATAATTAAACGGATAAAGGTAAAAACCATGATCAGATTGGATTTTAGTTTACTTATAAAGGACTTTTTGAATAATAGGCTTCGTTATTCAACAGAAAACACAAGTAATGACAAAAAAGGTAATATTGTTGACAAATTGAATGTTGAAGAGGCCAGGGGGAAAAAAGGAAACCAGATTTCCACCCTCTCCCATCACTAAACATATCCACAAGGAATTTAGTGGGTGCCACTAGGTAATAAAATAAGGAAAACCATTGATGACTTGGACACAAATGGTAGTCACTCCGATGGAGAACGGCAGTCAATCAAGTCTCCACCAAAGGATGAAGCCAGCTCAAGCTCCAGCAAACACTCTCCAAGCTCTAAATGGAAGCAGAAGCAACAATGAAGACAGAATTCCCAGAGCCTCAAGCTTAGAAATAGGAAAGAAGCTAAGCCCTTAGTCTCTTCCTCCCTTTCTCTCCCCCTCCCTAAACCTTGTAATCAAACTTTGTAACCCAAGCTCCCCAAACATAGTTTGTTCAAAAATTCAACCTGGAACTAAGGTGATCAACATCCTTCCTTGAAGCTTATCAAACTTACTATCAGATTTTGTAAGTTTTATTTTCTCTACTCAAACTCATGCTCTTGTAATCATTTGCTTATCAATCAAACTATCTTTTGCCTGCAATTTAGCATCTATCGGGAGATATGATCCAACCATTCCCATTTAGACCAAGATACTATTAGACTGTTAGTAGCCCAAATCATAAAAAAGCCCCTACTGACATCTTCTTCCTTAGCTCCAACGATGATCATGATTGTTAGATTAAATGACCTTGGTTCTATAGAAGATCTTGCTGGTGGTGGCAATGAGGGACACCACTGTCAGCAATGGTGGCTTGTTAGTGTTGAGGAAGGTAATGGAGCTAATTAGGTTTCGTTATTTTGATGGTGGCGATAGGCTTCTCTAGCCTTGGAGGTCCACCTGTGCATAGCAAGGTGGGAAGCATAGCTACTTTGATTTTTTATCCTATTGAGCTCAAGGAGACCTAGCAATGATGTGCAATTCGTGCTAGTAGGCGATGAGTTTTAGTGTTTTGCAAGATGAGTTAAGATGTCAAAACATAACAAAAGGTGTGTAAAATTGGGTCAAATTTTTCTTTTACAAAATGCCAAAGGGACCCTAAATGGTTAATTACCAAGTACTGATGCTTCAAAGACTATTTTCTACAATTTCCAACAAGGAATAATTTATTTTAGCACTTACTAACGAGGATTAAATGAAAATATTAAAGATTAGTGAGACCATAGTTCATGATCATAAAAAATGGAATACTAGGATCCATGCAATTGACCCTGCATAGGAGACAGCTTATGGTAATGATTACTTGTTAGTGATAAGTAACAGCAAAAACTTATGAGTTCCAAAATAATAACACCAAAAGGATAATTAAATTAAGGTATTGAAGATTATGGAGAGCGTAATTCATAATCATGAAGAATGGAATAATAGGATTCATGTAACTAATCCTGCAAAGGAAGGAAATAGTTTACAATGATGATGATTTGTCAGTGAAAACTAATAACAAGAAACCTATGGCTATAAAAAAAAAAAAAATTAACAACACTAACCAGTACAACTTTACAATCCTTCTCCCTACAAATGATAAAACAACAATCATTGTGTGAAAAAATAAAAGAAAGAAAAAAGAATTGAACTTTTCACTAACCCAAAAAAAAAAAAAAAAATTCGGGCATCATCAATCAAAACGATTGTCAAAGTACATGTCAGTGTTGTCAGAACCTGACGAACCGGCCGGTTGGACCGGTCCAACTGGGAACCGATCATGGTCCCAGTTCAACTAAAGCCGATTCCAGTTGACTCAAATGAACCGTCCGAACTGGGCGAACCGCGATTGAACCGGTGTCCATGGTCAAACCGGATTCGGTTGGTTCGTGTGAGAAAACAAAGGCGCCAAAAAAATCCAAAATGTCCAAATGCCTGTGCTGCCTCTCTCTACCCAAATCAGATCTAAGATTCTAAATCCCACGTGAACGAAACAAGCGCTACCTCTCCTGCCCCACTCAATCTTCAATTTTCTTCCCGATCATCAGCGTCCTCTTCGTTCAGCGTCTGCGCGAATCTTTCTTCACTCCATTCCGGCAGGCCCTGCTCTTCGCCCACAGCCGCTCGTAGCCCTTGCTCCAACTCCTCTCTACAGGTTGTCGACTTTGCCACTTGCCAGTTGCCTGTTTAGGCGGGTAAAGCAAATGGTGATGTTTTTTTTCCTAAGTAATAATCTGCTGCTAGTTTGCCTGAAGATGTGGTCGTCGGATCATGCTTAGATTGATGCTAGCGAGTGCTGAAATTAACGAAGAAGAGATGTGCGGGTTGCAGTGCTTCCTTGGTTAGTCGGTGAGGCATGGACAGCTTTAGATTGTAGCAAATTGACGGGAAAGGCGCCACCGTGAGATGATATTTGCTTCAATTAGGCGTCTTTGATTTGAGCAGATGTTTTGCTGAATTTTTCCTGTCATTGGATCTCCATTATGCTTCTAGATGTCTTGAATTTCAACCACTAAGCATTAATCTTCAAAAAATATTTTCTCAAAACCACTTGTCATGGCTTCTCGATGGCTTTTGGTTTGTTTTGCAGATCACTACAATTTGACAACCACAAGTGATGAATCTCTAGCTTCGTGGTTGCTGGATTTTGAACTACAAATTTGTAATTTTTCCCCTTTTATGGCTAACTGTAGATGCATAACGGGTGGGTTTGACCGACCATTGGAAACATCGGGGAAAGGACGGTGGTGTACTGTTATTTATACCGGCCAGGCAAGCACTATGCAAAATTGAAAGTGCAATTGTTCGAATATTAAAGTAATAGTCTATTTTAATTTAAAATTATTAAAATAATAATCTGTCTAGGATTATCTGCCGCAACTTGCATCTGCATGTGATTTTTTATTAAATTAATAATCTATACTCTAAGATAATTTTGTTGCAATCTGCTTTGGAAAAGCTATGGTATTCATTGTTATTTATCTGTTATTCAATTATCTATTTGAGAAAATGTTGTTAATTGCATGATTTCTAACTATAAACATTGTACTATTCCAGGTCATTGTTTGGTGAGAATGATGTATTTGTACATTTTTAAAATTCATACTTGATGAGAATGATGCGTTTAACTATTTATAAACTTTTAAATTTTCATTTTTGTTGAAGACGGGATGTTTTTAAATCTTATATTATTGTGGATTATTTAATTGTTCAATTTTTCAACCATTATTGATTTATTTTATTTCTTATTTTGCTAAATATGTTTGCAGAAGTATAATTCATAAAGGCATCAAGATAAATTGAAAAAATTCAAGAGCCAACAGCCAAGCATCAACATTTAGAGTTTATTACAACTTTTAGCTTTTTAGGTCAGTTAATATAGTTAATTTTTTCTAATATTCATGCTTAAACATTTTTTAAACATCGCTATTAATTTTTCTTGCATGTTTTATACTTTTTTGTGATTCTTAAAATCTAACATATATATTTAGGATTTATGAATATATAATTTTATTAATATATATTTAGTTAAAAAAATTTAAACATTTATGACATCATAAATGTATCATGCTGATGTCACCGATTCAAACCGGTTTTCTTAATCTGTCGAACCGATTCAAACCAGACCAGTTCCTTTACCGATTCAATCACCGATTCGGTTCTGACAACATTGGTACATACATAAAAATATAGAATTTGAATGTGAATAGTTTTCTCCAAGTAACAAATTAATCTCGAAAAGAAATGTAGTACTAGTAACACCTGCCGCCACATGAATGAATCATACTTGCAGACAAACTTCCAAAGCACTTGCTATAACTAACTGTTACAAAATACATACACATACTTACCATAGTTTTTTTTTTCAATCAAACATGCTTAGCATAGTTATCAAACCTTTAGAACCACATTTCACATTCCCAAATTGCAATAGTAATTTCTTATGATTAATGATTCGATGCATGGTTTTGAAAATCAAATACAATACAATTGCGTCGTATTCGCATTGGCGTTATCCGATATCAGTACAGGGTTGGAATATTGTTTCTTTTATATAAAAAAAATCCTATATTGACTAATACCAACATATATAAAGTGTACTGGTCCAAGAGGTGCATCTACCCAGCAACTTCGAAATGGGGGTTCTAAAACGCATCAACCCTTTCTGAAAATCATTCCCACCACTCTCAAAACCAATTTCAATACCTTAGTGATAGACATATCAAATTTTCTATTTTTGAAGATTTAAGCTTGCTTTCGAAAAATTTGGTCATTAGATTTTTGGGGAATATCAAAATATGTAAGTTTTCTAGTATTAGATGTTGATGTACATTCATTATGTACCAATTTTGTATGTGGGTCTCAAATGACCAAGATCTATCCTTTTTGGAGCATTTTTCAATTTTTAAATATTTTTCATTTTTTTTTGTTTTGCATGACTAAAATGAGCTGATTGCAAGGAGAAAACTCAAAATCACCATATCCATCATTTTTTGAGTGTTCTCTATTTTTTTTAATATTTTAAAGCGAGTGATGTCACAATGAGGTCACTCATAACAAACCAATGTCAGTAAGTTTATTACAGGTTTAGTAGTTAATGAGTATAAACTACTTTTCAAATGTTGTAGCTGAATATTTTCTTCTATGACACAAATATACCATGACTATATTGTTCTTCTTGTTTCAAATATACCATGACTATATTGCTCTTCTTGTTTCCTCCTGATCGTGTAAATACTTTCTTGAGGAATGATCTTATTAGCCCAAGCTAAGTAATATTTTACTTAGTCCACTCTATTAAACTTATTTTTTGATTTTTTTTACTTTTTCCCCATAACCTTCTTCATCTAGATATATTTAACGCATAAATCAAGTTTTATTATTTTTGCATATATGTACATATTTTATTTGGATTTCTATGCATAGAGGTGTTTTAGCCATTTTAAATGGTTAAAAATACTAACCTTATGTTTAAAAAACTAAAAAAAATTATATACACATCTTCAAAAATAATAAAAACTTAATTTAAATATTAAATACATCTAGATTAACAAGTTTATGAAAAAAGTTTTAAAAAAAAAGTTTTTTAAATAGGTTTATTGGCATGGGCTAAGTGAATTATTTTTTAGTCTAGGCAAACAGGATCATACCTCTTTCTTAAGTTTGCACACGATATTTATATTGTTTTTATTTATTTATAATTATCTTAAAGTATATTTTTTAGTTTTTTAGTTTGAACATGATATCCAACATATAATTGCAATATTGCATGTAAAAATTCAATAAGCACATAAAAGCACTAAAAGCTACTTATAAAATAAAAATTCAATAAGCACATAAAAGCATTAAAAGCTACTTATAAAAATATAGACCAATGCATCATCACCTGCACAAGCAAAATATAAAGTAATTACATATTCTTGATGTTCAAGTTTGCTGAATTTTTTACACACTCTTTCGTTTATTTTTTTACAAAGTCCATCTGACGATACAATCCGATAGCGATACAATACGATTATACTTAATATTTTGGGAGAGAATTGGTACAACACTCGATATCGGTATTTCAAACCATGATTCAATCCGTTGTCACCAAAGAAAAAAAAAAAAAAAATTTGATTCGATCCTACCTGGAAATACAAAGACTTCATTTGTATCCTTCATTTTTAATGTTTAAGATATATTTTCAAAATCTAAATTATTTATCATGTTTAACGCATTTTGTTTTATCATGCTACCAATAGTTTCCATTTGAAGCTTACATTTTGGGAGAGAATTGGTACAACACCCGATATCGATATTTCAAACCATGATTCAATCTGTTGTCCAAAAAAAAAAAAAAAAAAAAAGAATTGATTCGATCTGGAAATACAAAGACTTCATCTGTATCCTTAATTTTTAAAGTTTAAAAAATATATTTTCAAAATCTAAATTATTTATCATGTTTAACGCATTTTGTTTTATCATGCTACCAATAGTTTCCGTTTGAAGCTTACACTTTGTAGAAAATAGTGCCTTTTGAAATTGAATATATCATCATCATAAGTCATTTCCCACCTAAGTGGAGTCAACTATATGGATTCTGTTGCGCTGTTTTTGGCGATTTAAGACTAAATTTTCAGTAATTTGTAATATTTTTAAATCTTATTTAATTACCTTCTAAAATTGAATATATAATTATTAAAAAAATTTAAGAAAATCAATCTCTGTGTTGGAATAATGTTTTGATAATAATCAAAACTTGGTATGCTCGGTAAGTTTTAGTATGAACTAAATAAGTTTGACATTGTGTTCAAGCTGTGTTTGATTAAGTGATTTTAAATAACAATGCTATATTATCTTAAAGGTGAGTTTTGGTACAAACTAAATAAGTTTGACATTTTGTTCAAGTTGTGTTTGATGAAGTGATTATAAATAACAATGTTGTATTATCTTAAATAGTTGAAATACATACTTTTGGGGATTTTTTTTTTAATATTCAAAGGTTGTTGAATTTTATCATTACTAATTATATGAGTCGAAAAGTCTTGTATTTGCGAAAAAAGGTGTTTGTGTAAAAGAATTGAGGTTAAAAACCTCCACTTCAACTTCTTTTTTCACAAAGAAAGTGGTTGTGTTCTTACTTACATCAGAAAAGTCATGTTTTGAAGAATGTTTAGGGAGTTTTCAACTTGCTATCTTAAATGAGTCGAAGTTGGGCTCCAAATTTGGAGAGAAAATGGTCAATGTTTTCATGAGGGAACTTCAACTCTTTTATGGACAGTGTTTAGAGTTCAACGCTAGAGAGAACGGTCAATGTTTTGTTCTCAAAATGACAACAGTTTCAAGGTGAGTCAATCTTCACAGCCGAATTTGTTTTTTTTCTTGGTAGTTGAGGATTTCTCTCAATGTTATTTGATGACTTTTTCAAAGGAGTTGGGAGGTTGAGTTTCCTATAAATCAAAAAACATTTATCAACTCTACAAAGAAGCATAAGTAGTGAGCTTAAATCTGAAGCTGTAAAGAGTCGACTATATGCTAACCTCTATTTTGCAGGAGTTTCCTTGATGATTAAAATTCTTTGCTACTGATGTTCTTCTAATCTTTGGAGAGTTCTGTGTAATTTAGTGTTGAAGGTTCTAAATCAAGGAATGTAGATCAACATAAGTGCATAAGTTTTATTGATTATGTTAAAGAGCCACCTAAAGCCAGTTGAGTCCAGAAGACGGTACAAACTGTACCTCTGTAACTTTTGGTGTTGGAAGCTGACTAATGAAACTCAAAGCTAATGCGCTTGGAGAGTGCAAGACCTTTGTAGACCAAACTACCATACTTTTGCATTATCTTGAGTGTCATTTGATTTTGTTTAGCTTGTCTCATCTATGCCCTTCAGCCTATTTCTCTGCACTATCATATAAGTCGTTATAATGGACCTATGTTACATAAAAGTTTGTAAGATATATAGGGTGTGTTTGGAAATGGGTATAAAATGTCGTCTTCAAACTTTTCAATCTAAAATTTTTCACCCTCCATAACCACTATATTTTTAAATTATTTTTTTACATTTTCATATACAACTACCCTACTTTTCAATCATTTCTACACAATTACTTATACAACTAACTCATCTATTTTAACTTTATTCTTTTTACTCCTCGTCATTACCCCTATCATATCACATCATTCGACAACTATCATTTGACAATTTTTACTCTTCAAAACTTTTCATCAAAAGTTTTATCTATTCCTAGACACACCCGTAATTTATAGAATTATAAACAAATGGTTAATCATAAATAAATACTCAAAGTTATTAATACACATGTATAAACATAGTAAACAATGAAGATTCCAAAAAATATTTTGAAATTAAAAAAGGGCTAGCGTGGATCTTTCATGCTTGCTATGAGTGTCGAATAATTATTCATTTCTTATTATAAGATAAATAGATTTTAAAGAAACTCAAATAATTATTCATTTCTTATTATAAGATAAATAAATTTTAAAGAAACTCAAATCTAGGCTTCAAAGTTTGGACGTTACTACAATTGGTGTGAATTTGCCATGATGAGCGATCAAATGGGGTTCAAGATTACTCGCAAATGGGGTTTAAGATTTGCGAGGTTCCACTTACGCAGGATTGTGGGCCCTCTATTCACAATAGTATAAAGTACAAAATCATTCCACACCTCTACAGTCCTACCACCATTCCATCACTCTCTTACAAGTGTCCCGAGAACATCCTAATCGACTAGCACGTGCACAAAGTATGCTGAACAAACCATTCATAGCAGCAACAATGTCAGTGTGTTCTGGCGGTGGCAAAGCTGCGTAGAGTTGAGGGGAGAGGGCCAATCGCCCCACTCGAACTTTTTGAAATAGTAAAATCCCCTTTAAAAATATTAAAATATCTTAGAAGATAATTTATTCTAGAATGTTCACCACCCCTTAATAATAAGATGAACCCCCCCCCCCCTCCCACACAAAACAAGGGTAAAAAAAAAAAAACCAAGGCTCTGGCTCCGCCACTATGTTCTAGTAGTAATAGAGAAAAGATGTGGAAAAAAATTTTAAAAGAAAAGAAAAAACAACAAAAGGAATGTGGGAACGTGGAATGAAGATCTTCGAATGATGTTATATGACAAGGGGCAAAAATGAAAAGAAAATAAACAAATCTGAAATACATAAAATTTGTGTAAATAAGACAGAAAACGATGATTGACAATATAAATGATAATGAACAAAAAATAGGTTGATAGTCAGTAAACACATCATATCAAATTAAAAAGGAGAAAAAAGGAAGCAGAAAAGGGTGAATAACATTTCCCCCTCTTTCCCCTTCCCAGATAGAGACTCAGTCGCGCAAGCAAAAACAAAACGACTTAAGCTCCAACATACATCCCTTCCCCTTTAAATGTTTTAGCAACAAAAGCTACAGCAACTAGAGCATTAAGTTCATCTACCCTCTGAAAACCGATAGAGGATCGTAAGGCACCCTAATAAATCTTATGTTCCTAAAATAATGCTAAAGCCAGTACGAAAATGTTGGTATAAGAGGCTTTCGAGCAAAACAAATATACAAAGGAAATGTAGTATGGGCCAAGGATCGTACAGTAATGAACCAGTATAACCAAACAAACTACACATGCCAAGAAATTTTCAAGGAACGACAAGAATCAAATGGTAGGCATTTTGATAATCCATTGCAATTCGGAACCGAAGTCAACACAGTGAGTCTTTTCGTGCGCGTCATGTCTTAAACAATGTGACGCAGCATCACGCTCCGTCACTTTTTGCGCAAAATATCTGCACCCTGAATTCCTTTTTTAAACCATAAACCAAAACGGAGAAAAGGTAACATATGGACCGGACTTCGATTCTTGCTTCCCACTAACAATAAAAAATATTACGAGCACATAAAATCACAGGAAAGAAAAAAAGCAGTTCTAGAGATTGCACCTCTTGACGTTGAGACTTGAGAAGCCGGTCATTGGAACGTGGAACTGCCTAAACAATCTGCAAAAATGTTCCATTTCGTGAAAGTTTTCAAATTACAGAAACACTGAATACTTCATCTCAGTGATCTTCAGAAAAATGATGGATGCTGACAAGGTATTTTTCGCTGTGTGCACCATCAGGATTCAAGAAAACGTATAGAAAGTCGAAATCAAAAAAAAAAAAAATCAGAAACCACGAACTTGAGAGCAATGCGAGGTAGACGCTTCTAAAACATAAAAAACGGAAAAAACCAGGCAGAGAAAATGATAAATGCAGCCGAAACTCTCCCAGAGAGGTCACGAGGAAATGGATGACCATTTTAACAACGCGTTTTCAGAAAATCCATTCTTCAAGCCTGCTTCGATGCATTCTTGCAATAATCAGCGAAAAAACGAGAGCAGAAAATGCGTCGTTTGGTACCACTGGAAGCTGGAGCAAGTGATTTCGAGCAATCGGGATTGGGAATAAGTAGCATCGCAGTAGCAATGAAATGCAAGAAAGATCGATGAAAGAAGAGAAAGCAGCATTCCTATGTTAAAACTGCGGGGAGGAAAAAAATGGAGTTCCGTGGAAAACGCAGATCTGCTTTGGCAGGTCGTAGAAGCGTACCTTGCGAGAAAGACGGAGGCTACAGCGACGAGAGACGAAATATCTGAAGACGAACCAAGCTGCAAAAGAAATTTTATAATCGGAGATCTGTTTAATGCTCTGCAGGCTCAGCGTCATGATACGCGAGCGCTACAAAAGGACATCAGGGAATAACGTGGATAAGTGATTCATATCCCGCGAGACAGGGTGGATATGCCGCTACTAGGCATCGAATCAAATCCCTTGGATGTCCCTCACCCTCCCGATGTTTGACATCTGCCCATTGGAGGGATGCTTTGCCAGATATTTTCATTCCTTGGATATGTTAGGCGTCCAAACATGAGTGGTTAGACCTTACAGCATTCTACCAGTGGTTCGATTATTTTGCTTATGATTTATCTGGAGTAAGGAGTAATGATCGGGACAGCTTCGTTAGGCGAATTATCGGCGCGTGCTTGCTAACAGTCTCGCTCTGCTAGAGCATGGGCAATTTTCTATTTAACACCGATGATCTGAGATGATGGCATTCGCGCGAGGATTTGGCCAAACGCGAATAGGATGATAACCGTTTTGAGGCATCGTTGCCTGGTTTATTGGTTTCGTTCGCAAACATCACTAGAAAGGCTAAGATTAAAGAATACGTGAGTGATACGAATTGATGAGGTAGATCGCTCGAATGAACGGATAAGATTTCCCTGTTTGATGTTGAAGTTGCGATCTTGTAGTGTAGCAACCGCGTGAATTCATAGTCGCGAGTTTCACCTTCGAATCACAGACATGAGAGGGTGCCCCCACTCGATCTCCACGTCATCAGTGTTATTATATTTATTTATTTTATTTTTTTCAGCTATCAATCACTTCCTTGCGTTTCACCGAGGCGGCGTTGGGCGGAAGCTGAAAGCTGTCTAGCCGATCGAATACGGTCTCCCGAGTGGAGGAGAAGGGCCTAGAAAAAAGGTTCGTGAGAAAAAAATAAATAAACAAATAACAAACGCCCAGTGATTCAGCGCCAAGCATTGTGTGTGTAGTTGGGTTAAGTGGGTTTAGGCTAATCCTTTTATTGCCATCAACATCTGTGCTTATTCGTATCAGCAATTTTAAAATGTCTTTTATCAACACCTACAAGTTTTCAAATTAATTTCATTCACATGAGAGGATTAATGGTTTTTCGCCGCAGCGTGTGAGGCATTATGGCAACCAAACTAACCATGTCCACCCCCCAACTGGCGAACGTGGTTTTGAACGGTGGTAGCAGCAGTTTTCGCATAGTATTTCATGTAAAAATGTCTTAAAGCCAGATCGTAATACAATTTAAGGTAATTGTAATATACATACCTATCAAAAAAATTAATATTTTTCTAAAAAAGGATTAATGGTCGATGTCAGATTTCAAAGTTAAATAAATTATAAATTGTTAATAATTGTGAGTTTAACTTAGGTCAAGTAAATCTAATTTAAGACGAACTTATTCTTATCTTATTTTTAAAATTTTCTACTATAATTTATTTCAGGTCATATTGATTCTAGACCTACCCTACCCTATCCTATTTCTTAATATCGGTTCAATGATGGTTCTAAATCAATTATTTAAATTAGTCTTTGCACTATATTTGAACATTATAATCTTAATATAAAATTTATAAATAAACTTACAATCAATATAATAATGTGCAGTTTAAAATGCATATATCAGATATGCTAAATAATAAATAAGTTATATAAGCTTCTACCTTTAAAGAACATATTTTTATATATTCAAATATATAAAAGAGATGTTGAATATATATTAATAACTCGAGTTGGTTCTAAGTGCCCGGATCTTGGAACTTATCACATTGTAGCACTATTTATTTTTATTGAGAACTCATCATATCTTGTGAGTAAAATAATATAAATCTATTATCCTCATTTCATGGTTTGAGATTAATCGACTCGTGAGCCTCCAACCCAAGTTGCGCTCCTGACAATAATGCTCTCTTAATGTGCAAGCACAACCAATCTTGGCTAAATGGGGAATTTTTGTCCATTCGTAACAAATTTAACTTTGAAATATAGCATGAATGAAGTTGAGTTGAAAAATATTGTATTCGATAGATTTTTTAAAAATAGTTTGCATAGATGAAAATAATTTAGCTTTTTATTGACATGCATGCCGGTGCTCTTCTATTTGTAAAACAAATATATTTATTAATTTTATTTGTAAACATTTCAATTCTAGTAATATATTTAATAGAAACACTTGATAACATGTAATCAGTGGAAATTATTTTTCCACTTGTTCCAACTTCTAATCACCTTTTGTAGTAATTTGGCATGTTAGCTGCATAATTATATATATTTTCCATTATTATTTTTGTATTACAACCATTTTCTTATATCTTTCCATACGACTATTTCATTTAGTTATACTCGTATTATATTGCACAAATGCCGACACTTTTTAAAAAATTTCTTCTTCTTACCTTTTTTTCGTTGAATTATCAATTCCCAAATACTTAAAAAATTGACCGGTTGTGAGTTAGTATAGTGGTCGCTTGAATAATGAATGAATAAATAACGGCGAGTTCTATAAAATGTGATCTTAAATAGTACGCAAAGACTTTTAATATTAGTAACCTACTCGAATTTAAAGCATCGATGTTTGTTATGTTATTAATTAAAATATGAGTTATTTCTAAATATACTTATTACGTTTTCAAAATTTAATATATACTCACTATGTTTTAGTTAATAACAAAAAGTGTCTATTTTGCTAAAAATCATTAGTTAAATTTTTGTAAATGTCCAAAATACCTCTATTATGAAACAATACAGAATAAAATAAAATGAAAATTTGAAATTAGGGCTCTTCAAATTTAGAGTCATGTGCATTTAGGACATTGCTAAGTTATGACACTTAAAATTTCAATTATATCAAAATTTTAATGAGCATATCACTAATTCTGTATATTAATTAGTCACGTTAACTCATGAATTAGGATTTTTTAAATTAACTGAAAACATAATTAATATATTTGAGATATTATAAACGTAGTAACTATGTAAATATTTGGAATTATGATCAACCGAAATTGTTACGTTTGGGAAAAACCTTTAAAACATTGATTTAATCCTTGATTGGCATGCATGGTTTGTAAAAAATAAGAGAAATGTTAATTCTTTTACTCTGTGAATTATAAATGGAACATGCAATATAATGTGTTGAACATGTTGAATTGCCAAATTGACCGGTTACATTAACTCAGTCTATTACGAACTCATTTATTTTGAATCATGTAGTAATGTGAATGGGTCGGTCAATTTAAAATTCTTGGTCTTGAATCCTAACTTGTCTCGTATTACGAAGTTACACACTTAATTGCACGGATAAAATTGTATCCAACCACACACAAAAAAAATGGTTGTTTAGCTAACAACAGACCACCCGTGGCTAATGCAGATGGTAGCGGGTACGAACGCTAAAGAGTTGTGTTCCTCAGAAGTGTCTTCTTCTTTTAGACAGGAGTTTTATTTTATGATGTTAAATGAGAGCCTATGTGTATCTTACGAATTAACAGGAGGACGTTTGATTGTTATATAAACTGAGATAGATTATCGTGAATATATTCCATTCAAAAATAAAAAAGCCGACTACACGGACTTTTAGTATGATACCAATATTTACGGGCGATTCTTTTCGTAGAATTTGGTAACGGAAAACGCATGCTTGCTAAAGTATACGTTATAGATGAAAATTATAATTAATCATGCAGTTGGGAGCATGAGACTGCATGAAAATAAGAAAATTTATACTTTTCTCGCTTGAAATCCAAATCCAGCGTAGCTAAATATGCATGAAAATCAATGGTTTCGTATGTAAATAATGATGAAAATGTATGACTAATTACACCACTACAGTAAAAGTAATTGTATTAGGCAAATTTTCATGGTCATAATTTAATTTTAGTTGCATTTTATTGCAAGCGATCAAATTTAAATATTATTTTATTACTGAATAATCATCATTTGCAATCAAATGAAAATAATTACATGTAATATGACATCTAGCTGTAAGTAATGTAAGAATTAATAGCATTTTACTGCAGGCTACTATCATTAGAATGTCCATAACTCATGATCAAATAAGTATTTCCGACCAAATTAATACATGTACAGTTAATTTTAATTTAGATGTGGTGAAAAATATGGCTACATTTATTATCATTTGTTGCAATGCACCACTTAATAAGAAATTAATATTTTTAAGATAAATTTTAATTTTTATTAAATGTGTAAATTTCAAAATTCCAACTTAAAAGCTCCAAAAATGGAAATGATAAAAATATACCTTATTTGTTGATCACATTTTAATAGAAATAAATTCCAACTATACAAACCCATTTAATAGAAACACATTTTACCAAAACCTTTAATTGCCTTCAATATAACGTGTGTTTGACAAAGAGTAAAAATTGTCCATCTAAAGCTTTTTACTTTTGATAATTATTTTATTTTTAAATCATTTACACAATTATCTTATTTTTCAATCATTTTTACATACTCACTAAGCTAACATATCTATTTTAATTTTATTATCTTTATTCTCGATATTTATCCTACCATATCGCATCATTTTTTTTCAAATTAATAACTTTATGCTAAAAAAAAATTATCTAAAAGTTGTATAGCTCCCAAAAAACACCCATAGTGGAAAAAATTATGAAAATTTAAAGCGTGACATGACATAACTAGTACAATAGTTAGGGATATTTATAAAGTATTTAAGTGGCTCGAATGTGCTGGAAAAGTACGATTAGAATGTTTCAATATTAATTGAAAATGAGAAAAGTGATATCAAAACGTAAAAAAAATTACATTAATAATATATTAAAGATCGAAATTTTTGCCATGTTGAAGAAAGTTCTTATCATATTTACATCTCAATTGAGTTTTTTTTATTAGTATATATTCATATAATCTCAAATATCTATTACAATAAAATCTCTAAGACATTGTTATAAATTAAAGCAGGCAATCTACTCTCGTTTTGAAATTCGGAGGCAGGTTTCATTATAAAAACTTGGAGGCATAATTCCTAGACAATGGACAAGGACAAAATCCCCTAAATTGCATTCGAGCCTTTTTGTATTTATACAACGCGACAATTGATATTGTAACCAAATATATTTACAACCCTCAACGTATGGAGAGACATTTCTTTGTAAATACTCTCGTACAGAGAGAAATCTATAAAAACCCTTATATAAGAGGGAAATGTGCAACATCTGCATACAAGCGGGATAAATAATACACCAACACGTGATAGAGGAGATTCGAAGCCTGTTCAACCCATTCATGGGCACCTAGACTTAGCATGAGCCTTTTAAATATTTTCAGATATTCATGAAAGTAGAAAAATAAAAAATAAAATAAACATCACACTATTATTAAAAGATGTAAATAAATGCTCGAAATGTAATGACAATAATAAACAAAGTAATATGGAAGAATAATTAAATTGTTAAATTATATAAAAATAAAAACGAGAAATTATTTCATTGGATATATGATAACGTTACAGGCATTTTTCTTTAAATGATAATAAAAAATTGAAAAATAAAAATAGAATAAACAAGATAAAGGTGAAATGAGAATAAAGCAAAAAACTTCATTCTTTTGGTGTATATAAAAATGATAAAATTTATGGGAAAAATATTTAGGTTGTGTTTGTGAAGTAATAAATGTTTTGGGAAAAAAATACTTAAAAAGTGTGTTTGAAAAATGATACATTTTTTTAAAAGAAGATATTTTAGGTGTATTTGAGAAGTTATAAAATTTTCTAATTGAGAAAAAATAATATGATATTATATGATAATGACGAAGAGTAAAAAGAATAACGTTAAAGTAGATAAATTAGTTGTCTATAAAAGATGAAAAAGTATAGTAATTGTATAGAAATACGTGAAAAATAAAAAATATAATGATTGTTATAAGCGAAAAATTTTATATTAAAAAAATTCTGTTTGAAAACTTTTGATGGTATCCAAACATGCATTTAATATTAAAGTTTTTAAACACGATAAAATGATATGATGTGAATAATAATTAAAAAATAAGACAGTTGCATGAAAAATTGTGAAAAATGATTAAAAATATAATACCTATACAAGAATATATAAATAATTAAAACTAGAGTAATTATAGAGAGCACCGACAAATTTAGATGAAAAAATTTTAATTTAAAAAAAAATTATGTGCAAGCAAACACACCGTTTGTGAACAAATATAGGGGCATGTTTGGTTATAACATAAATTCTTCAATAAAAAAGAATAAAGTGTGTTTGAGAAGTGATAAAACTTTGAATAATTTTTTTTTATATAAATGTTTTCAAATCAAAAGAAATGATATGATATAGTATAAGTAAACAAGATAAAGTTAAAGTAAATAGATTAGTTTTACAAGTAGTTGTGTAAAAAAAAATTAAAATGTATGATGATTGTGTAAAAATGATTACAAAATATGACAATTATGGAAAACGAAAATTTTTAGTTTGACAATTTTTACTCATTGTCAAACACACTCTTAATTAAAAATTGTTCATTTTTCATAATTACTTATTTTAATAATACTCCCACTTGAACTTATACAACTACTAATTCTTTTACTCATTTCTACACATCTATCTATATAATTAACCAATGTATTTTAGCTCATTTTACGTTGCATCATTGTCTTCCATTTAAAAAATGTCTACACTAAAAACTTTTTGGAGTGTTTGTTTAAATAAAAAATTTTGAATTAAAACATTTAAATATAATTTTCACTTTCCATAATTGTCATATTTGTTTACACTAAAATTTTACAAAATTAAATTTTTTCACTCTCTACAATCATCTTATTTTTAAATTATTTTTATATTATCTTATACAATTATTATATTTTTCAACCATTTATACACAACTCTCGGTATAACTAAACTATCCATTTTAACTTTATTATATCTACTTATCATAATTAGGCATATTATATCACATCGTTTTATTCTATTTAAATAGCTTTTATACAAAAAAAAAATTTCGTTAAATTTTTTTATCATTTTTCGTGGGTAGGTGTGCAAAAAAATTTGAAATGTATGATGGTTGTATAAAAAATGATTAAAAATATGATAATTATGGAAAGCGAAAAATTTTAGCGTAACAATTTTTACTCATTGTCAAACACACTCTTAATTAAAACTTGTTCACTTTTCATAATTACCCATTTTTAATTATACTTCCACTTCAACTTATACAACTATGATTCCTTTTAGTTATTTCTACACATATACTTATATGATTAACCAATGTATTTTAGCTCCTAGTACATGGCATCGTTGTCTTCAATTTAAAAAATGTCTATAGCAAAAACTTTTTGGGGTGTTTGTTTAAATAAAAAATTTCAAATTAAAACATTTAATATAATCTTCATTCTCCATAATTATCGTATTTGTTTACACTAAAATTTTACAAAACTAATTTTTTTCACTTTTTACAATTATCTTATTTTAAACTATTTTTATATTCTCTTATACAATTACTATATTTTTCAATTATTTATACTCAACTCTCAGTATAATTAAATTATTAATTTTAACTTTATTATATTTACTTATCATAATTAAGCATATTATATTACATCATTTTACTCTATTTAAATAGCTTTTATACAAAAAAATATTTATATTAAATTTTTTTATCGTTTTCCAAATAGATCACAAAAATTTGATCACTCTCCAAACACCCCGTTATATAAAAGTATTATAAGTTAACAAAAATGCGTGAGGCCTGCATCGCGGTGAGAGCGCGAGCCAGTCGCAGCTCCCAACGGCAATCCGGCGTTTTTTTCCCCGGCAGAGAAGCGTATCCTCGGAATACGTTGTCCCACAAACACCTCCACCTGGTTCGGGATGGCGAAACCACGGCGTTCGATGTCCCCGTCGCAAGTAGCCAATCATCCCCTCGTTTATTTATTTAATTATTTGATATTTCCGCGAACAACATGCGACCACGTAGCTAATACTCCCACCGAGAACTTCCCCAATCTCTTCCTAAAAGGTGCGAGCGCGTGAGATTTAATAAGAGAATCGCAAAATAATACGAACATCTGTATTAGGATAAGCCAAGACATTCCCATGACTTCATTCTAATTTTAAATCATCACACTCATTATGTAAACTACATTTAATAGCAAAAAAAAGTCCGATTAAGCAGTGTTATGTAAATATTACAAGGGTGTGTTTGTTTAGAGTCAAAATATGTCAACTAAAACTTTTTAACATAAAACTTTTCACTCTCCATAATTACTCTATTTTTTAATTATTTTTTCACATTTTTCTATACAAACTACTTTAATTTTCAATCATTTCTACACAACTACCCATACAATTAACCTATCTATTTTAACTTTATTCACTTTACTCTTCATCATTACCCTTATTATATCACATCATTTTCTATCAATTTGACAATTTCTACCTTCAAAACTTTTCATCAAAAGTTTTACCTCCAACCAAACACACCCCAAGTTCCCTATGCATGACCGGATATCATATACCAACAAAACAAAAAGATGAAATAATATTTTAATTATAAGTAAATGAAATAATTTTTTAATTGTGAATAAATGAAATAATATTTTAATTATGAATAAATTTACTGCACTTTACTGGAGAAAAATTGTTGGATACTATCAGCATCCACGGGCTGAGCGGAAGCTTGACGCGAGCGAGTTCCAATTGATTTCGTCATCCTTTTGCACGGAACTGCCGTCGTCGTCGAGCCAACACGTACGACGGCTGCGGCCGGAAACCAAACAAATAGACCACGGAGTTCGTTGCCCACGTGGCGGCTGCTAATCGGCTCAGACTGTCACAGAGAACTAGGAAGCTCCCAGAAACACCGACGAGTTCATGCGTGTTGGAAACTCATCGGCAGCGCCCCGGCTTTCGAACGTGGAGACCGGCAGTCGGGCAGTTTGCTTTCCTGATCTCGAGCAGCGAGCGGACATACGCGCACCTGTATAGCCGCGCAAATTCGTGATCTTAACCATCCACGTTCGTAACAGT
The DNA here is from genome assembly GCA_030490835.1 of Annona cherimola. Classification (NCBI taxonomy): domain Eukaryota; kingdom Viridiplantae; phylum Streptophyta; class Magnoliopsida; order Magnoliales; family Annonaceae; genus Annona; species Annona cherimola. Next base: position 97,171,900 of record CM059973.1, on the reverse strand, counting down.
GCTGACACGCAGGGAGCAACAATCGTCGCCTTCACGGAACATCAGTCCACGTAATCTAATTCCAATTTTCACGTGGCAACCATATCACATTATCAAGACACGCTTGCCACGGCTATCATCCTACTTACGACACGTTTCGTACAATGTACCCAACGCGTCATCCTCCGCAAAAAAAAAGACAAAATTGATACGTTTGATGGCCCGAGAATAGGCAGACGCAGGCAGATAGATGGCATAAACAGAGCGACAGTACACGCGTAGTGCAGAACGCACGTCAAGATGCTCTCCATTGCACTCCTGTCATCGTTGCTCCGCATTTCAGCATTGGCGTAGAAAAAGGCAAAGAATCCACGCTTCTGGAAAGACAAATTCCGCCTTCTTTTCCTATCAAATCCAATCAATCAAGGGGCTACGTATGACAATTTGATAACTGGAGGTGGTTAGCACATGTTTATCTTCTGGAGATGCTGCAAGCATCCCAAAAAACACGGCATTTCGGCAATTCATTAATCCAGGGAATTGAATAATCACGTTAAAGGGCGATCAGAATGTACGGTCTTCCGGGATATAAATGCGATTAAAACACGTTTTTATTGCTCACGTTGATCTTCATATTTTGGATTCAACTCTATTCTACTAATTACTGGTTGAATGAGAAATCCTCTGTCAACTATTTTTTTAAGTGAAAAATGCAATTAATTAATTTCTTTAGCGAAACGGTTGATTTGTTACGGCAGTGCCCGAACACAGGGCTGGCGTCCTATGGTGGTGCTGAGTCACGAATGACGTCATAGAAGCAGATATTTTTAGGGAAGGGCGGGGGATGGCCAGCTTTAGGAATACAATAAGACGAGATCGCGTTTAAGATAGGGGTGGGAATCGGGGCGGGGCGGGTCGGGGCGGGTCGGGGTGTGCCCAACCCTGATCCTTCTTTTCAAAAATCTTGTTTGACCCTTATTTTATACCGGGTCGGGACAAGGTCGGTTTGACCCTTACTTTTTTCTACAAGGTCTCGGGACAAAATTCGGGTCGGTATCGGGTCAACGGGTCGGGTAAAAAAGTGCGGGTCAAGTAAGAAATTTTTAAAAATTTATAAAACTATCAAGTATAAAGACAAATTTATATTAAATTTAACTACTATATGCTTGAATCTATTATTAATCAATCAAATTAAATATAAATAATTAAATAAAACATGAATATTAGCATTGAACGTGGTTTTTCTTTTTAATGTAAAATATCAGAAAACGGGTCAGCAGGTAGACCCGCCCCAACCCGCCACCCTGTAAAAACTAGCATTTTGCCCCGACCCGCATTTCTTTAAAAACCCGAAAATCCCGACCCGCCCCGATTCCCACCCCTAGTTTAAGAGGAGGGTTTACAAACTTTCCAGGCGACAAAAGAATCTGAGCAACTTGGGCTCACCGTTTACATGTATAATAATGAAATATGTTCCTGTGCGTCCATTTTGATCATGATTATGCTAGCTCACTCTGTACATTGCACTTGGACTAGTTTATTCAGCGAGGTTCAAAAATATGCATGACCCCGTCGGAACAACGTACAACATGAACGTGACAATAATATTTTATTCATATTTCGATTTTAACACTATGTTTTACATGTGTGGACCAATGTTTTAAAAATCGAACCGGACAATGAACCGGTTTGTGATCGCTTCCTAGTTTTTCCGATTCAACTGGTGCAAACCGACGGTCGAACCGCGGTTAAACTGGAAAAATCAATAAACCAGGATGTGATGGGTTCACGGTCCGACCGCCCGGTTCGGTCCGATTTTTAAAACATTGGTGTGGACCAGGTACAATATCATTTCTATCCCAGCAGTTAATGTTATAAAATATTATTGTATTGTCATATATTTGCAGATAGTTTTGGATACTTTTCATAATTTATGTATGTATTACTGTATGTTTTAAGTAAACATGCCATACTCTACAATCGGAAAAAATGAGAAGGTGTTCCAAATGATGCAAAAATATTTTAATGGAACGTGTATCATAATTCTCAAGATATATATTTTTTCAACTATGACTTCTGTTATTTTGATTTTCAATATCACTTTTTATATTTGGAATATACCTTTTATTCTTTTCAGTATACATCATCGCATTTTTATTTCATTTCTTTATTAGACTCTTGATTGCGAACAATGTGATTTTTAGCACAATAACAAAATAAGTAGGGTTGAGCAAGCTTAACAACAATTCTTCCACAGCCAAAATAATTCAATATATCAATACTAAACTCCCGCAGATCTGTAGCACCCGTCGTAGACGCTGCGATGGGTCAGGACGCCCTCCTAGCCTTGGGAAATCTAGGCCAAATATGATGGGTTTGGATTTGATCTCCAAACATCTGGAATAGCGGCATATGCTTCGGGTTTCTGCATCCATGGATTCAGCGGCATGATCTACTGGAACGGGGCTGTTCTCACATGGATTGAATCACGGATTCAGCAGCGTGATGGTAGCGTGCATCGCCGGGAGTTGTTGGACGGTGTGCGTCTACCTTGTTGCGGCTTCAATTCGATAAAAAGTGTTAGTGTTAATATTAAATAAAACATGTGGGAATAACCTCAATAGCCAATAGATTTACACCGCTAGATGGAGTTGTCACTGATTTTAAACGGAATATCAGTCTCCATTTTCATTGAATAAGAACACCGGTCGTACAGAGTTTGAATTCCGGTCTTCGGGTTAAAACAGATATAGCAAATTTTGTTAATCCAAATCTGTTTTACATGGGCCTGAAAAGGGAAAATAAAAATTTGAAGAAGGGGGAGAGAAAAGAGGGTCGGAAAAGAGGAAATCTAGAGCTAGAGGATAAGAGAAGTCGGGGCGCCGGGGATTTGCTGCAGACTCCCGTCCTCCCCCTTTTGGGATGCCTCATTAAGTGTACTTGGTGTTGGAACTTGTCCCTCTATTTATAGAGGGAAGTTGGGCGTGTGAGCTTTGGGTCATGGCTGGGGAGCCCGTTTCTGTTGAGCCGAAGCTGGACAGGTGGGGTGTTGCTGTAGAGCCCAATTTACTATAGGCTGAAGCTGGATCTGGCGAGCTGTTATTATAGAGCCCAGTTTACCGTTGGCTGAAGATGGATCTAGTGGGTTGTTGCCGTGGAGCTCAATTTACTGTGGGTTGAAGCTGAATTTGGTGGGCTGTTGTTGTAGAGCCCAACTTTTGTTGATTGCTAAAGTTTTGCTCTGTGGGCCAAGGCTGGATAAACCTATTTGTTGGAATTTGGTGGGCTGTTGCTGTAGAACCTAATTTGTTGAGTTGCTTGAACTTTACTCCTGTGGGCCAAGGTTGAATAGGCCCGTTTTGTGGTTTGTAGGCTTGGTTTGTTTGGATTTGCTTCATGTGGCCTGTTGGTTTTAGAGCTCATTGACAATTATTTTGGATTGATTTTCTTTGTGATTGACGAGCTTGGATTTTGATTTATACATATGTTTTCTTTATTATTTTTTTATATGCCATATTTACTTGGACTCAAGGAAAGAGTGTCTGCGAGATCACTGCAACAAAAGTTTATACACGTGGCATTAGTTTCAAATGCAAGTAATTATCATAATCCTTTTACTAAAAATCATATTTATATGTAATCAAATTTATATGAGTGTCCCGGAGAGTAAATGCTCCACAGTAGGATTCGAACTCTAGATCCTTGACATTCAATATAGAGCATGAAACCAACTAGAGCGTGTTCATATTTACAAGAGTGTATTGGGTTGTGTATTTAGTATTTTGAAAATTATGCTGAATGTGAAAATGAAAAAAATAATATTGTTATGGATTAAAAATGATTTTTTTTTTTATAAAAAACCACATCTCATATTGCACTATCCCTTTCTCAATTAGTTATCTTTAGCATGACGTATTTTAAGGTTCGTTTACATGTATATTTTTTTATATTTAAGGACTCATTGATATCTGTGATTTTATATTTTGATTATTGAGTTAGTTTACCTTTTCCATTATTATCTCTATTTTCAAATAATATTTCCCATATGTATATACAATTATCCTACCCATATTATCTTTATTTCTTTTGTTATTCATAACTTTTTTTTTAATTATATCATATCATTTTTTGCTTTTTTTTTTCTACAAACATATCTATCTCTTTATTTCTTGCCAAGCCGATTCAAATTCTTTTTTTTGTAAGTAAAAAAGATTAACCATCCAAAACCCTTCCCTCCTTATAGCTAAATGGTAGAAAGAGGTTCTTTGAAGGTTAAAACGAAGTTATATCTGAGCTAGCATGTTAAAATAATGACATAATTGATTAAAGATGAGATGATATCTTGCCTGTGCATGTAAAGTTGGGTAGAAGTGTGAAACTTAGTTATAAAAGATATATTTGATAATTGAAGTGGAGAGGGAAGCATGAAAGTTGAAGAGTAAAAAAATAAAATACTTCTTAGTAGTGCACGTGATTTGCACGAGAAAAATAATTATAATATATGTATACAAATGTAAAAAATATGATAATCAATTAACTGAGGTGTAAAATTATTTATTGAAAAGTTTGGAATGAAAGATTGAAGAGCAGTGACCCATTCACCAAACGCATCCTTAATCATCTGGAATCAACGAAACTTAAGAACCAAATAATTTATTATAAAAAAGTGAAACAAATTAATTGATGTAGCTTGGGGGGATATTTATATTTGAAAATATTAAAATTTAAACTATTACATATTATAGTTTATGCTACATAAATTAAATATAAAGTGCTATAATCATGTTGTCCAACATAGGTATATTTATTTGTTCCATGAAACTACGAGATCGAGTAGATTTAATCTGCATATTAAATTTATAAATTGAAAAGATGTATGTATTTTTTATGAAAACATGTATATATTTTTAATTTCGAAAATCAAAAGCTTTAAGGGATATTTAAGTAATTTTCACCCCACAAAATTGTTAATTTTTAAAATCGAGAAAATTATAAATTCGTGAAAATTTAAAATATATATCTAAAAACTGTAAATTTTTTAGTTATATTAAATATACTCGAGCCTATAGTTTCATGAAAAATATAAATTATATACATGTAGCCCTGGTTAACTGGATGGTAGGTACTATTATTAATTACATATTGGCGCAAATAATTCTAAAAAAAAAGTTTAATTCAAAATCCTCGGTCTGTAGCCCCAGTTTTTTGGGACAAATGTTTGCAAATGCTTTTAAAACAGACAAGAAATAATTTGACTTGGCTGTTTCACTTTTTATTTTTTCCATTTATATTCTTATATCTTAGATACAACTGCCTTATTTATTCGAAAATATTATCTTGTCAACACCATTTGCCAGTAGAGGAGGAGATCAAAACTCTGACAGTCCGTCTGGACACAGGACAGGAAATTATCAACCAAGCTGCGAGCGTTGGTAAAAGAAGTGAAAAGTAATCATAGCGCCTCCATCAAGGTTTCCCTAACCAACAAAGTTGTCCCGCACAGCGGTTCATAAGAATCACTGCGGTGGACTTGCACAATGACCGGAGATGAATGGCTGACATACTTCGCTCAAAAAGCATTAAAAATGTGAAGCCAGCACGAATGAAGATGCGAACCATGTTGGTCAGTTAAAAAATGATTTCGAAAGGAGGGGAAGCAAAAATTGTAAAAAGATACAGGGTGTGTTTGTTTAGGGTAAAAAAGTGTCAACTAAAACTTTTCAATTTAAAACTTTTCACTCTCCATAATTACTCTATTTTTTAATTATTTTTTCACATTTTTCTATACAAACTACCCTACTTTTCAATCATTTCTACACAACTACCCATACAACTAATCTATCTATTTTAACTTTATTCTCTTTACTCCTCATCATTACTCCTATTATATCACATCATTTTCTATTGATTTGACAACTTCTACTCCATAAACTTTTCATCAAAAGTTTTAACTCCAACAAAACACACCCATAATTAATAGTAAAAAAAGGATAGTCTGTTTACGAATGAATTTTTTTTTTTTTCCGAAACCACTGCTTCTCATTTCAAAGACAACGGCGTGCTCTTTTTTTTTTTTTTAAAAAAAGTACAGTACCATTTTTTTCATTTACAATTTACAATCTTTCTTTCATGTCATTCTCCGTCTGATTTCACGTCCCAACACACTCGTAAAAGAGGCTCATAAGTCCACCGACGGATCAAAAGCAGAAAGCCCCTTATAAAATGTCCAGTTCATATCCGTGGCGGTGTCCCAGAGAAGGGAGGCAGCGGCGAGGAGGTGAAGGTCCATCAGCCTATTCGGAAGAAATCGCGGAAAAATTCCATTAATTTCCCGCCTTTTCCAATCTATTCTTAAAATTTGTATTTACTAATCACTGTACCTATTTTTAGTCACAGTTGTCAAGTTTCATTAAAAGGCCTAGTTCCGAAATCCGAGCGGGTCAGCCACTTGGTGACCTTTACTAACGTTAAGCCCACTTGATTCGGTCCTAAATGCCTTCGAGCCCGCCCCAAATCTTCCCAGTCCGTGGCATCGGGCAAATGAAACGGCACAAGAGTGGAAGCGCAGAGGAGAAAATTTTCATAGCAGCAGCGGCGGCGGCGCTGAGAAATGGTTTTTGGAATTACACACAAACGAATTACGGCGAAAGATGTCCGATTCGTCATGGTCGGCTCCTTCCTCAGCCTACTTAGATGGCGAGCGTCTTTGTTTTCGCGGAACTTCCGGTCCAAAGCCGCTTTGGAGATCTTGCAAAGGGCTTCGGAGGAGAAAATCACCAACCTTGCGCTCTACAACTACCCTTCTTTCTCAGGCGCTTTTGCTGCTCTCTTTGCCAATCTCTACCACTCTCGTCTCAACCTCCCTTTTCTCGTTCTGCCCTTCTCCTCCGTCGAGCCCCTCAGGTAACTTCCCTTCGATGCGAAATTCCCAATGCGACCCTTGCTGGGACGGACGGTCGATGACTTGTTGACCTTCGGGTCCGCCGAACCTTCATTCCTCGCCAGTTAGAAGAGCATTGCATACCCATCTCGGATTACTGTTGCACTAAAGTTCTTCTCAATTTTCTCAATTTCAGTTTTAAAGTTTAATATTAATTTTTTTAGGGTGTCAGACTTGAGGATGGATGGTCTAGAGACTTGTTATCTTCTCGATTTCGTTGGACCAAAAGCGTTCGCTGTTGAGCTTTCGCAGATTACGCCGCAGTAAGCGAATTTCACTTTCAGGTTTATTTCTAAGGCTCAACAATTTCCATTGCATGCACAAAGGTAATAATTAAATTGTTGAGCCTTCGTACATAGAACGTATACAAAAGGTAATTGTTAAGATGCTTGATTAACACAAATCTTTCATATGCATAGCTTCATTGGTGAAGTTTATATCGATAAAAACTAGAACAAAATGAATAGAAATACGTAAACCAGTTGTTTTGACATCAACTGTTGTTCGATTTGATTTCTAACTCCATGTTGTGTCTAATTCAATACCGGTCCTCAGTCCTTATTGTAGTTGTAAACTGCCTCTCATTCTCCCGCAGACAATATGCGCAAACAAATTTATATTTGCTTGAATAAGAATGTGGTTCACATGTTATTTGGTTGATTCTACTAGGGTTGTTGCGTTTGATCACCGGAAATCTGCATTCCAAAAGTTTTCCCAAATAGAGCATTGTCCAGAGAATCTAATCCTGCATATTGATGTTGGAAAGAGTAGTGCTGTTGCTGTGTACGAGTACTTCATGAAGAAACTAGAGGAAAAAATGCCTCAGGATGTAAGAAAAGAAAGTCGAGAATTTCTTTCAAGGAAAATGACTGGGTTTGTAAAATTATTATTATTTGTTTACATTTACACTTTTTGTTTGCTGTTCGGATTGTTCACTTGGTGGCTTCAATTTTGTTGTTGCATTGAGAACCTTTATACATCTTGTCTTTGCGGTACCATTAACAATCTCAATGTCCCATTTACAATTAAGACTTTTTGGAAGAACAATCAGAATACCGTGGTTTGTTGGTCCTGTGCATACCAGGAGATAGGTATTCGATTGTCATTTCATGATCTGATTATCAGCTGGAGGTCATCTACATGAATCCCAGTCAGAATTTTTTCTTCCCGCCTCGATCTGTGTCCTTTTGGGGCTTTCCCTCACCCGTTAAACATCTTCAAATGCACACGGAAACCTAATTGCCTAATTGAAAATACTTTCTGCAACTTCAATGTGCACCTCAAGCCTTCAGTTTTCCTTTTTGGCTAGCATTTGTTGTTCATTAGGAGTAAAATAACCCTGTTGAGTTGGAAGCAGGAGGAGATTGCAGGCCTAGTGAAACACGAGGATGAAGGTCATGTAGAAATGATCCTGAAGTACATTGAAGATGGTGATCTTCGTTACTGGGCATTGCCTGATGCTAAAGCATTCACTATAGGACTCAACATGGAGCGCTCGAAGTTGAACTGTATCACTAATCCGTATATCTTTGAGGAGGTCCAGTATTCTGCATATGTCCAGACCTTTCATCAGCCAAATTTTTTTTTACTTTCCCCCCTGCATACGGGTCTTACTTTTGATGTCAATTATCAACAGTTGTTGCAATTCAGCTCGAGTGATCTCATTGCAAAGGCAAAGTCATTTCATGCCTCACGCAGGGATGCTGCAAAGAAGCTGTTGGGAAAAGCTTTTAAAATAAGGCTAGGCAGAGGATTCTATGGGGAGTGTCTGGTAAGGTTTACCTTCACTTCATTTATTGTATTTAACATCATGTGTTTAGTTAGGAGACCAAGTTTTATCATGTGTGTGGGCCATGTTTGCTGAAAAATAAATTATTCATGTATAAATTATGAAAAATGCGTAGATCCATTTATATATGTATCGAAATGTAATAATACTTTATAAAATCATTTACTTACATAGTAATGATATTTTATGTTGTTTAGATATTGAAAATAAAACTTTAAAATTAATACTTGACATTAAACCAATTTATTACATTATTTTTTCACATTTATAGATAGAGCCCATACACCGTTATACTAGACAAATGAAAGGGCTTCATGATAATATAGATGATGCTAAATACGATAAATGGAGTGGATTTTTCATCAAGTGTCAAGATGTTAAAAATGGGAGAGGTTACATAGAAGCATAACCTATTATCTTTAGCGAGTTGCCTTTGGTTGGTAAAAACTAAATTCCATCTAAAAAATGATGTTGTTTTTCCAATTTTTTCTTTCAAGATGAAGTTCTAATTGATAAAACAATCATTGCAAAATTCAAAATAGCATATGGAGTTGGGAATTGCAATTTATTTAGTAGAATTTAAACTATAAATGAAGCTTGAGGCTTCCAACTCATTTGGTGGAATCCAAACTAGTATCTTGGATTGGATTATGTAGATTACCAATTGTATGCATGAATCAAGCATTGTGACTTCATGCTGTCCTTGCGATGGGAATGTTGTTGGCCGTCGTGCAGGACAAGACCGACAATGATGATTCCATTGTAACAGTGCTATTTGGTTGAGGCTTGGGTTCTTGCTTACAATTATAGAGCTTATAGCAATAGTGGAATGCAAAATGGATGATCTTTTGTGATGACCAAAGCCAAGGACTAGCTAAATTATCATATAGTCTTGTCTGATGATATGGTAAGCGTACAATTTTCTGGTCCCTGATAATCAAGCTTATTAAAAAATACCTAAAGTTTATAAAATCTGTACCTTAACCCTAATTATAATCTATCTGTAAAACCTAAACTCTAACCTTAACTAAGCCCCTGGAGTGTTTTTTGGTTTGGCTGGCCGGGTTCAGGTTAGCCCTAATTATCCACTTGTTTTTAAGTCTCTTGATTTTTTTTGCAGTTCCTTTTGGAAATGCTTGCTTGGTTAGAATGATTTGGCCTGGGAACTTAGGTGTATGGTTTAAGAGATTCATTACGAGCTGTGCATATTTTCTTTTAGTAATCTTGACTAATTATAAAATGAGTAAAGCCACTTATTTTCATCTATGCATATTTTCTTTTTTAATCCTAAATTAATGAGAAAATAAAGGCAGTTAGCAATTTTCATTTTATATTTGTTAAATTATACTTATACATCTTCATTCTGATTCTAGCATGCAAACATGTGGTTCTGAACATGCTTACCTCACCAAAGGTTGGCTCATTACCTGCTTGCTGCATCATCTGTTTTCTTCATTTCAAAAATGTTTTATTTGCTGAGAATGCTATCCTATTATCTTATGCAGGGCATTAGGGCTGATGGGCATTCTGATTTGACCAATGAAATTGGTGAGGAGCTAAGTAGGAGGAGTGCCACAGCTGGTCTGAGGTATGATTCTTCTTGAACTATTGAAGGTTGCAAATGAATTTAACCTTCACTAGTGAAGTCAAATATATTATTTGGCAGTAGGGTCCTTACTCCTGCCAGTGCTCACTTAAGATATATTCTATCTGCATATTCTTCCTTTTAAATTTTAAATTTATTATTTACTGGTCTTTTTGGGGAAAACATGGGACCTCTTATTTTGTAAAATATGGAAGTACCTATTATCTATCGTGCCATGCTTGAATATAGAACCCTCCTCTCAGTATCACTATCTAATCTAACTTTACTTTGTGTTATATATTTTGGTGGAAATAAAAAATTTCCTTTGGTAACGGAAAGAATTTTGTAAACATACAGAGACGATGTTAGCCATAAAATGAATAAAAACAAAGTATATAGACTTTTTAGTAGGAAAGATATTACTGATGGGGGGCTAGTAGGACTGTTGAAGTAGAAATATTTCACATCAATACACAAACATTTTCTTTTTCCTTGGAAATCTAGATTTCCTGCTAATCAAGCAGTTCCCACCTTTAGACTATGCTTACTAAAATTTAACTTTTGATGGTTCTAGCATCATTATATTTTTCTTGTCTGTCATCATCTTGCAATTTATCTTTCAATATCTTAGAGAATGTAATGTTGTTTGAATAAGACCGATAGGTGCAGTTGTGTACATGCAACGACGTAATCTGAAGATGTGTTTGAGGACTACAGATAGTGCCACTGATACTGCTGAAATTTCAAAGGTAAACCTAGCCTTTCAAGCAATATTAATTTTTCTCGTCTATTTCCTTTTTAATATGGTAACCAGATGAGGTTTTCATATATGGCTTGCTGTGTAACTTGAAACATGAAGGCATATGGTGGGGGAGGAACTTGGGCATCAAGCTCTTTTATAATAAGGATGGATGAATACAGCGACTGGGTCTCTGCGAATTGGACATAGACTCACCAAGGTAAGACCTACAGCTATGCGGCTATGGCTTTACCCAAGCTTTCAAGGTTAATAAGTGTCTTTCTTAGCTTGCAGCTACCTAAGACTTCTCGTTTCCTCTTTTTGCCAGAGGATTTAACTTGGAAAATGCTGCAAACCATTACTAGACAAAATTGGATTGTGCGCATACTCAATGCACAAAGTAAGTTTTGGTAAGGAGTGCACAGCAACATTAAAATGAACTTTATTTATGTTCAAATATTCTGATCTGGGTCCTGTCTTCAACAGGGAAAGTGGTGTGGTGTTCGTTGAGCCTCAAGGCAATGGAAATTTTAATCAGAGCCTGGATTTCTACTTGCGCAGCGGTCTAATATAAATATTAGACCATATTATTACTGTTGAATACAGCAGTAATGTATGCTGTTGCCTCTTCAATTATATATGGCTCCTTTTTACAGTGGAGTAATGTATGCTGTGATGAGCTGAACCATTTGTGATGTGCGTGTCAAAATGAGCTCTGAAAAGCTAAGATTGTTGATGGTGTGCTGTAAACTCTTGTATTCATGCCCGCCATTTTTGTTCTTTTTATCTTGGAAACCGCTAGGGCAATTTTTTTCTTTCTATCACTAGATGAACATTTCTCATCCTAGATAAAGTGATATTCTTTAAAGGGTAATTTGCATATATATTGTTTGACGCTATTTGTAGGTATATCCACGGAATGTATATTATTCCTGTATAGTTCACCAAAATTTTATATTACCCTACGCCGTTACGTGCCGTTAATATCTGACGTTATATTTTGAAAAATGACGAAAATGTCTTCATTCATAGTTTCACGAATTGCATATCACCTGACATAGTTTTACCAAAATTGCATATTACCTTCATGAAATTATGTATACTAATGAGGGCATTTTCATCATTTTTTAAAATATAATGTTAGATATTAACGACAGGTAACGGCGTGAGGGTAGCATGCAATTTTGGTGAAACTATGTGGAGGTAATATGCATTTCGTGAAACTACGTGAGAATATTTGTAATTAGCGTCAAATTATGTGGGTATATATGGAAATTATCATTCTTTAAATGATATTCTCTGTTTTCGTACTTCCTGTTTGGGTCAATATTTCAATATAATGTAATTTGTTCTCAGCTTGGACATGTGCGCGTATTTTGAAATGATGCTGGCTGTTTCTGTTAATTTTCTGCCTCCGAAGTCTGGGCATCTCCTTTATCAGGGTGAATAGAAGATCCTATATTCCTATTGATCTGATTAAGGGTTTGTTTGGGGTGGTGAAAGTGTTGGATGGGGTGGCAAAATGTTGAAATCACGAGCTCACGGCTACGCATTATTGTGCACAGTGCGAGGGTGGGAATCCCATCCCATCCCACATTCCCAGCCTTTTTAACCGCCCAAAACGTCGCCTAAAGAAGGGGCCCCGCCCATATGCCTAATTATCATGAACGTCAGCATGTATTCGAATAATCCTAATTTCTGCACGGGCACCGTTCCCTTATAATTGGTTGTTCCACAAAAGCCGATGTAGACTGACTTGGGGCCCGCTAGCTCCTCAATAACATTACTACACCATTTCAATTAGAAATTTCTGCGAATCCTCTGATGATTATTAAATTGCTAATTAGGTCATTTTTTTGACACTAGGTAATTAGGATATTAAGTACAGTGGAAGAGGTAGTAATAGATTTCATCCAGTAATTTTAGTCATTGTAGAGGGGTCGCTTGAAATGAGACCTAAACGAGGGAATTACTATCGGCAGGAAGGGGAAGGAGAGAAGCCATCATCAAATGGTATAGAAAGCTGGAAGCCAGCCTCTCATTGAAAGTGTCAAGAGTAATCAATCGTGCTAGAGACCTGAAAAATCTGATTTTTGTTTGGAAATTCTGAATCCCCTACAAAGCATTCTCTCTCTCTCAAAGAAAGCTAAAAACAAGACTAGCTAATCTCTAAAAACAGATGGAACTTTCTTTCCCCTCAGTGTGCGCGCGCCTGCCTCAGGACACATTGGCACCGTTGTCACCAGGAAAACAAAAAGGTTTAAAAAACAGGGCAGCCGTCAACCTCAACTCCCTTGGCTGTAGGACAAGTGGCAAGGTCACAATATTCACCACCTGTGCCCCACCAGCTGATACTCGCACCCTCCATGTTCAACGAGAAGTAGAATAACACACCCATGAAAGCAACCCCCGCGTCCAATGCTGCTGAAAGTACGTAGTTGTACCGCTGCCACCATGTCTTCCTATACCTGAAAACAAAGAAATTGAATATTGTCCCAACGAGTGCCCATGAGTTGTAGTTGAGAGCTGATGCTGGCGGCATGAAGCCTGTTGATCCCAAGAGGACTGGGAGATTGACGAGGGGAATCCACGACTGAGAGGGGAATGCCTTGTGCAGGAGCCACACCAAAACAGGGCCCGCAGCTCCGAAAAGGAAGAACCAGTTGAGGCCGCTGTAGCTTCCAAGCTTGCCGAATATGCGCTTGGGTCCAACCAAACCCCAGATGACTGATGCATCAAAGAAGACTCGGTCGCCGGGACATGTCCATGGGCTGTTGGGTGGGAGGATACTTTTTTGGCATATATTTTCGACAGAGCCGAGCAACCACCATGCCACCAGAAGGTTTATTGTGCCGGCTAAGATGGTGCCTATGAACTGGTTCCAGTCCAAAGTGACCATCGGTTAGAGAGAGATGCGCTAGTTAATTATGTGAAGATTCATACATCCGAACAATGTGAAGATCTATACATCCAAAACAAAATACTGCTTAATCATCTATCAGGCTCTTGGGCTATTATGTCCTGATCGGTAGTATGCTCAAGCATTTTCATATATGCATGGTAACCATCCATTTCTAGGTTCCAAGTTCCAACCCTATTATTTTCTGCTTTTGTGAAGTACTTTCTTTGAAATGAAGGTACCCTCCGTGCAGATGGTGCTCAACTTTCTTCAAAAATCCAACATGTTGGAGGAGCTGATTATTATCTATCCAGGGCCAAGCTCCCTCCGTCCATCCAACAGAGTTGTGGGCATTTGCACACCGACATACAACCAGCAGATGCCATGTTAGTCGGTTTGGAGTCTAAATTCAACAAACCGGCCAGCCACATGTATGCACTGTTTTTAATGATGGACTGTAAAGGGCCGTTGCTTTCTATTAGTCTAGAGGCCCTAATTGCAAGTAACTGCTCAGTGATATGTTGCAGGGACTGTAAATGAGAATTAATTACCTGAACTAAGAACATTGATCGGGGCGGGATCTTCATGTAATGGCCCAGTTTGAAATCCGATAGGAAAGAAACAGCTTGGGCCATGCTTATATAGCCGTAGGTCTTGAAGCAGACGTTGGCAATGGGTTTACCAGGCAGTATCAGTCCCATGACGTACTCGGTGATGACGTTTAGCCCTGGGCTCTGATTTGTTGTGGCAGTTATTACTGAGATCGGAAGAGTAAAGAGGAAAGCCATGGCACAGGCCAATAAGAGGCCCCACCATGGCAACTGAACCTGGTCCTTCAACACCGTGCACAGAACTATTGAGATGACAACGGACGCTAGAAGCAAAACGTAGAACCACCATTGGGGTATGTCCTTGTATTTTCTCATCAGTCTTGTGTGAATGTCTTCCTTGCCGCTGTAAGATTCCTGAAACCTTTGCCAGATCTCCCTACGACGTTTTGGATTTCAGAATTGCAATTATTACAAACACTTTGCGCAAGTACCATTGTCAGATAATTGGCTTAATTTACCTGTATTGTTCATTTATGAGTACGGAGGGAGGGAGAGAGGGAGATTGTACCTTCCATTGAAAAGAAAGACATGGGAAAGGGTGGCTGCTATGGTAGCAAAGCTGAATCCATAGGTAAGGGCAAAGAACATGCTTAGCCGTACGTGTCCAGCGGCTTCGTAAGATGGCAAATCAATCTCGAACTTGTCATTGACGATGGCAGTTATATTGTAGTTCTGGCCAGTGGCTGTGAACAAATCAGAAGAGAAGAAGGGAAATGTTCGAGCGTCGTAGAGGTTGAGGCCCCAGTAGCAGATGGGCATTACTACGTATAGGATGAGAAAAAAGCCAACGTAGATGTTAACAATGGCAAAGAAGGGTGAGATGAGAGGGCTGTACATGAAAGCGGCTATAGCCGTCCAATCTAACGTGAAAGCCCCAATGCCCAGCCCGCTCATCCCAGAGCCAATCTGCTGCGCTATCACTGACTTGGGGAAGATCCAGCAGAGAACTGACAGGCTCGTAAGAGTTGGGAAAAGGTAGCCCGGCAACAGGTAGTAAGCGAAGCTGCAGATGAGTGCAATGACGAAGAACTTGCCGCGGGACATGCGCTGAGTATCCTTCTCGTGCAAGGCCCTGCGCATTTCGAATCAGCACACGATTTGGCATGAACGTTTACTAATATCAAATATTCCCACTGTCAAATCTTACTACCAATCTCATTGACCAAAATTTCTCTCTTCAACATACCATCGAATTGCTTCTTTGAAATACTCGTTCATGCAGTCAAAAGTTATATTTTTTTTTCCATTTCACCGCGTTTGTGACCAAAATATAGTTACGCTTTATTTTGTTTTGTATGTTTAGATTTTTTTTATAACGCCTCTAAATTAAACAAATCAAAAGTATTAAAAGAAATTTCTTTTATTGCATCTATACGTAGTTCATCTGTTTAAAATTTAGATCATCTGCTCAATCATTGTTTAAAAATTCCTAATTCGTAACTTTAATTAACAGACAGTTCACAGTTCACATGTATCATCATATGTACATTGGCGTAATAGGAACTTTGGATGGTCTATTAGCATGTTTTGATTCTTGAACTCGGCCAAAGTTGGAGCTTGGAAGTAAGATATTCAAGAAACCCTCAAAAATAGGACGGGTAGTTTCTAGTTCGTAGATCATTATTAAAAAACAAAATGTAGACATTCAAAATTCTTGTAGGAGTCCTTTAAGAAGTATTAACAAAATCTTAAATTTGCATCCAAGAAGGAAATCTTGGCGAAATTTAAATAATTGATTATCTCTAATCTCAAATCCGTGAGCATTACTAATATGTAAAAAAAACAATTAATCATAAGACGAAAAAAAGCAAAAGAATATTTTTAAAAAATTTCCTTCTTTCTTTATTTTTATTATTGTTTTCTATGCGAACAGTTGGATGATCTGGATTTATATAATTCTTATCATCACAACTACCCGAAATCTATAGCGTTGATTTTCGGCAGGTGGGACGTACCGGAAAAGGGAGACTTGGACGAGAGTAACGGGCCACCACATTTGGGCCGGAAGCACCACATACTTCCTCATCAGCCCAGCCCATCCATATCCCAAGACCTGCACACCCCACAGCGGCACGTTAGCACCATCAGCAGCAGAAGGGAAGGGAAGGAACGACAACCGCGAAGTGCGAACGTATCACTCAATGCAGTTTTGCAGCGAGAGCTGCAAGAGACCAACTAACGAAAGCATGCCAGACGAATGGCAAAATTCCTTTACGCCATATGATGTAAAAGTACCTTTTCTCCCCCTGTGTTGTGCCTAAGCTTGTTATGAAAAGGAAACACAGTTACCTGCGTTGTTATGACGAGAATCCACGCAGCGACGAAGGATATGTTCCTACCATAGAACGCCTTGATGATGTTCACAATACCGACGCCGTACGCCGATCCGCTGCCGAAGGCGGCGCCGGCATTGGCGAAGATGGAGATGAGAACATGTTCTTTCATGTTGAAGGGCCCTGGATTGAGCGAGAAGTCCCTGGATCCGAATCCAGGGATCCGGAACTTGTTTCGCGGGAGCACGGAAGCCATGAAATGTCCGACGGGCAGCGACGCCACCTGCACGGAGATCTGGGTGATCATGAGCGGCTCCGTCCGGTAGGAGAAGAACTGGTTGAGGAAGGAGAGGAGAACGCAGGAGACGAGTCCGATCGACCACATGCGGAATGTCCATACGGGTAGCGTCGGATCGTCGGTGTTCGTCACCGTCAGCCGCACCTCCTCCACCGGCGACTCCTCGTCCTCGTTGCTTTCTTCTTTTGCTGGAGGCGTCGGTCCCTCGATTTCCAAAGCACTCATGGCGGGCGGAGGGGCGCGCGAGAGAGAGAGATGGGAGGTGACGGAGGTTTCCAAGGGCGGGTGGGGTTTTAGACTTTTAGTTCGCTAATGATTTTTGGATACTCCGTAGGTCCCTGATACTCGATATGCTTGTGGGAGACTCCTCGTTCATCGAGTTTTAACTCCCGGAGATTCGGTTCCGTTACTTACCGCAGGACTAAGTTTTTCTTTTATAATCGGTCTCCTTAATCCCCTCCATGCATTGGCGTGTGCTTGTCGTTTTAAAATTTCAACAAGAAAATAAATTTTGGCTAATATTGCTCTAGATTCCCTGAACTTTCGTCGGCTTTAACGGTGGATCTAATTAGTGGCAGCTGAAGATGGGCAGGCCTAGGGTTAGCCGTGGATCAACTCTATTTATTTTTCTTATCGCATGAGAAATTATATTTTTTTCTAAATTTAAAAAATCCAAAAAACCTAACTACACATGTTTAAAAATTTTCAAAAAAAGAAAAGAAAAAGTATATGCATGGGCTTGATCCAACGCAAAACGCGTGGCTGCCCTAGCATGGGTTGAGCACCGTCGCCCGATTTCATTCATATGACTGCAGCATGGCATTATGCATGCATCTCTGTCCTCTAGATTTTAGGGTTTACGCCGATCATGTCGGATTAATGAATTATGCATTGAATCCCTAGCTAACTAGTTACTAGCTATGCTACACTGGAAAATTTTTAGAACTACTTGATCTTCGAACAATCACGAAGATATGGCAGAATGCAGAGATCATATAAACGTCGTCCTCTCTTATTAAGTGGGCCAGCGTATATCTTCTTTACAATCTTTTCATAAACGTAAAGTTACTTTTACTGAACCAAACTGATTGAAATAATCTAGAGAAATTTTCCAACGTCAATCATTGATGACATATTTTGATATTATTTATTTAAGGATGTATTTTGAAAATGATAAAACTTTTGGATGAAAAAATTTCGGTGTAAAAGTTGTTAAATTGATAGAAAGTAATATGATATAATATGGGTAATGACAATAAGCAAAAGAAAATAAAATTAAAATAGATGAGTTAGTTGTATAGATAATTGTATAGAAAAATGTAAAAAAAGAATTAAAAAATAAAATAGTCATAGAAACTGAAAAATTTTACTTATTGATAAACACCATCTAAGTCTGAAGTTTCATTCAAATAAAAGATTTACATATGATGCTTTTGCTTATATATATATTCTTGTTTAAACTATGAAAAATACTTAGGTTTATTTATATATACGTTAAAATGTAACGATATTTTATAAGTTTATTTATACATGTAACTACGATAATTTAGATACTTAACTGCTAAAATACAATTTTAATATTAATAATTGACATTAAATTATTTTATTATGCTAATTTTATGTATACTTAGATGGCGTCATGCACAAAAGTACTAGATAAATGATGGAATTTCGAGATATACAAAAGTTAGATTTAATAAGTAATATTAATTTTATAAATACCAAATCTGAACTACTGCAAAATAAATCTACTTTTTTATTGTTCCACTTGAAAATTGTATTTACAACTCAATCTTGTAAAGTAAGTATTTCTAATTTTAGCTTAGGGATTATTCCACATAGGAGACTATGCTCTTAAAATGGAAGACAAAGCTCCTCACCTGAATTCTGAATTCGATATTGGGACAAGTTAGGATATTTGGCAGAAAAACGAGCAACAACTGGGCTAACAAGGGAAGGCTCAAAGTAAACTTTGTTAACCGTGCCGAGTAAAATATAAAAAAAAATTACAGTCGAGTTAAAAATATAAAGATAAAAGATTTAGAAATCTATCTTGTAAAATTAACTTAAGCCATGTAAATTTCATATTTTGACATTTCAAAATTTGGTTGTAATATTTTAACGGAAGTACTTCTATGAAACTCTTTTTCTATATAACTCCTCTTCATTTTCAATATTTGAAGGGTTAATGAAAAATTCACTCCATCTATTGTGTTTAATATCACTTATAATATATGAAAATCTTTTCACTTATCTACTATCATTGTATATGGGCCCTATCTATAAACATATAAAATCCACGTAATAAAATGATTTAATGTTAAATATCAAATTTTAAGTTGTATTTTCAACATATGAACCATCTAAAATATTATTACCATATGGTAAATGATTCTATAAAGTAAAACTACATTCTAATACATATGTGAATGGATCTAAATATTTTTCTTAATTTACACACGAATGTACTTATTTTCGAGCAAATGCGACCTATGTATACATTAGATTTGAATGAAACATGGTTTTATAACTAAACAAATGATGTTAAATATAACAAATTGATTAGATTTTCCGTCAAATATCAAAATTTTAAAATTTAAGGATGTCACACGGAATCGCTTAACGAGGATCCCATATTTTAAAAATTTGTCAAGACTTTATCTTAAACTTGAAAAATAATGGGGACATTAGATACTAATTAATTAAATTATACCGTCCAGGGAAAGTGGAATGAAAGATGGGACCTCGTGTAGCTGTTTTAAACTTTCAGTGCTGCACAGAAAGGTCGACATTTGACACAGTACTTTTTTATTATTTATATTTGCAATTATTTATCTTTACTTTTTAAAAAGATTATTTTTCATTTTGTCTCTCATCTCACTTAACAATGGCAAGTTTTTATCTCTTTCTCTTCGTAATACACTGCATCAAATACGAGATATCCCAATAAAATACACTTGGAGCTGCGAAATTTTTGGGTGTTAAGAATTTAAAATTTTGGGTGTATTTTGTTATTTAATAAACCTTTTGAAAGAAAAATTTTTGGTGAAAAGTTCTTAAAATGAGAGGAAGTGATGGACTAAGATAGGGATATTAATAAGGAGTAAAAAAAAATAAAGTTACAATGGATAATATAATTATATGAAAATTTTTCAATAATGATTGAAAAAAGTAATCGTATAGAATTATGCGAAAAAATAATTGAAAAATAGAATAGTAATGGAAAAAAATTTGTACATTAAAATTTTTTGTTTTGATGACTATCCCCTAAGATACGCATCAAGGGACTATTTAAAAAAACAAAAATGTAAAATCTCCGAAGATTAGAAAAAGGGATGTTATGGAAGATGTTATGGAAAATTATCATTGAAAATTTAATGAAAATAATTTCTCTTTATTCCCTTATTACCAATTCTGAATTTAAAGATAAATATGTTAGGCAAAAAACAGTAAAGACAGAATAAAAATAACCACACGGCAGATAGGGTAAAACCGTAAAAGTAATAAGAAAGGAAAACTTATCCTTAAGAAGGGGAATTAATGTGAAGATAAATGTGTAAAACAAAATATCTTAAAATAATTGAAGAAATTGGGGCTGTTGTCAACTTGTCGTAAGTTGATGGTCCTCAAAAAAAAATTATGTGAAGAGTCACAATAGAAAATTTCTCAATCATCATTTCGGTGGCCAGGTATCTCGCCTGAGAAACGTGAAAGTTAAAATCACGTTGGACGCTCTGTGCGGAGAATTTCAATGTTTGATACTGCTTTGTAGGGATAAAGCGATCTGGAATTCTGGATGTGTCCTGGTACTGGATGGGGCCATTTTGATGATAGGATCAAAAATTAATTATTCATATAATGCGACATAGTTTATTTTAATATGAGAGTAAAAATTATTTGATCAGAGCAAATCGGCCACATGTGTCTACAAAAAACACTTCAAAAAAATAAGAATTTTGCGCTTAAGTATATTTAAGTTTCAATGTACTAAGGCATTGAATTACTTCTCATATATATATATATATATATTCATAAGTAAGTTACAAAAAGTCGAGATACATTTGACAGATGTATTATGATATAATAATAGTATATATAATTATCTTTCTACACGTACTATTATTTTTAAATGTTGAAAATACAATTTTTAAAATTGATATATCAATCAAAATCTTTTTTTATACAAATAGAATTTTTTTTTTTAAAGTGTGAATGGAGATAATTACTCCAACTCAGAATCGAGATATAACCACATTCATACACACTGATGTAGTGATGTCAAACAATTTGATTGTGTAGGTGTTGACATATGAGACAGAATATTACACACGTTTGATTTTCATGATTTTAAATTTCCTTGCTACGTAAATGATTTAAAATAGTAAAATTTACATCATCGTTAAGGTGAATCAAAATAAATGGGATAAATTACAGAGCAGCGGATAGCTCAAAAAAATATTATGGCGTACGTCCTTCAGTAACGATTTTTGAATTCGTTAAGCTTTATACATATCATGTTACTTCAAAAATATTTATCTTTAACTGATCTTTTTAATAATTTTATTTGTTATCATCGTTATTTTATTATCATCATCAATCATTCGTTATCAAAAGGCATATTTTGCTATCTTATTTTCTATCTACTCATATCAACATACATATCCATATACAGCGAATTACTTCTGAACGCCACTCGTATCCCCGTGAAAGACTTGAATAGCATTGTCCTATTTTGGGCATCCCAACTTTTTCGTTTCTCCTTAAGAGGAAGAAGTGGCGGGGAGGGTTGTGGCACGGCACCACCTTAACACTTTAATTTTGATCATTTATTACCGGTCGTAGACGACCGAGGTTTTTGACCATGATTTACAGCCGTTCGATCGTGCGAGGTGCATCACAATCGTCCGATTGAAGTTCAAATGCGCGGTTGCCAGGCACATTAATGCATTGGACATTTTATTAGTAGGTCACTCTGCTAGCCACATGAAATTTTTCGGAGACCCCCCTATACAAAATCACCAGCAGCTTTTGCCTCCCTCCCTTGCTCTTCTCCCTTTCTTTTCCAATAAATAATGAACTGAAATTCCCAGACCTACCTCCAAATTATTCACCCTTGTCGTGCTACAGCCACCTTGCCTCTAGCCGTGTGCACTGTCGCTTATCTCTTCACCGCTTCTGAAGCCATGAAATCCCCATCTTATGCACCATCCTAAAACCAATTCTGGCATTAGAAATCACGACTGGCAATTATTTACAATCGTCGATCCTAAATTTGCCTTGATTGCCTTTAAGAATTGCAGAAATTACCAGCGATTTCCCCTATTGCAACCACGGATTTCGAGCTTCAAACTTTTGAATT
The DNA here is from genome assembly GCA_030490835.1 of Annona cherimola. Lineage (NCBI taxonomy): Eukaryota > Viridiplantae > Streptophyta > Magnoliopsida > Magnoliales > Annonaceae > Annona > Annona cherimola. Next base: position 97,149,428 of record CM059973.1, on the reverse strand, counting down.
TGTCATCGGCCTCAGACAAACAACAATGACAAAATCAAGAAAACTGAATTGGACAACAATAAGTGGCAAAAATCCTCCATGATCAATGAAAACTCGTTGCGAGCTTCTACGGCCGCAGACATCCGGGCGAAAGCAATTCACAAGCAGGATGTCGGTATGGATGTGGGTGTAGCTATTGATACGAACCTGCACCGACAAGTGATTTCTAGCAGCTGCAGCGTTGAGGAAATATTTTGTTCCCACTGGATAGCAGTGCACATTTTCCAGCTCCCCAACTGCACGTAGTTCAGATTTGTAGGATGCAACAACGAACGCAATGGGCAATCCATATTTCATATTGTCTCGTGCATCGTAGCATCCCTGAACAAGGTCCACCCAAAATTCACCACTCACTTGTGGTCAATTCAATCGAAAATTCCCACATATGAATTACAATATATTGCAAAAAAGAAATCACAAGGTCCAGAATAAACAAGATCTTAAATTCCATGTGGGGGGTCAAAAGTCAATTTCCAAACTCATATGGCTTGGTAGTTGGGCGGGTGAATGGTTGGAAAGGAAAGTACATTTTCTACGTATATACTGGACTTATTAAGAGAGGGTTTCCGAATCTTGTTTTACTCTAATGGACTCTTCAATCTGGCTCCACTTAATCGAAATTGGAAAAGGGGAATGTTGATCTCTTTGTTTTCTTTCAAAGGGTTTTATTGAATAGATTCGGATCACCGAATCTCTAATGTATGCGAGCAAAGTAGGACAGAGATTTCGTCAATCACCCACAAATGCAAAGAAAAATGCACAAGGAGGGAGAAGGAGAGGGATAGAGGGAGGGAGAGAGAGAGTGTGAGGCTTTTACGGAACTGTCGTTGAAGCTTAGAGCGGGAGAGAGGAACTAGAGGAATGAGAGAGAGAAGAGACAAGGGCAGAGAGACGTGAGGAGGGAAGGGACTGAAGCTGCAAAATTCCGCCTAACAGGGGCCTACCTACAGAATTTTAGCAGCATTAATTAGGCTCCAGCTAGGGGTGGGCAGTGCTGGAAGTGGTGGATGCTGAGCCCGAGCCCGATTTGAAATTGGTTCGATTTCGAGTTAATAAGGACCTTAACCTCATCAAAATGAACCCGACTTGACTAGACCCAGATAAAAGGCATCTGTTTCCCCCGATTCCCTCCCTGCCCTAACTTTGGAAGTGGAGAACTCTAGTCGACCTGTCGAGTGTCGACCCCTACCGACCAGACGACTGCAGCCACCTCTCCAGTCGCTACAGCTGCACCTGTCTTCTTCGGTGCCGAGTGCCGACGACCATCACCCACCAGCTACTGCTTCTTCCCGCAGTCTAGCTTCTTCCCCAGTTGCTGCCCCATCGGCCATCGCATCGCATGACCTTATTGCAGCCATGTTTCTTCTCCAGCTGTGTCATTGTGCACCAGTCGTCTTCTCTAGTTGTGTCAATAACTGTTACAGAGCCTTTTGCTTTTCCTGTAATTTTCAATATTTTCTTTTCCTTGTGAAATCAACGATAAGCTCGTTAACCATGTAGGATTGCTTATAAAATCAGAGGCTAAAGGATTCAAATAGGCTGAGGACTACAAATGACTGACTGTTTGATATTTAAGACTTTTTTTCGTCTGTAATTCCCTGGGAGAGGATTATAAATGAGTGAATGAGATCAGTATTAAGGAAGGAATTAGAATGGTCTCTTTTTTATTTTTTTGATGCATTTTTGTTTTTTTTTTCAAGTGCAGGCTATAAATCTTCCTTGCTGGCGGCACCACTGCAGCTACCCTCGGCAACCACTAAGCATTTGATGGTCTGAGCCACCCTCACTGTTGTTAGAGTTACTAATAGTTCATTGATTTTGATGAGGCAATAAACTAATAATCATTCCATTTATTAATTAGATATTTAATTGCTTGCAATTCCAAAAACTTATGTCATTTATTTGTGTTTATAGTAACTGTTGATAACTTGATATGCATTGATTAATATTTGGAATTAGTTTGTTATTACTCTAGCATTGAAATTCACATGGACAATTTGTGTTTATATATTATAAAAAATGATATTTAGGTGATCAAATCAATATAGATAGTTCAAGTAATATGCAAGACAAGATTAACTAACCAGAAATCAACAGTGGGAAAATAAAAAATACGCTAACTGTCTCAAACGCCGTTGATCTTACAAAAGGTTCAGATGCAAATGAGTCTCTTCCTAAAAAAGAAAGGATATAAATTTTTATCAGCAGTTTGGGATGAATTTAATAGTATTTTGGATGAAGATGAAATTAATGCAAGACAAGGGCAATGAAGACAACATTGGAAGATTAGAATGTTTATTTCTATTGTGTTGTAATGTGAGGACCTAAGTTAAATGTTGTAATTTGGTTATTCGAACCTAAGACTTGTGTTGAAGACTTTGAGCTAACTTGGATGTTGTGATTTGGAGTTGGATGCTCGAACTTGATGTAATTTTATTTGTGTTGAAGACTTTGAGCTAACTTGGATGTTGTAATTTGGAGTTGGATGCTCGAACTTGATGTAATTTTATTGACTTAATATTATTGTAGTTTTTGGATGATTTTCTTTTATTGTGATTGATATTATAAGATTTATCTTATAATCAGATGTTAATATTGATGTCTATGATTGTGATATTAATGTTAAATTGCAAAATGTAAAACAATTGTACTTCTTCGTTCTCCAAAATATAACTATTATTTTACTTGATGTAAAGAGAATGCTCGAAATAGATTTATTTCTTTCTACTCTTAAATGGTATTTGATTTTTTCTTGTTTTCTTATAATAAATTGTTATTTAAAACTTTTTTATGTAATAGGTTTGCGATAAAATAAATATAAGATGAGTAATAAATACACAATGATAGGAGAATGTCAACTCGAAATTTAACCCGAGCTCGAATTTCAAACATAGAGTTAGGATTGAGGTTTACAAATAGTATTAATATTGAGGTTAGTGTTGAGATTTTACAAATAAGATTAGAGGTAGAGTTCAGATTTACCCCTCGCTCCAGATGCTGCATTTTTCTGAATATGATCGGATGGCTAAAAATGCGCCCACACGATCGAACGGTCCGAATGCTTGGTTGACAACAACGCCGTCTCTGACCGGTCGGAGATGATCACATGTCAACATTAAGGTTATAATAACTTGAATTTTGATCTTTATCAACCAGTCGCATACAACGCCTGTTATCGACCATGCTTCTCATCCGTTGGATTGGGCGAGCGGGTTTCTAGCTGTTGGATGAGACACGGAAAATGCGATAGCTGAGAGACGAATTAATGCGGGGTGTTTTCGCGCACACGCCCCTGTCAGGCAGTGATGCTCTTATCCCTCCTGGTCTTCTGTTTCTGCTTCCTTTGGCTCTGGATGCATTTTCCTGTACCATGGAGATGGAGGGAAGAGGACTGAACCCACCCACAGTTTCAGGCGTTTTCTTCATTAACGAAACATGCATAGATCTTGGCCGTGCACCGGCAATTTTGGTACAGGAGGGAGAAACTGAGGAAGCCTTTATATCAAAATACGTCTACAACTATCATAAAGAAATGAAAGCAATTATATTCATTGGAAAATATTCTTGAAGTTTCTTTCAGTGTTTATTCTTGTTGCTAGTTGTTTTGCAATTTCATGGGCATACTAAACTCAGTTTTTCATTCTATTTTTTGTTGTTAGAGGAGAAATTTGATTTTAGAAATTAGAGATACCCACACCAAATTAAAGAAACCCATTCCTCCTCCCGTGATAACTATGTCATAAAGATTGGAACTTTCAGCCAACAAATATACACCAGTAAGGTAAAATTGCAGATCTTTGAAGGCGTGAGAACATAATTCCTCATTTTGGTGGAACTGAAGATAGCTAGAACAAAGATGTAGCAAGTCACCACCCCACTAATCCAAAAAGCTGGCACTGAAATCAGCCCCTCTTCCTCTTCTGCTATCCTTCCTGAATTCGACGCTGAAATTCTACTACGGAGTCCCAGCAAACGCCCTTGGAAACTTCCAAAATCTCTGCCTTCCTTCCACCAACCTCAACAAGCAATTGTATGATAGATTTAAATACTTTAATTCGCTGAGTCCGGAGATGTTGCTCGCTGGAATCTAGCTGGACAGAGCATTGTGCGATAGATCTAAGATGTTCAAGCTCTCCATTTTCTCCAAGCTCGTGGGGATCTGACGCACCAGCAAGTTGTATGACAAGTTGAGATGCTCCCGTCGCTGCAAATTGATCAGCCCCTCGGCACCATTTTGTAATACTGCATTCAACTTCGCTTAGAGTTCTCACCAAGCACCCCGCTTGTTTAGGAATACTTTTCGCTGCATTCATTGCAGAACAATGACAAATAGTTGATAAAAGATAAAATGAAAGAGGAAAAGAGAGGCAGGAGAGAGAGAGAGAGAGAGAGAGAGAGAGAGAGAGGATTTACCAGGAGGGATAAGGGCACTACTGTCGGCACGGTGAGAGATCGCTGAAGGAAGGAGCAGGCAGGAGGATCGGGAGAGCGAGAGGATTTACCAGGAGGGATAAGGGCACTACTGTCGGCACGGTGAGAGATCGCTGAAGGAAGGAGCAGGCAGGAGGATCGGGAGAGCGAGAGGAACTAAAGATGCGGCAGGAAGGGAGGGCCCTGTCAGGCACGGGTCCTACCTGACAGGGGCATGTGCGCAAAAACGCTCTCCATTTATTCATCTTTCGGCTACCGCATTTTTTCGTATCTCATCGAAAGGCTAGAAACCCGCTGCCCAATCCTACGGATGATAGGCGCGGTCGATAACAGGCGTTGTACGCGTAAAGATCAAAATTCTAACAACTTATAAAAAATTTGATAGAGTGATTAAGAATGGATAAAATTTTTGATGAAAAGTTGTAGAGAGTAGAAGTTATCAAATGATGTGATATGATAGGGGTAATGATGAAAAATAAATAAGATAAAGTTGAAATAGATAGGTTAGTTGTGTTGGTAGTTGTGTAGAAATGATTGAAAAGTAAGATAGTTATATAGAAAATGTCAAAAAATGATTAAAAAATAGGGTTGCTGTGGAGAGTGAAAAGTTTTAGATTGAAAAGTTTTAACTTGATAACTTTTACTTATTACCAAACACACCCTTAGTTGGTAGGATAAACGTTTTCACAAAAATATTTTAGTATTTTATAAAAAAAATTATTTGTGGAAAACAAATATTCGACATGTAGTAAATGTAGACATTTTGAATTAACAGATAAAATAATTTATTATTTCTTTTACACTTTTATTAAGTGGATTCTATAGGCTCTTTACAAATATTTGATTAAATAAAACTTATGGTGCCTTGGTTGGTGTAAAAAAGTGTCAATAAAATGTGAAAAAATGATTAAAAAATAGGGTTGTTGTAGAGAGTGAAAAGTTTTAGATTGAAAAGTTTTAACTTGATAACTTTTACTTATTACCAAACACACCCTTAGTTGTGTAGGATAAACGTTTTCACAAAAATAATTTAGTATTTTATAAAAAAAATTATTTGTGGAAAACAAATATTCGACATGTAGTAAATCTGTAAATGTAGACATTTTGAATTAACAGATAAAATAATTTATTATTTCTTTTACACTTTTATTAAGTGGATTCTATAGGCTCCTTACAAATATTTGATTAAATAAAACTTATGGTGCCTTGGTTGGTGTAAAAAAGTGTCAGTAAAAAACTTTTCACTATCCATAACTGTTCTATTTTTATAATTATTTTTTCACATTTTCTGGTACAAATTATTTTATTTTTCAATCATTTCTATACAATTACTAATACTACTAACATATCTATTTTAACTTTATTCTCTTTACACATCATCATTACCTCTCTGTCATATTAAATTATTTTCTATTTATTTGATAACTTGTACCTCAACAACTTTTCATTAAAAAATTTTACTCTCAACAAAATACACCCAAATTTTTTTTTTAGACAAATAATTTTGAATATAACACGCATAGGGAATTTCAACATCACCAACGTGGATCATAATAAGTTAACATTGAACATCTTTAATGGCGTCGAAGTATAGAAGTACTCCCTAGCTTTCATTTCGAATATTTTCTGAGGGCTAAGCATCAGTGCTCCCCATTTCCGGAAAAGCTGGCCGTCGTTCGAACTTGGTTAGTGGTTGGCCGCGACAAGCGATAGACAACGACGAAAAACTGCAGCGCTTATGGGAGAGAGAATCTTCAAGTATACCACTTAGTTTAATTAAAATTATAAATATATTTATATAGTTTCAGAAATTATAAATAACTTCTATATAATTTAACTAAAATTGTAAATAATCCCACAACATTATAATAACATCATGACATAAGTATATTTGCAAAAATATGCAAACTATATAGGTGTGTTTTCAATTTCAAAAATTAATTGATATATTTAATTTTTGCAAATAACTCATACAGTTTAACCACGATTGCAAATAACCATAACCTCATTCCATGATGATACAATAGCGGCGTCATAATGGCATGGAATCATTTGCAATTATGGTTAAATTATACGGGATAATTTGCAATTTTTAAAACTATATGCGTATATTTATAATTTTAATCAAACTAAGTGGAAATATTTGCAAGTTACCCCTCATACAAGTGTAATATTAATATACTTGCCTTGAAACACTAGTTGAAAATTAAACTTTCCTACTCCTTGATGTTAAGATGTTTCCAAAATGCCAATGATGTCCTTATGCTCCATGTGCATTCATATGTAAAATTCTTAATCTATTCTACTATTTTCATTAAAAATATTATCTTAAATAAAATGCACGTAAGGTAAATTAAAACTCATATTTACAAAAGATTGCTTTCCCTTGTTTTTAATTTTTAAAATTCTTAAAAAAATTTAAACTATTTATCATGTTATTAGTGATAATTTTTATTGTAAACTTTTATTCGTTAAAAATAACATTTTGTGGGAGTGAATATATAGCTATTAAAATTTTCAAAAAGTATATATCATGGGGGTATTTGGCAAATAAATAACTTAAACAAAACTTTTCAATATCTACAATTACAATGTATTTTAATTATTTTTATATCTTTTCATACAACTAACGTATTTTTAAATTATTTTTACACAACTATCAATATAACTAATCTATCTATTTTTAACTTTATTTTCTTTACTCCTCACCATTACTTTTATCATATACTACCATTTTCTTTATCCATATTACATTACATCATTTTTCTCCCAATTTAAGCACTTTATAGTTTATACTAAAAAATTTTCAACAAAATTTTATCACTTTCCAAACACACCTGTAAACTAATATACAAAAGTTTGCAATACAAGTAAATTTTGAACTATAAATCAATATAAACAAATATTTAATTTTCAAGAAGAAGTTTAAAATTTAAAAACCATTAATAATAATGGAGCTTTCATTCTCACTGTAATTATTAATCATTATTCTTTCTTTTTTCATAAATCCGTTCGACCAGGACCTTGAAGACTATATTCTCACATTTTCAAAGTTAATTTCCATCACATTTATTAATGAGCAATCTAATGCAACCTCTTGATTTTTTGTTTTAAAAATATCTTTTAAATCTAAACCATTTATAATATTTATCCATGTGTACATTTTGAAAACCTTTTTATGGTGTATATTTTTTTGAGTATTTATATGGTGCATATATATATTTTGATGGCCAAGATCCCAGCGCTCTTTTGCCAGAGTCTCGAAGATTAACCAACGGCGCTAAGGCCGGGTTCTCTTATATGGTGCATATTTATTTGTTGAAGTTGGCAATATTCACTATTAAATGGCACTAAACAATTATAATATTTAAATTTTAAGATAAGTATTTCCGAAAAATAATAAATATATACAAATATTGAATATTATATATGGCTTAAATTTTAAAAGATATTTTTCTAAATGAAAAATTAAGAGATTACTTTTAAACTTACATGCAATCGGTTATTATAGATCGCTCCCCATATTTATTTACTCTCAATATTACGTGGAAACCAATTTCGCTAAAAAAAAAACAATTAAATATACGAGCTATAGATAAAGATGATGACACTAATCTATTTCCGGCACCTCTTAGCATTGCCTACATGCATCCAAACTTTACATGAGCAGATGATTTTTTCTTTTTTCCTAAAAAAAAACCTTTACGTAAGCAAAATTTGTTCAACAAGTGCTAGATTTCAGACAATCCAAATACATGGCTCCTGTTTATGTAAGGTTTGTGCCATTATGACTTCTATTAGAAAAATAGTTTCACCTTGTTTTGTCCTTTTTTTTTTTAATGGTATATCTTGTGTTTTCCTTATTGCAACCTTTATGTTGGATTGGATTATCCAATGTGTATTTAGTAAATCTTAAAAAAATTTCAATTAAAATTTTTAAATTTAAAACTTTTCACTTTCCACAATTATCTTATTTTTGAACCAGTTATTTACATTTTACTATGCAATTACATTGTTTTTTTAATTCTTTCAAAATAACTACTTATATAACTACCTTATATTTTTTAATATTATTCTCTTACTCTTTATCATCGCCCCTAACATTATTCTCTTTGTCGGAAAAAAACATTATTCTCTTTTGTCTTTATATTAGTTCACTTTTTTTATCTTTTCTTTTTTTAATTTTAGTCCCAAAAGCTCAAAGCTTTAAACTATTGTGAACTTGAAAGTAGTTCGATGGTTTAACATGCCACTGGGAGCAAAGTCTCCGATCCCCCTCTATTTTAATAATGATAAAAAAAGGTTCAAATCATTTCTCTCATAATGTCTCAAAGGGGACGTTATCGCCTGCTCCCGGGAGCAGGCAGCGTTCCCTGCTCCCGGGAGCTTATACCTATTTTTTTTATTTTTTATTTTATTTTTTTTATAAAAATGTTAATCCAGGTGTATTTAACATGTATATAAGTTTTTACCATTTTTAAATTACTTAAAATACCACTGATTTTCAAAAATCAAAAATAAATATCTAAAATACTCCAAAAATGGTAAAAACTTATATATATGTTAAATACACATATATTAACACTTTTTAGGAGAAATTTTTCAAAAAAAAAAATATGAGTATAAGCTCCCGGGAGCAGGGAACGCTGCCTGCTCCCGGGAGCAGGCGATAATGTTCCGTCTCAAAGACAACTTTTACTTCATTTGATGTATGTTTATTTACCAAATAAATTTTTTAAACAAAAACTTTTCATTATCTACAGTTACCTAATTATTATGATTATTATGATTATTTTTCTATTAAACCATCATACTTTTCAATCATTTCTACATTATTACTTATATAATTAAACTATTTATTTTAATTTTATTCTCTTTATTCTTTATCATTACTCATATTATATTATATTTTTTTATTAAAAAAATTTTTATTCAAAAGTTTTATTATTTTTCAAAAATACTCTTGACCATTTTCCACATAATAAATCTTTTTTTTATGCGATTGTCTCTTTTGTCAGATAAAATTTTTATTTATAGCCTTTGAGGTTTCCCAATGACATTCCACAACTTCGAACTTTCTCACTTTGTCAGAGATTTTAATAAGGATTAAAAAATTAAGAGTTGTTTGGAAAGTTGCAGGGACAGGTGGATGGGACCAGTAACTTTCTAAATTAATAATTATATTTTACATATTTATCTTTATACTCTAATTATTTTTCTTACCAACTACCTTTATCAAATCTATTTATTTAGACTTTACCACTTTAATTTTTTATTAATCACACAATTTTCAGAATATTTAATTTCCCACCCCTCACCTGACCCCATTCCACACCACAGAAATATTAATTACCAAACATCTCCCCAATTTTTATGCACACCTACCACCATTAGTCATACTATAAACGCTAACCTTATTTGCGTAAATTTCAAAATCTCATACGCTCATTTGCGAGTAAACGATTTGGGGCGTGGGGAAGCCATCTGGACGGGTAGAATCAGAGGAGACGTGGCCTGCACCTAGGATGGTCGTGTTCCACTTGCTTTGCGTACTGAAGAAAAGGAACTGACACTATCTACATTCAAAAGGTTAATATTTTGATAATAATTATAAATAGATACACGAAAAACATGATCAACGTCTCAGATCATATTTTATTAATCTTTAACCAGAGAAGATACTGAAATGTTCTTAACATATAACACGCGCGTTTCATTTATGAGGCTGAGGTGCATATATCCTTATGCGGAAACAACGAGGAAACTGCCTTTGTCCGGGACCGCAACCAAACACCCGTAGTTGTACAAATTGCATATATAATTCAAGTAGAGAACCCGGATCATGAAACTTCAATCAGATCTACACTGTTCAGATCAACAATTGACATTTTTACTTATATATTCTTTTCCAAAAAAAATATAATTTAGAAACATACGATTTAAAAAATTATAAAAATAGGCTCTAAAAATTGAGCTTTTAAGTTGCGGAACCAAAACCAAGTCTACAATATTTTAATTCATCATAGGCTCCGGTTGCTACTTATTGTTAATGCAAATGAATGGGTTGGACATCAAGAGAACATCTAAATGCACCCCCAAAGCCATACAATGACGATTGAACGGTTGTTATTCGTATTCCCGCACACGTCCTTGTTCTCGTTTTTGTCTCTGGTTTTTTGCCTCTGGTTTTTTGCTGGATCACAAATTGTGATGGAACACTTGATGAGCGGCTGAGATTTTACATTTAGGGGTCCAATGTCCACGTGAGGAGTTAGTCCGCTATGGTGGACTAATGCTTCCGTTGCTCCAGGCAGAACCGTGCTGCGGATAGAACTGCGTATTCAGGGGACGTTGTTTTTTCAATTTTCCGTCTATCCACTGCACCGGTTGCAGCCTGCAGGTGACTTCACGCATCCGGTTTTTGATGAATTGGTCTTCAGTCGATATTAGATTGCGATTCTGCGCCTTAGAAGTCAAAGGCAGCCGAGCAGGACTGGTTGCATTCTGCCGGACGAGAGGGTGTGAATATCAATTACATTGTCTTCCTTCTTCCTTTGGTCTGGTGATATGTTTTGGCAAGTTTCTTGCTCTGCGGGAGTGTGATTGGTTGAGGTACGCGCTTGCGGGAATTGGGTATGATGAATTTTTATGGAATTTACTTATATTTCGTGTTGTTTTCTTTTTTATGGGTTTCGTTGGTTGGCTATTGGTTTAGTGTTTGGTGGATTGAATGGTCTCTATGTGGGTGCCGGTAGTGAATCTGACGCGGGTTTCTTCCTATGCAGAATTGGGTTTTGCGGGGTTGGATCTGGTTCAGGTTGAGAATAGAATCTTTTGTGTTTTGGGGGGCACGAATTAGTTGGGATGATTGGGTTTCTTTTTTGAGTTGTTTGATATGTGATATGCGTGTTGGCACCTGTCATTTCTGTATTGATTTCTTTGGAGCGAGCAATATAGGTAAAAGCTAGGTGTTTGGTTTTCAGGCAGCTGTAAGACGTGTGTTTTGTGAATTGAGACAGTAAAACTACATATTGAAAGCATTACGAATCCCCTGAAATAAGCTTACGTAGTTTGAGAACAGGATTCAGAGGGTTCATTAATAGTTCTGTTGCAAGCTCATCTCCTTCTCCCCCTTTCGAGCATGGTGTTATATACATACTCATTAACTATGATTGCGCCCATTTTGAAAAAATGACTGGCTCCCATCTGCTGCATCATAGTGTTAAGACGGTTGGATTCAATTCGGGGGCTTTGAGTCCTGGGTCTGGTAAAGAGGAGGTTTTGTGGATATTTTCCAGTTAGCAACCATGGGATTCATTAGCACTGTCTCGTAGTGGCTCAACGGATTTGACAAGAAGTAGGTGCTACTCTTTTCTATGAATTCCAATCATCCAATTTCAAGCTCATTTGACTTCGAATTAGGTTTCAATAGAAGCCTAAGGTGCTCTGTTTCTAGAGAACAAGTGCGCTTATTATTATTCTGATTTGCGTGTTTCAATTGCCTCATTGTCTTCTTTATGTTTTCAGTTAGATATTCATTTGCGGTAGAAATTTTGGTATGAAGCACTACCTGAATGCAACCCTCCTCCATCCTTGGGATCTGTGACGAGTGCACAAAAATACTCTGGTACAAATAGATTGTATTCGACTTAAGTGCAACCTTCTGTCATCTTCTTTCTTTTGCATTCATGTGAATGGAGTTTCTTCATTATAGACTTCTTGTTGTCATCAATATTTGTTGAGATGCTTGGTCATCTCTGACCTAGAGAAAGTGAAGAAGTGAATAAGAAAATGCTTAGTAATTTCTTCCATTTCAATTTTATGATGCAACGAATGTACTGAAGTTCTTCTGCTTTAATATCCAGACATATTCTTTATATTTGGCCAACTACAAAGGAAAAACAAGTCAAGCGACATTTCTAATTATTTATTATTTGTTGGAACTTGTTCCGGAACAAAAAACTATGGATTCAGATGAAATGGATCAAGAACCCACTGATGGAACTCCTCTCAAGGAAATTCATCTCTATCAGAGCCATTTCCCTGGTGCTGTGAGACAGAAAGCTTACATATTTGATGGATCAGGGAATTATTTTACAAAGGAATGGGATCTTGCAGAAGGAAGAGGCAATGAATTCTGTTGGTATCATGTAGAACTTCCCAAGGGAAATCAGAAACTTTCATTGTCTGCACAGTATCTTATTGATGTTCTTTGCCCCCCTCTGAAACTCCAAGACATTCTTGCACTTGTTACCAACGGGCCATTTTGTGGCTACGTTGATGGGGCACTTATTTTTCGGGTGAATTCTCCAGGACCTGCTCCAAGCAAGTTTACCCTTAGGCTTGCTGCTAGAGTGACTGAGAACTCAATAATCACTGTATCTTTAGGCCGTATTCCCAGGCTGGGTTTCTCTCCTTCTGGTCAATCTCTACTTTCAGACATCCCAAGTATAGAGCATCCAAACATGGTTAGGGGTGACGAGAAGGGTAGAGGAACGGTGATTAAGGAACATGTGCTCGAATTTCTTTTGACTATGAATCACTCGGAGGGAGCTGATAATCCGGTGCCAAGAACCATTGGGAATCTCCTTGTCCACATTATTGATACGCATATGGATCACCTTCAAGATATAGTCACGGAGCTTGAGATGGAACTTGACACTGTCGAGCTGGAGATGGATAATGGTAAGCATTGCTTCACAAAAGTCTCAAGGCTTTGTTTGGGGCATACCTGAAATATCTTCATCCCGTGTAGTTACAATAATAGATGTCTTCATTCTCTAGCACAACATCACATTAACATGAACTGATTGTATCAGATGCCTAGGCCTCTAAATATTAACAGTTTTTCTTACTAAAATGAGAGCAGTTCTTTGCAAGCATCCATCAAACAGGGCCTGGACTGCCTCTGGGTTATTCATATATTCAATTATTCATCCATGTTGCTGTTCTTCTGTTCTCAATACTGCCCGTTGCTGATCCTTGTTCCTCAAAATGTTATAGTAACGTAAATACTAGGCTACTAGCATTATGTTTTATAATTTTTCAGAAAGCTATATCTATTTCAATATATTTTGGGGAAGTATAAATTTTTTCTTGATGGCCATCATTTAAAGGAATCTCTCAAAAGATTCATAATTACAAAGTGGAAGTGTTGTCTTTCTCAAAGTTGATGATCGCTTGTCAGATCACTCACTTTTCCCATTCTTTCCTTTTTTTTTTTTGCGTATCTTAATGCCAAATCTCCATGTATCTCTCATTGTGGTTGCTGGCACCATATCACAAATTTTCTGCAAGACTTTTGACATTTATAGGATTTCATAATTCCGGCTCACTTTGGTCGCACTTCAGTTTTGCTGCCCTTTGATTTTTCATTTTGGATCTAGGCATGTCTGTAGCTCACCCCACTTAGGTGGGAAATGGCTTATGATGATGGTGGTGGTGGTGATGATGATGATGGTCTAGGCATTTCTGTAAGTAGCTTTTCTCTTGCTAGTAGTTCAATTCAAAACATGATACTTAACTTCAGGTGGTTTTGCTACAAAGAAGGAACTGTTGGATGACAGAAGAATCCCCAAAATGCATTTGAATTTGCAGAGACTGCTGCAGGTATTTTCTTGTTGTCTCTGTAATTTGTGGTTCTTTCTGGTATGCATGAATACAAAAAGAATGAAAGGAGCAATATAGAACTCTGTGTTTTAACACCCTTCACATCAAGTTCTGGCATGCTTATAGGATGGTACACTTTTAGGTAACCAAATGGGCCGTTGATGACCATATTGCATGGTATTATAATGGTAATTGGTAACTCAATTATATGGAAACATCCCGTTCTAGAGTCCAAGAGAATAAATCCAAAGAATATTAGCAGAATTTGCACTGTTTATCATGAAATGAGACAAAATTCAACAACATGATCCATGCTAATGGGTTGTGGAACTAGAGAATCCATTGTGTTAAAGAAAACATTTTCATGGTTCCTGTGGTCAGCCTATCTATTTAAACCCATCCTGCTCCCATGTTAGAAATTTCTCTTTCTCCGATCATTACCCCATTGAATTGGGTTGCCATACTGTTTATTTTGTTATGATTGGTCATTAATTAATTGTTTGGACCATCAACTGTGGCTGTCCACAGTTGAACAGCTTTAATTGCTGGTCTCTAGTTCCTGGGTTGAGGTTTGGTTGTATGGGCTCAAAATGATTTCAGTTCTATCTGCCTAACTGTCTTGTTGGTATGATTGCTGATGAAATCAGATTGTTGCTCATGCTGAACAAGTATTGCCACGAGTCAAAGAAAAGTGTGCTGCAAAAGGTTGGCTGGCTAATGAAGACATAATCTCTCTTGAGGAGATCATTGGACATCTCAGGAGGCTGAAGGAAAATATGGGATTTTTAGATGGTAGGGTGACAGCTATTCAAGCAGGTCTTGACAGCTGGCAGGCTGAGCAGATAAACCGAAGGCTTTACTATCTGTCGTTTCTGTCTATGATCTTTCTGCCTTTATCTGTTGTTACTGGAGGTGAAATTTCTTTCCTTTCTTTTTAAAAATTTTAAACAACTTTCACATTATAGCAAGAACTTGCAAATGCCCATTCTTTACAGTCCAGCAAAGGAATGCTCCATATGATATTGTGGAGATGGGATGGGTTTCTTTTGGGGGATGTGGGACTGAGTTTTCCCAACTTTTTTATTCCATTCTTGTAGTCTTTGGAATGAACGTTGGGGGTGTTCCATGGACAACTCAAAGGGACCCATCTGTGAAAGATGGCTTCTGGAATGTCTTGTTGCTGTGTGGTGCAATGCTGCTGCTTCTGGTGGTTTGCTTCACTTTCCGGGCCATCTACACACGCATTTCAACTTGGACTTTGAGAAAACAAAAAACATTCAGACGATCTGCCTCTCTTAATAGAAAGTCATTCTTGGGGAGAACAAACTGCAGCAATGATGAACGTGCAAATGGGCATTATGTTCGAATTTGAATTTTCTTTTTTAATGGTAAGCTGTCTTATGTTCTTTGTTCCCTTTGTACTTACAGTCTATTCCTTGCGTTTTCTACTGAGTCATCTGCGTCATGTGTCAGACACACTTATCTTTCCATATGTTAGTACAATGTAATGTGTTTGGATGCAGGACTGAATGCAACTGTGATTACACGCCCCTTGAAACTAAAAATAGTGTATCATAGTTCATCTTGAAATTCATAAAGTTGTTGAATGCTATCAAGAAATTTCGAATGAACCTTTTGATTTAGGCTGTAAATCGAAACCTTTATACTGCTAACCTGTGCCTGAAATGGCATCTACATACGGATGCCGAGGTGTTTTTCTACCGTCTAAAATCTTTTGTATAATTTTACAGGGAAAAAAAAGTTACCCTCTCGCTCATTGCAGGAGATTCCAGCTTCTCTCTGGACACCAATTGAATGCTTCAATTGTGAAGCCAGGGCATAGTTGCTCTGAGCCCCCAGACGGAGGGCGGGTCTCATATGTTTCACATTAAAAATTCCTTTTTCGTTCATTTATTAATGTTCGCTGTTTGTCAATTGTAACTCTTTAAGCAAGTTTTGAAATGTATTTTTATTCGAGAATCTTTTGTACAGTTTGATCCCCCATTCTCTATCAATGCTTAAAACCCATTTCAAGGGATAGTATTGATAGATAAAATGCTCACTCGGCTTCTCAATTTCGATAGCGGAGCTTTGATTTCGCTATCTCTTCCTCTGTTTTTCCTTCTAGTGAGCAAGCGCCCGTCTCTTCTAAGTCCCTGACTCGGTTATTTTGGTTTGCTTTCAATATCTTCGCGGGTGATCGCTTTCATGGAAGTATTTCAATTTTCTAAATACCTAGATTTTGATGAACATGTTAGATTTCAAATGCCACCCCAGCTTCGATGCATGATAGATCACGTTTTTATAATTTCACACTTCCTTGAAATAGCCCAATATGCATTTAATATCATGTCATTAAAAATTGGCTACACTTTTGAGCATTTGGCTATCATATATATTCAAGACAGCAGAATGGAGTGTCGTTTTCAGTGAATATGTAGGGAGGGGAAGCAATTTGAAATGAGGGGAGCATACTCTTCTTGTTATTTGAGAGATGGTAACCATGGTAAAATGAAGTAATGAACTGCATTTATGGAATATTTTTCAAAATCTCAAAGGGTTTATATTAATTGCAGGGGGGCAACTTGCTCCCACTTTTCTCCATCATCCTGTAGATCCGCCCTGTGCCCGTCTTCGTGGATGCGCGTCATGAAAAGCGCCCGAGTAACTAGCGTAAAATTCTCTCTATTCTTAAAAATATGATATTCTCCGATCAACCTCGATCCAGCCCTCCATGTCATGCGCCGCAAACTCGATCATGGAAGTTTTCCATTAGTTAAATGCGATCGAGCTAGCAGGACGATAACAGTAACGGGTACACTGATTGCAAGGGAATAGTGTGCCCACCTGCTGCTGCCGTCTGCCGCCGCAGCCACATCGCCACCTCACACTCCTCCCCTACCTTTACCTCTACCTCTACTAGGGGTGTTAACGGATCGGGTTGAACGGGTTGGAGCCTAATCCTAATCCTAACCCATTTAATATATCTCAACCCTAATCCGTTTATTAACCCATTTAAAAAACTTCAACCCTAACCCATTTACAACCCATTTAATAAATGAGTTAACGGGTTGTTAACGGGTTGTGTTTGTTACTAATTTTCATGCTAAAAATCTTCAATAGAATTTATAAATTTAAATAAATTAAATAATTCGAAACTAACATACCTGAATTTAATTTATTTTAGCTTGAAAACATCAGCGCCAATCTCAAGTCATCTCTTTAATGTCAATTCCTGTTATAAATATTATATATATTATATTAAATGAGTTATACGGGTTGAACGGGTTGGACGAGTTAAATAAACGGGTTGGACGGGTTGCGAAGCCTCAACCCTAATCCGTTTATTTAATTAAATGGTTGAACGGGTTGGCGGATCATAACCCATTTATTCAAAAATCTCAACCCAAACCTATTTATTAACGGGTTGAACGAGCGGGTTAACGGGTTGACCATGACCATTAACACCCCTAACCTCTACCTCGTGTAATGTGCCAGCTCTCGTATGTGAGGACGGTGAGCACTGTCCTGATCCGTCTCCATCGAACTACGTGACTTTGACGGTTCGGATCTTCTATTCTTCCGAAGGCTGCGGACGTGGGCCTTTGTCGTTGGCGGCATACGTCAGCTGCATAAAAAGCCAGATGTAAAATGAATCGGACCGCACTCGGGCGAGCGCTGCCAATTTGCCAACGACCCCAGAGAGAGAGAGAGGCAATGGCGCTGCGGAGGCTCTCCTTCTCGTCCGTGCAGAAGCAGATCCGCCCTCTCTTCAACTCCAGTTCCGTCTGTTATATGGTGCTTTGATTTTCTTCCTCAAATCGCGTTTCGCTTTTATACTGCATTTCTCCTCAAGCTTATTTTCGTTTTTGTGATTTCTGCTGTTCTAGTCGTCTGTACCAAATGAAGCCGCATATGAGAAGCAAAACTCTCGCGCCTCAGTATGCCTTTTACGTTTTTCTGATTCTGCAGTTTTCTCTATCTTTCTCGTCATTCTATCCGTTTCAGTTCAATCTTCGAAATTTCACGGGTGATTCTTTTGATCAGTGGACGAAACAGCTGAACGCTCCTCTCGAAGTGGTTGACCAGGAAATCGCGGACATCATCGAGCTAGAAAAAGCTAGGCAATGGAAGGTTACTTCCCCCTCTAAATCTGATTCGTTTCTATCTTTTTGGTGTATTAAAGGCTGCGAATCTAATGTTCCAGATAATTAGGCTTTTTTGCTGTTGGAAGCACGATTCTATTGTGTTTGTCCATGCGGGATTCACGTTGAACTTCTGTTTTGTTGATCTCTTAACGTCGCTTAAGTAGTCTTTTCAGCAAAAAAGGGCACGAGCAGGGGTGGATCGCACAGCGAATGGTGAAAAAATATGGCTCTTTTGCTTAAAATTCAGTTCTTGTGTGATTCACCTGAGTTTTGCTATACTCTGATTCTGAGCAGATCGTGTTGTAGCCGTGAACTTCTCTAATGATATTTTAATAATGAAATTAAGTTTGCTGCATTCGAGCAAGTTGTTTGGCAGTTTACTGTGAGGGTCAGCATAAAATTCCCTGGCTAAAATAGGATAGTTGGGTTGATTTGGCCTGCTGATTGCTATCACGTTGTCTCCTTTAGGGACTTGAACTTATACCTTCGGAGAATTTCACATCCACTTCAGTGATGCAAGCTGTTGGGTCAGTAATGACCAACAAATACAGTGAAGGGTATCCAGGTGCAAGATACTATGGAGGAAATGAGTAAGTGCAGCTGTATTTGTTTATTTATTTTTTCTATAGATACTTGCACTTCATGAATGGCTAGTTCTGTTCCGTTTGTGGGTAGTACTGGTTCTTAAAGAAATGTTGGCTTTGCCCATCCTAAATGAGTAGGATCTTTGCCTGGTGGATCATACTACTACCACGAATGGTTGTTCTCCTGTTACTCAACTAACAGGCCCTAAAGAGATTATGCTTTGATGGAAAGAATATGTTTAACCAGTGTTACATGAAGAATGGGAAGGTCCAACAGGTGAACAACTCCCAGTGTGTTAGAGAGAATGTGTTCAATGCTGATTCTATTTAGGCTATTGCTATATATAATGTCTTTTATTTATTTATTTTTTGATTAGAATGTCTTTTATTTGTTTAATAACTATTTATTTCCTCTACTCTGTTCAGATTTGGTGGCTATAATTGACAAAATTATAATCTTGGACTCATTGAGGATGGCACGAATTTGGTGACTGATTCAAATATGTTATTGTTTCTAGGTATATTGACATGGCAGAATCCTTATGCCAAAAACGTGCCTTGGAAGCTTTTCATTTGGATCCTAAAAAATGGGGAGGTACTGTTGCGAATACATTCCTTGGAACCACTGCTTACTTACATATTACAGACGATTCTGCTGTACATGTTACAGATGATTCTGCTGGGTGCTGATTGTAGCAAATTAATATGGAATATAAGCTGTGGTGACTGAGCCGGCTGACTTGTGATTTCAATACTTCAAATGCTGATGAAATTCGTTTTGGTGGGTGCTGATGGTAGCAAATTAATATGGTATATAGACTGTGGTGACTGAGCCAGCTGACGTGTGATTTGGTTTTGATACTTAAAATGCTGTTGAAATTCCTTTTGTTGGCTGCTGATTGTAGCAAATTAGTATGGAATATAGACTATGGCGACTGAGCCAGCGGACATGTGATTTAGCTTCGATACTTAAAATGCTGATGAAATTCCTTATTTCAGATGTTTGAATGTGTCTTTCTCTGGTGACCAGTGCTTGACACAATAGTTTGTATTTGTGTTGTGATAATTTTGTAGGTTCTTAGGATTTTGGATCATTATCAAATGGGATCTTTTCCCAATTCCTTCATTTTTTTTTCTTGCTCGAGTCTCATGTGGCCAAGCATGTATTTTCAAGTTCAATTTTCTAGCCATTTTACTTTTGATGTTTACTTTTAGTATTGCTATCTTCTTGCAGTGAATGTGCAGTCGCTCTCAGGATCTCCTGCCAATTTTCAAGTTTACACTGCACTGTTGAAACCTCATGAAAGAATCATGGCACTTGATCTGCCTCATGGTGGACATCTTTCACACGGTTATCAGGTGCCTAGAGATCCAATTAGGACATATCATCTATTTATGCTTTCTTTCATTGCCTATGATACTTTAATGCGTTTTTAACCACAAAGTTAAATTCTAATGTGTTAATGACCAGGGGGATACTTATCCATGACTATCGAAACTGTGATATTTTAGAAGGTTATTGTCAAAACACAAAGATGTGGTTATGCATGTATTAGAGCCACAAGATATTGGAAACGTGAAGTAAGTTTGATGCCCTTGGAAGCATTAAACTTGCCATCTTTGCCATCTGCTATGTCTGCCTCAGTATGGACCCAAGACCTCATTTGGGAATTATTCTGATTTTATTGAAGAAATGGGAAGAGAAACAGCAAGAAATAGAAAGTAGGCTGGAAGCAGAGATGAGAGGACAATTGACTCCTGTCTGCTCTGGACAAAAAATAGTGATTAACCCATTCCTGTAAATTGTCCGCCAGATTGGCATTGATTGTTTGCCCAGACTTCAAATCTAATCATTTAAAGAATTGGTGGAACCAAGAAACCGTCAAATTAGTGATTTACTGTCTTTGTATTGCTAGAGTTAACTTTGTCAATTTTTTAGTTTTCAGAAAAATTGTTGACTTGGTAGACATGATTTATGAATTGTGCACATTTGAAGCATGTAAGAAAGAAAGTTTGGTTTCAGAAAAAATTTAGCAATTTCAGGTCCACTCAAATCTCTTTCATTTTCTGAGATTTAGGGGTTGATTTCCTGAATGCATCATTTTAAAAATTTAAATATGTTTGGTATATTCCATTGACTGCAAGTGTGATTTCAATTTTAAATGTGCTTGACATATATTGTTTGAAAAAAAAAACTTCCAATGAATGGTTCCAGGTACTACTGTCCTATCAAATGCTAGAATAACCTTTTGCCATTGTGCAGACTGACACCAAGAAAATATCAGCTGTTTCCATATTTTTTGAGACAATGCCATATCGATTGGATGAGACCACTGGCTACATTGACTATGACCAGGTATTTCTGTTTTTTCTCTCCTTTTTTCTCTTATTCCATTATGGAACAAATTGTCAATTTTTTCAGTAATTATGCTGTGGTAATAAATTCATGTGATGGTTCTAGACTTCAAGCAAGACCAATTGAAGCTAATCTTAGTTTGAAAAAACTGTTCACAAAAAAAATTGGTTCAAGCAGGTCAATTTATTTTTCTGCTGAAAACCATGATGCTTGGTACTTGGTCCCTTATATTGCATAAATTGTGCATGAACTTAGAGTAGATTGTGCAAATCGCAGTAGTTATCATGGGTTGAGCTGTAGCCAAAATTGTGTTGTCCCAGACTCCCTCCACTCTTTTAATGAAGATTTTAGGTGGAAGTCACTAATTTAGAGCACGGGGTACTTTAAATCAAGTTCCTTGATCAGTTTACACGACCTCTCTGTGACCCAATTGAATCTTTATTCACTGTTTATTGCCACCTTATGGTCATGGTCAAAAATTTTGATCCAGGGGGCATGTTGCTTATTTCATGCAAACCTTTTGTCCTCATGTATTCAATTATTAAAATATCTTCATCCATATCTCAATGGGGCATAATGACATGTGCAATGTGAGTAGAAAACTAAGATGGTCTTATCAGGAGAGATAATATGCTGAGTATCTGTTGAGAGCTGCTGGCTGGACTAACTGTATGTTTGTTGTTGATTTAATTAGTTGATTTCTCCCATTTCACTCCAATAAACCTACATAAACCATCTTTTGCGCAGCGGTCATATTCTTCATGAGGGAGAATTTTCTGCATGGAGGTTTTTTTGTACCCAATAATCACATGGATGCATACACCAGGCAAGCAAGGGATACATCATGAGTACCCGACAAGCAACTCAAGTGAACTGCCCTACCATCACTACTTAATAGGGACAAAAGAGAGAAGGTTGTGAAGGTGGCCTTTGTCCTTGTTAAGCATGCTTCTAGAAGATTTTGACTTTCTAGACATGATGAAGTGGATTGTTTCTGCTTTAAATGTGGTGCCATTAGTTCTCAAAAAGCCACCTTAGGAATGCGCACGGAGACATTAACCACAGGAAAATTTGCTCTATATCTTACCTTGTTATCACTGAACCATTCTATTTATGCAAACCTTGTGGCATTTGCTTCTACATTTTGCATTTCACCAGACTGGGTGAGCCAGCTCTCCATGTTTTTTGTTGTTGTCGCAACTGCATAACCCTCTTTAAGTTGGTTTTTCTTGCAGTTAGAGAAAAGTGCAACACTCTTTCGACCAAAACTTATAGTTGCTGGAGCAAGTGCTTATGCTCGCCTCTATGATTATGCACGTATTCGCAAGGTAATAACAGTATGCTCTTAAAAGATTCAGGGCACATTTTTATGCTGTTGTTTTGTTGCTGTTTTCCTTCTAAGAGATTCTGAAGAGTTCTTTCGTGGATTTGACAGGTCTGCGACAAACAGAAAGCTATCTTGCTGGCGGATATGGCACACATTAGTGGGTTGGTTGCAGCTGGTGTTATTCCATCTCCTTTTGAGTATGCAGATGTAGTAACTACGACGACACACAAATCACTCCGTGGACCACGTGGGGCCATGATCTTTTTCAGAAAAGGGGTAAAAGAGATCAACAAGCAAGGACAAGAGGTGAAGTGGCAGAATCTTGATCTCTCTAGTTAGCCCTTTTCCTCAAACTCTCTCTTTCACTGTATGCTGATCCTTATTACGTGGACTATTTCAGACACAGAATTAATTTTGCCCATGTCAATAATACTTTTATTCTTTGGTTTGGAAGGTGTTATATGATTATGAAGAGAAAATTAATGCTGCTGTCTTTCCTGGGCTTCAAGGTGGTCCACACAATCATACTATTGCTGGCTTGGCAGTTGCACTCAAACAGGTTCATGAAATACTTTTTGGTTCCAAAGCCAATATGTAAAGAATAACATTTCGTGCGTTCTTTGTTTTCTTTTTTACAAAAAGAAAAAAGGAGAGATTGTCATTCGTGGTTTCATTTTGACTATTATATAACTGCAGGCTACCACTCCAGAGTTCAAAGCTTACCAAGAACAAGTTCTCAGCAATTGTGCAAGATTTGCTGAGGTATGGTTTTCATATTTCTGTTTTTACCTTTGGAACAGAAACCAAAGGAAATCTTGCATTGGAGGCAATTGCTCCTGATTCTTCTTTGCATTGGTTATCTACTTAGAGGATGTTCCTTTTTTTTTTGGAAAAAAAATTGGGAATTTCTTTGTAGAGTTTGGTGGGGAAAGGCTATGAACTTGTTTCAGGGGGGACAGACAACCATCTGGTCTTGGTAACCCTGAAAAGCAAGGTTAGAAAAATATTCCTTTTATTTCCAGTACTCAATTTGAAATGCTTCTTCCAATGCCCAGAGGGAGAATAATGAATTTCTCAATATGATTCAAGACTGATTTAGTTGTGGGTCTTTTCTCTGAAGGGCATTGACGGCTCTAGAGTTGAAAAGGTTCTGGAGTTAGTTCATATAGCAGCCAACAAGAACACTGTTCCTGGTGATGTGTCAG
The DNA here is from genome assembly GCA_030490835.1 of Annona cherimola. Taxonomy (NCBI): domain Eukaryota; kingdom Viridiplantae; phylum Streptophyta; class Magnoliopsida; order Magnoliales; family Annonaceae; genus Annona; species Annona cherimola. Next base: position 97,125,729 of record CM059973.1, on the reverse strand, counting down.
CAATGGTTCCTGGCGGCATCCGGATGGGTAGAGGCTCTCTAGTTTTTTCAAATCTTATTCAAAGCTTGTGTAATGGAGCAATTAGGACTGATAGAATCTTTTTGACCATCCAGGAACCCCTGCCTTAACTTCTAGGGGATTTGTTGAGGAGGATTTTGTTAAAGTGGCTGATTTCTTTGATGCTGCTGTTAGCTTAGCTTTGAAGATCAAGGCAGAAACCAAAGGTGCATGATTAACATTTCAAAGAAATATAACTCTCCTCATTTTCATCAATGAAATGTTGTTGGTCCATTACCCGTAATGAAAATGGGACGATCAAGTATCTTTTCCTTAAATCATCACAATAAATGACGATACCACTACCCACAACGGAAATGGTATGATCATGCATCTCTACTATGTCGTCTTCACGAGGCTTTGATGGGTTCCATACCGGTAGAATGTACATCCGTGTTCATTCTGTTTCTTGTGATACTGTGTGATGCCAATATTGACTGAGATATATTCATAGTGTATCCAGAGTAGATTGATCTATACACATCTCTGCACATGAATGCTTGCTGTTTGGTTTACTTGTGTCAGATTTAATACATTATGGTGTTTGATAATAATTCAGGTGGGTCAAAGTTGAAGGACTTCCTTGCCACAATTCAGACTGATACTTCAATCCAGTCCAAGATTGCTGAGCTTCGTCATGAGGTGGAGATGTATGCAAAACAATTCCCAACTATTGGGTTCCATAGAGAAACAATGAAGTATAAGGATTGAAGGTTATCTCTTATTCTATACGTGGGTTCTTTTTTCTGACTGGTTTGATAGTTGACAACAACTTGCCTTTAAGACTGAAAATGCTGGACGCTTTCCGCTTAACATCATGTATGATCATTCTGATCTACTCAAGGATGGTAAGATGGTTTGTATTATTGAACTCAATATGGGTCTTCATAATCTGAATATGTCGATGTATGGCTGTATAAGAAAAAATGCCAAAAAAGATAGAAAGAAAAATTATTGGACAAACTGGATTTTCTTTTTATTCATTTTATATATACCAAGCCAGATAATATTACAAATCAGTACATGCACAATCCTCACAACACAGAGGAAATTCTATAACACATCCACCACTGGGGGGAATTATAATACCCCCACCATGGGGCAGGGGGACGAGATTCGAACCTAGGTTCGGCTAGCAACAGCGCCAGGGTGCTTACCATTTGGCCAAAGCTATGGAAGTGACAAACTGGATTTTAATTCAACTGTTTTCCCTCTTTTTTTTCATACCAGTTTTGCTGCTGCACAAGGGGCAATTTTCTATGACCTTTTTTGAAAAAAAAAAAGGAAAAAAAATTAGACAAATGCATCCAACTGAGATCTAAATGGGCTCTTTAATGAAAACATAAAATTAAGTGATAGTTGATATTAGTTTGAAATTTGTTCAATACATATTTTCTGGCACTCCAGCTTACACATTGAATGTTCAGAATAGGTTGGGTGACTTGGAATGCAACTCGCCTCAACCCAATCTGCATTTTACGTTGCTTGACCAGTAGTGATATCCTTTTTCAATCAAGAATTTATATGAAGATGACGTTCTGTTTTCTTTTCTTTTCTTCCTCTTCTTCTTGTTATTCATGTTGATGATCCAGTTGCTATCAGACTGTCTATTTGTTTTCAAGCTGGCAAGCATCCATTTGTAGTTGAATATTTGATGATTATGATTGTTGGTTTGCAGTATCAGGCATCCAAAACATGTTAAAGCAGACAAAAGGTCTAGATAACTGAAACGATCTCAGGCATTTTCTTGGTCTAGTTCCACCTAATACAATCTCAAGTTTTCCTTTATTTTATTATTATTTTTTGTTTAGGCCCTTTAAATTTTTTTTGAGGGGCCCTTTATGTTATTTTAGTTGCACCGAATACGGTGAAATTTCATGATACTCGGTATGACAGAAAACACCAGTAATCTCTTCCTAACCCCACTTCCATGGTGCTATCATTTTCTGTCGCTACCAATATCTCGTCCCATTTAATACTATTGCTGTTTTCTTTCAGTAATCGATTAATTGGTTACTTGTTTGTGGTGACAGGTACAGCAAGCATTCCTGAGGAGATCTTACATGAATTCAGGCGAATTTGTCACTTGTGAGTCAGCGTGTCTGATAAAGTGAGAATTAGTATGAGGAACAAGAATGCAAAAAGTCCATATATTAATTACCCATTACCTTATTTTCCTCCATTTTTTACCCATATATTATAATAATTTTCTCATATTTTTTTTCTACAGCTACCCTATCAATTTTTACTTTATTTTGGTTTTACTCCTATTATATCCATTCCATCCCCCATTCCCATTCTCACATTAAGAAACGGACCCTAAATACCGTTTATTATAAATTCCTCTGATAGACTGTTTGCAGCTTCCCTTTGAACTGAAAATACATCTGCCGTGGATCATGGTATTATTTCGATTGTCTTTTGTGCAGCATCTCTCGATCTTGTCTGGGCGAAGGTCCAATAAGGATTTACGTGCGACAAAAATGAGGATGGCTGTTGGGAAAGAAATAAGTGGCACAGATGTAATTTCAATTCTGTGTATCGTGGAATGATTGTGCTGTTTACGCAGTCTGTTCAGGAAGGAAAAAGAAAAACATCTCTACTAAATGCCTTTTATTTTCTTAGTGAACAAAGAATCAACTAGTCCATGTTTGGTGTGTTAGGCATCCTTGCTGTGTCGAGGGTTGCGCTTCACACTTCTCAGATGCCAAATTGTTGCCAGCGTGTGGAATCTGTTCCAGTCATCGTCAAATATATGCGACTTTCAGAGAAAAGGGGGTGAAAGAAATCTTGTTGGGTCGAAGCCAACGAACCCCAATCCTATCTCTAAAATTCCAACGTAACGCTGTCTAAAAATATTTTCAACCTCAATCACAATCTCATCTTTTCTTGAAAATTGTTGGTTGGTTTTGGGTTGCGGAATTAGGTTATATATCGGGCTGATTAAAATTTAGAGGCATTTATGGATCTAGTCATGCCTTGAACCCTTAATTGAGGTTTTACTAATGCTTTTCGAAATGTTTTGAAATATTAATGTGTTATCGAAATATTTTTAATTATGCTTTATCAAATAAATATTTTTAATTATGTTTTGGATGGTGTTTAATATCATTTTTTTCATTTCACAATAGGAGATTCGAAGTTCAAACGTCTTTTTTTTTAAAAAAATAAATAGGTTGTTTATTAATTTGAAATCCAAATTTTCTTGGTTCTTATGGAAATATTTTTAATGAAATACGAGATTTTTTTTTTGTAAAATTTCTAAAAGTATATAAATTTGCATTTTATAAGCAAAGGTTTCGATATATATACAGATGCCTTTTATACTTCAAATTTTTATTTTATCTTATTTTTCACGAAAAGCTTTGTAAAGTTGCAATTTTAATGGAATTTTAAACTTATAGTAAAGATGTTTAGTGATTATGTTAACTTGAGCCCACCTTAAAAAGTCCATTTAAAATACTTTTTTTTTGCTTTTTCTTTATACATTTGTTTATCTAAGTGTATTTAACATAAATTAAATTTTACCATTTTTTGACATATATTTTTGAGATTTTTAAAGGTAAAGGTATTTAATATTCAAAAATGGTAAAATTTGGTTTATATGTTAAATGTATTTAGATAAATAAGTGTATGAAGAAAAAATAGAAATAAGTACTGTAAATGATTTTTTTAATGTGAGCTATACAAAACATTTATTTAGTCTAAGCTAATAAGATCCTTCTTCAGTAAAGATTACTTTATGACAATCAGCCCAAGTGGTAAAATGCGAGCATGGAGCTATGGATTTAACTTCCATATTCTAACCACCCACAGCTACACTTCGACCTGCCCAACAGGCATCTGGCCCAATAGCTAGGCTATTATCCATTATCTGGTGCCATAGTTGCAAGCACAGTAATCTATTATACTACTGATTCGTAATAGGATCCATGTCTAGGTATATATATCAGAAATATTCAGGTGCAGCGACACTGAAATGGGTCTTACATGATCATAAAATCATAATTGTGAATCATTTGCTATAAAATTTATATATAGATAAATGATTATATAAAATTTCATTGTATTTTAATATGTGTGGAGTCCATTTTTGATCAAATGTGTGGCTGTTCTAGCTATACTGGAACAACTCTCTCTATATATACATATATGTATATGAGAAATATTCAGGTGTAGTTCACTGCACCACAATTACAGTGCAGTTACCTCAAAATGGACCCCACATGATCATAAAATTATAATATACTCCACCCATTGTATTTAAAATTATGTATTCTATTACCATACCAATTTTCATCCCAATTGGATATGCGTATGGACTCTATCTGAAAATGGTATAAATTCAGCGCAATAAAATAGTTTAATATAAATAATAAATTTAAAGTTGTTTTTTCAACATGTAAATAATTTGCTATAAAATTTATTTATGAATAAATGATTGTATAAAGTATCAATACATTAAAGTACATGTATCGTTAATTATGGTGTAGCTTTCCCGCATAGGAAAGGTTCTCGTATATATATGTAAAAATATATAATTTACACATGAATATATATATATATTTTTGAACAAATATGACCTATAAACATACTTGATTGGGATGAAATTTGGTTTCCTGATCAACAATAATGTTAATACAATGAATGAATTGGATTTTCTATTAATGATCAAAATCTTAGATTTTGAATGAGTTACATGAGTTCGCTTCTATTTAACCTGGATATGTGTATGGACCTCATTTGAAAATGGCACAAATTTAACGTAATAAAATAGTTTGATATAAATAACAACTTTAAAGTGGTTTTTTCAACATATAAACCATTTGCTATAAAATTTATATATAGATAAATAATAGTATAAAGTTTCATTGCATTTTAATATGTGTGGGGCCCATTTTTGGGCAAATGTATAATTGTTCCGATGCAGCTGCACTATTGCACCAGGACGACTCTCTCTCTATATATATATATATATGAGAACTTTTGCATTGGGCCCAAAATGAGCCCCACATCTACTTAAATGTAGTGATACTTTATACAATAATTTATCTATATATAAATTTTATAGCAAATGATTTATATATTGAAAAAATAACTTTAAAGTTATTATTTACATTAAAATATTTTATTACGTTGAATTTGTACAATTTTCAGATAGAGTCCATACACATATCTAATTGGGAAAAAAATTGGTATAATAATAGAATACATAATTCTAAATATAATAGGTAGTGTAGATTATAATTTTATAATCATATGGGGCCCATTTTGAGATAACTGTACCGTAATTGTGGTGCAATGAAGCTGCACTTAAATATTTCTCTTTCTCTCTTTCTTTATATATATATATATATACAGTCCTGCTTCTATGTAACCGGGTTACATAGAAGCAGATCCATGTAATGCCTTCAAAATTTAAGATTTTGATCTTTAATAGAAAATTCAATTTATTTATTGTATTTAACATCATTTGTTTATCTAGGGTGTGTTTGGTAATAAATAAAAGTTGTCAAATTAAAATTTTTCAATTTAAAATTTTTCACTCTCCATAATTACCCTATTTTTTAATTATTTTCTCACATTTTTCTATACAATTACCCTATTTTTTAATCATTTCTACACAACTACCAACACAACTAACATATCTATTTCAATTTTATCCTATTTATTCCTCATCATTATCCCTATCGTATTACATTATTTGACAACTTTTACTCTCTACAATTTTTCATCAAAAGTTTTATCCATTCCCAAACACACCCCTAGGAGACCATGTTTCTTTCAATCAAGTATATTTATAAGCTACATTTGTTCAAAAAATACATATTCATGTGTAAATTATAAAAAACACGTAAATCTATTTACACATGTATTACAATGTAATAGTACTTTATAGAATAATTTATTCACATAGATATTATATTTTAGACAGTCTATATATCAAAAATACTACTTTAAAATTTATATTTTAACATTTTTCATAATATACACTTGAATATATATATTTTCTTACAAATGTGGCGTATAAACATATTTGATTGGGATGAAACTTTATCCTCTAGATAAACAACTGATGTTAAATATAATGAATGTATTAGATTTTCCATTAAAGATCAAAAGCTTAGATTTTGAAGGAATTACATGGGTATATATATGAAAGCTGTTCTGGTGCAGCAGTGTGCTGCACCAGAACAACAGTACATTTGCCCAAAAATGGACCCTACACATATTAGAATGCAATAAAATTTTATACGATTCTTTATCTATATATAAATTTTATAGCAAATGGTTTACATGTTGAAAAAATCACTTTAAAGTTGTTATTTACGTCAAACTATTTTATTACGTTGAATTTGTACCATTTTCAGATGGAGTCCATACACATATCCAATTAGAATGAAAATTGATGCGGAAATAAAATACATTATTCCAAATACAATGGGTAGAATAGATTATAATTTTATCATCATGTGGGGTCCATTGTGACGCCAATTTACAGTGTAGTGGTGCTGCTCGCTGCACCCGAATTTCTGTACAGGCGCGCCATCTGTCCGTCCATTCCTACGGCTTCAATCTAAGCCTTTCAATTGCATGTGCATGTAGGAAAGAGCTGTTCAAAATGCCCATGCGTGTAGCTCAACAGAGGTGCGTGTACGCATCATAGACGAGCTGTAGAGAGTTTAGCGCAGGAGAACCAAATTGAAAGCCTAAAAACTGAAACATGCGCAACATATGGTATGCTCTCTTCCCCTACTCCAAGCTTTTCTAGCAACTCGTTGTCGGAGCCCTTACCGTTGCCGAATTTCCTTAGTGACTCTAAGCTCCATCTCTGGCAACGTCTGTCACTGTTCTCCTTTTTCGGAGATAATCACAGGTGGAGATTTCTTCTTAGCACTCATCCAGTGTTGATTTCAATACTTTTCTTCATCTCCAGCATCATCTCTGTCTCCGGCAGAACATATTTATAGTGAGAAGCATTTCCCCATTTTATATTTCGAATTTTCCTTTTCCCTTTCTCATTTTCATTTTCGATTTTCCTTTCCACTTCCCATTTTTTCGTTTAGTTTTTAATGTTCTTATTTTTCTGGGCATACCCCTGCTAGCCACTAGCTACCTTATAAGTCAAGCTTCGTTCAAGCCCTTATCCAATCTTTGAAGAGCCAAAAAGGAGAATGTATGAAGATGCAGTAAGTGAGCCTGAAAACACAATGACGCTTGGAAAAATTAGCCTGAAGAATAGCAACAAGTAGTCATCACTAGGACTGACAACATGTACCCATAACAAATATGATGTTACGAATTTCTGTTGGTCTTTCTATCAAACGTGCCTGTTTCAATCGACAAGTTGTCAAAACGAGATAATTGTTGCTATCAATTAGTAGGTACATGGAAATTCTTCTAAATTGCTCATATGCTCTCAATTTTAAGTGTCGTCTCAATTCAATTCAATGAGAGGTGTGATAACTCGTAAAAATGAGAGTTATCATGACCCATTTCAGACTATATTTGCGCGTTAGTCCAAGAGATTAGGCTTAGTTTGCATCCATTTAGCTAAATTTTCACTCGCTTTGCATTTTAGGAGCATTATGTAGTTTTATGCATTTTTAGTGTAAATTAGGCATTTTTTAGTTTATTTATTTAGTTTCATTTATTTTTGCAGGAAGGACAGAAATTCACAGGTATGTGGGCTAGTCGAAGGCAGAACGGAGCAAAGTGAAGAAGCAAGTAGGCTGGCGCCCAGGCACCAACAAGTGGCGCCTAGGCGCCACCCTACATGCCTTAGCCAAAAGATCCAACACCTCACACTGCAAGAAGGTCCCAAGCTTCAATAGTATACATGCATTCTAGAGAGCTTCCAGACCACCAGGACTCCAGGGAGTCTAGGCGCCAAGGCATCAATATGCAGAACAACCAAAATGGTTTCTACTTCACACAACACACAGAGAATTGACGCCTAGGCGCCACTACGCATCCGTACACAAGGGTTCTGCACATGTGCTGTGCTAGCTACCCATTATAAATAGAAATCTATGGATTCGAGACAGAGGGGGAGAGATGTGGAGAGGGTCGTGGCTGCTGTGGAGAAAAGGGAGGAAACCAAAGCTTCAAGGAAGGAGAGAAGAGCAAGTGGAGATCTAAGCTATCATTGCAAACTCATTGAGTTTTATCTCCTCTTCTTATCTATCTCTTTCTTATTTGTTATTCTCCTTACACGGGATGATTGTGAACTTGATTTTAATGGGAATTGAAGTCATGGTTACGGGCTGAACCTTCCTATGGTGGGAGATATGTAGGATTTGAACTCATAGCTTGTGATATTTGGTTTTCTTATGCTTGAATTGATAATACTGTTGTGTTGTGACATATGTTGCTTGAGATTACCCTTATATATCATTCTTAATGTGTTTACAAGCTTTGCAACCTTGTGGATTGATCTAATATTTAGATTCATGCTTGGAAAAGTGGGATTTCAATAAGATCCATATATAAGGCACAGGTATTCTAGCTCATGTTGTGTTAGATGTTAATATGGATATGAATATACCTATTACCCTGTGTAATCTTGATTAGGTTATATGGTTATCGACCTTGTTTTACTTGTATGCATGGGAACATAACATATAACTAAAACTTGGTTAGGTTTGTATGTGTTGGAAGACATATATGAATATGAATGAACCTAGATTAGTTATCTTTGCACAACTAACTTAATTGGAACCAAATAACATAGTTATGATTCAATGAATTCATATTCCCTCTGATAAGTGAAAAATTGGTATTATATTTTATGGACATTTTATACCAAATTAGTGGGTAATTAATTGAAATTAATATGAAATTTGGGTTTAAATATGGTTTTACAACTTTTGGATATTAAATATTAATTTCAAGCAATATAAACAATTTTTATCCTCTTTTGGCTTGAAATTACATTTTAATTGTTGCCATGAAATTGGTATTATAAACATCAGATCACATGAATTGCAGCAGATGGACTCCATTCCATTTATTTCCAAGCAGCTTATTTAGTGGGCCAGTCACGTGATCTAGAATGCATCAGCTGCATCTTTTTAATGTATGGACCCCACGAGAAGTTGCTGCCCATAATACCATTCACGTCCAAGCAAGTGTAGGCATCAATAACTTCACGTGATGAGTGGGCCACCAAAATCATTGCTGCTTATTAAAAATGCTCATTCACATTATTTTAAGCTGTCCATGGACCCACGTCCATTTATAAATGTAGCAGCAATTTATGCAATTTAAAATGCATAGTGACGTGAATAAGATGAAGCAACAATTTTGAATTGCAAAATTTTCAGCAACATGAATAGATGGCTCCCACACCAAAATGCATTCAACATGTTGCTGCCCAAAATGCATACATCGTCCAACCATTAGTCTCATCTGATTCAAAGCTGACCATTGTCTAAAAAATCCTGCAGCGATACCACATCCAAGCCTATTCACGTGAAATTCCCAGCATGCATTTATACAGCCCTCCATTGCATCATAGCTGCCCATTAAAAATACTCACGTGATTTGCATTTTTCCAGCATAGCTGATGCATTCAATGTGAAGGGCAGCGGCATATGCATTGCTGCATATTCAACATGTTGCTAAAATCGGGCAGCGGCATAAATATCGTGAAAAGCATTGAAATGATGGGGCCCACTTATTCAGCTATAAAAGAGTAGCATCGGGTGGCATAAAAAAAACATTCGGCACACACAGCATTTCGCAACAGATTTTTTGGAAGACAGCATTCGGCGGTGACAGAAAAATTCCACCAGTATAAAAAAAATATTCTCCATCGGAGAATTAAAGCACAGAATTCATCCTGAAGAGAAACTCAAAAGCATAATTTGGAGAAAGAAAGTAAGGTGGAAAGCACGGAAAAAGACGGACCGGCAAGTTGCGTGGAGCGGCCGACACACAATCGGGGCTTCAAACCAATAAGTTTTTCTATCTTTTCCCTTTTTAATTTTAATTTGTCTTGTTTAAGATGGTTTGTAATTTTAATTTTATTTTGAACTTAAACATGCTCGGCTAAATCCTAAATCTGGGGTTTAGAAAGCATGCGTACAATGTAATGTGGTGTGGATTTTTAATTTATTTATGATGGATATTTTTGTTGATTTAATATCTTGTGATTTTTATGTTTGCTTTGTACATGGGTCCGTACTTTTGCATAATTCCATATATTAGGTGATGGAACCGAGAGGTGAAAGCCTAATATACGACAATCAAGATATTAAACCTGGAAATCTAAGACCATGAGAATAGGCATGATAACCTTGAGGAAATTCCATGAACAAACCACAAATCTTAATGGATTCTAATTAACTTAATGCCATGAGAATAAGTGATTAAGAAAATTAGGATACGCCTTGTAGGTTTCGAAAGAAGGTGCAAGGATAAATTAGGGTTTGTTCTCCTTTAACAAATAAATCTAAATTAAATAATTATACCACTATCCGTTGCAAAACACGCATGTGAAATCCTAAACCCTAGGTATTTGCACTTCTGCTTTCTCTCCTCATTTTTAATTTGCATTTCTTCCCATTTTATTGATTTTCTTTCTATTTTATTTACTGCATTTTTTCTCACTTTTCTATTTTATTTGCTCCATATTCGACACGAAAGCGTTTAAAGCAAAATTTATAGTCCCGAATTACCCGTGGAACGATAATTTATATACTACAATCTACGACCCGTGCACTTGCGGTAAGATTGCGAACACCCTCCTATCTTAATCATCTCAAGGCAATATCGGCAATATCCACACCACTCTGGTCATTTACTTCTTTGCTTAGTTAGTTTAATTCAATTCTTCGAAACAAAATCTCATTCATTTTACCGATTTTCTTAAACAATTGAGATTTAAGGTGCTAATCCGTTTAACACAATCCTCGTAGGAACGATACTCTACTCACTCTTTATTACTTGATCGACACGTATACTTGCGTTAAAACAAGTATTTTAATAGACATATACGCAGCTCGTCAAGGTTAGGGGTCAACTTGGGCCGGGTTCAACCCGGCCCGCCGAACCCGGGTGGGAGCAGTGTTGAAACTCTGTAATTATGAGCCCGATTTCTCAACCCGAACCCGGACCGAATTCAATCTACTTTCGTTTTCGGGTTCAGGTGAACTCGAACCCTGTAAACCCGAACCCGAACCTATATTTGAAAAATATTAATATTATATTATTATATGTCTGAGCTACTGTCCGTTGCGTCCCATCTCTGACGACTTCCAGCCTGTTTTGATTTTCAAATTCGCATTCGATTTTCAGCTTTCAGTTCTCGGCGCCATTTCCAGTCCCTCCCTTTTTCCATTCGCGGGGCCATTTCCAGCCTTCCCAGCCTTCCCGTTGCATTTCTGTCATTCATCGAAATGACCTCGCTGCCCGCTGCATTTCCGCCATTCACCAAAACGACGCTGCCCGCCGTTAGCCAAAACGCTGCTGCCGCCATTAGCCAAAATGCTTCTGCCAAAACGCCACTGCCGTTCTGCCAAAACGCCGTTGCCGCCATCTGCCAAAACGCCGCTGCCTTCCTGCCACAACGCCGCTGCTGATGTCGAGTTCAGTCTCCGGCATTTCACTGCTGGTGCCTGCCACATACGGTAAGTTAATCTCCACTACTGGGCAGCCTGCCATGTATGTTAATAGCAATTTCGTAAATGACTTTTTTTCTTAAAACTAAAAAAAAAATGGACCGTTGTCTGCATTTGGAAGGGAAGGGCGTAGATTGTGCATGAAAACAAATTAGCAATAGCATACGGAAAATCACTGCGGTTCAAATCACCACTTCGCATCACCAATTTCTGAGAAAGGTGTAAAAATTACATACAGGGAATAAAAATCATTAAGATTTTTTATTCATAAACAACATCAAAATGTCGTACAAATCCATTCAATCATTCAACGACTAGGAGAAATTATTTTATCCACAATCGAAGTGGATTTGAAATGAAAGACAGGCGCTATTAGTATGTGTTTTTTAAAATTTCGTTGGTGCCATATATACATGATGAGAAACAAATTACTATGTTGTTTTTCTACCGGAAACATTTATCTTGAAATAAATTCTAGGTACATGCTACACGGTATAGCTTAGTAAATTGAATCATTTTTGTAGCTTTATTTGATACAAATCTTTAATTAATAAAAATTTTAGAATCTCCTTAAAGTTGAATTTTTTAGTGGATTAATATTCGCCCCATGTCATTTTAATTTTAGTTCATATAAGTTTTTTTTCCAGAAATAGTCTTAGCATTTGTTATGAAATATCCAATAATTATTGATGATTTGACCAAACAACTAGTATGAAAGCAAGGGATAAATTGAGAAACCTACGGCAGCAAGGACGCAAATTTTCAATCTCCGTCCTTTCTTTCTTTCTACTTTTAAGTAGTATTTAAATTTTTCTTGTTTTCATATAATAAATTTTTTTTAAATTTTTTTTATATAATAGGTTTGTGATAAAAATTATATATAGGATGAGTAACAAAGACATATTAATAGGAGAATGTCAACTCGAAACTCAACCCGAAACTCAACCCGAGCCCGAATTTCAAAAATAGGGTTAGGGTTGAGGTTTATAAATAGGGTTAGGGTTAGGGTTAGGGTTGGAGTTTTACAAATAGGGTTAGGGTTAGGGTTGAGGTGAACCCGAGTTTCATGAGCCCAAGTTGCACCCCTAGTCAAGGTGTTGTTCTTCAGTAGCGCTAAGACTAAGTATAGATCTTTGTCTGTGCTAGGAGTGTGGATTCTAGTCATCATAGTAGCTTCTATTTAGATATGCTGTAGTTTTTAAATTCCAACGTAAACTAATTTTTTATGCTTTTCAATAGTTCTTGATATTGTTTTATATTCAAAATTTTACCTTTTTTAAAAAAGATTCATAAAGTCAAAGAGAGAACGAAATCAACCATATTTATACAGAGATGTTTTGCCATAACTTTTCATATGCAAGAAAATCAAAACATAAGCAACAAATTCTTTTTCAAGATCTAGTCAAATGGTGATCCTTGAAGCTCATTAAATTGTCTTGTTATATATGACAAAAAGAAAATAAAAGATACCAATTCTAGAACTTGGGGCAAAAGGATGATCCTAAATTGTTCCTTTCATAAAAGTAAAAAAAGTTGACTTTAATAGATTCTACATGATAGAATTGTTGAGTGTAGTGTTTAAATACATTCAATTTACTTGTCTTCTTATATCAACCAAATGAATTCCAAATAATAGTAGAGTTTTTTTTTTAAATAATTAACATGCTAACTTTAGCATTCAACGTACAAGCATCTGCTAGATTCATTCTAAAATATTTAAATGAAAATTTTCTGTATACAATACCATGCTAAATTTGGTAATGAACATGCTAACATTGGCAAAACATATTCTAATAGTGGTAGAGTTTTTTTTTTTTTTTTAAGAAATTAACATGCTAACATTGTCATTTAGCATACTAACATACGCTAGATTCATTTTAGAAATTTTGAATGAAATTTTTCTATATGCACAGTCATCCTAAATTTGGTAATAAGTATGCTAATATTAGCTAAACATATTCCAAATAGTGCAGAGTTTTTTTTGAGATAAGCATACTAACTTTGAAATTTAGCATGCTAACATCTTCCAAATTCGTTTTAGAAAATTTGAATAGAATTTTTCTAGATATATTATTATGCTAAATTTGGTAATGAGCATGCTAATATCGACAAAATAGATTCTAAATAGTGGCAGAGTTTTTTTAAGATATTAACATGCTAATTTTTGCATTTAGCTTGTTGATTAATGTTATACACATTTGGAGCATTTGGTACTTGATTCCTTTAATTCTTGAATCATAAAGAGAAGATGCACATGTATGCTTTTACATGATTGCTGGGACAACTGAATTCTATCTCTTTTTTACTCTATGATTAGCTAATTGTTCTATTATTGTTCTTTATTATTTGTTTTACTTTCTTATTTGAATTTTCTAATAGAATTGAAATATTTTCTAATCTAGTATGATGGGATTTTTGTGTTTTGTTTTATCTATAATCAGCATAAATGAAGACATTATACGTCTTACTAAAGTAGTTTAACATGTGAATAGGATTGACAAGTGACTTGAAGATGTTGAGTGCTACAACAAGACTACCATGAGGAAAAGTAAAGATGTGAAGCTATAGATGTAGAGAGTTTATAATAGTACTTGTTGATCATCAAGCTATGTTATTGTTATAGAAAACCTGTTATTCCAGACTTATGTGATATTGCAGCTTCTTATATTGAAAAAGCTATAACCATTTGTTATATTTGTATATTATGTATGTATAAGCATGCTATGTTGAAAGAGAAGTGTTAATAAAGATCTTTATTTTTTATTTGTCAATATTAGTATGTTGACTATTGAATGAGGATGCCATATTGAAAGACTGTCTAGGGAATTTTGAGATTGTGTTTGTGAATATCATGCTACATTGAAAGTTAGTGTGTCTAGAAAAATTGTAAGTTATCTGTTTGTGAATATCAACAAGCTATATTGAAAGTTAGTGTGTACGAAGAAATTTCAGGTTATCTGTTTGTGAAAATTAGCATGCTTATTGTTCAATTAGCATGCTTTATTGAAAGTCAGAATGTCCGAGAAAATTGCAGAGTATCTGTTTGCGAATATTAGCATGTTTATTGACCAATCAGCATGCTATATTGAATAACAGTGTATATAGAAAAATTTCTGCTATTAGTTTACAAATATCAACATGTTGACTAATAAATGAGAATGTTATTTCAACAGTCAACTTTGAATATTGACATGCTATGTTAGTTCTCTAATATAATAGTAATACATATTATATAGTTGTTTTATCAAATTGCAAAATATGAATCAATCGATGTTAGAATGGTGGTTGGTGATATTGACAGTGTGCTTACAAAATACGAAGGAGCAGCTATAAAATGCACTAATCAACATGTTGTGTTCATCTATTTGCAATTTATGAATAGTTTTAAAAAATTTAATACAATCAACATGCAATTCAGTTATGTGCTCATTCATATCAACGTGCTGACTGTCCAGTTAGCACACTATACTGAAATATTGTTATTAGAAAAAATTTTGGTTATCTACTCGTGGATAACATCATGCTAAGTATTGAATGAGCATACTACGATGTTTCAACTGATATAATAGTAAATTACGTTTAGTAAATTATCAATCGTTGTAGGTGAGAGCAAATAATGTATATGGTAATATTAACCTATAGAGGAATGTCAATTTATGTATATATATGCAATAATACCTACTTAACAATAAAGTTTTAGATAAAATTTATAAAATTTACAAATAATTCTAAATAAGACATCATGTAGGAAGCAGTGTTTGTAATTTATTTTAGGAAATAGTTCAATAAACAAGTCAAGATTGTTTTACATTTTTGACTTCTCAAAAATTATTATTTAAGAAATATTTTTCTTTAGTAGGAATCCAGTCACTGAAATAGTGTACAATTCTATGATTAGCATTCTAAATTAATAAGTTCCTTGCAAACAATTTTGATAATGATAATATACTTATACGACTAAATCTTCTATATTGAATCCATTCAATGAAATAGTGCATATCCCAGAATTAGCATAATAATATTTCCATATAGCATACTAACTTCGTGAATCTATTTTAAATAATTTTTATAAGATAATTATACAAATGGACATAAAACGTAAAATTAAATTTTCAACAAAAATGCACCCTTTTATTGTACATAACATTAATTGACATAAAATCGAAAACCAATCTATATTGATTCGATTCCATTTGATAAGATAGTATAAATGCTTCCATATAACATACTAACTTCATAAGTTTATTTTAAATGATTGTACGAATGGAAGTAAAATAAAAATTAACTTATCAACAAAAATTCACCCGTTTATTTTTATTTTTAAATTATTTAAATTTTATTTCATTAAAAATTAAATCTATTCTTAAGAAATTTCCCAAGAGTACGTGACATGCAATATCCAGTCGGATATAACATCCATAGCAGTTTCTTTTCTTAAAAATTCCTCAGTTTAGCACACAATGGAATTGCAAAAATGTATTACAATTAATCAGAAATCGCGTTGTAAGATTTTGATACTTACTTTAGATTGCAAGTGTTCTGCTCTTATATTTTTATAGATTCTAACCAATGCATGTTTCATTCATGCATGGAGGTCGTTGAAATTTTAAGAAATAGCATTTTAGATGGGAATTCATGTGTTAAGTGGAAATATCGTTGTGCCTTGCATTCTGGTTAAAAACTAATAGAAAATTAATTGGAAACTACTATTAAATCAAAAAATGGTTTAAAAATTAATTAAAGCGTTTTTCAAGAATTCATAAATAACCTTTACTAAGATTAGTCGTAGTGCTGAAAAAGTGTAATTGTGGTTACAAATTATAGATAAAATTTTCAAGTCCTATGGATTATTTTATAAATTTTTTAATTTTTTAATTTGCAAGTGTGTATGACCATTACCTTTGTTCTTTTACGCTTAGAAAATTTACAGCAGATATACAACTTTAGACGTGAGTCTTGATTTTTTTGGGCAGATAATCAATCAAAATTCCCTTTTTTGAGCCTTGATTTTTTTCATGAAGTTTGAGCCGTGATTTTTGCACCCATTGAATTTGGTTTGATCTTTTTTCCATCGAATTTTTCGGCGCTAGGCAGGATATTTGGGCTTTTTGGAGTGAAAAGCGTGGACGTCTCATTCGTACATGCACACTCTATAAGCTCTACACGCAGCAGCTCTGAACGGCTAGGATTTCACCCGCCCCTCTGAACGGCCAGATGAAATGCCTGCACCATAGTTAGTGTTCAGTGTTACTGAAAATATTTCAGTGCATGCTATTGCACCATGCAGTCTATCACCGTGGGCCCCACTTGATCATGAATGGAAAATCCACACCATCCATTGTATTTAGAATTATTCACTTTATTAGCATATCAATTTTCATTCAAATACAACATGTATTTGGTCCCCATCTTAAAATGGTGCAAAATCAACGTAATAAAATAGTTTAACGTAAATATCAAGTTCAAAGTGGTATTTTCAATATCTAAACCGTCTAAAGTATGATTTTTATATGAATAAATGATTATATAAAGTTTCATTGTAATCTAATATATGTGGGGCCCATTTTACAGTGGGCTGCACCATAATTATAGTGTAGTCCGTATGCACATGATCATATGTATATATATATATATGGAATATGATCCAGTGCATGCGATTACACCATGCAGTCTATGCACTATGGGCTCCACATGATCGTGAATGGGAAATCCACCCCACCCATTGTATTTAAAATTGTCCACTTTATTAGCATACCAATTTTTATCTAAATCCAACATGTGTGTAGTTCAAATCTTAAAATGGTATAAAATCAACGTAATAAAATAATTTAATATAAAGATCAAGTTTAAAGTGGTATTTTCAACATCTAAACTATCTAAAGTATGCTAATATGTGTAAGGCCCATTTTGTAGCATCTGCACGGTAATGGATCCCTATAGATATATGAGATATTTTCAAGTGCAACACCACTGCACCGTAAGTGACACTAAAATGAGCCTCACATGATGATCAAATTATAATCTACTCCACCCATTGTATTTAGAATAATGTATTGTATTATCATATCAATTTTCATTATAATTGGATATGTGTATGGACTCCATCTGAAAATGGTATAAATTCAACATAATAAAATAGTTTTATATAAATATCAACTTTAAAGTAGTTTTTTTTTGTATCTAAACCCTCTAAAGTATGATTTATATATAGATAAATGATTATATAAAGTTATATTGTATTTTAATTGTGCGGGGCCTATTTTTTGGGCAACTTGGCGCTGCACCAGAACAACTGTACATATATTTTTTGATTCTTTACATCCGGCTATAATTTTATTCGATGATCAATTCACGCCTAGTGAGCGTTTGATCAGTGCCAAGGCGAGGCATTCTCCCCGAGGTTTGAGGGGGACTCTGTCTTTTGGCCTCGTTTTTTCCAACAGAGATGACGGAACCCCATCGTATGCTCCCGTATATCTTTTTTTTTTGAATTTTTTTTATAAAACTATTAACATAAGTGTATTTAACATCTTTATAAATTTTTATTATTTTTAGAGTATTTTAGATATTTATTTTTGATTTTTGAAAATCAGTGAATGCCATTGATTTTCAAAAATAAAAAATTAATATCTAAAATACTCCAAAAATAGTAAAAATTTATACACATATTAAATATATATAAATTAACAATATTGTAAAATTTTTTTTTTTTTTTAAAAATGGGTATATGTGCTTGGGAGCATGCAGTGTTGTATGGTCCCGGGAGCATCGTACGATAGGTTCCAGAGATGACGAGGCCGTAGCCTGAGCAACTCTTTTGTCGACTGACATCTCAATTAGTTTTTCTAATACGTAATTGAGAAGAAGAAAAATTATTATCGCTCTTGTAGTCTGTGTTAGCTGATTGTTTCGACAATTAGTCGCCGGTGGCTTTGGCGGGATCTCGTGAGTGGCCTCCGCCTCTTGTTTATGCCTGGCCCCGCCCCATCGGCTGGCGAATAAAATAAATCCGCGGAATTCCCATCTGCTAATCCACGCCTTCAATTGAACAACATGTCACACCATCCCGGTCTTGTGGCTCCCTTCTCCTCACTCTTTCAAAGGCTGAGACGGAGGTAGAAAAGAAACAAAGCGACGATTATCTAATAAGAATTCCAAACAAGAGAACTTAAATTTCTCTCTCATGGCTTCCTTGCCATCCGTTGCTGTTGCAAGCACTCTTAAGCTGGAGCCTGAAATAAGAAAATTCTCCTCCAACTCTCATCAGGTACTCATTTCGTTTACAACAAAACTGCCAATCCCACAAAATTTTCCTCCCAAACACACCCTTCAATTCCTATGCAGGAACCAACTCAAAATAGGGGTTAATGGGAACTTGCGCTGCCTTTTGCTTTCATGTTTTCTGCTTTGTTCATCCCGTAAGCGTAGAAAAGTTTGGTTGCGGATTTCCACTTGCTGAGATTCCGCATTCGTTTCTTTCCTTTTTCTTTCTTTCTATCAGTAGGTGTTTTCCCCTGTTATAATTATTTTTTTGATTGGTTTCCCTTTTTTTGTAGAGTAGAATTTCTCAGTTCGGCTTCTTGAGCTTCAAATCCCATCACCTATTTGTCAAAGTTTCAGTGTTTTTATCGGGAGCTTGGGACATTTACCTTCAGTTGAAATAAGTAAATAGCCATTTGTCAGCTCTAACTTTTCACACTCAATTCTTTCTTTTCGACCTTTTATTTTGTCCTGATAAAAAACCTTATCTTTTCTTCCTACGGAGGTATCGTATTATTATTATTATTTTTTTTCGAGGAAAGGTATCGTATTTTTTTGCATATGCTATTTTCTGTGTTTTCTATTTCGTCTTTGTCTCATTGCCTTATTGGTATCACTTCATTTCAGTTCTTGTTAACATGATTTTCACCTTACATGATCGGTGGGGATTGTATACTTCCAGATGCTGAGAAGGATGGTGAACTACGCATAGCTCAGTAGTTTTACGTTATGGGTGTGTGTGTGAGAGAGAGAGGGAGAAGCGAGAACCCGGTATCGAATGAATAAATGGTAGTGGCGAGTTCTTGCTTTATTCTCACAATTGTTCATTTTGGGATATTTACTTTTTATCCATAATGATACTTCACGAACATCGCTGAAATACCAATTCCGACATCTTTAAAAGTAAGTGAGATACCTCTATTTTATCAGATATTTTTTGAAAAAAATCATTAGTTTTGGAGTTCTTTTTTTACTGTAATTGCGTCTAGTAGGCGTTTTCAAAAAAAAAAAAAAAAAATCTAGCTTAGGAGACATCTTTCTAACATTATAGAAGACATTTATGAATTAGAAAACTCAGAATTCTTGGCACTTGTAAGATTATTTTGCTAGACTATAGATATGTTTGATAAAAATTTTAAAAACATTGGTAAAGGGAAAAATTACTTTCATGCTCATAACATTTGCCTCTAATTCTTTATATACCTATAATGTTTCATAAATTCCTTTTTTTACCTACAACATTTTACCTAAAATTCTTCTCCTGCTCATGTAATCAATGCAACCATTATCTATCCTATCGAAAGGACAATTTTGCTCATTCAAAATTTCTTAATTGATATAATTCAACCTAATATGACTCTATTAATAATAGTAAATTATTAATATATGACATTAAATGATTCAAGAATCATATTAAGGTTGAGTCATTTTAATTAAGAAAATTCTTGAGGGGCAAAATTGTCTTTTCAATGGGATAGATAACGGTTATGTTAACCGTGTAGGTATAATATATATTTAAGGTGAAATGTTATGTGTATAAAAGGAATATGTGAAACATAGTGGGTATATCAGAAATTAGTTACAAATATTATGGGTATAAAAAGAATTCTCTTAAAGTATAATTATAAGTACAAATTGTAGGTATGTCTGCAAATACCCGTTGTAATTTTCTCATGACATGGCTAACTCTTCAGTATATCTTAATATCAGAATCCAAGCATTTCCTATCAGAGAAGCTCAGCAGCTGCACCATCAGAGCGAAATTCAGATTTGCTAAGTCTAGATTTCAGAGAAGCTCTGTCCATTCTAAAAGAAACCAACAAAGTTGAGAGATCCTTGTATATTCGTCTTTTGCAAGAATGCATCGACAGGAAGTCACTCCCAACAGCACAAATACTTCATACACATGTCATTAAAACTGGGGCCTGCCGAGATCCATTTTTATCAACATTCCTCTCCACCGTCTATGCAAAATGTGATGCCATGGAATTTGCCCAAAAGCTTTTCGATGGGCATCCCCGGCGGAATGTTGTCACATGGACGGCTCTGATCTCAGGCTATATTAAGAATTCACAGCCTGAGATAGGCATCCGAATCTTTAAAGAACTGTTGGAATGTGGCATGTATCCTTCCAATTACACATTGGGTGCTGTTCTAAGCGCTTGTTCTTCCTTGTATTGTCTTGAAGTTGGCAAGCAAATACACGGTTACATCATCAAATATCAGCTTGAATCTTATACGAGTGTGGGTAATTCTCTTTGCACTTTCTATTCAAAATGTGGCAACTCGGAATCTGCGGTCAAGGCCTTTAGGAGAATTTCAGAGAAGAATGTGATCTCATGGACTGTTGTAATATCTGCTTGTATTGATTACGACTACGACATGGGTCTCAAATTGTTTTTGGAAATGCTTGCTGGAGACAATGAACCAAATGAATTCACAATGACAACCGTGTTGAGTATATGCTGTGAAATAAAAGCTTTGCAGTTTGGGCAGCAGGTGCATGCACTGTGCTTGAAATTGGCTTATGTATCAAATTTGAAAGTAAAAAATTCAATCATGTATTTGTATCTGAAGGGTCGATGGATTGATGAGGCTGGGAGACTGTTTGATGGAATGGAGAAAGTAACTTTGGTAACTTGGAATGCTATGATTGCAGGCCATGCCCAGATGGTTGAGAATGCAAAAGATGAGTTGTCTGCATACAATAGTAGCATCGAAGCATTCAAAATCTTCCTCAGAATTAATCGTTCAAGTTTTAGACCGGATTTGTTCACCTTCTCCAGTATTTTGACTGTTTGCAGTAGCTTGGTGGCCTTAGAACAAGGTGAACAGATCCACGGCCAGGCCATTAAAACAGGTTTCTTATCAGATGTTGTTCTGGGAAGTTCACTTGTTAATATGTACAACAAGTGCGGAAGCATTGAAAAAGCAAGCAGGGCTTTTGTGGAGATGCCAACTAGAACTATGGTGTCATGGACAACCATGATCATGGGTTTTTCGCAGCATGGCTGGTCCAAGGAAACATTGCAGCTTTTCGAGGACATGAGACTTGCCGGAGTGTGGCCAAATAAGATAACCTTTGTTGGTGTTCTTGCTGCCTGCAGCCATGCAGGTATGGTGGATGAGGCACTCAAGTACTTCAACAAGATGAAGAAAGACTACGGGATCCCGCCAATCATGGATCATTACACATGTTTAATTGCAATGTACGTGAGATTGGGTAGGTTAGTTGAGGCATTTGATCTTGTGAATAAGATGAATTTTAATCCCAGCGAATTTATATGGTCAATGTTGATTGCCGCGGCGAGAAATCAAGAAAATATGGAGCTGGCTTTCTATGCTGCAGATAGATTACTCGAGCTCAAGCCCAAGGATGCTGAGACATATGCCATGTTGCTTGACATGTATCTATTTGCCGGGAGATGGAATGATGTGTCAAAGGTGAGGGAGCTGATGAAAGAAGAGAATGTTGCTAAATTGAACGACTGGAGCTGGACTTGCATCAAGGGTAGGGTATATTCATTCAGACCTGATGACAGATCACATTCTCAAAGTACGGAAATGTATGAACTGCTGGAAGGTTTGGCGGAGAAAGCAAAGAGTTTTGGCTACATTGAAGAAACAAGGATAGAAATAGCCAATCAAGAGGATAAAGAGAGAGTAGATTTCTCTGGCGTTCATCATAGTGAGAAGCTGGCGATTGTTTTTGGGTTGTTAAACACACCTGATGAATCACCAGTCTGTGTTGTAAAGAGCATTAGCATGTGCAGAGCTTGTCATAGCCTGATTACAATTTTCTCAGAATTGACTCAAAGGGAAATTATTGTCCGGGACAGCAGACGCTTCCACAAATTCAAGAATGGCCACTGTTCATGTGGGGACTTCAGCATGCTTCTATGAAACTGACAGTGTCGAATGCTTTTGTTTCCTTGCTTTGGAGTGCGAGATTCAAAGAGTAATTCTAGCACTCGAGTCTAGAAACTGATCGGTGGCTCCCCTTGCTTGCTGATGCTGCAAAGTGATCAGTGGATTCTTCCCTTCCGGTTCAGGTGTGTTGTGAAATAGGCGACAATGAACCACAAAGGTTATATGATGGACACAATGTTTGATATTTAATACCAAGCCTAATTTTTTGGGAGTTTTGCTGTTCTTACATGTATGGGAAATGTCTGCATTGGTTCCGAAAAAGTTCATATGCGGGGAGTGGCACTCATTGGCATGTGATGGGAGCTGCCTCGTCTCCATGGAAAGCCCTCCATTCTGTTGTTTTAATATGTAACCAAGTAGTCATTACATTTCTAGTTCCAACATTGGATGGCAGGACTTCACTTGATCTTGGCATGTAAAAATCCTTCAATTTAAAATTGAGCCCATGAATGTTCCCAAAATAAATAAATAAATATTGGTGCTTTGCATTCGTTCGAGTCCTTTTTATTGTACAGCTCAATG
This sequence comes from Annona cherimola, assembly GCA_030490835.1. Taxonomy (NCBI): domain Eukaryota; kingdom Viridiplantae; phylum Streptophyta; class Magnoliopsida; order Magnoliales; family Annonaceae; genus Annona; species Annona cherimola. Next base: position 97,102,336 of record CM059973.1, on the reverse strand, counting down.
AGTGGGCTCCATCTCTTAGAGCCATTTTGCCCCATGGCAGCGTTTTGACACGATTCGAGTCGATTGTCATCTAAAATATTATATTTTTCAATTACTCAAGTAGTCCGCAAAGTTGTAGTTATTGGAGGATGAACGTAACCTCACTACTCGCAGGTCGCAGCCCCGGCAGATGCCTACCGTTAAAAAGGCTTTGTTTCGTCAATCCTGACGTAAGCATGGAATCTATCCAAACGTGCCCTTTTCCGGAAATTACATAATAAACTCTTAATTTTTCATATTAGCATTTTGGACTCTAAAATTTGCTTATTAGCATATTAGATCCTGCAAAGTTTTAGTCTTTGCATTTTAAACCCTCATTCCTAATATTGTTAAAAAATATCGTTAAATCATGTGTAATGTTAAAAATACCCTTATGTCTGCATGAAAAGCAAAGTAGTCATAACCTGAAATCAACATCATCTTTTTGAATATCATCACCTCCTTAAAATCATGAGGCTCAATTGCGTAAATGATGTTGTCTTTGGTCATGATTGTCTTGTTGTTCATATAGATGTAAGGCTATTTTTAACATTACACATGCATTTAACGGTGTTTTTTAACGCTGTTAGTGGTGAGGATTTAAAATGCAAAGATTGAAACTTCACAGGGTCTAACATGCTAATACTCGAACTTCGGGGTCCAAAATACTAATACGCGAAGTTAGAGGGTTGATGATGGAAATTCATGATTTAGTTTAAAAAAGCATTTTTGAAAATGAAAAAGAAAAACAAGAGAACCAGTTGTATTAGATGACTCTTTTATTTAGGAGTCATTTGACAATCGATAAAACTCACATTTTCTAGCAAAAATTTTCAACTTGCGGGGGTGTTTAAGAGAAAAAGAAGTCATTTCAAGGGGTTGACATTCCACTTCATTGTACCACCGCATTCCCGTAATTGTTTTTCACCACCTAATACTGTTTTAGGCCGCTTGTTTCTAGTCACTTCCAACGTTCACTATGCCCTGCAAAGAATTGTAACATAAGCATAAGCAACGAAGAGAAAGATAGTACTAGTAATGAACATTAAGGATGTGTTCTAAATCATATATGATTCTTTGATCGAATTTGCATATGAAATGAGAATATAATGATATGTATTAAGAATTAGTAAAGTTGTACTGAAAATGGGTAAAGTTGTATTAAAAATTGAAAAAGCAGTATTGAGAATTGAAAAACCATAATGGGAATGCTAATACAGATTTAATATAAGAATCTTATATGACTTGTAACATGCCTTAAATGCGCTGACCAAACTAGAATAGACAATGACTGCAATTGGTCTGTTTTGATGGCTCAGGAACCTTTAAATGTTGAATGTTTTGATGGCTCAAAAAAATATCGCTGAGTTTTATCGATCACCAAACACACTCTTGTTTATATATTTATTTTAAAGGTCTCATGAGCAAGAGAAGAGAAGATATCACGATGAGTCATAGATGGGATGAAAATTGGATTAGTATGAAATGCAATCTTTTATTTTTCAGAAAAAATTATTTTTAAAAAATAACAATATAGCTTTTTATTTTTAGGATGTGTTTGAGAAATAATAAAACTTTCAGATAAAAATGTTTGATGTAAAAAATTTTGAATTTAAAGAGAATAATGTAATAGAGTAGGGGTAATGATAAAGAGTAAAGAGAATAAAGTTAAAATAGATATGTTAGTTGCATAGGTAGTTGTATAGAAATGATTAGAAAGTAGGATAATTGTATTAGAAAATGTGAAAAAATAATTAAAAATAAGAAAATTATGAAGATTGAAAATATTTAAATTGACATTTTTTTGTTATTTTGAAAGAAAAATGATCTTGTTAGCCCGGGCTAAGTAAATGTCATACTTAGCCCACCTCGAAAATCCTATTTAAAATAACTTTTTTTTATTTTTTTCTTCATACACTTGTTTATTTAAGTGTATTTAATATATAAATCAAGTTTTGCCATTGTTGGATGTGTATATATATTTTTTATTTTTAAAAATAAGGGTATTTTAAATACATATATATAGACATAAATGTTTAAAAATCTCAAAAAAATAGATAAACATATTCAAAAATGGTAAAAATTGGTCTATATGTTAAATACACTTAGATAAACAAACGTACAAAGAAAAAAGTAAAAAAAGTTGTTGTAAATAGGTTTTTTAAGATGGGCTAAGTGGGGTATTTACTTAACTTGGGCTAACATGATCACTCCTCATTTTGAAATACACCATTAATATAAAATTTCTCAGGGTGTGTTTGGCAATTGATAGAAAATGTTAAGTTGAAACTTTTCACTCTAAAACTTTTCACTCTCTACAATTATCATATTTTTAATCATTTTTTCACATTTTCCTATACAACTATCATATTTTTCAATCGTTTCTGCACAACTATCCATACAATTAACTTATCTATTTTAACTTTATACTTTTTACTACTCATTATTACCCCTGTTATATCACATAATTTGACAACTTTTACTCTTCAAAACTTTTTATTAAAGGTGTGTTGGAGAATTGATAAAACTTTTGATGAAAAGTTGTAGAAAGTAGAAGTTGTCAAATAATGTGATATGATAGGGGCAATGACGAAGAGTAAATAGAATAAAGTTAAAATAGATAGGTTAGTTATGTACAAATGATTGAAAAGTAGGATATTTGTATAGGAAAATATGAAAAAATAATTAAAAAATAAGGTAGCTGTGGAGAGTGAAAAGTTTTAGATTAAAAAGTTTTAACATGACAATTTTTACTCGTTAACAAACACACTCTAAAAGTTTTATTCGTAACCAAATACACCCTCAATCTCAGCCGTCAATACATTTTTTTTTTCGTTTTTATCTATAATAACACTTTTTATATTCCCCATCTAAAAAAGCATCAAAGCATCGAAAAAAGCGCCCAGACAGCCACTTAAGAGTGTGTTTGGGAATGAATAAAATTTTTGATGAAAAGTTTTTGAGAATAAAAGTTGTCAAATGATGTGATATGATAGGAGTAATAATTAAGAGTAAAGATGATAAAGTTAAAATAGATAGGTTAATTGTATGGGTAGTTGTGTAGAAATGATTGAAAAGTAGAGTAGTTGTATAGGAAAATGTGAAAAAATGATTAAAAAATATGATAATTATAAAGAGTGAAAAGTTTTAGATTGAAAAATTTTAAGTTAACATTTTTTTCTTATTGCCAAACCCACCCTAAGCATATTCGGGCCGAAATTTCGGCCGTACGTACCGGTCACCCCGCATGAGGCCCATGCCTGCCGTTGTCCCGCGATCGCTCCAGGCCCACTAGATCAACTGCAAGGAACGCCCGCGCGTGCTGCAGACGAGTTATCTCACGCCGTCCATTTCCCTTCAACGCGACAAAACCATGCGGCGGCAAATTTCATCCGATACAAACCTCGCATCATGGCTCGTTTTAGTCCACCTGCTCATGGCAGCTGCTGTTACTCGCACACTTGCCGTCTCTCGCTCTCTCCCTCTTCTCCTCCTCCGTCTCCCCCCTTCCCATTTTTACCCTCGACGGTTCCAAAAATCACATTTCTGCCCCATATACTCCCCATGTCTCTATAAAACCCCCTTCCGCTCCACCTCTTCCACTTCCACTCCTCCTTTCTTCTGCGCCATGGCTATCGAAAATCATCCGGCCTCCGAAGAAAATCTCTCTTCTAACCCTCTGCTGGAGGACTTTATTTTTCCGCCGTTCGATATAGTAGAGCCGAAGCACGTCCGCCCAGCGATTCGCGCCTTGCTGGAGAATCTGGTAATTGATGTCGTCATTTTTCTTTCTATTGCTTCTCTAGCTGGGATTGTCTTAAATCCAGCTCTGCCGGACTATTTGATGCATGTTCTGTTGCGCTGGATGATGCAGGAGGCCGATCTAGCCGAGCTGGAGAAGAATGTGGAGCCCACGTGGCCTGGATTGGTTGAGCCACTCGAGAAGATTGTCGATCGCCTGCAGGTGGTCTGGGGGGTCGTCAATCACTTGAAGGCTGTGAAGGATTCTCCCGAACTCCGGTCGGTCATTGATGAAGTTCAGGTGCTTCTCTTTTCCACTTAAGTTGTGTTTCGAGAACTGATTCAACGCAAGGGTGCAAAACCTCATTTTTTTAATATTTTTTTTGAATGCTTTTTTTTATAAGATTATTAATATAGTTATATTTAATCAAGTCCAATTTTACCATTTTTGAATATATGTGTATATATTTTTAATTTTTTAAAAATAAAGGTTCTTTAGCCATTTTTTCAATGACTAAAATATCCGATTTTTAAAAAGTCAAAAATATATATTTATATATCTTCAAAAATTATAAAACTTAATACACAAGTTAAATACACTTAGGTTAACAATCTTATAAAAATATAAAAATAGAGTTTTGCACCTGGGTGCATTAAATCTGTTCTCTGTGTTTTCTGGTTCCTGAATTCTCCTTCGGCGAAATTCTTTATAGTGTTTGAGAGAGTGTGGGGCTATCTCTTTCCTGCCATCTAAGACTGTTTGTTCCCTGGCACCTCGCAAATAGAAGAAGTACACTTATAGGGTTAGGTGGAAATATTCCAGGTAAACCTTGTCAGTGCTAAGTTTTGCTTCTTTGAAGATTGATTTTGTTTTTCTCTTTGAGGCGTGCTTGAAGCCTAGTCTACCTGGGCCATCCTACTTTTTTTGTTATCCAATGTGTCTGTGAGAATGCTGCTTTGTTTGCTGCTACTGCCCGGCTGAAATTGTTAATACACGACCTGATTTTTTTCTTAAAAATTTGTATAACTGCTATATTATATATGTGGATTAGTTTTCTTAGTGATTTTTTTGGACTGTAACATTTGATTGTATTTGTTTTTGCAGCCAGATAAGGTTAAGTTTCTACTTAAATTAGGACAGAGCAAACCTATTTACAATGCATTCAAGTCTATTAGAGAATCACCATCTTGGCAAACATTGAGTGATGCTTGTAAGCGTATCGTTGAAGGTAATTTTTCCTCACACTTGATATTTTGTATATCATCCTAATAGTTGGAGTCTAGCAGAAACTGGTATTCTCTGATTTCTTTTCAGTTGTTGCTTATTTATGATGCAATTTTCTGTGAGTAAGGCATAACCTGATACCTAAATAAGGGTGACAAGTCCTTAATAATTAGGTATTTGCCTCTGGTGATTGTGAGTTGGTGTTAGAAGCTAAAGAAATATCATTACTAGGAGGCCTTCTATCTTTCTTTTTCTATTTTGATAGATTTGATATGCAACCAATGACAATGAGAGACAAAACTAGGACAGAAATTCAACTTTACTCAAATTGTTATATGTTTGCAATCTCTCCGTAGGTGCATGGGTTGTAGATTGTAGTATATAAAATATTAATCTCACAGGGAATTTGGCTTTAAGATTTTGGATTCAAACACTTATATAAAACACAAGGAGAATAAAGTGAAAGAAAAAAATAAAAAAAGAAGGTTGATCTTAAGAACGTAGAACGGGGAATTAAAAGTCAAAGGATGTGAGTACCTAAGATATCGGGTTTCACATACATCTTCTGCAACGGGTATGTGGATTGCTTATTTAATATGGGTATTATGTGTTAAAGGAGAACAAACTCTAAATTATCCTCGCACCTTCTTTCGAAACCTGCAAGGCATAACCTTAATATATTCTTAACCACCTATTCTCATGGGATTAAGTCAATTAGGATTCATTAAATTCTGTGACTGTTCATGAGATTTCTTAATGTTATCGTGCCTATTTTCATAGTCTTAGATTTTCAGGTTTAATATCTTGATTATCATATATTAGGCTTCTACCTTTCAGTTTTATCATATAATATATGAAAATCATTGCCAAAGTGTAGACCTTCACACCAAGTAAACATTAAATCATAAAATATTAAATTAACACAAAATACCTTAAATAATCAAACCACAATATCCGTTATATTGGACGTATGTTATATCCTAAACTCTAGATAATGGGTTTAGCGTAGCATGTTTTTAATCAAAATCAAACACAATAGGGAAAGCTTATTGATCGAGAGCTCCGTTGATGTCTCGAACATTCCAAGCAACTCGTTGCCTCACTTCTCATCTTATGCTTTTCACTCCTCTCGCTCTTGGACCTTAACCTTAGCTCCAAGGACGTTTTAAAATGTCTTATGACGTTCTCCACAAGTGTTTATATAGAGATGAATAGTAATATAAATAGTGTGTATGAACAGTAACGTAAACAGTGCATGAATAGTCTGCGCATAAACAGTACACGCGTGAACAGTGCTACGCATGAACAGTAACTGTGTATGAATAATGTCTTGTTTTAAACACAGTTTCCTTCAAATATGAGTCTTAAATTTGCAATTTACTTATGCTTTTATTGAGACTTGTCAATTTGTCCATGTTATATATCAAAATTGCATGTACTTCTCGTGTTTTGCACAAATTGCATCAGTTGGTGAGTGTTTATAAAGCTAAGCTTAATTAATCAAAATATGATTCAAACCATATTAAACACTCAAATTCTCATCCAATTATTATCTAAAATAAATGGTATAAAAGTGATTTAACATTATATTATTGAGGGAATTTAACTTTTCAATTGTTAGCTATGCAGGCAAGTTAACAGGACTTGGCTTTTGGACAACAATCATGTGGAAGTGTAAATTGCCATTTAGCTAACTATAGAATGTAGGATTTGTAAATTCTCAAAACACTAAATTTTCTAAACAATAAAGCTTGTTCCCACTTTTCTTATTCTTTCTTCTGCTTAGTTGGGCTTGATTTCAAGACTAGAGGACTCCACTTGCAATACAATTAGTCTTTACTATTTACAGAACCTTCTTCCCTCATTTGCCTAACATATTGAATTAATTGATTTGCTGGGGTTCATCTCTTAATACTTAGCATTCTTGTTATGATTTATTGGCCACATTCCCAACCCCTAATGGAGTCAGACCATTGAGGGTGCTTTCTCCTATTTAAAGAGTCTATAGTTTTCTCTGCAGTATCTTTAAATACAGTATGGAATATGATTTTCAACAATTCCAGTGATAAGAATATTTATGCAAATGTTAGTTGACTTTCTTTGTGCATTTACGCTATTTCCGTGCCCAACCAGTATCTATTCTCGAAATCTAATAGCGACAACTTTTGTTTTGTTTAGCCCAAATAAAGGAAGCAGTTCTAAATGGTGTTGCCCTTGAAGGTGACAAGAAAGAGCAATTCAATAAAATTGAGCAGGTCTTCTTTGCTATAGATTTTTCATTTTACTTTGGAATTGATAATTATGTTGTTTTTTTGTTCATATTGAATTGTTTTTATTTTTCGAGGAAGGTTGTGCTCTGCTCTCGCATTTCATTTATGATTTATCGTAGCCATGTTGCTTCTTTTTGAATTGGTGCCACAGGAATTGGAAAAATTGTCACAAAAATTTAGTGAGAATGTTTTAGATGCCACCAAAAAATTTGAAAAGTTAATCACAGACAAGAAGGACATTGAAGGGTTGCCTCCCACAGCACTTGCTCTGGCAGCTCAAACAGCTACATCCAAGGTACCATCTAAATAAATGTGAAGAAGTTCTTATTGTTTTTGTTGGTTGAAATTTATCTTATTTATAGTTTTTAGCTGTATAATACTATAATACTTTTGAAACCCTCTTGGTCTTGTTCATAACTACTCATTTTTCTTATTAGGGTCATGAAAATGCTACCGTTGAAGATGGGCCTTGGATGATCACACTGGATGCTCCAAGTTATATGCCTGTTATGCAGCATGCACGAAATCGCGCTTTACGGGAAGAAGTGTATCGTGCTTATGTGACCCGTGCTTCAAGTGGAGACCTAGATAATACACCAATTATTGATAAGATTCTAGAGCTTCGATTGGAGAAAGCTAAGCTTCTTGGTTATAATAACTATGCTGAGGTATGATGTAGTTTTGTCTTTGCTTTGCTTTTCTTTGAAGCTAAAAAAAGGACTTCTCATTTGCCAAGGTGAGCATGGCGATGAAAATGGCTACAGTTGAAAAAGCAGCAGAACTCCTGGAAAAGTTGCGAACTGCTTCTTGGGATCATGCTGTTCAAGGTAATATGATTTTTATTTTATAGATTTTAATATTTTCACATTGTGTCCTTTCGTTGTGTCTCAACCATTTCTTTTGTGTGAATTTTGATATTGGATTTCGCAAGAAGCTTGAAGTTCAGTTTCCTTTATTTCCCTCCTAATACTCAATTAAGAATTTTCAGTGAATTTGTCATAAGGTAGATATATGAATGATAAGACTTTAATGACTATTTCATGTGATAGTTATATGAGAACAAAACCATTTTATCATTTAAAGCTTGAAAATTGGCATTTTTGTTGTTTTTCTTTCATAAAGCACCAATTGAAGTATTATTGTGATTCTTTTTCATTCCTAGACACATGGAGGATCATAATATTCCTCTTTTGTAGAAGCATGAATATTTCTTTTGCTAATGCATGAATTAGCTTATTGAAGAACTAATCTCTTCACATCTCTTTTGCTTCCATTTTTAATCTCCACAATACTCTTTTACTGATTCATTGTCATTTTGCTGTGCATAGATATGGAAGACCTAAAAACATTTTCCAGCCAGCAGCTTGCTGAAGAAGCTAACGATTTGAAACATTGGGATGTTACCTTTTGGAGTGAGAGGCTTCGTGAGACAAAGTATGATATAAATGAGGTAGGATGATGCTATACCGGTATACCACCAGTTTTAGAAATGAAATTCAGTAAATTTGGCAGAAGAGCAGTATTTAGTGATGCTCACGTGATTAAAAAATAATGGCTTTTTAAAAGAATTTTTCCTTTCTTGTTGATGGCAATGAACGGTGACATGGATTAACAAGATCTTTTATTGATGGATGCTTTGTTGTGTCTGCAGGCGTATTTCCTAGGGTTTGTTTGGATTGTCTAAGATAGAAGTCTGCTGATAGCTTTATGAAGCAATATTTTGAGTGGGTTATGTTAAACCTTTATAGGGTTACATGACACACTGAGTTGTGAATAGGTGTTTCAAACACAATGTCAGATGTTTTGTAATTTTTACGAGGATACTTGGAGAGCAATAACAGTTTTTCAAATACAGTCTCAAACATCTAATTTCTAGCTATGCTATACTCTAGATTATGGTTATCCTAAGGCTAACCGAATATGTGAAGGGGATTTTGATAATGAAGTTCATGTGATAATATGAGGCTGATGACTTGGATTAATGTTTAGTATTATTCTTTCTGTCTTGAAGCCTCTTGCTAGTATAAGTGTTTCTTCTTCTTCTTCTTCTTCTTCCTCCTTTTTCTTTCCTTTTAAACTTATTTTTCAACTCTGCAGGAAGAGTTACGACCATTTTTCTCATTGCCGAAAGTAATGGATGGACTTTTTAGCCTTGCAAAGACGCTTTTTGATATCAACATTGAGCCAGCTGATGGCTTAGCCCCGGTAACAAAAACATTCTCCTGCAATTCATTTCTTTCTTTTCATCAAATGCTTGTTATAATTTTCGTACTGGTTTTTTGTTCTCTCAGGTTTGGAACAAAGATGTCAGATTTTATTGTGTAAAAGATTCAAAAGGCAATCCAATTGCGTATTTCTATTTTGACCCATACTCTAGGCCTTCCGAAAAACGTGGTGGAGCATGGATGGATGAGGTTGTTAGCCGAAGTCGTGCACTTGCACGTGATGGCAAGTCTGCTAGGTTGCCAGTTGCCCACATGGTTTGCAATCAAACACCACCAGTTGGAGAGAAGCCTAGCCTTATGACATTTCGTGAGGTAAACACTGTTGTGATCTGAAATTCTTGTCTTGATTAAAATGGTTGTTCCACCATTGAAGAAAATGGAAGAAAGAAGAGTGAAAAGAAAGTTTTTTTTTTTTTTTTTTTTCTTTCAAGGAAAGGCTTTTGAAATATTTCTTAGTAATAAGTTGGGAATTTGTTCACGGAATTAAACCTTCTGAAATTAGTAGTGTATGAATCTCTTAGACCATCATGATAGTACTGAACCAATATCATTGATGCCAACTAGTTGGATGGTGTAGCTCAAATATCAGTATTTTAGGTTATGGTTGTTCACGTGCTTTATGAGCATGGAATGTTATTTTTGTGTTATTGGAAATGAGCAAGTTTCTTATTTTTTGTGATCCATCTGATGCCATCCCATGGATTTGTGGCTTTGAGACTCACATTATTCAACTTCTCAAAACTTTAAATTGCTTTGGAATGATGGATCCAACTGCAATCTCTTGCCTTATTGTAATGTGTGTAGGTTGAGACTGTCTTCCATGAATTTGGCCATGCCCTTCAGCATATGCTCACCAAGGAAGATGAAGGTCTTGTTTCTGGTATTCGGGGAATAGAGTGGGATGCTGTCGAACTGCCTTCTCAGTTTATGGAAAATTGGTGTTACCACAGGTAGCTTTGTTTTAGGATCTGATGCATCCCCCTTAACTTAAATTCTGTTTCTTAACATTTCATTAGTTGTGATAGTAAAATGCATGTAATATTGGATGCCGCAGGGATACTTTAATGAGCATTGCCAAACACTATGAGACTGGAGAGAATCTTCCAGAAGAGGTTTATAAAAAGCTTCTCACAGCAAGAACTTTCCGTGCAGGATCACTAAGTCTCCGACAGGTTGGTTTGATTTATGGGTGGTGATCATATCTAGTTAGTTGAGCTTTTCTTGAACTAGAATTCTATGATAAAATAAGGTCAATTAGTTCATAAACCGAGACCGTTTAAACTAATGAGGTGCTTTTCATATTTGGACCACTAGATGATTGACATGGATTACTACTACTACTACTACTACTTACTACTATTACCACCACTATTTTGTGAGAAATATGCAATGTGACCCTTGTTAAACCTTCTAGCTAATTTGCCACGTTGATATGATGTTTTGATAGAGACAGATCTGTGACTGATTCTGAACTCAGCTGAGTCATTGTTTTTAATGCCCATCTGCCAATTTATTCCCTCGATTTTTCTTCTTACATAATTAGTGAATTTGTGGGATTCTTCATATGCATGCCTAGGTGCCACCAATATTTCGCCACCTTGTCATTGTTTACAGATAAGACTTGCAAGCATAGATCTGGAACTGCATACAAAATATGTTCCCGGTGGCCCAGAATCTGTATATGATGTTGATCAAAGAATAGGTAGACACACACAAGTTGTTCCACCACTTCCAGAGGACAGGTTCCTTTGTAGTTTCAGCCATATATTTGGAGGTTTGTTTCTGAACTTTCATTTGTAAAATTCAAAAATTCAAGATCTTAGCTTCTGAAATTCTCTTATGTGTTTATTATGTATGACTTCAAAGTTGGTTGTTATTTCTTCATTTATAGGTGGCTATGCAGCTGGCTATTATAGCTATAAGGTACATTTTGACCTTTTCATCCTCCCTTGTTCATCTTATTTTCTTCATATTCAGTATTTTCTTTAACATTTATCTACAATAATATCAAGTTAGTGGTTATTTTTTCCCATATAATTATGCCGAAGTTGATGTTTTACTACATGTTATAGAAATCCTACTTTGCTTTTTTTTAGGTCTCATGACAACAACATTTTAATCCTTTATTTCAACCTGAAGTGAAAATTTCCTTATTTTAAGATTCTTGATCATGAACTTGAGATTCATTTTTGATTTTGGGTCTGTTTGGCAATTGCAAAAACTTGGGTGACAATTTTTTCACTTAAAAACTCTCTTCACGCCTAAATCGACCGGCAACAACAACTGATGCGTTTAATTGCTGCTCATCAAACTGAATATCATTAAATGTGCCGGCTCTTCACGGCTTGTGTTTTCTTTTGACCTGAACATGCATTTGTTCAACCGGGTAAAGGGCTAGACTACCACCTGCCCAATGAAGCCAACTCAATGAAACATCCTTCCGCAAAAGAGCAATTTGCCAAATTGCGAAATCAAGTAGATTCTTTTTTCCTAATGATTCTAACCAAGGTTCTAGCATTCCTTAATGGGCTGAGTCCAATAGAATATTTTGATATCCGATGAAAGGGAACACACCGATACAAGAAGCCAGTTCTAATGCGATGTTTTTGTCATATTCTGGGACTAATGGGTGGATTCATGGCTGAAAGGAAGGAAACACCCCACTCGGCCTTTGTAGCAGAGTAGAGAAAACGGGTTATCTATGGCTTGGATGCCATCTATGGGTGGCGTTGCCTCTTGAAGGGGGAGCTCACGAAGGGCTCCGGTTGGTGTGGTGTTGATGGCCTCGATTTTTGTGAGTTAGGAGATGGTGATGATGGCCTCCAGCGCTGGCGAGCTTGGCAGACGGCTTCTCTTGCAGGCAAACGTCGTTTCTAGCAGAAGCTACTGCTGGTCGTGACAAGCAGATGGATGGATGGCGTGGCATTGTTGAAACGACAATTTTTTTGGCGCACACCCCCCCAACTTTGAAAAGTTTTTGCAATTTTTGCGAGTTTTCGCAATTGCCAAACAGACCCTTCATATATAAGAATATACGTTGTTGTGAAAAGCAATTCCAATTGAGTGCCATTACTGCATTCTTTGACTAAGGAGAGATATCATAGATGTAACTCAATTGCAAAAATGGCTATGCATCAATTGTGTATGGATTTTCTACATGACTACATCTTACTTGTGCAAACTATGAATATATTTTTTTTTTCACTAGATAGTTGTGCAAAACTTGTCTAGAGGAAGTCATTTGTCAAAGAGGAAATCAACAGGGATCATAAATTCGATGAATGTGTCATTTGTCAATTGTTAGGCCAACTTCATGATTATTCATAGTCGTGTTTGCTATAAACATAACTTGTGTTAGGTATCATGCATGTATGCGTCACTGGTGTGAACTTGATTTGCAGGTTTGGTCTCTCCGCATATGACTCTTAAATTGATATGATGTTTTCATCAAGAGAAGCATTGGCACGAGATAATAGATGAGCTTTTGACCGCATTTTGTGTTTTTAGGCATGATGGGTGCAACCATACAAGTAGCCATGTGATAATTTAATATCACTTTGATGGGTGCAATTGGTCATAATAATTTAACGTCATTTTCAGAGTTTTATTTGAAGGTTGAGCATATCCTTATTCCTTGGTCATATTAGCATTCATGGCACTAGCTCCATTTTTGAATTGGATGATGAGTGTGAAGGATCACTCTACCCAACCTCTACTTCCCCATTTTTCATTAATTTGATGCCTTTTTTTGATACATAAAGATGTTAAACCATGCAGTGGGCAGAGGTGTTGTCGGCTGATGCTTTTTCAGCATTTGAAGATGTTGGCTTGGATGACCCCAAGGTATTTTTATCTTCTGATAAGATTGGCATGTATAATGTTCTTGGCTCTTTAATTTTTTAAATATTCATAGAGGGATTATCCAATGCCTATGTAATCGGTTGAATTTTTTATTTTAAATATTTTTTCTAAAATCCAAGCCATCCATCATATTTTACATTAATATTTGCATGGCATAAAAAACCTTGCCAGTAAGATTTTTTTTTTTTTTTTTATGTTACTGCCGGTCCCAATCCCAGATAAAAAGCAAGGGTTGGCATGTCAGGCTGGCAATCGGTGCTATAAAAATCACCGCTACATCTCTTTATGGATTCTAGAAATATACTAGAAGTCTTTAATGCTAGGGCGTTCTCTGTAAGCGGCGCGCTGCAGCGGAGCCTGACTGTATTAAGAAATGAGCAAGAGTTGCTAGGACATTTCCCTGGAAGCGATGCGCTACATCAGAGCCCTGATGTAGTGATAAATGAGTAAGGATTGCTAGGACGTTTCCCCAGAAGCGACACGCCACAACAATGTCTGGTTGTGGTGAGAAGTAGGCAAAGGTTCTCGTGCTTTTATGGACATGATGTAGGGAAGAAGGTGATATTAAAACATAATGTCTGTTTTGTCTCACGGAATGTTGGGACTCTTTCAGGAAAAAGTATGGAAGTTGTAGGTGCTATGAGAAAGAGAAGAATTAATGTAGTATGCTTTCAAGAGACTAGGTGGAAAGGAGAGAAGGCAAAAGAGGTAAATGAATTCAAATTATGATATATAGGAAATGATAGTAATAGAAATGGTGTAGGGATAATAGTAGAAAATAAACTTGTAGATGTCAATAGAATAAATGATAGAATTATTCAAATAAAACTTGTATTAGGTGTAGAGGTCATAAATGTGATTAGTGCTTATGTACCACAGGTAAGATTAGATGATAGAATCAAAAAATAATTTTGGGGTGACTTAGATAGAATAATGCAAAGGATACCTAACCAAGAAAAGGTTGTGATAGGTGGAGATTTAAATTGACATGTAGGAAAAGAGAATGTAGGATATGAGAGAACTCGTGGAGGTTTCGGCTTTGGAATAAGGAATGAAATGGAGAATGTTATTTTAGATTTTGCTATAGCATATGATTTGATTATAGCAAATACTTTATTTCAAAAACGAGATGAACACTTGATAACCTTCAAGAGTAGGACTAATTCTAGCCAAATAGATTTCTTCCTTATAAGAAAATTGGATAGATCCTTTTGTATAAATTGTAAAGTTATCTCAGGTGAGAGTTTAGCTATGCAACATAGATTTCTAGTAATGGATATACGTACACAAAAAGAGTCAACAAAAACTAAAATCAATATAATTCCAAAACTTAAATGGTGGAATTAAAGGGAAACAATATGGAATTTTTTGGTAAAAGGATGATAGAAGAAGGAAAATGGGACCTACAAGAAGAGGAAGTGGAATCAATGTGGGATAAAGCGTCAACTAGCATAAAAGAAGTTGGATGAAGTATTGTAGGGATATAAAAAATCGTAGATCCTTACATAGGGGAAACTTGGTGGCGGAACGAGGATATTCAAAAAGCTATAAATGATAAACAAGAAAAGTTTAAAAAATGACAATGTAACAAAAATGATACAAACTTACAACAATACAAGCTATCAAAAAAATCCACTAAAAGGATCATTAGCGATGTTAAACACAAAACTTATGATAATTTATATGACAAATTAGAAACTAGACAAAGTGAAAAAGATATACTTAAGTTAGCTAAATTAAGAGAAAATAAAGACAAAGATTTAACATATGTTAGATGTATTAAAAGTAAAGACCAAAGAGTTCTAGTTAAAGATGATGAAATTAAAGAGATGAAAAACTTATTTTCATAGTTTACTAAATGATACATCACCAGAATATTTAACATTAGATGTTAGTTTAAATAGATAATAATATATGAATATTAGTTATCTCCCAAAAATTCGAATATCCGAAGTAAAGGAAGTTCTAAAAAAAAATGAAAACAGGAAAAACCTTAGGCACAGACAATATACCAATTGAGGCACGAAAGCCTATGAGAGATGTAGGTGCAACATAGTTAACTAATTTCTTTAATAAAATGATAAAAACAAAGTTAATGTCAAGTGAATGGAGAAAAAAACACTATAGTCTCAATATATAAAAATAAGAAAGATATTCAAAATTGTGCAAATTATCGGGGAATAAAACTAATGAGTCATACTACGAAGTTATGAGAAAGAGTAATTGAACATAGAGTAAGACGGGAAACTAATATATTTGAAAATCAATTTGGATTTATGCTAGGAAGATCAACCACTGAGGCTATTTTCTTATTTAGACAACTATTTGAAAATCATAGAGAGAAAAAAAGAACTTATACATGATCTTTATTGATTTAGAAAAAACATATGATTGAGTACCAAGAAAGTTAATATGACAAGTGTGAAAAAAAGGAATTAATAATAGATACATTGATGCTATTAAAGATATGTATGATGTTTGTAACAAATGTGAGGACCATTAATGGAGATACTAATATTTTTTTCAGTTAAAATAGATTACATCAAGGCTCAGCCTTGAGTCCTTATCTTGTTACTTTAGTGCTAAATGAAATTACTAGATATCTACAAGAAGTATCTTGGTGCATGTTATTTGCAGATAACATTGTTCTAATAGATGAAATCAGAGAACTAAAATTGAAATTGAATAGGTGGGTAGATGCTTTAGAATCTAATGGTTTTAGAATTAGTCGTACAAAAACTGAATATATGAAATGCAATTTTAATAATAGTGAAAACTTAGATGATGAACCAATTAAGATTTTAGATGAAGTAATAACAAGAATTAATCACTTCCAGTACTTAGGATCAATAGTTCAAGAGAATGAGGAAATCGAAAAAGATATAATACATAGAATTCAAGTAGGATGGATGATATGACAAATTGTGTCAGAAATTTTATATGATCGTCGAGTCCTAATTAAATTAAAAGGAAAATTTTATAAGACTGTGATTGAACCGGCTATGCTTTATGGAGCTGAATGTTGGGCAGTTATAGAATAACATACACATAAAATGAACGTAACAGAAATGAGAATGTTAAGGTGGATGAGTGGTAAAACAAGAAAAGATAAAATTAAGAATGAATAATTTGAGAAAATCTAAAACTGAGACCAATAGGTGATAAAATGAGGGAAAATAGATTAAGATGGTTTAGTCATATTAAATGGAAGCCTGAAATGACACTGGTTAGGAGAGCAAAGTCTATCCAAGTAGAAGGTGATGGGACAATGAGAGGAAGACAAAAAAAAAAAAAAAGGATAAAAGTAATTAAATAAGATTTGAAAATATTACAAATTACTGAAAATTTAGTCTATAATCATCAAAAATGGCAGAACAGAATTCATGCAGCCAACCTCACCTAGGTGCGAAATGACTTATGATGATGATGATTTTCATGGCATGAAAAATCATGTTATTTAGAGTTGTATATAATTCATAACAAGTGTAAGTGCATGAGATTCTTTATGATTATATTTTTTAACCTTATTGATTAGAGAAGTTCTCCATTCACTTGATTTTTTATATATAGGCTAAATGGATAATTTTAAACACAATGAATGAATTGGATGTGGAAACAAAATAAAAAAATCAAGAGGTTGTAAAATACAACCTGTTGTATTAGAGCATTTCTCATATTTGGATATACATGTATCCTTTAAGTGAACTTTGTTTGTTCTCCAATAATAGCTTGTTATTCTTGGGAGTCATTTTGTGTGTGCATGTGTAACAATCTATAATAGATAAGTGTATTTTCTTGAATTTTATCTTGGAAGTCAATTCGTGTGTCTTTTTTTTTTTTTTTTTTTTTACAATCTCTGATGAACAAGTAGTTTTGTTGAATTTTATCTGATTGATTTATTGATTTCTTTGGCTTGTTATAGGCAATTGTGGAAACAGGTCGTAAGTTCAGAGAAACTATTCTTGCTCTTGGGGGTGGAAAATCACCACTCGAGGTTAGATAATTTAATTTGGTTATCTTGACTTCTGCACGGAGCAACAACTAAAACTATTTAGCTGTCTTTCTTTCTTTTTGTGGTTGGATTTCAGTATTTCATTCATTTTCCATGGGTCTGTAACTGCATTCTACTTGTTACATATTGTCGAGTTTTTGATACCGCGTTGGGCTTTCCCAAAGTGTGTTATATTGGACGTGGTGAAGAGGATCATGGCAAAGTGAAGTGTTTACTAAAATTTTCCTTTTTTTAAAAAAATTCATTACAAGGAGATAGTGCTCCCCTCTGGATTCGATATCAGAATCTCACATCACAAGCCTAATGTGATACCGCTGTGCTATGCCCTAGTTCACAAGTGATTTTAGTAGATATCTTTTTGCGTGGGTCTTCATGCATTGGTGCCTGTTTTCCAATTTCCATTGCCCTTGAGAACCGAAAATACATGGATTTGTTACTCACTATAGTGTGTGTTAGGACTCTACCAATTGTCTTATGTTCTTGGATCATCACGGGCTATTCTTATATGACAGGCCTCTCCAGTATAGGATTATAGTTATAAATATGTCGATTTAAGATATGCATCCCATGATTGTTCATGTTTATAGGACAAAAATATACTCGAAAGGAAAAATGCCTTGAACAGATAAGATATTTCTATTAATAGTTTCTAATTTTTATCTACATCACCTACAGTAAAGACCCATTATGTCAATGGTTGGGGTCTGTTAAGCTGCGAAGCAGTCTTCCAAAGTTTCATATGGATTTTCATATGCAATTATTCAATAGCAAGTTAAGTAAGCCATGAGATTCAAGAAATGTGTCTCTAATTTTTGTAATTTTCAGGTTTTTGTGTCATTCCGTGGCCGTGAACCTACACCAGATGCATTGTTGAGGCACAATGGCCTAACACCAGTTATTGTGCCTGCTTAGAGGTTTGGTGAGAAGCTGCTGTTGCTACTTTGTCTACTTAGTGTTGATTAATTGTATTCGTTCTCTAACATTTGGTGTTGTACTCTTGAAATCTGCAGAAGGCAAGTAAAGAGTGAGAAGCAACTTACGTGGTGCCCAGAATAAATGCTTTGTGCAAGTGTATGATTAGATGTTTAGAGTTTCATTAAAAGAGACCCAGGGCATAGTTACAGACCATATTCTTCCTTGAATTCAACTTGTACTCTTTTGAATTATATCCTAATTTAATCGGTTCAGATTTAGGGAAGTATTGGCAGACGCTTCCTAGTTTGAGAGTATGCGGCCACTATCTAGACTTCCGGTAATCTAGGAGGTAGCAGCATTCGAATTTATGATTTCCTAAAGCAGCCAGCACCATTGCGATTATATTCATGGGCGCAATTTTATTCTTTTTCTATTCCTCCTGATAACTCTGTTACCGAGTCGCTTGCCGCTATGCTTTATTGATATTTGCGCAGCCGGTAAATTTGTGAAATACCAATCAATGTACACCACTAACAGCAAGGGGGGAAAATTTTTTATTCTCTTAACTCGGCGCACAGGATCGTCCATCCTTGGGGCAAAGTTATGGCATTTCATTGTTGGTAGGTTGGGAATTTGATCTCCAAGAGTAGCAGCCAAACCGCATTTTTGGAAATCTCTTAGTCGGTATACGCTTTAGAAAATTAAACTACACTGCAATTTCTTATCTCTACATGCTCGTCATCAACTAAACACAAGCAAGTGCCGATCATGAGAGAAGGATGGATGATTTAGGTTGCCTCAAGAAGCAAGTGCCAATTTGAATGTAGTGCGTTGGGTTGGAATTTTATTCCTCTCTTCTTTTGCTATGCAAAGAGGAGTTTAAATAAGTAATGACATTAGAAAGGACATCAATAGAATTATGAGAGAATTTTTATTTTTGGTGTTTGGTGGCAGAACTTTTTTTCCTATATTTTATTAATGAAATAAAATTGTACTTTAAAATGATCAAATATAATTCTTTCTAGTCGGCCAATAATTTTTTTAATAATTAGAGTGCAAGTCGATTCTAGTTAAAAATTTTAAAAGTTGTGTCTATTTTTTAGTGTCAGATTATCCTTACTTTGCAGGCGTGGATTTAAATTTTTTTTTTTTAATACTTCGTGTTTTTTGGGCTTTAAGGCTTTATCTGAAGTCTAGTCGATTCATTTTTTTTCCCCTTAAGGTTATTTGCATTTTCCTTCTCATGAATATGATTTGGCAAACTTTTTTTTATACCTATCGATTTTATGAAGGTTCCTCCATTTATAGTTTTGTATTTATAAAAATATTTCAGTCATTGAACTGTTATTGGAATTTATATTCCACTTAGAATACATAATTCTTACATCTTGCTTCGCTTACTTTGATGGAAGTAAAAATTTAACTAGAAATCCTAACTGCAGCTGTAACAAAGGTGTTTTGGCAAAAATTTTTAGGTGGGGGCATTTCTGCAAAATTAGGGATGTGTTTTCATTAAAAAACTTTTCACTTTTTATAACTACTGTAATTTAATTATTTCTTTACATTTTTTATATAACTATTTTACTTTTTAATTATTTTACAAAACTAACTGTATAATTAATTTATCTATTTTAATTTTAATTTTTTTTACTTCTTATAAGAGCCTGATTATTACAAATCAGTCTAAAATACAATTTTTTTTTTGTGTTTTTTATTTTTTTACAAAATTGTTATTCTAGTTATGTTTAATCTATAGATCAATTTTTACTAATTTTAGAGATTTGTGTATAGTTTATTTTAAAAATTTAAACATAGGGGGTGCTTTAGTTGTTTTTAATTGTTGAAACATGATTAAGATACTCTTACGTTTAAAAATCTAAAATAAATACATATATCTAAAATTGGTAAAAATTCGATTAATAAATTAAACATAGTTAGATTAACCGTTTTGCAAAAAGAAAAAAATTATTTTTAGACCAGTCTAGTTTGAAATGATCCTTTTGCTTCTTATAATTACTCTTATTATATAATATTATTTTTATCTCAAAGTTTTATCACTTTCAAAAAAGTCATGCAGAAATTATAAAGTTGCATAAAATGGATTCCACGTGAGTTTATTTACTGATGGTTCAGGGACTTCGATTGTATGCGCCCGCCTCCCGGGCGCATACACCTATTTTTTTAATTTTTTTTAATTTTTTACAATATTGTTAATCTATATGTATTTAAGATGTGTATAAATTTTTACCATTTTTGGAGTATTTTAGATATATATATATTTTGAAAATCAGTGGCATTTTAGTTAATTTAAAATTACTAAAATTATCTAAAATGCCACTGATTTTTAAAAATAAAAAATAAATATCTAAAATACTCCAAAAATGGTAAAAATTAATACATAAGTTAAATACACCTAGATTAACAATCTTATAAAAAAAAATTTGAAAAATAAAAATAAAAATAGGATCACGCTCCACGGTTCAGCCCTCCTCTTTTATTCTCGCTTCCGCCTTCCCCACTCGATAGTCGCTAAAGCCCTACGCGCGGAGGAAGAGTAAAAGACAGAAAGACAATTCCCCTGCAATGACGGTCAGTCTCCGTGTGTGTGTGTAAATTTTTCCTGAAGTTTTTCCATTTTCGTGCGCTTCATTTGATACAACAAGTCGTAAATCGTTGGAGCTAACGACGATTCAAGAAAAAGGCTTTAGATCCATCTTTCACATGTATGTAGAATTTAGTTTGGACCATGCACCGTTGATGGGAAAAAATTGCGCTTTGTGTTCTCTCGATTCAATGTAGTTTGCTTTGGATTTTGTGATTCTCAAGTCAGTTGGAAGCAATGAGCTTTTGATTGGAGCTCTGACCAACTAGTGCTGAGGAAAAGCAGCTAAATAGGGTGCCATGGCAACCCGTCCTCCTATGCATGGATGCTAGATTGAAAATGCGCAAACTCTACCACAGGTTAACAGAAATATTAATAAATAAATCAGTTACTTCTCTGAAGCATGTAAAAGTGCGACTGAAGGTGCTTTCCCTAAAAAGCCTGTGGCGCTTGTGCGTGCATAATATTAACCTGGGATTTGCACACCGAGTTGAAGGTCAACCAGAGCTCAGGAAAAGCAGGGAAATAGGGTTACCGTGGCAACCCCTTCTCTCACGCATGGATTATAGACTGAAAATGGGCAAACTCCACCACAAGTTAACAAAAATATTAATAAATAATTCAAACCACTACTCTGACGCATGTAAAAGGGCGACTGAAGGTGCTTGCCTTAAAAGTCCTGTGGCCCTTGTGCGTGCGTAATATTCATCTGGGATTTGCATATCGAGCTGGAGGTCAACAGACCTTCCAAGGAAGGATAGAAATTCATTTTTGTTTGTGGTTAATCAGATATTTGGACATCTTCAAGGGAAAGAGGGAGAATTTTGGATAAAGTAAGCATGAGAAGAACTTACCTACTCTATGCTATACAGCTGCTGTCTTTATGTTCATACTCCTTGCAACTGTCTATCACTCAACAATTCAGCACCTGCATACCTGTGTGTTTGTTGATCAGAAAGCACATAGTTGTATATAGCTTAACTGCATGGCCTCTGGTTTCTAGCTTGTTATAGTTTACTTTTGCTTTGATGCTTTAAGGCTTTAAGAGCCTCTGATTATACGATTTTTGATCTTCATTTTCAATTGCAGACACCTGTGAACCCGAAGCCTTTCTTGAACAATCTTACAGGGAAGCCTGTTATTGTGAAGCTTAAGTGGGGAATGGAATACAAAGGTACCTTCTAATCACCAGAGTTTGGTGCCATCCATGCCCGAATGAAAAATGTAGAGTGAAAATGTTAATATCTCGAAAATTATGATCTTCCAGTCATGGAATGGCGATTAGAAAAGCTTGTTCATTTACATTGGCCATTTTCTGGATTCAGTCCTAGGTTTTGTTCGGTGTTAATTTTTTTTTTTTTTTGGTTCTGAGGGCTTTAGCTTCAGAGTAATGGTTATCTGCAATCTCAAGATAAGCAATATTTTATAGCTAATCTAATTCCGTGCTTTTCTGCCCCAATTAGCCATGAAAAGTGCTGTAATCTTAAAAGCCACCAGCTTTTTTGCCAAACAGGATTTTCGATTTATCACAATGATGTTTCCTAGAAGCATGGAATAACTCGGGAACTGCTTCATGGGAACTAATTCGAAAGATGGACATTTTGATTGTACCATATATTATGTTTAAAATTTAACTTTAACCATTGATATCGAACACCAGTTAGATATTGATATGATCCTCTAAGTAAACATTAACTTTGTTGGACTTATCTAATTAAAATACACATACATAACATTTCAGATTATATAAATTGCACTATAGATATTACTTATAAACTAAAACATATATACCATTAAAATTCTTCTATGTTAGATGATTAATTAATGCTATTTTATTTCTGTGATTTTTACTGAGAATGATCAAAATTATATTTAAATATAATGTATGGTAGGATTTTTAAAACAGAACTGAAAACTTCATTTATCAAATTAGTTCTCACAGATGGCTTGGGAACTTGGTTCCCACTGAAGCCATGCTTGAAACTCTCAAAATGAGGAGCCAAACAGAGTCCTAGTCCTGCAGTTTGTAGATGTGGTGACCTGTGGTTCAAAGATTTGCATTTTGGTATCCATCTAAGCAGGTCTTGGAGGCTGTGCCCACTGCCTAGAGAGATGCATCTCTCTCTCTCTCTCTCTCTCTCTCTCTCTCTCTCTCTCTCTCTCTCTCTCTATAACATTGTAGAAATGCACTTGCACAGTTGAGATTAACTATATTGCTGGCATAAATATTCATGCTTTCAAGTGGACCCGGATCAGTGGTTTTTGAGTTTCTAGATAAACCTTTGTCTGTCATTCAAATCATATTTGGCATTTTTTTAAATGACCGCATAGTGCATATGCATGTGTGCCAGACATTATGCAGGTGCATATATCGTTCTGCATTTGCTATATATTGAGGAGGTATCAGGGCAATAAATGGGTGGAGATTGGGGAAAGCTTTAAAAGTTAAATTTGGTTTACAATTTTGTTCGTGGGCCCTGCCTCATGGTTGCATTGGTGCAGGAGTAAGCCTTGATTCACAAGTAGTTTCAGGAAGACTTAGAATTAGTTAACAGTTTAATGCCCTGTAATATTGAGCCTCAATTCACTTGGACTAGGAAGACATGTTTTGGTTAATGAAAATAGTCAATGGTCAATAGATGGTGGAGAAAATTATATTCTGATTACCTTTCAACATATCATGTCTTACTTGCAATACACCTGGCATGCTAAACGGCTCGATAAATTACTATCCCCTTATCAAATTAAAAAAGAAAAAAACTTTACTCCTTCCATGTATGTTTCATGTGAAATTTCCTCCCTTTTCAAGTTACCTTGTTTCGGTGGACGCATACATGAATTTACAGGTTACTTGATAGAGAAACCTTTGTCAGGTTCACCTGTTTGTCCATGCTATAATATACTAATTCTCTGTTTTCTTCTTTCTAGTTGGCCAACACTGAAGAATACATTGATGGACAATTTACAGGAAACCTTGGGGAGATTTTGATTAGGTAATTGCCTCTTAATGCAAAAATGGTTTCTATTTTTGGGTTTTTCGTTAGGTAAATCAGTCAGCCTTCAGTATCAGGCTACACTTCACAGATGCTTTGGAGGTTGCCTCATACCTAACTATTTAACAAGATAAAGAATGAGGATCTTTGTACTGTGTACTGCCAGGTGGAATGCAATGTTGGGTCAAAATCATAGATGAGTCAGTTCAGGATGGCTGCAAGTGTACCAGTGAAGAAGTACATGAGTAAAAATAAAAATCATTGATTGTCTAAACCTTGAACCCTAAGCACAAAACACCAGGGCTGCTCCATGAGTCCACATCGTATCTGGTGGGCAGTTGTAGTTCATCTTAACATCAGCCAATTCCCAAGACATTTATTTTTAATCCTGGTTTGTCTATGGTGTAATGTATTATTTTGAGATCAAAATTATATAACTGGTAGACATACCACATTGCCACTTGACTTCACTTGACTACTCCCATAGTCCTGGGTCAATCTGTGGTTCTTTACTGCATAAGAGGTGGAAATTCTGAATCAATTTGATTTAGACTCTGATTCCTCGGTGGTTATCTCATGTGGACCCGTAAATTTTGTTTAGGTCTACCACATGTCCTGCAATTTTGATAATTCTATTTTTATGTTGTCTATATGCTATTTCTGGCAGTGGAAATAGTCTAATCTCTGTCACATTGACTGGGCTGTTGCCATGTTGCCTCCTGTTTGATATTGACAGATGCAACAATGTCCTGTATCTTCGAGGTGTGCCTGAGGACGAAGAAATTGAAGATGCTGAAAAAGATTAAGGATGAGAATTTCTCTGGTGGCGCCACCTTTTCATTTTCGATCTGTCCTGCATTAGTTTTCTAACATTGACGTAGATAAATCTCCAATCTTCCTGAAGCCATTGATTGCTGCAGGCTTCTAAGTTTCAAGTATTTGTATTCAGGCTATCCATAGAGCCATCGCAGATTGCTTTTATTATGCTGATCCTTTTCCTCGGGAAATGCTGTTACATCATTAGCAGCATCAGGAGTACAATACAAGTTGATTAGAAATATTACACTGCAACTCTGTTGGACCTTGGGCCATGATCAAGCATATTAAGTTGTAGGAGGGCATGTCATCACAGATTGCTTTTATTATGTTGATCCTTTTCCTCGGGAAATGCTGTTGCATCAATAGCAGCATCCGGAGTAAAATACAAGCTGCTTAGTTATCTTATTGCATTGCGGTCTGTTGGATCGAACCATGATCAAGCACATTAAATTGTAGGGAGGGCTTCATTGAAATTTTAGGTGCGCCCGCTGGCAGGCTATATCATTACCATACGCGAGATTTTATTCATTGATCTGGAATTGGTGGCTATAAATTGAATTCAGTGGCCTAAGCAAGATCAAGTGAGAGCTGTCAAATGTTCCCATGCGAGTGTGTCTGTTAGCGTATGAGGTTGAACTAGTAATTAATTGCTTTTCGTTCCCTGCCAAAGCTCCATTTCAATTCTCACCGTATTTGGGTAATTTATATTGCTGAGGTTAAATTCTACATTTTTTTTATTCATCCATCCATGTAAAATGTTCTAAATATTGTGAATACTCATTGAAGCTTCATTTCAAAGCCTAAGTCGGCATTCAGAAGTTTCGATGGTCTGTCTCTGCAAAATAAAACTACTTGGCAAGATGTTTTCGCCATTGAATGATACTCGAACGCTTAATGATCCATTCTTCATAAACACCGTAATAGACATCATCAAAAGGAAAATATTTAATTCGTGTCTTTTCGTGCGATCTACCTCAAATTTTTATTTAAATGCCTTTTACTAGAACAGGAGTAACATACTCACATGTGAAATATTTAGTAAATTAGATGAAGGCAGTCACGAGCCACTTTAAACCAAGACCACAAGAGGTTCCAACGTCCTGCGTGGACTTGTGGGTTGTGGCTCTCGCAGAGGCGATTCAATTGAGAGAAAACCATCAAAATTATTGCTTTTTTGGGATTTGCCTTGCAACATTTTAGTGTCAGTTAGCATGCTAACTTTGTGAGATTACTGTTACCTTGAGATAGTTCATAAACTGTCCTAATCTGTATTCCTTTTTTAGTACATGAAAAAAAGCTTTGCGGGTGAACCTCTCCCATGTGCGCGCATTTTACACACTTTTTTTTTTGGAGAGATTTTAGCATACTTGTGTTAACTACATGGTAACCTTGATGTTAACAATGCTCTATATTTTCAGTGAAACAAACCTGAAATAATAATAAAAAGCATTTGGGAAGAAGTTAAATGCACTTGGGTGCACTTAGCCTTGGTGCATCGAGGTGCATCTAATCTTTTTTAATTTTTTTCGAAATTTTTTTTATACAACTGTTAATCTAGATATATTTAACATATGTGTCAAAATTTACCATTTTATATATTTTTTATTTTTGAAAATTAGTGGCATTTTAGAAATTTTAAATTACTAAAATATAACTGATTTTCCAAAATAAAAAATATTTAAAAATCTTCAAAAGTGTTAAAATTTGATACACATGTTAAATATATTTGTATTAATAATTGTATAAAAATATTTCAACAAAAAAGTAAAAAAATAGATTAAAGCACCTCGGTGCACTGTATCAGTACCCAAAGCATTTTATGCGCTTTTAAATGCACAGCCACATCAGGCCCCTCAATGCATTATCCCTTGACAAATACCTTGTTCATTCCTTCCCGAGTTCCCATTTTGTTTGATCTTTGTTTCTCTTCTGATTTCTTGACCATAGGAAGCTGACAAAGGAACCACTAAAAACGCCGCTGTATATGTTGTATTTGGTTGAACTAGCTGTAATGGAATATAATAATTCTTTTGTTCCCCTGATCTTTTGCTTTTCTTTGTTTTTTCTGCTTTTTATGAGAAAAATTTGTATGCACGCGGCATGATTTTTTATTTTTGTTGTTGAAGTCAGAGCTGAATACAGAATTGTCGTAAACGATCCTGCCTGGAATTCGACACCGCAAAAAGATAAATAGACTAGCCCAGGCAGCCGTAGCAACCCATACACAATGCTCAAATAAATAAATAGATCTCATAAAAAAAACCAATAAATAGTTAATTTCTGTGTTGGCTTGATGGACAACCCTTCAAATTAAAATTGTTTTCTTTTTCAGTTTGGAGTTAGAACCGAGGATTGCTTCCTCATTGGAAACTGTGGAAATAATATTTTCCATGTTAAACCGAATATCTTTCAAAGGAAGAGATTTTTTTTTATTAATGGCGCGCAGTGATAAAACTTTGGATAAAAAAATTTGGAATAAAAGTTTTTGAAACGGAAGGAAATGATATGATATGATATGATAAAAATAAAGATGATGAGTAAAAAGAATAAAGTTAAAATAGATAGATAATGTATGAAAAGTTATGTATAAATGATTGAAAAGTAAGATAATTGTCATCATCATCATCATAAGCCATTTCCCGCCTATGTGGGGTTGGCTGCATGGATTCTGTTACGCAATTCTTGGCGATTTAAGACTAAATTTTCTGTAATTTGTAATATTTTTAAATCTTGTTTAATTACTTTCATCCATATTTTTTTGGGTCTTCCTTTCATTCTCCTACCACCTTCTACTTGGATAGACTTTGTTTTCTTAACCGGTGCTACTTCAGGCCTCCTTTTAACATGATCAAACCATCTTAATCTATTTTCTCTCATTTTATCATAAATTGGTCTCACTTTTAAGTTTTCTCGAATTACTTCATTCCTAATTTTATCTTTTCTTGTTTTACCACTCATCCACCTTAACATTCTCATTTACGCTACGCTCATTTTTTGTATATGTTCCTCTTTAACTGCCCAACATTCTGCCCCATAAAGCATAGCAGGTCTAATCGCAGTCTTATAAAATTTTCCTTTTAGTTTGATTGGAACACGACGGTCACATAAAATTCCTGACTCACTTCTACATTTCTTCCATCCTGCTTGAATTCTATGTATTATATCTTTTTCGATTTCCCCGTTCTCTTGAACTATTGATCCTAAGTACCGAAAGTGATTAGTTCTTGTTACTGCTTGATCTAAAATCTTGATTGGTTCCTCATCCAGGTTCTCACTATTATTAAATTTGCATTTCATATATTCAGTTTTTGTGCGACTAATTTTAAAACCATTAGATTCTAAAGCATCTACCCACCTATTCAATTTTACATTTAGTCCTTCTTTAGTTTCATCTATTAGAACAATGTCATCTGTAAATAACATACACCAAGGTACTTCTTCTTGGAGATGTCTAGTAATCTCATCTATTACTAAGGTAAAAAGGTAAGGGCTCAAGGTTGAGCCTTGATGTAAACCTATTTTAACTGGGAAGACATTAGTATCTCCACTAATGGTTCTTACATTTGCAACAGCCTCCTCATACATATCTTTAATAATATCAATGTATCTGTCATTAATTCCTTTTTTCCTCATCACTTGCCATATTAACTTTCTTGGTACTCGATCATAAGCTTTTTCTAAATCAATAAAAATCATGTATAAGTTCTTTTTTCTTCTCCCTATACTTTTCAAAAAGTTGTCTAAGTAAGAAAATAGCTTCGATGGTTGATCTTCCTGGCATAAAACCAAATTGATTTTCAGATATATTAGTTTCCCGTCTTATTCTATGTTCAATTATTCTTTCCCATAATTTCATAGTATGACTCATTAATTTTATTCCACGATAATTTGCACAATTTTGAATATCTCCCTTATTTTTATAAATTGGCACTATAATGTTTTTCCTCCATTCACTTGGTATTAACTTCATTTTTATAATCTTATTAAAAAAATTTGTTAACAATGTTGCACCTACATCTCTCATGCACTTCCATGCCTCAATTGGTATATTATCTGGGCTTAAGGCTTTTCCTGTTTTCATTTTCCTTAGAGCTTCCTTTACTTCAGATATTCGAATTTTTGTGAAATAACTGATATTCCTATTTTCTTCTCTATTTAGACTAACATCTAATGTTAAATGTTCGTGTGGAGTATCATTTAGTAAACTATAAAAATAAGTTTTCCATCTTTCCTTAATATTATCATCTTTGACTAGAACTCTTTGGTCCTCACTTTTAATACAGCTAACATGTGTTAAATCTTTGCCCTTATTTTCTCTTAATTTAGCCAACTTAAAAATATCCTTTTCACCTTGTCTAGTTCCTAATCTGTCATATAGGTTGTCATAAGCTTTGTGTTTAGTATCGCTAATAATATTTTTAGTAACTTTTTTTGCTAGCTTGTATTGTTGTAAGTTTGTATCATTTTTATTTTTCTGCAATGTTTTGAATTTTTCTTGTTTATCATTTATAACTTTTTGAACATCTTCATTCCACCACCAAGTTTCTCTATGTGAGGATCTACGATTTTTATATATACCTACAATACTTTGTCCTACTTCTTTTATATTAGTTGTCATTTTATTCCACATCGATTCTACTCCATCTTCTTGTGTGTCCCATTTTACTTCTTTATCATTCTTTTTCTAAAGAGTTCTATATTATTACCTTTTAAATTCCACAATTTAATTTTTGGAATTACATTGCCTTTATTTTTGTTGACTCTTTTTGTGTATATATATCCATCACTAATAATTTATGTTGCATAGCTAAGCTCTCGCCTGGGATACTTTACAATTTATACAAATGGATCTATCCAATTTTCTTATAAGGAAGAAATCTATTTGGCTAGAATTGGTCCCACTCTTAAAAGTTATCAAGTGTTCATCTCGTTTTTGAAATAAGGTATTTGCTATAACCAAATCATATGCTATAGCAAAGTCCAAAATGACATTCCCCATTTCGTTCCTTATTCCAAAGCCGAAACCTCCATGACTTCTCTCATATCCTACCTTTTTCTTTCCTACATGTCCATTTAAATCTCCACCTATCACAACTTTTTCTTGGTTAGATGTCCTTTGCATAATACTATCTAAGTCATCCCAAAATTGTTTCTTGATTCTATCATCTAATCCTACTTGTGGTGCATAAGCACTAATCACATTTAAGACCTCTGCACCTAATACAAGTTTTATTTGGATAATTCTATCATTTACTCTATTGACATCTACAACTTTATTTATAAAATTGTTATCTACTATTATCCCTATACCATTTCTATTATCATCATTTCCTATATACCATAATTTGAATCCATTAATCTCTTTAGCCTTCTCTCCTTTCCACCTAGTCTCTTGAAGGCATGCTATATTAATTTTTCTCATTCTCATAACATCTACTACTTCTATACTTTTCCCTGAAAGAGTCCCAACATTCCACGAGACAAAATGGACCTTGTGTTTTGGTATCACCTTCTTCCCTAAACTACGTCCATAGAGGCATGGGAACCTTTGTCGACTTTTCGCCACAACCAGACGTTGTTGTAGCGCGTCGCTTTCGGGGGGACGCCCTAGCAACCCTTGCCCATTTCTCACTACATCCGGGCTCCAACGTAGCGCGTCGCTTCTGGGGAAACGCCCTAGCAACCCTTGCTCATTTCTCACTACAGTCGGGTTCTGCTGCAGCACGTCGCTTACAGGGGACGCCCTAGCATTAACAATTTTTAATATATTTTCAGAATCTATAAGAGATGTGGCGGTGATTTTTAATGGTACCAGCTGCCAGCCTGACATGCCAACCCTCACTTTTTTCCCGGGCATATGATTAAAAAGTAAGATAATTGTGCAAAAAAAAAAATAACAAGATAATTTTGGAAAATGAAAAGTTTTAATTTGAAATGGTTTTGTGTAAAGAAAATTATGGATTTTTGTTTATTGTTTCTGTCTAACAATGGCAGTCTCTGCCTAAGCTAGATATTTGCAAATGAAATGGGTACATTCATGGTCATCGTTTTCAAAAAGATTGAATTGATGCAAGTGTGCTATAGGAATTGAAGAGAATGTCCATACTGAAGAGATCGTATAATTAGCAGGCTAGTAGTAGTCGCAAAATTTTTATAAAACACATAGGCATATCTATTATTATAGACAAAAGTGCGTAGGCATACCTATAGATGAGGGTGAAATTTTGTGCAGGTCATATTGGTTCAGGATTTGTCCAACCTTGACATTTCTTTTTAAAAATTTTATTTAATTTTATTTTTTATACCAAATTGGAATAAGATTGGTTTGACCCTCATTTTTTTAATAAGTATCAAGACAAATTTTAAATTGATCTTGGGTCAATATCAGGATGACGAGTTGGTAAAAAATGCAGGTCAAGTAGAATAATTTTAAGAATTTATACATCTATGATACATACTAATCATTATTAAAACAAAATATGAGTAAATATAATGAACTTTTATTAAATAGGTCAATAAAATATTCTTCATTCAAATGGATTTTGGCATTTATAAAAATATTTTCTAAAACAATACTCTTTTATGTGAATGTTTCCAAAAGGATGAAAAATTATAATTATGCATAAGAGTTATATGTATATATGCAAATGTCACGTATTGATTCTTATTTTGTTAATGTAGTTAATGATCAATAATGTAAGAATCTAGAAAGAAAATGAGATGAAAATTTAGGAATATACTTATCAGGTTGGGATTCTTCAGATTGGGATATGTTGATCCATTCCTATCCTATTTTTGACTCATTCCAATACAGAGTAAAAAAAAAACAATAGTTTTACTTGGTTAAATCACTGGTTGATTCCTCCCAATTCTTGCCCCTAACTATAGATGCCTTTTCAAATTAAATGACTAATTATTTTTTATTTGGATTATTCCATTCAATATGGCATGAAACTACGAATGCGATATCCGTGCTTTTATTTTTGTTTGATGACAACTATCCATGCTCATTTTATTTTTGTTGAAATCCATGCAGTAACGTCAGTGTTGTTTCTGCACTTTCTTTAACTGTTTGAGTTTTAAAAATCTCTTCTCAGGCTTTATTATGTTTCATTTTTGGACCTTTCTTCATTCCAGAAGAAGCCAATAATATTCTTGCAACAATTAATTCAGTCATTATATAATATCTCTAGTTTCCAAATACATAAGCAGGAAAAAAAATCTACTTTTGGGAGCTTGGTGAGGGAGTAATCAATATCCAGCAGTTTCACCAAGAGTTATATTGTAACAAAACAACGCTTCCTCCTATGGAGCAAACTGAAATCACAGTTCAGTTGGTGATGATTCTCACGTCCTTTGATTCTTCGAGGCAAAGCGGAGGATCAAGTAGAAGAGTATCCGATAGAACACAGCCCATCCCAAAAGATACAAGATCATGTTCCACTTCTCCATCTTATCTGTGCTAATCTTCATCTGATCCAAGATAAATTTGCCAGTGATTCTCTGCCCAAAAGCACCTTCTGCATTGTAATCTGTTTGGAATTGGTTCATCAAGAGCCCCTCATACGGATACTTCATAGTAGACACAATGTTCATCCACTTCCAGTAGGTGGGGATGGCATGGCTGTTCAGGAAGTAGCCACAAAACAAGAAGAACAGGGCTGTGAATGCAATGACAGCGGCATATCCCAAAATGTAGTTGGGCACGACGGAGCTTACAAAGACAACGAATGAGTTAGTGGACAGCAAGGAGGCGTAGAGAGCCACCCAGAAGTAGAGGAAGCTGCCTTTGAGTTCTAATGCAAACCAAACAATCCCTGCGTAAGAGGCAGCCTGGATGGCGAGGAAAGGGAGATTGGTGATTAGGCCTGCTATGGTGTAGGCCGAGGCACGGTAGGCATTGTGGGAGGTTTCCCTAATGAAAATGAAGCGCTCCTGGATGAAAGCGGGGACGGCGTCATTGGACGAGAAGAAGAAGAGACAGGCGGTGAAGATGAAGAAGCTGATGAGGTTGGTGACGCCCTGCATGTTCTTGTGTGGGTGCATGAACATGGTGGCCATCATCACGCCCATTACTGTTAGGACCATCTGGCGTGAGAGGAAGAGCTCCGGCGTGCGGCGGATGGTGATGAAGTTGCGACGCATGAGGGTCCAAGTTTCAGGGAAGAAGGAGTTGGCAAACTTTGGTCTTGGATGATGGTGGGTTCCTCCTCCATAATGTGCAGAGGCACTAGGAGTCAGATAGTCATCCTCATTCACAGTGTAGTCACTGCTGAGAGGTGTCGGAGTGCCACGGAGTATTTCACTAGAGCGTGCATAAAAGCCTCTTGGAGAAGCACTGCAAGACACATGCACACAAATACAAATGGAAAAGAATCAAATTCAACTCTCCTCCAACATTGAAATGATTTAAAACTGTGTTCCAAATAAAGTGACTAGTTTGAGCTTGAAACGAAACGTAATGATTATTTGATGGTTGTTGTATGACAAATCCAAATGATTCAACCGTTTTAGGAACTCTTTTCCTTGACGTGTAGTCCAACTACACTCTAGGCCTCGAATCAATGTGACAGTTTTGGCCGTAATATCAAAAGCTAATTTGGTTGAGTGGGTCAGGTTTGCTTGTATATACGTAGGGTTAGAGATTGCATTTGGGAAGTAATTGGGTCCTCTCCTAGCAACGAATTTCACCCTTCTGAATCAATGGCGTACCTTGGTGGATTTTGAATCCTCTTATCCATGGGTGGTGGAGCTTGCATCTTTTGATTGCGGCCAGGTCTGGAAGGAGTGAACCTAAGCGTCTCCATGATCCCATTCTGGCTCCCACTCCACATTGAGGGAGATTTGGATGAGTTCCACGGGCTCCTCACACTGTGATTGAAGCTGGTTGGGCCTGCCCCGTGGGATCCAATCCCCGCGGAGAGGTGCAACCTCTTGCCTGGTCTCTTTCGATCACCATCCCCTGCAGTCCCTCCATGATGCTGCCGCCCAGGCAACGGCGACGGCATGACTGTGGATATCATTGACGATAGCTCCTCCTCTGTAATCATTGGTGGCTTAAGTCCAGTTAGACAGAATTCCGCTAAGGCTTGGACGCCATGTTCTGATTGATCATATGCTTGGATAACATCGATGAGGTACTCAACGGGACTCTCCCCTGTTGGGACCTTCCGGCCCATGCGGCCAAGGTGGCGAGGCACATCCTTGGGAGCTCCTTGGAACATGAGTTGACCTCTTGCTAGAACTATGAGGTGATCAAAGAATGTTAGGATCCGAGAAGACGGTTGATGGATAGTGAGGACGACGGTGCTGCCGGAGCGCGCAATGTCTTGCACCTTTTCGATGACACTGTGGGCACTGGTGGAGTCTAGTCCTGATGTGGGTTCATCCAAGAAGAGCAAGGCAGGCCCATGAATTATGTCGACGCCGATCGAGACCCGTCGACGCTCCCCGCCGGACACCCCACGCGTCCCTTCATCACCGATGTAAGTATTCCTAGATGACTGAAACAGATGGTCCATATTCAGGAAATAGAGCCAGAGATACATCTTTCTTTCAAGCTAAAATACAACATACAGAACAGAACAAGAGAGACAGATAGCAATTATAAAAATTTTAAAAAAGCCCCTTTGCTTATGGGAATTTCAAATTACCCCATGAGATTTTGTTTTCTATTGTGCACCCTAACGTTTACCGCAAACATCAAATACACTTAAGGAGCACTTGGCAAATTGCGTAGGTAGAATCCCACATCCTAGGTACTTTTTGAAAAATGATTTAACATCTTAATTACACTTGTGTCTTGTTTTTGAATTTTTACTCATATATTCTAATTATTTTTTCATATAATTACTATGAATATTCTCGCTTTACCACTATTATATCATATCATTCTCACATCTTTTCAAAAATATTCCTTTCCTTACTTCCTTCTCTACTTTCATTACTAAACCGACCCTTAAAATCTAATAATAATAATCTTTATTAATAACTCTACTCATGCAAGAATAATTAAATTTCTTTATTTTATAAAGCTCATTAAAAAATCCATTTTTATTTATTTTTGTTATATCAAATACTATTTTTGCTATATTCAAAGACAATTCACGTCAATTACTTTGTAATTTTTTTTGAACGAGTCAATTACTTTGTATTTAGCTTAATCGATGTAGAAATCTAATAAACAAAAATTGGATTTCCGTTCCACCTTGAGAGTTAGAAATAATATTATCTTTAAAAAACCATTACAATTCCATGGGTGGATTTGATATTTTTCATCTTAAGGGAGGATTCCCAAAAAGAAAAAATATCCATACGACATCTAAAATGGTAATAATGAAGACGCGGCAAACTGCTGAACTGGCAAAGGTGTTTGATAAGTCTCCCAAAGAACAGAAAAGAGGATTTTAATTCACGACTCACCGACAAACCAAGTTGTTCTATCAACTTCTCGACTCTCAGCCGCTTATCAGCCCTCGAGATCGATCCCAACCGAAAATCCGCAGCAAACATGAGTGTCTCGTAGACGGTAAGCATGGGGAAAAGCCTGTCATCTTGCATGATATAGGCCGACGTCCTCTTCACCACGCTCGGGCTCATCTGCTTCCCATCCAAATACACTATCCCCTTGAGACTCCCGCTCGCAATCCTACCTGCCAATCCATCCAAGAACGTCGACTTCCCTGCCCCACTTGGCCCCATAACTGCTGTTACATACCCTTTGGGCGCATACCCCGTTATCTCATGCAGCAGGTCTACTTCTCGCGTGCCCCAAGTGTCCCCGATCTTCTCCTTCTTTGTCACAGTGTATGTCAGGTTGGCGAATTCAAGACCGCCTGTGAAGCTGGAAGGCTTGAGGACGTCGATTACAGCCTCGCGGCGTCGACTATTAGGATAACCGTTGGGCTTGGCCATGCGAGAGGAGACGGAAGGGGAAACAAAAATTGATAGGGAAATCTGTATGATTTTCCCACTTGGGGTGGAAGGGATAGAAGAGATATTAAAAGGGGGAGGATACTTTCACAGCATCTGATGGGCAATGCTAAGGAGATTCTTCCAATGTCGCGCTCATTGTCTTCGTTGTAATAGCCGTTGAGTCCGTTTGGATCGAAGAGGAACTCTGTAGTCCTCGGGAGCACAGGACGGATGGGGGTGGAAATTAACGGATCCCTGTACATTGTGCCTCGTTTATGCAAAGAGACAGACATGCCGGGTGCACACTCACTGTGCCAAAAAAGCTGCGGCACGTGACATTCAACTAACTCTTGTGATCTACATCCGCTGGTTTTGCTCGTTTGGCCTCGATTTGGCCTTTATTTTTCTGGAGAAGGGGCTTGTCACGCGCTAATATTCTGGGAATGCAAACATGCAATTTTGCAGCATGTTTTTGTTGTTCGTTTCTTTAAAATAAAAAGCAGGAAGCATTAATATGATGTATTTTCCATGAATGGAAAACAGACCATCCAGTTATCATTTGCATTGCAAATTTGCAATTACACGCCAACCTCGGATGCAAGCTGTTGGTTGTTTGCACTCTCCACCCCCTACAACCTACATCTCCTTCACTTCAATGGAACGATAGTTTAGGGGCGGTTCGAAATTGCGAAGGAATGGAATGCCAATGGGATGAGATGGGTGAATTGAGTAACAGATTGTAAATGATGTTATTATATATTTGAAAATAAAAGATTGTATTGAAATAAATCAGGGAATGAGAAGTTTTATGATTTTATCCCGTTCAAGTCCTTTATATATTGTTTAACAGGGTACACGAACTTTTTGATGTAACTTTTGATGAAAATTTTTTAGTTTAAAAATTAATAAATTGGTAGAAAATGATGTGATATAGCAGAAGTAATTATGATGAATAAAAAGAATAAAATTAAAATAAATAGATTAGTTGTAAATATAATTATGCAGAAATGATTGAAAAGTAAAATTGTTGTACAGTAAGATGCGTAAAAAATAATTAAGAACTTTTTCCAAATATACCTAATATATTTGACCTTAATCTCAAATATACCCACTGCATTTTCAAATCACAGATATACCAACTACGTTTGTAGTTAATTCCAAAAATGTCCATTTCCTTAAAAACCATTAGTTAAATTTTTATAAATGCCCAAAATACTCCTGTTATAAAATAATAAAAGATGAAATAAAATAGAAATAAAATGAAATTATAGCTCTTTAAATTTAGATCTCATGTGTAATTAGGGCATTAGTAAATTATGACATTCAAAATTCTAATTATATCCAAAATTCGATGGGCATATTAGTAATTTTACATATTAACTAACCGTGTTAATTCACAAATTGAATGTTTTTGGGATTAATTGCAAATGTAGTTGGTATATCTAGGATATTGGAAAAGTAGTGGGCATATGTGAGATTATGGTCAAACGTAACGGGTATATTTAGGAAAACTCAATAATTAAAAAATATGACAATTATGGAAAGTGAAAAGATTTATATTGAAAAGTTTTAACTCGACAACTTTTGCAAATTAATAAACGCATGTTGTAAGTTGGATCACACGTGTCGCCCATCTAGGATAGGAGCGTAACTTGTATTGAATTGAGTCCAAAGTCCAAACTCAGCCCCTTGAACTTGAAAATTTTTCAAGGTAAGAACTTGCTTTTTTGATCTTAATCTGGAGCTCTAATTTTCCATTTTTAATTCAACACAATATACATAATGCTTATTAAATCCATAAAAAATATATACATAATTCTTATAGAATATTTCTTTAATTTATGTTTCAATACACGTTTGTGATGTTTAAATACAAATTATATTATTTATATTTATATTTATCTTTATATTTATACTATTAATTTGTTAATTTTCTTTCTTTATCTTTATTTTAAAAGGTTAATTTTTTAGAAATATATTATATATTACTATTATTTAGTTAGATTACATCTTATTATTTTTGCTTTGCGAGTTATTTTTGTTGTACATATTTGTATGAAATTTTAAGCTAATTACTCTTGCATCAAATTAAAAATTGTCAACCTAAATTTCAACCTGAAATTTAACCCAAGTCTAACCAATAAAGTTGAAAATTTTAAAATTAAGATTAAGGTTAAATGTACCTCATGACCCCAAGTTGCACCCATATTCCTAGATAATAGTCGTACTAATTTATATTCATTCCTTTCCATCTTAACGAGAGCCTTTAGGCTTTTAGTGATACAAATTCCTATGTTCGACTTTCGTATTTTTCTTAAATTCAAAATTTTTTCATTGTGGCCTCCTAGATGCCTGAGGCGTAGGTGGTAGACTCCCCAGCGTGCTTGTGTGAGGTCTGAGGTTCACCTAGATGCCTTTCAAAAAAAAAAAAATTCATGTAGATTCTCATTTTACATAAAAATTAAGCAAGCAAAAATGGCCTAGATTAAATTAAAATTTTAAGTGTGATCCACTTACCTAGAAGTAAAGATTTACATATGTGGAATGTATGGTGCAGCTAATATCCATTTTCCATACCCTTTAAAATAGATATATATTTATTCAAGTGCATTCAATTTGCAACATAATTACGGTGAAGTCCATTGCAAATGGGCCTCATGTAATCATGAAGTTAATAGCTACTCTACTCATTGTATTTAGAATTATTTATTTTAGTGATATATGAATTTATTCAAGTGCATTTCATTGCAAATGGGCTCCACATGATCATGAAGTTAATAGCTGCCTCACTTATTGTATTTAGAATTATTTATTTCAGTAGCATATTAATTTTCATCAAAATTAAACATGTGTATGAGTTATATCTTAAAACAATACAAAATCAACATAATAAAATAGTTTGATATAAATATTAATTTTAAAGTTGTATTTTCAACATTTAAACCATTAAAAATATGTTTTTATATAAATAAATAATTATATAAAGTATTATTACATTTTGATATATGCTGGAAACATTTTCGGAACAAACTACACCATAACTATGGTGCAGTCAGTTTGCACTTGATAGGTTCTCGTTTATATGCATATATATATATATATATATATATATATACACACACACACGCACACGGTTCCGCTTTTATGAAACCTTTTTCTATGTAACTCTCCCTATTTTTAAAATCTTAATGGTTGATTGAAAATCTACTTCATCCATTATGTTTAACATCTTTTTTAGTATTTCGAAAATCATTTTATTTGTCCAATGTGGATGAGCTCCATTGAAAATCAAAGTAATAAAATAATTTAATATTAAATATCAATTTTAAAGTTGTATTTTTAATATCTACACCGTCTAAAATATCATTTATACATAGATAAATGATCATATAAAGTATTATTATATTATAATACATGTATAAATAGATTTAAGTATTTTTCATAATTTATACATCAATAATACTATTTTTCAACAAATATGGCCTATAAATATACTTAATTGAGATGAAACTTTTAGTCTCCTGGATAAACAAATAGTGTTAAATGCAATAGGTAAATTGGATTTTCCATCTAGAATCGGTATCTCAAAATTTGAAGGAATTATATTGCTGCACTTCATGTAACTAGAAGCCGAGCTCTTATAATATCCATTTTCCATGTACTGATACACTAATGAAGCCCAACCGTATTGAAGCTTCGAACGCGAATTGCAAAAATTCATGAACTATTATAAGGCAATAATTCTCAGTACAAAATAACATACTACATTAATTAACATGCTACCTTGATTCGCAAAAGTAGCATGCTAACAACCTTTTGTAAGAGAGCTATTGCAGTTGGACAGTTTGACCTGATCCACGTTCCTGAAGCTTCTGAGCAGCCGTTGGCATTTGTAGTGGTGGGTTGCTGGCAGTT
Organism: Annona cherimola; assembly: GCA_030490835.1. Taxonomy (NCBI): domain Eukaryota; kingdom Viridiplantae; phylum Streptophyta; class Magnoliopsida; order Magnoliales; family Annonaceae; genus Annona; species Annona cherimola. The sequence continues at coordinate 97,062,826 of CM059973.1, read as the reverse complement.
GCAATGTCTGAGATGTCAGATGAAGTGGCAGCTTCTATTGGTTGGTGGCCTTCCGTAGGAATGGGGAAGACGTAGTTCGGGGTGGAGCTTGGAGAGTTCATTGTCTTAGAGTCTCCTTTTCAATTTTTTCTGAAATTTCATTTGTAATCATCATTTTAAGCCATTTTTCACTTAGGTGGGTAGGCTGTATGGATTTTGTTGCGCCACTCTTAGCGATTTAAGATTAAATTTCTTGTAATTTGTAATATTTTTAAATCTTGTTCAATTATTTTCATCTATGTTTTTTTGGATCTTTCTCTCATTGTTCTACCACCTTCTACTTAGATAGACTTTGTTCTCCTAACCGGTGCTACTTCAGATATCTTTTTAACATGACCAAACCATCTTAATCTATTTTATCTCATTTTATCATAAATTGGTCTCACTTTTAATTTTCTCGAATTATTTCATTCATAATTTTATCTTTTTTGTTTTACCACTCATCCATCTTAACATTTTCATTTCCGCTACGCTTATTTTTTGCTGTCCCATAAAACATAGCAGGTCTAATCGCAGTCTTATAAAATTTTCCTTTTAGTTTGATTGGAACTCAACGGTAACATAAAATTCTTAACGCACCACGCCATTTATTCCATCCTGCTTGAATTCTATGTATTATATATTTCTCAATTTCCCCGTTCTCTTGAACTATTGATCCTAGGTACCAAAAGTAATTAGTTCTTATTACTACTTGATCTAAAATCTTAATTGGTTCCTCATTCGGGTTCTCATTATTGTTAAAATTGCATTTCATATATTTAGTTTTTGTGCGACTAATTCTAAAACCATTAGATTCTAAAACATTTACCCACATATTCAATTTTAAATTTAGTCATTCTTTAGTTCCATCTATTAGAACAATATCATCTGCAAATAACATACACCAAAGTACTTTTTCTTGGGGATTTCTAGTAATTTTATCTATTACTAAGGTAAAAAGGTAAGGATTCAAGGTTGAGCCTTGATGTAAACTTATTTTAATTGGAAAAATATTAGTATCTTCACTAATAGTCCTCACATTTGTAACAACTCACTTGTACATATCTTTAATAATATCAGTGTGTCTGTTATTAATTCATTTCTTTTTCATCATTTACCATATTAACTTTCTTGGTACTTGATCATATATTTTTTCTAAATCAATAAAAATCATGTATAAGTTCTTTTTTCTCCCTATATTTTTCAAATAATTGTCTAAGTAAGAAAATAGCTTCAATGATTGATCTTCTTTACATAAAAACAAATTGATTTTTAGGTACATTAGTTTTCCGTCTTAATCTATGTTCAATTACTGTTTCCCATAATTTCATAGTATGACTCATTAGTTTTATTCCATGATAATTTGCACAATTTTGAATATCTCACTTATTTTTATAGATTGGAACTATTATATTTTTCCTCCATTCACTTGGCATTAATTTTGTTTTTATAATCTTATTAAAGAAATTTGTTAACCATATTGCACCTATATCTCCTATGCACTTTCATGTCTCAATTGGTATATTATCTGAGCCTAAGGTTTTCATATTTTCATTTTTCTTAGAGCTTTATTTACTTCAGATATTCAAATTTTTTTAAAATAACTTTTATTCCTATTTTCTTCTTTATTTAAACTAACATCTAATATTTGAAATTTCATTAAAAATTTAGTAATGATTTCTGCTTTCAAAGATCAATACCGAACATATACACATTGTTGTCTTTTTAAACAAGACTACGAACCTCTTCATATTTCATTCGGTAAAAAATAAAATTTCCTACGTTACAATATTTCAACTATTTTTTATCTTTTTGAATTACAAAAAATATAACTAATTTTAAAAATTCAAAAATAAAAATCTAATTTTTTTTAAAAATGGTAAAAATTAATACACGTATTAAATGCACCTAGATTAACACTTGTATAAAAAAAATTTCAAAAAACAATAAAAAATAAATTTTTGCCCTCGAGTACACTAGATCAGGACTACTACATATCTTTCTTCCGATGTCACAGTGTGACGTGCAGGACGCATTGGGCGCAGGGTCAACCATATACACCATGTTGCACCTGGTTAAGTTATACTATTGATAAAATATGGAGTCTACATTGATGGTAAAACTAAAATCCAATGGGCAAGTATTTAGCATCGTTTTTTAAGATGGTAACAAAAATGGAACGCAATCCTATGCACCCGGGTGCATTCAGCCTCAATGCACCCAGGTGTACTACACCTATTTTTTTTTATTTTTTTTTGAAAATTTTTTTACACAATGGTTAATCTAGATTTATTTAACATATGTATCAATTTTTACTATTTTTGGAGATTTTTAGATATTTTTTTTAGATTTTTAAAAATCAGTGGCATTTTCGGTAATTTTATGTTAAATAAACCTATATTAACAGCTTCATGAAAAAAATTTCAAAAAAAAAAAAAAAGTGTAGTACACCAGGGTGCATTGAGGCTGAATGCACCCGGGTGCATAGGATTGGGCTCCAACAAAAATTAGCTGAGTTGGAATTTTGATGGAATACATTTTCTTAAAAATACATATAATCATGTGCCAATTATTGAAAACACTTGTATCCACTCATAAATGTGTTAGTAGCTTTAAAACTATAATATAGAGAGAGAGAGCTGTTCCGGTGCAGTGACGTTGCACTGGAACAGCAGTACAGTGGGCCCAAAATGGGCCCCACATGATCATGAAATCATGATCTACTCCACCCATTGTATTTAGAATAATGTATTCTATTACCATACCAATTTTCATCCCAATCAGATATGTATATGGGCCCCATCTGAAAATGGTACAAATCCAACATAATAAAATAGTTTAATGTAAATAACAACTTTAAAGTATCTGATTGGGATGAAAATTGGTATGGTTATAGAATACATTATTCTAAATACAATGGGTGGAGTAGATCATGATTTCATGATCATGTGGGCCCCGTTTTGGGGCACTGCACGGCTGTTCCGGTGCGCTGCACTGGAACAGATCCCTATATATATATATATATCAAACATAATGTTATATTTTTATACCTTATTCGCAAGCAGCTCATTCATATATTAGTTCTACCAGCCACATGCCTTATGTCGTAAACTTATATAAGTTAAAAGTGCAAAAGTCCAATTGGCTGATACAGCCAATGCACCAGCAACAAATGCCAGCAGGATGAGGACGCTTTTTACACAGTGAACATTCTGTTTTTATTCGAATTTGGAGGATTTTCTGCCCTGGCCCAGGCATCCATGGGTAGGCCCGTCATTTCCAATGCCATCGCCACAGAACATTTCCAGCCGGCCTAGAATCAAGAAGGCCATTTTTCTCCTCCGTTTTTTTTTGTCCTTCCCTCCTCCTTTTAAGTTATTAATTTCTTTTTAAGGCGGTGTTTCGTTGCTAGAAAAGAGGAGAGGAATTACATTTCGAATAGTAGCGACAATGAGAAATAACACTAATATAAATAGCAAAGCTATTAAAGATGGTCCAACCGAGCCGTGCTCGGTTGGTCAGCGCTGTCAGTATAAGAATCTCGGCAGCGCTGTTGTGGGTTCGAATCCAGCAATTGGATTTCGATTCGTAGGAGCAAGTGGTCTCCCGTTTGATTGTTGGAAGCTGTGTCTTTCTGTTTACTTGGTGTAGCAGTGTTTCCAAATTTGTAAGAATGTCTCTGACCTTCAGTGTAATATGTGTTGAGATGTATGTAAATATATCCCAATCAAAAAAAAAAAAAAAAGATAATGTGTATGAACACCTGCTGAGATTTGGCTGACTTTCCTGCCCATCCTAGTAATCTCTTGAAGCTATTGAAATTTGGCAACTATGCTTCTGAAGTAGATGTGAGAGACAATGGCCATTACAAATGAGAAATGACATTGGAATTATTTCTCCTTGCTCAATGGTCATTTTTTCTCTCAATTTAAAGTTTTTCTTTTTGCCCTTAAGCTTGTTTCAAAATATTAGTAATTTATATTAGTAACCACATTATAATGGACATGGATGTAAATAAGGTACACACTTAAACCTGCGGCGAGATGCGTCTGACTCCACGCGCGCGATTCGGAGAAGCTATCGGTGGTGTACCTATGGGAAATCTATCTATCATCTCCTGCTGAGGCTTCTTCTCTGCTCGGAGCGAAGAGAGCGAGCCTCTCCTTTCTAATTTCTACTCGAGCCGATAGAGAGAGGCAGGGAACAGTGGGCAATCCGCCAATGGTGACATCACTGAGGTTGGAGCTGCTACCCATCTCTCTATATGGAGAAATACTTACCTCTCATCACCGTGCGATGTGCTCCTATGGATCATCATCTGCTTCTTTTCCGCATTTAACGACCTCCAACCTTTCTCCCGGGAGAAAAACTAATAGCAAGCATCCTTCAAGGCTATCTTCTCAGCGTAAGAAACTCCTCTCATTTCTTGTTTTATCGGACGTTGAATGGCTTTTGGGCATTCATATTTTTCCTCTTCCTTCCTGACACGATATTAGAACTGAAAAGAAGTATTATTGGTGCGTGAACGAGAGATGATGTCAATAGTATTTCCGTTCGGCTTATGATTTTTCTGCTTTGTTTATCATTTTTGTGAAATGGGCATGAGGGATTTTTGTTCTTCTTGTGATGGGTTGCTTTTCAGACAGAAAAGAAATTTGTTTTCTTAAATAACAAAAAAGGAACAAACAGACTCTTTTTTTTTCTCTCGTTTTGTAATGTTTTAGTGGTTTAAAAGACTGCATAAAGTATGATGGAATTGGCAGAGGCAGGGCCCACTTTGGGTTTGTTTGGTTTTTGATAAAACTTTTGAATAAAAAAAATTTTGTCATACAAATTTTGAATTGGGAAAACTAATGTGAAATGGTAATGATAATGAGGAGAAGCAAAGAGAATAAAGTTAAAATAGTCGAGGTAGTTGTATAGGTAGTTGTGAAAAAATAATTGAAAAATAGAGTAATTATATAAGAAGATGTGAAGAATAATTTAAAAATATAATAGTTGGGAAAAGTGAAAAGTTTTAGATGGACAAGTCCTTCGTAATGCCAAACACACCCTTTTGAATCAATCGATGACAGTGCCCTGAGACAGTCATCAGTGTAGAACTAGAACTGCTAATACCAAATTGAAGTGGAACACGATGGAGAAAAAAGAAATATAAGATAAAGCGAGAGGACCTTCTCTGGGGGTAAACGAGAAAATTCGGGGGAGGAGGAAATCATGGAAAAATTAAAGGAGAAGCAGAAGAAATTAGAAGAGACCCTAATAGGAAGACTGGAATTAAGAAGTGAGATGTAATAAGCCCATTGAACGGAAATGTGCTGAAAACTCTGGCAAGAGTAAGTCCTAATTTCAGCAAATATAAGTAAAAGATAATGGTAAAAAATGAATGTTTAGTTTAGACCATTCATTAAGTTTGTTTTTGCTTTGATCACTTCAAGCCTAGATATTTATATAGGGACATGTTGGCTGCACCTTATTTTGGGTGCTACTGGCTGTAGATGAGGTCTACGTTGATTATAAAATTAAAATCCCACTGGTCATATGACTTGATATTATTTATTTTACCATAGTACCAAAAATACCCCAATTAGAGTCTTGGATGGAACACATTTGTTTAAAAATGTATATATATTCGCATGGGAATTATAAAAATACTTAGATCTATTCACCGATGTATTAGAATACAATAATACTTTATATAATCATTTGTTCAAATAGGAATGGTGTTTTAGACAATTTAGACGTTGCAAATACAACTTTTTTTTAAGATAATTGCAAATACAACTTTAAAATGGATATTTAAATTAAACCATCTTATTACGTCGAGTTTGCTCCATTTTCAGATGGGGTCCTATAGATATCTGATTTGGATGATGGTGTGCTATTGAAATAAATGATTCTAAATGCGATGAGCTTGTTGAATTTTTTATTTTTATCATCTATGTGAGGACTGTCTCCCATATATAAATAAATAGAGTAAAGCACTTCAGTTGCCCAAGATGTACCAAAATGAATTGGTATATTTGTCACATTTCATCCTCATCTTGGTAATAAACAAAATCTAACATATTCATTAGTTTCAACATTATGCATATAACTAGGAACCAAAAACTCATCCCATTCAAAGATTTGCCTTTGTTTTTTCAAGAAAAAAAACACATTTGAGAGTGAATCTAACCTGTTAACACTGTTTATTTGTTAAAAACAGTCCACAAATTATAAATCAAACATCTAAACCTTGTAAAATATTCATCCCACCTAGAATAATTGTGTGTAGTGTAATAACATTTCAATACTCTATTCAATAAATTCAAGTGAATCTCAAATTTTTATACATTTTTTAAAGGTATGGTCCAAATAGGATTCTGATTCAAATGATTTCTGGTATCCTAATCAAATGAATGGTATTGAATATAATCAATGGATTGGATTTTGTATAATCATTAAGATGGGCTCAAAGCTGTTGCCTTATAACTCGGAGGTCACGGGTTCAATTTGTGAAAACAACCTCTTGCTTTGCGAGGAATGATTACGTGTTATTGCGAGTGTTAACAGATCGGGTTGAACAGGTTGAAACCTAATCCTAATCCTAACATATTTATTAACCCATTTAAAAAACATCAACCTTAATCCATTTACAACACATTTAATAAATGGGTTGGTGGGTTGTTAACAGATTGTATAGTGAAAGACCTAAAGACATAAACTCTGGCAGGCAATGATCGTGTAAGAAGAGATGGGATGATGTTTTCGGTGTAGAGGAAATAGAAATAAGGTAATAATGGGTATATTGAATTAGGGTTGAAAAATGAAAATTAGATAGCGGGAGAAAGACTTAGCGGGAGAAACTAACCAAAGGGTTTACATTTATATGTGTGTGTGTGTGTGTGTGTGTGTACGTATATAATTTTAATTGGTTAAACGAGTTAAATGGGTTGAACGGATTACTAAACGGGTTGACGGGTTATAAAATCTCAACCCTAATCCGTTTATTTAATTAAATGGTTAGACGGGTTAGCGGATCATAACCCATTTATTTAAAAATCTCAATCCAAACTCATTTATAAATGGGTTTAGTTAACTATGACCATTAACACCCTTATGTGTTGTAGAACCAAAAAGTGCTTTGATCCATCCCAGACCCTGCACATGCAAGAGCTTAATACACCAGGCTGGCTCTTTTTATTAAGACGGGTTCAAACATGACAAATGTACATATTCACTATTATACATCTGCTCCACTGAATTACTTCCCATAAATAAATAGTGTAAAAATTGTTGCTATAATGTTTTGCATCATTTATCATTTGTATCCATAATCTTTAAAAAACTGACATTCATATAGTGGTTTTACACATCTTGGTTTCCCAATTATTGGTTTCCTAGTCTTCCTTTCTTATTCTGGGATTGTGAAATATGTGTTCAGATTCTCAAGCTAGCAACATCACTACAGCCCAAGTGGAAGAACAAGCTGAGGTCCAAGTAGCAGAAGGGTACACTATGACCCAGTTCTGTGATAAGATGATTGATTATTTCATGAAAGAGAACCCACGAACAAAAGATTGGAGAAAGCTTCTGGTCTTCAGAGATGAATGGAAAAAATACAAAGAGAACTTCTACAGAAGATGTCAAGCACGAGCAGATGCTGAGACTAATTCAGCACAGAAAAAAGAGCTTGTGAGGCTCCTGACAAAAGTTAAGAGGGTAATTAACTTCTTTCTCTTTGTAATTGCACACAACTTATGCTTCTGCTGGTTCGCTTTAAGACGATTGAATTTTGAAATGCCTCCCATGCTGAGACCAATTCTTGGAAGGACTGTTCATTCCTACTGATTACTAATGAGTTAAGAAGGATTGTTCTTTGTGTCTGTTTTCCACGTTTCTAAGTCACGGAATCCAGGGAAATTGAGATTGCAAGACACCCAGACTCATTGTAAAATTCTAGAATTATTACTTAATTTGCAGTTCCTTTTACTGGGAAAGTTAGCTGCTTTTATCTTTTATTGTCCCGTACATTTGACTCTCTCTGTCACCTAAATTTGCATTTCCTTTTACTTGGCCAAGGTAGCAGCTTTTACCTTTTATTATCCCTTTTTTGTTTGCATTTCATATAAAAACTTTAACTGGATGATATAACCTGCACTAGCATTTACTTCTCAAAGTGTCAACATGTGTTTGTAAAAGATCCAGTAACACACTAATACCTGGGAACACGAGAGTAGATGGATTTTCTACATCAGGATCATGCTGATGAGCTGCAGCCATGAGTTTGGCAAAAGTTGCTGATGTAGCAGCCTCAGAAGAATTAAAAAATTAAGTCCCATTTGCATCAAGACTAGACCCAATAGGAGGAACAGAAGGATCAGCTGGAGAATCACAGTAGGCATGGAGATGACATTTCATGGATGTAACTCCATCTTCTCCCTCATCAGAGAAATTGATGACAGGCCCAACAGAAGAAGCCACACAGAAATCATTTGGTGCATCACGTTGTTGCTTTTGTCTTCAGCAGTGCATAGAGCTACAAAAACAGAAACTGAAAATTTGAGCAACATGTAGCAAAGAAGAAAGCAGTTGAAAAATAAAATCTCATTCATGATATTACTTGCAGTATCATTTGTTTTTCCTTTGGTAGAAACAGTTGCCAGCAAAGGCTTCTGTATACCATCTGTGCCTGGGAACAGAACAAGATTCATAGACCTCATTTCTCGCCTTCCAAAATACTATTATGTTTTAGAGACAAGAAATAAGATTAGGGACTGGAAAAAAATGTTTTAAAATGAGGGAGAACCAAAAAACAAGTGATTCTACACTTTCCAGATGAAACTAAAATGTAAAGAAGTTGGCTTGCCGCTGTCGCTGTCGTCATCATTGTCATCTTGCCCAACTTCACCATTGATATCAAGATCAGAATATCTTTTCCGCTCTTAAATTGAGGGCCAAGCGATTGATTCTGGCTTTTTTCATGTTAGAAGCTGTATAATGCATCTATGTACTCTCCCTTGTATGTTCCTGGTGGTCGTGACTACTGTTGCAATGCCCAAGAAAGGAAATTATGATTATTTTTAAAATTTTCTTTTTTTGGCCTAGTCTGCTGATTGTTTTTTCTTCCCTTTCCTTGAATTACCTGATTCATATGTCCTTGCAGTTCTTTGGAGACAACTTTTGCTCTTTTCAGCTAATCATGATTATTCTTCAGAGACCATCATTTACCTAAGAACAAAATTGTATTGACAGTGAAATCTACAGTCTCTATCACATGATAATGTTATGCTGAAATGGGATGAACTCAGACATTGAGTATGCCTAAAGCTGGTCATTGAAAATTTTTGCTTTGTTTGGTTGAGTTTGCAGATTGATGACGAAATAGAAAGTCATACCAATCTTCTTAAAGAGATTCAAGAGAATCCAACTGATTTGAATGCTGTTGTAGCAAAGCGCCGGAAGGACTTCACTGGAGAATTCTTCCGTCACCTTAAAGTACTATCAGAGACATATGACAGCTTGGATGACCGTGACTGTAAGCGAAAAGAATTTATCTCCAATTGACATTGCAAAAATTCGATTAAAAAATGTTGTTACTAGTGATATTCATTTTGATCAAACTTGAAACTAGCAGCAAGGTTGGAACATAGATCCTCCAAGTCATATTTGATTATATCTGCCACATGCCAATTTCCTTGGCAACATATATTTGATTGACTGTACAAAATGGCAATGATAATCAATTGTGATTTCCTACTTTTGGATTTCTGGCCACATCATGCTTGTGGAATGCCTTTTTCGCCAAGAAGCTTTCTGGGTAACAGTCCCCATTCTAATTCGCCTATTTACCTCTGTTTGTGTTCCATTGCTGGAAATGAATGGCAATAGTTATTTATCCAGTCAACATTGAAAGGTGCATTCTGAATTCATTCTTTCCAGCAGTCCATGTCCATTACATGTTGTCTGTTGATGCCTTGTCCATGGATCTGTGGTTTTTAGCTTCTAGCTCTAGTGCCATGTTGGTAATTCATTACATTCCGAAAATTAGCTTTCTATTACAATAAATCCCGAGTTGATTTGGGCAAAAAAGCCATTTGGCCAATGAGGGGCTTCTCTGGGTCTCCACTGCCCAGCTAGAATGTGCACGTAGGTCCTTAAGTTGGTTATCTGAAAGAAATCTGCAGTGCAGGGTGCTAAATATCCTCCATTTTATCCTTTCTTTTCTTTTCCTTGTTTTTTGCTTTTCATTGTTTGATCTTATGCAGTTTAAGATCTTTGACTCCTTTGAATCAGTCTTTGCGCTATGAGGTTTATGATTCTTCTACAATGTAGACCTTGCATTAGCAGCTAACTATCACGGGTATGAACTCTATTGTATTGAACCTCACAACCAGCTTAAGATTCTCAACCTTAGCAGCCTAAACCCAAGCTCCAAAGTGTATAGAAGGGGACAAAAAGCAGAAAGTAGCCTACAAAATGGAACAAGTAGCTTACAGGAACAAAGTATCCACACAACCTTTTTTAAAGGAAAAAATGTCTGGTTTATGGATCACTTGCCCACATCACCACAGTACTTCTTTAGGTCAAATGCCTTACAAATGGAATCAATGAGGTTTGTATAGTGTTGCAAAATACACTACATGGTGACACAAGTTCTACCACATGTCACACTCTCTTAAGTCATGGGGCATGTCCCTAAGACTAAGGGTGCAAGGTACCCTCCCTCTCACTATTAAGGTGCTAAGTGAGACAACTCAAATGGACCTAGTCCAACATACCATAAAGCGCAAATTTCTTATATACTCATGAGTTTTACCCATAATTTCATTTATATTCGTGAATTTTCAAAAACTTCTCTCACACCCACAAATTTTCGTCATAATTCCACTCATACTCACGCTATTAGGGATCTGTTAAATGGGCTGTTAGCCCCTTCTAAGATGACTAATATGCCCAAGCTCTAATGTAATTTAAGATTATTTTGCTTAAAGTTAAAGATTCATTTTCAAATAATATATGATTTATAGTTGGAAAATTACTAAAATTCATTATAACATGAAATTTTAGCTATAAAATCATAATTAGAAATGAGCATATTCGTCATTTTTCAAAGAGTTAACGGATTCCTAACGGTATGAGTATAAATGGAATTAGAATGAAAATTCATTGGTATGAGAAGAATTTTTGAAAATTCATGGGTATAAGTGGAATTATGGGTATATAAGGAATTTGCCCGACCATAAATGTATGCCACTGCGCCCCACATGAGCTCCACATAAACTGCACACTATGTGAGCGAGCAACCTACATGGAGAAGGATCAATACTTTGCACATTGCCACAATCCATTTATCATCATTAGGCATCCCAATGCATACGCCCTAGAACCTCTCTCATTCAGCATTTGAATGACTCGTGTATCCACCAGACCCTCTTTTAAGTCATGGGACACGTATCCCTAAGACCAAGTCTAATAGTGTGAGATGTCCCTTTCACTCCCTCTTGGGGTGCTAAGTGGCATACCTCAACTGGACCTAATCCAGCACCGCACTTATGCTGCTATGCGTCTATGCACCGCATGAGCTCCACATATGCAAGCTACCTGCATGGAAAGGATAGGTACTCTGTACTGTTTGCACATCTCCACAATCTCTTGATTGTCATTGAGTGTACACAATGCATAGCACCATCATGATGTCAAGCATCCATGGTCTTGCCTTGAAACTGTCTCTGGTTCCATCATTTGAACAACTCATATGATAAAAACAGCCTAGAATCTCCTGATTTCTAGATATGGCAGTAGCTTTTCTAATGCATCTGTTATTTTCAGAATACTTGCAATTAATGCTCAATTAAAAACTTGCATGTCTCCAATGTGTACTAGAATAAAAATATGCATGATTCGTGTTGTAGCTTTCTCTCCAGATATAGCTTATTGGACCCTTCCATGTGAGCAGCAATGTCCAGGCTTGGGGCTAAATGCTTATCTGCAGTCTCTGCTTATGATAATGCGCTGGAAAATTTGGAGGTATTAAGTACTGCTCAGTCCAAGTTTGATGATATCTTGGACTCTTTTTCACTTGAAGCCGCGTGTGAGAAAATAAAAGATTTGTCTAAGGCAAAAGAGCTTGATTCGTCATTGATTCTGTTGATAAACAAGGCTTGGGCATCAGCTAAAGACTCTACAGCAATGAAGAATGAGGTACATTTATCTTACATATTGGATTTGTGATGAAAGGGCTTATGATGATGATGATTGGATTTGTGATGAGAATGCCATAAAATTTCCATATATATGCATTCTTTCGAAAGAGGATACCTTTCTTAGTGTGGTTGATTTTTGAACTACTGTTCATTTGTATAAATTATAAATACTTTGGTGGACAGGTCAAAAACATAATGTACCACTTGTATAAAACTACCAAGAGCTGCATAAAGAGTGCTGTGCCGAAAGAGATAAAGCTTCTTAAGTACCTCTTGAACATTACAGATCCTGAGGAGCGTTTTGCTTCACTGGCTACTGCCTTTTCACCTGGTGATGAATATGACCGTAAGGATCCCAATGTCCAATACACGTAAGCAATGTTGTTTTCTGAAATATTTGCTTCAGTATTAAGCACTACATTTCTACCGTTTGGAACAGTTGGACATCATGCTTCTTATAAGACAGTTTTTTGATATTGTAAGACAGTTTTTGTTGCCTATTAACCTATTAATTTTTCTTCTACTTTTCCCCCAACATGTGCTGCAGTACACCTAACGAACTACACAAGTGGATTACAATCATGCTTGATTCATACCATCTAAATAAAGAAGAAACTGATATTAGGGAGGCCACACAGCTGAGTGAGCCCGTGGTTATCCAGAGGCTACTTATCCTCAAGGAAACAATAGAGCAAGAGTACATGGGAAATGAGGCAACAAAAGGAGCAACAGAAACAAAAGAGTGAGCTTCTTTCCCTCCTCCACTTCAAAATCCAAATAGTTGCAGGACAGCTTTCCTTGAGCGAATCCTCTTTGCCGTAAAATCAAATTACAACATGAACATATTAAACTGAAGCAAACTGCTTGTTAGATGGGGTCCCTTCACATTTCGTGAGGAAAAAAAAAAAACAAAGTCAGTTGTAGATTCCTTATCACATATGAGCAGCAAAGCCAAAACGTAGGTGTGGGTTTTATTCTTCCTAGAATCAGATGTTGCTAGGGTTGCCTAGTCTGCCTGATAGTTGCACCAATGGCTTTTAGTAATCTCGGAATGAGCCATGGATTGTTTATCATCACATTCATTGCAGCAAGCGATGGTCTGTTGGAAGAATTTAACACATTTTGCATTTGATCATCGCAGGAGTGAAGATAACATGGTCATTTGACCGAATTGCCTTGTAGCAATCCTCTGTCAGCAGGATGTGCTGGCAAAGTTCCCATTTTCGATTCCAACTCAAGAGCTTCAAGTCATTTGCTGAAAAGATGAGGTGGAGACTAACTACTTCAAGTAGCTGTAAATTGGTGCTGGTATTCGTCAGAAAATTGCAAGTGCAATGATCAGTTCTGCTTAATGACAGATGAAACCAGGGGTTTTGAGTCGTGTCGTAATGGACTCTGAATATTGTTGGACCACATTCTCTTTTAGATTAGCATAAAGCGTGTTCAAAGACAAAAAGAGATGATAAAACAACATCAATGAATTAAATCTGCATGTTTTAGATGCAAATGAATTTTAATTTTATTTATCTTTTCTTTTTCTTTTTTTTGATTGGGTATATAATTTACATGACTTTTTATTATATTACACTAAAGCTCAAGAGAGACTACAAGCTCCCATCTATTTTTAGAGGGGAAGATCTAATGCTTCCATCAAATTTTTTGGGAGACAAGTGCTCCACAACAGCCAGTGTTCAGACCCCCAACTGGAACCGTAGACGCTTGGAAAAGGTGCCCGCATCTTGCCCAACTGGGATGGCGCCCAGTTTTTACCTTTTCGATTGAGTGACTGCAATTTGTTCAGAAAACTACGGGTTCACGTTTCGGGTCAAAGTATCATAATTACATCCTCATCATGGAAGAAAATCTTTGATTAAAAAAGAAAAATATAATGCATGATAGAGACTTTTCAAAACCAGGCATGCTGGCTGAAATTGAGATTGTGCTTCTTCGAGACCACCAAGCGTATTGTGGGTACTTGATATTTGACTGACTCAATGAGTTGGATGCGAGATAAATAGTGGAGCACTGGTTTTCGCGTTTGAATCAGTCTAAGGATTTAGAATGTAGGAGTAATGCATTTGAAATCCTAATTAAACAGATTATAGCAGATCTTATAGGATCCTAATGTCGGCTTGGCAAGAGGGTACTTTGTGGTTGATCCAATACAATGCAGACTTACCTCTATTATCATCTACATAGGTTCTGAGATGTCAACCACTAGGTAAGCGAGTTACCTGAATATGCACACCTAGTGAGAAGGTATAATACAAGCTGCGGATCTACAGTGATGACCTCTGCTTAACCGCAAGGATTGATCATTCTAGACCTACCACAATTTTCCCTTTTTTTTCTTTTTTTCTTTTAAATCGGGTACCGCGATTTGATTATTCATACTATGGAAACTATATAGGGTTTGACAATTCTGGGAGCACGACGACATAACTTAAAAACGATGAAAAATTAGGAAATAATAAAACAAAGTCAAGTGCGATTAATTCCCTTAATCACATAACTCTCAAGCAAAAGATCATTTCTCAGGGATACATAAAAGACTAATCGAAGAGAAAGTCAAAAGGGGAAAAGTAATGGCGAAGATAGCAAAGAGTAAACAGCAAGTACTGAGGGCCGTAGGGGTAGCTCGTGTTAGACATGTCACCAACAAGAGTCACTGTTTATAAACCCCCGAATTGCAAGTCGCACAATTGGGACTCCCTACATTTCTAGAGGCTAATGGCATGGGTTATGAAGCTCACATGTATACGGACACTGACTGCATTTGGTTGCGGGTGATGATGATCGATGCTGTTCTAAGTCTTCTGACTAGTTGACAAGGTAACGTTGACATGTCGCATCATTATCACTAACGATGACTTGGTCGTGTTGCTAGCTTCGATCGTTGGCACCCTTTCTTTTGTGTTTGCTCGATTGCAAGTTTGGCATGGCAGTAATGGTGTTCAACGGTTGGGATGCGGGGCTGATTAATGTAACGATGATCGGATCGAGGATTAAGATTTGGTGGTGTGGTGTGCCAGATCTGGATGGCAAATCATCGATCATGCAGATAGAAGGCGGCGATGTTAGAAGGCAATAACGGCGGACCCTGGTTCAATGCACCCGGGTGTACTTCACCCGTTTTTTTTTTTTTTGTTTTTTTTGAAACTTTTTTTTTATGAAAATGTTAATCTAAGTGTATTTAACATCTGTATAAATTTTTACCATTTTTGGAGATTTTTAGATATTTTTTTCGAATTTTTTAAATTACTAAAAATGCCACTGATTTTAAAAAATCCGAAAAAATATCTAAAAATGATAAAAATAATAAAAATTTATACGCATGTTAAATACAATTAGATTAACAATCGTGTAAAAAAGTTTTCAAAAAAAAAGGTGCATTGAACCACTGTCCCGTTATGTTCAAGTAATAATACCCTTACTCATACTCTATTTTTAAAAAGTTTACCTTATCCTACCCATTTACAGCGTCAGTTCCTATTATACTCTACTATACCCATTACCTATGAAATCGGCTCCGGTTTTGGTTCCAAATTGATTCTTACACTAACTAATGACGACATATAAAAAAAAATATTTTGTGTTGTTTTAAATAATATAAAACAATACTTATTTACATTTTAGACTTCATAATTTATAAATAATTTTATTTTGTTGTTGTTTACATCTATTTCCGCATTCTTTGCAACCTCATTATCCATATTAATAATCACATTAATATCATTATCTACATTCTTGCTATGATCATCTGTCATTATAAGTACAAATCTTATACGATTTATAAAAAAACAAATAAGGAAATCAAACAGACAATGATTTATTAGTGAATGGAGGATAACAATTATTTGTATTTATTTATATACACATATTTATAGTTATTTACATAATAGGGTACCTAACACGTGTACCCTACCCGTACCCTATTTAAAAGATTAAGTAATGATTTCTACCCTATCTATATTCATGGGTAAAATTTTCTACCCTATCCTTCCTAATTTAGAGTCGGGTCAGTAGATACCCGTAAATACCCTACTCAAGTTACACCCTACTCAGCAATGACAAATTACTAAAATCCCTATGCGTGTAGCTCACATTTTGATCCACTCAGTTGAACCATTATGCAAATTTCCATAGCCCAGCAAAGCACTTCAGTTTTTTTTTTTTACTAACACGATCATAATTTGGATTTGATTGTTAAAGCCAAATGATCTTTTCATACCGGTATAAAGTCCGGTGATTTTAGACTGTTTCACAATCATTTTTTTGAAAAAAAATTTCATAAACATGTTAGTTTAATTGTATTTAATCTATAAATCAAATTTTATCATTTTTGGATGTGTATATATTTATTTTAAATTTTTTAAAAAGGAATATTTAAGTCATCTTTAAAAATTTAAAATGACTTAAATATCCCTATTTTTAAAAATCCAAAATAAATACATATATGCATATCCAAAAGTGATAAAACTTAATTTATAAATTAAATACACCTAAATTAACATGTTTATAAAAAAAATTTCAAAAAAAAATAATTTTAAACCTGATTTCAGACCCATCTAAAAAGATCGCTCCTCATAGTTTAAGGCAAACATATTATTCGAGCGATCATATCAAACCAGTGACTTCGAACTGGTCCAAAAATATTTTTTTATTTTTTAAACATATTAATCTAATTATATTTAATTCATAAACTAAGTTTTACTATATGTGGATTTGTGTATCTATTTATTTTGAATTTTTAAGAACAGGAGTATTTAAATCATTTTAATATAAAATGACTTAAATACCCTTATTTTTAAAAATCCAAAATAAATATATATACACATCAAAAATGACAAAACTTAGTTTATGAATTCAATATAATTAGATTAATATGTTTACAAAAAAAATTTAAAAAAAAAAAAAAATATTTTTGGACGGGCGTGAAGTCCGGTCTGATAGGATCGCTGAACTACATATTCGCATCCATATATATTTTAACGCAGACAGCAAGTTAATGGCTTTCACTCTATAGCGTTTGATTCATGCAAGTTACTCGAGAGCCGAGAGGAGCTCAGCAGCATCCACAGAAACTCGAGTAGGCGTGTGCGCGTATATAACTATATATATACACAAGACCGTAATTCTACAAGATTTAAGCTTTGTATAGGGAAAGGTTGTAGAAAATTTTCTCAATGGAGAACTAACATTCTTGGCCTCACTTCTTCGCCTCCTCGTATTCTGCCTCGGGTGTCTGATCGCCACCTTGAGAACCACCTGAAGCAGACCCACCTGCTCCGCCAGACATGTGCTGCCCAATCTTCGAGACTGCCTTGTTTGCTGCATCCAGCTTCCTCCTTAATTCCTCCGCATCGTCTCCAGCCATTGCATTCCTCAAGTCAGTAACAGCCGACTCAATTTCAGATGCAACCTCTGCTGGAATCTTATCCTTGTATTCGGACAAGCTCTTTTCGATGCTGTAGATGGTCGAGTCGGCACTGTTCCGGACGTCAATGAGAGTCTTCCTCTCCTGGTCCTTCTGAGCATGAAGCTCAGCCTCCTTCACCATCCTCTGGATCTCTTCCTCCGACACTCCAGAGGATGAGCGGATTGTGATCTGTTGCTCTTTTCCAGTAGCCTTGTCTTTGGCGGAGACTGTCACAATGCCATTGGCGTCGATGTCAAAGGTAACCTCAATTTGAGGCATGCCTCTGGGCGCAGGCGGAATGCCGACAAGCTCAAATTCGCCCAGGAGCTTGTTGTCAGCTGCCATTTCACGCTCTCCTTGCAGCACCCGGACACCGACCTGCGTCTGGTTGTCTGCTGCAGTGGAGAACACCTAATCATAGACACAAAACCATGTATCAACTATCCACATCAAGCACATGAAATATGTTGCACACATCAGGCAATATCATACATGCAAGCCCATATGTAATGCAGTTCTTTTCCTAGGTGGCAACTGAAATTGCTGCCCATTTTCCATTGAAACAGAGTTACCACAAACCTCCCAATCCTGAACCATAAGTTGCCACAAGTCGGAGTCCAGTCAAAGAAACTCCCACATATGGAAACACCTATTCAAATCCTTCCTCTAAAAAGGGAAATGATTTCTTTAGTTACCTGACTCTTTTTTGTCGGGATGGTGGTGTTCCTGTTGATCAACCTGGTGAATACGCCTCCCAAAGTTTCAATACCAAGAGACAGTGGCGTGACGTCCAACAGAAGTAGCTCCTTGACATCCCCACGAAGGATGCCGCCTTGAATTGCAGCTCCCAATGCAACAGCCTCGTCTGGATTAACTCCTTTGCTAGGCTCCTTCCCGAATATCTCCTTCACTGTTTCTTGTACTTTTGGAACTCGGGTCATCCCTCCAACAAGGAGGACCTCATCAACATCCTTAGTTGAGATACCTGCATCCTTCAAACAATTCCTGCATGGGTCCCGGGTTCTCTCTATCAAATGATTTACCAAGCTCTCAAACTTTGAACGTGTGAGTGTTATATTCATATGTTTCGCTCCCGAGGCATCAGCAGTGATGAATGGTAGGTTGATCTCTGTCTGTATAGTTGATGAGAGTTCAATCTTGGCTTTCTCAGCTGCTTCCCTGAGCCTTTGCAATGCCAGCCTGTCTTTTGAAAGATCAATTGCCTCAGTTCTCCTGAACTCATTCACCAAGTATTCCAATAAGGCATTGTCAAAATCTTCTCCACCTAAGAATGTGTCGCCATTGGTTGCTTTCACCTGAAGCCAAGGAAATGCAGGGTTGGAGCTAAATATTGCAACACGTAAGAACTAATTATAAGAGGAAATTTCAAACCATACCTCAAAGACACCATTGGAAATTTCCAAAATCGATATATCAAATGTTCCACCCCCAAGATCAAACACAGCTATGAGACCCTCCTTGTTGTTCATACCATAAGAAAGCGCAGCAGCAGTTGGCTCATTGATGATTCTTTCTACATCAAGACCACAAATCCTCCCGGCATCCTTTGTTGCCTGCCTTTGAGCATCATTGAAATATGCGGGAACAGTAATAACGGCCTTGGAAACAGATTTTCCAAGGTAGGACTCAGCAGTGTCTCTCATCTTCGTTAGAATGAAAGCACCAATCTGGCTAGGGGAGTATTGTTCCCCAGTGCTGGTTTCAACCCAGGCATCACCATTGGGAGCTCGGACAATCTTGTATGGAACCATTTTCATCTCTTTCTGTGTCTGTGGATCGTTAAACTTTCTTCCAATCAGACGTTTTGTTCCAAAGAACGTGTTTGCAGGATTGGTGACAGCTTGCCGTTTGGCTGGAGTTCCCACGAGCCGCTCTCCCTTTGGCGTAAATGCAACCACGGAGGGTGTAGTCCTCAATCCTTCGCTGTTCTCAACAACTTTCGGATTCTGTTCATCACAGAGATCAATGAGATAAGTCCCAGACAGCAATTCAGCATATCAACATAATCCTACAACAGGAAAGAGAGAACGAAAATAGAGCTAACCTTTCCTTCCATTGTTGCCACACATGAGTTAGTGGTGCCCAAATCTATCCCTATAATATCATTCCCAGCAGGCTTTGAGCTGAATTCGAAATGGCAAACATTCTAATTAGAACAGAAGCAAGAAATATAATCAGATGCAACGAGGTAGAAGATTTGAAGCAAAAATCAAGCAGCTATGTGGAAAGTGCAATCAGGCGTCTTGAAGATTTCATACCTAAAAGGTCTTATGAAAATTGACAATTTTTTGAGGCCCGAAGGCGATGCTGCCCCTGAGGCGTTTGCAATTCCGCTCAACTACATGATCAAAGAAAATAAAATGTCAAGCAAATGAGTGAATTTACCAATAAGAACGAAAATTGATTACTCTGCAACAATCGCTATGCAATAATCACCTCCATACTCCAAGATTATAGGACAGAGAGACCGTTAGAACTTGGAACTACGTCCGTCAAAAGTAATTGTTTTTTTATCATTTCTAAGCAAACCAAATCAACTCAAAACCATTCTACCAGCCATCTAAAAGAAATTTTCGGTCATCTTCTGATTCACTGCTGGAGAAGAAAAAGAGAAATTTCAAGAGATGATAGCTCAGTGATTGTTCTGTTATCCTGGGTTCTCACTGGACAGTGCAACTAATCGCCACCTTTTCAAGTATCGAAAACGTTACTATTCCCTCTTCAACATCCCAGAAATTAACAAAATTCGTCAAAACTGAAACATCACCCTTTGCAACTTCCTAGTCAATCCGGAACACATTTCCTCCCCTGTGGGCTTTATTATTGATGAAGCCAGATCGATTATCATTGAAAATAATTTTTTTTCGGTTCACCATGTATTACGGCAAGGAAATGCTGTTGCTCACTCCTTAACCAATTTGGCCTCTGTCTCTGCTTTAGACTCCACCCCCCCCAACAATTTTTGGGGCCATGAATTGCTTGGATTACTCCATCCATTTATCAAAAAATAAATAAATAATAAACAACGAGAATCATCCATGAAAGCGAGAGTTGAATTGGAGCTTCGGAAATGAAAATCATCCACAAACGCGGGAATTGACAGAGGAAGAAGAGAATTGGAGTTTCGAAAATCCAAATCATCCACAAACACTGGGTAAATAAAAGATTTGAGATAGGAGGTACCGGTCTGTAGTGGGAAGAGAGAGTGGAGCGGAGCTCGCGACGCCTGAGAGATCGGAGAAGAACGGAAGTAGCCATCTGCAACTTCCTGAATTTCGTGAAGAACAGCACAAGGATTTCTGAGAGGTTTTGTATGGGTTTTGGTGCGATGGAGCGAGGGAGACGACGGAAACATAAGCCAGAGAACGGACCAGCCCGGCGAGATGGCCCGTGCACGCGACTCTTTTTGGCGCGCGGGCGCTCTCTCTCTCTAGTCTGGGTCTCTTCTGGGGGATTCTGGAAGCAAGTGGAAACTCGGTACGGATGCTGGCGGGTACATGTGTCGACACGTGTCTGCCAACGTGTGCTCGCGGCGGCGGCGTAATTGCTTGCTCCGGCGGAGGCGGCGAGGGAGATCGATTAAAAGGAGCGGGAGGATGGGATGTTTGGTTTGCACTTTGCACACGATTAAAATAGCGTCCGTTTGGTAAGACACCGTACTGGGAAATTGGTTACCAATCTCTACTGCACACATCTTTTAGGAAAAAAAAAATTTTAATAATTTTTAATTAACTAATTATTTTATCTTTTTTATCAGTATATTTTAATTATTTTTTATATAATCAACCAATTTATTTATATTTTATCTTTTCCCTTTCATATTTCCCGACACCATGCACGTTATCAAATGTACATTTATTTTTCATTTATATTTAAGATGTGTTTGTTTACATTAAAACTTTTCTTTCTCCACAATTATCTTACATTTTAATCATTTGATCAAATTTTTCTATATAATTACCTTATTTTTCAATTATTTTCTTCACAATTTTCATACAGTTATTTTTTTGATCTTACTCTTATCCTATCATAATATTGTTTCTCATTTGAAAAAATTTCAGATGTAAATTTTTCTCCAAAAAAGTTACCACTTCCTAAATACTTCATCATTATGTCATTAAAATAGCGAGGAAGATCAAGTAAAGTAGCAAGTAAACGAGTGCGTGGACATCACCAATTTTTAAAAAAATCAAAAAATATTTATATAAATTTAAAAATAAAAATACATATTTAGAAAATATAAACTTTGTTTCAGAAAAAAACATAAATTTAAAAGGATGAAGCAGAGCATTGAAACTCCATAGCCAAGGTGCATGCCATCAATCTCCACGATGGAGTGCAGCCGAGGTTCATGAGGAATGAAACAGATTTGATAATGGTAAAATAAAAATAACGCAAAAATAAATAAGTTAATTGTATAAAAATATATTAAAAAATAAATAAAATATAAAGATGAAAATAGAATAGTTGGTTAATTAATAATGTTAACTTTTTGTATTTTTCATTCCTTATTTCCACTCTCAAATTACCAAACAGAGACTTAAATTGGACAGCGGAGAAGAGGGACGGATAAGCCGTTTATCATATATAAATGGCCGCGATCACTCATCTTGACATGCCAATATTACGCCCATGAAAATTTTGGGACGGACTGTCTCCAGTCCCAAACCCAAATCCACCACATCACCAACAATGCCGCTAATGTCCTGCTGTGCGCCCCAACCCCACCAAAAAAAAACCTCCCTGCTTAGCTGGGCAACCAAAATAACCTTCCACAGGGAAAGCGATTGACAGTCCAGCAGAGGTTGTAGGATTCTATGCTGCCGACAGCTCCATCATTCAAATTATAAGTTTCCGAAAACCATAGGTACTGAATTGGAACAGAGGTTGAATTAGTTAAGTTTATTGGGTTATAGCTTATTATTTGAATGACATTGGATTCACTCTGGGAGGAAAGAGGAAAGAAAGAATGGTTTGTTTAAAGAGTATCAAAAATATTTATTATCAAAAAAGAAATTAAGTATATGTTTTACCATTCGATTTGCGCAGCAACCATAACGTCAAACTGATTTAGGTTTTGTTTGATGGCGTGTTAAGTGGACACTTTTATGTGGTGGATAATTTTTTTAGAAAAATAAGTACCGATCACAATTAATCAACTTTTTTGTAGACGGCTTGTATATTTGACACACTTTCGGTTAGTAATAATATATACTCGGCTAGACAAAGCTTTAGACAGTTTAATTTGAACCATAGATCTCAGATACACTTTAATATCTATTTTAATAGATTGGTAAGGTTTTTTAAAAAATTAAAAAGAAAATCGGACAAGACCGAACCAGTAATTTGATGGGGTTCAACTGGCCGATTCGGCCGTGCAAAGCACCTGACTCTTGATGTAGATCCAGCAGGCATTGCCGTCTAAATACGGTGGTTAAGGACTGACCTCAGTGAGTTAGGAATTATTGTTAGAAAAATAAAATTCTTAGTTAAATACTTACAAGAATGTCTCGGAGCCTGATTGTACTGTCAATTGATATAGTATCTTGATTGTATTACCAATTGAGATATTATAATATATATAATAAAAAAAAATACTCATACATTCCAAACAGACCCAATTGTAGCGGCCTGTGTGTTTTCTCCCACTCCGATGGCCGGAATGATTTTCTCTCTTTTACTGATTTTTATTCCTTTTTATTCCTTTTTTGTTTTCATTGTTCTGAAGTTCTTCAGGCCGGAAGGAATACCAGGTACGTACGTGCCATATATTCGTGATCCGATGCTTCTTTCCCTTTATTTTCTTGATGGGGTTCTTCTATAATCTAATAAGAATCTGCCATTCATTCAACTAATATTATGGCCTTTTCATTCTTATTTTCCACATCTTTGTTAACATTGCCAAGGACCCAACAAACTAAAAAATAAACGGGGCAAAAAAAAAAAAAAAAAGCTTTCTGGTTTCAACTCGTATCTGGGCATATGCCTGTTGATCAGAGGGTTGGTGTGCTAGGATTTTGCCTCCATGTTTTTTAAGATTTGTGCTCCTACTTTATTGGATTGTTATGTCATAAAATAGTCGGGGATAGTTGAAATATCCGTTGGTTGCTTTATGCTATTTAATTGATAGCAAAAGGATGTGGTTGATTTGCTAGCAACACTTTCTGTTCCTGGAAATAGCCAATGTCGCATCACTGCTTCCAGAAGTTTTATGTAGTGCGTTTTCATACCCTTTCGGGGAGTTGTGGAAGATATTAGGCTAGAGTGTTGGGGCAGGCTAGTCTTCGCTGCAAGAGACTATTGCATATGCTTCTCCGTTATTTTATTTTATTTTTAATATTTATTGCTGCTCTATTATTGATGTTGATTGTTTGATTTGGTCCTTTTTTTCATTCTGATAAAGTTCCATTCTGCATAGGGTTGTAGGATAAAGTTCCGTTCTCAATAGGATCGTAGAAACCTGTCCATAGGACCCCACAAGACTCTTTTTTTTCTGATTTTGGAGATTGGGTTGGCATTTGTCATCTATTTTACCAAAACACATTGTAGAATGGCTTTTTTGGAAGTTTTGTCCTTTTTAAAACTCATTTTAAAAAAAATCATATCCTTTTTAAATCAAAACTTATTTTTAAAAAATCGTGTTGATGTTTTGATGTTCCTTTCCATTATAGACCCATCAAAACTAGGCTAAAAGTTAAAAATGATGAACATGAGCATTTGGCAAAGGAAAAAAAAAAATTAAGAGAAGCATTCCCCCACTTCTATATATCTTTCTGTACAACTACTTTATTTTTCCATCATTTCTTCATATATTTCTATATAACTATCTTATTTATTTTAATTTTATTCTCCTCATCATTATCTCTAGCATGTCATACCATTCCACCATTTCTACCAAAATTTTTCCCCACACTAACTTGCTGAGGTTAAAGCTTCCTTAAAATGTTTCCTATAACTCCAAAATGCCCAATTTATTGCTATTGCTGGCTGAAATGTGGGATATAGATTTGATTTCCTGCCCTTTGAGAAGAGTATGGGCAATAAGCATTGAAAGGATCCTGTGGGCTACAATCTTATATATTATTGGTAAAGTTTGTGAAGCAAGGTGCGTGCTGCATGCTGCATTCAAAACTTATTCAAGGCAGCAACATACATTGCAATGTGTATCATGAATTGACCATTGCTCTTCTTCTTTCAGGTGTTAACTTGTACAGTTCTAGATCTTAACCAGCAGAATAAAATCCCCATATAAGGTCACATAGACATTTCAAGGAGAGAGGGAGGTAAGGAGAACTTGCAAGGGTATTATGAACCATCAGTCTTCCGCTATTTTACTCGATCTTCCATTCAGTTTGTTTAAGAAACTCTTTGCACCGTGCAATTCTCTATTAAAGTTCGCATATGAGTGTCCTGAACTTACTGAATTTTCCATGTACTGCTTATGAGCTTATTGGACCAAAATACGTTATGTTTAGTTGGCACATGAACATGCTCTATGTGCCATATGTAGTTCTTCACAAGCATAGTGTCCAGCTAAAATCCATTCTAAGATTAAAGTCATGGATAATTGTTTTTAGAAGCGTCCATCACAGTTGTCAATGGATGTTACGATGATCATTGAAGCAGTTCCTAGACTTGGAGGGAATTCTACCTGAAATGGTAACTAAGAACAAAGAAAGTGTGAATTTGACAATGTTGAATCATTATTGCTGTTGATAAGCTAAAACTATTTCTTGGGAAATTCAATCTTCCCATTACCTATGGCATTTAGCAAAAAATATGGAAATGAAATATGTGTAGATAGATTTTGAAGTCGAAGTCAAATTATTGCACGTTGAGACTTCAAGCTTTAATAGCTTACAGTGCTTCCCGATCAAAACATCAAATTTCTAGTATGTGAAGCGACAATGGTGACTGTGAAAAGGGACAGCAGGTTCATGTTGATATGCTAGTTACAATTGTCAGATTTCTCACTGAATGGGTGAGTAATGTGACGTGAAGAGGGCCTCCCATGTGCTAGTCAATTTCAAGGTAGTTATAACATGCCTAAGCTTATGCAGTTTGATGCTTGAGCAGATACTTTCTTGGTGTGATTTTGAGGGATAGAGATAAAAGTGGGTATGTTTCCTGATCAGTCTTGTTCACAATCTTCTGGAAAGTAGTAGGTGAAGAAGTGTGACAATTTGTTCGAGAATCTAATGGTAGCTTATCAACTCCAAAATGAGACTGGTGGCCACATAAACAGATGAAAGCTGGTGGAGCAGAGCCATTTGGACAATATCACGGCTTAGAAAACAGAGGGAAAAAACAGAAGCAAGATCAAGGTGAAACATGGGCATATCAAATCTTGAGGGTGCAACCACAGCTTCAAGATCTCAGGCCTGATCTCTCCCCTTAGTGACTCAACAACTTTAGGTTCAATGATACCCCAAGAATTTTTCACTTAAAAAATTTTCTATTATTTTCATTTTATTGAATTCTAGTTAAGATTTCCTTTTGGAAATAGAGAGAAAAGTTGGAAACGTCTTCCGACGTCTTTCACGCACTTTTTTTTTTTACCTAAGAGATTATTTTCATTTTACTATTTTCTTAAACATTAGTTTTTTTGGTTTTCATTTGCTTTATTATTTCCAGTTATTGCTCCATGCCACATTATAGTACTCTTTTCTTTTCTTTTTTGTTATCCCTTCCTCCTTACAAGAAGTCCGTATGTTTTGTCTTTACTCTGTATACTTCTCTCACGACATCTTTTTTTGATGGTTCAAAAATTTTTTTTTGATGGTTCTCTCACGACATCTTGAAGTTACGAAAAGTAGGAAATGTTTCCTTCACCGTGGCTACCGTGTTTGCTGGATGCCCTTGAGAATTAGCAAAAGGTCACCCCTAGAGTAGCAATATTAAATTCAGGCAATGGCAGCGATTCTGTTGAAGCGGGAGGAATGCAAAAAAGAGTTTCGAAATTTTGGGTAATCATGGGCAAATTAAATGAAGAAGAAAATGTCACAGCTCCATACTCCATGCTGCCAACTCTAACCAAATAGGACAGATGCAGTCTAGATTGACCGAAAAGGGGGAGGGAACAAGAAATTCAACCTGTTTCAAAAAGAAATCACCAAAAAGACTAGAAGATCATTTGCAGTCCACAGCTGACCTTTATTTACTGGATGGTGTTTTGTCAGAAGCTTCATATCAGAGACTGGAAATGGATGAAGAAGACCATTTTAGAATCTCCAATTTACACAAGGGTGATACTTCCCTCTACGTAACATGTGGGCTCTACTCTACTGCATCGAAGAATATTTTATTTTTGCTGATCTCTTTCAATGGACCAGTTTTTTTGCAGCGAAAGGGACCCATGTTGCATGTAGACCGTCCATTTGAGAAAATCTGAGGTGATGCGCTGCTGAACGTAATATCGTGTCAGCATCAATAAAACAAGTGAGGATAGGGTAGTGACTGTTATTGGCCTTGAATCCTATGTGCATGCCTACATATCAATGACTTTTCTCTAGCAATTTTCCATCACTACGCCACTCGCACATGCCAGTTCCTGTGAAAATCATTAGCTATAATTTCGAACAGCGACTTTTTAGCTACTCATATAATCTCTCGTCTATTTTTATTTCTTACTTTTTATCCGGTTCCCGTCTTCCTTGTCAAACTTCTGCGTTATCTTTCACCACTCACTACCAACCTCATACACTTTATTTTAGAGCTTTCCGTCGTGGACTTGGATCTAATATTTGTAGGCAGAGGCGATGTATCCGACCGGCACGTCAGTAACACCATTTCACATTCACTCCGCCACTCTATCCCATTATTGTCTGGAATGTTCCAACCCAGCCATGAAAGATACCCGTTCCAACTGGAAAACCACTTTACTGGCCCGGCTGCTATGCTCATCTGTTTGCTGTTGCGGAAGGCATAAAATGGCCTTGATTTTCCGTTGGCATGCCACAGTAGCTTAACACGATTCCACGAGTCGAGCATAGGAATAATTACGTAGATAGCGATCAAGGAGAACTGCACACAATACAATAAAAAATCGATCCATACAAGAGGGCAGAAGTAATTTTAAAAAGTAGTTAAGCGTGAAAGTTTAGAATAGTTATCTTGTATGCATCCCCTTACCCGGACAGAACGAAGTAGCTAAGAAGCGAACGAAAATCCCCTCTCTGCACCAATTCCTGGAAAAGGAAGGATGCTTCCTTCCTCCCCCTGAACAGATGAATTGTGGCAGATAGCACTGAGAGGGTATTAAATTAACATCCAAACAAACATGATTAAAGAGGTGATCCTTTAAAAAGCGGCCAAAAGCTGAAACAGTTGCTACAAAGCCCCTTAACCGCAGTTTGTACCCACAACCACCCCTGTCCGCAAGGCACGAAAATGAAAGAAGGGCGAGTGGCCCCACCCACCCTTCAAATCGCACTCACATGCTTGTCATTCAAGTAACTCCCATCTTTTCTCCTTTATCACCTGCTCTGCTTCATCATCGCCTTGTTCTTGGGTAATAATTCTTCTTCTGAGACGGTTGATGGCGGTGGTGGGTGATGGGCCATTTGTGCAGTCTCCTCGGGAAAAAAGGGGGAAAAAAAAGAGCAATAACAAAAGAAAGGAATTATATTTTTCTGCAAAAAGCTTTTGGAGGGAAGAGCATCAGCTCCTGTACAAGATACAAAATCTCTCTCATCTACCCTGACCTAACCCTAATCTACCTTCTCCTTTTTCGGGTCGTCTTTACATTATGGTACACATTGCCAGCCATCCCTCTTTAAAACTGCAACAAAAGGGCAATTACAAAAAAAAAAAAAACAAAAACAACGAGAAAAAACAAAACGTAATTTCTTAGAACTCCATTTCTCTGTAGTTCATTTCTACCTGCTAACATCGGAATCAACAGAAGGCAGTATTATACCTCTCTAACCCAACTCCCCCAGAACCACCAGCAAGAGGCCCATCTCTCCACTACGAAACTTCAGCCCCACGTCTTCAGCCTCTCGGGGAAGCTGCTTTCGACCCAGTGTAGGGAGATTGGGCATCATCCGCATCCGAATCACTGGAAGAACTACCGGAATCCGAATCTGCAAGGAAAAACAGAAGTAATAAAAAAAAAATCAAAGCTCATTCTAAGCACCACTCATCATCCATTTCAAAACCAAACCACATTGGCAGAAAGGCCAGATGACTCAAAAGTACCGCTGGATGAAGAAGAGTCGCTGCTGGAGCTGCTGGAGCTGCTGGAGCTGCTCGACCTGCTGGCATTGCCGCCGGTGTCCTTCTCAATCTCGACTGGGGGGAAGTTCGTAGATGGCATGTCCTCGCCAATATCTACATCTTCCTCGCCAGTCTCCCCCTTCTTGGTACTCTTCTTTGCAGATACAACTTCATCAGCTATATCGGCCACCTCAACTGCCGGCGGAGGAGACTGCAGAACACGCAAATTTCACATTAGCAACCACGACACAAGAAAAGCGCAACTTCTTGAATCCACGCTGCTAACAATTTGAGAACAAAGAACTATGAATCTCTATTACCTTGTCGCCCTCTGGGGCGGATGCTGCTGGCATCTGATTCGCTGCAAGCGCCTGTCTCTTCAGCTTGCTCATCATCTTCTTGCAATTGTAAGCGAAGCGATCAAGCTCCCACAGCGTCTCCGTGTCGACCGCCTCAATATCAATCTCAATCTCGTCATCCCCATTTTGAGAGAGATTGGGATTTCTGCGTCGGATGATCTGCAACACCTGCTCCATCTTCTCCGGAGGGAGGTTCTGGAGAGCTGTCCCCAACTTCTGCTTCTCCTCGTAGCTCATTTCCCGCTTGTTAGGATCCTTCGCCTTGGGCTTTGGCTGCTTTGGTGTTGTAGATCTCGCTGTCATGGGCTTAGCTGAGGGAGGTGGCTGATTTTGAGCTAGCGGTGGATTTGGGAGCAAGGCTGGGACTACTGCCAGGGACGGAGGCGGATTCGGAGATGGAGGACTTCGCTCCAGCCTCTTTGTGCTCTCGAGCATTTTCACAGGCATCTGCGCCCAAGAACTTGGCCGCGTCTCCTCCGTGTCCACCCGCCGCCGCTCATTCTCATAGCCCCCGTGCAGAGGACGAAACATCTCCTCGAATCGGCTCAGCAGCTGCTCTGCTGCGGCATACACATCATGACCCTTTGGATTGTAAATCTGTGCATTGTTGAAGGTCAATCGCACGTCCGCTGCAAACTCCGCCGGCGAAGAATATTGATTCTTTTTCAGCCTCGATTTCACCGTGCCCAGATCCATCGGATGCTTAATGATCTGATTGTAATCATGGAGGCCCATGCCGATAACATCCACAGGAACATTGAAGATCCATCCGTGCTTGTGCTTCATCAGCTTCGCCAAGATCTGCCCGCACTTCTTCATGGCGCCGGTGGCGAATGCACCTCCAGACGATTCTGGCATTGGGCGCTTCGCATCGCGGGACACACCGGGCGGGGGAAGAGGCCGTTTGCTTCCAGAAGCTTTCTTGGCCTCGGGAGGAGGGGGAAGCTTCTCCTTCCCAACCACAAACTCCGATGGCCGATAATACTGATTCGCCTTTGGCGTCCTCTTCTCCTTTGCCGCGTCTGCAGACGACGGGTTCGCATCGAGAGCCAAGAGATTCAGCGCAGGCGGGCGCGCCGACGTCACCTCCCGACCACCACAGTAATTCCCCGAGAACTGCGACGCGCTGTAACCAGATCTGGACTGCAAATCTCGGTCGATCCGATGCGTCAAGCTCCGTACCTGCTCCAGCTCCGAGAGCAGACGATTCTTCAGTTCACGAAGCTCCCGTCTGGAATAGGTCGCGATGTTGAAGGTTACGTAGCCAACGGCAGCGCCGGGAGCGGGTTCTTTCCGGTTGAGGCTGACCGATTTCCGGTTGAGCGACGAGGAATCATCGGAGGCAGCAGCGGCCGTTGGCTCGTCGGTCTGCCGGACATGGATCTGGTCCAAGGGATCTAAGATCAGCTTCTTTGAATTGGGGTTAGGGTTAGGGTTTGATTTAGGGTTAGGGTTAGGGTTTTTCCTCATATACACCTTACGTTCTCCCCAGTATGGCTCATTCCGACTAGCCAGCAGAGCGGACGCCATGCATGAACGAAGACTCCGTCAGATCTGACGGAATCCGGCGGTTTTCCGGTAGTATCCTGACGAATCGGGGCCCTGGGGCATGGAGCCGATGGTAATTTCGTCAAGGGAAGTGAGGATCCCGGCAGGATTCGGCGGCCGGAGGACGGTACCCTGGCGCCGGCGACGGAGACGGGCGAAACCGGAAGAAAACCTAAAAAAAAAAAAATTCTGACAAAAATTAAAGGAGGGTTTTGAATCACCCTCTTGAAGCGAGGAAGGCACCAGCAACACCGTCTTATAAAGGCAAACTAGATCTGCCCGCGGTTGATCTTTGTCGTCCGTTTGTCCTGAGGCGTGGATCGTAGGGTAGACGGGGATTTACGGGCTGCCCGGGAGGCTGACCGTCCTACCTGTCACGGACGGGAGAGATGTGGTTAAGGCGTCCACGTGGCGATCCGTGGAGCATTGGATAAAGCGCGGCTTTTGAGCTTTTTCTCGCGTCGGACGGAGGAATCTAATTTGGGTTTGGATTTCGCGTGAATTTGTGGCGCATGACTCGTGCATTTGGGATTTCGTTTTCTCGCGATATTTTGAGGGAGAGCCCGCGAATGAAAGAAGCGTGGGGCCCGCACACAGGGATGACGTAGAGGCGCGAGACGGTTGGACCAGCTGGCAGGGCTCCGGTGAAAATATCTTTTGTTGCGGAATCTTCTCCCGCCAATTCCCGTGGTTAGCCACGTAAGCGACACGTGGAAACCATCCGCTGGCTTGGAAGCGGACGGGTCAGATTAAAAATAAAAAATTCGTTGGTGGATGGACGGATGAGATAGCCGAGACGGTGGACCCAGAAGCCTATCTTAATAGCACGCGGCTCCGTACACCGTGGAAGGAATTTTCACGAGGGGCAAGGCGGGCGTAGCGCGCGCGCTCCAGAATTTTTTGTTTTCATTCGAAGACTAATGACTGGTGTGAATCGATGTCGGTCTAAATTGTTGCTGTGGAAATAGATGAGAAGATTGCACGGCGAGGGCTCGACGGATTCATGTGCATTGAAAAATAAAAATTGCTTAAAAATAAAAATACAATTGTGTTTATGAAATGATAAAAAATTTTAATGAAATAATTTTAATAGAAAAGTTTTTTAAATAAAAATAATAATGTGATGCAACAAAAGTAATGATAAAGAGTTTTAAAAAGTTAAAAATATATAAGTTAATTGTATGTATAATTGATTAAAAGTAAGATAATTGTATAAAAAGATGTGAAAATAATTTAAAATAATCTAATTATAAATAGTAAAAAAAAAATTATATCGAAAGCTATTCGTATGAAAACTTTTATATGTTGTCAAACTCTAATTGCATTGTATTAAAAAATACAAGGTATGGTCTTTGAGTCCATGCTAATTAATGGCTTACTTATGTCATGTCAATATTTTTTACAATTTTTTAACTCATTATTTTATATATTTAATACATATATATCTCTAAAACAATAAATTTTAGCTTATTAAATACATCTGAATTAATAAATTTTTTGAAATAAACTAACAAAGTCACTCCTCACAAATAAAAGGTTATATTGAAAATGTAAAATAATATTATGCATAAAATCTCATTTCATTGCACATATTAGATAATCTTTTTTATTAGATATATTTAGATAATCTTTAACAAACCCTTTTAAAATCACAAAAGGCATAGTTAAGTAATTTGAGATGTGTGCACGTAAGTAAAGTCCTAATTTCGAATTTAAATTGGGGTGATGATTTTCATTCACATAAAAATTTGATCGTGCCAATTGGCCGACGAAGTTACCAAAAAAACTTTTTTAATGTATATTTATAGTAATTTATTAATATAAAAATTTACAAAAAAAAACATTTGCTACCTTTTGGCTAAGCCCGATGTAGTGGTATGGGATTTTATATTTTAAAAACTTTAATATCATCTTTAGATAGTTTTTTAAATTTTGAGAAAGGAATCAATATCTAACAATTGCAGCCCTCAACTCCACGTACTTTCGGTTCTCCTCCATAGTATTTAGGTACGTTTCAAGAATATGGACGGACTGAGAAACAATTCATTGCATTGGCGAAACTAAAGTGCAACATAGTCTTGCTTCTTTAATATGGACCATTCATCCTTTTCTAAGACCACTTTCATACATTAATATGCTTGATTTGGCTTTTAATTTCCTCTGTTTTAGATGATTCTTTTTTTTTTTTTTTTTTTTGAAAAACTCTTTCTTGGATGATTTTAACTGTTAAAAAAACTAATGAATGATGCAAGCATTTTTTTTAGGGGTGATGTATATATTTTGTCCACAGCCACATGGCGTCCTTCTATCTAGAGCTCTACCTTTTATGTTAAAAGTATCTTTTGTGCGGACGAATTTGGACCCTTGATTGGTGTATTTGAAGACAAACCACTCGAAGTCATAATCTAATCCAATCTGAAAAGTTTATCCGATTTAATCATTTCCTATCATATATTTCCACTGGCAGCTCAATCTTAAATCCAGCGATCCAGACCATTTATTATAAAGCTTGTATTTACTTCTTAAATAAGGTTTGACCGGCTCAGTTAGTCATCTCTAACAAAACATGAATATAAAGACAAAGTAGATTGTGTAAGGGGAAAAAAAGTCCTTTGTCAACACTGGATGCAGCATGCTTACCCGCAGTGCGCATGAGTCTGCTTTTATGTAATTCTTTATATTTTTAATATAGTTACGATTGGTAGAAAATGTATTTCATCTATTATATTTAGCATCATTTATTTAGCTAAGAAACTAAGTTTTATTGAATTTAAAAATGCGTGTGGTTATACTTGTTTAAAAATATATATTCATGTATAAATTTTTAATAATGTTTAAATCAATCTACATATATATTATAACATGAAAATACTTCATAAAATCATCTACCTACATAAGAATTGATGTTTAGTCTTAAGCCATTTGCTTACATCGATTTTGCAAATTTGTAAATAAGGCTTATATATACAGTGATATGAAACTAATGAAAGAGTCTTCATGATAATATAAATGATGTCAAATATAGTTGAAGGATTAAATTTCATATTAATTATTAAAGATATAAAAATAAATAGGGTTACGGAGTTTTATAAAAAGCATCCCCAAACTAAATATGTAGGATGCAACAACTATTTTTAATACAGATAAAAGCGAAAATAAATAAAGTAAAATTGGTTGCAAGTATGGAATCTTATATATTGTTAGTTAGTTAGTTAGTTAAAATACCAAAATCATCATCATTATCAAAAGCTCAAATGAGCTATAATACGTATAAATTCATGTAATTTAATAATTAATTATAAACTTGCTTAAATATGGATCAAGAAGATTTTTAATACATTCACTGGAAAATACAAATAAGCATATTATATGAATTGCACTTATATGAACTAGTATTGTGTTAAGAGCTAGGTGTTACTCTTAAACAATCTCATTGAGGAGGCGAAATCAAAAACTCATTGATAGCCTAGTTGAATATGTAAATATTGTTAGTTTTCAATTCATTGAATTCCGATTTGATCAATCTTTACATTAACTTGTTTAATTTGTATTAAAATATTAATGACTTGTAATCAAACCATGAGTTGAAGGGGAATCTTAGTACAATGGTGATAGTTGTCTTCATGTTGTAATAAAAACTGTAAAGTGACGAGCAATCATTGATGGGTAATGGTGATTAAAAACAATGAAGTTATTAGCATCCTCAAATACAATTTAAAGGTTGCATTAATCTAAATAACTATGCAAGAGGACATAAACCCTAGATATGATGATATGAGGAATGAACTATTAGGTATCCATTTTATTATTAAAAATGCCCCCAAGTCCTTCTCCACCAACAATATAGTATTTCGGCTTTATTTGGGAAAAGTGTACTTTCCAAATATAAAGGGTCAAACACTCTACTTTAGTTAGAAAAAAAAATTAAGAGAAATATTTCTATGATTTCGAGAGTGAAAATCTTCCAATAGCCAATAATGTAAAGGTTTTTTTTTTTCCTTATTTATCATATTACATTCTTAGACGACCATCCAAGCACATGCATGAGTGATATGGGCTTTCTTAAAGCGGGACTCACATACATAGATCCATGCACATTTTAGAAATCAAGCCCTGAAAAATCCAACGGTCGAGTTACTTGAAATTGAATGGGGTGTGGTCTCTCATATCCAAATGCCCGAGAGAGAGAGTCCATGTCCACGCGGTGGCCATGAAATAATTGGAATTCTCAAGTATTAAAACGGAAAGAGGTGGCCGCTGAGTGTAGTCGACATGTGACAATGTGGTTCTTTTGCCAGTGAAAAAGGACGATCGGGACCATTCACGATGCAGCCGTATGGCAAATATTATAAATAGCCAGGCAACGTGGATCAAAAGTGGTGGGAGAAACCAAACCCTTTTGGCTATTTTCAGCTTAAGCTAGCAGAAATCTGCAATTGGGAATCTCGCACAAGGAGAAGTCAACGGCTGGGACCAGCCGACTGATATTCATTCTCGTATTCCACACCTCTATAAACCCCCACTAAAAGAAAAACGGCAGCTGACAAAATGGAAAAAGGACCAAGCATCTTCTTGCCTCTAATCTATTTTGGCAAGTCAGGTCCCTGAAAAGGACCATGGCAAGTGAGTTTTTAATTTCACTCACTCACTCTCCCTCTCAAGAACATTGATGTAAAAATTTCAACTATGCAGATGTTAAATTCCAAAATAACTCCCTCGGGAAATTAACATGAGGATGAAGTTTTTGTACATCACTACTTTATCTCTCACTCTCAGTGGATGGTTGGCCTTGCTTCATTTTTTAATCGTGCAGTTTCATATGCTAAGAAATTGCAATGGGCTTGGACCACATTTAGATCCATACTTTATATGGGTGACCGGCATTGGGCTGTGGTCTATATATTTCATTAGTATCTACAGCTTTTGGATGGGAACCGGCCTTTAAATTTTGACTCAGTTCTGTAAGCTGTTGCAATTTTTTCCCCTCTTCCTTTCCCACCCTCTCTTCCCCATCTATCAAATTGTTTTCTGTCAATTGTCGAGCTAGATGTGTCCATTGAATGGAATCTTAAGGATTTAGATTACTTTTCGCATTATACTCTCACAAGCTTTACTCGTATTACATATGATCACAAGTTTTATCCTTTTTTTCAACCACGAACATATGTTTATGAAAATGATAAATATGGCCCACATATTTTCATCATTTTTTAAAATATCATAATTCCTTAAATTTTGCCACATATTTTTACCAAAATTCCCGTGGCTAAAATCTAAATTCATATTTCCTTTGCTATGTAAACAATGATTTTCATCCGATGTTGCTATGGCTTCATATTTTGATAGTCATTAAAAAAAAAACTGTATTATTATATTTGAAAATCTACGGAAGATGTATGACCAGATTTGCTATTTTTATAAATGGTTGGTACAGAACTATAGCTAAAACTTGTGAGCATACTTAGAATTAACCATTGTGATTATATTTAGAATTAACATTTACTTTTTTTTATTTTTGATTGTTATCTTTTAAATTATTAATGATTATAGTTAGAATTAACTTTTACTTTTTTTTATTTTCAAGATGTATTTGGCAAAATCTAAAATTTTTTCAACTAAAACTTTTTACTTTTTGTAATTATCTTATTTTGTAATTATTTATTTACGTTTTCTTATATAATTACCTTACTTTTCAATCATTTTTATACAATTAACCTATCTATTTTAGCTTTAATCTTTTTACTCCTCATCATTATCCTTATTAAATTGTATTTTTCTACTAATTCAAAAAATTTTGCACTAAAAAATTTTTATAAAATTTTTTATCACTTACAGAACACACCCTCAATATTATTTTTAATTATTAATGAAAGTTCTCATTTTCAATACATAACGGTTCTATTTTTCTCCATTAGCATGCGACTTGACATATATCTACTCTAATAACCGCTGCTCCCATTTTCTTATCTAAATCTTCATAAGTTTCAATATATATCATATTTGCTCTCGAAACTTTCTTAATTGTTGCGCGTCCATCTGCAACCCATTTTTTCCAAAAACTTTTAATAAAATAAATTAAACTCGACTAAATATTTCATAAAGTCCAGTTATGTTTGAAAAGAGTTCATTCTAACATTTTAGAAACATTGTAATATCTTCCATCTTGACAAACATTTTTATTCGCACGCTCAAGTGAACATTGATTTTTTTCTTTCTTTTTTTTTTTTTAATAGAAAAAAGATGGTGTGCAAGTTCCCCGCAACTAAGCGGCTCTAGTCATCTGCAACAGGCAGAGACCTTTGCTAATAAAAATGAACAATTTTAATCAATAAACCGGATAGAATTGTTTACACGCATGAAAGTTCACTAGATTTTTAGTTTTAGAAGAAATTAGAAATATTTTAGTAGGACACGTGACTTATAACATGGCATGAATTTTTTACATTACCAAATTAATAACATTAAAAATATTGTGGAAACAAACACAAAAATGCAAGAGTGGACATGTAATTATAATACATATAAGACGACTCTAGCAAACATTACTTTCCTGATTATTACATATCTCTCAGTAGTTAGTGTACATTTTTAACATTCCAAGGCATGGTTTTGTCCAAAAAAATGAAAAAAAAAAAAAAAAAAACCCTTTGCCGGCATGGCCATAGCGGTGAAGTTACAAACGTTTTTGGTAGGCATAGCGGGTTAGAAGATTAATCTTCTATTTTCAGTAGCAGTATAATCATTGAGATAACTAAAATAATTTAAAAATATTCTATATTTAAGATTATCAAATAACTTTTATTTTGGGATACTTCTATAAACCTCATTTCTATGTAATTCCCTTCATTTTTAATATCTTTATTATTGATGAAAATTTTACTCTATCTATTGTGTTTAATATTACTTATATTATTACAGAAACTCTTTCATTTATTTAATATTAATGTATATGAGCTCCATTTACAAATATATAAAATCAACGCAATAAATTGATTTAATGCTAAATATTAATTTTTAAGTAGTATTTTTAACATCCAAATCATCTAAAATATCGTTACTATATGAATAAATGATTCTATAAAGAAATTACTACATTCTAATATATATATGTGAATGAATTTAAGTAATTTTTCTAATTTATATATAAATATATATTTTTTAAGCAAATGTAGTCTATGTACATGTTAAATTTGAATGAAACTTAGTTTCCTAGCTAAATAATAGTGTTAAATACAATGAATATATTGAATTTTCCACCAAACATCAAAACTTTAAAATTTATCAGAGTAATACGGAATCGCTTTATGTAAGCGGTTACATAAAACCGTCCCCTATTTTTTATTCTCAAGCTGTTTGTAGAATCAGATATTACTGATGGATGTCTTTAATTTCGACAATTTCACGAAATTTAAACCAACCATCATATAAATATATATATTTGCATTCAGTTAGCTATGACATTAAAAATTGTTTTGATTTAAAGTCTACATAAGTCATCAGAGTTGAAAGTCTTAGGATTAAATGATACTAATTGGTCAAAAACTTTTCTAGCCAATCGTTGAATGCATAATCTACAAGAGATTAGGTAGCACTTATGTCATGTTTTGTGTTAACATGTCATGAGTTAAGCTGAAATCTCAACTAATTTGAATGCTTATATTAATAATATTAGATGGACACGAAAAGTTTATATTTTACATCCGACAAAGCCTGGTCTAATGTAGGGGTGTTAATGATCATGGTCAATCCGTCAACCCGCTCGTCCAACCCGTTTATAAATGGGTCTGAGTTGAGATTTTTGAATAAATGGGTTATGATCCGCCAACACGTTTAACCATTTAATTAAATAAATGAATTAGGGTTAAAATTTTATAACTCGTCAACCCGTTTAGTAACTCATTTAACCTGTTCAACCGTTTAATTTGTTCAACCTATTTAAATTGCTTAACTCGTTAAAGTTTTATATATATATATATATACATGTAAACTCCTTGGTTATTTTTCCTCTCTAAGTCTTTCTCAAGTCACCTAATTTTCATTTTTCCACTACTATCCTAATTCGATTTTCTTATTACTGCCCTATTTTCATTCCTCTATGCCGAAAACAACCTCTTGTCTCTTTCTACGAGGTCATCATCTATTAGAGTTTAGGCTTTCAGGTTACTTGCTATACAATCAGTTAACAACTCACCAACCCATTTATTAAATGGGTTAGGGTTGAGATTTTTCAAATGAGTTAATAAACATATTAGGGTTGAGATATTTTAAATGGATTAGGATTAGGATTAGACTCTAACTCGTCCGACCCTATCCGTAAACACCCGTGGTCTAATGGTAGCAAGAGGAATGACCAAAAAACGCATCGAAGGGTGATGATTATAAGGAAGCTATCGTTGTCAATTGTAGATTCGGGCTTTATTGGGTTAGACTTTTTTTATTGGTATTTATACATATTAGAATCAAGCATATATTAATGACTGAAGATAATTTTTTTTGCTATCCCTATATTGAGGGAACTTGTAAAAACAGACCCACGTAC
This sequence comes from Annona cherimola, assembly GCA_030490835.1. NCBI lineage: Eukaryota > Viridiplantae > Streptophyta > Magnoliopsida > Magnoliales > Annonaceae > Annona > Annona cherimola. The sequence continues at coordinate 97,023,517 of CM059973.1, read as the reverse complement.
CGTGGAGACTATTCGAATTTCGAACACCCGCTTCTGCATTCATGGATGCTACCCCCGGGCACGCCCCTGGTGGCTTGGCTAGACACTGTTAGTTAGCTTGTCACGTATCTAGATTTTGTTTGGATGGGCGGAGTCTATCATATTTGCAGACTTCGTCTGACCTGGAGGTCTGCTTAATGTTCAGCTAGTTGAGTAAATTGGTGGTGAAAAAAACCAGATTTTCAAGATTCCTCCCCTCATCAACATCTCTACAGTCTACAGGCTATCCACAAAAATAAAAAATAAAAATCTCTAGGGGCTACTTGGTGAATGAAATTTACATGGCAATGTATCCCATGTACACAGGCTTTTAAAAGGCAGCACAAAACTATGGCTCCATTTGGTAAGATCCACTTCCTCGTATCTTCCGTACAGCTTTTGAAAAATAGTTTGATATTTTAACTATTAATTATTTTATTTATTCTTATATTTTAATTATTTTTTCACACAATTATACTATTTATTCTTATTTTACCTCTTCAAATCACATCATTTTTTGCGCTTTTTTCAAAAATATTTTTCTTCTCTAAAATTTTCCACTCCATCCCCCCGGGTATTCCTACTGTTGCTAGGAACAATAAACTCAATTGCGTGAACTGGTTTTTTTTAAAAAAAAAAAGAAAAGAAAAGAAAAAACAAAAATCGCGTGAACTGCTGTTTGGATTGGGCGGTAAGGTATCCAGAGTACCCCCGAAAGCAACCATTATTGGGTAGGGTACTCAATGTTCGGACTTTGGATTAGGGGGTAAGGTACGCTTGGTAGTGTATAAAAATATGCAAGGTACTCTTGTAGCGTGTACGTGTAATTATGGAGCATGATTATATACAACATTTATTTTGTTTTATTTTTATCTTATTTTTCTTCATAAATATGTTTTCCTAATTTTATTTAATCTATGGGTGCGTTTGACAATCCATAAAACATGTCAACTTAAAACTTTTCAATCTAAAACTTTTCAATCTCCATCACTATCATATTTTTTAATCATTTTTTCACATTTTCCTATACAACTACCCTACTTTTCAATCATTTCTACACAACTATCCACACAACTAACCTATCTATTTTAACTTTATCATCTTTACTACTTATCATTACCCCTATCATATCACATCATTTGACAACTTTTACTCCTCAAAACTTTTCATCAAAAGTTTTATTCATTACCAAACACACCCTATATATCAAGTTTTGACATTTTACAATACTTTTATATTTTTATTTTTTATTTTTTAAAAATCATCGATTTCATGGGGATTTAAGACATTTCCACCTCTTAAAAAACTTGAATTTTAAAAAAATTAAAAATAAATATGTAAAAATATTATAAAATAGAAAAACTTGATATATAGATTAAATACAAGTAGAAAAATATATTTATAAAGAAAAATCAAACAAAAGTAAAAATAAAATAAATGAATATTGTATTTTAGCCTAAAATACATCATGATATATATAATCATATTCCTATAAATATATATCTATCGGTCTCACTTCTATAAAACTCTATTTCTATGCAACTCTCTACGTATTTAAAATTTTGATAGTTGATGAAAAATCTATTTTATGCATTGTGTTTAATATCATTTATAGTATTTTAGAATTCTTTTTGTTTGTTTAATTTCATTATATATAAGTCCCATTTATAAATACGAAAAATCAACATAACTATGATGCATGAGTGTAGATTTTAAATGTTATAATTCATATGGATCACGCCTTTAAGTCTCTAATTTAAATATATTTCCATTTTTAAATTTTTTTCTCCGTTCAAAAGGGACTTGCCTTTTTTTCACATATACATACACATATTTTCAATCTATAGTATTTTATTTACGGAAGAAATAACTTAATTGCTCTAATGTTAAATGTTTTAAAGAAGCCACAGTGAAGTAATTTGAACCTGCCAGTCGGATGACCCGGCCTGGCATGTTCGCTGCTTTTGGAAAACCCACAAAATCTCGAATCACTTAAAAGCGGTGATTTTCGTCTGCCCCAAAATTGAAAAACTCTTTTAAGATAAAAATCGTAGGCAAGGCCAGGAGCAAGCAGCTCAACGTTGCTGAAATCCTTTGGACGGACGATGTGTAGTATCAATGGAAGAGGAACTCCACTTTGCAATGCTGTCGAGGCATTTGATCTCTCTCCTTCTCTTAAAAAAAATATGTACTTTCATAAGAAACCGGTCTATCTTTATATAATTAAACAAAAGGCTAATCACTATACAATTATCAATATCAAGATGATATATAAATTAAATACTTATAGAACCATAATTATATTAGACTAATATCATAATCCAAAAGTGGCTTGAACAAAACCAGCCCTTCTACCGGTTCGATTACCGGTCTTCACTGTTTTATGCCGTCGAAGGAGTACATGGCTGGAATCTTTTTTAGCCACCAAGCCGGCCCATCAGTTCGTGGATCAGTCCTAAAATGGAACCCCGTACACTAATCTGCTCAACAAGGTAAAGGACCGATACAATATCTAATGGAAAGCTAGATAAGCAACAAAATTGTATCATCACCTAAGACTGTAGCTCACTAGAAAAGTTTGTCCGCGGAACAGAATTCTTCGTTACCCAACTCACAAAAATTTCCCCCCTTTACCATTGCTTCTCATTCGCTTAAATCACGGAAAGGAATTGATTGCCCAAGCACCCCCTAGCCCGTACAGAAACCTCGTTGTGCTTAACTACTCACCCACCACCCAACCACCCACCATCCAACACAGTTGGATTTAGACGAAGAATTGGGATAGTGAATTAGAAGATTGGAGCCGTAGGTTTTAGAGTAAGTGTATATGAAGTTATATATCGGAAATGAAAAAAAGTCTAGATAATGAGTAACAGTCCTTAAGTATCCATGAAGTCATATATCGGAAAAAGAAGAACATGTAGATAAATGAGTAAAAATAGGATCGATACTTAAGCTTGTATAAAAACGGAAAAAGAAATTCAAATCCAAATGGGAATAGATTCCACCGAACAAGGGCCAGAATGGAAAAGAAACATCCCTTCTTAGTTTCCTGGACACAGTTACGCCGGCATGCGTTCCAAACACAAGTTTCCCAGAAACTGCGGTTTTAACAAGTCTCTCCGGGGATTGTTGAGGATGGCTAGTGACGGGTTCTTCTTCCGATACAGAAGCATAAATTACGCCGAAATATCAATCCATCCGCCTAATCAGGGAAGAATTAACAGACACCTGGAAAATGCTTATAAGGTATTAATTATTGTCCATACTCGCACCAGCGCAGTCCAACATTCTTTTTGTCATCCTCTCTTCTCTGTGTCTTCCTCGTTCGTTCGCGTGCCATTTGTTTAATGTATAAGATCAATAAGACCAAGTCAAGGTGAAAAGCTCCCTACCGCCGATAATTCTTCGCGTTAATTGAGAAGCTCCGAGATATTGGCCTAAAGTTAGGGTAAAAAGAAGTGTTGAAAATGATCGTGTAAAAAATTTTGAAAAGGTAAAAGCAATCCGATAGGATAAGGATAACATTTAGGAATTAAGACAATAAAGATTAAACAAATATCCTATTTTATGTAAAAAGATTTGAAATTTTTTTTCACAATTCAGCAGTAATAATAGAAAAAATTTAGTATGTCCACAGGTCCGATGACCGTGAGATGAGATGAGATGAGATATCACATTTTTCGATATAAAGGTTTACTCGTTTCCAGTATACTTCCATTCTAAATTCTCATTCATTCTTGACCAGGCTCGACTAGCGTTAGCGTGAGAGGCGAAAATGTGAAGCAATATATGGGATTTTTTTCACCCCTTTTTAAACATATCTCATCGAAAGGGCATGAATGGAACTCTGGAAGTTTGTGAAAGGCGGAAACGGGGTTTTGAATGCTGCCATCAAGTTTTTAAATACAAAGCACAAAATCCAGCTAGAAGAAAAAAGAACAACAACAGGACTTCCGGAAAATAAGGTGGATCATGTTACCGGCATAATACCCACAAGCAATCCAACTCATATTTAGCTGGCAAGCACGAAGGAAAAAAAAATTCAAATTAATCACTCATCCACAAATTGAATAAAGCTTCATGGGGGACCCAGCAAATCAGTTCTTCCACCACCTCTTCTGTACCTGTAGATCTACCTATTTGTTTGGGGTAAACCCATCACAGCAAAAGAGGCGGTAAAAATCACTCTTTTAAAACTATTCGCTGCTTTTTATCAAGAAAAATCTAAAAGGAAACACGTCTGTTCCCACGGACTATTTTTTACCTTTATCACTTCCTCGTATCCAATATATGCATTCACAGCCATCAATCTACTAGTTAAAACCTACATGGATGCTATAATTTCGCGATTATCAACCAAGGTAGCAACATCCAAAAAGTTAAATCAAACACACTATCTACACCGCAACTACAAACAGAAATTTATTCTGAAATCAAATGCAAATTAATATAATATGTATCTCGTTTTGCTTTTTCTCCACATATATATACCAACCAGCAAAATCCAAGCTACAGAGTAGACATAATGAAAAAGGTCGAGATCCAGATTGAGAAGAGAGAGAAAGGCAGCGTACACCTGGATCAAGAACTTTGAGGCGTAGGCTTACCCACCTTCGCCTCTGGATTCAACGCCCCGCCGGCGGCCTGTCTCACGTCCACGTTGCCACTCGGAGCAGCCATCGTCTGATACGCAGGCAATACTCCCCCCGGTGCATTGTAGTACACCTGCCTCCCCGTGCTATCGTACGCCACCTGTGCGTAATGCCCCGCATCGGGCATCCCGATCCCTTGCGACCGTACGACGCCCATGCCGCCGTCTACGTAAGCACCTGGGCCCACTTTCGTGACGGCAGGAGGCGGAGGACCCATGCTGTAGATGGCCGGCTGCTCTCGGTACATGTCCGGGACCATCCTATGCACATAGTAAGCCTGACCTACCTGGCCGGTGACAGGCCGTACAGGCCCCGTCTGGTAGAGACCAGCTGCTGCCGGTGCTGGAGCAGGCGCGGGCGTTGGTGCCGGAGCGGGCGCAGGCGCTGGAGCCGACGACGGAACGTAGTAGACAGGCTGATCAACGCCAGTTGCTGCCGCCGCGGCGTAGCCTCCGGCCGCCATCATCTGCCTGTCGGTCCAATAACCCTGAGGAACGGTGCCTGGAACTGTCACGGTAGCTGGCGTCGGCGTCGGGGACGGCACAGGCTTCTCAGGCACCTTGTGAATGTAATATTCCCCCGGATAGGGCCTCGTCAACGGCGCCCCGTCATCGTTCCGACGCTGGTACAGTCCCTGCTCTTGGTTGGCCGCGATCTGGAGCCTCTGCAGATCCTGAATCTGCCGTTGGATCTCTGCGGCCGACTCCGCAGCGAAATCTTTTGCCAGGTCGGATCCGCCCACGGTCTCAACGGGAGCTTCGGGGACCGTCGGCTCAGCAGCATGATCTTGCAGTTTTCCTGCCGCAGCGGCAGACCCCTTTTCGAGGCCAAACAAGAAATCCGGATTCCCTGCAGAGGGCGGAGAGGAGGCGTCGACAGTTTGGATCGGCGGCTGAGGCCCAGGCGCGGAATTCAGCGCATCGACGAACCATTGCCTATCTGATTTTGGATCCGCCGTGGCGGGGGAAGCAGCAGACCCGCCGATCTGGCTCATGGGGAAGAGAAAGAGGCGGAGGCGGGCCGGCTTCGCAGAGCCTCGGTGGAGACGATCGTACTCGAGCATCATGTGCTCGAGATCCTCGTCGTTGGTCACTGAGATAAGCGCGTCAAGGTCTTCGCCGGGGAGCTGATACTTGAAGCAAACGGAGGAGGAATCATCGGTTTCAACAAGGCAGGAAAGCTTTGAGAGGAGCTGGTGGAAACGGCCATGACGATCGACGGCAAGGATCTTGGTGTCGCCGCCGACGTAGGAGAGCTGGTTGTCGTGAGAGCGAGGCTGAATCTTGCCGCCGTAGCTGCACATGAACTTGACCTTGTAGTTGGCCGGAACAGGCTCGTCGAAGGAGGCGTTTTCACAGTCGATCTCCCGCGACCGAGGGGAGGAGTTGCCGGAGTCCGGGTAGTAGTAACTCTCCATCGTCAGAGATTGAGCAACGGACGGCAAAGACAGAAAGATTTCTTTCGTCTCTCTTTTTTCTCTCCCTTTCTTTTCTTCTTTCTAGTGCTTGGGTTTTGAAGCCATGGAGGAATGGTGCGAGGGAGGAGGGTTTTGGAAGAGCTGGATGTGTGGAAGCGGCAAAGAAGGGCGGGGCATGTGGGAAGGGTTTATATAGGTGGGTGCGGCATGTGGGGCCCAGCTATTGATTGGAATGGAGGATAATGGGAGAGCGTGGAAGGCTGAGATTGATTGGGATTCGAGTGACGTGTTGGCGCTGTGATGACGTGGAGACGAGCTAGTGGGCGCCGCATCTTGGGTGCAGCCGGCGCACCCATGCAGTGGATGCTACGGGGAGGCACGGCGGAGGCCGCCGCTAAACCGCCCACTTGCGTCGCTTGATCTAATGATCCGAGCGGTTGTGTGCGTGCCTGGATGGTTTTGGATATTCCGATTGGAACTGATGTTCGATAGCATGCGTAGGGAGAGGGATCTTTCAACTGAAAATCTTGAAAACAAACGCTTGCGATTTCAGTGATGGCAAAAATCAACCCAGCTTGTGGAAAAAATTAGCTGGCAACGATCAAAACTCACCCCTAAGAAAGTAGCAATCGGTATTCGAAAGTCTCTCTGCAAGCGCAGGTGGGCGTGGAACGCGGCGACGTAATGTCCGACGTCAGACGCGATTGACGCAAATGAAGTCCCTGTAGATTCTAGAGGAAGCAGATCCGCTGATAAGGCTAGGGCACGACAATTGGGTAGACCAAGCATTCGTAACCGAGGTCCAGGAAGGCTCCGAGCCGCCATCCAAAGTTTTGGAGAGAAACTTCTGCTCGTTTCAATCCAAATCCAAATATCGATTTTCAAAATATAAAAATAATAAATACGAGATGCTAAGAAACTAGATCCATCGTTCATTTGAACACAATAGGTCAGCTAACATGTCGTTCCGCCCCTTCGGAATATCAAATGGACGGCTCTGATCTTGTGTATAGATTACGAGCTTGAGCGAGAGTTGCTTGCACCCGACCTTTCGCTCTCCCACCACGGCGGGTGCACGCTGCTCATGTTAGCAGATCAACCAGCAAGGGAAGCATTCCAGTTGTAAAGCGCGCGGCCACGTTGTAACCCGCCAGCGCCCAGCGGCGTGGAAGTTTTCCGGTATCATTAGAAAATGGGCCTTGCAGCTTCAGTCAATCGAGAATGTACACGATTCATATGACGTTGGTGCACGTGGTTGTTCCTCAAGCGAGCATGAGGGACGAATCTGTTGAAAAGCTGAGCCTCTGGGGCAGCCCAAGGCGTACAAGTGTCAAGTGCCATGCATGCAGTGCTGTGTAACTGGTGTGGAAATCGCTGAGCGTGCCACTCAAGTGAAAACCCGCGGAGAAAGAAAAGCGCGCGGCGATCGTCTTCCATCCACGCCACGCTTGGGGGATTGGATTTGGATTCATGATCCAGCGCTGGTGTCCTGCGGCTTTTCAGTTACAAACACAGGTACGAACAAGCACGCGTGACGCGGGTGCATCCGATGCATCATTTGGCTCAGCATGCCACAAAGGTTTGCGTCCGGTTCCACGGTTGGATTTCGACGAATTCTGAGCAAGGCCGTGTGTGATGCAAAAGTGTTGCTGCTGCTGCTCCTCTCTAATTGTTAGATATTTTCCAATTCCGAGATATTTCCGAAGTGGGGGTTTGATCGATGTGGCCCACCGGAAAGGAACCGTCTACCTAAACAAATGGCGCGTGGACGTCATGTCGCGGGACGCGTCCATCCGGTTGCGTCGGTCAAGTGACGAGGAAAACTTCGCTGCTCTTGCGGAGCAGCATAGTCTATGCGTCTGCACCCCCGCTTATCACGCTCAGCCTCAACGTCGAGGGCCCACTGGCCCAGAGTTTTCCTCGGTGCGACATTTATCGGATAAGGGAAAGACGATATGCAACATCCCAAATCAATACGCCACTGCTGGGAAAGTTTTGCTTGCCATAAGTCACACCCTCGTGTGGCTTTTTGCCCATTAGCGCGGATGCGTTTCTTCCCTGCTTTTCAATTTTGCGTGCGATTGCAAAGTCGTAAAATTTTTAAATAAGAAGTGTTTGGTACAAAAAAAATTTGAATTAAGAAAAAATAGTGTGATATAATATAAGTAATAATGAATAGTAATGTGAATAAATTTAAAATATACAAATTAGTTATACGGATAGCTGTGTAGAAATGATTGAAAAATAGAATAATTGTATAAAAAATTTAAATAATTAATTAAAAATAAATAGTTATATAAAGTAAAAAGTTTAACTTAACATTTTTTACACATTGCTAAAACACACCCTTTATATGATTGATAAGCATTTATAAAGCCCCGCTAAATATTTTAGACCAGCATAAAATGGCCTAAAAAACATATTTTATTTTAAAAAAATTTATAAAATGGTTTTCTTTAGTTTATTTAATTCATACTCGAAGTTTTATTTTTTAAAGATGGATAAGTATTTTTTAAATTCTAAATTAGGTGCATTTTAGAGCTAAAAATGACTAAAAGGCCCTTAATTTTGGAACTAAAAAACTTAATATTCAAAAATGATAAAATTTAACATATAAATTAAATATACCAAGGAAAATAGTTATGTACAAAAATTTTAAATAAATATATATTTTTTGTCAAAAATTATATGTTTTTAAGGCGACTTAAAATCTACTAATTGTAGACCGAAGGCTGTGTCCTCCTTATAAACACGGGCCATTATTTTTTATTTTTTAAATTACCTATTGTGATTTTAAAACACAATTAGTACTGACAAATTAAGTTTTTGGATGAATTAGGTGTCTGTCCAAGATTAGTTGTGACAACTTCTATTTTCATTTTTTTTTTGCATTTTAATACATAATAGCCTTAATTTTTTAACTTGAATGGGTACTTTTTCATTCCCTTATATAATTTCAACATACCAATGTACAACAACAGTTTTTTTTTAATCCAATCTCTCTGTCATTCCATTCTACCCTTTTGAGTACTCCCTGAGAAACGAAAGCTGTGATGATATTTTTAAGAATTTATTTTAAATATACCTACTTCATTTTGCCTTAATTATAAATATATCCACCACATTTAAAAACTTCCATATACACCCACTGGGTATTTTATCAATTTCAAATATATCCGATATGACGGTAAGGAGTGTTTAATAATTCTAAAAATTCTAAAATATCCTTGATTGATAAAGCATCCATTGTCATTGATGTCATATCCAAACCCTCAACTTCTCTCTCAAGTTGTATAGGTTTCTACCATACCATCTGACTTTTGTCATAACTAGACAACTATTATGGTTAAATAGTAAGGGGCATTTTGGACATTTTCTAAGATGAATAGCAAAGATTTTTAATTATACTTGATGAAATGAGTATGGATGAAATCTCACATATACTTAGTGGATATATATGAAAGTTTTCAAACTTAGTAAGTATATTTGTAATTAAAGGTAAATATAGTGAATATATTTCAAACTTAATCCACGGGACTACCTTTCTGGCCATAAATAATTTTTTATTATCTTAAATGATTTTATTTTGTAATCATTATCTTATAAAGTTGTGCGGAGACATTTTCTTTATAATCCCTTCACTGAAGTTGCTTTCCTTAAGTTGGATGCATGATTGAACACACCCGAGTGCATTTAACTTGGATGCATCAAAGTGTATAAGATACGGGCCCCTTAAGTTGTCCAGCATCCAATGTGTCTTACATGGTCAAAAAACATCTTCTCAGCTGACTCCAAGCGAATATTAACAAAATCATCGATAAAAATCTTGATTGAAAATAGAAATAATGTAGAAAATAAAAATGGTTTAGGGTACGTTTGAAAAGAGAAAAAAACTTGGGTAGAAAACTTTATAAAATATAAGAAATAATCGTGCTACGTGATAGAGGTAGTTATTATGAGCATGGAGAAAAATTGTGATAAATACGTAGTTTTTTTTTTAAAATATAAGATAGATTGTTGCATGAGAAGTAGGGAGGGAAGTTCCTGAAATGTATCCTAAAATGGTTGAAAATTGAAATACAGTATCATAAAAACTAAATTAGGGTAGCCCATTCAAAATTTTTATATTTTGTTGATACTACAAGTGTATCTAAGAAGTGTTAGAACTTTTGGAATAAAAATCTTTAGCGTAAAAGTTTTTGATATAGAAAAAATAATATGATATGATAGAAGTGATGGCGAAGAGTAAAGAGAATAAGAATAAATTAGTTGTATAGATAATTATGTAAAAATAATTTTTAAAAATAAGGTAGTTGTATAAAAACTTGTGAAAAATGATTAAAATAAGATAGTTATAGAAAGTGAGAAGTTTTAGTTTAAAAAATTTTAAGCGTAGTCAAACACACCCTATAACTATTGTCTAGGTTCAGTATGTTTGGCTTCATAATTATGATTCAAGATTTAAACTTGCATTATATTTATTTTGAAAATTAAAAATATTTTAAGAGGTAAATAATCTCAACTTAGGCTTTCTTTATCTAGTTTTGTTTCAATGCACCCAATTGAATTGAAACTTTAATGTAGTCGGTGCAAAATTCATTTTTTATTTTAAATTTTTTAAATAAGATTATTAATCTATGTTTATTTAATTTATAAATTAATCTATGTTTATTTAATTTATAAATTAATCTATGTTTATTTAATTTATAAATTAATCTATGTTTATTTAATTTATAAATTAATCTATGTTTATTTAATTTATAAATTATGTTTTACCTTTTTGGATATGCGTATATATTTTTTATTTTTCAAATTAAAAGTATGCACACACATGTTTTAACTTTTACATGATTAAAATTATTTTTAAAAATAAAAAAATCTATATGTAGGCATATCTAAAAATGAAAAAATTTAATATATACGTTGAATGCAATAAATGAGTTTTACAATACATTGTACTAAATTTTTAATGCGGCCAAGTGCATTAAATCGAGGCTCTTCTTTATTGGTCCTGACATCGTAAAAAACTTTTGTCCCTGCTATTAAGGTGAGGTAACAGTACTTGAAGTTAGAAAGTAGAATTTGTAAGAAACTAGCCACCATTTTAATATATGTTTGCTCAACCATCTTTTATAGAACACGGATTAAAATGAACCATCTTTTATAGAATGCAGATTAAAATGATGTTGATACTGTTTGCACGCAACAATATAATAATAAATAGCAAGCTACACTAGTTAACATTTCATAGTAACATATAAGAAAAGTATTAGTTAATATGTTAACCAATTTAGTCTGCTATCCAATAAACATGATCGTCACACATGAACATCATAAACACTATTTTAATATGCTCCTCCCACATGTGTTCGAGAAAAAGATCATGTGAGTCAATTCCTTCTTCACCAATGAGGTCATATAGTACTACCTTAATGACTCTAAATCATCTTAGGCATGGGACTCATCTACCCTTCTAAACGATTATTTGTGGCCTATACAATGTAAGTCATGTTACCAAATCCTCTACTAAATTTTATTTTACTAACAAAATTGTGCAATTTATAGGAGTGCAACTTGGGTTAGGTTAATTCAAACCCAACCCTTAAAAACCTACTTTCAACCAGACCTGAAATAAAATAAAGTTGGGTTAAAGTTCTTGTGAACCTAATTCAAAAAACTAAATCCGGTAGTAAATCAAATCAGGATTAGTTCATATATATTTTTTAATATATTCTTTTATATAATCACATATGTACGCACTTTTATAAGTTTAATATATACTTTTAAGATATATTTTTAATTGATATGTACTAATCATTGAAAATATTTATTTTTAATAATCTTGAATAATTAATGCAATAATTTTCATTATTTTAAATATTTTCATTAAAGATGAATTCAAAGATATATTTTTAACTGATATGTATACTAATCATTGAAAATATTTATTTTTAATAATCTTGAATAATTAATGCAATAATTTTCATTATTTGAAATATTTTCATTATAGATGAACTCAAAATTATATATAATATTATTTATAGTTTTAAAAATGCTGAGCATATGCTAATTCATTCATTTCCACAAAACTTGTAAATTAGTGGCTTTTTAAATCTTGTTTCTTGCAATTTAATATTGTAAAATAAATATTTATTTTTAACAACTAATTATTATTTACATTGTTTTATATATCAAAGTTATAATATAATTTAAAAAGATATTTTTTTATTTTTAATTTTGATAATATATTACATTGAGTGTGTTTTAGAAGTGATAAAATTTTTTAGTGTAAAAATTTTTGAAATGAGAAAAAATGATGTGATATGATAAAGGTAATAATAAGGAATAAAGAAAATAAAATTAAAATAGATGGGTTAGTTGTATGGGTAGTTGTGTAGAACTGTTGAGTATTATATAAAATATAAAGAAATAATTTTAAAAATAGAGTAATTATTGAAAGTAAAAGTTGTTTAGATGAAAAGTTTTAACTTTTAACAAACACACCCATTATTTTAAAATATGGATAATTGATAATTTTTAAAACAAAATAATAGAAAATTTAAAGTTTGACCCAATATAAATATGAGATTAAGCCCAAATTTGAATATGAACCTAAGTTAAGCTCAACCCGAATCCAACATATAATTAGCGTTAAGGTTTGAGTTCACTCGAATTTGGTACAACCCAACCCAATTTGCATCCTTAGTAATTTATGATTGCTTTTAACCCTATAAACGAGATATGCAATGAGTTTTGCAAGAATTATTCTCCTTCAAATAGGAGGGATTTATATGAGCAACATCTATAACATTCTTATAAAATATTTACAATTTAGATGAGATGAGAATTTAGGTAGGAGGTAAGTATATTAGGAATGAAAAAAGATGTATTTTAAATGCAAAATAAACTGTTATTTTTTGGAATAGAAAAATATTTTCGAGAAAAAGATATTGTATTTCAATATCATTGCACTCGGCTCTTGCTATCTTCAATGAATTACGGACAATTCTCATTCTCTTCCTCTAGACGATTCACTGGTATTGATAAGGCTCCGGGTACTTCCCAAGAGGGATGTTATTGCACTCACTTTTCCTCGATTGATGAAATTACCTGTCTTGTGATTTTTCAAGAAATACTGAAACCCATCAACTCACCCCTTTTTCACATGGAATCCCTCGTTTGGTTTGTCTTTACCAGCGTCGCTTAATTTTCTCATTGCGAAGTCATGCCCGACATGAACTCTATCACTTCACTACTGACTATTCTAAAAAGTGGGGGAGGGAAGGAATTGACAATCCTAATTTTTCATTTTGGATGATGCAAATGAATAGTTTCAACATGTGTGAGTAGGTTTGCTGCAAAAACAAAGTGCAAACCGCCGGATGTTAGTCATCTACGTCGCGTTTGGAGCACGCACATCCAGATTTTAAAAGAATATTTATAAAATTAGAGGGTGCTGGCGTTGCCTTGTCCGGCCCCACCATTTTACCTCAAGTCATGCCATCAGAAAATGGACACGTTTTTTTTTTTTTTGTCCCATCGGCAAACTGACTTACATGTCCGTTTTTGTTATATCATTTTTACAAATGAGGCCGAAGTATCTGATTATAACCCGTATACATGCAGTTGGCAGCTCCTTCACCACGGGAGATAAATGCTCCTCGCCTGGGGTTGAATTGAACCCCGATGGTTCAGCACAAAGGGTAGGACGTGTGCCAAGTGGGCTATGGGTATGGACACAGACACTTTATTAAATGGCTGGTGATGGGTCAATTTCACAACTAAAAAATCAGATGGGAAGACCACCCATTGTTTGGTTCAGGTTTGGTAATGGGGTTGAAACTAACAATTAAGGGTTATTTTTTTGGAATGCACCCAGACACATTAACCTATTTTCATTTTTTTTTTTTTTTTACACAACTGTTGATATAAGTGTATTTGATATGTATATCAATTTTTATTATTTTTATATTTTTTTTCGGACTTTTAAAAATCAGCGATATTTTTAATAATTAAAAATCTAAAAATTTCCAAAAATAATAAACATTAATACACAAGTTAAATACACTTAGATTAATAGTTGTGTAAAAAAATTTCAAAAAATATAAAAAAGGGGTGCGGTGCACCCGGGTGCACATGGTTGCATTTTTATTTTTTTATGTTAAATTTTTTTAAAATACTCATATTAGAATTTTGTAAAACTTTGTATGCAAGTCAAAAATACTTAGAATGACAGTTTTACAAAAAATAAAAGAATTTTTAAAAACAAGGTAAAATGGCTAAGGTTAATAGGATCATGCCTTATATATAAAGAACAAATAAGAAAATGATTAAATATAAGTGGTTGCATGGATGTGCCGATGACATCTTTGTTTTCAATTTTAAAATATTTTTCTATATCTAAACCATATATCATGTTTATACATGTATTTTATCATGATTCTCAAATTACATGCATTGAAATGTTTTATTTACTACTTATCTCATGTTATTGTTTAAAAAATATTATTATATTCTAATATATATATAAATGAATTTAAGTTTTTTCATAACTTATACATAAATATATATATACACACGCTATTGTTTAAAAAATATTATTACATTCTAATATATATATAAGCGAATTTAAATTTTTCATAATTTATACATACAAATATAACTTCTGCATGTATTCGACTTCAACGATACTTACCGCTTAGCTAAACTAGTCATCGAGGTCGAAAAAATAGATGCAGGTACACAGCTGACAAAACCATTTTTATATAGGGTGTGTTTGGCTAGAGGTAAAATTTTTGATGAAAAGTTTTTGGAGTAGAAGTTGTCAAATCAATAGAAAGTGATGTGATATAATAGGAGTAATGATGAGGAGTAAAGAGAATAAAGTTAAAAGAGATAGGTTAGTTGTATGGATAGTTGTGTAGAAATAATTGAAAAGTATGGTAGTTTGTATAGAAAAATGTGAAAAAATAATTTAAAAATAGAATAATTATGGAAAGTGAAAAGTTTTAGATTGAAAAGTTTTAGTTGACACTTTTTTTGCCTAAACAAACACACCCATAACTTAGTTGTAGGGATAGGTGACCCGTGAAATAAATGATGTGAAATAAAATAAATATTTTAAAATTCAAAATAAAATATTTAGAATACGAGAGATTACAGTGGCGTAGATTCAACTGGTTGCATTGTATCATTGCTAGTAAATAAATAAAGAATAATCTAGTCTTCGTAACGAAATACACGTGTACGGTCGTCGTGGGTCGCTTTAAAATGACAAGCCTTGTGGGCTTCTTTTCCACCTTGCCACGCTGTGGGCCACCCCAGTCTGACCGGATCACCCGCAGTCGACGTCCACATCAGCTATGGAAAGAAAAAAACAAAAACTCCCGATTGCCATCTGATACTCGCGACTAATTTGCTGCGCGAAGTATCTGAAGCGGTGACGCTAACCGAAGGAGAAATCCTATCCATGAAATCATCCGCTTGATCGACGATGGAGCGTTAAGATGGCCCAATGATTGTCTGAGACCAACTGTTAATCCAGTCGTGCATGTGTGACTAGCTGCACCCCTGAACTGATTTCTCAGGAACAGTTGGAGATTTTTACCTGTTTACTTATAAAAATTTTGTAGTCTTTGCCATTTTGAATTCGTCACCCCCAGGGGTTTAAAATTAAAATTTCAAAATTTGTAGTGCCTGGTCGGAGCCAATGTTTTAAAAACTGAACTGGGAATTGAACCGTTTTTATGTTTGGTTCAGGTCCAACCGGTTCAACCGTGGTTCAAACCGTTTTGAACCGTGACGTCAGCCTGACATAATTATGACATAATAATTATATTTAATTTATTTTAATTATTTTAAAATTAAATTAAATATATAAATTTATGTAATATAAAAATTACACTTGTCATCAACAATACATTCAAGTACATCAAATTAAAATTATTATGCAAATAAAAAAAAAGAGTGCACAAACCTAAAATAGCTGTTTTTTGTTCCTATATAAGATATTTAGAAAAAATTAAATTCACTTTACTTGAAGAAATTAACCACCTAAAAATAAGAAAAAACATTTAAAATTGTACTGTAATTGAAAATGTTCAAATTGCTCATCATCGTTCAATTTTAAGCAAAGTTTAACTGCGATTTTGGTTTAAAGTAAGTACAAAACACAACTGAATAGAAATATATTTGAGATATCTAATTCAAACAAAAAAAATTCAAAGTTGATAATATATATTTTAGCATGCATGCACATCTTATAATTAAAATATCTAAACAAAAATTCTAAATTATTGTATAAATCACTGCGTACCATGCGGAGAGGAAAAATGATGGAAGAGTATTAAGACAATTGAATTTGTTCTTGTCTCGCATGAATAGAAAAATGAAAGGAGAAACAGCTCCACCACAATGAAAATGATAACAGAGAGACATTGAATCGGTTTTTATGGAAGATTATTAGTGTGAGGACCAGGTATTTTATTTTATTTTTATTATAACTTTTCTCTATTTATGAGGTAACTTATGAACATGCTAGTAAGAATTTTATGATATTAATGGATACATAACATATGTGGACACGACATCTAGGGAATGTATAGGGCATGTATTATGATCTTAGCACATTGAGTATAAATTAAAAGGTGTATGATTAGCATTCCATTGATGAGCACTACGACTATTGTTTCTCTCGCAGAGTAGGTACGGGGTTCGACCTGCCCGGTCAGGTCGCGGGGGTCAAGGGGGCAGTGCCCCTTGCGGGGGGTGAACGGGGCAGCGCCCCCGGAGAAAAATTTAATTATTAAGTCGTTTGAGTGGAGAGTAAATTACTAATTGCAATTAGACCCGTTCCATGCTTCGACCCGACTCGACCGTTCAGTAATAAAGGAAGCCCGCGCGCTAGGGTTTATTTTTTCATCTCGCACCCGGCCATCTTCCTTCTTCTTCTTCTATTCTCGTTCTCTGCTTCTTCTCTTCTTTCCCTACCATTCAGTTCGGGCTAGCCATTAGATTCCTTCAAGAAAGCTCTTCCGACTGCTTGAAGATCGTCGACTCTAATCGTGGAAGTTTCAAATCTTTGCGTCTAAGATAGGAGCACTGTTTTTAGGGGAAACTTCGATCCAGGTAGGTATATGTCGCTCCTTCTTAATCTAGTGGTGAAATTTTATGTTAACCGTGATGTGGGACTAGTAGGAGTGGGTAGCGTCGAATAATTTCGTGGTATGGGGTGAAGGGTTCGTAGCAGTTAGCGTAAGCATGGTTCATGGGGAATTTGCTATAAATGTGCGATTTCTAGGAAGCAAAGGATTCATTAGCAGTTTGTATATTGTTAAATGTGATGTTAATCGATTTGGCTCAAACGAGTGTATGAATTGAGGGTTTTCTTATGTTACGCCTATTATGTGTTTGATAAAATACTTGTTTGACTGTTTTGTGTGTTGAATCTAAAGTAAACTTTGCCGATATTATATGAGTGATTTGTGGCATTCATCTTTGTCTGTTAAGTATAACGTGCTATTCAAAATGATTGGTTGTAAAGGGTTGTTCATGGCCCTGATTGACATGAGGAGAGGGTTGTTCATGGCCCTTGATAAACATGAGTAGAGGATTATTCGTGTTCTTTTATTTAGATGTGGTTTTATGCATATGGTCTTGGGAGTGGGTGTTTGGACCCATACGTCTTATCATGAAAACAACATGTGCATCCAGAATTTACTTATTTTCACTCTGTGCTAACCACTATCTACTTGCTGAGTCTGTTTAGACTCATATCGTTTGTTATTTTGCCTTTAGATCACAGGTCAGGTGGAGAACTTCAAGATAGGACAAGTTGAAGATCACATTTGGGAGACATAACACATCAACTTCAATTTCAGTTCTTTTAAAATTTGTGCTCTTTTGATATTCGTATATGTAGACGGTTACTGAGATGGATTTACTTTGATAAGCAATTGTAATTGTTATTTTGGATTGGATTATAGCCTTTGTGGATGCACATATGCATGATCATTAGGTTTGCCTGATGTGTATGGGTAGCATTCAATGATTTTCTTTCTATATGAATGTCCTTATTATATGATGATGTAAGTATATAAATATAGAATTGAATGTTACAAATTGAAATATTTACGAATATCAGGTCATGTATTCCATATTACCCCTTGTATATTAAGGGGAAATGCTGCCGAATTTTTCTTAGGATATGTAGCTCCCATTGATTAGTTATTGAGTATTTCTATGAATGGGGCGTTACAATTAGCCAGCATTAGCTCTGTTTTTATGGAAGTAAGAACAGGGAATCTGAACAAGGAATCCAAGTATCCAACTCACCTACACGATTTTTATTTTAGAACGAGAGGTTGCCGGAATTTCTGAGGGCAGCTGGCAGCATCAGCATCAGCATCCTCTTTTGGATCGGTGCGATTGTGTGAAAAGCTATGGAACAACATCGCTGAGATGACGAATGCGGGCGAGCAGCAACCAGACGGACCTCGCTGCCTTGCGCTGGAAGCTCTGAATCTTGCTGCCTTGCTGCCGGAAGCTCCGAAGATAGTCGCCGAACCTTGCTGCTCGCCTTCTAGCTCGGATTCTATGGCTAGAAGCTCGGTTGCGCCGGAAGATGCCGATTCTGCTGTGAGAAATCAGTTTCTGCAATGGTAGCAGGAACCGATGAGGATGACCGGGCACTGGCGACTGTTGCCGGACATCGATTCTGGCAGACTCTACGACTTGGATCCATTGCAGCAGATGGCCGACGGCGATAGTGGGTCAAACCCTAGCGCCGCGCGAAAGGAAGACGATGGGAGGAGCCGAGGAGGAGGTTTGGGTTCCGCAAATGGCTGAATATGCGACATTTTTATATTTTTTATTTATTAATTTTTTTAAAAAAAAATAGTTGCGAACCGAACCGCGGTCAGACCGGTTTTTACGGTCCAACCGCCCGGTTCACGCGGTTCGAACAGTTTTCATCAAAAATGGAGAACCGTAGCCGAATCGAACCGTTCAACTGGCGGTTCACGGTTGAACCGGACGGTCCGGTCCGGTTTTTAAAACACTGGTCGGAGCTAGATTTAAATGAGGAGATCATACAGTGAATGGTTGTTGCATACAAATGAAAGATTATCATATGAGAAAAATAACATTGAGAATGTAAAAATTATGATTATTCATAATATATTAGATATTAATGGAGAATAAAAAGAAAATATTGAAAATGGAACAGGCTTTCTTTTTGGGAATGAGAACGCACATCCAATTCCATTCACTGTGATGATAGCGAACGTAGTGTTCAGGCATGTTGGCAGTAAGATTTGGACGAACAAAATTGATATGTATTGAGGAAAAAAAATAAACACAATTATATGAAAAATAACAATAGTAAAATGAAAATGACTGCTCAAAAATTGCACACACGACGCGTGCCTAGTTAAGACTTGCACGCCATAATCATGCTGCGAGGAAAAAAAAATTAATCTGTTTATGATTTGGCCTGTCCGGCCTGGCTAAAGGTTGATGTGAAACTGCATACGACGAACGTATTCCTACCAACCCAAATTTTAAACAGCAATGTATTCTTTTCTTTTCCTTGATGCAATATCATTAAGGAGGGTGTGTTTGGTAATGAATAAAACTTTTGATGAAAAGTTTTGAAGAGTAAAAGTTGTAAAATGATGTGATATAATAGGGGTAATGATGAGTAGTAAAAAGGATAAAGTTAAAATAGATAGGTTAGTTAGGTGGATAGTTGTGTATAAATGATTGAAAATTGAAAAGTAGGGTAGTTGTATAGAAAAATATGAAAAAATGATTAAAAAGTATGATAGTCGTAGAGATTAAAAAGTTTTAGATTGAAAAGTTTTAACCTTACATTTTTTATTAATTGCCAAACACACCCTAAAAAATAAACTCTTTGTGGAAAAACTGAATATAGCATATATGAATATCACTAATTATAATTAGCATATAGGAATGAAATCTAAATCTATAAATGCGTATACACTTAGTTTTATATTATTATTTAATTAATTTTTCAAATCAAATCTATACTTTATGTTCAACATAATAAAATATACTTATATCATAAAATTAGGATAATATGGTTTTCATGTAATTAATATTAATCCAAAAATAAATATTTTAATAAAATTTTCAATTCTTAAAAGTCATATAAACATTTTAAATTGAATTTATAATATAATCTAATTAATGGTTTAGATATAAAAATAAATTACGTATGATATAATTTTTTGAGTGTTTCCCTTGTGACTTGTGGTAGGTAACTCTTGCTCTTACGATCCTCCTTCGATACTCCCCCGCTAGAATTGAAGTGTGGATTCTCCTTGCTAATTAATAGACAGGGATATGGGCATTGGGCACTGTCATCTTCTCCAACCGGCGTGCTCATCAAGCTTCAAGCAAAAACCCCAGCCGAGTATCAACGATGCCCACCCGAGTATCAGCTTCATGCTTTCGCTGTGCAACGGGAAGTGGACGACGACTAGACTCCAGAATCCAGATAAAAAAGGCTTCTTCCCCTTAGGTCACGCTTCTTGACTACTCCCCCGCGCACATGAGAAGGAAAGAAAATACGCTCGATATATACAATATCTTAATGGAAAAAAAATCTACTCCGTTAATCTTGTATAGAATACTTAGGCGCTGTTGCATTTGAATGAAATTTGATTAAAAATATGTTATGGTAAGAATATGTAACGTCGTCTACTGGAATATACAAAATATAGTTAATAATGAAAAAAGATAAGGTATTCCAAAGGATGGCAGCAGATGCCATTTGATTGAATAAAATGTATATGAATGAGATTTCTCTTCGATTTTATATACTTTTTTTTTTTTTTTTCCCTTTCTAATACGACTTTCCACCTTCACAATGCATAGCTCTGATTGAGAAGCTGAGCAGAGCAAGGTTTGAGAACTGGAGACCTTATTAACAGGAAATGGACTAACATGCGTCGGTAATTGCCGTGGCTTTGAAAAAGAGGGCGGAGCCTATTTGCGTGCGCCTCATGGTCGTAGCATATACCCATTACCCACAACTAGCCACCCACCAACCCACCCAACTTGCGAACGCTAAGCAGTGTCTGAGGGAAAGAGGCAAGTGCTTAAGTCATCGACTGCTGGAAATTAATGTCGAAGAAACAAACGCGGGTGGTCCCACCTGGGAAGTGGTACCAAAAAGTCCTATTGCACTAGAAGATTCTACCGCGTGTAATTAATGTCAAATTGCAATGGCGTTTAATCATTGGCCAATTAATGAAAATTTGCACTGGCGTTTAATCATTGGCTTGCCAGAATTTTTGTTTAAAAAAATGGCATCATTTTTGAAAATCTCGTATCAACGTTTTCGGTGCCATGGGGCTTCTTGTCACGAGGTATGTTCAGCATCATGCTAATTTTTCAAAAAAAAAAATTTTATGACCAGCTTGTAGGAAATGAATGTCATCTAAAAGGTGTGTGGTAGAGAAATATAACATATGATAATACAAACCAAATATTTTTTTTTTAACTAAAAGAATCGATTGAATACAAAAAGAATAGTTACAAATGCTCTGTTTTTATTTAATCCAGTTACATGAAAATTATTTTGTATAATTTTTTTATTTTTAAGACATTAATGATTAATATATCATTCAATATGTTCGTTGTATTTAACATTATTCGATTTGCTGTACGATTCAGTTTTATTCAAATCAAATACATGTATGAGATACGTTTGCTCAAAATATAGATAAATTCATGTATAATTTAAGAAAAATATTTAAATCTATCCACATTTGTAGCAAAATGAATAGTATTTTATAGAATTATTTATCCATAGAATAGTGATATTTTGGATAGTTCGGTTGTTGAAAATACTGTTTAAAAATTACTTTTAATATTAAATTATTTTATTATGTTGATTTTATAGATTTATATATAAAACTCGTGTACAATAATATTGAACAAACGAAAGGATTTAAAGGATAATATAATTATACTAGATATAATAATAAAATAAAAGCTTTCTTTAACCGTCACACTATTAAAAATGAAAATTCTACATAAAAGAGAATTTTCATGGAAGGAGAACCCAAGAATTAATTTTGGAGAAAACGTATGTTACATATACATATGCAAAGTTTAGATCTGATTAATGTTTGAAAGACCAAGAACATACTTATAAGATTACTCCCCTCGAAGATAAAGTGGGCGGGTGTACTCACTCTCTCTCTCTCTCTTTCAAGACAAAAGGGGAAAATATTTTTTAACCCTTTTGAATTTAAAAACATATCTTAACTTAGGGTGTGTTTGGTAATGAATAAAACTTTTGATGAAAAGTTTGGAAAGTAAAAGTTGTCAAATAATGTGATATAATAGGGGTAATGATGAGTAGTAAAGAAGATAAAGTTAAAACAGATAAATTAGTTGTGTAGATAATTGTGTAGAAATAATTGAAAAATAGGATTCCCTTTTTCACTTGTCCAACCAAAAATGGCTAAATCCCCCACGTCGCTTTAATTTTATTAACAAAGTATACATGCAAAAAGCTGCTAATTTAGTAGCACACGCACTTCATCCTAGGAGGTCAATCCAAAAATAAATTAAAATATATCATAAACAATCATAGATCAATAATTTTCAATCCAATAAATGTAGAATTATTTTATAGCATAACCAATGGGGTTTTCGGGCCGGGGAAAAAATAAGTGGTTTTGGACAGAGAGGGTGGATCCTGGAAGGCGGTTTGCTTGGCCAGCGTGTGGCGACGGCGCCCGTGGTATATAGCCCTTGGCGGTCGTTAAGAAGGCGGAAAAACGCCCAGGGTCAACCTCGAACGTTGTGCTGTTCGTCACGTGAATTCTGTTGGAATATTGGCTACAATTGGTTCTTTAAAGCCTCACTGTTCGCTGAGAATAAAAAGTTCACGAATATGTGTTTATTTGGGTAATAAAAAGCTGTATTTTATCCCTCGCTTTATGCTGCTTTGGGTTCCTGCAGCAGATGCATAAGGTTGGGATATGTAGATGTATCGGGCAAGAAATAGTGGCATGGACAGACGGAAGGGGATCGATTGGAATGCAAAGCACTTTCCACGTTCGGCGTGGAACTCGCTCGCATTCGCCAAAACAGGAGAGACATATCGACTTGCCAATTGTTGTTTGCCAACGCAATCTGAAACTTCGGGAAGAAATTAACTCGAAAAAGAGAGAGAGAGAGAGAGAGAGAGAGAGAGTTCAACAGTCAAATGCCAGCTCTGCGCCAGGTTTCCATCGACCCGATGCACGGCGCACGTATGCGTCAATGTCGTCGCCGTTGGAAGATAGGATATATAAATACATGCATAGATAGGAGACAATCACACCTAAGTCGATCTGGTAGTTAACAGTTTCATCCGCAGACCACAATAAAACAGCAGTGCGTGCGCACGTGCAATCACATGGCCAGGATCGCCGAACGGGAGTGATGATGGGAGGCAAATGCGTCTGGTTATTTTTTAAGAAAAAAAATAAAAACGAGCTTACTTTTTTGTCAAACCATTTGATTTAACAGGCGTAATAATGAAACCATTTTCCCACCTCTCATCTGACTTCTCTTTTTAAATTATTTTCTAAAATAGCCTCTCTACTTATTAATTATTATCACTTTATCCTTAACACTTGCCTACTTTCTTCTCTACCCGCGGACCTATCAAAGAAAACATGGGTTTCTTTTAGGAGCCGTGTGGGCTAGGGCCCGGGGGGGCGGGAATATAAAAGGGACGGGTGAGATGAGGAGATCTCACGGAGAGCGGTTGTTGTTGTTGTTGTGTGTTTTTTTTTTTTTTTAATATATAGTGGAAATTAAAAATAATATTGAAAATAAAATTATTCTTAACCAAAAAATGAAAAAAATTCTTTAAAATGGTCTTATCCCGTTCATATTTCATTCGAACTTTTTCTTCACTCCGGGGCCTTAATAATATATTTTTTGTTAGTTTTTGTTACATCAATCCAACGAAACAGTAATACATGGAATCATGTTTCTAGTCGACGACCGTAGCCACCTATATCATTCATAATGATAATAATAATAATATATAAATTCCTCAGATATATTAATTTAAGGTCTGATTTCAAACGTCTTCGAAGTTTTTATTTGTATTTCTAGATATAATCACACATCTATGACAATGTCAAATATGGCTCTATATTTTTACCACATTTCCTTCACTATTGCCCATGTATTTTTACCAAAATACCCCTGAATAAAACTTAAATCCCTCTTCCATTATCACATGCAAAGAATGAAAGCGTACTCTGTTATAGATTTATAGCTTCATATTAATTTTGATAGCCATATTCACTAATCACTAATTTTTTTTTTTGTATTTTAGTCGAGAGTATTTTGGTAAAAGACATGGCAAAAATGACAACATTGTCGTATTTGGAAATATGATGAAAAACGTGGTAATACTTACTATTTTTATGTGTGGATATATCTGAAAATAGCAATATAACCTATAACCATATTTGGAATTAACCCTTTATTTAAGCTGATGTGAAATGAAAAAGCTATAAAAAGATAGCTCCTAAAAACATTTCCTTCAATAAACTTCTATAAGTTTAAAATATAATTTGATGTTTCGAAAAATTAGGGTGTGTTTGAGAATGGATAAAACTTTTGATGAAAAGTTTTAGAAAGTAAAAGTTGTCAAATGATGTGATATGATAGGGATAATGATGATGAGTAAAAATGATAAAGTTAAAATAGATAGGTTAATTGTGTAGAAACGATTGAAAAGTAAGGTAGTTGTATGGGAAAATGTGAAAAAATGATTAAAAAATATGATAATTGTAGAGAGTGAAAAGTTTTAGATTGAAAAGTTTTAGATTGAAAAGTTTTAAGTTGACATTTTTTCCTCATTGCTAAACACACCCTTAAAAAAAATTGTATCAAAAATTCAAAACGGCTTAACAACGTTATGGGTGTGTTTGGTTGGAGGTAAAACTTTTGATGAAAAGTTGTGGGGGTAGAAGTTGTCAAATTGATAGAAAATGATGTGATATAATAGGGTAATGATGAGGAGTAAAGAGAATAAAATTAAAATAGATAGGTTAGTTGTATGGGTAGTTGTGTAGAAATGATTGAAAAGTAGGGTAGTTTGTATAGAAAAATGTGAAAAAATAATTAAAAAATAGAGTAATTATGGAGAGTGAAAAGTTTTGAGGTGAAAAGTTTTGGTTGACATATTTTGGCCTCAAACAAACACACCCTATACGGGAATCTGCGAACGACCCCCAGCTACAGAAAAAATTGCCAAGCCGTCCATACGTCCTAACCGTCCAGAAATGAATTCCAGTAATTCCGGGAGGACGTTTTTCTGTTCAAGCCCAACGTAAATCGTTTGAATCCGTCTTGGCCAAGAAATGAAAGATAACAGTCATTGGTCTGGCTAGAGCGAATAGATTTGGAAGGCATCACCTTCCTCGGATAAGAATCAATGTATTTATTATATTGGATCTTTTAGCCGCCTCTTTTGGGGGGTGGGGGTGTCCACCCAAAATTTGCGAAAAAGAAACTTTAGTTTCTCTAGATCTCGTTTTTTGATTTTTAGCTATACCCGTGATGCAAGCAGCAGCATCCAAGATCATGGTAGTAGTGCTAACGAATTTAGGCTGTGATTCGTTGTTGCTCGCGCGAATTATAGTTGTCGTCCAAGTCTTAACAGGCGGTGCGTGTAGTCTCCCACCCTCGGGCAGACATGGTTGAGGAAACGGAAAGCTGCCCAGTGCTCTCATCATAGCCGATTACAGATACAAGGCCCATGTGGGCGGTTGTTGTTGTGGGGTAAAACGTAGGTGACGTGCAGCAGCTACAGGTTGATGGCCATGCAATCCTCGTGGCATTGATCCAAGTCGTTGTGCCAACACCACTCAATTAATGGAGTCTCCATTCTCCACCACGGAGATCTCTCCTTGTATCTGCAATTGGACTTGGATCTATGCCACTCAGATCTTCCCCTTGAGACGGATCCATTGGATGGGTATTGTTTTGCTGACCGCATCCCTCGTTACCCTTATTAAAGAAACCGAAAGAATTCAGCCAGACGCTTTTTCTGTCTAAGATCTTTTTATCTTTCGCCATAAAATGTTTAGATGAAAAGTTTTTAATATATTAGTTATTGAATTGAAAGAAAACAACATAATATAATAGAGATAATAATAAGTAGTAAGGAGAATAATAATAAAATAGATAGGTTCGTTGTACGAGTAATTGTGTAAAAATAATTGAAAAATAGAGTAATTGTACAAGAAGATACGAAAAAATAATTAAAAAATATTATAATTACGGAGAGGAAAAAAATTTCAAATTGAAAAATTTTAGCTTAATATTTTTTGCACATAATCAAATGCACCCTATTTATCGACATAAAATTAAGGGCCGGTAATTCACAATATATAAGCATGATAATAAATTAAGGTCAGGTAACTCACAACATAAGCATGATAATCACGTTTACAAATTGACCCTTAAGCTTAATCTTAGCAGTAACTAGATCTGCATATCGAAAATTTTATTTGATTTATATATATCATTCTAACGCAAAATATGAATGAATTAGTAAAATAGAAAATAAATCAAAAATATAACTGAACAACTGATCGAACAAAATTAAAAAATAATGTAAAAATACGAAATGTCTGGGTAAGAATGACGGGAATTGATTTATTGCACCTGGGTGCACTTAGGCACGGTGCAGCCAGGTGGGAGTATTTAACCCATTTTTTTTTTTTTTTTTTTTTTTTATAAGAGTGTTAATCTAAGTGTATTTAACATGAATATCAATTTTTACCGATTTTGGAGATTTTTAAATATTTTTTTGAATTTTTAAAAATCAGTGGCATTTTTAATAATTTAAATTACTAAAAATGTCATTAATTTTTAAAAATCCAAGAAATCTAAAAAATCTAAAAATTCAATTCCATTAGCATCAATCTCTGCCTATAGAAATTGGAGGGGTAAAAATAATTGGGGAACAAGGAAGAGAAGATGGTGAAGAACGATTTGGTGGTGACACTTCCAAGCTTCTCCAGACGCCCAATATCCTTGGACAGGATGAAATCGCCGGTCAACCTTTGTACCAGCGTTACCGATGACTGCTCTAGAAACTAGATTTGGCTCAACGGCAACAACAACACCTGCCCAGCCACCATGCAGCACCTCGAATCCAAAGACTCATCCACAACAGCACTCTCCACCGCCTCATCCTCTCCTGGGAATCTCACTCTCACCACAAGGCCCTCTCCCTCCTCCCTGCTCTTAGATGTCCATCCTCCCTCACTTCCCTCCTCGATTCCCTTACAAAGAGTGTTGATTTCCTCCTTAATTCCAACAAGGACGATCACGAATTCTTGATTGACGCCGACTGCGTGAGGGCGGTCATGGGGCTTGTTGTTGACGGTCGCGCGGAGGACCTGCAGGCGGCAAAGGGCATCTTCAAGGTTCTCTGTTTGGCGCTCGTGGAGACGGGGACACCGTGAAGAAGGTGGCAACCTCGATCGGAGAGATGAATCACTTGACTGGCGCGGTGGCTTTGGCTATGTAGAAGGGCGGTTTGGATTCGAAAGCCGATGCGGCAAAGGTGTTGGAGGTCTTCGTTTCCATGGAAGACGACTTCGAATTAGGCTTCTCGGCGGTGTGCTTCAGACCGATCGCCGAGGGGGAGGATGGGATTTCCAGATTGTTCGGGTTGATGTGCGCCAAGGGGAATTCTAGAGCAATCGAGGCCAGGTTATTACGCCTCATCTTCATTGCCGGGAGGCAGAAGATGAGATCATTGGTCTTCCAATTAGAGATTCTTATGGTCCTCGAAAAATTGCTGCCGAGCGAAGCGTTGGACGACACCGTCGTAGAGAAGGCGCTGCGCTACAAACAAAGTGGGATGAAATGTATGGGTAATTTGGTCATTTAGAATTTTTTTTTCCAGCCAAACTTTTTGTTACCTATATTTCTGACAGAATGTCAAATTTGGGGTGTATCCAATATTAAAGGCATACCTAATAGATATAAGTAAAATATTTCATATTTAATGAGTATATTTGCAATTAAGGGCAAAATTTATTGGTATATTTGAAAATAATCCTTATTTATTTAGTTATGTGACCAAATTTTAACTAAATCAAATATATTTATCTAAAATTAGTTTCCACCATGTGCTAAGAGAAGGAAACCAGGTGGCTAACCACATAGCTAGAATGGCTTTGGAGGCCCAAGAGATTGAAGTGAGCTGGGAAGGATCTGCTTCAAGTTGTGTGGAGGATTTGAACCGTAAAGATGTCCAATTATTTGATTTTTTGGGGCATAGCCCTCTCTCGTCCTCACATTAGATAGGTGTGGGGAGGAGAGTTTGGGCGTGGATTGTTTTTTTTTGCTTATGTTTTGCTTTGCTTTTTTGGGTAGTAAAGCACGGAACTTCTAAAAAAATTGTTTATCCATCATATTTATTCAAAAATAGATATATTGATGTATAAATTAGGAAAGCGCTTAGATCTATTCATATATATATTAGAATGTAATAATACTTTATAAAATTATTTATTTACATAACAATGATAATTTCGATAGATAGATGTTGAAAATACTATTTAAATATTATTTTTAAGTATTAAATTATTTTATTACATTAATTTTACACATTTATAAATAGAGTCTATATATACAATGGTATTAAACAAATAAGAAAATTTCCATGATAATACAATGATGTTAAATATAATAGATAGAATAAATTTTTCATTGACAATTAAGATATTAAAAAAAAAAGTTACGTAGAAAAAAGTTTTATAGAAGTGAACCAAAAAAAATAAAGATGACAATTTTTTCTATGAAGTCACTCACATTGCATAACTAAGCACCTGAGGAGTATAATATCATGGATAACGAGCTGAGGTGTACTCCAAGGGCAGGTAGCGAGGCTGCTGCCTCCACACAACATTTAAACTCCATATATCCCACTTGAGCTACTCGACACATACTTATATCAGTTGCTTGGGCATCTAAGCGATGACAAAAAAGACAACGATTGAAAGGGAACAATTAAAATCACGGGTCGGTCTCAAGAAACAACAACAAATGTAAAATCAATTGAAGCACATATCAACACTAGAATGTAAAATCAATTGAAACACATATCAACCCTAGTCTCAAGTATCCGAGGAATCTACAAAAACATTTTTCCAGCCCAATTACATAAAATTCATTGGGCCATAGGGAATTGATTTGGAAAGCATCACATTCCTAAGATAAGAATCAATGTATTATTACAACTGTATGCCTCCTTTGGATGCCCACCCAAAAGTTGTAAAAGAATCTTTACTTCCTTTAAGTCTCTTTTTTGGTTTTTAAATCCTACGAGAATTGCTGTTTGGCTGATGAATTGAAACCAAGGGAAACGACTGTATATTGCTTCCATCCAGTAGCAGGTATGTGTGGGAACTATGTAGAGTTAGTACCCAGCTTCTCTTCCGCAACATCGCTTGGGAGATCAGGCCCACGGGGAACCTTTCCAATAGTAATTGGTTGCTGATGAGCCCGACGCACTCGTACTACTGCAGACAACATGTTCATCAGCATGATACATCTAAAACGATATGCAAAGAAAAAATATAAAAGGGAAGGAGGGAAATGGATCAACAGCAGGACTACGCCCCATATCTGAAGATATAATTACACGGTCAGCCCGTCATGGTTATTCCAGGCTTTCAATCATAAGGATAGTCTCTTTGTGGCTATTCCCATGATCCCCAGTTGTGCAAGACCATGATCATTCGATCCTTATAAAGGGAAAAATTCAGATTTTGTTTATTTCCTGTTTATATGGCACTATTGATTTGTTGGTTCCAAGCCCATGGCACGAAAGGTTCGTGGCAACCTGCTTTGTGTGCATATAAAGTACTCAGCTTGCTGTTCCTTGCCAATGAACTTGTACCAGCGAAGAATGTCCTATGGGAATGGATTCCTAAACAGCACCGAACTGTATATTTGATGCTGAGAGAGAACCCATGGATTCCTTTAAAAGAAATGCTTTTGAAGATGCTTACCATCTGTCAACGAGAACCATTGAACGTAGCTCACAGTTGGCGAAACTGCGGAAAATCGAGACAAATGATTAGCTACATTGACGAAAGTGCCATATTCCAAAGCACAAATTTGATGCACTCTCAATGGCATAAAGATATTGAACTCTTGTTTGAAACAGGCGAGGACCTTGAAATAACAGGCCCCCAACATTACTAGTCATTCAAACGCTACACAAGGCTTTGGGCCGTGCTGTAGTATGGGAGATCCAACATGTTTCTTCAACTTTACTAGTTGTCAACACACTACATGAGGCCCCTTCAATAATCACTATTTCTCATTCTTAGCCCCAGTTCTTATGAAAGGCCATAAGATCTTATGTATCTCTTAGAGTTTACTAGCTGTCCACACACTACACGGGGCCTTTTTCTCACTTTTGGCCCTAGTTCTTATCCGAGGCCATAGATCTTGCCAGCCAAAAAGCACACAAGACAACAACTAATGTTCACAGCAACATTATTAATATGTTTAACAAAAAGTAAATAAAGCAACTCATTGAATACTCACTGTTTTGAGATTTCTTTCTGAACCAGTGGATGACAGTCATCCCCAAACCTGTTTAGGGTATGAAACAGGAATCCACTATGACTCACAACAGCAATCTCCTTCTCTTTCCGTGTCCATAACCTTTGCAAAAATATGTGAAATGAAAAACTTAAGAATTCTCCAAAAGGTTTAAGTGCAGGGCAGCACTAGCCACCAAGGAGGTTGTAATATAATACACACCAAGAAGTTACTCAATTATAATGAGAAGACTTGGTTTTGCATGTGATGCTTGATAAAAGGACTATCAAGGCTGTATTTCAGCATACATACACGAAAGTTCATATCGCCACAATGCGGTACATACTTGAATATGCTAGGCTCATGGCCAACATGTGTATTCTATTATTCAAAAATTGCATACCACACAAAAATAATAAATAAAAATAAATGCATACAACGATAGGCACAGTCATTTAGTTTCTTTGTTGACTAGTGATAAGAATGCCTCAACAATGATTCCATTGTGAGAAAAACACTAGAAATAACAAAGACCAAAATAAGAAGAAAGGCCCTTCTAGCAGGGTCTGATAATCCTAGTTCTTAAAGTCATTAAATTGTTTAAAACACTGAAGCAAATGACAGCGCATGAGGCATAATTCTAAAGTGCGGGCCAAATATGGTTATAGCCAATATAAGGGTCGACTGGTCAGAGTTTTTCCTAGCCATCAGCAAGGATGTCAACAATAAATGTAGGTGAGGTTGGTAAATCTGTCTACAGATATGGATGCACGAGCATTTGTTAAAACTAAAAAGTCTAGCACACTGCAGCAATGAAGAAGTATTACCAGTTCAGAAATTTCATTCCTCTAGCAGCAACAGCTTCGTTTGCCTCTCTCGTCTCAGCTGTCCACAAAATATCTTCATCACTCTCAATCTGAATAAGAATTCAAAAGGTTGTTAGAAACACTTGCTAAAACTTGAAGTTTCATCCAAGAAGCACCTCTGTCGTTATATCAGGGAAATAATGAAATGAAATAGAAAGTAGCATATCTCTCAAGGCCTATATGTTTAATTCCACAAGGTACTCACCAGTGAAAAATCAATTGCTGGAAAAAGAGTGAGGTATTCAGTTATGCTTCTTCTCTTGTCACATGGATGGAGTCCCTATAACCAAGTGATGACATTAGAAAAAGAAAATAAGGCACCAACACATACACTCTCAGGCAGACATTTTCGTGTGGTAGGATGGATTAAGAATAAGTCTTTCTTCAGTGTGTTAAAGATTAAAAGAAGCTTTAACAAATCACGAAGCCAAATAAAACCAAAGCAACTCATTTTAGAAACCACAAGGATCATTTCAGGGTCATGAACTCAAAATTCTTATCATACCTAACCAAACACATGCAGTAAGCATATGTTCTCTATGCATGAATGAAGCATATGTGTAGGCATCATATAGGAAAGATGCAACAAGACATGCTTCTAAATTGAAGTCCAGATTAAACACAAGTAGATGAGAGGTGGAAATATTCTTTCCTGAATGCAGAAAATGAAACCAGACTCGAAATGCTACATTTAACAGCTAAATTTATTTATATGCAGCCAAAATTTTCATTACAAACAATATCATATGTCCAAAATGTCAAAAATTGATGCTATAGGTCTTACGTAGCCAATGGGCGGCCATTTTTTCATATGTATATATGTGCAATCAAAATAATGAGGCAGCATTTGAGGGCATTTGTTGTAGTGTTACTTTTTCGTCATAATAATAATTTAATGAGAATCTTGACATGTAGTTAACTATGATATAAAATGAGGATCTTAATTTATTATTTACTATGTCTTAAGGCTATGACCATATTGGCTATCATCTGCATAACTGCCTCAATACCCAGCACCTGTGGACATTTTTCATCAGACTTCACAATTTACATACCAGATGTTCTCGACAAGTCTCCACAGCAAGAAATGATGGACAATTTAGACTCGAAATAGCTGGATGATCACTGTTCCCAGCATTTGCAACCATCAATGGAGAAGCATGTACTCCATCCACATAGTTTTCACCACCAAACACTCCAACTGCTGTTTGCATTGTCCTGCAATAAAATAGCACGCTCAGACATTAAGAGCATAGCTAAAAGAGCTCCATGCCAGGAAGTGGTGACAGCATGTTCTCCATCTCAAGATAAATCACAAAACATTATTTACTGTTGATTTTGAGGTGGGAAATATTTTTTGTAATCAACATTTTGTATCATCATTCTGAAACCAATCCAAGGGATTACAAAGTAGCTGCCTGATCACCAACATGGTCGAATATGACCACAATGCAAAACCACTGGGAAGAACATGAAACTTTGGCTGATACCTCAACAAGGGAGATACAATGACTAACTCAATCTTCTTATCAAGACCACAACCATGGATATGCTTCCGCAAATTATGAACCTGTTAGAACACAAGAAAATGTTTTTCAAGCATCTTTCTTATAAATATAGACTACAGAATCATGGACAGAGATTCTAAAAATTGCAATTGTGAGTATTACAGCCCAAAGAGTCAAATGCTCGATAGATATTGACTAGGTTATAACTCGTAAGAGGAAAGGTCAAAAAGCCAAATAACATGACAGAAATGTGAACATTTCAGAAACAAAGAATCCAATGAATGTATGGGATGCTATTTGAAGAACGTAAGAGATTGAACAAGGAATGGTCTCCCTCAAGAATAAGGGATCTCAGCATGGCAACATCATGTTTTCTTAGTTCATAGCATTCTCTGCATGTCAACAAAGTCCCATTTTCCCGAAAAGTGATCCAATATCATCTACATATACACATCCATAAAGGATAACTATCATATTATTATGACAGGGAATATATTGTGATTGTGTACCATGCCCTTTATTCCATGTTAAAATTAAAGGCTACCTGGTCCCACCCAAGGGGGGTAAGATGTGCGTCGAAGAGCGCAGGTGATAGGTATGCATCGTGGTTCTTTTCACCTTCTACATTGTGAATCCCTTGTGCATGTCTCACCTGGACAACATATTCTTTTGTGAGATTTGGGAATATAAAATTGTCAATGACACTAGCTGAAGAAAATGTACAAATTTCAACAAAGCAAAGCCCGCGTTTGTTGATCCATTTCCATCATACGCATGAACCCATGTTTGATAACCATTCTGAGTATGTCCAAAATGAAATGATTGTAACCGCTCAATGGACCATGTTAGATGATGCAGAAGTTGGCTGTTCAACTTTATCAGATGGCTGCATGCATGACTAGGATAATTGGGATCAGAGGGAGTTGAATATTTTCCATGTCACGAGCCTAACATACAACTCGTATCATATTAATTAACATGTAGGTAGGTCAAAGAAAAAATCTGGATCTTTTGATCCAGCACATAATACAACACCGACAATCATCTAGAAAGAAACGTTCCGCAGACTTCATTAAGTGTGTAATTCTAAGAGGTTCACACAGGGTTGGAGGAGGACATTTTATATACCAGGTGGAGAGTTTTGCAACGGTGTAAAGGAAAAAGGCTTGGACCCTCACTGCTGCCCATATCTGCAATTGGGTCAACCATTGAAGATCAGTTCTAAGATTAAAACATAAACCATGAAAAAGTGTGTAGTAAATTAAAAAGCCTTCCCAAGTCAAACTCACTCACGACAAGTTCTGAAAAAAATATACCACAACGTAAGGGTAATTTAGAATAATCACTCTTGGAAAATAATCTAATGAATGCCCGCAAAACCTTATGGCATAGCATGAAGAACTCACCAAAAGAAAGGGTTATGTGCATCCAAAACCTTTGCAATAAAAAAACTCAAAATCAAATTCATTTTATTTTCTTCCATTGCGTATAGTTGAAGTATGCTTGTCCTTCAAAAAGAACAACATCTGTCACGATGAAGACTGATGATATAGTTCTGTATTTTCTAATTGTAACATATTAGAGAACAGAATGAGTGAAAGCTGGCTGACTGAGACTCCAATGCCCAGTCATACAGAAAAACGAAACTGAATTAGTGGAACTAACATATCTCCCCCGACTAGAAAACTGACCCCGATCGTATGCTCCTGGGAGCATGCAACACGGACACATACACCTATTTTTAATTTTTTTTTATATATAAAACTACTAATATAAGTGTATTTAACATTTTTATAAATTTTTACCATTTTTGGAGTATTTTAGATATTTATTTTTTATTTTTAAAATACTCCAAAAAGGTAAAAATTTATACACGCATTAAATACACATAGGTTAACAATATTGTAAAAAAAAATTCAAAATAAAAATAAAATAATAGGTGCATGCGCCCGGGAGCATGCAGCGCTCCTGGGAGCATACGATTGGCCTCCTTAGAAAACAGAGGAATGGCAAATTTTGATTATTAGGCATTCTAAGCATTGCCAAAGGTGAAGGGGCAATTAACAGAAAAAGAAACCAAGAGCATCTTCCCTCACGGAACTTAAAAGTTGCGCACACTCCTGAATCGAGCAAATCTTTGCAACATCCAGAGCAATGATCAGGTATAATAGGATGTAGCCAAAGCAACGCAGGTAGGTGCGGTCTTGAACTTTAAGTAAGTTGGATAATTCCGGTCTTCGGATGTGGGGTCATCAAGGGAGAGAGAAAAGGTTAAGAATGGAATTATGCCAGTGCCAGAGTTTATTGAATATTATAATCATTAAATATGATAATCAGGACTCCTGGGAAGGTGCCATGTGGGTCTTTGAAGGTTGATACTATAACATTATCATATAAGATCCAGTCCATTCCTCACGTCACTATGGCGGAGCTGATGGAAAGAAGCCGTTTTCACTTCTACGGAAATCGATCAATATAATAATTTGGATTCCTGGGATGATGCCATGTAGATCTTTGAAGGTTGAGATTACATCAATATCTAATTGGATCTAGCAGGTTCCACACATGGTATTCCGCGAAAATGTTCCCAAGCCATAAACAGATATCCCCATGATTTCCAATCAAAAAACCAAATCCACAAGACAACTTCAAACAAATTCCAAGAACAAAAAGGAAAACCATAACCATGAATGAAACAAGCAACCAGTCGAAATGAAAGATCATCGCATACAGCCAACCGAACATGGTAAGATCATCGATTCCTCAGTAACAGGACCTTAATGCATTTTAAGCAGAAACGCAACCTCAACCATCGCAAGAAGCCAGAATGCCAGACATGGGGCAAATCCCAGTAAAATAGGTAAAATCAGAAATCAACATGGGATGAACCAGAAAGGAACGTCGAAACCAGCCACTCACTTGAAAAAAAAGCCAAGAAAAAAAGAAAGAAAGAAACCAAATAACACCAGCAACAACAGCACAGTCACAATGCATTTCGACAACAAAAACGACTAAAATTAACAGCCAATCAATTTTCATCCGTAGCAAGCAACGGCCACAACGACCCAGCACAGTATGCACAAAGGAAAACGCCAGAAAGAAAAAAAAATAATACTAAAACTCCATTTCTTGGATGACACCAGCAATCTAGGATCATGGCACAGCATCCACGACAAAACATGAAAATTTCGGCAGAGTTTATCACAGGAAAAGCAAACCGGTAGCGATTGAAAGAACGAAGATGAGAATCTTAAATTAGTCTTTCCTTGGTTTTCTTACTCGAAAGAGAATTTTGCGTTGATCTGGATGCTGGTTGACGTGGCGTGGGAAGGCGGAAATGAGGCTGGAATTGAACGTTGAAAAAGGCTACCTGGAGGTCGGTCCATGCAACTAATATACGGCGCTGAGAGGCCTTTCCGGCACGAATCCAGACGCAAGATGGGTGGGGTGGGGAGCGCTGCACGCACCGCCTGCCTTCCAGGGAGTCGCGCGAGTAGTGTCATTTCTCCACGCGCCGGACACGGACTCGCGCGGACAGAGCGATCGCGTGGCGGGCTTGCTCGGAGGTGAGATGGATGATTAGGCGATTCGCCCACTGAAACGGGCACACAGAGGTTAGGGAACGTGGGAAATTTGTAGGAGTCGTGAGAGTTATAATATTGGGTAAAATGTAAATAAATAAAGTAAGTATATAAAATAATATGATAAAAAAATAGAAAAAGCCAAAGTAGTTAAAATAGGTAAAATAATTGAAATCATCAGCAAATGGGGTATTACATTTTCCCTCCCCATCATTCCGTCCCCAAGCGTCAAAGAACCGAAAATTGTTACCTTCCAGTCGGTAGATTGGTTGGGCGCTGGGCAGGCGTTGGTCGCTGAGACAGTAAGCCTGAGGGCGCACCGCAGGCGCCGCCCATTTTTACCATTCTCAGCAGTTGCTTACTTGCGTGTGTATGTAGAGCATTCCACGCCGCCCGCGGAAGAAATAATTTAAGGGCTGTACCCAGATGTGTTAACGTACTGAGTGGGTTAATTTTAACTTATTTAAAATATTTTAATTTTAATTTATTTAAAAAAGTTCAACTTTAACTCATTTACAACTCATTTAATAAATAAGTTGGCGAATTGTTAATGATGATAGAGTATTTTCGGTGTAGGAAAAATAAAAACCGGACCGTAATAGAAAATTAGAATTAAGATAACAGAAGAAAAATAAAAATTAGGTAACAGAATGAAAACTTAGAAAGAAAAATAACTAAGGAGTTTATATTTATATATAAAAATTTAATGAGTTAAACATGTTACTAAACAGGTTGACAGGCTATAAAATCACAACCTTAATCCGTTTATTTAAT
Organism: Annona cherimola; assembly: GCA_030490835.1. NCBI lineage: Eukaryota > Viridiplantae > Streptophyta > Magnoliopsida > Magnoliales > Annonaceae > Annona > Annona cherimola. Next base: position 96,986,077 of record CM059973.1, on the reverse strand, counting down.
ATAATTAAACGGGTTGGCGTATCATAATTTATTTATTTAAAAATCTCAACCTAAACACATTTATGAACGGGTTAGACAAGCGGCTTGAAGGGTTAACCATGACCATTAACACTCCTAGTTGTAACGTTGTGCGATGATTGCATATACAACGTCTGTATTTATTAACGTGATGTTTTTATTTTTAAAATTATACCTATATTTGTATTTATTTAATTAACCTTTTGTAGATTATTGTTGTGGATGTAATAATAAGTCATGATTTAGCGTGCTTGTTTTGACTTCGAATAATATTCTTGGAAGGTATATGCCCTGCCTCCCAGAGCATAAACTTCACCCAAGTTGCGACGCGTAACTTTTTTGGAACCGATTCGATAGAGTACCATGCTCTTCATACGTAAAAAGAGCCCACGTGAAACTCAATCTTTATAGTTTATACCATATTATTATAAAGATCAAAACTATTTATAAGTCTTGTTAATCATGTCAAAATCATTTTCGAAAATTTAAAATATAATGGATACCATTTATGATTAAAAATTAGGATAATATAGTATTCACGACTAATATAGATTGAAAATAAATATTTTAGTAATTTTAATCTTTAAAACTCAAATAAATGATAATTCCTTTTATATTTCAGTGTCAAATATTAAATAGAATAACATGAGCGGTTTAGAAATAAAAATAAATTTTATATAATATTTTTTTCTTCAAAAGCTTTTACCTGTGGAAGATAGCAACGTGCGCTAAGCCTTCGACGGATTCACGCGGTCGAGCACTTAGGGGGCCATCTCTTCCACGGATTCCCGTTAATGTCCAGCCGATTTTCATGGTCAAGATCGGAAAGACTCGGATAAATCCAGACCGTCAGATCCTTTAGCTCATCGATGCTATGCTTTCAACGGTTGAAACTTGTCGATTCATATCCGGTTCTTATCCGAATCTTCTTTTGGACTTTAGAATCCGAAGAAACGCAAGTTGGATCGAGTTGATTCGCAGGCCTTCTAATCTGGGCTCAAAAAGAAAGGAGCTACGCTTCCCCAGAAGACTTCCTGTAGTCTGGGCGGCGGATTGCATGAGAATGGAATCCCAAAATCATGCGGTCGACCGCGAAGGGGTGGAGTAGTCCACCCTAAGGCTATCTCCGAAGTAATAAAATTTTTGAATAATTTTTTTTTTTTACATAAAACTTTTTGAATTAAAAAAAATAATGTGAAATGATAGAGGTAATAATGAGAAGTAAAAAGAATAAAATTAAAAAAGACATGTTAGTTATATTAAGTAACTATGCACAAATGACTAAATGTATGATAATTGTGTAAGAAGATGTACAATAATGATTAAAAATTAAAATAATTATAAACCGTGAAAAATTTCAAATATAAGTCATCACTAAAGTGAAAATAAACATGCCTTGAATATTCTTAAATATAAGTTATCACGACTATCATATATATTTTCATGTTGTTAGCCAGGACTAATATATATTTTTATATTTTATTTTTATAAGAATATTTTTCAAGTATATTTACTTCATATGTTTAAATTTTACAAATTTTGATATGCGCGCATATTTTTTATTTTTTAAAATAACGTTTTTGGCTTAAATATTCCAAAAAGTTTTTTTCGAAGAGTAAATATTCCAAAAAGTTAATCTTTAAATAAAAACATATACATATAGCAAAAGCTTTTTGCTGTAAATTCGCTTGAAAAAATATATGCATGAAATGATTTTCAAAAAATGCATCTTTTATTATGAGCTCGCATAAACTAATAAGGTTGTAACTTTTTTTTTTTTTAGAAAAATTATCCTCATACCCATAATATTTGGTCAATATTCATTTTGTATCCATGAAATCTCGAAAATTTACAGAGACCCCACCACATCTCACCCATAGTTCCTTAAATGCCCATGTCATTACTCTTAGCCACACATGAAGTTAACTGTATACGGAAATATTTATTTTTCCTCCATGCCATTATATAAATAAAGATGGAATAAATTTGTGCTTCTTTTTTTATAATTAGAACAAAAAATACATCTAATATGTTTTATAAAAAATACAATAGGATTTCTGTTTGATTTTTTTTTACAAATGGTGTATGTGCAAAATCAACATTTCCACGTACAACTAACTTCTACTTTGGGTCGAGACTAACGACATAGACATATGAGAAATTATGAGTATCGATGGAATTTTTGAAATGTCATAGGTAAGAAAGGAATAATGACCAAATGTCATGGTATGAGAATTTTTTTTTCCTTTTTGATGAAATATAACTTTTTAAATATATACGTTTACGATAAATACAAATCGTTTTAATCGTATTAAATATGAGAATGGAATGCCCAGTATGGGTACATATTTCTTTAATAGGATTTATCTTAATTAACATAAACTGCTCAAGGAACGTTTGATATGTTGAAATTTTGTGATATTGTGTGACGGGGTATGAAATGGAAAAGAAAATATTTTGAAAAATGTATAATTGATATAAAATGATATGGATAAGTTAAAATAAATAAGATTGCTAATTAAAAAAATGGTTAAAATGTAAAGGCAAAGTTAGAAAAATAGGATTGTAGAGTGAATTAATTATTGATTTTGGAAATGATGCTCCACTGCTAAAATTATTTTGAAATAACAAGCGATGCATTTTTTTGTTATTTACATTACCTAAATAATAATATTTTCATAAATAAAAAATAAAAATTAAACCAAATTTTTACTAATAAAAGTGACTTTTGTGCTCTCTTTGATGGGACGTTATCCTATGCACTTCCCGGGTGCATTTCGCCTATTTTTTTTTTTTACTTTTTTTGAAAGTGTATTTTATGAAACTATTAATATAAATGTATTTAATTTGTACATCAATTTTTACTATTTTCGGAGACTTTTAGATATTTTTTGAATTTTTAAAAATGTGCCCCTGATTTTTAAAAATTCAAAAAAATATCTAATTTTTTTAAAAATAATAAAAATTAATACGTATATTAAATAAAATTTTAAAAAAGTAAAAAAAAAAAAAAGGTGAAATGATCCCGGACCTCAATGCTTTGGGTGCATAGGATAACATCCCCTCTTTTTCGGTGCAGGCGTGGGATTTCCAGACGAGTTCACATATACGACTACGTGGGAAAGTTCACATGGTTGCAGGTGACCATTTGTCACTTTGAATGGAGTTTCTGGGCTACGCATTGGCTATTGCTTCCATATTGGTACAAAATTTCCGGATGCCCACGTCATGGATCACGTGCATAGCAGGTGCAGGTGCAGTGGTTCGCGTCGCGGAAACACGTGTACAGATTCGACGCTAGAGATTCCCCTTCTCCACCTTCACCTGATGATCTAGACCGTTAATCTAACATAGTAGGAAGTAGGATGTCAGTTTCATCTTCCAGCGGCGTCGTGGTATATGTCGCTTGAGATGGCATGCCGCGTGAATGAGGTGAGATTAAAAGTTATTAAAAAAAATTCATCGTAATTTATTATTTTTATTTATTAAAATTTTTATTATAATTCATCTTTTTACCATACATAATAGTATTTCTACAACTTCTCGCAGCTCATTTCTATAAGAAGAATATTTTAATACGTCATCGGGAGACAACTTTCATTTTCATCTTTATTTTTTGATAAACGAAATGACGTTTCCTTCTCCCTCTCCCCAGCACTTGCTAGGGACTAGGAATGAGGAACCAAAAAATCAATCAACCAAAGAAAGCGAGTTGCCTTTATAGGACACTTTGAAGACACCATTTGGGAAGTTTGCCCGCCATATATACGTATCGATATTCTTTTGTAAAGGTAATTTAACTTTATTATGTGTAGCTTGACTCCCAAGACATGACACATAAGTGAAGTTACAGTTTCTGAAATTTCTGCTTATATATCTTATCCAAGCAATCATATTCCCAATTGTAGATAAAATTTTCTGCTTCTCATTTGGATAGTTTATAAAAAATAGAGAGTCAGTTTCACAAACAACTTTCCTGTAATCGAATTCCTTTAACCATAGGATACCAAGCAGCATTGCCTTTACTTCTGCCCCAAATGGCTCGGTCCATCCCTCCACATCTAACACTTCACTATAATGAGTTGTCCAGCTGAATTTCTAGTAATGGCACCTGCAGCACACAGGTTACTCCTGTTAGTGTCTATATTTAGTTTGAATTCACCTTAAGATGGTGGTCTCCATCTAATTTGAGTAGAGTGTTGCTGAAATAATGCTAACAAGGTGTCCGTTATTTTTAAATTTTAAAGACTCGGGATTTGGGATAAGATTTTTTCTAATAAATATAAGAATTTTAAAAAATTTACACCTAAGACACATTTTGGTATAATTAGAATGAGAATGAGAAATGAAGTATGAAATACACATGAAAAGAGTAGAGCGAAAATAAAATAAAAATATATAGTAAAAAATATAAAAAATGATTATAATATGCAAGTAAAAATGAAAAATAAGATAATTAAATAATTACTACATTGATATTTTGGATTCACATTCCCATTCTCCCAGGTTTGAAAGCGGGCAGGAGCATCTCCGAATTTGTGGCTGGACAAATCGAATTACGTGGACGGTAAGGACGTTTAGGAATGCCTTCGATCTTGTGCAGTAATTTTTTTTTCATAAAATTGTTGCTCTTTTACATATATTTTATTGATCTAGAGCATGAAAAATGCAAAAAATCTTTTATTTTCCAAATTCAAAAATATATAAAAAATAAAACAATGTAAAATTTAATATGAAATTTATCTAAGTGAAGTCTCGAAAAACTAAAAATAAATATTTTTACGGACCGCGTGTGGTCACTAATCGCCGGTATACAGGAAGCCAAACAAGATCTCGGCCCGTAAAAATGTAAGAGGGATGCGATGCGATGCGTAGGGGATCAACCATCAAGTATGTTGTCCAGCCGAGTAGCATCACAAGGTTGTTGCAACGATAATGCAACGGCAAACGCGACAAGACGAAGCAAATCGAATTAGCGAAATGAATCCGCAGCGCCGGGTTCTACTAGGCCCACCAGTCAACGGCCTTGATTGGCTGAACGTCCGCGATAGAAGAGCCGAGAGCAACGGTCAAAACTACACGATTTCCGATGACAAAAGAGCATCTGAGCATGTGATAGTATTCGCAAAATCCGCGCTGCCACATTTTCCGGCAAAAAAAATCAAACGCGTATTTATTAAAAGATAAAATTTTTCTTCGCCTGTAACTTTTCAATTTATTTATTTTTATTATTTATAATTATTATATTTTAAAATTATTTTTTCACATATTTTTATACAAATTATTATACTTTTTAATTATTTCTATATAATTAATTGTACAACTAATTTATCTATTTTAACTATATTTTCTTTATTTTTCATCATCACCTCTATTCTATCATATCATTTTCTTTTATTTTAAAAAAATTTACAGCAAAACTTTTTAAGAAAAGTTTTTTTTTCCACTTTTCAAACACACCCTTATTTTCACCGAGACGAACTTACAATTGCATTTTGTAACATTTTTAACGATGTGTGTAGCAATGAAAAAAAAGTCAAGTTAAAATTTTTCACTTTGTATAATTATCTTATTTTTAATCATATCTACACATCTTTCTATACAACTACCCTATTTTTCAATCATTTCTACACAACTACTTATATAATTAACATATCTACTTAACTTTATTCTCTTTGCTCCTTTTCATTGCCTTTATTGCATCATATCATTTTACAACTTTTACTATTAAAAATTTTTTTACCAAAAGTTTTACTACTTTCCAAACATACCATAAATATACCAGTTCCATTTGTTAGATGTAAAAGTTAAAAAAGATACAGTAACTTTTAATATGATTGGACCTCTTAATTAACTAACTGTTCTTTTTATTATTATTACTTGCATTTCAATTGTGTTTTACACTTTTACCTATTTCTATAAACTCCTTATTTATTTTATCTTTATTATATTAGAATGCAATCTTATAAGGTTGGTGAGTATGGGAAAATATTTCTTATTTAACAAATTTTAATATATATATATATATAGATTTCACTTAGATCTTCCATTCTATAAAAAATTGATAATTTCTTAAACTTTTTTGATATTTTTTAAAATTTCAAAATAAAATTCTAGCGGACATTGTTTATACCATAGTTTTAAATTACAAATCAAAATAAAATATTAAAAAAATTAAAGAATTATAAATTTTCACGGGGTATAAAATCTAGATGGTCTCTATAAGAAAATTTTAAAAAATATTTTTCCAATTGACATAAAACAGCCAAATAATAAGATTGCTAGTGTATTCGATTTACTCCTAATTATTATCCTTATTAATTTTCTCAATTAAAAATTTTCTTTTCCATCACCACATTTCTCCTTCTTTATCTCCTCCCTACTACCAGTATTTTATTTTTAACTTTAATCAATGATCCGCACTTTTCTAATCCGTATCCCCTTATTTTATTTTTAAAATTTTTATTTATAATATTTATTCCCGTGATCTCCAAATGATCCACAAGCAAAAAGATTCGGCTCTTCTCGCAGCACTAAATCTTGCTAGCGCCCCAATTTAAGTTGTAGGCGCTAAAAGGGGGAATTGATTGAGAAATTCTAACAATCCCATCAATGGATGTTAAACCAAAAGAGCAAATGACCCACGCAAGAATGAAGAATGTATCTGGTCATTTGATTATTGGGGCGTGGAACCCACTTCCTCATTCCCATGACGCCCACACAGCAAGACACTGGTCCGCCCTACAAATTCTTAGGTTCCGACTTCCCGACAGATTTAGGGGGGGTGCCATGCTGGATTGCAGATTTTTGGGGAAGCGATCGACCTGAAGAAAGAACGGCATGTGGGGACGCAAGGCTTATAATTCATAGCATCGCTTCTCAGGCCTTCGGAATTCATCTCCATAGTCTACACACACTCGGATCACAATTTGGATGGTCTTGATTAGTGCAAATGAATGCGGCACGTTGGAATGATGAGCCCGAATCAGCCTTGTAAACAGTGGAAAACTCACACACGAGTCATGTTTCATCCACAGTCGCAACGTTGCTGCTGACAGCAAGCCAGCAATAAACATTTCTTCTCTTAGAGAGAGAGAGAGAGAGAGAGGGAGGGAGAGAGAGATGGAAGGTGATGATGAAGGGTTTCTACAGGAGCTACTTTCTCTCAGAAGGGATACATTGGAAGACCAGATCATGATTTCAGAAGAAAGATTTGATTATTTCAAAGACAACCCAAATTTTTCTTCATTATATCCATCAAGTGAAGAAGGCCTCCCACTGCTGAACCAGCCCGCCTTTGCTTTTCCACCCAATCAACTCCATTTGCCTTTTGAAGATGAAGTTTCAGCTGCCGAGATCAACCCATCAGCTAAAGCACCTGCAATCACAGAATTTCCATTTCAGGAAGCTTGCTTGTCAGTCATGGAACATCCAGAAGTGGGGCTACTAAGCGATCATCATCTAAGCAGTTCAGTAAAAAGTCGGCGGATTTGTGATACAGAGGAGACCCAGACTACTGAGACTCCAGATTTCAATGTGGGATCTTGCCATGGATTCAAGAACAGGGTAAAAACGCTGGAAAGGCAACCTTCCAAGAATCTAATGGCAGAGAGACGGCGAAGGAAGCGATTGAACGATCGGCTTTCAATGCTCCGGTCAGTGGTTCCTAAGATAAGCAAGGTGATGAAGTTGATCTATTGAAAATTTCTTCTCTTCAAACATGAAAAAATAGTCTCATTAAGATACAATTTTTTTGATAAAACAAATTGTCTGTGAATTAGCTGATATGTGTTGTGATTAACAGATGGATAGAACATCTATTCTGAGCGATGCCATTGATTACGTGAAAGAGCTCCTGGACAAGATCAGGAATCTTCAGGAGGAAATTCAAGTGGATCCAAATTACTTGAATGGGTTGGGCACTTGCAAGGAGATCAAACCAGAAGAAATACAGGTCGCGAATGCTCCCAAGGTTCAGCTTCTGACATCCCTGAGAACCTGTAATAGGATGCATGAAAACCTGACACCCCTGAATTAATGTTTTCTTGCCAATGGTGTGCAGTTTGTCGTGGAACAAAACAGCATTGGCAGACGGATTGAGATTAGTTGTGCGGCAAAGCCAGGACTCTTGCTATCAACAATAGCTACATTAGAAGCTTCAGGCCTGGGGATTCAGCAGTGCGTTGCAACTTGTTTTGGTGATTTTGGAATGCAAGCTTCTTGCTTTGAGGTATCATAGGTTATGGAGTAACCATTCGATTCTCTAATACAGGATGATTATTATTAAATAATATATTTTTTATTTTTAGCATTTCAGCTGCATAAGATTGTTGAATCCCACCTTGTACAAACAAAGAAGTCCAAGGATAACAAATGTCCATGATCATGTTTATTACATTTTGCTTGGTTGGTGACTTCTGCTGATTGTTGATGGTTTTGTAGGAACAGGATATGAGAGCATTTCAATGCTCTGAAGATGTAAAAAGAGCACTACTCAGGACAGCAGGTTATGGAGAGAAATGCACATAGGTGCAGAAACAAGAGTGCTTAGCAATGAATGGTTAAAAAATTCAGTCAGTTCAAGGAATTTGTTTGTAACTGAAACTTCAATCAGCTTGTTGGCTGATTCATGTTGCTTGTATTTTGTTTTTAATCAAATGCAAGAATGTCAGCATGCAGTGTGCAGAATTGAAGAACTATGGACTTCATGTTGCTAGAATGCATTGGGAAAGAAATGTACAACAAATAACTTTGCCAATCAATACCACCAAAATGAATAGCCCAAACAGCAGTAAGCAGAAGATGGCAACCATTTGCTTTAGCCTATTCGCAGTAACCTGCCATCCGAATCAATTGGCTATGTATGGCCATGCATGTGCCTTAACCGCGACCAATGTAACTACTAGGAAACAGATCAAGGTGATATTTATAGTTGAAAAGGGAAATAAGCTCGTTTTAACAATCTCTACGTAGGAGTCTATCTTGACATTTCAAAAAAATCTATTCCAAAAGAAAATTATTTCAGTTAATAAAAGGGGGGCAAAAGATTAATTGATATTTCTGCTATGTTATACAAGTAGTCAGTCATGCATTCAGCATGATCCATCATCATAGCTATCATCATCTTCATCACTGAAGTACTGATAGTCCCCCATATCAATACTCTGCATCTCTTTAAATTGCCTGATGACATCTATTGCGTCAGATACAAGAGCTGTCCTTGCAGATTTTACATCATTTTCCAGAATGCCTCTCTCCTTTGTGTGCATATTGGCAGCAATGTTGCCTTTGACCTGAGATGACGCTACCCTCTTTTGCCTTGCCTCTCTGATATGAAGTTGGTCAATGTACTTCTCATGCAAGGCCATGTTCTTCACCTGTTTCAAAACTGGGGGACTAGCAAGATCTGTTGAACTAACAATTTTGAGCTTCAAGCCAGTCTTTCTGTGAGCAGAACATGATTGCCCTTCGCATTTTTGGAGAAACCCAGGAGGTTTCAATACACAATCTGGAGTGGAGGGCACTTTAGACTGTGAAAGATCTTGAGAGGAAACATTGGCAGCAGCTTCAAGGACAGAAAATAGATCAGCTTCTTTACTTTTATCAGCAAAATGGTGCTTCCTCAGCATTTTTCTCACCATTTTTTGAGCAGCAAGACTTTTCTGTTTGCTTCTCTTGGGTATTTTAACATTTGGATCAATATTTTCAAGCAGCTTGTCACTGGACAGTGTGAAATGACTGAAGGGAGATGAATTTGACTTGCACAATCTTGAACGATTTTGAAATGGAGGAGTTGCAAGGTCGGCATGGATTCTATCAAAGCAATCTTGTGCAGACTTCCCTGGAACCTACAGGGGTACCACATGTAAAATATCACATCTCAAGTATTGCAAAATCATGGTAATGAATACCAGGCATTGAGACTGAACAGGGGCCCAAACTGCCTCTTGGTTACGCTTTAGTCATGAAAATTGACATTCTTCATGAAGTTGGACTAAATTACATAATATAATGACTCAATGCTGGCACTGACATTTGTAATGGATGGAGACTAACTGGAATATCATCACACAGTTTCCTTCCTCAAGCATATGAATCGTGGCATAGGACATAACTCAGTTGATCAATTAGCATCTGTTATTCATTCCAACAAGAAGCTGTCAAACATTGAACTGGCCAATGGCAAGCCATTGACACACTTACAGTTATTAGATGTGCTTAAGTTCAACTAATTCCTCTAAGAATGAAATCAAATAAAAAGTGTAAAACAATGATGCCAATCATGCAAATAACATTAGGAAATCCAGCACTGTGACATAATCAATTACAGAATGCAGAGATAACTTTCAAACAAGCCAAAAAGGTTACAGAAACCAATTCATATTTTTCTTCCAAGTTGCCAACACCAGCAAGAGAAAGTGCAAGTAAAAAATGTCACCTACCAGTTTTGCAACCTTTTTCCAGAACTGAGGTGATGGTCTTGCTGAGAAGTAAGCTCTCTGCAGTGCTGCTTCTTGATCTTCTGTCCAGCCATCAAGTCCTCGTACTTCTTGATCTATCCTCTTAAGAATCCTGTCATTATCACTTCTACTATCTAATTTTATCCTTTTTTTCTTTTTTCCTCCCTTCGGTGATGTTATAATGGCAGCAGTTACATTCATCGTTGCTGTGTTCTCTGTCTTTATCTCCAATTGTTTAGACCCATTGATCAATCCAAGAGATCTCTGCTTGGATGAGACAATTTCCTCAGAAAAATGACGAACACTTCCTACACTGCCCTTCTGATTTCTCTTTGGAGGATTCTCCTTATCAGAAAAATCACTCAAAATCCCTTCTTGCTTTTTAAAACCCATCAATCTAAGCGAATGCCTTCGCTCATTACGGTTATTGCCGTTTGGCATCATCTCATGAGAAACATTTTCCTCCAAAGAATCAGTAGTCCTAGTCAAACCTTCTCCCGCAGCGATTAATCTCAAGGATCTTCTCCTTTCACTTCTAACATCCACTTTCTGGGTCAGCCCGGAAGAAACCTGTTTCTCAGAAGCATCATGTGATCCTTCTCCATCCATTTCATGACAAATCAATCTAAGTGAGTGCCTCCGCTCTTCCCAGCACTCTCCTTTCCGCCACACCTCCCTTGGAATCTGTTCCCTCAAGGAACTGCTACAATCCGCATCACCCACTCTCAAACCCATCAATCTAAGCCACCTCCTCCAGTCATTCTCACAAACACCTTTGCTGCGGACCTCCGAGGCTATCCTTTTCTCCAAGAAACCCAAATCCTCGACTTGGGTTTTCTCTGTGGAAGACTTCAGAGCATCTCTCCGGCTGGAAAACCCCGAAGACGCACTAGATATGCTGATCGATGGAGGAGGTTTTCTCAGACCATTTACGGAATTGATTATTCTTAGCGGTTGTCTCCTGTTTCTTGATTTCTCAGGAGAAACTATTCGGGTTGGATGGCTCTTCTTGTGGGCAGATGAGATCCCAGGAAAGCATACCTGATTTTCCTTTGAATTGGGTTGTTCGCAGTCAACTCGGAGAAGAAATCTCGGAGATCTTCTGAGTGTGGATTGATGGGAGAAATCCTCACGGCTGCAAGGATTTTTCCCGGGCATTTTTGCCTTTCTCTTGCCAAGGATTTTTTCCGATCTTGCCCTTCAAGAACCGATCGTGACACTGCTGTGCTGAGAAAGAGAGTGAGAGGCCGCAAGTGGAAGAAGAGGGAAATGCATTCAATCAAATATTGCACGTGCCAAGGAATGACTCGAGCCCAACTGAGATGGGCTTTCAAGCCTCTGTCACTGAAGAGGCGTAGGTCGAAAAATCAAAAGCCCAAAACCCACTCAAATAACCGAGTTTTACTTTTTTAATGTTTTCATTGTTGTTGTTAAAACGGAAGTGATTAGCGAATCAATCTAAGTGACCGATTCTGATTCTATTAGCAATTTATATAATACATATGGCAAATCGATAAAATAAGAGGTTAACATTTTATATTTTGCAATAATTACGATTAGAAATCATAATTTCTTTTTATCCTAATCATTTGCTCCTAATTTTTAATATACCTGTAATATTTAAAAATTTTCTCTTATGCCATAATATTTTACGGTAAATTTCTATGATAACCATGCTGCCAAAACAGCTGCTATTTATAATAAAAGACGATTTCGTTCATCCAAAATTTCTTAATAAAAAACAAATCAACGATATTATAATAATATAATAATATAATCCTTACCCACTAAGAAACATATAATCATAGAAACAAATAACGGTTAACGAGAAAAAAAACATATGGCTGGTATTCCTAATTGAGTATCAGCAACACATGCTTCCTAAATCCAAAATTGATCAAGACGCTTTATCCATCTTAACTTTCAATTGGTTAGAGAAATAGCCTAAAATATGCATCAACAAAATCAAATCACCACAAAGAGTAAAGAAAGAAATTCCTAAGCCAAGCCCAGTTTTTATGACCACCAAAATTTGTACCAAGTCAACAACTACATTTTATTTTTAAACTAATATTTTAAACTCAATGAGGAGAAGAGAAATTAAACGTAGCGATTGGTTAAGATATTCTGAGATACCCCTAACTCTGCACAATTCACAAGTGTCTCCTCCCCAACAAAAATGCAAAACAACGAACGGGGACCAACAGATCTAACGAATCATCCAGACAAAAATGTACTCGACGACCCTGTATGGATTGGGGATTGGAAGGAGAACAGGCTACGACCTCTGCCCATTAAAATTCTATTGCATCTTGCCTCAGAATGCACAATCGATGACAACACTTATACTCAACCGTGGCAGGGTTCGGGCACGCATGGAACTCCAGAACAGGTGAGGGTCGATTGTTGGTGCGGGAAGCACGGGGCTGCTCGGCTGATGCTGTAGATAACAGAGGTCGATGTGGATTGCAGATTGTTGGACTGCTGTGGCTCTAGCTTGATTGATGACGAAGAGCGCCGTTGTCGAGGGAAGGAGACGCTGGGCTCGGATCGGAAAACCGCCGCATCGGATTCGGATTAAGGACGGAGCAGCCAATTAGTATCTAATTTTTCCTGTTAGGGTATATTTGGAAGCGATAAAATTTTGGATGAAAATTTTTTTATGTAAAAATTTTTTAAATCAGAAAAATTAATGTGATGTGATAGGAATAATGATGAAGAATAATATAATAAAATTATAATAAATATGTTAGTTGTATCGATATCTATATAAAAATGATTAAAAATTAAAATAATTGTATAGAAAAATATAAAGAACAAATAAATATATGTAAAGAAAATAATGTAAACATTTCATTTACTACATTTGTTGATAGACAAAAACAAAACATGAAGGTCGTATTTGGCAATTATAAAAATTTATTAATTTAAAACTTTTCTCTACTTTAATTTAATTATTTGTAAACATTTTTCGTATAACTATCTTATTTTTCAATTATTTCTTGATAGTTACCTATACGATTATTTTATTTATTTTTATTTTATTCTTTTTATTTCTCATTGTTACTTTATTATATTATATCACTTTCCTTGTTTCAAAAAGTTATATGCTAAAACTTTTTTTTTAAAAAAAAAAATGGTATGAAATGCCAACCACACTAAAAAATTGTTGTCAAAATTTTTTTTTAATACACATTATCTACATAAGTTATAAAACTTCAACTCTAAGTCTCTAATAAGCATCATCTAGACATTATCTTGCACTACTCAATCTTCAACTCCAACTTTAAGTCTCTGATAAGTATCATCTAAACATTAAAAATGAAGTTATATAAAAGAAAGATTTCATAAAAATATTTTTGTGTATATATATATATATTATATATAATTACTTACTTACCTTCGTATGAGTATTCATTTAGACCAGTTTTAAGTGTTCAGCTCATCTACCCTATTTTTATCTTCTTTGGAGCAAGTAATGTTTTCTATTGTACTTGTACCATAAGTGGTATTTTTTTATTCCTATTTTACTGAGATTAGAATTAGGTTGATGGTTACTCTATCTAACTTGCACCCTTGATTTGAAAAGTTTAAAATATCATTTTATTTTATGAAAAAAATCATAAGAGTGTTTGATAACCATAAAAAAATGAAAGTTTTTTGAAAATGCTAATATAGATATATATAATCAATAATTCAAGGTTTGCCATTTTTGTACATTTGTATTTATTTTTAAAAATATATTTTTTGTTTTACAAGTTGAAAATGACCATAATACTCCTTTTTAAAATTCAAAAAAATATATACATATTCAAAAATTACAAATATTAATTTTCGGATTACATACATCTAAGATTAACATTTTCAAAAAATAAAAACTAAAAATTCAATGCGTTTATCCCCCATTTCATTCTCGACAAATGACCGTGACTCGAAGAAGAAAGTTTTTTGATTTTTTGTTTTTTTATCCCATCTAAACCTATCTTATCTGATTTGTTTGAGTTATGATCTTCTCAACTCGGTTGGAATCCAAACGCTTATTTTTTTTTTGAATTTTTTTTTATAAACATGTTAATCTAGTTATGTTTAATCTATAAACCAAATTTTACCATTTCCAGAGATGTATATATATTTATTTTTTATTTTTAAATACTGGGCTAAGATCATTTTACGATTCGTTTTTATGCAGGGAAGATAGGATGTGTAAAATGACTTGGATTAGTTAGAAATATTTGTGGGTGGTGTAGTCAAAAGCTTTTTTGGACAGGCAAAAACACAAAGCCGTAGACGCACAAGACAACCGTAATATACGTATGTTACTGGAAGGAGTAATACCGAGTAATACAGTTACACTACAACGAAAAAACATATATTAAAAAAGAAAAAAAAATAAGGAAAAAGAAAACCTTACATGCATCCATTTTCAACACACAATTACAATCACACAGAGCAGAATACAAGTATACAACAGCAGCGTTAGCAGCTTACTCCTCCGTTACTGCCGTACCATTCAGATAGCCATGTATGCATCATCCGGGGAGGGAACCTACAAAGTAGATAACACCGGCAACCTCCCTCTCTATCTCCAACCACGCCGGAACTCCATCTCTTTCACGGTCGGAGTCAGTAGTGCTGGCTCCGGTGTCTGCCGCTCCTACTTGCAGCACTTCTTCTGCGCTGGGCGGCAGCGTGGGTCGTACTCGGCTACTTAACCCGATCATAGCAGCAACTATAATCATTCTAGGAATCTGGATCTCATTCACACGGTCCGGCATAGGAGATGTGTATTCTTCTCACTCACCCAAGCCGCCTACCTTGCCAACCGTTATAAAAGGGGGAGATGTACGCCTGATAGCTCATCATCCCAGCGAAAGTTAAAGAAAGGGCGGAGGCGAGGGGGGAAAAAATGAAATCGTTCGTTGGGAAGCTGATTGTCGCCGTAACGATTCTAGCTGCAGCGCTGTCAGCGGGGCACAACCCACGCTGCTGCCCAAAGCAGTAGAAGTGCTACAAAGTAGCAGCAGGAGACGCCAGGGCCAACGCTACTAACTCCGTCCTATGAAAGAGATGGAGTTCCGGCGGGGTTGGAGAAAGAGAGGGAGGTAGCTGGCGAATAATTTCATTTCCCCACCTCCTTTTATAACGGCTGGCAAGGTAGGCTACTTTTTTTTTTTTTTTTGTGAGTGAGAGGAAACTAAATATTTTGTGCCTTATTAAAAAACCACCTCTCCTTTTCAAATTAAAAAGAAAAGGAGAGGGAAAAAGTGTACCATAACTTCATTCGAATTGATAATATATTGTTAAACAATATCTAATGCAACCGTCAAAATGTGATGGAATATAATGACAAAACTTTGGGTGCAATTAATTTAGTGCTAATTAGCTTCATTTAGTACAGCTAAAATCAAACTTTTATTGAAAAAAGTATCCAAATGTATGGGGATTTTTGCAAAATTAGATACTATAACTTTGACTATTTGTTATAATTCGGACACTCTGTTTTGGGTATATGTAGAATTGATTCTGAGTTTAAAATTTGGCAAAACAAACTATGACACGAATTTTTGCAAGATTATTTTAGATATGATATGGGTTATGTAATGATCCATTTGCTAAGATATAAAAAAAAAAGTTAGGAAAAAATTACTGTAAAATTTTCAAAGAAATGAATTAAAGAATGATGTAAGATGATAGAGGTAATAATTAAGAACAAAAAAGAATAAAGATAAAATAAACAAGATAATTAAAGGGAAATACGGAAAAAAATATTATAATGCAAAAGTAATAATAGAAAAGGCGTGATAGTTAATTAATTAATATATCAAATCATATTAAAAGGCGTATAATAAGATGGAGTGGAAGCTTTCTTTTTAAAGATATTACCAACGGACCATAAATTAATTTACAATATTGCAGACATTAAAAATCATATTCAACCTTTTTATATAGCTAATTAAAATTGCATCACACGGTCAGGTTTGTTTTGCAATATTTTAGAACTTAAAGGATTTATTTGTAAATATCTGAAACACGAGTTTAGTTTGTAGTTCGTCAAAATTATACTTTCTATCCCGCAAACCGATCATGACGACAAAATCAGAACGGCCCAGATTTCACATGGGCATGTCTTCGTAAATTTTTTTTTTGTAAAAAAAAAAAAAAATTCATTCTAGCTGGATTTTTAAGTTTATCACGGGGCTTTAGCTGTTTTCGGAATTTAAACGCTGCATTTGGAAGCTCTCTTTTTTAGCAATGGGAGTCAATGAATCTGGGCTGGCCCAGCCTAAACACTTCTATTTGCAGCCATGGATCTTTGCAAAATTGATTATCCAATTGCAATGCAAACCAATCCGACAGGCGATAATCCGAGGACAAACAAACGCATCCCCTTCTCTAGGCAATTCGTGATCATGGAGGAAGAAAAAGGTATTGGCATTTATCTTATTTCAATTTTTTGTTATCGAGTTATTTTAGATAAACCATTTTGACCCTTGTATTCATCTTTATATTCATTTAGCATCATTAAAATCACTTTTAATTAGATATTCCGATAAGCTAAAATATAAATTCGAATAAGAACACATGTCAAAACTTTTATAGTTATTACATAATCCACATAAACTAATTAAGATGACTTAATTGTTGCATATGTGTGTGCGCGCATGGTTATACTTTTGTTTTCTAGATAGCCCCCGCGTACTTCCTTGTGAGATGATTTTCGATATAATATCTTTATCAAATAAACGGTATCTAGGGTTTCATCAGAAATTCCATTGAAATTGGTTTGATCAATAGCTTTCCTACATGTGTGTTGAAGTTATGATCCTGCTAGCTCAGTTGTTAGCCCAGGCTAAAAACCCAACAGGATCACATATTAAGGGTTAATTTTGGGCTTTGAGTTGCGATATAATGTTAAACTCAATTCATGGAATTCAATAAATCATTGCCACTGTGAAGCTACAATCAAGGTTCACAGGGTCTTATGCAGCAGATGGCTGTTTATCATGTGATTGTAAGGAATTTTGCCAATTCTGAAGTCATATTGTATAATGATATGTTAGAGGGAAACCATAATATATAATCATAGAATTGAGGCTAATTAGTATGTGAATTTCCCATCTTATATAATACAACTAAAGCATTACTGTAAATTGTGCTTTTAATTTTTTTTTTTTTTTTTTTTGACAAACACAAACACAATGTGGCATAGGTTTCGATGCTCTGTGATTAATGCTCTCAAATTAATTTCTATTTTTTCATGGTTTAATTAGTAGAGAAAATCAGAGACTCTCCTATCGAGCAAGTGAGGTTAATCGTTCCGACGTCGGATGATCCATCAATACCTGCGCTGACATTTCGAACATGGGTGTTGGGACTCACCGTCTGCAGCTTTCTCTCATACATAAATCAGTTCTTCCAATATCGCCAAAGCCCAATCATGATTTCCTCCACCGTTGCTAATGTCTTTATTTTTCCTCTTGGAAAGCTGATGGCAAAGGTGCTTCCAGAAAAGCCCATTCCAATTCCTGGAACAAAATGGGTGTTTTCAATGAACCCCGGGCCTTTTAACATGAAAGAGCATGTTTTGATCTCAATCTTCACTCATGCTGGCTACGTCACTCCTTTTGCAATGGGGATAGTTGTGCAAATGAAAGCTTTCTTCCATCAAGAAATCAATCCATTGGTAGCATTTCTGCTCATACACACTACTCAGGTGGGCTTCGATTTGATTGAGAGATTTCTACAGAACTTGTAAGGCTCATCATATATTTAGACTCTCCTGCTTCTATATAACATATAAAGTTGTAAATCCATCCTTTTTTCTTACCTTGGTGATAGATAGGAAATTCGCTCCATTCATTGTATTAAACATCATGTATTTAGCCATGAGACAAAGTTTCATCCAAATCGAAGATGCATATGGGCCATATATTTGTTCATGTGTAAATTATAAAAAACAGTTAGATATATTCACATATCCATTAGAATGTAACAATATCGAAATGGATGTGACCTTCCACACTCTGTTATTTCAGATGTTGGGTTACGGTTTTGCCGGAATGGTTAAGAAGGTTCTTGTTGAATCTCCTTACATGTGGTGGCCTTTGGTTCTTGTTGATGTTTCTTTCTTCAGGTGCGTCTTTACCTCTCCTACCCTTTATAGACTATATATCCCACCAAGCGTTGGTACAAAGAACATGCACTCTTGTGGCATTTGATATAATAGCATAGATTTGAATTCTTTTCGTGTTATTTAATTAGGATATAGCTCTTTTAAAATGTTATATCTTAAAATTCGGTATCAGAATAGGCTTCACCTCCAATTTGGACACAGAATTAAGTCGACGACTTCATTTTCACCAAAGAATTAAGTCGACAACTTCATTCAAGGTGTGTTTAGACATAGTAGAAAGAAATTATTTTTTGAATAAATCTTTACGCTCCTTTTGAAATTAATTTGACATCCTAACTACCATTAGCAACTTTATTTTGATTCTCATCAACACCCATACTTTCATCCCTTATTTTTCTAGCACACCGTCAATTTATTTCCGAGAATGTAATGTATTCATAGCTCTTTAATTTTACATGTCTTTTCTTGTAAACCTCTCTTGTAGAAGTATTGACTCTTCAATTTTGATATTTTTTTAAGGGCACTGCATGAAGTTGAAGTCAAATCAGATAGACGGTTGACAAGATTTCAGTTCTTCATAATCATCTCAATATCAAGCTTCGCCTATTACATCATCCCCAACTTCTTCTTTCCTTCCATAACTGCTCTCTCTTTTGTTTGTTGGGTGTGGAAGGGCTCAGTGGTTGCCCAACAGCTCGGTTCAGGTCAAAATGGCCTTGGACTCGGAGCATTTCCCCTGGATTGGGCAACCTTATCAAGCTTCTTGGGCAGTCCTCTAGTTTTCCCATTCTCCACTGTCCTCAACAAATTAGCTGGCTTTGTTCTCTTCTTTGTTATTATGGTGCCAATAACATATTGGGCCAACCTGTATAATGCAAGACAATTTCCAATTTTCTCCAGTCAGATGTTTGATTCTAGTGGGAAAATCTACAATGTGTCAAGGGTTTTGGATGAAAAGCTCTTTGCATTTGATGAACAGGCATATAAGAGCTACTCTAATATTTATCTCAGCACCTTCTATGCACTCAATATAGGTCTGGAATTTGCTACCATTGCAGCAACTCTCTCACATGTTGCCCTCTTCTATGGAAGGTGAGATCTCTTCATGCACTTCCCATTCATTGTGCCTTGAGCATATACGCACTAACGAACCATTAGTAGGCAATCAAGTGGTGTTGTTTGTAATTTTGTTCTTGGTGCTGTAGAGAAATCTGGAGTCAGATGAAGGAGGCCTACAAACAACAGAAGGATAATGACGATATTCATATTCGATTGATGAGGAAATATGAGCCTATACCTCAATGGTGGTTTCATGCAATCTTGATTCCAACATTGGGTCTATCAATATTTGCATGTGAGGGATTTGGAAGACAACTTCAGCTTCCCTATTGGGGGATTTTACTGGGCTGTCTCTTAGTTCTGATTTTTATTCTCCCTTTTGGTATAATTGCAGCTATTACTGGCCAGGTAACTTATTCAATATACACAAGAAGACATAAGAAAAATTTACGTAGAATATACATCTGCGTGATTGAGAACTAGAGTACTAGAGTAATGTGAAATAAATTTGTGATTGCAGTCACTTATGTTGAATGTGATAACAGAGTTGCTTTTAGGGTATTTATACCCTGGAAGGCCTGTTGCAAACATGGCTTTCAAATCCTATGGTATGATGAGCATGTATCAAGCCCTCCAGTTTGTCAGTGACCTCAAGCTAGGATTGTACATGAAGATACCTCCAAGGTCAATGTTTCTGGTGCAGGTAATAACCTCTCTCATGAAATCCATTATATCCATTTTATAGGATATTATTCATTTGATGATGAGTGCAGGTAATAATCTCTTTCATGAAATCCATTCTATCCGTTTTATATGGTATTATTCGTTTGATGATGATCATGAAGATAATCATTCTGATCAAAATTTTGTATGAGCCATAAATAAGATGCGAATTTTAACAGTTTTATATTCACATTAAGATAGCTTATAAGTGAACATGTCCGTGCATAGAACAAAAACTCCTTATCATCTCCGACATGTTTAAGCGGGCTTTTTTCTGTTGTAAACTGAAAGTGGATGGTGCTCATTCTCATTATCTTGAATTGAATAGAAACATTCATGCTTTATAATATACTGATACAGAGTCATTGTGTGTGAGTGGGTTTTGGTGGTATAGGTAGTGAGTACATTTGTGTCATCTTCTGTCAACTTTGCAACAGCATGGTGGCTACTATCTTCAGTTGAGAACATTTGCAACCCAGCAAAGTTACCGAGAGGAAGCCCGTGGACGTGCCCAAATGACCAAGTTGTGTATAGTTTCACTACTCTGTGGGGCGTTGTAGGCCCTGCCCGCATTTTTGCACCATTTGGCATGTACAAGAATGTCTTCTTCTTGTTTTTGGTTGGTGCAGTCTCCCCCTTGCCAGCGTGGATGCTTGCCAGACGTTTCCCAGAGAAGAAGTGGGTAGGACTCATCAATTTACCGATTATATTAGGGGCTACAGACGTATTGCCTGCTTCTGGTGCTATCTGCTACTGGCCTTGGTTTGTTGTGGCCTTCCTTTTTAACTACTTTGTATACAGGAAGTACACTGAGTGGTGGACCAAGTACAACTACTTGTTATCGGCTGGGCTTGATGTTGGCGTTGCTATTATGGCTTTGCTACAAAGCATAGCCCTCCCAGATGTGTATGGAGCGAATTGGTGGGGTTTGGAGTTGTCAGATCACTGCCCTTTGGCCACCTGCCCCACACTCCCAGGTGTGAACATTGATGGGTGCCCAGTTTTTCAGTGAGATGGATAGCTGAAAGTATTGGCTGAAGTACTCAAGTGCCTGACTGAAGCATGCAAATGGAGAATTATATTCAAGCCGAGCGGCCAGTACTGGTCTTCATTGGTAGTTGCGAAACAGATACCTTCCCAGAATTAGAAGTTCAGACACTCTTTTAAGAATAGAAGGCATGAAACACAATGCATGGTTCGGACCTTAATTTGATTGTGAAAATTGAATGTGTAGGATCATTATTTGGACGTTTGAATGTTTTTCTTTGAGTTGCGAATATGCATCTAATAATATGACAGGAAATTGATGTTTTAACTATAAAATGCCACTGATTTTCAAAAATAAAAAATAAATATCTAAAATACTCCAAAAATGGTAAAAATTTATACACATGTTAAATACACCTAGATTAACAGTTTTGTAAAAAAAATAGGTGTGTGCACCCGGGAGCAGGCAACGCTCTCGAGTGCAACAGATTACACCCCTTCAAGGACTTGATCTCCTGCACTCGGAAGCAGGCAGCGTTGCCTGCTCCCGGGTGCACACACCTTTTTTTTGAAATTTTTTTATAAAATTGTTAATCTATGTGTATTTACATTACTAAAATGCCACTGATTTTCAAAAATAAAAAATAAATATCTAAAATACTCTAAGAATGGTAAAAATTTATATACATGTTAAATACACATAGATTGACAATTTTATAAAAAAATTTCAAAAAAAAAAAAAAAATAGGTGTGTGCACATGGGACCGGGTGCAACAGATTACACCCCCTCATTCAAAGACATGAACTACCTTCCAAAACCTGAATATCCGTCCGTTGTAATTTTTACACGGATAAACATATAAAATTGAATAATGTAGACGATTTGATCTAATTAAAATACTACAAACTGAGGAGATTATACAAAAAATTTCAGTGAAACAGTTAGAAATGTTTAGTAGCATTCTAATAATGCTTCTCTTTTACATTGCGATGAACAGCTTAACCAGTATAACACGCGAGCACAGAAGATTCCTGTGGCACGTCCTTTTAACATCTCCAACTATCCAACCATATATAGCGATGCGACAACTGTTTTAATCCGCTTCCCCGCGACCAACTCCAGCTTCGAGATGGACAGATGAGCAGCACAGCCAGCACTATAGCTCCACCAGCTCCCACTTCCGCAATTTTACCTGAAAAGATATATTAATTTGCTGTGGAAGATGCACATCTCGATCTCGATCTCTCTTAGGCCGTGTATTTATAGTTAGTAGTACTGGGCATGTAGGGCTAGTGGATTGATCGAGTACTAGTATCATGCTCTCATTGTGATACAGCTCTTATTGCTTGGAAGTATTCAAGCTCGACTTCATCACATCAACAAGTGCATACCCAGCAAAAATGAAGGGACGGTTCTTAATTTTGCTAATCTGATAGCTAGATATCAGCTTGGACACTCATGTGATGTGATGCTACCTTTGCGTGTACGTAGTGTGTCTCCATCTGACATCCAGCGAATTGAAATCAAGGTGGGCTGAATTTTTTTTTCTTTTTTTCTTTTTGAAAAAAAGAAGAAATCTAGGTGGGCCGTATGGGCCGTGGAAGTAAAGTTGTGTGGAATATGTCTATCTTTACAACATAGTTGGCGGACACACAAACTTTTCAACTCGTTGTATTTAGAAAGTGATAAAACTTTTAATGAAAATTTTTTTTTATAAAATTTTTTAAAATATCAGAAAATAATCTGATATAATAGAGATAACGATAAGGAGTAAAAAGAATAAATTTAAAACAGATAGGTTAGATGTATGGATAATTGTATAAAAATGTAAAAATGATTAAATACTAGAATAATCGTATAGGAAAAATAAATAATTAATTAAAAAATAAGGTAGTTATGCTGTGAAGAGTGAAAAGTTTTTTTTGTTACGAAACACTCTTTAAAACTTTTCAATCTTCAGAGCTACCTTAGTTTTAAAAAATTTTATATTTTTTCATATAATTACTCTACTTTTCAATCATTTCAACGTAACTACTCATATAATTAACCTATTTATTTTAACTTTATTTTCTACACTTCTCATTATTACTTATATCATATCACATCATTTTCTATAAATTTAAAAACTTTTACAAAAAAAAATTTTCATACAATATTTTAACACTTCCTAAACACACTGGCCGTGACGAAATGATTAACGAAGTAGCCTTGAAATACGAGAACATGCTAGGAGAAGGATCAGACCAACATTAAGTATTTGTGTGGGAAATTAAAACGTAAAAAACCTGCCCAAGCATGATAGATCCAACCGTCACCGAATGTGTATACACACACACACATCGACTTGCACCACAAAAATGAATTAGTGGCATTAATTCATAAATAGTTCCGTAGGTCAGTGCAGAAATTAAAGTATAACCGTCTTTGCTTAAAACACAAAATTTTCTTTAAAGAATATTTCGTAATAATATTGGTGGTACCTTCTATAATCTAAATACTCAACGTTATTTGTAAATTTTTAAATTTATTGGTTTTTTTTATAATTTTTGTGTATGTAATGTACCTATGCCCATTTTATTAATTTTTAAAATAAAAATACTAAATGAAAATTTAAAATTGCTAAATTTCACCAATGCTAAGTTCTATGGGGGACCCGCCTTTTCTAAGACATAAAATATTTTTCAAGAGGCGGTTTATGGACGGCCACACAGAATACCCGCACATTTATGAATTAAAAATGAAAAACAATTATAAAAAAAGCAAAAGATAAAAATGGATATTATAAAGAAAGAAAAAGAAGATTTCGATATGAAATTTAGTTTAAGCTTTATTAGGTAATAAATATGACAAAGATGTTAATATTTTAAAGAAAAGGAATAATCATGTTAGC
Source organism: Annona cherimola (assembly GCA_030490835.1). Lineage (NCBI taxonomy): Eukaryota > Viridiplantae > Streptophyta > Magnoliopsida > Magnoliales > Annonaceae > Annona > Annona cherimola. Next base: position 96,961,805 of record CM059973.1, on the reverse strand, counting down.
CTTGACTAAGCAAGTCGCACTAAGCACATGTCTTGCTTAGCTCATCTCGAAAAATTTATTTATAATAATTTTTTTATTTTTTTCTTCATACACTTATTTAGTTAAGTGTATTTAACATATAAATTAGTTTTTACCATTTAGACATGTGTATATATATATATATATTTAAAATTTTAAAGATAAGAGTATTTTAAATACATACAGAAAAATGATCCTATTGGCCCGAATATTTTAAACACATATATATACATGAATATTTAAAAATTTCAAAAAAATACATAGATATATCCAAAAATGAAAAAATTTATTTATACATTAAATATACTTAGATAAACAAGTGCGTGTAAAAAAACAAAAGAATCTTTTTAAATAAGTTTTTTGAAGTGCGCTAAGCGGGGCATTTGATTAGTCCAGGTTAACAGGATAATTGCTCGTACAGATATACGTATGGATATTTAAAAATCTCAAAAAATATATAAATAAGTCTAAAAATGGTAAAATTTAATTTATATGATAAGTACACTTAGATAAACCAGTGTAAGAAAAAAAAATTATTATAAATGAATTTTTTAAGTTGCTAAGCGGTGCTAAGAGCGGGTCTCACTTCCGAAAGGAAAAAGCTGGGAGTCATTTTCAATTACCTGAATTATAGAAAGAGTTAAAGCAGCGTGGATCCCACTAACCTTTTCAACGTAAGGGTGGAAATGGCGAAACTCGATCAGTTTCCATAATCATGCAGGTGCCTATATAACAGCAGACATATCATGTGCATCTTCTGCTAGAAAATCTCAGCCGTTAATTCGTTTTTTGCCTTTAGAAAAGTTAACGGCTAAGATGTTGGCTGTCTCTGTTTCAACCACAGCAACCGTTATAAAAGGGGGAGATACAGAGTTGGATCGCTCATCATCCCATCAAGCGAGGGAGAAGGCCGGAAAAAATGAAATCGTTCATTACACGCTTGATTCTCACCGTAATGCTGATAGCAGCTTCCCTCTTTACGCCAGCAACCGGGTACGACCCCCACTGCTGCCCGCAGAAGCAGAAGTGCTGCAAGCCTGCCAAGTCCGCCGACGCTATTCACTCGACCCCCTGAAGGAGACGGGCCAGTCGGGTGGATGGAGAGGGAGCTAGGATTTTGTACGTTTTCTGTTTCTCTCCCTAAAGATGCATGCATGGCTGGTTGTGTGCATGTTATGGTACTGCGGACGAGTTTGCTGCTCTGCCGCTGCTGTTCTGTGTGATTGTAAGTCGTAAGTTGTAGCTGTGTGTGCGTGTGTGTGTTTTTTTTTTTTGTTTTTTATGAAGAGTAGCTATGTGTTGAAAGTGGATGCATGCAAGTTTTTTATTTTTTTTTTATTTTTCTTCTGCTGGTAGTTAAAGTTGTATTAATCCCTCAACTAATATAGTTGCCTTGTTTCCGTCAGTGCTTTCGGTTTTGGCCACGATTTAATACAGACGCGAGTATTAAGCCTCCGTTCTTTCATTTATGCGGGTGACGTTCTCACCGTCATTGTCATTTTGAGGATTTTTTTTAAAAAAAAAATACAAACAAGCAAACCAACGATTGCTGTAATCTTTTGAAGATAGTTGAATTGTTTAATGGAAAAATAGGAGAAAATTAAGTAATTAGGTAATTAATTTTGTTAACTTTTTAAATATTCTTATCTAATCCAACTCATTTTGTACATCTTATCTCCACTGTACATGAAGATAAATCTTCACATACACAACGCCTGTAGCATTTGGTTAGTATCCGGTGCTAGATCTCAATACTATGTACTCGGGTGCTTTAATCTATTTTTTTATATTTTTTTATACAACTATTAATCTAAGTATATTTAACATGTGTATCAATTTTTATTATTTTTGGAGTATTTTAAATATTTATTTTTTAATTTTTGAAAATTAGTAGTATTTTAGTAATTTTAAATTACCTAAAATGCCATTGATTTTCAAAAATAAAAAATAAATATCTAAAATATTTAAAAAATAGGAAAACTTGATACACATGTTAATACACTTAGATTAACAGTTATATAAAAAAAATTTAAAATTTTTAAAAAATAAGTTAAAATGTGTTAAATTCACCAATGTGCATGGAAGCTAAGTACACCGGGGGTACACAGTACTGGGATCCATACGTGCTTGGGTCAGTTATGTTTCGAAAATGCCAAGGGATCGGAAGAACGAACATGTGCATGGATTTGGCAGCTTGGAATCCATGAGGAGCAGGTATACGCAGGCTCATAGCTTAGTTGCATATTTGGAAAAGTCAAAAGCGTCAGACGTCGTCCAGATATCACTTTGGCACACTCCATCAACATCAACAATATTAATTATCCTGATTTTTTCAGAAAACTATTTTGTTTATTGAAAAAAATATTAGTTATCTTTGGAAACTTTCAAAAGTGAAAGATATTTTCACCGTGTGGTGGAGTATACTTTCGAATATCTTTTTTTTTTTATGTAAATATTTTTTTCGAATATCTTGAGTATATATGAAACGCTCGTTAAATTTATTTACTGCTGATGCGAAGCACCCACCATGTAAGTGTAACTGCTGCAACTAGTAATTCATTTAAGTCATTTCTGTCCATTTGTTGTATGGATGGCATACTACTCTACATATCTGATCAGTTATGGATAGGACACTTATCATATGTATATGGTTAGTGGTGGATGAGCCCCTTAATTATTAGATAGACAGCATTCAATGGGCAACTGCTATGTATGAGTGGCAGGATTCACCTGCGCGCGCTGTTAATTTGTGGGGACATTTAGTTATTGATGATAATTGCTAATTAATTTAAGTTGCCACGTATAAGAATTTGTTTATGGACTCTTAGTGACTATTTTTTGGTCCCAATGAACTTATAAAAATTAACTTGTACTGAACATGCCATTTAACTCAACATTTGGAAGGAGGGGGTTGGTGTGGGTGTAGTTGTGATCATCTATTCTATTCATTCACTTTGGAATTAGGTATCTGTTTTGATCTTGCTGATGGCTGATAATTTCCATCTAGAGGAATTGAAAGGTGTCATGGCTTTTCACGCAAATCTCCGAGTGAAATTAGTTTCTGCAATTGCTATCAAAAAAAAAAAAAAAAAAAAAAAAGTTTCTGCACCTTTTCCCTGCCTTTACAAAACTTAATTGATCGATGTAACACTTAGAATCCAACTCCCAGTGAAAATATTATTTTGCTCATGTGCACGTCCCCCGTCCGTCTCTCTCCTACATAAGTTGAATATAGCGATTAGGGTTAATTTCAAATATACTTACTATATTTTCTTTAATTACAAATATACCAACCAAATATTTCATTAATTTCAAATATCCTACATTATGACAGTTATGAATGTTTAATAATTTTAAATTTCCAAAATATCTTGATTAATCTAACATTTATTATGATTGATGTTATATCTAGACCGTTAAAACTCATTTTGTCTAGCTTTTCTCTTACATTAGATGTGTTTCCATTATATTTTTTAACTTTTGTCGTAATTGATAGATAAAGGTAATTTTTAATTATGCCTGATGAAATGGGTATAGATGAAATTTCAAACATACTCAATTAGTAGGTATATTTGAAATTAATCTTAGTGATTATGTAACTATAAATGGAAGCAAGACATGATTATGAGTAACTAAGTAAAGTTTAATTTCCAACTAAATGAACTTAGAATTCGTAGTAAACAAGTGCTGGATAGTAGCATGCAAATGGCGAACTGAAGCCAGTACTGGTTTTTATGGTATTTGTGAAATGTGAAACAGATTACCTTCTTAAAGTTATAATGCAGCCGGGGTGCATCCACATTATTTTCCAAAAAATTCTGAACTATTTTTTTTTATCGATATGTATACATTTATGATGTCAAAAATCACTTTATTTGAAAACTTAAATGTTTTAAAATTTTAACATCTTTCGTGGGTGAATGTATAATTATTAAAACTTAAAGTTTGATACAAAACTGTTTAAATATATAATTTTTTGGAACATTAATAAATATAATAAACATTTTAAATCTTTAATAAAAAATTTAAATTTAAAAAACCAAAGGAGTGCATATACGCATGAGTTGCAATAAAACATTACGGGTGTGTTTGGTTGGGGGTAAAACTTTTGATGAAAAGTTTTTGAGATAGAAGTTGTCACATTGATAGAAAATGATGTGATATAATAGGAGTAATGATGAGAAGTAAAGAGAATAAAGTTAAAATAGATAGGTTAGTTGTATAGATAGTTGTGTAGAAATGATTGAAAAAGTATGGTAGTTTGTATAGGAAAATGTGAAAAAATAATTAAAAAATAGAGTAGTTATGGAGAGTGAAAAGTTTTAGATTGAAAAGTTTTAGTTGACATGTTTATATCCCAAACAAACACACCCTACATGGGTTATGAATCATATCCCAACAGCCTTTTGTTTTTCATTAATACGGAGGTTTAATGAAATCTAATCCATTGAAGACATTTAATATTATTTATTTAACTAGATATATGATAAAATATTCATTAAAATTCTTTATAATTACTACATAATTTTAATGATTACGAATTTACCATAACACGATTTTACTACAAAATTTTAATGATTACGTATTTACCATAACACGATTTTATTTTCTGGCCCAGCCAACACTCCAATCGAATTAATTTTTTTAGAATATAATTTAATAGTCTAATATATTTATTGAAAAATTACTTTCATGCTTATATCATTTGCGCATAATTTTTTATATACTCATAATGTTTTGTAAATTTCTTTAGTATCTATAATATTTCATCTTAAGTTCCTTTTTTATACATGTGCTATTAGCACAACCATTATCTATCATATGGAAAAAATAATTTTGCGCATTCAAAATTTTCTAATTGAAAATTATTCAATCCTAATATGACTCAATTGATGATAGTAAATCATCAATTTGTTGCATTAAATGATTCAAAAGTCATGTTAAGATTGAATCATTTTAATTAGAAAAATTTTAGAGGATAAAATTGTCTTTTAAATAGAGTAGACAACTGTTATATTAATGAAGCAGATATAATAGGAATTTATGGTGAAATATTATGAGTATAAGAGGAATTTGTGAAACATTATAAGTAATAAGTAAATAACAATTATGTACAAATATTGTGAGTATAAAAGAAATTCTCCTATCTAAATATAATATTGTGAGTAGTTTATATCATATTAAAAACTAGAGAATGTGAAAAATAAAATGTTGTTAGATTATGATTCAAAACCTGAATTCCTGTATTTTTAAAAGCTAAATCAGGAAAACCTGTGATAAACTTAGTGCATCAAACTAGAAAGATTTTCTCAAAAGTAAAGAATATAACTAAAAATTTGTAAATTATACATAAATTCATTTGGCCCAACTACATGTATACTCCGTCAACGCCTCTGCTGCCCAGCCCATAAAACGGCATGCAAAATCTGGGCCGTTATGATTCTGTTTTTACGATGGCTTTGCATAGTGGACCCTATAATTTTGACTGCTTGCAGAATCAACCTCTAATTTATATTTTTGAAAAATAAAACCTTTAAATTTTGAATATTGCAAAATAAGCCTGACTGTGTGTGGCAACTGTTAGTCAGCTAAAAACTGAGTTGAATGCGATTTAAAATTTAAATATGTATTCCATCATATGAGAAACTTATGCTTAATCCATTTCTATATCTAAAATATCTTGTGAAAATTGATATCAAAGTCTATTTTGCAAAATTTTAAACTTAAAGAGTCTATTATACAAATACTTAAAACAAAGAGTCTAAATTGCAACTAATCAAGGTTGCAGGATCTAATCTTGCAAGAACCCGATGTATCATCCCCCACTGAAATAAAATGTATTATTTGTGTCAAAAAATTTCGGTTTTTTTTTTTTTTATAAATGATTTAGTGCCTCCAGAGAACTTCCCACTGGCTTCTTTCCGGATGGGAAAAAAAAAAAAGAGTGGAGGAAGGGAGCCACCCATCAAACGTTCATAGTGCAAATTTTGCAAGACAATCAGCGGGTTGGTTCCTGCTACTTAGATCATGAGAAGCCAAAATTTTGATTGGGCTATTGGTCGAATGCAACCAAAGATATTTGATTAAATGCAGCAATATCCTATACTAATTGCAGCTGAATTTTAATAATTATATTAAATGTTACTTTTATTTCATTTAATGTAAAAACCGATTATATTTAACTAAAAAGAATGATCATGTTAGCCTAGACTAGACAAATGTTCTGCTTAGCGCACCTCAAAAAACTCATTTGTAACAATTTTTTTTAGTTTTTTCTTTATACACTTGTTTATTTAAGTGTATTTAATATATAAACCAAGTTTTACTATTTTTAGACATGTTTATCTATTTTTAAAATTTTTAATTATAGGGGCATTTTAAGTATATATATATATATACATAGATGTTTAAAAATCTCAAAAAGAATATACACATATTCAAAAATGGTAAAACTTTGTTTATACATTAAATACACTTAGATAAATAAATGTACGAAGAAAAACAAAAAAAATTATTATAAATGGATTTTTTGAGACAGGCTAATTGGAACGTTTGCTTAACCCAGGCTAACAAGATCACTCCTATTTAACTAAACATTACTACTCAAAAAAATAAATTATTTATAGTTAAATATTTAATCGTAGCCAAAGCATACCTCATGAAGCCAAACACATATTATACACAACTAAAAAATTAGCTATACTGAGTCCAATTTGTTGTAGTTCACATTCATCAGGTTTGAAAGTCCAATCAGCTGGATTGACTTCGAATTTATAGTTCGTTAAATCAATTTTAAGTAACTGTATTGACTTGGGATTGATAATTCTTTACATCGGTTTCAAGTAAACAATTTTCTAATAGTTTTAAATTAAAACTTTCTCAGTTACTCATAATTATGTCTTGCTTCCATTGACACATCAATCCACAGCTTTTTGATTTTCTCGTGTGAAAAAATCTCTGAGTTGTCATATGATGTGGGTCCTAACCTATGTAGCCGCACGTCAAGGCAAGATGGAATATACTATCTAGTATACTATAGTGACCGTCTAGAAAGGGATGATGAGGAGATGGTGATTGGTGGGGGACAGTGATTGACGTATCGGAAGGTTCAAAATCATGTTCATCGAGAAGCTGTGGAAATGGGCTTATCGTTGTTTGGGGCATTCTCAAATAATGGTAGCCACCAGACCATTCGCCCTCTCCAAGCTACTGCCCAATCTTATTTGATTTAATGCATCATTAGCGCACTACTGACGCATTCAAGAGTCCTTTAAGAGTGGCCACCAGATACGGTGTCGCCCCCATGGTAAGCAGTATTGGTAAGGTGCTGAGTGATTTGTTACGGATTTCTTCTTAATGGTGAGGTATTTACTGATTTTTTTCATAGTGTGAGAGCTGTGTATGTAAATAATTGTAATATTAGTTGTCATGATATATGAAAATAAAAAAGAGTTTTTTCAGTGTAAATTTTTTTTTTTTGTATTCGATAAATGGTAAATTTTTTTATGTAAATGTTTTTAAAATGACCATATACCCTAAATTAACTTTTTTAAAAAAAAGAGAGAAAGAAACCGGGAAAAAGAAAAAGAAAGTCTTTTCATATATTTTTCCTTTATATTAAAAAAAAGGCCGGGCAACATAGGTTTCTCTTTTTCTTTCTCCAAGGAAAGTAGAAATTGATCATAATAAATGACCGGACCTACACTTATATTATCAATTTTATTTTCTTTAAGGAAAGATATAAGCAACGATGACGAGATGGTCCACTTTTGGTGAGGCAAATTTATGTGATTGATATCTTGATGAAAAGAGACACACACATATATATATATATATATATGAGGGGTGATCATTTCAGGCCGGCCGCACGGCACTGCTCCGTGCGTCCGGCCTGAAAACCTATTTTTTTTATTTTTTTTTTGATTTTTTTTCATGGGTAAGTAAATCTAGGTGTATTAAATCTATAAAACAAGTTTTACCATTTTTGGATGTTTTTAAGTATTTTTTTTGGATTTTTAAACACGGTGGCAGTTTCGTAATTTTTGGATTTCAGAAAATTACGAAACTGCCACCGTGTTTAAAAATCCAAAAAAAATACTTAAAAATATCCAAAAATGGTAAAACTTGTTTTATAGATTTAATACACCTAGATTTACTTACCCATGAAAAAAAATCAAAAAAAAAATAAAAAAAAATAGGTTTTCAGGCCGGACGCACGGAGCAGTGCCGTGCGGCCGGCCTGAAATGATCATGCCTCTATATATATATATATATATATATATATCCATGGCAGTGGTCCCAACAGACCTAACTTGACTTTTGTCGCCATGTGAAAATATTCAATGCCATACTCGATCCCATGCTTGGCCATTTACATCCCTAAAAAGTAGCATTTGTTTAGCATCAAAATTGTATGGATTATCGGCCCAGATCCGGTTCCTGTTTTTAGATGCAGCCGGAAATTTCAGATGTTGATCAATTTAACCTGAACACTTACAAAAATCCCAATTCAATCTTAATTTAATTATGCTTTTGAATCCAGGTTAACATCAAGTTTAAAAACTTTACCTCTATTTATTATGATTTTTTATTTTAAATTCATTTGAGTAAATGGTTTATACATGTTAGCTATATTGTGAAAATATTAAAATTTTATGTCTGCTTATAAAGAAATGCAAATGTATGTGAAAAAAATAATAAAGGAAAGAGGCGCGTGAGAAATGAAACTGCATGTGGACGTGACTAGCGGATAGTTTACATAATTTAGACATATTTAAAATCAAGCCTAACTGTTTGAACCCTTATCCAAACGAACCCAAATTATATGATTTGGGTCAGATGGAATCTTTCTTATTTCTCCAGTCTACTCGAGTCCATTTCATTGGGTTATATTAGAATAGACTCAATAGAATGAAATGAAATGAGAAATGAATAAAATGATACCATTAATGTAATGTAATATGATAGGAGTAATTATGAGAAATAAATAAAATAAATTTAAATTAGATAGTTTGATTGCATGTATAGTCGAGTATAAATGAATGGAAAGTATGACAGTTGTATAGAAAAATATTAAAAAATAATTAAAAATAAAATATTTATGACTATAAAAAAATTTTGTTTGAAAAGTTTTAAGTGCAAACAAACCTACCTTAAGACTAAACGGAGAAAAACTAATCATTAAAAATACAAGTAGTTAACGAAATAAGATATGATAATGATAAAAAAAAATTAAATATAAAGCTAGTGTTTAATTTTTTAAGGAAACCAATTTCACGATGCCCTTCAAGCCTATCAACCCCTGGTATTTAACAGTAAAGGAGCAAGAAATAAAGAAAAGGTGCCTATATAGAAAGCGATAGATGAGTATCCATGTATGATGCGATAAATCCCAGAGCCGCCTACCATTTATATATAGCTTAAGAAATAAGAATCTTATTGGTGATGAAACCACGAGACCGCAACCAGTGGAAGAATTTTCTTTTTGCATATAAATACTCGTACGAAATTAAGCTTATCTGTGCTAGTAAAATTAATGACTATCTCCCTTATCCTAACAGATTTGGTGGCCAATCTCATTATTGTATGACCCTATGGCCATCCAATTGACTACTATAATGTCTATTATATGTATTCTATGCCAATCTGTTGGTACATAGAAAGAGGAGATGCCCTCCACTAACAGAAATTCCCCCACTCTCCTCTAGCTCCATGTGGGGAGACTGTATTTAGGATCGAAGCAATTGATGACCATCAAATGCTTAAGACGAGTTGGATTCAACTTTTGAGGGCGAGAAACTATTTTGTAGCTGGATTGATTTGTTATAGGTGAGGAACTGTTTTAGAGGATATCAAAATAAGCTCCTGATATTATTGCCGAATGCATGAAAAAGAAAATGGGATAAGCATCCTTTAGTGAACTCTTCAATTTAGAACAAAATCCCACTTCATGTTTTCTAAGTTTCATATTCAATTTAACTAGAGTCTCAAAGTTATTTTCGCTTTAATCCAATTATATAAGCTACTATTATTGTTGTATTTATAACTCATCTGAGAATATATTTTTATCTTGTTCAATGAATTTTTTATTCCAAACAACAGGAGAGCATACTATTATTGTTATATTTATAACTCATCTGAGAATATATTTTTATCTTGTTCAATGAATTTTTTATTCCAAACAACAGGAGAATATATTTATAACTAATCGGGAGGGGTCAGAGTACCATACAGCTAGGCTAAAGCCCTTGGCAGCAATGAAGCTACTGATTTGATTAATAAAATTGTATTTTGATTTAGAGAACAACATCACAATTTTCCCAAGCTAACATGATCAGATTACCAAATCATTATGTACCATATGTCTTATGGTACAACTTGGATTGCTTACAAAATTATATGTATCCTAAAGTTTTTGCACACCCTAGATAATACACGCCCAATTCAACGTGAATTTGGTTTCCTAATCTTATAAGGATTTAGTTCATAAATTCTAGATTTTCTTTTTAAATTAAAAATAAAGCGCTTACTCTAAGGTTTGATGAAAGTGTAATTTTAAGGATTTTCTTTTATTTTCCTTCGTAAAGATTTGGTTCTTTTAGACGTATGGGAGTTTTTTATATACTTTAACCTCTCTTTCTTATAGTTTTTCTTCATCTTAAAGGGTTTTTTTTATGTATATTTGCATCTATGGCTACTTTATTTCTTTCTTATTTTCCGCATTGATTTATTATTTATTTTGTAACATTATTCCTCATATTATAAAGTGATTTAGCTCATTATTTTTTTTAGCGACCTATATGTGTATTTCCTTGTTGGGTGGACCACTATCATTCGTGACAAGATGTATTTCTCCTTTGTCCGCAATTTAGGCCCACGCACTAGCACTAGCAAGAGGAGAGGAGAGCGCTTGTGCTTGTCATATTCGCTGTTTCTCTTCTCTCTCCTCTGTCTTCCTTCCTATTAGATCAATCCATCAGATTCTGCTCTTATTCCAAATCACAGCATCTTATTCCATCTCGACTGCCCGGTGAACGGTCCGGATGATTACATTTTCAACTATGTGTTGTCCAATTCGCCTTTATATTTCAACTGGATTTTCACATGATTCCTTCATACAATGTGCGTCATTCCATTCCACGCAATGTGTCGAGTGTCGACATCGCTTACCGATCTAATATTCCCCACACGCAGCCGCGGCCACACCACAAATTTTGATCTTATAATATCCTTCATCATACTACACTAGAATCTAGATGCATTGTGTGGTCCACCTTCTGCCCGCATTTGAGGTGCAGGTAATTAAGCTGATGATCGATAACTTTACCTTTTTCATTATTTTTTTTACTAATTTGTGCCTAAAAATTTATTGAGGGGTGATTCCATGCGTTTAGGCACATTGGACCCCCTACGCATCTGGCCATGGGACCCCCAAAAAATTTATTTATTTACTTATTTTATAAACATGTAGAGTTGGATATATTTAACCTATAAACTAAGTATTATCATTTTTGGATGTTTTTAAGTATTTTTAAACATCTTTAGCTACAGAAAATTGTATTTTGTTTATCAATTACAGCATGTTTAAGATTGCCCCAAGTTTCAATTGGTTGGATTTTCTTTAGAATCAGGTGATTTGCAAATACACCCACTTAGTTTGACCATAATTATAAATATACTCACGCCATTACTGCACTGTTACAGTATGAGTATATTTGCAAAGATTTGTTAACTATATGAGTATATTTGAAATTTTAAAAATTAAGTGGATATATTTAATTTTTGCAAATATAACTACATAGTTTATAAACCTTTGCAAATATACCAATGCTGTGATAGTGCATTAACAACATCATAACAGTGTGGGTATATTTGCATTTATAGTCAAACTATGTAGCAGTCTTTTATAAATTTTGAAACTATATAAATATATTTATAATATGGTCAAACTATGTGGGTATATTTGTAAATTACCTCTTTAGAATCCTTAGCAATCCTTTTCAATGGAGTAGCCAGGCAAGTCAGCCATGAGGGGGAAATTTCCAGCATTTTCTTTTACAGCGAAAATAAAAATAAAGCCTAATTGGGTCAAGGCCCAAGTTGATTGATATAAGCTGAGTCAAGCTTTCATTATTACGATTTTTAGGTATTCTATAATGACGAAGAGTAGTCCATAGATTGGGTGCCACAGCTAGCTGTTTGGAAAGTGGGGCAAAAAGGGGAAAAAAAAAAAAAAAAAAAAAAAAAAACTAGAGTGCGATGCATGAGCGCAGTTGTAGAAAAAACGAGAGGATGACAGTGGGGGACATGTACTTTGAAACTTTATTTGAGAATCTAGATGAATGATAGATAGTACATGGCGGTTTTACGGATGATGCTTGCTGACCTTAATTGTCTCATTTTGTTCTGTTTTACTCTGTTAAAAAAATCTCAAATATTGGACCGACGATGTCATCAATAAGCTTATCCTGCATTTTGTCTGGTTGGCTTTCTTACAGCCCGGTGGGTACAGCAGAATTTCCACTGAGAAACATTTTAATTTACTTTTCTTAATAGCGTCATTATTTAGCACAAAATTCTGTACTGGATATTCATCCGAGGCATGATACTATTAGCTCATGCCAAGTCATGACTTACTTAGCTATATTAATATTTTTTGACAAAAAATTTCTTATACTTGTAACTTTTACCCTTAATTCTTAATATATATATATATATATGGGATATGATCCAGTGCAGTCCGCTGTAAAATGGGCCCCACACATATTAGATCACAATGAAACTTTATACAATCATTTATCCATATAAAAATCATACTTTAGACGGTTTAGATGTTGAAAATACCACTTTAAACTTAATATTTACATTAAACTATTTTATTACGTTGATTTTGCACCATTTTAATATGAGGATCACACACATATTGGATTTAGATGAAAATTGGTACGCTAATAAAGTGGACAATTCTAAATACAATGGGTGGAGAAGATTTCCTATTCATGATCATGTGGGGCCCACAGTGCATGCACCGGAACAAATCCCTATATTATATATATATATATACACACACATGTGTGTGTGCCCGCAACATTCTAAAAATTCTTATAGTACACTTAATATTTACGTAAAATTCGTTTGATACCCATTCAGTCAGGCTTAAGCCGTAAAAATTTGTGAAATACCCAAAATGCCTTTGCTGATCATTCATTGCTGGAGTACCTAATTAGGTGTTCCTTCTTCCCACATAGACAGGCAGCCATCCAAAGAGCTGAAACGACCAGATGCAAAGGCCATGAAATGCGATGCGCGCACCTTACTTTCAAATCCATCCCGCCCTCCTCTCCACTGAGTCTTGGCTTCTTGTTCACAACCTAAGCACACAGTAGTGCACGGCAAGCCCAACCGCACCACCCGTCTTCCGATCATCCATGTTGTGCGACAAGAATGTGGCCATCCACAATGGCTGCGACACTGGCTTCTCATCTCCTCTTTAATTGGCATACCTCCTTCGTTTGTAAAATTCTAATGAAGCTTGTTATGGTTTCTCTTCTTCAAATGGGACCAAAACAATTCGTGTGAAATCTCTTCAGCATCCATCCCTCTCATGTACCCAAAAATCATTGCCGGAAAACAGACCGCAATCGTTTCGGAAGACATCTTATCATGTACACTTCTTGCATAATCCAATTTTCCATGCTTGGCATAAAAATCAATAGGATTCAAGAACAGAATATTGCCCATTTTCAAACCTAATTTTATTAGCTAGGAATGAACAGACTTGTGGAGCCAGCAGCTCCTTTCTAGAATTGGCCGCAACTTTCTTGCATGTCGCCGGTGAATTGCATGGAAGTTGGATTAGAAACCTATCCAATAATAGAAAGCTATTGAAAGCCCGATCTGTATATGATAAAATCGACCACTCCTCGGCCCCTACTTCTACTCTTCTCAAATTCAAATCCGTCCATGGTACAAGCAGAGATTTTTGGCAATTTCTCCTTGCTAATCTGCAATTGCCATTTCTTCTTCGATGTTGATCACTTTGCATTCCGACACAACAGAGTGGCATTTGCCAGAGTCAAGGCGCAAAACTGTCTTTTAACATGGACGAATAAGCTAGTTGTTGACGGCATGGGTACCTTAGGACTTTCTAGTTAAATCTTATGACTCTGGGTGGAATTATCGAAATATTATAGATATAAAAGAAATTAAGAATAAAAGTTACAGGTATAATAAGAATTTCTCCCTATAATACTTTTCTACATAAACCTATTAATTTAAATATATTTAATGTATAAACTAAGTTTTAGCATTTTTGAAGATATATATACATATTTTTGTATTCTTAAACATGAGAATATTTTAGCATTAAAATGGTTGAAAATTACTAAAATGATTTTACATTTAAAATATAAAAAAGATCTATACATATCAACGAAATGGTAAAACTTAATTTATATATTAAATACATCTACCTTAACAAATTATGGAAAAATAAAAAATATTTTTTAATTAAATTTTTTGGGCTAACTTAGCTAGGGCTAATAGAATCATGTTTCATATTGTATCTATCCAAATAAAAATTTTGAAGGCACTCTTATAATAATAATTTTCTCCTCTAAATTGTGCTCTTAGGCTTTGATTATCCTTGCTTCTTTTTCACTGAACATACTCATTTACAAGAAGTTGATTATTATAATTTATTGCAAACATGAATATTCATTTAATTTCTCCTATTTTTAGGATCTATCACGAGTTTGTGAATTAGCCTAACATAACAATAAACTTGTAAATCATAAGAGATATAAATTGCATAATGATAAATAAATTATTATGAATTATCAGAGTGTATCCATTCTTTAATATGTAATTAATAATTCAATGCTATCAACTAAAGATTAGGGGTGTTCTCCTTTTAAATTACCTCATGCCAAATTTTGGGTCGTGGGAGGCTATAGAAGGAGGCATTCAACTTATTTACCATTAAAAAAAGAAGATGAGAAAAAGAAAACAACAACAACATACTTGTAAATTTGTTTTTCATGTCTCCACACATGGCTAGATAAACTTTTAGCTTTTCATGTCTCCACACATGGCTAGATAAGCTTTTAGCTTGGTCATGGGCACATAAATGAGTTTTCATCCGCACGTCTTGCAATTTTGGAATGCTATTAGGAATTTTGAACCAAATTTTAGGTGAGGATATTTTTAGTCTCACTTAAAAGTATGTTGGGAACTTGTGGTTTCTCCATGATAAAAATTGTTAAAATTGTCTTAAAACTTTGAATATAGTATGTGTTGATATATGATGTAATATATACATCAATAAATAAATAAAAAAAGCCTTTAGATTGTCATCTGCACTTTAGCTTCATGATTTGCTACCTCTTAGCTTGTCATCTGTACTTTTACTTGCGAAGGAGTAAGGCTATCTTAGTCTAACATTTAAATGGCATTTGCGGAAAGTTGAAAATTTTAGAATGTTCAAGTTACGCAAACGCCTCAAAAACTTAAAAGCTAGTTTGCTGAAAAGGTGCTTGGCACATGCAGTGCTTTTGAACGTAAGTGCAATTTTTTAACCTTAAAAAAAGTACTGACTGACAGCATGATTAAATAAAAAATGTGCATCACCAATCAAAAATAATAATAATAATAAAAAATAAAAAATGTGCATAAAAAACTTAGGTACACCGGCGAAGCAGCTGCCAGTAATGACAACAAAAAGAGTTCCCTAATTAGCTGTTTCTCTCGACTTTCACATACATGATACAGCAAGCCACAAATCAATAATAGCACACAAAATTGACAATTGCTTGGTGGAAGGGCAGTTTTCGGAACTCGTGAGATGCAGCATATGAGGAGCAGAGGAAGAGATGGCCGCCCTTTTAGAATTGGTTTGGTGGGTTTTTTTTTTTTTGATGGTTTATATTTACATACATCTCAACATATATTACATTGTAGTTCTGAGACATTCTTACAAACAAGGAGATACATAACTCCTCTAAAGAAATCTGGAGACACAGCTCCACTAAAGAATTAGGAAGAACAGCTTCTACCCAGCCCAAGGGAGACAACAGCTCCCACTCTACCTCAAAGAGAGACCACAGCTCCCACAGCATTTTTTCCTGGCGGAAATCCAAATATGGGATTCGAACCACGGCCTGCTGTAAGGGGACCAACGCCCCTGCCACCTGCGCTGGCCGCAGGTGACGGTTTGGTGGGTATTTGGATGGGGGTAGAGATGTACTGGGCGCAGTGCTTGCTCCATGATGTTGATTGACGAGATATACTGTGACTAAGATTCAACTCCCACATCACGGTATTCAGACATGTTTTGTTGCGGCTAGCGTTGCGTCTGCTTAGTGCTTACAGCCCTCGTCCCATCCTGCATGGACAAAACCCGTATCTAGACCAGACGGCAACCAACCGTTTCAACAAGAAAAAATGGCTGCCGGCTGTGGCATCAAATGTACGGTTATGATCATCCGTTTCAAAGCAGGTGTGGCCCACCAGAAAGTAAATCGATATGATGCTCTGGATTTGGGTTTCGACTCCGGAGCGAGAAGAATCTGACCATGAGAAGAGAGGCAGCAGGGATAGGGCCGATATGGCGATACTTTCACGGCGAATGTTTCCTGCGCAAAATCCCAACAAAAACCGGACGTGGATCGCCTGGAGCTCTCTCCATGGCTGAGACCCACCGCTTGAAAACTTTTGGGTTAATTTGAAATTCGTTGAAGAGGTGTGAGAAGATTTTTTTTATATTTAAAAAATAATAATAATTTGTGAAAATATCTATTTTAAAGAAGAGAAGAAGACATGAGAAATGATGTAATAAAATAATTGGTAACTATTAAAATTTAAAAAAAAAATTGTACCGAAAAAGTAATGATTAGCCAACCCAGCGTTGGCACAGTTAGTACCGAGCATGGGTAGCTGTGAGATGACGCGGGTTCCAAACTCATGTGGAAGTAAAATCTTCCGAGTGGAAGCTGTATCCCTGGTGAAAACAGTATCTTCGGTTTGAGGAGTTCTGATCTCCTCCTTAATATTATAGATTGGTTATAAAAAGTTTCTAAAATTTTATGAGCTTGATATGTGATATGAAATGAAGAAAAAATACATGACATTATAAGTAAAATTCCAATCGGATCAATAAAAAAATAATTATTAAAAACACAAATTTAACATTAAGAATGCAACTAATTAATAAAGTGAATGCCACATTTGTTAAAAGTAATTTAAAAAGTTTTTTCTTCGTATCAAATTCACTCTGGCTTTATATTTTGAAATTTATTTTGACTCTTATAATTATACCGCGTCATACATGTTATGGGTTCAATGAATTCACTCTTGCTTTATATTGAGATAAAAGAATATTTTGAAATTTATTTTGACTGTTATAATTATACCACGTCATACATGTTGAGGGTTCAATGAAGTAAGAAACAAAGTTTCATTATCAAATTTATGCATGGCCCCATCGATGAAAGTTTCATGTTAACATTATAAAAATGTCTAATTTATATCTCTATTAATGAATTAGTGAATGAGTTTAAGTATTTTTTATATTTTAAATGTCATTATAAATATTTTAGGTAATACGACCTTCTTTTTTTTTTTTTTTGTTGAGAAAAAGTAATACGACCTTCTTAAAGCTTGACTGGGAATAATTTTTTGTACCGTGATAAAATAGATAATGTTAAACAAAGACGAGTGGATCACTTTTAAATTTAACTATCAAAATGAGCCCACCGAATTAAACACATGATATGTGCAATTTCGAATTAAAACAATAAATCATACATAGAACATTTTGTGAGGTGGACCAAGAAGGGTACAATAAACTTGTAGAAAATTATATGGAGTGATAGGAATAATAATAAGGTGTGAAAAGAATAAAGTTAAAAGTTGTATTAATAACTAAGCAGAAATGATAAAAAATTAATATAATTATAAAAGAAGATATGAATAAATAATTTTAAAATACAGTAGTTGCAAAAACTTGAAAATTTTTAATTTAAAAATCTTTTTAATAAAAACAAACATGCCCTGATGCTCAATGCGAGCCCACTTGGCGTCTTGGCCCGGGAGTTACTAAGGGAGATTGTAACCGGTGGGGTTACATCCTCTGGTGGGCCCCGCAGACTTTATTCTGATATCTCATTGGATTTCCATTCTTTATTTCTGGCTTTTTTTTTTCACTGACCCATTTATTCAATGGTTAAGATCACATGAGCAAGCCAACTTGGCTAGTAATGGTCCTGAATTGGGTCGTCTGGGTATCCGTTCCCACTGTACTATTGGTAGTTATAAGAAAATATGTAAGATGAAAATTGTGAAATAAAATAGGCACGGCAAAGTACCAATGATGTTGTTAAAAAAAACAAAAAAAAAATCATCAGAAGATCGCTTGAGCAAGGTGATAAAATAAAAAAATCTCACATCTTCATTTACAGAAAATGAAAAATCCAAAAAAATCAAGTCTGTTTTTTTTTTTTTTTCAATATATATACAACTGAAAGTCGGAAACGGCCATGACCGCCATGGTTGCCTAGCTAGGTACCTAGCTGGGTATTCCGAAAGGGTGGCGTCTGCACTTCTACAACGATCGCTTCGCCTTGCGAAGGCGGCTTGCACGGACAAGGCCACGCTATGTACTTGGGAATTCGATCTCCAGGCATCAAAACTGGCAAGCTCTCATTCAGTCTCTGCGTCGGATCCTGCAAAACCAAAAAAAAAAAAAAAAAATCATTCGAATTTCAGATCTACTGCCCACAAGTGTCATCCTATATACAATCTCAACCGTCCGTTCTGTGGGAAGGACTAGCGGAAAGAGAAGCGGAGAAAAGGCGATTCATGCTCACCACGGGTGAAGGCGCGGGCTTCGCAGGCGCTTCGATGGAGTTGGCGTCGGCGTCTGCATCGCTGCGGCCGGAGAAGGAGCGGCGGAGGGCTTGGAGCTTGTCCCAGTGGTAGCAGCAGGAGAAGACTCCGCTGAGGGAGAAGACGACGATCAGCAGCAGCGCGGTGCCGAGAGGGAACCCGAGGGCCGGTCGAGATGCGTCCGTGTGGTGAACCGCGTGATCCTGGCCGTCCATGCCTTCTGTAGTCGTCGTCTCTGTCTGTCTTCTTCTTCGCCTTCTCTCATGCGGCGCCGAGATTGAACCGGAGCTGCGACTTAAGTGGGGGAGAGGAGGAGAGCGTTGGTGAGAGAGGGGGAGAGCGATGGAAGGGATTTTTATAAGCTGCATGTGGGGACGGCGTACGTGTAAAGCTGCGGTTGTCCTCCCAAGGCTGTGGTATAGTACGGAAGCGTGCGGCCCATCCGCTGAGAAAAAAGGCCAAGGATAGTGACAAAATGGGAGATGCAACAAATCCCACTCATGGTTTATTAATACTATTATTTTAATATTTTGATGTATAAATTTTTTAAACTATCTTTGCTTTAATTCATATTGCGAGTCTGATGACTCTGATCTGCTTTTGATTGGGTTTCTAAAGTTTGCTTGGGCCTGGCTCTAAAATCTAAATTGAGATGTAGACGGGCACAGCTGGATTTTTGGACCTTTTCTCGGCTGGGTTTCTAACGCTCAAAACATTTGCAAATGATGGCTAGCAGCCAAGCGCTACAGAACCGGGACCGAGCGCACACGCATGTCACGCGAATACGCGTTGCCATCTTCACTTGTTCAGAAATATCAGTGCCATACCATTTTTTTTTAAAAAAAAAAAAAAAAGGAAATATCAATGCCATCTATTGATGTCACCGTAGATTGTTGTAAGCTCACTTAAATGAAGTGGCCGGAGCATCTCTTTACCCATTTTATGACATGCCGGGATAACAAGTTATTGTATTTACAAAATAAATCTTGTAACTCTGTCGAATTATAGAATATGCCCTGGCAATGGCAGCTTAAATGCTTGTAAATTAGATCATTGAAGTTGCAGAACATTTTTAAATGTATGTAATTCTAAGAATAAAAATAAATTTTATTTTTTTGAATGTTGTTTGCTGATTAATGATCATTTTGTGATAAATTGTGATGTCAGCGAAGTAAAGGAAATTAAGGTATATGCGGTGGTAAGTGCAATTTTAATAAAGGGCATCTATGCAAATAGGCTCTGCCAGGTCATTCGGTGTATTGGGCAGCGAGCAGTGGGCAGTCGGGCCGCCAGTGCTTTTCCAGCGTAGGATGCACTTTCGGCCTTATCCCCAACAGATGTCCATGTGTACCTTGTATAACTTGCATACCTCCATGCGTTACGAGTGGAGGCCATGCAAGCAAGACCCGAAACGGAACCCTTTTTTGTCTTCGGCCTACCCAACCCAACAATAAAAACTATGGGAGCCTTCTCATTCTAGGAAGTTTGGTCGGATAACAGTTTTATTTTGTTTATTTTTTGCTTTTCTTTTCTTTTTTTACAAAAAAAAAAAAAAGAAAAAAAAAAGCATATCCTGTAGAACAGGTGGATTGAACGTGAATAATAGGACCCCTTTTGAGGCAATCCTACGTCAGCATAAGTTGTCCAATATTCGAAAATCATTGGCAAAATGAATGCGTTATTCATCATGGTCCCCTCTTCCTTAGCTGGATATTGTAAGTTGTAACTTGGAACTTGGAGAAATAAGAAAAAGTAAGATAAATAAAATACGTAAAAAAAAAAACAATATATATGTATAGAAATTTTCAATAATAATAAAGTGGCGTTTATCATGGAGTAAGAGTGGAAGAAAGCATTTCATGCTTTTCGATGCAAAATTTTCTAGGGTGTATTTGTTAATGAGTGAAAATTGTCAAGTTATAACTTTTCAATCTAAAACTTTTCATTTTCCACAATTACTTTATTTGTTAATCATTTCTTCATACTTTTTTATATAACTATTATACTTTTCAATCATTTATACACAACTACCCACACAACTAACATATTTATTTTAACTTTATTCTATTTACTCTTCGTTATTACCTCTATCATATCACATCATTTGACAACTTCTACTCTCTACAACTTTCATCAAAAGTTTTATCCATTCTCAAACACACCCTTATACTATTTCGATTTTTAACTATTCTACATTTTAATAATTATCTATGCATTTTAATTATTTTTTCAAATATCATATCCAGTTTACCTTGAATACTCAACGACTCTACTTTCTAATAATTATTTATACATTTCAATATTTTTTACATATCAAATTCAGTTATCTTGACTAAAGTCTGTACATGACTTGATTGTGTTATGAACAGAAAAAGTGTATAAAAAGTGAAAAGAAATTAGAAAACGAAAAATAGATTATTAATTTTAAAATAATTTTTTTTCCAAAATATCATCTCGTGTCATTCAAGCTGTGAAATTCACAGTACATTATTCTCTTACTTTTTTAAAATTTTAATTTGGATTTTCTCATTTTTTACATCGCTCTAAATGCAACCTCATAGTCATAATAGTAACAATAATAACGTAAATAAAGACTACATGGTTTAACTTTCAAAGGGTGTGGTAAAACTTTTTGATGAAAAATTTTTAACGGAAAAGTTTTTAAAATTGATAAAATTATGTAATATGATGAAGGTGATAATGAAAAATAAAAATGATAAAGTTAAAATAGATGAATTATTTGTATGTGTAGTTATATAGAAATGATTGAAAATTATAAAAGTTGTATTGGAAAATATGAAAAATTAATTTTAAAAAATGGTAGCTGCGGATAGTGAAAAGTTTTTTTAAGGAGATGTTTGTTTCTCCAAAAAAAATTTAATATAAAATTTTTCATTCTTCACAACTACTATATTATTTAATTATTTTTTCACTGTTCACAACTACTTTATTATTTAATTATTTATTTACTTATTTCTTGCAATTACGTTACTTTTTAATTATTTCTATTAACTACTCATACATCCAACCTATATATTTTAACTTTATTCTCTTTACTCTTTATCATTATCCCTATTATATCACATTACTTTCTTTTATTGTAAAAGTTTTTATACTAAAAACTTTTCATTAGAATTTTTATTACTTCCCAAACACCCTTTAAATTAAAATGTTTTAATTTAAAATTCTTTTTATTGTAGATGAACATACCCTGTTGTGTTGCATTGCATACAAATTTGTGAATACAAACCCTTGATTAGAAGAGAAATATTGGGCAGTGAAAAAAATAATGGCCAAGGAATTGGTACCCGTTAACAAGCCAACGCTAGTTGAATGGTGGTTGCAATAGTCTTCTTATTTTTATTTTTATGAGAGTATCCCGTTGATTATAAAATATAAATATTGTTATATATATTTTTTAAAGCCCTTATTTTGTTAGGCAAGGCAAATTAAGGCCTTAGTTGGCCCAGTTAAAAAAATATTTTTTTTATTATTTTATTTTTTTCATGAACATATAAAGTTATGTGTATTTAATCTGTAAATCAAGTTTTACCATTTTTGAATTATTTTAAATATTTTTTAGTTTTTTTAAACACAGCAGCATTTTCAAAAAAACACTAAAAATAGGGTAATTGCAATAACAGTTGAAATGAGGGTAAATGCCCATTGGAAAAAAAAGGGTACCCGAACCAGAAGTAGTCAGGGTCCGTTTCTTGTCGGTAGTAGAACATTCATCGCCCCTACATCCATCCACGTGTACGGCTGAGGGCGGTCCGTTGTCGGGGGGGGGAAGCATCACCATTCACCCCATCCAAAGCAGAGAGAAAGCGAGAAGACGACGGGTTCTCTTGCCTCTTCTTCCGAGCTGGACCAGGTTCTCTCTCCCACCCTTCCTCTCCTCTCCTCTTCCGTTGACTCGTTCGCTATCTTCCATGCTTATTTGACAAACACTAGTTCCCGAATCCGATTGCATTCTTCATTCGGATTAGGTGGCGCCAGCAGTAAGAATGCCCATCGGATTCAGATAATTTCCGTCGGATTCCATGGAAAATTATCATTGGTAATTGTCCTAATTTCCTCCATCTTTCTCTTCTTCATCTCTCTACTTGAACTTTTTGTCCCTCTCTCTCTCTCTCTCTCTCTCTCTCTCTCTCTCTGTGGCCCCCGAAGCAGTTCGTTGCAGCAGGGGAAATAAGAGGATGTCTCTGTGTTTTCCGTGTTCGGCTTTAAGCCAAGAAATACCCGTCTTCTGCCGCAGCTCATCCGGACCTTAGTAATTGTTGGCCATGCTATGGATGAAATGCTGCCCGAATATGGAGAGCCGTATTCATCAGATTTCACCTGTCAGATTTGGATGCGAGGCTGCTTTTTCGTACCGTTGTGGAAATTCTTGAAAAATGATTTCTTTTGAAGGAATTGGAATTATGAAGTAGGTATTTCGGGGAAAGAACGTAGCTTTTTTCATGGATCATGCCCAGGTTGAATTACTGTCGCATTATGGTTTGGCTCTTTTCAATTTCACAATGAAAGAAATGCAGCATGTTTTGCAGTTTGGAGTCCTATTGCCTCCTCTCCTGTGAAATCGTTTTTTTGCTGTTAGAGGAAGTTGCATATTTCTCGTTGCCGCTTTTGCAGGCCTAGCTTCAAAAATAAAGTATGTGTTTTGGGGAAAGAACGTAGATATTTTCATGGATCATGCCCAAATTGAAT
The DNA here is from genome assembly GCA_030490835.1 of Annona cherimola. Lineage (NCBI taxonomy): Eukaryota > Viridiplantae > Streptophyta > Magnoliopsida > Magnoliales > Annonaceae > Annona > Annona cherimola. The sequence continues at coordinate 96,938,195 of CM059973.1, read as the reverse complement.
TAATATCACATTATGGTTTGGCTCCTTTCAATTTCACAATGAAAGAAATGCAGCTCGCTTTGCAGTTTGGAGTCCTATTGCATGCTCTCCTGTGAAATCGATTTTGTTGTTGTAGGAAGTGGCATAGTTCTCATTGCCACTTTTGCAGGCCTAGCTTCAATATGCTCCAAACGCAGCCACGAAATCATGATTCTGAATTTATTTTTATTTTTTTTTAATGATAAAACTGCGTTTGCCCATTGTAGCCTTTTATGGATGATTATCAATATCTACAACTTGAATAAATACAGTTTGATTTTCACACAAGGTGATATATAGTGACTATGTGCATGAATATGATCCGCTCTGCCCGGTCATGGCTGGTGGATCTCAATTTCTAGACCACACTGATTCAACTCAACTGCGCAATTTCATAGGAGAATCATGGCGGATCTAATGGGAGCTGTGTTTCACAATTTGGCAATTCGGTGCACAACTGCATTAGGTGTCTTCGAAAGCCCCCTTGCCAAAGGGCCTTTATGTAACCTTTCTAAGCTAGCTGCTGATGGACTCACTTCCAAAAGTGCAAAGATTTGTGCAGTTACTACTGATGGGTATGTATAATTTGTTTTTATTCTGATGTTTAAGCCCTTGCCAGAGTTTTTCAAACATGAAACACATTTGTGGAACTTGTGTTAGTTGATATGTTGTGTTCCAATAACTTGCAGCCGGATTTGCAACCTATTTAATATTTTCCGTGAGAAACATCTTACAGTTTCATATTTTGTTGGTGAAGTGAGACTTTATATTGATGGTCTACACATGCCTAATGATTTTTGAAGTTCTAGTGAAAGTTTTGTTCCTGTCACTAGTCAGTTATGTTGACCATTCATTCTTCTTCAACTTGGCTGCATAATCTGGCATGCAGAATGCTTCAGTAAATATCTTATCTTCTTAATCATTTTCTCAAATTGATACAATAGATCTTATTTGACACCATTGCTGTAATGGATCTTCTCATTCATAGAGGCTGTCAGCAAAGATGGTTTATTGCCCTATAGCATTCAAATGCTTGGAAGGCTGTACTTCACACTATTTTTCTGATTTATTTATTTATTTTTTCAAAAAGCATAAAGAGCTTGTGGACTTACAACCCATCTATAATTCTTCACCTGATTTGAAGCCCAAACTGTACGCACAAATTGTATGAGAAATTTTTTATTCCTTTCTATTTGCAGTTGTTCTAGGGCTACTTTTGATGTTCATGAAGGCCTCAATGTTATTATGAAAAACAAGCCCCCAACAACAGCACCGCCCCCCATCCCAAAAACACACACACAACAAAAAAAATAGTACTAATACTGCAGTAATAATATTTTGGCTAATACCTACAGAAAAACACAACTGCAGGCAAATTCCCATTAGACCATTGAAGATGATTCCTGGATCATGTTACCTTCCAAAGCCAGGCTCAGTTCGTGGGGAGGATGCTTATTTCATATGTGAAGATGAGCAAGTCATTGGAGTGGCAGATGGGGTTGGTGGTTGGAGCAGGTCAGGTATCGATGCTGGAGAATTTTCTCGAGAGCTGTTGTTTCATGCAGTCAATGCAATACGAGAGGAACCAAAAGGATCCATTAACCTGCTGAGAGTGCTGACAAAGGCCTTCTCAAACACCAAAGCTATGGGAAGCTCAACAGCTTGCATTGCAGCCCTCGAAGACCAGGCATGTCCTTTTTCCCCACTTTTTCTTTCAGAGCCAAAACTTTGGCTAATCAATTCACTATACTCTTGAGTACAATTTCTCTCTCTTGATGACAGCACATACATGCCTTGAACATCGGTGACAGTGGCTTTATCGTGGTTAGAAAGGGACGTGTCTCCTTTCGTTCACCCACGCAACAACACTTCTTCAACTGCCCGTATCAATTGGCTAGTGGTCCTTTCAGTGATCCACCCACTGCCGCAGAGGTCAGTTGCATCATTGCTAGATGCTTTAATAAGACTTTCATGAGAATTGAGACTTATACGCAGGATTGAAATAGCAATAGCTTGCCAAAGCAAGCCAGTCATGACCTAAAAAGACTAACTACACTATCCATCTAGTAGTAAGATAAGGAATTTGGCTTGTGTCTAGTTTCACAGTCAACTATTTGGTCCTCTAATTTAACTGGCCATTTAGCTGGTACTTGGCGTACAACAAGAATAAATTGGGTCGGATTGGTTACCTATTTGCCTTTAGACAGATGAAAGCTTGGTACAGCCAAAATCGCAATTCCAGGCATCATCTATGGATCATAGGCACTTGCATAGGCTCTGATTGGGCCATTGAAGCCTGATTGGAAGTCTACATCTTTAGCTTGTGTCTAGGAAAAATTGATAGTTGGGGAAGAGCATTCAAGTCCTGCATAAATAAATGAAGCCAAAACCCATTGCCTTGTCATTCAAAAGTCCAAGTCATTTATCCAACTTCAGGGAATCTGAGAGATACTATTATTGGGAATCATCTCTAAGCTTTTAATCAAATCATTTATCCAACTTCAGGGAATGCGAGAGACACTATTATTGGGAATCATCTCTGAGCTTTTAATCATTTGTTTCACTGCATGTGATCTTGTTCTTTTTTTCAATTTAATTTTGAAGTTCAAATGATTTAAGTAGTCATAAAAAAGAATGGTGAGAAATAAGGAACAATTGTTTCTATTGAACTTTGATCATGCAGCTCGAGCCAGTCTAGGGTTTGGAATTTGGGCAATTCTTCTTCATCATTGACACCACCACCACCACCATAAGCCATTTCCCACCTAAGTAAGGTCGGCTGCATGGACTTTGCTACACCATTCTTGATAATCAGTAATTAAGTTTTCAGTAAAATTTGGGCAATCCTTGCAGAAATGAAATCAATAGATAAGCACATGCATGCAGGATCTAGGTGCATTGACAAGGAACAGGATTTCAAACTTGGAACATATATATGAGCTGGACTATAGAATCTTTTACATTGCTGGGGCTTTCCCCATACAATTTCACTGGTCTACTCAGCGGATGAATGTTAACTATGGTCTAATGCCAGTTCATTGTAACCTATTGATGAGAATTTATGACACACCTTCCCTTTTAGTATGAAGTGGCTGGCGGTGATTGCAGCCTTTCTTAGAAATGCATCTGGGAATTAAATCATTTGGTAGTTCCAATCTTAGCATTTTTAGAACATGAGAAGCTGATATGTAAGAATTCTCACACATTTTTAGGGAACCATGTGGTTAGGCAGTGGTATGTGAAATACTTGGAACTATTGTGAGTCACAATGAGGTTATATATTATTCTTTAAAATGTGTTAATTTTGTAATTGATATATTATTTTCCATATTTCTTTATGAGTGGCGCCTAGATTTCTGAGAAGTTTTAGTTCATCTTTGTCACGAGCAGGAAATGAAGTTTGGTCTCATGACTGGTGATGTCATTGTTGCTGGCACAGATGGGCTATTTGATAATTTATTCGACAATGAGGTTGCTGAAGTTGTGCTTCAAGGAAATAAAGATGGTTTGAGTTCACATGAGATGGCATCAAGGATAGCCACCCTGGCATGGGAGCGGGCACACGACAGTGAACGGGTGACACCATTTGCTGTTGCTGCCCAAGAGGCTGGATACAGCCATTTCGGTGGCAAGATTGATGACATCACTGTTATTGTTGCTAATGTTATGGATGGTGATACATGAGAAGGTCCCTGGGCAAGCAGGTCATCAGGCGAGTTGTTGTTGTTTATCTTTTGGTCCTTTTTCTAGGCATTTAGCAATGGTTAGTTTCTGATATGTGCTCTTATAACACAGAGGTTGTCTAACTTACATGTTGGATCGAGGGAGGGAGGGAGGTCTCTAACATGTTTTCTGTATGTCTTTCATGTTGGTGAGCCTATCTGTTCATTTAGCTCAACTTCCCCTTGATTGTGAAATGTAACACTTGCTTGCGTTTGTGTACTGCAGGTGGAGGGTCGGAGACAACTTCCAAGTGGTGGGCAATACACTGCAAATGCTTCCAGTTGGCTAGTGGTAGTCCAGGCATCCAGGGGTTAATTACTGAAGTCATTCTTTTATGCTGCTTTGGGCCTTTTTTTTGGTTTTTATCAAAGTTGCCTTCATAGGCATGGAGCGAGCTCCCAGAATTGCATTGAGGAGGGGGTAGGTGTTTTCAAAACTAGGAAACTCTTCACTAAGGATGTCTTTTTGTCTCTCTCAAGTCTCTCAATCAAATGCTAGACCATGTTAACTCACTAGAACAAGCGCACACTTTCTGGTTTGGTATGACTGATCATCCAGCAGTTCCCATTGCTAGGATTGTAAAAAATTTTAATGCTGTGCTTAGTGGAGAAAACTAATACCCTTTTTTGACGATGGTGGTGAAAATGAGCTTATATCACAAAAGAATAACAGTACCAAGAAATGGCCAATTTTGGAAGCTCACCTTGCCACCGAAAAACGCCGCACGGCTCTTTGATAATTGCTTTGGGCGAAAGCCCGCGAAACAACCGACAAATCAATCTCTAACCCACATAATATGGGCCATTTTCATTGCAAATTGAATATTAACCGGGAAATCTGTCACTTTTAAATCCCCGGGGAGTACTTTTATCCCTTTATATCGTCATTTGAATAAAAGCCGTGCATCTATAGATGTGCTCCGAAGTGACTCACGTTCGAGTGCACTTGATTGAGATGATTTCCTGAATTATAGAAATGTTAGGGCATGTTTCAAGTTATATAAGATTCTATTTTTCAATATCAAGATTGCTTTTTCAGTTTTCAATAAAATATTTTATATTTTTAATGCAACTTTTTTTTATTCTAAATTTATATCATTACATTTTCATTTCAAATACAGATTTCATTCAAGAATTTTGTATAACTTAAAACAGATAATGCTTCGAATCTTGTTTGTAAATGGGTCGACTAGTCTCAGGTTAATAGCAACTATAATCTTAACGGTTAAAATCTCATCCTTAGTCTATTTTAACAACCTCAGCCGAAACGTTAACCCATCCATCAAACTCAAGGGGGGATGATAGCAGCTTTGAGTGGCATAGAAGCATCAAGCAATCGAGTGGTTGAAATTACATGACCGTTTGATCGAAAATGAAATTCAACAGAGTATTATATTTGTTTTAAAAAATGATATATAAAGGGTGTGTTTCGCAAATAAGAAAAAAATGTGATGAAACTTTTCAATTTAAAATTTTTCACTCTCCCTGATTATCATATCTTTTAATCATTTTTTCACATTTTCTTATATAATTATTTTATTTTTCACTCATTTTTCCACAACTATCTAAATAACTAACCTATTTATTTTAAATTTATTTTCTTTACTACTGATTATTATTCCCACCATATCATATTATTTTCTTTCAATTTAATCATTTTTATACAATTTTTTTTTTCATTTATGAGTTTTCATTTAAAAATTTTATAAATTACCAAACAAACAATAGTTACGAACAGCCTGGCAGTGCGGGTGGAAAGCACGCGTGGGAAGGAGATTGACACTGCTCTTTTCAAACCCCCGCATCCGTACTGTTCCCATGCCGAAGACAGGAAGGTTTTAATAACGTCCGATGGGCCCCGCACTCGATGCTCCCTACCTGCCCAGTGCCAAGTGCAACTGTCTTTGGTGCCCCGTGCAATTCAAGTCAAAGATGTCCATTTCGCCACGTGTGCACGCGAGCGTGCTGAACAACACAGTGTGCTTTTACAGAAAATATGAGGGAAAAAAAAGAAAGAAAAACTAATTTTTGGACATTCCTTCCCTTTTTAAAGAAACATGCGGCTGTTCGGTATCTCGATCTGAGCCGTCAAATTGACCGCCGATCCCAACGATCAGGATTTCCCCATGCTTCTATCGTAGCAATTTTAAGATTATAAAGGGGCCAATTTGTATCATATATTGTTTAACCTACTAAATGTTTTATGTAATTAAACAAATGCAAACGAAATTCTGGGTCGCGTGTAATAAGCAGCTGATCTCACCTCTTTGCCTAATTCCTAGCTTAATCTATTCACATTGACACCACTTTTTAAATTTTAATTATCTTAATTAAATGTTTAGCCATTCCGCTTTTGGAAAGAAATTTTTACTGGACGGATGGATTTTTTTTATTAAAGAAAAAAGAATTGAATTTGTTCTCGTCAGGCCTTTGATTGAGATAGTTTTTGAAGTATCATTAAAAATAATCGGCATCGGGTATGTATTAACATGTGCATCGTTGTTGTGAAAGTCTCAACCCGTTTTGGAAGTTTCTCATACGCAGATTATGGCAGGTACCACAGTTGCTGGCGGCTAGCGAGGGTTGGGGTTTGAACTAACCCTGGTCAGGTTGAGGCCCTGGGGGAACGGCGAAATCGGAGGAGGGCATATTGTGGGGGCCCTAGCTGCAAGTCTGCAACCGTGAAAGCAGAGGCTGGCGGCAGAAAATTTCTCACATGGCATGCATGGGCATGGGTGGAATAGATGTCTCATGATGCGATGACAATGGTGATGATGCTGCTGCTCATGCATTTCATTGCCATCTCTCGCACATTCATTCGGCACATGCTGACTTGTTCCCTGATGCGCCGGCAGCGCCCTCACTGCGCTTCGTCGGCCATGCCATCCATGATCCATGTGATCCAGATCTGTTGCGTGCGGACCACGTCAACCACACAAGCCCATCACCATCGTTTTAACGATGGCCTCTGACTTTCATCTTATCGTCATCGTGACTCTTGTCCCGGAAACCACCGGCAGCACGATGCCGGTGTGCCACGCCACGCGTGCAGACCTGCCGAGTCCGAAGTGCTGATTGGTTGCACGATCTCAGCTGCGAGCTCGTCGATACAAGAAGAAACCACCACACATGCGGAATAGGTGCATGTGCGTACGTCTGAGAAATTGCCTCGTCGTCTTCGAGTGCTTCCATTGACTCGGGTGAAGTGGTGGAGATTTGCATATCACCATCACATGCCTGGCTTCATGAATCCGATTTGTCGAGGAGGGGCGGATAGGCAGGTCCAAAATTCATCGGTGGGGGGTGTTTGACCCGAGGAAAGCAAAAACCATGAGAATTAAGTAAGAATGAGAAACCATTTGGCTACTCCTTTTCAAGCCATCATTAGTTTTGGCAATTTGGTGGTCCACGTAGGAAATGGGCAAACTAAGTGGACATGCATGAGGTACGAGTTCTTAATGAGCCCTTAATATAAATGGCTAAATTAGGAATTAAAATCAACCGACGAGAGTTATAAAAATATCCTCGAGTGGAACATAATTCTGCAAAAACAATTTTTCGTCGAATTAAATATCATCATGGTACGAAGACGCGGCTAATGCATCCACGGTCTTCGGTTCGAAGGGCAGCGTGAGCATGTATTGCTGCTGCAGTTGTGGCATTATGTGTGGTGATGTTATTTCTCTCCGTTTTGCGAGAGCGTCTACCACTGTTCACCAACCGAAGTATTTGTATGATTGTTGTCAAGAAAATTGTAAGAACATCTTAAAGCTTACTTATGATATCAGTTAAAAACTTAAAATGAGTGTAATATATGCCCACTCATCAAAAAAATACATATCATCTTACAATTCGTGCCCAATTCACCTAATATTTTTCCTCCCCTCATAGTAACCAAAGTTATTCAAATGGTAAACACAAAAATACTCAATGAAGAATGAAACACCTACATCCTGATATATAAAAAAAAAAATTAAAAAGAGTAAAAATGTCTTCCATTCTTACACACATTATTTATTAATTTCATTATTATTTGTTTATTTTCATAATTTTTTAATCTTCAATATGTAACCATTTTACTTTTCTCGTCTTATGTAATTTCTTATTTCATGATGCATAACAATTCTCATTAACATTTCAATTCATTGCTAATTCCCAACTGCCCTTATGGTTTTGGTTTGAATCGATGCTACTTTTTTTATTGGGTATACATATATTACATCTTAATTCATCTGGCAATTAAGTCATGAGATAATTCTTCAAGTGTCGATAAGGAGACCACAAGCAATATTATTAGGGAAAACTACATGCTCCCAAATATTAAAGAAGAGACTACGAACTTCCAAATATTAAAAAGGGAGATAAAGCTTCTATATCAGGTTTGAACCTAGGTCACTAGCCTAAGAAGACTTGTCTTCTACCACATGCGCTAGTAATAAGTGGTTAAACTAATGCTACTTAATTGCCACCTTTTCGATCTCCTCTTAAGTTAGCTTGTATTAATTCAAAGATTAATTAATTAAAACAACTAGAATTTAAATCACAAATATTTGCTTTGCATTCTATTTTTTAAAGTCTAGGCTTCACTTCTATAAAACTCCTTTTTTATGTAAACTCTTCGTTTTTAATATCCTGATGATTGAAGAAAAATCTACTTGATCCATTATTTTAACATCATTTATATTTTCATATAAACACTTTCGTTTATTTAATATCATTATATATGGAGCTCATTTATAAATACGTAAGCTCAATGTATTAAAATGATTTAATACTAAATATCAATTTTTAAGTGGTATTTTTAACCTTTAAACTATTTAAAATATTACTACTATGTGGATAAATGATTATGTAAAGTATTAGTATATTTCAATACATACGTGAATAGATAGAAGTATTTTTTATCTATTTTTGAGTAAATGTAACTCATGCACATATTTAATTTAAACGAGACTTGGTCTTCTAACTAAATAAATGAGATTGAATATAATAAATAAAATGGATTTTATATCAATTAATAATCTTTTAAAAATAAAGAAAATTATATAAAACCACTTAAATCTAATTCGGTTACATATAAGCGAAGCCCTAGAAGCACGGGTATCATCCAATCCGTCAATTAGTTCGGACATGAGATTGATTAAACGGACGACATGACGTTTCCGGTGCTTTGTATAATTGGACGTAAGTGCAGATTCAATGGATAATATTATCCGTTATTCATTACGCTGGATCCAGCCATTTCCATGAGCCATGCTTCTATGAAATTCCTATTGTGCCTAACTTTTTCGTTTTTAATATCTTTATGGTTGATTGAAAATTTATTTTATTTATTTTGTTTAGTATCATTTATTTTATTACGAAAACTTTTATTTGTGTAATATTATTGTCCACAGGCCCCATATATAAATATATAAAATTAATATAATAAAATTATTTAATGCTAAATAACAATTCTAAAGTAGTATTTTCAACATCTAAATTATATAAAATATAATTACTATGTGAATAAAATATTCTATAAAGTATTATTATATTATAACATATATGTGGCTAGATCTAATTATTTCTCTTAATTTACAAACAAATATATATTTTTTAAGAAAATATGGACCCTGCATATTTGATCTGTGCGAATATAATAATATATTAGATTTTACATTGGTTATTAATGTATTAAAAAGGAAGATACTTATACAGAACTGCTTCTATCTATATCATTATAATATGCAAATAAATAATTGTACCTGTTTTTGAAAAAAGGTATTTAAATATTTTTTTGCAGTAAACAAAATATGAATTTACCGAATTTTTCAAAACCCCGTAATTTTAAAATATAAAATATTGGAGTTTATGCAAAAACATAATTCAAAATAAATGCAAACGAACTAACAGGATTTATGTACTGACCCAAACCGTTACTGATGACAATAGTGACATGTATTTGCAAATATTATGTAAAAGATAAGCAGCATAAATATCTTCTTTTCCCTCTCCAAAGTGCACTTAAGCTTAATGCATTCGGGTGCAAATACTTATTTTTTAATTTTTTAAAAATATTTTACGCGACTGTTAATTTAAGTGTGTTTAACATGCGTATCAATTTTTACCATTTTTCTATATTTATTTATATTTTTTGGATTTTTAAAATTGATATAATAATTTTAAATTACTAAAATTTCAAAAAATAACCATAAATCTCCAAAAATAATAAAAATTAATACACATGTTAAATATACTTAGATTACCAGTTGTGTAAAAAAAAAATTAAAAATAGATTAAATGCACCAAGGTGCATCTAGCTTAGGTGTACTTAGGTGCATAGAATCGTTACTCTCCAAAGTGACATTTATTTCTGGGTAATTAAAAGTATAACTCTTTCTTAAAAGAAAGAGACTGTAAATCAAATCCGGTTTAGTTCAAATTGGGATCGGTCCAAGTCTAATTAATGCTCCTTTCAAGTATTTCAATTCAATGTTAAGTATTAATTCATTTTTTTTTTCTAAATGGATCAAGCTATTGCTTCAACATGCAATGAAACAGACTGACGAGGACAGATTGTTGTGTATTATAAAATTTAAAAAAAAATTATAATGAGAAAGAAAAAATAGTATTTTAAGCGAAAAAAGTAAAAGTTATTTACATATAAAAGAATTAGAACAGGCCCAGAGCAGAGCTAGCCAACACTGACTAAGATGTAATTAGAGATAAGCTTGACATCTACATCTAAATCTATCATCCTGTATGAAATTATGAACATATGGCGTGTCCATGGATGGGCCACTAAAACTTTGTGCATGCATGCAACTAGCCTGTCGGGCTTCCCTAGTGGTCTGTGCAATTTCAACCATCCACACCTCCCTAATTTATTTCATTCGATTAAGGTGCCAACAAACCCGTACACGTCCCCATTTCATTCAATGCTCTGACCGTTCATCCCTAGCTACTGGAGACAGAAATCAAGGGCCTAGCTAAAATATATTATTAGAGGGGCTTCGCTTTTATTTATACAATTACATTAAAGCAATTCCATGTAATCCTTTCAAATTTTAAGATGTTGATTATTGGTACAAAGTTTAATTTATTTATTATATTTAACATCATTTATTTAAATACAAAATTAAGTTTCATCTAAATTAATAAGCATATAGCCCATATTTACTCAAAAATCATGTGTAAATAAAGGAAAATATTTAGATTCATTCACGTATATGTTAGAATATAACAATACTTTATAAAATCACTTATCCACGTACTAGTGATATTTTATATGGTTTGGACATTAAAAAAATATTATTTAAAATTTAATATTTAATATTAAATTATTTTTTCATGTTAATTTTACGTATTTATAGATGTGACCCATATACAATGATAATAAACAAATAAAAGAGTTTTCATAATAACAAAAATTATATTAAATATAATAGATGAAGCGAATTTTTCTTCAACTATCAATATATTAAAATGAAGGAAATTAAATGTAAATGAGATTTCATAGGGACATTCGCGTTTATTCCAACAAGCCACGCCAGGTTTCATGCAAACCAAGCACATCTATCTAATCTCCGAAGCAAAATCATGCATGCTGCATTTGGCTGTCCAAATTGCAATCGAGTACCACATCCAATGATGGTAGTGGCGGAGATGATGTTTCGAAGCGAATCGAGTTGAGGAAATTGAAATTATGGCCTGTGGGCTTCACGTCCAACATCTATTAATTGAACAGATTTCCAAAAAGAAGTTCAACCCTCATTATGGCGATGGGAATGTTTGACCTCTCAGCTGTCCAATTTATATATGTTCATATATTGAATTCCGTGCTTGTTCGTGCATGGTTTTAATTAATAAGAGTGCGATCCATTTGTGTTTAGTCTCCCTTCTCTAGTTCTATGTAACATGAAAGCCATTTCATTGTAACCTGATTCATTTTTTTCATCTTAATAAACAACGGTAAATTCAATTCATCTATTGCATTATATTATATTATGGCATCACCACATTTGTCTAACAAATAACGACCAAGTTTCGTTTAAATTAAAGATTTACATGGGCCGCGATTAATTTAAAATATATTTTTGCATGTAAATTATGGAAAAATTACTTAGATTGATTCATACATTCATTAAAATATAACAACACTCTCTATGTAGGATTATTTATACACATAATAATAATAATCTTTTAAATGATTTAGACATTGAAAATACAAATTTAAAATAAGTATTTACTATCAAATCATTTTATGATGTTGATTTTATACATTTTTAAACAAGATGCATGCAGCTGATACTTAGACATTTGATGGAATTTACATAATAATATAGATGATGTCAAATATAATGTATGAATTAGATTCTACATTAAACATTAAGGTGGAAAAAATAAATTCCATTAGAAGCGATATCTTATAGAAGCGGAACTCTTTATGTTTTGCATCAAATATAAGCGTACATGTTTGATCCTCGAATATCAGCTGTATTGATGGGTTGGCATGCAACTGGCCATGAAGGATATTTTCCAAATTAATAATTAAGAAAGAGACCGAGATAAAAAAAAAAAAATTTAAATAGGGTTGGGCGATCAGGATCACGGGTTTACAAGTTTAGTTGCACTTCTTAAATTAACAAATATTTCATTAGGGTGGGCCAATAAGATGAGGATTATGATTATATCAGAATGTTTTCCATCAAATATCGGTTTCAATCATTTGTTTGGAGGTTGTTTTTATAAATACAGGCTTTAGTTCGATTACTCGTATATCAAACTTGCAACCACTTATTTAATAAAGATTATTATATGTAAAAAACTTCTTATGCTCCAATAAAATTTTAAAATTAGTTTGCAGCTCAAGGATGCATTTTAAATAGTTTTCTCATTTAAAACGATAGTCCACTTAAATTTTCATTAGGATTAATTTTCTTTGAATATTGGGGTGGGAAAAGGTGAACAAATGAAAGTTGGGTGTTTATTAATACTTAAAACTTTTAAATTTAAAACTTTTTACTTTTTACAATACTATATTTTAAATTAATTTTCACTTTTTTCTACATAGTTATCATACTTTCTAATTATTTCTATATAACTAACCGGGCATCTCACCTATCTATTTTAACATTATTATTTTTACCTCTCATTGTTACCCCTATTATCATATTATTTTCTTCAATTTTTACACTAAAAATTTTTCATCAAAAATATTACTATTTCTTAAACATACCCAAAATCATAAAAAAAAAATTAAAAATGAGAAAGTAATGTGATAGAATAAGATAATTTTGAATTTGAGAATAAAGATAAAATAAAATAAATTAGATAATTGTGTGTAAATATATGAAAATTATTAGAAAATAAAAATAAAAATAATTAAAATATAACAATTAAGTAGTTAAGAGAGAAAATTATATCAATAGTTACCCAAAAACAAGTGATTTTTTCACGTTTTACTAAATGCCACGCCAGCATAAGTGCGTAGTTCTCATTTAACACGTGGATTGCAGAACTGATGGAAGCGCTTGATTCGGAATGTGGGCTATAAATTAGGGAATTGCAAGCTTCACATACGTGTGCTGATTACAGGACACATGCCATGATGGATATTTCTTGTGCGGCCCAGATATTTCACACGTGTGTCTCGGTCCCGATGTGAAAGTTGAATCTCGATAAAAAGAGAACCTGAATGGGATTTAGCCTCCGTTTTCCCCATACGCATCCATCCAACCATCCAAATCTTTTGAAACGCCCGTTGAATAGACTAACGTCCCTTGTCAGAGGCAGGAAATGATATTTTTAATTAAAAAATCCAAAATTCTATAAAATTTCCATTACAACGTTGGGTTTTCCTCATTTGTCGAATGCTCATAGTTGGAATGGTTGGGATGGCTGTTATCAGTCAATAGCAAGTAATGACGCCAGGATGTTAAGTTCCACGTCTCACCCAGCCACTTTGGGTTTTCATTCAAATGCTTTCTCCTTTTTTTCTCTTCAACAATTGGGGAAGCCCGTAAATGATAAAACTATCTGTCATTTTTTTTTTTTTGAGAACCCAAAAAAATGACATTTCATTTGATGGAAAAAAGGAGAAAAATCTCAAAAGATATAACAAGTATGATAAATCTTTTTTTTTTTTTTTTTTTTTGGGGGGGGGGGGATAGTTCGTGTATCTCTTTGCTGTTTACTATCACATACATTTTCGCTTTGGGTATGACTTGAATTGTGTATAGACTTAGGCGCATCACAGTTACTGAAAAAGGTTTTGGGCATCTCACACGGTCCACACACAATTGAACATGTATTTAATTTTCTAATCCTACATGGACTTGGTTAACATGAATTTAATTTTCTAATCCTAAATGGATTTGGTTTATATAAATTTGTCAACTGTATATTATAAATAGAGGATTTATTTTAGGATTTGATGCGAGCATTTTTTTGGCTTTCTTGTATTCTCCTAATGTAAGATTTGATTTTTCAACCAAAAAACAGTTAGTCGGTTTGTGAGTCGGTTTTGTTAGAATTCTACGTATAATTGGTTTGATGTAGGATTTTTTGCTTCATTCGTGCAGTTTTTCCTTTTTCGTATTGAATAATTTTTATGTAATTGTGAAAGTTTTAAGTGTAAAAGTTTTTTGATTGAAAGAAAATTACGTGAAATTGTAAGAATAATGATGAAGAGTAAGGAGAATAAAATTAAAATATATAAGTTAGTTGTATAAATAGTTGTGTATAAATGATTGAAAAGTAAAGTAGTTATATAAGAAAATGTAAAAAAATAATTAAAATAAGATATTTATAGAGAGTGAAAAGTTTTAATTGAAAAATTTTAGTTTGATATTTTTATTTATTGCCAAACACCACCCAAATCTGTATTTATTTTATTCCACTTTCTTTTATTTTTTTGCATTGTTTCGTTAACTTGTAGGATCTTACCTAAGAAGTGTACAATGCACACCAAGTTTATTATAAGCCTTTTTTAAAATTTTATATCAACTTAATGTATTTAGTTTATATATCAAAATTTATCATTTCTATTTAGATGTTTTATGATCTTAAGATCTATAATTTTCACCTCATTTAACATTAAAGGGGGCGAAAACTGACACTTGGGAAATTCTATAAAATATATCAATACAACAACAGTAACAGCTAGCATATATAAAGTTTATATATGACTCCATGCAACAATAAAAAGAAAAATAAAAATAAGAAAACTCAAAGTACATTGTCGCCGAGTCCATAGGTATATATTTAATCATTACCTTGTTTCACTCACAGCATTACTGCTTCCGTTTTTTAAAAAATAAATAAATGAAAATGTGACTAGTGCCTTTAGTCTAGTGAAGTCAAGCCGTGAAAAGCATTTTTTCCTTTTATGGAAAAACTATGAAATGCTCTGATACGCTTAGTTTAGAATCGAATCTCATATGTCTAAAGTTTTTGGAGATTTACAAGTGAGTCTCATGTTAAATTTAATGTGATGTGTTTTTAAACCATGCGGTTGAGCTAACAAGCTAAAGTAGGCAATATCACACTATAAGACTCATAATATATAGGTCTAATGGTCGTTATTATGAATCTATATTTTTCTGCGCATTAAGCCTAATCATCGCTTTTTTGAATATGTGTATCACAAGTGGAGGTCATATCAAAGCGGAGAGTCATGGTTCAATGACGAATCAAACAAAAGCTAGTAGGCTCGTAATAACCCATAACTAAATTCCACATAGAAAATGAGAGAGTTCTTGAAGATTTATAAGTAGGTCTCAGATTAAACTTCGTATGAATTTTTTTAAAACTACGTTACTAAGCTATCAGGCCAAAGCAAGCAATATCATACTATAAAGTCCATAGCTCACAAGCTCAATAGTCACTTTTCACTTCACCTCCACAGGCATATAATTTGGGGATGCTGATTGTGGTGACAGATGTACTAAGCCCTCCAGGTCATGTGTACATGAAAATATTTTTATATGTTTTGTTTCTTATGGATGCGTCAACTGTCACCTTGTGAAATTTGATAATTTCTTAAATATATTTATAATTTTTTATTCTCAAAAATTGACAAAATAGGTATAAATATGTGTGCAAGGCCAACACACGTATCCATGCTTAGTTTTTGAAAACAAATAGCATTTTTGCATGTTTGCCTACAAAATTTGACCCATATTGCATTTATGTTCATAAGTTTGCAGAAATTACAAGTATATCTATAAAATTTGTATGAAATTACAAATATGCCCCATCCATCATAATACCGTTAGAATTTTATATAAAATAACAAAAAACTCTTATGAAATTGTAAAGTATATCTCTTAATTTAAAATGACATGTTTGTCGAATTACAAAAAAAAAAAAACTAACAACATTGTGATAGAAGGTGCATTCTTATCATTTTATAAAATTTTGTAGGAATATTTGCAATTTTAGCAAACTTAATAGCACAGTTACAATATTAGTCAAATTTTGTAGGCAAAACTGCAAAATTCCAAAATAAAAATTAGTAAATAGATTCAAAATCACCATATTTCACATGATAAAATATTTAGATGAAGCCACGTATATATATATAAAAAAATTTTAAGGTCCTCCCGCGACCGTATAAGAAATTGATCCTATAATATAAGCATTAGAAATATTATTCTGAGATCGGGTGATTGGTATCGGCCGCTAATTTCTAATTTCCAGCTTACCTAATCATGTTTGGCAGTGAACTGTGTCTTATTATTTTTATTGGAAAGGCAGTTATTTGTTACTCGGCATCAGCATCGTAGTTGATACGCGATTTCCTAGACTGCAAGCGAAATTCTGCGATACGGATTCGCGGAGGTGGCGGACACGACGCCCTCGCTGTCGTCGCACGCTTGTCGTACGCCAAAGACAGGCTATCGAGCCGCCTCGGCAGCCTCTCCATAGATCGCGGGTCCATCCAAGCCGAACCACAGCCGTCCATCGGTCCTCTCATCGACGTCCTCCTTCGGTCCTTCCTCTACGAGTCCAGCTGAAAATTCCTCCATCCTCCTGCGCGAAGACGGAAACGCATGCGCTGCCAAGCACCCACGCGACGTGACGTGACGTATGATGACGCGGTGAGTGATGATGAGCCATGCCATGGGGTTCGCGACTCTCCATCCATGCATGCGCGCGAAGCCGACTGGAGCGCATGAGCATGGAAATGATGGCCGTCCCACCACTTTTCTCTATTAATTAATTTTAATGGAGGAGGCCGATGTGAGAGAGAGATGGTGTGATATGATGGAATATCGGTGAAGGGTGTCCCGCGCTCCACCGGCAACAGACTCTCTTTCCTGCTTTCTTGTCCCCCCAAAGTCGCTTCCCATGTTTTCCTCTTGTCCCCCTACTCATGCTCTCCCCATAAATGCCTCTACCGTGACACCAAAGTCTCCTCATTTTACCAAACTGCCCTCCTGCGTATCGACGGGCCTGCGTTTCCCCACTCGTCTGTTCCCTCCGCACGAATGGCGAAAGTCCACCAAGTTTTCCTCGTTATCATCCTGACCGTTGAAATTATTCGTTTTCATTTGACAGACGGTCCAGATCTTCCGTGACAAACAAATTACGTAAGACGACCCCGATGCAGAAGATGATCTGAAATTTGGCGCATGATTGGGTGGCTTTTTTTTTTTTTTGCCTGGAAAGGTAAAGCCTCGGCGCGCTGCGGGAAGTGGGAAGGGAATCTCGCAACTAATGATCGATGGGGTTTGTTTAATGGCTTAATTATCCTTCAATTTTCTGCATTAACTCGTGTACGAGGCAACACACGCTTCCGGATTATCAAGTGCTTTTTTTCGTAAAATTGGGCCCTTTACTCGGCGGGGTTGGGGCATTCAACGGTGGAGCTTCGGACATGTCGCCCTCCGGACCACGTGTTGCTTATCTGAGCTTTGCATCCAACTTCCAAACGCTGCTTTTAGACATCCCTTTCCGGCCGATCTTCCTCTATTCCCCCCAAAAGTGGGCCACGGCCTACCACCTCACCTGGCCTTTGGCACAATTCCTAGCCGTCCGTTTGTTCTGCATCCTGGCTTACAGACATTCGGGCTTCGCACGTGCGTAGCGACCCTGGCCGAATCATTCTCGTCGTTGATTTGGACCGTCCATTCCTAGCCCCACCACACGTGTGGGATCCCGAAATTCCCCTCTCTCAGAAGCCCTTTTGAGCGGGGTGGCGTATACAAAGAAAATCTACATATTTACTTCATTAATATATGGGAAACAGATTCATTATAAAAGATAATTCGTGGATTTTCTTTGTATTTGTGGAGGTTTAATCACATTCAACCTATGTACAATGGGCTCGTGTACTGTTCGAAAGTTTTGAGGAGCTTGAACAGAATGTCAATTGGATACAATTTTTAATTTGCAAAAATATTTCCTCATTATTAGTACACTTCTTTATTTCTTCTCTTCCCGTTCAATCTTGCTATTTTATCCATATTCCATTCAAGCCTCTTATATATTATGGAACACTCACCTAGTTTTTCGGATGATCTACTCCATTGATTATGCTTGATCATAATCTTATAATTGTAGCCTTTGATCTAGATGAAAAGATGAGCTATCCACCTTTAGGAATAGTACATGTTATCCATGTAAACTAATTAACCATACCCAAGTAAGCAAGTTGGCCGCATGCTTGTACTTAACCTCCTTAATTGAGGTACACATAATTAGCAAAACTTATTAATAGGCAGTAATCCAATTGCATATTTAGTTTGGTGGAGGTAAATTTACGTTATGAGACATCCTCTTATTAAGTTAAGATTAAAATTATGTAAAATTTATCTTTGATCTTTACACTTAATATCTAGAACGTCCTATCCACTCAAGGGCTCTCATTTTAAAAGGTCCATTAAATATAAATTTTTTTAAATGGCTCACGGCTGAAAATACAGTAATGTTTCAATGCATTATGGTGTAGAATTCCTTTTTAAATTTTTTTGAAATAAAATTATTAACTTAGGTGTATTTAACTCATGCGTTAAATTTTACCATTTTTAGATATAGAGATATATTTTTTATTTTTTAAAACAAGGGTATTTTATTTATTTAAAAACTTCTTCAATTTAAAAAAATAAAAATATATACACATCTTCAAAAATGGTAAAATTCAATTTATAGATTAAATGTACTTAGATTAATAGTTTTATTACAAAATTTTAAAATAGAGTTTTGCACCCTGATGCATTGAAACATTACTCTTGAAAATAAAGCATTTTATTTCCTACAAGCCATATGATCATTCACTCCTCTGAGGCATTCAACATTTGTAATACACATTGCATCCTCCATTGCCTATCATATGGACATATAATTCTTCATTGGCACTTCTTTACTACCTTCTCTATGTCGTGTTGTCATGCATGCATTGCCGCTACTATATGTCATTCTATATTCTACATTACTAGCTAGGCCTCACCTTTTGAGTTGCTACTGTTGATAATGGACTAATGTCTTTTTTAAGTCATTCTCGCCATCAATGGGATAACATCCCCTCCAAGACATTGCTACCACAATTGGAGTAACATTCTCTTCAAGTTATTACGACAACGGGTATATTTATATTAACAACAAATTCAATACAAGGAGATGAATTTAATGCTTTCTACGAAAGTGATGATTTCATCCCTCCTTGATGCAGTGATCAACGAACATCGACTCCCAAGTTGATGTATAATGAGTCGACATCCTTCTTATTGCCTCGATAATCTTTGCCTTAGATTTACTTTACATAACCTCTTTGTAAGTCATCGTCTCTCCGTTGCATAGTCCTTTACAAACCATGGCATAAGCATCCTTTTGATCCCACCTTACTCTTACTTTAGCACGCAACTTAAGTTGCAGACTAATTTTATCATATTTTCTCTGTTTACATTTTGTCATCTTGGCTAGGAGATTAATTTATTTCTAATGAAAATTTTTCTCATGGAGTATATCAAAATTATAATGTTGAATCTATTTGCTCTTGTCATGTAATATTAGATATAAAATCATAACTTTTCATGGCTCAATTTTACATCAGTTCCTCCACATATTCACATTAACGACACATCACACCTTACATTGCATGGATTATCGTATCCAAACTATTTTCTTAGTTTTAGAAAATATTTAACATTAGTTGGATGTCGCTACCGACCCACCACTGTTGTTGTCTAACTTACTTCTAAAGTTAATATTACTTAATTTGTCCCAAAGCTTCTCTTACCATCGTTGTTGTCTTGCTTTCCCTCGATGTTAATTTCATACCGCCATTGCATATAGCTGCCGCTCAACTTGTCCTAGAGGTTACTTTCATACTGCCACTATGTAACTTATCTCTAAGATTACGATTACCATTACTATTGCTTCACTTATTCTAAGGTTACTTTCGCAATCATTATTATTTGTCTACAATGCTACTTTTCACTACCTTTGTTAGTTAGTTTGTCTTTGGGGCACTTTCAATCCTTTTACAATATACGACACATATATTCATGTTTTGCTATCACTTTTATGAAACCCCTTTTATATATAATATTTTTTTATTTTTAATGAATCGGTAGTTGATAGAATATCCACTTCGTCTGTTGTATTAACATAATTTACAATATTTTAGAAATTCTTTTATTTGCCCAACATCATTATGTATGGACTCTATTAAAAATCAACGTAATAAAATGTTTAATATTAAATATCAATTTTAAAATTTTATTTTCAACATATAAGTCATTTAAAATATCATTTATATACAGATAAATTATTTTATAAAGTATTGTTATATTTTAATGCACATGTAAACAGATATAAGCGTTTTTCAGGATTTATACATGAATAAATATAATTTTTAACAAATGCGATCCATAAAATACTTGATTACCATGAAATTTGGTCTTTTAGAAAAAATAAATGATGTTAAGTATAATGAATGGATTAAATTGTTCATCAAATATTAAAAATCTTAAAAATTAAGAGTTGTACGACTCTCCTCTTCTATATAATTTGGTTACATAGAGGCGGAACTATTTATTTGAAAATTAATTTTTAAAAATAACAATAAAAATAAAATAAAATCATAAATTTTCAATTTCCGCAAGGATGAAATACCTCGATGGAGCTCGTATATTTGTAAAAAAACAAAAACTAAAACATTTTATTTACAGCCGCCCCTTTTTGGGCGACTGTATAAGATAGTTCGCCTTCAAATATCAAACATCAGGAAATGTCATATAAGTTCATGATTATATGATGAGTTAATATAAAATTTTGTATCGCATGAAGGGCAAAAAAAAAAAAAAAAAAAAAAGCAGACAGTGTCCATGCAAACTTCTCCTTGAAATGTGGCACAGAAAACCAAACGAGTGCGCGCCCGCTCATCAATACCGGCCTTAATACTTGAAAGGGAAATTGAATGAAGGGTCAGGATCACGGGCTGCTGAGCCCATCACGATCATGAGATTGGCAGAGGACGGCGTCAGCGTCCCTACAAGGCCTCGTCAGGAGCCGATGGAAATTCCCTCGTGAAGGAAAGCAATCTTTACCACCCTGCGCTTTCCACTTTCCGCAAAATCCATTTTATAACTTGTAATAATAATGGCAGACAGATATTTTATCTTGGAGCACGAAGTGGATAGACGGCCACGATCGAGGCAACTGACGAATCCACACCCTCCGTCTCCTTCATGCATCGATCAGCGTGGTATAAAACTCAGTTGTCTGAATTTCAGATAGAATTTCTGAGAAAGGATTTTGTATTTTCTGCCTCTCTCTCTCTCTCTCTCGCGCGCGCGCGTTCCTGTGGAGGATTTCGAACAAGTGCGCTGCTGTGAAATGGATGGTCCTTAGAGTTTTCCGCTTTCGAAATCTCACTGCATCATCAACCGTTTGGATTTGGTACTCATAGAGGCTGCTGCTATAGCTGATCTCTTCTGAAATCGCACAGGTGAGTTCAAGGATCTTGAGCTTTTGCTTCGTTTCTACTCTTTTCGTTCTGTGATCCCGAGCGGATATTGGTCGAGTCCAATTTTTTATTTTTAAAAATCTTTTTTAACGGTTTTTCTGCGTCTGTTCTAGATTAACGTAACAAAACTTCCATTTCCCCCAAATACTGTAAATAGTGCATTTTCCATTTGCTTGCAGTGAATCTGCTCAGTTTTTTTTTTCCTTCTTTTTTTTTTTCGGGGGTGTGGGGGTGGTGGTGGTGGTGGTGGGGGTGTTGGTTCTGGTTTTCTTGTTTCTCTGTTCATGTTCGAATCGATTTTGATGTTGATTCATTATTAATTTTTTTAAAAAATTTATTTTTCGCTTTTTCTTTCCCTGCTTCTGCTCGAGATCAAGTCGCTGAAATTTGATTCCCCAAAATCTCCTCCTTTGTGGTTTTGTTCTACCATTTCTCTTTCCTGACTCTGAATCTCGCCTTTTGTTTCGTTCTTTTAGATGCGATTTCTGCAGCATTTCAGCGTTTTTTTTTTAAAAAAAAAAATTTCCCGTCCGGGAATTTTATGCGATCTTTTGCTCGGGCTCGGTATTTCCCTCTTGTTGTCTCTCTCCTTTTCTCTGTCCTAACCTTGTTTTCCTCTGAAACTTGTTGTTTTTTAATTAATGCTGAACTTTATGCACCGTTTTTGTTCTATTGAAGCATTTATCTTCCGATGTTTCCTTTCTCTGCGGTTGCTTCTTCATTCGTCCTCTAACTCGTTCAGCGCCGCACTATATAGTTTCTCCATTCCCCACAAAAATTCTTTTTGATATTCCTCTGATTTCAATATATACTAGAGTCGTATTGGCTTGTGCTTAAATCTGTCCTTTTGCTTCATTTGATGCAAATATCAGTACAACCGCGTTGAACCCTTTCTACTGATGATTTTCCTTGAAATTGTCACATTTTCTTGCTTTCCCGTTGCTTCCATTCAATTGAAAATCGTCAAATTGCGTGAGGTCTCCTGTTTTCTCATCCTCGAAACTGTTTGTTTGTGTAGCTGGTATCTCCCCTCGTCTGTATATTACGTGGTTCGATTCTGTTGGAGGAATAAGTGCGATTCCGCCCACAGCTATTTTGCTGGTTTTCCTGATTTAGATCGACTTTTGTTGTTGAGAACAGTTTGATGTGCGCGGTTAAGTTCTAGTTGTCCCGCTTTTCTTGATTGCAAGACCATTGCAACTCCAATATCTGCCCTCGTATTCATTTGTTTTATGTCCGGGGGCATGTGGAGATCTTCCATTTCGGTAGGGTTTTGGATGCGCCCATTTTAGGGTATCAGCAAACGGAAGCTTCGATCTGATTTGATATTTGAATAATCAGCTGCTTTACAATCCTTTGTTGTTTAGCATTTGTGCGGCTGGTTCTCTTTACTTCTAGGTATCCTTTGGGTCCAATTTGGATGCCTGAGACGAATTTTGATAGAACTTCAGGTCAGCAGATGCTTTCGAAAGTCTTATTACAATCTCAATTTTTTACTTTCATTTTATTCTTTGAGTACTTAATAATCAGCCCCCTTTGCAAGCACTCTTTTGCTAATTGTTGATGACCATGGCATTTATGTAGACGAGTTGCTGATTGCAGTAATGGAAGGGGGAGGAATCTTCAGCCAGACTTGTTACTTTACAGTATACAACTTAAAATGGAAATTAGGGGTTCTCGGATGCCTTATTCTGTTTCATGTAATTATGTATGTGCAAAGATTTTTATATGACTTCCTTCTGAAAGCAGGTCACAGGGAAATCTTGACTGAAGTATTTGCAAGCCAATGTCTCCGCCACTTGCAATTGTGGAGGAGGAAGGGAGCAATGCATCCATTGAAGCTTCTTCAGGCTCTACAGACAGCACTTGCCAAAATAGTGTAGGACTGAAGGAGCAAAATTACATGGGGTTTTCCGACTCTTCTTCAGTGGATAGCTCAGTGGTCTCCAGCTTGTCTCAGGAGAAGGACACCAGCCTAAACCTGAAGGCGACTGAGCTGAGACTGGGGCTTCCTGGATCTCAGTCTCCAGTTAGGGAGCCAGAGCTGTGTCTGTTGAGCTCGACAAAACTAGATGAGAAACCACTCTTTCCTTTGCATCCATCTAAGGATGGCATCTTCTCGATGTTACCCAAGACCGTTGTATCTGGAAGCAAAAGAGGATTTTCTGATGCCATGGATGGATTTCCTGAGGTAAAATTTTTACAGAGGGTAAAGTGGGTCTTTTAAATGGATGCCTAGAGGCATAAATTGTTCAATCTTTTGTTGCAGGAAAAATTTAATGGGAATACAGGGATGAATTCTATTCTGTCATCCAGGACCTTGCCTGTTACTGGAGGAAAACCTACTTGTGTTAAGGAACAATCTGGTGGTTCCTCTGCTGTGCTTAAAGAGATCGTTACCCCCAAGGTGTCACATGACAGGACTCATGGCCCCAGCGACATCAATCAAAACCAGAGTGGTTCTAACAATAATGGAAATGCACCAGCTGCAAAGTAAGTATGGATTTCTCTTATCTTAAGATGAATCCTCTATTATTTCAATCATGGGATGATTAAATGCCTTCTGCTTGCGTCAGGGCACAAGTTGTTGGTTGGCCACCAATTAGATCCTTCAGAAAGAACACTTTGGCAACCACCTCCAAGAACAATGAGGAAGTTGATGGGAAACCCAGTTCAGGCGCTCTATTTGTGAAGGTTAGCATGGATGGCGCACCTTATTTGAGGAAGGTAGACCTGAAAACTTACAAGAATTATCTTGAGCTATCTTCTGCCCTGGAGAAAATGTTCAGCTGTTTTACAATTGGTGAGTCATTTAATTGCTCTCTCATTTAATATTTACCTTCAAGATGTTTGTTTTATCTGTTATGCTGATTAGCTATGTTATGTTCTTTTAGACTGTAGTGTTAAGGTCCAGTTTCTGCTTTTTGTTTATGTTTCAGGTCAATATGGTTCTCATGGGGTTCCAGGAAGAGACATGCTGAGCGAGAGCAAGCTGAAAGATCTACTACATGGTTCTGAATATGTCCTTACCTATGAAGATAAGGATGGTGATTGGATGCTTGTGGGTGATGTCCCCTGGGAGTAAGTTCTCTCAACTCTTAGTGCTAACCTTGCAGGTTTTGAAGTTTTACATGTTTAACAGAATAGGCCAACCATTTGAAGGATACTGTAGATTTCTGCTTGTCGATTAGTAAGTCTTGCTTTATGAAGCCAAATCTCCTTGACAGAATGGCTTGTATCTTTGGCTGGTAAATGGGATGTTAGGAAGAGAAATACTATAAAATTCCAAATTCATCTGCTGTAAATCTCAATGTTTGCTGCACCAAACTAAAGGTTTTTTAGATCATGTTCCATTTCAGTGGAATTTGATGGAAAATGGGCATGGATTGCTATGCTCACAGACTTATTTTTTTTAGCATGGGTGGGAGCATGGGCTACAAATGACATAGAAACCCAGTTCACTTTAAAGTGTCGTGATTATGGCCACTCATAAATTGGTTGATTTACTGGTGGCAATAAGTATTTTTTTTTTAATAGCAGTGTAGGCCCCACCTAGATTGCATCCTTTGTGAAATTTGGTCCTTTTGCATGTGTGTTGTTTTATCTGAGTAGTTTTTTCCTTCCTGGTTTTGAAGTGAAGAGGCTGGGGTTCCCTTGTTCGTATTTATTTGATGCTTTCGAATAATAGTGCTCACAGCCTAATGTAGGATTCTGATCCATCACATGACCTTAAAAAACACAAAAAAAAGTGCTACACAGGTTTCCTATAAAGGAATAATCTGGAAAACATGCTAATTCAAATATTTTTATTTTTATTTTCGGGAGAAAGCTTGTTCCTGTCATTTCCATTTCTTTTAGATGGTTGAAATTGGGACCGATGAAAACAGCCAAAAATCTGTTGCTGTATACATTCAGGGAAGTATATTTTTTGCCAGGTTGCAAGCTTCCTAATCATCCTTGCAGTATTAACAGGCTTGTAATCCCTTGAGATGTCTATATAACTTAAATCTGCTTACTGATATGCCCAACTCGTGCTGGATTTTAGTGCAAAAGTGAGATCTCTGAAAATGCATACTTGGGCCATGCCATGATAAAGTAATGATCACTGGTCACCAAGCTTTCGCCATCAGCTCTCTAGTTGCAAACCTTTAATTAGACTATGTAGTTTGCTGTACTTTTACTTATTCTTGTTGGAATTCACTGCAGATGATTTCATACTAGCAACAGTAGTGATGAAAAAGATAATAAGACTGATATGCGTAAGGGATCATTTATCTCTAGAATATTTTGTTGGGATTTGTGTTTAGTTATTTTATTTTAGGGGTTTTACATATGCATGATAAAAACACAAATAAACCCTATGTGTGAGGTAGATTAGTATTTTATTTAGGGTTTTTATTCTTACACAATTAAATTGGATTTTTCTTGTGCGTGGAGGTTTTTCATAAATGGATAGCATTTAGTAGAACATACAATTGACTAAGGGCCTGTTTGGCTTTGTGTTTTTGCTAGCTGCCAAAACTTTTACTAGTTTTGAAAGTGTTTGGCCTTTTCTAAAAGTACTGTGGCTCCTATAAAATATCCAAATTTTAGTAAAAGTTGTTACAGTTGCCGAAAGCTGGCAGTTGATGCTTCCGTCAAAAGTACTGGCGATGAAATTTTGCTGCACATGGACACTTGGTCAAACAGGCTCTAACAAATTGAGAACTCAAATTGCTTCTGTTTTTTTACCCCAATCTCTAATTTCTTTCCCTCTTTTCTGCTATTTTTTTTGGGCTTTTTCTTTTGTTGTGGCCTTGTTAATGTGGATTTTCCTTTTTAGCTTGGATCCTTGGACCAGCAGTTGTTGACATTGCCAGCAGGTGCCAGAGATTTAGCATCAAGGGCTCTTGAATTTTAATTGCTTGGGAAGTTCTCTAATATGATTGAAAAGCTCATGGGTGCTGGTACTCCTGGTGGTTAGATGCAGTTCCCCACTCATGATTGACAACCTGGTCAAATGAGAGCCCTATCACTGTGAACCTTTAACAAGAGCCTTGCTTGAACTCTTTCCTATGGTTCATTTAAGGACTACTTTGAAGTGAGAATCTAAATTATGAATCATATGCAAGGCATGAAAATGGTATTGGACAATGTAACTTTGTTAAAGTTCAACAGCTAAATAATGATTGTTCTGGAATCTGGATATTGCACCTAAATTAATGTTGTGGTCAAATTCTTTGAAAATTTCTCTAGTTACGATTTAGATCCTCTTTCTGGGAAACAAGAACTCAATTTTCTACATAAGAGCCTGTCAGGGAGTTTGTGTAGCAGATAAGAGTCATAGCTAGATAATGGTTCTGGGATCTGGATATTCTGTTTAATGGTTGGTGACTTGGTGATGCCCACTGGAAAATAATTCTTTGGTCTGGATATTACCATTTAAAGGTTGATGGTGTGGGGATGATTGGCACAGGATTGTATGAAGAGGGCTGTGATGTCCAACTAGGAATTTGATCAGCAAGATGTTTGATTTTGGTTAGTGATTATACAAAGACAGGTTGTCTCATCCTTCAGATGGGGGGAAGAGCCAGCTTGGCTTAGAGATGCTTGGGTATGTAGGTTGCTTTCTTCTTCTAACTTCATCTTTTAACTGTTGCAGGATGTTTACTGATACATGCAAGAGGCTACGGATTATGAAGAGTGCTGATGCCATTGGCCTTGGTATGCTGATATCCTACTTATGATATGTGAATTGTGGACAGTAATTGAATGATGCCTGCACATGTGCAGTCCTTGGTAAATAAGTACACTAAAACCTGAGGGCGCTGCATACACATTGGTTGAATGAACCAGCAAAGTGCAAATTCTCCATTTAAAAAAGTGTAGGATTGCTCTTTTTATCAAACTAGCAAAGAGAACTGTGTTAGTTTGGTAACAATTTTTCTATTCGACTCCAGCTCCTAGGGCCATGGAGAAGTGCAGGAACCGCAATTGAGCCAGTATCTGAACATGATTGATGCTTTCCGACCAAATGGGTTGTTTGAAGGAAGCCAAGAAATTTGCAGAAGTTGGTGGGATCAGGTGGGGAATGCTCAAAGAGACCGGGAGGAATCCATTTGGAGGGTTGCCTTGGCCGGAAGGTGAATCATGGTTAGATGCTTTTTTTTTTAATCTTTGTTGTGCTTAAAAATTAATGTTTATGTGGTTGCCGTTGAGTATGGTATGAAGACTTGTGTGGGAGATTCCCTTTAAAGATTACGTTTTATGTGTTCTTCTCTGTGTTTCTGTTGTCCCCCCCACCCAGAGTACTTTTTAAGTCTGTAAAGTGCTTTGTTTGTGGACCCGTTTGCTTAGTATTTGTGCAAGTGTTTTCAGAACCTTTTCCAAGGCTTGATTCACTTCTTTTCATGTGTCTTCGCACCCATGGATGTGAATGAAATTCATATCAGCTGCTGCTTGGTAATTTCCTGAATGCTTCAAGTTGGAAGGGCAAAATGGCAAAATAGCTGATGATGGTGATGCCCCATTTTGGTGAAATGGCGAGCACCATCATTGATCTCGACTCTTGCTCGGGCCTTTTTGCTTGTCTGGCCTAACCTTTTTCTTTCTTTCTCGTCTGCTTTATGAAGTGGTAGGCTAGAAAGAGAGGGAGAGAGCGTGCTCTCCAGCGTTTTGCCTGGAATGTGGGTAGCTGAGAGCTGGGAATGGCGCTGTGCCTTGCCGTTGTAGGAAGTGCCTTTTGGCCTGTGTTCTGCTGTTGTCGTTTCCTATCCCATGTGTGGTCTGGGACAGAAAAGCGTTTGGATACTTTAATGGATTGTAATGAAAGATGATATTCATCCTTCTCAGCTCTGACATGCTTCTTAAAAAGAGAAATTCTTATACTAAACTTAGGTCGAAGAGCTCTATTTCTATGCGTTTCGTGGTGCATTCGGGCGTTTTTTGGTATTGTCGCAACTGGAAAATGGACCCCTGCAGGCAGACTGATTGGGACTTTTCATCCCGTACGGTTCCAACCCGGAGAAACTCTGGAGCTTTGTTTGTTGAAAAGTCTCAGTCAGTCGGTCATTTGATGAAGCTAAGCTTTTATTGGATAGATGTGGACAGCGTAATTATCAAGTGTTTTGCCCTGCCCACAGAAGGGTGTACTAGGCTTTTCTTGGTCACTCGATTTGGATTTGAAACATTTGGACTTTTGGGTTTTTCGCTTTTACGCGATTAGACATTTTTTGACTCAAAGGATGAGCACCGGGGTAAGGGTAGCGCATTTGTTGGGACTTTGGAGCGAAAAAATGGAAAATTTTATTTCCAGAAAATTTTTATTTTCAAGTTATGATTTCGCATCTGCCTGTCATAATAATCTGACTTCTTTCATCATTGTTTACTTTTCCAATCGGTAATTTCCCTGTTTTAACTTTAGTTTCTTTATTGCCAATGTTGTCCTTACAATTTCCTTTTTCATTTTCCCAACCACATGGGGAAAAAATGGGAGAAGTCTCTTTACCTTGCTTTCTGAAAAAATTCTTTTTATATTCAAAATTTTGCTCTTAAGTCCTAATATAAACACAATGTTTCACAAATTTTTTTATACTTATAAATTTTTATTGTATGTACGCCGTCGACAATGTCAATAAAAGTTATTATTTATCCCATAAAAATTATTTTACTGATCCAAATTCTCCATATTAAAATGATTTATCTCTAGTATATAATTCTTGAAAATCGTAAATTATCAATTTTTTTGATTCATTTTTATACATATATTTAGCCATTTAATATTACAAATTAATACATACTTAATCCTCATAGTATGGAGGAATATGATAGTACCCTCACTGCTGGAGATAAACTTGTATACCCCAACCAGGAGGACAAAGTTGAACTTGCACTTGCCCATGGGCGCGCCTACATGCGTTACCAGCCGCTTACAGCACTGGACACGTAACTTATCAATTATTGACCTCAAATGATTCAAGTAAGCCTATAGTAGTGCCAAATTATTTAAATTAGGAAAATTAGGATGGGTAGAATAGTCTTTTCGGTGGATAGATAATTGCTGCGTTGGCAGTGTTGCTATCATATAAATTTAAGATGTGTTTGGTAATGAATAAAATTTTTGATAAAAAATTTTGGATAGTAAAAGTTGTCAAATGATGCGATGCGATATGATAGGGGTAATGATGAGTAGTAAAGAGCATAAAGTTAAAATAGATAAGTTAGTTACGTAGATAATTGTGTAGAAATGACTGAAAAGTAGGGTAGTAGTATAGGAAAATATATAAAAATAATAAAAAATTATGATAATTGTGAAGAGTGAAAAGTTTTAGATTGAAAAATTTTAACTTGAAAATTTCTATCAATTGTCAAATACACCCTTAGAATGAAAGATTACATGCAGCAAAATTTGCAAAACTTTATAAGGGTCTCAGTAGATATGCAATTAGTGTCAAGGTAGTTGGTCTAGCTTTACTCATGATTTAGGGCGGGGGTGTGACTTCGATTGCATTCAACACTGGACGAATCCAACATGTTTAAGAAATCTAGAACATGCTTAAAAACTTTCAATGATCAATTTTTTACATATCATTTTATTTTATCGGGGGCTATTAAAGTTTAAAGCTCTCTACATGATATTTGTTAAAATAACTCTATCAACCCATTGACTCAAGAGCTAAGACGAATCTCTCTCGGTATTTTCGTCATAGTTTATAATTTTATGTCATCTTTTACGAATTTGGTAGATGTTACTAAACGTATCATTTTTTTTTATGACAACAAGGTCCGGAAATGAGCTATTTTAGTTTTTCTAAATCCAATTCAAAAGTTATTCAATGGAAACGTTTTTATTGGAATTGAAGTTTAAAACACCATAACCTACCCGATTTGATTTCGATGGAAGTTGAAGGTGCTTAAGATTTCAGACAAATGCCAGTACGAACCTCGTAAGTACTAGCAGTGGAGTGGGTTTTAGGCAGGCATAAGCCAAAAGGCCAATAGACCCCAGACGGAGATGGAGATGGAGTTGGAGAGGGAGAGGGCCGGTCCGAAGGCCGATCGAGCAATGGTAGGCCGTTCTTCCGTGACCAAATCATAGGATAGAAGCCAACTCGCACTCTCTCTTTCTGCTTCTGAAACCGCTGCTGATGGCCGCAAAGCTGCCAACCTCCACCGTTTTACCATGGCTCCTCCTCTTAACCTGTGCCTTCATCTTCCTCTACACAGACCTCCTCTCTCTCCGCTCTCCTTCCAACCCACTGCCACCAAACCCAACCTTCTCTAATTCCCAAACCTACCCTCCACCTTTATCCGAAACCCCTTCCTTCCCCTGCTTCCTCACCCAGGGCAGCTGGATCCAAGATCCCCATTACAGGCCTATCTATGGCCCCGATTGCCCCTTCCATCGCTACGCCTGGAACTGCCTCAGAAACCAGAGGGACAACATGGAAGGGATCAATTCGTGGAGGTGGAAGCCACGAGACTGCGCCTCCCCGCGCATAGACCCGGTCACCTTCCTGACGTCGATGCGGGGCCGGCGAATTGGCTTCGTCGGGGACTCTCTCAATGAGAATTTCCTCGTGTCGATGCTCTGTATTCTGCACACCGCCGACGGTGGCGCGAGGAAGTGGAAGAGGAAGGGAGCTTGGAGAGGAGGGCATTTTCCCAAGTACAATGTCACAGTCGGGTACCATAGGGCCGTTTTGCTCGCCAAATATGAGTAAGCGGGTGGTCAGATTTCCAGGAATTCGGATTTCTTCTGTCGGGTCTGTCGCATTTTGGTTGAATTCCAATTGGGTTAGTTTGATTTTGGAAGTCATGGAATTTCCCATTTGACTACTTGGCGGTAGAGACAATTTGGCAATAGAAGTTATGGGATTGCCTCTGTGACTAGTAAAAATCCCTGGTAAATCTCAAACAATTCATTATTCATCAAATCATCAAATCGGAACTACTCAAACGAAACGAAGAGAAGCTAGCTGATACGCTGAATTTACGTTATCTCGGGGAGACCAATTGTCAGACTTCAGCAGCCATTTCTCCGAATTTACATTCGTAGCTCTGATGGACCAATTATCACAAAACAGGCCATGAGTTATTCTTCTGTTTGATTGTTATACTGGTGGATGAAATTTTCATTGTGTGGAGTGATCATTCTGTTCACAGATCTGATTTTTCGTTCTTCTTTCATGACTTACTCTTTTTAAGAGATTGTCGATTCTAGTATTGATAGAGTGATTGCTGTTATCTACCCTTTCTTGGTTTGATTGATTGTCGCTTCAATGGAACGAAAATGGAGCCTCCAATTTCATGAAGAGTTCACTCACTGTAACACCATGTTGATTGTAGGCTATGCTCTCAA
Organism: Annona cherimola; assembly: GCA_030490835.1. Taxonomy (NCBI): domain Eukaryota; kingdom Viridiplantae; phylum Streptophyta; class Magnoliopsida; order Magnoliales; family Annonaceae; genus Annona; species Annona cherimola. The sequence goes on along the minus strand of CM059973.1, from coordinate 96,906,160 downwards.
TGAATCAAAGTGTTTTTTTAAGTCTTTTCTAACGATCTCTATTAATGTTATTCCTGAGCCATGGAATGTTCAACTGATTTAAATTCTTTTATCTGGGGTTGCATGCTCATCACTGATTATATGTAGATGGCAGCCTGCAAATCAGTCCAATGTGTCCGGACAAGATGGCCTGAAGGGAACGTATAGGGTGGATGTGGATATTCCCGCAGACGATTGGGTCAAAATTACTGATTTCTATGACGTTCTGGTGTTCAACACAGGGCATTGGTAAGTCATCATCTCTCTGCTTCAGATTAAAAGATCAAAATGTGATTTAACAAACAAATAGAAAATGTTTATGTATGTTATTAAGGGTTCTCTGAAATTTCTATATCATTATCTGCTTTGGATTCTTATGAGTGGATGTCAAATGTTGAGCCACCTCTGATGAAAACTCTCTTCTTCCTTCAAGGTTTTAATTGTTGTTAGCCACAAACTAGTCTAATGTTTTACTATAAAAGAGCATCATAGACAAGCTGTTACTGTAGAATTCATATTTATTTTTAATCTTGACTCAGAAACCATCGCATGTCCTGTGCATAGTGTATTATTATTGCCAAATTGCCAAAAATGCCATGTTGAAGAATTTGGCACATTCAGCCGTTTGAAACTTTGTGTCTTAGCGAATCACAATTTTTTTTTTTTTTTGTTGTTATCGTTTTTACTATTGCGATATTAGTATTGTTATTTTTCTTGTTTTTGTCTTACCTGTATGGAAATTTGAACAGTCCAATCAAGGAAATCCAATCACTTTTACTAAAATCTAGGAACTGAAGATATAGGACCACTGCATGCTCTTGGGTGATGCCTGGTTGTGTCGTTGATGTAAGATATCCATAGTCTAGGTAGTTCTTCTTGATGAATCCTACCTCTCTGAGTATGCACAGAATCTGACCAGGACCTGCTTACATTCTTACATCTCAAAATCAACTTCGCCTTTTGGTTTCAACGTGTGAGAGCTGAAATCACATATTCTTTTGTGTGCATGTTGTGCGTGCCTGCTCACACCAGGTGAACCGTGCTGAAAGTTTTTCTTCTTTCATTGAGCTCTGAAAAGCTTAATTTCTTTTTTCTTCCTTCACGAGGCTATGGTGATGTATACTGCAGGCCCCTTGTGAATTTTTTAGAGCCCTTGGGATTGGAAAACTTTGTTAGAATATCTATATATCATTGCTGAATTTAATATCTACGTGCATTGAAGCATCCAATGCCTCTTATACAACCTTTCGTATTTCTTCTAATATCTGCCTTTATGGATGAAAAGAGAAATGAACTCTTGTTACTGTTGATTGTAATTCAGGTGGGGCCCTGATAAATTTCCCAACGAGACTCCGCTTGTCTTCTACAAGGAAGGAAAGCCAATTGTTCCCCCAGTTGGGATATTTGAGGGCCTCCAAACTGTCCTTGACAGCATGGTCTCTTACATAGGAAGGGAAGTTCCTCGTGGGACGCTCAAGTTATGGAGAACTCAATCCCCAAGGCATTTCTACAGTGGGGATTGGAATCAAAATGGAAGTTGCTTGTTTGATGCACCACTTGAAGAAGGCCAGGTAGCAGTCTCTTTTCTCCTGTCCATTAGTGAACCTTTTTTTATTGCTTTATGGCAAGGCCTAATAACCTCTAGGTTAGCAAGTCCAGTTTGGCAGGTCTTTCATGAGGAGTGTTTCCTCCTTGAAATGGGAGACCTTTACCAGTTTTGTTATTGCCCATGTAAGCAAGTGGTGAAGATAGAATAAAAATGCAATGATAGATTGGCGAGCATGCCAAACAAACCTATAAGTTAGCAAGTCCAGTTTGGCAGGTCTTTGGTGAGGAGCGTTTCCTCCTTGTATGGGAGACCTTTACCAGTTTGGCTGTTGCCCATGTAAGCAGGTTGCGAGGATAGAATAAAAATGCAATGATAGATTGACGAGCATGCCAAACAAACCTATAAGCTAGCAACATGAGTTTGGCAGGTCTTTGGTGAGAAGCGCTTCCTCTTTGTAATGCGAGACCTTTGCAAGTTCGGTCGTTGCCCATGTAAGCAGGTTGTGAGGATATGCAATGATAGATTGGCGAGCATGCTGAACAAAGGCTGCAACAATCTTCCATTCCGGAAGTTTTTAAAGCATCTGACATACATCGTTGGACTGTCTGGTCAAAGAAATCCAGTGCATCAGTGCCCACTTTTTTTGTGTTAATGTGACCAAGTAAAAAGGGATTTGGCATTTGAAAGTGCCCTTTGCCACCTTTCCGCATCCTTCCATCCTTTAGGCAGCGGAAAACAGCCTTTTTAAAAGTGTCTTCTAATTTTCAAATACCAATGCCTTGTAGAAGTTTCTCATTACCATTTGTCATTAGCAATACTCAAAGAGTCACACAAACCTAACCTATTGCTATTTGGACAGCTCGACCAATGGTTTGATCCCAAGAGAAAAGGTGTGAACAAAGAGGCAAGAGAAGTGAACCGTTTGATCGAGCAGGCAATACGAGGCACGGGCATTCAGTTGCTTGACCTGACCCATTTGAGTGAATTCAGAGCCGATGCTCATCCAGCAATTTGGCTTGGAAAAAAGGATGCGGTGACCGTCTGGGGACAGGATTGCATGCACTGGTGTCTCCCTGGTCTCCCAGACACATGGGTAGACATCCTCTCTGCACTGATATTGCACCATTTTGAAACTGGGTAACGGCGGAATGAAAATTCTGGTGCTGCATTTGATTATTGTTTCCTGCATTGGAGCACGCAGGACCCTTTATATAATTTCAATTCTTTCTCCTCTTTTTTTTTTTTGTTTTTTTTGTTTTGGTTTTTCCAATCTAAGATGATGAACATCTGAGTTGGTATTGGCAAAAAGGTGGGGAGGAGGAGCTGTTGTACATTTGCAGAAAGGTCTACATTAAATGGTTTCTTTCCGAGCAGTGGCCTCTGCTTCAGTTGCAGAAACGTCTCCTTTTTGGTTTCTGCAAGCTAGGAGGGCCCTGTAAATCCCAGTCGCATGTTTTCTCTGTGGCCACGAGAAAAGTCGAGATGATGCTTTGTCTTTGGTTCATCTCCACTCTAACAAATATTTAATGATAGCTTATTTCTTGCCAAGATTGTTTTAAGCAAATATATAAATGGATCATACTGAATTTTTTTTTTTTATTATTGAATTATTTAGTTTGAAGCCGTAAGTTACTTGTCTCAGTCTGCATTTATCATCAAAATCACCAAGGGTCTGGTCGGATGGAGTAGGGATTATTGATTTCGCTGAATGGATTCGTCATGGGCATATGATATAATCAGCCGCAAATAATTAAGGCTGAAAGAGGCATGGATAATAATAATTGGAAGTATCGCTAATGGGTGAGAAACTGAAAATAAACAAATAAATAAAGTTATTATGCAAAGGAAGGAGAAATGGTTGAAAACATCATGCGAGTATATCTGAGGGGCAAAAACAATTAATGAGTTGAATTTTATTAAAACATAATAATACATGAAAATTATGAGAAGCATCAAAGAATTTCCCATATTTTTAAGGTAATCCTAATCTGAGTGAGAAATGTTTTTTTGGCTTATCAAGGTCGAGGCTTGGATTTTCTTTTCCCGTTCGTCTCTTTTACACACGGCTCCGCCTCTTCATGAGCCATCGATAAACGAAGAAAACCAGTTCTCCCTCCCCCAAATCCATTTTCTCCCGAGACCTTTGGAAAGATCAAAAACATGGCATTGGTCCCGCTGCAAGCGCAGAAAGCGCAATTGCTATGCATCGCCTCTCCTTCCCATCATCTTTTCCTTCCCAAATCCCCCATTTATCCCTCCCCTCTCCCTTCTTCAATCAGGAAGACCACCACCACCCATCTTCTTCTTTGCAGAAGCAGCAGAAAACCCATCATCTCCGATACAGGGCTCGCGTCGGATCTGGCCGCACATGTGGAAAGGAGGAGGGAGGCTATGAAGAAGAGCCGAGACCTCCTTTTCGGAGATTTCTGCACCTACCTGGGCTTGGGAGCAGACGATGCCAGGGTCAGGTGGAGAGGGGCTGGGGAAGAACAGAGGCTGGATTGGATTCGAGGGTTTGTAGCTGATTGGGGCGCTTCCTTCCATCCCCTCTCCCTGAAATCCGTCAAGGAAATGGTGGAAGAATGCGTTGGCGAGGGAAACGGAAGCCCGCCTCGGGTTTCTCCCTTTTCTGGGTTTGAAAGATTGAAGAAGGTTATGAGATTATCTTGATATGAGCTTTTCTTCCTGTTAAAGTATCAATTACGGTTGGATTGGTTACATTATCTTTTTTCCCCCTATTTGATCGTCTTATAAATAGATATGTGCAAGGAAAGACTCAAAATCCCATTTCACATCCATATTCGTCTGTTGTGTTTGACGAATTGAATATGTGCAGAGGTGTTCTTGAGTTGAGCTTCTGGAACTGGAGTTTTCCTGGAAAATGCTTGTCTTTAAATTTTATCCACAGACATTTTGGTACGAATGTAGCATTTGATCTGTTGTCTATTAACGGGACGATGAGAAATCCATGGAAAGAATGCATTGATGGGAGAGAAAAAGGCCGTGATTAACACAGAGATGAGGAAGATGAGGGAGGGAAGAAAATAAAAGACATGATAGTAGGTGGGGATGGCTAGTCATAAATGGAAGTAAATAAAAGCGAAATCGATAAAAGAAAAAAAAAAAAAAAAAGCTTTTGCAGAAGTAGCAGTAATAGATGATAATGTGAAAAGGTATACTAGTTAAAGAAAAAGGAGAACAGAAATATGATACTTCATCCCTCACCTGGCTAAGATCATTCAGTAATTTATGTTGCTTATGCCACAAGGGGTATTTTGATAGTGATAGTTTCGTCGAGCTAAGAAAGTGAAAGCTGATGGTAAAACCTGCAAAAATCGTCGATGCAATTGCGGAACTAAATACTATCAAACTTACAGTTGCTATCAAAATAATGTGGGTTGATGAGATATGTGAAGAAATGAGAGTGGATCCATGGGGCCTTTTCCTTGGACGACCCAGCAAGAAGAGGGGGAGCGGGCACATGTCAAACGGGTCGCGAACCGACGCGGTTACGACTTGCGACTCCTTTTAACTTTCTGGCCCTGAGTGTGAATTAGCAGCAAAGGGAATGGCCAGTCCAGGCGTGAGAGTGGGACTAGGAGAGCGCTTTCACCTCGGTCGGAATCGTTTATCACATCAGAACCTTTCTCTTATAGGAATTAAACCCAAGTTATTCCCACAAGAGTGAAATTTGAATCCTTCAGTGGAAGGTAGTATTTATAAACAAACAACCATCTTCTTTTAAGCAGAAACCCACTTATGTTTGATCGATCACCTCTAATACATTTTTTTTTTTAAAAAAAAAAAAAAAAAAAAAAAAAAAGTGGGATCGCAGACTACGCACAAACTAGCCAAATACGTGTGCCTATTGTAATCTGAGTTGCGGGCCTGGGTTTCCCTATAGATAGGCCCCAGAAGATTAGAAGGAAGGGGAGACTGAATTTTCGAGTTTTTTAGGGCAGAGCTTTTCTAGAATGGCGTAGAGAATAGCTTAGAAATCTTCCTGTACGTGGGATATTAGTTCCGGCAGTTCATTGCAAATCTTTGTTCTTCGCCCATTGATCTGAGATGTTGGCTTGGATCGCATCACCATATGTGTAAAATTTTCAGTTTTTGGGCTGTCTACGATTTTTGCCTTAAAAATAATTTTTTAAAGAAAGGGTAAAAGCAAAAGAACTAAGAAATTCGTTATTAAAAGTGGAAGAGATGTATTAAGGAGCAACAGAATCAGGACGATCAAATTGCCTAACCTCAACACAATTTTTTAAATTGGGTTGGTTGAATTCAACTCAAATTGATAATCAGTTTAGGGAAAGCCGAGCGAGATTTTGGTCCTAGCCACGCTGTTTAGACTAATTTGCATGTGACTTCACACTTAAGAAAGCCAAATAATTCTCATCAAATAATTAATTATGTATTCAGTACAACACAGTACTGCCAAAATTAACCGGACCTGATGCTAAGCTTATTTTATTAATTTTTAAAATCAAGATTTTGAGGTCTTTCCTGGTAGACCACCAACCCGATTCTTGGCGTCTTCAAAACCATCTGCTTATTCACAACATCTCCCTCTGCATGTGCCTGCAACAACTCCTGCTGCTAGTTTGAGGGAATATGGCCAACGGCTAACAAAAGAAACCAAAGATGGTTGGACCATCGACCTCTTTCTTTTTTTTTAAAAAAAAATTTTTTTTTTATACCATGCATGGTTTACCTTATTTTATTAGTAGCTCAGCAGGTTTGGTACATGAATACTCAAAGGGCCAGCGTCTTCTTCTACAGCCATGGGATTCGGACCCTTGCCATGACTGACCCATGCAATGGCCGGAATGTCTTTATTCTAAGTCCATCAAATCTCAGTAATGTCAGGGTTTTAATTAGCACCATTTTAGTACCCTCTTTTAGTCCCATGCATATGTCACAGAATCCGCCATTGCAAGGTGTGTCCATGGTTCCATCGTCCTGGCCATTCATCTGATGGCATCGACTTGATGGGGCCTCCCCAAAAATTCTCACGCTTTTTTAATATATTTATATGCAGGCAATCTTAATTAAATCAATATATTGCATGGTTGGCTTGGAGTAATCTTAAAATCATTTTGTGCTCCTATCAAAAAAATAAAAATAAAAAATCATTTTGTGCCCAAAATAAAGAGAGGCACGTCCGAGATCTTGCTGCTTGCTAAGCGGTGAATTAATTTTTTTCCCCCTTTTTTAAATTTGAAGATTTTTGGAAGATCTAGCAAGTTTAAAATGTGACCATGGCCCAGATTGGCATGATCATCTACTTGGTGTTGAGAAATGAGACTTGATGATCTTCCCATATGGGCTGTCCAATTATTTCATGTGCACTGTGGGGATTTGTACATCACATACACTTGGATGTGCCCAATGTGGCTATCTTAAAAGAGGAGTGATTCTATTAGCCCGGGCTAAGTAAATGGCCCACTTAGCCCACCTCAAAAAACCTATTTAAAACAACTTTTTTTTATTTTTTTCTTCATACACTTGTTTATCTAAGTGTATTTAACATATAGACCAAGTTTTACCATTTTTGGAAATGTGCATATATTTTTTTTAGATTTTTGAAAATAAGGGTATTTTAAATGCATATATACACATAGATGTTTGAAAATCTAAAAAAAATAGATAAACATATTCAAAAATGGTAAAACTTGGTCTATATGTTAAATACACTTAGATAAATAAGTGTATGAAGAAAAAAATAAAAAAAAATTGTTTTAAATAGATTTTTTGAGGTGGGCTAAGTGGGCCATTTACTTAGCCCGGGCTAATAGAATCACTCCTCATCTTTAAAATGACCCAAGTGCTTGATCCCAAGATACAGCTCCCCATTTTTATATTCCCTCCCCACTCATTCAAGCTATGACTCAAACGGAACACATGATGCTCATCTCCTCATTTCAATCTCTGCCATTGACCGCATGGCCCCCCCACCTTGAGTGGCCTACTGAACAAAAATATAAAATCCAGTAATCGACACGCCTGATGACATATAATCGTTTTGTCTTCATTAAAAACATCCAATTCATAATATTAATGGGTTTTGATCCGTCCAAGATGGAAGATAAGACCGACGGTTCAGATCATTGATCCAAGTGGGCCCACTAGCACGAAAAGAGAAAGGAATATATATAGTCAAGTCATTGGGTGGCGGATCATGCAATAAACTGTCATTAGTCAAGAGGTTGGGAGGGGTTTAGTGAGTTGCAATAATAATATTTTTTTATAATAAGGTAATAAAACCTAATCTTGGGAATATTATTTAGTGTACGAAGGGCATGAAGTGTTGCCAAAGGCAGGTGCATTTGTGCTAATTAGGGCCATCTTCACATCATTTCAGCAGTATTTTAGTCCTAACATCTTCTCCGCAAAACGATAAGCGCAGATAGCTGGTTGCTCAGGGCCCCACTCAATCACAAGGCTCGAAACATGACATAATCGCATGGGACCCACCATCGAACACGATGCATCATGAATCGGGTCCATGATTGTCATGCGTCCAATGTCCGATGGAGACCGTATCATTAATGCCACAAAATAAAATAATACCAGCTGTATAAGATATATCTTTTATTACAAAATACAAAATGATATGAGACCCATACAAATGCACAAACGACAGAGTTGTGCTTCGTACTCTGGTGCAGCATTTGTATCATAAGGATTGAGATGCACACCTAATGTGCTGGATGTAACGAAAACTTTCAATTTGCAAACTTAATTCCAATCAAGATGCACATAATAATAATAAAAGGAAGCTAGAATTGATAATACGAAAGAAAAAAAAAAAGGTTAGATTATTGAAGGTAATTGTACCACTCACATATATATCGTATGGTACTACAACAGAAAAGAAGTGATAAGAAAATGATGTTAATACCATAAGAGATAATGTCTATTATAAAGGTGCTATGATCATCTGCGATTGCGCGAAAACTATATTTTTTTAGTTTTGTAAAAATTTTTAATAAAATATTAATATAGGCGTATTTAAAACTAAATTGTACCATTTCTGTAAATGTATATATATTTGTTTTATATTTTGAAATAGAAAGTTAAGCGTAAATGATTGCCTTTCATTATAAAGTAAGCAAAGATAAAACTGAACGAGTTTTGAGTAAACGAGGTAATCAAAACATAAATTTGTTAGAAGTAATGAAAATATTACATTCACGCTTTTAAAAAAAATAGGATTATTTTCAAATACATTCATTATGTTTAATCTTAATTCCAAATATGCTCACTACATTTCCAAAATTCCAAATGTACTCACCGCATTTGTATTTAATCCCACAAATATTCATTTCATGAGTTAACACGGTTATAAAATATGTAAAATTACTAATATGCTCCTCGAATTTAGGACGAAATTGGAAAAATAAAATGTTACAACTTACTAATGCCCTAATTGCACATGAATTCTAAATTTTCTTTTTATTCATTTTATTATTTATTATTTTATGACAGGGATATATTGGGTATTTAAAAAAATTTAACTAACGATTTTCGACATGATGGACATTTTTAGGATTAAATGCAAAACGTATTAGGTATATTTGGAATTTTGAAAACATTTAAAAATAACCCTAAAAGATATTATTAATGAAGGCTACGTCCAAGCAAGAGAGGCTGTGGGTGCGTTTGGGCTACGCGATATGCGTATACGCAAGAAACTGGTGAAAGCTACAAGACCTTCATGTGCGAATGATCGAAAATAATGCATGTGCGCAACACGTGGTTGGGAGATAAAACAGAAATGGTAGGCCTGCGCCGCATTATTATTCAAAAATCCCAAGTCATAATCTTCATGTGGTCTTCGCGACTTCTTCAAATTTTGACTTGGTCAACTTCGATTTCAATTTCCAATTATTAGATTCCCACTCTCTCACCCTCTCTCCTTCTACCTTTTCGTTTTAGAATTCTTCCGAAGCTCCTCCAATGCTGTCTGTTAAATCATTGATATATAAATATTTTTCTCCAACAAATTGAAGAAGATAGAAATGAAAAAGAAATACTAAAAAGTTGCAAGAGTATAGAAAAAAAAATGGAAAAGAAAAGATAAAGAAAGGATAAAGGTCATAATTGAAGACACGTAAAGAATAAAATATTTATATAAAATGCAAAACTAAAGTTACGATTGAAATATTTATAATGGTGAAAATTAAAAGAATTTATTTCAGTAGAATAGTAGTGACAATTTAAAAGGGATTAATAAACATGAAAAAAACATTTGAAATGCCGTTCTAATCTCTCCATGATTAATGAAAGCTTCCCAGCTGATGGTACAGCCTAACAGCCGTTTAAAATCCCTCATCCTGTCCACGCGATCTGGCCCTCTTCTTTTTGTGTTTTTGTCTCTCCATCAAATGTAATTTTGGAAACTTTACTCCCACAATAATAATTTTACGAAATGCTCTACTTATGAAGTTGTTTGAAAAAATACTCCTGGATGTGTCCACTAGGAATATTATTATAAGACTCTAATATCTTTTGCAAAATGCATGCAGACAAAAATCATCCCACCGTAGTTTACTCCTAATCCATTTTTTAATGTTTCATTTTACATGTTAATTTTGGTTTCTGAATTGACTTCTTGTGTATGTAATATACTATTTGACACATATCTATTACTGATTATGATGCAATATTAGACGAATATATTATTTTATTATGACACATACACAACACCAAGAATATCACACGGTGGTGAAAAATTGATTTAGTTGTTAATTTTATTCACTTTATTATAATCGAGGTATCTTATGTATATGTTTTCCGTTTTAATTAGGACCAAAACAAGCCCAAAATCTTTCTTTTTTCTTTTTCATGTAATTAATGAGATACATGCAAGGTGTGTGGACGAGGTTTGAACGGCTGCCCAATAATGAGGTAATTCCAAAACCAATCTCACCGACTCTTGAGTCCTGCCTTTCTTGCGCATCGTGGCTAGCTTTAAATGGGGGATCATGTGCCTGATTTTTGGGATCCAAACAGACAAGCACTGTTACATTCCATGGACGGATTACACGTACTATTACGACAAGCAGGTGATGGGCCAAGACAGAGAATTTGGACAACAATCATAGTTACTGAGGTCTTGTCAAGGATCATCTAATTCGGCGAAATGGAATGAGATTTGGGTGAGAACAGCTGATGTAAAAGAGTTTTCTTTTGGCTTCTGGTAAATGGAAAATTATATTAAAAATAAAAACTAATTCTGGAAATGAAAAGGCAGAGTTATTACATATTGTTGAGTAAGATATTATATTGCAAATAAGAAAAAAATTAGAATGAAAAATCTCATCCCACTTATCCGAGAACAGGCAAGTTGCTGGGATGTATCGATCGCCCTAGCTATAGTTTCATATTTTTGGTATAATACCCCTGGATGATGTGGACAGCCCACCACAAAAAATCCTAATGTATAAATACTTCAGATTCAAAATGGCAGGGTCCTTTCGGGGTAAAATAAATAAATACTGCCTGAATGCCAGTTGGGTCATGGATGAGCCCCGCTTTGATGGCAATATAAAGTAATTAGCTCTATTAGTATATTATGGGGGCTTTTTGTAATACCAGCAACTTATCAAATTAAAATTTTTTAATCTAAAATTTTTCAATTTTCACAACTACCTTTTTAAATTATTTTTTTGCTTATTCCTATATAACTACTTTACTTTTCAATCATTTCTATACAACTACACATATATCTAGCTTATCTGTTTTAACATTATTCTCTTTATTCTTTGTCATTACTTCTATCATATCATATCATTTTCTTCCATTTTAAAAACTTTTATATTAAAAATTTTTCATCAAAATTTTTATTACTTCCTAAGCATACCTTAAATGTCTAAAAAAAAGTAGAATAATAACCAGAAAAGATGCAAATGCAATATGTAGCTTATTTGATGGGAGTTGCTAATATCTAAAAAGAAAGGCGACAAAGATATAGTCAACATTGGGAGCTATTGAATGTTTGTCCAATCTTTATATAGTTTTGGTTGGCTGAATTCATTGCACCAGTAAAGGTGTGCAATAATCAATGGCAGAATGAGATTGAGATGAGATGAGAAATTTATGTCAATTAGTATTGTTATGCATTGGTATATAAGAAAATCAAAGAATGATTCAACACCTATGTACCCTCTGTTTACTACTTTTAAAATATTTTTTGAAACATCAAAACTATTCATCGTTGCGTATTTAGTTGTGATTTCAAGAACTGCACACATTGCAAATTTTTATACCTAATGTATACTATACATTTTTCAAACTTTTTAGAGATTAGATATTCACTTTCAAATGATAATTTTTCTGCAAGATATAAGCTTTTCATAAAAATTATTTTAGTCACATAATAAAATAAGATGTATTAAACATAATCAAGAGTTTAGATTTTAAAAAATATTTTTAAAATTTAAGAGAAAGTATGGAGATTTCGATATTTACATAAGTAGTAAATCATTTCTCTAAGAAATTATATTGAAGATAAAACAGTCGTATTGAAAATTAAAGAGTAAGGTTGTAATTTATAATAAAATTGTATTGCATAGCGATCTTATTTTTTTTCTCATCCACTCATCTTGAACAGGCCATATTGATGAAATAATTTTTATTAAAAATAAAAGACAAGTAAATATATGTATATAATGATGAGAAAGCTACATATCTTCATAAAAGGAAAGATCAAATTAATATCTGTATAATTGGATGTGGTATCGTGCTTCCTGTGCTGTTCCTCCGACCTTGTAGAGCCTAGGCCCTATACACCTAGGTTAAGGTTGGTTAGCTATGCAGCAATAGGTGAAGGAAATGCATTTCTCTCCATCTGATCAGAAGTCTGAACAAGAAAGGGAATTAGGCGGAGCAAGTGATCAATGTAGCTACCAACACATGCATGATTAAAATATTCTTAAATTATGCCTTGCCTCCTATAGATAATAAGATTCTATTACAGTGACGTATGCTTTTTTGGGAGATGAAATCAGTAGCATAGTTGGTTTTTGATCGTAGTATGATTTAAAATATTAGTAATAAAGGAGGGAAATAGAAGTAGCTATCGTCAGTCTCGTGGGAATTAAAGAATGAGTTGAAGGTTGGATTCTGTTGAAGGCGTTCAAAAAAATCAAAAAGCAAAGCACTGACACATGATGAGGCTGACAGTCGGCCGTTGCTTGAGGAATTATAGAAATCATACAACTGGCATGAAGCATAAGGCATTCATTGATTCCCTTTCCTGGAATCTCTTAAATCAACACACTCACACACACATATATCTACTGGATTAGTAGAGATACATGGATAGGAATAACCACTATATATATGCATGCATTTTGTATGATTACGTACGCCTTGATGTTAACTGCTCAGCGCCTGCCATTTCCGTCCACCTTTCCATGAATCGTTTCCAGGTCCAAAAATAATGCAAATAAATTAGCTGCAACATCTATTTTAGGGGGAATCAGTCGCAGCAGCAGCAGGAGCAGGAGCCTCAATTCGTTTGGACTTTCCACTTACAAGTTGCAATGAGGATTCTTTTCCAAAGGCACGTAACTCATTCGGGTGGGTGTAAAACCGTATAACGAATGGAATAAAGAAGATTGATGGAAAAGACAGAGGCTTCCTTTAGCCGTGAACGTATGCCGTTTGTAAAATAGAGTGACAGTGGAAACTGTTTCCTCAATTAATATTATTTTTAGAGAGGATTGTGTGTGCTGTATTCCATTCCATGCATGAGTATAGGCGTGCGCCAAATGAAAAGCCTGATTGAGCATGGAGACAAGGGGTAGGCGTATAAATCTTATTCCCTCGTTGCAGGCCCTAATTGAAACCTGGTGGGTATGTGATTTTTCGACGACTCTTGCATTCCCTACGCGTAACTTGATGGATAGGATTAATTAAGTAATTCTTAATGTGGAGTGGTGGGCCAAATCAGAAGCATTGACCTCGATCGGAGCATGAATTATTAATACCCCTCTCCTGCACCCGACGATTCCTCGAAGCAACTAACTATGGACGCCGTCATGAACTGCGTCAGCAGCAGAATACCAGATCGCGTGGCTAGCGGTTGGATGCAATGCGGACTCAACTGAAGATGCGAAGCGTCGTGATTGCGTCACGATCGCCGCTCTCATTTCTCCGATGACGAGGAGTGACTGTGGTAGCTCCGGTTATGTAAATGCTCAGCTTAGTTCATCATAATAATTTTTTTTATTTTTTGTTGTACACTTGTTTATCTAAGTGCATTTAACATATAGATTAAGTTTTACCATTTTCGAATATATTTATTTTTTAAAAAATTTTAAACATCTATGTGTTTGTGTATATATATATATATATATTTAAAATACCTTATTTTTAAAATCTAAAAAAAATATATACACATATCTAAAAATGGTAAAACTTGATTTATATATTAAATACACTTCGATAAATAAGTGAATGAAGAAAAAAGTAAAAAAAAAAGTTATTTTAAATAGGATTTTTGAGATGGGCGAAGTAACATATTTACTTAGCTCGGGCTAACTAGATTATTCCTCTTTTAGGATGAGGATATGGTTATGTAATATTGTTAGTAGTTACCGATGCAGGACGGGACTGCTTCCGTTAAATCTCTTTTTTATGTAATTTTTAATATTTTAATGATTAATAAAAAATTTACTCCTTTTATTATATTTAGTATTATTTTTATTATCAAAAAACTATTTCATTAGTTTAATATCATTATATATGAGTTTAGTCTATAAATGTGCAAAATCAACCTGATAAAATAATTTAATATTAAATATCAATTTTTAAACAATATTTTCCACATCTAAATTTTCTAAAATATTACTATTAGGTAAATAAATAATATTATAAAGTATTATTACAATCTAATATATATATAAACGGATCTAAATATTTTTTTAATTTATACGTGAATATATATTTTTAGCAAATATGACCTATGCATATTTTTGATTTAAATAAAACTTAGCCTCATAGTTAAATAAATGATATTAAATATAATAAATAAATTAAAATTTGCATTAATAGTCAATTTTTAAAAAATTGAAGGGGTCAGGTGGCCTACGCCGAAAACATATGAGACGAAAATTTTAAAGTACATTAGGTGAACTGGGTTTGAATTGTAATAAAAATATAAGTGGTATGACAAAAAAAAAAAAAAAAAAAACATTAAAGGAAACTGAAATAGTGAAAAGAGTGACGGCGTTACGACGTTGGTGCAGGAGGAGGAGCCCGTGAGTACTGACTAGTGGAATTATTGACTGTACTCTCACTGGTCTGACTGTCGAATCAACCGGCGCGCCAGACAACTGCGACTCTTGTCGTGGCGACGACGGGGACTGATCAATGTGGGCCCTGTTCCACTCTTCATTCCGAGGATGTCCAATAATTCAATGCATCCAATTTCATCAAAAACTTGCAACTATATATATATCATTAGTCATTGTGCCCTTGAATTCACCGTTTCCGCACAATATTGTATTTGATTATACAAATAAATGTTCACGTTTATTATTCTGTACATTTATTAAGAGCACATCCAGTTGAAATAGATTTGGATTCCTGGCTTTTTTTTTTTTTAAAGTCAGATTTGGATTCCTTGTCATGTGTTAAAAGGAAAAAACAATTTTCGCACTTTATTATGCACAATTTTTTTTACATAGGATGTGTTTGGAGAGTAATAAAATTTTTAAATGAAATTTTTTCAGTGTAAAAGTTTTTTAAAGAAAATAAAATGATGCGATATGTTATAGATAACAATGATGAGTGAATAGAAAAAGATAAAAAAGATAGGTTAATCGTATAGAAATGATTAAAACATATGGTTGATGTATAGGAAAATGTGAAGAAATAATTTAAACATGTGATAATTGTGGAAAGTAAACAGTTTTAGCTTCATAGTGTGTTTGGAAAGTAAGAAAAATTTTTATAATAAGTTTTTATATAAAAATTTTGAAACGTAATAAAATAACATGATTGATATGAGATTGATGATGAGTAAAGAGAATAAAATTAAAATAGAAAGGTTAAGTATGTAGGTAGTTGTGTAGAAATGATTAAAAAGTAGATTACTTATATAGTAAAAAGTGAAAAAATAATTAAAAATATAATAGTTATAAAGAGTGAAAAATTTTATGTTAAAAAATTTTAATTTAAAATATTTTTGGTGTAAACAAATACCCCTATCAAGTTTTAATTTTAAAATTTTTTTTTCGATTATCAAACATGTCCATAATTTGAATCTTAACTACTTAGTTAACTTATTTTTCACTATAACCTTTCCATTTAATGATTTTCACACTTTATATCCAATTACTCCCATATTTTATTTTATTTTTATTTACTCCTAATTCCTATCCTTGTTATATCATCGCCGAATGATCTTTTACGAGATTTCCGACCGGTCAAAAAATATATTTTTTGAATTTTTTTTTGAAAAATATTTTTATAAATATGTTAATCTAGTTATATTTAATCTATAAATCAAGTTTTACCATTTTTGGATATGTATATATATTTATTTTGGATTTTTAAATACAGGGGTATTTAAGTCATTTTAAGAATATTTAAAATGACTTAAATACCCCTGTATTTAAAAATCTAAAATAAATATATATACATATCTAAAAATGATAAAACTTAGTTTATAGATTAAATATAATTAGATTAATATGTTTATAAAAATATTTTCAAAAAAAAAATAAAAATATATATTTTTTGACTGGTCGGAAATCACCGGATTTCCGACCGGTCGTAAAAGATCGGTACTTTATATCATCACGGTCCCACTTTTTAGAGAAACTTATTTCCCAAATTTTTCTACTCCTTTCACTTGTTAAAAAAACAAATGGTCTCAAAAGTTTTATTTTCTTTTTAATTCATGATGCAAACTCTTACGTCACTGCAGTCGATAATACCAATTTTTTGTCATCATAACACGTTACTTGTTTTTACATTGGCTTATTCTTTGCTATAATCTATATGTTTTAATCGTTTCATATTTTCATGTAGTTATCTTATCTACTTTATTTTTATTCTATTTACCCTTAATTATCATCCCTATTACATCACATTTTTTTTCATTTTTCAAATTTTTTAAATAATTTTCCCTTCTTTTACCTATTATTCAACAAACTCTCAATCTAGAAAAGATTTTCTTTTTCTTTTTTCTTTTTTTAAATTCCTGATGCAAACTCTTGCTTCTCAATACATAATAACACAAATTTGTATCATTATTATATATTTTTAATATTTAAATATATACTTGATGCATATCTAACACAACCACCTTAAATATTCTTGTGTTTCTCCAGCTCCCTTTTCTTTTCATTTTAAACTTAAAACGGGATGTGTACTAAAAAGATCACTTATTTTTACTTTTGCCATATTGATATTTTGGTACAGTATAGACTAATCCTTTTTCTTATTCTATATTTTATAAAATTTTGGAATAATTTGGATTGGCAAAAGTTAGTACAAAGTTCTAATTTCTTAAAAAAAATTATGAGCACAAGGCTTATGTAAATTGATTATAAGATCATCTTAATATTTCGAGTAAAAAAATAAAATTAAGCACATTAGTTTTTTATTTTCATATTAAAACTCATCCAAAAGTATATTTTTTAAATCTTGCTTTACGGATTTTCTACCATAAAGAGTAGGAAATGATGCTCCTATTACGAATGTAAGACACAAGCTCTCTCAGTAAATAAGAGAGAAATGCTTTTCCTCCTGATCCGAACCTAGGTCAAAGGACACTATGTATCAAGTAATTTTGAAAAAATATACATCGTGTACCCTAATTATATTGGATAACTAATCAATTAGAATGGAGCGGGAAACCATCCACGCGCAAAAATTTTATGTATAGCATTAAATTCAAATCAATTACAATCTTCAATCTCCATTGAAAATATTTTTCTTTCAATCATGCCATAAAAATATTCACGACAGGATAGAACCTGTTTAATCGAATTGATAAGTAGAATGCATCAAAAATCCTGAGGTGCGCTAGATTCGACGTTGATTTTACGCCCCCGTAAGCGAGTTGTCCGCATGTACGCGAGGGGAACACCACCCACGTGTGTGGGTGGTGGCCCACGGCTCGCTTTTCATACCTTCACCTCACCAACGTCTGCCGTTGCATGAAAGCGTGGTCCGAACTTTTGGAGCGTAACGGCAGTTGTCGCCCAGCTGGTAAAAAAAGCCAAGATGCGTGGGGCCCGCCTCTGGGTGACATCGCCTCCGTCCGTTTATCAGATACTACTGTTCTGTTCTGCTTTCTTTTGTCGGGTTCCATTGAAGAAGGGAGAAAAATAAATAAATAAATAAATAAATAAAATGAGATGAAGATGCTTGGATAATAAATATACCCGCATGGTCGGATAATCCTATTTATTGGCAATCTAGGGCTGCTGTTGCTGAAAAAGGGTGGGATGGGTTGATCGTGTCTGTGGACTGGATATCATCCATTAATGGAAAATCTTTGTAGACAGAAATTCGGCCAGAAAATCTCACCAACCAGCCACAAGCTTATCCATATCCAGTTCAACTTTTTGCATCCTTGCTTAATTATAAATGCGCCTATTTTTACTTCTTTTTTTTTTTAAAAAAAAAAAAATTTATTCAGTTGTAAATATCTAATGAAAGTTGCAATTCAATTTGCTGAACACTTGGATGACTTCAACTTAGATATTTCTTCGAGGTATTTTATTCATTTTCTAAATGATATACTTACGTTAAATCGCCTTTTTTAGTTAACTTTATCGAAATTTTTAAAAGTCAGTATATGATTTGAACAAGATGGGGATGTGATAAGAAATTTCAGGTAAAAAAAAAAAAAAAAAGTAATACTACTGGTTAAAAATAAGAAACATCATCTAAGAAGTAAAAACTATGAAAAGTTGTATGAAAATTTTCTAAAAATAAGAATTAAATGGATTATTCAATCTCATGCTCATCCTCGTCTTATCCGAACGGTGAAAAGGCTCAAATTACGTCCATAGCACTTCACATCTGGGGTGGCGATGGCATCGTGTTCTCAGGCGAATTACTCCCGTGAGAGAGTACCATCTCTCCGACACCGATAAGCGGTAAAGAGATGCCACGCGGCGACTGCGATTTTTAACGGTCGAACATGTTGCAGCGATCCGGAATCTCAAACGCAATAGGTTCACGCGCTAGACAGGGAAAGCACATCCCTTATCGAGTTACCATGTATCGCGAAGTGGCAAAGCACTTTTTTATGTGTTCTGACTTTAAATTGGTGAATCTATCAGTAATTTTTATAGCCTACTCCTGGAAGATTAAAAATTCTTTTTGTGAGCGTAATGGACGGTTTCCCAAGACCCAGGATCGATAGAATCGATATTAGACGGTTTATATATGTACCAAAGATACGTGTGGCGTTTGAGATCCTCAGGTGGAAACGCAAACACCCTTAGAGAGGGACAGGAGCAGAAGGTGCGTGCCGGTTCCCTGAATCGCGAGGTACGTGTGATTCCACGTCGAAGCTTAGCAGAAGCGGCAGTACACTGTATGCATGATTATACGTCGACAATTCTATCGTTCCCCACGATCATAGTTTTTTTTTTTTTTTTTTTTTTTCTGGGTTTGGGTGGCTGTGAGATCATACGTAATTTTCGATCGCGACAGATCTTTCACGGGTCCCTTTGAGAATTTTTTAAAAGACTAATTTGATGGCTTATCATTAATCCATATAATCCAAATCCTTCGGTGTGTAAAAATACTTGTTAACTGAATAAGAGTTTGGTTATAAAAATACATTTTTAACACGATGTATGACTTAATTCTGACAAATCGATTCATTAAAAACAACCCATTAAGCCAGGAAACCAATCCATTTGCCGAAAGTGATTGATTCCTTTGGAATGGATTATTAACACTAACATCTCGGAATAATGCATATAATCTGTGAGTGTATCATTTTAACACTTTTTTTCTTCTCTATGTCATGCGAACTTGTGGGTAGAAAAGAAATGGCTGCCAGGGTTACAAGGAACTTCGGCTAGCCTGAGCCAACTTATGTAGTTTTTTTTATAAAAAAAAATTTGAACATATGAAATTTTATATTTTTGAACATATGTATGTATTGTTATAGTTTTAAAAATCAACGAATAAGGGGGATATTCAAGTCATTTTCACCCTAAATTTGTTTTTAAAATTTTAAAATATAAATTAGATAAACTCATAACAGCATTTACAATTTTTTTTTAAGAAAAAAAAAAAAAAAACTACACCTATTATCCGGTCCCGGTAGGACGGACTAATGGAATTAGCCCCTAGAAAAAAGAAAGCAGGATGCGGAAGAAAGAAAAAGTGGACGCATCGTCTGCATCGGATCCACGGCCATTTCTTATTAATCTTGAAATCGATTGTCTTGTTTCGAAGGATTCCATCATTTACTCCGAATCTCACACGTTCCCGTGAGCTGCAGGAGCAGCGTAGATGCTGCTCAAATTCGTCGTGGCCCCCACGACGAGAACAGATCCATCCAAGTTGCAAAACCCACCAACCATGGATTGCAGCATCTCTCACGTTATGGGCGATTCATCTCTGGTCATTAAGAGCGTTGTAGGCATGGAGTGTGGGGGCAGCTCCACTCCAGAGTCCAGGCCGATCAAAGATGGTGTGGCCATGAATTACTTACTCAGAATGCTTTTCCTATTTCTAGCATTCGTCTCTGACGCTGCACTGCAGCTACCAGCTAAATTTACGACCAGCATCTGTCAATGCCTGACTATGGAATATGGACTGTGGAGAAGCATCGATCGCCTGCACCTGCAGGCGCCAGCTGCGGCTGCGGGAAAGAAGGACCAGTTGGCACTTGGCCGCATCAGCTGGTGATTGGCGTGGGTGATGCTCATGCCCATGCCCCCTGAAGTCGACCTAAATCTGATGCTAGTATGAATTCTCACTTGTATTTTATACGGTTGGAGACAACGTTGGCTTTTGATCGGATTAACTTCAGACTAGCACTTTAGGTTGAAAAATGCTGGTAAGGGATGATAGCTTTAAGAATTGGAGAACTACTTTTCGATTATATAAAGTCACACTTGGGTTAAATTTATAAGTCGAATTTTTAACACATTGTTAATTAATGAAAATAAAATATTATTAATCATAGCAAAATTTATTAAATAAATAAAATATCATTAATCATAGCAAAAAATTATTAAATATTGGTGATGCAACAAATTTATTAAAATAAATTAATAAAACACACTATTGAAAATTTTATTTGCAGCTTAAACCAATAATATGGCTTAAAATTCCAATAAATTTTGAAATTTTTAGTATTTTAGACAATTATTTAGCCTAAAATTTCTTTTGTATCAATTTTACGTGTTAGTTATTATAACATATAGTTTTAAAAAATAAATTAGATTATGATTAAGTATAAAAATGTAAAATTTTTAAAAGAACATATCTAGAGTAAGTGAAGATCTATTCAAATGGGAACATGATTGTCCCACCTCAATCCTTATAATTTGATTAACAAATTTTAATCCCCTTTCTTGGGTGTGTTTGGCAATTTGCAAAAGTTGTCGAGTTAAAACTTTTCAATCTAAAACTTTTCACTCTTCATAACTACCTTTTTTATTATTTTTACACATTTTTCTATACAATAACTCTACTTTTCAATCATTTCTACACAACTACCAATACAACTAACCTATTTATTTTAAATTTATTCTCTTTACTCCTCATCATTACCCTTACAATATCACATCATTTTCTACTAATTTAATAACTTTTACATAAAAAAAATTTCATCGAAAGTTTTACAACTTCCCAAACACACCCCTTATCTTCGATTTCATCTCATCAAAATAAGTGAATTAAGAATCAAGCCAACTCAATTTTCATTCCATTTCTACCCCGCAATACAATATATTAGAGTTCGAGTAACAATATTTTTAAAGTCGTTTGATTATTTAAGGTCAATCTAAAATCCAGCAATTTCAAACCGGCCCAAAAATATATATTTTTTATATTTTTAGATTTTTTAATAGACAAATAAAGTTAGGTGTATTAAATCTATAAATCAAGTTTTACCATTTTGGATTTTTTAAGTATTTTTTTTGAATTTTTAAACACGGCGGTATTTCCGTAATTTTCTACGACAAATGGTAAAACATAATTCATAAATTCAATACACCTAACTTTACTCGGCTATAAAAAAATCTAAAAATATTTTAAAAATATTTTTTGGGCGGTTTGACAGAACGACGGTAAAAAGATGTGACCCCATTTCGAATTCTTTGAATGACACATAATGTCCTTTTGGTAATGTAAAAAAATAAGAGCGTGTTTAGTTAACTTAAAACTTTTAACTGTTCACAACTATCCTATTTTTAATTATTTACTCACATATTTCTATGCAGTTATAATACTTTTCAATCATTTTTACAACTACTTATACAATCAATTTATATATTTTAACTTTATTCTCTTTAATTTTTATTATTACTCTTATCATATCACAGTTTTTCTCTTATTCTAAAATTTTTTATAATAATATCTCTTCTCTAAAAAGGCTTATTACTTTCTAAACACATTCTAAAATAAAAACATGAGAATTTTTAAAAAAAATTAAGAGACTTACCCAAATAGTTGCATAAAAATACATGAAAATTTTTTAGGTATGTTTGAGAAGTAATAAAACTTTTGATGAAAAGTTTTTAGTGTAAAAAATTTTGAAATGAGAGAAAATGATGTGATATGAAAGAGATAATAATAAGAAATAAAGGGGATAAAGTTAAAATAAATAGGTTAGATATATAAGTAGTTATGTAGAAATGATTGAAAAGTAAGGTGACTGTATATGAAAAATAATTAAAAATAAGGTAGTTATGGAGAGTGAAAAGTTTTAAATTGAAAAAGTTTAGGTTGAAAAGTTTGTAGCGAAAACGAACACCTCATTAGACGAAATATTTTTAGTATAAAAAAATTTTAATTAATAAGAAATAATATGACATAATAGGAGTAATGATGAGAAGTATACAGCAAAATTAAAATATACAAGTTAATTATATGAATATTTGTGTAGAAATGATTAAAAATAAGATAATCGTATAGAAAAATATGAAAAATAATTAAAAATATGATAGCTATGGAGAGTAAAAAATTTTAAATTAAAAAATTTTAGGCTTAAAAGTTTTTTTTTTAATAAACAAACATAGCCTTTATTTAAAAAAATTACTAGGCGGAGCCGTATTTGCCAAATTGACCAGCTGGCAGTGGGGATTGGGTGGGTTGGTGGTGCATCGTAGTATGGAAAGAGTGGGAAAGCACAATTGACCGGCCGAACCCGCAAGCAACTGGCACATGCCCATTTCACACCTGGCGTATTTTCATTTTTACCCCTATCAAGGAAATAAATTGGATGGCCTGGATGATAGTTCAAGATGGAAGCAAAGATCCACGGGAGTCAGAGGGGGGCGCAAATAAATATTTTATAAATAAAAATACGCAGACGGTAGAAAAGCACTCGCAAAGCATTCTTGTCGAGGGAGGAAGGGAGAGTTTTAAATATTGTTGTGGAAGAGAGAGGGGTTTGATTGGAGGCTGCGCTGTTTTGGGCTTTTCGAAATCGGTTGGGGAGAGAGACAGATAGAGAGACCAGGTACAGTCTCTCTCCGTCGCATCGCAGGTAGAGTGAGAAGCCGAGGAAGGATATTGATCGTGCTTTTATCTTTTTGCCCTTTTCCGCCGTTTTGTCTTCTGCTGCGGTTGGTGCGGCTTAAGCCCCAAAGCCCAAAACAATACAAAACACCCATCATTCTTCTAACAACACCCCCATCAATAGAGACTGAGATAGAAAGCGAGAGCGAGAGAGAGAGAGATTCTTCTTTTCTCCTTCATCTTCTCCTGGAATAACATCAAAAAGCAATGGGGACCGGTTGGCGAAGAGCCTTCTGCACATCTATCCGGCGGGAGTCCGAAGCAATGGATAAGCAGCCGACGCAGAGCCCCACGAAGAGCTGTACGAAATTCGGCATCTTCTCAGGGGGCAGCAATCCCTCCACGCCTCGTCTGCAGTCGCAGCCCGTTGCCAGCCCCGGTAGCCTGCGCTGTCGAACTACGGTGGCCGGTGCCGCTCTGGCGCAGGACAGCCCCAGGCTCCAATGCAAGACCCCTCACCTCTTCTCGGGTTCCAACCCGACGTCTCCCAAATCGCCCTCGAGATTCGCCCTTTTCAAGTCCGGCCTGCGTCTCTCCAAAGTAAGAACCTCTTTTGCACCAGATGCCCACCTCTTCACAGCTTTTCTCCCTGCTTTGTCGTACGCATCGTCTGCTGAGCTTTGCTTAGGTTGGCTTGGCTTGGCTTAGCGCTCGTGTGCGTACTTCCGTTCAGAGAATGATGGTTTTTTCTTTTTTCCTTTTTTGTTTTTTTTGTTGTTGGCTTTCTGTTGCAGAGTAGCTGCGGCATTTGCCTCCAGAGCGTGAAGACGGGGCAAGGGACTGCCGTTTTCACGGCCGAGTGCTCCCATGCATTCCATTTCCCGTGCATCGCGGCGCATGTCAGGAAGCAGGGCTCTCTGGTTTGCCCCGTCTGCGGCGGCAGCTGGCGCGACGTGCCGCTGCTTACTGTCCACAAGCGTGGCAATCCCGAAGAGGTAGACGCTGAGAGGAAGGAGGAGAAGCAGGGTGCGCACGATAGCAGAGTCTACGACGACGACGAGCCGCTGCTCTCCCCGTCGCGCTTCAACCCGATCCCCGAAGCAGACGAGGACGAGGAAGAGATCGAGGAATTCCAGGGCTTCTTCGCCAATCCATCCAAGCCATCGAAATCGCAAGAAGCGAAGGATGACGCACAGGATTCGAAAGCGCTGGAGGCGAGATTGTCGCCGGAGGCGGCCGTGCTAGCTGTTGGCCGAACTCACGAAACCTACGCCGTCGCGCTCCGCTTGAAGGCATCGCCCCCGGCGCACGGTAGAGCCCCTACGCCGCTGCTCGACCCCGCTCGGCGAGCGCCAGTCGACATCGTCGCGGTGCTCGACGTGAGCGGGAGCATGGCGGGAGCCAAGCTCCACATGCTAAAGCGAGCCATGCGGCTGGTCGTCTCCTCGCTCGGTTCCGGCGACCGGCTTGCCATCGTCGCGTTTTCCGCGACCGCCAAGCGCCTGATGCCGCTGCGGCGGATGACAGCTCACGGGCAGAGAGCAGCGCGGCGCATCGTCGATCGGCTCCTCTGCGGCCATGGCACTTGCGTAGGCGACGCCCTGAAGAAAGCCTCGAAGGTGCTTGAGGACCGGCGGGAGCGGAATCCAGTAGCAAGCATCATCCTCCTATCTGACGGCCAGGATGAAAGAGTGCAGAGCGACGCCTCCAATCGCGACCGTGCATCGAGGAAGCACGTGTCACTGATGCGGTTTGCCCACCTCGAGATCCCCGTCCACGCGTTTGGCTTCGGGAGCCGGCAGGAGCAGGACATGCCGGCTGAGGACGCCTTCGCCAAATGCGTTGGGGGACTCCTGAGCGTCGTCGTGCAGGATCTCCGCGTCCAGCTCGATTTTCCGGGTGGAGAGATTTCGGCTGTTTATTCCAGCAGTGGGCAGCCGTCGATCTTGGGAGGCGGCGGCTGGATTCGGCTCGGGGATCTCTACGCCGAGGAGGAGAGGGAGCTGCTGGTGGAATTGAGAGTTCCAGCGTCAGCTGCTAGGGCCCACCACGTGCTGTCCGTTCGATGCTCCTACAAGAACTCCGCCACGCAACAGCTCATCTCGTGCAAGGAACAGACCCTGTCGCTGCCGCGCCCATCCACTGTACGATCGTCCGCTCCCAAGATCGAACGGCTGAGGAACGTGTTCATTGCCACTAAAGCCGTGGCGGAGGCTCGGCGCTTAGTCGATCACAACGAGCTAGCCAGCGCGCACCATCTGCTGTCGTCAGCTCGAACGGTGTTGATGCAGTCGAGCTCGATCTCGGCCGATGAGAACCTCCGAGGGTTGGAAGCGGAGCTAACCGAGGTGCATCGGCGAAGACATCAACAGCAAATGCAGCGGCGACGGACGGCTGAACCGGCTCTGGACGAGAGTGGAGAGCCGCTGACTCCAACATCGGCTTGGCGTGCTGCAGAGCAGCTGGCTAAAGTGGCCATCATGAGAAAATCGTTGAATCGGGTCGGCGACTTGCATGGCTTTGAGAACGCTCGTTTCTAAAGTAAAAATCTGGAAATAATAATTTTTTGAAAATAGACTGAAATGGACAAAAGATTTTTTTTGTTGGCAAAAAAAAAAAGAAGCTAAAAATGGAAAGAAAAGAAAAATGACGGGAGATAAAAAGAGGGGTAAAAGCAACCCCCTGGAGGAGAATGGCGACAAGCAGGAGGGCCTGATTCTACCCTTTCAATCCGTTGAATTGATCAGGAGTGTTGGGTTATGTCTTTTGTCCAAAATGATTCTCTTAAATATTTTATTTTGAAAGGGAAAAAGGAAAGAGACTTTTGGATA
This sequence comes from Annona cherimola, assembly GCA_030490835.1. Classification (NCBI taxonomy): domain Eukaryota; kingdom Viridiplantae; phylum Streptophyta; class Magnoliopsida; order Magnoliales; family Annonaceae; genus Annona; species Annona cherimola. Next base: position 96,880,078 of record CM059973.1, on the reverse strand, counting down.
TTAGAAAAGGGGAAAAAAACAGATCAATGTATGATAATGGATGGGAAAGGCGGCCGATAGTTTTATTTTTATTATTAAATATATTTTATCTTTCTTTTGTGGATGATGGAGGGAAAGAAAGTCGGGTGTAATTAAAATTGAGTGGTGGGTGTTAATTTTTTTTTTTTTTTTTTTAATTTCGTGCATGTATGTTACTTTTGAGTGTTGTATTTTCGCTGTTTTCTTCTTCCTAAAACACGATACATGACACTCAAGAGGAGGCATAGACACGTGATCTTGTTTGCTACAAATTGGATCCTGAATTATGAGCATTCCACATTGCTATGCGTCATGTGATTGGATGATTGTCTCCTAAACGTTAGGTCCCGTGTAGATCAGGCGTGTACGATTTATAAGATAATAGAGTGTTGATCTTTTATGACCGGTCTGAAATGGGCCAATTTTCGACCACCCTCTACATGCCATTGGATCTCGCGGGTGATAGCCTAGCCGTTGGATTTTTTTTTTGCCCAAAATGAAAAAAAAAAAAGTCCCTGCATCACCTGTCAGATTGAATTTTAAAATTCCACCCCCGTCATTACAATTAATGAGAGGAAAAATACCAAAAACTTCTCTCATGTGCGATTTCATCTTCCCGCATTGCATCCTGCGAGATCCTCACAACCCTTTCCCCCATTCCCCATTTTCTCTCCTTGGGTGGCAGGTGAAACTACGATATGTCATCTGCACATCAGGAAGACGTCCATTTGCCATCTCCCAGCCTCATCTCATCTTCCATTTGCCAACCTCATTGCATCTTCCATTCTAGTCTATCTCATCTTCCACGATTCCACCCACCATCTCTAAGGGAGGATTGAAAATGGCAACAACCTCTCCATCAACCACAATGTGAAAAATCTTGGTCGACCGAAGGATACAACGACCGACCTTCTCTATTCCATCACCTTTTCAGACTATCATCGGACGGGGTTCAATGGTCAAGATCATCACAGAATTGCTACATGTATACGAATCTCGCTGTACCATCGCAGCATTATGGGTGCGCCACTTCTCAAAGACAGTGTCGAACATGGCTACCCATCAATGACACCTTTTTGCTGAAATCGCAAACTGTAACAATCAAGCAATCTCCCCCAGACTTTTGATCCAAACAGGAAAAATCATGAATTAGCACCCTCTCCTTCGACTACCCACGGATGATATGCCAACTTGCCATGGCTGTCCATGTCGCCTCTTCAACCTTGGTGCTGCCCATTCACCCTCACAAAGTCGACAATTGTTGCCAACCTACCCAAAATAAACGACCTTCATGATCGCCAGAAAAACCCACCTAAAATAAAATAAGAAAAGAGACATTGTTGAGTGATGTGCGGCGAGCCCAAATTGCCGCAATGGGTAGGAGCAAGGAGGGAGAATAGAGAATAAAGGAGAGTGGCTGGAGTTGTAGATCATCGCCAGAGGAAAGGACGACCATCAACAGCGGAGCTACGACATGGGAACAAGGGGCCTGCGAAGAGATGGGGGAGACCTTTGCAATCTTCCCATGTATTAATGGCGTTGTCAGCGCTTGTTTTTCCGAATTAATCCGACGGCTGTGGGAAAGGACGTAGATCTAATGGTGAATAAAGGTGGTAAAAAATGACATCTATATTCTGCCAATTGTAAAAGCTCAGAGTTCTAAGATGTAGATGTATATGTACATATACATAGGTCCTAGTTCAGCTTAATCCAATTAGAAGTTGTTCGTGTTACCCATCCATGGGGTTATTTTGATGAGGGAATCAAAATTAACCGTTCACATTGTTCAATATTATTTAATTCAACCTGAGTTGAAAAATCATTTTGTACAAAGATGTTAATAGCCCACATTTGCTTAAAAACTACATACATACCTATGTAAGTAATAAAGATTACCTAGATTCATTTACAAATGTATTAAAATATAATAATATTTTATATAATTATTTATTCATACAAGAATAATATTTTGCATAGTTTAGGTGTAAAAAATATACATTTAGACCACATAAGAATAATCCTTTAAATAATTTAGTTGTTGAAAATATATGTATAAAACTAATATACAAATTAAATAATTTTATTATATTTATTTTACACATATTCCACCTTAAAGAGGACCATGAGCATCTTTGATATGGATGAGCTAGTTATCTTAGCTATGCAAATGATTCCAAACGCAATGAATGCAATAAATTTTACCTCGTTCAAATAAGAAAATTTTGATAGAAAATTTTAGTGCAACCTGAGTACATGAAAGCCAAATCACATACTTTTAGTTATTTTGCATTATTTTCATTTGAAAAGTTTAGTTACGTTGATATAAGTTTCCAATACACTTCTGAAATAGCCCTTGTTAACTCATGTGATTTTTGATTGAGTTTGAGAAATAAATTAATCCAGTGGTTTTCCATCATACACTTGAATAATTGAAAAACTTTAGGCTTGCGGTAAGGGATATCAATTGCATGCTCCCGAGCGCATACACCTATTTTTTTAATTTTTTTTATAAAACTGTTAATCTAAGTGTATTTAATATGTGTATACATTTTTACTATTTTTTGAATTATTTTAGATATTTATTTTTTATTTTTAAAAATCAAGCCTTGATTTTTAAAAATAAAAAATAAATATCTAAAATAATTCAAAAATGGTAAAAATTTATACAAATATTAAATAGATGTAAATTAATAATATTGTAAAAAAAAAAATTTAAATAAAAAAAATAGGTGTATGCGCGCATGCAATCAAAGTCCTGCGGTAATCATGTCAAGTTATTCTTTAGATGTCAATTTCAACCCTAGTGTTTTAAGCAGTTTAGCAAGTGTTCTTTTTTTTTTGGGGAGATGGGCAGCATCCCTCTTGCAGTAAGTTGATGGCAGTAGTACTACTACAGATCTCAATCAGATGTCTGCTGTTAGCACTTTGGCCCTTTATCAATGGGCCCCTCCTAATATATCACCAAAAAAGATATTTTCCCCCGAAAGCAATGACTGCATTTTTAACACACTGAAAATATATGTGTGTGCGTGACAGAATGACAGAGATGAGAATCATGAGATCATAATAATTGGAGGCTCGCTTTTACACCGCACTCCTATCATGCTCCATGCTCGCGCGCTCTTCAACATACGTATATTCCCACCAAAACCAATGACTGCGCTTTTGCGCTCGCCATCTTTATTGGGTTGTGAAGTGTACTATAATACGAAATATTGCAGACACAACAATTACAAAACATAATAATAAATAAAATATAATAAAAATGTATTTAGAAAACAGATAATGCATAATACAAATAATGATTGAAAATAGCGATAAACTATTTATTTTTATTGAACAAAAAATTATATAATAAAAACGTGATACTATGTAATTAATTAAATTGGCACGTGAGCTGATAATTCCTTATACTAACCCATGTCTCAAGATCAATGTCATTGAACAAGCTTAAGCTTAACTGAGGCACAGTTTAGGCTAGCCCATGATTTTAGGCACAGTCATTGCAGCCGCAAATTCGATTCCAATAAAATTGCCCGTGTATCGTATAACACGCTCCGTCAGAGTAACTGAGGATCGAAGGCTATAAATGTAACATCTTCGGAGCGGATGGGATAAGATTTGAAAAGTGAGGGGTGGGGGAAGATGATGGCGATGTTGACGATGATATCTGCGGGCGTAGAGTCGCGTATGATTTTTGGATGCCGAGATTTCAACGCGGTTACAAAAGCGCTTGCGAGGGGGACGTTTGGTAACGTCAAAGTGCGGAAAATATGATTTTTTTTTTAGTATTTGATTTTCTAATATCAATTATTATTTTATCAATCATACTATTTTTTCTACTTTTATCCTTACATTCCAATCATTTTTCCTACCAACTATATACAATAAATCTATTTATTCTGACTATGCATTTATCATTTCTTATCAATCACACATTTATCAAAATATTCTATTTTTTTTATTTCACACAATTTCTCACGGTCCCACGGTTTTACACGTTAACAAACGTCCCCGTGGGCTAGTTTGGTGATGGGACCGTCCCGCCCCTTGTGCATTTCTCTGTCAATCGCGCCAGTAAACCGTTACCTGCTGGCGCTCTCGGGCGTAATTGATCAATCTTTGTCCATTGATGCTTGAGATCGGGACGATCCTAGCCGTCTAATTCCAGGAATGGTTGGCGCAATTCTCCACCGTCCTCCACGTAGAGATATATTTCGCATTGGGGAAGGATGATCCGTACGCGGTGGCTGTCATTCAACCACGTGCACCTCATTTCCAAATGGCCGGAAAACGCATGTTCGAAATTCTCAACCATCAATATTCCATCGCCCCGAACTAGCATAGTATAAAAGAAGACGGGAAAGAAATTTCTTGCCAATTGTTTTAATATTTATTTCTTCAATTACTTTGCCCTCTTTGCATGCAAGAAGTCTTTTTCTTTTTATTATTTATTCTTCGTTATTTAATAATATTTCCTTAGAATTTCCGGGATAAACAGATAAATAGATACTACACCAGTTTAAAATGAGAAAAAAAAGAATTTTTTTTTTCGATTTTCTCGATAACAAAGAAAAAGACGTAGTGGTGAGTGCTTAATCACATGATACGAAATTTGGTAGGAAATAGCTGGCATTAAAACTGGCGACTTGATTGCATAAAAACAAGGCCATCAGAGCAGTTGGGGACTGTACGTACTAGGTACGTGTTATCCTGATGCATCAGTAATGCAGCATGGCATCTTTGCAGTACAATCAATGCACGTCTCCAACCATGGATTGGACGGATGTGGACGGTCCAAATAGCCCCATGAAATCCCATCATTTTAGCTGCACCCTAGGCATAACAGTAAACACCAGCAGCCGTCCAATGATTACGTAGGGAAATGTAAGTTGACGTTTGTTGTACGTGTGGGTTTGTGAGTTCTTAGGACGAGGGTGAAGAATAAAAAATAAAATATTTTAATAATTATGTAGTTGATATGGAATAATATGGATAAAATTAAAATAAATAAGATAATTGAAAGGAAAAAATTATGAAAATATGAGAATAAAATTGAAAAAATAGGATTATTAAAGTGATAAATGATGCGCCTTTCTCCACATTCACAAACGTCCGTTAAAAAGAGTTTCAAAATTCCATATCACTTACCTATTATGCATTTTCAGACCTATTACACAGACACATGGGGGAAGTAAAGATATTATTTCACTCTCATAGAAATAGAAAAAAAATGAAGTCGGAGGGCAGAGGCAGATATGGATAGGTGATGATTGGTTGAATAGGACTGAAGCCGACGTGCAGCAGAGAGAATGGTAATACTTTGGGATTTTTGGGGAGGGACGAGCTCCACGTTGGCCAAATAAACCCCATTGCATATAAATATATATCTCCTCCCCCACCAGCCTCTCTCATAAATCAGATGGACTTTTGGACCACTAGCTCTAGGAATTCTTCCATGGCCCTTGTTTCACCATGAATCATTATTATATCACCATCTTTTGATTGAATACAATTTGCCCATCATGATTCATTTTTCAAAGCTTTGCATTTATGTTGTAACCCACTTGCTTAAATGATAATTTTTTTTTATTTGAGACAAAGCACGATGAATGGATAAAATCCAATTATTAGATTGTAGTAGTATTCGTGTGGGTACAAAGAGCAGGTTTAAGCTGCCCAGAGCTCTTGGGTGTCATGATTTTCCTTAAAATGCGCACTCGTAGGCCACATGCTACGGACCTTTTCTGCTTGTGTAATTTCGAAAAGCGTGCAGCCAATGTACACCAAGCCAAAACAAATAAAAAGAGGAAAGGGCCCATGCGATTTTGAGAGAGACGTTGCTCGCAGGGACCACCAACAACCGCGCCCGATTAGATGGATTTAGCACCTTTGCAGTTTTTTCCCTTTCTACTTTTTTACTACGGAAAGCAGTTTCCATTTTTCATTAACATGATATTTAATTTGACTAATACTTTTGGTTTTCTCTAATTACCATCATGATTACTTACAGTCGTTATTTGTATTCATTTGCTTTTAAAGTTCTTTAGCAACTATTGTAATTACCACTTATTATCTACATAACTCTGGGTTTTCAGAGTCGAGCTGGATTGAAACCCATTTAAAGGGGACAAGCTCTCACTAGACTGTACAATGAATAAAGGTTAAAACCTATGGATGAAAAATAAAAGGTACATGACGCATTGCATCTCATGTTGCTTTTTTTCCTCATCCGTTCCATATCTTTTTAAAAAATAAAATAAAATAAAATTCCAGAGCATAACCAGAGATCTTTTTTATACGTCATTTCATCCATTTTCATTACTACGTAACAAAGGAAAAATGCACCTAAAAAAAACAACAACAAAGGAAAAATGGGGTTCTCGTAATACCCTGGCAACAGTCAACGTAAGAGTCTAGCGAATGAGTGAGTAGAGCAGGGATGGGAGAACGTAAAATCCTATTGAAAAAGACTGGACTAAGGGTACAACTCGGGTCCGAGCGTACCGAACTTGAGTGAACCTCAATACAAAGCCTACCAGATTCGTATGAACTCTCAACCCTAATCCTAATATTAGAATCTAAATTCAAACCGAGTTGACGTCGGTTTCGAGTTGAAATTTAGATTATTATCAAACCAATAAAAGTTAAAATTTGCGATAAAAATAACAAATTCTTAAACATTATTGCAGTAGCACATGAATAATTGACATGCTAATATATTTATATGACCTATAATATCTTTATTTTTAATGAAAGTTAGTCTTTTAATTAAAAGATAATTTTAAATACAATGAATATGATAAATTTACACATCACAATCAAAGTAATGTTATAAAAAAATTGAGATAAGAAAAATAAATGAGATAACATGAAATCACTATCTAAAGTTTAATAAAAGTTAATATAGATGTAATATATTCAACTTTTATGAACAAATATATATAAAATTTAAGTTTTAGAATAAATGTTTTATAAATTAATTAGGTTATGATTGTATGAAATAATTTTTATCACAATTATAGTTGAAATACTTAATGCATAAACAAATATAATTATTTTAATAAATTAAAAAAAAATATCCGGTTTGAACAAAGTTGAGTTTTGGTTGCACCCCTAGAGAAGACCAATTGCTTTACGGACTCGAGGAAAAGGGTGGCAAAACGATGAGGTTCTTTATGTTGCAGACAACCTTTTTAGAATTCCGAACGTTCATAGGATGCCATCATTCCTCGATCCGGAATTTCAGCCACACTGCTCCAGTTTTGATGAGCCATCATGGAAAACATACAATAAAATAAATGATTGGAAAAAAAAAAAAAAAAAAACCCATCTGCTTTCATTCATTCATCCACATGCCCAAGTAAATTATCAATGACTTCATACAACAACAGAACCAAAAACAATGTTGCCCAACAGGACCAAATAAATCATGGACCACAAAAGACGACTTCCCAAAAGATCTGAAAGAAGAAAAGGGATCTGATTGACCTACAGCAACTAATGCTGGAACATGTATACCTGCGAATTGCAAATGGGACACCAGAGACTACACACTTAAGTCATCCGAAGGTGTGAATTGATTGAATAACACCATATTCCAAATGACTAAGCCTTGCTTAGGAAACAAGGATCATTAAATAATTCTCATTTTGTATAGAACCATTTTATCCACCTGTCCGTGATTATTGGCCCATGATGCTTCAAGTTGTAATCCCTAGCTTACACTGTTCAGTCTGCATGTCACACCAACAATTTCCAAGAACTTAACCATCACCCACTGCAGTTGCTGGAATGAAATAACCAACAGAACAGGAAAACATACAAGCCGACCACTTTATCACAATAAACAGTCAGTGGCGAAAAGAATGCGGTGTCAAATCTTCACGCACCATTCATGCAGTTTGATTTCGTGGTATACATTCTTTGTTTTCTAATTTCTTCCAAAGGCCCTAAAAAGATGACAACACTGACAAAATGGAAGAGAAAGGTGAATTAGATGTAGGAAAATAGGTATAGGGACACAGCCACTTTAGTTTCTAAAACATCCTCTTTACACTACTGTAAAGCTCGAAACTAGTGGAGGCCCCACACATCTTTATGCATACTGTACATCTATTTCAGCTTTACATCAAATGGCATCACTCTTCAGATCTTCTGACATCAAATTGTGTTAGCTCTTACGACGGCTGTAAATTTTTGCTAGAAGAGCCTTCTTGTTTGTCAGAAGTGGACCAATACAATATGTGAAAGCTCAGTCTCATGCACAAGTACGAGCATCAGATAATGCACTTCAACAATTGCACTTAGGGAAGCAGAATCCTGTAGCATATGGCTTAACAAAATTCTAAAAACAAGAAGACCTAGATGATAAGTATGTGCTTCTTGTTCTCAATTGCAACATATAAACGTGTGACCTACAGTGACAAGGAAAGAACTACAATGTCCCAATGATCCATAATAAATTGTTATATGTAGTGGAACAAAGGTAGCCAGGCTATTCATACCACAAAGGTCGTCCACTGGTGAACTGGAGCATTGGTACATCACCTAATTCATACAAAACAAGAAAAACAACTATATGCTATTTGTAACTGAGAATGAGGAATCACCCCATCGTTTCATTTTGATAGGCATACCTCATAATTTCAGTCACAGAAGCCAATAGTTTTCATATGATGAAAGAAATGTTCATCAAGACCCACTTGGTTGCCGATTTCTGTTCACAAATTCATAGTAATCATCTTCGCTGTAAAGTTTCCTGACAACAGCAAATAAAACTAGCTTCGTGAAAAGAAGAGTACAAGAGCAAGTTGCCAGAAAACCGTTCTGAAATCAATAATTTCAGAGCTTTAACAAAAGGAGAAAAATAAGTGAAGTTTGGGTACTTTAGCCCCACGAGCATATGCCATTCATCTGACAAGTGGCACAACCCAACTTTCGGCTAGGGCATCCAGAAATGGGATCCTCGTGATAAAGGCCCGTACTTGACATCACTATCTCATGGAAAACAATACGTTGCCCAAATATTGTTGGTAACTTGAAACTTATATATTTTGGTTAGTTGAAAGTATTCAACTGTTTTTAGTTCTTTAGCACACAAAATATACCAGAAACCCTTCTAAAACATATATAACCAACCGTCAGCCAATTAATTGATGAGATGGATGTTTCAGTCTTACAATTTGTGGTACATTGCCTCTACACAGTAGAGATTACCAGTTTGGTCTATTTGGTATTGCCTGTTGCCCATTGATAGGTGAACAATGGTAAGTACTAAAGCAACTTACGCTAAGTCCGCCAAGTTCTCTGACTTTGTGATGGCCTTTCCCTCTGGAAGCTCAAGACACGAATAGTGAATTATCATTTCCTTCAAAGTTTGTTTTGTGCTTTTAATATCATTATCCCATAAGATGCTCTGAAATTGAAAAGTAAAGAACTTATTTAGTCATCTGAATTCACAATTTACCATTCCAAAGAAGAAATTGAGTTCATTCCATAAGATCCCATAGGTTTCATTTTGTACATAAATTTGCATAGCACCAATTAAGGCTCATTTGGACGTGAAACTGAAACCATGACTGTAATAACAGTATCAGTCACTGTACTGCTTGAGAGAGAGAGAGAGAGAGAGAGAGAGAGAGAGTGTGCGTACAGCATATCCACATTGGAATTGCTAGCATATGAGGCTGAATCAGCTTTTTTTGAGTAAAATTATTAAAAATACAACAAAAAGGAAAGGCAATAATTATCTAAAAGAATAGATATAGATATTGATATGCATAAATGTGTGTGTGCAAATAGGAAATGCTTTTATACATCACGCCACACCCTAAGTTGGGTGCAGCGATTATATTTGCACTCTATGTCTACAAAGTAGCATGCTAATATAGTTACCTCGCCTAAATTAGGGTGCAACATGGGAAATGCTACAAATGTTAAGGTGCAACTGGTTGCACCCTAGTTAGGTCACCGCCAGTTGCCAATGGGTCCTACATCAATAAAATTAAAATCCCACCAGTCATATGTCTTAACATCATTTGTTTTATCACGATAACAAAAAAGAGATCCAATTAAAGACTTAGATGGGCTACATTTGCTTTAAAATGTATATATTCATGTGTAAATTTAAAAAAAAATGCTTACATGCATTCATTGATATAGTAGAATGTAATAATACTTTATATAATCCTTATTCATAAAGGAAGATGTTTTAGATGATTTACTTGTTGAATACACAACTTCAACAAATAATATTTAAATGAATCTATTTAATTGTGTTGATTTTGCACCATTTTCAAATGAGGCCCATAACACATTTGATTTGGATGCAATTGGTATGCTATTGAAATAAAGGATTCCAAATACAATGGATGGGTTAGATTTTGACTTTACAATCAAGGTGGGGCACATCCACAGTCAGTAGCACCCTAGCGTTTCCCAATATATGAATATATAGTGTTTTGCAGATGTAATTAGCAGCTTAAGATATCTAGTGAGTGTTGGGAGACGCATCTTGCAGAATCAAGTGCACAGGTATCATGTTTATATACAAGCAAATCCCCAGAATGGCACGAGACAAATTAATAAACAGTGGATTTCAAGGTTAAAGCAGAACACCTTTCTCAGGTACTCTCTCTTGACATCTTCCCAGTCCAGTTTACCTTTGGGGCTGAAGATGGAAGCATTCCACAGAGCCCCTCTAGCCACCATCACAGATGAAGCCCCTAGAAAAAAATTAAAAATTTCAGGAAAGTCAAACACTGATAAAGCTATTTTGCAAATTCTTTGTTGACAAACAAAACAAAATGCATTGTGTATATTTTGGAGTTTGGCCTAGTAACAACCAGACAACAAGTTGTTGACAAACAACAAATGTCATCACCATTGCGGTTTACGAGTAACTAAGGCCAATTTTATGAATAAATTACCACCACTACACTCCAAAATGGATTTGAAAAAGTTTTGTGGTGAAATCTAGGGCAAAACTGCAGAAATTAGTAGCTGCTAGCCTCATACAACTCTCCTTACAGTTGTCTTCACATTGCCCACAAAGAGTGAGCTTTCTTAAGCATCATATAAGTAGGTCAATAGAATCCGAATTACAGCCCCAATAGGCAGTTCAACAATCAACTAAAATACATTAGTCAACCTAAGAGAACCACATGACAAAACCCCAGCATTAGAAATTTAGTTAATGATCCTTGCATGTTTGATACCTGTTGCTTCTTTTAGATGCTGAAAATCTTCGTACTCAAACACATTACCATTTGCTATAACTGGGATAGATAATGCTGCAACAATATCAGCAATCTCGTCCCACTTTGCTGGATCCCTTGGACGATCTGCAACCCTCCTGCAGCACATGCAATCCACCATACAAGTAAAAGCTAAAAAAAATTTCCACAAAGAAGAGCTACTGATAGCAAAATCTGAACGCGAAAGTTTTCACAAGACCTAAATGCAGTATTTTCCAGGTGCTGGCAAACAATCCATGAACGGCACTGGGTACCTATTTCCTTCAAAGTAAATATGTTCCTAATCGCATTATATTAGTCATGTGAATTTTTAATGTTTCCTCACATAACTTTTTAGAGCTAAGAGAATTTTTAAAAGTTAACACTTCTGAAACCAACAATTCCACTTACTGCAGGCCATGGTGCGCTTAAATCCAAATGACATGGATTCAATCAGCAAAGTACCTGAATGGCACATTTTCACTCAGGAAGGTGAGCAAGGTCTGGGATCCCAACTCTAGGTTCTCTAGCATTCAAAGTAACTTAACCACAGTCTATTCAGACCACAATTTCTGGTCCATCTTGAACACACCAATACTTGAGGCTTATAAAAAAAATTGTCATGTCTAACATGATTCTTGTAGTTGGAAGAGACCTCTGAGATGCCCACGAGATATAGTTTGTTCAAAGAGATCACCCAATGTCAAAGAAAAGTGCAGTAGCTTCAATGTTCTCAAGGATCATATAAAAGAATTGCTGGAGCAACTATGATACATTACAAGGCATGTGGAAGAAGAACTAATCATCCATAGCATAGTGCATGAAATCTCTATGAGCTTGGTTAGATACTTTAATATTTGAACAGGAGAGTGAACCATTCCAGCGTAATTGAGAGAAGCAAAACATAATCAGAACATTATTTCCAAAACTTGAAAGGATTACCTTCCATGAACAGCTAGAGCAGACACGCCTGTTTTCTCAATTCTCTGTGCTAGTTCTACAGTATCCCGGGATGATTTCAGCAGGCGAATTTTGCATGTTACCCGTGTGTCCAAGTTTCTTCTTAAAGTTGTCAAAATCTGAATGAGCAAAGAAACTTCATTCAGCCATATAAAGACCCAGGAAACTGAAAGCTTTACATTGCAGAAGCCCTTAGGTTAAAAATTATTACATCATGAATAAGCTCTGGCTTAGATAATAATGCTGCACCCATGCCTCCACTTAAAGAAAATGACTTCGGACAACCCATGTTGATGTCCACAGCAGCAACATCTTGGCAACTGCAACAAAGTATTATCTCAGTGCCTCACATATCTATAACAATTTTGACTAACAAAATATTAGTATTACCACACAATATTGAAGTACTGCCAGAGGCAGCTGAAAAAGCAAAAACACTTTATGTCATATAACACAAGAATACAATAAACTTACATTAACTGAGCAGCTGTAAGAGCTCTCACAGCATTAGAGGTACCCATTTGAAACACTACCCGTTCTTTTTCTTCATCGCAAGTTCTGAAAACAACATTTCCCGTACCTTTCTCAATGAGATCAGTAGTCCCAAGAAACTCTGGTGGATTTAGCAATATTTTAGAAAAGTCATGAGTCAGAACTAAATGATAAATATTATCCATGGATAAGTTGCAGCGTCAACAATGGAAAAGAGTCAGCTGACATAGTGACCAATGAAAATTGTGAAGTAAATGATGTACATTGCTGGTGGATATCTATGCATCGGTGTCAGCCATGGAAATGAGGCAGAATCCAACAAAAAGTGCAAAATGCTGCACTTTCTGTAAATTCTAAACACATTGAATTTGTGAGAATATATATGTGTGTGTGTGTGTGTGTATATATATATGAGAAATGCATCTGGGCCCAAATAGTGACTTTCAAACCATTTTGGTTTTCCCAACTACAGGCCTACAGTGCAAAAAGAGCAAACTCGAAAGGAGTAAATCATTGATGATTTTTCTTTCAGCTCATTGCTTTTCACTTCCCTCAAAAAAAAAAAAAAAAACTACCCTCCCATTTTGTCAAAGGTCTGCATGGAAAATCCAAAAAACAACCAAGTTGTTTGTTGGCAGTTTCTCAAAGAAATGACCAATTATGCCAACAGGAAGAGCTGAAAACACAATTTCGGATGAGCAAATGCATCTTAAAGTGCCCTTTCATCATGTCCTTAGGAATCCCAAAACTTCTTATAGTGAAAGCAATCCTTGAATTTCTCACAACTAACAGCAAAGATCTGCCAGTTTGGCAACTTTCATGAGTTCAGCAACCTTTAATTTATTTGTCACTAGAATATCTAGGTCCCACTTTTCCAAATCAGAAACTGTTGGGACAATGCTTCCTGAAGAAGATAATTCCTTAAAAGTGCATTACCATTTCTCTGCCGCTCACATTTCAAAATTCTATGATCTATGATCTCTTCCCCATATGTAATATCTGCACCATATTCAGCAGCAAGTAACCTAAATGGTAGCGTGCCCTGCATCATAAGGGCAGGAATAGAAAGATAATTCAGCTTCAGAGCTCAAACAACTCACGCATGAAAATGAGAGTGTGGTCAGACGACACATGCAGGCTATGAGGAAAGCATAGCTAAGATGAAGGGACTACGTGCCTCCTAGAGAGTGGGCAGTGGGGACAGCTGCCATAGAATGTTAGGTGGGGATTGAAAATCCTCAAACTTTGCATCTGTTATCTAGGAGAAATCATCATCAACATCAGCTGGCCTCTAAGAGAGATTAGTAAATCAAACATCCCACATTTCCAACATTCAAACAGCCAACGCAAGAACCCTTTATGGATCCGATTCACAGGCATCCAGCAAGCCATTAAATCTCTCCCACAGCCCCCTTAAACCCCAATTCCAGGAAGCGGCAGTTGTCCGCCTCAGAGAACACGATCCCTCAATCTTTCCTCAGCCGCGCCGCAATACAATTGCCTTCAAGAACTTAAATTTTCAAATTTTGAAACCAAAATTTCGTCACTTTTGTGCTGTGAAATAAAAGAAAACCGGCTGCCAATAATTACCGAGCAAGGAAAAGGAAATTTGCATGCATGCTGTTGGGGAACTATTACAGACACAGTTTTTATGGGATCAACAGGTTATTTCAGTTTTTAGCGACAAAGCGATGGTGAATTGGACGGATCTCAAAACTTTGGCCTTGCAAGTTCAACCAAATATCAGAAGGCCAAAAAAAAAAAAAAAAAGTGGGTAAGAATGTAAAAGAAAGAGGGAGGGAAGGTACAAACCACTCGGACCATGGGAGCGAGGACAAGCTTGTTCTTGTAAAAAGACGAATCCATCCTCTCTCTCTCTCTCTCTCTATTTCTCTCACAAGCTGCCGCGACGGGCGGAAGAAGGGGAGGCTGGAAAAAGCACGACCGCGAGAATTCCCCCTATATCTTTGTTTTATTCCAAATTAGTTCTCGTAGTAACGTAGTTTAGGTTAGGGAATTTGCAAAATAAATCTTTTGAGTTTTATAATGTTACAAAATAAACCCTGATAAGTAAGTTCAAACATGAAATGGGTTAAACTATAATGTCGTTTCAGATGCATTCTGAAATATTAGAAAACTGCATTTAACTCATTCAACATTTAAGGTGTGATTGAGAAGTCATATGTGTAAAAAATTTTGAAATAAGAGAAAATAATGTGATATAATAAGTGTAATGACAAATAGTAAAAAAATAGAGTTAAAATAGATATATTAATTATATGAGTAATTGTGTAGAAATAATTAAAAAGTAAGGTAGTTATATAAAAATATGAAAAATAATTTAAAAAATAGGATAGCTATAGATAATGAAAAGTTTTAAATTAAAAATTTTTGTTTGAAAAAATTTAAGTGTAAACAAACACACCCTTAAATTTGCATTGCAAACTTCAACTTTTGATCCCGCTTTAGAATATTTTTAAATTTGAGAGCATTATTTTATAAACATCTTAAATATAGGTTTCATTTCCATTAAGATAAATCACAGTAAATATATTTTTAGGGGAAAAAATGATCCGTGTTGTAAGGGTTAAAGGTGAACTCAACCTCTAATTTAATTCTAAACTCCTATCTAATCCTCACCTTATACTTGTAGTCATTTTTTTTATTCAAAAAGGTATTCGATTATATCTTTTAAGTTACGGTCTTCTTTCGGGGCTTTTAATTCTCAATATATTCATTGCATTTTAATATTTTACCCATGCATATAATCCTAAAAATGTTCATTCCGTTGCAAATGTTAATAAATATTGTTGGAACATTTTTAAATGTCCCCGTGTGCACTTAGTCTCGGTGCACCAGGGTGTATTTAACTTATTTTCTTTTATTTTTTTAAAAACATAAATTACAAAAATGTCATTGATTTTAAAATTTTAAAAAAAATCTATAAATTTTCGAAAACGGTAAAACTTGATACACATGTTAAATAGACTTAGATTATTAATTATACAAAAAAATTAAAAAAAGTATTTGCACCCAAGTGTACTGAAGCTAAGTGTACGCGGATGTACTAAATCACAACTCAACATTGTTTGCCTATATGTGAAATTATTAATATTCTCATCAATAGAGTCCTTATTTTATTTTCTTTTTATTTCATTCATATTTTATTATTTCATACAAGGGGCATTTATTTTTTATTATTTTATACTAGGAGTATTTTGAGTATTTATAAAAATATAACTAGCATTTAAATGGATTGTCATTAATTTACCTAACAGACTTTAACAGAATGAGAATTTTTAGGATTGAAGGAAAATGCAGTAGATATATTTGGAATTTTTAAAATATAATAAATATATTTGAAGAATAAGATAAATATGCTTGGGAAAAGTCCTTGTTTGATAAACTTCTCGACCCTTCTTCTTATTCCAAAAATGACGAGGCACACTAGCAAGGACTGCTCCAGATCAGATGTCAACGATCAATATAGTTTCCCATTGGAAATGTTTGAACGGGCAACATGAGTGAAGAGAAGAAAGATGAAACTCACAGAAGGTGGGAGAGAAATAACAGACACGAATCGACGGAAGCGGTTTTTAGCATTCAGTGGCAGCGGCGGATCCACGTAGGCTTCAGCTGGGGTAATTGCTCTCCCTAAAATTTTAAAAAATTAGTTTATGTATATATAGGATATTATCTTTTTCTTAGGTTGCCCACTGATGAAAATTTATGCTACGAATAGAATTTATTTTGACTAAGTAAAATTTATATGCAAGGTTCTTTTGTCATTTTTTTTATTAGAGTGATATTCTCTTTGAATCTCGAAAATTTTAATTGCTAGTTAAATATAATCTCATTAGTAATTAAAATAGTCGGCATCTAATAAATAAAAATTTCTTGCTTTTAATTTTTAGAATTAATTATTAGAATTCAAAAATTTTATTAATACGTTTTGACGATGAATTTTCATCGTTTTTCTTTCTACATATCCTCTTTCTTTTATTAATATTATAGCTTTCATAACTTTATCTACAATTTTTTATTTTAGAAATTTGTTTGATACTCAGCCACTGGATAGAATTTCTTTTTAGTTTGCCCTCTTTCCTTTCATATTTTACATATTTGATATCTCTTCTTTTTTATGTAAATATCTCTTTTTTTGAATTTTAATTTTTTAAAGATAATAAATTGATAGTTACCTTTGTCTAAATCTTATTTAAAAATTTTGATATTAAATTTATTAACTTTCATTAGCTGTTAGCCTTATTTGATTTTCTGAATATGAGATTTTTACCTACGATTGATAAATGACTTTATTTTTAATTGGTAGATGCAATAAAAATATCAATATATGCTTAAATATTACTAGTGTATAATATAAATATGAATAGTTGTGGTATAAATATTGCTGGTATATAAAAATATAAATATATTTAAAAAATACAGTGATATCTAATCATATACCCTCTTTAATTAAAAAAACTTGCATTTATTATATATTTTTGTTTAACGATTTTTTATTCATGATATTGTCGGAGGTCGTCTGTCTATAAATAATTAATATTAATTAGTTTGATTATAGAATAATAGCGATTTAATATGATAACAATACATTAATTATAAAAAAAATTATATTTGCTTTTAAATTAATGGTAATAGAAATTATCTTTTTTCACTTTTTATTTACGTGCTATCATCGCCAAAGGTACTAAATCAGCCACTGTCAGAAAAAAACCGAAAAGGGTGGGTATGGAGAAAAAAAGATGGCGGACAAGAACATTTTACAAACTGGGCGGGGAAGAGAGACAAAAACACAGCTATTGGCTATTGCCGATGAACCACGTACAAAAGTTCTAGCAAGCAAGTCCAGATCCAGAACATTTTGGCTGAGAGGACCTTTTTTTTTTTTTTTTTTTTTTTTTTTTGATGAAAGGCTGAGAGGATCTTTAAGCCCTCACTCAGGAAAGAAATCCGTCTAGTAATTAATTACAACAATGAACATAGTTTAACAATCACCGTTCTTATCAGCCAACCTGAAAGGGCTGTTCATACACACCGCAATAGAAACAAGAACAATGAGAATATCAAATTTGAATGCCTTTTCACCCTCTGGTGATTGAAAGCGGGAACAGCCACCTGGCGGGCACTGCTATTTCTCTCCCTGTATTTGATGGAAGAATTCCAAAATATCTCTCCATGTGCATGACTAGATAAGGAAATTTCCCTCTTATTTGAAGAAATCAAGAAGTTGGGGTAGGCAGACAGAAGTCCTGGGGCAAGGATGAACATTCCCCGCTCCAATGCTAAGGTCTTTTACTTGTGACTTTGCTCCACTTTTGCTCGGATCTTCTGTTCCAATACTGATGCCTCAGTCTCAAGGCTGAACATTCTGTTGAGAGCATGCATGTTTTCAAGGGTCTCGCTTAGCGTCCTGCTATCACTGCCATCACATCTTAAATGTTGCATGGGCCCATGAAGAAGCTTGTTCAATATCCCACGACTGAGATCATCCACAGCCCTCCTCGTCTTCTTTGGAAGGTCCTCACCCATTTTTGACAAGCATTTCTCCAGCTCTGAAACCCTGATCCTCTCAGCATAGGACCTAAGTTTCTTGATGGTAGGTACAGTTTCTAGAGAGTCCCTCCAAGCCTCAAACTGTTTTGATTCTTCAGCAATGATTGCCTGAGCTTCCATAGCTTTCCTGTGCCGATCTTCTTTGTTGGCTTCAACAACCTCCTTGAGGTCATCCACATTGTAGACGCGTGCAGACTCAACACTAGACACGCAAGCACCAACATTCCTAGGAACAGAGATATCAACAAAAAGCCTCAAGCCTCCAGCCTCAGGGACCGCAGGAGGAAGGACCTCAGCATGCTCTTTCAAAAATAATGGTGTTTCTGATGCTGTGCTTGTGAATACTACATCAGCATCGGCAGCACATGAGAACATTTCTGTGAGTGGTTTGTAGATTATTTCAATGCCTTTCAGCTCCTCCCGGATGGCAGCCACTCTTTCCTCTGATCGGTTCACCACCACCATCTTGGTGCACCCCTTTGCAACCAAATGTTTGATGACAAGCTTTCCCATCTTGCCTGCTCCAATCACCAGCATTCGAGCAGTGGATGAGTCAGAAGTTGGAAGCTTCATCAAAGCCAGCTCAACAGCAGCTGAACTGACAGAAACAGCTCCAGAGGAGATGTTGGTCTCAGTTCGGACTCGCTTCCCTACAGTAATCGCATGCTTGAACATCCCACTGATGTTTCTGCCAAATCCTACAACCCCTTGCCCAACTTTAACAACTTGTTTAACTTGTGCAAGGATCTGTCCTTCTCCAAGAACAAGGGAATCAAGTCCTGCAGATACTTCGAACAAATGCTGTGTGGCATCCTTGTCTCGAAGCAAAAATAAGTGCTGCCTCAGCTCCGAAACAGCAATTCCACTCGTCTGTGGAGGAAGCAGCATCAAAAAGAACATAACTTAGGGCTATCTGCCTACTTAATCAATTCATAAAAATCATAACACACAAAAGCGATGTTTAATCAGGAGCACAAAGTTGAAAGTAAAGCAAATTTGAAATGGATGGCACTTGAAAAGTTACTGTCCTCAGATGTCGTAAGCAAGGATGGATCACAGATATAGAGTCCAGACAAATGATCACATTGATCTCATTGAAGATGGGGAATCGCCCAAAAGTTTTCCAGCCTAGAAGATCCAAGCATTGGATCCTTGACTCATGGAGCCATAGTAAAATGGTAACTTTGAAACAAAGCATGTTACAGAAAATTCACAAAAAGATGCATTAGTTGGCAGCCCTGGACTGGTTAATGATAAGCCAACAATAAGAGTAGATCGGAATCCTGTGCATTCCCAATACCATGTATTTCTCAATCTTGTAGGCGAGTAACAGAAGAAAGCCAGCCCAATCTGAATGGAAAAGAACAATCTGAAGAAAAATACCTTAGACATCCATTCCATCACTTCACGAATTCCCCTGTGCCAAGATAAAGCAACCACATAAATCTCCATTCTGTTGCAGGTGCTAAGAACAGCTGCTTCTTCTATATGATTCAAACTGCATAGTTCTCCAATGGCACGAGGCCATTCTGCTTCAGGAATAGCAAGCTTTTCACGCATCTCCACTGGTGCTGTGTGGACACTAAGCCCTATGGCCACAATGCTGCTCCTTTCCTTGGTGTATCCTGGTAGAGGACTATTCAAATATTAACTTCACTAAGAACATTTTGATTCAGACCCCTCTATTTAAGGAAAGTAAGACACTGTTCTTTTTGTGTTTGGAACGCTCAATGCAATTGCTCGCAACAGAGAAAATCTGGACCTTTTGTTTGTCCTACTTTATATAATCCAATCATACTGAATTGTTCAGTTTCAGAAAATCCTAAACCTAAAAGGATGCAATTGAGATCATACTTAAAACAACATGGATCATGTCAAGCTTTCAAAGAGAAAAAAAAAAATTCTAGAGAGAGAGAGAGAGAGAGAGAGGCAAGAAGTATCTCGTTGAATGCCTCATGCCAATCAAATACCATGAAACTAAAGCTTACGTGATGCTTTAATTGCTATCAAATTCTCAGATACACTCGGCAAATTTACATGATGCTTCAACCTTCCAAATTTTTATTGAAACATCAAACAGCTCATTTGATGATCCTTGAAATAGCTTCAGAGGAGAAAATTGTGCAATGATTCTCTAGTGAAAAATCCATTTATAGCGCTGAAATGTTGATATTTCCCACGACAAACCATGAACACCCAAGAAGAATCTAAGCAAGGAATACTCAATTTTCAACCAGTCGTTGTAGTTAGCCTCTCTTCACTGGAGATTAAAATCAACAAGATGCACCGCAATAGATTTAAACACTTCGAAATGAATTTGCAACTTTCGGACATTAATATGGTGGCACATTGATTCTCAATACAAAACCAAAAATTAAAAAAATAAAATGAAAAAAAGAGAAAGGGGGCGTCCTCACAACTGTGCTGGCATTACACGTCACATGGATGTCGTTCGTTTAGAAAAGAAAATTCCCACAAAATGAAAGCTCCCCATTCCAAACTCTACCTCAAATGTGAATTTGCATCCCAAAACCATCCCTTTGGAACCACCAACCAAAAAGTGTATAAGCCCAATCCCCTGGGGAATTTGGCGTACATTTCTGTATCCACTCCTGACCTCTAACAATTTAACGAAAATCCAAATCAGTAATCAAACATTAAAGAGAACCTGATAAGCCACATTCCGACTCCAACCTCCATGCAACTCTCCAGACCATCGCACAACACATCCAAGTTAAATAATATTATTCAAGAATGGATGGAAAATACCAACGCATTCAAATTTTCCCGTTTGCAGTCAGCTGCCGAGAATAGAAAATAAGTAGAAGCCCTCGACTTACGATCGGCGGCAGATGCCTTGAGCTGTTCGAGGGCGGAGACACTTGCAGCCCTTGATTCGGCGGCCGTTCTCTCTTCCTGAGCCACGGTGTCGGACAGAGCCTCGCACCTGGGCCCTGAAAAGCTCCGCCTTTCTGAAAAGCTCCGCCGCCTACAGCTTCTACCAGCATTCCCAATTTGGGAAGAAGGTTTGCAGAGGAAAGATTCCATCTTTGCCCCCGCAATTGCAGTGGCGAAGCCGTTGGCAGCTGCCATTTCCGAAGCCCTGTCCTCTTCGATAATTCCCGAGAGGGAGGGAGGGAGGGAGAGAGAGAGAGAGAGAGAGAGAGGCTTCTTCTGGGAGATACGTTCTGGCCCGTTTGTGCTGGAGGTGTGAGAGGCGAAAAGGAAATGGAGAGGGTGAGATGGGCTTGGTCTGGTGGGGAAGGATGTCCACGCGGCAGGATCAGAGTGGGCCACCCATCACAGATATCTCTCTGCTGCCATTGGCTGATGCAAGCCACGCTCTATCCACACTCCCCCCAAGTAGAAGGATTCCGAGAATAATACCTCCATCATATTTCTTTCTTCTACCCTCTCTCTCTCACTCTCGACTGTGGGCAGAGGAGAAAAAAATACCGCTTTGTAAAACAGATTTGTGATTGGTGAAAGGCAGCAGTTGGATATATTTAGCAATTGGAATCCATAATTTAAGACCATCAGTAGTAATCATAACAAGGGACAGTCACTGGATTGTGTTCGTATGGGCAGACGAGTTGAAATAATAAATAAGAGTAATAATGTTAGTTTTCATTATTAAATTCAACAACCCATGATTTTATTATTGAATTCATGCCTATGATCTTAAAATTCGCCACATTTTCGTGAATATAAGTTTTGATATCTTAAGTAAATAAGTGGTCAGTAAATATGATGATTGCAAACAGTTACAACACAAATGAACTACGGACTACGGCATTTGGCTACACGGAAGAATAAAAAATTCAAGATTTATGTCCGCAGCATGTACAAATATGTCAACCATAAATAAAGACTCTCTTCGATAATAAGGAAAACAAAGGAAATTAACTTTTTATTTATCATTTAACGTAATAAGATATCCTAATTATCAAACAATTCTATTTTTAAAATTATTATTCATACAAATTATACCATCTATTTTATATTTAATGTCTTTATTTCTAATAATTATTATTGTTATGTCACGTCAATTTCTTTCCTTTTCTTTTCTGAAAAAGTTGTCAATTTTTTCCTTAGCTACCAAACCAACTTAGGATTTTTTTTCCCACTTTTTCTTATTTATTATCTGACAGATCACAGACCCCGAGGGAAATTTTTTTTTTAAAAAAAAAGATTTACATAAATCAACGCATGCATCTCGCCCTGCATGGCATGTATCTCGCCTGGTCAAAATCCAAAAAAATCAATTTCTCGTCCTTGATAATTTACTCCGGGGCCTACACCGATAATTATTATCATTATTATTATTATTATTAAATATCGAAAATCTGATCCGGACGTTCATCAGTCGAAATACAACATTGGCACGTGCACCTAGTCTGGTCGGGTGAGTGGATGGACAGGCACGCCACTAAACACGTATGAACCCGGCTGGAGTGCGTGTGCCAGGGCAGACCGGGACAGGAAGGAGATAAGATGCGGCCAACGCAATCTGCAGGGCGAAGGTGTTCGTGACGGAGATTGATTGGGAAGATTTCGGGGGAGCTCTCAGCCACTCCTTTTACATGCGGTTGCCAGACGAAGGATGTGGTGAAGAGACCACCTCTTCGTCCTGGGATGGGATGCATGGAAGGTCATGGATGCGTCCGCACAGGCATCCCAGATTCCTCTGCTTTTATCGTCTCCATCGCTTTCATGTGATTATAACCTGGTTGGCATGAAGAACGCGAAAGGTTCGATGGATGTTAGAAAAATCTGTTGGCTCATAACTAAAAGAGTAATACCAATCAAAAAGGGGGGAAAAAAACAGTAATGATCTCATTCGTCTTAGCCAAGATAATTATTTAAAAAATTATTTCTATTTTTTTGGAAGTTTTTTTTGTACAAAACTGTTAATTAAATGTATTTAATATATAACTCAAGTTTTATCATTTTTTGAGATTTACATATATTTTTAAACTTTTTAAACAATGGTGTATTTTAATTAATACTTGTGTTTAAAAACCCAAAAAATATATGCATATTTTAAAAATAGTAAAACTTGATTTATTGATTAAACATATGAAAACCTACCTGAATTTAGCAATGAATATTGCAAATATTTCTAAGAATTTTGTATTTACTAAATAAACTTTTCCAGTAAAAAGTGAAAATATAGATAGCGAAAAATAAAGTTATCAATAGTTTAGATTTTTAAAAATATATTTTAAAACTTAAAAATAAATAGTAAGTTTGGGAACTTTCATGCTTGCACAAGTATTGAATTACTTCTCTATTAAATATACTTGAAATTTCAAATTAACTTTAGGATACATATAAATCATAATTATCACATGATAACGGTTACTCGGGAGTTAGTATTGTAAGGACATTAGCATGCGGCCAAGTTGACATGGGTTCAAAACTTGTCCCCAACATAAAGCATTTTGTCTTCCTCTTGATAATTTGAAAGTTTTCTTATGGGCATCAATTATTTTCCTAACGTCATCTTCACATTCAAGCATAAGTAACGCAAATTAAAAGAATATTAACATTTAGGGGTATAATCGGTCTAGGGATCAAGCATGACCTGAATTGTAACTAGATTATATTCAATAGCAAAACCAAGAACTAAGACAAATTCACATTGATAGAAACATAATGTTATTTAAGGGGGCAAATTCTATAAATGAGAAGTAATATTTTTCGAGGGAAGGGCAATAGTATAAATATGAATTATAATTTTAATTTTTATAAGGATTTTCTTGATTTGTTTTTAAAATTCAACCTCCTTCAACTTCACGTGGCTCTATCATTGATTACAGTCGAAATTTTCCACGTGTCAACTTGTGTATATGATCCATTAAACTCATTTATTTAAATATATTTTTGGAGCAAGTTTAAATAAATATATTGATAACGAATTGAATTTGTCTAATTTGATAATCTAACCTCTTTAATCTACAATATAACTCGTTTGCGATCAGCAAGATAAAAGAGTAAACATTTTATTAATATTTATTTTATCAGTTAAGTTTAATTTAATAACAAACCAACATTTCAATTAAAAATAAATATAAAAATTTATTTTTTAAATTCAAGTGAATCACTAGCATTAGAATTTTTTACTGGTGTATATTTAATTACATCATATTTCAACTTATATTATAATTCAGCTTTAAAACAATTCTTATAATTTTTCAAGAGAAATCACACGCTCCCAAATATCAATAGCAAAGATTACAAGTTTATGAATATCGAATGATAAACAAAACTTCCAAATCACCGGACCCGAAATTCGATATCTAAACTGTATCTAACAGTGGCCACGTCCCTGACCACCACCTCCATCTAGCATTAGAATTTTAGTTAATTATTTATAGTTACATTGAAAATACTTCATCATTTTTGTTTTATTATTCAAACCGTTATAAACTCATTACCAACTCAATTTACTAATTTGCTAGAACCCATAACCCGATTCATTTCTATAAAGTGGATTAAGATCAAGGTTGAAATTTTTAAAATAAACTGCAAATGAATTAGAATTACGATTTTTTAATTAATTAAATTAGACTCCAACCCACATAACCCAACTCAAATATAAACCTAACTTCATCCCAATTATATGATAATTTTCGAGCATAGCAATGTTATCTTATTTCTTTTTCCTTATATCTGTATTGGGTAGACTTGCTTTTCCAATATGCAAATTCTTATAAAGCCTGTTAATAACTGGCAACAAAGATTGAAAGGTTGCAGAAAAATGTCAGATTAAATTCTCATGAGTCCTGCTTGTAACATTCTGCATCGAAGCAAATTCATATAACCCCACCAATTTTTCTCACCCCGAATTCGGAGAGGCCCACCCCGTCGTCCCATCGCACATGCAGCCTACTGAGAACACCAAAAGGTGAAGGGGTAAGTGGTACTGGTAACCCACCCAGAAGTTCGTGCAGCAGACAGCACCCAGTATCTATTAAAAAAAAAAAAAAAACCGCTGCCAGATGTCCCCCAAAACACAGCCGTTACATGCTTGAGATTTGGGCTGCCTACGTTCTCACCTACAGTTGCTTTCCTTTGGTTTCACCTCACCTCATGGATTAGGGTGCATTTCAAGGCCCACGCTTTCCTCATCTCTACCATCATATGACTTCGAAGTCTAATCCAACCCTTTGCCTCTTCAAGAAAGTGGGCCTGGATTTCATTCCAAACTTGCCTATCTGTGCCAACAAAGTTGAACTTGTGTCACCATACGCCACTATGGGCATAGTGGGTGGTGGCCATATCTTGGCACATGACGATGATGATGATTATTATTATATACTACAAGTTGCTAGCAATCTAAATCGGCTTTTGCGGCACTCCAACCCAACCCAAGGTTGCTTGAGCTTACTTATATGCACTCGGCACATCAACGGCTCCTACGCAGAAGCTGCTCTGCATAACTAAGATCCAACGCCCTGATTTCACACCGCACGAACCAACCGCTACAATCACAGCTAGCTAAGTCTTTGAAATAAACAATTTCTAGCAGTGTTTTTAAAAGAAGGCTTATTTATCAATGCTAATTAATAGAGAGAGACTTTGAACATCCTTTTTGTACAAATATGTTAATGGTACAACTCATTCAAGTTGTACAGGGTTTAGGGAAATCCTAACCATAATTTTAATATTAGAATTCAGGTTCGGATCGAGTTCAGACTGGGTTGGCATTAGTTTTGAATTAAAATTATAGTTACTTTCAAACTAATAGAAGTTGAAATCTACCAATAGAAATAACAAAAAATTTCAACATTATTACATGCAGACCAATTAATTCTAAAATACACTTTTGATTATTATAACTTTCATAATTTACACGAATATATGTATATAACTTATGATATTTTTGATTTTGATGAAAGTTGATATTCTAACTAAAAGATAATTTAAATACAATGAAATAATGAATTTACCATCAACGATCAAGGTAAGAAAAATAATTAGAATTACATGAAGTCACTATCTAAACAAGTTTAATAAAAGCGAGACTTATATATCTCATAGTTAATTGATATTACATCGTGGCACCCTAAGCCTAAGGTGCTTAAATATTACTTCAGAATCGTTTAGTTGGTAAATTATAAGCAAGATTGTGGCCTTATTCACACGGTTCGGTATTCAATTTAACCTCATTTAATTTGCAAATAATCACATACTTGTAATTAAAATTATATAATATTTACCAAATATTGTAGATTTACATCAGCAATCTTTGTAACCTGACAATATTGTATACTCACCACATATTCATTCACACCAAGTATACATGGATAATGCAACCTTAAGAGTCTCTAAATTGAGATATTTTTTTCTTTAACTTGGGTGTACCTGTTTAAGATTAGGAAAACAAAATATGAGTATTAAACTCGGTAAACAAGCATTTTCATGCAAAAAAAAACATTTTCATTCCCAAAATTTAGCATTTCATAATGAATGCAAATGCGAACGCATATTCCAAATTCATGCTTTATACTTTCATTGAATTGTATGCTAACTCGACGACCATCAATTCATCTACTCCCTATATTAGAAAGTACGCCGCCAACTTTTGGGCCTATGTTAGCGATTTGGTCACAATAGAGAAAGATTTTGGTCTGCTTACACCTCTAAAATGAATCTACACCTTTGTGCACCATGCATTATACACATGCTAGCATAAATTTTAAAAAATAACCACATTCATCATTCTATATCCTTTTCAAGTTGAAAAAATTTTGCACAATCATTTTAAACAAAAATTTAATAAACACAATGTCTAAATCATATTATGGGATGGTCATCATTAAATAAATTTTAAAACACTACAATAAAATAAATTACAAGACATTCCAATATTTTAAAAAATATGATTTCAAAAGCATCATTTGCATACCTTAAAATGTCAACTTGTCTTTTCAATTTTTTCTTTTTCCTAAACAAGTAAAAAGAACTATTTTATTTTATTCTCTTACACCATTTAATATAATATTTTGCATTAACCGCAACTTACCTATATGATTCATTATATATATATATATATATGTATCAATATATTAGTACGGTAATCATGGTTGAAATATCGTGTTAGTGTTAATAGTATATCAAATAATATATGTATATATAATTTCCTGATTTCCGAACCTATTGCAAAATAATAATAATAATAATAATAATATGAATAAAAGAATTTGAAGATAATATACCTGCTTGTGCGTTGAACTGGATAAAATAAAATAAAATAAATTTCAGACGTCATCGACGTATATAGTATACCTGGAATTTTTATTTTTTTTTCCCCTTCTGTTCAGATGCTACTGGCGTCCAAGCTCCTCCCTTCCTTTACTTGTTTGCTTGTTTTTTTTCCTGCCAGTGTCTCTATCTTTCCTCAGGCGGCAATTTATGTTGGAATTTTTTTTCCCAAGCTCACATCCATAAATCATAGGCTGACATCTATTCAATGCGCCGTCCATGTCCACAATGCTGCCAGCATTTCCCCTCTTTTTTATTTTTTATTTTTTACAGCTATCCACGTATCTTTAATTGCATGTGTTGGAATAATTGGGTCAATCATGTTAAGTCGGTTCCATTAGAAGCTGGTTAAGTCATTCATTTCATTTTTTTAATTATTTTTTTTCATTGTTTTAATTGGACGTGACTGCCGTCCCCTTTGTAACAGCATGTGTATATATTATTATACATAATTTAAAACTGTTTTAAAATTTTCTAGAAGTGTTCTTTACAATCTACCCTGTCTATATTGTAAGGCACATTAAATTAGCCGTTCATATCTCATCAAAAAAAAAAAAAAGCCGTTCATAACAAGATTCATATCCAAATAATTAAAATTGATTATGATATAAGCATTTGAAATAAACTAATGCAATTCTTTCAAATTTTAATTTTTCTACCCATTTGTAATTATATTTTGTATAATCTAATCCATTTACTAAGTAGAGTATATTAATTTAGGCTTACCTGTGGAATTTCATATAAAACGAAGTTGCATATTTATAATTTTTTAATTAATAAAACGGGCAATGTATAGTTAACACAAACATGTACGCATGTTTCCACATTTCTGGACGTACCATGTTGAATTGAAGCCATACACACTCTCCAATGCGATAATTGAATTTACGTAAGAGGCCCGATCTTTACCGTCCGGCCCGAAAACTATTTTTTTTTATTTTTTATTTTTTTCATGTGCAAGTAAATTTCGGTGTATTAAATTTATAAATTAAATTTTACAATTTTTATATATTTTTAAGTATTTTTTTAAATTTTTAAACACAGTAGTATTTCCGTAATTTTCTGAAATCTAAAAATTACGGAAATGTCACTGTGTTTGAAAATCCAAAAAAATACTTAAAAACATACCGAAATGGTAAAACTAAGTTTATAGATTTAATACACATAGATTTACTTGCCTATGAAAAAATAAAAAATAAAAAAATAAGTTTTTGGGTCAGACACATGGAGTACTGAAAAGATTAGGTGTCTTTATGTAAATGATTTATTGAATTATTTTTCATAATCCAAGTCCTTCATAATATAAAGCATATAAATCTAACTATCCATTTCGATTTTCATATTAAAATAATTTGTATAGGTTAAGATATTAACATTTAAAATTAATTTATGAAATTTTACTCAATTTTGGTTGTTTAAAAATCTTTTAAACATAATTTTTATGATCTAGTCGATCCATTGCATGGGCTGTGTTAAAATAAACTCACCCCTAAAATTTCATGTAAAACTGCCTCATATATATATCAAGATATTAATTTAATAAATAATTTACTAAAAATAAAAATTTTGAATGGGAAGTTGCTAGATGGGACGCTGGTTTAATACACCCGGGAGCTTCAATGCACCTGGGTGTACTTCACCCATTTTTTTATTTTTTTTGAAATCTTTTTTTATGAAAATATTAATTTAAGTGTATTTATGATCTGTATAAATTTTTACCATTTTTGAAGATTTTTAGATATTTTTTTTGGATTTTTTAAAATTAGTGGCATTTTTAGTAATTTTGAATTTAGTAAATTACTAATTACTAAAAATGCCACTGATTTTAAAAAATCCAAAAAAAATATCTAAAAATTTCCAAAAATAATAAAAATTTATACACATGTTAAATACACTTAGATTAACAGTCGTGTAAAAACGGTTTCAAAAAAAATAAAAAAAATGGGTGAAGTACACCCGGGTGCATTGAACCAGCGTCCTGCTCGATGTGCATGGCTTGTATTGTTTGAATTTTATGCACGTTTTTTATGCAATTTAAATTAATTAATTTAAGCATTTTATGCAATTATTTTCATAATTTATTCCATCTAAATTAAAAAGAATATTAATTAAATTTTCCATTAAATTTTCATATAAATTTAAATTGTATATTTTTAGATCTAAGAAAAACAGTGTAGGTGAATATAAGTCCTTTATTAGTACCCCTGATTGGTCCAAGTTTTTCCATATATTTTATTTTTTTCAAAAAGTACATGAATTTAAACAGTTTCTTTTAGTATGATTCGTAATATTGAAATTTCTTCCAGAAAAATTTATAAAAATTTATTTTCTTATATTATCTCTATGAAATCATAATTTACCCCCATTTTTCTTGTAAATCTCAAATTTAACCTTTTAAAATTCCAATTAGGTCCTTTTTATATCTATTCTTTGCAAATTTATCATTTAATCCTTCTTTTCTAAATTTGTAATTTAATCCTAATTTTTTAAAATTGTAATTTATTCTTTTTATAAATATACACATTTTCTTTTATAAGTTTACATTAATAACATGTATTTTGTACAAGATTTAAGAGTATAAATTACATTAATTTATAAACTAGGTCTCAAATAACATGGGTTTTACCTACATATTTTAAAGAGTTTGTATATTTATAATTATTTACAGATTAAGTTGACATAGATACAGTATATTTAACTTTTTATGGATAGTTGTAAATGATATTTAAGTTTTAGAAAATATTTTATAACTTTTAAAACCCTAAGTGTAATATTAGAATCTAGATTTGGGTCAGATTCGAACTAAGTTAGCTTTAGTTTTGGATTGAAATTATGATTACTCTCGAACTAATAGAAATTAAAATCTACTAATAAAAATAACAAAGATTTTTAACAGTATTGCATTCACACCAATTAATTCTAAAATAAAATTTTGATTGTGATAAGTTTCATAATTTACACATTAATATATGTACATAACCTCTGATATTTTCGATATTGATGAAAGTTGATCTTCTAACTAAAAGATAATCTAAATACAATAAAATGATGAATGTACCATCAATGATAGAGGTAAAAAAAATAATTAGAATTGTATGAAATCACTATCTAAATAAGTTTAATAAAAGTGAGACATACATATTTCATAGTTAATTTATATGCATATTTTTAAGAGTTAGTATATTTATAATTATTTACAAATTAAGTTCACGTAGATACAATATATTTTTATGAACAAATGTAAATGATATTTAGGTTTCAGAAAATATTTTTTAATTTAATTAGGTAATAATTCTATGGAAGAACTTTTGCTATAATAATAATTAAAAGGTTTTGTTTCAACACAACTGGATGCATTAAAATTTCAATGTGTCTGACTATAAATTCTACTTTTAACTTTTTTTTTGAATTTCTGATAAAACTTTTAATCTACATGTATGTAACTTATGTATTAAGTTTTATCATTTTTGAAAATTTACATGTATATTTTTTTAATTTTGAAACTAAGAGTACTTTAGTCATTTAAAAATTACTAAAGCCCTGCTACTTTTAAAAAATCAAAAAATATATACACATTTCAAAAATTGTAAAACTTAGTTCATAGATTAAATACACATATATTAAGAATTTTATAATTAAATTTTCAAAAAAATAATAAATAAAAATTCTAGCCGGATGCATTGAAATATTTTCTATGATTAAAATTTTAAAATACTCAATATAGAAACCAATATAACTCTTTCGACATACTTCATATATATAAACCAATATAATTCTTTATAACAACTTACTGGAATATTGGATTCGGATCGGATTGAGTTTTGCTATATAGTTGATGTAAACTCGGTATTGGTTTCGACTTCTCCAAGATTAGATTGAAACGAGATTTATTTTGAAAAAATTCTAAAAAATAAAACCCAAATTTTATTTTAAAATTGAGTTGAGGTGGGCAAGTTCAATCCGACTCAAGATTGAGTTGCACCCCTTAAATATGTGCTTATATAATGTGATTACCAGTCTTTGATTCATTTAAAAGTGCTTTTTGAAACAAGTTGTATTTATGGCTTATCTAACCTAGCTTATTCTCCATAACTAAGTGTGAAAGTTTGATTATTGAACTTGTTTGGCCGAGCTTATCCATTTAGCATGAAGATTTACCTTAAAAAAAACTAAAACCTTGAGTTCCAAATCAAGGTTTTTTACATGATGTGCACACTGCAATAATCTTACCATCCGACCAAACAAACCATTAATTGTACTTATAGATTTTGTTTTTATGAAACTCATTTTCCAAGTAATCCATTCAATTTTTAATATTTAATAAAAAATTTACTTTATCTATTATATTTAATATTATCTATAATATTATAGAAGCTCTTTTATTTGTTGTATACTGTTGTCATTTATAAATATATAAAATTAACGTAAAAAAATAATCTAATGTTAAATATTTTTCACGGCTAACCCATTTCGAATATTATTACTGCATTGTCAAATAGTTTATAAAGTATTATTATATTATATATATATATGAATTCAAGCATTTTCATGATTTATACACAAATGTGTTATTTTCATCGCATATGTGACCAATGTATATATTTGATTTAGATGGAATAGTTTTCTAACTAAACAAATGACGTTAAATATAATAAATAAAAAATGCATTTGTTTCACGATAAAAATTTTTATTCAAAACTTTCCAATTTAAAACTTATTGCTCTCCATAACTACATATTTTTCAATTGTTTCTTTACATATTTCTATGCAAATTATTATATTTTTTAACAATTTCTACAAATTACTTATACAACTACTATATATTTTAATTTTATTATTTTTTTCTTTATTATTACTCATATTATATCATATTATTTTATCTTATTTTAAAAACTTGTTAATAAAAAATGTTAAACTAAAAGCTTTTTATCTAAGAATTTTAACACTTCCCAGATGCACCCAAAGTAAATTTCAGATCAAATATTAAGGTATGAAACATGAAAAAAAAAATTGATGTAAAAGATCTTCTATATAACCAAGCAAAATGGCAGTGGAACCGGGAACCCTGGTTCAATGCACCCGGGTGCATTGAGCCTCAATGCACCCGAACCAGGGTCCGTGGAACCGGTGTTGGTAACAGGAGACTTATTGACCTATTTTTCAAGAGAGCTTCCAGCTTTCGTTATTGACATATTTTTCATATTTTATATAACCATTAAAAACATTCTTTTCATTTATGTTATCTTTATATTGCAATCATAAGCATATTTCTTAAAATAAATTTAACTTGTGTACTTGCAAACATTTAATTTCCTCTTAAAATTTTTATTTCCAATCTAAATCACGGGCTCGATTCAGGTTATGAATTTTGATACCATACTAAAATAGGTCGATTCTATCCAAAATGATTAACTAAGTTGGGGAGTTTATTTCCTCACATATAAATTAAAAACTCTTGAAACCTTTTAACAACGTGGAATCTCATCACTACTAATACTAATTACGTTGCACCATTATTACAAATACACGCATTAGGTATTGGAAATTCATTACATATCTTTTTAACTACTTCTCAAATCCCATCTGTGCCTGTTCCATTAACAACTGTTAAAAACTTCCGTTTATTATTAGGGAAAAATGTCTGAAATACTCATTATATATCTTTTTTATTCTTTTCCATCAAAGCTGCTGGGAGGGCCGGCCATGGATGTCGGATTTTCTTGTGCGCCAGAATCTCATCATTTTGCCATCCAGGTTGCTGCATTGAGCTACATGCATTCTGTCTTTAATGTCTTGCGAAATTCAGTTTCAAATGCCTTCAAACGCCAGCAGCGACGAATTGCAAAGACAGAATTAGAGGAGGCGGATAAACACCGGCAGCAGGCTGGGGAGGGCGGACACTACCCTCACTAATTAATAAGCTGCTGCCGCAGACTGGTATTTTCCGACGAGGTGGGGCCGGCGCTAGGGGAGCCTTCTACGCATGGAAAATAAAGTGCTATCCATTGAAATGATCAGATAAAACAAGACAACGTCCCTAATTGCAACGAACATGTCCTTTGAACAGCTGATCTCAGATTGTCCTGGTGCATTTTCGTTAGGAAAAACCCCATTGAAATGATCAGGTAAAACAAATAGAATAATACAACTCTCCACACGCAACCGAATTTTCCAATTCCTGCAGTAATTAGAGAAGAATAAAAACCAGAAATAAAATACATTTCCCAGCAACAGGAGTAGAAACAACATTTTTTTTTTTGAATTTTAATTTTAAGCTGATGGGTACCTTTGGATTTGTTTATAGAATCTGGATCAATCATTCATTAGTGAATTGCTTCTTCACATTGGAATATGCTGCACCTAATAACCACGGCATATCATTCCATGGGCATTGTATCATTCTCTGCAATATTACCAGGAGTCAGCATATCCTTTGGTAAAATAGGTTGACATTTCCCATGGTAGTAATTAACTGTTGTTGACATACAAACACTGGAGATGAAATTTGACAAATACTTGACAGTGTATAAGACATTTTTAAAATTATATACATGTGAAATATATGTAAAACCCTCATGCTATTTCTATCCCATTTCACCGTCCCAGCCCCGTTGAGTTGCACAGACATTTTACCAATTATTAGAATGATGAAGTTCCAAAGTCCAAACTGCAACCGCTAATTTTTTTTATTACAGCCCCTGATTAAATGCAAGAAACATGGCTGTCATCTGCCATCTGCCCAAATGTATGCCTAAAGTACATAGTTTGCTGGTAGAAATCCGTGAAGTTATCTCAATATACATAGAGGCAATGTTCTAAATACTGAGCTCGCCGAACCGTGAACCGTTTTACGGTGTGTGTGGGTGTGTGTATGTTCTAAATACTGAGCTCTAACTTATCTATTTTAACTTTATTTTTTTACTTATTATCA
Source organism: Annona cherimola (assembly GCA_030490835.1). Lineage (NCBI taxonomy): Eukaryota > Viridiplantae > Streptophyta > Magnoliopsida > Magnoliales > Annonaceae > Annona > Annona cherimola. Next base: position 96,845,596 of record CM059973.1, on the reverse strand, counting down.
TTATCTCAACCATATTATATCATTTTTTCTTATTTCCACTAAATACTTTTCATCAAAAGTTTTATTATTTCTTGAACACATCGTTGTTAATTTTTTTAATGAGCAGCACACCTTTGACGATGAGATAATTGATGAATGATAACTTAAAGGAGTAAATAATGCAAATAATTTTATCAAACTTTGAACCTGAACCTCGTGCACACAATAACATGTATAGGCCACTTGGATGGCCGATGACAAAACCGTTAAAAGTTAAAACAATAGAGGACAATCAGATGGTCTAGCCGAAAAAGTAGAAGAACAAAGCTTAAACCTCTTAGAGCAAACAAAATCCTGCAAGAGCGAGATTTTCCTTAGATTTATGCATGCAAGATTTTCTCGCAACATATCATCAGCGTATGTAAAGCTAAGAATTTTGGCAATGTCATGAAAGATGATCCATTGCTAGCGTAATTTACCCAATCGTTAGCCATATGCACCATCGTTGTTACATGTATTATTATTATTACATAAAACAATGTACAACATAATTTTACTAAAACAAATATAAATAATAAAATATATTAATAATTATGCACGGTTTAAGATGGTTTGACCACTAGCTATATGGTTGAATCAACTAAGCTTAAGCCGGAGGCTAAGAGTGTGTATAAAATTTGTTTATCTAAATTTGTTTATACAAGTTTATCTAAATTTTTTCAATCATAAAACATTATACTTTCAATAATTATTATATTTTATAATAATTTATTCATATCTTCCTATACAACTATGTTATTTGTTAATTACAATTATCTGTACAACTACGTAATTTACCTATTTTAATTTTTTTCTTTTTCTTTTTTTTTGCTTCCCATCATCGCCCCGGTCCAATCATCTCACTTCTGAGATTTCGAAATTTTAGTTCAGTTGACGGTTTGGTTTTTAAAATATTTTATAGAGGTATCTTACCTACATAAACTAAGGCGGTTGCGATTTCCTCGCATGTGATATACATAATTTACAGTGGTTATGATGTCACCTATTTGAATCATGGTGTTTTGTGGTCCTGAGATCAAGAATGCCATTTTAAAAGTTCAGGACTTCATTCTCTACTGCAATTTTATTGTAATTTAAAACCTAATCATAGTCATACATGACCAATAAAAAAATCATAGTCATACATGCTGTTTACACGGTTCTATTTGGAAATGGTAAAGGAGCAGGGGGGTAGGGTGCAGATTATTAATAATTAAAACAACTCCTTGTTACATGACTAAAAATATTCTAGACATTTCAATGCTTTTCTGTTGTCTGACTTTTGCATCTGGAATATTATCTAGTTTGCGGGGAGGTGTAAATGGAATCAGAATTAGGAGTAGAGCTAAAGAAGGAATATGGTCAAATTCCTTCCTGATGGAGACCTGGCCACCAAGTCAGGAACAATCTCGCTCAGCTGGCTGCTAGTAATCACTCCTAACGCCTTCCCATCGAATTTTATATGTTTTCGTATATGACCTGCTATAAAATGGAATTTAGCTTCCAAGACCGACAATTAAGGGGTTACTACTGAAACAGCCACAAGCGTTGTACATTAAATGGTTCATTCCTGTGGATGCAACTAGTGGTAAATATGAAGAGTGCTTGAACAGCATCTCAAAGGCGCTTCCTATTCAGGCTTTGTTTGGGAGTAGGTTCTGCATGCTGCTTTTACTTCCGCTATCATCGATGGATGCTGCTTTGTTAATTCCTCGACGCAATTTTGATTTTTTTTATGCATGGAGACAACGCTCCGTGGAGGCGTGGAGGTCCCTGGGGTTCTAACCCCATTCACATGGGCATGCCCGGCTGTGAAAGCAGCTGGCCTAAGGCCAGGATCACCAATTATGATAAAAATTAAGCGTAAAAAAAATATTCAACAGTTGCGGGGTGATCAGCGATCTACATTTTAGCGTATGATTGAAATGGCTAAGGTGAAAGTGGGCACGAACCGTAATGCAGCAATTAAGGGGTTACCAGAGTTTCTAATTACAAAAAAAAAAAAAAAAAAAAAAAATGAAAAACAGATAAACTGTAATGCAGCAGCTGTTATTATTTAAACTAGAGAGAGTCTCTAAGAGAAACTTAGCAACGTAAGAAATAGAAGAAACCTAAGAGACAAAAAAGAGTCTGCAAGATAAACTGATCATAAGCAGTCAAAGCAGAAACACGCGAAAGACCAGAAACACAAGGAAAACAAACAAGAAGCTGGTGCAATAGTACTCATCCGGTTGGACGAACGCTTTCCCTTCTTAGACGGCGGCCACAGCAGCTACCTCATTTTCGTCCTCCTTAGATATCCTGTGGCACATCCATGTCATCGCAGACAGCAATATCTGATCGGCTGGCACCACAAAATTGGAGAAGAAGAAAGTAAAGGCGTATAATACGAGGAAATTGATTGTGTTCTCCCCCTTCTGGATGCAACCATGATAGGGCACCTTGATGGACAGGGCGAAGATGAAGAAGAAGAAGAAGAGGAAGCCCAGCAACTGGATGCGGAAGCCGCGATTGTGGTCGATCGAGAAGACGGTGACCCAATAGCCGTGAACGGTGTTGCAAAGGGCTACAAGGAACATCTTTTGGAGGGCGCTGGATATGTCCTTGTGCAGAAAAAGGTTGTCGCTGTACACAGCCATGTCAAGCAAGAACCAGGCGATCGTGGTGAGGAACAGTTGGATGCCATGGCGGCAGAGGATGAATTTCTTGTAGGAGAGACCTGAGGAATTGCTTCCTTGGGCTCCAGCCTTCTCCTTTTCTGCCTTTTCTTTCTCTGTATATGACGAGTTGGAGGTCTGAGCCACCAGATCGAGTCTTCTCTTTCGCACCTTCATCCGCCAACAGTAGGTGGAGGCGCCTAAGATCATGAGGGTCTTACGCAAGACCGCGACGACAGAGGCCCAGGCGTCGACGGCCGCGTAAGGAGTAAGATACCAAGCGTTGAAGGCGGCGGAGACGATAATGGAGACTATGCCGCCGGATAGGATGCCGAAACCCTGCTGGGTGGAGGCAGCGGCGATGAAGGCCCCCCGAGGCATCTTGTCGACGTAGTCGGACATGACGGTGGCGGTAAGAGGAGAGTCGCGGCCGATGGTGGTGACGATGCGGACGCCGAAGCCTACGCCCAGCAATAAGCCCAACGCGTTCAGCACTTGTGCCATCTTCCCATCATGGTCGGCCATTGTTGTTGGAGGTGGAGGAGGTGGTGGTGCGAGGTTTCTGGGCGGTGCCTTGTTCTGACATGAGTTTGGCCAAAGGGGAAGTGGCGTGCGAGTGGTCATGATCAGAAAGACAGATCCAATAAGGAGGAAGGCTCTGAACCATCCTTGGAACATCTGCGTTGTCATCCCTTCTCTGGATCAGGTTTGGGTGGGGGCGGATGTGGTAGTGGTGGTATAGCCTGGTAGAGAAAGAGTGGAGCTGCAGCAGAAGAAAATGCCGCTGCCTTAAAACGTCCTCGTAACATCCGTGTGTTCAGGATGTACGTGGGAAGTAGCGCGCAAGGAGGCGTGCTGGTAACTCCGTTTGTGAAGTAGGAAAGCGACGTGAAAGTTGGAAAGCGACGTGAAAGCTCGAAGGGAGGCGTGGGTGCAACTTGGTACCGGGTCGGTCCGAACCCGCCCGACCCGGTACCAAAACTAAAAATGGGTTTTATTTTTAAGATTTTTTCCAAAAATAGACCCGGTTTCAACCCGACCCGTAAAAACCCGAAACCAAACCTGGGTTCGCACCAACCCGCTACCAAAACCCGACCCGGTCCGAACCCGGTATAATTTATATATAATTTTTTCATAAATTATACATGTTTTTAAGTTTTTTGGAAACTTTGGAGACATAAATTCATTTGAATTTTGAATTTATTTAAAAGTAGATGTATACTTATTTAAACTTGATATTTGTTTATATTGTCATTTTAAATTTGGATTGCACTTAAATTAGATTGGAATGTTGAACCATTATTCTTAGTGTATTTAGATTTAGTTGCTTTGAATAACTGTTATGTGGATTATGTTTAAATTTGAGTTGGCATGATAAATCTATTTCATATTATACTTTCTGTTAGTATGAGAAATCTGTTAGTTTGAATTTCAGGTTATAATATAAATTTGATTTATATTTTAAGTTTATTGGTATGACAAGTGGTCAATTTTTATTTTAGCAATTTACATGATAAGTATTCAGTTTGAATTCAATTTCAGCAATTTGTATGACAGTGTTTAGTTTCAACTACAATAGTTGGTATGATATGTTCATTTTTTATTTGCTACACTTGAGTCATTTCCATTAGCTATTAAATAGAAATGACCAACTAGTCATAAAACTTACTAATTTGTCATTTATTTGTGTTTACAGGGTACTGAAAAATTGCTTGCAGAGTTCATTCAAAGGATATTGCAAAATTCAGCATGATATTGCAAAATTCTTTGAAATGATGTTGCGGAATTCAGCGTGAGGCTTGACTTCATAAACACAGGTATATATATTCCAATAATTTTTTTTTAGATTACAATTAAATTTGGAAAAAAACAGTTTATTGGTAACCCCAATTTTAACCCGAAACCAAACCAAAACCAATGCGAACCCGGATTAAATTCTTAAGGTTTGGGTTTACTCCAACCCGGTTGGCTTAGGGTTTGGGTTCACTCCAACCCGGTATAACCCGACCCGAGTTGCACCCCTAGGCGTCAGTATCCCTTGTATCCAATGGAGCATCCTCCGAGTACTGCCGGAAAAAATATAGAAAATTATAACCGGAAAAAAGTAAGAATTGCAAGAACGGTTTTGGTGCTTAATTGTAATAGATATTGAAATAGATGTTAAGATGAATGTAAAATATACACCAATCAAAAAAAAAAATGTACGTGGGAAGTGTTTTTATGAAAAGTTTTTTCATCAAAATTTTTAAAATGAAAGAAAATAATATGATATAGCTGGAGTAGCCACGAAGAATGAAAAAATAAAACTAAAATATATATATTAAATGTATGAATTATTGTGTAGACATAAAATGTTAGATGTATGAATTATAGTGTAGACATGATTGAAAATTATAGTAATTCTATAGAAAAAATGAAAAAAATTAAAAATATAATAGTTATTAAGATTGAAATATTATAGTTTGTAAATTTTTTAGTGTTCCTAAACATACCCATGAAATAATGCAATATTATAGAGGTAATAATGAATAGTACAAAGAATAAAATTAGAATATATAAATTAATCATGTAAGGATAATTAAAATGTGATCATTATATAAAAACGTGTGAAACATAATTTAAAAATAAAGTAACTATTGAGAGTAAAAAAAATTAATTAATTTTTTTGATGTAGCCGAAAGTACCCAAGATGTAATTACTCTTGCAACTGCTGTAGTAATCGTGTTGCTGAATTGTTGTGGCATTACTCATGTAGTATTTTTCTCCTTTTAAATAGCTTTTGAACCAATGCCAATTACTCTTAAGATTGCAGTAGCAATTAGGGATGTTAATGGTTATGGTTAACTCATCAACCCGCTCGTCCAACCTGTTTATAAATGAGTTTGGGTTAGGATTTTTAAATAAATGGGTTATGATCCGCTAACCCGTTTAATCATTTAATTAAATAAATGGATTATGATTAAGATTTTATAACTCATCAACACGTTGAATAACTCATTTAACCCATATAACCTATTCAACCCGTTTAAGTAGTTTAACTCATTTAACTCGTTAAAGTTTTATATGTATATATATGTGTGTGTGTGTGTGTGCGCGCGCGTAAACTCCTTGTTAATTTTTCCTCTCTAAGTCTTCCTCAAGTTACCTAATTTTCATTTTTCCACTTCTGCCCTAATTTCATTTTCCCATTACTGCCCTATTTCCATTTCTCCTACGCCGAAAACACTCTCTCGTCTCTTCCTGCAATGTCGTCATCTACTAGAGTTTAGGCTTTCAAGTTATTTGTTATACAATCTATTAATAACCCATCAACTCGTTTATTAAATGAGTTAGGGTCGAGGTTTTTTAAATAGATTAATAAACGGATTATGATTGAAATATTTTAAATGGATTAGGATTAGGATTAGGCTCCAACCCGTCCAACTCAATCCGTTAAAACCTCTACATCAACCACATTTTAGCACATGGATACTAATTGGTGGCCCACCAAGCCTCAAAATAGGATCTCCGGTCCCTCTTTCATCTCCATGAACCACATCATGTCAAAAGACATTCTTCTGACAGCAGAAGCAGAGCCGGACCTTTCACGTGTTGCAGGATGTTCTTGCTAACCTCTGTTAACTAATCAAAAAATCATTAGTTCAACCGGTCCGTTGGCAAGGGGAGAAAAAAAAAAAAAAAGTTCAACCAGTCCGCATCAACTGCTAGTCGAGCTCATCAATTGACAGACTTGGGGCCACTACAGATGCTCATAAGTTACCAATCATTGATGCAGCGAAATGGTCTGATCATTGCTATATCACATCGTCTTGTAAGCATTGATGGTTTTTATAGTAGAATATGAAATAGCTACGTGCTCAGACCTGCATTATCGTCATTCCAAGGGTGACCTGGGAACAGCCTTCGCGGCTTCGCATCCATCGTTTCGCCTTGAGCTAGCTGAATAATCTGGTCAAGGCCCATTGACATCTGGACATCGGAAAAACTTTGGGCTGGGTTGATATATGCCGAGCCCTTAGCCCTATTAGCAAAAATCTCAACCTTACAGGTTCATTAAAAATAAAATTCAACTCAACCTTAAGAAAACTAATTACGTTCTGGTAGAATTTGGGTTAGCAATTCGAATAAAAAATTTAAATTTATTTGGAGGAAATATATGATATTATTCATTTGATGCTAGGAGTATAAATCTGATGGGGTTAGTTTGAATTGGGATAAATATAATTCTAACCTACCTTATAAAATCTCAAAAATAATCATACTTTAGATTATATTTTAACCTTATAGAAACCGTTTCAGTTCGGGTTAGAAATTTGGTTAACAAATATATAATATTTAAAATATTTTGTTTAAGTAAATCTATTTAAGAATATAAATTTATATGAAAGAATAAATTAATTCTTTTTTTTAGAAATACTTTCTAATTTATGGCTTCCACAATAATTTAACTGCTAAATAATCTTATTTCAAAGTAATAATGTCTAATTAATTCATATATATTCTATGTTAATATATTATTATTTTTTAATAATCTATTATATTTTACCCTAATGTATGAAATTGAATGGAATGGGACATCCAAACCAACTCATTTTTGAAATCGGATCCGTTCAAATTAGCTATATAATTTAGTTTTTTTTTTTTTTTTTTTTTTAAAGTCAAACCCCACCCTAATGGAAATCGATTGAGTTTGTCTCTTTAAACCAAGCTCGAGGAGGCTGACCAAATTCAGCCAAGCCGCTGAATCCGGTTTTCAGATACGTCTCGCGGTCTCCTATCCCATCATCTCCACGTGCGGCGACTTGATCAATGTGAACTCGTGCAAGTCCAAGTCAGGTCACAAACACAGATAAAACCGGTCCAAAAATCACCAACATTGGTCTCATCTGCCGGCCCCATTTTCTATTTTGCTTAAAACCATGCAAAGATTTGAGTAATGTTGCCGCAGGAGCTGGCTGTCTCACTAAGATCCACGCATTTTATTTTTTAAATACAGCCCGTTCCCCCTTTTTTTCGTTATTCAACAGATTCTTTCATTTCGGGAATTTGAAGCTATTATACAAAGAAGAAACGAGGATAGTTCCATCTATTTTATGCTTGCTCTTTTTACTCTTACCCATTATTTCTGTCATATCACATTTCACTCAAATTTTTAAAATTTTTCACACTTTTTCTAACCTTGTGCCAAACAGACCCTTACTGTGCTTAATATTTCATATCAGAATTCTGAATTGGATAAAAAACATATTAATCTGTATATCATATTTAAATAAATATTTGCACTTATGCCTGTGTTTTGTAAGCAAATTGTGTTTATGCTTATGTTTTGAAATTTATTGCAAATATGCTTATGAATTTTTGAAATTAAAAATTCAATTATACCTATTACAAGTATGAACCTCTTAGATTTTTTTTTAAAGAATAGTAATACTATTTGTCTGCACAAAGTAAATGTCTCATTTAGCTTACTTAAAAAAAAAACTTATTTAAAATATACGTTTGCCTTTTTTCTTCATAAATCTCAATATATATACATATCCAAATATGGTAAAATTTAATTTATATATTAAATTCGCTTAAATAAACAAATGCGTAAAAAGAAAAAAGCAAAAAATATTTTAAATATTTTTTTTAATTCAGCTAAGCGGCTAACAAAATCATTCTTCTTTTTTAAAAAATAAATATTTTTTATATATTCAGACCATCCATTATGTTTATTAATGTGAATTTAGTTATTAATGCATAAGAAATCATCTTAATGAATACGTTGGTAGGCTATAATTAATTTTAAAATAATTTATATTATCAGGGCCCATTAAGGTATCCAAACAAAGAGATTTTTGGTGTATTAACTAAATTTGCATTAACAACCATAATGGGTAATTTGTATTTATCAAAAAGTATCTTAATTTCTTAAAAATTAAGAGATTAACACGTGCTAATTGCTACAGGTATAACTTCAAATAGTTTAGTCCAAAAATATATTTTTTTGAAATTTTTTTATAAACATTTTAATCTAGTTATATTTAATTTATAAGTCAAGTTTTACCATTTTTTGATATGTGTATATATTTATTCTGTATTTTAAAAAATAAGGGTATTTAAGTTATTTAAAATTATTTAAAATGACTTAAATACTCTATTTTAAAAATACAAAATAAATTAGTAAAACTTGGCTTGTCGATGAAATAAAACTAGATTAACATGTTTATAAAAAAAAATTCAAAAAAAAAATATTTTTGGATCGATGTGAAGCCACCGAATTTCAGACTAGCCTGAAATGATCGTCCCTCTAAAATGAAATCTTTATGTATTTGATGAAGGTAAAAAATGTAAACAGTCGGTTGCCAAGAGAATTTGTACAATTAGAGTAAATGGACGAGAAGGAGAAGAAAAAGTAGATATGAGGAAATAAGGAAAAAGAAAGTTTCAAGAGGATCAAGACTTTCCAAAAAAAGAACCACGAAAAATAGAAATTCACCATATAACAAGTGAGTAGAAGATGTCCCTTGAAAGATTAAAACAAAATAATTCACAGAAAGAGAGAGCACTACGAAAGATGCTCCGAACGAACTATATCCACGAAGCCTTCTTACGTTCTTGAGTGGCCCTTATATAGCCTTCCACCCCTGCACCAAAGGGTACCATAGTCGAGGCTAAAATCATTGCTAATTGATTTGAATCCTATTAAAATATTGTAAACTATAAAAACGAAATTGACACAAGGAATATTGAATAATTAATCATAAATTAGATCCCGCCTTCTACAACTTCATTGGCTTGGCCCGAAGATCAGACATCATTGATCATGAGTTACATTCCATCTCTACAACTTCGTCGGCTTGGCCCGAAGATCAGACATCATTGAACAATTAATCATGAGTTTCATTCCATCTCTACAACTTCATTGGCTTGCCCTGGAGATCAGCCATGATTGCTCTGATTTTCTGACGCGGGCCCATATTTCTAAATTAATTGTCGACCCAAAATTACATCGTCTCCGTATGTCTTCCAACCTTCATTAATTTGCCACTATCTAACAGAGACGGGAACTTAGAAAATAGAAATTGGGACTTAAAACCATGACTACAATCTCTTAAACGTCAGCTTGAGGATAAATTTCCGCCCTTGACAGGATGAACGAATGAGCGCATGGTACTCTTTTTATTTTTTTTCTTTTGAACCACACTGCCTGCAAAAATTCTAATTAATTCCTTAGCTAGAACTACACGCAAAGTTTCAACGCAGCCTAATCCGTATTACCAAGTCGGGTTTTGATATTATTCGGCCAGCGCGTGAGGCATCCAACTAGAAAAATATTTTTATTTTTTCTTATAAATATCTGGGCTCCATTTACTTCTTACTTATTATGAAATTTGACAATTTTCAAATTTGATTTGATTTTTATTTTAATTTTTTAAAATGAAAAACAATAAAGAGCTTATCGTTTATCGTCAAATATCAAAATAGAATAATAAACAGATTCAAAAGATTATTAAATTTCACGAATCAAGCGCAATCTAAGAGCCTGAAATTTTGTGGTCCATTAGTAAAAAAAAATTAACATGCACAGAGCTGATTAAGTTTCAAAATTGGCTTAAAATACTTCCAAGATAAAAGGCAAATATAAGAACCTTGCACGTCGAAACTCTGCAGCATCTTTTGACCTTGTCAAAGCTCAAAATTTCATATCGAAAATAACGATAACAACACCAGCTAGTAAAAATACATGCATGGTCCAAGTGTCGAACTGTGCACTTCGTGTCCAACAACTAGGGGAGCCATCTGTATCTCTGTGCTGAGGGAGACGATGGATTTCAACGCTCGAGGTAGTACGCACGCGATGTTCTACATGTGTGGCTGGGTGAGGATATCATTGGGACTTGGGAAAGCCCAGGTCAGGGCACTTGCGTAATGCGTATGGATACCCGCCTGAGCGAAAGCGAATTCGACAAATGGTAGCCATGCCCCAGGCATGCGTTTTCTTTAAAATTGGGCCCCTGACCCACCCCAACCTATTTTACGCATGGGCGAGGATGGTTTGACTGTATAGGGCAGGTTGGTACCTCAGGCCTACGTCCTTAAATCAGGGCATGTCCCGCACACTTGAACCGACCTGCCTTTCACATATAAAAATATTTTAAGTTGAAATGTTGTGGCTGAGATCTTAGAGAGAGAAGGTTCCGGGGGCCGATTTTGTTTCCCATGGCATTTGGATACGATGAATTTAAGAGGAGCGCATTAGAAAAATATGTTTGAGAAAAAAACATGGCAACAAATCAAAAATGGGTGACTCCACTGACAAAATAAGCTTAAAAAGTGGTAGTAGGTTACCACATATGACAATTTCCCAGAGTGTTGGCATTTTAGTGACACGGTTTGTTGATGTTCTCCTTAGTCCTTACACAGCATTGCGTAGAATTTGCTTATTTAGGGAGTGAAAATTGTTAAATTGATAGAAAACAATATGATATGATTGGAAGAGTAATGAAGATGAATAAAGAAAATAAAGTTAAAACTGAAAATTTTCTTTTATAAGTATTTATATATAAATGATTAAAAAATGTAGTAGTTCTATAAGAAGATATGAAAAATAATTTGAAAATATAATATTTATAGATAGTGAAAATTTTATATTGAAGAGTTTTAATTTGTAAAGTTTTTATTAAAAACAAATATGCCGTAAAGTGGTTATTAATAGAACATGTGATCTCAATACGCTGAATCTTTCATTGAAGCTCATTGAAAATTTATGAATCTTTTTATTGTCTCTCTTTTTAAAAATATTTTAATGAAATATGCTTCCATAAAATCAAATTACATAAAAGACATTCCATGTAGTCATTCTTCTTTTTAATACGTTAATAATTGAAGCAAATTCAATTTGTTTATTATATTAGCATCATTTGTTTCATAAAAAGATCAAATTTCATTCAAATCAAATATATGCAGCATGCATATTTGCTTAAAAATAAATATATTTGTATGTAAATTAAAAGAAATGTTTAAATCCATTTGCGTATTTATTATAATGTAATAATAATTTATATAATCATTTATTCGAGCGGTAATAATATTTTAGATGATTTAAATATTAAAAATTAGCATTAAATTATTTTATTATGTTAATTTACATTTATAGATGATACCGTTCATAGTGAAATTAGACAAATAAAATAGCTTTTATGATAATACAAATGATGTTATATAATAGATGGAACAAATGAAAGATTTTCTCATCAATTATTAATATATTAAAAATTAAAAGATTATATAGAAGAAAGAGGGATTTGATACATGACTCTTTTTCACTTCACAGCAAACAACAAATGCAAGTGAGAGGCGGTTCATACAATTGAATTTCATCCTGTATACTTGCAACCGTGGAAAGCAAGTTCGCTCATCTTCTTCGGAGGGATTCAACAAGCTCAGGTTGGATGCAAATGCAATAATGTGTATCGAGAACGAAAAAAATATATTGAAAAATATTAAAAATTTGAAAAACCGCCTTAAAGTGTTTTGAAGATAAGAATATATGATCCATTCACACATTTCCAGTCAGGTGCGCCTGAAACGCGTCCACATTTAAAAAATAAGAAGAAGAAGAACGCGTATACGCTTTGAAAATTGAAATTGCATGCAGTGCACAAGTCGTTTCAGAATTAATAGAGGGGACTGTCAACCGGCCATCCTAGCCAACAACTCAAAACGTCATTGTCATTGGAAGGAGGGGAAAAATGAAAAAAACAAAAACCACCAAGACCCAGCGGTGGGCGATCTTTTACTAGTTCTAAGTTCCAACCATGTCCATCAGATATTTCATTCATTTTCAACCGCACAATTAGTAATTCCGATTACACGAAGCGCGCAGTCCAGGATCTCGTGCCGTTTGCCCCCACGTTCGAGATCAATTATCAAAGTGCTGGCGGGCGAGCGGTGCATCATGTCTGGCAGGCGGGGTAAATTTTGTCTTTTTCAGAAGCTTCACTTTCACACCCTCCTCAAGAAAGCAGGACCATCTGATTTCAGGTGGAGGCCCGCCTCCTGTCCCAGATGCGGCCTCCCCCAGCCCGGGTCGGTCATTCGCGCATCAAGCCAGCATCATGTGCGGCAGCGACGCGGATTTGTTACCCTTCTTTAGCGCAAAACACCCAATCCAAACCGCGGCGCTCATATTCCAGGCTCTGTTATTGATGGTGGCATGCTTTCTAGATATGCTGATTCCTGACTTCAATTGTTACTCAACCATTGAATGGTTATTTTTCGGGTAGGGACGTCGCAGGAATTTTTGGTGGTCCAAATGAGCGCCGGAAAAAACAGACGGCTCAGATTGTTCTTTCTCCGTGTTTGGTTTTGATCTTTTGGTGCTCGGCTAGAGTTCATACACTGGCTAGTGGATGTCCACGGACACTCGGACAGTGACCGAGAGAAAAACAAGCGAGAAAATTTGCAACTTGCAACACATCCGGGTAAATATCTGGCGATGCTGAATACTGACAGCCTTAGCGACCCGTGAAGAGCCGTGGTACTCGTGCCATGTCATTCTCTCATCTCCGAGCGGTTTTTCCACGAGCCGCTCATGAGACCTGGGCCGAGTACAAAGACAGCTTTAGGGTGTATTTGGCAATTTGAAAAAGTTGTCAAATTATAACTTTTCAACCTACAATTTTTCACTCTCTGTAACTATTCTTTTTTTTATATTATTTTTTACACATATTTCTATACAACAACCCTACTTTTCAATCATTTCTACACAACTACCAATACAACAAACCTATTTATTTTAAATTTATTCTCTTTATTCCTCATCATTACCTCTACAATATCGTATCATTTTCTACTGATTTGACAACTTTTATATACAAAACTTTTCATCAAAAATTTTACAACTTCCCAAACACACCTTTATTTTGCACAAACTCGCGCGCGGTGTATTGCTGATCTCCCATGTCTACCTATTATACCAGACCAAAAACTAATTGAAAAATAAAATGGAGCAGCGGCAAGGAGGAAAAAAATATATATAAAAAAAAACTAGCACTTTCAAGCATCCTACTTTGCGATGGAAAACTAGCAACGTTGCTAGAGTAGTCTAAAGAAAATGAATCGCATGCAGTTTGCAGGTTTTTGTGATTCTACAGAACGGCGAGAGCTTCACGCGCATGAGAAAGGAAAGTAACGGGGTCTGGATGGTAAAGCCGTGGACGTGTGAGGTTGACAGGTAAAGGTGAAATAGTGGGCCTAAATTTCAACGTTTGGTGGACGAAAAGCAAAGAGGTGTGGCTTGAGAAATTCTTCGCATCTCCAATGTACCCCTGATCTAGGAAAAATACCACCAACTCCTCGTGCCTGTCACGAGGAAGGAAATGGAAAGCGACAATCACAGAACCGCGGAAAGCGACCAGAACACTAATCGCATGCGTTCGCTTTGCGTCGGGCCACGCAAAACCAAAAATAGAAAAATCGCTGAGATAGAGACGATGATCGTGACCGGAGATCTTGGTGGAACATGTACCGGACACGTGTAAATGCCGTCCAGTGGGATCGTGTTGATGTCAGTTGTCAAACCGAGTGTGCAACTATTTTTTTTATTTTTAAGAGTAATTTGTAAATCTATTTATACATTTTGATTATAATTGCAAATGCACCTAGATTATTTCAGATATAGCAAATGATCCCAGTATAGTGTAACCATGATCAACATTGTTATAATGTTGTTGTTATATAATCATGGTATGAGTATATTTACAAATATATATCAACTATATGATATATTTGCAAAAACTAAATATACTTGCTTAATTTTTAAAATTATAAACATATTTACATCTTTTTGAATATGTTTGCAAATATACACACATGAGGGTGCAATAATCAATGTTTTAAAAACCAAACCGGACCGGACCGGCCGGCCGGACCGTAAACCGGTCATTTCCCTGTTCGTTGGTTTTTACGACTATCGGTTCGGTCCGGTTGAACCGGAAAAATCGAGAACCGGTTTAGTGACCGGTCCGGTTTTTAAAATATTAACAATAATGACGTTAATATATTTATAATTATGGTCAAATAATGTAAGAATTATTTACGGTTTTTAAAATTATGTAGATATATTTTTAATTATGTTCAAACTATATAAATACATTTGTAAATTATCTTTTTTAATTCTTTCAAAAGCTTAACTTGATTTGAAAAATGCAACCTAACTCTAAAGAACTTATTGATATTCATTTGGAAATTTTTGTTGGTTTAATGTAAATGCAGCCATGCAAACCCACCAAACCACTCCCCCCCCCCCTCCCAACCCTCTCTCTCTGTATATATATACACGATGAATGCTTTTATAACACCCCTCTTTTATGTAATTTCTTTTATTTTAAATATTTTGATAATTGATATAAAATCTACTTTATCTACTGTATTTAGTATCATTTGTAGTATCTTGATTTTTTTTTTCATTTTTCTAGTACCACTATACATGACTTTCATCTGTAACGGTGTAAAATCAAAATAATAAAATAATTTAATGTGAAATATCGATTTTAAAATTGAATTGGCAACATTTAAACAGTGTAAAATATTTTTTCTACCTGGATAAATGATTCTATAAAGTATTATTATATTCTAATACATATATTAATATATTTAAATATTTTTCCCAACTCACACATGAACATACATATTTTTGAACAAATGTAGCTCATGCACATATTTTATTTCAATAAAATTTGATATTCTAGATAAACTGATGATGTTAAATACAATAAATGAATTGAATTTTTAGTTAAATATAAAAAATTTAAAGTTTAAAAGAGTTACGTGATACCGCTTCTATGTGATCCAATTACATAGAAGTGGGTCCGTGTGTATATAGATATAAAAGAAAATATTCAAGCGTAAACGAACCGCACCATAATTACGGTGCAGACCGCCACAAAATGGACCCCACGTGTATTGAAATTAATATCCACCTTGCTCATTATATTTAAATTATTTATTTTAATAACGTACCAATTTTCATCCAAATTTAGTATATATACATGTTTTGTCTTAAAATGATACAAAACCAATATAATAAAATAATTTAACTTAAATATCAAATTCAAAGTGGTATTTTCAAGATCTAAATTGTTTAACGTATGCTATTAATATAGATAAATAATTGTACGGAATATTTTAACATTCTAATATGCATGGGGCCATTTTTGTAGCAAACTGCACCATAATTATAATGTAGTTTGTTTGCAAAGGAATATTTCTCATGCATATAATTTATTCAAGGGCATTTGAATTGTACCATAATTTTGGTGTTGTCCATGCACCGTGGGGTCTGCTTGATCATGAATAAAAAATCTACCAGCTATTGTATTTAGAAGTATTCATTTTATTAACATACTAATTTTCATCCAAATCCAACATGTATATGTCCCCATCTTAAAATAGTAAAAAAATAATATAATATAATAATTTAATATAAATATCAAGTTTAAAAAATAATTTTCAACATTTAAACCGTCCAAAGTTTGATTTTTATATGGATAAATGATTGTATAAATTATTATTACAATTTAACATGTGTATGACCTATTTTGCAGCGGGCTGCACCATAATTATAGTACAATTCGTTTTGCATATGGTGGGTTCTCTGTATAAATATAAATTATGCATATTGTTTGTCTTCTATGAAACTTATTTTTTATGTAATCTTTCCGCATTCAAATTCTTGGTTGTTAATGAAAATTATACTTCATCCTTTGTAATTAGCATTATTTATAATACATTAAAAATCATTTTATTTGTCTAATATCACTGTGCATGAGTCTCATTAAAGTTAATGTAATAAAATTGTTTAGCATTAAATATCAATTTTAAAATTATTTTTTCAACATCTAAAATGTCTAAAATAATATCTTTATACGGATAAACGATCATATAAAGTATTATTATATTCTAATACATATGTAAATGGATCAAGCATTTTTCATAATTTAAACATGAATATATATTTTTCAATAAATGTGACTTATGTTTAATGTGACTTATAAACATACTTGATTGAGATGAAACATAATCTCTTAGATAAACAAATAATGTTAAATACAATAAATTGATTAGATGTTTTTGATGAACTAAATCTTTAAAATTAATGAGGTTATATGGCTTCACTTTATATAATATTGTTTGAGTCTTTCTCCTTTGCATAACAAGGTGCTCGTATATATTTTATTTTCCATTTTTTTATTTTTAAAGAAAGTTCAATGCGTTATGTTTAAAACTATTTGTTTTATCTCAATCTAAAAATCAAACTTAATTTAAAGCTTTCAAGATCTATAATATCAAAAATATGATTTTAAATAATTTTTATACACTTGCGCTTATTATGTTTTATATAAAATCTAATTTAAAATTTGTTATTCCATTTGAAATATTCATGAAAAATGGTATGATACATGACTTGAAGTTTGAAAATATATACATTAGAAACGAATAGACCCATAATTTTGTTGATTGCTCCGACTAGAATAGTATTTGCAATATCATTTTTTTTAGAATTAGATTAATCATATCAGCCAATTTTGTTTTATAAGTATTCATACATTACAATCTCAACTGGTATTACAATTAAATCCTAAAACATTCTTACAATTTGCTAACAATTATCTACTTTTCCTAATACTATTTTTAATATTTTCCATTGGTGGACGGCTCCTACAACACTTTGGAAGACTTGCAACGCCGCCACTTCAAAATGTTGTTGTGGATATTCGAATTCAGAACCGTCCAACTTGTGGAGTCATGTCCTGCACCATGGAGGCACGACCTCATTGGCATCATCCAATTTTTAAATTTCTGCTCAATAGACGAAACTCGTTCTTGAATTTGCAGGAGGCACCGTTCATAGCAAACAGAAGACGAAATGCTCTCTCTTCCCAAAGTTTATCCCCGAGTTACTGGTACCGAAGAGGTATCAATATTGTGCACCAACTACGCTATGTGCTTGGACGCACTCGCACGTAATTTTGTTACGTTGATTGTATCACTTTGCTATGATGGGATAAAATCAATTTAGGCTGATTTAAAAAATATATTTCTCGGTATTTTTAAACTTTTTTATAAAATATGTAAAACTAAGTATATTAAATTTATAAATCAAATTGGACCATTTTTTGATATTTTAAAATATTTTTAAAGATTTTTAAATACAGTGGCATTGCCGTAATTTTCAGATGACGGAAAATTATGACAATGTCACTGGGTTTAGAAAACTTTTTAAAAATTCAAAAATTATAAAACTTAGTTTATAAATTTAATACACCCAACTTAACGAGTTTGTAAATAAAAATTGAAAAAATATCTAAAAATACGTTTTTTAAACCTGACAAGGAGAGGTCTTACTTGGACAACTTAAAAGGATCAACCCCCATACATGATATATTTAGGGCTATATTTACGGCTATATTTACGATGTGCAATGATACTATGCAATTGGATGCATGGGAGCCCCTGTGCATCCGATCCTAAAGTTTTATTTATTTTTTTAGTTTTTTAAATAAAACTAGTCCTATGTGTATTTTTTTATTGGCCCATGTGTATTTAATTTACATACAAAGTTTTATTATTTTTAGATATGTATATACGTTATTAAATTTAAAGCATGGAAATAGCCCGTCATTTTCAATTGTTGGAAATAAATAAAATAACTGTATGCTTGAAATTCTAAAATATACGTACACATATTCAAAATAATAATATGACTTTCGTACATCATTTATTTTTTCTTTATTGTCCCTCAAACAAACACGCACCTAATACATGACGCATTTTCATTACAGGTCAGTTGTGTAACCCAATCAAACCGACCATTACCCGGCCCTTATTATATTTGCCCGCTGTTCATATTGGATTTGGTAAGAAGTCCCAGTCGATGCTTGTTAAAATTTTCACCGATTTTCAAATCAATAAAAAGGACGCACGTGCAAATATGATTAAACGTAACTGACATCTCAACTTCTTGAATTTTAACAGGTCCCTCCGACGCAGAACCTGAACTAATTGACCAGAGTTTTTTTCTCACCATGATCCCACTAGCGAAATCCGATCCTCGCGGGCGCGTGTACCGTTTCAAGACGAGTTAAATGCAAAAGAAATTGGAGAATGATGGGAAGAAATTCTTTATTTTTAAATTTTAATACGCAATAATATTAATTTTTTGATTTTTAATGATATTTTTCCATTCTGCATATAATTCATTACATGACAATATACAATAATATTTTCTAATCCAATCTCCCCATCCTATTTTCATCCCATTCCACAGCGATGAAGTGTGCGAGAATCTCATCATTTTAAATTAGAAAACTAGATATTATCCGCAGTGCTTGAAAAAAATCAACCGTGAAAATCTGGCACCACGTGGAGTGGCCACTCGCCAATGCTTTCCAGCCCATGTTTGGCTTGTCAAAAATTTATCCGTCGCTGCCTGGTGGCCGGAAGCTTTATTCGTTATGTGTGGTTTTGGGTTGGAAATTTATTATAAGTTATATTCTCTTATTTAATTGCGAAGTTATCTTGTATTTTTTATTGTATTTGAGTTCTTGTGTTCTTTTCTGTTGATATTTGGAAATTTATAGTTGTCTTTTTTTAGAAAATTTGTAAAATTTATTTCAGTGCTTCATTCTAATATAAGTTGAGATGTGTAGAAGACACACCAATCAAAATAAATCTCTCCGGTCCATTGTACTCGGTCTTCTGATCGGCGTTGAAACCACCCACCTGATGCGTCCTTTTTCCAACCCCACTCCACGGTAAATAATTCGTATCTGACATCGGCATATTATCAATATATTGTTCTCTACGCAATGACCTTCCTTCGTCGTGGTGGCCCGCATATCAAATGCAGTGACCTGCCAGAGCACCGTTCACCGCGTACCGCGCTACCAGAAATCCCGCCTCGGGTTTTCTCAACTTCGCGCCAACGATGGAGAGCGTCGACTCTGTCATCATAATTCGTGCCCACGAAAGTACCTTGTGCAATATTCCTTCCGCTGGGATTAATTTTTGAAAAACCACGTGATGCGATGAGAATAGCGGTTTTAAATAAAATAAAGGGCAAATTTTAGGTATGTTCATGATTTTTATAAATTTTTAAAATTTTCAAATATACCCACATATTTTGCCTACAATTTCACTTGTACCTACACCATTCGATATTTATTAAAGGGGCCGATAGCTCCCGTGTAAAATGATGAATATGCCTAAACCCTAGTATAATTTGAAATTAATTTACTCAAAGTTAAAATTTCACATTTAAATAATATATGATTTTTATAGCCTTAAATGCGCTAAAAATTCATTTAAGTGCAAGTTTTTATTTATAAAATTATACTTGGGGATGAGCATTTTCGTCATTTTACGGGAGTACTGATTGCCCATTTAACGGATCCCTAATAATGTGAGTATGAGTAGAATTTTAGGTAAAATACGTAGGTATAATAGAAATTTTCAAAAATTCGTGAGTATAAATAGAATTAAAAGTAAAATTAATGAGTACAAGTGAAACAAACCCTAAAATAAATAAAGTTAAAATATATATGTGGTCGTATGATATGTTAATGATTCTATACATTTGCTCAATTTATGGGCTATCGGAAAAAAAAAATTTATTTGCCACTCCCTTTGTTTATTTTCAGAAAGTATCAAATTTGTCACTAGCCATGTGAGTCGTTGGTAACTCCAATCGCACGCTTAAATGAAGGTCTAAGGTTCGATTCCTACCACTGATAGAAGTGAAAACAAATCATCAATTTGGGGTTGTTACAATTGTCCTCCCTAAGAGTGAGAATATTTTATAGCGTATCCTTTTGTAGGATTATGAATATGTGTAATTTGTAACACACCAAAAATTATCATAACTAGAGATTTGTATGGGTTATATTTACTTTAAAAAATATATATTCATATGTATATTATGAAAATACTTAGATTAATTCACTTGTGTATTCAAATGTAATAATATTTTATGCAACCATTTATCTATTCATGATTTAAATACTCGAAATACAATTTTAAATGAAATTATTTTATTATATTAATTTTATATTGTCTTCAAATGAGGCCAAACATGTATTTGATTTAGATAAAGTTTGATGCGCTACTAAAATAATTAAATACAAGGTGTAAGATAGATTTTGATTTCATCATCAACGTGAGACTAATGCACTTTACCACTTCCCTTTATCAATGTATTATAATGACTAGTTGAACCATAGGGACAAGATTTTGACAAATAAAAGTCTATCAATTTCTTTATAGGATCTTGTAAGTAATAAATAAAAATATTCAAATTCACGAATAATTAACAAAGGCCTAATCATTTCTAAGGTCATTTTGAGAATGGTCTAAAATACATATTTTTTTCAAATTTTTTACAAAACTATTGTTCTAGTTATGTTGAATCTATAAACCAAGTTTTATCGATTTCAAAAATGAATATATTTATTTTGAATTTTTAAATACAGGAATATTTTAGTTATTTTAAATTGTTGAAGCATGGCTAAAATACCCATGTGTTTAAAAATTCAAAACATACACATCTTCAAAATTAATAAAAATTATTTTATAGATTAAACATAACCAGGTCCGCTTGTATATAATTGATTCCATGTAACTCCCTCAAATTTTAAGATTTTAATAATTGAAGAAAAATTCAATATATTCGTTGTATTTAACATCATTTATTTAGTTGTAAGACCGAGTTTTATCAAAATTTCATATGCACATAGGTCACATTTGTTTAAAAAAGGTATATTCATGTATAAACTAAGAAAAATGCTTAGATTCATTCATGTATGTATTGAAATATAGTTAATACTTTATAGAACCATTTATCTATGTAGTAATGATATTTTAGACAATTTATAAATTGAAAATACTACTTAAAAATAGATATTTAGCATTAAATAATTTTATTACGTTGATTTTACATATTTGTAAATAGGGCTTATACACAATGATATTAAAAAAATTAAATATTTTTATAATAATATAAATAATGCTAAACCTAATAAATGGATAAAAAATTTCTTCAACCGTGCAGATGTTGAAAGTAAAAAAAGTTAAATAGAAAAAGAGTTTCACATAAGCATCCCCGTAACATAACTAATTAATAATTCTATAAACAAAATTTTAAAAAATAAAAAATATATGTTTTTGGATTGATGACATTTTAGACCACAATGAAATGACCATTTTGCTAATTTACAAGCCGCATCCATTATGCACTAGGAGGTCTTGCGGGGTATTTGCGCCATATCCCCTCCAAGTATGCAAAATAGCATTTTAGACCCTAACGTTTGCGTATTAGCATTTTAGACCCTGATAAGTTTCATTTTTTGCATTTTAAATCCTCCGCCCTAATGCCGTCTGCTGCGCACCGTCTGGCCGTCCCATTGTGCACACGGTTTTTTTTTTAAATGATGTAAATGACACTGATTGAGATGCTTTTAAGATGAAAAGAGAGAAGACTGGACTTTTAAAAGAGGCACGACGTTCTAGTCGTGAACAGAGCCTGCCCCTTCTTGCACTCCTCCCCTTGGAAAAGCCTCGACAGGTTGAACGCGCTCGATAGCGATATGATGTCGAAGGCATTCATGCTGGTTGGCCTCATGCCATTTGGAGAGCCGATCGAGTCCAGCTCGTCGATGACGTCGAACCTGAAGGCCACATCCACCTCTCTAGCCCCATCTTGCACCTCCTCGTACTTTAGCGGCAGTGCCACTGGTTTGTACCCCTTTCTAAACCATGAATTTTCCTTTATCTTAAATATGGAGACGCATGCGTGAGGATTCGGGTCTAACACCCGTGCCAAAAGCTTCTGTACCTCTGGCGGGAACCAATTGGGACACTTGAACTCGTCTTTCCTGATCTTCTTGTACATCTCCATGAGATTGGAGTCCTAGAAGGGGAGAAATCCAGCCAGCAAAACGAAGAGAACGATCCCGCAAGACCAGATGTCGACTTTGGCGCCGTTGTAGCCTTTCTGGCTGATGACCTTCGGCGCCACGTAGGCTGGCGTGCCGCAGGTGGTGTGCAGGAGGCCGTCTTGCTTCCTGGATTCCCCAAAGGCGCTGAGCCCGAAATCGCTGATCTTCTGGTTGCCGTCCTCGTCGAGGAGGATGTTATTGGGCTTGAGGTCCCGGTAGTAGACGTCGCGGCTGTGGCAGAAATTGATGGTGCCGATGGCGTCGAGGAGGCTGTCTTGCCCACCTCCCGGATCACGACCAAAACGCCGTGCCTCTTCCAAAAGTTCAGCCTTTTCCCTTTCCATCTTAAAAGCATCTCAACCAGTGTCATTTACGTCATTTTAAAAAAACCACGTGCACAATGGGATGGCCAGACGGTGCGCAGCAGACGGCGTTAGGGCGGAGGGTTTAAAATGCAAAAAATGAAACTTATCAAGGTCTAAAATGCTAATATGTAAACATTGGGGTCTAAAATACTATTTTGCATACTCAGAGAGGGTACGACGCAAATACCCCGAGGTCTTGCGCTTGAACACGAAACTGTAGGTCGAGACCCGAGAAGCAGCAGGGAAAAGGGGGAAAGAAAAAAAAAAAAGCGAAGGGAGCCGTTAGAACTGACGACGTTGGGGGTCGGTGTGCTGACGATATCATCGTTATCCTCCAGCTTTGGTTCCGCGCTTAAACCTCGGACGCTTTCCGGGAAGACGTTCATGACGTGGCGCCGCATCGGTTGTTCTGCTGGAAGCCGTACTTGCAGTATTTACCACTCGATAAGGGACGTGGTGGCGACGGCGTCCAACTTAGACGGAAGAATACCGATCAGACGAGAAAATTCTTTGCGTGAAGGGGGTGACAGTACATCGTAGCGTTATCAATTATATGATGCATCACCACCCGAGGCTAGCTCGGTTGGTGGCTGTCATCGTAGCGTCAGAGGCGCAAAGGTGCGCAGGGCAGCGGCGGAGCTTCGAAACGCGCTCCGGGCGGAAAAAATGGGTGGGAGCGAAACAAGGTGGTCTCCCGGATGGATGGTGTGTGGGAGCAGGTGGTCTCCCAAGTGGTTGTTGGAAGCTGTGTCTTCCTCATTCTTTCGTGGAGCTGTGTCTCCAAATTTCTTTGGGAATATGTGTCTCTTATATTTGTAAGAATGTCTCAGATCTTCAAGTATAATATGTGTTGAGATACATGTAATTGTACCAATCAAAAAAAAAAAAAATTATATGATGCATCATCATCTATGGAAAAAAAAAATTTGTTTGCTACCTCAAAAAACTCATTCAGAATAATTTTTTATTTTTTTTATACATTTATTTATCTAAATGTACTTGACATATAAATTAAATTTTACTATTTTTAAATATGTGGATATATTTTTTTGAGATTTTTAGACATCTCAGGCTAACATGATCATTCATCCTATTTATGTATTTCCATATAATTTTATCATTTCTCTTTTTTAAAGTACAACGTTGGGAAAATATTATCATTGCAACGCAGGATTTTTTGTTGGTATTTTATGGATGATTTTAAAATAAGTTAGTTGAATGATTCTGCTAGTTGAGGTTAAGCGAATGACTCATTTAGCTGAGCATGTGTCTATGTTAATAGTTGCCAAAGGCTTATGAAATATTAAAATTTTTAAGACCCATACATGAATTCATGAATTAATTTCATGATTTAATGGCAGCCCGAGGGATGGTAATGTATAATAGGCTATACTTCTGTACAAAAAAGTTATATGACGGAGTAATATTTCTCAATAAATTCGAGTGTAAAACTTACTTTTTTAATTTTTTGAAATTCTTATAAAACTTTTAATTTAATTATATATTTTGATCTTAAACTAATTTCAGTTATTTTTAGAAAATAAATGATCCTATTAGCCCGGGCTCAGCAAATGTCACGTTTAGCCTACCTGAAAAAATTCATTTACAATATTTTTTTTTTACTTTTTTTCTTCATACACTTGTTTATCTAAGTATATGTAATATATAAACCAAGTTTTACCATTTTTGGATATGTGTATATATCGTTTAAGATTTTTAAATGTATATACACATAGATGTTTAAAAAACCTTAAAAATATATAAATATATCCAAAAATAGTAAAACTTAGTTAGTATATTAAATACACTTAGATAAACAAGTATCTGAAGAAAAAATAAAAATATATTGTAAACGAATTTTTCCAGGCGAGCTAAACAGAGCATTTGCTTAGCTCGAGCTAATAAGATTACTCTTTTTTTTAGAAATGTGTATATATATTAATTTTTAAAAAGCAGGGATATTACCCTATTTTTAAAATATATACACCCAAAGAAAGTAAAAATTAATATATCTATTAAATACACTTCGTTTAACAATTTTATTAATTCTTTTAAAAAAAATTGTGCAACGGTTCATTGAAACAAAACTCTATATAACTAATGTATTTTGCCCATTTTATAATGTTTCAAAATATTGCGCACCGTAATTCATATTATTACAAAATCAAGTTTCATCTAAATAAAAAAGATGCATGAGTTGTGACTAAAAATTATGTAAAATTAAGGGCAAATTCGACATATACTAACCAATTTTACTTCTAATTTCATTTATACTCGCAAACTTTCAAAAAATCTTTCATTTCCATAAATTTTCATCATAATCTCACATATATCCATGCCCACGGGGATCCATTAAATGGGCTATTAGCTTTTATGTGAAATGATAAATATGCTAAAACTTTAATATAATTTGAAATTGATTTGCTCAAAATTGAAGATCCATGTTTAAATAATATATTATTTTATTACTATAAAATTACTAAAAATTCATTATAATGTGAATTTTTATTTATACAATCATAACTAAGGATGACATATTCATTATTTTACAGCGTGTTATCGACCCTTTTAATGGTAGTAAGATGAGGAATTCACCCTAAAATTAATGAGTAAAATTATGTGATTTATATTAATGTAGCTCAACGATCCCCTCAAAGCTCAAGACTCAACGTAGCTCTAATGAAAAAAATTCTGACCCTAGGTGTCAAAATTAGGAGGCGTGCGTCAGACTACGATTCTCACACGGCGCTTGCAGCAAGTTCAGATTGACTCAGAACCAACTCGTGGGACCACGTGAAAGGATTTTGTGCACACGGGGCTAGCGGTTGCTCTCAGCCACTCCCGGCAAGTAACGTCGACGTAGGGGGATATCAGCACCTGCAAAACCACTCGACTATACCACGGATTTTCTGTCAAAAATCACTCCACATCGTCTGCATATCTAATAATCTCGGGCGAAGACTTGCCTTGCCAATGTGTGCTCTCAAACTTCAACGCAAATCAGGTATACTTTTTTTTTTTTTTTTTTTCGAGAGAGAGTAGCAAATGAGGTATACTTGAACCTACGTAAAGGATACGATACCTTCGAAGGGGAGAGAGAGGTGTGCCGCTTTAAATTTCCTATAAGTTTAACCCTATTTTTCTTGTGGTTCCTCAGAAGAGTTTAATAGGTTAATCTAAAGATGGGGCTGGATGGGGACGACAGGATGTTATATTTTCCAGTGCATTTTTATCTATTTTATTTTTAACATATCTTTATTCATTTCGGATATATTTCCATTCCAAATTCTCATAACACCCTACTTCTGAATTGTCTCATATATTCTTCCTTTATATAGAACGGCCCTCTGCGATGGCATGAGCTTACCCTCATAGATACTTATTTTAACATTATATTATCTTCATCTAAATAATTTAAAACATCATTTTTATATTGATAAATAAGACTATAAAATATTATTATATTATAATGTACTTGTGAGTTAATCTAAACATTTTTCACAATTTACATAAGAATAAACATGTTTTCAAGCAGCACACACGAATCAAGATAATTTTTTCTCCCATGAAATAACGAGAACAGCTAATTTCATTTCATCGCTCCGATCAAAACGGAAAAAAAAAATGTGTACCTTAGAAAATGAAGCGTCCACGTTTCAATGCCACAGGCAGATTGAATGACGATCCTTTTAATTATACCCTATATAGACATGTACGGTGAACACGTATACTTGGGTTGGGTGTCGTTGATAATAGTAATACTGGTGCAAGTTGACCGTAATCCGGCCTTATCCGGAATAAAACCAACCCACTTTAGAAATGGCTTTGAGCAGGGCCAGGGCCACGTACCGTTATTGTGGCGGGTCCGAATGGCATTTGCGCTTTGGCGCTACCGGCAACGGATTTTGATCTTATGCTCTCAGGAGCACTGAGCTACCTTTATGGAAACTTCAAGTTAGCCCTTCGGAAACGCAGGGGGGTGTTTTTTTTTTCCTTATTTTCTTTGAAGAAATACGACCCTTCCATAAAAAACTAAAAAAATATCGCTTGCAACGAAATTGCTTGTTCCTGCACCGATTCCAAAAGCGAATCAATGTGTCTTACCATTCTGAGTTTTCTTGGAAGTTGGAAGTAAAATAAAGAGTTTAAATGGTGGAATCCTTCGATTGCGTTTAAAAATAGATCATTCTACCAATCACGTTGATTGAACCCTCGCTCTGCAAATTGGGTTGGACGGTCCACTAGCGCCAATATTATTACGATAGAGAGTATTCATCATCAACGTCATCATAAGTCATTTCCCACCTAGGTAGGGTCGGCTGCATGGATTCTGTTACGTTATTCTTGGCGATTTAAGACTAAATTTTCTATAATTTATAATATTTTTAAATCTTATTTAATTACTTCCATCCATATTTTTTTAGGTCTTCCTCTCATTCTCCTACCACCTTCTACTAGAATAGACTCTGTTTTCTTAACTGGTGCTACTTCAGGTCTCCTTTTAACATGACCAAACCATCTCAATCTATTTTATCTCATTTTATCACAAATTAGTCTTACTTTTAAGTTTTCTCGAATTATTTCATTTCTAATTTTATCTTTTCTTGTTTTACCACTCATCCACCTTAACATTCTCGTTTCCGCTGCGCTCTTTTTTGTATATGTTGTTATTTAACTGCCCAACATTCTGCTCCATAAAACATAGCAGGTCTAATCACAGTTTTATAAAATTTTCATTTTAATTTGATTGGAACTCGACAGTTACATAAAATTCCTAATGTACTTCTACATTTCTTCTATCCTGTTTGAATTCTATGTATTATATCTGTCTCAATTTTCCCGTTCTCTTGAACTATTGATCCTAAGTACCGAAAGTGATTAGTTCTTGTTACTACTTGATCTAAAATCTTAATTGATTTTTCATTCGAGCTCTCACTATTATTAAAATTACATTTCATATATTCAGTTTTTGTGTGACTAATTCTAAAACCATTAGATTCTAAAACATCTACCCACCTATTCAATTTTAAAGTTAGTCGTTATTTAGTTTTATCTATTAAAACAGTGTCATCTACAAATAACATACACAAAGGTACTTCTTCTTGGAGATGTCTAGTAATTTCGTCTATTACTAAAGTAAAAATGTAAGGACTTAAGGCTAAGCCTTGATGTAGACCTATTTTAACTGGGAAGACATCGGTATCTCCACTAATGGTACTCACATTCGTAACATTCGTAACATTCTCCTCGTACATATCTTTAATAATATCAATATATTTGTAATTTATTTATTTTTTTCTCATCACTCGCCATATTAAATTTCTTGGTACTTGATCATAAACTTTTTTCTAAATCAATAAAAATCATGTGTAAGTTTTTTTTCTTCTCCCTATACTTTTCAAATAGTTGTCTAAGTAAGAAAATAGCTTCAGTGGTTGATCTTCCTGGCATAAAACTAAATTGATTTTAAGATACATTAGTTTTCCGTCTTAGTCTATGTTCAATTACTGTTTCCCATAATTTCATAGTATGACTCATTAATTTTATTCCATGATAATTTGCGCAATTTTGAATATCTCCCTTATTTTTATAGATGGCACCTACATCTCTCATGCACTTTCATGCCTCAATTGGTATATTATCTTGGCCTAAGATTTTTCCTGTTTTCATTTTGCTTAGAACTTTCTTTACTTCAGATATTCAAATTTTTGGGAAATAACTGATATTCCTATTTTCTTCTTTATTTAAACTAACATCCAATGTTAAATGTTCGTGTGTGGTATCATTTAGTAAACTATAAAAATAAATTTTCCATCTTTCTTTAATATCATCATCTTTGACTATAACTCTTTGGTCCTAACTTTTAATACATTTAACATGTGTTAAATCTTTGCCCTTTTTTCTTTTAATTTAGCCAACTTAAAAATATCTTTTTCACCTTGCCTAGTTATTAAAAGATGCATTTAAAAATATATTTACATACACATTTAACACTTTTAACCCTGACGGGAATACGGCATGGATGATGGATCCGAAACAGGCTTGGCATTTTCCATGAGAAAAAGGAGTTCAATCCAAATCAACGGAAAGTGGAAATCCTTACCAAATCGATCCAGCCCATAAAAGCCAAAAAGAAGAGCAAGGCGACAGATGATGAACAGGCACAGCTTAACGAATCCATCGGCATACTTGCACCACTTTTTTGGATACCGACAACCATCAGTATTCGTAATTTTGCATGCATGAATTTTGAATGCCGACATCCCTCAACGATGCGATGCGACGCGAGTAATATTGGAATTTAAGACGTGACGAGCGCTCAAGATCTGTTTATTAGATCATCCAAAGGGACAGAATGGAAAGAGATTTCTTGATGTTAATTTTTCTTTGGTTTTTTTAACAGTCCCTTGTCATTTAATATCCTCATCCTATTCATAACTTATTCCATAATTTATATTCCGTTCTTAGAAGCATACAATGTGGTGGAATGAGACGAGGAGTGGATTTTTTTCCCAGTTATAACAAAAAAATTTCTCTTCTAAATATTAATTTTTATTTTTAATACTGTTTTTTTGCAATTTCCGACAATCTCTTGTTTTTAATGCGTAACAACCTTACTCTTTTATCTATCTTCAATGTATCCCATTTCTCAATGCAAAAATTACCCCTACCTGTCCAATCTTTTCGTTGGAACCTCATTCTATATTAGATACTTACAATGTAAATTGCAGAAGGTTCATTCAGAAGCATTCATTGGATGAAATGCAATAAGGGTTAAATTATCTCTAATTTTCATTCAATTTCTCATTTCTTAATACATAATAACTTTATATTTTCATTTTCTATCGTGCTTTTTTTTTATTTCTAATGTAATGACTTATTTCTTAATACATAATAATTTTATATCTTCGAGCCTAGACTAAGACAAAGAAAATATCGAATGAAGCCTCCATATTTATAAAAAAAAAAAAAAAACCTTAAAGGAATTAATTTTCTGGTTATCCACACGCAAGACGGAATCAGTACCCTTTAGTGCATGCGGTTCAGTTAACTGTTTAATTTGATGATTTTTAATATGAATGAAAATAATTTATATTTAAGCATTTTATACAAATGCAATAATAGAAACGTAGGAAATGTTTAGATGAATGTAAATAGTGGGAATGAAATTAATTAAAATAGATATATTGTGGGAAAAATGGAAATAAAGTGAGAATAGATGTAGTAATTGCACAAGGAGATATAAAAATGTAATTAAAAATGAAGAGATAAAAAATAAATATAATGCCGAAACAGACTGTATGTGTATGCTGATGACATTCATGTCCGACGATATGGGCCAATCGGCTTTTGGTAATGTTTCTTGATGCCAATGTGCGAGTGGGGGATGGAATCTCCCGGAAGATGTTTGGGAGAAGTGTTTCCACATAATAGATGAAAGTAATGCTTCTCTCTAGAAATGAATAGGAATAATGTATCTTCATTTAAAAAGTGTAAGAATTTCTTGAGAACATCATTGTACTAGATGTTAAGAAAATTATAAATATACAAATAAAAATGTGTTTGAAAAGTAATAAAATTTTTTGTATACATTTTTTTTAATTTGAAGAGAATAATATGACCTGATGAGGGTAATGACGAAGAGTAAAAAGAATGAACTTAAAATAGATAAGTTAATTGTATTGTAGTTGAGTATAAATAATTAGAAAATAAGATAGTTATACGGGAAGATATGAAAAAATGATAGTTATAAAAGGTGAAAAATTTCAGATTTAAAAGTTTTAGCTCAACATATATTTTTTTTATTGCCGAACACGTTAAAAAAAGAGTCTTGCAATATGGCGTAAGCTGAAGATGGGAAGTATCAAATTGAACATTGATTTTAGAAGCATATGGGAATTTTGATGTAGCTAAGTGGTGAAAATATATGAGTATCTCTAAATCATTAATGTTGGAAGAACGGACTTTGCTGTTGAGGGTAGAATGGATATCTAACAGTATCGAGAAAATTGAAATAGAAACAAGATCAACCCTTATTAATTTTCATATAGCAATAGGACAAATACTATCCGGCTTGAGATGCCTGATTAATAAGAACATAGATGTTGTTTGAATTTTAAAAAGCTTGAGTTCTTTCATGCCCCATGAACATGGGAACAAAGCTCTACTCACATTAGCTAAAGCTGCTCTTAGTACACCAAATGTTGAATGTAAATAATGGGAAAAGCCACCTAAGCGTATTAGTGCAATATTTTGTATGGACATTTTATCTATTTAATTGAAGTTATGGTGCATTCCTTTTTTAAAACTTATTTATTTTCATTTGAAAAGAAAGATATTGTTTTCTAACAAGTATCAAATATTCACCATAAAAAACAATATTAAAAATAAAAGATAAGGTGGAGTAATTACTAACTTATTTTCTCTTTATCTCTATTTTACTCCATTTTCTATTCACATGAATTGAAAGGATGATCCTATTAGCTCAAACCTAGACTAAGTGATGGTTTGGCCAAGAATAATAAACTTATTTGTTAATTTTTTTGTTTTTTCCTTACATAAACTTATCAATCTAGATGTATTTAATGTACAAATTAAGTATTATTATTTTGAACACACATACATATTTTTTAAAACTTTTTTTATGTATATATTTGCATATCATCTCAATTTTTATTACGTTTGAGCCCTCAAACATTCTTACAAATTTTCAAAGAAGACACATTGCTCCCAAACTGCCAATGTTCAGACTCACTCGTGACATAAGGCAGTTGTACCCACACCTTCACTATTGGGGTAGCGCTTTGTTGGTATTTTTTATATTTTAAAACATAAAAGTACGTTAGCCATTTTTAATGGTTAAAAATTGCTAAAATATTTTTTGTTTAAATTTTTTTTTAACAATATACATATCTATAAAACTGGTAAAATGTTGATTTATATTGAATACACTTAAATTATTAAGTTACGGAAAAAATAAAAATTTAAATAAATTTTTTGAAGTGAAGTAACGCACGTTTGTTAATTACGTGGGGTATCATGGGATGGGCACGATTTCCTATGCTAATCATTTTCTCAATTAATAATTATATTTCTATTTTTATTTTTATATTCCAATTAATTTTCCAGCTAATTCGTTTTACCAAATCTATTAATTCCAACTTTATCCATATTGTTTACAATCAATCACATGATTTTTTAAATATTTCATTTTCTAATCTCCACCCGATCTTACACAAAATTCAAATTACCAAATATCCCTCGGTAAACCATCGAGCACCATGAACCAACCATAGCGTGCCCAGAGTGTGAGAAATGTCTTGCAGCGGATCGGCGTATGAGAAACTAGAAGTCCCTCTTTACGAAAAAAGTTGCAAATAATTCCCTTGCAAATCTGTCAGGTCAGACTCGGCTGGAGCCAATCAAAATATTCCATCCCATCTCATCAATAAGTCACCTCCTCTACATTTTTCGATGTTCACTTTTCTTAAAAATAGATAGTATGGCTATAAATATATTTATCCGGTATCGTACTCTGGCAACTGAAAATGCTTTTTTTTTTTTAAGCAGAATGAATGGTTTGGATTGACATTAGTTTGCTCACATTTAAGAGGATGCCTAGTCAGCTTCGGAAGTAAGGTGGGGTGAGGATGGATGGTACCTTCCAATTTCTTTATTAATCATTTATTTATTTAATAACATTATTTTTTCATTTCAATTATTTTTCATTTCAACTTACCTCCACAAACTCCACTTATTTCAAATTTATCTCAATCATTTTATTTAATCACATAAATCTCAAAATATTTCATTTTTCATTTTCCACTCTATCCGCAATCTCACAAAAAACATATTACCAAACAACATAAGATGATATAATCCTCCAACTAGAATGGAATAAAATTCACATTTCTCAAAAAAAATTTATTTTTAAAAATAACAGTCAACATTTTTTTATTTTCAATATAATTTTATTAACATTAATATATATTTTTATTCTTACTACCTAATAATATTTTTTCATCAATGTTTTCTTTCATCCTCACACAATATAAGGGTGTGTTCCACGACATACGAGATTTTTAGATTGAATTTGTATTATTATTATTATCAACACAACTTTTCGATTCCCAAAAATACTTTTTCAATTTTCAATATAATTTTACCAATTTCAAATAAACATCATTACATTTGGATCCTATACATAGGATCTAAGAATTTACAAGGTTGGTAACATGTGCTAAATTGTAATATTGTTCATTCGCGCATATACTATTTTATACGATAGAGACATGGGTCGAGGGAGTACGATAAGTAAGTATAGGATGAGTTTTAGGATTACATCATGGACTTTTTCAAATATGCAATTACGTATTCAAAATCCTAGACATACCCACTGTGTTTATAGTTAATCCCAAAAACACTTAATCCGTAAATTAACGCTATTAGTCAATATGTGAAATTATTAATATGCAAATCAAATTTTGAACATAATTAGAATTTTAAATATCATAACTCACAAATACCTTAATTATACATGAGATCTAAATTTAGAGAGCTATAATTTTACTTTATTTTATCTTTTATTATTTTATAATAGAAATATTTTAGACATTTATAAAAATTTAACCAATGGTTTTTTATGTAATTAGGGTCAAGTCGTATCTGGTATACATGGCAAAAGCGCTGAAATCATTTAGGATTTTTTCGCCCCTTTTAGGCTCGAACCCTGGTTGGAAAGTAACCATGGTTAGCTGGATCCGGTTAAAATAGAGTTAAGATCAGCGGGAGGAGCCTTTAAAACGGCGAGCTCGGGTTCTTTCTTCCCACGCTTTTTCGTTCATTCGTTGCACTTAGCTAGCCGAAATCTAATGCTTCCTTTGTCTTCGTTCTTACCGTCCTTGTAGCTCTCTCCTTTTTTTTTTTTTTTGTCCCCGTCGGTTCTCTCCTCCAAAAGCTTTCTCGAAACCTCCATCTCTGGTGCGGTTTCCTTCTTTCTCGTAAAGCAGCTGATGGTCGATCGATGTATGGCAGAAATCCTGCCGCAAAAATGCAGCTCTGTCGATTGAACCAGCTGCCAATTTGATATTTTCTTGCACGGGAAATTATCGTAATTCCAAATGATCGATTTTTTTGCGGGAATCCCAGCGCGAGTGCTGGAAGCTGGTGGTTCCGCTGACGCGCAGCGCCGTGATTCCTGCCATATGGCTTTCTGTGGATTTTGATCTGATCCGATATCGGAGGATAACCTTCGAACGCAAGCTTCCGACCATTTCCGTGACAAGCATTTTGTCGCGATTTTCCGTTCAGTAAAATCTCGTATTTAAAGGACTTTGTTCCCCCGCGTATTTACGGATCTGCCATTTGTCGTCTTCCTTATTTTATCTATTACTTTTTAAAGTACGTGTTTAGGTTTTTTTTTAATTAATTTATTTTAAATACATACATATTTGATACAAGACGGGTTTAAAATTAAATTCTTTTTTTTTTTCCCCTTAAAATGGTAAGACGGGTTTAGATTCTTGTGTTATGCGTTTTTCGCAGAAATGGCGGAGAACGGAGGCGTGGCCCGCAACGGGCTGTCGAAGATCCAGACGCACAAGAAGGGGAACGGAATCTGCCACGACGACACCGCTCCGCCCATGAAGGCCCAGACGATCGATGAGCTGCACTCGCTGCAGAAGAAGAGATCGACTCCAACTACGCCGAACAAAGGGACGCAAGGCGCTTTTGCCGTCGTTTCCGAAGAGGAGCGGCAAAGGCAGCAGCTGCAGTCCATCAGGTACCGTATGCTTGTATAACTTATGAATTAAAAAGAATAAAAAAAAAAGAGGAAAGTGGATGGTCGAGAAATTCCAGAAATTTGGCTTTTTTGAGGTTGAATCGCGGTAGAGAGCCTTTATCGAAATGGACGGGTAATTGCTCAATGTTTTGACATCGTCCAAGTGCTTCACGTGGTAGATGGCGCGTCGGTTCCTTGCGTATCTTTCTCTGTCTCTTTACGTTCTTCTTCTTAACTTCTGTGCATGGGGTGTGCTGGGAGAAAAAAGAAAAAAATTTGCGCAATCTTTTTTGCTCTTTTATATATGACGTTTATGTAATAATTTTATATTTCTATTATTATCAATATTATTATTATTTTATATTTTCCATGTTACCATCTTATTTATTCTTTATATTTACATCAACTTATCACTTTTTCAATAAAACACACCCATAATGAAATTTTTATGAAATATTTATTTTAAAATAATAGCAGCGTGATGATGACATTTATTTTAGACCCATAAAGAAAGAGGGGAGTGAAAAATGTATTTTTTGAAGAATAAATACGTTTGATTCATAAATTTTCAGGGTTTTTTTTTAATGTGAATAGAAATTATGGCTGTAGTTCCGGACCTCAATTATGCGGAGATATGTTAAACCACTTGATTATACCTTGACATAAACTTTTACGGTTATTTATGCACTCTTGGAGAGAGGTGGATGAGTAAAAATGTATTTTAAATTTAGGGTAAATTTATTACGCAACCCATGAAACTTATTATTATTTTTTTATTGGAGTATATTTACAACATATCTTAATTCATATCACATTCAAAGCTCTGAGACAATTCTAACAATATTTTTAAAGGGAGACAACAAACTCCCAAATATCAACTCGGGAGACCACCAGCTCCCAACTAAATAAGGAGGACCAGACATGCCCCTACAGAAATTTTTAGTTCGAAATCCCACCTGGGATTCAAACACGCGCCGGTGGTTTGGTCATGAAACTTATTTTTAGTTTCACTTATATCCGTGATTTCTGAAAATTCTTAATATATCTATGTATTTTACTTAAAATTTCACTTATATCCACACAATTAGAAATCTGTTAAATAATGAAAATGCTCATCCATAAATATAATTTTATAGATAAAAATTCACATTTAAATTAGTATTTTTACTATTATAAAATTATATATTATTTAAATGTAATTTTTTAGTTTTGAACAAACTAACTTTAAATTATATTAAGGCTTGAGAATATTTATTATTTTGTAAGGGTGCTAATGGCTCATTTATTGTATTTTTAAATGATAGGTATAAGTCAAAATTTTGGTAAAATATATCATAATTTAATTTTTTTTTTTTGAAAATTCATGAATATAAATGCAATTGAAGGTAAAATTTATGAATACATGGCATTTGCCCTTAAGTCTATGGATAAGAACATCCATCTCCTATTAAATGATAGAAAAAGGAAAATTTTTTAAAAAGAAAACAATATTAAGAGAGATGGGATATAGCATTGATATTATGCCGCTATTCAGACATCTTTTCGGATGTGTTTAGTAAAGCATAAAAAATGTAAAGTAAAATTTTTTTACTTTGCATAATTATTATATTTTTAATTAATTTTCACATATTTTTATACAATTATCTTTTCAATTATTTTTACATAATTGCCTATATAATTAATTTATTTATTTAACTTTGTTTTTTAAAATTTTTATCATTATTCATATTATATTACACCATTTTCTTTCATTATGCTAATTTTTATTTTAAAAAAATATTTTCATACAAAGGCTTGCGTGTCATGTCGCATTATCTTCCCTGGGGCCATCGGTTTCGGTGATAAAAGGCTTTCGTGGGCTTTATCTTCCTGCAGCGCGTCTCTGGCATCGCTGACAAGGGAAACAGGACCAAAAGTCGTGAAGGGAGACCCGGCAAGGAAACCCGAGACACCTAGGGTAGCGCATGTTACTCACCCCCAATTGACTCCGACTTTTGGAGTTAGCGACAGCTCGTTGAAGTTCACTCACATCCTCTACAACCTTTCACCAGCTGGTGAGGCTAACTACGGCTCTCCCAATAGTTGCCTTAATCTGCACTTAGTCCTAAAAAGTTATTTTTTGATATTTAATCTGTGTTGTTTAGAGCTCTATGAGCAAGCCATCAAGTACGAGAAAGGCTCTTTCGTCACGTCGAGCGGTGCGCTGGCGACGCTCTCCGGAGCAAAGACGGGCCGCTCTCCACGGGACAAGCGCGTCGTCAAGGACGAGACCACGGAGAAAGAGCTTTGGTGGGGAAAGTAAGATATCCCTATCTCCCTTGTTTGTTTTCAGACTTCTCCCGCCTCAATTTCATGTGTTCAACATGATGCCCCTCTTTGGTGGTATTCCTTTCTTTTCTGGGTAAAAAATTATTCTTATTTAATTTTGTTTTCCGAATGAAGGGGCTCACCTAATATTGAAATGGACGAGCACACGTTTTTGGTGAACAGAGAAAGGGCTGTCGATTACTTGTGCTCATTGGACAAGGTAAGGGTAGAAAAAAATTAGTTTCTTGTTATGTGTTGGAAGCGACCATTTTCCGTGTAATGGTTGCTTGCAGTTATAAAATTGATTGCTGTAAGTAATTCGAGGGTCGCGAACTTGCCTAGTCGCTGTACTTAATTTTTTAAATATTCCTTTTATAGAAGTATGGGCCGAGATCGCATTAAAATTTTTTTTTAAAAAAATTTTGAATCGTAAAAAGTAAATAGATATTGGATGTGACTTTGGGCCATATGTTTATAAAAAAAATTTAAAAATTAATTAAAATCTCACACTTTTATTTAAAAAAATTTGAAACTGTGTACGGCTACTGGTGCAACTTGCCTAGTAAATATAAGTTGGTGCCCTGAATTACATGCAACGTATTGTCATGGTGTGCATATGAATTTATGTGAATGATGCCTGCTCAGAATTTAAGTGATTGGAGAATTTATGTGAATGATGCCTGCTCAGAATTTCACGCGACATGATTATCACGGGAGAACATCTGCTACGCATTTTTCTCATTGTCCTCGTATCGGTTTTCTGATGTGCTCCTTGTTGTTCTTTTGGTGAATTTACAGGTGTTCGTGAATGATCAGTATCTGAATTGGGAGCTAGAGAATCGGATCAAAGTCCGGATTGTGTCTGCTAGAGCTTATCATGCCTTGTTCATGCACAACATGTAAGTATTAAATTGAAACATTCTACCCCCCCCTTCTTCAATGGGCCTCCGTTGCCAGATAAGTCCTTCTAACGTTATTACTATATTACTAGTTATATAGCATGTTGTTTTTTATTTCTGATGGTACAAGGTAAGTATGCAATACGCGCAAAGATGATACAAGATATGGTCTGCCTTTTGGTATAATTAGAATACACAGTCGATAACCGCGTGGGTGACAGGTGTATCCGGCCCACGGCTGAAGAGCTGGAGAATTTTGGTACTCCGGACTTCACCATATACAATGCGGGCCAGTTTCCCTGTAATCGTTACACTCACTACATGACATCATCCACTAGCATAGACCTTAACCTTGCTAGAAAGGAAATGGTCATTCTTGGGACTCAATACGCTGGAGAGATGAAGAAGGGTCTTTTCAGCGTGATGCACTATCTCATGCCCAAGAGACAGATCCTTTCCTTGCATTCAGGCTGCAATATGGGGAAAGATGGGGATGTTGCCCTCTTCTTTGGACTCTCAGGTATTGTTGGATCGCGTTGTGGAGCCGTGGTCCTCCTTCAGATACTCTACTATCTCCTTTGCCCTCATTTGGCCTTTTCATAATTTACAACTGTATCGTATTTTATTGAAGTTGAAGTTCTTATTAATTGGGTTGTCTTTGATTTCATTCCAGGCACTGGCAAGACCACTCTGTCTACTGATCACAATCGGCTCCTCATTGGAGATGATGAGCATTGTTGGAGTGAAAATGGTGTCTCGAACATAGAGGGAGGTTGTTATGCAAAGTGCATTGATCTGTCCAAGGAAAAGGAACCTGACATTTGGAATGCTATCAAGTTTGGGACTGGTGAATTTTCTCTTTCCTGTTTTCTAGATAAGCAATCAAATTGACAGTTTGAGTTTAGAATTGCTATTGAGTTACTAATTATTGCTGCCAGTGTTGGAGAATGTTGTGTTTGACGAACACACTCGAGAGGTGGATTATTCGGATAAGTCTGTGACAGGTATGCATGTTTGGAGGCTCTGTCGAAGCTCATAATTGTATATTTCTATTTCTATTTGGGGAATTTTGGTGCATGCCAATGCCACAAATAATTCAGTTGGAAAAAGGCACCATCACTTTTACTAAAATCAAGATCTGTTTTATCTTGTTTTGTGCTATTCTTTCAATCCCCAATTCGATTGTATAATTGTACCATTAACATGGCAAGAACCTTTGACAAGTAGCTGCTCACAATGGTATTGTTTTGTCCATAGACGGATCTACGTGGAACTCAGTAGGAGCAAATGGTCCCAATGAAATTTCAAAAACTATACAATTTCGCTTAGAATTTTGAAAATATTGTTTATTTTGACATGTTTGGCCCTCTCAAATAGTAGTACAATCCCTTAATCCTAAATTGCTCTCACTGGCCAAAAGTGATCTACCCCTGGTGTCGAACTAATTTAACTATATTTATCCTTTAAATTTAGTTACAACTGGGGTTGCCTATCATTTGACCATTCAATATGATTGCAAAAGACATTTCTTAGCTAAATTGCCATTCTTGGAGTTATTACCGGTGCTGGTTTACTCCAGGCTTTCTATTGCCTTCTTTTAGTCTTCAATTTCTTGTATCCTCCAGCCGGAGTTTTCCGTGTGTGCCTTTTGAACTGACTTTTCCTCCTCTGGCAAATTTAGGCATAATTGACTCCAGGCTTTCTATTGCCTTCTTGGAATCTTCAATTTCCTGTATCCTCCAGCCAGAGTTTTCCGTGTGTACTGTTTGAACTGACTTTGCCTCATCTGCCAAATTTAGGCATAATTGACTGCAGGCTTTTTATTGCCTTCTTCGAATCTTCAATTTTCTGTATCCTCCAGCCGGAGTTTTCCGTGTACCAGTTGAACTGACTTTTCCTCACCTGCCCAATTTAGGCATAGTACAGTTACAACTCTATCAGATTTCCTCGAATTTTTGGACAGTCTTAAATTTGTGGGGCGGAGAAGTAAGCAAACAAATAGAAATACAAAACTTTAGAGCTCATCTTGAGTTGAAAAGAGTGTTTCATGGGTTTTGTCCAGCCCTATAGCCTCCATGGATACCCTTGTTAATAAAAGCATTGAACTTTCTTGTTTAAAACGATGAGGATTGGGTGCAGCCTTTGTTGCTGCAAGGTTTGCACTGCCAGACGGCTAGTTCTGTCCACTCTGTGAGGCATATTCTTTCGATGTGCTGTTAATTTCGGGTTCCCATATGATTTCTGACTAATGAATTGGTGCTATGTTCTTGCAGAGAACACTCGGGCTTCTTATCCGATTGAATACATCCCCAACGCAAAGATACCTTGTATTGGACCACATCCAAGGAATGTTATCCTTCTTGCTTGTGATGCATTTGGCGTACTTCCTCCTGTGAGCAAGCTGAGCCTGGCACAGACCATGTACCATTTCATTAGCGGCTACACTGCATTGGTACACATCCTAAACTACTCTCTGCCAGTAACTAGTGTCAGTGGCGCGCTAGGCTTAGAACTTTGCTGAAGCTGCTATTTGGGCGCTAAACAGGTTGCTGGGACAGAAGATGGCATTAAAGAGCCGCAGGCAACTTTTTCTGCCTGTTTTGGAGCCGCATTTATAATGATGCACCCTACCAAGTATGCTGCTATGCTTGCTGAGAAGATGCAGAGGCATGGTGCCACAGGATGGCTTGTCAACACTGGTTGGTCTGGTGGAAGGTACTCGTTGTATGTTATTTTCTTGGTTGACTACACGTTCGTGACTGTTATAGCTAAGCATCCCCTAGCATACTGCCCGAGGGATCGCGTTTTGGACATCTTGATCCTGTCCATGTTGATTTGTCAGAGCCACTTCGGTGTTATTGCTGGCCTATAAATGGAGACTGTAATTAGTCTGTCAATATCTAAAGCCATGGATCCAAGTTCAATGACCTATCTGTATGTAAATCGGAATGAAACCTGATTTTGCCTCATCCATCTTTTCTCTTATTTGCAGGTATGGTTCAGGCAACCGTATTAAGTTGCAGTACACCCGGAAAATCATTGACGCTATACATTCCGGCAGTCTTCTTAATGCAAATTACAGGAAGACAGAGGTGTTTGGGCTTGAAATCCCTACAGAAGTTGAAGGTGTGCCTTCCGAGATT
The DNA here is from genome assembly GCA_030490835.1 of Annona cherimola. Classification (NCBI taxonomy): domain Eukaryota; kingdom Viridiplantae; phylum Streptophyta; class Magnoliopsida; order Magnoliales; family Annonaceae; genus Annona; species Annona cherimola. The sequence goes on along the minus strand of CM059973.1, from coordinate 96,804,446 downwards.
CTCGATCCAATGAGCATGGTAAGCTGTCCCGACTTGGTAGTGTCAATACTCAGTTTTTCATTGCTGGTGAACATTTGTGGGTTGTTCAAAACGTTTTGGGTTTATGATGTTGGAGCTGGCCTAAGTGAGTATTCAATTACGAAAATCTTAGATATCGTAAGAGAATATGGATTTTTTCAGAAAATGACAGCAAGTAGAGTAGTAGGATGACGACTGGTGTGCTGTTTGTCATGGGCAGTGGTCGGACAAGAAGGCTTATGGGGAGACACTCTTGAAGCTGGCTGGTCTCTTCAAGAAGAACTTCGAGGTGTTTACTAACTATAAGATTGGCGAAGACAACAAGCTCGCCGAGGAGATCCTTGCAGCGGGTCCCATATTTTGACTGTATCGAACAGGGTAGAGGAAAGAGAGAGAGAGAGAGAGAGAGAGAACTTCAAATCTCTGATGGAACAAGAGAGTGGATAGGGAAAATAAAAATAAAGGGGGTTATAAATTTACAAATATTTAGGGCACATTCTGTTAGTCAGTCGCTTGTTATGCCTTTGTATCGTCTCTCCGTAAGCAAAATTAAGTTTCATTATCAAACGATCGTTCAGTAGAAATGGCGCTGGGTTATTTTGTCATCGGACTTGTTGAACCATCGATGATTGCTTTTACGTTATCAAAAAATGCGAATGTTGTCCCACTCCCGTAGCCTCCCCAAAAGTGCGGATGTTGAGTGGGGATGTCTCGATCCGTCAACATGGTGCCACTCCCGTAGCGTGCGCCGTCGAGCGAGTGAAGCAGTGACCTTGTTGCCTTATTATTAGAATATGCCTCCATCAGGTACTTGGAAGTCTTGAATATCTACTGTGGCGACATCTTTTAAATATGAAGAATGATTGTGTTAATTGGGGCTAAGCAAATGTCTCATTTAGTTCACTTTTATTTTTTTTCTTTATACATTTATTTATCTAAGTGTATTTAACATATAAATTAAGTTTCATTTTTTTTAAATTTGCGTATATATTTTTTTTATGAATTTTAAAGATAATAGTATTTTAAATATATATATATACACGCACACACAGAGATGTTTAGAAATTCTAACAGTGGTAAAACTTAGTTTGTATGTTTAACATAATTAAATAAATAAGTGTGCGAAGAAAAACAAAAAAAAGTATTATAAATGTGTTTTTTGAAATAGGCTGAATAAGAAATTTATTTAGTATGGACTAATAGGATCATTTCTTTAAATATATATGAAAATTAATCTACCTTAGATGAATTGCATTGTTATTTGCTATAAAATAAGCCCTATGTGATTAAAATTAACGTCTACTATACTTATTGTATTTAAAATTATTTATTTTGATAGTATATTAATTTTCATTCAAATCTAACATGTGTATATGTCTCATCTAAAGCAAGTAAACATCGATGTTTTTATCATAGGCTCACAACCTAGCTTAAAATTTTGCACTTGGGTCTTCATAGCTTGTAGCATCTGAATCAGTTCTATGCACTTGGGTCTTCATAGCTTGTAGCATCTGAATCAGTTCTAAGAGAGAATCCTTCAAAACCAGAGCAAATGTTTTTGTACGTTGTAGGAAAAATAAAGAGTAAAGAAAATAGAAATATTGTTAGACATTTGTTACAATGTTATAAAAATACTGTTAAGAATATTTTAAGGAGTTTGATTGTAATATATATTAAGATGGTTGTAAAATATATATTTATAAAAAAATCTATTTGATGGATTAAATGATACGCGTACCCGGGTATAACATGTTTTGGCTTTAAAGTTTCACACTTTAATTTTTCACCTTATTAATAATATAGAATGTGAAAAATAAAGTGCATGCATGCTATATTAAACTATACATGTAGCATGAACTAAGTTAAAATTGGTATTTCATAGTGGTTTTTTTTTAAAAAAAAAAAAAATCCGGAATTGGTTTTTCATAGTTAAGAGATACCCGGCACCTGCTCCTTCCATGTACTTGGCAGGCGCCCCATATGGCAATACATGGTTCTCCCTTATGTGTTCACTTGTGTTCACTGTTTCCTTAGGATGTCCTAGTATGCTTCCGAATTCAATAACTTCATTGACATGTATAAGCTAACTTCTATGACTTGTGGGGCTTGACGAGGATTGATCAAACTCTATTAGGCTTAGTAAATTTCATTTTCATTTTCAATACAACCAATAGACTTTTTATATTTTAAGTTTGCGAATTTATTTTTTAAATTGGATGTTTGTGTGTTTGTATTTTAAATTTAAAACTTTTTATTTTGCTGCATTTAAACCCTGGCGTTGGCTGTGTTTAAATGAGTGAGAAATAGGCATTCGTATGAATACTATGACTAAGATGCCATTTTTTTTTTATTTTTCAAAAACGAATTGAAGTGAGCCAGCACAGATTTTGCATACAATGTTGGCAATGCTACGATGAAGATGGATTTTTTGGTGTCAATGATGGAGTAAACCCTCAATGAATACGAATGGCTTTTTTTTTTTTGGCAATTTTCTTTAATATATTTGGTGCCTGGGGTTTAAAATGCAATAAAAAAAAATTTCAAATTTTAAAATACAAATATGCAAACATAGAGGTTTAGAAAGCCAATGTTAAAAAATCTATAAAATTTAAGGCACCTACGAACAAGTCTCTTTGTGGTTAATTGGACTTAATAAGCTTATTAAATGCGGGCCCATCAATGAGTTTGGTTGACTTGACTTGACCAAGTTAGAAATATTATTAAATCCAAATTATATAGGGTGTTTGTAAATCACGAAAAGTTATTAATTTAAAACTCTTTAATTTCGAATCTTTTATTCATTTCAACTGCTTTTTTCAAAAAAATTGTTATATCTCCCTATACAATTGTCTTGCTTTTAATTATTTATTCACAACAATTTTATTTATTTTAATTTTATTTATTTATTTTTCGAGTGTGATGAGCAGTGAAAAAACTTTTAGATGAAAAGTTATTGTTATAAAAGTTATTAAATTGATAGAAAATGATATAAATAATGATGAAGTGTGAAAAAAATAAAGTTAAAATAGATAAGTTAGTCATAGCATATTTGTGTATAAATGATTGAAAAGTACGATAGTTTATATAAAAACATATGAATGAATAATAAAAAATATGATAGTTATAAAATGTAAAGATTTTAGATTGAAAAATTTTTGTTGAAAACTTTTATTGAAAAATAAACACACCCTTCATCATTGTCTTATCGTATCATTTCTTGCATTTCGAAAAATTCCCAGACGCAATCGATATTTCTTAACGGGCTTCACAGGCTCGAGAGGTCTTGAAATGTTTGACCAAACTTTCAATCGCGCTCAGTTACTTACGTTCTATGAAACGTTATAAATGCTTGCGTTCCAGTAAATAGGCGAATCCACGTAGAGTTCAGAAATTTCAAAAATTATATAATGTTTCTTAAAATCTAGAAAACATTTAAAAATATTATTTATCCTGACATGGTTTAACATAATACCTTCCTATTAAATTGCCTCCACTCTCAGAGGTCCTGTATCCATTATCCACCCCTTACTACAGTTTTTTCTAAATTATTATTATTATTATTATTATTATTATTATTATTATTATTATTATTATTATTATATATTTTCTGGGGAATAACTTAGTAGTTCTCATTCTTGCCTACGAATAAATTTGCGGACGAAGTGGTCAACTTTTGCATAGTGTACTAGCAAAGGCACAAGTTATCGTACATCTGGATTATGCCTTTTTTAGTAAAAACAGCCGTTGTCTCCTGCATATAATAATAGTTGGTGAAATTTTATTAAGTAAAATTTTAAAAAAATATTTTCCTATAATTAAGTTGTAAATAAATAACTTACAAGTCTAACCATAAAAAAGTAACCAATTACATAATCATTGTCAAAATGGCAACCAGTACTGTGATGATCATTGTCCAAACGGTTCTTTCCCGAACAAATTAGCATAAGGGATTATTTATATTTTTTTGGAAAGAGATCTATGAATAAAAATTACATAATCAAAAGATGACGTGGCAAATGGAAATCGTAAATAAATAACACACATAATAATATTTTCGATGTCAGAGCTAGAGGTGGAAAAAACCAATTTATATAGGAGGAGTGATTCTATTAGCCCGGGCTAAGTAAATGGCCCACTTAGCCCACCTCAAAAAACCTATTTATAATAATTTTTTTTTACTTTTTTTTTCATGTACTTGTTTATCTAAGTGTATTTAACATATAGACCAAGTTTTACCATTTTTTAATATGTTTATCTATTTTTTTTTAGGTTTTCAAACATCTATGTGTATATATACATTTAAAATACCCTTATTTTCAAAAATCTAAAAAAAATATATGCACATTTCCAAAAATGGTAAAACTTGGTCTATATGTTAAATACGCTTAGATAAACAAGTGTATGAAGAAAAAAATAAAAAAAAGTTGTTTTAAATAGGTTTTTTGAGATGGACTAAGTAGACCATTTACTTAGCCCGAGCTAATAGAATCACTCCTCTTTATATAGTGACTAGCTACGAGATAAGAATGGATGGTTAAAATAAACTTTTATATCGGATATTCGCTAGACAGATATGGAATTCTATAGATCTTCCAAATTTTTATTTTCCATGTGTCCAGTCCGACCACGGAGTCCGTGGATTTTGCCCATTTGATTACTTGGGCGCTGGTTCAATTCACGCGCGTGTACTTCACCAACTTTTTTATTTTCGTTGAAATTTTTTTTACCTTAGTGCATTCGAAGGAACGTGGATATTGCTGTTTATACCCACATTCCATCTCTTTTTCCGCGGCGCCTGCTCAAGTGCACCCGTGCAAATGCTTATTTTTTAATTTTTAATAAAATTATTAATCTAAGTATATTTAATATAAATAATAAGTTTTACTATTTTGGAGATATATATATTTTTTATTTTTTAAAAAAAGGTAATTTAATCATTTCAAGAAAATGTACAAATTTTCAAAAATGATAAAACTTGTCTTGTATCTCAAATACACTTAAATTAATAATTTTATAAAAAAAAATTAAAAGACAAAAAATGAATTTTTGTGCTTAATGCACCGAAGCTAAATGAACTTAGGTTCAGGATCGGGACTCTTATTTTTCATATATTTTCAATCATTTTCTTATGTATTTTCATATAATTATCTTATTTATTTTTTCTTTATTCTACTTTAACCTATCATATCCATTTATTTCGATTGTTTTTTACGTCTATTTCCCTCTTCCCTGTAAATAAATAGAGTCTAACTCTTAAGAGCTTGCCCTGGTACTAATGTTTGCAAGCAGGAGGTCATAAGACCAGCGTTCAAGTCTCCCTTTAATGGGATAGTTTTTAGATTTCCATTATAGTGTGGGAGTTTTTATTGATTCCTTTTTATAGAAATTTTTTTAAGGATTTGTGACTGTGCTTGGTTATAATATTAGTTAGGTATATAAATTTATTTTATTTTATTTTTAAAAAAAAAACAGACCCTAAGTGCGCAATGACACGTGACAGAACAAAATAATAAAAAAAGAGAGATTCGGCATGCATTCGCGAGCGGAAAACAAGCAGAACAATGCGCACTTCACGCAACACCAACTCTGCCATTGAAGCGGATGGACTGCCGCAAACGATGCCGGGCGCAACGTGGCTAGGTCATTATTTCAAGGAAGACCGGAAAATGAAAAGCTTTCCGCTTCTCTTTTTAAAAATTCAATTATTATTTTAAAGGGTCATCATTATTTCAAGGAAGACCGGAAAATGAAAAGCTTTCCGCTTCTCTTTTTAGAAATTCAATTAATATTTTAAAGTGTTAATTTTAAATATACTCGCTGCATTTGCTCTTAATTATAAATATATCCACTAAGTTTGAAAACTTTAACATATACCCGCTAAATAATTTATTAATTTCAAATATATTTAATATGATAGTTATGAACGTCTAATAATTTTAGAATCCAAGAATACCCTAATTGATCCAATATTTATTGTGATTGGGATTATATTTAAACCGTTAAAACTGATTTTGTGTAGCATTTCTCTCACATTAGATATATTTCCATCACATTCATAGTTAAACGATTATTATTAATAAATAATAAAGAGCATTTTAGACATTTAGTATGATGGATAACAGCAAATTTTAATTGTGACTGGCGGAATATGTATGGATGAAATTTACCCATACTTAGTCAGTATATGTGAAAATTTTTAAATTTAGTAGGTATACTTGTAATTAAAGACAAATGTAGTAGATATATTTGAAATTAACCATATTTTCAAATTAAGAATCCTAAAACTTAAGAATGATAGTTGACCAGGAGATTGCATAAAAATGGCTGATTTTAATGAAATATTATATAGGAAAGCTTAGAAGAGCGGAATATTTGAAAAAGGTAGAAGTAGTGTTTGAATCGGGAATTAAAAAAAAATCTGAAAAATTTTACTAGAAAGGTAAAATCCCATGCCACTCTCTCGAAGGGAATGCTTGTTTTGCTTGAATGCAACAGAAAATTGAAAAAATATTAGCAATATAAGAAATCGTATCAAAATATAAATATGATTATGTTTATATTCCATTCAAGTTTGTTGTATGCTTTACCAGTTTAAAAAAAAAAAAAAAAAAGTTCGTTGTATGCTTTGGAATAAGTCTGAAATGTTTTCTGAAAAATCTATCATTATGGCTTGGTCTAATTTTTGAAATTTTTTTATGAGTATTCATGTATCACTTCATCTTAATTGGTATTACAATAAAGTCTCGAAACATTTTTATAAATTCCGAGCAATATTCTATAAAGATCTTATTAACATTGTCATTTTTCCCACTAATATATCTTAAAATTCCAACGGGTGAACGCTCACACAGCGGCTTCTGGGAAGAAAGAAAGCTGCCATCACTTTGAATCTTGAACGCGTTGCCCAATGAAAACAGGGGCTGCTTGGAAGTTAAAAATTACATTTACGATAATAAAATGATTTGTACAAAAATTTGCTCATAAGCAGTTCACCCCAATGCTTAATTCTATATACTAGCATGCAACTAACTCAAGTATAAATTTTTCTTCCATTTCTAAGTGCAATGTCTTCTTTAAGTATATTGTTAATTATACAAGTGAATTTATCCCTCAAGCAATAAATTATAAAATATGTACTTTTTACATTATAAGTTATTATTTCTAATTTATAACATACATCCGATCATATTTCTAATTTATACATACCATAGACAATCCCGTAAAACTCGAAAAACTATAAAATATGTACTTGAGTTGGCACGAGTAGTAACTTGAAAGAAATTTAAAAATGCTTAATTTTATGTTTAGAGAACTAGTCAGGATTGTTATCTTTTCAAGTGGAAGCTAAAAATGCATCACTTGGCGACTTTGTCAGCGTGACTGCTGATAAAATCAATGACTCCAGCGTGATAAAAATTTTTAAAAATAAAAATTCACCAGTACTGAATTAACTATTTTGTAGGGCGTATTGAATTAACTATTTAAAATTAGTTGTATAAAAGAATTTTTACAAAAAAATAACATCAAGTATGTAGTCTGTACGCCGGGGTCGAAGGTACTAATAACTGAAAAATGTAAATAACGATTATAAAAAGTAAACAGTATGAGCCCAAGTGGAAGCAAGGCTCACCAAACAAGTATATAAATAAATCGGAAAAAATGGCGCCGCGACGCGGCAGGCGGCAAATGGCTCCTCCCCGCTTCCGACTCCGATCGCTCCTAAACTCTCCTCCTCAATCCTTCCAGGCCCAACAGCGACTCTTCTAGAATCCCGATTCTCTCCCTCACTTCCGTCTCTTTCTCGTCTCATCTGCTCCCCTTTCCTCTCGTCTCAGATCTCTGCTTTTATACTTTCGCCGTCGCCAGATCTTTTCAAACCCTGGATGGCCTCGATCCGACGGACTCTCTCCCCCGCCTACCACGACCGACCCTATTCCAACGGTCTTGATGCCTTATCCTTCTCCATCTCCTCGTCACCGACGCCGTCCCCTTCCCACAAGCTCCCGCCGCCACCGTCGCTCTCCAATTCCCCGCTTCTCACGCTCATCAGCTTCGGATTCCCGCGCTTCCTCACCAGGAGGCGCACATTCCGCCACTTCTCCGTTTGCTTCCTCGTCGGGTTCTTCCTCGGCTTCACCCCTTTCGCGCAAATCCACGACGACGCGGTCGATATCGGCCGCCGGGATGATTTCACATTCGAGCTCCCCTCGCCTCACCACCGCGCTATCGAGGCCGTGCAGCCGGATCGGATCACAGCGAGGCAGCTGGATACGATGCGGGAGGCGGCTGATGAGCGGTTCCAGCTGCGAACTCCATTGATCATTGTGACGCCGACTTACAACCGCGCGCTTCAGGCATATTATCTGAACAGATTGGGGCAGACGCTGCGGCTGGTCCCGCCTCCGCTTTCGTGGATTGTGGTGGAGATGAATTCGGCATCGTCGGAGACTGCGGAAATACTGAGGAGGACGGGCGTCATGTATCGTCACCTTGTGTGCAAGAGGAATTCGACGGGCGTGAAGGATAGAGGGGTTCACCAGCGGAATACCGCTCTCGAGCATATTCAGTTTCATCGGCTTGATGGCATTGTCTACTTTGCGGACGATGATAATATTTATTCTTTGGAGCTGTTTGATCGCTTGCGCGATATCAGGTATTCCTTCTCTCTAATTTAGCGCAGCATACTGGTTCGTTCATGTCTGCAAAAATCCTTAGGAAGCATAAGCATCAATTCCCGCTCGAAGGCTCGAAGCTATTGTTAGGCAGCTGCGATTTACTAGAAGTCGATTTGAGTGCTTGCATTTTCCGATACTTGACTATCTTTTCCTCGATCGTGTTTGTTCGTCTACTTACACACTTGTCTTCTACACTCAAAGCCAATTGTTGCTAGTGTCTTCTCATTCATGGGGAAACTGTGAACTTCAATTATGCCAGTGTACCTAGTAAACAATCAGCTTGTGCTTAACTAAATGGAAGAGCGATGACAACATAAATGATTCTTAATTTGGTTCCCTCATAGAGGCTAATGCTTGCTGCATTTGGTGAAAGCCCTTAGCTGTCAGCTTGAAAATGTGAGGTCTGAGTTGAGGAAAACCATTTTTGTGAGTTGTAAAAGTCCAAAGTAGGCACTAAATTTGGCCTTCCTCTCTCAGGATCCTGCACATTATTCTTTCCATTTCTACTATTGTCATGATGAAAGCTTCAGACAAAAATCATTGACCTTAGGCACACTGATAAGAAATGAATCTTGTAACCTACTGGCTTACTGCAGAATGTCAGGTTTGTGAGAACTTGGTGATTTCTCATGCAACGACTTTTATGTTTCTATGAGTCCCTTTTCTTTGATGTGTATAGTATTGCTCGAAAACTTGGATGTGTTTCATTGTGGCTGATGCACATCCTTAGTTTTGTTGAATGTTGTCCTAATCATAGGTGCATCTATATAGAGTTCAGTGGGGGCACCCCACCGAAATTTCAAAATATGTACAATTCCTTTTGAAAATATTTTGGAATATCGTTTATTTTAACATGATTTTCCCCTTTCAAATGATAACATAATCCCTTTTCTCAAATTGCCCCCAGTCGCCAAAGGTCGTAGATCTGCCACTGACCGTAATCCTGAGAAGGGCAGGGTAGACAACTATCAATTCAAAAGAAAGAGTTATACAAGAGATTGATGTTTCAACTCCTCGAATTTGGAAATAGAGGAAGCAAAAAGGGAAGTAAGTGAAATGGGATAGAAGTGGAAGCGATGAAGCTAGGAACCATGATGGAAAACTCCCAGCTACATGCTGTCTATGCTTGGAATTGATTGATCTGTACCTTTCTAGTTGTGGTCCTGATATTTCTCTTGTTCTACATAACATCTTAGGTGATTTTTATTCTGAAAAAAAGAAGACCTAGATCTGAATGTGAACAACAACTGGATGTCTGAATCATCCGTTCCAGTATGCCAGTAGTCCAAAGAATCTGGAAAAGAAGGAAAGCCCAAGAAAGATGTACCTTTGTTCCTGGCATCACCAATGAATCAATCATGATGACCAGTTGATTATCTTTGAGGCATATTGATTGTAGTGGTTTGTTTTCTTTTGAAATTCAGGCGCTTTGGTACGTGGCCGGTTGCCATGCTGGCTCAAAGTAAAAATAAGGCTATACTGGAAGGCCCAGTATGCAATGGAAGTCAAGTGATTGGGTGGCATACCAATGAAAAGAGTAAGAGACTACGAAGATTTCATGTTGACATGTCAGGCTTTGCCTTCAACAGCACTATACTTTGGGACCCCAAGAGATGGCACCGTTTGAATCCACTTCCAATTAGGCAGCTGGACACAGTAAAAGAGGGTTTTCAAGTATGCACTACATCCTTTAGTTCATTTGGTTCTGTCTCTTTGAATCATGCTGATACTTCATACATTGAGACTTTAGAGTTTCATGATTCATATTTGAGGCTTTCAATCATAACCTGAGTCATTTATCCATCTACCGCCTGTTACATTTTCACAGGAGACGACATTTATTGAGCAGGTGGTTGAAGATGAAAGCCAAATGGAAGCTGTAGCACATGGCTGCTCAAAAGTCATGAACTGGCATCTCCATTTGGAAACCCATAGTCTCCCTTATCCTAGGGGATGGATGCTTCAGAAGAACCTTGATGCTGTCATCCGCATGAAGCGGTAACAGGTGCATCATTTTGCCGCTAATACAAGGTTTGCCATTTATATATCTTTTTGAGCATGTGTACTTATCAGAATGAATGCATGCATAAACATTCTTGTGCACTTTATTGATAGTAAATAAAGTAATAAGGATAAAGAAAACAGAAGAAATTGTCACATGGTCTCTCTTCTTACTTTTTAAATGAACACCATCTTTCTTTGCAAAACTTATACTATAGTTTGTATCATGTGGAATTTAATGATATTGTTGAAAGAATGAAGCTTGCTTGCAATTAAGCTTGGATTGATCTCCTGCTTAAGCAACAATCTAAATCATCCCAGCCCACTGTGTTGGCCAATGTAATTAAGTAAAAAAGCAATGTGGTGTAAAATATTGCTCTTTGTATAAAAAGTTTCAACAACGTAAACTTTTTGGCATCTGCAGGATAAGTCATGCATATAATCACGGATTTGTATGTCTTCTCAAATATTCCCACTTAGATTGCATAATACAACAACATTCTATTCTTTCACATGTTAAAATGTGATGCATCTTATGGACAGAGATGGAGTATATCTTGTACAATGATTATGATGATTTGTAAACCATGATAACGGCTATATACTTGTTTATTTTTGAATGCGGAGTATATCCTTATTTACTTAGTGAAGACTGTTTCATTTCTGTATTGTCTTTATTTCGTTCATTTCCATGTTAACCATGCTCTGATACCCTCCGCATATATATGGCAGCTCATTAATGGGATTATATGAACGTGGGCTTTTACAACCACCAATGGCTGATTAGTTGTGGGCAAAGTTGCAGCGGCGGTGGGATTTCCCATCCTAAACAAAAACATGGGAGAGAATGTTGATATTCTTTTGCGGCACATGACCATTCATGCAATCTGTAGAATGATTTTAGGTGTGCCTTTTGCAGTGAGATGGAGGAGTGACACTACTCATTCTTCTCTTCCAATGGATGCCAAAGAGCTTAACCATTTGCTAGCTTTTAATCTTTTTGCTCATTGTAACAGCGGGCGTTCCCGCTCACGAAAGAAGCTGCTGCTGCTGCTTTCTGAGCATCAATTTTCCTTGTGCTGTATGATGACCTAGGTTTGAATCATGTAGTCTCTGTCATCCATTCTTTGTCTTCATCTGTATATTTTTCTCCTCATCTGGTCCTGGACGTTTCATAATTACCCTCTTTGATTGAGGCTAGTCCGCATAGCATTCTGCAAATTCTGTGATTCTACTATTCTAGGTACAAAATTGTAATTGGAAACAAGCAGCAGCATTGGCAATGCGCCAATATAACACATTCAAATATACTCTTCATGTGGACTGGAGTGTGTTTTCCTGGGTTTGGGTTCAACGAAAAGTGGCATGACATGAGAATGGAAGTCGACAATGAAAATCGGAAATGACGATGTTGTGTTGTGTGTTTGAAAAAGCAGAGCGCGCCTTCTCAAGGGCTTCCGAATCGAGTATGACAGCTGAGGATCCGGATATTAATAATTTTATGCTCGATTCCCTTATCAGTTTCTCGTCCGTTTTCATAGTTTCGGGTTCTGCACGTTTGTCTGCAATGCCTGTCTGCCTCGTTGCACTGTCGAAGGCAGAAATGTAACCAAACCACTGCATTGCTGATCTGCGCCTGTGATGGATATATAATAGTCCTATTAGCGTGGACTAAGCAAATGCCTCAATTAGTCATCTGAAAAAATCCATTTACAATATTTTTTTTTCTTTTATCTTCATGCACTTATTTATTAAAAAAATAGTAAAATTTAATTTATATGTTAAATACACTTGGATAAATAAGTGTATGAAGAAAAAATAAAAAAAGATGTTGTAAATTGGTATTTTGATTTTCGAAGTGAGTTAAGCAATATATATATATATATATATATATATATATATATGTTGTAAATGGATTTTCTTCATTCGAGGCAGGACATAGGCTATTGCCGGAACTAAAAATCCAAGCTTGCTGGTCTGTTTTCCCTACAGGAATCATTAATTGGTCTGCTTGCTTTGCCTAAAGCCAATGGTTTTAGTCTTTAGTTCCGTTACTATCGGGTTTCATTGATTAATTAAGATAGAAGCTGTCGGAATTGAAGAAGATCAGCATGTCAAGCAGTTGAGCTTGAAATAGAGATGAGAGACGTCACTGGCAGCAGATGGAAGTCGTTGGGTGTTCTCCTTATTTTTTGATTAGTTGGTAGCGGTGGATTTCCTAACTAGCTGCTACAATCGGAAAGGGGAAGAGCAGAGGCGAGATGGGTTTCTCTTGATTTACACTGGAAATGATGCTGTGGATGGAGAAGATGGTCATTGGTCGGTCATGCGAATTGCTGGGCTAGCGGGATTTTCCCAGGCTATTCTTCGCTAGTGGGTTTTAGGCGTCAGCTTGTATGAAAATGAGCAATGGCCTTGGTCGACTCTGGTGGAGATGGAATTGGGGTGAAGAAGATGGAGGGATGGCGGATTAGAGAACAAGGGTGACGACGGAGAAGATAGATGCAGGAAGGGAGGAGGTGGTGATTTGCAGTGGCGTCGAAGATGGTGAGCATACATGCATGGCGGATGAGCTGTAGAGAATTCAACCACAAGTCTGGTGCTTTCCCGAATTTGAAAATTGAAACTAAATCCCTTGTTCTGAATTTTTGATGGGTGCTCATCGTCTCCTCTTTGGCCGGTGTCACCGATGCTCATCGTCTTCGATGCCACTGCAAATCGCCACCTCCTCTTTTTTCCACCAAAATTTTTGTTGAATTTCTGGATGCCTACGTACACTTGTTTGATTTTTTTCCCACCGAAATTTTCGGTGTTGAGGATTGGGCGGGATCTATATTCATGGTTTTTCTATTGAAATGCGCAGTAGGTGCTGCATGCACCAAACCTTTGTCACGCTACACACATCCATCTTCAATGGCGTGAACTTCACCAGCCCAGATGAATGGTGAGAGATGGCACCTGTACCATAGTTAGTGTGCAATGGTGCTGCACCTGAGTATGTCTCTCTCTTATATATACGAAAAATATTTAAGTACAATTTTACTGCACCATAATTACAATGTTCTTGCCTAAAAACGGGCTCCACATGATCATAAAATTATAATTTATTTTACTAATTGTATTTAGAATTATATATTCTATTACTATATAAATTTTCATCATAATTGGATATGTGTATGAACCCCATCTAAAAGTGGTATAATTCATCGCTCGTCGTAATAGTGTCTCCCCCGGGCAGTAATGGTGAGCCAGCAGTTATGGATAAACTCTCTAAGTGGGAGATTTTCCTAAAATTCGCCACCATCTCAAACACACACGCAATTGTAAACGAAGGATTGTGATAGCATGGTACCATACAAATAGTTTATGATCATAATCATGATTCGAAACTTTTCCACCACATACTTATCTGTAAGCGGGATAAAATATCAAAAGAATTATTCAAGTCTGTTCGTAAATCCAAGTAAACCTAATTTATGAAGTGGGCGCAACAACTTTTCATTTTAGATGTGATTTTTCAATCCGATTCTCTATATTGCTACAGCTTATATCAACCACTGGACGAATTCAGGCCGCAATTGCTATATTGATTGACGAGATTAATTGCAAGTTGCAACACAAAGTTCAGAACTTGTCAATTTACACGTACTTAGATCAGGAAATACAGTTGCACGTGCACTGGCGGATTATACGTTGAAGCAGGGCTTATTCACGTTTACTTTTTTTTTTTTTATAAAAAAAAAAAAAAAAGTAAACGTGAATAGGATATATCTCCTGCCAGCATATTCAATTCAATGTATAGTCTTTTTTTTTTCCTTTTTTTTTTTTGTTGAGTTTAATCTTAAGGGCTGAGCTTCTCTCAAATCTTTTCTATCTAAGTGCCAGGGAGGCAGGGCGGGAAGCAAATGCTGTATTTTGCCATCAAAAGAAAAGTAAAATCTGATTTCTAATCTTTTACTACCTCATCCGTAAGTGGGATGAGAGATCAAAAGAATTATTCAAATCTAATCTAGCCCAAATAAATCAGATTTCTAATCTTTTGGTTCAGAATAAATCTGGAATTTTAATTCAAAAGAAGTCTTGAATTCTAGTATTCTTATATATATATATATGTATATATATATGGGATATATTCAGGTGCAGCAACGCTGCACCCGAATTTCCCGTGCAGGTGCGCCATCGCACCATCCGTTCCCGCGCGTGAGATTATGGCCGCTCGTTCGGCCTTGTGTTTAGCCCGTTCGCTGGTGCGTGTAGATTGCAGTGGCATGCGTGTATGGAGCCAGCCTGTACAAACTGGCATGGGACAGGTCAGTCATGCGCGGCTGGAATGATGGCTTCTCTCTAACATGTCATTTCGTGTAGCTGTCATGCGGGTAGTGAAGACGTTCTCAGGCTGCACCCTTGTGCCATTTGCTCCCAGCTAAAGACGATGAGTTCTCCCATGCGAAGACGTTCTCAGGTAGAGTAAAAATTCTGCTTGCTGAAAAAAGTGGAACGGGAGAGAGATGCAGCAGAAACAATTGCAGATTTAACAAATTTCTCAAGGGAAAAAATTCAGCAAGCTAATTTTCTACCACAAATTTAACAGGTGTAAAATCCAGGAAGGTAATCTTTGTGTTCATTGTAGATTTTAAAAATCTTCGTGCTTAGTCATTGTAGATTTAATAAATGTTGGACCTTAGAAATCTAAGATGATTTAAATGATTTAAAAAAAGGACCTAAAAAATTTATTCATAATTTCATTAAGGCTATTAAAAATTATTATGTGATTTAAATCTCAACTATTATGTGTTAAATAATCATTACGTGATTTGTCTGTTAAATCACATAATGTATAACTATTACATGATTTATCTGTTACTGCAGTGTCTTTTTATGACTAATGTATAACTGAGAATCACAAACAAGTTCATCCAGAACTTCACACATTGCATGTATAGCATGCTTATTCAACAGGACAGAAACTAATGCCATCATAAACAGATTATTTTTAGTACCAAAATCCATACTTTGGCATGCTGATCCATGTTTTAGTATACTAATAACCAGAAATAGATGACCCAAAATTCTGCAAATTACATCTTGACATATGCTTGTTCCATGCATATCCTATAGTTAGCATGCTGATAACTAAAAATTTTGAGAAAAAATGATTTAATAAACTTTGTATAGAATTTGACTACTATATGAGATGCCAATTGCACAAATATATGTGTAGATAGAAATCCGTTATTTAGAAGTCAATATTGGATAACAAATGGATCAAATATTATTTATTTATCACTAGTTTTGGAGTGCATATTAAATAATTAAATATATTTATCGAAGTAATATGTCCAACAATGACATTAGCATACTAATTTGTGAATTATATATTATTCTAATAGATATCTGAACTTTGTATAGCAAGTGTAGTTTTATAGTTTCGTATTATTATGCAAATTACGAACATCTAGTTGTATAGTTATCCTATCATTATACAATCTGTTATGTTCCAGAAAATGCATTTGGCATGCTATATGGAGTTGTTAGCATGCTAATAATATGACGTAATGAGCATGGTGAAATCAGAATTCTGCAGCATTTATTGATGTATTCTATTCCTCGCAAGTTGAATTACTTATATTGTCTATGAAATGTGGTTTGCTAGGTTTTTACTAAATGATATCATCTACGGATGTGGACAAAAGTAAGTCTCCATTGCCCACAGTGGAACTCACAGGAGATGGTACATTAGCTGATGAAAGCATACAGAGCCCACCAGGTGTGATTACCTTTACTCCCAATGCACCTGCTGAGTTAATTCCTTTTATTGGGCAAGAGTTTGATAGCGAAGAAGATGCATATTCTTTATATAATTTATATGGAAGATGTTGTGGCTTCAGTATAAGAAAAAGCGATGTTAGAAGATCTAAATTAGATAAGAAGATATGCTACCGCATTCTGAAATGCTCAAGAGAAGGACATAGAAGGACTGTAGAAATTGCCGGGAAAAAGAGAAAACAGATAGACATCACTAGATGTGGATGCCTTGCGTCAGTAACGATCAAGCTCGTAAGGAACACTTCAAAATGGATGGTTATGAGTTTCAAGAAAGAGCACTCTCATAGGTTGGAGACGCCGACAAAGTCTCGATGTCTGCGATCCCATCGGAATGTGCCAGCTTCACAACTCAATATAGTCGAAGATCTCTGCAAGGTTGGCATTGGAGTATCTAGATCACTGCGATTCATGACAGAAGAGGTTGGGGGTCGTGATCACCTAGGATTCACGGAGGTTGACCTTCGTAATGCCTTACGATCAAGACGGATGTCAAGGTATGGTGGAAGCGCCTCAGCTTTACTAGAGTACTTTCAGAAGCAATTTGCGGCGAAGGCAGATTACTTTTATAAAATTCAGGTCGACGAGCACCATCGGTTGATGTCATATTTTTGGGTAGATGGGGAATCCAAAAAGGATTATCAAATTTTCAATGATGTTATTTGTTTCGACACAACGTATCGAACAAATAAATATGACATGCCTTTTGGCCTATTCGTTGGAGTTAATCACCATAAGCAATCAGTTTTACTTGGTGGAGGCCTTTTATTTGGTGAGAGTGAGGAGGACTTCACATGGTTATTTAGAACATGGCTTCATGCTATGAGTGGTGTAGCACCCAAAGCCATAGTCACAGATCAAGATCCAGCAATTGCAAAGGCCATATCCATAGTCTTTCCAACCACAAAGCATATTTTTTGTTCATGGCATATACATAAGAAATTTCCCGAGAAATTGCAATCTGCCAGTGAAAAATATCCTGAACTTAAAAATAGGTTATACAAGTTGATTCACAATGCAGAGGATACAGATGTCTTTGAATCTGGTTGGTCAAAATTAATGGATGATTATGATTTGAGTGACCATGCATGGCTCCAACAAATGTACAGTGTGAGGGATAAGTGGATTCCAGCTTATACAAGAAGTTTTTTCTTGGCAGGGATGAGCACTACGCAACGGTCTGAAAGCATGAATGCCTTTTTCAACCATTTTGTTGGACCAACCACTCAATTAGTTGAGTTTGTGGAGGCATATGAACGTGCAGCTAAAAAGAGGAGAGAAGATGAGAAGGATGCTGATTGTAAAAGTACGTATGGTACTCCTGTTTTGAAAACTAAATTTGTTATTGAGGATGAAATTGCCAAATTATATACTAGAGAGATATTTTTAGAATTTCAGGCAGAAGTAGAGGAGTCAAATTATTATAAGTCTAAGGCAGAGGTCACGGATGGGAGTCGTGTGATCTATGAAGTATACAAGTATAAAGACCCCACCTATAGGAGAACAGTTACCTGGTGTGAAGATAGGCAATTTGCAACGTGTTCATGTCGACTGTTTGACTGGCATGGGATTGTTTGTCGGCATATATTATCCATATTCCAGTGGCGCGACATCATCACTATGCCCGTTAGTCATTTACTTCATCGTTGGTCACAACGTCCAAAAGAGAATGTTGAAGCTCCACTATTTACAGTGAAATGTGATGCTACAAATTCAGCAATGGTGCGTCGGCATTTGACACTTCCAAAATTAAATTTCATCTTAGAGGAAATGACTTCGAGTTTGGCTACTTTTTAGATAGGAAGTACAGCTTTAGACACTCTTATATCAACTTTACGAGAATATATACAGTCAGAAAAGTTAGTTGGATGTTTGAATGAGCATCAACAAAACCTGAATGGTGGAAGCAAAGGTGCGAATTTTGAAGATAGTAGCCATGTAGATGGGGATGACGGGGATGATAATATCACAAGAGAAATTGAATCTTCAATAAGCAACAATGTACAGCCTGTCCCAACTCCTACAATTGACTACCCAAATATTGTGCAGCGAAAAGGACGGTCAAGCAAGCGATTAAAATCGTCTGTTGAAAAGGCTATAGAGCGCACCGGCCGATTGTGCCGCAGATGTAAGAAGTTCGTTCTTGGACACGACAGACGAAATTGTTCAGAATTACATAAGAAGAATTGAGGGCAACATGGTATAATGATATCATATTTGATTTAACCAATCAAAACCTTATACACTTATACAATCTTCATAATTTTTATATTTTTCATTCTCTTCAGCTAATTCTTCTAGTTTCTGCAGATTAGTGCATGCATGACTATTAGGCTGGTGTGGGCTCCATCAATGGTTTTGTGCGTATGGTACTATCGCTCTTATACACTGTCATTGGTTGTGTAAAGTTGTCAATGAACTATATATGCATTTTGATTATTTTATTGGCAATGCAGGATGGTAGTGAAGCATGTGGGTGTATGCATGGATAGATAAGCAACAACACGATCTACGTTCGAGTTTCATTTATAGAAATTATGACCCATTGTAATTTCAATGAACATTTTCAGATTGAAGTGTATTTTTGGTGTGGAAAGGAAAGGAGTTGTATTCATTTGTATTTACATATATACAATGACTCAACTGGATATGTATTTTTTTGTATGAAAAGGAAAGGAGTTGTAAGAATGTTGTATTCACATGTACACAATGAAAAAAATGGAAGTGTTTTTGATTCACTATACTGAGGATGCAGACGTCTTTGAATCTGATTGGCCAATCAGCATGCTGACGCTCACTTTAACAGGACATGGCACGCTCACTGGCCAGTCAGCGTGCTGAATCTCAGCTCAACATGACCTACACATTCCATTCCATTTCAGAATATCCACCTGTGCATATAGTATCCTTGATTGTGCATAGAAACAAACAGATGACGTGCACCTTCAATTTTTACAGGTAACACCTTAACAGGACATGACACGCTCACTGGCCAATCAGCGTGCTGACTCTCAGCTCAACATAACTTGCACATTCCGTTCCATTTCAGAATATCCACCTGTACAATCTATTTCACACACTTACTGGAGAAGCATTTCTATATCACGCTTAACAGAAAATATTCACAAACACACAACCTGTTGTCATATCAATTAACACCGTATAAAGCATATAGCACGCTGATGCAACACCTCACATCAAAGTAAGCACAAACATAACCTACAATTGTCACGCCAACACATGACACAATGTAAAGTCGTCATTCATAACCTGTAAAATACTCAACACTAAATATTTTAATGTATTCAGTCTCACAAAGTAAACAAATGTATCTACCAGTTCAACACAGAAAGTATAAAGAAATAGAAAAGCTAGTGCTGCACATCCTCCAACTATGTTTTCACTTATCTCCATTGCCATCTCTCTGCAACGCAAGTTCAACAGCTTCAAGTCTCTTGTCAATCCTACCGACATGCTCAAGGACTTGCTCCACCCCTCTGGCAAGGCGTCCAATATTCCCAGAATACAAGGCATTGACATTTAAATGATCTGCGGTTGGTATGTCAGCAAGAGAGGGTGACAACTGCGGTGAATTGGATTGACCTTGTGATTTGGGTGCTGGACGAGGAGATATGGAAGTTGATATTAGCACTTCAGTTGGGGTATACACAGCGGGAGTGTAAAACTTAGGAGTTGTTGAGGGGTTCTCTGTGGGAGTGGACATCACGGATGTAGGGGTGGGGATAACAAATGTCGGGGTGGCCACCTCGGATGTGGGAGTGAAACTGACATCCACTGGAGAAGTTCTCTTTAATGGAGTGACTTGTGGTGGGTTGAAGCATGTAGATAAAAGCTGGGAGATGTGAGACTTAATTTCTCTCTTCATCTCTTCGATCTTAGCACTCAACACCTCCTCCAGTCGAAGTTCAGCAATTGATGGCATTGCCTCTTCCTTTTTGTCACTAACGCTATGCTCGCGTAGTGGTGTGACCGGCTCACCGGTATTTCGCTCCTCTGTTTGCTTGTCAATCTCTTCCTCTTGTGTATTTTTCCCCACCTTCGGTGAAGTAGGAAGCCACTCATTAGTCTCTTTATTATGCACGTATCTCATCCTGCGCATCAAACCACCATCAATTCTATCTGAGAATTTATGCCTCGTCACCTCCTCGCCAGACAAATCAACTTGAAAATGCTTCAAAATCCTGGTGATAGCATTCCCATATGGCAGAGCTCCATTCTTCCGCTTTCGACACTTAAGCACGTGGTCGAAAATCTCCACGGGTGCAGCAAGTAGGATCTCCTTCTCATGTGCATATAAGCAGTATGCGTCATGGATTGACACTTCGGATATCGACCCAGCTCTCGGGAAGACATTGTTCACAATCACATAGTGTAGCAGTTTCATGTTTAAAGTGAGCAACTCCCGAGAAGTTAGCCTAGCTGCCCCCTTTCCTTTCTCTTTATCGCCGCTGAGCAACGTGAATGACATCTCCTTGCTTATCACTGGAGGATCCACTCCTGACCATATCGGTATGTCAAATACCTCTTTCAGCATTTCATCATTCATTGGTATCTTCACTCCCTTAACATATGTAATGGCCTCTTTATTCATGTTACAGTAAAACATTCTCACCAGATCAGGGTAAATATCCTCTTCAACCATCACAAATTCAGACAATCCGCAGTCAACCAACCACTTAGAGAAAGGAAAATCACTGAAGTCTTCAATGCAAAGTGGTCGACCCTTCATCACTGGCCTCGATTGAAACTTCTCTTTATAAATCAACGATGTCCGCAAGTCTAGGAAGTATAAAGTCTTCTCGGAGCTCTCTTCCTGAACGACTGTTTTCTGTTTCTTGTCCGGGAGATTAATGCATGATGGCCCTGCTTCTCGTCGCTTTCGAACTGCAGTCTTCTGTGGCCTAGCATTACTTCGTGTATTCACCATGTTGTACTAATTTCACAATTGTTCTGCAAAGTGTGAGACAAATTTTGGTGAGGATCATCAACCACTTATGATGCATTATATATTATTTCATTCATTTTGAAAGCAACAATGGGATGAACAGGCTAATAAGACAGTATGAACAGATACACTTCTACACCGACAAAAACTATGCTAAGTAGACAAAAAGCCCGTTGAGTACACGAATAGCTTGCTGTGTAGCCCAACAGCGCGCTGAGTAGATCAAGAGTACGCTGAGTACACACACAGCATACTGAGTACACCAACAGCTTGCTGTGTAGCCCAACAGCGCGCTGAGTAGATCAAGAGTGCGCTGAGTACACACACAGCATGCTGAGTATACCAACAGCACGCTAAGTGCACCAACAGCACGCTGGTCTGATATTCTATTCCAATAAATGGACAAATGTCAACCAAATATATATAAATCATTGCTTCATAATAAAATAAGTTGAGTCCTACCATTCAAGGCAATCAGAAGATGTAGCTTAAAAAAATGTACGTAATCAACTTAAAATGATGTAGGTAATCTCCTTAGTTTCAAATATTTTCTCCACAGCATTTGAATTAATGACAATTTTTCCTACTGCATACAATATAAAGACAATAGCAACCAAAGAAATTAATGAAAACTATGAATTGGTTGTTGAATATTAGGAAAATTGAAAGAGACTACGAATCCAACATCAATAACAACGAAAGCAACTCAATGGTTAAATACTCTAACATTTGTCAAGCAACATTTCGTGTTTAATGCACATGTAGCAAATTTATAGTAACAAATATAAAAGTTGTAAATCGTTGAACTCCTTTGTCATCTAATACAATATGTTCATTCATCATATAACATGCTGTCACTTACAAATTAGTGTGCTATACTGGACTTAGAACAATATGCTATAAATATTACGGATTCATTGAAGTAGCCATTGGTCCCTCATTATATGTTAAATAATCCTTAGCCTTAATATAATATATAAATAGGATCATGCGTTAGAAAGATTTCATATACAGGTGAACCTTACGGAAGGCTGTTATGTCCACAAATTCCATTGAAAGGTTTTAAATAGAAGGTTTTAAGATGGATTCAAGCAGTGATTTCATAGCTATTTAATTCAATTTATTCCTGCAAAATATTAGAGCATAGCTAACATTGAGACAGCAGAATGTATGCAAGTATGGTGACAGCAAAATTACGTGGCAAAGATGGGCCCTAAATATAAGTTATGAAATAATTTTAATAAAAATACAATTAATGAACAATATGCGGGCAACAATTAGTGGATACACAATAATACAATGCGGGCAACAATTCATGGACAAAAGCACAAATTATTTTTATATTTAAGTTTGTGTAAAAGGAAGATAACCGGCAATGCTGTCTTCCTCTTTTCTCCTAGCGACACTGTCTTGCTGATGGCAGCCTCTTCCTTCGTCGTCAAGGCCGGCACCGACAACTTCTAGTGCTCTGACAATCCTCTGTTTTTCGTCGCCTGTCTTTGTTTTGTCTCACCGATCATCTCCTTTCGTCCTGCAAGTCGGCTCTGGCAGCGTCGACGCTGGCAATGGTGCCCTGGCAGCATTCAACACTGTCTCCCTCTCAGTTCTGCGGCTGCCTTCTCTTCCCCACAATCTCCTTCTCGCACTGCGTTCCTGCTCTTCCCCGCGCTCTCCCTCTCTCTTCCACCCGCTCTCTCTTACTTCCCAGCTGCCAGCCTCCTCTTCCCTGCGCTCTTCCTCTTTCTTTTTCCGGCTTTCAGCCTCCTCTTCCCCTCTCTTCCTCTCTTCCCGCTTCAACCTTCCCGCTTCCCAACACTCTCCCCTCTTCCCCACGCGCCACCTTCTCTCCTTCCCACGTTTCCACGACGGGACAGGAGTCAGCACGAAAATCGGCATGCCAGCTCCCCACTGCAACCTACACGCACCAGCGAACGGGCTAAACGCAAGGCCGAACGAGCGGCCAAGATCTCACGCGCGGGAACGGATGGTGCGATGGCGCACCTGCACGGGAAATTCGGGTGCAGCGTTGCTGCACCTGAATATATCCCTATATATATGTATATATATAAGAACTTTCCAGTGTAATGAAGTTGTACCATAATTAATTGTGCATTTGACCCAAAATGAGACATTTTCTGTGCAGTAAAGCTGCGTCATAATTAATGGTGCATTTGGCCCAAAATAAGCCCTACGTATACTTAAACGTATTAATATTTTATACGATCATTTATCTATATATAAATTTACAGTAAATAATTTACATATTGAGACCTATTTTGAGGGAATTGTTCCGTAATTGTGGTACAGTGAAGCTGCACTTGAATATTTATCATATATATATAGCTATTTCAATGTTTGGCTTTCCAATCTCCACTCACATAGTAACTATGAATGTCATGCAACAAAAAATATTCAAAAGAGCTTGAAATGAAAAATGTCATAAAATTAATTATACTTTATTGTATGAAAAACTCAAATTTGGAAACATTCAAATAAAAATGATTAGAGGTATGGAGTTAAAATTTATTTGAGAGCATTTCTCCACCACTTCCTTGCTAAGAGCATGTCTTTATTTGTATGTATCATTTGTTCACTACTAAACGAGTTGTTTATAATTAATTAGAAAAAATTTATTTAGCCATGATTGAGCTAGAAGGGATATAAAATATATATAGATATTATAAAGATGAAACAATAAAAAAGAGAAAAAAATTAATGATAAAAGGGGAAATTTTAATCAAATAGTGTTATTATTTTATGATGAAGATGCAATAGATTCTGTCAAGGGAAATAATGATAAAAGTAAATAATAATTTTAAAATGTATTTGTTTAATAATAGAACTTTTCACACTCAATAATAATAAATTTATAAAATTATCTTTTATATTTTTCTATATAATTATTATACTTTTCAATCATTTATAAACACCTACCAACACGGCTGATCTATATAGTTTAACTTTATTAACGTTGTTCATTGTTATTATACTTATTATATTATATCATTTTTTAATCATTTATAAACACCTGCCTACACGGCTGATCTATATAATTTAACTTTATTAACGTTGTTCATTGTTATTATACTTATTATATTATATTATTTTTTTATTTAAAAAATTTGACTTCAAAAACTTTTGATTCGAAAATCAAATTTTAACGCTGAGCAGAAGTTGATAAATGAGACAAGATAGAGTAGATAGACTAGATTGTTCTCATGGATGATCTCTTTCCCTTGATCCGCATGGTCCTTCGAACGTGGTGCTGTGCTCTCTCTCTTTGCTCCGGCGTACGCAGTCTGCTATTCTATGCTCAACGAGTACGGTCACAGCCACGGCAGCAGGTCAGGAATATCAACTTTAGCTGGATAACAAGCTTATGCACTGAACATGAGTGTCTAGCGGCGAAGTCCACCTCAGCGACCCAACTACCCTTCCGTCCCTCCCCTCCTCATTTTGAAGAGCAGCGACGGGAGAATTTCTCCTTATTTTTATTTTATATATATATATATATATATGTATTTATTTTTTATTTTTCTACAGAGTAGATTTCAAAGCCCATCACTTCACTTTCACCCGCCGTATAAAATCAATCCGCTGAATGGCCGAGTCAGACGCAACCCCCACTTCGGCACCTACCCCTCCCCCTCCTCGGCCTCGTACTCCCCCGCCTCCGCCTCCGCCTCCGCCTCCGCTTCGTACTTGTCCTCCCCCTCCTCCTTCAAATCCCGAAATGGCGAGAGATCCTTCTCTGCTCGAACATCCTGATTCTCATCCTTCGTGGTTTACGCCAAAAAGGTGTGTGTGCTTTCTTACTCTCTATATCATGGATGTGCTGTGCAACGTTTCCGTTGCTGCGTGATCTCTGGGTGTCCAATTTGGCGGGAATTGGACGGTATGGCCTCCAACTGGCCAAGCATGAAGGGTAAGGAAGCGTGGAGCATTTATGTTAATTTCTGGATTTCGCGGAGCTTTTGCAGCATTGACTTGCGCTGGTGCGGAGTTGGTGTCGCCTGGAGAGTTGCCAGCGGGTCTGGAAGGATTTCAATTGAAAATTCGAAATCGAGTTTTTCTGAAGTTGGGAGGCGGGTTCGATTGGATGGATGCAAAATTGCAACTTGGGGGAGTTCCCAGGCGGCGGATATTTTTCTCTGTTTTGCTGTGCATTTGGGTCTGTGAGAGCATTGGAGTATTCTTTTAGATGGCTTTTGGTTTTATGCACCTTTTACGAACAAATCTCTGATGTCGAGATTGCTGAACTTTTCAGTAAAATCAATAGGGCAGCCATAAAGGACTTGTTGTTAGCAACTTCTGGATACTTTTGGTTTTCAATCTGGGCTATGGGCAACATTCTGATGCATGCTCATTGGCAATGCACTAATGACGAAACATTGTAACTGAAAGAGGACGCTTTGATCATGTTCATACCTCCTCTTCATTGTACATGCGCTGACCTCCTGCTATTATTGCATATGTTACCTTTATTCTCACTTTGATGTTTGTTCATTTGAGTACATTTGTATGATAGTTCTAGTGCAATACACACACGACATGGAGTCGCATTCATGCAAATCTTTTGCAGCAGAACTGCTTTGCTGGCATCCAAACTGTTGTTGTTTCAATTGTTTACTGAGCCTGTTCTTCCTTTGAAGCATTCTTAATCTCCATTAGTTTTTGGTAAACTGTTTTCCTTTTGTCAAGTTTGGATTTATTTTTGTTGATATTTGTTTTGCAGGTTGCTCGTAATCTTCTGTGTGATTAATATGTTAAACTATGTTGATCGAGGAGCAATAGCAAGCAATGGTGTTAATGGAAGTCTTGGGACGTGTGCTAAAAGTGGTACATGCACTGGTGGTAGCGGAATTCAGTAAGATATTTAATTCTATATGATATTATTTTATTTTGCTTAGTCATTTTATTAGTTCGTGGCATTGTGTTGTACTTTATAATCTGTTCTATTGCACGGATTGATTTGCTACTTCGATTTGTCGATTCTTATATTTTAAAAATTTATTGTTTGTTCTTTAATCAAGGTTAACATTTTCAATTGTGATCCTATCTCACTTCAATAGAGAAAGTTATTGTTGTTAGTATATCCTTTATGACTTCTTGGTAATCAAGAAAAGAGCAGTGGGTTATGTTGGTTGCTTTTATCTCGAAGTTGTACTGTAAAACATGATATAAAAGTGCTTTTTTTTATTATACTGTCTTTTAGATCCACGTAATAATTGATTTTTTTGAAGACCATTCTGTTATATCACCAGGAGTCATTCCAAACTAATTAAAATTTCTAAAAAAAGGCCTTTTTAGCTTTGTTTGATGCTACTTCCCAGTAAACATTTACCTGTGGGTGGGGCAGGGGAGGGATTGGTACCAAACTGCTATTATGAATGGAGCTGAATGTTTGCTGGAGCCCTAATTTTAGTTTTCGATTTTTTATGAGCAGTTTTAAATTTGTTTAACAGTTTCTTTCTTGTGTAGGGGAGATTTTCACTTGGACAATTTTCAAGATGGCATTTTATCTTCTGCCTTCATGGTTGGACTTTTGTTGTCTTCTCCAATATTTGCTTCTTTAGCAAAGAGGTAATTGCCTTCTTCAAAAGTTCAATCATTTTTGAGTGGTTTGTGTATGTGTTTGTAGTTTTGGAAATGCGATGTCATCAACCTTTATTCGTATAGTTTTTGGAACTCATCTTAAACATGCCTTCACCAAGGATTCTGTGAAATCTTTCTGTATGATTTCATAGATCTTCTGCTTGTTGTGATTTTAGGATGAATTAGATTGCTTGTTGTAGTGGATATCTTCCATAAGTTGGCTCTACCCTCTCTTCTAAATTTTTAGATAACAATCTTGGAATGGGACTCTTTGGGCTTCTTAAGTTGCAAACTATGCCTATCAGTCCTTGTTTTCTTA
Organism: Annona cherimola; assembly: GCA_030490835.1. Taxonomy (NCBI): domain Eukaryota; kingdom Viridiplantae; phylum Streptophyta; class Magnoliopsida; order Magnoliales; family Annonaceae; genus Annona; species Annona cherimola. The sequence continues at coordinate 96,777,049 of CM059973.1, read as the reverse complement.
GGCTATAGTTTCCATGGGTTATAAATTTCAATTTGCGAAAATGAAGCGTTTTGGCATTGGATGGCCCAGGGCCGTTGGTTTGTCAAAATCATCTGGATCCTTCAATCATTGCCAAATTGGAAACTAGACCTCTTCTTGATGCATCTTTCTTTTAGTATATTGGATCCTCTATTCTCTCTCTCTCTCTCTAATAACAATTTGTTGATGTTGTCATTTTCTCTTTTCATTTATGGGAAGCTGTTTGTTGCCTTTTGCAGCTATAATCCATTCAGGCTTATTGGAGTTGGATTATCTGTCTGGACAATCGCTGTGGCTGGTTGTGGTTTATCATTTGATTTCTGGTCAATTTCAATTTGTCGCATGTGAGTGGCAATGTTGATTCCTGTAAACGAATAAAAGAATCTTTTTTTAATATCGGATTGTCTGATATTTATAGTTATGGTATTCTTTTCAGGTTGGTTGGTGTTGGGGAGGCATCTTTCATAAGTCTTGCTGCTCCATTTATTGATGACAATGCTCCTGTGGCTCAGGTTTTGCTTTCATTATCTGCTTTACACACGAACATACCTTTATGCAGAAGTGCTTTCAATTTCATGTCTAGCCAAACTGGTGTATTAAATGCCTTTGAATTCCTCCTTACAAAATTCTGATCCCGTTTCTTCTTGTATATCCCTGTGAAAACCACCCACTAATCACATTTAGGCATTAATTTTGAGGATTGTCCAACAGAATGCACGTTGATTACTCTGGAAATTTTTATGCTGGTTATACTAAATCTTATCTTCCTTGTTGCATCCACTCTTATATCACCCCCTACTTGAGTTGCCTTATGTTTCTCCATTGTTAGGTTGAGTCTGAACTGTGCATTTCCTCCCTAAAAGAAGTTCTTGCTGTAATTCCTCCTGTTTGCTTTCACTGAGCTTCATCAACTTGAAACAAAATGAAAGAAGGCATTTCTTGTTTTAATTTCTATAAATAACGAAATACAAAGACTAGACAAAGATGTTTGGAAAACAATGCATTCTTTGGGAGTACAAACTAACTCACTGTGCAGTCACAGGCTAAAAATCTCATTTTAAGATTATTGTGGATGATGTGACTGAGAATGATGTCCTGTGACGTAAAGTTTCCACTTGAATAGCTGACTGTAAGATGATTTGGTATTATTAAAGAAAGAAAAGCTCCCTCACAGTGCAGCCAAACAGCCCCTAAATCCCATGATGTAAAGTTTCCACATAATGGCTGACTATTAGATGATTTAGTATAACTTGAAATATTTAACTGCTTTATTGCTGCATCAGAGTAGTATGACATGATCTAAGTTTCCACCTAAACAACTGACTATAAGATGATTTAGCATAACTTTAAAATTTTAACTCACGACATTTTCCAGAGTCTGAGTTTCAATTGCCTGTCAGTGGCTTTTGTTTGCTGAATGTTTTATCATACCTCAAGAATATTGTGACTTGGATGTTTGGTTTGGATGCCTCAATGTACATTTGACACTCTGTCAAGTGCTGCTTGTCTAGTTCTGCATGTTGTTTCTGATGCTTTCCAGGTCTTCTTTAATTCTCCTGTGGATTCAGAAAACAGCATGGCTTGCAGTCTTTTACATGTGCATACCTACTGGAGTTGCAGTTGGCTATGTTTATGGGGGACTGGTGAGTTATCTATGCTCTACATACTCTTCAGTGTTTCTGTAACTTCTGTTTGCCCTCTGATAAATTGTTGCCTATTTTCTAGATGCATAATGAGGAAACTATTTGGTTAAAAGGTGCTTTATCACAATTTTAGTAAAGAGAGTTTATATTGGCCCATTGTGATTTCAATGCTGGCTGCTGGGAGTCTTTCCACACAATGCCTTCTGTAGGCATTGAGCTCTCCCCATGAAGTCGTGGCCTACAGAGCATGGAATGAATGCTATAGAAAACCATTAACCAAATGGCACCATAAGATGCTTCAGGTGGGTAACAATTGAGGCTTTTACCACTCTCTCCTTGGACTTGGGAGATCCAATGTGAAACTACCAAAGCTTAGAGCATTTTGGTTACGGATTTGGATTTGAAAATTGATTATCAATTTATGAGAAAAGTAGTCTCATTTGCAGTGTAGAACTAGAATCATATTCAATGGTTTTGTTTGGATATGAACGGATTGTTAAAATTTATTGGGAGAAGATCAACTGATGTATTGTGCTGGGTGTCTGGCCATCCGGGTGCTTTTTTTCTCATAGTATCCTGAGATTTCCTATGATCTAAAAATCTGTCCTTTCACTGCTAAGCAACTCTCTTCCACTGCATAACAGTATCCATGTCTGACATATTAAGTGTCATGTAGCAGGACAGTAAAGCCTTAAACTTCTCAGCTAAAATTTTCCAGAACCTTCAAAGGTGGGAAAAAAATAAAAATAAAAAGAGAGGGAGAGGAGAAGAGAATACACAGAGGTTTTGTAGACATTACAATTCTTCTTCAAGCTTCTTTCTAGTGATGTAATCCTTAGGATTCATTTTCCTTGTTGCATTTTATTTTGATCTTATTGAAGTTCTTATAGCCTTTTGTGTTATCCCTTGTACTTGAAATGAATATTCATGTTCTTATCTGCTTAAATGCAATCTCACATAAATCCTGGCATCCTCTCAATGGAAGATTCCAATATTTGGCTAGGCAGAGCTATTAGCTAGAAATCTGTTGCTATATTTCTAGCTAGCACTAGTTTTAGAGAGGATGTTGTTATTGACATGTCATGTGCTACACTTTGTATCTTCTTTTAGTTTCTGCTGTGTATGTAAGGTATACTATCATTGCAGAGGACTTTTTGCTTTTGGTGAAATTGCCAGATTGCTGCTCTTTTTGTAAAAGAAAATAAATGTAAATGAGTTCTGTTCTAGGTTGGGGATCATCTAAATTGGCGTTTTGCTTTCTGGGGAGAGGCAATTTTGATGCTTCCTTTTGCAGTCTTGGGCTTTGTAATTAAGCCTTTGCAGTTGAAAGGTATGTTGAGTTTGTCTCTTTTCTTCTTCCACCTGCTGTTTATCTGATAGTTTCTAAAGGCTTCACAAACTGTTCATTATTAAACGGTCCCTAAAATTTCAGGTTTTACTTCCACTGAGAAAGAGAAGTTAGCGGCTGTTGATGTGGCTGTTCCAGAAGCAGAAGGTGCTTTCGTTTCTATTTTTTTACTAGTCAAATATAGCAGATAGTATTACTATTATATTGCTGCTGACCTATTAATTGTTAAAAAAAGGTCATGTTGTTGTTGTTGATGATGATGTTGATGATGATGATGATTAGTTACATATAAAACATAGCAATTAAGTAACAATGACAAGATCTTAAGTTCTGATTGGTGGAATAAACTGGAATGGAATTGAACAGAAAGAAAATTGATGCTGACAACAAAGGGGATGATGTCAGTCTTAAAGTGATTAAGATTAAAATGGTAGGAGATAATGATTGGAAATGTAGTCAGCAATGAGAAAAAATGTTTGGTCATTATGGTAAGGGCTTGCAAATCAACTCTAGGAAGTGGATTTTCCATGGGATTGAAATCCATTCCACAGATTGGCCCCTTAAGTGGCCTGTTGATGCATACACTTCATTTGTTCTCAAGTATGAATCTACATGGAGTTTGGCTATCGTACACTTGACTAATGTTTATGGGTAATTCTATAGATTTGGAAAGCGAAAAAGCTTAAAAGACATTCTAGTCTTTGTCAAATGTGCAGTCTAGTTAGCATGGCCCACGTCTTAAATCATTTGCCTTGAGCCAATCTCTTAGATGCATTTGTCCCTGGATTTGAATTTTATGGGCAATCAATGACATCTGTATGAGCAATCAACTTTCTTCCTCGGTCATTAATACTTGCACCCTTGTTTTTGATTCAGGCGTAGAAGCTTCTGACAACACTGTTAATGTTTTATACGGGAATGAAGAGTCGCATAGTAGGGGCTTTTGGAAATGCCGTTTGTGAGTTGGAGTTCAAGCTTTTGCAATATCTTCTGCATTTTATGCCATTTGAATACATGCACTGGAGCAATGACACTAGTTGTATACTAGCTTTGATGCTAGTACATTTCTTTTCTCAAATCTTTTATTTTATTGGTTAGGAATTTTGTTTCAAACGTGGTTGCATCTATTGCAATGAACATTTTACATTGTTATGTAGGATTGGTTATTAACTGCGGGTTCCTTTTCTTGGTTGTTTCAGCAGAAAAGGTGCACACACAATTCGAAGTCAGTTAGCAAGGTTTTGGGAAGACATGAAAATGCTGTTGCTTGATAAGGTTTATGTTGTAAATGTTCTAGGTATTTTTTCTTTCCATTTATTGTCCTACGAATTTCTTGTTCTTTAAGTGGTTTTGAGTTCTTAATATGAGCATGTCGTGTAATTGATCCATACTTGTGCCATAGTTTTACCTTTTTTAAAAAAAATGTTTCATGTAGTTTTCAGAAGGGATGGCTTGGGGCCTCTTTTTTCAGGTGGAATCTCAATTAAGATGAAAGTGCCGTTTTTTTCAGTCTTTTGGTGGGCTGTGTAGGGCCTCTTTAAACATCAGTAAAGGATCAATTATTCTGAACACAGCTACTCTGGGCAAGTTTGGCACCTTCATATGGAGGTCAATGGCCCTGCAGGAATAATAGCAAGCATTTGGATGGTAGATTTGTAACTGATTAAAGCTGTCACAGGGGATATCTAGTTTTGATTAAATGGTGGATGATGTGATGTTTACCTTGTTTGTTCACTGTCCTTCTATACTTCAGTTTGGGGAATTATGATCTAAGGTTGGATAACTGGATGTTGAGCCAAATGCATGTGTTGTTGGTCATTTGGCCATGTGAAGAAACATCAGGCTTTCTTGCAATTCCTTTCTAGTACAGTTTTCCATGATAGTGGATATGAATCCTTGTGGTGGGGTCATTGGATAAGTTCGTTCGTCACGTATTTTAGGGATTTTTAGTTGGGGTTCATAATGTGTTGCTTTTTCATAGAACTGTTAGTACCTTTTGTTGCTTCTGATGTATAGGTCCATGTTGCACCTCCATACGTGAATTTCTCTGTCATTGATAAATGATTTTTTCGCTTCTGTTTCTCAGGATACATAGCTTACAACTTTGTCATAGGAGCTTATTCATACTGGGGCCCCAAAGCCGGTTATGCTATTTATCACATGGTCAGTCCCATCCATCATCATTCTTGTTTGCCCATTTTATTCTCCTATGTCTCTTCGGTCTTTTTGAGTATGCAGCATTGCTTGCTGATTCAATGTGAAATTATTTTTTTGTTCAGTGCTGTTTATTATTTTAATTATCCTTAGCTAGTCAAATTCATGTGGCAGAACGGTGGCATGCCAGAGTAATGGCTGTTATGCAATCTGATGTACTTAAATGTCATCTGTATAATGTAATAATTTTAATCTATCCTTTCTCCCTTTCAATTTTCCTCTCTCTTTCTCTGCCACCCCCAATCCTGTTGTAGCACCATTCCCCCTGAAGATGGGAGGAGCTTCATATTTAGAATGGAAAATATACCATCTACCATATCTTTTATGGTTTTACCCCTGATAATGAAAAAAAAGAAAAAGAAATGCAAGTGTATGAATGCCAACATCAAACTCTGCCTAGTTTCTCCTTTTTCGGTTTTTTTTTCCCTCTCCTATATAAAGAACCATGTGGCAGTCATTATGATGTTGAGATGGGAAGCCATAATCTTTGGTATTTCATTTTCTGGACAAACAAGTGCATATGGTCAATTCCAACAATATTTCTTGCGGCACTCTCTCTCTCTCTCTCTCTCTCTCTCTCTCTCTCTCTCAGCATATCCTTTCTTTATCTCAGAGCAATGCAGATCTGTTGTTTGGAGGTATCACAATTGTGTGCGGAATTTTTGGAACATTAGCTGGAGGCTACATTCTTGACAAAATAAACTCTACAATCTCCAATGCTTTCAAGGTAATATTTTGATTCTGTGTTTGCATTTTGTGTACATGTCAATTCATGCAAGAATTAAGTTCACTCATTTCAACCAGATGTATGTCTAAATGACTCGGTTTTCTTTGATGATTAATCCTGTACAAGTATAGGATGGCATGAAGAAATGTTGTGATTTGTTGCTCAAATTAACTGGAGCTGATTCAGTGTAAAGTCATCTCCAAAGCATGTGACTGACAACCTGGCTGCTCATCATCAAGCATTTAAACACATAATTGGAGCCTAAGTTGATATAGATGGTCTAGATACCTTGTACATGATAGAAAGTTAAAAGGAACTGGAACATAAAATTGATGATGTGAAGTTCCGGCAGTTGTGTTGTTTCAAGGGAAGGATCATAATTGGGATGGTTCATGAGCTTAAAAGCACTAAACTGATTTTTTTTTCTAATGTATCTTTCTGTTCTTTGCCAAACACTTTATGCAACCATTAGACAGGATTCCGAAAATGGGTATGTGAGCAAATAATGTGAAGACCTGTAACAAGTATATTGTTTCAAAATCAGAGCCATAACACTTGTCTGGAAAGTACTTGCGTGTTAATCTGTTAGTGTTGGGTCCCTTCATCATTAAGTCTTTATCATGATGTCTCCAAGTCAGGTTCATGGTCTTCAGTTTAAATTGTATCACTCCTTTGGTCTTTGCAATTTCATGTGCACTGCAAAATTACTGAAGTACTCCACGACTACTGTAGTGGTCATGAGGGTTGTCATGAACTGATCTTCTGTAGTCCATGTGATGCCACATTCCGAAAATCTTGCTATTCATTTTCAAATCGTCACTTCTCAAGTGAAATTAAGAGGCTTGTAAATGGAAAGGAGAGGCCCTCAATCTGTTGCTGCAGTTTAACTGAAAATCAAAGTAGTAGTGCCTCCCATCTCATCCAATTAACACCCTACATCACCAATCACAGTTGCATGTAAGGTCCAATCAAGTCCATCAGGTGGCTACTTTGGGAAGATTATAAGCACAGAAATTTGGTTAAAATTGTCAAAGCAAATTGTTAGGCTCGAAAAGAGTGAAAAAAAGCTCCTAGAGTCCTGCTGCAATTCACCTGAATGCGGTTTACTTTGTGTCTCTTTTAGTAACTATTAAATGAACAGTATCTTATCACTGATCATTATGGATCCCATATCCACAAAATTGCCTGCACGCACTTGTGTGTGGGATGGCAGGGAGGATGGATGGTCCTGACCAGAAAATCGGCCCATTTTAGCTTCATTTTCTGATTCCCCTATGAATGCCTTTCATATTTCTCTTAAAGAGTATGTTTGGAAAGAGGAAAAAAGTGAAAAAATTTCCCACAACCTGTCCCCACTTTCTACACTTTTCTATATGATATGACATCTTAATTATCTAACTATCCTATTTTCCAACCATTTTTCACGTCTTTCCTTACAACTACCCTATTTATTTTAATTTTATTCTGTTTACTCCTAATCATACCCCTGTCACTGTGTCACTTTTCCCCAAATCCCATACCCAAAATTTTCTACTTTTGGTTGTCGGATAATTTATTAAGACAGAGGAGAAGCAGCCTGAATGAAGATCCTATAGTTGTTAATGCTCTGCTTTTTGTATGACTGACTGGTTCTGCTAGAACTGTCTAAATGCATGATTGCAAGTTAGGAGAACGACTTGGATTCCCCATTTTTCCCATTTCTTGTTTATTACTTAATCTTTTGTAATTTTGGAGCTGAGGACAAGTAATATACTGGATGTTTTACAGAATGATTTGGTTAGAAAATCAGTTTTTAGCTAGAATTTCAGTTCCAACTTTTAAAACAAGCCGTTTTCCCTTCTAGGCTTTTAGCCACTCTCTATGGGCATATTGACAGTTGTGTTTGCATTTCCTCGCAGCTTCTTTCTGGGGCAAGTTTTCTTGGGGCAGCATTCTGCTTCAGTGCCTTTTTCAACAAGAACTTGTATGCTTTCTTAGTGCTATTTGCTGTCGGGGAGCTGATGGTATTTAGCACTCAGGTAGTACACTAGTCTGCCAATTTTCCTTTCCGTCTCCCCAAGTTATGAAGATGAGTGTAATTTAGTTTCATTTTTCACTTGTGCTGATTTTCCTATGTGATGTGTCATTATCAGCTTGGCTTTTTGTTTTGTGCTTTTGGAGAAATAGTAACTTCCAAATGAATCAGCTTACCATATTGATGGTTGATGGAATCACATGGTTTTCTTTGCAGGCTCCTGTAAATTATATATGTCTTCACTGTGTAAAGCCAAACTTGAGACCACTGTCAATGGCAATGTCTACTGTTTCCATCCATATTTTTGGCGATGTACCATCCTCACCTCTAGTCGGGGCAATCCAGGTTTGTCTTGATCTCTTTGACACAGATACAATGTTTAAGCCTTGCTCATTCCCTACTGTATACATCTTCCTGAGCATCATTTTATACAGTTGGAATAAAAGAGGATCAGGCTGACAACCTAGTTTAGCCTGACAGGTGGAGCATGGTGAGAAGTGGGTGTCAATTTTCTAATTAGAATCTAAGACGTCCATTAGCCTTCCTTTTCAACTTCAAATCTCTACTAAAGAAATTATAACCATCAGTTTTGTATGTAAGCCAAACTAATGACACAGAGCTAGGATCTAGTGCATCCGGTGTATCGACCCATTTTCTATTTTTTATTCCATACATGTAGGGTGTGTTTGGTAATGTGGAAAAAAAGTTGAAAAGTTAGAGAAAAATTTAAAACGATAGGGATAATGATTAGAAATAGAGGGTAGTTGTATGCAAAAACATGTAGAAATGATTGAAAATGGAGTAGTTGTATAGGAAAATATGTCGAAATGATTAGAAAGTATGGTAGTTGTTTAAAAATGTGTGTGGAAATTTTTTGTATGAAATTTCTTGTTTTCAATTTTCCAAATGTACCTGTAATTTTATATTTTTTGAAATTTAATTTTGTAATTTTTTGATTTCCTTTAATATTTTGTTTTAAAATTTAACCCACATTCTGGTAGAAAAAATCCAAAAAAACGTTAGTGCACTAAGCGCACTGGATCGAGAATGAATAAACATTTAGATAAAAAAATCTAGACCTTCAATATCACATTTATTTTTGACTTACAGTTATTTACATATTAATGAAATCGACATACTGAGTTGTAAAATAAACATATGGATATTTAAAAGAAAATTTGGTAGTGCAGAGCAGGGGCAGCAAAAGAGTGAGGCCCAATAGTATGATACATTGATAACTATGGGTTTTAATCTAGTGCAACCAGGGTGCATTGACATGTCCATGCATTTGCGTTTTTAATTTTAAAAATTACTTTTTAAATCCACACCATTCTATAATATGTCCATTCCTAATTATGATTTTATAGCTAAAAATTCATATTATAATGAATTTTTAGTAATTCTACAACTATAAAATTATATATTATTTGAATATCAATTTTTAACTTTAAACAAAACAACCATAAGTTACATTAGAGCTTAGGCATATTTGTCATTTTACAAGAGAGCTAATGACCTATTTAACAGATCCCTAATAGCATGAGTACAAGTGGAATTATGATAAAAATTTGTGCATATGAGAGGAATTTTTCATGTGTATAAGTGGAATTACAGATAAAATTTGTAAGTATATATGAAATTTGCCCTAATATTTTTTTAAAAATTTTAAAAAACAAAGGGGTGCATGTCTGGACACCTATGTTGCATTAGATCATAACCTGATATTTGTTTCAAAATAAATATTTTGGACACCTTGACTGCTTTGTGGACTGTATAAGGGACCGGTGTTCCTGATTGATAATATGAGAAAATAATTGCTTTGGATTTTTACAAATGAGATATTGAATTCTTACCTGATTTTTTTCCTTCCAATTTTAAACTCATTTTATTATCTTTTTGACAGTCGTATATTTTCTATATGATATATTATATTATATTCTTTGTGCCCTTTGGTGGATAGAAATTACGCATATGCTAGATTACTAATGCTGGTGGTTGAATACGATAATTACAGGATAAGATCAACAACTGGAGAGTAACTGCTCTTATACTGACATCTGTTATTTTCATAGCAGCTGCAGTGTGGTTTATAGGTAAGTTATGAACTAATTATTCATTCAGTTGCACTCCTAGTTAGAGGATAGAGATTATATTGCACCTATAAACTCCACAACCAATCAAATGTTGAACAAATGAGGTTATGGGGTGAGGTGGAAACTTCTGTTGTAGATTATACTAAAAATTCTCTCACAATAGTTCTAGCAGATGTGTGATCTTTTTTATCCTCCTCATCCCATCAGCTTTCTGAACCTAAAGTTCTGCAACACTGCCATATTTGTATCTCACAAAGTAGTTTTAGCTCTATGAGCTTAGACTCTACATCTTTTCTTAGGGTTCTTGGTTTGGCAGGAATCTTCCTTCACAGCGTGGACAGGTTCAATGAGGAAAGTGAACACAAGGAGGTTGACAGGTCAAATCAGATGCCACTACTCGACGGAGACAGAACAGAAGCGGCAGAGACTGCGTGAAGTGTACATATCAGCATTTGATTACGATCCTGAAATTTTCCTTTTTTTTTTTGTAAATTCTTGCTGTATATTAGTGCTTTTATCCTTGTTAGTTGAGAAGTACCTCATTTCTCATATGATATTTTAATTTGTGCAAGAAACTAGGTGCAGCAAGAATAAATGGTGCCGTTGGTAACACCGTTTCTTTGACCTAGTGAGCTTTTTGGCTTGTTGGCTGATGCAGACCAGTGTCTGGCTGAGATGTATGTTAGCCATCGCCGTAGGTGGATTCACCAATGGCCGATGGGCATGCTCTTGATTTGGGAACTGTGGTCTGTGCAGTAGAAACCCGAACTACGTGGGTCCGAACATACCCGGTTCCGGCTCTTATCAGGCTAGATAGTGTGGGATAAAACTTCAACCGGATTTTAAGCCGGTCGATTCAAATTGGTTAACCCTGTTATATTGTCACGGGCAGGTTTGTCTTATAAAAATGGCTTGGATATTTCCCGGTAAAATGCTAGCGTTAGGAGCTGTATTTTGTTGAATCATGAATGTCATCGCCACGAGCTTGCCCATCTCATAAGGTGCCCAAAAAATTTATATTCCTCGCAAATTCAACCCAGTGGATTGATTTAAAGTAGTATTTATGTTAGCGAAAAGTAAATTTGAAAGGATTTAATATTTTGTTTTATATTACCCCAAAACAAATAAGAACGGTTAGTTTCGTATGGGTTTGTAAAAAGGGTTATGATCTAATACGCTATTGCTTTTTTAAATTTTTTTGAAAACTTTTGTAAAATCTAAACCATTTATTATCTTTATTCATAGTTATTTGTGCGGTCAAACTCAAGCGCAATAAAAATTATATTGAATTATATATGTTTTTTTAATAGTTGTATATCCACTCTTGAAAAATGTCAAAATGTTTTTAATAGTTTCACATTCACTTCCAAAAGATGTCAACATGTTTAAATTTTGAAACATGTAATTTCCCATCATAGTTTGGACGTCATAAATAAATACCTATTTATAAATACAGGAGTGATCGAATGCACCCAAGTGAAAGTTATTTTTTATTTTTCATAAGATTGTTAATCTAAGTACATTTAACATATGTATCAATTTTTACTTTTTCATAAATTTTTAGATATTTGTTTTTTATTTTTTAAAATTAGTGCCATTTTCACAATTTATAACTTACAAAAATATCACTGATTTTAAAAAATAAAAAATAAATATCTAAAAGTATTTAAAATGGTAAAAAATTATTATATATGTTAAATACACTCATATTAATAGTTGTATAAAAAAAATTTTAAAATGTGTTTTTGCACTCAAGGTGCACTATATCACGTCCCTTATAAATAAAGTCAATAGATAGTTTAAATTTTTCTAAATTAAAAAAGCAAAGGGGTGCATGCACCCAGTTGCATTCGATTAAAACCTATAAAAAAATTATATTTCAAAAAAAAAAACTGTTAAAAATTCTTATTATATTTTAATCGTAGAATACGAATTTATATGTTCCAGAATTTTAATCTTTCGACGTCTTTGGAGAGTGCATACGCGACTATTTAAAATTAAAAAAATATATAATATAAATTAATTGTAAAATGTGATTTTTGCCATCATAAATGAATACCTATTAATCGAGATAATAAGTTATTTTAATTTAAGTTTTTAAATTAAAAAAGCAAAGGGATGCATGAACATGTACATGCACCCAGGTTGCCTTAAATCAGACCCTTGCAAAATTACATTCTAATCGTATAATACCAATATTACAATCTATTCTGATTTTTTAAACTAATTAAACCGGTTCAAAATGAACGAGCCGAATCAGTCTGATCACTGGCTCAGTTTTGAAAACATAAATTAATTGCAATTACTGTGCTTTTAATTTTAAGTAGCCTTAGCCTGAATCGTTGCTGTCTTTGGAATTAAAATAATGAATTTAATGTCAAATATTACATGAATAAAATTTGAGGTAATTTTGACTCTCAATGATTGTTATCTAATATATAATATTTAAATAAATAAATACTACCAAATTTATTAAATTTTGCATAATGCGCACCTTGAACCGAGGCCCCAAGAGCCTTTTATGCTATATGGTGCACTTTAATTTATGACTCGAGCAGGCCACATGTTGAATTGATCCCAAAACAAATCACGGATTCCATTTTCCTTTCCCAGTTGACAGACCCGTATGGATCCTGATTAATTTCCTAATAAATTGATGACTGCAAGCTAGCTCTGGCTAATGATAATTATTGACAGAACTTAGTTAATAGTTTTAAAAAAACGATTAAAAGGAATACGAAAAAATCCTCTCAAAATAGATAATTTGCGGACAAGTGCATTCCCATAACTGCTAATGCTCTAAAAAATCGGATCTACACAAGGGACAGATCTCCAGATGAAATTGATCTCTTCACCAGCTTAGCCCAAGATTCATTTGTCTCTGCGATGACTTTTAGTGCATAATCCTGCTCGAGTAGAGGGGTGAAAAATTTTCAGTAAACAAATAGGATAAGTTTTGACGAGAAGAATACAAACCCACAATTACTGTTGTTATTCTACACTTTGACGAGACAAGAGCTCGAAAGCATTCGGGTCATATGTAAGTCGTGAACATGTGTGAATCAGAGGACATGGTGAACGTTGGAAGCTGCAACAGAAGAGAAACTTATTACCTTGTTTGCTGCCTTGTTTCCCAGCCCGAATTTATTAGTAGGCTTTCCATCTGGTATCTTGTAGTCCCTAAACCAGTCCCGAATTGCAGTTAGAGTTCCCTGCACCAAAGTAAATCAAGGGTTAAGCTCATGGGTGGATAAGGACTGTGCAAAATACTGATTAAACTCATGAATATATATTAATTACTAGTTGTAGATTGCTCCCAAATACACGAAACAATGGCAGGATGCCCTCATGTTTAGATGACTGTACAGTTGTTCAGCTTTCTTTCTTATTCGTGTTTTTTGTTTCTAGTTTTGCTCCCATGTACATGATCCATGAAAAGAATAGAAATGGGCATTATTAAGCAAGTAACCGAATTAGCTTTTTTTTTTCCCCTTTACAGGGGGGAGGGATAAGCCATCCCTCCAATTTTTTCTTATATTTTGAACCAAGTTACTAGTAGAATAAAACGACAAGAGCATGGCATCTTAAATGCACCAATTCCTACCATGTGGCAGGAAACTTGTTTAAATACTGACAGAAAATATAAGTTGATATTAGAATGAAATATTTCTCTAATAAGCAGTATTAAAATGAAAAAATATGTCCACGAACCAGCAGTGAAGTCTTTTTATGCCTGATTTGGGTAAAGCTGTTCGGTTCTAATAACCTCCAAGGTTGCATACACAAGAGGATAAAAACAACAAGAATTCTTTAAGGTAATTTTGACCCTTTTAAAAGGCTTTTAGTTTAGTGCTATTGTTTCATACTGCTTATTCCAAGTCCATTGTGCTCTGCTTGCAACCTCCATAAAAGACAATTATAGACTTGGTTATATTTGAAGCACAAAATACCACCACCAAGTTTGCATTGCCATTACAAGTAAGAATAAAGCGATCAGACAGAAGGCCGTACCGGAAAATGTTTCTCAACATCATTGACATCATTAACAATTGATGCCCTTGGATCATCCAACGAAATTGCAACTATTTTCCAGTCAAGCTCTCCCTCATCAATCATAGCCAATGCTGCAAGGGGCTTCACCTTGAGAATTTGGCCAATCTTTCCCCGACTTTCACCAATTTCAACAACATCAACTACAAAAATTAGAATGAAAAAAAAACAGAAAGCTGTGATGAACCCATTGCTTGTAGGAAAATATTAAATGACAAAGCACAATGTCGGAAACCAAAATGACAAAGCAAAGGAGGTGCTGACACACCAGGATCATTATCTCCGAGTGCTCCCTCGACTTCTGTGTTTGCATGAGATGGATCTTCCCATGTTTGTGGAAGCAACCCGTAATTCCAGTTTATGTCATAACTGAGATAGTAGCAGTATGAGTAAGTCACGTCCAAGGGAGAAAACATTAAAAATTAGCAATATTTTATGGGATGAGATATGGAGATGCCTAATGAAGTAGATAAATGTCAAATTATAATCTGTGATCTTGGCACTCATCTTAACAGTTTTGATATTCAAAATGGCACCCAAGTCAGTTTCAAACAGCACCTAAATAAGTAACGATGAGCATATAAATTGAAGGATTCATTCATTAAGAATAAAAAGAGAGCTGAAGGCCTCATCATGCAAACAGCCTCTCCAAAAGCAAAAAGGCCGGTAAGAAGAGGATCCAGATGTCAAATTGTTATGGTTTGATTCTTCCAATCTCTATCATGTTACAGTTCTCCTAGACAAGGAGGTAGAATGCTAGTACAAGTAACTCAAGCACGTGAGGGGGGAAACTTACGGATAAAATCGCAGTTTTCCCTTCTTTGTGTCCTGTTTTATAGGGGTATATGGCTCTTCAGTAGCAACCTCCATCTTTGCACTACTATTCTTGGGTATTTCAACAATAAAGTTGAAAACCCCATCTCCAAGACTCAAGGGAATGTCATGCCAAGGTGAAACCTGCATATTTGAAAAGATAAGAAATACACAAAACCAGGATTTAAAAATGTAGCAGGCCTGTTGCTTGTGCATAGATTCGTGTTTCTTTGTCATTTCTCTTATTATTATTATTATTACTATTTTCCTTTTTGGTTCATGATTTATTTTCCTCTTCCCAAATGATCAAGACTGTGGAAAAGCTCAAAGAAAAATGAACAACAGCAGAACTTCAGTAATCTATTCCAGCATGATGGTTAATATGGATGCTCAAAAGCAATGGCAAGGTTACAAATCGTCCAATACAATTTTTTTTTCCAGATAAATCATATCAGTTTTTGAGATGCAAGGATCGAACGATTCCAGAATCCAACATATTAAAGAGGGAACCAGAAAAAAAAAGATACCTTTTTACCAGAGCCATCGAGGAAGAAGACCCGGTAATCGAGAGTTTGAGGTTGGCCCTCTTCTTTGGTGTGGACAGAGTCAGGCCTGTAGAGGGATGTGCAGGTGAAGAGGAATCTGCGTCTAGGCTTGGACGTTGAGGAAGTGGATCTTGAGAGGATGAAAGCCTTGTGCTTGAGGCTGAGGGAGGCGGCGAAGCAAGAGGAGGCATTTCCATGGAGGGCGGTGCTTCCATGGAAGGTCTGAAGGCTGAGTGCTCTGGCGGCGGCGGCGGCGGCGGCGGCTGACATTGCGATCCTACACCGCTGCTACTCTCTCTCCCCAGCCAATCGTGATTCCGAAGAAGTGGCTGCTGCTGCTGCTGCACATCCGCCCCCCCATACGCTGATAGATACATCGTACAAATGATATGGTACAACCGCGAGCACCGCACCTTATGCGTTCGCATCTTCGACCTCAACTCAACATCTCATATATGTCATTAAGTGTTAATCAATCTCTTAATTATTAGGTGTAAAATTTAATCTTAAATAAATTCCTGACAGTTCTTTTTTACTTAGTTTCTTCTTCTTCGAACTTAGTTTCTTCTTTTTCTTCTTCTTCTTATTATTATGTATATTTATTTAGTTTCTTCTTCTTCTTATGCATATTTATTATCTCGATTTATTTTTAATATAGTTTTTCTTTGTTTATTTTCCATTCTTTTCAAATCAAACCGATTCGATTTATGAGTCAAAGCGATCAGGACACGCATTAATATTGAGTACAATCGCATAACGATCGAGCGAAAATTATTCAGAGAAATGGTTGATGCACCCTAAATAATATTTTTAAAAAAAATTTTATTTTTAAATCACTACAAGAAAAGAAAACGAACTTTTGGTAATGTCAAAAAATTTCAGTATAGGGATCAATTTATATTATGGTGACACTAAAGCTAAGTAACTATAAGTGAATCATAGAAGACTTCAGGGACAAACCAATACTTTTAATAACAAGTTTTGTTACGAAGAGGGTTTTTTTTTTTTTTTTTTAATATTCCTTGTATTATTGTCCCTGGAAGCTATTTTTTAATGAGAATAATTGTTCATGTTGTTAAATACTATTTTTTGTGACAAAAAGTGCTAAATGTCGCTTAAAATTTGTTTCCTGGTAGTGTTGATTTAGTTTCTGAATCTAATTGGGTGAGATGAGATTAAACCCCAATACAATTTCCAGAGTAAATGGGTTCGTTGGGTTCGTTGGGTTCTACCAGACCCATTGCATCGTAGCGAGCTGCTGGAGAGAATTGTCGAAAGGAAGCCCTAAAAAAATCAGGGTCAGTGATTAGGCCCATAAAGCCCCGATAAGATGGACGGGTCCAACTTCCAAGGTCGTTCTTCAACTGTCAGAAGGAAATACTGAGCACCGACTTAAAAAATGGGATGGATACTTTCAACAGGCCTCCAAAACAGTCGCGAAATCAATGATTTGGAAATGCTTCTTTGTTACTTCTTATTGACTTCAAGGTGTGAATTTCCTTCCTCGCAAGTGGTTCTACAGGCAACCAAAGAATTCATTGCTTTTGATAGAAGTCAGGTTTTCGTCCTATATATCCGGCTGCTAATAATGGTAGCTAAAAATCAGAAAAAATGGTCGCTAAAAATCAATCTTCATACTGTGATATAAGTGAAGCCTACGCGTGCGCGTATTTAAAAATATACGCTATTAGCATTGCGACCTTAACTTATATTGTGGTTATATAAATTAATCGGATGAAGATTTTTAGTTCGGATAGCACTAAAGATAAAAATTAAATGTAAGTAATCATAATCACGAATTAGGAATTATTGCCACATTTGTACTATTCACCAATGAAATACTTGTTTAAAAAGCTCGTGAGGTCATAAAATCATTTGGACAACCGTATTTCTGAACCCACGAGCACGGCATGGTGAGGGGATAAAAAGAGAGAAAATTAATTATCATTATACACGTCCCAGCTTAACGTAATGCGGATTCAGTTCGACAGACTTGCAAAAAAAAGAGAGGGAGAAAGAAAAAAAAAAAAAGCAGACTTCCCAATTTCCCAATGATAGCATGGTTGGCTGGCTGCGACCAAATCATTGCCATTGCTTCCTTTTTACTACGTGATCATCTTCCAACCCCATGTCGTGCATGGTCAAATATCTCAATGATGGTCCACACTGGCATCTCTGTTCTTCCTGAGATTGCTCCTTAATTATTGGATAGTGATTTTTACCTGTGGTCGGCTTTAATTACCTCCGTCCTTTTTTTTTTCCAAATTAATATGGCAGTCTATGGTTAAATTTTTATGAGACCGGAACCTAGCCTAATCGGCTAAATATCAAATTTTAAAATAGGTTTAATTAGTTAATAGAATGCTAACCTTCTCAATATAAATAAAAAATAAAAAATATTAACCAAGTATGAATTGGATTTTGGTAACACTCATAGTGTGCATGGGAGATAGGTGGCCCATCCAGCTATGCGCTGGCCTTTTGCAGGCCACCAAGAAAAGAATGTATAGTCGCGTAGCGTGCCGAGTTCTGTCAATGCCATATATATGCTATGGCTGTGTTTTAATTAAATATGGGCGTCTCGAGAAACAGACGTGAATATAAGCGCACGTCATTAATATAGTGAAATTTTCTAAGAGGAGCAGGTTAGACATGCATTTAATTGAATGAACTAATTAGATTCAATGTTGTCAGAACCGAACCGGTGATTGAACCGGTAAAGGTACTGGTCTGGTTCGAACCGGTCCGACCGGTTAATCAAACCGGTTCGAACCGGTGACATCAACCTGACATATTTATGATGTCATAATTATTAAAATTTTTAAATTTTAAATAAATATATTGAAAAAATTATATTTTTATAAATCTTAAATATATATGTTAAATTTAAGGACCACAATATAAGTACAAAACATTCAGGAAAAAATTAATAGCAAGTTTTAAAAAATCTTTGAGCATGAATTTTTAAAAAATTAACTACATTAACTGAGAGTGCATAAATCATATAGTTAATTGAAATAGTGGCTGCATATTTAATTATTTACGCAAGATGCGGTATCATTTAATTTAGTATAATATTTTATTAGTTATATTATAATTTTTTTTGCTATACAATTAATTATAAGAGTAATATTAATTACATGAGTTGCACGCACGAAATTAGGCAAAAAAATCATGTATTAATTACATGAGTTGCACACACAAAATTAAATACGCACAAAATTAGGCAAAAAAAAATTATGTATTAATGAGGGGCAAAGCCGTTATTTGGAGAGGAATGAGGGGCAGTCGACCGAAGGTTCACGCATCCGGAGACGCTGCGTCCGCCAAGATAAACATACAAACGCGGTAAAAGCGGTGCAGAGGGCGGAAGAGAGAGAGAAGGCGTCTGCAGCGCACACGTGGCAAATATCCGTGCGGCTGAGATGAGATTCACCCCGATCCAAAATGGAAGATGCTTGGAATATGCTCCCCAAATTTCTAAACATTTTCAAAGTCAGTTCCTTATTATATAATCCCCTCTCCCAATCCACTCTTCCACCTTCGTTGCCTCGTTCTTCTATTTCCTTTTTTCTGTATATAAAAAGGGAAGCTTTCCCGCTACTCTCAATCCAATCCAACCCACGATCATGACTACGCTTCCCACTGTATCTCCCCACACTGACCAAGAACTGCTCCTGGACACGAGCTTTCGACGGGATTTTTTCATTCGTTTTTTTTAGCCCGTCCGATCGGTCGAACCAGGTTGAACCGGATATTCCGGTTCGACCGCCGGTTCGCCGGTTCAAACGGTTTTCCACCTTCAAACCGGACCGCATCGAACCGAACCGGAACCAGGACCGGTTCCCGGTCGGACTGGCCGGTCCGGTCCGGTTCTGACAACACTGATTAGATTAAGCTCCATTGGCCCATATTGTGATCGAGCTGTTGAACAAGCATGGATGGACTACGACCTGCCGCCCACCCTCTCCAGAGTCCAGCCACTAGTTGCATGATTGGTCGCGCGTTGCCTATTCGTATGGTTGGTCTCATCTGTTATGACTACCTTTCTAGACTAGCCAGCTAACCACTGGGATTTGGCCTACTACTAAGAACAGCAAAGCTGTTTGTTAAGAGCCTGTTAGGTAACATATTTTTTTTTTTAAAAAAAAATCACTTTTCATATACACTTTTTATCTTGCGATGTAACGTGATATTTTAATTCTTTAATTATTTTATTTGTTATTAATATCTATTAATTTTGATTTGTGTTCATGTCTTTCAATTTAATCATCCTGTGTATTTTATTTTTATATTTTACTTTCATCATTAATTTGTGATGTTATACCATCTTCTACCTTTTATTTTTTTACATGTATGTTTGGGAATGGTAAAACTCTTTAACAAAAAAATTTTGATGTAAAAGTTGTTAAATTAATTGAAAATAACATGATATAATAGAGATAATGATGGGTGCAAAGAAAATAAAGTTAAATAGATAGATTAGTTATATATGTAGACATGTGAAAATAATTAAAAAAATGGTAGTTTATATGGAAAAATGTGAAGAAATAATTTAAAAATACGATAGTTATGGAAAACGAAAAAAATTTTATTGAAAAAATTTATACACAACCAAACGTACCCATTCACTTTAGGAGCTGTTTGCTAAATTAAGAGTGGAATGTAAAAAGGAATAAACAAAATCATTAATTACACAATTAATTCATTTTTCTATTTTAATTATTTTCTATATATTTTCATATAATCACTATGTATATTCGTTCTTTATTCCCTGACCATTCTAGTGAAGAAAGCTTACTGTACATTTATATAATATAATATATATATATATATAGACACACACACTAGAATACTTCAGTGAATCACACACTCTTCCCACTTCCCAGGCGTAACCTTGAAAGTAGTAAAATATTTGGGTTTTCGCTGATCACGTACGAGACTACGAGTGCGAAGTAGTGGTTTAGAAAATGCACTGGCGCCGTTGTATGTTGTGCAGCCATGTTTCCTTCCATTGCTGTTATATATATTTCTTTTTGTGCGATTCTTTGACGTAAGCAGCTGCTTTTCCATTTCTTATACTTCACGTCCCACTCATGTGATATTTTTTAAACATACAATCCGAAGGAGAGATCCGAATGAGAGAGTAGGTGGGCATCTATTCCGTCCACGAACTAACCACCCCACAAAATTTTAACCAACATGTCAATTAGATATTTTCACCGATTACATATTTGGAAAGATCTTTTCCCCATTTTCATGCATAACATGTATACATTTATCTTCGATGTGATTATATGATATTACATCCATGTGAGGTCTCAATCCAAATAATTTTGCTGCCGGGTATGGATTAATTAATTAAACGAATGCCTTTAAAATATAAACGATCTCTTGATTAGATCTAATCGCCCGTCCGACCTGATCTAAATGCCCATTAATTAAAGGACAGGCAGGACCTGATGAATCAAGCATTCAAGCATCGATCTGACAGATATCTTCAGTACTGACACTGCAAGATCATTCGAATATAAATGCAATTTGTCTTCATCATAGCATAGTGGAGAGGGCTTAAAGATGGGGGTGGTGACGGTGGTATTCAGGGCTAATAAATTATTTAGGAGACAAGCCGCGAGAGACAAGAAAACGCAATTACATGGGTGTTGTCCCCATTCCAAATAATAAACAATTTATTCAGGTTACTGAAGAGAAACTTCGCAGTGTTCCCTAGCTTCAGGCTGCTATGATTGCCATGCATGCATGCATGAAAAGAGACACGTACGTAATTGCTAGTAATTGCATGTGCCGTATATAAATAGCAGGCCTTAGTACGGGTTTGATCACGTGCAATTATACCAACCGTTTGCACTACGACGTATTTCACCATGCGCAGCCGCCGATATGGTTGCCCGTGGACAAAATTTTGGCTGCATTAGGTGTATTTTGTTTTAATTTGTGCATTTGGAGTATTTTTTTAAAATTTGGCTGCATTTGGTGTATTTTCTTAAAATTGGTGCATTTGGTATACTCTTTTGTAGTATAGTCTTGTGACGCTATTTTTTTTTTTTTTTTTTTTATGAAAGATAGGCTTGACCCGCCTATTTCTTGGCCCATGTCCCCTTTCTTCGCCTTAGAGGGAGCTAAGCTCATCAGGATTTTATTAACAAAAATAAAGTCTTTACCTAATGAGAAGCAGATTGGGATAATGCATGCCCTGCCCCCAAGTAACAGTGTGTAATTTATGTAATTCTATGTTAGCTACCATCTCAGGGAACTTTTGGTATGTTGAAATTTTATAGGATTGTGAAATAAGGTGGGAAGTGAAAAAGAAAATATTTTGAAAAATATATGATTAATATAAAATAATATGAGTAAAGTTGAAATAAGTAAGATAGTTGGTAAGAAAATTAATTAAAATATAGAGATAAAATTGAAAAAATAGGATTGTTGAGTGGATTAATTATTGATTTTAGAAACCATGCTCCCGTGTTAACCCCTCTTACCCCACGCATTTCCTGAACATCCCCTTAGTCTTCTTACCTGGAAATACACAACAGCTGCTGGTGTATAAGCATGGGAACCAGAGACTGTTGCATTGGGAGTGTGTACACTATTAATCTGCTTCCCGCAGAGTGGTACAAAAATACAGTTGTGTAACACTGTATTATCTGGGCACATGTGCGCAGCATCACAAAGTTTTGCCGCTAAAGCAGCCTAGTAGCTGTTGTTATGTCTTTCATTAATTCTACAAATAATTAATTTATGATGACATGATGGAGGAAGCTAAATTAATAATGTGCTAATAAATTATGATCTAAGCAAGAAATAAACGGACGACATGCCAATAAAAGCAACTAAATAGAGAACCTGAAATTGTAGTCGCTATTAATCTTTAAGGTGAATTAGAAATTTGCGTCAGGGATGGATTAGAACTCTACTTTTATATTGACTCTGGAAAAACATTGTAGTTACAGAGATCTTGGGTTCTACTTAATTATGATTAAGAAAGACAAACTCTCGACATCTAGACCAGTTGATCATGGATTGTAAACGATTGTCCTTTTGCAGCTACAAGAAATCCATAGGAATGTTTTGAATCCGACGGGATGAAGAAAATTTTTTCACGTAGGACAAACAAAACACAATAAAAGCATATATTTGTTGCAGCTCTTATGTTAGTTAATTTTTGTTTATTTTGATCATTAGTTGTCTTTTTGATTGTCTATATCTGTTTCTAATTAACCATTATTATAATTTGCCAATAAATAGTCTTTTTCACTCAACCAACAAATGAAATTAAATATCCAGATGTTTCAGTTTTTCGCTAACGTATATGACTATATATAACTCACTCCGTTGAGTGAAGGAAAATGACAAATTGTAAAACACGGTGTCATTGAATGGATATAGATAAAAATCATAAAATACATGTTTTCTTAAAAATGGATAATATTTAAAAGTAATAATTAGAATTTATATATTTTTCTTTTCCTCCCCCATGCAGGCGAACCATTGACCTAATGACCTAGGTTGCATTGCTTGCCACGAGTCATGGCATGGGAGCCAATAGTGATCCGACCGAGGTGGGGGCTTTCTAACTACACAAAAAGACTGATGTTAGGAGAAGGGAAGGTCTGCTCACGAATTTCCCGGAAATAAGTGATCTGCGAGCATATTGACATATACAAACCACGAAACGCGGATGAACTAGTAACAATTTTTTATTGATGAATGGCTGCATGATGGGGTCGCAACAGAGATGAAAAGGTGAGAAAAATGAGAAATCTTCATTGAGGTGGGTCCTACGAGGGATGGTAGGTGTCATTGACGTTTTGTTTGTTTTAGCAAGAGTTGCAGTTCAGGAGAGTAGAAATGTGCGGGGCACGTGAAACATTTGTTGGTGGCTTGGTATGTCCATGGTTCGGGGCCAAGCACGGTTATTCGATTCAAGTATCTTTTTCCCCACTTATATTGCTAGGGAGAAAATTTTGAGAGGGTACATGGGATAGAGATGAGACGAGCATAAAGGATAGTTTTTTCCTAGTGAATTGGGATCGAGAAAATTATATTGATAATAAAAAATGGTATGAAAAATGTGAAATATAAGTGGTTATATAGAGAGCTGACCAGACCCCATGCGTCCAGCCGCACAACCAGTTTTTTATTTTTTATTTTTTTATAAACATGTAGAATTATGTATATTTAACTTATAAATTAAGTTTTACTATTTTTTGAAACTTTTAAGTATCGTTTATTTTAAACATAGTTTCATTTTTTGTAATTTCTGGGGTAGAAAATTGTCATTGAGTTTAAAAATAAAAATACTTCAAAGTATCTAAAAAATAAAATTCGATTTATAAGTTAAATACACCTAATTCTTCATGTTTATAAAAATAAAATAAAAAAAATTGTTGAGGGAGTCCCATGGCCGGACGCATGGGGGGACTAAACTCACGGGGTCACCCCTCGGTTATATATTAGGAATATTAGATGTTGTCAGCAATGTTGAAGCGATGCACTTTAACCTCAATAAATGAATGCTTCCCCTCTCATCCAAAAAAATATTTTTAAATTATTTTGAAATTTTGTTTCAAATGAAAGACAGATATATACAAGTTAATCTCTTTTTTTGTTTATATGAATACGAAACCAACAAAGGCTCTAAATTGCCACGAGGGTCGTAACCTCGCGGTAAACTCATTGACCACACAAGGGTGTAGTCATGAGTTCATACATGCCTGTTGCATGTATAATGAGTGAAACTTTACCGTTTAATTTTCCTCCGGTGGAAGTTTTACAATTTCTCTCTATGTTAGAGGTTTATAATTGCTCCTTATAACAGGGTATAGAAAGAAAATTTTCTCCAAGATAGGAGGATAAGCATGTGTTTTATTTTAATATCTGAATGATATGACGTATATAAAAATATTTAAAAAATAAGATTTTTTAATTATCCATAAACATTACGCTTCTTAAAATGATTTTAATAAAGGCAAATGTGGTTGCGAACTGGGAGAAAAGGGTAGGAAGCTTCTACATCGCTTTCATTCCCTGCCCAAAAAAAAGCCTTGAAAAGCTTTACGACCGTGAATTTGACCTGTTGCAGACTCGCGGGAAATCTACTGACCACGGCGATGGGCAGCAGGGCCCACGCAGAAGCGGATAAAAATTCTGGCATCCGGATTCCAGACTTCGGAGAACACAGATGACCCTACGCCACTGACGCACTGGCATGGTCAAAAATAGAAGCGGGACTCCTTCGAGATCTTTGGAACGGGATGAGTAACTTGAATAACGACTGTGTGTTAGAATTTCAAAAATATATATATATATATATTTAAAAAGTAAAAAATATGAAAAACGAGAAATTAGTATATAAAATAAAAAAGTCGTAGTGGATTATAAATAAAAATAATTTTTTAAAAAATACAAAATGTATCCCATCACTAACTCATGTACTCATTCTCATGCTCGTCCACTCCCACGTCTGGTCGCATGTTTATTCATTTCCGCAAGAGTGGGAGTGGGCCCAGACGTTGGATGCAACGTCCATTCCCTGAGGCCGTTTTTTAACTGGTCGCATGCGAAACGCCAGTTGCCAGGTTGAGTGTTGAAAGCTTGGAAGGGACGCGTTTTCCGTTTCCACCTTCATCCTCGCCACTAACACCGGCACTGGACAAATAAAAAATAAAAAACAACGGCACCGGGAACGTTGCTGCCAACGCGACGAACTGGCATTTTTGTAGTCGCGCTCATCCAAAAATGACGGAGACCTCCCGCCACACGTGTGTCGGTGCAAGTTTGCAGAGCCTCCACAAAGCTTCCCCGGTCACCACACGTGACCAGCTCGGTTTTTGGATTCACGGATTTTAACGCCCCTGCTCACGCAGCGCATGCGTCTGTCGTTCCAAGCTCGCTGCCTTTCTCCGAGTGGTCCTCATCGCTCTCCCGGGTCGGTACGGTTAAGCCATGGGCAAGGTGGTTCACCCAGCTCTTAATCACTTTAGAGCTGAGATCTATGCCATCTATCAAGCTTAGTTTTCTATCGAATGGTAATAGTCATTTATAAGATTAATAGACCATCTAAATATATGATTTTGTTGATTTCATAAGATTATTGGTTTGGATTTTTCGTCTTCAGAATTATTGTCGAAGGTTTCTTTCAGTTCACTATTTCATACACTGTTTGCCAACCGTGGTGTGTGGGAAGCTATTTTTTTCTTACGTTTTCCAAAAAAATAATTTGCTATCTTAACCCTCTCATTATCATATTTTTCTATTTTTATCACTCCATTATATCTATTTTCTTACATAACTAGTTTATTTTTCTTGATTTACTCATAACATATTACATTACTCTCACGCATTTTAAAAATATTCGTCTCTTCGCTTACCACCACTCTCACCACCCACATCAACAAAAAAACATCTTAGGAATCATTTGAGAATATGAATTTTGATGAGATTTTGAGTAGGAGTGGGAATCGATGCGGGCCATACCGGGTCAAGGTTTGCCAAACCCTGACCTTACTTTTTAAAAATTGAGTTTGACTATTTTTTTATACCGGGTCGGGACAAGGTCGGTTTGACCCTCATTTTTTTAAAATAGGTTCTATGACAAACTTCGGATTTGTATCAGACCGGTTTCAAGATAGCGAGTTGGGTCAAAAATATGGGTCAAATAATATAGTTTTAAGAATTTATATACCCATCAAACATAAGTAAACATCTATACTAAATTTAAATATTATATGTTTCAATATTTAACTAATTATTAAAAAATATACATAATTAAAAAAACAAAATATTTGAAAATATAATATAAATTTATTAAAATAAGTTAATATACAGTTACACAGAAGGGTTATATATGTACAAATTCTTTTTATTGATTCTTATATTGTTTTGTGAATAAATTAATTCTTCTATTGTTAATAGAGTTGATTATAAAAATTTAAGAATTTTGAAAGAAAATAATAATAATATTTAAACATAAGATTATAATTTTAATAAATTAATATATGCGGGGCGGGTCAGACTTTTCGGGTCGGGATATGGTCGACCAACTTGACCTTCTTTTTGAATTCGGGTCAAAATTTTTAATTCATCCATATACCGAGTTAAAAATATATTGATTTTACCTAGTAAAAAACAAGTCGGGTCAAAGCTGGGTCGACCCGCCCCAATTCTCACCCCAAATTTTGAGATGGTGTGAAAAATGAGAAAAGACATTTTGAAAATTGTGTGAATCATGTAATACTACGTGATATTGGTAATTAAAAATAAATAGAATGGTTTAAAGAAAAATAATTGAAGTATAGATGATAAATTGAAGAAAATAAAATTGTTAGATCATTAGTGTATCAAATTATTTACAAAGAAAAGTGCACAGTAGGGGACGAAAGTTATTGGAAACCCGTGATGCACGTCACCAAACTTGAGATTGGTCTCAGTTGCGAAGTGCGAGCCACCTGGGCGTTGCTATTAATGTCGCCAACGGACATCTAGGACCAGCGTCTGCATTTGCCTCCGTCGCGACTGACATTCACTTTTTGTGTGAATCTGTATTCGACGGTTCGCTACTCTGCCTCGTAAAATATTAAATATTTCGCGGTGATTTTCATAGTTATTTAATGAGGGTCCATCAAGAGATTTCAGACTTTTCTACAAAACCCTCGCTTTGATGTTTTAATCTTGTTTACTGTGTTCGAAATTATTTGTTTGGTTGTAAATATACGCAATTCAAATTATGCTGAAAATTTTAGCAGGTTACACAATAAAAAATGGTTTTTACAAAGTAGTTCATACTTGAATTAGCACGTGTTTTGCAAAATAAATTTTCTAAAATTCAAACTTTTGCAACGTAAACCATTGATTTTCAAATAAACAAGAAGATAAAAGATTTGTAAGTATTTTACTTTACATGCTTTTGATTTTCAATTTTAAGTAGAAAATAAAAGACTTTTTAATTTTTTTATGCCAACTATACAGCTAATTTTGCAAATGTCTTTACTACCAAAGATTTTTCAACACGTGAACTCCACATCTACTTTCGGTTTCTCCTTTTTCAAGTCTCAAGTTGTGCGCAGCTTTACTTGAAATGTCTAACATTAGCATAGTATAACTATTTGATTTATATATTAATTTAAGTATTATATATTTAACATCAATATGAATAAATAATTTGACCAAGTATTATTATATTATAATATATTTGTAACCGAATTTATATTTTCTTCATTTACATATCATTATGCATGTTTTAAAGCTAGCACGGTTTAAAAAGAGTAGTAATTCTATTAGCTCCAACTAACCAAACCACTAGCCCAAGTAAGAAATTTATTTTATAAATTTTTGATTTTTTTTAATAAATTTATTAATTTGAGTGCATCTAATTTATAAATCAAATTTTATCATTTTTTAATATACGAATATTTTTATTTTTAAGCATAAAGGCATTTTAGTATGGTAAAAACAACGAAAACAACCATGTGTTTAAATGTCCAAAAATACACACATGTAAAATAGAAAAATTAGTTTATAGATTGAATATACATAAATTAACAATTTTTAATTTTTAGAAAATATTATAAAAGATTTTTTGCTTGAACTAAGTAGTAATTTACTCAACCCATGCTAATGGAATCATTACTCATTTAAAAAAAGTTAATGTTTGATGTAATTTTTTGTATTATATTACAATGTAAGTCACAATATCTAAATAACACCATGAAGTTTCTCTCGATAGGGATAAAGAGTATGTATTTTATACATTCACGACGCCAGTAGTAAATAATTTTGAAAAATTATATAGGCTTCACTTATGAAAATTTCAGAAGCAAAAATCTATCTACAATGTTTATTTAAGTTAGAATATATTTTGCTTGTTATATTTCTAATTGAAATAATAATATTGAGTTGGTATGTTCATTTTTCGTGCATTACCAGTTTAAATAAAGAAAGTATACTTAGTAGATAGTGAGACAAAAAGACGAAAAGTCAAAAATATTAAATAAATAATTATTTAATTATCATATTTTTTACTTTCTATATATTTTAATAATTTTTATTGACTTTTCCACCAGCAACCCCGTTATCATCGGGGAAGCTCACTCAACCCTCATCTACTATTTGTTACTAAATTGTTAAAATGTATTCTACGCTGATTTAATAATCACTGAATTATGTTTCAATGCATTCCAATACTTTGAAATTTCAATTAATTTAAGTGCAATTTTTTTTGTATTTTATTAATATTTATATAAAATTATTAATCTAAGTATATTTAACTTGCACATCAAGTTTTATTATTTTTTAAGATATATATTTATTTGTTAAAAACATAGATATTTTAGCCATTTAAAAGATGACCACACTCCCCTTTTTTAAAATAAAAATATTATACACCTATTAAAATAGTAAAATATGATATATATATATTAAATACATTTAAATTAATAGTCTTATATAAAATTTTTAAAATTTTTAAAAATGAATTTTGCACTATACGTATCAAAACTTCAAGATATTTGGATTTGTTAAAAGTTTACACACAATCGGTATTCTTATTTAATGAGTTCCAATTTAATGAATTGGATGCATTAAAATTTGAGTGCACCAGAGCGCAAAACTAATTTATTTTTATTTATTTTTATTTTTTATAAAACTGACAATCTACGAAAATTCAACTCATGTATTAAGTTTTATTATTTTGGAGATGCGTATGTAAATTTTTTAATTTTAGAAAATAGAACAATTTTTATCATTTTTAAATGACTAAAATATTCTTATTTTAAAAGTAAAAATACATCCATCTCAAAAAATTAATTTATAATTTAAACACACTAAAATTAACTATTTTATAACTTTTTAAAGATCAAAAATAGATTTTTTTGGGGTGCATTTGTTGGGACTTAGATGGGGAAAAATAATGTGTAAGATGCATATTTATTGTAAGAGATGATCCAATGTGTCTAATTGTGGGACCCTTTTTTATTTTTTTATTTTTTTATAAACACGTAGAGTTAAGCGTATTTAACTTAAAAAAACAAGTTTTACCATTTTCGAATGTTTTAAAGTAATTTTTAAATTTTAAACATGGTAGTATTTTTTGTAATTTTTGAATCAGAAAATTATCAAAATACCACTGTGTTTAAAAATAAAAATACTTAAATACATTAAAAATAATAAAACTTAGTTTTAGATTAAATATAACTAACTCTAAGTGTTTATAAAAAAATAAAAAAAATTTAATCGGACACATGCGGGCAGCCATGAATCCTCTCGCACCCGGTCGCCCCTCATACATCATTCGTCAGCGTGTCGGCCGTGAAACTGCGGCAAACAGTGCTTAATCTGTCGAGACGGACGCGACAGAAACTAGCGTCACGGAGAAAAACAAAAAAAGAAACACGTCTATCTGGGTGTTCCTCTTCCGAATCTCGATACAGAGACGGACGGTCGGATTTGCACAAAACGCGAAAGGCGCATAAAAGCCCCGCCCGGAAACTGCTCTTGTCCTGTTCCCTCCTCTCGTTTTCTTCTCCGCTGGTAGAAAATGCTGATTCCAGACAGACATCGTGCCCGAGAAAGAGCTTTCTCTTTCTCAGAGAGATTTTCCTCCTCCTCCTGGCTTTCGTTCATCATTTGTCCTGTCTTTTGGGAAGGATTCTGAATCGCCATTTCTTCCCTTTTCCTGTCCCGCTGGTCGAGCTGGAGCACCTGTATTCTCTTTTCTTTTCTGGCATTTGATGCGATGTTTTTCTGGGAAATGCGGGTGTGATCAGGTACAAACGGGTTGGGAGGTGGGTAAAGCTTCTTCCTTTGTGCAGTCCGGATGTTCGTGGCCGAAGGAGGAGGATTTCTCTCGGGGCTTTAGTCGACGCGAGGAGTCGAGGTTTGACTTTTAAGTTTTGCGGGTGAGATATGCAGCATTTGAAAATGGCGGGTTTCATCAGGAGGTTTTGATTCCTCGTTATTCCGTAGGGATGAGAAATTCGCCGGTCTGGTTGTCGTCGTTCATGGTTTTTGAGAACGGATGGATGGAATGTAGTTGGATTCTTGTGGCAGGTTTAGTTAGGGTTTAAGAATAGTGAAAAGGGGAATGAATTTGTCGAATCCGTAGGCGCAAGGTATGCCTTTTTATTGGGGAAGCGAAGAAAAGGTATGAACTTTCGGTTCAAAGATGTAGAAATGGGGTGGGATTTCCTTCATTGTTTTTTTAATTCGAGCTAACTAATGCTTACGACTTGGAACTGTAAGTAGTGGGAAATTTGACGAAATTAAGGGAAGAATTTTGATTTTTTATTTTTTTAAAGGCCTCTATTTTGGGCGAGGTTCGAATTATTCAAAAATGCCGAGCCTTAGAGTGCCAGCTTCAAAACAAACCACAACACTCACGGTGAGTCCTGTTATAATGCTTTGTTAACCTGGGAGGTCAGAGATGGGTTCATTTCAACCTGCGTTTTTCACTCCTTTCTGCTCTCTCTCTCTCTCTCTCTCTCTCACTGGAGACAGGTGGCTGTGAAATGTCGGCCACTGAATGAACTGGAACAACGCCGGAGTAGGAGCATTATTCAAGTAACTGATGATAAGGTACTGTTGGGATTTTACTTATTGGATTTTTTCTTGTTGGGAAATCTCTTTTAATATTTTGTTGTTTGAAATTGAATTTGTAGGGCATCAGCGTTTTGGACCCAGATAAAGAGAAAGATTACCTAGAGCGCATGCAAAATCGGACCAAAGCACGTAAATATAACTTTGACTATGCGTTTGGGCCCGAATGTACAAATACGGTATGTCGGTTCCGGGATTTAATTAAAGTTTCTAAGTTTGTTGCGTCGCTTGTTGAACTTCTGTTGGCGGTCCGCTTTTTGTCCCACATTCATCTCGGTCTATTTGAAGGAAAACTGTACCTGTTTCTGAGAGTTGCTCCCGGGAACCGGAGTTTCAGATGTTAGCTGCTGCAAAATACATTTCTATTCAGAAACTATTGAGGTGGGGTTTGGTCGATATGCTAAGTCTCAGAACCATTGGATTGGGTAGAATATGTTACCAATGTTTTTTCATAAGAGAAGGGATAAAACATTTAGATGAAAAGTTTTTGAATCAGAAGAAAATAATGTAAAATGATAGAGTTAATGATAAGGTGTAAAAAGAATAAAGTTATAATAAATAGACTAGTTTTGCCTTTGAAAAAAAGATAGATTAGTAGTATTGATAATTATGTAAAAATGATTGAAAAGTAGGACAGTTATATAAAAAGAGTGAAGAAATGAATAAAAAATAAGGTAGTCGAGTAAAAAGTTTTGGATTGAAAATTTTTTGTGGTATTCAAACATGCTCAAAATTTTTAAAAATAATAAACAATATTTTGAGCCTATTCCCTTCATATTGAAATAGTTTTTGAATTAAGTCTTGTCTGAGGAGTGGACTCCAAACACCATCGCCATCATCTATACTTCCACCCATCCTAGGTGCTGTTTGACGTAGATCATTGCGATAAGGGAACTGATATATCATATGCTGTTAGAGAATAGGATTTTAGGTATGCTCTACCTCGTTCCATATACCACTCTGATTCTTCTATGCATCGGTAAAGAAAAGCAAAAGTTTTGCAGAACTCTTTGAATAGCAAGAATGTGATAATTTTAGTGTGTATGTTTTATACAGAACTCTGATAACTATAATGAGAGAGGTATATCTGCCTTCTTCAATGCACCACTCTGATTCTTTGAGGCATCAGTAAAGAAAAGCAGAAGTTTTGCAGAATTCACTGCATAGCAAGAATGTAATAATTGTAGTCTGTATGGTTTACACAGAAACCCAGATAAGAGGGAGGGAGGGAGGGAGGGAGGGAGGGAGGGAGGGAAAACAGAGGAACTGTAATAGTTTCTTTTGATTCCTACATGTCATCTCATGGATGACTTATTGACTCCTGCCAATTAAAGTTATTATTTATTGCATTTTCTATTACTTGCAAACACTTCAAGTCATTTGAAGTGCTGAATTTCTGAATCAGTCTTTCAGAATATATTTTGGTTTTCATCAAGTCAGTTGAAATTCTGAATTCCCGTCAGTCTTTTGGATTATATTTTGGTTTATATCCACCTATCAAAATTGTTTTCTATTGCAAAAGGTACCTAGTGACCCTATGCACTTTGCATCGGTCTATAAACAAAATACGAGGTATTGCAGCCAATAAAAGTTCCGTTGAAAATTACATGAAAGGAAGTTCAAATGAATTTTGATCGACTTTTGATCTGCTTCTTCTACTAATATTATTCTAGAAGCTTTAGCCTTGTACAGCTGTAGTTTGTTGAGGGGTATTTCTAAAAAATGCATGCTTTTGCTTTGTCCCACATAATAAGGCTTCATATGAACTTCTCCAGGATGTTTATAGGAAGAGTATTTCTGGTACAATTGCTGGAGTTGTCCAAGGGCTCAATGCTACTGTATTTGCATATGGTTCTACTGGAAGGTATTAACTAAATTTGTCTCCATTTTATGCAATTCTTTGTCACGCAAAGTCAAAATTGATTGTTTCTAATTTATCACTGCGAAATTCGTTTTTACTTTTGCAAATTGCTGAATTCATTGCACAATTTTCTGATACCAACGATCTTGAGGTTAATATGGGTATTTTGCAGTAGCTATTAGCATGTATGGCAACCATAGTCAGATCAAAGGTAGATTTCATAATGGTTGCTTAATGCTTCCAGATTGCCACTGCTTAACCAGAAAGTTTTTACGTGTGGCTCCAGGCATCTTTCTTTCACTTCTGTGCCACACATTGTGGCCTCTGTATTCCGTGTGTCAAAAATGTGGAAACTTGTGAACTACAGACCGGCGTATGATATGGGGACGTTTAGTAATGAGTAAAATTGTGGGATTGTGGGAAATGGTGGGAAATGAAAAAAAGAATATTTTGAGAAATGTGTGATTGATAAGAAATGATAGATGTATAGTTGGAATAAATAGGTTTGTTGTATGTAGTTGGTAGGGAAAATGATTGGAATATAGGGGTAAAAGTGGAAAAAATAGTGTGATTGATAGAGTAATGATTGGTATTGGGAAACCAAATACCATTGAAAAACCATGTTTTCCACACTAAGACGTTACCAAACGTCCCCTATGTCTGTATGGACATTTGAAATTCATGTTCAAGCATTCTTTACAAAATAGCATGTCACTGAACTTCCTGTTTTAGCCTACCTGTGCAGGTTCATCATGTTTGACTGTTTGAGCCTGGCCAGGGCCTGGGATGGGCCAGTGCCATCACTGGGGACTTGGGTAATAGCCTAATAAATGTTGGTTGGTGTTAGCCCTGGCTTTTCTCCGGATACGCATATGACCATGCCTATTCAATGTTCATTTTCACACTTATGCTATCTTTATAAGCACCTCTTTATGTGCACAGCTGTGTAATACGTGATATGCACTTTACTTTTTATCTGAGATTTTGATGATTATCTTGACCATATTAACTAGTTTGACATTAATAAGTCTATGTGAGATCTAACCTCTCTTTATCTCTCCTTGCAAGTGGTAAAACATATACGATGGTTGGAACCCAGGATGATCCTGGATTGATGGTTCTCAGCTTTCGCACAATTTTTGACCTTCTAAAAAGGGATAGCAGTTCAGATGACATTGAAGTCAGTTGTTCATACCTTGAAGTTTACAATGAAGTAGGATGTGCAGCTTGATTCTAACATTTTGAATTGTAGGTTTTTAGGCTAAAGAGTAACATGGTTTTGTTTATTTATATTTTCATTGAAGCACAGGTCATATATGATTTGCTAGAGAAATCATCAGGGCATTTGGAGCTCAGGGAGGATCCTGGGCATGGCATAACTGTAGCTGGCCTCAGAAGCATCAAGGTTCTTCGTTGCCACCTTTGAGAATGAATCTTCTTCTTCTTGTTTTTTTTTTTTTTTTTGGTTGTTTTCTAATTTTGTACAATTGAATGAAGGATTTATCAAAAGAAAAGTTGTAAAAAACTTTGATGTGAAGTGGTTCATTCTACTTCATGTGGATGTGTTTGCTTACAATCCTCCACACAAGTCATTACAAATATGACAATTTCAGTTTTAGTAACTTTTAGGTTTGTTGTGATGTACTGGCTCTCTGCTTGTTTGCTTTTCAATGGATTTTTTTTTCCTGATTTTACTTCTTTTCATGTTGCACAATTCGCTACTGTTTTGTGGTGAACGGATGTTTATCCTATCAAAATCAAAACAATGTTCAATTTCAATATAAAAAAAATATATGCTGTCACTTGCTGTTTTTAGGTCCACTCAGCTGATAGGATTCTTGAACTCCTCAATTTGGGAAATAGCAGGAGAAAAACCGAAAGCACAGAAGCAAATGCAACATCTTCACGGTAATTAGGAACTGTCCTCCTCCTATAACTGATCCACGAAACTCCATTCTACCAGTTCCTTCTCTTTTTTTACATCCATAGATAGCTTATTATCTAAAAGGCCAAGGTTTCTTATGTTCTCTTTGAAACTTTTTATTTTGAGAATTCGATGGGCAGACAATAATGAATAGTTCTATGTTGTTGGGGTGGCTTGACAGATCACATGCTGTTCTAGAGATCACTGTAAAAAGGCGGAAGAGAAACCAGTATCGTGGTCAAGTTCTCTGTGGAAAACTTGCACTAGTAGATCTTGCTGGCAGGTGAACACACTCTTTACTTATTTTTTGACATGAATCATTCTTCCCAACTTTTCTAGCCGACAACATGAATAAGACATTTAATGTGCAGTGAAAGAGCTTCTGAAACAAACATTGGAGGTCAGAAACTTAGGGATGGAGCTAATATTAATCGCTCTCTTCTAGCTTTGGCTAACTGCATTAATGCTCTGGGAAAACAACAGAAGAAGGGCCTTGCATATGTTCCTTACCGTAATAGGTATTTGTTGGTTTAGTATTCATATCAGTGTTTGTTGGTGGATGATAGCTGATAACATGTTCTTTCCAGCAAGCTGACACGGATTCTGAAGGATGGGTTGAGTGGTAATTCTCGAACCATCATGGTAGCCACAATATCACCTGCAGACATTCAGTATCACCATACTCTTAATACCTTGAAATATGCCGATCGAGCAAAAGAGATCAAGACACACATTCAGGTGAGGATGGGAAATTAAATGAGAATTGCTCTCTTCTGTTTACGGGTATCTGGATGTTTTGGTGAGTGGTACATAGCGGCTTTTAGAAAGCTGAATAGCACCAAAAATGTGAACACTGGCTTCTGGTGGTCTTCATGCTGGGAGCAAGTAGGCAGCATCATGCCTTTCTCTGGACAGTCATGCATCTCGCAAAATTAGTAGAATAAAATTTCCATGGACAATTATGCATCATCTTTTGTCACAACCCCCCCCCCCCCCCCCCCCCCCCTCTTTGTTTTCATGAATCCAATTTACTCGTGGTAAGGCCATGCACCCCCTGTGGATTTTGCAGCTCCATTTTTGATGATGCTATCTCTGGGAAATGTCTTTAAGTCAGACCTGGAAGCTGTGGATCGTACCAATCTTTGTCTAGTGACCCCATCAATTGAGTCTCTCAGTTTGTTGCATTAGCTTCTGATAGATTTATTTACTCAACCTGTGTAGCATGTTGCATTTGTTTTTTGTCAGAACAATTGATAGCAAATATAAAGATTGCCCAAGTCACTAATAATATTCTGTTATTTACAGAAAAATATTGGGACTGTTGATACCCATGTTTCAGACTATCAAAGAATGATTGATGGTCTTCAGGTCAGTGTTTCTTCACTATTTGTCCATAAGAGTTTCTTATGTGCTCAATTGCAAAGGGCTAATGGTGCAGATTGAAGTTTGCCGACTGAGGAAAGAACTTGCAGAAAAGGAATTGCTACTTAATGTGAAGCCAGCTGAAAAAGCAGCTGATGATGAGCTGTCCTGGTTGAATGTTTTGAGCCATGAAACCAATGAAAACGTGCAGGAACGCATAAACCTACAGAAGGCTTTATTTGAGCTTGAAGAAACTAATCTTCGTAACCGGATGGAACTCCAACATCTGGATGATGCCATTGCAAAGCAACAGGTTTGTTTCCAATTTTTCCCACCAGCTGTGAGTGAGTGTATTTCCAATTTCTTCTGCCAGCTCTCTCTCTCTCTCTCTCTCTGTGTATTTTGTTTCCTTTTCCAGCAGCTGTGCGTGTATTTCCACTTTTTTCCCACCAGCTGTGTTTGGGCGTGTGACCATCTTTTAGCTAAAAACTTTTCAATCTAAAACTTTTTACTCTCCCCAACTACTATAATTTTTAATTATTTTTTTACTTCTTCCTATACAACTACTCTACTTTTCAATCATTTCTATACAACTACCTATGCATCTAACATATGAAAAACTTTTAGATCAAAAGTTCTATTGCTTCCCTAAACACGCTAATTAAAAAAAAAATTAGGAGGTATGGATCTTCAATTACATTAGTGTGGATGAGATTTGTAAGTTATCTGTTCATCCTCAAGTAATTTTAGTTCTGTTGTTCACCTATTGGAGTAGGATGCTATAATCTGTTGTCTTTAGGACGCTCAGTAAATAAGTTGTTCTAAGTATTACAAGTTGGTTATGATTTCAGTGAAACAGCCATGGTGGGCCTCAAACAAAAAGTTTCCACAAAGATTTTAGTGGAAAGGTTCTACTAGGTCATTAATCACACACACATTTTGTTATATTATTATATTTTTGCAGACAACTGCGGCTAATGCCATTCACTGTTGGCATACCTTATCCCAGGGTTTTTTTAATTCTCTTTTTACTATCAGCTACCGTCTGCAGTTGCAACTGAGGATGGTCAGGCAAGCAACTTGCTTCTGGAGTATTTGGTAGTGTTGGAGGCTGTGGTTTGGATGTTTGAAACTTCAAATTGAGGACTGGGCTTGCAGCCTGGCATCTTTAGTTATTTATTTATATATAGCTATATTAGAAATTGCACCTTAAGATTCCTGCACCATCACTTAGTTAACTTACTGAATTTTACCAGTGCTAGAAATGCTTAATTTTTTTTAATTATAAAAAGGGTTACGGTCAACTTCAAAAAGTTCCAGACAGAAGTAACACACATATCAGGCTTTACTCACTTTTTCATTGAATTCTTTCTAAATTTTTTAACCAATATTTATGAATTTCCATCATTAACGACTGAACTGATGAATTGTTTGTCCATAGGCCATCGAAAAGGATGGACAGGTGGTCCAGGCTTTAAGAATGAGGAGGCAGGTTATTCTCGATAATATTCGTGACAATGATGAGGCTGAGGCCAATTACCGGAAGGTTGTTTTTGTTAGTTTTTCTTGTTCTTCTCCAGGCATTTGCTGCCACTTGGCAATCAATTTATTCTAATATTTCTTATAGGATATTGAAGTGAATGAAAAGCAGCGTTGTCAGCTGCAGAATATGATCGATGAAGCCATTGGCAACAATGGTAACAGGACGTACTTGCGTATTCTCAGTCAATACAGGCTCCTCGTAAGTGGAATTTGAAGATGCTTCTTTTGTCCGTGTGATAGCTGTCTCATTCATTCTCCGGCATGCATTTCAAGATGATAATAAATGTTGATCTTAACAAATGTAGGGAATGACTAATATTGAACTTCAGTTTGAAATGGCGATGCGCGATCAAGTCATAAACAATCAAAGAGAAGCCCAACAGAGTCTGTGGAACTTGATCATGGGGTTGGGACTTGATGAGAAACAGATAATGGATCTGGCAGATAAACAACGAATAGCAATTGAAGACTGGACAGTGCCTAGCAGTGTTGCTCTCAGTTTAAAGCAATCACCTGCTCAGACAACAGACAGGGCACCAATCTCGTCTTGCTCAGGCATCAATAGCCCCTATGCTTCAACAGCTTGCATTGTCCAGCATCACCAGGATTTCAGTTCCATGGCTTGTTTCAATGGCCAATGGGATGGTCACAGTGTATGCCGACAGGGGCACCATGGCTCCTACTACTTGATGTGCCATGATCACTCTCCATCAGCCTATTGGGAT
Source organism: Annona cherimola (assembly GCA_030490835.1). Classification (NCBI taxonomy): domain Eukaryota; kingdom Viridiplantae; phylum Streptophyta; class Magnoliopsida; order Magnoliales; family Annonaceae; genus Annona; species Annona cherimola. The sequence goes on along the minus strand of CM059973.1, from coordinate 96,738,555 downwards.
ACAAGGAAGGGAAATGTGCTCTGGGCTCAAGGTAACTGCGTTCATAGTTGCTTTTCTCCTGGAAAGGAAGTTCAAGATTCATGCTGTACATACCCAAGGGTGAAGCCTCAATCACTTCCATGGAATGAGGAAACTTGTGTTTCCATTGTTCCTTGTCATGAAGGTTTTGCTCAGCAGCAGCAGCAGGAGGTTTGTTTGCATTAATTCATTTCATGGTCACAGCATCACAGGCTTCTGTTTCATTTCCGCACACTGACACTTTTTGGGTCAGCAGCATCCCTTTCACGTATCATTTTTGCTACCACTCTCTGGAATACAAGAATTCCTACCATTCACCTTCGGATGACAAAACTTTATTTGGAATTGAGCATACCTGGAGAGTGGTGTGGATGGGTCAATTTCATTTTAACCTTTTTTTTCCACATTTTTAATGAATGATTTTCGCTACACTGCAATCTGAAAGTCATGTGGCAAACACATGGTGATGGTGATTTGGATGGGGCTGTTCTGGCATGGCCTGTAGTTCTTGGTTCGTGGTTGCAGGATCTTTGTTCTGCTGATCCTTTCCTTTTCTGCTTCTATTGGTAGGATGCATGGCAAACAGGCAGGCAACAACTACCGAGGCTACCAGGGGGCAGTGGAAGTTCATTCAATCGGTTTCCTGGACTTTCTCTTGAGAAGGGCAATGGTATGCTGACTCCCCGTTGTTGTCGGGTGCTATACAACACATTATCAAGCTGCCCAGATCTTTCCAAGCTGCACTCGCCTTATGCCATTAATTTCTCTTAGCCTCTGAATACAAAGGGGCAAGCAACCTTTGAAATTGTACAGCGCCTTCCCATTTTTCTTTCTTGTAATAATATAATGCAGCAGTGAAGCAGTGATTCTGAGTTTTTCACCCTTTCTTGGGTTCCTTTTTGACCGTAAAAAATCAGGTTTATGAATGAATGGCTTGTAAAATATCAAAAACTCGGAAATGGCTTTGTTCATTTTTGGTTTTTGTTGGGAAAGAGTGCCCTTGTTTCTTTTTTTGTTTTTGTCTTGACACCACACCTGATTCTTGGATCGACCTACACTATCACAACATTGGTTCAAGCCTACCTGGGATGGCTACGTGCACGCGAACAACTCTTTTTTACCGGAAAAGAGAATAAATTCGACCCCACCTACCCGAGAAGCTTTTCGCTGAAGCATCAAGTGGAAATCCTGAGCCCAATGCCGTAGTGCAGTTGGTGCTCAGCTCTGGCAGTATGTCAGGATGTCACGGTTTCGATCCGCGCATGGGGAGCATGGTCTCCCATTCTTAGGAGCGTTGTCCTGTAGAAATGCTGTTTAGTTTACATTTGAGGAAAGTTTACATTTGAGGAAAACATTGAGAAAAATACATATGAGATGAAAGAGTTGTAATATATAAGAAGACATCAGGAAAAAAAAAGAAAAGAAACTGGAAATCCTAGTGACAGCTAATAAGGAATGAAGGCATCTTTTCTCACATTGTATACGCTATTTAAGAATTTGAAGTACCCTTATTTCGAATCATTAATTATTAACTTTTTGTACGTAAGTTTGCTTATTCTGTGAATTTATTTAGAGCGTGTTTCGAACCATAAAAAATTCTTAGATCCAAATTGTATTTAGAATGAGAATGTAATAATGTGTATTGAAAATGAATTAAGTTGTATTGAAAATTAAAAAAATTGTCTTGGGAATGATGATATGGATTCAATCTAATAATCTTGTATGGCTTGGCAAACGCCCTTAATTCTATTCATTATTTCTTAAAAAAATTGTTCTCTTTTCATGAAAGAAGTTTCTATCATGGTAGTTCAAGGTTGAATCAGCTTCTGAAACTATCTATAGATATATTTTTTGAAATAAAATGGAATGAGAAATGGTTTGACATTAAAGTGGAAACAGACTGAATAAGAATTTTAAGAAAGGGGACTGATCCCCTGCGGTACCGCTGGATCAGCCCTTTGAATATTTTCTTTTAATTTTTTTTTTATAAGATTGCAATATTGCATGCCTCATCTAGATAGGTGTCTATAATTTTTTTTTCAGAATTTTGGAGTTATCTAAATAGGTTTTTTTAAAACATTTTTTAAAATTTGGAAACCTCATGCGCTGGGATTCCACCTGGTGCATGAGATTTTCGAGTTCTTATTTAAAAATCCAAAAACCCTAATTTTTATTGGTATTTATACAATATGATAATTTTTATATTACAATTTAGCACATTCACAACCCTCCTACTTGAGGAAATTTTCTCTAAAAACCCTAATAACAGGGGCAAATATGTAAAAACTTCCACTTTTTATGAGGAGACACATGTAAAACCCTCCGTTAAGGAGAGGTGATTTGAACTCGGGTGAGTTGGTTATTAGCCCCTAAGTTACCACCAAGGCAATTGCTTGGTGGATCCAAAAAACCTATTTAGATAACTCCAAAAGTTTTGAAAAAAATTTGTGGACAATTATCTCAGTGGGGCTTACAGTTGTATACATTTGTTTTTTCAAAAAATATGTGGGGATCGATCTGGCGGTATTGCACGGCTGCAACTCTTTAATGAAACGAGATACAGTACAGTTATTCATTTTCCGGATACTACTATTTCGACAAAATTCAAATCAAGATTAGATATTTAGGTAATTCACAACAAATGCAAATTTATATGATTTTTTTTTCAGTCAAGGTGATCTTTTTATGCTTAATTAAAATAAATCATATTAAATACATTATCTGGCTCGCTTTAAGAATATTGTTGATTATGAACAATCTGAAGGTTGCACCGGGTCAATAGGTACAGTCGGCCCGAAACCAAACTGCCTGTCCCCCGGATTGCAAATCATATACAGGGTCCAATTTCCCTTCCCTAGTCACAAAATTTCGCCTTTGGTATATCTCAGATTCTCAATAGGCTTTGCTTTTGAATTAGGAGAAAAAACATAAAGATAAAGACAAGATGGAACAGTAAAATATGAAAGAGCTGAGAAAATCGAGGAAATAATTGAATAAAAAACATTATAATTATTATACGAAGGGCCATTTGCATTCAGCACCTCACTTTTTGAATTTTGCGATTTGTATATAATATTTTGCAAAAGCCCCTTGTTTTTATGAATTTTGTTGGAAAAACGTTCTCTTAACAACTTCAATTGGACCAACCGAGGCTAGCTCGGTTGGTGGCCGACTGCGGCGCAGAAACGCGTGCGCGCAGTCGGTCGAGAGTTCGAATCCGCGGGCGTGCGGATTTCGATAGATATATGCGTGGGAGCAAGTAGGTCTCCCGGATGGATGTAGTGTGGGAGCGGGTGGTCTCCCAGGTGGTTGTTTGGAAGCTGTGTCTTCCTTATTCTTTCGTGGAGCTGTGTCTCCAGACTTCTTTGGGAAAGATGTATCCCTTATATTTGTAAGAATGTCTCAGATCTTCAAGTATGATATGTGTTGAGATATGTACTTGTACCAATCAAAAAAAAAAAAAAAAAAAAAAACAACTTCAATTGGATTTCTCACAAATTATAGAACGCTTTAGATTGATTAAAAAGGGCGCTAAGACAAAAAAGGGTTCTTCCACGTCATTCCCGCTCCTGCCAAAGTTGCCGGCGTCCGCAGCGGGTGTAAGTAATCCTGCATTGTCTGCCAGAGTACGAAAGCTGTCGTCTCTTTCTTTCAACGGCGTCCCGTTGCGCCGGTCCCGTCTGGCGTCCTGTCCCAGCAGACAGCGGAAATGGCAAAAGTACCCTCGCAGCAGTGATTCCGATCGCATTCCGCGTTTGGCTACACGCAAAACGGAATTCCCATTGCCCTGTCCGTCCAAAAATCCCCACTTTAAACCCTAATTCTGGAGAAAATTCCCAATCCTCTTCTCCAAGAAAACCCCGACCAAAAGAGGGGTTGAGGAATGCCGCCTCCGTCTGCAGAATCGGAGATCGAAATTGTGACAGAATCCAAAACCGATGGCAATTCATCTCCTCCCAATGGAGTCGAACCCACCGTTATCATTGCTGACGTCTTCTCCGCTTCTGCCTACGGGAATTTGGAGAAGCTCCGCAAGTTCGTCGAGTTTGACGGGGTCTCTCTGACGAAGCCCGATGCAAACGGCTATTACGCACTGCAGTGGGTGTCTCTCAACAACTACCCTCACGTCGCCCAATACATAATCGAGGTATTCCCTCTCGTACCTGAGATCTGCTTATTGAGCTGTAGCAGGTTGTGAATGCGATGCTGGGATTGTCCTGCTTTAGTTGAAATCTGCTGTATGAGACTTGAGTAGTTGGAAGACCGTTAGACTCTTTTCTTTGATGTTTTGCTTAGTTGCAGTCTGCTCAGTCCTTTCTGCATCTTTGGTGGCTACAGATCCACCTACATGCGGTAAATATGTATTTTGGTCCACAAAACTGTCGAAATTTCTGGAAGCATCTTGGATTTTGCACTATCATTGAAGCTGATTGGGTTAGACTGGAAGAGTTATTATTTACAAGATCATGGATGTGGCCCTCTCATTCAATATGGAAGGAACTTAATCACACTATCCAAATTAGAAATTCTGTAACAGTTCGAGCCTGTAAATTTTGATTCGTTTCTGTTGGATCTCCTGTCAAATTTCTCAAGCGAGAACATGCTGCCAGTATTCTCTGCGGGTCTTGTTTTGATTTATGTAGGTTGAGAAGTTCTTTGTACGTTCGATTTAAATGAATTTTGTTATTGTGAAGCATGGGGGAGATGTGAATGCCGTTGATACTACTAGACAAACAGCTTTGCACTGGGCAGCTGTTCGTGGATCGATTTCTGTTGCTGATGTATTACTTCAGAATGGAGCTCGAGTGGAAGCAGCAGATGTTAACGGGTACCGGGTAATTGTTCATTTGGACGTTTTGTAATTTGGAAAAACAATGAATGTGGTTATGCATTGAGATATCCTGAATTAATGGAAAATGTACATTATGGTTTTCTATTTTATTTTCTTTCATTCCCTTGTCTTTTTAATTTTGGTTCTTTGATTAGATTTTTAAGGCTATTCTTCAATGGAGTTATTACGACAGTTTGCTTGAGGTTTTTGTCTTAATATTTTTCCATGGTAGTATGGTACCCAATCTTGAAAGATTAAACTCTTCTGCTAACAACTGTTTACTGATTTGAGTACCGGGTGAACTCTAATTTTTGACTTTACTAGTATCCAACTTACTAGTCGAGTTCATAGTGCAGGCCTCTCAATATTGGAAATGCATGACGGTCTTGTGTCTAACTGGTTTTGGTCTGACTTCGTCTGATTTGACAGTAAAGGAGGCAATAATCAGGTCATCTGTTTCAGTGTGTCCAGGGAGGGTGAGGGTGAGAGATGGACTGATGTAGTTCCCATAATCGTTCCATCTATTAATGACCTGATGCTGAAAGAAAACTGATATTGTTTTTGTGCATAATTTCCGATCTGAAAATTGGTTTATGTTGCTGTTGTTGAGAGATTCAATCTATTTCTCAAAAATTCTTTGCTTTCTCCTTTCAAGCAATGTCAAAGGTGCTTTGTCTTGATTACAGACACATGGTCTGTTCTTCATCAAAGATGATTCAAGTTCCATTGCTTGCATTTCTATGCTCAAGAAGCTTTTTGACATAGTTTTCCTTTAGGTCTCTTTTGTAATAATGGTTGAAAATATTTTTTTTTCCCTTTCTTTTCCTTCCATTTTCATGGATCAAACATTTAGTTGCCTCTGCAGTTCTATTTTTTTTCAATATTATACATATTTGCAATAATTTTTTCTATCTTTTTATTCAAAAGGCTCATTTATTCTCTTTATTTACTGTATTTCCAAATATTGCTCCCTTTTTCTGTCATATGTTTTCCTCTGATTTTCCAGATTTCATTTTTCTCTTTCTTTCCACCACTTTTTTGAATTCTCGAATAGACGCTGAATGTCCTTGGTGGTAGGCATTTTTTGGATCTCATTCTTTGTCATAGGCAAGTCATTTGATTTTTAGATATAGTGTAGAAAACTGCAGCAACCTTCATGCTATTTAGTTTTATGACAATCTCCATTCATAGGTCATTTTGCTTGTTGTAAGGATTGTATCTGTTGCTTGTGCGCGCGCGCGCGTGCATGTGTGAATGCCTGTATGGTTCCCCATAGTGCACAATTTTTCTGTATAAGAAGTAGACCTTTTTATCTTTTCATCAGGCAGTTCATGTTGCAGCTCAGTATGGACAAACAGCTTTCTTAAATCACATCATTGTTCGGTATGATGCTGATTTTGATGCAACAGACAACGATGGCAGGAGCCCCTTGCATTGGTATGCAATTTCTCTCTCTCTCTCATGAATTAGCTTTCTTGAAATAAAAAATCTATTAGTTCTTTAGTTCTTTATTTCTTTTCGGTACAAAGCAGAACGTATCTCTTTCTTTGTTAGGTGGAAATTTTAGGTTCTTAGTTCTTTCATTTCTTGGTGTCTATCAAGAAAAAAAAATGAAACCACTTCTACATTTTTAACGTCAAGTTGGCATCTCTTGTATGGATATGAATTCTTTAAAGGGTAATGTTCAATCTTACAATGAGCATCAAGGCTCCATGCTTACCTTTTTTTTAAATTTTAAAATATATATTTCAAATCTAAAACATTTCTTATGTTTAGGGTGTGTTTGAGAAATGATAAAACTTTTGATGCAAAGTTTTTGGTGTAAAAGTTTTTGAATTAGTAAAAAATAATGTGATATGATAAGAGTAATGATGAGGAGTAAATATAATAAAATTAAAATAAATAGATTAGTTATATGGATGTTGCGTAGAAATGATTGAAAAGTAGAGTAGTTGTACGGGAATATGTAAAAAAAATAATTAAAAAAATATGATAGTTGTAGAGATCGAAAAGTTTTTTTGTTTGCCAAACACTCCCTTAACACCTTGTTTTATCGTGTTGCCAAAATTAATTTTCATTGGAAACTTTTATCTGGTAAGAAATAGCATCTTTTGAAAGTGAATACATAAATATTAACATTTTTGAAAAATGAATAGTAATAAAAGTTTGTATACACGTAATTTTTGGATCATAAATAAATGCGCCTAGATAAACATGATGAGTGGTTATATTTAAAATTAAAAAAAGCAAAGATAAGCATGGAGCCTCCATTTCTATGGTAAATACTGAATCATTAACCTTCTTTAAATGCTTATCTATCTGATATTAACATGTCAAAGAATTTCATGGTTGTATAGAACATTTCGTGCTTTTTTTTTCCCCACTGCATTTCTTTGAATGGATGTTTCCTAGTCATTGTTATAGGCTTTTTTTGTGTGGAAAATAGTTCATTAAAATATTTCAGCTATAATATCAAAAAATTGTATACAGTTTTGGCATTACAGAAGTGCATTCATGGTGTCAATTCGTTTTGCTCTCTGATTATTGTATAAGATTCAGTTTGGACATCGTATTTTTGACATGCTTTATTTAAGGCACTACACTTTGATGACCATGTAAAATCTAATTCAGCCATTATATTTAACATCATCTACTTAATTAGGGTACTGGAAATGATTTCAACTGGAGTCGTGTAAGGGGCCCTGTTATTGACGTGTATTAAACTTGTATGACAAAAATTCAAAATTCATTTGGATAATTTATTCAAACATTGAAAGTGTTTGCAATCGTAATTTTGCATGTAATAAACATTTTAGAACTTTCAGATAATTAATTAACAATGTTTAGGCCCCTCAATAATCAAATAATTTTAATGGATTGATATTCATTCTTAGACAATTGGAATTGTGTGACATGCATAAGGCTTTGATGAGGATGACCTGTAGGTTCCCAATTAAATAAAAAAAATAATAATAAGGTTAAGGATTTGGATTTGATTCATATGATCATCAAGGTGAGCCAATACCACAAATTTGCTTCTATGGTATCAGCACCATGAAAAGCCATCATTCATTCATCCGCATATATGCAAGTGGAGAATATTTCAATGAAACCAATTTCCCGAAGTTTTCTATGTAATCTCCCTCCATCCTTCCACATAATCACACATAGAAAAGGTTTCAATGAAACCAGTTTTATTAATTTTCTATGTAAACTTGCCATTTAAGCTCATCATGATGCTTTGAGTAGATTGAAGCCTACTATGATAAGTGTTGTATATTTGACTATGATCCCAAAATTTGTATTTATATGAAACTCTGGTGGGCATAATAAATATTAGAGAACTATGTGGCTCTAAAGAGTCCTAGTTGCTATGGATCATCTGAATTTCAATCAAATAATTGTCTTCATAGTTAATATTTAATAATAAATCATATTAAATTGTTTTGATCTAATCAAGATATTTTATGGTCTCGAATTGCAGGGTTATGTAGACAATTTCAACGCAACTGATTTAACTTGAACGAAATCAGTGAAATTATTATTGTTGTTTTGCCACTATAGATTACTTCAGGGTGAAGATTCTGTATTATCACTTTTCTGTAACATCCAGTTTGATATGCTATATAAAATTTATGTAAAATCATGGACTACTTTTCCCTTGTTAATATCACTCTAAATGTGTAATGTTTTTCCTTTGACCAGGGCTGCTTATAAAGGCTTTGCTGGTACCATAAGGTTACTTCTATTTCGGGATGCACAGCAAGGGAAACAGGATAAGGATGGTTAGTTGCTCTCTCAGCTATCTCCGTACCTGCCTATTTGCTGATATATACTTCTACATTTATGCATATGTGGGGAAATACTAGTCTTCCATGGTCACTTGACTATGGAAGTCTTCTATGTCAAGTCTCAGTTGGGCCCCACCTTACTTATTATACAGAATCTAAGCCATCTGCTATGTTTAGCATCACCTAGATAATTAATATATGGGCCCGTTTGGGAAGTTGTAAAAGTGAGAGAATTATGTTATATGACAGGGATAATAGTTAGGAGCAAAGAGGATAAAGTTAAAATAGATTGGGCAGTTATATGAAAAAATGCGAAAAATGATTCAAGTGTAGAGATAATAATATAAAAAGTAGTGCAGTTTGGTAGTTAAGATGTCAAATCGTATCAAAAGGAATGTAGAAAGAAGTATTTTTTAATACTTTTACATGTGTTACTGAACGCACCATCTGTGAAATCATTTTCACTTTTATCCTATGTGGGTGATAAATGTTAGATAATGATACAAACATTTGTAGATTTTGAAATTCACTTGAATAAATTTTCCGTAGTACTAAAATATCATAGAATTTTACATAATCATTGTTTTAGACAGAATGAACATTTTAGAAGGTTTGGTTGCTTAAATAGAAGTGCATAAATTCCTTTAATAATGAAACAATTTTAATAATTTAAAATTCACTCCTAAATTATTCAAATTTGTGGCTCACATGAATCTTTGATGAACAGGATTTTTGATAACAAGATTGATGATCACCTTGGATTTTTATAGATTGATCATTGTGGCAAACAACACTTGCCCATAGAATTATTTATTGTTTATGTATATACTTCTTAAGCTTCTTAATCACTCGTCCGTTATTTGATGGGTGGTTTCTGCTGGATCTTATGACATTGGCTTCGATTTCATGGTTTTGAAGCAGTTCTAAAACTGTTATTTTTATGCTACTTTTATCCTTTCTACATTTATATTTTTTAGGTTAAAAATATGAAAGCTTCTGGATCACTCACCTTTGTTGAATGCAGTTTATGCTGGATCTTCTATAAAATACCATTTTATGTTAAATCACATACTTCCAGTGGGTTAAAACAGGTTCATTTTTTAAAATCTTATTATCAGCATTATGTTAGCTTTTTGTAGAGATATTGGCTGTCCTTGATGGTTTCTTGTGTATTAATTTGAGAAACCTAAGTATCTAACAGGCCCTTTTTTTGTTTTGCTGTTTGCTTATGTCAATAATTTCTCATGTCTGAACTTGTGGATATGACTTGGTATTGCAAGATAATAGTCTAGCAATTGGTGGTGACCCTAACAAGTTAGGTGGTTGCTAGGCAGAGAAGCTGTGTTTGAGTTAACCCTATCATTTTATTTCTTCTTTCTTCTTGTTAGGCTGCACACCCTTGCACTGGGCTGCTATTAGAGGAAATGTGGAGGCCTGTACTGTACTTGTGCATGCAGGCACAAGAAATGAGTTACTGGTGGTAGACAAGGCTGGTTTAACTCCTGCTCAGCTGGCTTCTGAAAAAGGTCATAAGCACATCTCATTTTTCCTCGTAAGTAGTCAATGATTTAGTTGTGTACCCTTCCTCTTTCAGTTCTGTTTTTCCCTTTCAGGCAGTCACTTTTACTTGTTAATGCTGTTTCTGCATGCTTGAGGATGTAATATGAGGCTATTTCATTCACATACATTTATTTAATCATTAGAGGACAAGTAGAAATTGGACATTGGAGGCTGTGGTTCATTTATTTCTTTTCGACAAGTAGCTTATACATGATGATTATAGGTTAAAGAGAGCACAAAGTTTAGTGAGGCACAGATGCGAGGGATTGCATAGAATGCTGGAAATTAGTTTGTTTCTAGTGGGGTGATATGAAACTGAGACCAAAGACTACGCCAGCTAAAAGGAATCAATTTAATCCAAATAGAAGACAATAAGAAAACTAGAGGAAGGTTAATAGAGACATGGATTGCAGTTTCTAAAATAATAATAATGCGCGAGCTTACTGAAGAAATAACAAAGATTGATAGGAGTGGCGCAATTATAGATCCATGTAACTTACACCGGCAATTTGGGAAAGCAGCCTATGATGATAATATACTATTTTATTATTATTTTTTTATTGATTCCTGTGGTCCCATATCTTGGTCCATTTAAGAACAAAGATTGCATTATTTTCATGAAATTTAAAGTGTCGGCAAAACAAATCTCCCAAATTGCAGCATTAACGCAATAAAAAGATAATATTTTTATCCTTAAAGTTTTTTAATATTCATTATTATTGACAACCTTATTTTATATTCTATTGTTTAGTCCAATATGCAGAGGATGCATGGCAGTCATTGTGAAGACAAATTTTGCATTGGCAGATTTGGGAAAACTGGATATGCTCCTATCCTGATGCTTGTTATTCTCATCCTCATGGTTCTTTTCATCAACTCAGTTATTCTATGTGAGTGTTGTGGATTCTGGAGGTATTCATGAATCATGATGTTTTATGGGGATTTTGATTTCCAAATTTGATAATTAGTGCATCTTATTCATGTCAGCACCCAATTTTTCAAGGGTCACTGCTGTTGTTGGACTCTGGGGATGGACTGCAGTTTCTCTTGCATTTGGGACACTTATAATGTTCTACAGGTGTAGCAGGTAACTCTAATGAGATCAAGTCTTTTTTGTTTAGGCAGGTAGTGGTCTTTTCTTCAGAAAAATTTATGCCATCAGCATAGCTGCAATCAAATCACCCACCAAAAGGAAGTAATGATACAATCAAATTCTCAAAAGTCTCACATATGCAGTTACTAGTTTATTTTATATATGTTTGAGATTTTTGAACATTTAATTTTAAAATTGGAAGAAAGGACTCTTGAACAATTGTTTAGATTTTGTTGCTTCCATTTTAAATTAGCCGTTCATAACCTTGCATAATTATTGGTGATTTTCTTGCAGCAAGGATCCAGGTTACATAAAGAAAAGTTCTGGAGGATCAGAAAAACAGGCACATTCAGACCCGTGCTATCACTACTACATTATATCTTTTCACTATAAATGGATGATTTAGAAGTTCATACAAATTTCTTTGTCATGGATGATTTGATCCTTCTAGTGAAATAGTTTTCTTAATTGAGTCCTACTTCTATGCAACCAGTTTATATAAAAGTAACTTCATGTAACTATATCCATTTTTTAGCCTTGATGATTGAAATCCACTCCATCCATTATAGTTTTTTTATATAACCAGGTGAAATAGAAGCAGAACTCTTCTTAATTAAGTTGTTGTTTCTGAGAAATATTGTTTATTCGTCGAAACTAGTCCATTTAATTGAATAGAATTCTCAAGTTTTTCATTGAAGAACAATTAGTTCCTATAGCGTAAGAGTTGATTTGTTGAAGAAAATAGTTTGACAGGGGCTTACTTATACAAGGAAGCACCATCACTGTATTTCATTGAGATCTGAAATCAAAATGGTAGTCTGAATCGCTGTCATCGCAATCTTGAGGGACGATATGGTTGTATGATAGAAGTTGAGTAAAAATCATTTACTGCAGGGCATGCAAGTGATACATCAACTATCTAGTCCAGGAGTCCAGTTCTAAAAAGGACATTCTCAAGTTGGTTACTGCAGGAGCATTTGGTTCATCTTTTCTGAGCATTGTGTAATATTTTGCATTGTAAAATTATAGATTGTCAAGTAATGCTATTCATGAAAACGTCAGGGGAGGGTTCTTTTGACTGAAGGAGAAACAACTATCCTTCCATATTTGGCAGCACTAAGTAGTTTCCAGTGTACATAGTGTGCGTTAAGGAGTCTCATTTATGACCACTATCCAGAAGTTTCTTGTGAGAACCTTAGACGTTCACCAATGAGCCTTTGGAAAGCTACCATTTATATATGCTTGTCAAATGCATGCAAACCATCTTGAATGGTGAAAAATTGCTGTGCAGCATGCCTAGACCATTGGTGCTGGCTGTGAAAATTTGCATCATTCCCATATATTTCTCTCCATATACCGCATGCTTTATGCTTGATATGAAAATGTTGTACGTTTTTCGTACATCCACATAATTTCACCAAATAATATGCATTCCTGATTTGAAAGTGATTTTGTAAGCCTTTCGTTGGGGCATAACTTGGAACCAACCTTTGATCTGTTTGGTGATTTTAGCTGCTTTCAGAGAACTCTCCATTTGGGATGTTTTTGGGTTCTGACTACAGCGCTACTTTTGGCTTTTTCCCTATTGTTCTTTTCTTCCTTTTTGTCCTCATGGTGGTTGTTGTTTAGAGGACTCATCTAAACTGCGGTTAGTGATGTGTTTCAGGATCCTTTGTTGAGCATTGACTTGAACAATTCTCCAATTTGGACTGGAAACTGGTCTCAACTGTGCCCCACTTGCAAGGTTCTCTCAATTATTAACTTTTGAAGGAAAAAGATCTTGTAATTATGAGAACATTATCTTTATCCCTTCTCATCATTAGCCATGAATTTTTTCCCTTTTCTTTGCTTATGGAGATTTTTAGTTGGATCCTTGATTTTCTTGTCAGATAATCAGACCTGTTCGTTCCAAGCACTGTCCTTCTTGTAGACATTGTGTGGAACAGTTTGACCATCACTGCCCATGGATATCAAACTGTGTTGGGAAGGTAAGGAATTGACTTTTAACCTCAGATGAAATGTTTGAAGTCATGTTTTTATATATTATGGGTAGGCAAATATGGGAAATGTTTCAATGCATCAGGGTGCAAAACCCATATTTTATGATTTTTTTGAAAATCTTTTTATAAAACTGTTAATCTAGATGTATTTAACTTGTGTTATGTTTTACCATTTTTGGAGATATATATATTTTTTGTTTTTTTTTAAAAAGGGGTATTTTAATCATTTAAAAATGACTAAAACCTTCCAATTTAAAAAATAATAAAAAATATATATACATCCCAAAAATGGTAAAATTTAGTTTATAGATTAAATAAACCTAGATTAACAGTTTTATAAAAAAAAATCAAGATTTTTTTTTTAAAAAAATGGGTTTTGCATCTGGATGCGTTGAAACATTCTCCAGCAAATATGGAACATTTCTGGTCACATGCTTGTCTTTTTTATCTTATTCACCTGGTCAATAGTTTTCATCATGCAGGAATAAATGAGAAAGAAATTGTTACTTGCCTTATACTAAGATGTTATGTGGTTACTTGTATGATTGCAGAAGAATAAGTGGGATTTCTGTGTGTTTCTTTTCATGGCAACCTTGACATCATTCATCAGTGCTGTCATTGCTGTTCAAAGTATGTGTGCTGACTGGGATAGACTTATTTTCCTTTTTTTCCCCCCTGTGCTTCCAATATTAGCATCATTCACTTGTATTTCCTATATACTCAATGATGGATTTATCCCCGCCAAGAAATACGAATGCCAGCGAAGGACAAACATGAGGCTGAATTTCTGAAATATTCACACTTGAACTCAGTTTATTCATGGACTAGCATGATTATTGAACTTGAGTACACATGAAATGAAATTGTCCAATTGTAGTTGAATCCCTTCTCTATGCACCTTGCTTTCAGTATTCAAATTTTCTAGTGACGGCTTTTGTCTATGAACTTGTGGAATAGACAACCCCAACTCTGTACAACGTGCTGAATATTCTATTCTAAAAGATTTTGCCCATACGTGTTATGGCAGGGTTGTGGAGTGAACCACAAATTCTATCCTCAGGATCATGGCTGCATCATGTGGTTGCTAAACATCCTGGTGCTCTCTCATTTCTAGTCATGGACCTTATTTGCTTCTTAGCAGGAACAATTCTAATTGTAGTACAGGCATCACAGGTAAAATATATAGTTCTAAGCAGGCTTGTTTTGTTTTGTTTAGCACTTCTGCTTTTGAAAGTTTGGCTATTCTCTCCATGAACTGATCAAATTCAGAGAACCGATCAACTGCTTTTGAAAGTTTTGATGTCTGCTATCCAGAATCAGAAGTCTGTGAAGAACATTTGGCTGAGATCCATGCTCCATTGTAGCGTGGAATGCAGCGATATGTTCTTGCAAATTGATGAATAGCTCTATCACAAATCTGTTTTTTTTTTCCTTCCACGAGAGTCACCATTTAATTGAGAAACTTCATGCAGATTGCACGAAACATTACGACAAATGAGGTGGCGAATGCTGCTCGTTATGGTTATCTACAGGGTCCGGAGGGGCGGTTTCGCAATCCATATAATCATGGGTTTCGAAAGAACTGCACAGATTTTCTTATACAAGGCTACAACAATGATGAAGAACTTGCATGGCCATCACTACAACGAGCCGCAAACTAGTACTAGCACAGGGAAGATGGTTGAGGCTATTGGTTTCTCATCCTTGAAAGCACAGGGAAGTAGTCTGCTTTGCTTGGCCTTTCAGGTGCATATTATTTCTTGAACCCTCTGTATCATTGTTAGTTCCTGTTAAATGGCTTTACAGGTCAGTTTCTTTACTCCTGTACACCACCGTTGTTTGTGCGCATGGTGGAAGTTGTTTGGGCAGAGCGTTCGCCAAGGGGGTTGTGCAACAATGGAACTGTACATTCTCTCGTAGTATTGTCCCAAGGCCTTCTTGACACCGTTTGTATGAAAGAAGCATATAATCGTCATTGTTGATTGATAACTTATCATCTGTAAATTAACGAGGGGTATTACTTGATAGATTTTGTAGCATTCGAGAGAGAGAAATAGTAAAAACGAAATGATACTTGTGTGTGGATGTCGCCAGTTTTTTTTTTTTTAAAAAAAAATTCCTTGAGATGGCTATGTAAAGTGCAAAGTACATCCCCTCTGCTGGCACTACCAGATGTTAATGAGGCACGCTATACCCACACTACATGCGGCTGACGGCAGTTTGTTGATTTGATTATCATACTTTCGTTCATTTTGGACTTACCAGGCAATATGGTTGTTTATATTTTTTTTCATCGTGAGTTACCAAAGAAGCGGGCAGTTCCCATTCCCCATTTCATCATCTCCCAAGGGAAAAATTCCCTATCATACCATGAAGACTGCAATGTGTGTTTCTTTTTCCCAGATAAAATTTGATTAAGATATTGAAAATTAGGAAACAACGGTCTCTTGCAAATTCAACAAAAGAAATCGCACTAGTAAAAAATTAGGAACTAGCTCGTTTGTCTGCCGCTTGGCCAGGTCATATTCTTTACAGGCTCTAGGATAGCCTCAACCTCTTTCAAGATCTTCGCATCTTTCCCTCCCGTGGCAAGCTCAATGGCAGCCGCAATATTTTCTTCAACCTGAATAGGAAAAGGTAACTTTCAGCAATTGCACTGATAAAGAAGAGGGAAAGAACAAATGAACCAATTCTCTAAACTCGAGTTTAGCAGTGGCCAACTTGTATGACGGTATAGGTTAAATGCACGATTTGCTAAATCCAAGATTTAAAACTAGAGGAAAAATGTGAGAACTCCTAAACCATTTCTGTGTGTTTTGTTTTGTTTTTTTAAAAAAATACGGTGCTAAGCATGTTTTCATATAAAAACATTAAATTGGCATGTTAATGATCAAGCCCGAGACCCTGCCTCATTGAAGCACATCTAATGAATGAAAAGACCTAGCATGAACGTTCGGATCTTTCATTTTAGAACTTTTTCCAAATATACTTATTGCATTTAGCCTTAATCTTAAATATACCCACAATACCCATTACATTTGCATTTAATCCTAAAAATGTCAATTCCGTTAAAAAGCGTCAGTTAATTTTTTGTAAATATTGAAATATCCCGATTATAAATAATAAATGATGAAATGAAATGAAATTAAGGCTCTCTAAATTTAGAATTCATATACAATTAGAGCATAAGTGAATTATGACATTCAATTTTCCTAATTTCGTCCAAAATTCGAAGGACATTAGTAATTTCATATTTTTACTATCCGTGTTAACTCACATAATGAGCATTTTTAGGATTAAATACAAACGTAGTAGTAGGCATATTTAGAATTTTAGAAATATTGTGGGTATATTTAGGATTATGATCAAATGTAGTGAGTAGATTAGAAAAAAATCATTCGTTTTATTTTGGAAGAAACAAACTTACCAACCGTTCCAAAATAATAGCAAAAAAGCAAAAGCCTAAAGATACACAGGAACCCGAAACATGACCCACTGATACCATGCAACAGAAGTCCTGCACCAACCTTTCAACGTACAGGACAAACTCTGCAAAGCCTGCAAATAAACTAGTATTTGCCACTGTATGGCAAAAGGAGTTTCTTTATGCTCCAGCAAACCAGTCTTTCAGCATTCTCTACGCGGACAAAAAGTTATGAACACTGATCACAGGCACTATGTCAAAAATGGGCTCAAGAATGGAGGACATGGCTATCCATATCCCAAAAATGCAGCACATAAACATGAACGTTTTTACCTGATGAACCAGTTTCTTATTATGTCGTATTAAGTCATCAATTTTAGATTTCAGTATATGCCATGCATCACAAGCATTAAATATACTAAACATGCATGTAAACAGGTTAAGACATGCACCAATGTACCACACAGACAGCCTTCTGCAAAGAGTATCTCAGACAGCCTGTTGAAAGCTGAGTCTTGTTGCATCCAAGGACAAGTTTGATTTGTTGAAGAGATTATTATTTTTTTTATTAAAAAAAAAAAAAAAGAATTTAGAGAAGGCAACAAATAGCCAGTAAAGTATGGTAGAAGAACCTGTCTGGTAGAATTCATGCCAACCAGCACTGTTGAAATTTCATTGTTTGACAAGCTGTACTGCATTGCTATTTTTGAAATACTCTTCCCCTTCTCTTTACAATGAGCTGCGGCAGTTTGGCAAGCAGACTGCGAGAAGAATGTAACGTAGAGATGCAGTGTTAGGTTGGAACAATCATTAGTAGCATAGGATGTCATGTTGAAAAAGATCCAAATTAAAAGAATAGAAATGCCAAATACGAAAAACTTTTTTGACTTGGCGGGTTTCAGACAATTATCTACCCAAAAAATAGTTGTGAAATATTGCGAAATACTATCAGGAAAGAAATTAGATACTGATAATGGAGCAGTGCAGATCACAGAGACCCTACGACTGGGTTACTGATTGCTCCCACAGCAATATGGATTACGATGACTGCTTTAACTTTCTTTAGTCTCCTCTTACTTAGGGAACAGTATCATCCAAATATACCGCTCACGATCCAATCAACAAACTACACAACAGGCTGTGAATGTTGGAGAGGTTCAAGAGCATCATTTAGCTGGGCCCAATCTCGATTTCTGACGTCTCAGATAAAAATTACTTCGACAGTCATACGATTGTTCCATCGATAGCCAGGGAACTGAATTACCAAAACAACAACTGACTTCCTGAAGTTTGCGATTATTAGGTTTATGAGAAATTTTCCTACGGTATTATTGTCCAAATAGTGACTTGTTCATAGCCTAAATATGCACGAACATGCATTTTTCCTTAAAGCCGACCAGGCACTAGATGCGTTCTATCCAGTGACCAACCAAATTCAACAGTTAGTATCCATATTATGGAAATACAGACAGTTCTTTTTCTTTTTTTTTTCCCACTTTTTTGGAGGATATGGAAATACAGATAGTTACGTCACAGAAAACATGATTCCCAAACTACAAGAATATGAAAGGGCATATGACATCCATTTTTCGTAACCCAGAAATGGTCAAAATTTTTGGAACATTTACTTGAGACAGACCCAGTGCATAAACATTTTGAATATCTGAAACCGACACGTGTATTCTACTGATACATGAAATTTGCAGAGAAATCCAACAGGGGGAAAAGCTCACCTTCAGCTCTGGGGGCGCCGGATGCCATTCTGGTGGACCATTCTCTGTAAGAAGCCCCATTGCAAGTGGCGAAGCACTAATCACGCCGACACCCTTGCTCTTCAAGTAAGGAAGAAGATCTAACAAGCTTGAATCATTTATACTATGATGGCAATAAGACAAGATGACATCAATCGATCCGGGTGGCACTCGATCAAGCACATAAGTGAAAATTCCCAAAGGAAGTCCGCTCATGCCAATGAAACGAGTCTTTCCAGTTTCCTTCAGCTTTTGAAGTGCAGGAATGGTCTCATTCACAATCTGTTAAAATATCCAAACAATTTTCAGTTTTCCTAGTTCGCATGACATCAATGAAGAAATTAACTTAAGAATGCAATTCAAGTGATAGGCAGAGTGAATTATTATTATTTTTTTTTTAAAAAAAAAAAGAAGAAGAAGAAGAAGAAAGAGAAGATTTTTACACTAGGAAACAAAGACTGTAGAGAAAGTAAAAAGAGTCCCAGAAGAGAAACCTGATCGAGATCCCCGAATTCAATGTCGTGGCACAATAAGATGTCCACATAATCAAGACCCAACCTCCCCAAGCTCTCATCAATGCTCTTGGAAACTCTGGCGGCACTGAAATCGAAACCTTCGGTATACCTACCGCATTTGGTGGAGACGACGAACTGCTCTCTGGGGGCCCCAAGAGATCGAAGAGCCTTCCCCAACATCGTCTCCGAAAGCGTAGCACCATAGTACCTGAAATGGCGACGAAGAGAAATTCTTTTATTTTGTTCGACTGTTTGTGGTAAAATATGGAAATTTGATAGATGAGAGGAAGAGACAGAGAGAGACGGTGAAGTGTCGAAGTAGTTGATGCCGAGGCGAAAGGCGAGATGGACGGAAGTGATGGCGTCGGAGTCGGAGACGTCGCCGAAGACTTTGCCGAGGGGAGAAGCGCCGAATCCGACGCAGCTGAGGGTGAGGCCGGTGGTGCCAAGAGGGCGGCGCTGGAGGAGGGTGGACCCCGCAGCCATCTTCTCAAATCTGATTCGGGATTGATTGTTTGGAGCGAGTTGAATTTATTCATTCATACACGTTGAGCGAGCCGAGCCGGACGAGGGTACCTATTTTTTTAAATGTAAAATTATCGTAATTTTTTAATTATTTATTCATAATGTCTCATAAAAGTAAAACTATCCTATCCACTTTAATTTTATTTTTTTTAACCCTCATTATTATCCTTATTATATTTTCTTTTAGTTTTAAAATTATGTTTTAAAAAATTCTATCGATGTGTCCCATTCACTATGTGGAAATGGAATTAGGTGTGTTGTTGGTGATGATGGGATGAGATTGGAATCTCCCTCTGCTCTCGTGACTTGGACGGTTGCACCAAAACGTGCACAACTCGGCAACAAAAGCAAATTCGGTAAATATGGACAAAGTATTAAAATACTGACTTATGAGAATCAATCAGTAATAGTCCGTTTGGTAAATAACGACGGACGCCCATATTATCTGTAACCCCCCACTTACAGACTGTCTCCACCCGCCAACTGGGCCTTCTCCCTCAAAATTTTAATTTTTTTTTTTAATAATATAATTTTAACGTTGGAAGCACCTTCTTTAATATTAGACTTTTTACATGCAAGTTTAAAATTTAAAATTTTTAATACTATAATTTTAACGTTACGTTAATATTTGACTTTTTACATGAGATTTTAAAATTTTAAATTTCTAATAATATAATTTTAATGTTGGAGGCACCTTCGTTGATATTCGACTTTTTACATGCCCTGTAATGTTGATTTACCTCATAGGTCAAAGGCCCGCTAAATCCACAAAGTATTAAGCTCGCTTTACAAAGCCCGGATGTAAGGAGGCCGAATTTGTGAATAAGATTTGGAGGTTTGGGTTGGCGCAAACTCAAAAAACTCAAACCAAATTTTCCTAGTTATGTTTTAATATAAGATATACCATAGTAATAATTCAATACTTGCTATAGGCATAGAGGCTCCATGTTTACCTTTAGTTTCTTCAAATTTAAAATATATTTTTTAAAATCCAAAACATTTATCGTGTCTAACACATGTTGTTTTATCACGCTACTAAATTTTATATCCTGCAAAAATATCTTTTGGAGAATGAATGTAAGTATATATATATATATATATATATATATATATATATGGATTATATTCCTGTGCAGCATCGCTGTAATGGGCCCCACATGATCATGAAATCATGATCTACTCCACCAATTGTATTTAGAATAATGTATTCTATTACCTTACCAATTTTCATCCCAATCAGATATGTATATGACCCCCATCTGAAAATAGTATAAATCCAACGTAATAAAATAGTTTGATGTAAATAACAACTTTAAAGTATCTGATTTGGATGAAAATTGGTATGGTAAGAGAATACATTATTCTAAATACAATTGGTAGAGTAGATCATGATTTCATGATCGTGTGGGGCCCATTTTTGGGCTACTGTACCGCTGTTCCGGTGCAGTGACGTTGCACCGGAACAACTCTCTCTCTCTATATATATATAGACTAACATTGTCAAAGGTAAACATAGAGCCTCTATACTTATCTAAAAGCATTGAATGATTTCTGAATATATATTATCTGTATAATCTAAATAGTATTTATATTTATTTATTTTTGAATAGATGTTTGTCATGCCAAAATTATATTATACGTAAATTATTTTATTTTTATTTATGTTCATTACGTTTTTATTGTTTATCATTACATTTGTCACTTTTCTTCCTTTTTCCTTTTTGAAAAAGATAATTTTTTTTAAAGAAACATGGTAAATTATTATGCTTTTCTCAATTTCTTAAGATACGTTTTATTATTTTCATTTACATAATTACTAGTTTACATTCACATGAAATTTTTCTTTAAATTATTATGCTTTTCTCAATTTCTTAAGATACGTATTATTATTTTCATTTACATAATTACCAGTTTACATTCACATGAAATTTAAACTTTTAACTCTTACTTCAAATAAAAACTTGCTAAACTGAACTTCAAGCCAACTCAATCCATATAAATAAGGTTAGGTTAGGGGTGAGAGAGCAATTCCTTTCTTGCAATGTGGCATGGGTGGCTTATGAATCGCTATGAAAACTCAAGCACGTGGTTCTATGCGTGAGTATGTGAAAGTGTTTCAATCATTGATGCTAAATGTAAAGAACATGTTGGAAGATGATAAGCTCTTCAACTTTATGATCGGGTTGCAGTCATGGGTACAGACAGAGCTTAGACGGAAAGATGTCAAAGTCCTTGCATCAGCAGTGGTGGTAGCTAAAAGCATTGTGGATTACAAAGGCAATTCAAAGGGCACATTGAAGAAAGTTTCTTCGAGGGACAAGGAGAAAGCAAAGGAGGACCAAGAGGGCGACTCGAAACAATCTAGTAAGTACAAAAGCCTGGTGCTAGTTGTTTCATTTGCAAAAATGCTCATTTTGCTAGGGATTGTCCAAAGAAACAAGTGGCTTCGATTGTCACTAAGGATGATGATGAGGTGTCTGAATGGGCACATTGTAATTGGTGAACTCTAAGACACGGTCAATAGCTAGCGTGGCTAAGGGTGTGGACTTGGTTGTGGAGAATTGGAAAGGGAAAGTGGACTTGATGACATTTTCCTTAGAAGACTATGATGTTATATTAGGACTTGGTTGGTTATCAAGGGCTCAAGTCATGGTTGCTCCACATCTCAGAGGTATGTTTATAGCTAATAATCTATTTCCTTGTTTCATTTGTGAAGTTGCGGTCTGAAATAAGAATGCTAGTATGGAACATGTTTTTGCACTAGTGCTTATGAATAGCCAAGAAGAGGGTGATGAGACCTTCATAGAGAGCTTCGAGGAGGAGGTAACCCTTGATGAGAAGGGTACTCTCAGTGGTGAAAGTGAGATGGTGCATGGGAATGCTTTGTCAAAGGTCATGCAGGATGTGTTAAAGGATGCAGATTCTTCACCAAAGCGTTTGGGTATGAAGGACCTTCAAAGAAGAAGCCACATCGACCAAGCAATCGAGTCCACTGATATTACTTGATCTCATCAAAGCAAATAGAACTTAGAAAGGAGCTCACAAAGAAGTTGGGTGTGAATACCATTCAACACATAAAGATTCCTGGTGGAGTCCTAATCCAGGTTCAGAGGAAACATGATGGATCGAGCAGACTATGTGACGAATATGACCTCGACAATCATGGTAATAATGTGTTATTTCCTTGATATAATATACGAGTTATTGTTTACTTAGGATTTTATTTTGTTGCTTTGGGTAACAAAATGGGTGAACATATTGTAAAACTCAAGTGGGTGCTTGAGGGGTTGGATGCTTGTTTGCTAACTTGTTGCTTTGCTAAGGAGGGGATGTTCCTTGAGCATAGCATAGCATTGGGATGGGTGTCTTTGTACTGTCAATATGCGCTTGGCAAGGTGCATGCTAAGGAGGCATTTAGGCTACGTGGGCTCAAGTTGCAATGGTGTGGTGAAAATGACTTAAATACCCCTGTATTTAAAAATCCAAAATAAATATATAAACATATCCAAAAGTGGTAAAATTTAGTTTATGGATTAAATATAACTAGATTAACATGTTTATAAAATTATTTTTCAAAAAAAATAAAAAAAAATATATTTTTTGACCGGTCGGAAATCACCGGATTTCCGACCGGTCGTAAATGATCAGTCGTCGCATGTATAGAGTTCAAGTACAAAATGTGGTTCTGTTAAGCCTATGGAGGGATCTAGTGGGAGCTGGTCCTTAACTTGTCAGATGAGACTTGGTAAGTGAAAGACAGTGGAGATTGAACCAATGCAAAGATGGCCAGAGTTCAAGCTATCGTACAAGCTTGTGCATGAGCTTGCGAAGGCATTTGCAAAGGCGTTAAGAGGGCCTTGATGTCTTGTGTTCTGTGCAGGAGGCTTCTGTACAGATGGATGTTGGAACTTGTTGAAGGGTTCGAGTACAACCTGAATCCCAGGTCAAAATTAGGTTGGTCCAGCAACATTGCTGGAAGACGTTATGGAGGGGGAGGAGTTATCAAGACTTTGACGATTTCCAAGTTGGACCAGTGGGTCTAGTCAGATCGAGTTGATCGTGGTGCATAACTAAACTTAGCTAGGTGAGCTAAGTGTGACCAAAGGTGGTTAGCTAGAGCAGCATCAGATGATGTTGCAATGTAGTCGAGCGTCGATTAGACTTAGCAGTAAGCTAAGTGTGACCAAGCGTTAGTCAGTGAAGGCTAAGGGAGTTAGCCAAAGCAGCATCAAGTTCGTGTTGTGGAGCAATCTACCTATGTGTGGTTAGACACAAATTTTTAGTTGCTGAAGGAGTATGATCCTTTCTGTTCTTGTGGTGGAGCAGAGTTGGCAACGAACTTGTTAATCAAAGGATAACGTCAGAGGATATTCGTCCATGGTGCTTGCATCGATGAGGGCGTCGATGAGTTTGAGTGGGGGAGGCATGTAACAGCTCTACGTAGTGGATTGTGGGAGCAGAGCGGATGATCAATGCTGAGCGCTTACTTGCACGAGGTGAGTAAGACGAGAAGCGGCAATGCATGTTCATGATTCAAGTTTTGGTGGACACAAGACATGGGGGAGGAGGATCGTGGAGTGGGACTAAGGCAGGATCATGAAGCGATCATGTGTGCATGATTGTGGATGCGAGATGGATGTGGTACGGGTTGTGGACGCGGATCACGTCAACAATGTACATTGCACGTAAGTAGTGTTGCATTGGGGATCTTTCCAAGTAGGAGCAGTGAGTTTCATACCAAGTGGGCTAAATATGTAGCAGGCGAGGAGGACTACTAGGTGGCGGCGACGTGGCGATGACATGGACTGCTACTGTACATGTGACACTTATATGGTGCACATGTGGAGGGACTTGGACTAAGTCCTTGATGACTAAGCCACTTCTTTAGAATGTGGGAGATTCAGTCATGACCAACTCTTTAATGCAAGGAGGACGAAGACATGTTCTTAGATGTGGGACATGTGTGCGACATGTGTCTTCACAAGAGAGGACCAAGGACATGTGGCTTGAGCTGAGCTTGACATGTGTCTAGTTGGTCAATTTGTGTATACTATATGTACCTTAGGCTTTTCATTTGTAAAGACACTTAGGAGAAGCATAAGGATATAGAGGGAGGCACACGTAGAAGAGACTCAGTGAAGAGTCAAGGTTGCTATGGGGTGTTATGTTGTGGGCTTGTTGTATACTGTGTATAAAGTATTATTTTCCTTAATGAAAGGTTGGGATAACGTGACTTTCTTGTAAGTTGCTTGTGTGGCTTTTGTATTGTTTTGCTTTCGTTCCTATCTCTTTTATTTGGCTTGGTTGGGTTGTTTGGTTTCATAAGCGTGGAGGTTAGGGTGCTAAGATCAGGGATCATAGGCCGGCGCATGGCCGGCCTGGGGCGGCATCATATAGAAGATCTAGACCCGTGACAATTTGGTTTAACTCGTTCAACTCATTTAACTCGTTTAACTCATTAAAGTTATATATATATGTGTAAACCCATTATTTATTTTCTCTCTCTAAGTATTCCTTTCATCACCTAATTTTCATTTTTTTCGCTGTTAACCCAATTCTATTTTCCTGTTACTATCTTATTTTCATTTTTCTATGCCAAAAATACTCTTTCGTCTCTCTCCGCGAAATCATCATTAACTAGAGTCTAAGCTTTCAAGTCATTTACCATATAACCTGTTAACAACCCGCTAACCTATTTATTAAATGAGTTGTAAATGGGTTAGAGTTGAGATTTTTTAAATGGGTTAATAAGCGGATTAGGGTTGAGATATTTTAAATGGGTTAGAATTATGATTAGGCTCCAACCTGTCCAACTCGATCCATTAGCACCCTTAGTTAGGGTTAACCTTCAAAGACAATTAATATATCAACTCTTTAAAATTATTTGTATCTGCATAACTTTATTTGTAAATAATTACAAATATATCAACTCTTTAAAATTATTGCATATATATCAATTAAATATGAGATTTATAAGTCTCACTTTTATTAAACTTTAGATTGTAATTTCATATAATCCCATTTATTGTTCTTACTCTCATTGTTAATGGTAAATTCATTAAATTCATAGTATTCGGAATTATTTTTAATTAGAAAATTAATTTCATCAACTAAAGATATCATAGGTCATAAAATATATTTATGTGTAAATTATTAATAAATAAGTTATCATACCCAAAAGGTACTTTTAGAATTAGTTGGTGCAAATGTAATAATATTTATTAAATTCATTATCACTATCGATAAATTTTGACTTCTATTAGTTTGAGAATAATTCAAATTTCAACCTGAAATCAAGACAAAAACCAATGTCAGACCTGAAAAAGCTGCTCCTAGACAACCTTCATAAGTTCCTCTTCATATTCATTTCCTTTGGGCAACTTCTTTTTAAGCTATCAATGGAGATTAGAGGAAAAATATCAGTAATATACTAATGTCGAAAATACTGTCGATATAAAATGATAAATGCAAGACAGATAAACTATTTAATGAAATTTAAAAAAAAATTATATGCACCTCAACAAATCGTAATTGAGTTTAATTTTTCATAATCTCTATAATTTCTGACATATATAAGGACATACACTCCAGTAGAGCATGATGTTTGGATGATGTAAGCTGTTTAGATGATGCGATGGGAACGGAGAAAGTGATTGTAGGCCATATTCGTTGGAATGAAGCACAAACATGGAAAGCACATTTACCATATCCACCTATATACATATACGGGACCTGTCCGTATGCTTCCCATTTTTTTTATTTTTTATTTTTATTTTATTTTTTATAAAATTGTTAATACAAGTATATTTAATATGTGTATAAATATTTATCATTTTTGAAGTATTTTAGATATTTAATTTTGAAAAATTAGTGGCATTTTAAGTAATTTTAATATATCTAGATTAACAATCTTGCAAAAAAATTTCAAAAAAAAAAACTAAAAAAAAAATAAACGTACACACCCAAGAGCATTAAAAGCTGAATGCTCCGGGAGCATACGATCATTTACCTACGTATACATAAGAAAAGACGAAAGCAATCATCTTTTTCAAGCATTGATTCCTTTTTCATACGGCCATCGTTTTCCGAGCCTTGCATGCCTCGATAGTTCTTATCCTGTGCTTTTTGGAAACGCAGCTTCAAGGGAAGGCTTACGGATTTCATTCATATCTCTGTTCTCACCTCACCTAGATTACCCTCTTAGTTCCAAGTTCCAACGAAGCATAACCTCCAAATAGATGATCAACCTACCTCCAATTCATCTTAACACCACACCAACTTTATTTTTCCAAAGTCAACAAACGGACGTGTTAAAAGCGTAGGATGACATCAACAAATCTTGAATAGAGGGACAATGCAATAATTATATAAAAAAAAAAATTACACTTTTTTGTAACTCTTCTTTCATGCATATAAAATACAGCTTCATACTATTTTAGAAATTCAACCATACATACCGTAACCAAACCCTTAAAAGTTCTGAATTGAACTTGAGTAGAATCGCAGTCCATTTTTGATAAGCTTCTGATAAACCGTAGCTGAGTTCAGCACTATTTGATCAACATGTAAGTATCTACGACTTACAAACTGCTTTATTTCACAGCTTTTGAGCAATACTTATTTGATGAAAAATACAAATACTTGCAAGCTACCATCAAGCATGTCTGCAAAAATGGCATGCTTGTTGGGCATTACTCTAGTGGTGGGGCGGAGGCAGCAGAGTAACTGCTTTTTGGCTAACATGATCCGAAGAAGGCCATCCAGTCCACTACCATTACTCAGATCACATAAATATGCAATTAGCATGCACTGTTTCCAACTCGTTTCTGTGGCACAACGTGTGGTGAAAGGGTCTGCCATATTCTGACCCACGTATTACGAGGCATCCGTGCTCAATGGCCTCCAAAAAATGCATCAGGTGCCCGCTGTATACCTCAATGAATGCTCCTGGGCTTCTCAGTACGAGATCGTGGAAGACCTAAGATGGCTACCAGTCCGCTGACGAAGCCTGAAACTGCTGCTACAGCAAAAGCAGGCGAGTTCCCACCCCCAAACAGCTGATCCCATGGCCCACTACCTACAGACACTACCACCTGAAAATCCAATCAGAAGCGGAATCAGAAGAAATAAATTACAGATCAGTGGAACATTATGAAGTGCATCTTACCAATTTGAACATATGGCAAATGCACTTCTGCTTGAATTGTAATGGGGATGTTCAAACCAAGATGGAACACCAAAGCCATACAGGATGTGCATATTGTTAGATGCTAATTTATTGATGGAACCTGAATTTTGTCTAACCTTTTCATTAGGAAGACAACTGGGATGCAGTCTGAAACTCAGAATTTCAACAAGCTGAGTGATAACTATCCTTTGATGATTCAAGATGCTGAAAAACATCCTTTATATTTTTTAACCAGCAGATGCACAATGGATAGCCATCCTTTGATGACCTATGCTCTTGATTTGCTCTACCAACATGGAGAGTTCCCCATGCTGGATGATCCTAGGCCATACAAGCAATGTGTATTTCATAGCAACCATACTGAGGAGAGACAGCTAGTATTGTTATTTCAACCATCAGGCTAGAGGACAGTTGAAATATCACTCCAAGGAAATCCTGGATGGAATCCCTGACCACAGTATTTAGTCACCAAAATAGTGATACAGGGAAATGTTCGAACAAGGCAATCAGATCAGATTGCGTCCCTGCAAGCAGGCAGTGGACTCCATGATGTTTGGGATCTGTAAGACCTAATGAGCGACAAGTCAAATTCAGTTTAGATGTGATTGCCACAAAACTAACAAACTCATCCCAAGTAACATTCATTCCAACAAAAATGGTGGCACAACCAAACGAGGCCATCGGATTATGTCCCCACAAGCAGACAGTGGATTCCATGAGGCTTGGGATGTCTGATCACCTGGGGTATAACGATCGCCAAATTCAGTACTCCCATTGACAATCCTGCAATGAAGGAGGTCAAAACGTATTGGTCAGAAAACATTGGTAAAACGCACCCATGGGTTACTAAATGATTCATCCATAATGCACTGTCATTAGTTGGCCATAATTCCAAAGGAATCATCCCAATAGACAAGCTCTTGCCGCTTATTTTGGGCTGTACAATCTTGTTCTCAATTAGATGGTCTTACAAAACAAAACGAAAAAAAAAATGAGTCTGAGAGACAAGCACCTTGGCCTAGCCCTAATGATTCAGTGTAAGTAGATACCATCGCATAAGGAACAGTGTAAGTTATCTGCATAAAATTCATGCTGGCAATTAAGCAGCTGGTTATAGAAAAAAACATTTAAAATGCAAGCTATATTGAAAAGAACAAGAATAGTAAAAAAAAAAAAAACTCACAGCCAATGGCACTCCAAGTAGTGAGAAAACAGCAACTGCAGCAATTACAATTCCATCAGGAGGAAAACCATAGCCTGAACGGATCACCTTGTTTGCTATTGATGCTATTACAAGCATTGATATAAAGCATAAAGACATCATAATGTTTGAAATACCCAACACCAAACCAGATCCCCACTTCCTGCACATTTTCTCAATTCCCAATGAGGTCAAACCAAGCAGAATGGAATTCAACATTAGACCAAGTGATCCCATGCTTACTCCTTTGTAATAGTTCTGCCCATCATCTGGGCTTCCCCCATAAATCTCACGGCCCATCCAATCAGTATCATAGAGAAAAAAGGGGAACCATCCAATCCATGTCAAACCAGTAACAATTAAAACTATCCAGATTGGCAGTGTCAGGAACCTAAAAGAGCTTAACAATTCCCAGAGGAAAGCTTCCTGACCATGATCAGACTGCTGCTGTTCTTCTAAGATTTCAAGTCCATCATTACGACTTATAGGCTGTTCCTGAGCTGCTGAAACACTTATAGATGTGGTGATGATTAGAAAAACAATGTCAAGAAGGAAGGCAGACTTCAGATTGGCACAGTTAATGCCACAGGCAGGGGTGGTGGTGAAGGGGATTATTGTATACCACCCATTATAAGCACCAGTTGCATAGCCCGCGATATTACCCACAGCCATGAAAAGTGAAAAATAAGCATTTGCTATGCGTGTTCGTCTCTGATCTTTCCCTGAAGGATGAAAAAATAATGAGAGGAATAACAGTTGAAGTTCAGGTAGCTACATGCTTGTGCTTGACTTACAGGAACTGAAGATTAATTTTAGCAACATTAGATCTATTTCGTCTGTAGATTCTTTCATTTGTTGAGATAGATGAAAGTATCATTGAACCCAATTTCAATGATCCTGAGTTTGATAAATGGCCAGCTAATGGTAAGTTCATCATCTTTTAGATTTTTAATTATAAGCATAATATTTGCACAATATTTCCTTATTATAAACATGCAAAGGCTCATAAGATTCTATCAATGACATGCAAAATCAATAAAACAATGTTTTGAGTTAAGACCCTGCCCATGATAAGTGAGGACAGGCCAAAAATTTTACAAATTCGCTTGGACGCATGCAAAAGAAATAGAATCAATTATGACAATAAACACTACAAATAATTGACATCAATGTTTTACTTTGAACAAAAGAAAAGGACTTAGTCATCAAAATATGCATGAATATTTGACAAATATTCAAATGCTTGGAACTTCCATTTTGGACAAGTATGTGCACCACTGCTCAAAATGAAGAAACTCAAAATTTTGAAAACAAATCAAGATAAGATTCCTTGGTCAGAAACGAAAAGATGCAGGATGTAATGGGTATATACTCTATTTTGTATCAAACAAATTCCTCTATGGCAATCATCAATTTTCCTTTCATCTACTTCCGTTCCAAGCAAATTCCACCCGTCAAACTTCACGAGGTATTGCTCATTGTCAGTCATAAATCCATCAGCTATAAAACAAAAAACTGAAATGTTGAAGCGCGTTCAAGTACTGAAGCCATGTTTAGGATCACGATGAGATTGGGATGAAACAAGACTAGGATGAAATTTTCTATTTCCAAAAAGCACTTTCTAATTCCTAATGCATGACAATTTATTTTTCCAATTTCACATTCTAAATATACTTTTTCAAATTCTAGTACACACTGACACTTTTCATCCAATTTCCTCATCCCATTCCACCATCTCAATCAAGCCCTCAAAATTTGAGTAAGGGTTCGTCTAGATGGTTGGGCATTCAACTTTTTGCATAGTGAAGTAGGGCTTTGTCTACAAACCTAATTCAAAAGTTTCACATTAACAGTGCTTTTGATGGTATTCTATGAAATATTAATTTTATGGGTGCAACTCAAATTAGTTCAATTTAGTTCTTGGTCTATCCTATTCATACATGTTTGTAAAAGTTTTACCCTACCCTACCCGTAGATCAGTTTAGTTTCTTCTCCTTACCCTGCCTATGTGAAAGCTAGGTTAGTTCAATTCCAATTTCAAATTGGTTCCAATGTTAAATTAGTTCATTAACTAATAACTACAGCATCATGTCAAAACAATATTACACATGAGGTTCCAATGTTAAATCAGTTCATTAACTAATAACTACAACATCATGTCAAAACAATAATACACATAAGTTTAAAAAAAAGGTAAATACTTTAAGGGAGTGTTTGGAAAGTGATTGTATAAAAGTTTTTGAAATTAGAGAAAATGATGTAATATAATAGAGGTAATGATGAAGAATAAGGAGAATAAAGTTAAAATAAATAGTTTAGTTGTATGGGTAGTTATGTAGAAATAATTGAAAAACGGACTAGTTTTATAGAAAGTTGTAAAGAAATAATAAACATAGGGTAATCATGAAGAGTGAAAAATTTTATATATAGCCAAAAACATACCCTAAATCTATAATTATTAAATCATAAAAGATGTGCACAAAGATTAAAATGCAACTAAATATTGCTGAATCATTAAAAAAAATTTACAAAAGAATCTAAACCATTCATAATAATTTAACTATTTTGAAATTGCTTAATACTAACCTACGCTATTTAAGGGAATGAGTAATTTTTTCTTACCCTATCCTACCCTATAATATTTTTTCTATCCTATCCTACTAAATTAAGTTAGTTTCATGAGTACTCATGGATATCCTACCTAAGTTGCACCTACTTAATTCAAGTTTCCAACCAACCCATATTTTCAGCACAAGCCTAATTACATGAGCTTTTCGCTTCCAAACTATGTGGCCAAGCAACACATGGTTGTATGTTTACTGTTTAGGTAGGTAAAAATCCAATTTTCCTATATAACTGTCGATTCCATCGATAATCATATTTGGCTAGACAATTCACTTATAAGTGTCGCAAAGATTGCTATCCAAGAACTTCTACATCAAACTTGGATGCAAAACCACCTTCAATGCATCAGCATGTGGCCCCAAACGAAGCTTTAAAACCTATGAGAGGTTGCTAACTTGCTATAAGAAATACGAGTCTGCTTCTAAATAACCGGGTCATATACAAACGGTTCTATATAACTTCTTCAAATTTTAAAATTTTAATGCTTGATGAAAAATCTAATTTATTCATTGTATTTAACATTAATTTTTTAGCTAGAAGACCAAGTTTTATCAAATATGTACATGAGTGACATTTGCTCAAAAATAGATATATTCATGTATAATAAAAAAATTACTTAGCCCCATTCGCATGTGTTAGAATATAATAATATTTTATACAATCATTTATCTGCATAATAGTGATATCTTAGATAGTTTAGATGTTAAAAATATTACTTCAAAATTGATATTTAAGGTATGTTTCTTTACATTTAAAACTTTTTACTCTCCATAATTATCATATTTTTTAATTATTTTATTACATATTTTTATATAACTATCCTACTTTTCAATCATTTCCATATAACTACTCATATAATTAACCTATCAATTTTAACGTTATTCTTTTTATTCCCTTTCATTACTCTCATCATTTCACATTATTCTCCTATTTTAAAATTTTTTGCATCATAAATTTTTTATCGAAAAGTTTTATTACTAACCAAACGTACCCTTAGTATTAAATTATTTTATTATGTTGATTTTTCGCATTTATAGACAAGGTTTAGACAGTAATACTAAACAAGTAGAAAAAAAATTATAATAAAATAAATGATGCTAAATATAAAAGAGGAAATAAATTTTAATGAACAGAAAGAGTTTCATGGAAGCATTTCCGTGAGAAATATATGTTATAAACCTATGCAAAATAAAATTGGCGGTAAAATGTATTACTGGTCGGTAGCCGGTACGCTTCCTCCCCCTTCACCCAACGCCACACGTATGCCAGGTCAGAAGATCGGGGATGATAACCGTCCAACCCAAAGTAAAGTCCTCACCCACCTTCTTCGAATGACAAAAATGCCACTGACAAGAACACAGAACACTAGCCCAATGTTTCACGCAAAAACCACTGTTCTAAACGCGAGTTTCGTAATTTAAAAAAATCGCGAGGGCATTATTCTCCCGGCAAAAGCTAACAAGAGGAAAGAAACAGGAATGGCGTGATAACAACGAAAGAACCCAATCACTGCTCGCTAGTCCGTGAGGCTCCATTCCAGATACATTCCCATCCATACTCCATAGGCAACCATTCTACAATTTTATTTTTTTACCTTCATCATTCTCTATATTTTTAAACCATTATCTTCCGCTTGTTTAACATTGCAATTTTGTTTCTCTCATTTTTGCACTAGCCGGTGTTTGCATAAGTGTAGTACTGCGGACTATGCTAGTGATGCGCCCAAAATTCTGCGCGTTAATTGCAAGCCATTTGAAAAAAGGGGCAAAAGCAGAAGGAGAAAAATTAAAGAAAAAATAGCTGAAAGTGCGGCAGGTAGGTAGGACGGACCGGCGAGATCGGCGAGCAGCGCTCTGCACGGCGCCTGTGTCGTGTTGTTGGCGACGTCGAGGAGCCAGAAACCGATGACGAAGGCGACAATGGCCCGCGGTCGCATCGACGCGCCTGCCTTGTCACCGAGCAGCCAGCCGATGTCCGCCGAGTGCCCGATGACAAGCACGGCAACGGCGATGGCGGCGGTTCCCACGACGATGAAGGGCCTGCGGCGGCCGAAGCGGCTGTAGCAGCGGTCGCTCATGTGGCCGACGAGGGGCTGGACGACTAAGCCCGAGAGTGGGCCGCAGAGCCAGATGAGGCTGGCCCAGGCGTGGGGGATGCCGAGTTCTTGGACGTAGGGGGTGAGGCGGCAGAGCTGGAGGGCCCACCCGAACTGGACGCCGCTGGCAATGGAGGCAACGCGGAGGAGGCTTTTGAGGGGAGCCCTGGGAGGGTCGGTGGATCGGTGGTGGTGGCGGGTTTCAGAAGACAGAGATGGCCGAGCCTTGGAACGTTGTGGGTGGCTGGCGTGCGAGGACGAGCTCGTCATATCCCTCTTTCTGCAGCGGGCGCTCGCCCCCCGCCCTCTCTGGCGCGTGCGCGTGCTCTCTGTCTCTCAACCAGCAAGGTTTTGGAGACGGTGTTTTTGAGTTTTTAGACGCGCAAGCTGTCGGACGGAGATTCTGGTGTGGTAAAGTGGGAGATGGACTGGAGAGTGCCGTGCAAGCGGATTCACGGCTAACGGAAGAATAAGGAGGGAGTACTCGGGACGTGGAAAGCATGGGTGCGGCGTAAATGAATATAAAAAAGCTGACGCCTGAAAATGATAGTGCTCTGTTCGCTGCTTGAGATATTTAATGATGGCAGGTACTGTAAGGCCACGTTTGTTAATGTGCGAGTGTGTTAATCATAATTTTTTCATATATTTTAATTATTTTTCTTACCAAAAATATATATTAAATTTATTTATATAAAATTTATTTATTCTAACTATATCTTTATTATTTTCTATCAATAGTACATTTCTCAAAATATTTTTCATAATTTTACACGTTATCTAATGTCCCCTGAATTAAGCGAGAGCAAAACAGATGTTTCCTAATGAACAGAACCGGAATTCTAAATATCACCGTACTTTTATTCAATGAAACCTATGAACCGTTTATTAATTATAGTCTTCATATTAAAATTATTGTATGAAAATTTAAATTTATGGGATATGCTCATAATATCTTGTAACTAACATTTAGGAATAAAATTTAAATTATTAAAGGCGCATACACTAATTTTTTAATATTAATTACTTATTTTTTAAATGAATTCATACATTACATTCAACATAATATAGGGGTGTTTGGCAATTGAAAAAAAATATCATGTTAAAACTTTTTAATCTAAAACTTTTCAATCTCCACAACTATCATATTTTTTAATTATTTTTTTACATTTTTCTATATAACTACTCTATTTTCAATCATTTCTATACAACTATTCATACAACTAACCTATTTTTTTTAATTTTACACTCTTTACTACTCATCATTACCCCTATCATATCACATCATTTGATAACTTTTACTCTACACAACTTTTCATCAAAAGTTTTATTCGTTACCAAACACACTCATAATATACTTATAACAAAAAAGATAAAATTCAATACAAGGAAAAAGTGAAATGTTTCTTGGATTAAATAGATATTAAATAGATGTAGGACCTATTTGGAATAAGAGAGAAAAATTCAGAAAATATTTAATTAAAAATATCTTGAAATAGATAAAAATAATAATGTGACGAGATGAGAGCAATAATTATGAGCAAATAGATTGAAATAGATAGAATAATTATAGCATTATATAAATCATTAATGAGCTAGCTTGGTGTCGTTGCCCCGGACAATTGTAGCGGTACTTGAGTAGATCATGATTCCCGGCGGCCTACGTCTACGGGAAATACGAAATTGAGGATCTGTAATTTCAATATTGAAGTATAAAAATAAGATTTCGAGGAGAGGATGATGATAAATACATGCCTATCCAATCATAAAGCCCTTTTGCATGATAATTAGTTTCTAATTGCGACAATTATAAACAACTGGGACTACATGGGTTTGTTTATAATTTAAAAACTATTTAAAAAAACTTTAATCTTAGTTTGTTTATAATTTATTTATAAACATCTCAGCCCTGGCCTAATTCATTTAATATAAATATTAAGTTGTACGTTTGCTAATGATTTGAATAATAAAAAAATGATGGAAATGTTTAAAATATGAATCTAAACAGTTAACAGAGACTTGTAATACATGTTAGTGAACCTGGCATGGCCGGTTTCTGGTCTAATCCAGTTTTACTGGTTCGACCGATTCAACAAGCTAGTTCGGTTCTCATTATACTAAACTATATATGTTAAATGGGTCATGTAATCGAGTCAGCCCATTAAAATTCTCAACCATGATGTGCAACAAATGCACCATCCTTTTGACGGGCTTCCATGTAAACGCGTTTCATGTCGCTGCTGAGCTGAGATGGACACCTGATCAGGCTCCCGTCCCTTCAGATCAATGGGACATCCACGGTCTCCACGCGGCCTTTTCAAGAGGACGGGTGGCAACGCTGCAAATGCGCACGCTGGCGCCCTCGAAAGTGTCGCCCGCCGCCCCTGGTGCGCTGCAGGCCGCTGAAATGGGAGCCCAATCCAGTGCACCCGGGTGCATTCAGCCTCAATGCACCCGGGTGCACTGCACTTATTTTTTTTATTTTTTTTAAAATTTTTTTCATGAAGCTGTTAATATAAGTTTATTTAACATATGTATCAATTTTTATTATTTTTGGAGATTTTTAGATATTTTTTTTAGATTTTTAAATTACGAAAAATGCCACTGATTTTAAAAAATCTAAAAAAAATATCTAAAAGTCTTCAAAAATAGTAAAAATTAATACATATGTTAAATAAACCTAGCTTAACCATTTTATAAAAAAAATTTAAAAAAAAAATAAATTTTTTTTTTATAAATGTACCTTTCTTTCTCGTGGAGGATACTCTTTCGTTGAGCCAACCAAATGTCCGTTTAGTTTTATCTTAAAAAATATTTTTAAAAATATATATATTTTTTTACACGCTTATTTATCTAAGTGTATTTAACATATAAAGTAAGATTTACCATTTTTAGATATATGTATGTTATTTTAAAAAAAATTAAATATTTATATGTATATATGTATTTAAAATACATATATGTTTAAAAATCTTTAAAATATATACACATATTTAAAAATGATAAAACTTGGTTTATATATTAAATACACTTAGATAAAAAATATGTGGAGAAAAGATTAGAAAAATGTGTTTTTAAATGAGTTTTTTGAAGTGGGCTAAATAAGATATTTACTTAGTCAGACTAATGGGATCACTTCTTTTCTTTTTTTTATTATTGCTATGGGTATATCAGTTTAATAAAATAATAATTAAAAGTAAATAAAATAAGGGTCCGTTTGTTTTTAATGAAAATTTTTCAAACTAATACTTTTCATAACTATTATATTTTAAAATTATTTTTTCACATCGTTTTATACGATTATCATATTTTTCAATCAACTCTACACAATTAACTTATCTATTTTAACTTTATTTTCTTTACACTTCATCATTACTCATATCATATTACATCATTTTATATTAATTTAACAACTTGTACACTAAAAATTTTTTATTTCTAAATTTTATCATTTTCTGAACACACCCTAAATATAAATAGATGGGATAATCTAAAAAATATGTATAAAAATGTGAATATAGATGTAATGATAAAAGAGATAAGATAATACATAAGAATGTAAAAAATATTTGAATAATATGTAACAGTAGAAAAATGGGATGATTATGCAGTTAATATTAAAGTTACGTTAAAAGGTAAAGAATAAGCGAGAAAATTTTTCTTTTACATATTACTAAACACTAATTGCTTTTGGGTTTTTTTCAAAAATTTAACAGTATTATATTTTAAACATAACTTCAATCGTTTACGGTAAAAAGCGTACAAATTATCTATAAGTAAAAATTATATACTTATCATATAAAATTTAGATTTGATGATTTTGGCAACATAAAAATATTTTTTAAAGCTCTTCTAAGTAAAATACACATATAACGTTTCTGTTCTTATAGATTTATTGCCTATAGTATGAAGGCAATACCATTAAAATATTTAAAGCATGACGATTAATAAATATTTTCGATTTAAATAATTTTCAACATAAACAGTCGAAATTACATTTAAATATAAAGTGCGTATAGCTTTTGAAAAACTATTTTTTATTATTTGTATTTTTTTCTACCACGGTTTAAAGGACACTCACCACAGCTCCACTGCTTTCCACATTCTTTTTTATTTATAATTTTATTTGATTTGTATAACTTTCACAGTAAACGATCAAATCATATTTAATATAACATGCGATTAAATTTTTAAAATACTACAGCTTCCTTACTGTAGTTTTACTACCATTGTTTAAAGGACACCGCAACTCCACTACTTTTCACGTTCTTGTCTTTTTTCTAACTTTGGGTGTGTTTGGTTGGAGGTAAAACTTTTGATGAAAAGTTTTTGGAGTAGAAGTTGTCAAATCAATAGAAAGTAATATGATATAATAGGAGTAATGATGAGTAGTAAAGAGAATAAAGTTAAAATAGATAGGTTAGTTGCATGGGTAGTTGTGTAGAAATGATTGAAAAGTAGGGTAGTTTGTATAGAAAAATGTGAAAAAATAATTAAAAATGGAATAATTACGGAGAGTGAACAGTTTTAGATTGAAAAGTTTTAGTTGACATTTTTATGCCCTAAACAAACGCACCCTTTATTTACAGCTCTTTAAATTCGAAATTAAGATTTTTTGTTCGAGAGAGAAGGAAAAAGTGAAAGAACAGATTTTGCGGAAAATAAATTGAAAAAATAGAAGCGTAATGTGACGGGATAATAGCAAGTAGTAAAAGTGAATGTAAAATTAGAAATATTAACAGAAAATAAATCTCTCAGCGATTTAGCTGCGGGCCAAGTTTCTCCTGTTGCACCATAAAAAAAAAAAAAAAAAAAAAAAGAGAGAGTTTCTTCTGCCATGGCTGACTGAACATCGGATCTGAGGAGTACGATAAGGAAGAAGAGGAGAAGACAAAAGTACTGAGGCTCGGGAGGTTCGGAACTTGGGATGCTTCTCTAGCGGCCCGGGCCCCTCGCGACGAAGACGCTAGTCGCGCTACCATGTGCTGCGCATTTTGTGTGTCCCCCACTCTCTGCCAATCAGGCTGCCAAGCCTGCCATGACGCGGTGACATCAGCGCCGCGCCGCGTCGTGCCGTTTGTGCTTGGCGCCGCCACCTCTTTTGCTGGGGTTTGCTTTATTGTCGTAACGGTTTTTTTTCGGGGGTATATATATATCAGAAATTTTAAGGTACAAGATTTCTGGTGTAGCATTGCTGAAATGAGCTTCACATGATCATCAAATCATAATTTATTTCATCAATTATATTTATAATAATATATTCTATTATTATACCAATCTTCATTCCAATCAGATATGTATATAGGCTCTGTCTGAAAATGGTACAAATTCAACATAATAAAATAGTTTGATGTAAATAGCTTTAAATTAGTTTTTTCAACATGTAAATCATTTGCTATAAATTTTATATATGAATAAATGATTGTATAAAGTTTCATTATATTCTAATACGTGTGAGATCTACTTTTAATCAAATGTATCACTGTTCCGGTGAAGCACAACTGCACCGAAACAGCTACCTATATATATATATATATCATGTAATCTTCTAACTTCGCCTATTTACTTACTTTCAAAGTTTTGAAATTTTGCTGTTTGCATTTTAAATTTTATAAACTTTAATTTTTTTGCATTTTAAAGTATAACTTATAACGATGTTAAAAACTAACATTAATCCATACAAAAATACCTTTCAGTATTTAAAAAAAGAAATGTTTTTTCGTTTTAAACTTTTCACCCTCTATAATTATTATATTTTTTAATCATTTTTCACATTTTCTCATACAACTACCCTACTTTTTAATCATTTCTACACAACTACCCATATAATTAACCTATCTATTTTAACTTTATCATCTTTACTCCTCATCATTACTCCTATCATATCACATCATTTGACAACTTTTACTCTCCAAAACTTTTCATCAAAAGTTTTATCTATTCCCAAACACACCCTTAGCTATTAAGCTTTTTTATTTTGCTCTTGGTTACTCCAACAACATCTTCACATCTAATACAAATTTGAGTTTTTTTCTAAAAAATATTAAGCGTATTCACATTATTTTGTATGAATTAACGATGGTTTTTAACGTTGTTATATATTAAGGTTTAAAATACAAATGAACCAAATTTTACAAGGCTTAAAGTGCAACGAACCAAATTTTACAAGGCTTAAAGTGCAAATGGTTAAGCTTTAGGGTTTGAAATGCAAATAGATAAAATTAAAAATTTTAAAATACAAAAATCCCTGTCAGAACGCACGAAGAGAGACAAAATGAACTGAACGGTATAAATTACATCAGAACTATAGAAGATCCAACAGAAGAAACAGGAATCATATATGATTCCTTGCATTTGTTGCACCGGGCACACTGTATTAGGATTCAACGGGAACTCTTTCTCTCATCTTGCCTCTCCTCACTTGCTGTTTACGTAATAAAGAATGATATTGTTAGCTAGGCCGAGCAAGTGTAAAAAACTCATTTTGCAATAATTTTTTTTTTCTTTATACACTTATTTATCTAAGTGTATTTAACGTATAAATCAAGTTTTAATGTTTTCAAATTTGTATGTATATTTTAAAATTTTTTTAAAGATAGGGGTATTTTAAATATGTATATACACATAGATGTTTAAAAATCTCAAAAAAATATAAACATATCCAAAAATGGTAAAATTTGGTTTATATTTTAAATACACTTGGATAAACAAGTATATGAAGAAAAAATAAATAAGTTATTGTAAATGAGTTTTTTAATATGGACTAAGCGAATCATTTGGTTAGCTCAGGCTAACAAGATCACTCATCTTACAGAAATCGCTTGCAATTATAAATTTCCATTTGTAATTCTCTAGATATATTCCTTTACATTTCACACTTCACCAGGCATGTTTTGAATGGTGTCCGTTACTAAAAAATATCTCAAATGTCGTGGCCGCATTTTCCTAACTGGGATAATTGATTCAAATAAATGCCCATGCTAAAATTTTTAAAAAATATAATTCCCTTTAATATTTTAATGTAATTCATCCATCTCAAATGATGTAAGGATCTCTCAAATATTGCCCCCGCTCACTAAAGATCCTAGATCTGCTGCAATGTGCATGACACATAGTAATGTGTGAAATAAATATAATAAATTTATTTGATTTATCTACCAAAAAATGTTAATTCAACTTCCATATCATCTAACACATTTGTGCAAAAATAAATGAACAATTCAATGATGTAAGTAAGCTTTCATATCTCCTTTCATGCACACTTATGGTTGTCAAGGAGTTTGATCTTCGCTCCCATTTGTGAACGTAAATCAACTGATTTAGGGTGTGTTGGGCCATCACAAAGATATGTCGAACCTATAATTTTTAATTTAAAAATCTTTAGTTCCTATAATTATTCTATTTTTTAATTATTTTGACATCATATTAATTATTTTATTTTTAATCATTTATCCATAATTATTTATACAACTATCATATCTATTTTAGCAGAGAGAATTCTAACTGTCGGGGCAAAAAAAAAAAATCTTTATAAAGGCAAGCAAACAAGCAAGCTCACACTGGCCATTGCCATTTTGTCACTGGTGTCATTAGTCTTTCACTAGTCTCTCACTATGAATACAACCTTACAATTGTAATTTTATTGCAACGAATAATTTTTTTATTGAATTATATTTTTATGATTTTATTTATAAATAGATAACAACCATATCTTGTTGCAAAAATTAATTGCTACTAAGTAGTTATAGAGTACAATGTAAAAAATTTGCAACTAAAAACTTTTTATTACAATTGATAGGCACAATTGTAATGAACTAAGGTCTCCCTCCTAGTTGACTAACCAATTTCAACAAATATTGTCTTGTCGCAAACTAATGATAGCCATTTTAAATCTATAGCTGGAATGAAAATTTTTCATTGTAATTTAAGTGTACTATTGCCATGAACTAGATTCCTATTAGTGTAGTAAAAATTACAATGAAATAATATTTCATTTCTATTAGTTTATACCATTTGCAATGAAACACATCTTGTTGCAAAGGTAGTAAATATTACATTCCAAAAATTACAACGATAAACTTTTCATTGTAATTGATATTCATAATCGGAATAATAAACTTTTCATTGCAATTGATACTCACAATTGCAATGAGAAGAGAGGTCACTTCTATTAATTGCAACAAAATTAATCTTGTTGTAAAAAGTAGTATATATATAACTATTCATGTGCAGAGGGATTGTACCGTAATTATAGTGTAGTTCACTGTAAAATGGATTCTACACATATTAGAATGCAATGAAACTTTATATAATTATTTATCCATATAAAAATCATATTCTAGATGGTTTAGCTATTGAAATACCACTTTAAATTTGGTATTTATGTTAGACTATTTCGTTACATTGGTTTTGTATCATTTTAAGATAGGGATAATATACATGTTGAATTTGGATGAAAATTGGTACGTCAATAAAGTAAATAATTTTAAATACAATTGACGAGGTAGATTTTCCTTTCATGATCAAGTGGGGGCCTACAGTGCACGGACTTCACGATGCAGTCACATGCATTGGATCATTTTTCATATATATACATATATATAAACTCGCAATGAAATTATTTTCATTATAATTAATGTGCGTTAATGCAGCAAAATACAACTTCATTCCCTATTCGTGAGGTATAAATTGCAGCGTGACCTGTCTAGTGACAAAAAATTAGTTTTTATATTCTTTAAGAATTAAAGGATTTTTGAGATATTAATTTTAAAATCAACATATTAATTACCGTTTGGGTAGATTAATCATAAAGATATCAATAAGAAACAAAATTTATCTTTTCTCTCCATTTATCATGTAAAATTAATTTTATCAATAAAAATCAATTTCACAAAAAAAGATAGTGGAAAATGTATCTTGGATAAACATTCAAACTCAATCCTACACTTCAAAAAAAACCTAATCCTAAAAATTTACAAAATTTTATGATAATCTTGTTAAAAATTTTAAAATCATATTTAATGGTTATTGATAATTAATTACATATATCTTTTATATTCCCCAATTTTTAAAATCCCTTTTTCTACTAAATTTTATAAAAATTAACGATTCAGTACAAATGGGTATACTGAGGTTTACATCAACCGTGATTTTTTCCCATCATCTATATGTGGGCCTAAATTTGTATTTTTCATGCTTCAAAAAAAGTATATATTTTTCATATATAAAGTGTTTAATTTTAAAATATTTTAAGTGTCTTCTTGAATTCTCAAAATAAAAATGCCACTTTATCATGTCCCAATTTTGGGCGTACATATGTCTACTAGAAAAATCGAAAAAAATTGTGATTCATGCTAGCTTATACATTAAGGTTCACTATGCATACGTTACTTTGAATCGGGTTTAATTTTAATACATTTCTAACAATAAAAGTGAAGAGTTTTTATGTGCCACTTTGTAAACTTTTTTTGTATTTTCGAACTCAAATTATTTCAAGTACATTTTTCTTTGAATTTATGCTCAACGGATCTAAACCTAACAATGCATCAAACGATATATGAACTGCATTACAATTGTTGTTTAAATAAAATTTAATTTCTAGTTGAATACTTTTACACATAACTAATAGGATGTTAAAATAAACTAATTCACCAATCGAGCACTACCTAGTTGACAACGTTGCTTGGCTGTTGTTAAGCCAGCCAGCCCTCGAATGATGGGGATGCAGTCCCTCGTTGCTTCGGTGAAAACTTTGTCACACGAATTTTTTTTTTTAATGGTTTATATTTACATACATCTCAACACAGATTACATTGTAGTTCTGAGACATTCTTACAAACAAGGAGATACATAACTCCTCCAAAGAAATCTGGAGACACAGCTCCACTAACGAATTAGGAAGAACAGCTTCCATCCAGCCCAAGGGAGACAACAGCTCCCACCCCACCTCAAAGGGAGACCACAGCTCCCACACCATTTTTCCGGGTCGAAATCCCAACGTGGGATTCGAACCCACGACCTACGCTAAAGGAGCCAATGCCCCTGCTATTTGCGCTAGCCGCAGGTGACGTCACCCGATTTATTAAGTAAAGATTTTTGTCTCTTGATTTGTTAGATGAAAGCTTGTATCTCTCGAGTCAATATGTAGGAGCATGATATTAGATGTTATCTTGTGTAAAATTATAAGAATGTATGAGGGTTGGATTATAATATAAATCGAGATAAAAAACCAATGCAAATTTGACGATGGATTATAGTATTTACATTACTATTGTTAAGATAATTTAACAAAAATATTGTATATACAATCTGTAAATTTTTAAATTTAAGCATAGACTTAAAGCATGTAGAAAATGAAAATTTTGAGCCATTAAATA
This sequence comes from Annona cherimola, assembly GCA_030490835.1. Classification (NCBI taxonomy): domain Eukaryota; kingdom Viridiplantae; phylum Streptophyta; class Magnoliopsida; order Magnoliales; family Annonaceae; genus Annona; species Annona cherimola. Next base: position 96,694,565 of record CM059973.1, on the reverse strand, counting down.
ATATAAATTCGAATTTTATTAATGGCCTAAAAGTTTAAATAAATAGAAGTGGAATGAAATACTATTATCGAAAGGAAACAATGAAAAGTATATTGATTAATTTTAAATAAATTAATTATAATTAAATGGTTCTATTTCAATAGCTTAGTTGATTTAAATTATGTAAATATATAAGTGGCCGTGATCTAATGGCCTTAAGCGCATGAATTTTACAACATAAAATATTAAATTTATAATTATTAATATATGAATATATGAATTTTTTTGGATTTACAAAAAAATAGAAGGGGCAAGTGTGCTGCACAAGTGCCGGCCACCCAAAAGGCAAGCACGAAGCGGCCAAATGCCCGTCATGCGGCAGAGAGAACAGAAAGGGGAAAGAGGAGAGACGAAAGGAGGAGGAGAAGGGAAGGGGAGAGAGGAGAGGAGAACCTCGTCGGAGAAGCCGACGCATGTCATTGCCGCCGTTATCACTAAAGGTAAGAATTTTTAGAAATCTTCCCCCAGTCCCTTCCAAATCACGCACGTTTGATGGGAGTTTTCATTAAATCTCCCTAGAACCATGAGTCTGGAACTTGAGTCATGAATAAGGGAGAAGAAACTGAATCCTGTATTTGGATTCGGATGCTTATAGTTGGGCGAAGCTAGAGTTTTGAAATTTCTACCTCAAAACACGTTAAAATTACAGGCTTTTAATTTCTTCTTGTAGATCTTCAGAAAACCATCAAGATTTGGGTAAAAATTAAACCCTATGTTTCGGATTGAAACTGCAAAGCTAAGGGGAAGCTAGGATCTCGATTTTCATTGCCCATGATTATTGTGTGAGACTGTAAATCATGCTAGGAAGTATTATTTACTAATTTCACATGCTAAATCAGGGTAATTTGCAAATATGCCTCCATAGTTTGATGCTAATTGCAGATATGCCTATATTGTTTTACAAATCCGCAAAGTTTCACATAAATTGCATGCGTACCCTGTTAACGGCTGAAATATAACAGCTATTAAATAAAAATATAGTTTGCAAATATGCTCCCATAGTTTGACGCTAATTGTAGATATTCTTTCATTGTTCCACGAATTGCATATTATCCCCACAAAGTTTCACAAAAATTGCTTATATACCCATGACACCCTTTTGTTGCTAAATGTACATTAAAATTTTGAATAATGACAAAAATGACCTTATTTAAAGCTATATTAGAATCTCATAGTTTATAACACACCCAGTTATGCAGGTCGAAGAGCTTTATCAAACACTCATATTAATTGCTAACATGTTATCTCCTTTCACTTGCACAACTGAGTCATTTTTGTCATTATCCAAAATTTTAATGCACATTTGGTGACAAAAAGGTGTTACGGGTATGCAAGCAATTTTGATGAAACTCTGTGAGGGTAATATGCAATTTGTGAAACAATGGAGGTATATCTGCAATTAGTGTCAAACTATGGGGACATATTTGCAAATTACATTTTTTATTTGACAGCCTTTAAATTTCAGCCATTAATAGGGGTACACATGCAATCTATGTGAAACTTTGTAGGAGTAATACGCAATTCGTGAAACAATGAGGGAATATTTGCAAATTACCTGCTAAAATCATGCATTTTTAAATGAGATTTGGCTTTCTACCCAACACTAAGTGTAGTGTAATAAGGGGAAACGAGTATAGGCAATAAAATAATAAAATCAAATTGGTCATGGTGACTGTGGACATGGCAGTTAGGTAAATCGCCCATATGCATGTGAGTGGTTGTAAAATTTAATTATCTCATGTTATGTGACAATAATATGGAATGAGATTTACAAAATTTAAAGCTTAGAATTAGACATATAAGATGGATGGAAATAAACAGTTTTGAAATTTGTATGGGGACCAGAAGGCTTTTTCATTTAATGTATATGGGATGACTTTTGCAAGGTAAGGCTGCGTACTATAGACCCAATGTGGTCCGACCCTTCCCCGGACCCCGCGCATAGCGGGAGCTTGATGCACCGGGCTGCCCTTTTTTTTATATGGGATGACTTTTCTATGATTTTGGGGCTAAGTGGATCAAAAAATTTGAAACAAAATGGGGGGAAGCTGTGTGGTACTGGCATGGGTGGTTGCATGGGCAAGATTTTCTTTATTTTTAAAATGGAATGTAATAATTTAATATCATGTGGGAATGGAATGGATAAAAAATTTTAAATTTTAAAGCCTAAAATTACGTATACAAGTTGGTCGAACATGGACAGTTTGGTGTGAGGTGTTAATTTTGAAGGATAAATGTGATGTTATGATGGAATGAAGTAAAATCCCTTAGTTTTAAGGCCAAAATCAAGCCTGAGTGGGATTTATTAATGGGCAGCACTATGTGTGGGGATATTCAATCCTATGCTAAATGGTCTTAGTGATTGATTTGAAATAATAGAGTAAATAGATGATGTCATCATGATGATTAAAGAATTTATATTATGTTGCCAAAAATGCATAAAAGTTGGATAAAAATAACTGCACAGCTTGAATGTATGGTTGTGAATGTTACTTTTGGCATTTAAATGTTAAGTTTATGTGATTAGGCTTAATGGAATGAATATCTAAATTTTTACGGGTTGAAATTATTATTTTAAAGTTCATATGAAGTTGTAAATGCTTAAATGCAAACTGAGAATGAGAAATTGAGTAAAAGTTAGTTGTTCAGTTTGGACACATGGTTTTAAGTTTTAATTTTGGTATTAAAACATTCAATCATAATGATGATTATTAATGAAATAAATATCTTAACTTTTTCAGATTAAAATCATTGTTTTGATAATTACATTAAATTGAGAACTTTTAAATGCAAGTGAAAAAGGATTTTATTGGAATAGTTTTATGAATTAGGCTATTTGGCTATATTTGTTGAATACTATTGATTGATTGTTAATTTAGATGCAAGAGCATGACGACGGAATGTTAATTTTCATGTTTATATTAATGAAAATGCAAGGAAATTGGGAAAACCTAACTGTTCAATTGAGTTTATGGGCTGCGGATATTAATTATGGTATTTAAATATTGTATTTATATCAATTATGGTTAATAAAATGAGGATTCTGATTATTAGATGATGATGATATATATATATATATATATATACACGTGTTATGCTATGGTGTTGAGAGTGTAATAGCCAAGCCAAATTGGCTGGTTGCCCATGCAACTTAGATAAATTAGGCTAATTATAAACTCTAGATGTAGCTGTTAGTGAATTTGGAGTGGGCGAAGCTTTAACAATTTAACTTAAGGAAATAGAGGACATAAGCTAAAACAGTTTTGTCATATTATTTCAAAACAATTGTATTATATGATTTCTTTGCTGAATTTACTGATTCTAAAGTGTAAATGGTGAATGCTAAGGTTACTGCAAGTGTTGTGATGAAAATCCCTACCATATGATGTTAAATTAAAAGAAAAAGTCCAGGTAGGAAGCCTTGTGGATAGGCTATACAGACTATGAATTTTGCAGTTTATGTTTAAGTCTGATGATCATACGAGTGTAAGAAGTAATATATGTCATATGAGTCCTGGTATAAATGAATTTATAAGTCATTAGAAGGGTATTCTTAAATATGTGTAGCAGAAGTTATGAGTTGTGTTTGATGGGATTTATGATTTCTAATCATCTATTTTAAATGGGTTAAAATTATATTTGTATTAGTCTATGTGTGATGGGATATTTGGTAGAGACTTGTTTTGTATGTGTAAGAAGATTTCATGCCCTTTTTATATGAGTTATTTAAATGCAAAATGAATTTTAAATCATGGTAGAAGCCTTTTATTACAGGATGATTGTTTCATTACTCAAATTATTCATTTAAAAGACTTATGTTAACAGCCACAAGTGTAGGATAAATGGATATCTCCTACTTAACTGGGTTTTAATTCACGGCCACGGTATTTACCTTATAAAAGAATGATGAATGATGCGTGTAAGTCATTTGAAAGGACTTAACCAAGATTTTAATGAAATGGAAGGAAGTAATGCACATTTTGGTAAATGATGCACATTTTGGTAAAATAATGTTATTAGTTAATATGTCAAGTGATCTAAGTTGTTTTTAGAAAGTTAAATTTAGTTTTAATTGAATGATTGAGGTTTTAAATAAAAATGGAAGTAATAGGGAACTTGGCGAATGTGGGCAACCCTGTCGCATGTAAATGGGATCTAAGTTTGCATATGATAAGTTTAATTATTTTAAAATGTAAGTTCATTTGGAAAATAAAATGAAAATGAAATCTACTAACTTTTAAGTTGTGTATATGTTCATCATGTTTTATGTATAAAACTAAACTTGAATTGTTATTGTTTATTTATGTATTAATTGTAAAGCTAATGTGACTTATAAGCTTATTCAAGATTATGTTTAAATGTGGGATGGTGTAATGCTAATGTGCTTTATGGCCTTTATGTGATTTATGCATTTTTTACTTGACTTTGGCATAATAGGTATCGCTTCATCATTAATTTTGCCACTTGCTACTTCCAAAGACAATGAATATTAAGGGGATGCTTGCATTTAAATTTTCATGGAACAATGAGATGTTTAGAAATTGAACTCATGATGTCGTGTAATGGGTTTCTTTAAAAAGTTTCGTTAGAAATGTAAATTGTTTTCTTGTACTTTTTTTTACACACCCTAAATTGAAGATAGAATTGTATATTGTTGCATAATGGGTTTTGCCATCAATTGTCTTATTGTAGACATAATGACAATTATGAATGTAACGATTATTGGGTTCTTAAAAGGAAATAATTGAAAGGTAATTGCAAAGAAATTTATTAGTTTTTGCAGTGAATCTATTCATTGGCAATGTATTCAACCATGGTTGTTTACAATTATAGCAGCGAAAACATTAGTTGCAAATAAGCATTGTATTGTAATGAAAATTTTCATTCCCATTGTGAACTTTATTGCAACGAAATGTTCTTTGCCAAGATGAGAATACTTGGAATGAAAAAATCATTCAAATTTTTTGTAGTTGGAGTGTAAACATTTGTTGCTAATAGGGTATAAATTGCAACAACAAAATTGTTGCAAATTCAAGCTTATTGGTAGACCAGTTTTTGTTGCTAATATGAGACCAATTGCAATGAAATTCATTTTCATTCCTAAATATCAATTGGAACGACCATGTTGGAATGAATGTGCGATGAAAAATTTTCATTGCAAATGATTTTTTTGAGACATTTTTCAACAATTGTAATGAAAATGTTGGTTGCAATTGTTCAGTCTTGTTGTAGTGACCAAGGTATATCAAATTTCTACAATTTAAAATATAAACTTCTTGTATCCTGTATTATTATGTGCGGTAACTTGGTTTCATGACACACTAATTAATAAATAGTTAAAGTGTCAATTTTTTTTTTAGTTGTCCACATGATCTTGAGAATATCATAATTTGGAGGCTCTTTTACATTAAGTCATCAGAACTGGCAGCTCAGTTTGAAATATTATCTTTGGATTAGATGTGTTTGTATGTTATGTTCTATTAAGTTTGAAGTATTATATACGAATTAGGATGTGCTTGTATGATGCTGTGTTGTTTGGTTTGAAATCTTCTATATGTGTTGGAAAGGGTTTGTATGGTGTGTGTTATTAGGGTTGTATGCATTGCTCTTATTCTCCATATTATTTCTCTCTTGACATAATTTATAGATGTTTTAGTTTTTGTAGAAAATTCGATCAACAATTTAGCATAATTGGCATTAGTTTGAAAGACATATCTTTAGTACTTTGCTCAATTTATTAACCTAATTTTAACCAGAACTGATTTCTGTAGGTTTATTCTAAGGTTTGGTTGAGGTTTGAAAAATAGGATTGAAATTAGGGTTGGGAAAAACCCAACAAAGTCTGTCCCACCTGGTTTGCACCAGCGGACAGGCTTTTCTACCCTCACCTTAATATCCAGGCTTGGTCCATTGTTAACAATTGTGACAATAGACACGTCGTTTTCTGCTGACCATTTGGTTCAATTGAGCTGCTGATCATTGAGATGAGATGAGTTCCATCTGCCGCATTAGCCTTTAGATGGGTGCTTGTGGCCACCTCGGAAATCCGGTACTGCTGCCCAAACATGGACTTCTGAATAACCATGTCAAACGCCTCTACTCGGCTGCTGCCTACATGTTGGACAGAACTCCGGAGAGAAACCCACCCATAATTTTTGATGTGGTGCCTGAACAAGGTCCTAGCTTCTACAACTCCGCGATTGTACGACTGGCTAAGAATGAGAGATTCCAAGATACTTTGAACTTGTTTTGCCGGGCCAATGAGTTAGGAGTAAGACCCACTAAGTATGCTGTATCCAGCGTTCTCAATGCTTGTTCCAAGGTTCTAAATCAGGATTTTGGTTCACAGATTCATGCTAGGATAGTACAGATTGGATATGAAGAAAATGTAGTTGTGAACAGTGCAGTCATAACTATGTATGCGAAATGCGGGGCTATGGCTTATGCGAGGCGGGTTTTTGATGGTATGGGAGAGCATGACCAGGTCTCTTGGACTTTGATGATATCAGAGCTTTCTCAAAATGGATCTGTTGAGGAGGCTCTTGAACTCTTCAAGGAAATGCTGCAGAGTGAGATTCAACCCAATCACTTCACTTTCACCAGTGTAATTAGTGCTTGCTCAAAGTCAGAATTAGCTTTTGGGCATGGTGCATACCTTCATGCTCAAGTAGTTAAGCTTGGGTTTGATGGCTATTGCTTTGTTATCAGCTCTCTTATTGATTATTATGCAAAACTTGGGGAAATCCCTGAAGCTACTTCTGCTTTTGATGATGCTAAAGAGAAGGATGGTGTTGTTTACAATGCCATGATAGCTGGATTTTCTCAGAACTTTCTTGGCGAAGAGGCCTTGAAGCTGTTTATTCAAATGCATCAAACTGGGATAGTTCCCACCTATTTCACCTTTTCGAGCCTTTTGAATGCTTGTGGGACTCTAGCTGTGCTTCAGCAGGGGAGACAGATCCATACACTCGTTGCCAAGATGGGTCTGGATCTAAATGTGTTCATAGCAAGCTCTTTGGTTGATATGTACTCAAAGTGTGGAAGCGTTGATGAAGCTTGTCTTGTTTTTGATCATACAGTTGAGAGAAATAGTGTCTTGTGGACATCCATGATCGTAGGTTATGCCCAGAATGGAAGGCCAGAAAATGGGATTGAGCTTTTTGAGCTCTTGGTCAGAGAAGGTGTAAAGCCAGACAAAATATGCTTCACTGGGGTGCTGACTGCTTGCAATCATGCAGGGCTGTTAGAGAAAGGTTTACACTATTTCAACTCTATGACTAGTGAATATGGTCTAGTTCCTGAGATGGATCAATATGCTTGCATCATAGATCTTCATGGGCGTTATGGACACTTAAGAAAAGCAAAGGATTTGATGGATAGCATGCCACTCAAGCCCAATTCTGTCATGTGGAGTTCATTCTTAGGTTTCTGTAGAATCTTTGGTGAAGTAGAACTTGGAGCTGTGGCAGCAAGCCATTTATTGGAGATGGAGCCCTTTAATTCTGTTAGAGATGTGACTCTTGCCAACATGTATGCAGAATCTGGTATGTGGAAAGAAGTATCAGAGGTTAGGAGGATAATGAGAAGCAGGGAAGTGAGAAAAAGGGCTGGTTGCAGCTGGATCTGTGTGAATAATAGAGTGCATGTCTTTTCAGCCTGTGATAGTTCTCATGCTCAATCACAGGACATATACAGAGAACTAGATTGGCTAGTTCTGGAAATGAGGGAACTTGGAACACTTTGGGGTGTGGATATTAATGTGGAAATCGATATGACAGCTTGTGAAAACCTGTGTGACTTTGAAATGCAAGAAATTGTTCCACGGCTATGAATCATTACATCTTATTTTGTTCTAAAAGCAAGAAATTACTCCTTTTTGACTGTGAATCATTCCATTTTATTTTGTTTCAAACAAACGATTTAGTCTTTATTTATATTTTCAGTCATTATTTCTTATCTTTTCATTTAAAAGGTAATATATTTTATCCTTATTCATTTTATTTTAGATAATGATTATCATTTCTCACCCATCTGACCTATGTTGGTGGGTTTGGGCTTGTGTCGGATATTAGTAATTGGGGTTGATTCTATGTAAACCATATCTATCCCTAGTCAGTTGTAGGCCCAGACTGCAGACACGCCAAGATACATGCATGTACATTCATGGGTAATTATGCAATCCCATCATCACTCATGCAGCCAGTTCATTTTGGGCCCACCTTAAAGGTTGGATGAGTCCAATCTGTCCATCATACTTATTATTACTGTAATTTTTATTTAAGATAATTGAAATTATTTATATTAAAGATTTTAATGGTTGATTCCATTTGCAATAAACTTTTAACAATTGTGTTTCACTGTTGAATTTTTTTTTAAAAAGCATACGTAAGTTTTCACACATTGAACAATATTATTTATAATTTATATAAGAATATCACTCCATACAACAACAGCCAATTGTATTGGAAGAGTTTTTGGCAATGAGGAAAAGCAAATTTCGGCCTCTTTTTTTCTTTGTGATTTGACACTTTTAAAGTACCCAGTTGCCTTTTATTCTCATTATCATATATTTGCACTTGTTCTTTCTTATCTTTGATATTACATACTATCCATTTAACTAAGATACCTGAAATCATTTGAATATGGGCTAAACTTCTAAAAAATGTATAAATTTTGAAATTCACTTCAATCCATTAAATACATTATTACTGTAATAAAGTTGTATATAAATGTTATTTTATATGGGATGAGGACTTTTAGAATGTTTAGATGTTCTGTTTATAATTCATGGGGTGTTTTTAATAAAGAAACAGTTTTAACAAGTCAAGATTCACTTTCAGATAATTTTTATTTTTTTTAACCAAGACAAATATTTGACTGAGATGAAATTTATGTTCTTAGCTTTGTGCATAGTACACAAATTGACAAATAAATAGATTTGATTTAATTATCAAGATGAGGCCCATCTGCATCTGTGTCTTCTTCTCCGGCGAGTTCCGACTCTGGAGTATGCAACAACAGGGACATATGCAGGTATTGTGCTTACCTCTCTCCCCCACCACCATACTAACTTTTGATCCTCTTTCTTCTCTGCATATGATCGATGCTACCTATCGTTGTCCCATTGCATATCTCTTTTCATTCATCCTTTCTCCTAATTTCTAGCAACATAAGAATTTATCTATGATCTCCACTTTACCCTTATTCTCCTCCTTCAGTGTAGGCACCATATGGCCAACTGCATTTTCTATTTCTCCATTAGAAGGATCCCAATGCTATAAACCACCACCACCAGGCTTTTTGAGGTTCCATCGAATTAATCTAGTATGAGCCTTTGATGTGTTCGAAAGGCCTGATGAATTGGAATTTCCCTATTGGGCCAAGTCATTTTTGGAGTAATTGCATCCAATCTCCGAAAAAGTCCTAATAGTTTTGAACTTTTGATTATTGGAATGAGATATTTATAGAATCGCCATGAATAGGATCAAACCCTATTCCACGGTATTTCCATAAGATTCCTCTTTCTTATTCTTAAGCAGACATGCTATAGGAGTAACCCATTACCTTCTAGGTGGAATTGCCACATTGCCACAACATGGGCGTTTTTCTTAGCAAGAATTATTGCAGTAATTTATGAAGGTTTAGTTACTGAATCGCTTCGAGGCAGTATGTTTCGAATTTGTTTAGATAATGAAGTGGAAGATATGATTAGCGGTTATATTTTGGAGAAGAGACATATAATTGTCACTATAAAGAAGTACCACGATTCCGACAGTAGTAATTAGTATTGACATGATAGAAGTAAGTGGGTCCATTAAGTGTCCAAACTCAAAAGAAAAATCATTATTGATGGTCCAAGAACATAGATATTGATAGACATAACCGCCTTTTATTTGGTGAATAGAAAGATCAGCCGAAAAAACCATAACCAATAAACCAGAAAAAGATGGATTATTTTGTGAGAGAATCTATTCCCTTCTCTTTTGTTTGCATGAATTTGATTTGTAAATGGATCATTTGCAAATCAGATCATGGGAAATTTTTTTTTTTTAACAAAAACTACTACAATGCCCTTGTTTTTGAACATTCAAAATCCCGAATTATAGATGCTTACAGCTGTAAATCAGAATGTTCTTCCATCTGAATGGTTTGTTAATCTTTTTGCGCATGGAGTGATGGGTGTTTGATTTTGCATGCTTTCATGGAAATAGATTTGAATGTTGATGTTTTCCAGTTCAGCTTTTCTCCATAATTTTGGAAATGGGCGCTCTTCAATAAGGGTGAGAATTTTGAAAACTGAAATGGGGTTTTTTAATTTACAGATTTTTTTTGGAAAAATAGAATTGAATTTTGGCAATGTTCTTTTTCCATTTGTCCACGATTTTGCAAATGGGTGTGTTTCGAATCACACTTCCTTGCAAATCGGTGTGTCCCAGCTACCTGGAGAATGTGTTACTCCTTTTGTGCCTCAATAGCTGTCTCTGTGCCCCTACTTAAATTAAAATTTTCGGCTATATATCTATATATAGGGAGCTGTTCCGGTGCAGCACAACTGCACTGGAACACCGGTACATTTGATCAAAAATGGGCCCCACATATTAAAATTCAATGAAACTTTATACAATCATTTATCCATATATAAATTTTATAGCAAATGGTTTACATGTTGAAAAAACCACTTTAAAGTTGTTATTTATATCAAACTATTTTATTACGTTGAATTTGTACCATTTTCAGATGTGGGCCATATACATATCTGATTTGGATGAAAATTGGTATGGTAATAGAATACATTATTTTAAATACAATGGGTGGAGTAGATTATGATTTTATGATCATGTGGGGCCTATTTCAGCGTCACTGCACCTGAATATTTCTGATATATATATATATATATATATATATATATATATATATATATATATATATATCATAGCACGCACACAATTTGAGGGCAGAATTACGTAGTGCTTGTAGCCTTGTAGTCCTAATATTGTACCATACAGGTTCATTTGGACATGTAACAACCCCTGTGCTCAATGCAATTGCTTTATTATCAATACAGCACTGATGAAGAGATCCTTCTGTTGGCTAAAACTGGTCCATGGTACAAGTGCATTACTTCTAAATAAATTTGAATCCTTTGAAAAGCAAACATGGTGGTTGTGACAGTGTAGTTCTTCTATTATCAATCTGTAGGGCAGGGCATGTCACCTCTAGGAATCAAACCACTTTCACACAATGAATTCTTAATTCTTGTCAAAACATTCAGCGTGTGCTGGTAGCTGCACTGCTTTGCTTGCAATAGTTTGGGAGTCATTTAAGCATCCAGTAGTGACAAATGTGCACTTGAATGTACCAAACGCCATGAAGGCTCCCATGCTTCCGATAAATCCAATATGGAAGAGAGAATAGTGAGAAAAAACAACTGAATGCTAGCTAAGAATTAGTATAAAAGGAAACTAGCTGACATAACAGAAGTAATGGCAACCTATGTGGTTTTCCAATTTTCAGAAAACTAGAAAGCATGAAAAGAAGAACAAATGTTTCTGCGGCATACAGTGGATATAAACACATTTTTTTCCTTCTATAAATATCACATTTTTAGTCAGTTGTATTACCTATGTGCCATTTCCAACCCTTCTTGACGTAGATGGCATTATTTAACGAAAGTTTGAAAGTGTGACAGCCACTTAAGAGTGTCATCCATGATCGGACATATTATTGATTGAGATATGCCTATTCTAGGTTATTAACTCTAGTGGGAAACAAGTGGTTTTTAGATGTGGACACATGAGAAAAAGGTGGCACCAAGGTACTGGATAGTAGCAGTGCAAATTGGCAAGGTACTGGATACACGAGAAAAAGATGTGGACACACGAGAAAAAGGTGGCACCAACGTACTGGATAGTAGCAGAGCAGATTGCCAACTTCGTGCTTTGAAGTTGCACTGTTGGAATTTATTACAACAACAACAACCTGGCCAGCCAGGTAGTCATGGAGAGACAGGATAGGTTATTTTAATTTGGGGCAGATCATGTAATGGGTTAAATCTCTTATCTTGCATTCATTCATTTGATAATAATCATTGTCTGCTTTTTGATACAGTTTTGTACTGACCACCAATTAGCTAATAGAAGAGTCAAGCTATCATTGTCTGCTTTTTGATACACAGTTTTGTACTGACCACCAATTAGCTAATAGAAGAATCAAGCTATGTGCATATGTAATTGAAGTCCATCTATTTCAAAACAGATCATTTGGGGGATTTATTTGTTACCAAGCTTTTCTATAGTTGTTTCATATAGATCAAACATCTCATTGTAGGAGGGTATCAAGGCATCCTTTTTATCAGGGAGCAGTCCTCTTCACGCCTCCTTTTTCACATTACTATTATTTATCTGCAGCATTTTCTGTTTAGAATTTGCAGCATTTCACAAGAAAACTAACTGTTTTTGTGAGCATCACTGAAATTTCTGTAAATTTCTGTTTTTAAAACACACAATGGGTTGCTGCAGGTTTAATAGTAAATTCCATAGATAGTTTTGTAAAATTTTACCATTTGAAGGAATGTTTATTATTATAGTCAATTTCTTCAAATTTCAAAACTGTTGAGTAAAGTCTGTACCTGCAATTTTTTCATGCTTAACAGTTAACAATCCTTGCACAAATAATTTGATATGGTAATCATGTTCCAATAGTTACTTTTGCATTTGTATATCTACTTTCAATTTTGAATTGTTGGGTTATACAGGACTTTTTAAAAAAAATCTCACTGTTCAGGAACTTTAATACTCATCCATCTAATATTACAGCTTTGACTCATATTGTTGATTGTTGTATGCTACTGTATTTTTGACTCATAAAACGAAGGTAAGGCTGCATACGTGGATGCCCCTTCCTAGACCCCGAAATGCAGGGGGAGCTCTATGTGGTGGGTCAGCTCCTAATCTGCAACACACAGTTCGCAGTAGTTTTATCATAGTTATATCGACTCTAGATACAACTTATTCAATAACCTACATCTTTAAGTGGCAATAGCAACTTTGCTTGTACAATTTATTAGGACAAACTAGATATTTTTATCTTTAATATGAATTCCCTTGTACTAATAAAGTTGCACATATTGCAAATTGAATGTGAACTAATATCCTATTGTTATTTTTAGTCAAGGATACGGACATATGGAAAGATAGGACCAACGACTTGGAAAACAACTAGGGGGGATGAAATATTTTCATGAAGTAGATAGGGCAGTTGGCAATAGTTGATAATGTACTGATATGATAGATCTCTAAACACATCTATGAATGTGCAAACTAAAGAATGTGGAAATTGAATTGTTGCATTTATAATATGGATTTAAATGATAATGACTCTTGCCTTATTACAGGTGTGTGAGAATCATGATTATATTAATAATTATTGATTCATCAGATTTGCATCTAGACTTTTTGCACATAGCAATGAAGGAATTCGTTGTAAATATGTGCATTATTGACGATCTGTGCAGACATTTGCAACGACAATAATCAAGAAATTTAGAATATAATTTGTGCACAAAAATCTTGTTGCCATTAAGGTATTAACTGCAATTAAAGTATCTTCGCTGGCTAGTCAGTAGTGATTGGAGCAGAAGATTGCAAGTTATTCGTGATTAGCATCGTGAAAATTGTTGCTATTGATGTACCATTAATAGAGAACGCTCTGGCTAAGCAAATGTCTCCCTTAGTCCATTTTATAAAACTTATTTAAAATATTTTCTTTTGCTTTTTTCTTGATACACTTATTTATTTAAGTGTATTTAATATATTAATTGATTTTTACCATTTTTGGATATGTATATATATATTTTTAAGATTTTTACAAATAGAAGTATTTTCAATTCATATACGTACATAAATGTTTAAATTTTTTTTTAAAATATCTACGCATATCTAAAAATGGTAAAATTTAGTTTATATGTTAAATATATTTAGATAAATAAGTGTATGAAGAAAAAATAAAAAAATATTGTAAATGAGTTTTTTGAGGTGCATTGAGTGAGACATTTACTTAATTCAGATTAACAGGATCATTCTTCTCATTAATAACCGTTTAAGTACCATTGAAGCTAACATTTTAGGATGGGGCTTTTGTATCAATTATACTATCAATAATTTTCAGTTGCCAATGCTTATTAGCAACAAAAAAACACCAATGGTTATTGGTAAATGGTAACTTTTGTCGCAGTGGATTACTCTTAATGATTACCCACGTCGCTACTCACCCAAATATCCAGTGTGAAGATCATGAAGGTATCCATAGAAATTGTTTTTATAATCGCTTTTGACAGACATTTGTGCTAGTTAATTACTTTTAACTACATAAAATGAGAAAAACATTTTAGATGAAAAAAAAAGGTAATGGATATTTTCAATTTTGCATTTGCATGCAGCTTCCTTATAATGTCTGTGATTTTGTAAAAGTTGTACGCTATAATTATCATTCATTTTGTAAGAACATGTACGGGTAATTTGCAAAATATACCCGCTTAGTTTGATCAAAATTACAAATATAGCCATATAATTTTAAGAATTGCAAGTACTCCCTCATAGTTTCATCATAATTGCAAATAATCCATACGCTGTTATGATGCCGTTACTGTATCGTAATGGATTGAGGGTTATTTCCAATTATGGTTAAACTATATGAGGGTTTTTTGCAAAAATAAATACATTACTTAATTTTTAAAGTTGTAAATACGCACACATACTTTACATATTTTTGTAAATACACTCACGCCGTGATAGTGTTGTAAAGGTGTGAGGGTTTCTGCAATTATAGTTAAACTGCGTGGGAATTATTTATAATTTCTGAAATTATGTGGATATATTTGCAATTTTAATCAAACTAAGTGGATACCCAAAATGTTATTCTAACAAGACCTCAGATGATTTTATTCTAAAAAAAAAGTTCTTATGGTTGCTATGTCATTCAATCATTCGTGAAATCGGGTTTTTTCTGACGTGGAAGTTGGTTGCATGAGTGTGGTCCACTATACCCAAGAAGGGCAAGAGCTACAATCACCCAACCAACCATGTAAGAAGATCTCTACCGTCTCCCTACTCTCTATCAGTCAGCTATTAGCTTATTATCCCATCCAACAAACCCTTAACCGCACTTAATTAGAAATCCCAATCCTAACCACCCAAAAGGTTAGCTAGCTAGCTCGATCAACTTGCACCTTTCCACATCTATTTCTTTCTTCACATGCATCCGTGAAAATCAATTGGAGAATCTGAAATTGTATGTCCAGATCATCTCAAATATTTTGTAGTTCGTCCAAAAATCATTGTTCAGAGTATGCTTTGAAAATTGTAATGTCCATTTACAGTGGGAAGGAAACAGAGACAGTTCGGAATTTGGGATGCCATTATCCAAAGTGGAATTTTTTTTTTTTTTTTTTGAATTTCTTATCTTACAATGAGAATTATTTGTTTCCAATTTTTGCTCAATAAATAAAATCTAATAATATATGTGCAGGAGACACTGCCCCTGACAATGAGAAACAAAGTTCCCTCAATTGGAAACCAATGCAAGATACTGAGCACGAAGGCCTAGAACTTTACCCACCGAATTATGCCTGTGTTGGTTAGAGTGGGATCTTGAGCGAGAGAGTGATATATAGTTTTCATTACTCATGCATCCTGCTCATAGTTGCACATTGTAGTTGTGAAAAGTAACAAAAGGGTTACATCAATGGCTCAGAAATATGAAATAATATGTATTTGACAAAAAACGAAGTATCCACGTATTTTTTTATTTCTGTGTACTTGATTTGTCACATCAGATGGTGTGAAATGACGAGAGTGCGTGTGCACTTAGGCTCAGTACACCTAGGTGCATTTAGCCCATTTTTTTAAAATTTTTTTTGAAATTTTTTCATAAAACTATTGATTTAAGTGTATTTAACATGTGTATCAATTTTTACCATTTTCGAATATTTTTAGATATTTTTTTAAATTTTTAAAAATTAGTGACATTTAAATTACTAAAAATGCTATTAATTTTTAAAAATTAAAAATAAATATATCAAAATCTCAAGAAATGGTAAAAATTGATATACATGTTAAATACACTTAGATTAACAATTTTATACAAAATTTCAAAAAAAATAAAAAATGGATATTTGCACCGGGTGCACCAAAGCTAAGTGCACCCGGGTTAATACCATTACAGCTCGTGACAAGATACCGTATTTGGGGATGTGATCATGTGCACCCGGCTGCACTTAGCTTCGTGCACTCGGGTGCAAATATCCATTTTTAAAATTTTTTAATTTTTTTAACACAACTATTAATCTAAATGTATTTAATAAGTGTATTAATTTTTATAATTTTTGCAGATTTATAGATTTTTTTGAATTTTTTAAAATCAATGATATTTAGTAATTTTAAATTACTTACTAAAATGCCATTAATTTTAAAAATTCAAAAAAATATTTATAAATTTTTTAAAAATAGTAAAAATTGATACATATGTTAAATATACTTAAATTAACATTTTTATAAAAAAATTTCAAAAAAATTAAAAAATGAATTATATGCACCGAGCCTAAGTGCACTTAGATATGTAAGATCATGTTAAATATTTGGTGGCATTACTGATCACCACGGACGCTGGATCTACATGAAGCTGATTGTGGGACACTGTACCCATCTCAACTTCCGAACCTTGGAAAGTTTGTTTAGATTTATAATGATATCCAGCTAGGTTAAATCTAATCTATTCATGATTATGAGAACAACTCATTTGCTAAAATTTAAGAAAAAATTCCAATCGAATAACCTAGCCTAGTGCATTATAAATGGGATGAAAATCCTAATACACTGGTTATATCTGGACTTCGATCTCTTGCTCCCGGGTGCACTCACCTATTTTTTTATTATTTTTTGAAATTTTTTTTATAAAACTGTTAATCTAGGTGTATTTAACAGTTTTATAAAAAAATTTTAAAAATAAAATAAAAATAATAGGTGTGTGCACCCGGGAGCAGGTTACACCCCGTTATATCTACTATCAAGTGAGACAAATTTTGTGGGTCACCAAAGTCTCTGATTTAAAATAAATTTTCACAAATTTAATTAATTAAATAGTCAATAGTGCCAAATATGATGAATGGATTAACTTTAACTTATAAATTACTGCGATATATATTAAAATAATCCATTTGATCATACAAACAATTTTTTTGATGAAATATCATGCAAACGTTAATTTCGAATCATTTGCCCAAGTAATATGTGTACTGAGTGTAATTTTTTTTTTTCCTGGTTGGTGTGTACTGAGTTTAAGTTAAATGAGGAGGAAGAGCAGCATTTTTAAACTTTAGTGCTTGTCTCCTTTCTACAACATTGATTGGGTGGGACGAAGGCGAGTGCAGTTTGGGTGTTGCATTGAGAAAGATGTCACCCTGATGAACGTAATTAACCCATTAATAATATATACAAACAATTGTGCCATTCTACTATTGTACACATGAATGTTAGTGCAAATCTTATTCCGTTTTTTTATATGAAAAACAAATAATTTCTTGAAGAGTGTTCCTCACTCCTGTTCACAATTTCTAAGAAGAAAGAAATGGCATGTTTCTCATGGTGAGAGCTCGGCGTGGTACTTAACTTCTTCTCCTACTTGCATTGAAAATCTTACCCTTGAAGAAAACTAAAAAAGCCCTAAGCTACAATTAAATGCGTTAACCTCTTAGAAATCAACCCATACAATGAGTAAAATCTATATATCTCAAATAATAAATTAAACTTTTCATTAAGGTGACCTAAATATATTCTAAGAAAAATAATAGAAGTGTCACCTCGTTCTTGAAAAGAATAGAAATTAAGACAACTGACATTAACTTTTTGTTACACAATCCACCCAAATGGATCGTAATCGTATCCAGGAATTATATGTAGTAGACTGCCACCATTTATTGAGAGCAAAGCTAGTACAAAAATTGGAACCTTTTCAGCCATGCATGATTTGTCGTCCGAGCAGTTTAACATCAATGTGTGCTTCCCATTAAAGGGATAGTCTCCATTCACCTGAAAAAAAATAAAAATAAAAATAAAAGATCAAATAGATGTGATAGGTTGAATTTGGCATCGACCATGCACATGTCGAGGTCAACTATACAGTTCAAACATGAGTAGTAAGAAGAAGAGTTTCGCTTGAGTGCCATGCACACATCAATAAAGGCTTAACAGAGGTTAATAATTTGAGAGAGTTTTCATGGCATCCAATGAGAGAAATGG
Organism: Annona cherimola; assembly: GCA_030490835.1. NCBI lineage: Eukaryota > Viridiplantae > Streptophyta > Magnoliopsida > Magnoliales > Annonaceae > Annona > Annona cherimola. Next base: position 96,676,233 of record CM059973.1, on the reverse strand, counting down.
GTGCTTTTAATAGACTCATAATCATTTCCCTTTTGCATTAAATTTTCAAGTATAGGTTGGCCACTTCAATTCACATTCCAGCAGCTTCAAATTGCATTGATTTGGCTAATTAATTAAAGTCGACAAGTAATATTTTAGGTGCCACAAAATTAAATAAAAACAGAAGCCTCATGATAAAAAAAAAAGTTTTAACTTAAGAGGAATCCGAGTCCAGCTTGATTAATTTCTAGTCTGCCTTTTACTTCATTTAAAAGGCATAATGGATTTGCTCTGCAAGCATCGGAGACGTTTTAATTTTTAGCGATTGATTTTATTTTTTTTCAAAAGTTACAATTTTAATTGTTAAAAAAAAATTCAGATGCCAATAGTTGGTAGTATATGTTATATAGCAACAACTTAAAAGAAATTTGGTCGCCAATTGTTTACAATTTTTATCTAAATTTTGTTTTAGTTATAAAAGCATTATTATAATTTGTAAGTAGGGTGTGTTTGGTAAGTGATCAAAATTTTGGATGAAAAATTTTTTGTGTAAAAATTATTAAATTGATAGAAAATAATATGATATGATAGGGGTAATGATAATGTATAAAGAAAATAAGGTTAAAATAAATATGTTAATTATATGTGTAATTGTGTAAAAATCATTAAAAAATAGGGTAGTTATATAGGAAGATGTAAAGAAATAGTTTTAGTATAGAGTAGTTATGGATAGTGAAAAGTTTTAGCTTGAAATTTTTTTTATCATTGCCAAACATACCGTAAAGAAAATTTTTTCTTACTTGTGATAGAACCATTATAAGTAAGTAATTTTTCTTTACTTATAAAAACATTATCATGCCTTTCCAAAAAATATTATCAGAAGAAAATTCTTTTTCTTTTGAGAAAGATTTTTTTGATATTATATATATATATATATATATATATATATATATATCTATATATATATATATCGTGACATCCTGATATTACAATAAAACATATTCACACCTTCGAACTATAGAGGAAAATTTTTCCTAAACCCCCACCAAGGGAAGCTGTAGAACCCTACAATAAGGGAAAATTGTAAAACTCCCCATTATCAGGGAGACTAATTTATAAAGTTGTCATGTACGATACTTGCCAAACGCGGGATTCAAATGACACCTGCCCATGGCATGATAACCATGGTTACCATGACGCCTCGTGGCTTTTAAGAAAGAATTTTTAAAATTAACTTTATTACATTGTAAAGCTAAGAGAAAGGCATATTCCCATTTCACTTGGTCAATGAGGGCCAAACTACAAAATTAATTCCATGTTAATCAGGTCCACCTTCCTAATAAAGAGAATCTGCTAAATTTGGTTGATTTCTACATTCTTTAATGATTTATAAAAATTAAAATTTCTTTTCTTATGTATTTGGGCTCTGCTTCTATATAAGCAGATTGCATGTAGAAATGACCTCATATAATTTTCTCAATTTTTAAGATATTGATAATTAATGCAAAATTCAATCAATTCATTGTATTTAACATCACTTGAGAAAATAAATGCATTATAGAATTTATTATATATATATATATATATTAGAATATAATAATACTTTATAGAATATTTTATCTATATTTTAAATGGTTTATATATTGAAAATACTATTTTAAAATTGATATTCAAGTATTAAACTGTTGATTTTATATATGTATAGATGAGACCCATATATTACTTAGATTTTATTGGAGAGTGAATTTTTCATCAACTATTTAGATGTTAAAAATAGATACGGTTAAAAAAAGAGGTGAGGTATAAAAGCCAGCCATTGTATATCTGTAGTGTTTGTAGTACTTAAGATCTGTCTTTATTTTTATACCAAGATGGCTGGTGATCTATATTATTATTTTTTTATTTCGCTCCTTATTTCGTCGAGTATTTAATGTCGATTGGTGAATGGTGAGTGAGAGAGAGAGAGATTATCCAATTGCATCCAATATCATAGAATTTTCTTGATGTTTGGTCCAACTACATTCGATCCTCAGAGACGGCCAAAACCAGAGACGGCAAAAACCAAAAGTTCCTTCAGAATTTTAAATGCCAGAGTGGCTATTGAAGCAAAGCATCTCCTTTGCAGTTTCAACTGGATTTTTCCCAGCAAATTATTTTTTTCAGGTGTATTTTTAATGGCAGAGTGACCAATAAATGCTCCAACAAGAAACATCAAAATCAAGCCATCCCCCCTGATGAAGATCGCCTTCTTCATTGACTTGATTTGTGATTGATGGCTGTTCATCATGCATGGCATATATATACCAATTAAGCTGTGCATGAGACGATCTGAACAACAATGGGCTCCGTACATATTATATTAAATCATTTTTCGCATATGTTTGAAATACGCATTCATGATTCTAAACGACTGACATAAATGGGCTGATTTATGAAAAATATTTTTATTTTTTTTTATAAGAATGTCAGCCCCACTTGGATTGTACATCTGTGAAATTTTTAAAATTTTATTATTAAAAATAGAAAATCGGCACGCTGTCTAATTTTTGTTTCTCAAAAAACTAAATTTTTTTTAAAAAATACCAAAATTCACTAGGATGCAATGTAAGTGGAGCCTACATTTTTATTTTTTTAAAAAAATAAAAAAATATTTTTTTAGCTGCTGGTAAGTCTGCCCTTTACAGGAGGCCGTGTAGGATGGTGACACTTTTTAAGTATATGGAAAAAATGTGCATGTGTAGCTTGCCCGCCGATTGACAAGGTTTTTAGGCTTCAAACTACGTGTGGGCTTAGCAAACCTCGTGCAACACATGCATGACAGAGACAAAGGCAAAGGCTTAAAGATCGAATATGTTATTAGAGAAATTGCGAAGAATCCCTTCAATTCTACTTTAGTGAGCAGACGAGAAATTCTCTGCCGGGGCACGTTAATTCATTGCGTCGTCTAATTAGGACGTTGGACAAACATCTGACGGCCATTCAGTCCATAATCAATTAATATCCTCAAAGCCAATTAAGGGCCGGGGGACGAGTTTGGTGCCGATCGACATATGCCACACCTGCCCTCGCACCTAAAATCGTACAATGGATGAAATTTTGAATAAATTAATTAATACAAATACCATTTTTTAGAGTATAAATTTTACAAATCAAATGAACCGTCCCAAATGGTTGAAATCATCTCAGTCTTATAAGATCATCCCATCGGATGTTGCGATGGGAATGGGAAGTGATTTTTTAATATATATATATTTTTCCATTTCCTTTTAATTTAATTTTTAGAGGCCTGTCAGTAGAATGTATCCCTGATTTTCCCAATACCCAACACAAATATGTACGCGTTTGAGCCACACATTACGAGTTCCTCAAATCAAAAGTAGATTCTTGCTTGATCTGGAGTTTCCAAAATCTGCCCACCAAACAAAGAAAGTTTTTTTTTTTTTTTTTTTTTTATTTTAAAAAAAAGAAAAACCATACGCTCTCGCCCCTTGCAATGCAAACGGAATCGTTACATGGATCGATTCCATGGTCAGTTCCATTTCATATATAAAAAATTCATTTTCCCAAAATGATTTAATAAATATCTATATTAATGATCAACTTATTTTTTTAATACCTACTTCTATTTTATTATGATCTTTTCATATTTCAATTTTATTAATTTTTCATCATTGCTTGTATCTTAACATCATCTCTATAATTTTTGTTTCCTTCTCAGTTTTTAATCTCGCAACTAAAGATAAGCACATTTCCGGCTTAGTCAACTCCATAAAGTTGGATGCAATTTGACGAATTTCCTTGAAAAATGCATTTTTGCAGCTTAATATGGCATGTTCTTATCATTATGAATTGTGTTGTGTTTTCTACTATCTTGTATTTTCTAAATCATCACCCCTTATTTATTTTAATTAGATTTAATATTTATAGCTAACGTCGTCCCCCGTGTTATATATTACTAACCTAATGAGGCCCTCATTTCTTTTTTTACGTTTTTTTTGTGAAAGAAGGAAAAAAAAAAAAAAAAAAAAAAAAACCTGAGTGGAGGTGGGGTAGGGTGAGGTGACATGGAGCATGTGAGATGGGCCCCCAGATTTAGACTATGAGTAAGGTCCGGGAGATGTTTGTTGGGTCCACACCCCTCGGCCACCAGCAAAGTTTATTGGATCTGCCTCCTAGAAATTATATATGAAAATCTAGCTACTTGTGCAGATTTGGCCAAGATACACTTGTCTTTAGGAAATGACACAAAATAGATCAGAAAAGGAATTGTACTAACATACTCCAGGGATGCAAAACAAATACTAGTTGAATAAGGTGAGATTTCCTCACCCAACTTAATTTATTTTGGAATAAAATATGGAATTTTTAAAATTTGAGCTATATGCATAGAACCAACCTTATTTTTTCATACTGTAATCGTACGTAAAATTTGAGATTCAGAACTTCCTTTTGCAAGATTAACCCCAAGATTAATATGACCTATGACTAAAACAGATTATTATCTTAAAAGATTTTTTTGTGGCTGTTACGATCAGTTTAAGTTTTTCATAACAATAGTATCAGAGTCCGACAATGTACTTAGAGGTTATGAATTCAACTTTGGAAGGAGTGGCCTAAAGACTAAATTAAAATTATCAGCTGGTAAGTGTAGCTATTACATTCAAGGTGAAAGGGTTATTGAATTTTTTTAAATATTGAATTTATATTAAAATTACTGATAAGTGAGTGAAGTCGTTTCAAGGGAGAAAAGGACTATCATTAAGCTAGTGATACTAGAATAGGCTGCCATGGATGATGATCTTCAAATGGGGTATATTGATACGACCTATAACTAAAAAGATTGGAACGAATTTTATTTTATTTTTATCTGTTATGATCCGCTCGAACTTTTCATAACAAAGAGCACATGCTCTTTTCAAGTTAATTAATTTTATTTGACAACTCTGATTTTTAAGTTATTTGCAAATGCTTAAAGTGTGCAACATAAATTCAGCAAAGCTGCCTACTTTTAAGTTTAAAAGTTTTTTGTTATGAACTTCTTAAAATAAAAATGTAGCTTTTCGAAGTTTACTTAATGTTCGCTCTTTTAGCATTTAAAAGTGGATTAAAAAGCAGATTTTCCACAAAATGATTGACAGCGTTGAAGGAGTGACATCATGCATTGAGCGATTTTTGAAAAAAAAAAAAAAGAAAAGCATATATAAATGGAAGTTATTTGTAAGATTTTTGGAAAATAAGCTTCTATTTGGGAAATTGAGATGAGAAAATTTTTTAAAAAGTGAAAAAATGATGACAAATGATGTAATATAATAAGTGTAATAACTAGATGCAAATGTGGTTATATGCATCCTCTTTTTTTTGTGAAACTTAGTCTAATAACTAAATAAATGATGTGAAATATAGTAGGTAGAGTGAATTTTTTCTTAATCATGCAAAAAAACAAAAAGTAGATGGAGTGAATGTCTGGTAAGTCATGCAGAAAAATAGATAAAATTACATAAAATTGCTACTTACATGTAACTAAACGCAATCAAGTATCGGTAGGGAAGTAGTATTTATCTTTTCTAATTAACAGCATGAGCATAAACACTCGTGGTCCCCCAGTGCACATATATAGACAAGACTCACAATATATATAACACCCAACCGTAGCCGCGAGTTTCATGAGGATCAACAAGCTCATGGTGAAATGGTATTTGCCACTGTTTAAAATCCGGCAAATCCTTCTTCACACGTGCGCATATCAAACTTGCAACGTCCCCAATGCATCAGGATGGCCCATCCGCCTTAGAAAGGTCACACACGTGTAAAAACGTGCACATACGGTTTTACAGACAGACGACAAATAAAGCATTTCTACCCATGTACTATATTGCATACTTATAGTGTACTTATTAATTAGTTTTGATCAAATTGTTCCTGCAATTTTATAGTCCGTGAATCAATACTACTCAAATTACATTAGGCAATTTGCAAATATACGAGCATAGTTTAAACATAATTGCAAATATTTCTATATAGGTTTATAACTTGAAAAAAAAAAAACCTACATAGTTTGACATAATTGCACATTTGTCAACAGTATCATGGCATGAATATATTTACAAATTATATATGATGTATCCGCTTAGTTTCTAAAATTGTAAATATACTCATATAATTTAGATATATTTGCAATTATATCCACGCTCCATGATAGCACCGTGATAGCATGAATATATTTAATTTGCAGTTGTGCTTAAATTATGTGGAAATTATTTCCAATTTCAAACCTATGTGAGTATATATGTGGCTATATTTAAACTAGGTAGGTATATTTTCAATGGCTAATTAAAGACGTGCACATAGGGTTTTACAGACAAACAAGTAAGGCATTTCTACCCATGTACAATATTATTGACTTAATAGTATAATGTACGACGGGTTCCTCTTAATTAATTAGTTTTGATCAAATTGTACCTGTAATTTATAATCTGTAAAGATACTCTTCAGATTATATTCGTACCCATTGCAGATCAATTATATATTAACATGCGTCTAATGGAAGGTTTTATGTACGTAGTTCTCGTCGATGCATGTCAGCTCGTCGAAAGATGGACCACACAGCTTCGTGGCATCAGGTATACATACTTTTCCTTAGGTCTTTCTCAAGAGAAAGATATATATATATATTTTATTGTTTACAGACAAGGATGGCTGTGATTAATATTTACAATCGCAAGTTTTAGGGAATTCAATTTGTCAAGAAAAAGAAGGAAAAAAAATTCCACACCTAACCCTAACCGTACGTTGCCATCGGATCATTTTAACACTCATGTTCAAATAATTCTTATGCTATCGCACATATTCTTCATGCAATCTTGGGAAGAAGAAATTTTTGAGATGTTCGTTACATTGGACATTATTAGGTTTCCTCCCAATCCAGTTGGATCTTTTTAAGAATCTCGCTTTTCCATTGCGTACGAGGGTATTGAATGGAATTGAGAAATGACATTAAAATCTAATCATGTGTATTAGGATTGATAAAAAGCAATAAAAAAATGTAAAAGTTCTAGTTTGTGTCCAGGCGACCCGGGTTTCCATCCTCGCTAAGAGCATAGTTGTTGAAAACTATCATTCACACACACAGCAAGGAGATTTACGTGGTTCGGAAAGATCCTACTCCACGATGGCAAGCCCTATTCAATTGTACTTTAGGGTTACCAGAGATTCCACTATTTATAATGAGTTATCTTTATACAAATTACATAATCACACCAACTTGCTTGATTTTACATAATGAGCTTATTTTGTCAACACTCCCCCTCAAGTTGGTGAATAAATATCTGTGAAATTCATTTTCTCCAGTAGTTTCTCGAAATGCCTTCTTGGTAATGCTTTTGTAAATATGTCTGCAAGTTGATCATGACTTCTAATATGTGGAGTTTCAACAATCTTTGCTTGAACCTTGTCTCGAACATAATGACAGTCGACTTCAATATGTTTGGTTCTTTCATGAAAAACTGGATTCGAAGCAATATGTATGGCTGCTTGATTATCACAAAACAATTTTATCGGCTTTTGAGTGTGAAAGCCTAGTTCCTGTAAAACAGATTTCAACCAAATCAATTCGCTCGCAGTAGAGGCCATAGCCCTATATTCTGCTTCAGCACTTGATCTTGCCACAACATTTTGTTTTTTACTTTTCCATGTCACGAGATTTCCACCAACAAAGGTGCAATATCCTGTTGTTGATTTTCTATCTTCTGGATTTCCTGCCCAATCTGCATCTGTATATCCAAGAATTTCCACATGAGGAGAAACATTAGTATTATCATATGGTTTCATCCATATTCCTTTACCTGGACAAGATTTCAAATATCTGAGAATGTGATCTGCCATTTGCATATGCTCAACAGTAGGAGAGTGCATAAACTGACTGATAAAGCTCACTGCATAAGAAATATCTGGTCTTGTAACAGTAAGATATATTAATTTTCCTACAAGCCTCTGAAACCTCTCAGGATTCTCTAGTGGCTCACTTGTTTTAATAAATTTGGCTGTATAATTCATCGGAGTATCAACTGGTTTTGCCCCTAATTTTCCAGTTTCCTTCAACAGGTCTAGAGTGTATTTTCTTTGACACAAGAATAGTCCCTTCTTAGAGTAAGCAATTTCAATTCCTAGAAAATATTTCAGCTTACCTAGATCCTTTATGTCAAATGTTTTGCTCAAATACCTTTTTAGATCTGAAATTCCTGCATTGTCATTTCCAGTGATGATTATGTCATCAACATAAATCAAGACAACCACCATTCTGAGATTATTCCTTTTGACGAACATTGAAGAATCTGAGATACATTTGACAAAACCAAACTTAGTGAGTGCAGTATTGAGTTTACTGTACCATGCTCTGGGAGACTGTTTTAAACCATAGATCGCTTTATTCAGTTTACATACCAAATGCTTTCGTTCTTCTAACTTGTGTCCAGGCGGAAGTTTCATATATACTTCTTCTTCTAGATCTCCCTGCAAAAAAGCATTTTTGACATCCATCTGGAATAATGACCATCCAAAATTTACAGCTACAGACATTAAAATTCTGACTGTGTTCATCTTAATAACAGGTGCAAATGTATCCTTATAGTCAACACCATATGTTTGAGTAAATCCTTTAGCAACAAGTCTGGCTTTATATCTTTCTATAGACCCATCTTCTCTGTATTTAATTCTATATACCCATTTGCACCCTACTAGTTTTTTTCCTTCTGGTAATTGAACAATTTCCCATGTTTGATTTTTATCGAGAGCTTTAAGTTCGTCTTCCATAGCAATTTTCCACTGTGGTAGGCTAATAGCTTCATGAAAACTTGTCGGCTCATTGTGAGAATCAATGCTCGTTAAAAAGGCAGAATGGCTAGTGGAGATATTATCATAGCATATATAATCTTGAATAGGAAAAGCTGCTGCATGGTAGGTAGAAAAATCTCGTAGTCTAGAAGGAGGTCTTGAAATCCGGGAAGATCTACGAGGAGGAGCCACAAGATCTTCATGAAGGGCCACGGGGTCTTCAGGAGGAGGAGGAGAAGTTTCGTCTTCTCGCATAGCTGATTCTTCATGATCTGCCGAGGATAATGGTAATGGCCTAGGTACAAAGTCATTGTGAATATGCTCCCCCTGACTTTGAACCTGGGGGGAAAAGAAAGGTTGACTCTCAATAAAGGAAACATCTCTAGAGATAAACTGCCGATGAAGATCTGGAGCATAACATTTGTATCCTTTTTGGGTAGAGGAATAACCAAGAAAGACACATCGATGGGCACGAGAATCAAGTTTACTATGATTTTGAACATGCGCATAACAGAGACAACCAAAGACACGGAGATGACAAATATCAGGTTTTCTGCCTCGTAAAATTTCTAGAGGTGTTTGAAACTTCAATAAGCGACTTGGTAGACGATTGATAAGATAACAACTGGTAAGGACAGCATCAGACCAGTATTGTTTTGGAACATGCATCTGAAATAGCAAGGCTCTAGTTGTTTCTAGGATATGTCTATTTTTTCGTTCAGCAATTCCATTTTGTTGGGGAGTCCCGACACAGGAAGTTTGATGAATAATGCCATGAGAGGTAAGATAAGATGAGAATGAATGATTGACATATTCAGTACCATTGTCAGTGCGCAGTACTTTTAATGCAATACCAAATTGTGTGACAATCATATTATGAAAGTTCTGAAAAACCTGCAAGACATCAGTTTTGGCTTTCAACAAATAGATCCAAGTGGAACGAGACATGTCATCAATGAATGTAACAAAGTATTTGTAACCCTCACGAGAGTCTATTGGAGCGGGTCCCCAAACATCTGAATGAACTAAGTCAAAAAGTTTATTTGAGAAACTGGAATGTTTTGGAAATGGCAGTCTATGCTGTTTAGAAAAATGACAAGCTTCACATTCATCAACTGAAATAGAAGAATCAAATTTGTGCAGTATTTGATTAGAAGGGTGTCCTAATCTTCGATGCCATAGTAATGAAGAATCAGCGTCTTTCTTGCCAATAAATGCCTCTTTCTTCTCAATAAATGCCTTTTGTGACTTCTCTAAGACATATAGACCTTGATTGATTTTTCCTTCACCAATCTTCATCCCCGTGGCCCTGTCCTGAAAAATCACCGAATTGGGAGAAAAAACCACATTGCAATTCAAGTCATTAGTAATCTTGCGGACAGATAATAAATTAGAGGTTAACGATGGAACATATAAAACCTCAGATGTGCTGGAAAGTAATTGAGTTTGTCCAACTCCTTGAATAGGAACTGTCTGTCCATTGGCAACTGTGATTGGGGGCATTGTTACTTTGGAGTGGACTTTAGATAAACAATTGATATTGCCACTCATATGATCAGTAGCACCAGAATCTATTACCCAACCATTTTCATGAGAAGAAAGAAATAAAGCCATACCAGGAGACTGAGCAAATGATGTGGAAGAGCCGTGGGAAGAGCCGTGGGAGTTTGTAGTAGTCTGCTGGATAAGAAGTTGAAGTTGTTTTGCTAGACTCTCTATTGCAGCTTGAGAAGGAGGAACATTGGCGCTGACTTGGGCTGCTATTTGGTTATCAGGCTCCTTTCCTTTAGAGGGTCTTAAATAGGGATATAAGACCCAACAACGGTCTTTACTATGTCCAGCTTTGTGACAATGATCACAATAGGAGCGATTTCCTCTGCCTCGTCCTCTTCCTCGAAATGAGGTTGTTCCTTTCATGTTAGATTTAAGAGTAAGAGCATGACTTTCAGTTCCAATTTTATTGTCTGATTTCATTACTCGTCTTCTTGTTTCTTCTCTTTGGATAATGGCACAAACATTGGAGAAGGAAGGAAGTGATGAACTCATTAATATTTGTCTCTTAAGATCTTCATAGTCTGGTTTTAGGCCAGCCAGTAACTGGAAAGTTCTGTCTTGCTCTTCTCTGTTTAAAAAATTGTCTATGGTGTCAACTGGAGGACGATATTGTCTCAGTTCATCCCATCGCTTTTTTAAAAAACCCAAATAGTCAACAAAAGATTGATCTGAATGTTGTTCTGCACGAGCAATTTCTTGTTGCAATTCAAAAATTCTGGATGCATTGTTCTCTTGACCATACACCTCTTTGAGAGAATTCCACAAACTTTTTGCATTTTCTGAATAAGCAAAAATCTCATATATTTGTGGTTCCATTGAATTGAATAACCATGTCATAACTAAGTTATCCATAGCCAACCATTCTTCGAAAATAGAGTCTTCGGGCTTTGGAGTTGGAATTTTACCAGTAATATACCCAAGTTTGGATTTTCCACTGAGAGCAACTGTAACAGCTCTTGCCCATGACAGATAATTTTTTTCATTTAATAATGTGGTGGTTAACTTTATGTTGGTATCATTGTTGCTCAAAGAATTAGCCATGTAAGACCAGAAATACCTGGTCTGAACAGGCGAATGCAGGACTTACAGTACACTCCAAAGAGATGCTGCGACAGCTAAGAAGAAAGATGCGTCAACGAATACCAAGGTGATAAAGCTGACAGAGGCAATCTGCTAGATGACAAACACTGCCGAAGAAAAGACGCAAACACTGCCGAAGAAAAGACGCAGGCTGCAACGGCTCCGGCGAGCTGCTGTTTTGCCGGACCTTGTCACGGCTCCGGCGAGCGGAGACGGGAGCGGATGATCTTCGACGGCGGGAATCGCCGCGGCGCGGATGAGTACCTGTGCGCCGTTGACGAGATCCGTCGTTCGCTGGACTCTGTCACTGTGGTGGAGGGCGGCGTCGATAAACGAGGAGGAATCCGGGGTTTTGGGTTACCGCAGCAAGGGCAGCTGGGGCCACGTCTTTTACAAGGTCAGGTCCGAGGTCCGAAAGCTTCTGGGCAATCACAAAGAGAAAAAGAATCGCCCGTCTGAAGCTTCCGCTGTGAACGCTCCATGAAGTTGCAGAGTTTCTTGATCCAGCGATCTAACTCCATTACGGCTGCCGCATCTCATCGAGTCATTCCAACTGCGAGACGGGCTTCGATTTTCACTCCATCAGCAAGAATCTTGCCGTCGCCGAATCGGACGCAGCTAACTCGATGGCTGCTTCGATGGACGACTCCAAGCCTGGTGACGGTCGCCGATCTCTTCCATTCGCTTCTCCGAGGTCAGCGATCGATTGCTGTCCCTGTCTCCGGCAATCACGATGGGACTCGCCGCTGAGAATGAGAAGAAGCCCTTCAGGATCTTCGTCGGATATGATCCGCGTGAGGATCTTGCTTACGAGGTCTGCCGCTACTCAATCTTGAAACATGCTTCGATTCCCATGGTTGTGATTCCGATCAAGCAGTCTGAGCTGCAGAGCAAAAAACCTCTACTGGCGTGAGCGCGGCCCCACTGAAAGCAGCCGAGTGAACGGATTCGGCTGCTGACGGCGGTGGCAACGCTGAACGCTTGGAAGGGGCTGCCGATCCGGTCGCTGGATGCCTGCTGTCGGCGGCAGACAACAAATGATGCACGAATATGATAGCTCAGAGAAAGATCTGGTTGGCTACACAGATTTTACATCTTGATGCTCTGATACCATGTTGAAAACTATCATTCACACACACAGCAAGGAGATTTACGTGGTTCGGAAAGATCCTACTCCACGATGGCAAGCCCTATTCAATTGTACTTTAGGGTTACCAGAGATTCCACTATTTATAATGAGTTATCTTTATACAAATTACATAATCACACCAACTTGCTTGATTTTACATAATGAGCTTATTTTGTCAACAATAGTATTTCTCATTTGAGGAGTGTCAGTCTCCTCCTTTGCCAATGCATATTGTTGGTAATTGTCAGTAGATGAAAATTGTATGGTGAGTTGTTTAAATTGAGTTTGAATTGTAGCAAAATATAAATAATATTGTAAAATGAAATTATTAAAAACGAAAACGTAAAATTTGTATTAAAAATTCAAAAAGTTATCTTAAAAACAGAAAACCTTATCCCAGTTATATTTCATTCAGGTTTCTTGAAAGTTTTGGAAGAGGTCCTGGTAATTAATAATCCCGTGCAATCCGTTTCATGCAATTATATATTTTTTACAAACGGTTTTTATTTTAAAAATTTTATACTATATTTATATGTAATTCCCAAAAATAACTTTTACTGAAAAATTATACATTCCAAAAAATCAAAATCATTTTTGAATAAAGATCCGATTATTAAACTTTAAGAATGAGTATATGACGTAGAAAATTTTTAGAGATGTGTTTTATAAAATTATAAACAGAGTAACATGTTTTAAAAAAAGTTACATGTTCTTAAGATATAACTATTGGGGAGTAACGAGATCGAGAGAACGAGGTACTCAAAAGCATCTGGAGGGCAAAGATCCCCACAAAAATTTGAGTATTCAGATGGAGGCTTTATAGAGATGTTTTATCCACGAAAAGAAATTTGATGTTTAAAGTAGTGAAGATCGAGCAATGGTGCCCTTTCTACAGGTGTCAAAGAGAAGATTCAAACCACATTTTTGTGTTCTACTGGATGATCCAATCCATCAAAGAAAGGCTGGTGAGGAGCGGCAATATTTAGGTGTCTAAAAAAGTGGTAAAATGCATCTTCAGACAATTGACGGGAAGGGGTGATCTCATGCCTCCTGCTATGGGAGACCGCCTCCCCCTTTTAAAAAAAATGTCACTGTATTTAAAAATAAAAAATACTTAAAATCATCTAAAATTTAAAACTTGGTTTGTAGATTAAATACATTTCGCTTTACACATTTATGAAAAAATCAAAAAAACACTGCTCTTGATGGAACTAGATGATGGCGACAAACTAGTTCTATTTATTCTCTTCTGTTGAGGATACAATTTATAAGGAACAAGCAAAAGGAAGAAGTGAGCAGACCAGAATTTGAGAATATTATAAAATAGTGTAAAAGCAATAAATTTAATTCAAATTAATTCTATTATAGACCAGAATTTAATTTAATTTCTTCATCATCATTACACTTATTATATCATATTATTTTTCTTCATTTCAAAAACTTTTATAGTAAAAATTTTTATTAAATTTTTTTATCATTTTCTGATCACATCTTCAAATTAAAAAGTGACAGATTGTATGGGACAAGTTGTTAGCCATCCATTTTCCCTCCTTGCTATATATATATATACCACTACAAGGAAATTAACATTTGATAACATATTTTTAACCATGCTTAGCATTTTTTTCTTTTGCAAAAAATCTATTCGGCAATATAAATAATTGTTGTTACTAAAAATTAGCTTTTAGAAACAAAATTTATTATTAAAGTATGACTTTTAGTGATAACTTCAAAAAAAAATTTATGATATAAATGAATAAATATTATAACAAGTTCTAATGTCACTGAAAGCTTATTTTCTCGTAGTGTACATTTTGGACATGTCTTCAGTTTTTTTTGGCGTACTTTTAGCTGAGAACTGTGCTCCATGTATTGAAATACGTATGTGTATTTTGTCGTCTTTGCTTTAAATGCATCGTTTTCAAATGAATGGCACTGCGCAGAGGGTGTCACTTCAACCAACCACGTGTGGTCCAGCAGTCCTATCCTCCATATCTGTACTCCAACGTTAGCTGGAGCTGGCATCACCCGTTCCTGTTCATAGCTGCCTGGAACGAGGATCGAATGGAATTTTACATTTTTTTAAAATATTTTTTTCATTCTCAAAAAATAATAGTTTTTTCATTTTCAATATAATTTTTTCCAATTCTAATACATATAATACCAAATTTTCATCTCATGCTAATTTTCCAATATCGATCTGCAGCCTTTCTGTCATCATGCATCTGATAGAGATCATGCGTAGTCCTCATTTCCTTGATAGTATCGAAGAAATATTGCCTTGTGCATTATTCACGTTGCATGTCTCATGCGATTTACTTGCAACTAATTACTGTCAAATGGTTAATAATAATCAAGTTGCTAAAGCTAACAATAACAATTATAAGCAGTAAGCCAGTTAAACAAATTACATAACTTTGTTTTGGTTCGCTATGTTAAATAAATTGAAAATTTTGAGCTGCAATGTATAGAAGTGAGATATAAGGTGGGTGGGGGGTTCATTCAGGTTGTACTAAAGGTTTTCGAGAACCTTGTGGATGGGCACATCAGATAATTGAAGCAAAAGCCAACTAATCACATTATTCAACGTTAATTGTCTTCCCCTGGGACCAAAAGCATCCTGGTTAGAGTTGTATAAGGTCGACACCATTTTCTTAAAATATATGTATTCATATATAAGTAATAAAAATTGCTTAAATTCATTCGTCTATGGATGTTTTAAATGGTTTAAACATTCAAAAACAAACTTAAAATTGTAATATAAATTAAATAATTTTTATTATATTAAATTTATAAAAATTTTGGATGAAGCCTAAGTACATCTTTGATTTAGATGAAATTTAGTTTCTTAATTATATAAGTGATTCTAAATGCATTGGGTAGGTAAAATTTCTGTACGTCACCAAAATAGGCTAAATACATGGGTTACAAGAAAAATTTCTAGTCTTCTATGTAACCCGGAGAAAAAAAAAAAAAAAAAAACTAAAATTATCTTCATGTCTTGTAAGTGATAAAAGATTGATTATAGGAATAATTTGTTTGTTGGTTATTTTGGAAATCATGCTTTAATTTTAATTTTATGCCTTAATATATATTTACTAAATTTTTTTAAAAATTATACATTAATAAATATTCATGCTGGAATCTCTTTTCTAGCCCAGAAAGGGGAACCGGGGAAAAAAAGTTGGCCCAATTTTTGGAGCCTGAATCAGCTGGGAACCTATCATATTGACATCTGAATTCTAAGCATTGGTGGTGGGGCTGTTTGGGTGCAGCCGCTTGTTCCTTTATATTATAGCATCTGCACTTGAGGGATGAAAATTTCTTTCACAAGATAATCTTTTCCTTCTTCTTTTCCAATGCCATCCATTATTTGACATTAATTGCAAAGTGGTCTCCAGGACTGCAGTTGTTACAATATCACTTTCCGACCTTGATCAGTACTTACGGCTTTAGAAAGGGAATTGATGTCTCCAAACCTGCAACAAGTTTTATTGAATGCAGGTACTTTTTCATTGTATATAATATACATTTGGCTATATAAAATGATTTTAACTACAATTAATTATTGAGCTACAAATATTTTGTTACTTTAGAGTGATATCATTTGGTCAAATGTGATTATTTTTACATTTAAAATGCATTCAATTGTACTATACAGATATTCAAATTCGGCTGCAATTAGCATAAGATTTAGCATATTTTGTAACAAATCTACTGGATTTTGGTTAAGAAGAGTGGCTTTATATAAGGAAATTATTTTAGGGCAAGTTGGTGGTACATGCGTTAACTTACCGTATATAGGAATATAAGACTCAAAATGGGCCTTGTATGATTGTAAAATGATAATCTCCTCCATCCATTGTATTTAAAATTATTTATTTTATTAGCATACTAATTTCATTCAAATTGGATACATGTATAAGCCTCATTTGAAAAAAATACAAAATCAACGTAACGAAATAGATTGATGTAAATAACAATTTTTAAACTATTTTTTCAACATGTAAACTAACTAAGATAAAATTTATACGTGGATAAATAATTGTATAAGGTATTAATATATTTAAGTGAATGTAGGGCCTATTTTGCGCCAAGTGCAGTATAATTTATGATACATATAAACATACATAATGATATCGCGCATATATGTTGAACTAATTATCTAGTACAATTAATTATATTATAATTTATGGTACAGTTGGCTTAAAAATAGTCCCACATATACTTAAATATATTAATACTTAATATAATCATTTATGCATGTGTAAACTATATCTTAGATAGCTTACATGCTAAAATATAATTTCAAAATTATTACTTATATTTAATTATTTTATTACGATAAATTATACAATTTTCATATGAGGCTTATACACATATCTAATTTGGACGAAAATTAGTACGTTGTTAAAATAAATAATCTCAAATACAATAGGCAAAGCAAGTTATCATTTTATGATTATATGTGGTCCATTTTTGGCCCACTATACTATAACTTACTGTACAATTAACTGTACTCGAATAATATATATATATTCAGTCGATCGGCTTGCTATTATTGGAAAGCCCAAATTGGCCGCGTGAGGGAGTTTTCATATGAGAAGGTAAAAATTAACATTGGATATTGAAAGTTAATGGATGTTCCCTATTAATCAACTGGGTGGTCTTAATTGCCCAACCCATGAGATCGAATGTTCAATGGAACTACCCTTACCTACCGACATCCAATATTCCTTCTTTCCTTCTTCTTATTTATAATTTTATCTTTGATTTTTATTTAATATTTTAATCCAATTCATTTTACAGTCTAACATGCATGATTACTAATATATATTTCTGATATCATTTAATTTCATTTTCATTCCCTTCTTCGTTTCCTCACTCATTGCCGAATACTCAAACACGAGTGCTGCAAGACTGTTGACGAATGTAGAGCAGAAGATGGATAGAAGTTTGGGATATATAGATCTCCATTAATTTCAGGAAACTTTAACAGTTCCACCTCAGAATTTTCATTATAACCAATTTTTATATCTTAGCTACCTTTTACCTAATAATGATACTGTCTCTCTCCACCTAATGGCGATGCGTGGGCAGGTCTCTATGCATTTGTGGGCCATTGTATATGGTTATCTCTACCGCTTACCTAATGGGTCCTGTGATGTTTTTTTTTTTTTTTCGGGACCTTTATATTTCCCACTTAACCTGTCGTCCCGGACAACAGGAATGATCGGTTGTTTTGACATTGGGCCAAAATTTGGATGGCAGAATTTGAAGTATATCCAATCCAAGACGGCAATTAATATCCAAGCGCATGATCTGATCTTCAATTTTTCGCTGGACTAATTCGCTCATGCATGCAAGAAAATCATCAACGATACTTTACAATAAATAAAGGTGTGTTTGATAAAAAATAAAAAACAATATGTTATTGTTTTGTTAGATTAATTTTACAATATTTTGTCATAATGCATAATTTTTTAAAAAAATTTAAATCCAAAAAATATGTTTTATTAGTTTTGGTTTGGGGTTCACTAGTTTAATCATTTGGTCCAATTCTTTGAAATAGTTTAAATATGTTTCAAAATTCAGAAATAATGTAACATGAATAATAGAAAAGTTAATACCATTGCGTTGACCTTAGTCATCCCAACTTTATTTGTACCCTTAAATTTTATAATTTCTATCTCGTTAAGTATTATTTTACTTAAGTGCTTCTAATTAGGATAGGAAACTACATGTAAAAAATAAAAATGGAAAGTGAATTGAATTTTTTTAAAATGATAAAATGATATGATATGATAAGAGTAGTAATTATGAGTAAAAAAAATAAAACTAAAATAAATAGATTAATCATAAAAATATAGAAAATTATTTAATGTAAAGATAAAAATAGAAAGATATGATGCTTAAGTAGTTAAAATATCAATTTATATCAGAATGTAAGTTAAAAAGTGGTAAATTTTTTATTTTTACCTATACCCGAACTAACCCTAATGGGAAAAAAGAAATGGAGAATGGAATGTGAATAATTTTATATCAGTTTCACTGCGAGAAAATTTTTATATGTAACCAAATAAATTTATTGTATATAATGTCGAATATAACCAATATGTATTATACCAGCATATAACATTATTTACAATAAATTTTTAAAAAAATTGCATTCACATGAGCCCATATGTAGCTCAATACGAGCTACATTGTTTATTTTATAACTTATTTGCAGCGGAATAACATCAAACAAAGTCACATTTATGTTATATGCCGTCAAATTAAGTGTTTCATCTAAGAAATTTGTTATAATGTTTCCAAAACAAAGACACAAAAAGCTATACGTATGTCTTGATGCTAATTTAAAAGCATTATTTGTTGATTAATGCTTTATTATTACATCGCAATCTTAGTTTTTGGTCAACTACAGCTCTTAATGAATAGGGATAGTGATCTTAGATGTTTTTACTTAATTATTCGTGTTTCCATACCATGACAGTCTGCGGGGCAGCCATGTAATAATCGTGCTCATGTGTTTATTCTAATCCCATAATCCATGCAAATGCATATATAGCAATACGCGCTTGTCGAGGTACGTTTGCAAGAAAATCAGATCATTCCCGCTTATCTCTTTAATCACATGAAATCTTCCTCATTTCAACAGTCGAGAGAGAAACATCACGCGCAAGAGATCAACCACGACAAATGATAATTGAACTGAAAATTACTTATAATCGATCGAAATTTTTTTTGATAACTTCCATTTCTGAGAGATGGAATATAAATAATAACCCCCCAAGAGAGAGATTGAAGGATCCGATTATAGGCTGGTGTGGTATTTTGGCACGTGTGATCGCGTGCGCGCATGGGAATTAATATCTCTAGCACCAGTGGACTATTGGAATCCTCTTGCGATTATAAAATCAAGCGCGACTGTTTCTTGCTGCGCTGGAGTAGTTTGGAGAAGAAAAGGGAAGGAACGTTCCACACGTGCCGATGGAGTGCAGAAGCTATTGACTACAAAGAGGGTAAAACCTTCCTTTTTTGTAGCTTTGGACAGGAGCTGGGGAATTCTCAATCCTACAAGGTGAGAGAGAAAGAGCTTCTTCTTCTGGCTGTCTTCGCTTTGGGAATTGGTAGACATCGGTGTTACCTATGATTCGAATGGTCTTGTGTCTCTGAAATTAAGGGGTACTTGTGATGAGTCTCTCTTTTTTCTGTTTATGGTGTTGTCTTGGGAAATGTGTATATATATGTATATATTCGGATGATTTTTCATCATTTTGTATCAGAAGACATGCGTCTCTTCTGCAGTTTTATGGGGTTTTTCTCATCCTTTCTGAGAAGGGACAGAAAAAAAGAGGTGATTTTTTATGGCGAAATTTAAAATTTTTTCCCCACCCGACTGGAGGACATCCTATTGCACCCGGCCTTTGTAATAATCTCCATATGAGATTGTCCTTTTTTGGGTGAAATCTTTGAAAACTTTTCTGGCTGTGAAGGCATGGGTTTTATGTTTTTGAAGCCTTTTGATCTTAATTATGTAGCCTGTTTTTGCACTTCTGTTTTCTACCTTGCTGTTCTCTCTGCTGTCGGAATCACGGGACATTGGGCTTTTGTTTACTTTGTTCGTACAGGAAAATTACCATGATGTTTTTCTGCACCCTGGCATAATAATCGATTTGCAATTTGTTGTTCAAGATCATACATCAAATAGAGCTTCTTGGTTTTAAATTCCTTTACTTAGGCCTGAGAATCTTAGAAATTCTCCGTCTTGTCTTCCTTTTGATTACATTGTTTTTTTTTTTTTTTTTGATTAACTTTTGATTGCATTGTTGATTATGAAAGGAATTACTCTGTATTGAGGTCCTTTTTCTTTTTCTTTAATCTTTTTGCCAGCTTCTCAGTATCTTGACTACTCAATTGCATCAATGGAAATCTCATCGGCTGGATGGTTTTCCGAAATGGTATGCTTAAACCCATATTTCAGTTCTGCATCCTATGATTCTCCGGTGCTTACTTTGCAGAAGGAAAACAAATTGAAACCTACATATCCATCGTTGAATATAGATCAAGTCTGCGGCAATTCTCTAAATGAAAAAAAGGATAAGATTCCATGCAATGATCACCCAATTTTCATCTTGTCTAAATTATCATGAATCAGGAAAAAAAAGGAGGGAGGGAGAGAGAGAGAGAGAGAGAGAGAGAGGTCTGGGTGCATGCATATAGATACATATACTTAGATATGTGCTTATCTGGATATCTCTATATGCAATTTTCAGGGGATGGAAGAAGCCACATTCATCCACCAGTCGGACATGAGTTCTCTGGATCACATGACAACGCAACAGCTAGCAACTGCACTTGGAGAGAACTTTCATCACTCTTTCTCATCAGAAAGCTACCACTCTTATCCACCAGTACAAGCCTTCACCCCAAGAGCCAACACCACCACCTTCAGCTGCTCATCCATCGAAGCCTCGCAGCAAGCGGGGCCAGACCGGCCAATGAAGCAGCTGAGAACCAACAGCTGGAACTCCCGCACAGCCACAGATCACCACGTATCAACCCCGGAGACATCACCTCCCAATTGCCTACTCTCCTTTGGCAACCAAAGCTCACCCAGCAACAATCACCAGCAGATGTATGGCAATCTTGTGGGAGGCCCATCCATGAAGCCAAAGGACGAGACGACTGCGTCACCCGCAGGGACTTCGGCTGCAGTCCCACCTGATCTCTTGATTTCGCAAAGCTCTTTCTTGAATCAGAGCTTCGGTTCGGTCCCTGGGCAGGGCGGGCTAAAGAGAACCAACATGGGAGTGGCTAATAAGCCGCCTTCCCACACCCAAGATCACATCATAGCCGAGAGGAAGAGAAGGGAGAAGCTCAGCCAGCGATTCATCGCACTGTCCGCAATTGTTCCTGGTCTGAAGAAGGTAATCAATAAGCACGTAATTCAGTTTTTTTTTTTTAGATTTCTTTTCTTAAAGGGTGGTATTGAAAATTAAATGGTTTTTTTTTTTATCAACGTTACGTATATATTAAAGATGGATAAAGCTTCTGTTCTTGGAGATGCGATCAAGTACGTGAAGCAACTGCAGGAGCGGGTGAAGACGTTGGAGGATCAAACGGTGAAGAAGACGGTGGAATCCGTGGTGTTCGTGAAAAAATCCCAGCTGTGCGGAGACGACGACCTTTCTTCATCTGACGAGAACTTCGAAGGGCGTTCTGACGAGCCGCTTCCGGAGATCGAAGCGAGGGTTTCGGAGAAGAACATCCTCATAAGAGTCCACTGCGACAAACGAAAAGGGACGCTGGTGAACACGCTGGCCGAGATCGAGAAGCTTCATCTCTCCGTGGTCAATACAAGCGTCATGCCATTCGTCAACTCCGCTCTGGATATCTCAGTCATTGCTCAGGTAAGTAATATACATTTTCCCGCCCATGCACCAATTAATTACAAATACCTCTTAACTATTCACGTTTTCCTTTCCAGTAAAAGATTAAAAATTTTGTTTGTATTTTCATTTTCGTGGAAATTTATTAATTATCCTCCATTAAACGATCTTCACTACAATATGATAATTTTTCGCAACGGATTTAACATCGGTTAATTAATATCGTTTCAACTAATGAAGTTTGTTTTCTTGCTTCCTTAATTAAGGACATATCACTCATTCCGCCATCAATCGCTAGAAGCAGTGATGTTGTATGTACATATCTCTGCCAGCCACGATAACGTGAAACTTTGCACCTGAAAACTGCATGTCGATGGATGAACCGAGACAACGAAGAGTAGACAATGCAGAGCCAATTTTTTTTAGAATGTCAGTTGTTTTTGCCCACGTGTTGCCTGCTAGCTTGGTAGTTCGTCGGTCTGATCCTTAAGCAAGAAAAAAAGGACATGCCTGTCTGTCAAATGATGCACAGGTCAGATGGTCGGAGCAGGTTTCATGTTGGCATTTGTGGAGTGGCTCGATCTGTAGCATTTTATTTATAAAAAAATAAAAAAAAGGGAAAAGAGAGAGAAAGAGAGAGGAGAAAATTTCTTTTGTTGGTTTCTTTCCGGTATTCAGTACCTCTCTAAATGTTCTAGCTGTGAAAACACATGAAGTATGTAATTTGCTCCCTGTACTGCTGAAGTCCATTTGCGCTTTATCTTTCGGTGTGCAGTGAGATCGACCATTGAAATTGAATGGCAGAATTCCTCTCCTAAAGAAACAACCAGCAGATTTTGATTCTGTTATACTTTCGGGGAATTTTTTTGCATGAAGTAGCTCATAAACACCATGCATTTTCTATTTATGTGTGCAGATGGAGGAAGAATACAGCATGACGACGAAGGATCTTGTGAAGACCCTCCGCGCTGCTTTCTGCAAATTCATGTGAAAAAAGCAAGACGATATATATCAAACCACCGGTTTGATTTCCCGGAGGAAAGAAACACTAAACATGGTGGTATAGTTTTTCTTGGCTGACTCTCTCTCTCTCTTCCATGAAGCATCCAAAGACGACTGGCAATAATGGAAGGTTGATTCTATTTAGGGCTCTGTTATACATATTTTATATCTATCTCTTTTTAATTCCTGTAAAACCAAAGTCCTGAAAAATGTCATTTTCCTTTTAAATTTTAATTGAACCACAGTCCACTGCGCATGTACGTGTTTTGCTTGCTGCATGCATGTCTTCCATTCGTTGCATGGCCGCCGGTGTTGAACTTGGTTTGCAAGTTGGTTTGGTTTCATTTGTCCTTTTCTGTGGTTGACTTGCATGACCAGATCATCCAGTTAGCCGTCCTGGTTACGGCGGAACTTGGCATTTTCTACCATCATCATCTACAGCTAGTAATACGTACTTACGTAGCAAACAACATCCATGCATCCCGTTGCATGGAACGAGCTTGTACTCCTCAACTCCTTTTCCAACATGCTTGAGAAATACGCTAGCCTTGTGATCATGAAAAACCGTTGCAGATCGGGGTAGCAAATACAAACGACCGCTAGGAAATAGCTAAGAGTTAATAGACGCTTGTGCATTGTGGTTAGATACAAGAAGCGAAAATGGTAACAGAATGATTTTCGATTTCGGGCTATTGTTCACCAGTAGTCGAGTCCACAAGATGAACCATCCGTAACTTCACGTGGTCGAGACACGTGGATGTTAGATGAGACACCACAACTAAAAGTTGTATTTGTTGGTGTACAACCATTGCCCTCATCTTGCATGCTGGCTCCCACAAACTGCCAACTTCGTAAGTATGTGTGGAAAATGGTGAAATTTTTATGTAAAAATTTTTTAAATAAAAAAAAATAATGTAATATGATAAGGGTAATTATGAGAATTAAACAAAATAATATTAAAATAGATATATTAAATGTATGGATAGTTATGCGGCAATGATTGAAATTAGGATAATTGTATAGAAAAAATTAAAAATTAATTAAAAATAATATAGTTATAGAAAGTGAAATATTTTAGGTTGAAAGTTTTTATATAGACACTCACCTTCTTCCCTATCAGCCATTAGCGCGAGAAACACAAAACAATAAAGAAGTTGTTCCAAAGTATCAAAATGTGATGGGTACGGAATAAGTTTTGTTCTTACTAAAAAATAATTTTTAAATTTTTAATATAATTTTATATATGTTTAATACAACTTCTGACTAAAATAAGGAAAGTAATGAAATCGAGATATAGCTCGAATAATGTTAGAAATGTATCTTTAATTATTAGTGAAAAATAGCTGCATTGCCAAGGGTGATGAGAAAGACCCCCACCTGAACCAGGTTGACGTGAGACTAGAATGATTACGCAGAGATGCCAGCGGCATGCACATAATCTACTCCTTTCTTCCGTGCCAACAGGATCATGAATTCAGGTACTTCTCGCTCTACAATTTCTGCAGAAAGGACGGGGAATTTCGATCATCTATAACGTTGGAATGAAACTGCCTACCACGTACTGGTGATCTCAACCATTTTCACTTCTTTAAGGGCATGAGCTTCTATAAATATTAGGTAGTGCATAACAATCTTCCGAACTAAAAAGAAAAGGTAGTAGAGAAAATACGAATTCTTTTGGAAAGTCAATCCGTTATGCATGATATTCGATGAACGGTCGAGATATTGGAAGATTTGATAACTGATGGTTGGATAACAGATACGAGTGGATGACTAACGATACCTACGGTGGGTATTTTGGAAAGGGACGAAATGCAAACAACCATGCAGCGGAGATCCAGCGACACGGCCAAACAACCGTATAACTAACTGGAGTGCTTAAGCACACAAGAGATCGAAAAAGGACAAGGGAGAAACGACCATTTCTGACTTTTAATGGGTTGAGCAAGTAGGGTCAAAGCTTTGACGTTGTACCAATGTTTGGAACAGCAAGTTTGCTTATTCGAACTTTTAACCTTACAAGTGGAATATTTATAAAAATAATTATCGAAAGTTCAAGTTATACAAAAATAACCGCAGAAATGGATCGAACAAGCAACAGACGTTTGTAATTTACTAATTTTCAAATGGATGAAAATGGCCATAGAAGATCAGATGGGGGACGTATGGCTGACGTAGGCAACATGATTCTTTTTATCAACAAATTGGATAGGGGTGAAAGTTTCCAGCTGATCAACAGCTCGGTGTTGTTAGTTGTTGGCCGATGGCTGCACGGCTGATACAGATGCATGTCGAATTCGATTGGGCCAGCGACAACAGGGCGTCTGATATGTATGATACATATAGAGAGAGAGAGATTGATTGATTCTGATTCAGGTGCAGACATGTTAATGGATAAGGGCCCGGAATGTTAATGGATGCTCCAAGAAATTTCTTCAGTCGAGGGATTTTAATTTGTGGGTCTGACCAACGCGCCCGGTCATGGGAGTTTTATGAGCAAGTTGGCAGTTAATTCAAATTTAAATTTTAGGCGACTTATATATAATAACATCTCTTGGAAAAATTCTTAACTACTTTGATAGTTTAAGGTTCGTTTTAAAGGATACAAAATCCTTAAATAGAATATATATATATATATATATATATATATATTCCTATTTCTAAGACAGTTTTTTCATTTTTAAATACAGTTTTTCTTATTCACAGTACATGATGTTAAATTGCTATCACAAATACAAGTTTGATTCAAAGGACTTTTATCATTTAAAACACTCCCTTAACTATAGTAGAACAACGCAACATTTGTTTGAATCCTACCCAGACGACTAATACATGATATTTTCCATAAAAAGGTTATTTATTTTACGATTGATGTCATCGATCACCTGCATCATTTTTTATTTTCATTTGTTTGGTTTCGAATTTTCTCTCTAGTCAAACAGACCCATGCATCAAGTCCCACCTTTTTTCCCTCCCCTGTCCTGATGCCATCAGGCAATCTTGCTTTTGATTTTCGTTTTGGGTTGAGGCCTCATTGCACTCGAGTGCATTTAACCTATTTTTTTATTTTTTTGAAATTTTTTTAAAACAATTGTTAATTTAAGTATATTTAACAAGTGTATCAATGTGTACTATTTTTGAAGCATTTTAGATATTTTTTATTTTTAAAAATGAGTGGCATTTTAGTTAATTTAAAATTACTAAAATTCCACTAATTTTCAAAAATAAAAAATAAATATCTAAAATATTCTAAAAATGGTAAAAAATGATACACATGTTAAATAAATTTACACTAACATTAGTATAAAAGAAATTTAAAAATAATTTTAAAAAAATGGATTAAAGCACCTATCAGCATCCTTTTCGTTTTGTATCATTTAGTAATGATGCTGCCCCCTGACTCCTTCTGGGCCTTAGATAATACTACGGCCCAGTGAGGTCTATCAGCAGATCACATTGCCATGGCCCGTGGAATGACTAACTGAGCTGGGCTTCAATGACTTAGCCCAGTCAATAAATCCATAAGGTGTATAAAAGGATATTGAACGGTCCACATGTCTACATGTAGAGCGTAAAAGTGGAAATGGAATTGGCGATCCTATTTAATTTGGAAATTGCCAAAATAATAATTTCGTTCTTTCGTGAGGCTGTGTGACGTTGGCACGTGGATGGAAGAGGCGATCTCCTCACACGTACGGATTTCGGAAACTGACGCTACAAATCGTCGGCTAGCTGTTTACGTTGCATGAATATCGGAGCTTCCGTGAGTTGTGACAGCAAAAATCAACTCCACTCCACTCCCTACGCGAGAGAGAGAGAGAGAGAGAGAGAGAAAGATGGTGAGGAAGGACGTGGTGGTAGCGGCGACAGCGACGGCAGTGGTGTGCGGCGTGGCGGCGCTGCTACTGCGATGGCAAAAGGAGAGCATGGGGCAGCTGCGGAAGGCGAAGCGCGCGCTCCGCAAGTTCGCAGCGCAATGCGACACGCCCGTGCAGGACCTGCTGAGCATCGCAACGGAAATGGCTGCCCAGATGCAGGCCGGCCTCGCCTCCGACGACGGCGCCCACCTCAGGATGCTCTGCAACCCCCTCGAATCCCTTCCCACCGGGCAATACAATCTCACCTCTCACTTGATCCCTTCATCCAATGATTATAAATCGCTACCTACCATTCCATCTCATCTGATCATGGTGATTGTAGGGACGAGCGGGGATTATTCTACGGCGTGGATGTTGGGAAGACGAACGTCCGCATCTTACGGGTGCAACTGGGTGGACGGGAAGGTCGCGTGGTGAAACAACAAGTTGTAGAGTCGCCCATGCTACCCGAGCTCATGCTCGGAACTCCAAAGGTAAAATGCGCTTACGCAAGCCGCTCCCATATATGCAGCTCTGCTTAATGTCTCCTACGTCCATATTCTATTGGACCTGGGCCTGGATACCCACCTCCCTCAGTTTGCATACTTGCACGAAATACAAGACCGACCAAGGTCCACTGATATAGATATATGGTCAGTTGGAACCTTCTTGATTTGTCTATCTATGTGGGATGGGAAAGGATGGATCATCATCATCATCTTATCATCTGCGACAATTAATGCAGGAATTATATGAGCATGTTTCAAAGAAATTAGCAAAATTTGTGAGCACGGAGCGGGATGAAGGCTTTGAGAATATTCCTGGCGGACGGCACAAGCAGCTTGGTTTTACCGTCTCGTTTCCCGTAGTTCACAAATTATTTGTCCTCTTATTGAGTGGACGAAGGATGCAGTTGAGTTGCTCAAACCGGTCTAGCTTTGCTCTAAAATAGCCCAAGAAATATTGTCTGTTACTGTGACACTCGAAAGACGACGCGTCATGATGAATGCAATGCAGTTGATTTGATTGCAGTACCCAAGTGATGGCCGACAGATTGTGTTTGTTATTTCCCATTTCCGTCCATCGATGCAAAGGCCACTACTTATTACCCCCCATGAAATCAGGTTTCAGTAGATGCAGTGGCTAAAATCAGTAAGTCACTCCACAGGAATGGAGTAGACTTGCGTGTTCCTACGCTGTTAACACTCTTGACCTTCTCTCATTTTTTTGTCGTAGATCATCGCTCTCAATAGCTACAGAACAAAAGATACAGCAGCATTTACAATATCTGTTTTGGGCAATGTCTGGATACTCTATTGAAACAAAAATTATGGTCCATCAATTCCCTGGTTTCAGCTCATGACTTCGATCAATCTGATCTGGGTGCCAAGTGCCAACCAAGAGAAGTAATACTGTTTTACTTCCATCTCATTTTCCTCCATGTCGTTGTTGATTATAACCCGATGGGATGTTGACATTGAGCAGGTCAATGACACTGTGGGACCATTGGCTGGAGCAAGATACCTTAGTAGCGATGTCATGGCCTCTGTCATTCTGGGGACGGGAGCCAATGCAGCTTATGAAGAGTTGGCAAGCACAGTCTACAAATGGAGCGGTCCTGAGCCGAAGTCCGGACACATGGTTAGTGGCAAGATAAAACATGTACGTGATTGCATTCATGAAGCATCCATCTTTTCGCTTTTTGTTTTTTTGTTTTGTTTTTGTGTGTGCGTGTGTGTGTCTAAGATGAAATCAATCGATTGGCAGTACATATAGTAGATGGTTATTTGTTGGAAACATGAACAACCGCTGACAATCAGCATGATGCTTTGTCTTTTTAATTGGTGTTCTGCGCAATTCACGTCTGGGGGTCAGGATTTCTTCTCCAACCTTCAATGTTTCTTATGTATATTTCCTTGACTGAGACCTGTTTAATTTTCAGGTAATCAACATTGAATGGGGAAACTTCAAGCCTTCCCATCTTCCAATCACTGAGTTCGACATTCGTTTGGATGCTGAAAGTTCAATTCCTGGTGAACAGGTTTTCTCGCTAGCTCAAAAATCATTAACACCTCTCAACATCATGCTAATGTCCTTTCTCTTCGACAATTCGGAATTAAATCTTGTCTGGCTCATCACAAAAAATCCAATTAGCTTATGATGTTTCTTCGAGAACAACATAATATTAACTTGTTCGTCTGCGTGAAACCCAGAACCAAAGTAATTCAGTGCAAGCTGAAACTGCTTCCTTCTGTCACAATTTCTTTCTTTTTTTCCCAAATCTTTGAGAAGCTTGTCTCGGGAATGCACTTAGCAGAGATAGTAAGAAGAGTCCTGTTGAAAATAGCTGAAGACTCGCTTCTTTTTGGAGACACCATTCCTTCCAAATTAAGAATCCCATTTATTTTAAGGTATATTGCTTGATCACTTCTTTTACACTAGTATTTAATTACGTACTTCCAGGTTCCAACAATAACAGTACATCCTAACTCATGAGTATGGTCTGTCCAGTGAAAAAACCAGTGTGTTCTACCCTTTTCATTCGCTATCAAATATGAAGCCATATTATCAATCTAAAGAGAATATGGGGAAAAAATAATTTTAACTCGAATTTCTTTATGCTCAACTAAATTTTCTTCGATCCAAGTGCCAGGAAATAGGCGTCGGGACATGGTTCTAGTCGTTTGTGTACTTGGGAAACATTTAAATATACAAATGACTAAGGTCTGACCATGCTAGCTAGTCTATAAAGTTTTGTTTTTTTTGTTTCAAACTGGGTTGAATGAGATAAAAATCTCAAGGTGGGACAATCCACTGGGTAGGTCCACCTGTTTCGTGACTTGCTTACGTATTATGGGCGTCAAATAACCAAATCGATCCAATCCTTCCTTATACCTAGCGAATGACACGTTGATTGATTTTCTTTGGGATTTTTCAGGCATGGCCTTAATGCATCAAGATACATCAGAGAAGGTCTTAAGGTGGCTGGGAAGAAAATGAACGAGATTTTTGGCGTATGTTCAATCAATCACCAGATGTTCAAACTCCAAATTACGACCGACGCACAAGAGTGTGAGATGGCAGCTGTTTATCAGACGGCTTCTCCCACCAGACGAACAACACCCAAATTAATCACGTAGCACTGAGCATTGCTGTTGTGCTTGATGAATTGCGCGGTCCACCTGATCTCTTAGAACCTGTTCATCGATGCCAATCTTATCTGTTAATGTTTTTGCATGATTATCAGTGACAGACATCTTCTGCGTCTTTTTTTTTTTTTCACATGCACTGAACCGCAGATTCAAGCTTCCACGGTAATGATGCGAGAAGTTGCGGTTGAGGTGTGCCGTGTGGTGGCGGATCGAGGGGCTACATTAGCTAGTGCTGGAATTGTGGCAATCCTGAAGATAATTGGAAGGGACAAGGCAAAGAAAAGCACTGTGATGGCCATCAACGGCTGCCTCTACGAGAACTATCGGCTCTTCAGGGAATCCCTTCATGGCAGTGCCAAGGAGATACTACGGTGGGAGGATTGTCCCAGCAGCGTGTTCATCGACCATTTGAGTGGAGGGTCTACAATGGGGGCTGCACTGGTCGCTGCAGCCCATTCCAACAACAGCACACCCAATTTATGAGCTCCGAATATGCCGGTGTGGGTGCCCATTTTTTCGATACCCATTCCAGCTTGTTGTAGGTTGAGTGGGCCGCATCGTGCTGCCAGTTTGGGCATCTTTGGGCAATGTAATAATTTATCTATGATCTGGGTTAACCTGATTCGTTGTACAATTAACGTCATGATTATTACTTTGTTTCCACGTTAATGGGACTGGGGCAGTCTGCGGAAGTGGCCAAAACGGGGTAATGCAGACGTGGAAAAGGGCCAGAAATAGGGATAGACTACGGGCATGCGGGGCTCTCTGACCGGTGCTGCAGCTGAACCAGTTCGTATATCTGCCAAGGTGGTTGAACCTGAGCCAAGCAACTAGCATCGGCCACGCCTAAGCTCTGACTGGGACGGGGCTGGAACAGATGCACGGGCAGTTTTTCAGAGGCCACTGACATAAGAGGGTCAGACCCCTTTTTCTTCATCAAACGTTTGAAATCTCTTTACATACCCCCATCAAACATCGCCATTAGCCAGCCTACTTACCCACCTACAAATAATTAGGACTGGTGTTGAGACCGGTCGACATGGTCCCGTGACCTGATTAATTTTGTTCCGATAAAATTAACATTTTTTTATTTGGTATACGAGTTGGTTAATAATTTTCTGCATATGTACTTTTATTAAAATTTATAAGTATATTTTTAAATTTTATCCTTATTTTCTTTCAAAATCCTTATATTATTTATAATTAACTATATCAATAATATAATATTCAATAAGAGGCATTTATGTGTATATATAACTCTCATACATAATTATTGTTTTCTCAACATTTTAGAAACCCAAGCAGAAAATACTATTATTTTAAACAATTATTTTTTAAAAATGAAGTATGTTTCATTAACCTATTTAATAAAGTTACACTATAATTATTCATGTTTTATTCTATATGATAATTTTTTTGATAAAGTATTCTATATGATATTTAATTCTACTATATTTGTCTTTATATTTAGTTGGGTTTATAAATTTTAAAAATTATCTTATTCGACCACCATTTTTCATTCAATACCAACTCAATGTTATCCTAATTTTTTTCTAAAACCTATTTTAAAAAGGTAAATATTATATCAATCTTCTCCCGATTTGATATAAAATTAAATTAAATTAAACAAATTTTTTTTAAAATAGAGTCAAAGTTAGACAACTGCTAACTCGGTGCTATCAGCCCTAATTCCTGCCGCTGCATACAATACAGGATCTGTGTGCATCAAACGAGTGGCCGGCCGCATCCGTGCAATACGGCGAACAAACTCTTGTGGGAATATCGTTGCCGTGCAACCAGCTGTACAGGGCGACTGTAGACGCAGCCTATCTGTCTAGCTAGTAGCTACTTCCTTTGACAGCGATGGGTAACAGTAAAAGACTCGGGTGCTTGAATTTGGCCAGGTTCTTCCATGGGATATATGTACATGTATGGCCATAGCCATAGCCATAGCCATAGCCATGGTTAATGCGGGCGATCGCGCCTTGTCATCGAAATGGCTAGACAAACGGATGTCATGACATCGCATGTCATGGCCTGGAAGAGGGATGCAGGCTGTCCTGCGCTGCTCCTCGTCTCCCAAGTCCCTCCACCGAATCAGAAAAGAGAATGAGACAGAGAAGATGACAAAAGCCACTGGATTGAGGTGGGAAAATACCATTTCATTGGCTATAGGCGGCCATGTTCGCCTTATGGTAGTTGTTTTTATTAAGAAATTTATCGGTAAAACATAAAAAATAAATAAATAAATAAAAACAAAGGAAAATAATGCCTAACAAACAGAAATAACGTAAATATACATTTGAAATAAAAATCCATGACGAAGCTTGAGTGAGATTAAGTGATTAGTAAACATCCCTCAAAACTATCTAAATCAATCCACACCATATTAAGTCCTTATTTTAAAACTTTTATTTACTAAAAGTATTCTATTTCGTTCACTAGAAAAATTATACAGATTCAGCATCATGAAAAATTTATTAACTGATTCTTTTTAACTAACAAGCCCGCAGCATATCTTTAAAAAAAAAAATTAATTTTCTTAATAGAAATGCATTGAAAATGAACTTTTGTTTTGTTTGGCAATATAGAAGATTAGAACTGTTTTAAGGGTATGTTTTACTCCTTTTTCAAGATATTTTAAACGATTTTATTTCTATAAAATGGATTTCATCTTGAATAAGATAGAGTTTGTTGATAGTGTCTTTCGATCAAATTGAAAAACAATGAAAATATTAAATATTATTTTTCACTTTATCCTTTCATCATCGGATGCCCAATAAAATCGAGATAGGAAAAACTGATACGGGCCTACCGTTGTCGTTCATTTCCCAAAATTGGGTCGAATTCTCAGTTGAAGACAGTAGCTAGCTACGCATGCATGTTGATGATGCATCAACCCATGCCGTATTGTCTTTTCCTTTCAATTTATGACAGAAAAAGAACTAAAGAAATGGCGTGGCAAACAGGGGCCCACACTGGCTCATGGACCACTGGCGTTTTTTTTTTTTTTTTTTGTTGGATATGCAATTGCCAACGGCCAAAGTATCATGGACGTAGCAGGCCTAACCAGCCCGTGGCTCGATCGATGCTGGCCCTGGACTACTGCACGTGTCGTCGCATTCAGACAACCTGGTGCATTTTCGGCTTACCAGCCTCTGCCGACACTCCCAAATTTGTCTCACTTTCTATACATGATCTACCCACCTCAGCTGGATTTTTTAACTCCAAAAAAAAAAAAGAAAAACCAAGACCAGCATGTTATTTGTGCTCGTAATTTCCATGAGGTGTGGTTAATTTGCTTGATCATATATATGCATGTTTCTCATGTCTTGCAATATGCTGATATTAGCTAGCTAGGGTGTGGCCCCCTACGAGGATATTATCCCAGGCAGTTGAAAATCACGTCAGCTATTCTTTTAGTCAGTTGCATGCATGTCTTGCTTTTTTATTATCTATATAGAATTCCTGATGAGCCAGCAGTGGAAATCGATCTCATGCTTGTATCATCCATCTCACATGCATGCCTGGGTTGCTGCTGCTGTATCTCTCACAGAATTCTCGTCGTTGGTATCTTGCGAGATGACTGCATGCATGCCAACGTTTTTTCGTCTTCATCTCGGCATGGTGCCTTTGCTTCAAAGAAATACAACGGATTGGATTTTATTTTTTATTTTTTTATTTTTAACATTTTATTTTATATTCTAGCCATTCATCATATTTTAATCTATAATGCTTACAGGATAAGAAAAATTATGTTATTTAAATTTATATAATAAACATAAATGCACGAGGTTATTTATAATTATCTTTTTTAAGATTATTGATTATAAAAGCTATTAATTCCCTTCATTTTTAGTATAAGGCTAAATATATAATTTTAAACACACTGGATGAATTGGATATAAAAATTTTAAGAATTCAAGTGGTCATAAAATTCAACTGGATGTAGCGAGAAATACTATAACACAACCGATCGTAACTTACAATGGTTATATTTTTTAATTTTTTGATGTTTTATTTTATTCCAAGCCTTATTCATATTTTACTCCATTAATATTTGTATGATATTAGAAATCATGTTATTTAGATTTTGTATGTAGTTAAAAACAAGCGTATTTGCATGAGGTTGTTTATGATAGAGTAGACGAGGAAAAAATAAAAAATCAAATAATTGTAAATTACAATCGGTTGCATTGAAGTATTTTGCGAATGTAGCTCACATGGCTATCTATCTGCTTTGTAATGTTCATCGACCTAACTCGACGTGGCCCACTTGGTAAAAAAAAAGGCTGCAAGTCATCCAACTGGTTTGACGGGCCTGAGCCACTGTCAGGTTTTAAATCAAAACTTATACATCTGTCATTGGCCCCTTCGGGATTTAGTTACCCTCCTAATTATTCTATGGTTATAATGGCAGATTACTATCCGAGACTCGTATCCTACGATTTGCAGGGGTATTTTGAAATATAAGCATTTGTAACGTGGTGAAATTTTGAAGTTAAAAACGTAATCCACGAAAATATGAATTAGACGTATAGTACATATTATCCCCAAATTTTTTATTTTATCATATTTCCGTATCTTCTTCCGTTGAAAATTGCTGAGCTCTTAACAGTAGTGCCGCAGGGAAATGCGCTGAACAGTGCAGTTGGTTCGGGGCGTTTTATTTCAATTTTTAAAAAATGTAGCGTATGAGTGTCACTGTCCTTGTGATTTGGGTGTGTTTTTAGAAGGTGGGGGCAATGATAGAAACTAAAGAGGGAGGGCAAATGGGAAGAAGCTGGAAATGGTATCCAAAGGCCAGCAGGCGACAGATGGGCCACTCTCCGAGACAGATGGGCTAGCTGAAAGAGGACGACAAAACATCGCCCTCTGTAAACTCAAAAAACTCAAAAAAAAACTATTGAAGAACGAGAGGAGAATCTCTCTCTAGTCTCTACCGCGTACCCAAGAAGCAAATTCCCACAAAACGCCCTCTCCAACACTGCTATTACCCGAATATTCAATAATTACTCTTCGTGTTCTTAATTCTCAAAATCGACGGTGTCTGTCCGAAGCGAATTCAGTTCTTCTTGAGATGGACGGTTCTGATCATTTTGATAGGGTGCTGTGCAAATATAAACACTGACGGAGGACTACTGTGAGTAGTACCTCGATAGATCAAGGAAATGATTATGCTCTTCATTTTACCGATGAAGCAAGGTTTGGGTGCCACTCGTCTCCGTTGTAATGGGTTTGGGTAAATTTAACTTGGGGTGGGAATTGGGGCGGGACGACCCGACCCGATTTTGACCATGTAAAATCAATATATTTTTTACTCGAATTCAAAAATAGGGTCGGGGTGGGTCGACCATGTCCTGACCCAAAGAGTCCGACCCGTCCCGCATATATAAATTTATTAAAAAATATAAACCTATATTTAAATATTATTATTATTTTCTTTCAAAATTCTCACTTTTTTATAATTAACTCTATCAACAATAGAAGAACCAATTTATTCAAAAAGCAATATAAGAATCAATAAAAAGAATTTGTACATATATAACCCTTATGTGTAGTTGTATATTAACCTATTTTCATAAATTTATACTATATTTTCAAATGTTTTGTTTTCTTAATTATGTATTTTTTAATAATTAGTGAAATATTAAAACATATAATATTTAAATTTAGTATAGATATATACATATGTTTGATAGGTATATAAATTTTAAAAATTATCTTATTTGACCTATATTTTTGACCCGACCCGTTATCTCGAAACCAGTCCAATACCAACCTGAAGTTTGTCTCGGAACCTATTAAAAAAAGGGAAGGGTGAAACCGACCTTGTCCCGACCCGGTATAAAAAGATGGTCAAACTCAATTTTTTAAAAAGTAGGTTCAGGGTTGGGCAAACCTTGACCCAGTATGGCCCGACCCAATTCCCACCCATAAATTTAACCTTTAAGCTTACCGGGTTTAGGTGAACTTAAAATCAAATCTTAATATTAGAATTTGAGTTCGGACTGGGCTGACATTAGTTTCGAGTTGAAATTTAAATTACTCTCGAACCAAAAAAAGTTGAAATTACTGACGGAGATAATAAATTTTTTAAACATTATTATAGTTATACATGAATAATTTACGTTTGAATATATTTATATAACCTACGATATCTTTAGTTTTGATGAAAGTTGGTCTTTTAATTAAAAAATAATTCTAAATACAATGAGCGTAATAAATTTACATAAAACAATCAAAGTAAGAAAAATAAATGAGTTTACATAAAATAACTATCTAAAATTTAATAAAAGCAAAACTTATATATCTCGTAGTCAATTGATATATATATATATACATTAATTTTAAAAAGTTGGTATATTTAAAATTATTTGCAAATAAAGTTAATGTCAATTAATATATTCAACTTTTATGGATAAATCGATATAATATTTAGTTTTTAAAATAAACATTTTACAGTTTAATTAGGTTATGATTATATGGAATAAATTTTATCGCAATTATAGTTGAAATAGTTAATGCATTAATAGATATAATTATTTTAATAAATTATAAAGAATATTGAGTTTAGACCAAGTTGGCTTTTGGTACCTGGCTGATGCAAACCCAGTATTGATTTCGAATTTTCTTGGGTCAAATTGAAACCAGATCTAATTTGAAAAAATTTCAAAAAAAAACCGCACTTAATTTTGAAATCAAGTTGGATCAGACAAGTTCGAACCGATCTGGTATTAAGTAGCACCCTTAAGCAAGGATGCAATTTGGGTTGGGTATCCATGAGCCGACCCATTTGGTACCATAAAATAATAAAGGTATAGTTGGTTTCAAGGGAAAAAAATACCTAGTACAATTAAAGTAGGGTAGGTTTTAAGGTCTGGATACTTGAAACCGATCCAAATTATTAATATATGTTTAGTATACATTTTATAAAATATTTTTTACAGCAGAAGACATAAATATATTCTCTAAATATATAAAAACTTGTTTAATTTATCAATTATTTAGTAAATTTAATGAATATTTTTTAAAATTTATATTACTATCATCTTGATTTTAAGCTTTTAAATAAGACTTACAATAAAATTGTAATTTTCGGATATAATATAAAAATTATTTTAAATAATCAATTTGAAGCCGAAACTACATCTGATCCGATCTTAAAAAATATGGCATGATATATTTAGAACCGACCCAACCTAAAATAAAATAGGATAGGAGTTTTTATGAATAGGGTAAAGGTAGGGTCAACCCGAACCGAATCTACCTAATTAAATTGCACTTTTAGATCCACCTACAAAATTACAAAATGACCCTAACTTCTGTGGAGGAATGGTGGCTTTTTGTCCCTTCAAGCAAGTGGGTATCTTAGGTGGATTTTGGGAAGGGGCTGTCATTTTAACAATAAAAATTGTACCCCACACCCGACTTGAGCTTTTTGGGAGTAGTCCTTGCTTGCAAGGGTCTCTCGCTAATTTCTCTTATTTACCAAGGCTATTTATAATTACAAAAAGTAATAAATTTTGTTTTTACTTTTTTCATCCATTTACAAGTTCCATGGAATAAAGATTGATGATAATAGGATAAAGTCTTATATTTTCAAAAAATATTTTTTATTCTGAAAAATTATAATTTACTTTTTCATTTACTATATGATTTTTTACTTCCCATATAACTTTACTTTTTTCTAATACACAAATAATATAGCAACACATTCTTCATTCCACGTAGTCAAGTGATCCTCAACATCCAAGCCATGAAATTAAATTGACATTTTATTAAATTACTAATTTTGGGTGTGTTTGGAAAGTATAAATTTGTTAATGAAAAATTTTTTATATAAAAATTTTTAAAATATAAGAAAATAAAGTGATATGATAGAAAAATAAAAAAGAAGTAAAGAGGATAAACTTACGGTGTGTTTGGAAAGTTATAAAATTTTTAAATGAAAAGTTGTTGAAATAAAAGTAATTAAATTGAAAGAAAATGATGTGATATAAAAAGAATAAAGTTAAAATAAATTGATTAGTTGGGTGAGTAGTTACGTAAAAATGATTGAAAAGTAGAATAATTGTATTAGACGATGCAAATAAATAATTAAAAATAAAGTAATTATGAAGAGTTAAAAATTTTAGCATTACATTTTTTGTATTTACCAAATACGTCATTAAAATAGATAGATTAGTTGTATGGGTAGTTGTGTGAAAATAATTAAAAAATAGAAAAATTATATAGGAAGACATGAACAATAATTAAAAAGTAAAATAGTTATGAAGATTAAAAAATTTATATTGAAAAATTTTGATTTGAAAACTTTTAGTGTTGACAAACATGCCTCATTTTCGATTAACTATCTTTTAAGTCTCCATCTCTTATTTTTCAAAAAGAATTTCCTTTTAAATCATTTTTTATAGTTTTCATTCCGTTTTTTCTAATTCACAAAAATGCCCTTTGGATTTAAGTGCATCAAAAATCAGTTGTTGGGAAGCTGCCTCCAACAAACAGGAGAAAAATCCAGGCTCCTAATCATTTGGAGCTTATAAACACACGATTTCCATGAAATTGCTCTTGTGATTTGCCGGGTGGATACCATCCAATTCGACCGTTCCTTTCGCATCGGGATGCTTTTTGCCACTTTCCCATTATTAGAATGATTGATGTTCTCATACCGCCGGTAATGATATCAAACACCCCACAGCATCAACGGTCCAGATCATCTGCAGCAGATGGACAAGGCCGCACATGGAGTAAAGCGGAGCAGTTGAGTAAAAATGGGGAATGGTAGGATTTGGACAGACAGAACAGCAGAAAATCCCGCGGGAGCACGCGTCTCTCGTGCTCCGCGCATTAGGCGGTCAAATCGCCTTTGACTGGCTTTTTTAGCAAATCTCATCATATCTTCCGGTGGAAAAAATACCCTGCTGCACCTGCCACAGTGCATGATTACCCGTACCGCCCCCGCAGAGGTCATGAGAATACAGTAAGATCAATCCCAGCCGTCCAAAATGAGGCATCGCTGGTCAGATTTTTTGGCTGCAAGCGCACGGTCAAGAGTATGCGCATCACATGATTGCCACCACCATGGCCCACGTGTGTACGATCCAATCCGTCTAAGTTGCGGGCCCTCACCTATCATTCTCAAAAAATATATCTAATAATTGATGTTGGCTGTCGAAATAGTGATAAGTAGATAGAGGATGGAACGTAATTAATTTTAAATTTCGTTTGAAAGTGAGATTAGTTAACAGTGGGGCCGGTTGATGTGGTTAACGTCTCCTTCGGGCAATATCTGGAATTTCAATCATTTTTATTTTTTGTTTTGTTTTATTTGGTTAGGCCGACGGAGGCACGGAGGACCAAACCAAAATGGCAGTTCACCAGAAGGGACCGTAACCATGGCCCACCTTGATGACTTGCTTCCAAAGGCGGCCGTTGATGGATGGGCACTAGTTAATTTGATGCAGGGGGAAGAAAGTGGAAATACTCACAGTATTTTATGTTGCCTTCTAATGTTCGTGCACGATTCGGCACGTGTTACTGTCCAATGCAATCATGATATTACTCGTATTTTCTTAAAATAATCTTGCTATTGGCATTAAAAGACGCGGGTGCGCGCGCAATGCAGTGCGTTTTGTGGTGTACATAAAATGATGTTTGCAATGGGGGGCATTCCAACGGTGCATATAGTATACCCAATTGATACATTCTAATATTGCATAATCGATACATTTTTCAAGTCTTATCTACATTTGTGCGATTGTAAAAATAAAAAAAAAAAAAATCCAATGTATTCATCAATTTTACCATTATATATAGGTGGGAACTATAAAAAATCATCCCTATCAAAGGCCTGTGTTCGTTAAAAAATCATTTGACGGTGAATTTAAATTTATTTGCTTAATATTCATTAGAAATGTACTACAAATTTTAAATTAAACTTTTAAACTTTCTAAAGTGTTCACCTTGTATGAACTAACTAATGCTTATATATAATTTTATACCCAATTTTAAAATGTGCGGCCCTAATAGAATTCCCATTGATATGATTTTTTATATTAGTTAAATAAATAGCATGCGATCTGATTGGTGGATTGGATTTTATATGCTTGATCACTAATTAGTTAAATACTGGCACCATTTATAATAGCGATAAGTGGAAAATCATATTTTTTCAAAAAATAATTTGATATTTTAGTCATTTAACCATTATATTATTTCATTTTTACCCATATTTAATTCTTTTATACGAATAAGTACCTTTTCTTTTTTGATTGGAAATACATACACTGTAACGTCTGATATTACAAATCAGCTCTTTCACAACCCTCACATCACTTGTAAATACCTATTTTTTCTTAAGCTATCATATTTTATTAATCCTGCATTTTCAAAAATATTTTCTTCTCCACTGCCCTACTCTCCTTATTACCCACATTAGCAAACAGTGTTATAGTCTAAACATAACCAATTTTGGTATGTCATGCATCATTCACCTCCTAATTTCTTTACCAATTTATATCTAGTTGCATTCGCATGAGCACACATAAAATCCTAAAAAAAAACTACATGAGAAAATCTATTTGGAAAGAAATGTTATGAATCATTTATTGAGATCAATTTTAACTCAAATGATTATTAAGAATCAATTCGATAATGAGGAAATATTTTGCAAGAAACATGTTTTTAGAAAAATGATAGAGTGAAGTGACATGATAAAAATAATGATCAATAGCAAAAAAAATATAAATAAAATAGTTATGTGAATGAATGTGAAAAAAGAGATACAAAAGTACTGCTTAAAATGCATGATAATTAAGATACCAAATAATATTTTAAAAATAAATAAAGCGAAGTTTTTTTTTTTTACTTCTCACTGTTACCAAAAGGACCATGAATTTAAAATCATTTGGGAAATAGTTTAACGATACCATTGCATGAACTTTCACCATGCTTTACATATTGCGTCTTTGTAAACAAAGTCTCACTATAAGAAAATACATTTTTTTGCAATCTAATGAAGAAAAATCATTATTAATAAGAATTTTTGACTTATAATAATATTTTATTAACAAGGAAATATTTGTTTATGATAGTGTTTTCCTAATCATAATTTTTTGCTTAGAAATATCAAAAAAGATAAAACTTGATTTCTAAATTAAATATATCGAACTTAATATATTCATGAAAAAGACGAAAAATAAAAATATATATATATATTTTTAAGTCTGCCTAGATAAGATTTCACTTAGACGGGTCTAAGAGGATTGGTCTAAGTACTTATCTTATTCTCATTCAATCCAAGTCGTGAGATGAAGGTATGGATGCGCACAATTGATAAGTAAATTTGGAAAAGATTAATGTCGATATTGGTACGGCTGGTATTTAGGGCGAAGATGGTGCAACTTAATCTTAATTTAAGGGTGTGTTTGGTTACACACAAAACATGTCAATGAAAACTTTTCAATCAAAAACTTTTCACTCCCCATAACTACTTTATTTTTTAATTATTTTTTCACATTTTCCTATATAAACAACCATACTTTTCAATCTTTTTACACAAATACCCATACAACTACCCTATCTATTTTAACTTTATTTTCTTTACACCTCATTATTACCCCTATCATATCACATCATTTTCTATCAACTTGACAACTTCTACTCTGAAAAGTTTTCATCAAAAAGTTTTACCTCCAACCAAACGCACCCTAAAATATTTTAACTCAATTTAAAAGGACAATAATTGGGAGGTTTGGTTGGGTTTGAGATGACCCAATCACTGACGATCGAGATTGATTGATTGATGGCCGGTGGGAGAAAGTCTACACGGGGGTTTGTCCACTAATGATCGGGCATGTTTGTTAGTAATGCCTGAGCAGTGTGGAGAACAACTAATCTTAGCAGCCTTGATTCACGCTCATTTCCAGATGACTTTTTGTTCATTCGGGCATGACCGATGCTCTTGTATTTCCCCCAGTACTACATCCTCTCCGAAAACCCAAGTGGAAAATGACCACTGCAGGCTTGGATTGAATATCCCAATCCGTCTCCTCCTGCGAAATTATTATGATTGCCTATACAATTTTGCATTTTTCGCCACCTAGAATAGGATTACATGGGAATTTTACGTTGGCACATTTTTTCAACGCATGATTTTGTTATATAATTTTTTTGTTTTTTCACCTTTATCCATACTTTCCAATCATTTTTCTTTTCAACAACT
This sequence comes from Annona cherimola, assembly GCA_030490835.1. Classification (NCBI taxonomy): domain Eukaryota; kingdom Viridiplantae; phylum Streptophyta; class Magnoliopsida; order Magnoliales; family Annonaceae; genus Annona; species Annona cherimola. The sequence continues at coordinate 96,634,030 of CM059973.1, read as the reverse complement.
CTATTTATTCCAACTATATTTTCATTATTTCATATCAATCACACAATTTTCAAAATATTTCATTTTTTGTTTCTCACAATTTCCCACAACCACATACTTTTTCACCTTACAACACGTCCGCCTGACTGATTTTTCACAGCAATGGTAAAAAAATATATACATGGTGGCAGAAATAGTGTATACGTGGTGGCAACATTTTCCCTGTTGCATGGGAGTGTCCACTAAATTGATAAATTAGAACTATTACTAGAGATGTGCTGGAAATTTGTAAGAATATCTTAGAGCTTAATTAAGAAATACCAATTAAGATGATTGCAAAATACCCATTAAAAAATTCTTCTTTTAGTGAAGTCAATTTAATAAAGTGTTGGGACGCTTTTTCCACACATTTTTAGGCCCACGTTGGAAAATTAATTTGAAAGGATTTTTTTTATGATAAGCTGCATAAAAAATCAACATTGTCTGTAAAATAAATAAACATTATTAGTTACAAATGTAAGTAATGACAAAAAGTTAAGATTAATATGGAAAGTAAACGTGCATTAATCTTAAAAATTTTAAACTTTTGTATGCTAAAACTCCCGTGGGAATTGAATCATGTGTATACAACTATACATCAAGCCTTTCAAGTAAAGTGTTGTGCCAAAAAAAAAAAGCTAATAGGGTGATTCAAATGATGTAAGATTTTTATATTGAATCTATATCAGAAATAAGAATATGATGTTATATATTGGAGATGAATAAAGTTGTATGAGGAATAAATAAAATTGTGTTAGAAATTTTAAAAATTATATTAAAAATTGAAAAGTTATACTGAAAATAATGATACAGATTTAATTCAAAAATCCTATACGGTTTGGAAAAAGGCCTGAAATTGTATAAAAATAGATATCATCAATCCAAATTCAAATCAAGTGGAATAATGAAGAATACTTAACTATGGAACTCATACCTCTTACGCGCATACACGAGTGTTAACCACGTGATCATCTAGATGTTAGTTATTTTTTATCTTGCATTTTAATTTTAGCCCGTCCAGCAAAGTAATAGTGACCGTAATTTTTTTAAAACTTTTGTATACATATGTAAGTTTTACTTATAATTTTCTCCATGTAAAATTTGCCATATTTTTATTCTACCTTTCTCCATGCCCATTTTATAAATTTTTAAAATTTAAACTAAAATATTAAAACAAATAAAAACCTATTAATTTTTTTAAAAAAAATAATATCAAAGTATAAGTAGAACCTGCGTATTTATAATAAAAAATAATTTTTATAGTCGTTTTTTTTTTATTTCATCGTCGATGGTCGCCCTTATAAATTATACCAGTATCACGCCCTGCAATATGAGTGGTGAACGGGATTAGTGCCCTTTTATCTTTGATGGTGCAATGGGATGTATTGTATTTTTTGAGGATAATTTGCACTACTAAAAGATATTTTAAATTGGAAATCAAGGGAGGCCACAATATATAAAGAATCGTGAGACTGAAATAATTACTACCAAAAAAAATTAAATCAGGGATCATCAACGTCGCAAGCGTCCGCGAAGATAAGTCCAAACAATTCCATACCATGGGGTCCAACGCAAAGAACGAGATATGTGCGCCACGGATAAGCTCTCAAGTCTACCTGCTTACCGTCCCATTTCTAACTTCTGTCTCCCATTTTTTTTTAAAAAAATAAAATAAAATCTTTTGCGTGTGTGTCTGTTTGGGAATTAATAAAGTTACTGGAAAAAAAAATTTGAAATATGAGAAAATAATGAATATAATAAGACTAATAATAAAAAGTAAAGAAAATGTCGTTAAAATAGATAAATTAATTATATAAGTAATTGTGCAGAAACCGTGGAAGAGTAAGAGAGTTGTATACAAAGATGTTAAAAATTATTAAAAAATATAATAGTCGTTAAAAGTAAAAAGTTTTTTAAAAATAAAAGTAAAAAGTTTTAAACGTACCGGTAAGATTTTAAGATGATGTGGGAAATGAGAAAAAAAAAATTTTAAAATTGCGTGGCTAATATAAAATAATAAAAGTAAAGTTAGAAAAAATTGCTGATGGGTAAATTATTTATGGAATGGTTACATTAGAGAAAAAAAAAATCATGTAAAACAATTGAGATAGATTACCATACATGTCTTTGTGTAGTGGGACGCACCCTCAATAAAATTTATTTAAAAAATAATCTCGTGTTTACTGGCATTGCCAGCTGACATCTATGATCATTCGTGGTTGGGGCGGGGGAGCATCATCTCCGGACTATCATTGTCATGGACTCATTGGCATTAATGCAAAAGGATGCGTTTCCTTTCTCCCTAATAGACCATGCAATTTTGAGAGGCCCAGAGCTTAGATAGAATTTGACAACCAAAATCATAAAGCAAAATTTCGAAAAAGAAATTGGAACGGTTCAGATGTATTGAGGACACGCAGATCCATCCGCACGTACAGTTTTTATTTATGGCGTGCTGCACGTGCCAACACTGCTGTATTATTGAGCGGGTAGTGGGGCAGATTTTCAGACTCAATGGACCATTTCTTAGGGTGTGTTTGGCAATTAATAGGAAATGTAAAGTTAAAATTTTTCAATCTAAAACTTTTCACTCTCCACAACTATCATATTTTTTAATTATTTTTTCACATATTTGTATACAACTTCTCTATTTTTTAATTATTTCTACACAACTATCCAATTAACTAATATATCTATTTTAACTTTATCATATTTACTACTCATCATTACCCTTATCATATCACATCATTTGACAACTTTTACTCTACAAAACTTTTCATCAAAAGTTTTATTCATTACCAAACACACCCTTAAGCAAGAGACGACATGTTCATTCAGAGTACAGAGGTTGTGTTGTAAGATGTATGTGTGTGAACACTAATTGTATGTAGCCGCAATTTCGTATAACCTATTCATTTTTACCGTATTGCCTCCGCCCTACTTCGTCCTTACCCCAGAGTCTCCGGCAACTTACAACGCTCATATGAAGGACTTTGATCATCAAGCAGTAACTATATTGATAATTGATGAAAAGTCGTTTTATTCGTCATATTTAACACTATTTACCTAGCACCATCTATCTAGATAAGAGATCAATTTTATCTAAATAAAAAGTGTACATGGGTTATATTTGTTTAAATTTATTCACGTATACATTAGAATGCAACAATACTTTATAAAATTACTTATCCACATCATTATGATATTTTAGATAATTTAAATATTGAAAATATAACTTTAAAATTAATATTTATCATTACATTATTTAAACAACATGCACAACGGTATTAAATAAATGACAAGGTTTCTTAGATGATATAAATGATATTAAATACAATAAACGTAATAAATATTCTCATGCGTAGATTTATATGGAGTTGAGTGGGAATAGGTGCCCTCATTGAAATCCTATAAATTAATATAAATCCCTTGCAATTTCAAAAATATAGGAAAAATGCAATTCTTTTTATTTTGATTACTCCCTCTTAACTAATAATATGACTTCCTAATTTCAAATTGCCCACTCGTATAGACGTTTGTAACATCTTTACTTTGCGCACATTTATTGATATGATTTTACATTTTAAATATTTTAATTGCTTTACTTTTTTACTATTAACTATATACTTTAATCATTTTTGCATCTTTTAATACAACTATCATATCAATCCAGTAACATTGAAGAAACTTTCGCTCTTAGTATCGCATTTTGTACATGATTTGACATAATAATTAAAGGAACATTTTTAAATGCACCAAGGTTCACTTAGCCTTGGTGCACCTGGGTGTGTTTAACTCTTTTTTATTTTAATTTTTTTATATAATTATTAATCTAAGTGTATTTAACATGCGTATCAAATTGTATAAAAAATAGCCAAGTGTGTAATTGACATATTTTATCCAAAATCTCATTTATACTCGTATTATTAAGAAAAGCCAATAGCTTATGCGTAAAATGGCAAAGTTGTTCATGCCTTTATTCTTACCTTGAATTTTAATACATGCCATAATTTTTATTTAGAAAAAATTAAAAAATAGAAATTAGAGCTAAAATAAAAATTGCTTTGTCAATTGCAAATTATGATATGAATTAGGGCACTAGCAATTTTGTGATTTCAAATTCAGGTTAATGTCCCATTTAACAGGTACTTAAACGAAGCGTGTATAAATGAGATTTTGGCCAAAATATGCAAGCATGAAATAAATTATTAAAAGTTAGTGAGTATACTTGGAATTAAGTGCAAATTTTACGGATATATTTATTATTTTTCCAAATAAATACAGGGAAATAAAAATCTCCATTAAAACCAGTGTTTTCGATTTCAAATTTTTAAGTGAAATTTTCGCAAAAAAAAATTATTTGAGGACATATTATTGACTTGAAAATATAAAGATCTCTGTTTAATTTTTTTTTATCAATAATATATAGATTTTGCTAAAATATCATTGAGATTTGAGGAGAAGGTCGAAGATCTTGAATTGAAAAACCATCTAAAATTTTCAGAGTGAAATAACCATCCTTTGATAAAAACACCCATTGTTGTCTTGAAAATATTTTCAAAGAAACATATTTTTATTCATTTGAAGCTTCGCAAGGATTGAAGTTGTTGATGAATATATAAATGCCTTTGTTTTTAAGAACAATCATAATAAGAGAAAAATAAATCATTCTGATGTAAAATGGACGCATGATGGGTGTCTTTAGCAAATATTAAAAAAAGTGAGAAAATTTTGTAAGGAAAAATTTTAGTTAAAAAAATGAGAGGGTTGTACGATGCGAAATGTATTGGTTATAAGTAAAGAAATAGAAAAATAAATAAATTAGTGGTGGAAGTAAAAAAAAAAATTATGGTGTGAAAAATACCAAAATAAATAAAATAAATAAGTTATTTATTTGAAAAATATGAAAAATGATTGAAATATTGAAGTAATAATAGAAAAATGCAGCGACGCAGTAAAAATATTAAATCACATTAAAAGGTTGAAAAGAGTGCAACTCTTTTTTTAAAAAATAAAAGAATGCTAAACAAACCCATCATATAAATGTATTTTATTAGATAGAAAATATTCTATTAAAAATATAATAAATTATTTTTATAAATGTCACAAATCACGAATAAAATTTAATTATCTTTAATTTTAAGAGAAATGGAGTCCTTACTAAATAATTAAGAAATAATTAATATGGTTACTAGGTAACTAGGGACTCAATGGAAATGGTTCACATAATAGAAAGATTATTTAGATATGATTTAGCCATAAAAAAATATAAATGGTCAAGAAATATTATAAACGAGCCCGTTTCTATGTAACTAACGGTTTTATGCAACATTTCAAATTATAAGTAGTTGATTTTTATTAAAAATTCAATTCATTTATTGTATTTAACATTATTTGTTTATCTATAAGATTAAATTTTATCTAGATCAAATATGTGCATACCTTATATTTGCTAAAAAATATGTATAATTATGTGTAAATTAAGAAAAATACATAGATGTATTCACATGTCTTATAATATAAAAATATGTGTAAATTATGTGTAAATCAATTCATTCATTGTATTTAACATCAATTATTTACCTATAAGATTAAATTTTATCTAAATCAAATACATGCATACGTTATACTTGCTAAAAAATACATATAATTATGGGTAAATTAAGAAAAATACATAGATCTATTCACATGTCTTATAATATAACAATACTCTATAGAATTATTTATCTATGTAGAAATGATATTTTAGATAGTTTAAATATTGAAATATAAATTTATAATTAATATTTAATATTAAATTATTATATTATGTTAATTTTACACATTTATAGACGGGCTCATGCACAGTAACACTAGACAAGTGAAAGAGTTTTTAAAATATTATAAATAATATATATACAGTAAATAAAAATAAATTTTTTATTAACCATCAAAATATTCAAAATAAAAAAATACATAGAAAAAAGTTTTATGGAAGCATTCTTACACTATAAAAAATTGAAACAACTGCTCCATAATCAAGGCTCATTTGGTTGCAAAATGCGTCTCATACTGACGATGTAATCAAAATTCCACTCATCGTAGGGTTAAAACTATTTATTTTATTATGCTCTAAGAAATCATTTAAATTAAAATCTCCAGTGATTGTACCTACTCTATTTATATATTTATTAGAATCTTAAAAATTTTATATAAGCATTTATCACTTGGGATTGACGACTTAGATGGTTTAAATTCAAATCAACGATTTTAAAATTGATATACATACTAAATAATTTTGTCATATTAAATTTATACTTTTTTTAGAGGTAGTCATGCACATCTCTCGTTTTAATTCTACCGTTAATTGTGCCACACTGACAGCAAAGTCGCAAACTAACCGTAACGGGTTGTCAAGTCTCACGATTGAGACAGGCAAAATGGCAACAGTGAGAAAGAAATTCATCTAGGCATTAATCAACGGTCAGGATCAAACCGCACCCAAACGCCTTTCCCCCACTGAAAGATCGCGCCGAACGCTTAGCAGCCCTACATTGGGCTCGATTTCCCGCATGTCCTGGGTCCAGACTCGACCATCTGCTCTTCATCATTTTCCCATCCGAATAAAAGCCATAACTCTCACCCATCCCCACCCACATTATATTAATTTATACCTTTTATATAGGGAGTTATGCATTTGTTTTATTTTGACAAAAATTAGTGTTTTAATAAATTATCGTCGATAAATGATGTAAAATTTAATTTTATCGACATTCGCAGCAAACTTACCCTAACTGGTTGTCATGTCTGATAATTGAGGCAGGCAACATAACACCAGTGAGAAAGAAATATCTCTCGACATCAATCAACGGTCAGGATCAAACCGCATCCAAACGCATCGCAGCCCTACATGCGCTCGATTTCCCGTGCGTCCTCGGTCGAGACTCGAGCATATGCCCTTCCTCATTGTCCAGTCCGAATTTTTTTCAAAAAAATAATTTAAAAAAAATAAACACAAAATAAAAGCCATACCTCCTACTCTTTTTCCCTCCCAGCACTCGCCGCTGCAACATCTCCGCCCCCTCCCACCCTTTCCCTCTTCCTCTGCAAAGAGGGCAAGAAAGAAATGGGCATCCTACCCCCATCCCATGTAAAACCCACCCCCAGAAAAATGCAACTCCACACGCTCTTCATCCTCTTCCTCGCCCTCGCCCACGCCCTTCCACCCCCAACTTCTGCCAGACAGCCCCACATCCCAGAGTACCGCGCCCTCCTCTCCCTCAAATCCTCCATTACCTCCGACCCCTCCTCCGCCCTCTCCGCCTGGAACTCCTCCACCCACCACTGCTCATGGCCGTTCGTCCGCTGCGACACCGACGACCTCTCCATCACTTCGATCGACCTCTCCAATCTCAACATCACCGGAGCCCTCTCCCCGGCCCTCTCCCGCCTCCCCAATCTCCGCTTCCTCAACCTCTCCAACAACGTCTTCAGTGGCTTCTTCCCCGTCCAACTCGCCACCCTCCAGAACCTCCAAGTGCTCGACCTCTACAACAACAACCTCACCGGCCCGCTGCCTGGTGAGGTCTCCAGTATGCCGCAGCTCCGCCACCTGCATCTCGGGGGCAACTACTTCTCCGGCCAAATCCCTCCGGAGTATGGCCAATTCCCGCTCCTCGAGTACCTCGCCCTTTCCGGCAACGAGCTTGTCGGCCCCATTCCCCCGGAGCTCGGCAACATCACGAAGCTGCAACAGCTTTACCTGGGCTACTACAATCAGTACGAGGGGGGGATTCCGCCCGAGTTCGGGAATCTTTCCAGCCTCGTCCGTCTCGATGCGGCCAACTGTGGATTGTCGGGGGAGATTCCGCCCGAGATGGGGAAGCTGAAGAATCTCGACACGCTGTTCCTGCAGGTGAACGGGTTGTCGGGGGAGATTACTCCGGAGCTGGGTGTGCTCTGGAGCTTGAAATCCATGGATCTTTCCAACAATGCGCTGGTGGGTGAGATTCCGCCGGCGTTGGAGAAGCTGAGGAATCTCACTCTCTTGAATCTCTTCCGCAACAGACTGTACGGTGAGATTCCCGCCTTCATCGGGGATTTGCCGGAGCTGGAGGTGTTGCAGCTGTGGGAGAATAACTTCACCGGCAGCATCCCGCCGCGTCTGGGTCGGAATGGAAAGTTGCAGCTCTTGGACCTGTCGTCGAACAAGTTGACAGGGACATTACCCCCGGACCTCTGCTTCGGAAACCACCTCCACACACTCATAGCCCTCGGAAACAAGCTCTTCGGCGCCATTCCAGACACGCTGGGCCGGTGCCAATCGCTGAGCCGGATTCGAATGGGGGAGAATTTCCTTAACGGCTCCATTCCCAGCGGGCTGTTTGGGCTGCCCAACCTCGTGCAGGTGGAGCTGCAGGGCAACTATCTGGCGGGCGGTTTCCCGGATATGCCGTCGATTTCCGCCAACCTGGGCCAGATCAGCTTGTCCAACAACCGCCTCTACGGCCCCCTGCCGCCCTCCATCGGCAACTTCTCCGGCGTGCAGAAGCTGCTCCTTGACGGCAATTCCTTCTCCGGGCCTATCCCAGCAGAGGTCGGGCGGCTGCAGCAGCTGTCGAAGCTGGACTTGAGCAGCAACAAGTTCTCTGGGCCGATCACCCCCACCATCAGCAAGTGCAAGTTGCTGACCTACATCGACCTTAGCCAGAACCAGCTGTCTGGCTACGTACCAGTGGAGATCACCGGCATGAGGATCCTGAATTACTTGAATCTGTCGAGGAACCACCTCGTCGGTAGCATTCCTTCCTCCATCTCGACAATGCAGAGCTTGACATCCGTCGATTTCTCCTACAACAACCTCTCCGGTCTCGTCCCCGGCACAGGCCAGTTTAGCTACTTCAACTCCACTTCGTTCGTCGGCAACCCCGGCCTGTGTGGCCCCTACCTGGGTCCCTGCAGATTCGGCGTTGCCAACAGCACCCATCAAGCCCACGTCAAGGGCCCGCTCTCCTCTTCCCTCAAGCTCCTCCTCGTGATCGGTCTCCTTGTCTGCTCCATCGCCTTCGCTGTCGCTGCCATCATCAAGGCCCGCTCGCTGAAGAAGGCCAACGAGTCGCGGGCTTGGAAGCTCACCGCCTTCCAGCGGCTGGACTTCACCTGCGACGACGTCTTGGACTGCCTCAAGGAGGACAACATCATCGGCAAAGGAGGGGCGGGGATCGTCTACAAGGGAGTGATGCCCAACGGCGATCAGGTCGCTGTGAAGCGGCTCCCGGCGATGAGTCGTGGGTCGTCGCACGACCACGGATTCAATGCGGAGATACAGACGCTGGGGAGGATCCGGCACCGGCACATCGTCAGATTGCTGGGCTTCTGCTCCAACCACGAAACGAATCTGCTTGTGTATGAATACATGCCGAACGGGAGCCTGGGAGAAGTCCTCCATGGGAAGAAAGGGGGCCACTTGCACTGGGACACTCGCTACAAGATCGCCGTGGAGGCCGCCAAAGGGCTCTGCTACCTCCACCATGATTGCACACCCTTGATCCTTCATAGAGACGTCAAGTCCAACAACATCCTCCTCGATTCCAACTTCGAAGCCCACGTCGCTGACTTCGGCCTTGCCAAGTTCCTTCAGGACTCTGGCACTTCCGAGTGCATGTCCGCCATTGCTGGCTCCTATGGCTACATTGCACCAGGTAATATTATCTCAATCGCTAGTGTAGTCTTTTACATTCATGTTGATTTTGTCCTTCTTTTACTTCCGCATGCTTTAGTTCTTCCATTGCTCTCTGCTTTATAACTAACGCAGGGGAGTCAATTGATTCATAAGCCTAGTCTTCACAGCGGGAGTCGACGTCATGCTTGATTTTCTGACTAGGAGCATATGTCACAGTTTTTTCGATACTATACAGTAAAAATAGGATTTTAAAGCCTATCCGTTTCATTTCACTAATGAGTGTTTATATTCTTGTAGCTTGTGTAATTTGTTTGAATTAAAATTGGATTTTACAGTATTTTGGTTTACACAGGTAGAGGTTGGCCTGTAACATGATTTATGGTGTTTATCCCACGGTGGTTGGAACTTCGATTTGATTGTGATTGAAATGGAATGGTCAATAGAATAGATGACCGGAATTGGACCTAACCCCTCAATCACTAAGTAGCATCAAAAAATTTTTAACTGTCATTTCAATCAGATGCTGAAGTAGTTGGTATCTAGTTGTTTTCGGGGCTTGAAAACAGAGCCCCATCTCTAGTCTTTTCCTTCGCAGTGAAATAGACTTGATTCCATTCTCAACTAATCCCTTCCTTCCGATCCAATTCCAACCAATGAAACTGTGACACTGTGCAGAGTACGCCTACACGCTGAAAGTGGACGAGAAGAGCGACGTTTACAGCTTCGGAGTCGTGCTTTTGGAGCTGGTGAGCGGGCGAAAGCCTGTGGGGGAATTCGGTGATGGCGTGGACATTGTTCAATGGGTCCGGAAGATGACGGATTCTAACAAGGAGGGCGTTCTGAAGATCCTCGATCCAAGGCTCCCTTCTGTGCCCCTGCATGAAGTCATGCACGTCTTCTATGTTGCGATGCTTTGCGTCGAGGAACAGAGCGTCGAGCGCCCCACGATGAGGGAGGTCGTCCAGATCCTCACGGAGCTACCGAAGCCGTCGGTTTCCATGAATGAGGACTCCCACAACCTGCCAGCCGATTCAGCTGCCATCAAAGAAGCCGGCAAAGACAGCCAGCAACAGCAATCACCGCAGTCGCCACCCCCTGATCTGCTTAGCATTTGAGGAATGTTCCATTTTCGTATTTGAATTGGGGGTGCTTTTCTTTCGGTTCTCGTTTTGGTTTTTTTTTTTAAAAATCTTTTTCTTAACTTGAAAGCTAAGGCAGGCATGCTAAAGTAACCTGGGTTTGAATTTCTGTACAGTTGGATTTGGCTTTGCGAGTTTCTGTTTAAATTCTAATGCTTTGTTCATCATCTCTCAACCTTGGTCAGTTCTTACAGTTGGGGTGGTGGGTGGTGTTGTTATGAGGTGGGAAGAAATTTCAGAGGCGGGTATGGGAATCTGTGAAGTGTTTTTAATGTGTGGGGAGTAGAGAGAGAGAGATCAGAAGAGCTTTCAATTTCCAAGGCTGGCATTTTCATGGCAGGAGTGGGAAAGTTCCTTCAATTTTCAAAGGAGTTCGTGTTAAGTCAACAGAGGGAGTGCTTTAAGCGCCTTTCACTTTCACTCCATTTGAAAGCCCTCTCTGGCTTTTTTGGAAGAAAAAGGGGAAGAAATTTTCACTTTTGGTGAGGAGAGGAAATCGCGAATTAAAGTATGGATCTTTTTTAAAAAAACCTCGTGACTCGGATATTTGCAAAAATAACCTTACCAAGGAGTCTTTTGGAAATTTCATTTTCCACCTTTTATTTCTTTCGGGCCTTTGTCGCGTTTCGCATGTGCCTTGGAATTTTGAAACACAGACCCCCTTAAGAGACACTGCACGTGGTTGGTTTTGGGATCCATTTGCTGTTCCTGTGGTCCAGCTGCTAACAAAATTCAATGCGAGGATGGTGTTGGGGTGATGGCTTTTTATGATGATCAGGACTGTTCTATTTGTGGGCCAGCTAGTGACCACATGGTCTCCTAACAGGGGAGAACTGACAATTG